>BSEG01000009.1:40055000-44855000 GCA_036245055.1 Diospyros kaki
ACCCTATCCGCGGATAAACCTAGGTAACCTGCTTGCTTTACCCAATTTGGTCAGATTAAGTCTAAGATTTCCTCTTTATGATTTAACTCATCATTTTACTTTCTCAAAGCAACTCAGGAAACCTGAAAGTTCCACATTCCCTTTCTTACCTGGCAGTGACCCCTTAGGCTTGTCTTAAACCAGTTTTGACCTCATTTATTTGGGCAAAATTTTTGGCTTTCACAAGCTCTACAAGGCAGCCCTGGTTTTTGGCTGAAACCATACATCCGTTTTGCTTAGAAAACACCCAGTTTTGTATGTTCAATAAGCCATACCCTTGGCCTACATGAGACCACCTTGACGACCCCAAAAGGGCATATTAGTTCACTGTTTAGGGACCCCCAAGATGCGGCAGCACTATCTGTCCGGTGAGTTTTTTTCCATATGATATGAACACACGTTTATTGGCGTTCCAAGACAACACAGCCGTGTTACCGTGCGTATAACACTTTCTACAGCCTACCAACAAGAATGTAACATCATTATCATCGAAATAAGTGCCTTTACAGTCCATAAAGGGTTCAACCAGCTTGGGATGCCCTGCAACACTATCACAAGAATGTGTATTGAATCATGAAAAAACTACAAAGGGGTACAAATTTACAAAACCGTCAAGGATGCACACCATGGCCGACCATTAAGCAATACAAAACATGATCTTTCAAGAAGAAAAACACAAATTTTAGCAAGATCAAGTCACTCCTTTGCCTTTAACCGGCAAAATCCCAGCTTCAGTACCTATTATATGTAAATATACTTGGGTGAGCTCACGCTCAATAAGAGTATCCCAAATACGAAGAAAATGGCAAACCACATGCTTGAAAATCATATGCATCACATAATATTTGCATGGTCATGCTTGTAATCCATGGAAAATGCAAAAAGCATCCCTAAGCTTCACAAACCAACCTCAGGACACCAAGTCCTTCCATGGCGCCAATCCAATCTAGGGTTTTAACCACCAACCAAAGGGATATACAAACCCAATCAAACCACGGATAAACCTTTAACATAAAGCTTTAAACAGTGATTTTTCACAAGACATGAAAGCATACATAACTATTAAGCAACTAAAATATGCATTTTCTTCACCACACCAACTCGATCATATCTATCTCTACCACGTACCTCACTAGGGGTTTAGCCCTATTGCATCAAACAGGATGTTTCCGTACATTGCTCACTGTAACCACACTACCTCCTTTTAAGTCACCCTTGGCTCACGAGATCCTTTCGGATCATCCTCCAAGCGCAGGGTGGACAAACTTGGGAATACTTCCCAAGTGTTCCTTGAAACTATCTTCAATCTTTACACCGGCATCATTATGCAACTATCCTCAGTCCTATTCCCACGTATTATGGTCGCTCTCAAGGGCATCTCATACAGTTGTTTTTTCTTGTGAATCTCTTCGTATTTTTTTCAACCATCCCATTGGGTTCCACACTCTCGCCAGTTATAGCCTCATGCCACTTGCCAACCAAGTCCTTTCTATGCCAGCCTTTCAATTGTCCTTCGCATTCTTGTCATCCATTGGCATCAGACATCATCATCAGGCACCAACACCAACTTATGGGTCCCTTGCAACTGCATTAAGGCATGGTTACGAGGAAAATATCATAATTTATGATGCATAAGGATCAAAATCTTCAAAAGGCAATGTTTACACTGGCTATCAACCAACGCCACCCTTCTCCTTGTAGCATAGGGATTAGCCATGTAAATGATTAATACTAAGTTGATAGGAAAGTTCAATTAGAACTCTATAAGATTAGAAGTATTGTATATATGGAATGCCCACAGTAACCAAACAACATGATCTAGAAACAGGTTTTGAAGAAGGGAGTTTGAGATATTTCAGTGGCATTACAAGAAAAGGCTGATAGGGTATGAATAAATTCAGGTAATGATTTTCTAGCCAAAAAAAAAAATCATGGAGTGATAAATGGTCATAATTTGAAAAATAAAGAATGTAAAAGCCAAACGTGATGGGCTGGCATGTGTGTCATAGACCAGTTTTATTGTGCTAGCAATAAGAAACTAGTTGATTCAGGTCTTGGGTGCCAAAAAGGAGAAGAGAAAAGTTAGAAAGGCCTGGGTTGGAATGCAAAGAAGGGATATGATTATCTTGTATCAGTGAATGTGTATCAATGAGAACATGACCAACGTGAATGGGATGAAGGTTTACATAAAAAGAAAATTGGCAATGCATATACATGAACTACATGTAGATCATCAATCAAGTGTAAACGAACACTTTGATAGTCTGACATTAACAAATTTCTTTTTCTCTCAAACTATCCTAGTTTGTATTAACAGTAATATAATAAAGGTATGAGAGCATCTTTTTCAAGAACTTTTCCTCTCTCTGACTATCGTTGGGGTTGGGGTAGGGAGGCAGGAGGAAGATAGAAGCATCATTCTTAATGTTTCACGGAGTATATTAAGCAGTTACAGAGAACTTACCTGAAAGCAATTTGATATCAGCACAGCATTGAATGTAATCCATGAGGAATGTGTGTTAATTATAAATATCCCACCCCATACGAAGCTTTAAGAAATCTTAGTGCATAATACCAATTCTTGAAACAAGGCAGAATCCAAAAGGATGGTTTCATCCTCCTCCTCCCCCCCCCCCCAAAAAAAAAGGCATGTCTCAACAAAGTGAACAGATATATATGCTAACAAAGTTGTGAGAGACGGCCACTGATACAGAGTATGATAACATTCTTCTTTTTGTAATTCTCTCATCTGCATTATCCTTGTCAAACTTGATGAATCAATCAGTGTCATAGTTTAGTCACAATGCGAATGGAAGTAAACTACTGAACTAATAACTGGATATATGAGTGCATATCACAACATATGCCTACATTCTTAGGCATGCTTAAGTTCTTCAACATTCTCATTAACCACATTAGTTCACCATCATCCATGTCAGGCATTTAAAAGACTTAGAAAGCAATAAAACATTTTTTATAATGTTTAGAAGTAAAAGAAGAACAATCAATATAACTGTGTTCACAAGTAATCAGAGTACCTGTTCTCTTTTTTTCTCTTTTACTGACATCTGGCATCCATAGTCATCTTCACCGATTCACGCATTTTACAAGTTGAGAGTTTTGCCATTCAATGATGAGTCGCCCCATACAGTATTGCATCGGAAATAATGGATCTTCAATTTGAAATATGCAATTGAAATTTTCAAGACTACATGATAAAATTAGTATACATTCATAAAATTAGTATTCATTCATAATTTTATCAATCACCCAGTTTGACCTAAGATTGTGAGCTCCAAATGATTTTCAATCGTGCAAACTTATAGACCGTACTACAAATGCAAAGAAAATAAAAGAAAAAAAAAATGGTGATATCAGTATCACAGAGGATGTTTAGAATAAAAAAAAATTGCTTGGATTGACTCCATGGATCCAGTTGCACCATCAAAATAGAACATCCTTCCAAAGACAAAAAGGTTAGTCACAAATCATCAGACATGGCAATAATCAGAACATGGCTAAAGAAACTGCAGAAAATGTTGGTCACTACAAACATGTTATGGAGCAAATTTAAGAGACACGACTAATGTTTTAATTGAATAAATTTGCAAAGTTTATTTAATAATAAAGTCATCAGACAATAGATTGTCTCTTAGACAAATTTCTCCATCCTATCATATCATCAAAGAGAATGCGTTCCTCAAACACAAGCACATTTGATCAACTCTTAGAAGAAACCAAATTGTTCTATAAGTTCCCCAAGGAGAACAAAAATAAGCTGGCACAAAAATCTTAACCTCATTCACTGTATGACAATTGGAAGTTAAAAAAGAAATAGAAAACAAAATATCTTATGTTTTCTCCTTTATCTGGGGAGGAGAGGAGTGAGTCAAGCAACATGATGTACAATGAGCTCATAAAAATGTACATTTGCAGGAGATAGCACTCACTGAAGACTGCCGTCTTATGTTTTCCTTCCAAACAATTCAATGAAACAGGACAAGAAAAAAAATAACTTGGAACCTACAAGATCAATCCATCCTTAACAAGTTGCTCCAAAGCAGCTGCCACATCTGACATAGAAGGACGATCACTAGGATTTTCCCTCAGTGTGAGCTCTGCTATATCAGCAAGCTTAAGCAGGGGTTCAACATTTCTTGGAAGAGCCACAAATCTATCGATCAGAGCAGCTGCCTTACCCCTTCTAATTAGGGGCACTGCCCAGTCAACTATACTTGGGGGCGTGCAATCTCTATCATAAGCTTTTCTCCCACTAAGAATCTCTAGCAGCACAATACCAAAGTTGTATACATCATCTTTCATGTCTGAATTAACATCCCTCTCATTTGGAGTAAGAAGTCCAAAATCTGCAATTCGTGCACCCCATTCAGCATCCAGAAGAATATTGGAACTCTTAACATCCCGATGAACAATTGGGGGCACAACCTCCTTGTGAAGATACTCAAGCCCTTTTGAAGCCTGCATTGCAATCTTCAACCTGAGGCTCCAATTAAGTGGAGAAAGCCCCCCATGGAGATGATCGTGAAGTGTTCCATGGGGTATGAACTCATATACAAGCAACCTTTCCCCCATCTCTGCACAGTAACCCAACAAGTTCACAATATTGCTGTTCCGGACATTACAGAGGATTTCTAACTCCATTTCAAATTCCCGGCTGTTTGTGTGAATTATTGTAGCTGCATTTGCCCTCTTTACTGCTACATGCCTCCCATCCCCAAGGACGGCTTTATAAACAAAACCATAGCTTCCTCTGCCAAGCTCATTGAACTCCTTGAATCCATTGGTTGCATCTTTCAGTTCCGAGAGTCTGAAAACTTGAGCAATGCCTGGACACGGGGCTGCAGGAGCAGGAGGACGTGGATCTGCAGTTGTCTCCTTTTCTAACTTGGGTTTGCCAATGCAGGAGACGAATTGTTTCTTCCCTTCCCTGTTTTTGGTGGCAATCACACGGGATAAAACACAGCAGATAACTACCATAAAGATAAAACCTGAAGCAGCAGACCCGATTATCAGAACTAGTATACGTAATTGCTTGCTGTGGTTCTTCTGCTTTTCCGGCAATGATTGGAGCTCACACACATCCCAACAGGAACTATTCTGGCAGAGAGAGCAAGCTGTGCATACTCTATCGGCATTCTCACTACAGGAACTAGAAGGGAAAAACCCTTGAGAACAGTTCAATCCACAAGGTGAACAAATCTGGAGATCTTTCCGAACACATAAACTGGTTAGATCTGGCTCATTCAGGATGCTTGCATTAAAAGCAAATTTACCTTCACCACAAGGACCTGGACTACATAGACCTGGGCTACACAACTGCAATGGAGGATCATAATCCAGTTGCCGCGATGAGTTAGTGAACCAGCAATCAAGTACCAAATTATCTTCTCTAATACCACATGTAATAAAATCAGATGAAGCAATCGCAAAGAACCCAGAACCCTTTGGAATGGAGGATGAGTTCAAGCTCCCCCAACACTCAACCTCATGGTTATCCATTCGAATCCCACAAAAATGTTCTGCACCAGCTGCCAATGACACAAACTGAGTTCCAACCGGAGAAGCAAGAAGCGTTTTACCAGTGCCCCAACACTTGACCTGCCTGGAGACTTCTGAAACACCACAGAGAGTAGCTATTCCTGAAGCTAAGGCTTCAAAGCTCTCTGATGCGGCTGAAACTCCCAAGTTGGCAGACTTTGGTCCCCAACAAACCATTCCACCTTCTTTAACACTACCACAACTGAATCCTTCGCCGGAAACAACTTTTTTGAAAACAAGCGTACTAACATTGGGATCATAAAACAGAGCACTCTGTTTTGAACTCAAACTGTTATCTGCTTTTTTGACAATGTCCCAGCAGTCAACAGTACCCAAATCGTTATCAGAATAATACGAGCCCCTAATAGCACAAACATGATCTTTACCGGCAGCGATTTTCGAATAGACAGTTGTTTGGAAGGTGGGGGGAATGAGATCAGTACTCGAACCATTCAAATTCCAGCAGTACGCCTGCGAGGAGCTCGACAAAATGCCGCACATAAACCCGTCGCCGCCGGATAGAGCAGCCATGGAAGGGATGTAGGAGGAATACACCGACGGGTTCGGGGACGAGGGAGACGGAGATCCGGTGGCGTTCTGGCCCCAGCAGATCACAGCCTGCTTGCCGCTGGCGTCGATGGCGCAGAAGAAGGCGTCGGCGCCGAACGCGGCGGATATAGGCCCCATCGAGCCGAACCCAGATGCGAATCCGGCGGCGAGTATGAGGAGAAGCAGAGACGTAAGCAGGAGAAGAGCTGGAGAATGAGCGAGCCCGGAAAGGATTCGGCGGCGGGTCGTGGTCATGTCTGGGTGATGGAGAAGTAAGGATAAGTTGGAATGGGTACGGCTTTCATGGAAGGAAGAGAAGAAAGTGGCTGTTTGGGCAGTGGCTTGAGGAAGATGGAGTTGGGAAGATGACGGGCGGAAGTGAACGTGGCTGTCGCCATTTTTACAGTTACGTTAGACCGTCGAAGCTTCAATAAGTGAAAACTACTACCGCTTGACTCAGAGGCAGTTAATGGCCACTGTAAATTAAGGAAGGAGAGAGAGAGAGAGAGATTGATTGTGCATTAGAAATGATTTATTATTATTAGGAAGATGACGTACACAAGTACTTAACGTTACAATAATGCTACTCATTTATATTAAAAAAATAATAATTTAAGTAGTACATTTTTATTAGATAATAAAAAGATATAAATATTAATATTTATTATGCACTGTTTTATTACCTATTAGAAATGTGGTATTTAAACTAAGATTCATCTTCAATTTAAATGAATAGCAGTACTTTATAAGTTATGTTATTTTGTCGAGCAATATAATAATTGCTCGATGCGGGATGTGAGTAAAATAAGAGGGGGCGTGGGCTTAAATGTGAGCTTCACCTCTTGTTTGTGTTTGTATCAGACAAATTTGATGCGAGCATGAGAATAAATTTAAGTACTTAGATATATATATATATAACTTTAAATTTAAGACCAAAATATAAAAAAAAAACATTGATATATTTTTTATTTTATTTTTTCTTTCAAAAAATAAACAAATGTGTTTATTTGTCAGTTCTATAAAATGAAAATTAAAAAAAAAATGGTAAATCAAATGGCTGCTTTCTACAATTTCATATAGCTTTCTTCTTCACAAGTAATTAATTAATGTTAGAGATGCTAACTAGCAAATAGTAATAATAATAATAATATAATGATAGAGATATTAGGTTAGGTATTAAATTATATCTGAAAAATGATTGCAGCAATTATTTTGGTCACATTTTGCATACAAAAATCTTAAAAGAATATATATTTTACATAACTATTATATAGTTTGCATTAATTTATTTGATACATATCACATATAAAAGTGTCCCACTTGTGACTGGAACAAGTAGTAGCATTAATTTTGAGCCTGATTTGGTGCTAGGAATCCAATTTCCTAATCTCTACATGTAAGTCATGTTTTGCATTAATTAATTTCACCAACTTCTTATCTTATGCCACCCAATCAAGTTACGGTCATTCTTAAAAAAATAAAAATTACTTTCTATATTTAAATCAATCAAACTTTGAATCCAGGTGACAATTCAATTATTTTTTAAGTATTTGATAAAAGATAAATAGTTAAATCAATAGATAGATCGTTACGTAAATACTCTATATCTACATTCTCACCGATGTAAAGTCTTCAACGTTTCGTAAAGGAGTGGAGCGACCCCACTCGTATACTTTGCACTCTCCAACCTATTCATGTATTTTGCATTATTTTACGTAGAAAGATAAGTAACATCTATAATAATATAGTATTTTATTATTCAAGATATACAAACAAATAAATCGAATAGCTAAACCTCATTTATAGAATCACCGCTTGGATATGGAGATCACTCCAAATCTATCACAATTATTTAAAAAAGGAAATGTATATCACTTTCTCAATATTAAGTGGTATGTATTCAGAGATACATATAAGATAAGGACTCTTAATAAGAGTCAATATAAAATGCTCTCTTGAGACAGAGATATAATTATTTTTAATTCTTAAACATTATTCAAGCGACTTAATTTGACCAATTATCCACTCATATACAGTTCTAACTTAAGTATCAAAGTGTCTTTTTAAAAATCACAACATTACGTGCACTACAAGAGTTTCAACTTTTTCCGGCGGTGAAAAAACCATCGGAAAAAGCTGAAAAACTGCCGGTAAATATTTTACCGGCGGTAACTATAAAAGTAATCATTCCCGGCGGTTCTTAAAAATCGTCGGCAAAATTCTTACTTTACCGGCGGTTTAAAACCGCCGGCAAAGGAATGTAACCAAAACAAATAATCAAATACTGACATCCAACTTCTACTGTAGTAAGCCTTCCTCTTTTCCTGTTCAATGGAGACCAGAAAACAACAAGAGATGGCCAAATAGAAAATTAGTAGATTGCTATCAATCATAAAGAAGAGAGAAAACAAAGTCTATCTACTCAAGGATTGTAGCAACAAACAGCACATAGTTTCTCAAGGTCAGAAGGCAAATTGGCAAGATGCCATCCATGTTCTACTGCAGGGATTTAGAAAGCACAGAAGCAGGAAATATTACGCACATGTAACCTCTTATCCAGAAAATCATTCACCTTTGTATGCCACTGAAAATGTATGGAGGAACAACAGCATTCCTTCCCTCAAAGAGATTACCCATCAAACGTTCTTCTTGTTGTCAAAGAGTTGACAAAAAAAAAAGACCCATGCTTGTCTTGTATTATGACATACCAGTAATCTGAATATTATCCATGTTAGCCAAACAAATGGGAGAAAGAACTTAAAAACCAATTTTTCTGTATCTGTAGCTTTTACTTCCCTGATCATTATATTATGCCTCAATGTTTGCTTGTAAACCATGTAATGGAACAATGAAATGCTGTGTTGTGAATCAAGTGAAGGAACTAACCAATGCTGAAAAGAATATGTATGGAGCTTTTCAGAAAGCCACCTACCATTTATCAAACCACACACACAACCATCTGCTTTGATTATCATTATTTATAAATAAAATATACTAGACCATATTATTTATAAATTAGTATTGAGGAAAATAGATGAGAGTCTTCCATCAAATGCTGGATTATTTATCTGCACAGAGCTTCTAAACAGAAGAAGTTCATACTAAAATACTATGCTTGATTGGGGGATAATGGGTTGGGATTATAGATCTAACCTGGAGGCCCATCCATCTAATGGTTGGTGTGGTAAATACTATCCATCCTAAACAACCATGGGGTAAGTAATGACATCACTAAAATTTAATCCACTAATATTCCGAAGCACTAAATTATCCATAGGCAAAGCAACAAATATAGCTGTGTATATATACCTATGAACTGCCGAAAGTTCGAGTAACAAAATTTGAACTTTCATTCTTATGTTTGATATCAAGATGTAAATAGAATTCAGTAAATAGTTTGATTATACTACCTTTACCATCTCCATCAAAATAAAGGGCTAACATACAACATAAAAATCAAACAAGAGTATAAATAATCCAGACTATCAAAGACTAAACAAGAGTATAAATAGTCCAAGGTCAAGAGCAATGAAGAAGATTATCAAAGACTAAAGAATATATCAAAGCATTTTGTGGGGTAAAAAAAGGACAAGAGTGGGAGAGCAAGCGAAAAGGAGCAAAGGTGGAGCCATTTCTTTTTCTCAAAAACAGAGATCTACAAAAGTATAAATCTAACATAGCAGCAAGTGCCCACAGGGTAGAGTCAGCATTCAAACAAAAATAATTTCAAATTTGTGGTTCTAAAAACAGTAACATCTAAAAACAGTAACAAAGAAAACGATAACAGAGTGCTTCAGGAGAATCATTTGCATCTTTCATACCAAAGCACAAATCAAATTCAAAAGAATTAACAGTCATACAAATAACAGAGTTCATCATGCCCTTCTGCTACTGCTTCCTTCACAATCAGAAGACACGAGAGTACAAACCAAACAACAAAATTCAAATCCCTTTTGAATATTTTCTTCACACCTAACAAACAAACTTAGCATTGGCAAATAAACCAACTAGTAATTTCAACCAAAATACATACACACCGCATATTCATGGTCACTTGAAAATGAATTACAGCTTTGTTTACCAATTGGGCGTTTAATTCTCTAACCTTGAATTAAACTGTCAGTTGACCACATCAGGGAACCTAACCGACACCCATACACGCACGATTCAAATTCCAAACTGCAGAACTGACAAACAAGTATTGATTACCGTGACCTTGGTCCAGCAGGCAGAATACTACTACTCTTCTGAGACCAGATAATGGATGCCGGAACAAAATATGTAGCCTAAGTTGCATTAGCTTGGTTAATATGTCAATCTGCTGACCAGGAACTCCGTTAACAAACACCTCCAAAGATTGGCAACAACCTGCCAACTGAAGAGTGGTAAAGCGCTAATCGATTTATTCCATCCCTTGTCTTCAGAACATCTTTACAAACCTCCAACTTATTTGAAATATCATTTTGCAACAGTATCTCAGCACTTCCTCTCTTTCCCTAACCTTCAACCTATGCTAACAGCTGTAGAATCAATTAAACTTCATGCAAACCATAAACTTAAAGTGATTAAGAATTCGCTAAAAGAACTCTACCAAATACCTCTATCTTCAAATTTATGTTCCTCGAGTGCATCAGAATCACGCTCGATCACGACCTACAAGAAAACGATCGCGTGCTTCGTAATTTGCTTCTGTTAAGTCAATCGTGTCACCACAGAGAAAAAAGAAATTTCAATCAATGACTTCCAGTTACGCACGTTAAAACTGAAATAACAAAAACAACGAATTCACAAAACAGCTTCAAAAGCATAAAAAGCTAGGGTTTGACACGACGAAGATCGATCACATTCAGAGTGCTCCATCTTCACAAACACCAAAAATGCTGGAAACAGAAGCGGGAAACAACGCAATGTTGATCTCGAATCTGGCTTACCTACGAAGACGGTCAAAAATTGACGTTGCAGGCTATCTGTTAGCCATTGTTTCGGACCTGAGGTTGATTGAGCCCCTCGAACCGACGAGGACGAGCCAAACGAAGAACTCAACAGCTCCGAATTCCAAGAGTTACTAGATTAAAATTTGTGCAAAATGCGCTCATCAGAAAGCTCTAGAAAGAGAAACGAACGAACAGAGATGTTTGATTCAAATTTGTGCAAAATGCGGTCATCAGAAAGCTCTAGAAAGAGAAACGAACGAACAGAGATGTTTGATTCAAATTTGTGCAAAATGCGGTCATCAGAAAGCTCTAGAAAGAGAAACGAACGAACAGAGATGTTTGGTTTAAACGAACTCAACAGCTCCCGTTTAAATTTGGTGTAAACGGGAGATGGGCCAATATCCCCGGCGGTTTTAAAAACCGCCGGTAATGGGTAAACATTCCCGACGATTTTTAGAAACCGCCGGGATGTTGAACTATCCCCGGCGATTTTTAGAAACCGCCGGGGATGTTGAACCATCCCCGGCGGTTTTAAAAACCGCCGGGGATTGTGTTAAATTCCCGGCGGTTTTAATAACCGCCGGGGATTATAGTGTTTTTCAGACAATTCTTCAAACTGCAGGAAAAAATTCGCCGGCAATACCCTTTTTCCTTGTAGTGGTGATTTAACACTACATAAAAAATCACAACTTTATTAATGTAGATGCTGGACAACATCATAATTATTCAATAATTCTATCAAATTACCGCTTTAAATTAGATTTACATTATAAGGGGTGTTTTAAAATTTAATAAAAATACACAAAGATTACATTAATATAATAATAAAGTACTATAATTACAATGTATATTTTGCTTGAAGTACGGATATGATTAATATGTAGGTATGCTTTCATATGTAGATATGCTTTTTTCCCTGCTCAACTGAGGTTGCCCCTCGGAATAAACCAAATGCTGCTGCTGCTACCACCCCTTTGGGGATCCGAGAAAGATTGTCATTTCGAAGGCTGAAACTGAGAGAGAGACAGAGAGAGAGGGGGAGAGAGAGTCAAATAAATGAAAGCAACCATGAAATGAAAAGAAAGCAATAATAGCCAAAACGTGACAAAACAATGCAGAGCACATCCCGCCGTATATAGGAGGCTGACAATTGAATATTGGTGCGGAGCAGTTTACTAGTACCATAAACAAATGAAATGGCCCAGTCCTAGAAATCCTAAACCCTCATCGTCACCAGCATGCTGCTTCACATGCTTGCTTGCTTTGGTCAATTAATAACTTCTAATGATCCACAGTTCCTCTTCTGTCCTCTTTCAGTCAAACATAAACAATTGGGGTCCTTCCAAATCTTGCACAAAATTGAATCTCCTTTTGATTGGATGCTAGAGGGAGGCAAGAGGCCCATGTGCCAAATTTGAAAGGGGGCCAACTTAAATGGGGATACCCAATTGGAAAGTTCAATGAATGAGGAATGGAAAGGGACATCCTCCGCCCATGGTGTTGAATGCGATGTTGTTAGTGAGAAATCAAATCATCAAACATGCATACACAGACAGTAACTGTTTAAGATGTTTGAATGAAGAAAACACGTACTAGTAGTTGTTGAAGTAACATCACTGATTCAGTAATTCTTCACTCTTAAAACTCATGAGCCATGTAATAAATGGGTATTAAATATTTTTTTTATCAAGTACTAGACTTGAACCTGGTTGGTCCTCTAAGTAATAGGTTGTGTTCTATTGTCGGAATATAAGGGGAGGCTGGAAGATTCGAGATGATTTGATGGAGCCCAGTTGTTGAGGGTGGCTGACTCATCCAGCATGTGCTCTGTTTCTAGCTCCAGCGATAGGCATGCAATTTAAACTTGGATTTTTGGTCTACTAGCTTGAAGATTTTCCCAGATATTTTAGGCCTGAAACAGAGATTTTCCAAATTGGACAACAAACTTCAGCTTCATCTGGATCAGGGTGGATCCTCTGGAATAGAAACGTGTAAATGATGTTTTATGTAATTACCAGTTGCCAGATGTGATGTGAGTATTAGATAGAAAGAGGCGACCAGATTTTTTTACACTTAATAAAAGTTGAAACGCAGCATGAAGTTCCTAATAGAAAGAACACTTGGGCAGAGGGTTCACTTACAAGTTTGCCCCTATTTGACTATTTCTTTTATAAGGGGAAGTGGAAGGCAAAAAAGTGAAATCGTTGTCTTAAGAAACAAGACAAATTAAGAGAGCAAGAGAAGAATATGGTAGGTGACAGAAGATAAAACACAACCCTGCTGCCTCCTCGCACAAGTAGTAATCTTCTTGGTCAGCGAAGTCCACTCAAAAGCATGTGAACTGTGTGAGAGAGAGAGAGAGAAGCAAAAGTAGCTGTCAAGGGTCTGTATGTCTCACAGGGAGACGATTTATTTTTGCTAGAGCTGAACAAGAGATTCGTATTATAAATCATACAAATTTAAGTCCATTCATTAGTGATATTGCCGGGCAAAATGAACAAAAATCTTCAACACCACCCTCCTCATTATCTACAGACTACAGCTGTGAGCAAATCCAGGGTCCACGGATACATATAATAATGATAGGGCTATACTGATTAAAAGGGCAACATATTTGAGTGCAAAAAACTTATTTAGCTAGTATTTATTAATCAAAATATAGATTAAAAAAGATAAAATAAGAAAATCATTTCAAATTTTTATCATTTTTAATGTGTTTGTTAAATTTATATGTCAATCTTTGAAAAAGAAATTATGTGACTTTTTATCTGAAATTTTTCAAATATGCTTATCTCCCACCTTCGGATAAGCATATTTTAGACTTTACATTTAAGAAAAAATGACACATATATTCTCTAATGTATTATAAAAATCTTAGAATCACTTTTAATATTATTTTAATCATTCCATTTCTAGGTCCAAAACGTATTCAAAACTTATCTTAATACAAGTCTATCTTATTTATTTTAACAAACGCTAACTTAGCAAGAGTCACATCTATGTTTTTATGTGGTTTCTAGGCTTAGGCCTAGTCTAAGTCAGGATTAGTAAGACTTGATTAGTCTAAACCCATTAATCATTTCATTTCTATATCTAAAAAGTATTGAAATTTTATTTTAATATATATTTATCTTATTCATTTTAACAAACGATACTTTAGCAAGAGTCTCATGTATTATTTTCGATAGTGTCTAGGCTTTGCCCTAGTCCAAGTCAGATTTGGACTTAAACTACACCAGGTCAACTGGCTTGGGATGTCAATTGTATTGGGCTCAAAGGCCTAAATAAGTCTAGTGTGTTTGGGCTCACATTGGGTGGGGTTTGACCAGATTGGGCCTGGCACCAGGCTGAGATTTCTAGGGTGGTTTCCAAGTTATCACTAAAGGTTGATCACAAACTGAATTTCTCCCATCTGCCCGGTAAAAATGCTATCTTCAACCCATTAATCTTACGTATCCCTTCATCCTAACCCCATCTTCATCGGGGTGAGAGGGCTTTCAGTGTGTGACTTTATTATACAAATTTATAACATGTTTCTAGGTAACATTTTTGAATAAAATTGATGATATCATAAGTGGTGTGAGAAGGTCAGATATAAACTCTTTAAGCCTGTTATGTTATTCTTGCCTGACACGGCTTGAGGTGGGTGTAGGTCCCACTCCTCATGGGCCCACAACCCCCTTCCTTCTCAATTTCTTATTGCTCGATCTGAGTTTGCAAAGTGTGCGACTCTCATACCCGTCTCCCTCCCTTAATTTGTCTATCGAATAAATATTATAATACGAATAATATAATATTTTTGATAAACTCTTTTGATACTATGATCTCAAAAAATAAATAACTGATGCTTGTGACCATTTAAACCACATCACATGTTCTATTAAGAGGCTGAGAAATGCGAAGCGTAGACATATTTAATGAAGATTTTATTCTTCTTTACATTTTAGAAAACTTAAGATATCATATTCTATTCTGAGTTCTCTTATAAGTAAATTTTCATTGAATTGTTCTCTTGTTAATTTTTTTTATTATTAAATAATTATTATAATTTACCACATTAATTCGATACATTGGATGTAAATTGTAGCCGTGAAATGGGGAGGACCCACAAATTAAAGAGGAAGTAAGTAAACAAACACAAAAGCACTTGCTGGTAATATTAATATTAAAATGCTAATAACAAGATGACCCACGGGCCCACAGCAGCAGAGCAAACAAACAGACAAAGGGAAAGGTAGACGGAATCAAGAGCAAGAAAATGATAACAATGGCGGCACCGGCATGACAAAAACCAGTGCCCCAGCACTTATTTACAGCTTCTCTTTCTTTCTTTCCCCATCCATGGCCCCAATTAGTTCCCCTCTTAACCTCAAGATTACCAAGTTCCAGTACTTCAGCTTCAACGAACGCATGCGATCAGGCGGTGCTCCTGAAGGATCCCAGAGCTTTCACCGCCCCAGCTCGGAGGATGTACTGGTGGTAGAAGGCGGCGACAGCGGCGCCGATGAACGGCCCAACCCAGAAGATCCACTGCAACCAATCCATCGCATTCAAATTTAACATGCGTATATATGTCCTATTGAGATTGATCATAAAGCTAAGAAGCGCGTATTAATTTAGCATACCTGGTCATCCCAGGCCTTGTCTTTGCCATAGATCACAGCGGCTCCGAAGCTTCTGGCCGGGTTAATGCCGGTGCCGGTGATCGGGATTGTAGCCAAGTGGACCATGAACACTGCAAATCCAATGGGGAGTGGTGCCAAAACCTGCCATTGAAACCATTAACATTTTAATCACTATTCACGCAGAGAATTTCATCCAATTCGATTCGGTCCAATTCTATCAAAGCTGATTTTCCAATTCTACGTCAAAATCTTGATGAATCTGTTGGTTTTGAGAAGGCAAATGCCAAATGGCACTTACAGGGACATGAGAATCTCTGGCGTTTCGCTTGGGATCGGTGGCTGAGAAGACGGTGTAGACGAGGACGAAGGTGCCGATGATCTCAGCTCCGAGTCCGGTGCCGGTGCTGTAGCCGGGGGCGAGCTCGTTGGCGCCCCCGCCATACCTGACGTAGTAAGCCTTCTGGAACGCCTTCACCAGCCCACAGCCGCAGACGGCTCCCAGGCACTGAGCCACCATGTACATGATGGCTCGGACCAGCGACACCTTCCTCGCCAGGAACAGCCCAAATGTCACTGCCGGGTTAATGTGGCCGCCGGAGATGCCGGCAGTGCAGTAGACGAGGATGAAGATCATGCCGCCGAAGGCCCAGGCGATGCCGAGGATGCCGACGCCTCCGCAGGGGTCATTGGCCTCGGCGGGGTTGGTCTGGCTCTTGTAGCCGATCACGGTCAGGACGGTGATGTAGAGGAAGAGGAGGGTGGCGATGAACTCGGCGATGATGGCCCTGTAGAAGGACCACTGGGTCAGTTCCTCGGGGTCGATGAGAGGGGCCGGCGGCGGGTCCTGGTAGTCCTTGGCAGAGAAGGCGCCGCCATGCTCGCCGACTTCAGTGTCCTTGGCCATGGAAAGGGAGATGGATGGTGAATTAATTCTCTTGGCGGGAGTGAAGAAGAAGAAGAAGAAGAGAACGATTTGAGGAGTGATGGGTGAGTGAGAGAGCAAACGGCTATTCTATTCTATTTATGGTGTGGTCTTGACTTGTCTTGTCTTGAGTTGCCGCCCCATTTCCTATCATTATTGTTATTAAAAGTGGAACATTTTATGTCATAACCCATGAATGATTGTGAGAGGGCTCAAGACTCAAGTGAAGGTGTATTATCATATATATGTTTATTGCTCACCTCTTAGTCTCAATTAAATATTAATGAATAAAATTAATGACGATAAGATTAAATAGTAATAATAAAATTAAATAATATGGTTAAGGTTTTAAAAATTTAGGGATGTTATTATTTAAATTTCATGGTGACATGTCACCGCCTATCGTTTAAGAAAATGTAATTTAAATTTTGTTTTTAAAATTAAAATTAAGAATTTTTTTTAAAAAAAATGATTGCGGTTCAGGAGATGACACTTGTCATAACCAAGGAAAGGGGGCGACGGAGGATTCAGAGGTATTTGGAGGACAGGTCACTTCATCAGCAACCGACCACACCGTCGGCCATCAGCCATCAGCCATCAGCTATCAGCCCATCAAATTATTATAAAATATTCGCCACAGCCGACCCGCCGCCACCGCCCAACTCCGTCCAGCCACCTTTCGCCACGTCACCCCCTCCAACAATCATATGGTCTAATTTGGTTAAAAATGAGAAGCTTATGCCAGAATACCTTGTTTCTTTCTTTATGTCTTTTATATTATTTAATTTAAGAATTTTGAGGGCTTCTCTTCGCTTCTCTTCTACATTCAAGTGTTTCAATCGGTGTTAATAAAATATTTTATATCCATCACCTAACATTGTCCACTTTAGCGAGCACCAGTATATAGTTACATAATTTTATTTTATTTTATTTTTTCAATAACAAAACTTGAAATCTTGGGGTGGGTTGGGGTGGGTTGATAAAAAGTGTATAAAAATTAAAAAAAAAATTGAAGAATATAGAGTGGGTTGGAATTGGATAATCATAAGTAGTCATAATTGTGCTATACTCCATTCATTTTCATTAATAATTTAATTTTCTTTATTTTTCATTGTCACGTCACTTTAATAAGAAGTCATTAAGTTTATCTTTAACACATCTTTATATCTCACTCTTTATTATATTATTATAAATAAATTATTTTTTATTTTTAATTTGAGTCAAAAACATACGCGCGTTCCAATCTACACTTTCTATTTCACTCTCTATTTCATTTATTTATTTTTATAAACTTTAATTATATTTATTTTACTTTATTTATAATTTTAACACATACACAAAATTAATAATTAAATACATAAATTAATAACTAAATATACAAAATACTCATATACACACATAAATAAAATTAATAATTAAATATATACATACACAAAATTAATAATTAAATATAATAATTAATATATAAAAACAAAAAAATACACAAATCGATTAATTCCACATAAATTCCCAAAACAATTTCCCCATAAATTCCCCCAAACAATAGGAGAAATTGATTCGGCCTGCACATAAATAAATATACACATCGATCTAGTCCTTGTTCAATATACACATACACAAATCGATCTTATTCTCGTTTAGCTCGGAGAAGACAACCAGTTCTTCGTCGCTGACACTAAATTCGGCTGTCGTTTTGGTAGTCATTGTTATTGGTGGCCACCGCCAATAGTCGTTGCTACTACTGCTACTCTTCGTCGTCGCTATCACTACTACTCTTCGTTACCATTGTCAATGATTGTTGTTGCTCTTATTTGTCATTGGCATTTTCTTCAAATTTCAAGATCAACAGTAAAGAGTCGTTAGAAA
This sequence comes from Diospyros kaki, assembly GCA_036245055.1. Lineage (NCBI taxonomy): Eukaryota > Viridiplantae > Streptophyta > Magnoliopsida > Ericales > Ebenaceae > Diospyros > Diospyros kaki. The sequence continues at coordinate 40,073,495 of BSEG01000009.1, forward strand.
AATAGAGTTGAGGAGTAAATTTTCACACCTATAGAGAGTCATTTAAAACTTCATAAAAATTTGATGAGGAAATTAATAGATATGGAGACCCGTTAGAGATAGGTTCTAACTATTTTCTCCTAAAATTTTGACTTCCTGAGGATTTGGGGCTTGCGTTGAAAATGGCCGAAGTAAGAAGCCGCACGCTGTATCATTACAGTTACATCCTCTCCACGTGACCTTCCTGTCCATGATATTAAAATTATATATTAATTTAGACGAAGGAGATTATAAAATATGTATAACACATTGGCATGGTAAATGAAGTCAATTTTAAGTCATATTCTGGATCGATGACTAGATAATCGGTAATTTGATTTTGACCATCCAATCGGAGACTAAGAATTAAGAATTAGAACTCTACTCATGCATTGTCCCAAAAAGAAATCAAGTAAGGAATACTAAGGAAATCTAATCATCTCTTGAACCACAATTGACAATGGTGGCTAATGGGGGCCGGGCACAGGAGTTTAGTGAATTAAAATAAAATAAAAAGCTATTGACAAAGAAAAACATCAAGCAAGGAGAACTGAGTGATGTTTGGGTTCATCCAATGAGTTATGCTATTTGTAAATAATAGTTTCACAGATTGACTTACAGGCATAACTAAATAACCATTTTACCCCTATAAAAAATGACCCAAATAACTCAAAATCATGGATAGGGAAACTTTGTCCTTTACCACCCCTATCAGATCTCTAAGCTTGATGGCTCTCCCCATGGATACCCAACCAGAAAAACAGAACATATTAAGGATGGAGAGAGCAAGGAGTTGTGGGGAGGGAGAGTGAGAGATGAACCTGGATATGGTTTCTTAAGGAGGGAGATGATTAGGTATTACATAAAGAGTAATGGCTTTCCATCGGGGAAGGGGTTGTGGAGGAAGTAGCTTGTCCCATTTTTTGTGTCGTCAATGGAGAATGGTGGTTTTGGCGGTGGTTGGTTTGTTTGTGTGGTTGCCGGTGGAGAATGCTGGCTTTGCTGGTAGAGCAAGATGGGTTTGGCTAATTTCCCCTTGTCTTGCCTTCTATCTCCATATTTTCATTTAGATCTAATGTATTGTCAATTTATCGTGATAAATTGCTCCAATCTATGTCTAAAATATCGCGATATATCTCACCTGTAAACCAATATGTGAAACTCATTCTATACAAATAGCATTGTTCTTCATCCAATAACCCTATTGTTCTTCTGTTTTTATTATGGTTTTTGTTTTTGCTCAATTAAAATAATGAATTTATAGATGAAAAACTGCCTCGGGATAACTCACATATGGATTATCTGAATGATAAGTGACTATTGAGAGTGATGGATGAGTCTTCCGAGGGTAGTGATAGAGATGGATAAGTCTCCTGAGTGGGTTGAGAATGATGAATGACCTCTTTGAGTGATGGATGACCTGTCTAAAAAGAAAATCGATTAGGGACACAAGTGAGAATCCCTACGCAGGCCCTCTGATATTAGTTTTGAAACCTTGTATTTTCAAAGAAATTTTTTTAATGGCAGAGGCCAATTTGTTGACCATCCATGAGGATCGATCAATTGATTTCAACCTTGCTGTCAATTGACTTTTAAAGCTAGTCAATCGATTTAATGCTTGCACTCGGGAGTTTGTTGTCGATCACCTCTACATCAAATCTAGTCGACTGTTTTGTGCTTCTTGTCGATCGTCTTCTTTGTTTTTAATCTAACCGGTCGACCATTTCTTAAAACATGTTGATCGTTTTTGTCGCAAGTCTTTCTAACAGTTAGTTTGCAAGCTTTAACAGCCTTATAACGATTAGTTTCTTTTGTTGGTTTGGAATGCCTATAAATTCAGCTAAAGAAAACTCTTGAGAAGGCTAATGGAACCACAAAGAAAATTATCTTAAACTTACATTTGTATTCTCGTTTTTGTGCTTTTATATTTTCTCTCAAAAAGCTTTGTAAATCATTTGTGTTATTGGTTCAAGCTTTTGTGTTTATATTTGAGAAATCTTTGTAATTAAGAGTTTTACTCCCATATTTTATTTTGTAATCACTTCTTGTAATTGCCTAACTTATATAATTAGAGGGTCTATTTGTGAAGTATGATGTTTTAGTGAATTGTTTAAAATCCTTAGTGAGAATCTAATATAATAGATTAGGTTTTGTTTAACTGAACCACTATATCCCATTTGTATTTATTTTTATTATTTATATTTTTATTTCACTTTCTGTAAATCATTTTTAAAAATTTCTTAAAAAAATTAATTTCTAAATTACCCAATTCTCCTATTCAGTGTGCGGTGCCATACATTCACAACCCCTATTTGGACCAATTTTGGTTTTATCACATGCGGAATGTGTAAACAACAAAAAACAATCAAATCAAATCACAAATAACTTTCATAGTTTTTTTTTTTTAAAGACAAAAAATCAAACCACGTGAAAGTCTTTAAGTATAATTTATCTTAAATTTTTTGTATGCTTTTGTCAATTATGCACTAAATTCCTTTAACATTTATAATTTGAAGTACATTTAAAAAAATATAAAAAATATAATCACTAACCATAATCAATTTTTAAATCTAGGTAAAATTTTAATTTATCTTCAAAAAAAATTAAAAATCAATTAATCAGAGATATAAATGAAATCTAATTTATTTTTAAACCATATAAACAAATTAGTCTCTAATTTATTTTTAAATCATGGAAAGAGGGTAATATCTAAATAATTGAATATTCTTTTTTTTCCTCAATAAATAAGGCTTTTGATTGAATTTTCAAACCCACAATTCTTTAATTTTTTTATTTTTTTCAATAAATATATTTTTTATTAAATTTTCAAATACTATATTTATGCTTCTAATTTCAAAATTTTGAAATTAATTTGTTTGTCATAAACTGATTCACATTACAGAACTATTTTTAAAACGATTATAATATTTAAAAGTATTCATCTACCGTTTCTATTATTTTGTTAAATCTTTTCAAAATTTTTGCAAGCAAAGGCAAATAATCAAATAATATTATTTTTTATTAAAAATTGAGCTATTTTGTCCTCTCAAATTATCAATCAGTGTAAGTCTCCACTGGTTAAGGATAAATTTGATATTTTTCCTTTTAATTGATTTGTAATAATAGAATTGCGTATAATTATTTTTTTCTAGCATATAAATTTATTACAAGAGGATTAAGTATATTTAATAAAATATTAAAAAGTAAGTATATTTTATAATATATTTAATAAAAAATTTAAAATAAAAAACCAAAATAAATGAAAATAAAATAAATATATTATATCCTCTGTTATGTTTAAAGTATTGGTGCAATGATCCCTACTCGAATCACGTGGAATTTTGAAACGAAAGAGATCATTTTTCTACTAATAGTAGATAAATTACACACGCCTGTAACTGTAACCCCAACATTCATCTTAAATAAACACAATTTTAATGTCTTTTACTTCCCATTTTGTTATCTAGTTTTACAATGCTTGGATCTCATTAATTTTATAAAAACCCTGAACCCTACCTGGTATCATTTTTCTCGTTTACTAATTAACTAATTGCCAACTAGGAGAAATTTCTCAACGCTAGAAGCAGGGAGTGATGAATTGCTCAAAGTCTCGATCCACTAGCGGAGTTGACAGATTCGATCAACGCAAAAACATTAGAAAAAAACTGATAAACAACATCTAATCCAATGTGATGTAGCCGCCACAGCGCACCTACTACCGTTCCAATCGTAGTAGTGCGTAATTGAACAAAACCAGTGTAGTCGAATGGAAAAATAGGAGAAATTAGCAGGCAGAATTGATTTTGTTCTTATAATCATTAATAATGAAAGTGCCGTACATCAAGAAGGCACAGAGAGCTCGACATTGATCCGTCGGAGCTCTCTGTTGGAATTAAGGAGAACAAAACCTTAACCTAAAAATTAATCAATCGCCTGCATCGACGTGTCGTCCTCTTCGGCTATCGTCTCGAGCGCCGGAGACGAAGAAGGCTTGACAGGAGAGATGAGGAGCGCCGGTGCGGCCTCGGTCCAGGAAGGCGACCGGATCTTAGCTCTGACCGATTTCGCCATAGAGAGAGAGAGAGTTACGGAAGAAGAAGAAGAAGAAGAAGAAGAAGAAGGAGACTACTGGGGGGAGTTTGTTGAGGTGTGGAGCGATTCGGTGGGCATTTTATAAGCGGGAAAGAGGGGAAGCTTCATGTGATGTGCTGTGGGGGAGTGAATGGTGGAAACTTCATACGCGTTGCAAAACAACGTGGGGATTAGGCACACGTGCATTGCGCCAGTGAATTAATAAAAAAAAATTAAAAATAAAAATCACGAACGGCAGCAGCAGCTTCCATGATTCCATCTCCGTGCATATGATTTGTTTATAAACTACTTTTTGACTAAATTTCTCACAATTTTTATTTGCTTTCTCATTTTTAAGGCCTTTTTTTATTAATGATCTCAATTTCTATGGCCTATTTTCTTATTTTCAATGGGCCTGGGCCTGGGCCTGTCCTATCCTATTGAGTTCCACCTTTCCGTCTGTTCTGTTGTGCAAAGGTAATGTCTATTTACCAAGTACAAACTAGACAAAAAATAACTTTCACATGGCCAGACAGAAGACTTTGGAAAACTTTCCCTAACAACTCAATTTACCCTAGTTGTGGGAACCTCCAACCTTCTCCAAAGTCTCCAGAAGTCTATTGCTCTGTTCTGTTCCCCCAAGCAAAGATGAATCCAGCTTGTTTGGGTCGGCGAGTTGATTATTCCACAGCAATGGTTCGGATTGCTACTGTAATGGAGTGAAACCACCAGCTTTGGTAGCCGACAACAATGTTGACACTTGATGAGGTTACGACGGCGTAAGTGCTTTCAGACCATAAAGGTTACCGTTTAGGACATATCTAAATAATGAAGTGAAATTAAATGGTATGAGAATTAACAAAATGAAGGTAAGCAAAATGAAATAATATAAAATATTTTGTTTCCTTGTTTGAGGGAAGGGGAATAGGGGATAATAAATGGTTATGAAAAATACTCCTTCCTTATTTAGGAGATGTCTGGAAATGGATGAAACAAAAAATTAATAAACAACAAGCAACAGATACGCCTTCATGATAAATGTATAAAAAGAGTAAATATATAAATGTTAAAGTTTGTTTGCAGTACAATATTAATGTTCCTTCTAAACAATGGAAACTTTCTTCTATCTAATTCCATTCCACACCGCTCTCATAAAGAAATACGTGCAATTATCTTATGCTATGGGTACTCTAGCAAATATGATAAACAACGAGGGTAATTTTTGCAAATGAGATACATGGCTTACAAATGGGTGTAATGGGTATGGCAAGCCCAACCTGAAATGTATGGGTTTGTGCCCCTTGATAGCCAAGAAAGAACCGGAGCCTACAGACTACCATATTACCAAATAGATCTGTTCATATTTCACATAACGGTTGCAGGAGATAGCTATCAATTGTTGAGACAGGAGGAAGTCAAGTGTTTTCGTGCAATTCAAGAGGGGGTTAGAGACTTGGACCTCGTGTTCCACACCTGAATCACAATGTGTTATGTCTGCAAAAATTATCAAAAATAATAATAATATAATTTTAAAAAAAAGAAAATCACGTGGCAACTCAAGGAACCACCACACGGCAGCCCATTAGGTTGCCACCTGGCTGCTTCATGCAGCCAGGAGGCAGCATGGAAGCGGCCACTGTGGCCGCTTCCCCCCCCCCCCCCCCTCACCCACGCGGCAGCGTGGGCCAGGGAAAAATGAGGGGGGCGCTTCCCCCCTCCCACGCTGCCACACAGCAGCGTGGCTGCGCCCCCCACCCCCGAGGTCGCACCCCCGAGAGAGGTCCCTCGGGGGTCCCTAACGCGCGCCTCTGCGCACGAAGTTATCTACGCTTGCGTGAGCACTCGGTCATGCACCCTCGCGTCAACCACCTTGCAAGATTTAGTCAAAATCGTCTTTGAGATGCCCGTCAAGAAAATCAGGTCATCTAACACATGGATGTCCCTCCCATCGCTATAAGTAGGGGTTTTTTTCTCTCATTTGGTATGCAACCTCTCACTCTCGTACTTACTTTTTGCTTTCAAGTATTTCACTTCTACGAGGGACTTACTTAAGCATCGGAAGGTCCACACGGGGATTCTCACCCGCGCCCCTAATCGATTTTCTTTCCAGCAGGTCATCCATAACTCTCAACCTTGCCAAGGGACTCACCCATCGCTGTCGTAACCCCCGAGAGACTCATCCATCGCTCTCAACCTAGCAAGGGACTCACCCATCGCTGTCGTGACCCCCGAGAGACTCATCCATCGCTCTCAGGGTAGCCAAGGGACTCACTCATCCCTGTCGTGACCCCCCGGGCAACTCATCCATCGCTGCTGTGACCCCCGGGAGACTCATCCATCGCTACCACTCCACTCCGGGACTCACCCATCTCTCCCAATAATTACTCATCATTTGGACAATCCACACGTTACCCATTGCCAGAAAAAGTCATCCCTGAGTGGGTCATCCATTACTTAGATACACCCCACAGGAGTCATCCATCGTTTGGATCAGCCATACAAGGGTCATCCATCAACAATTTCCCTTTTAACAAATTTATTGTTGTAATCGTGTAACAATAATTAGCGCCGTCTGTGGGAAACGCAAACAAAAAGTTACAGAACTACTCACTCACTATGGCACAAACCTGAAATAATTGTCAGACCCTCTCCCGTAGTGCCCAATCACCTCGACGAGAGACCCTTACTTTGGTGGAAAATCAGCATCAATCCACTCATGAGGGCTAGCTACCCCTCATCCATGGGGATCATCCGCCCCTTACCTATGAGGGACATCCTCCCCTCACCCATGGGCGCCAATCGTCTCTCACTCATCAGTCCCCTCGTGAGGGTTACCCATCCCTCACTCACTAGTAACCGCCTCTTTTAGAGCCTCCTCACCCATTAGGGGTCCAACTTTAGGTGCCGTCTTTTACTGTCTCACATGTTCTCTAAGGACTCTACTCAGGTATATAGATCCCATTTGTCGTTCCTTAGGTTGAATACGAGACCCTACGACAACATGCCGAAGGAATGCAAGCTCTTCGAGAAATGACTGGTATTTTGCAAAGTTTGGTTCCTCACGGGTCAATCCTAGCCGCATTGAGGAAGTTTGTACTGAAAATAGTTCCGTCCCATAGGGCTCATCAGGAGGTATCAGGGAACGACTCTTATCGAGAAGTGAGCCCTAAAACTCATGCTCAACCTGTCTCTACTTGAAACAGTCAACCAAGATCTCATTTAAGAAGGGCGCATAGCCAAACTTCTCCCCATCGAGGAAATCATAGAGGAACTGATCGTCGAAAGACAGAAAGACGAAGTCCGCAAAGAGAAAGATATTCTGCAATTGTAGCCAACACTCCCATGGAAAGAGGTCGGGATTCCAAGCTCCCAACCAAATAGAATGATGGGCCTAATGACAACCTTACTGCATTTAGTGCACAGGAAACAGCCGACATGAAAAAAATGATTGAGCGGGTGCTGCAACAGAATAAGTTATTACCCACTTCCGAGAAACAATCTTGAGGAAAACTACCATTTGTGGCAGAAGTAATGGAGAAACCCTTACCGAGAAAGTTTAAGATGCCTCAAATAAACACTTATTCAGGCAAGGATGACCCTTATGATCACGTGCAAAATTATGAATCTTTAATGATGCTTCATGGATGGGACGACGAGATAATGTGTAGGGCCTTTCCATTGACCTTAAATGGGCACGCTCGAGCTTGGTTTAACGGTTTACCCGAAGCGTCTATCTCTTTATTCGGGCAGTTAAGAACGGAGTTTATTAAAACATTCATTATCAATAGTCAAAAGAAGAAGGATGCAACATACCTCCTTAGCATGCGACAGGAGAGTAAAGAAACCCTACGCCACTACGTGGATAGATTTCAGAATGCCACACTTGAGATTTGTAATCTACCGATTGAAATGGCTGCATCTGCTATGTTCCAAGGGGTGCGACTGGCTTCTTTCAAGGAATCCCTATCTTTAGACCCACCAAAACTCTTGGTAGATTTGTTCGTCAGGGCCAATAAATATATACACCATACAGAAGTAATGAGGATTATGGCAATGGATTAAGATAGGGAGTGAAAAAGAAAGGAATGAGATATTGGAGACCTTGATTGGCAACAAGGAAGGGCTCGAAGAATGGATGATGTTAGGCCCCAATTCAATCATTATACCCGGCTTACCCAACCTCGGCTTGCCATATTGGCAGCCATAGAAGGATCAGGCTTAATCAGACTTCCAAAAAGGTGGATTGACCCATAGGGAAAAATCAAGATGAGTATTGTCGATACCATAGAACTCGTGGCCATTCCACTGATCAATGTCGGGAATTGAAAAATCAAATTGAGATGCTTATCCATGAAGGACACTTACAAAGGTATGTACAAGAAGAAGAGGGAAATAATAAGGAGCCACAAATGAGGGGATAAAGGCCTGAAACACAAGAAATACACAATCCAAGACAACAAGAGAGACGAAGTGACTACAAGCAGAATCCCCCTCTGGATAATGAACCAACACATCAGATAATACATGTCATTTCGGGTGGTAAAACCTTGGCTGGTGACAGCTCCTCTTCCAGAAAGGCATATGCCCGTTTGGCCTACCAGGTCAATTCAGTAATGAAAGTTAGAGAAGATGAAGAGCCCATTATGTTCACACCTGTCAACAAAGGAGATGTAATCATTCCACATGACGACTCGATAGTAATCTTAGCTGTTATTGTAAAACACCCCATTGAAAGAATTTTGGTAGACAGTGGTAGCTCGGTTAATCTCATTTATTGAAATTGCTTCGATTTGATGCACATTTCCCAAGATCAATTGAAAAATATCACTTCTCCTTTATATAGTTTCACCGGGGAGACTGTCCCGGTTGCTGGTTCAATTCAGTTGCCAATCACATTGGATTGTGGTCCTTAGAACACAACACGTCAGGCCTACTTTATGGTGGTTAAAGCCTCATCAACTGCATAAAATATAATTTTTGATCGTCCCCTGCTCAACGACATGAGGGCCGTAGTCTCTTCCTGCTATTTATTGATGAAATTTTCTACACCCCAAGGAGTGAGACAAGTCCGAGGGGATCAACGGAAGGCCCGCACGTGTTATGTTGCATCTGTTGACCCAAATTGCTCCAATCAACCTATTGTGTGTTTTGATGATTAACAAAATATAATTTTAGTACAACCATTTTTGGTATATTTAAAACCTCTAATGTATTTTTAATATGTCTTAAGTATTATATTATTTTGTGTATCAAAATGAACCAAGTAATGTTTTTTTTCTAAGTCTGGAATATTAGCACACTATAAGGGAACGTATTAGAAAATGTTTTCATTTTGAAAAACTAACTCTCAATATTTTCATATCTAATATTCAATAGTGTTAAAATGATTTTTAATGAATTTTTTAAGAAATAGAAGGTATCTATTTTGGGGTGGTAAAATCGCTAAATTCCGATTTTGTACTAAAACTCAAAATCTACTTTCTTATCTATTTAGATTTTGATTTTTTAGATATTTTTATTGAATCCAAATGGGGGGTACTTTGTTATTTACATTTATGTATTAAAGTAAATAGAAGGTAAAATATAAATAAAATAAAATGAGGACATTTACTTAAATTAAAGAAATGAAAATAACTTGTAATGTATTCATGCTATATGAATTATGCCTTCAAATAATTGCTATATGTTTCAAATCTATTTTCTATAAAATCAGGCCTAAAAGTCGACTCTTATATATCTAGAGTCGACTCCCCTTCAGCTGGAGTCGACTCTTGCAAAGTGAGAGGTGACCCAGCCAAGAGCAGTTGATGCAGAGTCGACCTAGTAGCATTGATGTTTTTCGAAGAGTCGACTCTAGCATTAGAGAAGTCGACTCTTGTATAACTAGAGTCGACTCCTACTTCAAATAAGAGTCGACTCCTGTTTTAGAGAAGTCGACTCTCGGTTCCAACGGTCGAATTTTTCCTAACCGTTACAGATCCGTTGGAAGCTCTAGTATAAATATCAAGGTGAGATTTTTGGAGAAGGCTAATGCACAATCAAGATCTATCATCCTAAAACACTTCCAAGCTCTCAAGCATTCATTTCAAAGCAATCCAAGGCCCAAGGTCAAAGATACATCCATTGGAGCCCAAGGCAAAGGAGAAGAAGATATTCTCTCCAAGTTGGTAAAAATTGTATCATTGTATTTGCATATTTGTCTTGTATATTGTTCTTATATTGGTATCCATTTTAATCCAAGTGTGTTAGACATAAAATTGATTATTTGTATTTATTGTGGATTGTGAGTGGCCTCCTAGAGCTCAAGTAATCTAGGTGTGTTTTGTTGTATTAGTTTTCGGGGTGAGCTAAGGGAAAAACCTCGGTATTGTGTAAAAGTTCCCTAGGTGAGCTTGTTAAAAACCTAGGTGTGATTTTAGTAGAACCTCAAGTGTCGGGTTGACCTTGAAAGAGTGGAGTAGGTGTTGGAGACATAGAACCACTATATTTTTTGTGTCGATTATTGTGGTTGTTTGTGTATTTATATTGCTATCATTTTCAAACAACATATATATTTATAACAAGGGTATTTTGTTTATAAGAAAATCTCAAGAGTTTTAAAAGGGAAGAATTTGATTTAATTAATTTTAATCACTCAATTCACCCCCCACTTGAGTGGCCATTGTGTGTGTCAAGGGACTAACAATATCTACAAAAGGGAAACAGAGTGAAGAGACTTTATTGATTGCCAAGCAAACTATGCAGGATTAAGTTGTATTATTTCTTTTATTTGAATCGTAATAATGTGAGTCTAAAATAGTATTGTGGACATAAGCACATTTGGCTGAACCACATCAAAATGTTTGTACTCACTTCTGCGAATAAATTATCATTATGGCGTCCACTATTAACCACCAGATTCCATCAAGGGTCCTTTTCAAACGAAGACTCGTTGCCTCGCGTATGGCCCGGTAATTGGGAGAAAGTTAAAAACCCATTGCCCTACTTATAACTCGACAACGAGTGAGATAATAAGTCCATTGTCCCATGTGTAGTCCGACAATAAGGGAAAAATAAGACGTTGTCGCTCATAAACCGACAACGAGGTGAAAGCTAAAGGTTCATTGTCCCGCGCATAGCCCGATAATGAGGAGAAAGCTAAAAGCCCATTGCCCTGCTCATAGCCCGACAACGAGGAGAAAACTAAGAACTCGTTGCCCTGCTCACAGCCCGGCAAGGAGGTGAAAACGAAAAGCCCATTGCCCCGCGCATAGCTCGATAACGAAGTAAAAGCTAAAAGCTTGTTACTCTGCTTATAGCTTGGCAACGAGGGAGATTAACAAGCCCATTGTCCCGCGTGTTGTCTGACAATAAGGGAAAAATAAGAGTTGTCCCACACATAGCCTGACAATGGGGTGAAAATAAAATTGTATTCTTGCACAAAGCCTGATAGAAAAGAGCCATAATATTTGTTGCCTCGTGAGCGACCTACACCGCTTCGACTGGTAGCCTAAGGCCCATTACCTTACTACTAATCCGGCAATGAGGTAAACACAAAAAGACTTGTTGTCTTGTTAACAGCTCGACCATAAGGTGAAAACAACAAGTCTATTGCCTTGCTTATACCCCGACAACAAGGAAAAACCAAAACTAATCGCGGACGTAAGCACTACACTGAACCGCGAAAACAAAATATGTATATTCTTTCTAATCATGGACGTAGGCGTTATGTCGAACCGTAAAAATAAAATATTTATACTATTTAATCGTGGACGTAGACGCTACACTGAACCGCGAAAACAAAAGGTGTATATTCTCTCTAATCATAGACGTAGGCGTCATATCAAACCGCAATAATAAAATATTGCAAATGTAGACACTACGCTCACAATACTAACGAGCATGTACACATGAAGCTAGGGAGCCGCGCCATTATAACAAGAAGGCCCATTACCCTGCTCATAGCTGGACAATGAGAAGGCATAAGATCGTTGTCTCGTGATTAGCCATACGTCAATGAAGCATAATATCAGCGGCCTCGCAAGGGACTTACGCCTCCTCGCCTGGCGCTCGAATGGCGCAATAGCCGTTGTCCTGCAAGAAGAGATGTCATATTCATTACTTTGCAAGTAATCCGACAAACCAAAAAATGGAGCAACAATCATCACAAACACCCTTGAATTCAAAGAAAATTCTCCAATATGCCAATTCATCTCTCGACAACATGTAGATACATATATGAGCCAATAACAACATGGTCACTCTTGACTTGATTTGAAGATCTTTCCGAGCCCCCGTTACCTCGGGAGCTGGAAGTGTATGAAGAAATCGTTTTTATATTCCTAGAAGATGAAGAATTGAATGCATGGACCACCACTGCAAGGACATGAGCTTCAGCACGTTATGCGAAGAACTCTACCATATCTTCTTGAAGTCATTGGCGCTTATGAGAAGTCAAAATATGAAAATGCCAAAACTACAAATAACACTGAAGGCTCGTTGAAACAATGGCCAAATGAGAAGCTCAAGCCTTCTTTTATAAAGGCACCTATGGAGCAGAATGCCAAACACAGTTACGAGAGACGTGAAAGAGGAGATTGCTACAGAACAAAAGTCTCTTAAAAATAGGCCAGTGCCGCAGGCAGAATACTCTTCCTCCCGAAAGACCCGACAGAAAGAGTAGGGAGCAATTGTTATGCCTGCCAAAATTATCAAAAATAATAATAATATAGTTTAAAAGAAAAAAAGAAGGCCACATGGCAACTCAAAGAGCCACCACACGGAAGCCCATTAGGCTGCCACCTGGCTGCTTCATGCAGCCAGGAGGCAGCATGAAAGCGACCACTGTGGCTACTTCCCCCCCTCACCCACGCTGCCACACCAGGGAAAAATGAGGGGGGCGCTTCCCCCCTCCCACGCTGCCACACAGCAGCATGGCTGTGCTCCCCACCCCCGATAGACGTCTCTCGAGGGTCCCTAATGCGCGCCTTTGCACGCGCACCTGCATACGCTTACATGAGCACTCGGTCATACACCCTCGCGTCAACAATCTCGTAAGACTTAGTTAAAATCGCCTCTGAGATGCCCGCCAAGAAAATCAGGTCATCCGACACATGGATGCCCCTCCCATCGCTATAAATAGGGGTCTTTTTCTCTTATTTGGTATGCAACCTCTCACTTTCGTCCTTACTTTTTGCCTTCAAGTATTTTACTTCTATGAGGGACTTATTTAAGCATCGGAGGATCCACGCGGGGATTCTCACCCATGCCCCTAACCAATTTTCTTTCCAGCAGGTCATCCATCGCTCTCAACCTTGCTAATGGACTCACCCATTGCTGCCGTGACCCTCGAGAGACTCATCCATCTCTCTCAACCTAGCCAAGAGACTCACTCATCACTGCCATGATCCCCTGAGAGACTCATCCATTGCTCTCAACGTAGCCAAGAGACTCACCCATCCCTATCGTGACCCCCCCGGGAGACTTATCCATCGCTGTTGTGACCCCTGAGAGACTCATCCATCGCTATCACTCCACTCCAAGAGACTCACCCATCTCTCCTGATAATTACTCATTATTTAGACAATCCACACGTTACCCATTGTCAGAAAAAGTCATTCCCAAGTGAGTCTCGCTCAGATACACTACACGGGAGTCATCCATCATTCGGATCAGCCATACAAGGGTCATCTATCAACAATTTCTCCTTTTACAAATTTATTGTTGTAATTGTGTAACAACAAAATGTGTTATGTATTGTCCATGCAAACTATAATTAAGTTCCAATATAATTTGCTTTTATGCTTTCCTGTCCATGTTCCTAGTAATTTTTCACTCGCAAGTCCACATAGAGGCGAGGAAACTTCAGAATTCTTCTTGTTCTATATACAATGATCGTTAATAGGTTCATGTTTCGTGAATGCTAGCTTCAGTATTGGTTTCCCGACGTATAACCAACATCAGCTACCTCTAATGACAAGAAATCTACCCCTTCCCGAGCAAAAAGTCCCATATTCCCAACTTAACAGCATAGTTGTCAATTAATGCCAAGGGCCTAGGCGTGAGATGCAAGGCGAAGTGTGGGCCACATGCACACGAGACATATTTATTCAAAATGCTTATAAAATACTTACTGTTTTTTTTTTACACATACCCATAATGACACTACCAACCATATAATAACAACTAATATTATTTTAGAAAAAAATTTAGTTTCTTCAAATGCAAAAGATATTAGAGGGGAAACAAAAATTACAGCATAGAACACTGTAAAAAAACAATTCCTTCGCTCTAATTTCTCTACAATTAAAAGAAAGAAAAAAGAAATACAGCAGAACAATCAGCAAGAACAATTAATTTTGTTTAAATTGCAAAAGAAATGAGTGAGTGAGAGAGACAGAGAGCGGTGAAAAACAATTTGTTTCTTTGCAATTAATTTCCTGTAAACTACAACTGAAATCAGAAGAAAGAAAAAATGAAACAGTTTCTTTGCAATTAATTTCCTCTAAACTACAACTGAAATCAGAAGAAAGAAAAAATGAAACAGAACGCAGATGTGCGACTAGTTCGAAGTGAACATCACTACAAAAGGTCCCAGCAAGCAGGAGATCCAGCAGACCTCATCCTTATAATGCTAGGTTGGCCTAAAGATGACAAATGGGCGGGCTGGGCTGGGCTGAGCCAGGCCGGCCTGCCTCCTGCTTGGCCCACCCATTTCGTGGGTCATGTCGAATTTGGCCCGCAAGGGAGGTGGGCCTGGTTGAGCCGGATAATAGAAAATGGGGGCCCAGCACGGCCCTATAGTCCTTAATAAACGGACCAAAACAGGCCAGAATGCATAATTAAATACAAAAATTTAGTTTTGGAAGGTTTTTGGTGGGCTGGGCCGGGGGCCACAGAGCATAGTACCGGCCCGGCCCGTTTGCTACAATAGCAGGGCGGGCTGGGCTGGGAGGCAGACTGGGCCGGCCCATTTGCGTTCTCTAGGTTGGCTTCTCACTGATATATAAGAATATGCAATAAAATCAACAAGAAATAAGGCGTGTAGTATGACAAATAGATGAGAAATAGGACTTTAATATACTTATACATACAAGGCATGTGCCTAGGCAGCGCCTCGAGCATGGCACTGCACCACAGTGGTGATGAGGCGCACAAAGCTGCGCCTCGGGCCTAGGCGCGCCTCAGGTGCACCTTTGACAATTATGGTTAACAGAAGGTTGCATAAATGGCTAGCGGGAAACCAACAGCCTTTGACAATTATGGTTAACAGAAGGTTGCATAAATGGCTAGCGGGAAACCAACAGACTAAACTGTGAGCTAACATTGCCAGGAAAGACATAACATGAATAACGCGCAAAACGCTCGGGGGCCGGATTTCTCTCATCCCCATCCAGAAACAGAAGAAAGATAGAAAACAGAAATCGAATGGTCCATAATGATATCCTCTGAGGGTAGCCAAAAAGGGAATCTATCTGCAAGGATAAAGATGGCTATGGCAATAAAGACAGCCTACAATTACCAAAAAAAAAAAGAGGAAAGAAAACATGATTATGTGAGAGAAAGACCAACAGAGGCAAAGAGGGGAAAAAATGAAACAAGTGTTTAGCAAGAAAGGTAGAGAACGACCAAGAACTAATTGATGGGAAATACTTATATATTATATGAGCTACGAATGTCTTACATTAAATAAAACCATGCATAGTTTTGACTCAAGGCTATAATTCATTTTGTCAACCTCACTTAGTGGATAAAAGCTTGGTACCAGTTAACTTTCAACTTTAAGTTCAAACACACATCAGGATTGGGTACAAATCCACCCGTTATTCTGCTCAATATGGAAAGCTAATTTTCCTTAGCAGAATTACTATCAGATTTTGTCAACTAAAATCACTACATTTCACTTGTAACACAAAACTGATACACTAAAGATTCTTTCGCAACCAATGAAGTGAATATTCAACACAAAGACGAGCAAATTTATCACTAAGATTTCGTCAAAACTTATGATCCCAATAAACGTTACATCCAGTTAAACAAGTCAACATCCAATAACGCTCAAATTCTCAAAAATCGAATATACGAAAAAACGGAATCGCATAACAAACCCTACCAAAATCACCAAATCAGTCCTGTGGAATCTCAACATCACCGTCGGTGATCTCCTGCTGCAGATCCTTAGGGTCCTTCCCGTCGACCGTACATCCAACGGACACGCACGTGCCTAGGATCTCTTTGACGGTGCCAGCGAGTTCCTTCGCCATCGATCTCGGCCTCATGACCCTGGCGATCTCTATCACATCGTCCAGAGAAATATTGCCTGTATGCTTGATGTTCTTGGTCTTCTTGCGGTCGCGCTCGGGCTCCTTGAGGGCCTTGATAACCAGAGCGGCGGCGGAGGGGACGACGGAGACCTTAGCCTGGCGGTTCTGGACGGTGAGCTTCACCGTGACTCGGAGGCCCTTCCAGTCCTTGGCCGTCTCTTTGGCTATGTCTTCACCGATTTTCTTCGGGGAGAGTCCTAGAGGGCCGATTTTGGGAGCGAGCGAACTCGCCGCGCCGACTTCACCGCCGGTGACTCGGACGTAGACGTCTACGACCTGTGTAGGATCGAACTTCGGCGGCATTTTCAGGCGACGAGACGGTGACCAGAGAGAGACAGCTGGAGTTGTTACGACCAAGAGGCGGTGAAGGTGAGGGGTTTGGGGTTTAGGATTGATATAGGCTAGGGTTCTGCAAATGTAGTCAGAGTGACCGAATTATCCTTGGGCTGGGGAGTTTGGTTATTGGGCTTTGTTTTTACTTAGTGGGTATGATTTTTGATGGCCCAAGACTTCAAATCCTCAGCCCAATTAATTAACTACACTATATTCCAACCAGTAAGTATTAAATCAAAATATGAAATAAATTTAAGAAACACTTTTGTTGTGGAAAATTATAGTCTCCACCTCGATAAGGTTGTTTCTATAAATACACCTTATATTTTACCATACTCATTTAGACGATAATCTGAAATTTTAATCCTTAACATTTGTTTGGTACAGAGTTACTAATGCAATGAAAAATAATTATTTTTTTTGCTTGCAGGGCACGTTAGTTATCACTAATCAAAACTCTATAGGAGTAGGTAGGAGTGATTCTCTCAACCTTTTATCCAACTTATCTAATATGCATGACTCACTAGCTATTGCATTAATTTTAGCAGGGCACAGCACATTACTTGAGGCTATATATATATCTCCAAGTAATTATTAATTAACCCTATAGCTTACCCTAAATGTCTTTGTCACCCCTGGCAAACTACACCCACATTGCTGACACATCACAATAATGAATCACTTCCTTAGCCATTAAAAAACATTTGCCCCCTAAAGCAGTACCCATCAATCTTAATCAACAAGCCTAGCTTGTTAATTCACACTTGGTTAAATATATATGCACTTGTCTTCAACATTTAGGGTCTTGGAGAATCATTGTGTTAGGTAACCATCAATACTCAATGGGAGGAGTAGAGCGAAATTGAGCCTATAGTTCTATTTGTTTATATATATATATATATTACATATTCATCTTTGTCACGTCCACTCATATGAAAAAAATAATAAGGAACAAAAATGGTGCTAAGATTCTTTAATCAACCCAATTGATTTCGAAGGGTAAGCGTGGAAAAAGCATTGTTAGACTCCTATTCCAACTTTAACCATGGAATATTTTAAGCCATAGATGAGTCATAATAATGGAGTAAGATGCTTTAACCTTAATTAAACGCAATTATTAGTTCAATTAGCAAATCATATTACTGCAAGAATAGTAGGCTTGATGGTTACATATTATTATTTTAAAGGGCCCAATCACACCATCTAGAAGTAGCATATATCAGTGTTGTATTATAAGGAAACAATAATTGGACGACATTGTTGCGTCGGCCTTCCATTTGGATGCATCGAAGCCTGTGGAATTATTTGATGCTTTTTAGGGGCCGAGGATTTAATTAAATATATCGTAATAATTGTAACATATTTTTGTTTCTCAAATTCAAAGTAGAAAAATTATTAACCATGGGGACCCCACGTTGTATTAATTAAGTCATCGGAATAAAGAGAGGAGGTGAGACCGGGTGCACTGGATGCTGGCCCAACATCAGAAGGGACAAAAAATGATATACAGTCCGAGAAAGTCTCGCGAATGACGTGTCTCGATAAGGACGATCGGGTCCTGACCCGGTCGGTGACAGGCGGTGGAACCCGCCCATGAATTTCACGTTATGCGGGTTGAGTCCGAGACGCTCTGATTGGTCCACCTGTCCATCCGTGCTAAGATGGATAAACTCCCCATGGTTAATCCGTCTACCTTTCTAATTTTTGTTTTCCGTAAAATATTTGAGTATTTTTGCAAATTCCCTCCATCCAACGTGTCATTCTCTCCGGTCTCGGCTGGCCGCTGCTCTGGAGCCGCGTTTCGGTGCAACCGACCACACCATGAGAGTTGCCATCGTGACGATTTAATTTTGTATCGGTAATTTATTGACAACATATTGGCCATTATATTACTTAATTTTAAAAATTAATAAGTATTTTTATTTTATAAATTTTGATCTTTTAAATAACATCATTTAATTTATTTTAAATAATATTGATGTGACAATTCAAATATAATGATATGAAACTTTAAAAGAATTAAATAGATAGACTTTATATAATTATTATATTGAATTATTAATGTTACTTAATTATTATATTTGACTTCAAATGAATAATAACAGTATTTAGGTGAGGGGGTAGACTGAATTAGTAAGAATATAATAGATAAAAAGTGTTATATATGTTAATAAGATCACGTTATTTGTACATAAGCTAATTTATAGGTGGGTTTACAAGTAAGGTGAAAAGACTATTTTGTCTCTTCTCTCTCTTATCTCAATGACTATTTTACCATTTTCTATCCTCTCTCTCTGACTCTTCTCTTTTTCTCATCTCCTCCCCTCCTCTTTCAACATTGTCCGTAGACGCCCATCGCTACCTTGCCTAGCTACTATCGTCGCTCCTAGCCTCACCTCTCTCGGCCAGACGAGAGGCGAGGCATCGGTCATCGGCCAGGCAAGGCAACAACGGGTGTTAGGTGGCGACAACAAGTGAAAGAAAGAGAGAGAGAGATGAGAGTAGACAAGAGAAGAGAAGTTCTAAATTTCTAATCATAAATCCTCAATTTATTGCGAGAAATTCATTCTCTAAACTTACTTATAAAATTATTTTTGTACAAATAACATTATTTACGTAATATGCATGAATCAATACTCACTTGTAATAACACTTACTCCCAACTAAAAATTGATCCAGCTTTATGCCACCAAACAACAAACACAACCAGCCCTTATAATTATTTGGTCCATAGCAGCTATGCTAATGCACAGATACGTATGATGAGGACTCCCACACTGGATCCTAGTCTCAGTTGTCTTCCCCTCATTTTATAATCCTTTTTGTGTTAATTTCATGGCAGATCACAAAATCCAGAAAGAGAGCTTATCCAAACGCCTTCCATTACCATTATTATATAAATCCTAGCGATCGACAATGAGCGATCCCCCAAACGGTTGTTGAACCCGGCTCCACTCGAGAAACTGCCACTCCTCCATTAATAATGGCCACCAGAAGCTACTTCTTCGCCAGCAACCCATCCCCAATCACCTCCGACACCCAGTTCGAGTTCGACGATTCCGAGGGGTGGAAGTCCAACGAGTTCGCCGTCACGCCGGATTCCAAGACGAAACAGGTGCCCAACTCCAAGAAAAAGCTGGCTGGCTGCCGGAGGAGCAGCGCGTCCATTGATCGGCTGGTGCCCAAGGCGACCTCTTCCCTGCCGGTGAACATCCCCGACTGGTCAAAGATCCTGCGGGGAGAGAACCGGCGGAGATCGGCTGAGAACGGCGGCGGTGGCAACGACGTCGAGGACGATGAAGACGGGATGGTGATTCCGCCGCACGAGTACTTGGCGAGGACAAGAATGGCGTCGTTGTCGGTGCATGAAGGCGTCGGGCGGACGCTCAAGGGCCGGGACTTGAGCAGGGTGAGAAACGCCATTTGGAAGCAAACTGGCTTCGAGGATTAATAATAATAATAATAATTAACCTAGAAAGAGAAGACGATCGACGGCGATCAGTTCTAGAACTGGTTTCAAATTTTTGGGTTTTGGCAATGGTTAACCTAGCTAGCTAGACATATAGCTAATCGTCTGTTTAATTGCTAGTCGTCGCATATGTCTATATACATATAATCTTTGTACTGCGAGATCCTCTGGTCTTTCTGGGTTTGTGAGTCTGATTCGGAGGATCCATGTTAATTTCTTGTAAAATCTGACTCGTTTTGGAGTTCTCATATGGAGAAATTAATAAATCCTTCTCCCACGCGTTGCTTTCTGTGTTTTTGTTTAGAAAAACATTACATTACAGTACAGAAAATACTATCAGAAGGATGGGGATCGAGAATGGCGTGGAAAATAGAGAAGAGAAAGAGAGAGAGAGAGAGAGAGAGAGAGAGAGTGACATCATTCATGTTGATGAAGCTTTGGTAAGGATAGTCATATGACGGTGGATTGAGGAAGAAGATCAGAGGAGGTTGTAGGGGTAGGGGTAGTAGGTAAGAGAGAGCTATGGCCCAGCAGTAGCTGCCTCCCTAGAACAATTCTTGAAGCAAACTTCATAGTCTAGATTTCACCTACACCCTAGACCTTATCATTTCATTTATCATTGTACGGAATTGTATTTTAATTTAAAATACTTTTATAAAAAAATATTAAAGTGCTACAAATTCAAAATAAAAAAAAAAGTGTCCTAGACGAGAATTTTTTTTATTTTTTAAAAATAAATGATAATTAAAATAAGTCAAACGATAAAAATTTAAATAATATTATAAACGATTCTGAGTCATTTTGCATCTTCTTATAAACAGAACATGTATCATTATTTTTTTTGTCAAATACATGCTCTTTAACGACCGTTATTAATTATTATTTTTAACATTATTTTAAAGATTTGATTAAATTTTAACCAAGTAAATAATTAAGGGTTGATCATCAATAATAGAAATATACATGTAGACGTATATACGATGGATTGTTTGTTGGTTTTTCTTTGTTGTTTGTTGGGATTAACAACAAAGTTTTTTCTAACATTGTTGGGGACATTTTGGTCAAGGAAAGCATACGAGGTTGGCTGCCCAACCCATTTGACTTCCAATTGTCTTTGTTTGCCTTTCAACCCTTCTCTTCTCCCATATAAATATGGAAAAATACTTCCAGGATGAACTGGCATATATGTTTAATAATTGTTAATATTTGATCATATAATCTCATATATTAAATCTAATAACGTTACTAAATGATATGACTAGGCCTTGGTCGTCTCTAAATATGTAGATTCCACTCATATGCATTGAGTGCACTTTAGTATTTTTCTTGAGGTCATGATTATTTCATAAAATGATAAAATTCATTAAAATGGGTTACAATTACAAAATATCATTGTCACGTCATTTCGATAACTTTCCTTTTTTATATAATAATAATAAGACCTCAATTGGGTAACTTAATTTGTAAAACCAATGTTTGAAAAAACCGCTGGCCGCCGTCCGATTTCATGGGCCCAGGGCCCATGGGTTGCGATTGATTCCACGTGGGCTTGTACCGTCAGATTACGTTGCGTAAGAATATAACTGAACTCCAACCATGGGCCCCCCCACCTTACCACTTTATATATTAGGTTCCAATAGATGGATAGATGGATGGAAGGAAATGAATTGCCTCAAAAGTTGGTATTTTATAAAAATAGCGTTGTGAGTGAAGCCCATTATTTTAGAAACCAGAGTCAGTGTTATACCCTGTTCTATGGCCTGTTCAAGTTTAAGTTTGGATTTGGGTCTTAAGATTTTATGGCAATAACTTAGTATTGTAGGCGAATGGAAATTGGGCTTTACATGCGTGGCTGTGATGGCAATGTCTCGTGTATTTTATGATATATTTATACATACGCTTGGCACTTTTTCTGTACCTTACGTAACGTTGGCCAAACAAACACGCCCCTTGTTTGCCCGGGAATATGCTTGGTTGCTTGCTCATCAGCATTATTCTGTAAAATTAAAATTGACGTTAATCTTGTACACTTTATCCCATTCTTAACAGACTTTACAGATGTACAGTTATACAATTGAAGAATGAATCACCCATCCATTCTTCTACAATTCAATGCCATTGTTTAACCATTGTTAGGTTAAGAGCGGAACTTTCTAATTATTGTTTGCTTATGATTAATGGAATGAATAATAATAAGAGTCATAACTAAAGACAAATTTAAGAAGAGATAGACACTGGCTGCAACCCTTCTTCGAATTTACCTTGTAGATCTAATTCATTTAGAGGAGAGTTGAAATGATCCATAAATCTGGGGCCAACCCTCCTCCAAATTTGTTCTGATTATGACTGATGATAGTGTTAATCAGTTATGTGACATCTTTTCATTATAGAAAACTAAAAAGATCATATGTCATTGTTTTCTTTGTGTAATACCTCATTTAATGAAGATGTGACACATAACTGATAATACTGTCATTAATTATGATTTTTAATATTATTGTTATAAGATATACTTATACAAAAATTTAATTTAGACACCTAATTAGTTATTTATTGTTCTTTTAAGTGAGATCCCTTCTTAATAATATTATTATAAACTTATTATTTTGTATAGATTATTCTATATTTTTGAATCGCAGGCATGAAACAAAAATAAAATATAATTTTGTTTAAGTAAATTGTACTAGATATGTTTTAAGTTGGATCATATAAATATAAAAATACTCTTATGCACTTGAAGTTTTAAAAATTACATAAAATTTTTAATAATTTTTTCAAGTCCTCGTTATAATTTTAAAAAATTAAAGGGACGTGGAATGTAATTTACTCTTCGCCGTAGGTGTCAAATCGGGCGGGGCTGGGCTTAATGGGCTGAAAAATCTGATGGCCCAGGGACTGAATAGGCTGAAATATCTGATGGCCCATTGGACTCCGTTAAACCCAATACATACAAATATGTACGATCACAGATAGTTCAGTCGCACTTGTAGAGAGAGGGAGAGGGAGAGGGCGTTGTGTGCAGCGGGAATGAGGGGCGGAAGAAGGCAAATCTTGATCGGGTTGGGTTTGGTAATGCTACTGGGCATCGCCATCTCCTTCAGGCTTTGGTCCATCGATTACAGAATTTCCTCCGGCGAAGCCGAATTGCTGAGGTTTTCTCTTATTTTCTTGCTCGCCGGTTCACGCATCCCTTTGTTCAGGCTCTGTTCGTTTTCCTTTTCTGTTCGCGCTGAGCTACTTAATTTTCATCTATTGGCGCTG
This sequence comes from Diospyros kaki, assembly GCA_036245055.1. Classification (NCBI taxonomy): domain Eukaryota; kingdom Viridiplantae; phylum Streptophyta; class Magnoliopsida; order Ericales; family Ebenaceae; genus Diospyros; species Diospyros kaki. The sequence continues at coordinate 40,096,949 of BSEG01000009.1, forward strand.
AGAATATGCGAATTACATGCTTAATTTGTGTTGGTTTTGAAACCTAGCCGCTGGAAAATGATTATATTCAGTTTGCTCAGTAACCAAACACTTGATTTCGAATCTGCACTTTTTGTATAATTAGGCCTGCGTAACACGAAAAGGAAATCAAATTGAATGTGTCAAATCCTTCTTTTTTACAGAATTTAGCTGGAAAATTCTTTGAAGTTTGTTTTCCGATTCTTTCTTTTCATATTGATTTCTCTGGATTTGCTTACATGCCATCTTCGTATGTAGAAAAGAAAGAATACTTCTCCGGGATGTGCCTGTAAGCAATTCAAGTTCATATGTTATATTTCTTTCGGCTATTTTTTATTTTTTATTTTGTTTTTGTTTTTTGTTTTATAAATTCAATCACATGCAAGTTATTTGAACTTAGAGGGGAAAGAGCAGATCTATTTGGGTTTTTATCTGTTTGAGATCAAAATTGTCATTCAACAACAAACTATGCATGTATATTGGGTTTATGTTGTGCCATCAAGGTCTACTTCATAGTAGCCATCAGCCAATTCGAAAGTAATGGTTAATACTTGCTGACATTTTGCAGAAGACAGTTTGATCTTGCTAACAGGGAGGCAATGGACGAATCGGCAGAGTGGAGATTGAGATATGATATGGAGGCTGAGAATTCTAGTAGATGTTCTAAAGAACTAATTGAGGTAAGCACATTCCATTCATAACTGTGCAACCAGCATTATAATAATTTATGACTAGGATCAAAAGCTGCATTTGAAATTGGCATGCATGCAAGCCTACTGTATTTTAAATCTACTGTGAGATTCTTACTTTGTTAATTATATGAATGTTAACTAGGTCTACGGGGATTGGGGAAGAATTTTCACCTTTTACTTTCTTTTGTCTTCTTAACCAATAGTAATACCACTATTCTTGAACCTCTAGCACACTTACTGAATGGATATCCAGTTGTTTGCTTGAAGTGTAAGGTGATTGCTTGATTATGTCGACTTGTTGGTTGGGGCAGTCAAAATTCGTTTCATTATCTCAGCCTTTGGCATTCAGCTATTACTGATTTGAATGATAGAAAGTATGATTTATCTCACCTATAGATGTTTCCAATTTTATGCCAAGTGATTATGTTAGTATTTTCAAGGCTTTTTTGCACACTTCGGTGTGCCTAAAGAATTTGTCTATTTTATCCACTGATCATGCATGCAACACTTAATTTTTCTTTTTTTATTTTTAGATTAGAATGCAACACTGAATTAGTATCTGGTATTTGCTCCTCCTTTTTATTGAACAATTATTAACAGCTTGTTTTTTGATCATTTGCCGTGTAGTGAGAAGCCAACAAAGTTTTTTTTTTTTTAATAAATAAAAGTGAATCTGAGTCTTGATATTTGGCCAACATTTAAAAAAAAAAAAAAAAAAACACTTTTATTGACAACAAAGTTGTTTTTTGAAGTGAAACAGAAACAAGAATTAGGAACTTCTGTTGTGAAGTAAAAACAAAAGTAGAAAATAAATTATTTTCAACAAAATAACCCACAGTCAACACTCAACATTTAATATTGCAAATATTACAGTTACTAAATAGTTTTAACTACATAAACACATTTTTCAATAAATGTTTTGGTAATTTTATTGTTAAATCACTATTTTCAATTGCTGGTCAAATACATAACAGCGATAAATTTTTTTTTTGATAATCTGGCAAAATGCTAAACTGTTTTTCTTGAAAGTGATTTTTACAACATAAGAAATTTTACAATAATGCCAAACATACACTAAACTTATCCAAGTCGGTATTAACTTGTCCAATAAAAGCTACATCTGAAAATATTGCTTACTTCAATGAGTTGATCTTTGCTGGTAGTGACTCTCACCGGTGGTAAAAGAGAATGAGGAGAAAAGATTCAACTTTTTTTTAGTGAAACTTAGCTACAACTCTCTCTCTCTCTCTCTCTCACACACACACACACACACACACACACACGCTTGCATGCAGGCACGTGCGTGGGTGTGTATGAATTTTTGTATATTGAGATTGTACTCTATCTGACCTTAACTCACAAATAGGTTGTGCTTCTGCCTAGCGATGTAATTTACCAACCTAATATCTCATCTGATTTGGGAAGGCTGATAGATTATAACATCTAGATGTTATGGAATGGTTCTTCCCTTCCACTTTAAGTTGATGTATATGTTACCTCATGAATTGATTATCTGCGACAGATGAAGGAATCTTTAGAGAGGAAGGCGGAAGATGCTACTAACATTAACAAGAAATTGGAAATATTGCAGAAGGTGGAATCAAAAACCTGTGTTTTAGGCTTTGAATATTCTCTTTGGCTTTGTTTTCTTCATTTTAAGATGCCATTGAACGTGTAGCAATACTTGACCATTCACCAGGTCCATATTAATTGAATTAGTAATCATTTTCACTAACCAGGAGAATATGGGCTTGCTTGAGCGGCTAGAGTCCTTGAAACAACAACTTGAAGCTGAGAAATTGAAGTGCAATGGATGATAATACATTGATACAGTAGCTGTCTCTTGAAGTCCAATATTGCCCGTTATTGGATTAATCAAATTGATGTTACAAGGCGCTATATTTTGGGAGCACAACTTTAATTAGCAGCTTCTTGGCAATTTGAGGCTTTGAGCTTGAGCACAAATGGTGGCGAGCTGACAATACTGACAGTTTCTTTTCTATTGTGAGTGTTGTGCCATACGATATGTTTGTAAGAAAGTGAGCACCTGGGAGAAAGTGGCAGTGCTGATTCGTTATTTTTCTTGGATATGCGATAATATCCATATATGCAGCATGTTATATATGGATATGCGATATTAATTTTTCTTGATGAACCCAAGTTATAAACTTCATAGAGTGAAGTATATGTACTTCAATTTATATGCAATTTAAAATTTTCTAACTGTTTAGACTATCCTAAACCTAATTAAGACTTTTAATTAATTCACAAATTCCAACAAATATGATGACCCAAGGGGCCAATATGCCAATGGTATGGTCTTTGCATTTCTATGTTAATGGTAGTAATTGATTGAGATTAAAATTCCCTTTTTATTTCTAGCTTGGCACCACAAATCAGACTCATCTAACATGCTTTGAATTTTATTCATTCTTGTTTAAAAATAAAAAAAGTCATAAAATAACCTCTCGGAATAACTTTGTAATTTTTAATTTGTATTTTAAAAATGGAGTTATTCGCTTTACGCTCAAACAAATAGAATGACCACATTTACTTATCGCTTTTAATAAATTTTAAATTTAAAATGAGAATCATTTTTATAAGTGGACCTGATTATTCTAAATTACACAATTAAATTGTCACCATCACCTTAGAGCATCTCCAATGTTGTTGGGCATCAAATTTGACACCATTTTGGTGTCAAATAGTAGTTTATACTAAATTTTTCAACACCAAATTTGTGTTCACTCCAACGTGCTTAACATCAAATTGGTGCAAGATACATCTTTAAATTTTTTTTTATAAATAATTGTTGAATCAATATTAATTAATTTATTTAACTTAGCATAATATTATTAAAAATAATTAGTCACATTTTATAAAAAAAATTAATAATTACTCTAATAATTTTTTAATTTTTTTTACAAAATATGTTATTCTAATTAATTTTCCAACTAATTTTTTAATTAATTATTTTCACCTAACATTTTTATCAGACTAATTTTTTATCCACGTAATTATTTATTCATCTCATTTTTTCAACTAAGTATAGAAAACATTTTATTTTTAAGTCATGTTTTTTTTTTAAAAACTTTTTTTTCTATTTTCAACTAAGTATAGAAAATATTAAATATTTTAAAATATTAAATATTTTAAAATATATTAAATATTATTCTCATTTTATAGATTTTAATAAAATATTTCCATTGGTATATATTTTTTTATAAAAATTTAATTTATATTTTTAATTATTAATTAAAATATACAAAGATAATAAAAGTAATAAAGGATATAAAAAGAATAATTTGTTTTGAAGTTATAACAAGAGCGGTAAAATTGGAAATAAAACTAAAAGGCGGTGTTATACTATTCACTCAACACCAAATTTAGTAATTAAAGTTTGTGACCAACACCAAATTAGTGTATTCATTAGAATGCATTTTGACACTAAATAACCGATGACTACCAAATTTGGTGCTCTATTGGAGATGCTCTTAAACTTTGTTGTCGTTTTTCTCAAAGTTGCAACCTTCGCAATTATCCTTTTATTGTTGCCATTCTCCTAAATCTTTATTCTTTTCAAGTTTTGGTGGTTTCTTTATTTTTTATTCAATAGCTCATTTTTATTTTTCTTTTTTTTTGTTGTAAAAGTCCAAAGAATAAAACCCTAGCCTTTTCAATTTGGGGCCTCATCATCTTCTTCTTCTTTTTTCTTCACCTCAGTAGATGGCCGTACAAATCTTTCCTGATTTTTATCAAGTTTTGCCACCTCATCTAATTAGAATGCAAGTAAAGTAATTAAAATAGAGATCCACATAATAAGCATTTAATTTATTGATCATTTGATAGGATACTTAATGACCATAACCAAAATCATATAGATTTATCACCAGTACAATATTTTTTCTATACTTCGTTCAGAACCCAACACAATATTCTTCCCAGAGTCCCAGAGTCCCTGAACCAAAAGAAAGATCCATATTTTGAATCTGTCAACTTTGCAATCAGAACTTCAAGGACTGTCATCTCTCAAATCTTCCAGATGCCTTGTCACAGTCTGCACTAACAAGTTGTGATCATTCTCCTCTTGAAGAATCATCCCACCAGGGTTTGAGCTACTTTTCTCTTCCTCTCTTGTCTGATCAGCAGTAGTAGCCGTAGCAGCCGCCGCCTTGCTTTTGCTTGCTTCCACGGGACGAGCGGATTTTCTCTCTCTTGGGTTCTGTATATACATTAATACACAAATAGTGCTTAAAAGTTATTCAACAGAGAGAGTGATATGACAATGATAAGTTCAAAAGAATATTAATTTCATATTTGGAAGATACCTTCCCTCTCCTGAGTTTCGAGGTTAAAGAATCCACGATGTCTATTAGCTCATCAAACTGAAAAAGATAAATATGTCGTCGAGAATCCAATTTATTAATGATGATGATTCATATATAAATAGTGCATGCATGCATATATATATATATAAATAAAATAATTATAATCAAAATGAAAATTCAGTGAGACGAGCAAATTAGATGCACAAGATTGAGGAGAGATTTCGTCCTTCTATAACCCAGATGAATTCATGGACACAATATATACAATTAAGCTTCACACAGATATAGAAAAGAAAGGAAGAAAGAAAGAAGAAACAAAACCCAATTTATGAGCTACCTGTTTCACCATCTTCTTATATTTTCTTGCATATTTGTATTGCTTCTCTTCAATTTCTTCATTTGACATTTTCTCCCTTTGATTGATCTCTCTCTGAGATATATAAGATGTTCGACATATCGCAGGACACACATATATATACATGCGCGCGAGAGAGAGAGAGAGAAAGAGAAAGAGAGAGAGAGAGGATGGTTGCATGCAAATTGTGTTAGCTATGGAGAGTGAATTTGACTGTTGACGGCAGTTACCAAGAAACCAGCAGCAGGTCATCACGTGTTTGTTTCTTCCCTATTTGCTCGCTTTAACGGATGATTACGCATTCTTAAATCTGGAGAAGCCCTTCATGGTTCATTCATCCTTAATATAAGGAAACTTTCCATAAAAGGTACACTATATATGCTTCTACGTACTGCTAATGGGTAGTTGAGCTGGAGAAAACATCAGTTTTAAGGAAACTCCTTAATTACATAAAGAATTATATATGCGCTTCTTTGGGGTGGGTTCCCTTTCACTTTTATCTCCAGCCGTACGTAACAATTTCAATTAGAGTCCATACAGATGTTTGCTATTTCTTGTGCTGTGTATAACTACCAACAATTATTATTGTAGTCCTCAAACCCAGCAGCTAGCATTCACATGTGGCAACACCTAAATGAATACGTTAGACAAGGCAACCGAAGGGAAGAATTGATCTTAAGGCAGCCCTAGAGAAACAAAGGATAACTATAATCTAAAATCAAAATCCATTTGCACAAGGTAAGGTAAGGAAACCAACAACAAATTAATAACGATGTTTCAAAAGTATTGGAGCCACCATCCTCCTACCTTATACCAGGACTAGACATCCACTAAGGAGCATTCTGTTTTCTTTGTTCGTTTTTCACTGTTTTCACACTTCAAACTTACAATGGAGTTTGGTTCTTCGTTTCAGTATTCAAAACTTTTGACTACTTTAATTTCAAAATTTTGAAAACTCTAAAAGGCATTTTATGCTTTTAGTTTCCATTTTCATTTCTTTTCTTTCCCCTCCTGTGTCACACCCCAAATTCCGAACACTACTCTCTAAGAAACCGGAAACTCTAAAAGGGAATAGTAAACTTTACAGTATATCATTTACCATATATCATTTAAACATTCTATTTTACAAGTTAACGACAGAAAATTCCATTACCATTATTTTGGAAAAAATAAAGTGTCGAACGGCCTGGAATTCATAATCTGGTTACATTGTTCGAAATTAATTAGAACACACAAGAGGAGAAATCAAATTTTTCATGCATAAGTCCAGTGAAGTATACCAAATGTGTTGTTGCCCAGAACGTGTTTAAGATCTATGCAGTTAAAGTTGTCTACCACGATCCTTATCATCAAGGTTAATGCCAACTTACAAATCTGCAAATGTTAAGGGGTAAGTCTATGACTGACTTAATGAGAGATAAAGAGTATTATAATTAGGGGGTTTATAAGATCAATGCATCAAAAGATAAATCATCATGTCTTGTCATGCCAAGTAGTAATTAAGACAACATATATAGTAGATGACGAATAAATATGCATATTTAGAAGTAAATAAGTTAGAATCAGAATTCACATATTTCATTAACTTAAGGGTAAAACGACTCACTCACAAAATTCACTTCAACAGAACAACTCTCTAGTGATTTGAACATGATGTCGAAACCACTCACGCTAATAAGGGTGGACCAGTTCTCACCTTAATGTATACGTGGCGCACCAACAATTAATTTTTACTGTAGTTAGCAATACATTGTTCTAACTAATTACTCCATTTGTGACACATTGTATACTACCATTTAGTATTAGAAGTGTTGTAACACCCCGCTCTCCTAGGGCGTTAGGTAACGTAAGATTTCGGGAATATATTTTTTTCCAACAAAAACTCAATACAAAAACTGTTCCTTGAAGATCCCGTTACACCTTCTCAATATATCAACTTAGAATCATTAATAAATAAAGACAGATAAATCACCTCAAATACAGAAGTTAGATCGAAACCTCAATAAAACATAACCAAAATCACTTTATTCATAACATAAAGCCAAACCAGTGTTTTATATGACGTCATCAAAATAAACAACATAATTGAAAACGACATACTATATACTATCCACTAATCGCCGTCACTTCTCGGCAATCCCTTTTTCTTTTGCACTGCTGCTTTCACTTGGAAAGTTTGAATATTCCAGGGACAAAGTCCATATTAGATGATGAATCATCTAAGTGAGAGTTCAAAAACATGTTTTCATAAATGTATGCAAGACATGAAATAAACTAACATAACTCGGCAAGCCCTAGTGCAAGAGAATCCCACAGTGCTTAACCCTACCACGGGGAAAGAACAATCTCTTTAAAGGCCATGCCACCGTACCGACACATCGACATGACGCAGTTCTATCTTAAAAGGGGCAAGATCACCGCATCTCCCCAACATCTCGGGAATAATCGTTACCAACTCCAGGCTTAGGAAGGTCACATCAACGCATGAACCCGACTCACCACATTTATGTCAGGAATTACGTTCCCACTCAAAAGCATCCAGAAACCACTACTCAGTCCCAACTCAAAATCCCATATGGACCACCTAGTCGTCTTAGTGCAACTTCCATGGCCTTACAGCATGGCACGGAAACCAAGGCAGTTATACCGGCATGCACATCAACACAAGATACCCCCATTATTCCGTCAATACTCTTGAAAAATTATGGCTACACTATCCAGACAACATTTTAGGCTGACATTCCATATGAACAATACAAAATGGATGACAATGACACATTTCACAACTCAATGTATCATATAAACAATATTTTATAAAATGCAATTCACAAGTACAAAACATTTAAGGACGAACTTCTCTCACAAAACCAACTGTCACCGGTTATCATTCGCATGCATCAAAATCATCTTGCATGAAATTACAACACGTTTAGATAGAACGAACCAAGTTTTAAAGTAAAAACACCCACAGTAAAATAAGTTTTGGGAGAGAACCACTCACGAGTTAAAACTAAGTTTTTAGGTAGAACACTCACAATAAATCAAGTTTTGGGTAAACTACTCATAAGTCAAAACTAAGTTTTTTGGTAGAACACTCACCTCGAATGTATTTAGAATGCCTCGATCCTTGTGCACGACCTCGATTTGTGTGCAAAACTTCAAACACCCAAAGTTATACTCAATCTCAAGCCATGATACTCCATAAACATCATATTTAATTAAAGAGCATCAAAATCTATTTTTTTTTCTCAATTTTCATAATTTTCTCTTAATTTTCACATCGATAATTCCAAAATAATTATCTCCTCAAACATTTTTTTAAAATTTTCAATATGATAATTCCTAAAATAATTTTAGAAGAATACTGAAAAAAAATTCCAAAATTACCCTTGAGTCACGCACCCTGCGCGTGAAATATGGCGCATGCAGTTCACGCGCCACCTTCTTCCTCGCTTCCGATTACTGACGACTCCTTCGATGGCCGAACTAAGGGTACTCCCTTGAAGCCCTTGATAAGTCGATCACAACGTGACCTCTTGCTGGCCGAAAGCCCATCGAAAAAAGCCCCAAACGGGCAGTTGCAGGCGGCCCTAGGCGGTTCGCCTCGTGTCTTCAACCGAGCTTCAAACGGCCTCCAAATACACACCAAACCGCACCAAATTCTCCAGAACTCCTCTCCTTGATGCAAGGATCAAAACCTCTTTATCCACTCTCTCATCAAAATCACTCTAAAACGTGACCAATTTTTGTGTAAAGTTTTGGCCAAAACCCTTGTTATTTATAAGTGATTTCTAGCTGTTTTGCAACCAATCAGAGGCCAAGGCTTGGCCCCCAAGCCTCCCTGCGCCGTATACCACCTCCCCCGAGCCTTCCTAGGCTGTGCCATTGTAGAAAATGGCAGTCACGTGTGGTGGATTTCAACAATCGATTTCTTTGTTGCGTTCACACTACAAGTTTTGGTTAATTACACTTCAGCCCCTTATTTCTTTAAATGTTATTTCGTCCCTTTCCCTAACACTCCTGATCTATCCAACTATACCACCAAGGCCCACAAGTTTTGTACTATTTATTTCATCCTTGAAATTTTCAAAAAAAATTTCTTTTGACCTCCCTCAGGTAAAATTAAAAAATTATACTTTGGTTTGATTAGTCGTTTTGACTTTAAATCCCTTCGTTTCAATCCGAAATCGCTCAAGGGTTGTTCTATATATGAAATCTTAAGTCTTAAGAACACTCCATTGACTTTTAAAAGGTTTCCTACGTTGATTTGATTTTTCAGCCCGATCGACAATTGTACCGAAAACTGTTATCGTTCTAATTTCTTTTGATACCTAAAATCACGCCTTATATTACTCGTCAATACTATTCCATTTTCCTTGACTATCTAGGGTTTGGGATACTCCCTTTGATTGATTCAGTTTCTTAAAACTGCGATAATGTATCCTATAGCCTCATTTTTTTAAAAATTTCACTTATATCCTTCATAAAATACCATTTATACCCTTAAGAATTTCTCGAGTATTACAAGTGTTGCACACAATATATCAAATATAAGTATCAATATGTGCAGGTGAAGGCAACATGGATTATATTTTTCCTAAATACAAATTAAAAGAAATGATGAAATCAAATATGTGTCAACATGCATAGATCAACATAGATTCTATTTCTCCAAATACAATTTAAAGAAATGTCATCATGATAATATGTCAAGAATACAAGGATGATTAGCAATATGAATGCAATAAATGTCATTATAATACAAATTACTCATTTATAGTGTTGTATTAGAGTTGAAATTTCCTCAGTTGTCTCTTGATTGAGTTGTGTTAAAATTATCTAAAAAAATTATTAAAGTGACATGACATTTGACTAAAAAAAATGTGCAAGAATTAAAATATTCCCAATGACCTAAAACGTCTATCAAAATTGTCTAATGGATCACGAATGCAACGAGCATAAAGAGAAACAGGGCAAGATGAATATAATTCTAATGCTAAGTTTTTTAAGAAAACATGTTGGACTTTAATAAAATATGAGAATTAAGGTTTACCAATTAAGTTTGAGTCTTTTGAAAATAAACTTGGGCTCAATTTGAAATAAGATTGGACTTGACCAAGTTGCGTTTGGTTTAGCCACCAAATTAAAATAAGAATTGGGTGACCATTAAATTTAACTAAAAAAAGATAATATATAGGAAGTAAATAAACTGGGGATATTATAAGCTAATCCGAAAAAATTGGGGATTAAACAACTAAGAATATCCTCAGTTAATTCAATTGGAAATTAGATAACCATTATAATTGGTTATCCTAATTATACTTTTATCAATTTATCAATTTGAGCATTAAATAATTCTGCAATAATTTAGCGCAAATCAGGTGCAGCTTATCCAAGGATTGGATTAGGTTTGCACCAACCAACCAAATATCCAAAATTAATTTTTGGGTTTGGAAGGTTTGGCAGGGGGTAAAATTAATATACACTTATTGAACTCTAAAATTGTAACTATTTACTCATTGAATTTTAAATTGTTATTATTTACTCACTGAATTTTACTGAACGTCAACTATCCATCACTCGTTATAAATCTGTCAGATCTTGCAAACGAAAAATGCTAACGTGACTAATATAATTCGACATGACAAGGATAAATTTAATATACTTGCTGAACTTTAAAAATGTAATTATTACTTATTGAATTTTGAATTGTTATTACTTATTCACTGAACTTTACTTAACGTCAACCATTCATCACCCATTACATTATCATCTGATCTTGAAATACTCGTTATATCACCGTTTAATTTTGAAACATATTAAAAGTTTCTCGTATGCATTTGAGATCACTTGCTTCTCAAACTAGAAACTACAAACTAAACTAATGACTCAAATTAAAAAAGTTACTGATGCAAACTATAAGCAAAAAAAAGTCTGCTTAGATTTTTTTACCTCTATTACGAATAATAAAATTCACAAAAATGTATTCAATAATAAGACCAAGAGCTAAAAACTAATTACAAAAATCGTAGTTTTTGGTTTGTAATGGAGGTAAAAAATCTAAGCATACTTTTTCTTTTACTTCTAGTTTGCATTAGTAGTTTTTTTAATTTGAATCATTGGTTTAGTTTTTGGCTTCTAGTTTGAGAAACAAATGATCTCAAATGCATATAAGAAACTTTTAATATGTTTCAAGATCAGAAAGTGATACCTCGGGGCATAGCACAAATGACAAAAAATAGATCGTAATATGTTGATGTCATCCCAGTGAATTATGAGTTTGAACCCTAGTCTCCTCGAAACACATCCTGCGATTTGCCTTCTCCTACTAAATCAAGAGCATAAGCACATGGGAACCGCGTAAGGACAGTAATCTCAAGATCAAACGGTGATGTAACGGGTGATGGATGGTTAACGTGAGCAAAATTCAGTAAATAAATCGTAACAATTCAAAATTTAGTAAATAAATAATTACATTTTTAAAGTTCAGTGAGTGTATGTTAAATTTACTTTTGTTACGTTAGATTTTGTTAGCTACGTGTGTATTTTTTGTTTGTAATATCTAATAAAATTATAATGAGTAATGGATGATTGAATAAGTAATAATAATTTTAAATATAATCAATAAATAAATACAATTTTGAAGTTGTTACTTGGCAGCCAAGGCGTGCAGTGCGCGTGGGTGCTGGGGGAGGGAGTGTCGGGCCGACGGCAGTGGCTTCTGACCACTTCTCATCGGAAGCCGCCAAGCCACGACGTTTTGCTGTTGGGGGCTTTGGCCAACAGGGAGGTGAGGTTAGGGTTCCATCGCGAGGAAGAAGAAGAAGACGAAGCAGGATCGGATCTGGCATCCGAGAGTCCCAACCAACCTAGAAAACGAGTCCGAACCGAAAGAGAGCAAGGGGAATCAAAGCCACGAACCAAGATACTAACAATCTTGGCCATGGTGAGCCCCACACAGAATTGAATCGACGAAATGACAGTACAGGGCTTCATTCTTACCTGCGAATCTCGGCGACTCACAGCACCGAAGACGAACTCGAGAGAGAGAGAGAGCGAGAAGGATCAGCTACTATATAAATCCTGCAAGAGGGGAGAGACGTTGCTGCCATGGAAGGAAGGTGCGTGATTGACGCATGTTCTTGATCATGAATGGATGAGAAGGGGGCAAGCTTGATTCCGGCTAACTCGAACAGATTGCTAAATCCATCGTAAAATTTGGCAAACGAACCCCAAAATTCCAACTCCAACAGCCCTCGTCATGGCCAAATTTCTGGCGAACATAGGATGACATCGGCCAGAGAAGAGAGAGATGCAGGTGCAGTGGAAGACAAATCAACCGTCAGATCCAACGGTCGTAGAGACCAAGAGAGGGTGCGGCGAGATGGAGCAACTCTACGATGGGCTACGACGAGAACAAGTAGAACGAACGAGTAGTTAGAGAAAGGAGATAAAGAGTGTTATTGGAGTAGATACCATTTTAAAGACAAAATTAGAATAGTAAATGAATTGTTTATAATATAATAAATAACAAAATAAGAAAGACTTTGAAGTCGGTGTAAAAAAAAGGAACCGATGATCATTGTAGAAAAGAGAGTTTGGAGCCCTAGGGCTTGGCTCCTCTTGGGTCAAAGTCGGGTCTTACGCCCATACTTTTCAATGTAGATAACTTGATGTCCTTGAAAGTTAGCTAGTGAACTCTTGTAATGTCTTTTCACTAGTTGACAATTTTTATGTAATATCTAAAAATCTAACAACTTATGTCAAATTTAGGAATTTTTTTGAGATCTATGTAGGAGTTGTGGAACTCTAAAAAAAGTTAGGAGTTGATAATTGTTATGTTGAATTGCTAATTAATAATTAAAATATATTAAGATAGTTTTGATTACACATATACTGCCACTCAAATAACAATAAAAGGGCACAAAGTGCTTAAAACGAACACTCTCATATGTATCACCTAAATAGGTTGATAATGAGAATTAAATTATAAGAATTGGTCTCAAAACAAATTAACATGAACAAATTTACGAGTTATAATTATATTCTAAAATAAGAATTATATTTAGCATTCTTTCAAATGTTTAGACACTTTTTCAAAAGCATATTACAATGTTTGAGATATGCTATAATTGTGTAGCTAGCTTTGAAAATTAAATACTAAAAATTATTTACAATAAAATTTTGTATAAAAATAATATATATCTTCTTGTCATCTTTTGCTTGGGGGTGGCCTATCAGACCCATAAACTTAAGACCACTTCCCAAGGCCCAATATTGGCGATATTGATTTTGATATTTATAATAATGACAAGAAACTAAATTTTAATGTTAATAATTAAGATTGGCAATGTAAATGCTCTCATTCCTTATAGAGAGATCATCATATTTGAAAAAAGATAGGGTGTTTGTTTGGTCCATGATAAATTTGCTGATTGGTGACATTCAATGATGAATGGAGTGAATGTAATGAAGGTTAGAAATTTAAGCATCTCTGTGAAGCATAACCAACTGCTTTTGACATGTAACCTTTGCCAAAAACTACCACCATTTTTCAAGTAATCATGGCAACCGATTCCTTCTCCCTCCCTCCTCAAAACTCGCTCCTCTCTCTTCTCTCTCTCTCTCTGTGGAGACAATTGCCAGAACACCACCTTCACTTTCACTTTCGACGCATCTTCTTTTGAGTTTTTCTTCTTCAGAAACCATTTCACCTTTTTAGCTTTTTGTGAAAAACGAACCCCCCCCCCCCCCCTCTCCAAGCACAATAATTATAATCATCATCATCGTAATAATACTATAGCATATGGCTTTCATGAGGCTCGGTTCCAAATCTGAAGCGTTTCATCAAGAGGGACAAATCTGGTAAACCACTAGTTTCCTCTGCAGATTTTTTGGCTAAACTTTCACTTCCTCCTTGCTTTGGAGCCAATGATTTGCGATGGGTTGTCCGTAAATCGGGAAATATGATATGGGTTTCCCCTGTTTCTGAACTGCTTAATTGAATCTTTTGTGTTACAATTTTGTTGCTGTTGATTTCTTGGGTGATGTTTGGGAAGTAATGTGTTCGTTAAAATGTTGCCGTGGTTGTGGGCTAGCAAGAATTTTCCTTGTTCATGGCCCAATTATCCTCAAACATTAGATTAGGTTGTACATGTCTCACCATTGAAAACAGGACTCTCAATTGAACTCGCATTACAAACTTACATAGACATGTTAACACCTTTTTCTAATTTAATTTAGAAATAAATGAAAAGATAAAATTCACATAGCTAACCACGCACAGTCAAGTTAAGGCGCTGTGGTTGTTGCTGTATCACTGTTATAATTAAAAAATGTGATGTACATATGAGATAGTCTTATCACCATTTGTGCATCTGTATGCATGAATGCTCTGCAACATGTTACATGTATGTATGTTTCTTGATCTCATATGTTCTGCACCTTGGCTATTGAATTGCGCAACTTAGAGGGAATGCGAAATAATACTGAGCAACTGATGTTGCAAGCTTAATTAATATTGCAGTTGGATGTTTCCCACAGAACTGAAATGCGAAAAACTCCACCTTAGTGATCACTGACTCCCTGAATTTTCTTAAAAGATTACTATGATTTAGTGTTTCGACAACTAATTTGTCTTGTCACCAATAATTATCCTACATGTCCAAGTAAATTAATTGTGGAGGTTCATTCTGCTCTCTTTTCAGGCATTGCACAAGTGGGCTTCCGAGTGATGTCACTGTTGAAATTGGAGAGATGTCCTTTAAGCTTCATAAGGTGCACTTCATCTAGTTAAGCTTACCTCTTGAATTTGTTGCATGAACGCACACAAAATTTATCCAGTCTGTTATTTCTGCCACTAGAATGCTTAAACTTTCTAATCAATCAATTCAACCTAGTTCATACTATGCACTTCTTTTTTGTTAACTTTTTGTTTCGCTTCCCCGTTTTGATATGCTTCAGTTTCCCTTGCTGTCAAAAAGTGGACTATTAGAAAAACGGATTGAAGAAATTCCCACTGAAATTGGATCAAAATGCATACTGCAACTTCATGACCTTCCTGGTGGAGCTAAAGCATTTGAGCTCATTGCCAAATTTTGCTATGGCATTAAAATGGAGGTCACTTCTCTGAATGTGGTCGGCCTTAGGTGCGCAGCTGAGTATCTTCAAATGAATGAAGATCTTGGGGAGGGAAATCTCATTGCCCAAGCAGAGAATTTCCTAAACGAAGTCTTTGGCAATTGGGCAGACACATTGAAAGTTCTCAAGACCTGTGAAGAAGTTCTACCCTTTGCAGAGGAGCTAAACATTGTCTCAAGATGCATCAATTCCTTGGCAATGAAAGCTTGTGCAGATCCAAGCTTATTTAATTGGCCCGTGTCAAGCTCCAATAACGTGCAGAGCAGATCAGGAACTGTCTTATGGAATGGAATATGTACTTCACACAAACCGCAACCTGTGGGTGATGATTGGTGGTATGAGGATGTGTCCTTTCTTTCTCTCCCTCTCTACAAACGATTAATTCAAGCTATCGAATTAGGAGGAATGAGCCTTGAAAGAATTTCTGGCTCCATCATGTTTTATGCTAAGAAGCATCTTCCATTGATGAATAGGCAATCAGCCATCAAAGACGCAGACCAAGTTGACCCTGGGTCAACCATATCCGTTCCTTCTGAGGAAGATCAGAGGGCTCTCCTTGAAGAAATTGTGGAGTTAATCCCTCATCAAAAAGGGGTTACACAGACTAAGTTTCTTCTTAGGATGCTGTACACTGCTATGATCTTACATGCAAGTCCTTCATGCAGAGAGAACTTGGAAAAAAGGGCGGGGGCTCAGTTAGAGCAAGCTTCATTGGAAGATCTTCTAATACCAAATATGGGATACTCAGCAGATACTATCTATGATATAGATTGTTTGCAGAGGATTCTTGATCATTTCCTGTCAATGGACCAGGCTGCCACTGCATTATCTTCTCCTAGCATAGTTGAAGATGGGCAGTTGATAGAAGGGGCGCCTTCATTGTCATCGATAACAATGGTGGCCAATCTGGTGGATGCATATCTTGCTGATGTAGCCCCAGATGCTAATTTGAAGTTCCCAAATTTCCAGGCCCTTGCCGGTGCCATCCCTGATTATGCAAGGCCTCTCGCTGATGGTATTTACCGTGCAATTGATATATATTTGAAGGTACTCTTAAATTATTCTTGAAAACATGAAAATAACTAGTACATTCTATAAAAGGAAAATGGGGAAACTCAAGGATTTTTTATTCCAAAGAAGAATTATGAGAATTTTTGGATGTCATCCGAGACCCGAAAATTAGGTTCTTCTAGAATCAAGACAATTTAGCCTGAACAGAGAGAGAGAGAGGGGGAGGGAGAAGAAGAAGAAAATAAGAAACTTACAGGAGCTGAAATTAAACTGCATGGCCACTATGGCTGATTTATTTGGTGAGTTTTTAACTTCCCATCGATTGAAATCGTATTATTGGTCATTTGTAACCTAATGCCAGTTTGCTTAAATTCTTGCTTTGGGATAAGATCGTAAAACTCATGTCTAGGATATACTTCTAGTTCTTCTTCCTTCCATATAATTAATATGATTTAATAAACTCATTAGTACTTCATGTTACCATCTCCCTGAAGGTCTCATCACCGCCTTCAATTAATTATTCCAGAAAATTCCTCTGTTTCTTTCTCTCCAGTAGTTTCCTTGAAGCAGCTCCACTGCACACCCAACTAGAAGCTTCTTTCCAGAAGCAGTTTTTCTTTCTTCGCAAGAATTCTGCCACTGACGGAAATTCCCGTCGCTAAAACTCTGATTTTTTGTAGTGAAAATGGGCAGTGTTTGTGCGTGTGTGAGGAAAGAAAAGGAGAACAGGAGTGAGGAAAGAAAAGAAAAAGGGCGTCTGCAGAAATTGTAAAAGAGAGGAGAGAAAAATAGTTGTGTATGTATGTGTGAGTGAGAGAATGGAAGTACTTGAATGTATTAGTATGTAAGTTGTCTATATATTCTCACTCACTAAATAAAGGAGAATTTCAATTCTTGTTCTACACTCCCGACTAAAATTTTGTTTTCTAATAAATTGAGATATTTTTAGCACCAAGGCCAAGGAACTCCATCCCTCCTATTCTATTTACAGAACTTGATTTGCTGTCTCCGATTGGGTTTAGATTCAGCATGTCTCGGCTTTGGGTTGAAAGTGCAACTACTTGGCATTTTCTTACCCTTTATTTATTAAGATCTTGCACTTCCCTGTATTCCAAGTTCACATGCTAAGAATTCTACTCGTTAAAAGCAGAAAGAAAGGAAATGCAAGGAATTTGCCCCGAGTAAGCAAGAAATAAGGAACGCTTCCCAAGTTTTGGACCTGCACTGAACTAAAACCTTAGTCCACTAGGATAATCGGTAGCATTGATACTTTTCATAGGCAGTAGAGTTATTTACTCCTGATCACTGATCATGCTTACACATTTCATTACTTCAGGCACATCCTTGGCTAACAGATTCAGAGCGGGAACAAATCTGTAGGCTCATGAACTGCCAGAAGCTCTCCCTAGAGGCTAGCACACATGCAGCCCAGAATGAGAGGTTACCTCTCCGAGTGATAGTACAAGTCCTATTCTTTGAACAGCTTAGGCTGCGGACATCAATTTCTGGTTGGTTCTTTGTCTCTGACAATCTTGACAGCTCGCAAAATGCAAACCTTGCACTCACTGAACAAGACAGAGTTGAGGCCACGGACAACATGAGGGAGCGTGTCTCTGAGCTTGAAAAGGAGTGCCAGGTAATGAGAAAGGAGCTTCAGAAGCTGGTGAAGACAAAGAGAAGATGGAACATCTTCTGGAGAAAAAAGTCGCAGTGTATTAGTTCCAAGGAATCAGCAGCAGTACCCACACCAGCACCTCTCAATGAAAAATCATGAAAATGGCGATTTGGTTGATTAAATATTGAAAGGTTAAGTATGTTGCCTTATTGCAGTAATATTTATCATTTTTTATATTATTAGAAGAGAATCCTATTTCCCTCTTTTTGGATCTTACATACCTTTTCTTCTTGTAGTTGGTCAGATAGCTTTGGCTGTTTAGAAAGCAGCTTGCAGTGGTAGTTCGTTATCCATCATCAATTTACATGTAGGCTCTATTCTCAATGCTGGTGTTATTCAATTTGAATTGACAGAGGAAGGATAGTTGTAATATGTCTGTCTTATGATCAATGATATGTTTTTATCGATATTTTGACAAGAAGATGAGGATCTGGATATGATTCTTCCTGTGGATTCTTGAACAAAATATCTGCTATAGGCAGGAGGCTTATGACGTTAGCATCTGTTCCTGATGTTGGAACACAGAAGGGGGGTAGTTCGAACTTCCTCAATAGGTTGGTTAAAATAGGAAAATTGGTGCGGTTTCCTTTACAGCTATAGAATTAATTATGGGGATGTGGTATTTTAATTAACTAGAAATGGATTTAGATGTTTAATTAACGTAGTTGTGTAAGGCTATATACTATTTGTACTATCTTGTCTTGTAGATTTAAGTATTTTACTTTACGCGCTAGCTTCAGAATTTTGTTCCTTTATGTTCAGAGTTGTTTGACCTCTACATGACACATTTTGACCATGATTAATGGGTACTTTTTCAGAAAATGAGATATAACTTTATGTAAATTTTTCAGAAACAGAGGTACTCCAATTCAAGCCTGAAGACAACATCATAAAATTAAAATTATGGAAATCTCATCCGAAACATTCAGCTGCAAGTTTTTGCAGGAAAAGGTTATTAGAAGATTTACATTGGTGAATTGAAACAATCAAGGGCAGGGAAGGAGGAGGGAGGGCGTGGGGATTTGCAGCTTTACTGGGAGCTGGTCTTTTTCTTTGATCTAGCAGGGTGGAAGATCTTTTGGAGGTGGCAGAACGGTTTCTTCTGCTGACTTCCCATTCTCTACCACAAAAGCCATCTTCAATCCCCACATTGTATGAAGTTCTAGATGACAATGCATGAACCAGACACCTGTACAAACATAGATAGATAGGTTAGAGTTCTCCAAATGTGCACCTCTTTTACAAATCATCAGGTCTGCATTGACCTGAATATAATCAATCATCTCCTCAGACCTTTGTCAGAAATCTTAGCTAGTGTCCATGACTATTTTACTATATAATGTGCAAGTAGTTGCTTGAGTTGGTTAGAAGTTATTATCCATCTGTCTAAATTCTCAGCTAGCCTTGTGTGCTCAATTACTCGTGTATATTTACCTGGATTATCAGCTCTAAACCTGATAGCAGTCCAACCTCCAGTAGGAACACCTACTGTATTTCTCTCAGGAGGATCGACCAAGTTGAACTTAGCTGGGTCTTTTTTGGGATCAAAGTTGCCAATCCCGCTCCCGACAACAAAGAAATTGAAACCATGAAGATGAAAGGGGTGTGATTCAACAGAGAGAAGATTGGTATCTTGTATGACCAATTCAACTGTAGAATTAAACCGTAGCTTACTGAGCCTGGTCCCTGTGGTAGTTTCAAGGTTGGCAGTAAGCGGTGCACCTGTGTAATTAAATGGAGCTGGAGGCTGATCTGGGAAATCAGTTCTAAAGACTCCTGAAAGGTTGAAATAATGAGCCTGTAAAAGCCCAACCTTAGGCATCACAAAGGTTATGTTGTTTAGTGAAGCCACTAGTTGCGTTCCATTTTGGCAAGTGGGGCATGGATTCATTCCTAAACCGATGGTGTAGAAAAGATGGCGATCAATCTGAAGAGGGACTTTGGCTGGAAATTGTGGGGTGTTTAGGCTTCTGAGTTTGCTATTGTAGTTCAATGCATACTTGGTGTCATTGGGAGCAGGTAACTGAGGCAGGGTTGGAAGAACTGTGTTTGGGATGCCTTTATATTGAAAAATAGCTGTAGCTGTCTTGTTGTCCACAGTAATTGGTGCATCCATGAAAGCCCTAGCAGCCATGAAGTATCTGCTTGGAGATTGATCAGCTTTAATGAGAACATTCGTGGTTTGGCCAGGCGTGATGAGTATAGCTTGGCTGGTAAAGGGCTTCGTATAAACTGCGTCAATCTCCACGACTGTCATATTATGACCAGCGATCGTGAAGAAGAGCTCGTCATTAAGTGCAGCATTGATAATCCTCAAGAGGTAAGTTTTTCCAGACTCAACCTCCATGGCAAAGGTATCTGTAAGTAATTAGACACGTGAAACATAAATTAGGTGACTAGAAGTTCAAGAAATAGTCTATAGTAATTCTTTTATAAGCAGTCTTTAAGAGTTTTACGTTTCTCTGAGCATGGAAAAAGCGGTCCTGGTTTCCCGTTAATTGTAGGAGCATCAGAGGGCTGTGGCGGCAAGCCCAATTTGTTAGCTTGGTTAACAATTGTTTCAACATCTTGATTCCACCATTCTCCTGTATATGACAATTCAACTTATGTAAGCATTCATAGTAGATACATATTATATCTTCAAGTTTTTTTCTTGCGGTCATGTTCAGCGACCCTGACCTAAAATTATGTTAGTTTCTTGGTAAGGCTGAGGGAATGGAAAGGGAGTTCCTTCCTTTGGCATGACAACAATGGCGCCATAGACTGTTGCTCTTAGCCACAGAATGTGTGCATGCCACCATAACGTTCCTCGTTGACCCGTGACAGTGAAATTGTAAGTGTAACTACGGCCAGACCGGATAGGGCACTGTGTTATATATGCCGGGCCATCTGCCCAGCCATTTCGGAATTGCTTCAAGCCATGCCTGCTCATGCAATCTCGAACATTGTTATATATTTTTTCATGCATTACATATGTATATATATATTCGTCTGTGAGAACATTACCAATGAATGGACACATTGTATTGTGCATGGTTGGTGACATTAACAAGGACTTGATCTCCTTCTCTAACATAAATAGTGGGCCCTGGAAACATGCCATTTACTGTGACAATAGGTTTGGCATTGCACAACCTGCTCACATTCTTCACTTGTATCTGCGACCCGAAGTAAAAGAGGAGGAGAAGAGAGAAAGAAACAGCTTAATTAGTCCAACTTAATCCATGCAAGTAGTTAATTAGGATCTTGAAACTGAGAAGAGTAAAATCAAGGTTAGAAAGATTAAACCTACATTGAAGTCATACTTCTTCAGGGCCGCGATAGCAGGAGAAGAAAGAAAAACGGTGAAGAAAGAAAGAGAAAACAGACATTCTTGAAGCAGCCATCTACGATTCACGGTTTCCATTTTATCCTGTGAGAGCTTTTCTTGTTTTCTTCACTCCTTAAGAATGAAACCTGAGTAGTGATCTTGAATGCAATCTGAGGTTGGGTTTTATAGGAACTGTTGACTTCATTAGCAGAACAGAAGGTTAGGTTAATGTCTTAAAGAAGAGCAGGAAATGCAGCTTCAATGGACATAAGTTGAAGCAAGTGCAAAGAGTTGAACAAAGCTTTGAAGCAACTGTTGTGAGAGGTTGAGACATCTATGTACTGTTTGTTACCAAGCCATTCTGTGTGTTTTGTGTGCATAATATTACAAGTAGAGTACCTTGAAAGGTGGCAAAGAGGACTCATCTTAATATATAGTGAATTACAATTTGTTAAGATTGACCCTTTAATTTGGATAATATACTTGTAGGTAGGTGGAAACTGGTAGAGGGAAGGCATCTCCAATTTATTCACATTTTTAGGGGGCTGCATGGACCACATGATGGTTGGGATGTTCCTGTTAATGAAAAAGTTCCATTCTATGCTAGAGTTGAGAATACTCAATAGGAATGTCAATAGCTTTGAATGGATTTAAAAATCGAATCATTGCGATTGAATCACCATGGTTAATTTAGGGTTAAGGATTTTGAATTTTTTTTTATAATTTTTAATTTAATTCAGTTATAGGTCTATTTTTAATATATAGACCCAATATATATGATCAATTTCTAAATTAAATTATTAGATTTAAGAACTGATAAAACCCAACTATTATATATAAAATTATGTTTAAACGGACTCATTCAACCTTGTCATTTGTGATTTGAAACTTGAAATTTAATTAAATTCATTGTTTAGTTATATAAATGTTTGTAACATTTGAGTTTAAATTGAAATCTGAAGTAGAGTTGAAATGCTCAAGAAATAAAGGATTTTGAAATCACATCTACTAGTGTTATTTCAAATAATAAAATTTGAAATACAAGCAGTTTAAATAATAAAATTTAAAATCATATTGTATAAAAAAAAATTAAATGTTATCATTTAAAATTCTTCTACCCAAATGCAATTTAATAATATATTTAATCTAAAATCACTAAAAACAAAGTAGGAACCAATATGCTGTTTGTTGAAACTATTTGCTTCGGGACAACAAACAATGCTTAATTCTATTTTGGGAAGCAAATTTTAAAATCTATGTTAAAATAATTTTTATATAAGTTATTATTTTAGTGTAGGATATTTTGTGCTATAGAATTTTGTTATTATTATTTTATAAGATTTTAAAATTAAGACTCAATCCGCTTCAACCCAAATTTAATTGGGTTGAGTTGCTCTGATTTTTCTTTTGGGTCGATTCTAAATCTAATTTTTTTGAACTAATCATGGTTAACTTAAATTCTAATTAATATAAAATCCTAACTAATATGATCCAATATTAGAATACGTGAAATTTTTCTAAAGAGATCTTTTACAGTTCAATTCCAAAAGTTATGATGAAAAAATTTAGTGTTAGTTGTGAATGTATGTATGTTCTTAAGTTTATGAATGTTGTCAGAGTAAAGAAATATTTTAGTTGTTATATTAGATAAATCTTGTCTGTCCAATTAGCTGTTATATATAGTAGCCTTTATTAATGAATAAAAGTGAAAGAAAAGTGTTGTTCTAATAAGTTTTGTTTTCTTAATATTTATTTGTTAAAATTTTTGTCTTTTGTAAGTTATGTTTAGTGTATATGCGAGAGAATTCTAACAAAAACTCTCCCACTATCATGATTGAGTGACTTTTCCACTCCTTTTTCTTTTTTTTTTCTCCTCTCTTTTATTCTATCTACTTTGGGGTATATTGGACATTTTAGAGTTGAATATAAAACGAGAATACAATAATATAAAAATAAGAGAAAGTGCAGTTCATGTCTTGATATAATATAAAGAGTATAATGTAATTTAAAAAAATAAAAATACTAGTAGCTAGTAATTAAGGATCTTATGAAGTTGGCCAACTAGGTGACTTAGAGGGGACAAATCTTCAAAATATCCTTGTTTTATGATAAAAAAAAAAGTATGAATATTTTAGATAATTTATCATGTCAGCACATAAACAGAGTTTTTATTGAGGAAAAAAGTAACATAAACCAAAGCAAACTTACAAAAGAAGATGTGCTGATGAATGCAGCAAACCGACCCTACCCATGATTCCTATTGGACCCACTTTGGTTCCTTTCAGTTTTTGGCAGTTGGTTCTGTTGATGTTAATGTTAACCCAAAACAAGATCTTCAAATTTATCCCATGTGTGCAACTTCGATACAGAATTGTTACATCACTTCTTAAACTTTATTCGAATAAAATCTAATTTGATTGTGAATAGAAGAATAGTATAAGAAGTATAATCCAATTAGAGTTGTCCGGTGAAAATAACAACTCTACTTCAATTGTCAATAGACCAAACTTCATTAATATTTGAATCAGTGATTGGTTTGCACAATCTGACACTAACAAATGATATCATAGTTGATTTCCCCACAGTCGAGTCTAACAATGTGCCTTTCATTACTGGTCACGCAATTTAAAGCATAAAAGAGGGAATCAAACTTCATGCTTCCGTGAGCAAAGAGAGAGAGAAACTTCTCTCCAAGTAAAGAGAAGCCATTGAATATAGATATAATTATATATGTTCTCATTCAATAAGAAGAAATTAAGGAGCAATCTACTTGCATAAGCTACAATTACAAGTTAAAGCATAAGAGAGGATCCAAATTGGCACTCCAGTTGAAGGGAATAGTTAAACTCAAGACATTTTCCGAGGTCATTTGTGACCAGAAATTTACAGAAAGAATCCCTTCACTCGAAATAATATCAATTTTTTCTTTGAAGTTAGCCTTTAAACTGCCTAATATCCATCTTCTACAACTGTTGATGGAGAAAATTCGTTTCACCTCGAGAGATTATACTTCTGAGGGTACCCGAGCTGCTACATCTCCCAGCTCAGCTTCGATGCGACTGTTTCATGGCATGGAACATACTCCTGTAATTTAAAATGCAACAACATATCAAAACTTTATCCAACGATATAAGGTCGACTATAATTTGTAAAAAAATTGAAAATACTAGTTAAACTAAATTCTTCAACCCGAGGCTCGCCAGGAGAAGTTCTCGTATTTTCTTTTCATTTTCCTCGATAAATCCTATGCTCTTAATGGAGGGTACAAGTAGCATGCAGTAGATTTAAGAATTTAACAGAGCAAGCATATGGGTGAGATGGAAAATCCATGAGCTCACCTCCAAATTTTTCATTAGTTCCCTTGCTGTTGGAGCAGACACAATGATATGGCGTGCATTCGGGGTTATGAAACCTTCTTCTACAGCTTTGTCAATAAATGACAGCAGTGAGTTGTAGTACCCGTCAACATTCAGCAATCCCACCTGAAAAGATAAAAAATACAACGCACTTAATAAAATGAAATCCATTTAGCGCGGCAGATGGAACGAACAATAATATCAGAGATAGTTGATGATGACACAGACGAGTTACCGGTTTATCATGTATGCCTAGTTGAGCCCATGTTATTGCTTCGAGTAACTCCTCAAGGGTCCCATAACCACCTGCATGTAATACAATATGAGGTTTCTTAAGCCTGAGATTTATTTAGTTTCATAGTTTTAACAGAACTAAGACCTTATATTTCTTTAATGTTCTTTTTTTTTATCCAAAAACACAAAATAGAAACCTGAGAACAGACTTTAAACATCGACAAACAGTTGGAAAAATATGTTATACTGAAAACCATGGAGCTGAGACTTGCAGGGACACAAGTTTATTGATCGAACTATCACTATCGATTTATTGATTGGAAAAATGCTCCACAGTTGCTTAACGACAGCTGTGAGATTCATGACATCAAAGTTGTAGTTGAGCATTTAAAGCCATGAGGAAATAAAATAAGGATGGAGAAGACCATTCAGCTTTAGAATGGAAAAGAAAAGGAACAAGAAAAGCAGATGTTTTACCGCAACAGAGCAATGTCCAATGAAGAGTTGAAAGAAATCTAAGAACAAGGACCTCTAATGGGTATGAGCATAAACTTGTATTAACATACAAAAGGACCTCTTAATGTAAAATGGATAAAAGATTATTTTATTGTCTATTACTAGGGATGATTATTTTGGTTAAGAATGGTTTTGTCATATAATTTGTTCACATTCTAAGTCACGTTATATAGAATTCCAATAATATTTTCCCAATAATGTCTAGAGGGTGTCTAGAGGGTATTATTCGATGGTATCATGGTCTGGTAGCATTTTATATGGCGGTTAGACAACAAGATGATCCACCTGTTTTAATGTGGCCCTGACCTTTAATAGACCTGGGCAGGTGCAATCAACGGAAAGTCGTCAGTGCAGTCCCTTACGTGGCCCCATGCTGATATGGAGGGACCGCATCTGAGCTGACAGTTGCAGACCACAGCTATAGTATTGGAGTTTTACAGTTCCCAGAACTTGGTATTTACTGATCCTGTCCGTTGTTAGAACAGAGGACATATTCTGGCAACCCCATTATCATAATAACTCTATTATCACTGTATCGCATGATTTTATAGCTCAATCAATCTTTCCCTTCTTTGTGAGTTGGGTTGTTGGAGACTGGTTGATCCCCAGCACATCAACCGAGAAATGACTGGTTTGCCCCAACATATGTTTCCACTTTCTGCTGTGTTCGAAATTAATAGGATGACAAGAAGCTGTTTCTATTTGACAAAACTATCCAAATCAAAGTGTTATTTCTGTTTCCTTCTAGTCCCTTAATAAGGCAATGGAAGCTGTCTTACATCAGAGGTTATTACTACATTGATGGAAAAAATCACATAAACAGAGTAATCGGAAATAGGTGATTCAGGATCAGAAAGGTTTGAAATTTCAGTGTAAGATGTTGATGGGTTAAAAAAGTGGCTGTAATTATGTCTTATTTGTACGGAACTTTTTTGGAGTGTTCTGATCATTTAAACTTCACAAGGTTGCTATCATACAAGTGATGGACACCTTTTTTTTTCTTGTTCTGATAAGTTGTTTTTGGACTCAATTCATCCATCTTTCCTTGCTTTCCTGCATTTAATAGGCCTCTTCAGAAGAGCTCGAGGACATTTATATATACATTATACATAAACTGTTTTTTGAGCGAACACAGCTAACCACTTTGTAAGGACCAGGAAGAGTCATATACGTCTTCTGGGGTTGCCCCAGTGGTTAGCAGAGAGTGGTGGGTAGTTTGAATTCTCACGTTCGAATTCACTCCTTACGCAATCACACGTAGATTTACCTCCCTTGCCAAAAAATTGTAAAATCGAGTGACAAAAACCCCCCACAAAGAAAGGCATCCCAGGAAAGGCCATATTTGCACATTGCCTAAGCGCCCCCAACCCTCCCACTTTTCTAAGAGGTTGTCCGAACCTGTAACCTTCCAAGTAAAAAAAGGAGCAACTTTATCGTTGTGCTCACCCTCAAACATTTATATGTACATACATACATATTTGCAGTCAAGCTACTCTTGAGAACTCTCTACATTGTTGTTTAACTTGAACACGTGTTTCTTCTCTCATAAGTGCTACCAAACAAGAAGACTAGCAGTTTTTTAAGGAACAAGTCAAGGTAATCAACACAAATCAGACCTGGAAAACGGCCAGTTCCTACTTTTTCTTTTTCTACATTACTTTCTTAGTGGCAACAAAGAGATCAAGCAAGGAAATACACAGTTATACTTTTTGCAACCCTGCCAAAACTAGAGAGACATGGTCAAAGTATCATGCTAGAATTAGAAAAACAAAAGCAGCTGAAGGCTTAAGCTCCTTGGCCTTTCTGAATTTGCCTTAGAAATTTAGTGCAAATAGGGGGCTTCTACAGGGCTTATACTAACCTGGCAAGGCAATGAAAGCATCAGAGCGCTTAGCCATCTCTGCCTTCCTTTGATGCATATCTGCAACTGCTTTCACTTCCCCTACTGTGTCACCAGTCAACTGCGAAAATTGTACCAAACCCAGAAAACAGGAGAGAGAAAAAATGTTAAAAGAACTGAAATCTTTAGAGAGAGAGAGAGAGACTGGAAATATGCATTGATTGTTGTGCATTAGTGCAGTGAGGCAATGATGAGGCTTGCAGGAATAGTGAACCTAATCCAAAAAATCCTTGAACAAGCACTTTCTCAGCCAATAGTTAACAGGCTAACAAGATAAATGCTCGTGTGGATACAAAGAGGTGAAAGGAATATTGAAGCTCAGAAAAAGCCAAGGAGAAAGAATACAAGAGGGAGTGCAGGAAAAGCTGTACTGATCGGATGAAGATGCAAGGACTTGGTAAAGATCAGAAGAAACATTTAGAAACCACAAACATATACCAAATAGTGAAATGCCAGTTACCAAAATTATGCGTTGGATAAGACCATCCAGTGCGGTTCTATTTGTTTATCTTTTTCGCCTTTTTCTTGGTCATGTTTCCAGGAAAATTTGCATGATGGACCAAGAAATAAATAAATCAAAAGAACCAAGCTGAAGAAGAAAAAGAAAATGAAAATGACAATACAGAAAAGGATTTTAAGAAAAGATAAAGAAAAATATGAGGAAGATATTAAAGGAGGGAATAAGAAAGTAGCTAGACAAAAGGAAAGAAAAAGGAAAGGCTTGAAAAGAAAAAGGAAGATAGAAAATAACAAACAACTGAACTCGATCCATGGAAAAAGATTGACATTTCGCTCGACCTAACAAACCCCACCCCCCCCCAAAAAAAAAAAAAAAAGAAGAAAAGAAGAGAGAAAATATTCTCTTTCTGGGTTGCAGCAGACATACCTCTCGGGGCATGAGAGTCTTAGGAATAACTCTGCAGAGAGCCAGTAACATGACAAAAATTAGTTGCTTCTAAGTGTTTTCTTTATTGCTGTACATACTTAAATCTTTTAGGCCAAAATTGAAGGATTAGAAGAGAAGGAAGCTGACCCGATGACATGCCTGCCACCATCATGAACAGCTTGTGAAATCAAACCCATCAGGCCTATGCTGCCACCGCCATAGACCAGATCGATGTTCCTGGAGACCTTCAAGAACCAAAGCCGAATCAGCCCAGAGAGTTTACTTAACCAAACTCAATGCAAGAGGATAGAATTTGTGAGGTTTGTCTGGCTCAAACTTGTTCTCATACGACTTGTTAGGAGTAAGTTTGATCCTAATTGTTAGGATATGATTGGACAGTTAAGCACAAAAATCAAGAAAAAATGTGACCCAAAAATTAGCATGATTGGGCTTGAATGCCTTCATCTTCAATTCAACAACATTAGAGTAATCCGTTAATTATGATATTTTTGCATGGAATAACTACAAGCCCTCAAAATAGTTTTTGTCCATCCAAAAACTTTGTCTATAATATTCGATATTCCCATTTTGAAGCAAGTAGAAATTAAGAAGGAAAAGGCAAAAGCTCTGGTTCCCATTTCAAGACACACTTTTCCATGATTTGAAGCGAAACCCATCTCAAATCTGATGGAAAAAATTATGAGGAACAAATTGACAAGAAAACACAAGTGACGACAAAGATTTTGTCAATAACCAGTACCATGAAAAAACTCAAGAGGGGGAAAACAGAGGCAGGCAGGGATTGATAATGTGAGGGAAGAAATTAATACCAATTCCTTGCCAAGCTGAATAGCAGCATCTTGGTAGCTGCTCTTCTTCCCTTGGCTACTCCCACAGAAGACACAAATCCTCTTGAACTTGGACTGCTTCATTTCAATTTCTCTCTCCATTGGGTCTCTCTCTCTAGAATTCTTTTTGTCTCTTATCTCCACAGGTTTGAGGTCGTTTTTGGGTCAGTAGAAATCTCACAAATCGAAGAAATTGGGCTGTAAAAAGGAAGTTTCTGACTCTCTTCTTGGAGCAGAATGGGATGCAAATGGATTCATATATATGTACACAGCCGCTAAATTCCAAGTGTCAACTTGCAGTTCTTTTTTTGCTTGACCACTCCTCCTTCGGTTCTCACCGTTGAGTACGTTCATAAACGTTATGGCACGTGAGTGAGAGTGGCTTCTAGCATTTTTCATGCTTCCCAGGTACCAATCCCACAACACATGCATAACAAACCTTAATTGCTCTGCACTTTACTAAGAAATCCCAAAACAATAAAACAACACAAATCATCTGTGGGCACTTGTTTAATGAGTTTGGATGAAATCTGTCACTTTTATCAATTTTTTTATAACATATAAGAAGATAAGATTCACCAATTTAAGTACACATAAATGACATCATTATTATTATTAATAAAAATATCAATGCAGTATGAAATTGGACCCGTAATAATAAAACAAAAGGAACAACAACCAATATCTATCACAATTCCAACTTGTTTCTCTAAATAACGTCCAACGTGTGGAACTATTATTCAAAATGTATAAATTAAATTTATCAGCTAATTAGGTACTCTCGGTCAATAGTCAGCCACACACACATATATAATGCTGAACTTAGTCCTAGATTGGGTCCCAGGCCCAGGGTCCGGTCCTTGGGTCCAAGAATCCGTCCCAGCACCGTGGCCCAATGATATTAATATAATTATTAATTAATAGAATAATTAGTTCTAGAAATGTAAATGAATGAATGAATTTAGTAAATTTATGTAAGTTAATAATAATGCTAAACACTTATGATATAAATTCAACGAAGTGACATAATTTGATCAACAAACTATATGTTATTATCTCATTAACAAGTGGAGAAAAACAATTAAAAGCTTAACAAATTAAGAAAGAAAAAAAATATATTCAATAGGCTTTGGCCTATCTATCCTACCTTTAAGGTTGAATTTTTCATCACGAATGATAATATTAAAGAATTCAAAAGTAAAATTAAAAAAACAACAATATACTTACTTTTTTTCCTTCCAATAGCAATGATTTTCTTTTTAAAAGAATAATATGTTTTGCCTTTTTTAACTATTTAATATGTTAATATTGTTTTTTACTTTATTAATGTCACCGCTTCCAACCAGTAATTAGTAATCACTGATGAACAATTATAATATTTCCTTTTAATCTGTCCCCAACAATGACATGACATTTGTGACGTTACCCAATTAATCTGCTTCTGAACTTCCAACTCTTTTCCACTCTCTTCACCATTCCTTGAGAAAAGATATTTATAATTGAATATATAAATTTAAATATATTTTCATTTTTAATTGAAAATACATCTAGTTGATTACATCAATAATAACCCAATTTTACATTCTATTACTATTTGATCACTGAACTTTAAAATATTACCTATTAGTCATTGATATTTCAAAACGGTTACTGTTTAGTCACTGAACTTTGAAATGTTACTTGTTAGTTACTGATATTTCAAAATTGTTACTACTTAGTCACTAAACTTTAAAATGTTACCCATTAGTCACTGATATTTCAAAACTATTATTATTTAGTCATTGAACTTTAAAATATTATCTGCTAGTCATTGATATTTCAAAATTATTTTTCACCTGTCACTAGATAGTCATTGAACTTTAAGTTCACGAGTGACGAATAAGAAATAGTTTTGAAATATTAGTAACTAACAGGTAATATTTTAAAGTTCAGTGTAATAGTTTTAAAATATCAGTGACTAATAAGTAATATTTTAAAATTCAGTAACTGAACAGTAACAATTTTGAAATATTAGTGACTAAGCAGTAACCGTTTTAAAATATCAGTGACTAACAGGTAACATTGAATTTACCAAATAGTAATATAATGTAAAGTTGGGTCATTATTGATGTAATTAACCCACTTTATACACTATCCAAATAGTACCACTACATATTTATATATATTTGTTAAGTAAAAAGCTATTTTAAGTCACTAATCAAAAACTGAAAAACACTATATATTTTGTTTTTTTATTGTTGACCAATCTCATACTTTGTTAGGACTCATTAATTCCCACTTAGACCCATATATTCTATGGTGTGAGAATATTCAAATTTCAAACTTACATTAATAAAATTAGTCACACTTTGTAATTTATTTCTAATGCTGAGGACTAATTGCATGTTAAGGGTGTTCTTATATATTTGTTAATTTATAATTATTTAAGCAAGTACATTAGTACTTACATATATTATATTTTGAGTTACATGTCAATTGTTAAAAAAATAAGATTGATTCTCTCTCTCAATCTTCATTAAAAAACAAAACATGTAAATTTGTCTCAAGAACATAACACAAGTGGTAAAACTTTTAAATTTTCTTGAGAGTGGTGAGAGATTAACTCTTAGTAGAAGCAAAAATGCCCCATTTAGTAAAAATTGATCGTGTATCTAATTGGAAGTGCATAATCTTACGATCACATCCAATTTATCCAAAAGTCAAATCAGAAGAAACGTCAATCTCCTCCAAAATTAGGTCGGCAAAGCGTGAAAAACCTGAGCCATCAAAAAAAAAAAAGCATGTAAATTTTTGAAGCCTTGCTTGAAACCAGAGGGGCTTCTGAAGTGGAGATCTCGTCACATAGAGCATCAGCATCAATTCACCAAGACAGAGAGTCATGCTTGGATGCTATGGAGGAGATTTAGAACACAAGGTCGGTCAGTTTGTCTCCCCATCGGTCCTAGCCTTTTCAGAGCTGCCAAAACAAGAGCAAAATGAGTACTTCTTTTGGCATGAATTGCTTGCACCCAAACAAGCCCTCAATACAAAACCCATACATGGATGGGTGAAGAAATTCAACGTGGATGATGATGGTATATATTTGGGCGAAGATCACGTGGCCCCATTTGGGCCTTTAAGTCAATTTGGCAACAAGTGCTTTGGGTTTTTTGTGCAAGCAATTAGATGCTCAATTTGTCTACTGCATGCTGATGTAAGATCAAGACAACCTAATACTAGACCTAGACCTCAGACTTAAAAGTTTCTTTGCGCGACCAGAGTTTAAATCTTTTTGCCACGACTCATACACAAGATTTTGTGTGCTTATCTTGTGTATGCGATTAGTGGGTTAAGAATATATCGTGGAAAAGATGTTGCCTTGGAATGGTAGGTTGGTAGCAGGGTGATAGGGTACCCTAGTTTGGGACTAACTTAAAGGCATAGGACCATAGGTTAGGGGGAAGGGCTCTGGGCCGTTTCTTCAAACCTGTACAAAGCAGATTGTGCATTGGAATGTTTCTTGAACATGTCAAAAGCAGATTGTGTGTTGGGATGTTTATTATTATGGCTTGACCGGCATCCCCCTGTAGGGCTCGAAAGAAATTCCTGAAATAAATGACGAGGAAACTGTTGGTATAAATAAAATAAAAAGAGGTGATCAAATAAAATAAAAGGGAGTTTTCTTCTTTCTTTGTGGAAGAATAATTATTTTTCATTTTCCTTTTTCGTCCGATCATTGCTCAAGATAAAAAAAATAAATAAACAAATAAAAAGTTCATTTGTTTCCATGACCCCACCAACCTAATAGGACATGTCTTAGCAGGAATCTGATAGTTAATACAGTTAATAAGTCAAACAAGACTCTGACCTCGATGCATTTAGGAACTATTGAATGAAAATGACCAAAAAGCTATCCCATCAATTTGAAAGAGTTGCATTTCTCCTAATTTCAATTAAATTAAATCACAATATATATATACTCTTTTTTTTTTATCTATTTTCCTAATTTTGGTCTCTCGCATGCCCTAATTTCATTTTTTTTTTTGAATTATACACAATCAAACGAGCCTTTTTGTCGATTCATTTGTTTCTAAGTCTCTATCTCTTCAGCCTTGTCTCACCTTACCATTCTCATTTTGATTACACTCAGTTTTGTAAAAATTAATAATGTTACATCCTGTAAAAACCCATCTTCCCTGAAAGCATGTTTGCTCCATTAACCAGCTTTTAGCTGCATATCTTTTCTCCTCAGAGAAAGAGTCTTCAACTGACCAATAAGGCAAGTTTGTATTGATCCCATGTCATCTTGTTAAGAAGCTCTACCCTCTTCTTACCTTGGTAACTAAATTGTTTAATAAGATTGAATTGTATATTATGAGAAGGCACTTTTTGGCTTTAGCAGCCTTTCTATGTTTTTGATCATATCAAAAATCCAAGCCAGGTGATTCGGCAGATGGTCAAGGTGGGGCCAATCTCGGCAATACTATACGGAAAAGCATAAAACAGAAAGGGCTTCAAGTGTGACTAAAAAACTAAGAGGTCCCGTGCTTAAGCAACTTGTGATGTGCATAATAACACTAAAAAAGAGAAATTGATAGAGAGAATTTCTGAGGCCTCCGCCTCCGCCTCTGATTAGGCGTTGGGCCCATGATTGTCCCCCCCTTTATTCATCTTGTCCCTCTTTTGGAAGCTATTTCATGTTTCATCCTTCTCTCTTTGTCTACTTTCCATCACAATTATGCTCTTCAAAGAGAGAGTTTGGTATAAATTTTCTTCTCATGCAAGCTTCCAGTTTTCATATTGATGTTGTTTGCTCTTACAGACCTCAGATGAGAGCTCTAGTTGCTTGAATTAAACATGCAGAAAACGAGAAACTGTAGCATAAACCACAGAAATTCTTGCACTCAAAGAGGAAAAGAAATGAAGGACTCCGATATATGTCAAAAGTACCTAGCTAAGCTCATATGCTTGACTAATATCAAAGTCATATCTCCACACTTAAAGTAAGGCATGTTTTAGTAATGGAGGCACCACATTTGAGTTACGACTAGAAGAAACTGCTGTTCTTTCAAAACAGATTCTAAGCAGAACATATCTTAGTTGAAAGTATTATAAGGAAAAGACCTACCATTTTAAAAGAAAAGAAAAGAAATATCAGAGAAGATGAAAAATAAATTCTTTGGACAACATCCAAACATATAAAACCATGATTTGCTCCCGGCAAGTGTGTTCCAATTTGATAGTAATTTGTTTGGTAAGTTAACATTAGAAAAGGTTATCTGTGTTTAAGTCAAAGTAGAGAAATTCAAAAGTTCTTACAGAATCATTAGGGTTACCCATTTTTCTTTAGTCTAATTCAAACCACTTGCAACAAGGTTGGAACTCATTTACCTGATGCCGAGGAAACTAAGCCTTTGAATGAAACATGCCATCAGAAAATTATATCACAGCAAGATTTTCAAGCATGTAACACAAATATTATAGTGTAATAAACATCATTTCTTAATGATGCATTGATATGGTCAGCATTTCTAAAAACTCTTTCAGTCAAACTCAATGTCTCTATGTTCTCCTTTTTCTTAAAAGGAGAAACAAGTTCTTGGGCTTTAATGGTCAAAGAAAATTATTTAAGACTTTCAAGTGCTGGTCTAATGCATGCGTACTGCACACAAAGGAACAGAGTTAAACCAATTCTTTGAATTAAAAAAATACTATAAGCATGCCCATTATTTTCTTTCCTCCACGTTCCTTAGGACCTATCAGCTGGATCACAAGTGTTCAAACGAAATGTACTACTAAATATAGTTGGCAATATCGTACAACATATAGATTAATATGTACAACATATAGTACAAACGGATTAATAGGTATGCCATGAGTACAGAATACAAGACTAAGAATACTGCAAGCACTAATAAAGCACTGTAAAAAAAAAAAAAAAGGCATATATAATTGTTGGTCTCCTTTTATTCAAGTTATAGTTCCAATCACCCAAAAGTGAGGTGCCCAAAAGGTATAGATCATGTAAATGGCCGAGTAGCCCTTCAAATGTCATCAAACAAGACTTACATGAAGACATGAAAAGGATAGGCATGCTGCAATCATGGTAATCTATGGATATCCGAGCGCTTTGTTGGATAATTACAGCAGAGGGACATTTGGCCGTGAAAAAACAGAACAAAAGAAAGGTTCTTTAAGCATGGCAAGGCCCGATGTTTGCCCTGAAACTGGAGAATACCAGCAAAAAAACATCTCTTTAAGAGTGACTTTAATCATATACAGAGTAAATCGCATAACAGATATTTTTTTCCCTTTTTTTCTTTAACTTTTCACTAGATGTAAGCCAACCAAAGAATTACCCACCAATATCGGAACCTTTTTGAATGTGCTATGGCTTTGGAGCCCAATATGTGACTGCAAGGCCCTTCTAGAATTCTCAACAAAGAGTTGTTATTTATTTGGGCTTTCTCCATGAGATCTGCCAAGGGGGTACACCCACCTAACTCAGAAAGAAACAGGTGAATAAGATTTTCCATGAATAGTCCAACCATGTTATCAAGAAAGATCTTTCTTCTAGCTTATGCATCCTAGAGTAGCTATTGACTGTCAAATGGATCAATTTCAAAGTTCAGCATTATAGTCAAGAAATAATTTCCTAAGGGGAACTAAGCCATTAAGGTTATTCCTAATACGTTTTCCAGCTCATTGAATTGCATACGGGCAAACATAATATTGTTTAATCAATACCTCCAGCTTTGGCAAGGCCCCATTGCCCAGCTCCTGCTTAACTAAAAAGAAGCTCAATGGAGGGTAGTCATAGTTCAATATACTAAAATGAAATTTCTATCAACATATTTCATAAGCTAAATTTGACTGACAGAAGACTTGGACGCTATGTTAGTGTTTATGTTATATGAGATAATCACATTTTAACACCAGTCATCAGCACAAGCAACAATAATGTTGCACATATAAAATGCATAACAGCAATCACAAGTGCTCCTTTCAAATGTACCCCTATGCAGATTAGTTTTTATATCATCTGCAATGCTGTTTATAGTATTGATGAAAACCAAAAGATTCATAAGCATAAGAAGTTGTACTTGGAGCAGCCGATCATCCAGAGTTTGACATCTTCAACTTTCACCACCATGTCCAAGAAATTACCATCTAAGACAAATAATGCAAATCTGAACACAGAAATACATCACCTATCAGTCCATGAAATGTTTCCATTTCCCTTCAGTCTCCATTCCTTCCTCATTCACTTTGTTGCAAAAATCTATTGGATCAAAATTTTTAAATCAAGTGTTCAACAAAAGAATTTCAAAGCTTGCATCACTTCCTAGTTACTAGTCTTATGAACTAATTCAAGGAAGAGATGAATCTACAGCACTGTGTTTTTTATTAGCTTAACTGTGCATTGTTCAACAGCTCTGCAGTCCTCCATTCACTCAAGTACTAATACACTCGGTCATGTTGTAAGACAGCAACTCCAGAATTAAGTAGATATTGTCTAATTCTGGATGAGTTGCATCTCTTGTAGTAAAAATATGGTTCCTCCCTTTTATTTCAACCCAACTACAGCCCAACTCTTTTCTCGCATCTCTGTCCTTCATGTGTCTCCTCATCTCCATTGCTTCCTTCCATCTACCAGCTGCTGCATGGATTTCAATAATCATTAAGCATGCACTTGAATTATATGGTTCGAGTTCCAAAATCTTATCTGCAACATAAAGTCCCAAATTCAAGTTGCCCCAAATCCTACATCCATTCAGCAATGCTCTCCAAAAGACAGGTGTAGGCTCAAAGGGCATTTCTCTTATAATCTCATATGCTTCTCCAAGCAGTCCTGCACGAGCAAATAGGTCAACCATATTTGCATAATGCTCGGGTCCTGGTGAAATCCCATAATCCACTTCCATACACTTAAAATACTGCTTCCCTTCTTCTATGAGTCCACAGTGGGTGCAACCATGTAAAACCCCCAAGAAACTTATTCTGTCAGGTAAAAATTCTGCTTTTTGCATCTGATGGAAAAACATAATTGCCTCAATACCAAAACCATGATGCCCATAACCCATGATCATAGAGTTCCAAGTAACAGTATCAGGCTCCCCCAGGTCCACAAAAACGCGCCTT
Organism: Diospyros kaki; assembly: GCA_036245055.1. Taxonomy (NCBI): domain Eukaryota; kingdom Viridiplantae; phylum Streptophyta; class Magnoliopsida; order Ericales; family Ebenaceae; genus Diospyros; species Diospyros kaki. The sequence continues at coordinate 40,134,339 of BSEG01000009.1, forward strand.
GCATTGTCAAAGCTTCCAGATTTTATGAACATTGAAATGGATGAATTTGCAATGTGAACATTGCCCTCAAAACCTCTTTTAAGCAGTTGAGAATAAACTTGCTCGCTCACTGAAAGCATTGCTAGATCAGCAGAAGCAGCTAAAACACTAGTCATAGAATGTGAAGTTGGTTGAACTCCTGCCAACAACATTTCTCTAAAAACATTCAAGCTTTTGGCAGCAAACCCATTTTGTTGAAAACCAGAAATAATTGTAGACCATGAAACTGAATTCCGCTCCGGCATTTGCTTGAATAACTCCCAAGGATCTTCCATCCGTGAATCTTGTGCAAGTGCCGTGACTATGGCAGTCCAACTGACAACGTCTTTACATGGAATCACTACAAAGAGTTTCAGTGCAATGTGTGTCTTCCGCTCTCTGGCGTAAGCCATGATCATGGAGCTCCAAGAGAAAGAACTCTTCTCTGGCATTTCATCAAACAACTCTCTTGCATCCCCAATCCTACTGTTTTCTATGTACCCTTTGATCATCACATTCCAAGAAACAGTATCTCTTGGACCCATTTGCTCAAAAATTTTTCTTGCGCGATCAACTTCGCCATTGTGTGAGAAATCTGATATTATTTTTGTCTGGGTCACAATTTTCCGCCTTTCTGCGCAATCGCTGTATGATGCATACACAGCATGCACATATTGGGGACGCACAAGACGAGCCACATTTGTGCTACAGAAGAGTTTGGCGATGGTGCAAACAGATTTGATTATCCTTGTGGCATCATGTGATTCAGCAATCATAGTTTCAAGGTTTTGAAATTTTCATTTGGAATAAGCAGACAGTGTTCGATAACTACCTACCCTACCACTAAAAAGCCATTACCTGACTAAGAAGTAAAAATGATAATACATAGTTGTGAGTCTGCCATTTAAGGAACGAAATTCAATACATTACATTTAAAGAAGAAAATAATGTCGGTCCTATTTGGACTTTTTGTGGACCTTCCACATAACCACCACACAATAAAATGCTAAACCCTTCTCTCTTCCGTGTATAGATAATACATATTGCAAGTTAGACAAGCATACGTCCATATCTGATTACTGCAATTCTATTCAATTGAAGACAAATTCAACTTTTAAACAAGAATTTATTCGTGGTCTCACCGGCCATGGCAGAGGGGGCCATATGTCCGTCACCTATTCATTATTTGATCAAGAATTTTATTATTATTATTATTATTCTTTTTCTCAATCTATACTCCCGCCATTTAAAAAAACTTTACCTTAGATCATAGCAACTCTAAAAATGGATCGAATTTATTGGATACCCATCAAGTGGGTAAACATTGCCCTCCCTTGGCCCATTAGCACGATTCTAAATTAAGAAAACTGCACAAATCCTCCGTGTCAGCGTGATTTTAGTTTAGGGCCTTCAAGTGAACCTCATCAAGAGCAAAATTTCCTGTGCCTTGTGCACATTTCATAGCTCCCAATGTTGCTACTATGACACTCATGCATGCGCATCCTGATGAGCAAGGCATTAGCTTTTCCTTCAAACTTCAAAGAAGATGCATCTTCGCCAGTTCTTAACCTAGAAAGTGAGCAAGCTCAGAGGCAGAGTTTCTAAAAGCTTACAGCAAATAGGGAAATATCCTTGAAAACAAAATGATCTAACAATTCATATACCTATTCCATCAAAAGCAAAAATACATAAATTAGAACCAGTATCTTCTCCGAAGCATCATAATCGGCGCCCATGCACACTTCAGTTCAACATTACAGGCTCTTGCTTGTCAGATGCACAGATCACATGTGCACAATTACTGAGTTGAAAGGAGCCTATTCTTCAAAATTTGCTGAGAAGAATTGAAAGCCTACAGTTGCATTGCCCCAGAAACCTGTTACAGAAATTAATTGATGTTCATCGGTGATAAATTTGACACAACCAGGCTAAATTTGATTACACATTGCAAGTCATTTAAAAAAAAATAGGCTTATATATGAGTCAATCCAGAAAACAAATGAACTTAAAGGCGCCAATGAAAGTCGAGAGAAAGTTTATATGAATCAGTGATATCTGTATGAAACCTCTTGCAACATGTCTACATGATAAACTATTTTGATTTTCTGGAAAAATCACGAATTAGCCTTGATGGGGCAGGTCAAACTAAAAGGGAAGTCACTAGACCATACCTGAAGTGTGTTCTTACTTGAAAAGAGGCTGAGACTCGACCATCAAAACTGGCGCCTTGGCCTAGCTTCAGCAATGCTCACACGTATTGTCCTGCCATTTAGGTCCTACAGCAGAGATTACAAGATAGATGAAGTTTGGAAAAGGAAACTAAGGAAAAACATAAGAAGACTTCCAAATATTTATCTTGTATTATCATGGAAATGAAATCAAACTCTGACCCAGCCCAGGAAGTTGGCCCCAACAATATTAAAAGGGCCAAAAGAGGCACTGGAGTATATATTGTTGTCCAAAAATACCTAAAATTACAGCATGTTAACATATATATAAGCTCAAAGGTATGGAACAGCGGATGTGAGAAACAGATGATAGAAGGACTTGATGATAACATGGCACCAGCTTGCTATTTGCTAGTTACACAAGAGTATACTTTTGCTAGCCACAAAGAGTTAAAAGTTTTTTATTGTGCGCAACCAGGGTCTACCCAATGTGCACCGGAATAATAGTGGTAGTGGGTTCCTTGTCAAAAAGAGAGAGGAAAAAAAAAAAAACAAGCGCACACACACACACACCATGCAGTACAATTACTTGTTCCACCCCCCCCCCCCAAAAAAAAAAAAAAACAAAGAAAAAAAAATTATAGAGTGTGATAGTGTGCCCAAGGTCAAATAAATAGAAAGAACAAAAGAACCATGGACATCTAACGGTAAACATGTAGTACTTAACAACTCCAATACTTGGCAACACACATTAACAAAATGAAAACAAATCCACCACCTCACCCTACCACACCAAACCTGCATTTCAATGTATTAAATTGTCAAAAGTGACTGACAGATGAAACAAAACACAGCAGGGATATGAACGGACTTAAATGCGGTTTAGCAACATTCCCCACATAAAGTACTAAATATGAGGGATCAATTTAAACACAAGATATGGGGTGATGTGAATGCATTCACATGGCTAAAAAATGGTAGTCTAAAACAATCTGCCACCATAAACTTCATGTCGCACATGGCAGGAGAATCATAACAAGAAGCACATGAAATCTGGAAAAGAATAATTATGTTATACTCACAAAGCCATCCAAGGATTCAATAGCATTGTTGACCTCATCTGCAGAGCTGTAGGTTACAAAACCAAACCCCTTTGATCTGCCACTGTCTCTGTCATAAACAACCTTAGCTTCCATAACCTTCCCTTGCTCACTAAACAAGGTTTCAAGTGCCAAATCATCAACACCCCATGCAAGGTTGCCCACATAAACCCTATTGGTGTTATTGAAACTCGTTCCACCCCTGGAACCTCTGAAAGAAGATTCTTCTCGCCGTGGAGGAGGTCCAGAATTCACTCTCAGAGCCCTGCCCTCGAGTTCCTGCCAAACATCTTAGATCATTGCTCAGATGAAATAGAATTTAGAAAGTTTTCTACATTTTTAGCTAAATTGATCGAGCTACAAGGACTTGTAAATCAGAGCAATACAACTAATCAAGAGATAGCAACTTATAAAAAGTGGAATGCAGATGGTAACAAAGCTTACATAGCCATTAAATTGCTGAGCAGCCGCCTCAACCTCCTCGGTGGTAGACATTGTCACAAAACCAAACCCTCTGCTTCGTCCAGTTATCTTGTCATATATAACCTACCAAAGCATCTCGCACGTGAATAATTGTTCCTGTACCTTTATCTATTTCTCTTAGTTTCAAAGAAAACTTGTTCCCCTTGTCCCCCAGAAACCATATTTCGAAGAATTTTTCACAAAATTAGCTGAAGCATTTACAAATAAATAGGTAAATACAATTTGTTCAACTACGAAATAGATAAAAAGAACAAAAAAAAAAAAATCAAAGAGCAAGTATCTGCACTAAATTCCTAAACCCCTCCCCAATATTTCATCCAAATAATTCTCATAAACTAGCTTAAACAAACAACAGAATCTACAAAATTAAGAAAAACGAAATTTCACAAATAAGTAAATCAAAGATGGCCCTCAAACACGAAACCGTACAGAAACATTCTTGACCAAAAATGAATGTCACGATTAAAACCAGATTAAATTTGAATTAGCTTTATCTCTGTTATGGATATTTGTCGTTTATATTTATCTCCTGTATAGGCTTATCGCCTTATAACTCTCTCTCTCTCTCTCTCTCTCTCTCTCTCTCTCTCTCTCTCTCTAAATAGCCTTGTACTATGACCACAAAATTCATTGTCTTTCTTCCACCACTTACCTCAACCATCTCGACATTGCCGGCGCGTTCGAAGAGGTCGGCAAGAGTGGCGCTGTCGACGTTGAAGGGTAAGTTGCCGACAAAGAGCTTGAGTTCGGGAGAGAAGCTGGGCTCCTCCTCGGTGTCGTTCAAGAGCCCTTCGCCCTGCTCGAATTCGGAGGAAACGGCAACGTTTCGTTGGACGAGGCGAGAGGGAGAGGAGTGGAAGGGTATGGGGGAAACGCGGAGAAATGAAGGGGATATGGAGGAGGAGGGAGGGATGTTGAAGGAAGGGAGTGAGAGGGAAAAGGAGGGTTTCGTGTTGGAGAGGGAGAGGGAGTTGGGGGTTAGAGAGAGGAAATGGAGAGACGAAGATGCGGAGGACGCCATAGTTAACCTCTGTAGCTGTTGCAGATAAGGTTTTTGAGAGAGAACTGTATTTTGAGAGAGAGCGAATGAGCAAAGTGAAGAGATATTTAGGGAGAGGCGGATAGACAACCCTACTAGTAGTAGTAGTCGAGACACGGCGCTTAGATTTGAGGGCCTTGCGATGGAATAAATAGGGAAAGATTTATAGAATTTGTAAGCACTGGTACATTAAGGGAATAGATCTTTTGTATTATACTTTACAATTAATTATATTATACAGAGTGTTGGTGCTTATAAATATCTTCCAACAAAGAGAACGACTTTGCTATTTTTTTGGAGTTATCAGGTCTAATTTTTTTAGGGCACAAGGCACAAAAATGTCTCTTTAAGTTGGGGTTTATAACCATTTGCACCCCTAAATTTAAATAGAGACCTATCATGTCCCTCAAGTTTCAATTTTAATCCAATCACACACTTGAAACTTCAAATGTGTGGCGAGAAATGAGAGAGGAAACAAAGATTGCTAGCAAGAGAATGAGGAGAAAACAGATACTGTCGGCAAGAGAGGGGGAATGAAACAGAGGTCATCGTCACCGCCTTCTTCCTTTTCTTCGTCATCGTCGACCCCTTTTCTTTCCTTACCATTTTTGTCGCCCACCCAAAGCCTCTGGCCTCTGGCCTCTGGTCATGTTAGCCATGTCCAACACGAAGCTTCTCAGCCTTGGCAATAACTAGAGGTCATCGTCCATGGCATTGATAGCCACTGTTATGGTGAAGCCAATAGGCTGACCCATTGAGAAAACAAATGGTCATGGCCATGGCAAACACATCAAGCCACACCCATCAACGACGTGATCATAGTAGAGGCGAACACATCCTCAATACCCAAGATTGTCGATTTCATTTGGAAAAAAATTCGACCGAAGAAGATACAATTGAGATATGACCCACCATCAGCGATGGCAAAGGCGATCCATAGGAAAATTGTAAGGTCATGACCACGGCCATGGCACACTTACGATAGCGAGCCACGACCCATAGAAAACCCACGAAACGTCGATCATGGCCAACCACTAATCGAACCGTTCACTGCCACTCTATGCCTTCATTTGCCGACAACTCTAATCGAACCTCCACTGGCTACGACAAACACGATATCAACTACCTTGGCAGATAATAGTGACCTACCTTCTCTTCCCTCGTTGATACTAGGACCTCAACCGAGCATGTAACTCACACATGATACTAATTGGACTATGAGGTGCATGATCAGTCCAAATTTGGGATTTCAAATGTATAATAAGTTCAAAATTGAAACTTGGGGGTATGATAGGTCTTCCGAGTTTCGAGTTCAAGGGCACAAATGACTATAAGCCACAACTTGAAGAGCATGTTTGTGTCTTATGCCAATTTTGAGCTAAGTAATCAAAATGTCATTTTCACCACCACCACCCCCTCTCCTAATACAATATTTTTGCACCCACAATCAATAGAATAATTTTGGGTCGACTATGAGGGCAAAAGTGACCTTTTGATCATTCAATTTTAAAAGTTGGTATGGCTTCTAATGCTAAGCAGTATTATTATTCTAAAGTAGTATTTGTTAACCAAAATATAGGGTAGAAAATGTCAAATACGAAAAACATTATGAATGTTTGTTATTTTCAACGCATTTGTTAAATTTATCTGACCTTCTCTAAAAAAATACTCACGGGATTTCTTATTTTACTTTTTACAAATAAATTTATCTAGACCTCCCTTCAAATAAATTTATCTGATATTTTACAGATAAACCTAAATTATTCATATGTCTCTTGAGGATAATTAATATCATTTCATACATTTTTAAAATTTAAAGTTATAAAGTCTTATTTTTACAATAAAGTTGGTTTTAAAAAAGCTTATTTATTTAAATCTTGTACTTAATGTCATTTAATATATTTTTAAATTACCATATATTTTGACAATTTTTAAAATTTAAATGAAATTATTCTCTTCATTGATTTTTAAAATTTAAATTTCTCTCTCTATATATATATATTTTATTATCTAATACAAATTTATTTTACCAAAATTTTAAATTATTTTATTCAATTTTATATTTTATTATCTATTATGAAAATATATTTTGATAATTTTTAATTATCTATGTGAAATTATTATAATTCCACCAATAATTATATTTACTTGCTGAATCATTTTAGAACCTATTTTTGAATATAGATTTAAAAAATAAAACACTATTTTTATTTTTTTGACAATTCACATTAATCATAAAATACTATTTTAATCATAAATTTATTGTTGATGTTAACATACAATTTTGAATGAATTTGGTAATAAGAATATTTTGATAAAAAAAAACCCTTATCTTGATACTTATAATATGTATTTAACAAACATATAAAAAAAAGTATAATTTTTAATGAATTTTAAAAAAATTAATAAACAATCTGATATAAAATGTTGAAATATTTTTTAGTCTTATTTTCTTCATTTCATATCTTGGTTCGAAAATATTTCAATCTTATCTTGATACTTTTTTATCTTATCCACTTTAACAAACATTATCTAAATAGAATAAAAGATACCTTTAAAAAAGACATAAAAGATTCGAGAAAGAATTAATAGAAAATAATTATAACAAAACATTTATTATATGGATTAACTATAGGATAAATTAATCATCCACCCTTACTGATTTGTTTTTTGTCTAAACACCCTTAATAATTTATTTTTAGTCAAATTAATCCTCATACTTTACTTAAATTGTCAAAACACCCCTCTATTACTAATGATATTAATTAATTATAATTGGGATAAAATTAAACTTAATATATTGAATTAATAAAACACAAATAAAATAAAAAAAATAAATGGCTTGCTGGAACTCAAAAGTGATTTTCGGCCATCGCCAGTACCTAACAATGTTTTGGAAGTCAAAACCTATCCAGTGGGTTCTAATGCTGATTTCAATGGTTCTAGCATCGCCACGATGGGCTTTAGAATTGGAAACCATCTAGCATTGAACCCACCACTAACAAAGACGATGGAAGCTGCAAATCTGACAAAGACAACGATAACAACACTCAGAACAAATGTTATATTCCACATCTATTAGAGATTTGACAACAGCAGTTGAGGTTCTTTTTCGTCTTCTTTCTTTCTCTCTATCTCTGTCCCTGTAGCTGTATGGAACAGAGGTTGTGGCAGCTGGAAGCCCTCACAAAATCGATACAGATACAACTCAAATTAATTACATTCCCAACTTGTTCACTTGACAACAAGAGCAGAATAAATATTTACATCTCATTCATTAAACGTGCTCTTTAGGCTTAACCACTCATATACCTCAACATAAAAGGCAACAAAATTAAAATACAAATTAACTCTTTTTGATCTGCCCTCAAAACATATCCTATAGATCTTTTGATTGAGACAACTTTATACACATATCTAATCTCGAGAGGCTCAAGCACCGCTAGGCTCGCCCTTTTCCTTGACCTTGCCCTTATTTAGAATGATGCAAAAGTAAAAAAGAGTTACAAGACTCAATAAGTATAATTTAAATAAATTAAGCATTATGAATCATATACATGAATAAGAGAAAACCAAATAGAGTGTAAATACTTGTTAATTACAATCATAAATCCACATCATGCTTTACCATAACATATATCAATGAATTTACATTATCAACATAAGAATCGACGTCCTTCCACGCATTGGTTTTCCACCAGGCGAGTATCCTGAGTCAAAACTTACACGCACTGACTTTCATTAGGTGAGCATCATGAACCGAAACTCACGCACAAACTTTCATTAGGCAAATATCGTGGGTATACCCTGCAGACAAATCACATGGGTTTTATTTCATGGGTCAATAATTCAATGTTAACTACGGATGTGTAATTAGTCTTTAGAGCTGAGATGACATAAATATCTGTGCATTGATTGATTAGCTAGGTTATCAAAAATACTATATGGTCGTTCTAATCATGGACGATCATACATATCTATGTGAGTAGTTCAATGATGCATGAGGTATGTATGCATTAGATATAGAATCTATCATCTTGAGATTTATGAGAATGATATCATATGCGATCTAATAATCATTTGATAATAAATCTTCGACTGAGCTAATATAACGATGGAATGTGTGTTCCATAATGGTTGTGTCATATTAGTCAAGATTGATTTTGAATTTGGTTATATAACGAGATTAAAATATTTAACTTGTTAATCGTGATCTCATATCTTGTTGGGATACAAGATGATAGAGAGACCATATTGTATAGTATCATAGTAAAAGGTTCACAATACTCACTTTATATTAAATTGGATAATCATGACATATTGTTATATATTACTCATGATTTACGGTAATTAATAATTAATTAATTATCGTTGTCAATTTAATTGTGAACTTAGAAAGTCTCACCCAATAAGAAATCACTTTCAAAGAGAAAAAAGATAAATTATGTAATTACTAATTATGGTGCATTTATTTATTAGATATAAAAAAGAATAATTAAATGATTATATATAATAATTTAATTATAAATAATTGAATTGAATTTTTTGCTAGCATATTAAGTTTGGCCCAATGGCACTTAGGGTTTTCAATAGTACTCTCTAAATAGGATCATAAACCCTAAATAAAAAATATGTAAATCCAGATTCAGTTAGAAATTTTTTAGAAAAATTTATACTTCTTCTCTCAAAACTCTTAGATTAAAGAGGTTTCGGGTGGACCGACTCGACATTCTACATTTGGAGAATTTTATGGCGGGTAACCAAATAATGAAATCAGATTTCGTTAACAAGTATTCATCTGTCTAGTTTTCAATTTCTAACTCATATATTTTGAAAAACGTAATACTTATAAAATTAGATTTTTTTTTCACTGCGTATGATCATATCATAATTTTCTAACAATAAACTCTATTACATAATATATAATATATTATTAATATAATTTATGTTAACGTAATACATATATTTTTTTATATACACATATATTTATGCCGGCTAACGCAAGGCCGCAACCTCCAATTTTTCAATTACCTTTTATTTCCTTGCCCTTACCATTATTATAATTTATGATACAGATATGCTAACACCCTATAACATATATTATTAATATAATATTTCTAATATATCACAACAGCCCATCAGATTTCCCGTTGCACATTATACCTTGTTATTATTTTTTTAATATAATACATGTCACCCATCAAGAATTACAATAATACCTTATCAACCTTTTAACATGTACTGGTAATTTAGTCCTTGGTCACTTTTAATAGAGAATGCATAGTCCTTTAACCTTTTGCTTAGAAACATTAATATAACCACTCAAACACTTAGACACGATAAAATATTACCCAAAATAACTTAGGCACATCAACTAATCATTGCAGAGCTGCGACCCACCATTTGTGTTTTTACCCCACCCCAATTAGTTTGGGGGGATAAAATAGTCATTTTGAAATTTTTTACCCACATTTTTCTTTCACTTTTCTCTTCATTTCCTTTTTTTTCTTATCGCCTTTCTCTCATCATCAACCCCCTCACCGTTGCATCGCCAACTCACCTTGCCTCACCTTGCTATTGCATTGTCGCCTCACCACTGTTTCACCTTACCTCGTTGTTTTTCCATCTCTTTGCGATCGGTGAGACAAGGCAGTCGACATGCAAGAAAACCTCAGTAGTCGACACATGAGAGGAAATAGTGGCAATGACATGAGACTGGCTATAAAAGAAGAAGAAAGAGGAGAAAGAAAAGAAATGAGAGAAAGATGGGCTTGAAGAAGAAAAGAGAAGCAAAAAAATGAGGAGACCGTTAGTTTTTCATCGGAGTTATTTTAATCTCCATTAAATGGGGTAAATAAAATCGCACTCGTAACGTCAAATAGTTTGGATTCCAATATCATTGCAACCCATTTAGTAGGTAGTGCTAGACAGTTTCTACTGTTGGAACTAATTATGGTTTTTGAAAACCAAAGCATTTTTATTTTTAAAAAAATTTATAATCTTTCTTTTATTAAATAAATATATCAAGTTTAATTTTATATTAATTAAAATTTAATTAATACTATTAGTAACATATATTATGTTCTAACAATTTAATCAAAGTGCAGGAACTACTTTGACTAAAAATAAATCATATGAAGTGTGCAAGCAAGAATACCCAAATTAACTGGGTGTACGAGCAATTGACACATAAAAATTCAAAATAAATAAATTTTGGATTGGTGGTAAAGCAAAGACATCTTTAGATGCTAAATTCAAGTCATATTATGTGTTATTAATAAAATTTTCTCCAACATATTGTTGGATTTCCAATTGTGTTATTATGATAAAATCAAATATTTTTTATACATATTAATATAATTATTTTTTTTATTTCATCAAAGCTCTCACGATACGTAATTTAAGATTGAACCTTATAATCAAAATTACAGAATATAATAAATACATTCATGTCGCATTACACATCAAGTTTGTTATAACACAACATAAATAACCCATGACAATACACGAGCTACTTGACATATCAAATAACTAATAAATGATAAAAACACTTAATAATACTCTCAAAATCATTTTTTATGGTTGTGTGTGCTCACGCTTTATTTATCCATGCTTTATGACCAATGAGTTGCAAAATCACCAATTCATTTATCAAGTGAACATAATATCATAGCTTAAATTAATTAGTGCTATTACTCATTGCTAATGAATTATAGAATAGCATTACAAGTTAACGAGTTATAAGAAAATGACACGCCCTGTATGTATATTCAATGATGTTAAATTATATTAATAGTGTGTTTGATTACACATATTTTCTATAAATAATATGTAATTATTACACATTTTTTATAAAAAACAATCAAACACTCTTAACTTTTCTATGAAAAAATATGCATGGTACAAATATTTAAATTTTTTTTTCATGAAATTAATTTTCTAAGAAGGTGGGATGATTTTTGTTTTCTAGGTAATATTACCCTAAAGGTGTGTTTGATTGCATTACCTAGAATTTAATTCTAAGTAATATTGGCTAGAAAACAAAAACCATCTCACCCCCTTGAAAAATGAATTCCATAAAAAAAAGGTTTAAATACTTGTACCTTACATATTTTTTCATAAAAAAATTAAGAGTGTTTGATTATTTTTCATAGAAAATATGTAATGATTACACATTTTCTATGAAAAATATGTACAATCAAACACACTCTAAAATTTAATACATTTAATACAAAATTTTAAATATATACATCAATATTTCAACAATTTGAGACTAATATATAATTTCATAAAGACCCATTTGCTAGAATTTTAGGGTCCAAAGTTTATGCTTCAAAATGTTAAAACTTTCAAAAAATACAAACTTTTTCCAAAACCTTTTTGAGAAATTACATTACTACCCCCAATGTTTTACAATTACCAAGACACCCTTGGAATAGAATCCAAATTACCAAAATACTCTCGAATCATTTTCTTTCAAAAAAAAATCATCATCTCTTATTCTTTGAATTTTCTTTAAAATCTCAGGTATTGCAAATTTGGTTAAATGTAATTTATTATTTTTCTTAATGAGTTATATTTTACTGCTTCAATATGAAATGTGCACTGTGTCTATAAAACAAGAGAAGGAAAATCAATAACTCAAAACCATAAGCACACCAGCGCTTAGTTTGGTGTATCTAACACTGTAGATTTCCAACTCCCCCAAGATAATAGTGCATTGTGCAACAATAACAATAATTATAAGTCTAAATCCCCCTTAGATCACTCACGTTAACTAAGATTAGTAAAATACCACATCTCTCCCGCAATATCAAAATCAAGGCAACCAAGTGAAGCATCAAGATACATTGGATTAGCAATCTCAAATTTTTACCCTGCATTGCCTGTGCCCACTAGAATGTAGAGGTATTGTATAAAAGATAATTGACAACTCTCTCTATATGTGTATTTCTCTCTACATTCAGTCCCCTGCCCGGCTAAAGAATCAAAAGTTATGGTAATTCATAACTGATAATCAATCTAAAGTCATTAAATTAAATAACATAACATGAATTCTCGACAAATGATGATTAACGAGCTAAAATTCATGTAATTTGCCCTAGATAATAGGATAGAAGTGTAAGGTGGTGTTGTATATTAAAGATAGTAATTCATCCACCAATTATCCATGCATAATGGACAAATATAATTTGAATGATCAATGCAAACTACTTGCTGGAATGGAATTCTAATAGTACTAATTAGTCATTTACAACCAATTAGGAGTGTGCAATAGTGTTGGGGCAATTTAAAGTGTTTTTTAAACCAAATCTTGAGGTTCGGCTACCTTCCAACCGCAACCAATTCTATGTGTGCTTGAACCCATCTAAATTTTAACGGTTTGAGAAACATCATAACAACATTTTGTATCTTTGGTTTTAAAATAACAACAAAAAACTGTAAAAAAAGAAGTCTGCAAGAATCAGGAAAAAACTTCGCAATAACAGCTACTGATGCAGCTATTAACCCTGAAAAAACTTCACACGAGCATGCACCGCAATGATGTAAAACTTGGCAAGAATCCTGACTAGCTAACAATCTGTACATTCCAAATATTGGTCCAGTTTTACACACCTTATTCACAACAAAGCAGTTTTACGTTACTTATTCATAACAAAGCAGCAGCAGCATTTGATGCATTCCAAATAACTTATCCAATCAGCATAACATAATATAAAATCAAATAACTTATCCAAATAACACCTTATTCCAAATAACTTATCCAAGTCACTTGGGCAAGAGCCAACAACATATATCCAGCAACACAAATCAAATCAAATTAAATTAGGCATATATGGACATAATATAAAATAAAGTCACTTTGACTGTAGAAGTCTTAGCCAAGGGATGATAATTGATTGCCAGAGCACGTGAAAAATGGAACTGATTATTGATAATGAAGAAGCTAGATACACCAAACTAAGCGCAGAAGCTATCAAGGACTCCAGAGAACAGTATCCATCAAAACATATCAACTACTGAGAATAGAGTTATCAAGAAGTAAAGAGAACCAACAACATGGGAGCAACTCCTACCAAATTGACAAAATCCAGCTCATTAGCAATAAGCCCAGCACCATTCAAAATAAACACCCCCCCCCTCCCTTTCTCCCCAAATAAAAACTATTGGAAATAACTGAACACTATTCTGCGAGAAATCTAGAAAGCAGCCAGATATATATATATATATATATATATTTGGGAAACCAACACAGTTGGGAATCAACAGAATAGATGGGCACTCAGCATCAGGATGTGAAAAAGAATCCAAAATCTTTTAGAAAAACCACCTGCTAAACCAACAGCATAAAGAAGAAGTAGAAATGACAATGGACGCAGCCCCACATATCTAGAATCCAACAAGCAGCAAACAACCACCCCCACCCTTGATTTCCACCTGCACTGTACAAACCGAGGCACTTAAACAAAGACATCATAACCCAAAAGTGATATGAAGAACACAATTCCAATGCTGAGAAGTGAACCATTGAAGCACCAATCCAAGACTAATAATCGTTCAAACTGAAGCCCTAAACTTTTCAGCCGAACCAAGAAACAAAGACTAAACAATTGCATAAAATTTATTCAACCATGTGGCTTATTTTGTGTAAAATAGACATTTTCAAAACAAGAACACACATTCTTATGTATAATACAGCATCTTCATGAGAGTACTTAATAATTTTATGGATAAATTTTTGAGAATGCAGTTCCCATTGGCAGCACCAAAACAAGCAAACCTAGCCAAAAAAACCAAGCAAAGAGAAGAACCAGGAAAGCACAGGGAAGAACCAAGAACGTATATAAAACCCAAAATCACATATTCAGCTATATTCCCAGAAAAAAAATATATATATATAAAAGAATCTCATATTTGATCAGATTCACAACAAAAACATATATCAAAAATTCAAAATTTCGGTTAACCAAACTCCAAAATCAACATCTTCAGACTTCAACCCAAAAATCCCAATTAAAACCCAAATCTATCTGATCATGCGAAGTGGGAAGAACTAAGAACTGGGAACGTCAGCAAGCAGCTAGGTTATTGAGATTCAAAGGGTGTCATGAGCAACAAGGGAAGGCTGTCGGTTTGTTGCAAATCCACAAGAACCTCTCCCCTCTAATCCTCAAAAACTGAGAATAATCTCCCCTCTAAACATTGTTTTCCTTATCAAGTAGAATTTGTTGTTCTCCTGTCAATCAAAAGTAAATGAAAGAAGAAACATGATGCTTTCACGAGTAGAACCTGATGAAAGTCAGAACAAAAGCAAGAGTAGGATAAATCAAATTCCTAAGAACTTATTTGCTCAACATAAAACCTCTTCTTAAGATTATCAATGTTGAAATCAAATAAACTCTGACCTCAAAACTGATACAAAGAAGGCACAATGGAATCATGAGACAACAGAAGCCAATTTCTTCCCTTTCTTCCTCCCAGCAGCTCTATCCCCTCCCATGATCATCCTCGACAGAATATCTGCTTGCTTAGTATTCCCCTCTTTGTTGAGACTTTTGATTAGCTCTTCACAGCTACTCCAGTCAGTAACTCCTCCTTTCTCCATTACCTTACACAAGATTGAATATGCATTGAGGGTCTTCCCAGCTCCTAAAAGGGCATCCAGTACCTTGTCATAGCTTGAAAAGTCAATGGTACAGTCTCTCTCAAAAGCAAAATCCAACAGCTTTAGAGCAGCAATGGTTTTCCCTTTCTCACAAAGAACAGACAAAAGATTATCAAAATCAGGTGCCCAGCCACCATGCATTAGTAGTTCAATACGCCCAAGGGCTTCCTCTACATGACCCCTCATTAGAAGAGCTTCCAAGATCTTAGCAACAAGGTCCATGTTCTCCATAACCCCTTTCTCAACCATAGTCTTCATCACACGACTTGCTGTTTGGACCCTCCCATCTTCAAAGAGACTCTCCATTACTGATCTATAAAGAGATGAATCAGGAGCATGACCCTGCTCAATCATATAATCCAAAGCAGTTTTAGCATCAGCTGGTTCACCTTTCCTTAAGTAGCTCTCAACAAGTACCTTGAATGCACTTCCCTCTGAAGGAACCTTTCTCCGAATCATGATCTTTAAAACTTCAAAAGCAGAATCAAGTTTTCCTTCAGATGCATGTCCATACATGAGATTATTGAAGGCAACAGGATCAAGAACTCCCTTTTTCATCAGCTGCCGGAAAAATGTTTCAGCTTTTTCTGTCTGCCCATTGTTACAGAGATGCATAATCACAGGGTTATATGCACTGGGCTCCATTTCAAAAGTGTTCTGTGGCCTCAAAATAATTTCTTTCTCAATAAGTTTATCCAACAATTTAACTGCCCGATCGTATATTCCAGCCTTGCAGAAATTCTCAATTAAAACACCATAATGTCCAGCCTCTGTCGGAATGCTCAACCTAATCATCGCTTTCAGCACATCTGAGGCTGCATCCAAGTTACCGGCCTTGCACTGGCCAGTTATTAATTTTATGAAGATTGAATTGTCCATTGGCGCAATAAATTTTTCTACCATCTCCTTCAAAATGTTTTGAGCTTCAGTCATTTTATCTGCATCACAGAGCCCAGGCAATAGTGTAGAGTAAGTAAAAGCATTCGGCTTAATATCAAAACTCTTCATCTCTTCAAGCAATTTCAAAGCATCATCAACTCGTCCAATTGAAACATACCCTTTAATCATGGTGGTATAACTTATGACCGTTGGAGCAATATTCCTTCCTTTCATTTCCACAAAATATTTCTCTGCTTCCTCAACCTTCTTAACACGATAATACCCATTAATCATAGTATTGTAAGTAACCACATTAGGCAAAATCTCCCTACTTTTCATGTCTTCGAAGAACCGATTTGCAGTCTCAACCCTAGTTGAAAGGAAGAAACCCCAAATCATAATATTGAAAGTGTTGCAAGTTGGCATTATCCCCTCACTCAGCATCTTGTTAAAGTACCTCTTGGCCATCATATACCGTCCACGCCGCAATATCACTTTGAACAAACAATCATACGATTTTATTGTCCTCTCAACCCCCAGCTGCTCCATTTTCTGAAAAATCTTCACACTCTCTTGAACAATACCTGCTTTACCATAGCTATCAATAAGCATAACAAACATATCCTCGTCCCAATTGACGCCCTTCTTCGGCATATCCAACAGTATACACCGGGCATGGTTGAGCTTCGAATCACGACCCAGAATCTCAATTATCTTACAGTGAGTTTCCCTATCGTGGCAGAACAACCCGGCCCGCTCGACCCATCGAAAAAACTGGAGAGCGTGCTCCGAGTTCCGAGCGCCGTGCAACACATTATAAACTAGTGAACGATCAAATTCAGGCACCAAACTCCTGATCGAGTTCTGTAAACGAGTCGTCCAAGGCCGATTGGCCATCATCCGACAAATTACATCCTCTAACTTTTCCGGGTTCCGATGCCTACCTCTCGGCGCTCTCTGGCTCGCTGCTTCTGCTAGTGAAACTGGCGACCCTGTTTCTGTTTCGATTGGGGGCTCCGCAGAAGATGATGAGCAGAAGAAATAGAGGGATTTGAGGGAGATGGGGTTCGAAATGATGGAGAGATCAGAGTAAAGTCGGGGCCTCAAATGCGGTGGCTTCGATGCAGAGATGTAGGCCATTTCTGGATGTTGTTTGATCAGTGGGATGCGTGTGAAGAATGTGAAAAGCCAGAGAGTTATGGTTTTGGGTCAAGTTTCGATCTTCATGAGAGAAATAGAACACTGATGCGCGGGGAGGGGTTTACGGTTTGGAGAGAGAGAGAGAGAGAGACGGAGGGCTAGGGTTTTGGAGAGTTCAACTGTGGTGCATCTGTTGTCTCGTGTCATTAAATTTAAATGAAAAATAAATTGACTTATGCAATCAAATTCAAAACTGATAAATATACTATTCATTGAGATCTACTAATGATATAATGCCATTATTATATCAGTTTAGTGGATTTTGTTTATAAACATTTTATCATACAATAAGAAATAAAATAGACACATTTACATTATTATACTACTCTAGATGTTTGAAAAAAAATTTAATAAAATAAATATTGTTAAAATTAATTTACTTTCATGATAAAATTCAAGAACATTAGTATTTTATAATCTTTACGATAATAATGATGTTTCATAATGCTTAATCTAACGAATTTTATATTAATTATTGTTATTAAATTCAAATATCCTTTTTCTCTTGACCTTAAGATGGGATATAAATAAGAGGAATACCATTAACACTAGAAGTGTGGCGGGATTACAAAATCTACAAACAGGTATGAATAGACTTTAGCAAAGTAACTATATCAATAAAACAGACTAAGAACTTCAATGTAGAAAGACTTAGATTTGGGACAAACTCCAGAGAACTAATATGGGTTTACATTGCACCATTCCGTTCATTCAACATAAGCAGCACTGCAGCTAAGCTGATGCATGCTAACTAGTTTGGCTCTACTCTGCTTGAAATGATGGTTGCTAATACAAGCCAAATCAAACTGTTCACAAGCAAATCGATCCATTTCCGGCAGGCTTATCCTTAATGGAATCATGCATGTAAAGTAACAATGAGCTTCTGATCAGTCTATAGATTATACAACAACACACACATATATGATCTGCAAATCTAATTCAACTGTATGAAGTGAGTTCAGTAACAAGATCTAACTACCCCATTCCAAATGGATGGGCAAAATAGGAAAGTGATCATTTATTTGCATCATTCTCCGTGAGCATTTTACATGAAAAATGATATCTACAAAAATACAACAGGGAAGTATCTCTCCGCGCTATCGTTGAAAATGTTGTCTTATTATTTATCTCTATGCATTTTTTTTTTTTCCAAAACAAATCAGAAGAACTAAAAAGATGTGAAATAATGTGAATGCAATAAAAGGAGGAATTCTATAATTTACATTCAAGCTGGTGGAAGTTTCAGATCACACTCCACCGTATGTCAAGGTGTATTAGTCCACGCCTTGAATTGATAAGATGATATTTCTCGTTAATCTGGCCATTATTGACGACATCAATGAGGCTGATGTCAACATGCCCTAGTGATTCCTGCATTGAACATAGTTTTTAAGAATTCCGTTTCTTAAAGAACCAGTGGGAGAAGCTTAATTATAAGATCTAGGATTCTACCTTTGGTCGAAATCCAAAGCCCTTCCGCTTGCTCATGACTTCAATACGGATTTTCTCCTTCAAAGGAGGTTCTTCTAACATAAATTGGAATTCTTCATTCCAAACTGGATCTCTAGTCTTTTTGATCACCTAGAGAAAATGATATTAAGCCTTGAGATGATTCCCCACAAAAGCAATTTCATATCATGTAAAGATTAACTAAGCAAAGTGCGGCTTAGTAGATTTACCTTGGTTTTCTTCTGTTCTCCTCCAAAGATGACAAAAGCATAGGGATTGTTGTGATGTTTTCCCTCCACATCCTTGGCACTGATAACTGTCACTAAAAGTAAACCTGCCCCTGACAAGGACCTGCCTTCAGATGTTCTGCTTACGCTTCCATTCCTGTCATGTCCATCAAGAGGTCTACGAAATGTCACATTGTCTTCTTTAAAAGGGACAAGTGTCAACTCTACCATAATTTGTCCTCTCGGCTTCTTGTTATGGGGATCATTAGGCTTTGTGCTGTGAAGCAAATCAAGGGTAAATTCTTTTGCCTCATTTGGTGTGAGTAATTTCAGTGGGATTTCTCGCATTCCTAATTTATCATGTGCTCCAAACTGTGAACATTAAAAAATAAAAAGTAAGTAGATTAAGATGATACTAGTTGCATAATCTTAACATTCAAGCAATGCGGAAGGAAAAAATGGACCATTTAGAAATTAAAAAATGATGTCGCTTCTGCACACTGCACAGGTTGCATTACTCTTAAGACAGAAA
The DNA here is from genome assembly GCA_036245055.1 of Diospyros kaki. Taxonomy (NCBI): domain Eukaryota; kingdom Viridiplantae; phylum Streptophyta; class Magnoliopsida; order Ericales; family Ebenaceae; genus Diospyros; species Diospyros kaki. Next base: position 40,154,100 of record BSEG01000009.1, read on the forward strand.
AATGGACTTCGACAAAATTGTAACTTCTTTCCCTCTTCTTCTTATGTTTTATCAATCTCAACAGCTTTTCAGCACATCCAGCAAAAACAAAAATTCTTTTCATTTCTTTTGCTTTCTATTTCTCTTAGAGCAAACAGCAGTATAATATAGGCAAACTTGACTCAATCTGATTTGGCTTGTACATGCAGGCTTCCTAAACTTCTTTTGAAGGATGATTTAACTGCAATGAAAAAATACAAGTAGGAGTTATGGAAATAGGTTGTAGAACAACAACAATCATAAGCCTTGATCCCACAAGGTGGGTTCTTCTACAAGAATTCTAGCTCTCCATCGATTTCCATCCACTACCAAACCCTCTATGCCATCCATTATGTCCTATATCATGTCTATGGGTTTCACACCAAGTTCTCTTTGGTCTTCCTCTGCCTCTTTGGTTACAAAACTTCTGTTGCTTCACCCGCTCACCTCAAAGGTGTCTTTTTCTCACTTGTCCAAACCATCTTAACTGGCATTCTTTTCTTCAATACACCAATCCAACCTTATTACATATAATTTTGTTTCTAATTCTATCTTTTCTTGTATGGCCACATATCCACCCTAACATTCTCATTTTACGTTCATATTTTGCACATGTCGCCACTTAATTTCCCAACATTTTGAGCCATATGACAATAGGTTGTAGAAGTTACCAAGATTTTATATACCTTTTCCCAGTCATAGAGGCGCAACTGAAGGACTTGAGACTGAGCGTCCTTCACAATAAGTTTGAAGTTTTCATTCCATTCAGGGTTAAGATTATTCATCTTGATAGAAGTCTTTTTTGCTGGAAGCCTTTCCCCACTTAGGCTGAGTTTAACATAAGGGTCAGAAGTTCCTATCAGGTCCTTCTTCAAGAGTTTGCGGGCACACAAAACCTTCACATGCAGTATGCCCACTGGCTTATTTGCAGCTCCTCTATCAGTGAAGTAATAGTACAGAAAATTCAATCATCATTTTGCTATACATAACAAGAGTGAGAGAAACAAGAGAACTTGGTATTTCTTTAATTAATTTATCTTGATTCATAAGATTTTCTTGACATGTTCGACTCAACAAGTATTGTTGAGAAGAAATATATTGTCACTTCCAGATTCCAACATAGTACTTTATCATTTATCCTCAACTATGAGACTTACACTGAACTGTCAAGGACAGGAATTTCAAGAGTCTGGGGCCAGATATAAGGCCTAGCAAGCTGCTTCCTTATGATTTCCTGCTACCAATCAAAAAACTATGTCAGTTCACACAAAAATGAAGTTCTAAGTAGTATTGGCAAGAAATTTAATTAACTCCAAATTTATGATGACTACAAAAATCTTCACATGCATGTATGGAACATCTATGTTTTAACAAGTATGTGGTTACACACATTAACCTGGTCAAACACATGTATGCAAATATTGGCAGATATCCTTGGAAAATATACAGACACACATACAAACATTTGCATGGTGTGTAATGCTGAAACAAATATGTTCCTTAAAGTTGTTCATTGTAATGGAAATGAATAGAAACCCAAAATCTTATATTGTGGTCCTCCATCGAAAAATTGTAACATATCATTCTTGTATTTTCTTTGGAGCTGAGCAGTCCATCAAAGTTATTATGTTTTAAACTGTGTCTTATCTTCCATTGAATTCAGAGGATAAAAATGCCAGTGTAGCTACTGGATTGATTGCGTTGTATTTTCATACTTTATAAGTCATCACAAATTTGCTATCATTGAACTGGTAGCTTGAACAAATTTTGCACCTTCCATATGAAATGAAAAAACTAGAAACTTGGAGGGAAGAAAGATTTCCCCCTTGTAACAATAACTTGGAAAAAGCAAGAAATTTTAGATAACGTGGGCAAAAGCTAAAGTTATCTAAAATTTTACAATCATTATGTATATTTTGCATGAATTTCTTTAACTTAGTGATCAAAGTGATCTTATATGTTAGTACAAACTAGAAATATTAGATAACTTGGGAAAAAGATAAAGTAAAACTAGAGAGAGTGCTTAGCACCTGAACGAACTGATATAAACCTGGGATTGCCATAACATCCGCTCCAAGCACTTTCAGCCCAAAATCTACATATGGCTGTGAAGTATTTTTTGTTAGTACACATCATGCTTTGTGATTTCAGTGTAGAATGGAGCTGGATATAAAACAATTAATTCTGAATTTATAGACAAATTGTTGCTTGGCTACTTACCCTATCCATCAAAGACACCTTAATGCTCTGAAAACATGGAAAGGTTGGTACAAAAGGTTTCAGTATTATCCTTGGTTCCACAAATATTTGTAAATCTATCAACTGAAAATAACCAAAATAAACATTGAACCATAATAAGTCTTTCAAATTCAATCTCCATCTCATTTGAATGTCTCATAATTCAAAATATAATCATAATCAAAATGATTAAGTTTAAAACAACAGATTTCAATTTCGAAAGTTCATTCATTTCCTATAATGCTACATCTGGAACTATGATTTGTGGAAAGAAAATAAAAGGGAAAATGCTATGGAATCAAACAAAGAACTAGATTTTTTTTTTTTTTAAAATAACTGCCTTTCTGCAAAGCAAGGGTAAGACTGCATACTAAATTGAGTCTTCCTGCTTTACGAAGGTTTAGGGTTTAAATTGGCTCTCCCCCAACCCTCACAAAGCAGGAAGGCTCGTGAACTTGGGATGAAAAACTGTCATCACTGTATCATTGTTCATCCTTTTGCCCAGAGTTATAGTTTGACTGTTGCTAACCTGTATTGTGACTCGCAGGAACCACAATCTCAGCACCAATGTAATGTTGGGATTTCCGGCCCATCTAATAGCAGGATCAAAAACTAGCTCCTTTGCGTTAGATTCATGCACTTTCATACCTGCCAGATTCAGAAAATAGGTCTCATGATTGTTTAATGCTAAAGAACCTAATATGGGTCGCACAGTTATTGCTCTGTAATGATAATATGAATGCAGTGTGCTAGACAGTTATTTATTTTGTTTGTCATTCATTATGGACTTGACCCTGTTATTTGTTCGTTATTGATCTGGAGGATGTGGTACTTGGTTCGTTCAAACTAAGTCCGCTGACACAAACTTCTGGACTAGATGCTAGAATGCACTCAAATGTTGGAGCCACACTTACCATGGATTACGGGAGGGATACTTCCAAGACTAATGGTTTCCAATTCTATTGAGTTCAGCTGATACTTGCCAACATACTCTGCAAATATAGCCTTTGACATACATCGGATTTGGGTGCATATTGCCTGTACAATAAACCACTCCAGATAAAGCTATGCTAATTCGTAAATTCCACAAATGCCATCAAATGGTGCATTTTATGGATAAGTGACATGGTAAGAAAAATGAGATATTTCAGGGATGTGTATTACCTTATCAAGGAAAGGCCACATATCATGAATAAGCTTATTCAACCAATCAACCTGCATCATTGGAAGACATATTCAATTGGAGGAATTGAAATGTAACTTATGAGCATATGATTGAGTAATAGCTATATAAGTGCATAATCAAATTTAGCACTTCACAGGCCTAAAACGAGAAAAGCCTAGTACTCACTCGCTCATACTCTGGATTTTTCACCCAAAACGGAATCTCGGACAGAAGGTCAAACCAGGAGCTTGAATCAAATTCTTCGGTTGGCCTGGTAACTGGCTCCTGCAAATATTGGTTCATCAAAAAATGCAGAAAACATTCGCTTACATACGAGATATGTTTGGGTGCATGTTTCTGTATTCAAGAACAATTGTTTGAACTGGCGTGCGGAAGATGCAGAGATAGAACATAGATGGTGAAACAATAATATAGTTTAGCTATCTTTGTCTAAAACACATATAGACTGGTTCCAAGTCAGCATCTACAAAAGTAACCTAGAGATTCAGAGGAAAATTCTCATCATTGTTCTTGAAAAATACTGCCCAAATGAAAAATTAATCCATTGCTTAATTTTTTCCGAACTAAACTAGACAAACACACGAACAACATGTATAAGATCATATATCGATGCCAGGAACTTTTCCACTGAAAGGAATTCATATTGCAAGCACACTCAAATCACAGAATTGATCATTCATTCAACAAATCACCATATGACATCGAATAGAAATGCTCGATAAGAAGAAACTAATCTTGAACACCTCTACGTCTTTGGGTTCGGAGCGTATGAATAAGAGAAAACCCAGAAGAAGCCCTAAGGGAAATCCAAATCCAAATCCGATTATTCCCAATAAACTGGTCAGGAAACCCATCCGCTTTGTCGATCAAAACGCCAATGCCATTATTCTCGGACACCAAACAGAGGCTGGAGGAGGTAAACATCAAGGAGGAGCAGGAAAATTAACGATGATGAAGCTGGCAAGAAATTGACATAGAAGGTGACGGAGGAAGCCCGCGCGTTCAACCAGAGACCACAGAGTTCAGTTTTGTTTGTTGATTGTTCAAAACCTGAAATCCACGTGGCAGATTATGTTACTGGTTGCGTATTGTATTTAATTACGGGTTTATCCCTGCGAGACTTCCAAATGCCAGACCAAGTCGTACACGATGGGTGGGATGCACACAGCGATTTTTCTTCCCAATTTTTTTTATTTTTTTATACTGATTTTTTTTTTGGGGGGGATTTAACCCCTCAACTTTTTTAAAAATAAGAAAAAATTCAAAGGTGAGTTTAAGTCAAAAGAAAATTTAAAATTAAAAAATTAATGAGCCAATTTAGTAATGTAAATTTGTATTTAGTGTTATTTTTACTCCTTTTATTTTATTTTTTAGGTTTACAAATTAGAAACTAAATTTCATGTTGAGTAAATTAATAGCATTTGATGGAATAGGTTTATTTTTAATTTTAAATAAAATTATTATAAATTTGTAAGAGTTATTTATTAAAATTGTTTGTGAATATACCACAACAATCAAAGCATATGATAACACGAGTAATGTTACTTATTCATGCAGTTGACACTCGTGTTTGTTGGAAAAATCATGTACTTTTTTTAAAAATTAAAAACACAGAAAATTGTGGGATCAATTTCCAAATTGGGGAGGGGGAAGGGGAGGGGAGGAGTGCTTTTATAATGGAAAGAGACCTCTCATCCCACTCAATTACCGATGTGGGATTGGGAGTGAGCTACAAATCAACAAATGTCTATCTTGATGAATTTCTAAATCCCATCCAAATTTCTTAAAATTCTCTCCAAAAAAGTTATTATTAGTAGTGTCTTCAAATGTGCACTTTATAATGCCAATTTTAAATACTAAGAATATTAATCAAGTTTAAACAATGTTGGAACTTGATTATTGTCACAACTTTAGTCATCATATGAGCAGAATTTTTAGTGGATTCGGATCTTCTGAATTTGTATATCTCTTTCTTTAGAATTTTTTCATACAAAATGATATCTTACGTCAATGTGTTTCGTCCTTGCATGATAAACTTTGTTTTTTGCTAAGTGAATAGCACTCCGACTATCACAATGTACCTTGATGTACTTCTAACCAATTCTCAATTCATCAAGCAACTTCTATAGCCAAATTGTTTCCTGCACAGCCTCTGTAACTACCATGTAATCTACTTTTGTGGTAGACAAAGCAACTATAGACTGTAAAGTAGACTTCCAACTTACTGGTGTCTTTGCTAAAGTGAACACGTAACTAGTAGTAGATCAGCATTTATCTATATCACCCGCATAGTCAGAATCACAATAACCAACTATGTAATTACTCATTTTCTCATCCCACTCAAATACTAAGCTAACATGTACAGTGTTCATAATATACCACAGAATCCATTTCATAGTTTGCCAATATTCCTTTCCAGGATCATGCATATATCTGCTCACAACTCCAACTGCTTGTAAAATATCGAGCCTTATACACCATAGCATACATCAAGCTACCAACAGCTTTTGCATTTGGAACTTTTGACATATACTCCTGTTCCGCAGCATTCTTCGGAGATAAAAATGCACTAAACTTGAAATGATGAGCTAACGGGATACTCACAGATTTTGACTTTTCATTCGTGCCAAAGTGTTGTAGTACTTTCTTCATATACGTTCTCTAAGCCAAACAAAGTTTTCCCCTTTTCCTGTCTTTGATTATCTCCATGCTGAGAATCTTCTTGACTTCACTTAAATCTTTCATTTCGAACTCCTTATTCAACAAAGCCTTCAATTTTTCAATTTCTTGACTATTCGTTGAAGCTATCAGCATATCATAAACATACAGGAGAAAATAAATGAAAGATCCATTTTGTAGCTTGCGCAAATATACACAAAGATCATATTTGCTTTTTGCATACCTCTACCCTAACATAAACTTGTCAAATCGCTTGTACCACTGCCTTGAAGATTGCTTCAATCTGTACAACGATTTGTTTAGTTTGCAAACCCAATTTTCTTTACTTGGGACTCTAAATCCTTCTGGCTGAATCATATAAATTTCCTCTTCCAAATCACCATGTAGAAACGTGATTTTCACATATATCTGAACTAGTTATAAATTCAATTGCACTACCAAAACCAACAAAATTCTAATTGATGAATGTTTTACAACTGGAGAAAAAATTTCATTATAGTCAATGCCCTCCGTCTGAACATAGTTGTGATGCCCTGGCCCCCACTACTGGGTGTCACCGTAACCCATGGTTACAACCCCCACTTATCTCGAATGACAGTTATGTCTTGCCAACATAAAGTATTAAAATAATATGGGCGCCTTGGGTGGGGTCCAGGCTTCACCGCCTTCGACTGTCGAGAACTCGGGTTTAAAATACATAGACAACGAAAACTTACCCGATTTTCATGCTCGATTAAGCCTTTAAATATAAATCCAATTTTCGTAAACAAATCAAAATAAGTACCAACATGCTTAATAAAATACTCCAACAATCAACCATATTTAAACAAATTTTATATCCCAACTGCAACCGATCAGTTCAAACACACACTCTAAAGTTATACATAATAGGAACCTTAACTTGATCTTAATCAAATTTTATTTAAACCATAGCCGTCTTCCGTAGTCAAATACAGAGCATATATATATATATGTTAATCGACGACTCTTCTATTAACGTCGTTTTCCCTTTCTTAAACCCCGAGCCATCTATTAGGTTAGTAGGGGGTAAAGGGGTGAGTCCAGGGACTCAGTAAAGGCAATATGTAATGCAATAAATTAATAAGTATGACATCATAGATAAAAACGAAATACAACGTGAATGCAAACCTGTCCACCGCACCTATCTCAGGCTCTAGGTGGCCCCTAGTGGTTTCCTCTGAGACCCTGTCTTAAGACTTTCACAGTCAGAAACCCACCACCCCCTGCTTAGGCACTTCCTCAACATCTTATACAAGACATGCCAAAAATAATTTACACACAAACCATATTAAACCTTTACCTTAAATTATTTGTCGCTCAATAATTAACTTTGTTTTGTTGAACAAACCGGTAACATATCCACAACACCTTTATCAAAATTATATATATATATACACACACACACACATAAGGCTAAGTAATTAATTAAATAGCGACCGTCTAATTTTACTGATTTACTAATTAATTTAGCTAACTAATTTAATGAACTTACTAAATTAACTAATTAAAATGAACTTCAACTCAATTAAGATAATTATTAAATAAATCAAAGCTCTTAAATACCCTTTTCTTCCCCCTTTCAATTTCATGTTGAGAGTTTCTGCTTTTCCTTCTCAATTCATTATCGAGCACACCTTTATTCCCTTCCTATTAATAGCCTCAACTACCCCTTATTTTCACCTTAAACTATAGTTTAATTTCTTAGATTCAAGGCTAATAATGGTCTCAGCTTCTCCCATGTTACGTGGCTGTAAATTGGCAAAATAGTGAAGGGATGAATTGAGGGTAAAATGGATGAGTGGCAGGGAAAACACCAGCGTGCGCCATGTGGCGCGATTGGGCCACGCAAGGCCTGCACCTGGCCTCCATCGAAACGACGTTTCAGCGTTCTTGTGTTGGAAAAAAATTTCAGCAATCCCTCATGCACGCTCAGACAACGGATAAATCCCGTGACCCTAGGCCCCACCTCGCGCGTGCATGCTGCTTGCGCTGCTATCTTTCTCATATATATATTGTGCACCAACAAATTTAAAGTAATCTTGGCCCATTTCCAGATTTGCACCTATCCCTCTCCCGGGTAATACCCCAAGAGCCCAGATAATGGTAGTATATATCGAGGATAAGTAAGGAAGGAAACAACATTAGCTGGATATATTTTGGGCTGAATATAAGCAAAGAACTCCCAAGTTAAGCGTGTTTGACCTGGGAAAGCTCAAGGATGGGTAACCCTTGGGAAGTTCACGTAAGTCCATCAGAGTAAGTTGTTCTGGTCCTTCCTATCACTCGATGCGGGATCTTACAGATGGTATCAGAGCTAACTCTTGGAGAAAGCAGTCCGATGAGGGTGGGGAGTTGCGTCGGGACTTGAAGGCCTGTACAAGGAGCGACTTCTAATAGGCTTCTAAGATGACGACCCTCAAAGAGGAGAAAATCTAGAACCAGTTGTAAGGTCGCATGACGAGAACGTCATATGCTCGAGGGGAAAGAATGTAATACCCCAAGAGCTCAAAAAATGGTAGTATATATCAAGGATAAGTACGGAAGGAAACAATACCAGCTGAATACCTTTTAGGCTGAATGTAGGCAAAGAACTCCCGAGTTAAGTGTGCTTGAATTGGAGAAACTCAATGATGGGTGATTCCTAAGAAGTTTACGTAAGCCCATCAGGGTAAGTTGTTTTGTTCCTTCATATCGCTCAATGTGGGATGTTACACCCTCTTCCCTCGAAGTTTTTGAAATTCGACACATACACTATGACACTTTATTTATCCCTTATTCCACTTATACCCTAGATTTATCAAATATTTTCCTATTTCCTCAAATCAATGTAAGTTAATATTTTCTCCTAAGTGCTCAAATATTCAATAACCACCCTATATTATGCACCAATTGTGACATTACTCGTGGTCTTCAAACAAGTAAGGGTATCGCTTCTGCATTTCTTCTTCCATCTCCCAAGTTGCTTCTCGTTTTGAGTGTTGACTCCACTACACTTTTACCATAGGGAGAGTTCTATGTCTTAACTAACAATCCTTGCGTCTTAGCACCCATATAGGTCGCACTTCAAATGTCATATTAGGTTGAAGTTTAATGTCCTCAACATGCACTTCAATGTCTAGATTATATATGTGTTTTCGCAATTGGGAAACATGGAATACATCATGCAATCTAGCCAATGTTTTTGGCAACTCCAGATAGTAGGCAAGTGGTCCAACTCGATTCTTGATTTGATATAGGCCCAAATACCAGGGTTTTAATTTCCCTCTTCGCTGATGTCTAAATGCTAGACGTATTGGGATAGCTCGTCGGACCGCCTTTACTAAGGGTCGGCTCTGATACCACCTATAACATCCTACATCGAGCGATATGAAGGATCAGAACAACTTACCCTGATGGGCTTATGGGAACTTTTCAGGGGTCACCCATCCTTAAGTTTCTCTAACTCAAGCACGCTTAATCCCAGAGTTTTTTACCTATATTTAGCCCAAAAGATATGCAGCTGGTATTGTTTCATTCCTTACTTATCTTCCATATATGTTACCCTTCTCTAAACTCTTGGGGTATTACACCGCAATCACTGTTAACCGGTGACTCTTCCACCAACGTCATTTTCCCTTTCTTAAACCTCGATCCATTTGTCGGGTTAGTGGAAGGGGTAAAGGGGTGAATCCAGAGACTTAGTAAAGACAATATGCAATGTAGTAAATTAATGAGCATAACATCATAGATAAAAACAAAATGCAGCATGCATGCAACTTCGTTCACCACACCTATCTTAGGCTCAAGGTGACCCTTAATGGTTTTCTCTAAGACCTCGTCTTAAGACTCCTCACTGTTAGAAACCCACTGTCCCATACCTAGACACTTCCTCAACATTTTATGTAAGTCATGACAAAAGTAATTTACACACAAACTATATTAAACCCTTACCTTAAATTGTTTGTCGCTCGATAATTGGCTTTGTTTCATTGAACAAACTGGTTGGGTACCTACAACACCCTTATCACAATTATATATATATATACATAAGGCTAAGTAATTAATTAAATAGCCACGGTCTAAGTTTACTAATTAATTTAACTAACTAATTAAAATGAACTTCAACTCAATTAAGTTAATTATTAAATAAATCAAAGCTCCTAAATACCCTTACCTCACTGCTGAATATCCCTCCTTCAATTTCACGTTGAGAGTTTCAGCTTTTCCTTCTCAATTCACTGCCGAGCACACCTCTATTACTTTCCTATTTATAGCCTCAATTGCCCCTTGTTTTCACTTTAAACCATGGTTTAATTTCTCAAATTCAAGGCTAATAATGGTCTCGACTTCTCCCCTATTACGTGACTGTAAATTGGCAAAACAATGAAGGGATGAATTGAGGGTAAAACGAATAAATAGTAGAGAAAGCACCCGTGTTTCTGTGCCCTTGTGCTAGAAAAAATTTCCAGCAATCCCTCGCGCACGCTTAGGCCAAAAGTTAATCCTGTGACCCCAGGCCCTACCTCACGCTCACGTGTCGCCCGCGCTGCTATCTTCCTCACATATATATTGTGCATTCAATAAATTTAAAGTGATCCTGGCCTAGTTTTGGATTTACACCTAACCCCCCTCCCCCTTGGGAAGTTTTTGAAATTCGGCACACACCCCCACACTTTATTTATCCCTTATTCCACTTATACCCCAGATTTACCAAATATTTTCCTATTTCCTCAAATCAATGTAAGTTAATATTTTCTCCTAAACCCTCAAATATTCAATAATAACATTAAGTATCAAAATTAATAATTATTTATTTCCAAAATTCTGGGGCGTTATAATAGCCTTTAGCCACCAATCTTGCCTTGTAACGAACATCATTCTTGTCGGGACATCCATCATTCTTTGCATGTACACATTTACATCCAATTGTTTTCTTTCCCTTCGGCAAGTTGGCTAACCTCCATGTTTCATTCTTTTAAAGGGACTACATTTCTTTATTCATGGATTTCCACTATTTTTCATTTTCTTAACTTTGGACAACTTCATTATAAGTGCCAGGAATGTCATCATTTACAATTCAAGATGCATAGACCACTATATCAACAAAACGAACAGGTTTTCGAATCTCCCGTTGTGACCTTCATGTTGCTATTGATTCTTGTTGCAGTAGAGGTTCTTGGGTCGGAACCTCTTCTTCATCTGACGACTCTTCTGTCGTATAAGTGTCTCCACCTGATTTGTTATTCACTACTGCCATTAATCTTCTTTCAAACTCCACCTGCTTTAGAGTATTCTCCACTTGTTGTTGAGCATTATCAAACTGCTGCACAATTTCATTTGTTACTTTTTTCAACATAGCAGATTCATTAAAAGTAACATCCCTACTAAAGATTATCTTCTTCGATTTTAGACACCAAAGCTGATATCCCTTTATTCCAGAAGTGATTCCCATTGTAATACCCGAGAAATTTAGATTAATTAAGAATAAGCAATTTATTAGAAAAATAGGATTTCAGATAAGATTGGTATCTAAATAGCCCGAAAAATTGACCGAATCGACTGCAGGGAGTGCCCTGGAGACAAGATGCCAAAGAAAAATTACATGGAATTAATGAGCGTCTCGAGATAGAATTTATGGTGCCAAAAGAAATCAAATCGGGAACAATTTTTGGTACAACTAAAATACAACTGCCAATTAGGCCGCAATACCGAATCGTTATAGACGACTTTCGAGAAGTCAACGGAAGCTTGAGGATGCTTTGATTTTTCATAAAGAATAACCTTTCAGTGGTTTCAGGAAGAAACGAAGAGGTTTAAGGTCAAAACGAAGATTCGGGTCTAAGTGCATTTTTTTTTGAAATTATTAGAGAGAGGCCGAAACGATATTTTTTTGAAATCTTCAGCGGTCAAATTATGTTTTAGGACTTGAGGGTCTTGAAAGAAATTATCAAAAGTTGAGGGGATTGGTGAAATGGGCCAAAGTGAGAAAGCCAAAGTTTGAGGGGCCAAAGTGCAATTTTAAGAAAACCTCCAAACAACCATGGCCGACCAACCCATCAAACCACCGAAATTGGCCACAGGGATGGCACGAGGGTTGCTCAGGGAGCATCTTTTGTAAAGGGCTTCACCGACAACAAACAATGGAATGGCCGGAAATTGAAGAAAAATGGTCGAAAGTTTGGCCACTTAGATCACGAAAATATAGCTCTTTCGGTGGATTTTGGACTTGTTAAGGGCAATAGGGGACATCAGAGGCCTTGATTGAAATAAGATCCGTCATTTAAGGGCCCGAAATCGCTTATAAATAGAGGATATGGTGGTTTAGAGTTTTACAAGATTTGAGCTTTAAATCAACCTCATTTTTGAACAAATTGAGGCACCAAACCATAGGGCTTTTGTTGCCCATGAGGTGATGATCATTTTTGGAAAGTTTGAGGAATTTTGGAGTTCATTTGAGGGGTGATCGGAGTTTCGCCAGAAAAATCAAATCTCGCCGGAGCCGAACTGATTTTTGCTCAGAGGGAGGTCTTCCAAATGTTATTTCAACTTCAAATTTGGCCAGAGTGATAAACTCAAGGAAGTGATTTGGCTATGGATCTTGATGATTTACGTTATTTTCGAGATTGACACGCAAAATGAGGTGATGTGTGTTTTTCGAGAAAATTCAAGTTTACGTCTAAAGGTGAGTGATTTTGTCCCGAGAACCTATATGTGAAACGTTTGCTTCATTATGCATGATATTTATTGAAGTTATGATAATTTCATATTGCATGAAAAGACATTATTCTTGCATAACATGATATTATTGGCATATTGATACTCATGCATGGGATGAGGATGTCGCCTTAAGAGTGTAGCTGTAATTCCCAAGGGCAATGATGGAACAACGTTAGGATTATCTTGCAGAGGTTCAGGATTTTGCCTAGGGTTCCGTGCCAAGCTGGTAGGCCAGGGAAGTTACACTAGGTTATATGATTGTTTATGTTATTGTATCATGTATTCATGTATCATGTTTTTAAACCCTCACTAGAAGATTCATCTTCTAATGGGTTATGCCCCTGGAACATTCAACGTTCCAGTTTAGACTTGTAGCTTAGGCAAGAATCAGGTTGAGATGAGACGACATATGATGGCGTGGCTGATGGATTCAGCAAGCTGACTCAGATATATTTTAGCTGATACTTTATTGATGATTAGCTTTGTTAGAATATTATGGAATCTTCATGTATTTATGTATTTCAATATTGAGAATATGATGTTAATGTATGGTATGGATTCTTATACAGTTATAAAGTGAAATTGATTATATACCATATCAGGTTTCGATTTTAAGTTTCCGCATTTATGATGATTACCTATCTTAGCTTATTGATTCTTATTTAGTGAGTTGAGAAAGTAAAGCGGGATTGTCGGGAGATGGTTTATAAAAAAAAAAATATTCCAGAAATTCCTAAGTTATTTAACGCTCAGAAAAGCGGGGCGTTACACCCATGAATAGTGTTTTTTTTGCTCTTGGATCCAACTTGGATTCTTTAATATGATAGTATACAGTGGAACCAAATACATGTAAGGAATTATAATTATTAGCAGACTTTTCAGACCATACCTCAAAAGGAATTTTTTTCACAAATAGCAGTTGATGGCAACCATTAATGAGATGACTTGTATATATCACAGCCTTATCCTAAAATTGTCTACTCAACCCAGCATTAGACAACATATACCAAACTTTCTCTAGTAACATTCGGTTTATGCGCTTTGCCACCTCATTCTATTGTGGTGTATCTCTAACTATAAAGTGTCAAACAATACCTTCATCTTGGCAGACCTTGTTAAATGGATCATTTTTATACTCACCACCAATATCTGTTTTAAGTTGTTTGATGCTTCTGTCAGTTTGAGTTTCCATCATATTTTTTCATTTAAGGAAACATCTCAACACTTCATCTTTTTTCTTTAAAGAATACACCTATACTCTTCGGGAATAATCATCAGCAAAGGTAACATAATAGTGTTTGCCTCCCATAGATGCTGTCTTGGATGGTCCCCACACATATGAGTGAACATAATCTAGAATACCCTTGGTATCATGGATTAATATAGTGTCAAATTTCACTGTCGTCTATTTTTCCTGGACACAATACTAACAAAAGTTCTAATTTGCAGGTTTTGACGCCTTCTAATAATCCTTGCTTGGCTAAAATTTGCAAAGATTTTTCGCCTACATATCCTAAACGCATATGCCACAGTTTGGTTGTTTTTGTATCCTTGTCATCATCGGAAGCTACTATTATTGTTGTCCCAATAACTACATTACCCTAATAGTATTACAAGCGCCAGAGATCACCTTCATAACTCTATTTTCTGCAGTTACTTTCAATCCCTTAGATTCCAATGTTACCACAGAAATAAGATTATTTGTCAAACTCGACACATATTTCACACTTGTCAATATTCTGGTTGATCAATCATGATTCCTCAAATAGATTGTGTCAACTCTGATGTTTCACAAGGTGTGTCGTTTGTTGTGTAAACATCTCCTCCACCAAGTTCTTGAAAGTCAAAAAACTAGTCCTAATTGAGACACATATGGTGGCTGTAACCCGAATCCAAAAGCTAAGCACCAAAATAGCTTATCGAAGATGTAAGAACTAGTGAAAGGTCTGAACTCTCATCATCAAATTCAGCAACATCTGAGATAACATTCCCTTTGTCAGATCTGCCTTTACCTTTTAACTTTGGGCAATCCTTCTTCCAGTGGCCTTTCTCTTAACAAAAGACACACTCATCTTTGTTCGGTCTGGATTTTGAACTAGATTTCCCTCTCCTTTCTTTCTTCTGATTATGCGAACGGCCTTTTATAGTCAATGCTTTTGATGAGCCCATGCGTTGCTTTTTTTTATCTTTCTTTATCAACTCATAGCTATACAAAACAGCACAAACTTCACTAAGAGACACTTGAACCTTCCCATGAAGCATAATAGTTTCAAGAAATTCAAACTTCTTGGGAAAGGATCCCAACAGCATCAAAGCCAAATCTTCGTCATTGAACGTTTCATCCAAATTCATCAAATCAGCTATCAACTGATTAAAAGTAGTGATATGATCATTTATCGTGGTACCAAAAACGTAAGTAAAACAAAATAATCTCTTTTTATGTAGAGCTTATTCTAACCGTTTTTCTTTAAAAAAATTTCTTCCAATGCATTCCATAGTGTACTAACAAAATTTTCCTTCAAAAATGCATACTTTTGCTCTCGGAACATGCATGATTGAATTATACCACACGCCAATCGATTGATGGTCTTCCATTCTTTTTCTTCAATATCATCTGGTTTCTTTTTTTCAATGGCGATATCTAGACCTTGTTGAAAGAGAGCGTCTAGAACCTCGCATTGCCACATGTCGAAATGACCTGAACCGTTAAACATCTCCACTATAATTCTTGTATTCGTCAAATTTCTCGCCCAAAGTAGACGAAGGAAAAGCTCTTGATGTGGATTATTCTGAACTTTTTTCACCTGTCATTTCTGTCTTTTTCTTTATTCAATAGTTATCAAAGCGAAACAATCAAAGAAAATCTTTTCAGATGTGCAAGATCAGACATAGTTGCAACCATAGAACATGCTAAGAAAAACTTAGCAAAAATGATCTTTTCTTATGTGAAAGATCAGACTCAGCTACAACTACAAAGCATACTAAGAAACCTTGGATTCTGATACCAATTGTTGGAAAAATCAAGTAATTTTTCCCAAAATCAAAAACACCGTAAATAATACCTGACAAAAAACTATTGAATATACAATTAAATAGAACATCAAAAAATTAACGAGATTCGACCAATATGGCCTACGTCCTCAGTCAGACACTACCATATATTTCACTAATATTCAAGGAGAGAAATACAAAGAAGGAAAGAGAGAAATACAATGTGAAATTGTGGGATGAATTTTCCAAGAGGGGGTAAGTGCTTTCATAATGGAAAATGACCTCCTATTCCACTCAATTAACAATGTGAGATTGGGAATGAGTCACAAACCAATAGTGTTGACACTCTATTAATCAATTATCAATATGCCTCTCATTAAATCATTTAAATGAAGAGTGTACATGAGTAATGCTACTTACACGTCCAAATTAACATCACATATTACAATTACCAATATACCCCTCACTAAATCATTCAAGTAAAGGATGTATCAATAATTTATTTAAACAATAAATACAAATACTTAAATGAATTACTATACACCTCTTACTTCAATAATTTCGTAAGGAGTATATTGGTAATTATATTATGGGATGTAAACCTAAATATATAAGTAGCATTACTCTAAATACATTGCAAGTTACATAAAATCTAAATATTCATAATTTTGATATTGTCTAATTTTTTTTTAAATTTAAATATAGATTTTATTTCTGTCTACCAAGTAATATGAAAGCTACCTAACATCAATCCATATACAGGAATAGACAAAAATCTCGATCTGGCAAAGGAAGTAAAGCCACGTAAGCCAAGTTCATGGAATGCTACGTGCTGACTGCGACATGCCGGCTGTTGAGATGTGGTCAATGAATATCTTCAACATCTTCTACATTTGTGATAATGTAACATTTATTTATATATGAAATAAGGTTAATTAAATATAATGGCAGTACGGGAGATCAGATTTGTTGGAAAAAAAATCCTGTTTTGATGCATTTAATTCTAAATGACTAGATTAGCATGTGGGTAGCATCACAGAGAGAGATCCTTAGATTGATAATCCCAATTATTTGGTTAAAATCATTTTTTTGAATAAATTGATTAATTTTGGTTCCTTTTTTTATTAAATTTAATTTGGTTTGTTTTTTACTTTTTTATGGAAAATTCAGATTTTTTAGTTTTTTTTATGAAGATTTTTTGTTTAAAAGAAGTCAATTTTTTGTTTGGTCTGGTTTTAATATTAGCATTTTAGTTTTTAATTAAATAAGTTGAAATTTATACATGAATAAGCAAATTTATTTTACTTTCTTTTACTTATTTTATATCTTCATGCGTTACCCCTAGTTTGTTCTATATTTATTTGGCCATTTTGTAAGTAGATGCTCAGCTGAATTCCTTGAAATATAGAGCATAAAATTACGTGTTCATAGCTCTTGCCTTTGTCTCCACGGTTTGTGTGACCCTTTTTGTCCATTCTTCCATTTTCTTCATATATGGAAATTTTACTTCCTTTTTAATAAATTACGAAATATTGATGTCTTGCATGATAAAATAAGACGTGTTTCTTCCAATACCCATAATTAGAACCATCAAAAAAAGTAGGATGGGAGGTAATTTGACCCTCAAATTAGGATGAACAAAAAATATGTGCCATGAGTGAATTTTTTACCCTAGGTACTTTGAAAAAGATGGAACTTGATTCTTATACCAATTGATAAAATTGACTATAAATGGCACCACAACTCAAAAAAGGAGTTGAATTGGATGATTAAAAACTTTGGTCTAAAATAAAAAATTTCTATCTCAAAGAGAAGATTTAGTGCAAATGAAATTGATTGATAAAAATGTTTGATAATTTAAAGGCAATGAAATCAATAGTAAAGAAGACATAATCAATTTTTGAATGGTTAAGCAAAATAGTCTAATCTGCTATCTTAATTCTTCGTTAAGAATTTTAAAATTTTTTACTAAATTCTCCTATTTGATCACAAATAAACCCTCTAGTCTTCAAAACTGGGAATTGCAACATTCTACTATCAAAATAGACACTTTAGCACAATTGTTAGGAAAATACAACAACATTACAGTATGAGAATATCTGAGAGATCAATATCTCAATTACAGGTTCTCTCAAAAAAATTACAAAACTTGAAATAATGAATATTATAGTAGAACAAAGCCTTAAAAAAATGTAAAATAATTGAGCACTTGAGTAGTTGGGACAAAGTGAATATTTGTAATAAGTTCACTAAGGGTCTATTTGATTGGCCATTTTTTTCATGGAAAATGGTCATTTTTTACCCAAATTCAAGCTTTTGGAGTGTTTGATTAGACAAATTTTTCATAGAAAATATTTTCCTACTTAGGGTCATGTGACTCTCTTTTCCCATTTTTACTGAAAAATCAATTCTCATGGGGGGCAGAGAAATTCTTTTCTAGGTGAGCATTAAGAGAGGATGGACCAGAATTTGTCTTCCCCTTACCAGTGAGTTTGCAACAGTTGCTGAGAGATGGATCGCCTAGGTGATGTCGGCTTGAGGGATTGGTCGGCGACGAGAGGCAAAGGTAGGGCGACGGAGTAAGTGAGTGAGTGAGAGAGTGGGCGAGTAAGAGAGAGTGGTGGTGGCAACGATGGGGGGAGGTAGGGAGGAGAAGTGGGTTTGGGACGGAGATGGTAGCGACGGCGATGGCGGCTGCAAATTGCGATGGCGGCGATGATGGCCGCTGCAACTTGCGATGGCGGCGACAATGGTAGTTGCAATCGGGGAGGCAGGGAGAAGAAGTGGGTTTGGGAGAGGGGGAGAGAGAGACAGACAGACAGATGAGGGGAGGAAGGAGGAGACCAGTGGGTTTTGAGGAGAGAATTCTATAGAAAATAAATTGTAGTCAAACACCTGATAATTTCTATGTAAATAATTTATAGGTAATTGAATTACTTAGAATTTCTTTTCTTTCCATGCAACTTCTATGCTTGCAATCAAACGCACCCTAAACTTCTTAAATTATCCACCAACTCTGAATTTATAGTGCTTGACAAGCCATTTGAAAGATGTTGTTATTGGTTGTAGTTGGGGTTCATTAAATGAGCTCCAAAATTAGCAATTGAAAAGTTTGCGAAAAAATGGTCAACAGATTCCAATAATCGATCGATAGGTTAGTACAAAAAATTTAAAAATCAATTAACATAAGGAGTAAAAACGGTCGAGATGCTAGAAAACGGTCGACCAGTTTGTATGCAGTGGTTGTCGACTGCTTATGACCAAGAGACAACTTTTGACTAGTTGACAGACTACCAAAACTAATCAACAAGAAGGCTAAAAACAATCAACCATTTCTTAAAACCAATCGACAATTTGTCATTTGCTTAATTTTTTTTTTTTACTTAATTTCCCCAACAAGGCTCATTTTGATAAAATCAATTCAAATGAATCTTATGATATAAAAACTTGATTTTTCAAGTGCCCTCAAGATGTTTGACAATATTTGACATTGATTTTTATTTTGAAACCAAATTATCTTATAGAATGATTTAGGGCATAAAGATAAAAAACAAACAAGAAAATAATCTTTTTCATCACCAAAACTAAAATCAAAAGCAAAATAACACATTAGAGATAAGTTTTACTTGATCTTTTCAGTCTCTCGGCCATACTAGTTCTTGGGTGACCTTAGTGGCTTCTCACCCCCATCAATTCTTCCACTAAGTCTCTTGTTTTAGTCTTTCACAAGTCTCTTATGAATCCTTTTGCAAGTCTCTCATTTAGGTTTTTCTATCATTCAAACTAGCGTTTGTCAATCTTAGTCATCCAATGACTTCCTGCCCTTATGGTTTATTTCTACGAATTTCTTCTTTTGATAGATTTTTACTTTTTTTTTTTTGAGATTGGGTCTATTCTTGGACATAGGTCCAATTTTTTTGGACACAATAACACGCATATTAATTATTATTAATTTTATGTTTTCAAATAGATAAATTATAATTTAAAAGATTTAGTTACAATTTAAAAAAAAACCTAATCACTATTAAAGGTTTAATTTAAAAACTACCATTTTAAACAAACCAAACGGTCTAATACAGAGCTTTCCTTTTCACACCATAGATAATGGATCATCTAAAAAAAAAAATCCGCAATCAATCAGCATGCAAGCAATAAAGTTGAGGATGGAGATTGCAGTCCAAGTGGCAAGTGGCAAGTGGCAAGTACGATCTCTCCGAGCCATGCTGAGTAAATGCTGACGCCGTCCAGAACCCATCCATCGATCAACACACCATATATATATATATATATATATAGTCAACTTAGTTTTAATATTTTACTAAACAGTTATAATCAAAACTCATTTCAATTTGGTTTTATAAAATACTTTTATCTAATCCTCTTTTATCTCATTTCACCTCCAGCCAACAACAACAACAACATATCCAGTCGTTATCCCACTATGTGGGGTTGGCTACATGAATTCTAGACTTCTATGTGGGTTACATCCCAACAGATAGTTTGTCTAGCATTCATATTTGGATCCGACTAAGTTTTACGCTGGCTGTCGGCTACCTAACACAACCCTCCTCCTTTATCCGGGCTTGGGACCGGCAGTGGATAATATCCCTTGGCGGAGTAATGATGAAATGAAGTTTGAACACCATCTTCACATGGAGAAATTTCATGAGATGGTGATGAATGAAGATAATTGATATAGTTGTGTTCCATAACTTAGTTGACATGGTGAAACCAACAAGTACAATATGGAAACACATTATATTAATTAAGCTGGTTTGGCTGGAGGATTTCACCTCTAGCCAAACCAGCTTAATTAATATAATGTTAAGTTATTTATTGCTTACTGGGTGTTTGGCTTACCTTTCTTCAGTAGCTTTTAAATCGTATGAAATTTAAAAATTAGATAACATTTAAATTGATAATATATTTAAATAAATATATTTTTAAACTATCAATTATATAGTTATGTGATTGATTTTAAAGAGTTAGTAAACAATAAAAAATTGACCTAAAAAAATCAAAATAGATATGTTATTGAATGATGTAAATAAATTTTATAAAAATATTAAATATATAAATTCAATATATATTAAAAAAATATATATATATACAGTGAACGAATGAAGCAACAGGAGTAACGGGAAAATGAGACGACAATGGAGGCAATGAAAGAGAAAATGAAGGCAATGGTGATAGATGACAACGATAGAGGACGACAACGATACAGGTTGATGGAGGACGACAAATGACAACAATGGTGATGGCGACTAGTCTGACTGAATGGAGGGTCAAAGATGGATCTAGCAACGGTGAGGACAAAAAAGACATAGATGAAGAAGGATAGAAATTGAAAATATATATTTTATTTGATGATAAATAAGACATTTTCTTAGTTAATGCAAAAAATTCTTAAAAACTTATTTAGAAAAGTTGGGAGTAGCTTTTCTAAAACATTATTAGAAGAGCTTATAAGCTATAAAACATTTAACTTGTCAAACATGTCAAAAAAATAAACTACATAACTTATAAGCTAATTCAATAACTCATAAGCAATCAAATCAGTAAACTTAGTGTCTCATCTAAAGTGTCTCATCCAATGGACTACTTACTCTAAATGGAAAACATTGTGGCTAGATTTTACCATATATTGAATTAGGTCAAACACTTGCAATTATTTGAAGTAAAAGTTCAACCCCAACTCTCATTCTAATTTGGGTCTTATAACCCTATTACAGTTTATTTTCAGACATTAAACCTTATTAGGGTTGGTGAAGTGTCTAAAAATAAGGTGTATTTATCATTAATTAATGAAAGTATTTAAGATTTAAAACAAGTCATAATAAAATACTTATTACATATAAAAATACATTTATTACACTTTTTTCTTTAAATAAAGAAATTAATAGGAATAATGAAGGAGAACGTACATTTATTACACACACTTAAGGACAACCAATTAAAAAAAAAAAAAAACCTTTCAATAAAGAGTTGACAATAAAATTTGAAAAGACTATTTGTTTGGCATTAATTTTTTATTTAGTGTGAAGTTTAAGTGTTTAATTACAAATAGAATGATTTGTTGACAGCGTGTGCCTGGGAGGGTGGGAACCAAATATCCTTCCCCTTGTGTCGAATAATTATGTTGTTCGACGCAGACAATCGATAATTTTTCTTAATTACAAAGTTACAAATATATTTTTAAGTGAAAAATTCAATTTACCCAAATACCCCTCTTTCTGTGTCAAATAATTATGTTGTTCGATGCAAACAATAGATTATTTTTCTTAATTACAAAGTTACAAATATATTTTTAAGTGAAAAATTCAACTTATTTTTTGGACTCCTTATAATACCTGGAAATGAGTCTTTGGCTTCTCAAGAATCCAAAACTCATTAATAAGCAAAATAATGTAATCTTACCGTGACTTTGCTAACACTTTAATCGTTAAATGGGTTTTCTTGAGTTGCTTTGAGACAATTTGAGCATTGTTTCCTTGTGGAGAATTAGTGTATCCCACCATGTTGACATTCACTTTAGTAATATCGATTTAGATTATCTCAAATTTAGTGGTATTATCAAATTTAATTTAATTAAAAAAACATAAAGCAAAAGAAGATAACGGCTCTAATTTATATTTAACCTCTCCCATTCTTTCTATCCACCGTAAATTGATTTATCATCACGAGCTAATTTGTTGAAAAAAAAAATATATAAACAAAAGTTACTTGTAGGGGCATAATTTAGTGGTTAGGGTGAGCATAAAAAAAGATTTTTTGTCCTTATGTTTGCGATGTGAAAGTGTTTGAACTTTTGGTTGTTATCATTTTTTAATTGTGAAGCTGAGTAATGGGGCGTATGTGATAGAGTGTCATAAAAAAAAAAATATATATATATATATATATAAACAAAAGTTTTATATGCACGCAACGCAAGCTTTATCCAAGATGGTTTTACTTGTACACTACTACTATTACAAAGTAGAAACGGCGTCGTTACGAAAGTGTAAACCACGTCCTCCCTTTCGCATCACACTTTCTCGGAAGCTCAACAAAATTTTATCGGGAAAAAAAATCTGGCCACCTGGCGCCATTAATCTAGGGTTGAGAGAAAGAGAAAGCGAGCATCCAGAGCTGATGACTGTGTATTTCGTGTATATATAAATAGAAACCGTAATCCAGAGACTGAAGAGCTGGAGCTTTTACTGCCTTTTTCCCACAGCGTAATAACACTTCTCTTTTTCTCGTTCTCCACGATCTCTTGAAGAGCTGTTTCTACAAATATTTTACTTCGCCTTTCGCTCGCCTGTCCAGCTTCTGTTGTGTACTATGAATATTTATCTGTTTCCTCTCACTAGACACGAATCAACGCGTGGCGTCGTGAAAGCCTCTGATCCAGTTCCACTCTGAAAGCTTGGACTGGGAAGAAGCCCCCGCCCCAAAGCAAATCCCCCCAAAGACGAAGAAGAAGGTGTTAATTCAACAGTTGATGCTTTTAGAATCCTAATTGTATGTATGTATGTAGTTGCATGCTGATTGTTGTGTTGGCCCTGTGACAATGGTCCATTGCTTTTACTTCGAATCCAGATCCATTTCAGTTGCAGTAATTTGGCGCCGATGACGGCTGCTGCTTCTTATCTTTGTCAACAGAGGTTGTTTCTGCTCCTTCTAGGGTTCCTATTGGTTGGCTTTGTGTTGGTGATATGGATAGTTGTACGGTGAAGATCTGGCATGTCTTATGCCAATAAAGCCTGGCTTTGTTGCTTCTGACTGTTTTGATAGGTGTTTCTTAGAATTATATGTATATGTGACGGTAATATGTGTAAGCCTCGTAATTTGTGAATTCTTCCTGAATTTTTTTGTGGTCAACTCACTGGATTAGCCTGTTGCAACTAAACATTAATCATAGGGTGAATTAGCTTGGTCCATCATATTCAACCAATTGAATATGTGATATTGGAAATGGCCTTATACTTAGACAGAATGGATCTTTCTTTAATTTCCTTTAAATCTTGTACTTCCATTTAAAGTTTTGACGTTTCAACTTCCAGTATTCAATCCTGATATTTAGATTTTAGATGCTAGTGTTCTTTAATGTTGAGCATTTTTTGTGTTTGTTTTCTTGTCTCAGGATTGGAAGTTTGAACCGCAGCCTTTTTTCATGTCATGGAATTAGCTTTCTCGGCAAAACCTTCCTGTTCTGCATTATTATTCCAATAATGCCCACAGCATAAACGAAAAAATTCAGGAGTTCATCTGAATACTCAGAATTAGCATGAAGGTGGTTTTGATCTTGAGCCAAACTAGTGTTATTATAGTGTTGCTATGTCAACAGTTGTCATGTGACTGAACGTGTCTAAGGGCAATTGTTAAATTTGATCTGGGTAAGTTAGTTTACTGGTCTGCGAGACTGCCTTTACCCAAGCTGACCTATTTGTATTTCCCAACATGATGAGCAATACAGCCTTACTCAAGTTTCCATATTCTATACAAGTGTTGAGGATTTGCATTTCTATGCTAAAACAACGTTTGTGATATCCATGTAATTTATTGAGTTTGGTAGTTGTTGGGTGTTTCTTCTGTTATTTGGGAGGATTAGCTTAATTATTGGACAGTAGTGCTAAGCTCCTGTCTATTTGAGGAGTCAAACAACATCATGGAAACTGCAATTTTGATTGCTAATCATCAGCCAAGCATCATTCAGAGGTTGCTAGCTGCTCTTGCGCCTGTGCTTTTAATTGCAATGGGATATATTGACCCAGGAAAATGGGCTGCAGCTGCTGAGGGTGGAGCCCGTTTTGGTTCTGATTTGGTTCTGCTTATGCTTCTCTTCAATTTTGCTGCTATTTTATGTCAGTACCTTTCTGCTCGAATTTCTTTGGTGACCGGTAGAGATCTTTCACAGGTATGCTTTCCACATTTTCTGGATTCATTTGTATTCATGTCAATATTCAACTACCATTCCAATTCTTTTACTTTTTAAAATATTGCTCTGACTGGCATGGAATAAAATTTAAAAAATCAGGCTTCTGTTAGTAGTGTGAATTTAAGATTAGATTGGTGTTTCTTTGTTACTAAATATGTGTCATGGGTTTTCCTTAACATCAATACTATTGACAATTTTATGATGAATCCATTCTCATGCAATTTGCAACAACAAATTGTTTTGAATTGAATCTGTCTTAATTGTTGTGTAGCATCATGACATCAACTTAGAAAACTGAACTTTTTCTTAATGGATTCCTATTATTTACTAAGTTAGGAATATACGTAATTGTTGAATTGAGCTGAGCAAACACTTAGCCAATAGGATAATGCCTTCAAAACATATGATCCTATGTACATATGTTGTGGTTTCAACACATATCATCCTATTTACTGTTGCTTCTTGTCGCCATAATGTTACTATTAAGTGTTTCTGATTTGTTTTGTCCTTTCATGCCAAGGACTAACTATTTATGCTTGTCTTCCCCCCCCCCCCCTCTTCATGATGGCAAAGATTTGCAGTGAACAGTATGACAAGTCCACCTGCATATTCTTGGGAGTTCTAACAGAGCTTTCAATGTTTACTTTGGACCTTAACATGGTAAATTGTCCCTTTAACCAACCATTGGTTGGCATATTCTTGATTTATTGCTTTGGATTGCATTCCTCACATAATAACCAGTATTTTTCCAGATTCTGGGCACTGCACATGGATTCAATCTACTTTTTGGGGCAGATCTACTCACTTGTGTCTTTCTGACTGCTATTAGTGCTGCCATATATCCACTTTTTGCCATCCTCTTCGTAAGCCAGATTAGTCTGTCTAATCTTTGATTATGATTCTAATAAATCATGAAGTTGACAGTATTGTTACAATTTGTTTGATAACATGAAGTTGACAGTATTATAATCTCGATAGAACACATTTTTCAGGAGAATGGGAAGACTAAGTTCCTGTGCATATTAATGGCAACCTGTACCTTACTCTTTTATGTTCTTGGGTTTCTGTTTAGTCAACCAGAAATTTCAATCTCTGCAAGCGGGATGCTAACAAAGTTAAATGGGGAGAGTGCATTTGCCTTAATGAGTCTTCTTGGAGCAAATATCATGCCTCACAATTTTTATCTCCATTCATCAATTGTACAGGCCTCTCTCTCTCTCTCTGGGGTATGTGCTGTGCATTCTATCATTTGACTTTTAGAATAAAATGTTTATAACTTCCTGGGTGGTGAAATTGTCCTAAAACTTGAGAACATATTTGTTGAAAGCTATGATTTGGAAGGATCTGAATATCAAATACTTACAATAGAAGTAAAGCCTTGGGGGTTCTTGCCTTTGATTTTGTATTCTGTATATACATTTGTACTTGTTGATAAACGCCTCTCTAACTTACATATATGCAATTTATTAGGCTACTACTTTGCTAATAATCCCCAAAATCGTCATGACATAGTATTTTGTGAATACTTCTCTTGTTTATTCAATTATGTCTTAGAAAGGCAATGATGCTAATTATTTGTTATGAACCTGGAAACTCCTGTCACTATGGTGCATATTTTGTAAGCAAGTAGTAAATAATATGTCAGTGTTTCAAGAGGAAATAGGTGAAATGATTTTTGGCTACCACATTTTATCTCCCACAGACTTAATATCATTCAAGGAAGTGGCATTTCATATCAATGATAAAGCATCCATATTAAATATTGTGTCAGTATCAGTCCTAGACACTAAAATGATACTAACATTGGGAATATATTAGTTGGGACTGAGGCAGAACTCCTTTCTAATCTGTTCTCATGACCTTCTACCTTTGACTCCCAATTCTCATTCAATTCAGTAGAGTTTGCAATTTCAATAATACTTACTGTTGGATTACATTTGAATCAGCACTCACTTCATAAATCTGTGTATTGAATGGTGGAGCTTGAACAGGGTTCTTCTGCAGTTGTCCTTTGGCGTTTATAGGGACAACTATTGTTTGGTCAGTGAAAGAGATATGTGTTTGCTGCTATCCTCTTAATTCTCAATTTGTTCCTGATGTTTGTTCTTTTGCATTTCACAAAATGAAAGTGATGAAATATGTCGAAAGAGATTTTTTTTTTTTTTTATTGTTTCCTACTCTTATTGAATTCAAATACTTAAAACTAAGGATTTAAGGATAGTTTTCCTTCTGAATATGGGATGTTTTCAGGACATTTCTCAATATAGAATTCACATGATGTTTTTTTGTTGTATTTCTTCACGTCCTCCCTTTCGCAATGATGTTCAGATGCTTTTCTACCTAATGCTTTCCTCTGCTGCTTTCTTCCTCCTCCATGCACGTGCATAGAATTAGTTCTAACTATATTTTTGACCTGGGTCTTTACCATGGCTCAGGTTGCAATCCGAAGGACACAGCCTTCTTCATACTCCATGTACACACACACACACAGTTTTTCATGTTTTGTTTTGTTTATTTATTTATTTATTTATTTTGCTTTGAGTCCTCTAGCCAACCCACCTAGTAGGCTTAAGGCTCAATACGTTGTTGTCAAGCCTTTTTCTACTCAAGTATAATTAACTCTCACTTTGAACGTAGGGCAGGATAATCTTGTCACTTGTAATTTTACTTGGAAAGAAAATATGACTTTCTCATGGATCCAGGAATTTGTTCAAATCTCTATGGCTGTGCTAGAAATTGTTGGATGTTGAATTCATTTTCCATTCTCTCACTATATGGAAGTGTTATATTTAAATTTTTGGTACTTGAGTGTGAAATGATGAAATTCTGTTTGGTTTTCACATTATTGCAGCAAGAACAGGGACTACTGAATGTCTCCAAGAGTCTTTTGTGTCATGACCATTTTGTTGCCATCCTATGCGTATTCAGTGGCATGTTCCTGGTCAATTATGTGCTGATGAATGCTGCAGCAAATGTTTTCTACAGTACAGGTCTTGTTCTGCTTACTTTTCAGGACACATTATCACTAATGGATCAGGTTTGAGTTTATATGAGCAATTGGTGATGAAATTGTTTTTCATCTTTTGTGTTCATTTTAGTGTTCATTATTACTTTGATATGTATTCATGAAATCCCTGATGCAGGTATTTAAGAATTCAACAGTGCTCCTTGTTTTTCTACTGTTTCTGTTTCTTTCTAGTCAAATATCTGCATACAGTTGGGATCTTGGTAGACAAGCAGTCCTGCTTGATTTTTTCGGGTTGGAAATTCCTGGTTGGCTTCACCATGCTACAATCAGAATCATTGCCATCATTCCTGCCCTTTGTTGCGTATGGAATTCAGGTGCTGAAGGCATATTTCAATTGCTAATATTTACACAGGTTGTGGTTGCTCTTGTTCTGCCATCATCTGTGATCCCCCTTTTTCGGGTTGCCTCATCAAGATCAGTAATGGGTGTGTACAAGATTTCTCAGTTTGTGGAATTCTTAGGTGTGATCATGTTTGTTGGAATTCTGGGCTTAAAGATTATATTTCTCATTGAGATGATATTTGGGAACAGCGATTGGGTTGGCAATTTCAGATGGAATGGGGGAAGTATGATGTCTGTATCTTACATCGTTCTTTTAATCACTGCTTTTACTTCACTTTTTTTCATGCTTTGGCTAGCGGCAACACCATTGAGATCTGCTAGTTCCCAATTCAATGCTTCAGCATGGAACTGGGACGTAAAAGATAGAGTATCTGCAGAGAGAGAGGGAACTGATTTTATTGAGAGTAGGCATGAACAGGTAGAATTTATACAAGAGCAGGAATCTGCATTAGCAGCTGGAAAGTCATTTGAGAGCAATTTAAATATGTCTACCAGCACTGATTTGAATTTGCCTGAAACTCTCCTGGATTCTGATAACGTGCTTCATATGACCAATGTTGAGGAAACTGGTCCTGTTCCTAATGTAATGCAACTTACCACCCCTGTTTTCGATCCAGAGGAATCAGCTTCCACAGCTGAAACAGATGTAATCTCAAATGTATGCAGTGAAGGTTCTGTTGGCGAGGTAGTGGATACTGCCTTCTTAAAAGTAGAATCAACAGGCTTAGTAGAAAAGACTTTTAGAGGAGGGGGGGATTTACAAACTAGGAATGAGGAAGGAAACAAATGGGAGCCTGAAGAATCTTTTAAGGGGGTTTCTCAGATTAGCCCATCTTTAACATCTGAAGGTCCATCCTCATATAGGAGTCTCAGTGGGAAAAGTGATGACAGTGGGAATGGAACTGGTAGTCTTTCTAGATTAGCAGGATTGGGCCGTGCTGCAAGACGTCAATTTGCTGCATTTCTTGATGACTTCTGGGGACAGCTATTTGATTTCCATGGACAACCAACAGAAGAAGGCCGGGCTAAGAAACTGAATATTCTACTGGGAATAGATTCAAAGGTTGAGCCAACACCAGCTGCCTCACTGAAAGTGGACAACAGTGCAAGGGAATTCACTGGATACCTTTCATCTATGAGCGAAGGAGGATCTGATTCTCCTATGAAGTCAAGTGTATACAATTCTCTGAAGTTGCTTGGGGTGCAAGGTAGCATGGGGACACCGTATGGGATCCAAAGGGGGCCATCTTCATCATGGTCTGGCCACATGGATCATTTGTTAGATGCATATTTACTAAATTCTGGCCACAATACTTCTGGTGAAAAGCGCTATTCTAGTTTGAGATTTCCACCATCTTCCAGTGGCAGTGACCATCAGCCACTCACTACTGTACATGGCTATCAGCTCACATCATATCCCAATCGAATTGCTAAAGAAACAAGGCCTGATTATTTAACTGGCCAAACGGAGGCACTAAGCCCCAAATCCCCATCTTTGAGCACTTCTTATTACAAAGATCCACTCACTTTCTCTTTGGGACGGAAACCAAAAAGTGGATTAAGCACTATGACACCTCCTGGTTTTTCTACCCCCACTGTATCTAGAAATACTATATTGAAGTCTGAAAGACAATTTGCTGGCCTTACCTCTCCGGTACCTGCTGAGAATCTTAACAGTGCAGCTAATGAGAAGAAGTTCCGTAGCTTGCCGGACATATCAGGACTCTCTCTTCCTTATCGGAACTCATATTTGGCTGGTAGAAGTTCTCAGTTGGACAGTTCATGTGGTTATGGACCATCTCTATACTCGACTACTTCATTGAAGGCTGGAACAACCTTGAAAGGTGGTAATCTTTCTCCTTCGGAACTGTACACCTCACAGTTCAGATTGAGGTCAGACACTGGATCCCTGTGGTCCACACAAACTTCTGAAGAGTTTGGTGTGGCTAATACAGCACACACATTCAAGGATGAGGGAGCTGGGGATAGGCAAAGGTCATTTACTTCAGAAACTGCGTCACTCATGGATATGGAAGCAAAGCTACTCCGGTCTTTTAGAAACTGTGTCATGAAGCTTTTGAAACTTGAAGGTTCTGACTGGTTATTTAGACAGAATGATGGCATTGATGAAGATCTTATAGATCGTGTGGCCGCAAGGGAGAAATTCCTTTATGAAGCAGAGACTAGGGAGATGAATCTGGCGGCCCCCATGGGTGAATCTCAATCTTCTTTTGACAGGAAGCCTGTTTCTTCCCTGAAAAATGATGATACAGACAATGCCAAGTTTTTAGTTTCTTCAGTTCATTGTGGAGAGGGTTGTGTTTGGAGAGTTGATCTGATAATAAGCTTTGGGGTGTGGTGCATTCACCGGATTCTTGAGCTCTCGTTAATAGAAAGTAGGCCAGAGCTGTGGGGGAAATACACTTATGTACTAAACCGTCTTCAGGTAAAATTTCAGATTTTATGCTCCATCTAATGAGGGTAAACCTTGGTAACCTCTTTAAGGTTGCTCCTTTGTGACTAAAAGGTCATGTGTTTTGAGTTTGTGTAAACAACCTCTTTGCAATGAGGCAAGTGTAAGGTTGCATACGAAAAATGACCCTCTCCCAACTCTTGCAAAGTGGGGAGTTTCATGCACAGGGGATTCCCTTGTTGAGCTCTATCTAATATCTTGTCTTAGCCAACTATAGCCCATAAAAGAGGGGTGCGATTCATTGCTTACTGACCTAATTCGAAGTCATTGTTTTTCTCTTATTTTTAGGTTGTTTGAGCAGTCCCCAGTCCCTTAACTGTGATCTTCTATTTCAAACTTCTGATAAGTACTATTTGATGGGTGGGCCAATTTATTCCTTCGGATCTATGCTTCAAACTTTTTTGATTACTTCCTTAGGCAAGTAGAAATCTGAAGTTACTTGAATTTTCAACTAAACTGCTGAATTTGGAAAGCCTAAATATTTAATTTTCTTTGTGATGATGACCTCTGGTGCAATTTGAACTGAATCCTTAAAACCTCGGTTTATTATTTAACCACTTAGAAAGGAGAATGTTCTATTATGTCGTTTCCAATTTTGGATTTCCTGAATTCTGCAAATTTTATCATATATGCCATTATGCTTACTTTTCAGCCTTAATTCGACCAATCCAACATTCTTCTATTGCTCTGAATCTGAGTTTAGCAGTCTTTTGTGCAACTTCCCAGTTTTGAAACCATGCTTGGTAGAGGAAGTTTTTACTCTAATTTCTCAACAACGGGGCGACCTGTTTTACAGAAGTTTGTGAATATGACATCAGCTTCCTTCTTGTTTATAAGTAAAAGTTCAAGTTGTCATTTAGGGTCCTCCGGAGTCAAGAAAGCCTAAGCTCAACTGCTTAAAAGTGCGTGGTAATCTGTTACAAGGTAGTCACACACCCACGTATATGCTTCCCTTGGCTTGATCGACATTCTTTATGTTCACATGTCACCGTCAAACTCAAATCAGGTCACACTCCTTGTGGTTGACTTTTTGCTATAGTTGGGTTGTTAGAAGTGTATTTCTACAAGTAGTTGGTTCTGCAGGTAACTTTCCCATTGATAAATTAACTCCTAAACACGACAGGACATCGCCATTGAGTTATGCGTATCAACCTAACGGCTTTTGCTAAAGCTGTGTCATGCTTAGCTCATGGCTGCTTTATGTTTGGATGTTTCATTTAGTTGTTCTTATTGTTCCCTAATTAGAGATTAGAGAGTGTGAGTCAATAATGTTGCTCATTGGCAAGAAAGAAAAGTATAAGATTGCTCTTGCGTGACAACAAGATCATGGGTGCGAATTATGGAAATAGCTTCTTTGCCTCTAAAAAACGAAGTGGAATGGCATGTACAAATAGGACCCGACTCAACCCTCGCAGAGCAGGCCTTCTGTACCCTGTGGACGCCCTTTTATTGTTACCTAATTAGGATATTTCACTGTAGTTCCATGACCAATAGACTGATGCTTGTTTCCTTATCATAACGACAGGGGATTATTGATCTGGCCTTTTTCAAGCCTCGAACCCCAATGGCACCCTGCTTGTGTCTGCAAATCCCAGGGGCACACGAGCAGAGATCGAGCCCGCCTATTTCAAATGGAAGCTTGCCTCCACCTGCGAAGCAGGGGAGGGGGAAATGCACAACTGCAGCAATGCTCTTGGACATAATCAAGAATGTCGAGATCGAAATATCGGGCCGAAAGGGTCGAACAGGCACGGCAGCTGGCGACGTAGCTTTCCCGAAAGGGAAAGAGAATCTGGCATCTGTTCTCAAACGCTACAAGCGTCGGTTGTCGAACAAACCAGTTGGCTCACATGAAGGGGGGTCTGGGTTGCGCAAGGTTAACACCCAAGTCCACTAAAAAACTGGGCGGATTATGATGTACACGAGTTGTTTGATTTTGAGAAGCAGCTCATGGCTCATCCTCTTGTTACTGGGATCTCTCTCTCTCTCTCTTATATGTGTATTAAATCTTTTGCTGCATTTTAGTTTGGATGCACTCTCTGTATGTGCATAGGATAAGATTGCTGCTTAATGCAATTTGCAGCAGGGTGGAAGGAAGAAAAGTTCCCAGTCATGCTCTCTCTCTCTCTCTCTCAGGTCATGTTACAGACGATGAGCAGAAAGGAATGGCTGCCTTGGACCCAGTTAAGCTCACACCGGTTTTGTTTGTCTTTTTTGTTCGCTCTTTGGGCTACTGATATGCGTAATGTGCTTATCTATGTACTCTAATCTCTCCCTCTCTCGTTTAAATTTTCTAAAGCTACTAAAAGCTTATTTAAAGGAGCTGAGCCGAGTAAGATTGCTCAAGATCATAAATTTAAGTGTAAAAATAGTTTAATTTTTGTAAAATACAAGGTAAGATTACGTAACAAAAGCAGGGCTAGGGTTAGGGTTACTTCAGGCATGGACCAAATGAAGAAAAGAAGAGTCCTGCAGCTTTTCTAGCTCGACATTCATGAATCATGTAACGTTATATCGGTTGTTATTAGGGTGATGGGAGTTAGATTAGTTTTGTGTTTTATATAAATTTGTATTTAATTAATCATGTTTGAGTTTGAATTTTTAAATTTAAATCTGATCTGATTATAAAATAAAAAAATTGCATCAATTTAACTTGATTAAACTTGGGTTGAATTTTAGTTTTTAATTTTAAAAATTATATCAAAATTTTATAATATAAAGCCAGTAATACATTAAAATATTAAGATTTACAAAAAAATTTATTTGACACAAATGAAAAATAAATAGATAAAACAAGCAACCACTTTAACCAGGAAAACATGATTAATTAAATAGAAGTTAGAGACGAGACCCAGTTTTGGATAAATGAATTCTATATTAATTGGGTTGGGTTGAGTTGAGTCTATAGACATAGTGGTGTAATTTAAATCTCATTATATATCAATTAAGTCCAAAACGCAGAATCAAAATAGAACCGGATTGAAGGAAACAAAAAAAAAAAAGCAAACTAAACTAAATGGTATGAATTGACACCATTGGCTTTTCACATGGAAATGCATTGCTTTGGTTTTGGACCATGAAAGTGACATGTGATGATCCTAGTCATGTCCAAAATTAATGGTGAAAGGATAGTAATTAGTAGCTGCATTCCCGAATTTCTGCAAAAGGGGGAAGTGGGAAGAGGGAGTCCATTCCAAATCACTTTGCACACACCTCATGCTTGCTTATTTATGGTGTGTCCGCAATTGAATAATGGACCCAACTTTACTTCAGGATTAGCTCACTCCACAGATGAGCCACACAAGTTAATTTGATGCTTCTTTATTAAGTCGACCATATTAGTCTTATTTGGCCCACTCCAATGGTAAGCCCATAGCTTGATACTAGGCCTGATTCCTAGAGTTCATCCCATCAACGTCAGCTCAATAACATTTCTCGTTCCATAACTGTCAACTTAACAACATTCTCCATCCCCTCATCGCCATGCCAAGATTCTTGCACCTGAAACATACAGTAATTGTCCTGAGATGCTCAGCTTCTAACTCACTTGCAATAACTAGTGACATGCAAGGGACTCTTTCTTTCTCTTTTATATAAGTCAATCAGTCATCAGCTAATATATATTTTTTTTTCAATCTACAAAAACTCTATTATTTTGATCTTTTACTTACTTAAGCATCAAAATATTTGTAAGTGCCAACCACTCCTCACCGTACAGGTTACTGTTGCCCTGAGCCCTCCATCCGATCACCTCCTAAAAACTGGAAGGAATATTTAGTGATCCCACTCATTTTCCACCTCACCAATGCGATTAAGCGGTCAGCAGATGGCTTTAACACTATGGAGCTTTGGGTATGTTGTAGAACAATCAGTTCTTTGTTAGCTGTCCATATAATAATAATAATACCAAACATACACACCTGATGACTTTTTTTCTTGAAACAAATATAACGAAAGCATTTTTTTTTTGTTTTAAGGAAGATTTTCAAAACAGCTAAAACGTTACAGCGTTGGATGTTACATTGGTACCACAGGTTGATGATGAATTATTTTGTCAGCATGATGCAGAGCACATGGTACGTAAGGGGATATTGTTCCCTTTTGAGTTTAGTAAAACTTCAATCCATCACTGGATATTGAAAGGATCAGTGGACCACATGATCAGATCCCCATTAAGCATTATGATGGATGATGATGATGATGGCACCATCAATTTTGTGATTAAAACTTTAGCAACCAATGAATCAGTGCTTTAATTAAATTAAATCCAATTATATTGGATCACCCAGTCTTTGATCGACACCCCATAATTCTTAATTAATTTTTTAAGCTCATAAAGTTTAAAAGATAATGCCATCCTGTATTTGTTACACAAGTAACCCTCTTTTTAGTTCATTCCTTAAAAGGAAAACCCTCGCTATAGGATTTGTTCATAGGGTTGTTAGACAACAAGGCAAGGGAATGAATAATTACTAGCTAATTGAAATCGTCCAGCCAGACCCTCCAGTCCAATCAGTATTTCCATTTGTAACTTAGACCCTGGGGTCTGGTTTGTAATTAATAGTACATGTACCACGCATTTAATCATGTTATATGTGATCCATGGGACAGAATATTATTTGAGGACATTTTTGCTTTCCCACCCAAAAATGTAGAATAAATTCTTGCTTAGTTGGTTTGCCCTAATAATGGGTTTGTAATTAATGAAAAACAGGTACCGCACATTTAGTCATGTTACATGATTCACGGCACATAATATTATTGGGGAATATTTTTGCTTTCCCACCCAAAACTGTAGAATAAATTCTTGCTTGGTTGGTTGTTGCCTCTATGCTTCCTTTCGTAGAGATTTGGTAACAATAATGGGACGGAAAGGTATGAAAATGAAGGAAATTAAATGAAAGATTATATATATATATATTTTGTTTGTGACATAATAATAACTCAAAAGAGAGATTAAAACTAAACCCTATAACAAACATTCCTAATTAATTACTTAATTTGATGTTGAGAGAGAGGGACAATAAAAAGAACATACATATAGGGATAGATAGAGCCTGAAAAAGTGATTATTGTTTGCAGGTTCAAAGTCTTGAGACATGACTGTCTGCACATGTTCAAATTAAGTACATATGAATGCTCCATTTGATATAAAGATCAAATATCTATTTTCTAGTCATCAGGCAACAACAATTGCAAAGCATATGGGCAGGAAACATCATGGAAAAGCAAAAGAAAAGTATGCATTCAAACTGCAAAGTTGCCTGGAAAATCTTAAAACAACAGAAAAACAACCAAGAAAACTAGAAATTACTAAGAAATATTGATCGATTGATGACTTGACTCAGAACCCAAGAAGCTTGTAATTAAATTTCATCTTCCTTTCCATGCGGCCAATGGAACAGCGGTATGAGTCAAGATCACTGCACTGTCTCGGGGAAGTTTTCCCGGAAAATGCAAGGTTGGAGAAAGAGAAGGAAAATAGGCAACAGGGTATTAGAATATTCCCAGTGATTGCCATGAATGGACCTTTTTCCTTCTTGGGTCTGCATGATTTCCATGAAATTACTCAGTTCCAAGTTCCAACAACCTTTTCAAACATGAAGAAGAAGACCAAATGAGTTAAATATCTGAACATTAATGATTACGAAATTACCCAGTTGCCAAGAATCATTTGATGGAAAAGATAAAGAAAGAACACAAGATTGTCGCACAAAATAGACAATTATAACGGCTTGTTTGTTGGGACCTTTGTAAAGACCAGTTCCTTAAGAAAGAAAATGATGGTAGTTACACTAACCAGGCATTGGTATGATTATTTTTTTAACATTTTTTCCCCAAAGCGTACGGATTAATAAATTGTGCCATTCATTATTAATCAATGAACCGAGCAATGTAAGAGAAACAGATCGAGAGTCGACCACAAGCTACTCAATTTCTTGGTAGTTGATGAATACTTTAAATGAGATTGAGACAATTTTATTGTTTAGGTCAAGGAAGTTAAAGGGAAGGATAGGATAGGCACCTGCCTGAAGACTCTTGGGCTCAAACCCACTAAACACAATAATAGATATTAGTGGGTTTTTGTTTAGATTATACCAGACTTTCTGTAGCTTAAGAGGAGTTCGGCGGCTTGGGTACAAATTAGAAGTCCTGAATTAAAGTGTCTCGCATGGGATTTAATTGGTAAAGACATGGAATTAAATAAGCATTAAAGATGTAGAGTAGAACAGTTACTTGTTTGCCGTATATTATTAAGTTTAATTATATAATAATATATATACATATATACAGTAACAACAACAATATTGTTTTTAAAGTCCTATTTGCAACAAAAATTAGCAACATGTCACATATGACACACACACAAAGGTCACAAACAAACACAAACAGAAGAAAAATCTTAACCGTCACGAATATGCCTTCTTACCATCTGACAAACAACATAAATAAAAAATTAGGGGAAAAAACGCTTTCATTTGTTCAAAAACACTCCGAGGCTGGCCAAATAGCCAGTTAGGCTGGCTGGCTTCTTCACTTCAAAGTTGAAACCTTTCGGTTAGCTAGCCAGCTAGCAAT
This sequence comes from Diospyros kaki, assembly GCA_036245055.1. NCBI lineage: Eukaryota > Viridiplantae > Streptophyta > Magnoliopsida > Ericales > Ebenaceae > Diospyros > Diospyros kaki. The sequence continues at coordinate 40,191,274 of BSEG01000009.1, forward strand.
TAATTCTATGTTATGAATTGCCGAAAATAAGAGGCTAACATTAAACAAAAGAAAAACTGATGTTTAAGGCCCACATTGAAATGGAATGGAGTTGAAGCCTTTTTTTGCCCAGAAATGTTCAGACTTCAAATCTCACCAACCCCAATGCCTTCCCCATCCAACAACCCCATGACAAGTGACGAGAGAGCCCTCCTGTTTGCATGCGCATGGCCTACACCCAATCATATCATCCCAGCCCTCCATTCCTTCCCATCAACGGCCCGGATCGCTTCCCCACCAACCCCCATTTTGGCACTCTACCCATCTCTCCTCCTCCCCACCTACCAGAGCCTTTCTTTTTCTCCATTCAAGCTCCTCTCACCAGTCACCATTCCCTATATATACCCCATGATTTCCAACCCAAACCTCCAGGAAAAATATTACTTCCTTGAAGCCTAGCTAGCTAATAATAATCCCCACCATTTCCGATCTTCTTCTTCTTCCATACCCATTTTTCTGAACTGAAACTATTTTTATATGGAGGGTGCAGCCATGGTTAAGGGCCAAGAAGATCCGTTGAACTGGGGGGTGGCGGCGGAGGCTCTCAAGGGGAGCCATCTGGAGGAGGTGAAGCGCATGGTGGCGGAATTCAGGAAGCCGGCGGTGAGGCTCGGTGGCGAGACACTGACCATAGCGCAGGTGGCGGCCATCGCCGCCCGCGGTAGCGAGGTGGAGGTGCAGCTGTCGGAGGCCGCCCGGGCCGGGGTCAAGGCCAGCAGCGACTGGGTTATGGAGAGCATGAACAAAGGGACTGACAGTTATGGCATCACCACGGGCTTCGGGGCCACCTCGCACAGGCGGACCAAGCAAGGCGGGGCCCTTCAGGCCGAGCTCGTTAGGTAAACTTCTTACCTGTAGCCAGTGGAATTTGGGGGGTTTTTCTTGACGTTCAGCGTTTCTTAATGTTCATAATTCCTATGGTTTTTATGTAATCATTTGGTGCTGTTTCATTCATTTATATGTCCATCAAGTAACAGGAATAATTAATTACTATTTTAATTCCTAGTTATCAATATTTGGTAATGGCTGTCCTTTTTGTACCTTTTATAAGTTACAATTAAATGCATGACAGGTTCTTGAACGCTGGAATATTTGGTAATGGATCGGAATCTTGCCATGCACTGCCGAAGTCGGCGTCCAGAGCCGCCATGCTCGTGAGGATCAACACCCTTTTGCAAGGATACTCCGGCATCCGATTTGAAATCATGGAAGCCATTGCCAAGTTCCTAAACAACAACATAACTCCATGCCTGCCGCTACGCGGCACGATCACCGCCTCCGGCGACCTACTTCCCCTCTCCTACATTGCAGGCCTTCTCACCGGCCGGCCTAATTCCAAAGCCGTCGGGCCCAACGGCGAGACTCTCTGCGCCGAGGAGGCCTTCCAGCTTGCCGGGGTCGAGGGCGGGTTCTTTGAGCTGCAGCCCAAGGAAGGGCTGGCTCTTGTCAACGGCACTGCCGTCGGCTCCGGCATGGCCGCCATGGTCCTCTTCGAAGCCAACGTTCTCGCCGTTTTATCCGAAATTTTATCCGCCATCTTTGCCGAAGTCATGCATGGCAAGCCAGAGTTCACAGACCATTTGACACATAAATTAAAGCACCATCCGGGCCAAATTGAGGCTGCAGCCATAATGGAACACATTCTGGATGGAAGCTATTATGTCAAGGCTGCTCAAAAGGTTCATGAAATGGATCCATTGCAAAAGCCAAAGCAAGATAGGTATGCTCTTCGAACATCTCCGCAATGGCTAGGACCACAGATTGAGGTCATTCGATCCTCCACAAAATCCATCGAGAGGGAGATAAATTCGGTTAATGACAACCCGTTGATCGATGTCTCGAGGAACAAGGCCTTGCATGGAGGCAATTTCCAGGGCACCCCAATTGGAGTTTCCATGGATAATACTCGTTTGGCCATTGCAGCCATAGGGAAGCTCATGTTTGCCCAATTCTCCGAGCTTGTCAATGACATCTATAATAATGGCTTGCCATCGAATCTTTCAGCGGGGCGAAACCCGAGTCTCGACTATGGTTTCAAGGGGGCAGAGATTGCCATGGCTGCATACTGCTCGGAGCTCCAGTTCCTTGGAAATCCAGTCACGAATCATGTCCAGAGTGCAGAGCAACACAACCAAGATGTCAACTCTTTGGGCCTGATTTCATCTCGAAAAACAGCCGAATCCATTGATATTTTGAAGCTCATGGCATCTACGTTCATAATTGCACTCTGCCAGGCCATTGATTTGAGGCATTTGGAGGAGAATTTGAAGCAGAGTGTGAAGAAAACCGTCAGCCAAGTGGCTAAGCGGGTATTGTCAATGGGGACTAATGGGGAGCTTCACCCGTCGAGGTTCTGCGAGAAGGATCTGCTCCGGGTGGTGGATCGCGAGTACGTCTTTGCCTATGTTGACGATCCCTGCAGCGCGACCTACCCGTTGATGCAAAATCTGAGACAAGTCCTAGTCAACCATGCCTTGAAAAATGGCGAAGGGGAGAAGAACTTAGGCACTTCAATCTTCCAAAAGATTGGGGCCTTTGAGGAGGAGCTGAAGTCCCTGCTGCCCAAAGAGGTTGAGAGCGCTCGAGCAGCGGTTGAGAGCGGCAATCCAGCCATTCCAAACCGGATCAAGGAGTGCCGTTCTTATCCACTGTACAAGTTTGTGCGGGAGGAGCTCGGGACCGGCCTGCTGACCGGAGAGAAGGCCCGGTCACCGGGCGAGGAGTGTGACAAGGTGTTCACAGCGATGTGCAAGGGGCAGATGGTTGATCCCTTGCTGGATTGCCTCAAGGAATGGAATGGTGCTCCTCTTCCAATCTGTTGAGCATACCACCATTGGCATATTGGTTTTTGGTCTCTTTACTGTCCTCAAATTTCATTCCAAAACTTTTACTTTCCTTTTCCTTTCAATTGTGTACTGTCTTTGTTATGGCACTATAACAGTCCAATGTGTCTGTATCTACCTTCTTTCTATACATTGTTACTCAAAGCACAAGAAGCAACACCTGTAATGCCAAAGTTACTTTAGTGAATAGATGTGCCTTCATGAAATCACTTCCATGTTCCACTCCTTAAGCGAGCACTGTGTTATTCGAACTTTGAAAACACCCAGTTTTTTTTTTTTTTTTTAACTGTATTACTATTAGCTGAAATAATAAAAATATAATTGAATTAACTAAAATTAAAAATCCATTTAGAAGCCCAAAGTGTGTAAAGTTGAGAATTTTAGCGTCTTTTGAGTAAAATGGGCAAATTGGCTATAAATAGAGCGTTCTGGCGATCCTTGGCAAAAGAAAAGGGGAAGGCGAATAATTGGTCAAAATCGGGGGAAGGAGAAGGGGGTATATAACCCAGGCGAAGCTCTGGGAGCAAGCTTTCATTTCATTGTACCAACAACGCGTGCACTTTAACAGATTCCAATTTTTATAGATTTTGTTGCTTCTTTCTTTGCTTCCTTCATGGCTGCCCAAATCGCCAGACGCGTCCTGAGAAGCCGTTCCAGCCAGATCTTTTCCGCTCCATCGGCTAGGGTTTTCTCGTGCTTCGATCGCGGCCTGTCCTCCGCCTCCGATCCCATCCGCGCCACTCTCTTCCCCGGCGACGGCATCGGTCCCGAGATCGCCGAGTCCGTCAAACAGGTTCCTCCTCCTCCTCTCTCTCTCTCTCTCTCTCACACACACACACACACACACACTCACGCGCGCCCGCCACACTCTTTTTCATCACTATATCCTTATTTGTTATTGGTTACGTTGCAAGTGTCTGTAAATTAAATGGTGGCAGCTGAATTTTGGCAAACATGTTTAGGTTACGGGTTCAGGTTTCGTTAATTTGAATTTTGTGTTTTGTATAGCCGGTTTGTTCTTGATGATGTTTACTTGCAATGTTAATGGGTATGCAGAATTGGGGCCACCTAAGTTTATATTTACCATGCTGTATTGCTGTTGTAATTAATGGAAATCGCACTGTTTGCTTTGCGACTAACAGTGGACATGATTAGAAAATTCGGTGCTCTGTTCTTATATTGAAATTTCAGAAACCCTCGAAATTTCAATGTCTCTCATAGAATGAAGTTGTTTTGCATTTTGATTCTATCTGCAAGTTCGTTTCTGCGACAAGCTTCTATCAGAACAGTAGTAGTGTAAGGTGCTGCCTTTTCAGATGGTTCTCAACTATTAATTCCAATGTTCGAGGTTTCTCAGTATGAAAACACATAAACTTAGTTTGTGCTACTGAGGCTTGTAGAATGATTGCAATGCAACATCTACATATTTTTGTCAGGTTAGAATTTTCTGATGAATAGAAAAGGTGGGTCTATTTTATTGTACCCCAAATTAGTTGTTTGTGCCATTAACTTTCATGTCAGATGCTGTTGTTTGTTGTTAATGATAATTTTAGCTGCTGCAGATATGACCATTTTCACTAATGCAGGTATACCAAGCAGCTGAAGTGCCAATTGAATGGGAGGAACACTATGTTGGGCAGGAAGTTGATCCTAGAACTCAGAGTTTTCTCACATGGGAAAGTTTAGAATCAGTACGGCGCAACAAGGTTGGCTTAAAAGGGCCAATGGCCACCCCAATTGGAAAGGGTCATAGGTCATTGAACCTTACTTTAAGGAAAGAACTTAATTTGTATGCTAATGTAAGACCTTGCTACAGTCTTCCCGGCTACAAGACTCGATATGATGATGTAAATCTCATCACCATCCGGGAGAATACAGAAGGGGAATATAGTGGTCTTGAACATCAAGTAAGTTTATGTAGCAATCTACATATTCATAGAAAAAATTCGATTTCATTCTGATTTAATGGGGTTCTTCTGTTGATAGGTGGTGAGGGGTGTAGTTGAAAGTCTGAAGATTATTACTCGTCAAGCAAGTCTTAGGGTAGCTGAATATGCGTTTCACTATGCCAAGACCCATGGAAGAGAGAGAGTGTCAGCAATTCACAAAGCAAACATCATGCAGAAAACAGATGGTCTTTTTCTCAAGGTTTGAGGCGAGGAAATGCTTAAATTGTAAACAATATGATTGTCTTTGTATGTGATATCACATTTGAATTCAATTTATTTCTTTGCAGTGTTGTCGTGAGGTTGCAGAGAAGTACCCAGAGATCACATATGAAGAAGTGGTTATTGACAACTGCTGTATGATGGTACAGACACACTCTCATTATTGATTTTCATGTTTTATAGTATTCTACAGGAATAACTATTCCTCTGTACTACTAGTTTACTGTTATTGCATCTCTTTTTTTTGAAAATTACAATATCAGTGTAAGAAAGATAACATAGTTGAGAAGGCATTCCATATTTTTTCTTCTGCAAACGAAGATATGTCACGTAAGTTGAATGAAACCTTACTGACCAGCAGCTTTCTGTATACAGCTTGTGAAGAATCCGACTCTTTTTGATGTTCTAGTGATGCCTAATCTTTATGGTGACATTATCAGTGACCTTTGTGCTGGGTTGATTGGGGGCTTGGGCTTGACACCAAGGTATTTCCTTTTGTTTTGTATTTTTTATTGTTGAGATTACACACACACACACATATGAGCACGTCAAACTGAAATGCGCAATAGAACATGCATATTATCCCAATTGATTTGACATCCTATGCAGCTGCAATATTGGTGAGGGAGGCATTGCTCTTGCTGAGGCAGTACATGGTTCTGCACCTGATATTGCCGGGAAGGTCAGTTATCACATCTATACCATTTTTACCTGTGTATGTGGTGATTATGTAATGCTATTCGGCTTTCACTTCTATGTTTGACTGAAAATTCCATTTTCCTGACTTTAGCCAAATATTTAGTGTAAGTGCGGTTAATCTATTTGCTACAATGACCTGAGTTAGAACAAGGATGAAAATAGTGGATATGCCATATTTATTTCTTTAATCCAGGTCTTGTCTTATTTAAGTTTGTCCTGGTGTATTTGGCCCTCATGGCACAGTGGGAAGGTTGTTGTGGGATCCTCTCTTGGCTCTCTACAAGCCTCCTCTGTAGAGACCTCTATTGGTGTTGTGGATTTTCATGAAAATCCCTCTATGTGGAAGAGGAGGTTTGAAGAGTACAATTGTGGTCTCTTTTTGGAAGGGGAGGTTGCAGGTTTCCATTTACAGTTTGAGATAAAAGTTCCATGCTTGTACTGTTTCATTTTAGCCTTCTTTTCATCATTGTTGGAGTATTAGGGGGTGCTGATGTTATGCTAGCTACGTAGCCTTTCTTTGAGAAAAGCTTTAATACTTGTTTGCTAACCCATACGCCTGAGAAGCGTAGCATAATGGAGTTTAATGATAGATGACTTTTGACAATCTCATCCTTTATTTCTTCTTCTTCTTTTTCTTAAATAGTATTTTCCAGGGCCACAGGTTAGGTTTTAGTTAGATGACTGGTATAGGTGCAGGTCCTTATCAGCTGTCTTCCTTGATCTTTCCTATTCAGTAAATCCTAGGGTTAGATTTCTTTTTCCCAGTGGTATTATTCAGTGGTAGCCTATCCAATCTAGTGGGATTAAGGCTTCTAATGTTTTGTTGTTGTAATAGTGGTATCGCTCAGCCCCCTGGCTTCAATTGTATTTTCCTGACTGGAATATAGGCTTTGCAGTTGCTTTATTTAGTTTGCATTCCATGATTGCTTTATGCCAGCAGTAGGCAGGGCATGTGGGGTTAGTACCCACTGGGAAATGGGGGCATTCCAGCTTTCTTCTTTCTAATAAGTCCTTTGTCTCCCAGGCCATTTTCCCTGGAAGGAGATTTGGATATTAAGGGCACATTGCCGCCTTTATTTGGGCTGCCTCGATTTGGTTTACCTTAATTTGTGGAGGAAATGGTAGGTCATGGTTGATTGGTGCTTCTTGTGCAAATTGAGGAATTAGTGAACCACGTGTTTCTTCATTGTCCTGTGGCTTGACGTGGTGGTGTCTTCATTTTTTTTTCCCCAGATGACTTGTCTGTCTTTATTTTTTTTTTTTGGTTAACGCACTATCACGACCGCCCCTTGCTGCTCGGCCCTACGATTCTAGCAGGAGATGTAAATCAGGGAATCCAGCAACCAGTTTCTATCCCTAGTCTCTCTCCGTTGACGTAAGGGCGGTCTGGCAATTTTTTAATTTTCAGGATAGCGCTTTTGTCTGCTGAGTTTTCTCTCCTGGCCAAGACTCGAACACGGAACCTGGGGACCCAAAAAGCAACACCCTAGCAGTTCTTTCTTTGCCAGTTGATCTATATGCCCTAGGAGCTTGTCTTACTTCATTTTAGTATTGGATTTATGTGGTCTTTGCCTCAGAGTTTCCTCAGACAATATTAAAGGAAATGTCTTATTTTCCTTTTTTGTGTGATTTGGAGAGGAACTGTAGAGCTTTCAAGGGTATAAAACATTCTTGCCAGCGTTTAAAGGGCATACTAGCCTAGTTGCCCTTTTTTTTCCTGATTTGAGACTGTAATTTTCATTTTCTTGCCAGTGGTTACAAGCTGATGCACGCAGGCTTTTTATACCCTGTTCTTGGAGATTTCTAGTGCACTGATTATTATTACTTTTCTAAAAAAGGTGTGTCCAAGTTTGTCGTAAATAGGAATGGTCGGATTATATCTCACATAACATTGAATCTACTTCCATGAACCATAGAAATGTGGACTTCACAGCCTAGCTTTATCATCCATCTAAATGATACTTTGGTTGGTGATCTATTGCATATAATTCCTTTTTCTTTTTTCTGTTAATCATATTTCCTTACACTTCCCTCTCCAACTTTTGCTTGGAGGATTCTTACATCTGCTCGAGTTTTTCCGCTTGTTTATCTGCTTCTTTGATATGCTGTTCTCTTTTGGGAACTCCATCTCATTGTGTCCTTAAAACTGTTATTTCTTTTGTGCTGCCTTTCATCTCCTAGAACTCGACTTGTTAATTAACCTGCTGCTTTTGTTGGATCTATACATAGAACTTGGCAAACCCAACTGCTCTACTGTTGAGTTCTGTGATGATGCTTCGCCATCTGGAGCTGAACGATAAAGCTGACGGGATCCATAATGCTATCCTCAACACAATTGCCGAAGGAAAGTACCGGACTGCTGACCTCGGCGGCTCTTCATCAACGGCCGATTTCACCAAGGCAATCATCGATCATCTCTAAGAACACAGCACTCGTGGTGTTTGATTGTGGGTAGGGTTGAGAACACTTTTTCTTCCCTGCGATATCCTTTTCGAAGATGTGCTGTAAATGTTGTCTTAGCAGTTTTTGAGGGCACAAGACCACCACATGTCGTTGATTTTCATGAGTTCAACTAATATCCAACAGCATGTGATTTGGGGAGAACTTGATTAGGCTTGCATTCATTGTAGGTCAAAACTGGTCGGTCTTTGCTAAGGGTTGAAACGCAAAGAGAGGCACCAGAGAATCTCAATACTCATAATGCCATTGTCACCTTGAATAAATGAAAGCATATTGGGCAATTTTTCTTCCCCATATTTAGCCCTCTTCTGGTCATGTCTGCCGAGAGCTTCTTTGCCTAATGCACACTGATATTCATTGAGCCCGAAAACATCTGCCGAATCTGTGGGCTGGCTGGGTGAAATTGAAAATCTCGTTCCCATTCCGCCCGCATATTCAGCCAATATGGGTCTTTTTAACTTGAGTATCATATTATTATTCTTGCAGTTTTATTACACATTACAAATTACATGGTGTTGAGATGTGTTTGTGGTAAATTTGCAGAATATGCAGAGCATTTGAGATGTTGGGTTGGCTTTTTTATTTATTTATTTTTTTTGCAAAAGCTTTTTTGTGAGTGCTTATTATTGGGGATTAAGTTTTAGGATTTTTAAATCATGAAACTTAAATTAATTCCATTTATTTATCTAAACATCCAAATTTACTTTTGACTTAAATTTTGCTTATAAATAAAAAATAATCTTAAACTATTATTTTTATTTACATGTGGATAATAATAAGATTTATACTTGTAGCCATTCTCGTTTAATATGGTTGTTTTCAATTATTGTGTTTGTTTCCAAAAATTAAAAAATGAAAAATTCAACTCATTCTTAAAAGAAATGGCGAAAAGTATTTTGGTCTTCTAATGGTTTGTCTCCACCACCCCATTTGTTGAACTGACTTTTTTTTTTTACTTTTTAAAATATGTATTTTTATAAATAATTATAAATATAAAGAATATAAGCTTTAAAAATTTGTTAAATAAATATATAAATGATAAAAAAAATATAGGACATGAGGCCGGCCGCGGGAATTGGGGAGTGGCATGGCACAAGGCGAACTAGAACTATTATCAACCACCACATTAAAGAAGAAAAAGAAATCGTACAACTAAGTGGCAGGACCCCCCGTCGGATAAGGGAGGGCATTCTAAGAAGAATAAGAAGAAGAAGAAGATGTATCTCTTATGTCAAAATTAAGAGTAGAGGTCAACTGGTTTGATTATGATAAGTTAGATTTGTACTATTAGGTTATAGATTCGACTCATTGTCTTGCGTAATGAGATAAAATTTTCACTTACAATTTACTTTTTTTGTCAAAATAGAAAGTGCGAGTGGCGGGGGACTACATAAGGGCAATAATTCCAAGAAGAAAAAAATGTAGGCCCCCAAGGCATAGGTCAAATGATTAAATCACGATAAATTGAGATTCGCATCAGTAGGTCGTGTGTTCAATTCCTTATACTGCGCAGTGAGGCAAAGTCTCCACCTACGATTTATCTTTTTTGTCGAGATTGAGAGCATGAGCTGCAGATGACCACGTAAGGGCCATAATTCCAAGAAGAAGAAGATGTAGCCCCCCACGGGTATAGTGTAGTGGTTAAGCATCTAGAGTTTCACATGGAATATCAAGGTTCGAATCAGTGCGGTGATTTGCTGAAACTTAAGCGAAATGTTTAAGTTTCGCATGGACTATACTGAATGTCCAGCTCTAAATGTGTATAGACTATGTCCGTATCTGAATTTACCCGAATGGTACATCAAAAGGTGTTGTTGTACTTTTTGTACAATAGTTTTAATGATGAAAAACATATATTGGTTTAATCCCTAAGTCATGAGTCAAGTATGTGGTTTTCAACATATATCAATTTCAATATCAAGTTTCATTGTCTGAAACTGAAGACCCTGTTTTTGGCTAAGTCTGGAAGATTAGCACCTTATAAGAAAAAGTATAAGAAAAAACAAACTCCCGGTAATTTGATATCTATCATTCATTAGTGCTAAAACGATTTTTAATGAATTTTTCATTAAATAGAAAGTATATATTTTGGAGGTGAGTTTATTGCTAAAACTTGAATTTATACTAAAACCCAAAATTTGCTTTCTTATATATTTGGATTTTGATTTTCTAAGTATTTTTATTGAATCCAAATAGGGGGTATTTCGCTATTTACATTTATGTATTAAAGTAAATGGAGGTAAAATATAAATAAATTAAAATGTGGACATGTCATGTTTTTGAAACTCTGTCATGTTTCTATGCATGTTTCGAAACCCCTTTGAAATGATTTTCATGTATGCTATTTCGAAACATCTTTGCAATGCATGTGTTTTCAATTCAGGTTTTGAACCATGTTTCGAAACCTATATATCTATGTTTCGAAACCTCATTTCCAGAGAGGCATGTTTCGAAACCTGTATGCATCATGTTTCGAAATCTCATTTCCAGAGATGTATGTTTCGAAACCTATCATGTCATGTTTCGAAACCTCTGACATTCTGTCAGCAGAGTATTTGAAAATTAAGATGCATGTGTTTTGTAATTTTGTATTTATCAAAATGCTTCTCTATCATTTATTTAATGCACTCTCCATGCTTAAGAGATTCAAATTTGAATTTGAATGCTAGTGCTTATTAATTATTCAAAGTGGGCTGAAGATTCTGTCTCCCACTATCTGCTGTCTCAAAGTGCTATAAAGTGTTGTATGTTTCGAAACATGAGGAGTATGTTTTGAAACCTATGTGTAAAATTGTGATATTTCGAAACCTACTTAGTATGTTTCGAAATCTACTTTGTTGTCTTGTCTCTAACAGCTATAAACGGCCAGATTTCTATCTCTTGGTATATATAGCAGGTATTTGAAGACAAGAACAAGAAGATTGAGCAAGAACAAGATACAACAAGAGAACACACACTAGAGACACACACACAAGCGCAAATGATCTAAATTCATTCTTTTGACAAAGCTTTCAAAGAGGATGCATTCATCCATTCCTAGATGTGCATTGTGATGTTAAAAAGGAGAAGCAAGTGCAAACAACGAGCATCATCCTCCAGCTCTCATCACCTCAAGTTAAGAGGTTTGTACAACCATGTGATAAGGCATTTATTGCTCTTTGGGTTGTAAAGATAAATTTGATTATCTTGTAAATGTTGGAAAGGTTTGAGTTTAGCCTAAAACTCATTTGGTATAAAGGTTTGAGTTAAGACTAAAACTCATTGTGGTGTAAAGGTTTGAGTTGAGCCTAAAACTCATTATGATTTGAGTTGAGCCTAAAACTCACTTGGTGCTAGGTTTGAGTTGAGCCCGTAAAAACTCACATTGTAAGATTTTTGGGTGAACCATTGTAAAACCCTTGTTGTGGTGATCACTAAGTAAAAGTTATTGGGATTGCAAAATCCTTCAAATGGGTAAGTTTGAAGGTAGTGGAGTAGGCGAGTGCCGAACCACTATAAATCTTGTGTGCAAGTGTTCTTTAACTTTCGCATTTCATTATTGCACATGCTTTTATTATATTTGTTATCAAAAGCTAAAATAGTTTTTTTGAGTATAAACTTATACACATACATATAAAACATATCTTTGATATACAAACATCTTTGGTATTCTCTTATTCATGTATATTATCTTTACCAAAGATCACTAGATTGAAATACAAGTCAAAAGATTTCGAATCAAGCAAAACAGTGAAGTAGATTTCGAAACATACATTTCATATTTCGAAACTTGTAAAACAGTGAGTTATATTTCGAAACATATATAGTAGGTTTCGAAACCTACTTAACATAAAGGCTTATTTCGAAACATAAGCCCTATATTTCGAAACCTAGTGTTTTGCTATCCATCAAAGTTTTTAAAGTATCAAAAATCTATCTAATCCCAATTCACCCCCCCTCTTGGGATATATTTACCATCATTAGGAACCAACAAAGGGGAATGTCACCCACCCCTAGGGATTAGTCGGGTGAAACTTAGACACCTTAGGTGAATAAAAAAAAAAAAAGATGTAAATCCCATGGGGCCCTCCAATGGCAACAGTCCATGATGGATATATTTGAGATCTCAAATTTAAAATCTTTTAAATGCGTTATATGGAGATTAAATCATAATTTATTTATAAATGGATTGGGGTGAGACCCATCTCTCTCAAGAATAGTGAGGTGTAAGTTTTAACACTTGGATTATTAGAAAAAAATAAATAAATAAATAAGAAACTGTAATAGCCTCCACAAGCATAATATAATGGTAAAACACTTGAAGTTTTATACGTAGTATCAGAGTTCGAGTCAGTTTAACAATTTGAAAAGTAAAATTATTGTTAGAAGACAATATTTAACTATAAAATAATAATAAAATTAAAAAATAAATTTTACATAAATTGTGTTAAATATCTAATTTTGAGTGTGCATTAATTGTAATGTTATCTAAATTTATTTAGATGATGCATGAAAAGAGAAGATGGGTAAAACTTACGCACTTTAAGTAAATAAAAAAAAAACATAATAGTCGGTGCTTTTTTAATCGTACCAGCACTTACTACTTTTTGACCATTTTCTTGCTTTGCCCCTCTCTCTCCTCTTTTCCACCCCATCAATCAATCAATAATCTAATCGCCATTTCTGCACACCTTATCTTACGTAGATTGATAGAGCCAGCCAGCGAACGAGGCTTAGACCATCTCCAACTCAAAACTTTAAAATGGTGTAATTTTTATATTAAAATGGTGTAACTTTCACACTATCTAATCAAGGCATCTCCAACTCATTACACCAAAAGTTACACCAAATGAATAATATTATTTTTATTTTCTTATTTCTTTAATTCATAACAATTATTTTATTTTAAAAAATTACTTAATTATTTACGCAATTACAAATTAAATATGTAAAAAAAACTTATACATATTTACATAAAATATTATATTTATTTAAAAAATAAAATACGATATTATACATAATATCACAATCTACAAGATTTATATTGTTAAAAATAATGGTCAAATTAAATATGCAAATTAAGGTTAAAATGAATAATTATAAATACTAAAACAAATTTAAGAGGGGACATAATAGAAATAACATTATTTTATATTGGAGGGAGGGGGTAATTTGGGAATAAAATTAAAAAGGCAAAATGCCGTGGGTGAACAGTGGGACGCCAAATATGGCGTCCCACTGTTTAGGACGCCAAAACGGCAAAAACAGTAAATTTTGCCGTTTTGCCGTCTCCGTTGGAGATGGCCTTATTAGTTCCTTCTCTGTCGGCAAATTCCTGGCTTTGCCGTTTCCAACTTCCCATCCCATCTCAACACTGAGCAGCAGCGATGGAGTCCTATAAGGGCATTCTATCAATGGGAATGGGCAACCCTCTCTTGGACTGGTCTCGATTGCGTTGCATACTTCCAGTTTGTATGCTATTTCCTACGGGTTCTGAGTCTGATAAATATCTGATTAAGATGGTTTTTCAAACTTGCAGTTTTTATTCTAGATTATCATTTGACTTGAATGTGTCTAAAATTTGCCATCTTTTTCAGATCTATTATTCTTGGGTTTCAATGTTATGCCAATCGTCTATCCAATTCATATCATGCTCAACTCTAGTCTGTAAGTGTTTTTCTCACTTGTTTGTATTTGTTATTGATGGTTCAATAAGCCATCTGAGAGCAGATATCTTAAACCTTAACAGCAAGTAAACCACATCATCGTATTGCAATAGACTTTAATGATTAATATACAAACTAAACTGAAACTTCAGAATAAATTAAAAGAAAAAGGGTTCAAGTTTGACGGTTTTTTTTTTTGGGTTCATTTTCCTTGAGCCCGAATTTCGGTTCAATTGATCGTTCTTGTTGTATATAAGTTCAGATAAGTTAATTCAGTTGTCAAATCACAAAAATAACAGAATGCTCACCCTTATCTAGGTTTGCCATGCCAGCTCAATAGATCTTGCCAATGCATGGTTGTTTACACCATTTCTTTGAACTTTTTCAACTCCTAAATATTTAAGTCCTTGAAATCTTCACGCTTTAAAAACTTTGAATCAACAATTAATCTTTTAAATCCAGTGTTTCGGTTGAAATCTTGTCATGTCCTCCTTGATTTTGCAATCTATCCTTAGTATAGTATTCAACCAATTTCTGAGATAAATACACATTTAATTTGTAGAGTTATATTGGTGGCATTTGATTCCTTAATTTTGTTGTTCAATTCTCTATTTTCTCCCTTAAAATAAGATTTTTGATGCAACTGTAGATCTCCCTAGAGTCCGCGTTCAGCTTGTTGCTGAACATGCAGCTGCAAATAACAAGGCATTTTCTTTTCTGTCATATAATTGAAATGGCCGCCCATATATATAGCTAGATATGTGTGTGTTTGTGCTACTCAGGGGTCCTTGTGGGCGGCTCGCACTGTTCCTCCCCGTGACCATGACGGCTGGGTTCCTGATTTACCCCCCTCACGTGGCGTGGGACAGTTCGTGGGGGGCCCTCGAGGTGTGGGTTAACACCTTTTTGCTCCCGAGATATGTGTGTGTTTGCAGTAGTTTCTGCAAGAATTAAATATCATTGACTTATGATCCGTCTGCAGGTCTTCATGATGAACCTTTCCGCTCCTGTATCTGCTAATTCTTCAAGGATATGCACAAGAAAAGCTCTTACCGTAGCTAGCTCTGATTCCTATGTTTTTTGTTTTTGTCACTAACCATATATATATAGAGTCGGCAATGAAAATATATATCGACATATACATACATATATATATATATAAATAGATGATGCCTTTTCTCATTCTAGGTACGTGGGCTTTGTTTTTGGAAACGAGACAGAAGCAAGAACCTTCTCAAGAGTTCATGGCTGGCAGGTAATGTTTGAACCGGCAACGGATGTCTTGGATAAATTTTAAGATGTTTACGTGATGTAGGTACCTTAATTTCTCAGACTGAGAATGTTGAGGAGATAGCTTTAAGAATTTCCGGGTGGGCCAAAGCATCTGGAACACACAAGAGGATTACTGTGATCCTGTCGCCGTTGGCCATGATGCATGGGAATTAAGGTCAGATTATTCCCTGCGATATAAACACATAAAAAGGAAAAGACAGTCAACTCGTTCTAATTTTCTTCTACATTTTCTTTCTCATTTGCTTTTGTTTATTTTTTTTCTTTTAATTGGAAAGAAAATTTGCTCTCGTCCATGTTTGAAACCAGAGCTTATGGAGAAAAAAAGAAAGTAAAGTGAAAGAAAATAGAATGCTAACATTAATTTATTATGTTCTTACATTTATAAAAAATGATAATTATATCTTTTTGCTTATGCTTCAAGATTTTGTTATCAATAATTTTGTAAATGTTTGGATTGAGATGATATTATGAACTTACTAAGAGGTTGTTTTGCTTAGCAGTTTGACTGCTTATACGCTATACAAGCAGCGTATAAGTTATGAAACTTCTAACAGTTAAACTTTTGGTTTAAATAATTGCTTAAACGCTGTATGGCTGAAAAGCTGTTATAACAGCATTTTGGAGAAGCTGGTACCGCCCAATTTTGGCAAAAAAAGATGCTAAGTTGACCGAGAAAACTACCATTCTACCCTCAGGACCTCTTTTCTCCCATCATCTTCTTCAGGTTCCCTCTCTTTTGCTTTAGATCTATTGTTGTCGTCGTCGTCTGCCATCGCCTAGCTGAGCCGCCGCAACGCACCATCACCGGTCCTTCTTCCAAATCCAGATCTGTCGCCCAGCGCCATCGACCCTCCATCGCTACTGCCTCCTCCTCCCCAATCGACTACAACTGTGAGTGAGTGTATATATATTATATATACATATATATTGTATACATATATATTCATGGTAATATTTTTTAAGAAAAAAAAATAAAAGATGTAATATATTTTTTAATAAATATGTATAATTTATCTAACATTTAGAAATTAATTTATAATTTTTTTATAAAAAATATTTTTTTATATAAATTTTACTTATATTATTTAGTATCATGTCTATTTTAGTCTTTTTATCAAATTTTAACAATTTATCAACTTTTACAAATCAAATACATAACTATTAGCTGACAGCTTAAAAGCATATTTTTTTTAAACACATTATCAATTTAAACACTACACAACTTTTATACTAACAACTACCTCACTTAAAAGCTCTACTAAAAAAGAGTAAGCCAAACAGCCTCTAAGTTGGCTTCTTTGATGACAAAATTTCTTCAATAGAAGCGGCATGTTGTTTGTAAAATAGATTGTTCTATCTATTTTATTTAGAACTTGTTCAGAAAATTCCTTCTATTACTTGAGTCAATGATCGATAAAAGATAAAGAGTATATGAGAAGTCAAAGTCACTCAAAATGGAAAATTAATGGACAAATACAACACTGAAATGCATTAGGTTTTCAAGTGTAGCAGCTCATGAAGAAGAAGAAGAAGATCTTTGCCGAGTGCAATGCTTGCAATATTTTTTTAGGTGTTTATAATACCCCATCCTTGGAAAGTCTCAAGCTCACACACTTTACACCCATCATTACACTTGCACTTGATGAAAAAGCATGGGTGATCGAGTGACATGTGATGGGAGAACTATCCAATGAGGTTAAAAGCCTAATCACAAGTAGTTTGAATTTATTAGGGATGTCATTGTTAGTCAACTTAATTAGTTAGTAATTTGGTAATTATGATGGAAACATTGTGAGCAGGTGGATAGATAATGGGGATAGATGTTGTTTGGGGGTAATGTTCAATGACTTTGAACAAAATTCGTGAATATATTTAAGGGTCCACACTTGAATATTAGACACTGATAAGAAATTTTAATTATTGTATGATTCTATATAAATTTAAGAAAAAATTATTGAATGTAACTAAGTTTAGATAATTTTCTCTCAAAGTAAAAATCTAATTGAGGATATTTTTTTAATGAGCTAATTTTTACTAGATATGTTTAACACGATTAAGTTAATTTCGTACCAAACTTTTATAGAAAGCTCATGAAGAGATTGAAAAATTAAACTTACTATTACTAATACAATTATTTAATATCAAACTACTAGGCGTGGGGTAACTCTTGTTATTTTCATTTCATATTAAAATGTCGTAATTGCAAGCATAATTTCTCTCTCTCTCTCTCTGTTTCTTATTAAAACCAACGGTAAAATTTTCCTAAACACAACAAATATAAATCGCGTTCTCTTTCCTTCCCCCTCCACTCTCCATTCCGAAGAATAGCCGAATTCTTGTGATCGATTCGAAGAAGAAAGTGAGAGCGCCAAAGTGAGAGAGTTCGATTCGGCGCCGCCATGAACCGCCCCCGGGATCCGCCGGAATTCGCCATGAACAGTGCCACGCAACTCCTTAGGCGAACAAGCTCAATCTTCTACTGGCATCTACTCACATTCGTCTTCTTGGCCTTTCTTCTCCTTGGCTTCCGCTACTATGTCGAGACAGGCAGTAACTTCCTCGCCGCCTCCGCTGACCGCGACCCTTCCTTCCGGCTCCTCCTCTCTCGCCTAAACATTACCACCGGCGTACAGCCACCCCGCCACCGCCGGCGCCGCCCCCTCATCACTCGCATCGGTGTTCCCGACGGCGACTTCTTCGGCCGCGATGACGGCCCCAAGGCACCGCCTAATGCCAGTTTCTTGATTCTCGGGAACTCTGGTGCCAGGTTAGGGTTTTCAAATTCTGTTTCCGATAACGGAATTAGGTTTCTCGAAATCGTTCTCTGGCGGTTGTCTTTTCAATTCGAGGAGAATACATTCGGATCTGTAGAGTTATCGACGGAGGAGACCGATATGATGGATGAGTTTAAGAAAGTGAATAGTTCACCGGAACTGGGTGAAGATAATGAGACGGAAAGGTCGGTGATTTGGGAATTCTTGGTTAAAGGTTTGGAACCCCAGCAGCATAATGCATCGGATGTTTTCTTTGTTGTATTTTTGATATGTGTTGCATATGGACATGTAGTTCTATGTTTTGTAATTACTTATACTCTGATTCTTGGGATTGTTTTTGTTGCTGTTGTGAATCGTATATTAGGGAGGCACTATCCACAGGCTCGGATTATGCGAGATGGTTTAAGTTTGGGTTTCAGACGGCTTACTGGGTTTATTCTTATTAGATGGTTTGTGAGGGATGTAGTCACGCAGATTCTGAGCATTTTGTTCTTAGGTGAAATTGGAGATCAGTATTCATTCTTCAAGATTTTTGTGCGGTTAAAGTCGATGCCTTTCCTGATAATGTCGCCATTCATTTGGGAACTCGAGAAGGATACTGCAAGTTTCTTGCTTGTGTGGATTTTCTTGGAGATAATTGTGGAATTCATTTTTGCTGTGGGTTCTTGGGTCGCAATTGTAGACCATAGGAGGGATTTGCTGGAAACTGTAAGAGAAGGGTGTTATTTGTTATTGACGATGTTTCAGCAGGCTGTTGTCATTCAATGTTTCGAGGTTATGCTATGCGGACCATTTACAAGGTGGATTTTGGTTCAGTATGTTGGGAAATACTTTACAACTGCTTTCCAGTCCGTGATGGAGGTTTATTTCATGGTGGCTTGGCTGATATTTTACTTTGCTGTGAGATCCATGGATGCTACTAATCTTGGAAGGACATTTGGGCGGAGAGAGCTGGAGGAGTTTATCCAGAGATGATGCTCAAATGATTGAGTTCTTAGCATTTTCTTTGCAGTCTATGAATGATTGAGCACTGCCATTATTTTGTGTTGCCACCCTGCTCCAGAAAAGTGTGTACTGCCATTATTTTGCAAACTTGGGCTTTTCCAGCTTATGCCCTACATTGTATGGTCTTCTTGATGTGATAACTATACAGGGCAATAGTCATATTCTGCCTAAACTGTGTTGTACTTGCAGGGCTGATGGCGTAGAACACACAGAAAACCATCAAATCCTTTTCTTCTCTTTTTTTCATGGGAGATTGATGGCATGTACATTTCGTAGAAACCTATGGCCAATTTTGGCCATTTTTCAGTATAGCCCGTTGTACTTTTGACATTCTGTAATTGACATCTAAGTAATATTTTTTTCTCAAATTTGGCTTTACTTAGTATAGGATGTGTTGAAACCATGGACTCTGGTTATTTATTGTTTTGGGTTGCAATTTTGACATTCCAACAACCATCATACCCATACATGGCATGTAAGCTCCTCTGGATGCAATTTGCTTTATATTCTAAGTACTTTACTGGTTTACATTTGTAGCAAATACCCTCCTCCTTCCCAATCCAAACACACGCACACACACACAAATGAAAAGGAAAATAAGGTAAACAATGTTTAAGAACGTATTACCACATGCCTCCGTCAACAAAGACAGCTGGACGCATAAACACAAGAAAGAATGGTGGATTTTTGTTTTATCTATGCACCATGCAGCCTCTGAATTTTGCTACAGTGATTATATTTGCTCTGTATCCCTTCTTTATGTTATTCTTCGGACCTCCTGAAATTGAGGAAAAAAAAAAAGGGTCATTTCCTATCGTTACCGGTTCTCCCTCCATAAGTATCCTGCTATTGCTACCCATTAACTTGTGTAGTATGTGCACTATGCAGCCTCTGAATCTTGTTACAATGACAACCTTTGCTCTGTATCTCTTCTTCATGTTATTCGTTGGATCTCCGGGAATTGGGAAAAAGTGTCATTTCCTATCATTACTGCTTCCCCCTTCCTAAGTATCTGCTGTTGGTATCCATGGCCATGAACTATACACCTTTATAACTCACTCTTTCTATAAGATCTAAGAAATTGTTGTACGCCTTCCTTCAAAGTGTGAATCAGCATAAAACAGATGCCTATTTTTGCCCCCCAAAATGTTATGCATAAAGCAAACTGTGGCCAGTTCCACCAACCAAGCTTTCATGGTCATTTTCTAGCACAATTATGCTACAAAATGTTAAATCCAGCCTCAGACAATATTTCCTCAGTCATTTACACAAGCCTATAATCTTCATCACTACCCAGGCGGTGAATAGAGAATCCATTGAATAGGCCTAGTTCTTTAAAGGATTATAGATTGACTCCCCAGCTTGGATCAACTCATTTCCTCCCAGACATTTGGACATGTGGAACAGTGCCCAAATAGTAAAGTGTACATCAGAGTCGCTCAATTGATCTTATGAAATGTCATCTATGCTCAGGAAGTGGGAAATGGTATAGGAAATGCAGACTTCTTGCATGCCATACGTCAAGTTGAATATGGGGACTGTAATTTGTCATTTATTGACATGGTAATTGGGTAATGTTGACCATGCAACTTTTAAGTATTTCTTGTGCATCCCCTCAATATCAGGGCAATAAGTTGCTTTGATCTTCTTTTTTCAAATTTAGTAGTTAGATAACAATTCATCCAACTGCTCACCAACTTAATTTATTCAGGTTCTCAGTGCAAGAACTGGGTGCCTCAATCTCACTGTTTCCATAGATTGACTGCAGCCTATAGCTGAGCATGTTGCTGCTGATAACAAGGTGACATGTAACATGTAGCCCTAAACCCATTCTATTTATTGTCTTAGAATCCCTTCTGCATGAACGTCGTGTAAATTTCATCCGCTTGCAATCTATGGGCTGAACTCTTCTGTTCCTTTTGACTTGTTATTTCTCCCAGAATAATTGTGAATTTGTTCTGGGGCATACCTTTTGGGATCGTGTATGTCGGCTTTGTTCAGAAATAGGAATCAAGAACCTTCTCAGGTCATGGCTAGTGCATATTTGTTGTTTGGCAATAGCCCTCATTGCATTTTTTGTGTTGAGGAGATAGGTTTAGGATGTCTCATTGGCCAAAGGCATCTGGAACATGGGAGAATGTCATTGCCCGAGTGCTAATCAAGTGGGCATTCCCAAGGATGGAAAGGTGAAACTGTTTCCCATTTACAGTTGTTACCTGAAGAAATATCTGTTATGACAGGTACGGTATGTATTCCCTTTTCGCTCTTATTGCACTAGTTGCTGGAGTTGACAAGCTTTCTTTTTCATCAAATGTACTAAAATGATAGAAATTTCCATTGTCTTTTTTTCTTTCTTGAATGACTCTTGGCACTTCGGGACAATGATATATTCTTGCTTATATGGTTATAATTTACTCAGTTATATCAGAGCCAAACAGATTGAAGTATGTAGTGCACTACACTTATTTCACTTCATCCTTGCATAAGAGAGGCCGCATCATATAAAGGGTCTCAGGCGGCTTTACATTACAAGAATACAGGAGATTACACATTTGACAAAAAAGTTTAGTGTTCCTGCCTACTCATTGCAGGACAATGTCTCTGGCTTAGCATCTACTTAGAAAAGTAACTGTTCCTGCGCGTTGGCAATACTGTTTTGTATGTGGAACATTGAGATGGAATTTTATAGTTCAGTAAGAGGACCTGTAAATGTAGATTTTGTCTACTCTTGCTTTAGGAAAGTAGTTGCATCACGAAGCTTCTTCTATCGTTGTTGGAATGAGCAATAGTCTCGGCCACCTCTAACACTTAGAATCAAATGAATTTGAAACAAATATTCGAAAATTGGAAGCACACATACATGCATACACAAAAACAGTAAACAAAACTAAAAGAATATAGTAAGATTTTACCGTGATTCACTCTTAAAAGTAGGGTTACATTCACGTTAAGCACCGACAAGAAAAGCTCATTGCACTAGTCGAAAAAATATTTACATCCTCATTGTACAAACTTACACCCTTACTATACACTCATGGGTCCTCTAACAAAAATGCCCAAAGATCACAAACAGATCAAAAGGCATACCAAAGGAACTAGAGAAAATGAAGAAAAAGAAGAGGAAGACGTACAAAGAAAACGAAAGGAAACCCTTAAGCAAAAGCAAGGCAACTCCTTTCTCAAATCTCAAGAAATAGAGAGATATAAATAGGTAGGGTATGAGACAAAGCAACAACAAAGATAAGTCAAATGATCAGATCAATGGCATCCATAGCAACAAGCAACACGACAAGAATTGCAATTGGGAGAATCAAACATGCCACAATACGGAACGACAAGGGAGGTTGTCATTTTGGCCATCCAAGCACATGGGCTCCAAAACAGCAGTGTTTTGGAGCAGCCAATATGTGGTTGCCACCTGGCCTTCCATCCCTGGTCCTAAAAAAGGCAATGTTTTGTGTTGATGTTTCAGGATACTCAACAGTCGTAAATTCCCCTCTGATCCTTTGTCCTTTTTTCTTAGTAATATGTTAGTGAACGGAACAGGATTAAATTCGATGCTATTGCAGCTTATCCCTGTAAATTTGTATCCGTTAAACTGTAGATATTTGGAACTAAGATTTGTGGTTATTGTTGTTTACACAATTAGTCTTTTATCAGTTCTTTCAATTTCTCAGTGGGTAAACGTTGGGACAAACTCCCAGTCAAGGTCCCCCAGCGGTTTACCGATCTCCCTTTTCGATTCAAGAAAGAAAAATAAAGGACAGGTCTTGATAATAACAATAAGATTGTTCCTTTATCACTAAAAGATCGTTGTTTAAGTTGTGAAAATAATTTTTTATTCTAAAACAAAAGTTAAGATTGCATATAAAAACATTTATTTTTTGTCCCTCATAAAAACGAAATGTGTGGTATATTCAAAACATTCATATTAATGAGTTTTATCACGGTGTATGAAATTTTAGTATGAACCTTTCATTTATACCAACGTATTACCTATCTCTATAGGGGAAAAAAACACCAAGAAATTTCACACTCAACAGTTGTTGAACATCAAGTACAGAGAGCTCAGATGTGTCTTTAATCGTTATGCATTATTACTTTTGACTGGTTAGAGCTCCCTCCTTAGAATTAAGAACATTTCTTTGGGTGAAGAAGCAATGAGTAAAAAAGCATTTGATTATCTTGGATTCAAATGCAATGAATTATTAACAGCTTGTAATGCCTACACCTATCATCTTCACGATCATTTAAACAGGAGAAATCACAGGCAAAAAGAGATTCCGGGATGCTCTGGCGAGGCAGCGCACCTGACGGCGCTGAGGAAGACGTTCTCGTCGCAGGGGATGCAGAGCTTTGAGGTAGCAGTGAAATCATACTCCTCGCGAGCTTGATCCAGCAAAGCCTTGAAGAGAGGGTGCTTGAGCAGTGTGATTTTGATCACAAATCTCTTGTAATCTTTCCCTACATACACTACCAAGTGACCCTTTGGAACATCTCTTGGAATGGACTTGTCTTCTTCAATGGAAGGCCACCAGCCCCATTGGTGGCAGCATTCACAGCTGCCTGCTGATGAAGGTATCACTCTCTTCCCCATCCTCTTCCACTTGTTAATGCATTTCTTTAGAAATTTTCCCTTCATCACCATCTCAATGTGATATATTGAGAGAGAGAGAGAGAGAGAGAGGGAGAGAGAGAATGTTGATTCTAGGAAAGTGAGAGGTATATATAGGGTAATCATGTAGACACTGTTTGTGGCTTGATAATTTCCCTTGTCAAATATAAGACATAATATCGGGTAAGGAAAAATTCATCAAAATACTGGGAGTTTAAAAAGTATTACTGCCCAATCATTCTACATGAGTTGAATGTACAAGATTCTATTTGAACATCATAAAAAATTCTCAGGTAAACTTGGCTTATTACTATTATTATTATTATTATTATTATTATTATTATTATTGCAATTACAGGAAAGAAATGATGCTGTTGTAAAATTTTGTATAGAAAATTATCAATATGTTCTAATGCAATGCATGCTTATTAATTAGTCTCTGTCTATCGCTATATATACGGATGATTATTTCTACAATGTATAAAACATTCTATTTGTATAATTATAAGCTAGTTTGATTCTAGTTTTACAAAGATTCAATTGGCTCCCATCTTCCAAGGAACACATCCACACACACGAGTGCTTTGATTGGAACATTAATTAAATGGTTGACATTATTTGCAGGCAAGGGAGTGTTGAGATTCAAAACGTGCATGGTGGATATATGTGTGTGTGTGAGAGAGTTGCCGTGCTGTACTTTGTCTTGTCTCTCCTTTGATCTCCATGTGAAATTGTACGAACATGCAGCTTCTCTCTCTCTCTCTCTCTCTCTCTCTCTCTATATATATATATATATTGTGTGAATCACTTCTTTTTATGAAGAAAGTGTAAAAATATGACTATCCTGGCTTTCATAAAATAAAAATGACAAATTTCGTGCATTGAAGACTTCTTTTTATTATTATTATTTTTTTCTTATTGTATAAGCTTTGAAGTTATTCAAAAGGGCAAAAAAGTACAGAGAGAAGCCCCCACGCGGGCTGCTGATAGATAAGATATGAAATGGGGATATGGAATGGGATAAGCCTTCTTGGGCAAAGTGCAATGCCCACTTACTTTTGTCAATGTGTTTTGTTACTCATCATCGTAGATATTGTAAAATATATATAAATCACTGTTGTTTTGAAGAGAGAGAAAAGGATGATGGTGGTGGTGGTGGTGGTGGTGACGGATTAATAGAAAATATATAATGAATCAAGAAAGTGCACAACCTGTCTTGAAAGAATCCATTCTCAGCAGCCAATCAATTAGCCGATCATCTTGGAACTTTCCCTGTAAAAGCTTGCTTGCTCGCTTGGAACCCACATTTGGGAGATAAGCCATCATCAAGTTGATTTGTTTTTTATTCAGCTCATTTATCTCTTAATTTCACGTGTTATGTATACTTCTTCTTCATTTTTAAAAACCAATTTGAACAATCAATGATAAAAATGGTGCAATTGTTGTGAAATAATCATAGTGCAATTTATTAGCCTGAACCAAATAGAATTAATCCACGTGGATGTGTATGCATGGGACAGCACATATATATAATATATATATATATACCCAAAAGCAGTACTGTACAATCCGTACTGGCTCTTGGATGTGAAAAAATGTTGGATTTGGGAAAAGTTTGTTCTGAGCAAGAGGCCATACGTGCATGCAGAAGATAAAATGGCAACAACATGGAAAAGGATCATCTGTCTTCCATCCATGTTTTGACTGCAGAGGCTGAGAGAAGACTCTGTGATATGAGATTCAAACCTAACCCTTAAATTTGGTGGATCATGCCATTGCACAGTCTTGAGATTCCAAACTTCTGCATCCCCCGTATCCATGGCGGATCTCAATTTTAACTCTTCCTCCACGCCCATAAAATTTGATCCCAATCTTGTGTAATGTACCCATACATGTATGATACATTCATATGATGTGGGTTTAACTGTTTCAGTGAAGTGAACTAAGAAACTTGGGTTGTCCAAGTCATCAAATGTAATCAAGATTTCAATCACGTCGGAGAATAAGAGCAAGCTCTCCGAGATGATATTGAAAGCCCACCCACTGATTCATCCCCCTGAGACAATTGTGTGATTTGTTTGGTTGATTTAAAAAACATAAAAAGTATCCCATTCCTAATGAATTCCCCAACTGTTATACTCAAATGAGAAATATGATCATAATAATATGTTAAAACTTTCATCTTATTATATAAGATCAGCATCTTAAGAATTTTCCTCAAAAATGTGTTGACTTTGGAGAAGAAGATTCTTGAAAGAGGGCACACACAAGAATGGGTGGGTGTGGAGGGGGGTATTGAGACAGCTGAGCTGGTTGTTGGCGCATCCGGCCACTAGCCACCAGCCACCGTGCACCCCCGGTCACCGGCCATCGTTTGATTGGACTCAAATTGGACAGAGGCATTTGCACGCAAAGATGGTAGCACCTTTGTATGAGCTGGCACCAATAAATCCAACCCTCCCATATAACTCCCTCCCATGCTTCCTCTTCCAGGACATACATGCATATACGATCCAGCAGATATATATATATATATATATATACATAGACACACATATACATACAATGTATTAAATTTTAATCTTATGATATGAACTTGATTAAATAAATTCAAATTCTTTAATCATTTCTACTTACTGTTCTACCTTATGAAAAAACCTCTTGTACTAAAAAGAGTCGTTTACTAAATTTTCTTTACTTTCTTTTATTTACCTCTTTTATTAAAAACTCATTTCATCCCATCCATTCTCTTCACACAAAAAAAAAAAAAAAAAATTATTCATTTTTCGTAAATGACTTATAATCATTTCTCTCATTTTCGTGCGTCAATTGAATTTTGGTACACTGTTCTCAATAATAGCCATTTCATTTTTTAGTACGAGTAAAATTATAAACAAAAATGACTTTATTCAACTATAAAATCCAACTGAGAGAGAATCGTAAAATACTCTAAAACATAACCATCACAATAGAGATTCAAACAAAAAAAGATCAAATGTAGATATCGTTAATAAATAACTATATTAACTTCCTAGAAGAAGAAACCAAAAGATCGATGAATGCGAGCAGGTTCGGCCCAAAGCATAGGCTACTGTTGCCTATGCCTAGGGCCCCCAATTTTTTTGGACTCCAAAAAATATAGCAGTTGTTGGTTGGGGTCCCAAAATATACAAGTAAATCAGCAGCCATCCTCGCCAAGAGAGCAAGTAAAATAAAAAATTAAACTTTGACCATTGAGAGGCATAAGAGAGAGAAGGAGAACAAAAAATTGAAAAAAAGAAATTTTTAATAATTTTTATTATCTTTTAAAGGGTCACAAAATTTATTATGGCCTAAGGCTCCACTAAGTCTTGGGCCGGCCCTAGATGTGAATCGTCTTTTTCATTTTCGTAGGCGGCACTAATTGTTTAGGGAAAAGAAAAACATTAGCTCAGCCCACATAATTGTGCATAAAGAGAGATCACAAACAATAATAACCAAAAACTTGTACAAGAAAAAGCTCTAACAGAAGGGTTGTCATTTGTGTTACTTACTCCTACTTGTATACTTCATATGATTCAACATATTTGCTAATAATGCTTTCTAATCCAACTCAAAAAATGTTAACGAGACTTCATCCATAATCATAAACAGAAAGAAGGGTCCTCGCACACCAGTGATCAGATCGAGACTAGAAAAACATGTCTTGATCTTCTTCAAGTTTGGCCAGTAGGTCACCACACTGGATTCTTAAAACTCCCTTAAAATGTGTGCCCAAGCAAGCAAGCCAGGGTTTGGCATCTTCAACCAAAGGAGCTTAAACATTTTGAGCATCCTACAGTTCAGGATTCATATGAATTCTTCCCATAGTTACCAACATCAAACAAGCTGAAAGGACAAGAAAACTGGGTCCCCCTCTTGAATGGGCAGCTTCTTGTTTCTGGGCACCACAAGAAATAAGGCTAATAGAGACAGAAGTACATGGTTACTTAATCTAAATGAACCTTTAGGGGAAAAAAAAAACTGTCATTGATTCTCTAGGGGTGATCAAATTGCTTAGTCACTAAAAATTTTTGGAGAATCTCTAGCAAAGGTGACAATCACAAAGCCTAAAGTAAAATATTAACATTAAACTTTAGGAGTGAAAGCTTGACTCTTTAGTGATGATATTATGTTAACAACGATAAGCACATAGAGTCCATGGAGAACACAGCAGCTTAATGTGGAACAAGAATCTTACTAAGCATCGACCACATAAACTTCACCTGATCAAAACAGACCAACTTTAAGCTAGTCAAAATCATGTTTTGATTAGGTTAAACATGGGCCGTGTAATGAATTGAGTCATCTAAAATCTCAAATTCGAGTCATTAGCACGCACAAAGAGAGCACGAGCATTAGTGGGTTTCAAGTATGTAATCCTTGATGCAAGGAACTGGCAAATTGAAAGCATATCTTTATTGTTCTGAGAATTTTTAAGTTAATTTTTAAATTTCAAGCAAATACTATTTTGAGACCGATAGTAAATTGCCACGTATAGACTCTAGGTAACTCACAAAATAAAGATCACATTTTTTCGTTAAATCTGTGCATGTAATATTACTTCTTTTTGTACAAAACATGTTCAAATATTATATTTAAAGTCACTTTTAAGGAACAATAATGTATCGAGCCTTAATTTCACTATGTGAGATCAACTAAAAATTTTTGAAAGTCAAAAATAATTTAAATAAAAACACATCTTTTGTATTTATATACACCCATATACTTTAATTGAAAACATTTTATACCAGTTCAACTTCAAAGAAGTTCGTGAAAGACAAACCATATCAGGATGCTCAATTGCCAAAATACTTTTTTAACACGAATTCACAGCTAAATTGCAATATTATATAGCTTACAAGTTAAATGGCTCCCGAAGGGACCTGGAAGGCCCCAGCTAGATTCCCTAGCAAAACTAACAAAAAGAGGATAAGTCCTAGCCTATGATAATTTGCATCCTAAGTACCATATGAAGCCCAAAAAAAAAAAAAAAAAAAGAAGTGCTGAAAACTTTAATATGCATTACGCGCCCAACATTCAACAGATTTCACATTATTATGTTTCTGTACGTCAGACTCAACCTGAAACTTTAATATGAATTTCATGATGGCATGGCCAGCCTTCAAAAGATTCCACACTATGTTTATATGCATGTCAGACTCAAATCCAAAGTAATCAGAACTAAGGTACTAACACGTTCTCCAGTATATTGTCCTGCTGCAGTTGACTAAATCCTCCATGTTCAAGTCCTTGTGCCCAGAATTCTGTGGTTGAGCGGTAGAGTGGAAGAGGAGACATGGCGAACACATGAGAGCTTGGCCTTGCAGTCCCTGGGGTATGGATGAATGATGGCCAGTTCACTGACACGGCGAAGCACAGATTTCGGCAAGGGCTGCCAGGCATGCTTTTGGTTTTGCTCATCCTGCATCGTCCATTTTCAGGTACTTCAATATTGCAGTCATCATTGTCGACTATCACACAAAATGCAATATCTTGTTCACTCCAAGCAAGAAAAATAATACAGTCGGAATGATACAATATGAGAATTATCAGAAGTGTCTCTCTAAAAAAGGAACTCTGTTTATCGTACAGAATAAGTCCAAAGCCGGTTGAGAGCCAACCGGAATTCCTCAAACTGCTAACTTACGCCAAGTTGAAAGGGAAATTTTTGTGTGTCTGTATTTTAGTCAACATACCAGGTAGTTCTAGAATATTATTGATAGTATGTTTGAAGTAATAGCTACTATAAGACTACTGTCTTTAATATGCCGGTGCAATTCATTTTGCAGATTGTGGAAATAAGAGATCGGGAAGCCAACAGGCCGAGAATATTGCAAAGATGAGGATCAAAAGTTCTAGGGAAGTTAGAGATAGAGGAAAAAGAAGATAATTCAGTTTATATAATTTAGTTTAAATTGTATTCCTAAAATTTAGAGATAGCTAGTTTGTATTTTAAATAACTTAATATCCTGTAAATAGAAGAGACTTCTATAGGATGTAGATGTCTTGTACTCATATGCATATATACATCATAAGCATGAATGAAAATGGTGTGTTTTTCCTTTCTCCTAAATATTTTCTACATGGTATTAGAGCAGGTTTGTTTTTCCTCCTATTATCAAACCCTAAGGGATTAGCCGCCGCATAATCCAACTCCCTTTTACCCATACCTTCCAGTCTTGCTGTTATTCACAATGGTCGGCAGAAGTAGCCAATCCTCCGAGATCATTCCCCTACCAAACAGCAACCCTAGAACCATTGACAACAACATGTTCACCATTACGGGGCACAAGCTAAATGGTCAGAACTATTTTCAATGGTCACAGTCAATGTTGATGTTCATATGCGACAATAGAAAAGATGATTACTTAATCGGAGCCACAACCAAATCGGGAGAAGCAGAATCAGGGTTCAAAGCTTGGAAGTCCGAAAATAATATGAAAAATAATATAGTGATGTCTTGGCTCATCAACTCTGTGACAAACGAAATAGGTGAGAATTTTCTTCTTTATGACTTTGCACAAGAGATTTGGGCGGCTGCTAGGGAAACCTACTCAAATATTGAGAATACCTCTAAATTATTTGAGATAGAGAGCATGCTTGATGATCTAAAGCAAGGAGATTCCCATGTTACACAGTATTTTATCTCCCTAAACAAGTATTGGCTTCAATTGGATAAGTGTGATACTATCCAATGGAAGTGCACAGATGATTCAGCAAGGTACAAGCAGATTATGAAAAAGAAGAGACTATACAAGTTTCTCATATGTTTGAACAAAAACCTAGATAGAGTAAGAGGGAGAATTCTTGGTACAAAGCCTCTGTAAAGTCTTAGAGAGGCGTTTGCAGAAGTTCGAAGGGAGGAAAGTCAGATGAAAGTCATGTTGAAGCCTACAAACCCGACCTTGGAGCAATCAGCTTTAATCACCCGGGGAAGCCATCAAACTTCAGTCAAACAAAAGAAGGGGTGTCCTTAGTGTGATCACTGTCACAAGACAGGCCACACTAAGGATACTTGCCGGAAAATCCATAGAAAGCCACCTGATTGGAAGTCTGGCCCATGAAAGGAAGAGTAGAGGTAGGAAGAGTATAGGTACCTTAGCCTCCAAAGGAAACCACAATAGCCCCATCACCCAACCTATTTAGCAAAGAACAAATGGAATGGCTTCAAAATATGTTTGGTAAGACCCAGATTTCTCAGTCTCCTACATTGGCATCCGGCTCTATAGCTCATAAAGGTAACACCTTGCATGCCTTGACTGCTAAGACTAATTTTTCTACTGCATGGGTTGTTGATTCAGGGGTTTCAGATCACATGACTAGAGATAATAATCTACTAACTAGATTTCAACCATGCAAGCAAGATTGGATGGTAAGAATTGTCGATGGCTCATTGTCAAAGGTGGCTGGAATAGGATTAATGGTTGTATCTACAAATATTACCTTAAATTCAGTACTCTTGGTGCCAAATCTAGACTGTAACCTACTATCAGTTAGTAAGTTATCTGTTGATCATGATTGTGTGATTAAAATTCTCACAAAATCAGTGTGAATTTCAAAATCGAATTTCGGGGAAAACGATTACCAGTGTTGAGGCATGTTCAGGACTCTACATTCTTCAAAGGACTACTTCCAGCAATAAGCTTGCTCATTACAACAATTGTTCCTCCATTAAATCCTCTATTTCTCTCTCTAATTTTCATTCTAACAATAATAGTGCAATCATGTTATGGCACTATAGACTAGGACAACCTAATTTTGTTTACCTCTGAAAACTGTTTCCCTCATTGTTAGAGAATCAAGACCCACATCTGTTGCAATGTGAAATTTGTTAATTCTCTAAATATATTCGAAACACTTATCCTAGTCAGACCTATACTCCATCTTACCCTTTTTCTTTAATTCATAGTGATGTGTGGGGGCCTTCGAGGGTTAAAAACATTACAGGGGCTCGTTGGTTCATAACTTTTATTGATGATCATACTCGCCTTATTTGAGTATTTTTCATGAAAGATAAATCTAAAACTGGTCCTATTTTCCAAACCTTTCATTCAATGGTGGAACAACAGTTTAATGCTAAAATTCAGATCTTAAGGACTGATAATGGCAAAGAATACTTTAATTCTATTCTTGGTCATTATCTCTTCCAACACGGCATTATACATCAAAGCTCATGTGTTGATATCCCCCAACAAAATGAGTCGTTGAATCGAAGAACCGACACTTGTTAGAAGTGGCAAGATCCCTATTGTTTTCTACTAATGTCCCCAAACATTTCTGGGGTGAGGCTATCCTTACAGCCATGTACCTTATAAATAGAATGCCCTCATGCATCCTAAAGCATCAAACTCCTAGTCAACTTCTCCTCACCTCCTTTCCTCACTCTCGGATTCTTTCACAAATTAGAAGCAAGCTTGATCCTAAGTCCATCAAATGCATCTTCCTAGGCTACTCTCCTCATCAAAAAGGTTACAAATGCTACTCTCCTGAGCTTTAGAAATTCTTCACCTCTATGGATGTAACATTTTCTGAGCATCAACCCTATTATCCCAAATTTGATATTCAGGGGGAGAACACTCAAAATAACTCTTTAGAATACCAGATTTGGGATATTTTATCCTTCCCTACTGATAACCAGCTCCCTGCCAATAACCAACAGCTTGAGGAACTAGATTCTAATTCCTCAATCAACCATTCTCCTTCTCCTACCAAGGAATTTCCAGTTTATTCTCAGAGACTGTCTAAACATAAGAAAAGTGAGGACCAAACATGCCCTAGGACAGTAGGACTAATCGAGAGATTGACCCAAATTCAGATTCGGTGATAATAAGGGGAAGGAATACAGCCACTGGTGAGAATTCTAACATTGCTTCTATTGATGATGAGGATTTACATTGAACTATTGCCTTGAGAAAGGGAGTAAGATCATGCACACAATATCCTATACAGAACTATATCTCATACAAGGGTCTCTCACCCAAATTCAGCACATTTGTTTTAAATGGGGATAAAGTGCAGGTTCCCAACACTATTCAAGAGTCCTTTCAACATCCTAAGTGGAAGGAGGTTGTCCATGAGGAAATCAAGGCTTTGGAAAAAAAATGAGACATGGGATATCACTAATTTACCTCCCAAAAAGAATCTTGTGGGGTGCAAATGGGATTTTACAGTAAAATACAGGGAGGATGGAAGGATTTACAGGTTTAAAGCCTGACTAGTGGCAAAGGACTTCACCTAATCCTATGGTATCGATTACCAAGAAACATTTGCCCATGTGGCAAAGCTAAATACCATCAGAGTTTTGTTGTCCCTAGCAGCAAATTTGGATTGGCCTTTGCACCAGTTAGACGTAAAAAATGCATTCATAAATGGAGATCTAGAAGACTACATGAAAATTCTCCCTAGATTTGAAACTAAGCTTATAAGAAACAAAGTATGCAAGCTAAAGAGATCACTCTATGGACTTAAACAATCCCCGAGAGCCTTGTTTGAGAGATTTACAAGAGCAGTCAAGAAGCATGGATACAATCAATGCCAAGCAGACCACACCTTATTCATCAACCACTCCTTGGAAGGTAAAATTTCTATTCTAATTGTATATATGGATGATATCATTGTTAAGAGAAATGATATTATTGAAATCAAAAGCCTTAAAAAAATACTTGCAAGGGAATTTGAGATTAAGGATCTCGGAAGTCTAAGATACTTCTTAGGCATAGAAGTTGCAAGGTCCAAAGAAGGGATTTCAGTCTCCCAAAGGAAGTATATCCTAGATCTCCTAAATGAGACAGGGATGTTGGGTTGCAAGCTAGTAGATACTCCTATGGAATCTACGGAAAAATTAGACATTGGCAAAGAAAGCACTTCAGTTGACAAAGAGAGATATCAAAAGTTGGTGGGAAAGCTCATTTACATGTCACATACTAGACCGGATATAGGCTTTTATGTGAACATTGTAAGTCAATTCATGAATGATCCCAAAGAAGAGCACTTGGAAGTAGTTTATCACATCCTAAGGTACTTAAAATTAACTTCAGGCAAGGGATTAATGTTCAGGAAAATGGCAAACCGAGGGATAAAAATCTATAGTGATGTTGATTGGGCTGGGCCAATCCTAGATAGAAGATTAATCTCTGGATATTGTTCATTTGTATGGGGAAATCTAGTTACTTGGCGCAACAAGAAACAATTTGTTGGGATCATGAATGATCCCAAAGAAGAGCACTTGGAAGTAGTTTATCACATCCTAAGATACTTAAAATTAACTTCAGGCAAGAGATTAATGTTCAGGAAAATGGCAAACCGAGGGATAAAAATCTATAGTGACGTTGATTGGGCTGGGCCAATCCTAGATAGAAGATTAATCTCTGGATATTGTTCATTTGTATGGGGAAATCTAGTTACTTGGCGCAACAAGAAACAATTTGTTGTCTCTAGAAGCAATGTGGAGGCTGAGTCTAGAGTTTTGGCTCAAGGATTTTGTGAAGGAATATGCCTAAGATGGCTGCTTCAAGAATTACAAATACCTATGACAGAGCCGGTACAAGTATTGTGTTGTAACCAATTGGCTATTAGTATTGCAAAAAATCCGATTCATCATGATCGGACAAAACATGTGCAGATTGATAGGCATTTCATCAAAGAGAAGATAGAAGAAGGCGTATTCAAGTTAAGCTACACTCCTACTAACAGTCAAGTAGCTGACATTCTCACTAAGGCTCCACCAAGAAGAATATTTGATGAATTAAGCTGCAAGATTGGCCTAAATAACATACTCAACCCAACTTGAGAGGGAGTGTGGAAATAAGAGATCGGGAGGCCAACAGGCCGAGAATATTGCAAAGATGAGGATCCGAAGTTCTAAGGAAGTTAGAGATAAGAGGGAAAAGAAGATAATTCAGTTTATATAATTTAGTTTAAATTGTATTCCTAAAATTTAGAGATATCTAGTTTGTATTTTAAATAACTTAGATATCTTGTAAATAGAGTAGACTTTTATAGGAGACAGATGTCTTGTACTCATATGTATATATACATCCTCTACACGAATGAAACGGGTATGTTTTTCTTTTCTCCTAAATATTTTCTACACAGATGATCCTAGTTTTATGTAAAACCTACATCCAATAGACGTATGTGTGTATAAATATGTATATATATGCTTACCCACATCTGTTTAATAAATTACATGTATTTACACCTATATGATAACCAAAAAGCAGAGAAGAAATGCACCAGCAGATACAAGCATCAAGCACTTGGGATAATCTATATTGTGTTGCAAGCCAATTAGAGGTTGGAAAGAGTCAAGAGGTCAAGATCAAATAATGGACTTTGAAATCTAGCAAACATGCTATATGAGTAAACTATGTGATGGAACATGACCATATCAGTTGTCCTCATTCACTACTATCTTATGAATCCTTTTCATATAAAGATGGTGTCAAAATTTTATCTTATCATTCCCTTGCTAGAGGCTTGCATAAGGAAGGCATCCAGCATAAAATTTTGCCACATTGTTCTTTTATAAGGATTTGTATTATCAATGTGACTTTTTGAAGTCAACTGAAATTAAATGTTGTATAACTGACAACATGATTAGGATAAGGTGCATTTCATCATCATGGTGAAGAAATTTAAGAAATTAGAAAATTTGCATCAAGTTCATGATATAGATACCTAAAAGATGAGAGGATGTGCATCCTGCACAATTAAAACTATATTTTAAGTAGGATTAGGTTTGATCTAAAAGCAAACAAGAGTGCCAAGACAAAGATGTTTGAGAACACAAAGAAGGCAGCAATCAAGGAAATGAATCATTTTTCCCCAACGAGAATGCCTTGACAGGATAAGTTCCATATTTTGACTACTCATAAATTGATGATAGTGCTAATTGACCGTTATAATTTTCCACACCACAAAATCCTCCAAGCATTTTGACAAAGCATGAATCTTATGTTCATATTTTAGAAGTTCCATATCTCCAAACCACAAAATCTTATATTCATATTTTCCTGTTATGCTCATAAATGTTCTTATTTTTTACATAAAGCCTCTTCTGAATATAGAAATGATTGTGGACACATTACAATGACAATACGATGCCTAAGATGGTTGCCAAGGCTACTAAACTGACATGCCTGGTGCTGTGTCTCGGTCTTGTGCTTTCACATTTATAGTCACGTATCGATTTCATATTTAGCACTGGTAGGCATCAGATCCCACCCCCCCCACCCCCCCACCCCCTTCTTCTCTCTTCTCCAATAGGAAGGCATGGGATCTATATAGTCAGGTTCAGGTAGATAATGGAAAAATCATTATGACCCAAAGTAGGTTGGGGACGTGGTAGAAGCCTAGAAGGTTAGCCTACTTCAGACCATGCCCTAGCAGTATTACAATATCATAGATACCCCTACCATATAATAATGGTATAAAAAAAATACCTTATTACAAAAGAAATATTCAAATTTAGTTTCCCTAATTTTTCGCATAAAAAAAATCTACTTCAATTGTGTGTTGTGTTTTTACTATATATTTCAAATGTTTAAATTGTCTATAAATTTTTGAAGTTTTATGTGGGTTTTAACTTGTCCAAACCTATTCAGCCAATCCTACTTTGCAAAAGCAGGTGGGAGATGGGCTAAGGGTGTTCAACATGTCATGGATACCGAATCCAGGGGTAGAATTTGTTGCAGGCATGGGAGCAGGTATTCAACAAGATTTTTCTATTAGAGGCTGGATAGAGTTGAGCTAAAACATCCCACACCACTCTGTTGACATGACAAACCACTCTAGTTAAAGGTTAACCATTTAGGTAACCAGATAAACAAATTAGCAGAACAACATTATCAGAGCCATTTATTAGAGGGCCAACCAGCCAATTCAAACAAAAGGACAAAAGGAAGAATGAGGAAAAGTATAACACACTGAACCTCTCTGCTGCGCTGATTTTGTGAACAGCAAGCTCTTAAAAGATTCCGCCATTTGTCCTATAGAGTTCACAAGTAAACTTTCAGCTTCGCAGGCTATGCAACTTTTTAGAAGATTAAGCATTAGTGCTTACTTTGAGATCCACAGGTGTCCTATGAGCAGATGATGAGAATAGGAGCCTCTTTATTGCAGTCCATTTTCCAACTCCACACTGAGAAACACCCTCAATTAACCTTGTTACCTCTGAGAGCTTCCAAGGTCTATGATGCTTCCTCTGACCACCATAATATTCTGATCTTACTGCTGTTGTGCATTCATCTTCTGAATCATCTGGAGAAGGTTCATTTTCATAGTTTGCTCCCTGTAAGTGAGGGAAAAATATATAGGAAGTAAAGTTTTAGGAATCTTGAGGCAGTAAGTTAAAATGCTCAAATTAATATGCCAGCACCTGGTTTTTGTGCGTGTGTGTGTGTTTTTTTTAACAACAAAAAGCAGGTAATTTGGTTGTGACCAAAGGACTACCTCATAGCCCTTTTTGTGGTTCTCTCAAAATGTACTTGTAATCCAAGCATCCTACTCTATTGACTAGAAATTAATTACTTAAAGATGGAAATGAATAAAATTACATAAGATTGGCCGTGTATTGATGGAGAAAGCCAGGGGATGTTGAAATTAAATTAAGTGGATTTTCTTAACTTCTCATGGAAATTGTATAATGTTAGAACATGACAAATAAAGTAGAAATTTCCTACCAATGTGGGCAAATGCTCATCCAAATGGTCTTTGCAAACTCCAGAACCATGCTGCACTTGACTACCAGCATCATGACGAGACTCCTCAGGAACCAACATCATTGCTCTGGATCCAATATCATGATCCCTGTGAAGTTTACTTTCCATGAGCTTGTCTTCTGAAACAGAAGCAGAAATCTCACATCTTCTCCTAATACATCTTGAATTAAGGTCCGATGATTCTTCAATATATCTCCTAGTAGGCTTACGCAATCTCTTTTCTGTGAGGAGTGTCTCTATTTGCTCAGCCCCAGCAGGATTGTTTCTCAATACATCTTTAACACCAGGTTCTTGTTCTACACCTTTTTCTCCTGGATAAGCAATGTTTTCTACCAGAACTGTTGTACTAGACAGGTTCCTTGCGGTAAGACCATGAGTCAAATTTTTATCATTTTGCTTCTCACTTGAAGAGAAGACACTTTCTTCCAAGAAATCTGAAACCTCTTCCAACTGGTTGACCTTTGCTAAATCAAATGAGGTAGGGAGTTGCATAGAAAGACTGTCAGGAACTGGTGTTTTACACTCACAGTAGCAGCCAAAGACACCATCTAATTTGCAAATATTATTTTCAAGTAGATCATTATGGCATTCAGGCATCCGAACAAATGTTTCCAGTGATGTAGACATCCCAAGAGTTCTATCAGCACTTCTGCCAAACCCTGGAATCTGATGTTCTAAACCTGAATTCCCTGAATGCAATGCTTCACTGGAATTACAATCTGATTTGAGAACTCTTTCAGCAAATTCAATATCTGCCCCATGAAATTGTTAAAAACAAATATAAGAGTAAATTATTGGGGAAAAACAGTGAATATAAAAGTAATCAGTATTAAGCATAATGGCTTCAAACTACACAATACTAACAATAAGAAGGTTCACCTAGAAGATAATCATCACATGCACTGCTAGTGTCATTTGCGGCTTCAAGAATTTCCACCTTACCAACTTCGCATGGCATTACCTCTAATACCTACAAATTAAACCATATAGCATCAGTATAGCTACATCCATATGACAAACACCATTTAATGGATGTACAAACACTATTTAAGGTTTTTATTACAGATGTATGCATGAGATCTTTATTCAATGGACTGATATTTGAGTAGAACCTAATTATATCAGGGACAAACACAGATAGGTAATACAGTCTCAAAAGCAAAATGTAAAAACAAGCCCAAGAAGACTGTGATTCTGGTAGACAGGTCAATGCACCCAGATCCACATAATTCTGTTGTCAGAGAGGGATGTGCAAAGCTGGTGTTTCACATGCATTAACACACCAAGCTCAACGTTAAAGAAGAAAGATGGCATATGATGAATTTCACATAGGAAGTTTCCACTGGAGATATTAGCTCTATACAAATAGGAGAAATGAACCCAAATGGAAACTCTGTGGCCGGCTGTTTAAGTTTCCATGATTTTATTCTAATACTCAAAGGTGAGCCAATGGTGTGAATTAGGTATGTTGTCTAGCATAAATGACATTTGAGTGTGTGTGGTGGGGGGGGTGTGAACATGATAAGTGACACAAATATGTATCATGCAGGGCACTTCAAGTACTCACATATATAAAATATGAGCATAGCTGGGATGAGAACATTACAATGCATGTGCAAGGGCAACCATACCAAAAAAAAATATATATATATATATATTGTCCTTAAGAGTAGCGCCTATTGAAGGTGGTATGTGCAAGACATGATTAAAATAGTTTGAACATGTGAAAAAAAAAAAAAAAAAGCCCAATAAACTCTCATGTGAAGAGAGTAGATCAAATAAAAGAAATCGTAGCCAAAAAAGGTAAGGAAAACCAAAAGTAAACTTGGTGAGAAACTCTCAGACATGATTGGGATAAAATGACCTTATAGATGATATGTTATCATAGAAATGATTGGTGAGCTAATATTCATGTAGCCAACCCCACCTATTGGAAGACTTGACTGTGTAGAGTGGTTACTGTAATCTGCAGAGTGCTGCAAATGTCTTTGAAAGTTAAACTACTATAAACAGTAATCAAACACTTTATACCAATCAAGTGTCAATACTTGTCTTCAGTAATACGTTGAATATTGAAAATGGCTTGAGCAAGATAGAATTGGATCTCAAATCTTAGCTAGATCTAGGCTTCCCTCAGACCAAAACAAAAAACTAAATGCATGTAAGCTTAAAGTTCATTGAACAGAGACCTTTTCTGAGGTCTGCTTAAAATATACATTCTACCCCCCAAGTTCTAAAAATTACAATTATCAC
Source organism: Diospyros kaki (assembly GCA_036245055.1). NCBI lineage: Eukaryota > Viridiplantae > Streptophyta > Magnoliopsida > Ericales > Ebenaceae > Diospyros > Diospyros kaki. The sequence goes on from BSEG01000009.1 coordinate 40,230,810, forward strand.
CCTTGTTTTGAACTTCAATAACACTTCCAAACTTCCCACTATAGCCCTGTCAGTCAACTAACAGCTTGACTTGGTCAAAATATAAATCTTTTTTACTAGCCTAACATACCCTTTCCATTATGTTAAAAAAAAATCAAATTAATTAACTAATTAATCAGCCAAATTAACTTTTAATTACTTGATCTTCTAGAAACACACACTCCCCTCCATTCCCTGCCTATAGCCCAACAAGCTGACCAACCCAGGCTAAAACCAACCACCAGCCAGTCCTTCATCATTTTACCAATAACAAGCCACCAACATACATTACCCCAACCAAGTTACCTGCTACCAACCAACCAAAACAACCTAGTGCCGCCACCCAAAGTCTTCAATCCTGAAAACACCACCACCATGCTACGAGCAGGAGACCATGAATATGCCTTGAGATGAGAGGACCTCATCCTTGACAAAGTAGGAGTGTCCAGAAAAGGCAACATTGAAGGATGTTATGGAGCCATCCTCCATGGTAGGGTGCTAAAGACTGATGGAGTTGTCCCCTAACATTGTAGTGATTGTGCTGGAACTCTTAGTCGCAGCAATCCCGGTGACCCTGTTAGTATGAGCCCTCATTGCTGCCAGCTAAACCAGAGTCTCCAGCACTCTCTATCTCTCTTAGCAATCAATGCCCGTATCTTTTCTGAATTTGACAGAGGGAAATGAACATAGGAAGACAAAAGAGACAAAGGATTGGGGCAACAATGCATGCACACACACACACACATATATGGGTAGCTTTGCATGGTACTTGGGTTGAAACATGCACAGTGCAAAAATGGTGAGAGTAAGAAATATGATTGATAAAATTAGATACATCAGGAGAGAGAGAGCGGGTGAGGAAAGAGATTTATTTTTATTTCATTTTTTTCCTCATTTTTTATATTTTTGGGGACACTGCTTTATCTTCTTTTGATTTTTTTTAACCTTTTTATTGGTTTTGTTGACTCTTTTTTTATCTTCTTGTAATTTTAATTAAAGCATGATTTTGATATGTAAGGGCAAAGCATCTAATTAACCAATCCCAGGTAATTACTTTAAGCAACATAATCTTAGAGAAATACTCATTTTAATTTTCAAATCAAGGGTCAGCATGTGTATTTTAGGCAAACCTCAAAAGTGATTAGTATAATTTACCCTACAACAATAGCATATCAAGCCTAAATCCCAATATGTGGGTCAGCTACATGATTCAAGTAAATCATCAATCATTTCTATATATTGTCTGATCTTCAATAAGGCCTTTATAACTCATATCATACCTAAGAGTCTCCCACCAAGTTTTTCTTGGTGTTCCTCTCTACCTCTTGCTAAAGGCTTGTTCCATTCCATTCACTTTCCTCATAAGAGCCTCTATTGGTCTTTTTCTCAGAGCCAATACAATTTACACTAAATTTAAAGATACTTTTGAGTTAGCAGAGTTCATAGGATCATACAACAATGAATTTGTTCACAAAGTTTCGCTTTAAGATCATCATATAAGAAAAGTTATTATGGCCATTTGGTGATGCTAACATTAGCCAAAAGTACAAGTGCACATGGATGAATCTAATATAGAAATCAATCCATTTAGGCAATCATATGAAAACTTGCAGAAATGCATTGAAACCCCAAGAATAAAATGTTAAAAACAATGAAAAGAGACGTTGTAAAATGTAGAGAAAAAAGGCATAACGTACTTCCAGTTTCATATCATCTTCCCCTTTCTGAGTAACATCTGAATCCAAACAACCTTTGCAGAACCACAAAAATGCAACACTGTTAGAATCATTTGTTAGTGAATAGAAGAAAATAAAAACCACTAAGAAATGCCAGGAATCAATTGTATATATGTCCAATGAAAGAATTCAACTCGTCGTGTGATAATTAATCCTGTATCCCTAACTGCTAAGGCCAAGAATATGGGAACTTCAAAATGTGAATATGCGTGCTGGGTAGTATCTGAAACCAGCCAATCTTGGAAGAATCACAAAAATCCAACATTATACAACAATCACAAGATCTATTAAACTAAAATGTCCACATATTGAACAAAGATTATTAATAACCCAAAAATTTCTCATAAGTGCTCCTTGCACGCAAAGACACAGTAGCAACACCAGTTGTGAACCATACCAAATTTGCATGGAAGATTTTCAATTGCCATGGATTTGCTGGGATTTTCCATATCAAAACCTAAGATGTGATCCACTGAAAGATGATCATCTTTAGGTTCCACAAGTAGGCACTCAACTTCAATTGCCTCATCTTCTAATGCAGGAAGAAAGGAATTTCCTTCCACAACCTAAGAGTAGAAAACACCATGTTACATCACAAGTTCATGAAAGGAAATAAATCAAGTGGAAAGAGACCAACACTGATCCAACCATCATTATACGAAAGCAAATACACATTAGACAGAAGTTTCAGTTGTTTGCTGGATCACTAGTTCAGAGCGCTTGACATTTTTTGGGACTTCATCGGAAAAATGAAGCTACTTCATGATGTCATTGCTGCAAGTGATCATGCCTTCAGCAAAGGTGTATAATTGGTGTTGTTTTATTGTTTATCTGGATTCTGAGGAGCATTTACCAAGAATATAATTTTCCTTCATCTAAAATCAGTTCAGATAAAAAATACAAAAATAAACAGTAAAATGCACATAAAAGACCTAAGACCAATATAATAGCTTCAAATCACATATCTTCAGTTGGTTGACAAAAGAAAGAGAAAAAATAAATTAATAAATAAAAACAGGGGCAAGATTTTTCACTAATAGCTAGAGAAATTAAAATCATACAGTTTAAGGTCAAAATTCTAACACTAGGTATTGGTTTTGGATGATTTGCCAATTGAATATATTTAATCAAATATCATAAACTAACAAAGAAATCCAATTTCTGGACAAAAGGGACAAATTTATGATGCTAAAAAATGGCAGACCTAATTTTGGGACATGAACTGACTTTTATATGAAGTAGTGTAGGAGAAAAAAATGAGATGGAACTTTAATAAAGCATCAAATCCTAACCAACTATGCATTTTTCTTAACCACTTGGGGACAGCTATGTCTGTCTTGTTTGCCATTCTGCTTTTCCAAAGCATGCCATCCACTAGGGCTCCATCATTTAGAAACCCGACACTCTAATGCTGTTAATATTCGTATTAATTGAGCCACTCTTTAACTTGTTACATTTGTATTAATTGAGCCACTCTTTGAACTTGTTGTACATTGTAAAACAATTTACTTGATTTTCATTCATTTTACTTTCAGAAGATGCAGATATACTTTATCGAGAATTTTTCTATTTTTAATCACTTCTAATTCCACAACACATTCACCTTAGCCACACTTGTTTGACTAAAATTGCATTTCACATTTTCAACAACAACATACAACAACATATCCAGCTGTTATCCCACTATGTGGGGTTGGCTACATGAATTCTAGACTTCTATGTGGGTTACATCCCAACAAATAGTTTGTCTAGAATTCATATTTGGATCCGACTAGGTTTTACGCTGGCTGTCGGCTACCTAACGCAACCCTCCTCCTTTATCCGGGCTTGGTACCGGCAGTGGATAATAACCCCTGGCGAAGTAATGATGAAATGAAGTTTGAACACTATCTTCACATGGAGAAATTTCATGAGATGGTGGTGAATGAAGATAATTGATATAGTTGTGTTCCATAACTTAGTTGACATGGTGAAACCAACAAGAACAATATGGAAACACTGCATTTCACATTTTCAATTTAGTACAAATTATTTTAAGCCTTTTTTCATTTTAAAGCTTTTCAGCGAATTCCCAACTGAACATGTGCCTTTATTTTGTTTTATCAACTAAAGCAACGTAAGAACCATGTTATTTGATCTTCTATATATCTAGCGGATTTATTCATAACATAAAAAGATAAGATTCAATTAATTGATTTGCTAAACCACCCTAATAAGAGATAATCCTCCCAGACTTGCTGTGCTTTGAAACCTGTTAAACTCATGCCAAATTGAATATCCTCATCCATCCTCACCTCTCCTAAGTTAGACAATTTAAACTCACCTCGAACACAAAAAGTAGAATACAAAGTTAAAAAAATTATACATAATTAAACTAGAGTTTTTTTTGAAAAATGAAGGAATAAAGCTCTGAAGTTTCTTATATAATCAAGAAATTTTTGCAGTATCATTACAGTATGGCTGTCTAAAATGCAGTGATATAAACTTTACCTTGTGTCTACCTGCTTTGGGTTCTAACTATTTCTTGTCTCCCACTCTTTTACCTTGAGTCTACCTGCTTTGGTTTCTAACTATTTCTTCTCTCCCACGCTTTTACCTTGTGTCTACCAGCTTTGGGTTCTAACCATTTCTCGTCTCCCACTCTAACCCAATTATAAATCCCAAACCCTTCTGGTGCTGGTGGATTACTTAATTTTTTTGTCAATTATCATCCCTAAGTCCACAATGGTAGGTAAGTCATTAATCGCCTCTAAAATGCCCTCATCATAATCTTAACTCTGTTGGGCATGGGCCACATGGCTTTTCTGGGAATGTTATTCAACTTTTGCATTGAGTGGCTGGAAAATTTAGAAGGACTCAGACATCTTTTTGAGGATTATGTGTGGCAGTGGCAGTTAGGGAAATTAGGCTAACTGTATATATTACATTAAGTGAGGGATAGTTAGGAAAATGTCCCGGTTATATCATCCCTCTTGTAACTCACACCCTTGTGTCTATAAATAAGAGGCGTGGGGTAAGAGAAAGCCTAGAATGATAGCCTTGTAATCTTGCAGTGAGAGTTCTTGTGTATCAGTGAGGGAAGAGGGATTGTGCGAGTGAGATTCTTGTACTGTTTTTCATCAAGTTCTAGTGGATTGCTCTCTCTGAAAGCAGCTGGATGTAGGACTGATTCTATCAGTTCAAACCAGGATAAATCTTGGTGCCTATTGTGTGGTTCTATTGTGTGGTTTGATTGTTCTTAACTTTGATCTTTCTTTCAATTCTGTTTCTGTTCATTATTTTCAGTTTATGTTGTATGTTGTATCGGCCAGTTATTGAGGGTGAGAGTTAGTGATTTGTTGGCTTCTTGGGTGATTAAACAGACTGCCAGAGTGTCATGACCCTAGGGTTTAGCTAGGGTTTCGGAAGGAATTTGGATAGGAATTAAGAGGAAGGAAGAGCAGAAAATGAGGAAAGGAAGAATTAAACAGAATTGAGGGAGAGAGAGAGAAATAGTGGGAGAATATTGAGAGAGGGAATTGACATTCAAATCATTCATTAGTTACTTTCTCTAACTACTCAAGCCTATTTATAGGCTACAATTGAAGATGCTAACAACAACAACATAAAATGCAACTAATGCAACTAATAAGGAAAACACAAGATATGTATTACTAATATATCCTTGGCATTCCTTGGGGTCATGACAATCCCCACCCCTTCAAACAATTCTTGTCTCCAAGAATTGATAGTGGTTGGCCCCATTCCTCATCCGATTCCAGCCCTAGCAATTTGGTTTCTTCTTCGCCTTTTCTTGTACTTATCTCGTGTCTTCTTTTCCTTTTGCCTCTTCGTGTCATTTTCTTCAAAAACATTAGTACTATGACTTGCTGCAACAGCAAGTCCAGCCATCCCCCTCATCCTAATTTCCATTGAAAATGCTTCCAATTGATCTGATATAGCTACAATCATATCATTTCCAATCATAGAAAGGAATTCCAACTTCATTGTGGGCCAAAATCTGATTCGGTGTTGCCGATCTCCAACTTGAATTGTACTCCAATGGCCATTAATTTTAATTAAAGCACCCTTTGAAGTAACAGCAAGACTATCACTCACAGCAGCTGCAGGATTGTGCAAGTCCTCAACCTCCTGCTTCTTCCTTTGGCCCAAGTCCTTGTTGCGTGGCTGTCTTCCATCATTGGCATGGAACCTATCAGCAACGTCATCCTCATATTCCGAAGCTACTCCATCAGTTTCCTGCAAATATAAGCTGTAATTTTTGCTAATATCCATGTCCGATCTCTCTTTATTGCTGGAGTTTTCAGTTTTAATTGGCTGATCCAGCTCCAAATTTCCTTAGATTCCTGCTGGCCATAATTTGCAGCCTTAGGAGCTCCCTCAATCAGTTGGCTGCCCTTAATATAACTGTTAGGCTACCACTCTTGTTTTCTAAAAATGGCTTCCAAGGCGAGTTCTTGTAGCCTTGCTCTCTCAGCTGCCTCTTTCACAGTTGTCGGCATCATCATCCTGATCATTGGCCTCAATTTATCCTTCAAACCACTAACAAATCTTGAGACAAAATAGTGCTCCGTCAAAGCCGGTTGATCACTCCACAATAGAGACCTTAACTCCTCAAATCTATCCCAATAATCTATCACCGATCCCTCTTGACTTAATTTGTTGAACTCCTCAGTCACCTTAATCATGTTCTTCTTCATCCCAAATTGGCCATGTAAATTTCCAGCAAGATCAGTCCACCTAATCTCCCCTTCCCTAGACATTGGAGTATAATTGGAAGTGTGGGAAGATGAACATCTTACCTGAATTTCCGGTTTCAAGGCCAGTAGTTCCTTTGCCTCTTGCAAGCCATAGGTCATAGGAAGGGTGCCATGTTTGGTCAAACTTGGATCAGCAATCCAGGGAGGAAAATCTGGTGACAACATGTTGAACATGTTGTTGATCCGCTGGACATGTTGCTCTATCATCTTTTGATGTCTCTCCAAGTCTCTCTGCACTCTTTCTTGAGAGGCAGCTAGTCCCCAACACATGTTTGCTTTGCTGGCTGCATTATCCTCCCAGCTGTGGGTCATTGCCTTCTGCGTGACCTTATATTCCCTAGCTCCAAAATTCAGCTGTTGCTACTGCCTTCGATAATCACTTGATCTGAATTGCCACCAAGAACAATCTTCAAGTCTGATTCTTCTTTGCCTCTGTAACAACCTCTTGTTAATTGCCTCTTATGCAGCTTTCAAAGGCCTCTTCGAAAACTTATGCTGATATTGAAATTCAGCAACCCAAGCCAATGTAACTCTTGCTTCCAGTTCAGCAACCTCAATTCCAGCTACTAAACATACTCCAAATCAATTTCCCAAGTCATTGGAATTCTCTCGCCTGAATCAAATCAGAGATCGCCTACATCTATGACCGTTGCCGACGTTTGGCTGTTATGAACTTAAATGGCTGCTTGCGGACAGTTTCCGATCTCAATCGCTCAAGGTTCTACTTCAATCGCAACTTCTTTTTCTGCTGTAATTAGTGCCCTCGCTCTTCACCCAATCACCATTCAAGGATCGCGAAACCACTAGCTTTGCTAGGATCTGGTTGGAGTCACTATCGGAGCACCCTTGGCTTGCGTTGTCTTCAATTCCGAGCTGAAGCTTGCCTTGCTCTGCTTCGCCTTTCAAATCCGAGTTCAGTTCTGAATTCAATCGTTGCGGCTCTGCTTCCTATTCTTCCGAATTCAGTACCTCTAATCCGCAATTGAATTGCCGATCAGCCTACAGTCCGCAAGAACTTGTTTCTCACAGTCGTCCTCCTGCCTTGCGTCCGTAGCCAAGACAGCCTTCAATTTCCGCAACCGAATATCGAATTTGTTTGGTCTTCAAGTTCGCCTACTCACAGCTTCCAACTTCACCAGAATTTCCGTCACTAGAACCTCACGAAGCAGTCTCGATCAGCCCTAACCTGATTCGCTCAACTCCAAGCAGCAACCGAGATGCAGCTGATTGATTGCACCTTCAACAATTCCAAGCCTCACCGCAAAGAGATGCCGGAATTACAATCGAATCACAGCTATCCATACAGCCGAGTTTCCATCAGTTGCTACCACCTGCTTCGTCTTCATCTTTTGGATTGCCTGAATTGCCTAGCCTTGTCCGCTCCTAGCAACTGATCCGCAATCGATAACCTTCCTTACTCCACCTTGGTCACATGCAGTAACCTAGACCAGTTCCGAGAGTCGTTCGCCTTGCGTTACCTGCAATTCCGATCCATCTCTTCTACCTTCAAGTCGACTTCTCCAAATTGACAGCATGAGAATCACCGCTAACGGAAATCTGCTTCTGGACGGTTTCCGATTTCAATGGCCCAAGGCTTTGCTTCTCATCGCTACTTCCTTCTCGTTGGATTCGATGCCTTCTCTCTCACTCGATCACCGTTGAAGGCCTGGAGAACCACCAGCTTGTTGCAATCTTATTGGAGTCACTGTCAACACCCAATCACCGTCCATCGTTTGCTTTTTGAAGCAACTTCCGCTGCATAACTCCTTCTTACCTGATTTGCATTCGTCACTGAGAGCAATAGCCTATGGCCGCATGCAGATCACGATCCTCCTATTCCGCGTTCGATTCACAGCGGATTCAAGATCACTCGGACTCAATCGCGATCGTTGTAGCCTCCGATCGCTCCAATGTGCTTCTCTTTGATGCCTTAGTCTACTTCAGTCGTGCCTTCCTTCTCGCCCTGGTCACATGCAACGACCAGATCTGGGACGCGATCAAAGACACTTGAATTTATTGCCGATTCCAGATTGCGGCTAGGATTAGGATCAGATGCCTATATCTCCTTGCTGAGGAGCGTCGCCTTCAACATTCAAGTCCGATCACGGTCGGAACTATCTTGGCCAATGTCGCCTTCAATACCGAGCTGATGTTTGCTTCGCACGACTTCTCTTCTCAATTCCGATTCAATTCCAAGCCAAATCTTACTTGGCTGAAGCAACGAAAATCGCCTAGCTAACTGCTAAGAACTTCCGATCTTTGCTTCCGGTTGCGACAGTCTTCAAATTCTGGAAATCAACCTTCAAAATTTGCTACACGGAATCGCCTTCTAATTCCGAGAAGCAGCAAAGAAGTTATCGCCGAGGAACAGGAGCTCTGATACCAAATGTCATGACCCTAGGGTTTAGCTAGGGTTTCGGAAGGAATTTGGATAGGAATTAAGAGGAAGGAAGAGCAGAAAATGAGGAAAGGAAGAATTAAATAGAATTGAGGGAGAGAGAGAGAAATAGTGGGAGAATATTGAGAGAGGGAATTGAGATTCAAATCATTCATTAGTTACTTTCTCTAACTACTCAAGCCTATTTATAGGCTACAATTGAAGATGCTAACAACAACAACATAAAATGCAACTAATGCAACTAATAAGGAAAACACAAGATATGTATTACTAATATATCCTTGGCATTCCTTAGGGTCATGACACAGTGCTCCCAATTCTAACAGGGAATGCCTTTCTTTGCCACAGACCATCATAGTAATCTCTAGGGACCTCTATCATGGGCTTTCTGTTAACCTGTAAACATATGAAAATATTTCATACTCTTTCCATATATTCCCACTCAGTAAAGCAATTGTTTCTATTGATTATAAAAAGAAGGAAGGGAGCATTAGGCAATAGCAGTCATTGTATAGCTTTGGAAACCGTTTACTACATGGGTTCTGAAAAATTAAATCTCAAACCCCAACGGTGCAATTAGCTACAGTGACTTGTTAAAAAAATAAAAACAAAAAAGGTCTGCCATGGCCATATCAGTATAGTGAACCACGACGCAGAAAGGCCCTCAAATTCTACTCCAGCTGCTACATCAGCCAGCAATGGCGACAGTTCTCAATGATTCTGGATAATTTTGCGCGACAATATTGATCAATTCATCAAATGGTAATCCCGACATCTTTCCTTCGGCAAAAATAGTTTCAGATTTAATGTAGAATGCAAACACTTGCGCCATATCAATGATATTCTTTAACTTGTATGAACGATAAATTAATGTTTTTCTTACAATCTATTAACAAGGAGGGCATGCGAATCATCATTACAACACAATTACAAACCACAAACACAACAATCAAATGAAAATCATCATGCACGAAATCCCTTCTATCAAACAATAACTAGCTTTTTGATCACGCAGAATCCTATCATCCTCTGATTTCACTTATTATTACAAGAAACCATCAAGACTAACCAATTTGGTCCCAAAAGCTACAAAGATCCACCTTCGAACGCTCAAGTATACAGAAAAACTTCGAAAACAAAAAAGAAAGAAATAAAATCCACATTTATACACAAAATAACAATCACAAATATATGTCTAATGACCTGAATCATCAGTGCGGTGAAGCAGAAGGCCCGAACAGTCCGAAGAAGCGAATGAGAGCCAGAAAGAGAGTGTGTTGGTGTTGGAAAGAGAGGAAGAAGGAAAGGCGAAGCGAAGGAGTAGAAAGAGAGCGACGCGAAGAAGGAACAAAAAGTGAGGGAAGCTTCCTGGTCTTGGGTTGGGCCACTGAATCTCATTCGACGGAATCGAAATGTTATAGGACGCTGGGACTGTGAGGCGGTTTCGGTATAATATACGCTTTGGAGTCCGCCGCGGCGGCACGTCACTCATGCTTGGACTGGATTATTGCTAATGCTAGCTGATTTTGGCGGCATACTAACCCCCACTTTCCTCCTAAATCAATATAACCAAGCACCGCCCCGGATACTGTAAAGTATATGAAATTTTACATGAAATATTAAAATTTAAATTAATATAAAAATTTATTAAAAAATTTATATTTTACTACTGAATGTTTAATTTTAAATATATATAAATTATATTTATATCTAAATTTATTTAAAAATGTATTAAAAAAAAATCATATCTCTAAAAATTAATCAGGCAAAACTCACCTCAAATGAATTAAAAAAAAAAAACAACCGCCTAAACCCCCCAGGGGGGCTTCTTATAATTTTGAAGTGTTTCATATGAATGATTTTAACTATTACTTTTAAATTTAAAAATGTAAACAAACAAGATGACGCTCAAGAATAAGACCTTCATGCATTTCTTTTATTGATTTAATTTTCGTGTGTTTTTAAAATTAAGAAAAGAAGACAAAAATATACCATTTGGCTTGATTTAGTTATTTAGAAAAGAAAAAACCTTATTTCCAAACAAATGGCATTGTCTCTACATAACATTTCAAAATAGGACAGGGATGGCTCAAATTTTGTCATGTAGAAACTAGAAAGGATTTTATTTATAACCCTCCACTGATTTAATTGTTCTCTCATTTTCGCGAGATATATAATTATTTTTCAAAATATGAACTTCACATATAATTCAAAATATCAAATAACATATTTAATACATACATACATATATATATATATATTAACCATCCACTGGAAAAATAAATGTGAATATTTCTAAGTAACGAGGCCTTTTCTCAATAATTTAATTTGGTTGTGAAATCAAATATCTACGATATACCCTGATTCCTAAGATGGTTTGACCAAATGAGGAGTACCACACCTTAAAACTATTGAATACCAAATATCTGCACCATTAACAATGGAACATTAACAAAACGTAGGACCTAAAACTATCCACAACCATTGTATCCTTCCAAGAGAAGTCTAGAACTCTGTCCATAGAACTAGAGAATTCCAGAAGCTTCCAAGCCTTACTTCCTTTTCCTGCAGCCGAGAATCAAAGCATGCTGGGCATGACAACCAGCTCTAAGAAATAAAGCAACAATCCAACTGAAACATGAAATATGATTCACCATCTGCTGCCCGTGCATAATAACAGCCACATCAATACAGAGCAGATAATTTCGGTTTAACTACTACTTCTGAATTCAAACTAAAATCAGCAAGAAGTACCAGAGATATCAACACACCTATAGATGCATACACAGATATTAAAAGCACTCGTCTCACAAAAAACCATATTTTTTTCTTTTCCTTCTTAGTCTGCACAAAAATGTGACTCCGCTGCCAATTTGTTCTGGCTGGGTGCCCAGAAGAAGGTGTGGCCCTCGGGTCTAATCAGGTTTTTGTGAACAGAATTATCCTCAAGATATACAATGGCCCGTATGATGATCGACATTATGTGCCAAATTCAAGCTATATAACCTATGATCTTCCTTGGGCTGCTTGGTCCCCCATTGAATCTCCATTAGCTGCCAAGCCCCGAATTTTGACATCATAGTAAACTTCTTCAACCCTTCGGAGGTCGTACTTCATTCCTGCCATGGATAAGATTCATGGGAAAAGAAAAATGAATCAACTAAAAATCTGAAGATTTCTACTACTACTAGCACACAAAAGCTTCCCTTTTTTATCCCCTTTTCCATGTACTAGTACGTGCAAAGTTTGACATGAGCCAGGGTAAGGAGAACTACAACATAAAGTAGATAAATGGACCATAAAACTGGGAAGAACAAAAGCCATGGTTGTAGTACTATCCTACCATCAAACTTTTTGCGCAAGAAGTCATTTCGAAGGTTAAGCATCCGGAATGCTGCATGAAGATCTGTTAAGAACTTCAATACCTTTCTTGGACAATCATAATCCCCAGCTGTCACTTGGTTCACCACATACCTTGGCTGCAAAGACAATTTTATGCTCAAACTCCACCATCAACCAATTGAAAGTTAATAATGAGCTTCATCTAAAAATCCTATAGGTTCTCAATTATATGAAGTACACAAGATCAGAATTTCAGCACTCCTTCATCATGACCAGGGAAAGACTTATAAACCCATAATTCAATATACTTTGTCAAAGAAAATTCATGCCACAAAAACCTGTAAACTAGTTGATATCACATCATGGAAGTAAACTATGTGTCAGACTCAAAACAAAAAACCAAAAATAAAGCACTCTCTGAGGAGTTGGGAAAATGGATCTTACCAGTTCATTGGACATAAAACAAATTCCTGCATAGCAAGAAAAGATGTTCTGTCAACACATCTATCCAAACAAGTGTCCTGAAAAAGAACCTGGCCTAAACGATCATTAAGGATGTGGAAGTATTCATGCCACGATGAAAATAAACACATTATAAGTGCCATAAAGGGGCAGAAACCTCTTATATTATGGAGTGATAAGTTACACACACAAAAAAAAAACACTAATACTTCTGGTCCACTGGAGACAACAAAAGCAAACTACTTGTATCATTCTCATCCCCTATACACATCAAGACCTGTATAAATTTATCAATGCTGATCCATTGCAATAAAGTATTAAAGAGTTTTAAACTGCTCACCAATAAGATAATCTTCAATATCCAGACCAAATTCTGAACTATTCACTGCATGATGCATTAATAAAAATATAAGAAGATAAAAATTGGTTAGCAGATTAACAGGTACTTGTATTGACATAACTAGCATAAATAAGCATGGAAAACAGATGAGAAGAAATGCTGAAATTTCTCTCCATAAGTGACAATAAATGCAAGATGTACCAGAGTCACCCATAAAATGAGTAGAGAAACTTTTAAGTAAAAGAATAAAACCAAAACCAAACCCCTATTTGTAATTAAAAAATACGCAATATACATACAAAAAATAAAAAATTAACAAGAAACTCAATATACAGATCAACAATTGAGATAGATCTATAATAAACATAAGTGTGCAAGGTACATTACAAATCTACTTATTCTATGGCATTGATAAGGACAACAATTTAAAGGTTCTGTGGAGGAAGATAAGATTTTAAAAAATAAATTACATAACTGATAGTTCAATAAGCATTTTGATTTATAAAACACATGAGGAAGGTTCCCATGATTGTCTAAATAACAATGTAGATTTGTGCAATCCTACAATCACAACATAAAAGATTGACCTGATCCCATTAGAAAACATAGAGAGGAACCTTATAGGACCCTTGAAGTTATATAGTCTGGACCAAGCCTGAGTGGCATAAGATCCTACCGGTGGACCATTCTGGGAATTCTGATGGATTTTTCCAATTAGTTGCACCTTGAGTACAAGTAACAACTAACACGGCACTAAACAAAACTCAGAACATGTGCAGAATCAATCAAATAAAGTTTTTGTTTCATTTTAGATTTTGCACCCAATCCTATTAAAAGAAATTTGAGATAAGATCCCCTGCCCCAGTAACATTCTCTCCTGCTCTTAGAATCCAAGGAAGAAAGCATCCTGCTCTCCATTTATATGTAATTTGGTACAAAAGCTGTTCATATGCTTCCAGATAGCCAAAAATTCAACAGGCATGAAAAGACTTTCCAAGGAATCATGGAAGTAGTGAGAAACCTAAGAAGCATAGACACCTCTGGAAGATAAAATTATCCTGTCTTCATGGGGTTGTACGCCTACATGAAATCACACTCATCAGACACATTCCACCGTGTGATGCATCACAGTATTATTTAATCTTATGGATTGATGGATCACTCTTTTCATATTGGCAACTGAACTCTTTTCAAATTGATAACTGATATTACATTGACCTTAAAGTTATGCATTACATTATTTTTTAAAGTAAATTGGTATTATTTTCTTCAACATATTTGAATAAAATAGAAATATATATCATATATAAAACATATAAAAGTGCAAATCTTTGTTGTGACTTCATGCTGTGCTAAACAATTTTTTGAAATTGTCATATCAATCTGTGTCAGGTTTCTTATGTGAGAATAGATTCCTCATACTGGATGAACAAGGAAATTATCCCTTCAAACAGAACAGACCATAGCATTTATCCCAGAAGATTCAGAACCCTTTTGTCAAACTTCTATAATTCTCTATGTTGCAAATTTTGATATCCACACCAAATTACAGTATGACTAGTATTGCCAACTAATGGGAAATGTGATAGCAATCCATGACGAGAGGCATCTGTTATCCACTTATAAACTGTTCGCAAGAAAAATAACAATTTGGAACATACACCCAAGCTTCTCCTCAGCTTCAGGATGCAAAAGAAGGTTCCCAGTTTCCAGCCAATGCATAAAGGCCAGCAGTGATACCACGGTTTGAGTCTCACTCCTCCAATCCCCGTGATACCTAAACACAAATTAAGAAAAGGGCAAACAGAAAAAAAATAAATAGCAAATAGAAAATTAAATAAAGCAACTTTTTAAGTGCCCCAACCACTCACCTATAATACTGCCCAGGGCATTCTTGAAGAATTTCAGCAAGTTTATGATAAAGCTCTTTCAGACTGCCTATCTGAGACTTGACCTCCTTCAAGACTTCTAAAGGAGATGGAAAAATTAACAGAAATTAGTCACCTCATTAATTTATATGTTTCCTTTAACGTGCATAAAGTCCAGGAAGTACTAACTTCAGAGCATACAGGATATGCAATGAAAAGAAGCTTATACAAATAGCTAATTCCTGTAAAGTATCCCTGCAATAGTTTGTGTTGTCGATGCAAGAATGGAAAGGAAATATGATAGCAGTTTTATCTCATTGCTATAAGGATAATTCTATATTTGAGCATTGCTTCCTTTTCTTCATCAAAATAATTGATCTTGTGTGCACACCATAAGAGACGATTCACATTTGACACATTTCACACCATAAATTTACATCATCAGTCAGATGTTTCAACTTTGGAGGCCAAAATATACACAGAAATGGGTTTTGAAACCAAAATGAGATTTTAAAGTCAAAAATAAAATATTCAGTTCCTTGCCATCCGTTTCATTCCACCTAGTGGAATTAAGGCTTGATATATTGTAGTTTTCCATTCATTTTGTATTGGAAATAAAAAAACAAACACACACACACACACAGAAAACAGGTTTATACTTGCTTCACACGGTTTGATTAGCATTTCATAAGTACTTTCAGCACTTTTACAATAGCCATTCCTTTCAATACCATTTTAAAAGCAAGAAAAGTACTTCCAAAACGCTGACGAAATAGTACCCTAAGAATATCCAAGCTCTCTTCCCATCCTTCACCGCATTTCCCCCAAGAACCAAATAAAACCTGCCCCTTTCCTCACGTCCTTATAATTCAACAAGATTCCCGCTCAAAAATCATCTAAACACAACAACTAAGAATTAAAAAACAACAACAACAGAAGTGATTTCACTTCCTGTCCTGCGGTTTGGGTTGGAAAAAAATGTACAACCGCAGAGTCAAACATGCTTCACCTTGCAGACAAGCTTACGTTTCCAAGCAAAACTTTCTTTTCCATACCCAAAAGTGATCTAGCCCAAAAAACTATGCATTGAACCAAAATTAGGAGAAATTATTCATTTCATTATCCCACAGCTTGGTTATCAAATAAAATGCAAGGTGACTTGATTAATTT
Source organism: Diospyros kaki (assembly GCA_036245055.1). Lineage (NCBI taxonomy): Eukaryota > Viridiplantae > Streptophyta > Magnoliopsida > Ericales > Ebenaceae > Diospyros > Diospyros kaki. The sequence goes on from BSEG01000009.1 coordinate 40,246,904, forward strand.
TTAGTCATGGGCTCGCTAGATTATAGAAGACTCCCATTACACCAAAAATTCCTTTTTGTTACTCCCCTAACTAAGCAAGAGAGTAGTTCTATTTGCTAATTAGCAAGAAAGTAGTTCTAAAATGAATTGAAATATAATACCTTGAGAATGTATCCTTTTCCCTTGCCAACATTTTTTCCCGAAAGTAAAACCATCCAAAGTTCCAAACTCCCAGAAATCAATATCAAGAAGAAAAATGTCAGAAACTCGGACTGCGTTTGGAAATTTCAGGCTGTTTCAAGGAAGAAATGGAAAAAAAAAAAAAAATTGCCCACGGAATATCCCTTGCTCCTCCTGTTTGATATCTCCTCCTATTTGATTTCTGAGTGGAGAAAGAAAGCCAGAAAGGTTCCTGTCACTTAGTTATCAGAAGAAGAAGAAGAATCCTAAGTGGAGAAATAAAGGTCCCAGTCACTTAGTTGTCAGAAGAAGAAGAAGAAGAAGAATTGCTCCTGTTTGATTTCTAAGTGGAGAAAGAAACGTTTCTAAGTGAAGAAATAAGGTGTCCTCTCACTTGATTATCAAAAAAAAAAAAAAAGGACAGAGAGAAAACACCAAGTAACCCCCCCACCCCCCCGGGTCTCTATGCAGTAGCAAATCAATATTTTCTCTTCATTTCCTCTCATTTTCCGTTTCCGTTTCTCTTCCATAATTTCAGACACAAAGTAAACAAGGACAGTCACTGCTTTCCGATTTTGTTCACAGAAACATATACGAGAAAATAGTTATTTATATCCTGCATTTTCCCTTACAGAAGTCTTTCCCTTCTCATTTTCCCTTTAACTTGCTCAAATGCCACAAAGCCGCAATCAAAGCACAGGAGAGAGAGAGAGAGAGAGAGAGTACCAGGAACAGGCCGAGACTGGTGAACCCGGAGGAGGCCAGAGTGCATGAACCTGTTCGCCGACTCAATCTCCATGGTCACAGCCCGGATGCTCTCGCGCAACCTCCCGGACTCTTCCAGATGGTTCCGGAAGCCATCGAATTGCTTCTGCAGCGTGGAGGAAGGCGAAGAAGGCGCGTCAGCTTCACCGCCCACCATCGGAGACGAAGAGCAGCACCTAGCGGCTGACAGTGGTCGGAGATTGTCGATCTTCACGAGGATGAGAGCGCAATGGGGGCTAGGGTTAGGGTTTACCGAGCGGGAGAAAGTGAAGTAAGCGCATCGAAACGCTAATTTCATGGTCGCTTTTCCGTATCGGCGGGGGTTTAAATGAACAACACGTAGCCCATAAAGTTATTTAAACAGAGCAATGAAGTGTGCGTGGGGAGTGGTATCAAAATTCAAAAGCAACACTTTTCTTTTTTTTCTTTTTTTCGTTTCAAACTTTACTTGACTAATCATATTTTTTTAATATATTTTTAAATAAATTTAAATATAAACATAATCTATACAAACATAAAACTAAACATTCACTTTAATCCATATAATACTTAAACATTTCAATAAGTCTATACACTAATTCGAAATCTGATATTTTATAAAAAAAATTTAAATACTTTACCACTACACTATGTCTTAAGTGGTTGCAACAACTTATTTTATATTTATACATGTCACAAATTTATTATATATTATTACTAATTTGTTATAAATAATCTTATAAATATATTTATTGAAAAAGACTCATAAACTTTTACTGTATTTTTAATCATGTGCCTTTAATTTTTTATAACATAATATTAATTATTGTTTTAAAAAATAATTATATAACAATAAATGTATTTTATTTTTAAATAATGTGTAATTATAATATTTTATTTTTAATAATTAAATAATTTTATTAGCTGATAATAAATATATTGTATTTTAAATTGTTTAATCAACCAATAAAATTATTTAAATGTTAAAAATAAAATATAATAAATACACCCTATCCAAAAATAAAAAAAATATTTTATTATTTTCTAACTATTGTTCTTTTATTATCATAATTATTAAAATATATTGTTAATTATTGATATATCAATTTTAATTAAATAATATAATTTTAAAAATAATAAATTTGTTGAATAAAGTAGCTTGAAATGTTACAGGCAATAGACTAAGTAACATATTTTGGCGATGCTAATTAATAATTTGATAACTCTAATAAAGTGAGTATACATAATATTATATATTGTTAATTTTTTTAGGGAACAGCTTTAATGGAGGATAAATCGTAGTATAAATTTAAAACAAATTAGTAATTTCGTATTAATATTTAAAAATTAAAAATTCAATATATATAATTAAACAGGATAAAAGTGAGTCTTGTTTATAATTAACTTATGTATTTAACAAAGTTTATCTAGAATTAGTAATGAGCTTACTCTTAAATTTTATCACAAATATGTGAAAGCATATAATTAATTTGAAAATATATATATATATATATAATATAATGATCAAGAGGCATAAAATACTTTCCCCGCTTGAGCCACCATAAATATGGTCCCGAGCCATAAATTCAGCTCATAAGCAGAGAGTGTTGACCCACCAAATAAATTGCATTTGAGAAGTAGTTTTAGGGGTTAAAGTTACTCAAGTTTGAATTGAGTTATAAGTAAATCTAAATTTTAATTTGTATTTTTTTTAAGAAAAATGATAAGATTAGTTTACCAATGATACAGATTATGTACAATGTTTTTAAGTCAATTTTGAAGTGAGTTTAGAAATGCCTTGAATGTCAAAAATTATTTCATTTTCAAATAACAATATAAATATCACTCAGCATATAATTTAAAAGTTTTAATAATATTCTGTTGAACTTCAATAATAACATCACAACTTATTTCATCTTAAATAAGTGACCACATGGAATACACAGCAAAGGGCCAAGCCACTGTTATAAGTGCAGAGAGATAGTTTTGAGAATCTCAGGGCATAGATTAAGTGGTTGAATGAACAATATATCAGTGTTAATTTGATAGATTGCGAGTTAGATTCTCGTCTTACGCAAAGCCTAAAGGCTTAACTTACGATTTATCTCTCTTAATGTAATTAAAGACACAAATACCAAAAATCGCATAAGGACAGGGGCGGAGCCAGCATAGGCTCAATGCAGGCCATGACCCTCACTGGGCTTTGGCCCTCCATTAATTTGGCCCACACTGAGACTGCCCAAAATCTGCAAATTCGTCCTCCATTAATTTGGCCCACACTGAGGCTGCCCAAAATCTTCAAATCCTCTCATGTCCCATCTTCATTTTCTCCTTCATTCAAGCGTCCGCCCTCAGACGCTGCCCACCCTTCTGCGCCCTGCCCTTCACAATTAAATAAATTATATTAATTTTTAATATATTTATATTATTTATTATTTATTATTCATTTCTTTAAATAAATTTTGCCTCACTGAAAATATTCTCTGGCTCCGCCCTTGCATAAGGAGAGTCATCATAATAGATAGTTTCAAGTAAAGCTTCCCAATTTCTAGCATAAAGCCAGAATTCCATGACGAGTCCATGGGAGCTCATTGAAATACCAATTACATACACTGGGAAAATAGTCTAGACCTGCAACCTTCATATGGCAGCTGCTTGCAACAAATGCCTAAACAGGAAGAAGGAGATGAAAGAAGTAATGAAAGCAGAAATGTAATATTGGAAAATTTTAGAAATTTTGAATATTTAAAAAATTAAATTTGAATTAATTGAAATTAGACTCCAGTAGTTTGACAAATTAATGAGTATTGGGAGAAATCTAGGAGAGTTAAAAAAATAAATTCACGGAAATTTGAACTTAAAGTGAAATTAGTTGAAACTAATTTTAAACGTAAAATTTGGATCAAATCAAATTCGGATCAGTTAAATACCAAACATCATAGACAAGGTTAAGGTGAACTTGTGTGACCCAAGTTAGTTAAAAATGGACAAGTGAATTGGAAGTTATTCAAACTATAATTTGGTTTAAAAATGCAACAGATTAACTAGATAACCTATTTTGAATCTAAATAAAATTAAAAGATGGATGTCAAAATAAACATAGCCAATAACTAAATAATATAACAATATTTCATAATCGACCCTCAAATCAAAATGTATCGACCTTGAAAGCTTGCGAAAAAAGTTATTTGAGACATGACAAATAACTGGAACAAGCTATTTTGAGCCAAGGTTTCAAGCAAATAGCTGCAAATTTAATCAAATTATTTTATGCGCCTATATATCATATGAAAGAAAACATGTCAATATATTTGACACCAATTTTCAATTACAGATGAATAGGATATCAAAGTTGAAAGTTTATAAAAAAAATTAGATGAATCACCAACAATTCTATTAGAAAACTCATGGCATCGCCAAATTTGATATGAATGATCTCTCAAATTTGTTTATAGTAAATTTGAAGGTTAAAATAACAATGAAATTGTTGACAACAACCCAGTTGATTGATAAAAATGACCATGTAGTAAAAATGCAACGTCAAGCGACAACCAAATAACATTAAGGCAATGTCAAGTCGTGGTTAACAATAGTAAACGTGATTGACAAATTAATTGTCGAGTGTTTGGATTGTCAAAGTTCACCTATAAAAAGCTTTGGCAAATTGAAACTGTAAGCACCCCAATTCAGATATTTCAACCACTCAGACTATTCGAACGAGAGCGTTTACGAAAGAGAAAAATAATGAAACACAAGATAGAAACTACCATGGCATGCATACGCAAGAGCAGAAGCTAAACTATATACATGCATGCACTACGGAAACACCGCTAGCACAGCGGTCACAAGATAAATAAAGGAATATAAACACCTATGTCGACATACACGAGACACGAGAAATGACCTAGCACAGTCGAAAATAATAGAGTAAATCTTACTCAGACATCAGAGTTGATGGGAACTGACGAGACTGCCTGTACACTATACCAACTCTGCCGCTAGACGCTGTCTCCCTTGCTCGGACCCATGTTGCAACTACCTGGAATGATGGAAAGTAAGGTGAGTCGAGAAACTCAGCAAGTATAAATAAAAGAAAGGCTGAAGGTTGAACATAACCAGAAAACTCTCCCCAAAATAAACCCTCATCTACACACAAGTCATAAGATGCTATAACACAACCGTATAGCATAATAAAACACATACTGGACCTTGGGGTCCACACAAGACACACAGCACCCAAGTCTCATACCAACCTGTCGCTATCTTGAAAGTCAACAAATATCTTCACAAACCTGCGCACGCGATCCCGGGTCGGTACTCCCGTCACCCATTCATGTCGGTACTCCCAACAACCGAGCCATAGGCTCCCTCGGAACGGTATTCCCATCCGAGAACTAATAATTACCAGTAACCATGCAATGCACATAAAAATGCAATGGTGTAATGAGCATCAACGTGATACACTGGCGCCCATACATCCAGGCATCAGGCCATGCTCCACCCACATAGTAAACCACACGCTATGCATATGCCCGTGCTGGATGCAACCTGACTAAGTTAGAATGTCCGTATCCAAGCATACTCAATAAATGAATATCCCAACATGCAACCCGTACCCATGTGCATATCAAATCATGAACAGTAATATAATGTATCTAATCATGCAATAAATCACATACCAGCAGAGCTAGTTAGCAGTGCTCGGCACTGGTCAACGGCCAGTGACTAGGAGTGTCAGCCTGATGGTCCACTTCAGGGCCGTACAATGGTCTACCCCAACGTCACCAAACAGTTGACCCCCACCCTATTGCTTGATAGGTATAACCGAACCATAAATAAATTCAAGAAAATTATAAATAAACCCACACATCTAGGAAACTAATTTCCAAGCTGGGTTCGGCATCATTCTGAAATGAATGAGGGCGGTACAAACCCCTGTAGACACACAATAAATAAAACTCTAGAAGTTTCGGATTTAATTTAAATTAAAACAATGAATAATCCTCAATAAATAATGCTAGACGCCGAATTAGAGTAAGAGAGGGTATAAAATACGAGAAATTACGGAGTTTCTCACGGGAATTAAAGAACAGGAGGAAAGAGTTAAGAACTTGCCTGAAATTAGCTGTTTTCAGCCTATCTTGTACTCCCAATGCGAATTAAATCATTTCCTAACAAATAACACAACTGAGACTTAAATTAATTAATTTTAATCTCGTAAAATTTATATTTTAAATATATCACGCTTCTACTAATTTTTACCCACGTACTTGATCACTTTCCATACCAAAAAATCCCAAAATTCATTTATTTTCCACTTATTTTTCTTTTTTTTCCTTTCTTCCTTTTCTTTCTTATTCTTCTTCTCCTTCCCGCGCTCACTGCTCCAGCGCCATTCTTCTTCTCCCTTCTTTCCTTCTTCTTCTCACTTTCTTCTTCTTCCTCTCCTCTTCTTTTCTTCCAGCGGCCGAGCTAGCAGCGTCGCGGCCTCCTTCTACCAGCAGCCGCCACCTCCGGTCAGCGGCACCACCGACCAGCCTCGCCTCCAGCTCCGCCTCCCACTGCTGCGCGCGCCGCCGCAGCTTCTGTTGCTGCTCCGCGTCGCCGCCGCTGCTGGGTGCTTGGCTGCCATGGCCGAGCTTCACTCTGCCAGCTTCCATGGCTGCCGCTCTCTCTCTCCTTCTCGGCTGATCTCTCTCTCTCTCATTCTCAATCTCGATCTCTCCCTCTCAATCTCTCCATCTCCCTCCATCACTCAGCTCCCTTTGCTCTCTCGCGAACTCTCACTCTCTCATCTGTTTTCATTTTTCAGAGAGTGGCACTGTACAAATCTTGGCCTCCAAGCTTACACGCACAACCACTCATTTAACATAATAGTTAACTAAGTTTAATTTAAGTTAAATTTAATTTACACTTTTATTATTTTTGTAATTATATTATTATTGTTATCTTAATACCTTAAATTCTCAAATACAAAAATTAATATATATATATTTTATCATTTCCAAAATTTTGGGATTGACAAAAATAAAGAAACAACGATGTAAAATTATTTTTGACATTATTTTGGGATGTGCAATTTCTCAAAAATTTTTAAATTTATAAGGTTGTTACACTTCTATCCGCAAAATTTTGAGCTATTCTAGATAAACTCATTACTCATATGACCTCTACTTTCGTTCAAATTGAACCTTACAATTTACATTTTGTTATGTATGAGATTATTTAATCAGTGTAAATTGCACCACATCCTTGAATTCATGCGTGAATAAAATTTACGAGAAACTCATTTTTTTTGGCATGCATAAATATATGACTATATCATTATAATTTGACAAGTAAGCAAAAAAATGCAATGTTATCAAAGGGTGATTGGCATTTTACCCCAAACTAAACGACTTAGCTTTGCTTGATAAATAATAAATAATAATTATTATTTTATTTATCATAAACTAAATGCAGTGACTTATGCATAATAGGTATTTTATCATATGGATGAAAACTATTTTTGAAATTCATCACCTAATTCACCGTATCCAAACATGCCAATAGGTGAACTGAACATATCAAAGAGAAGTGAGAATGTAGTTGAATAAAAGATTATTCTTTAGTATAAAATTTGTGTACCTTATTTTTCTTACAATTCTTGCAATCCACTAACCCAACTTGGACATGTAATAATTTAATCTTAACTTTTAAATTTTAGTTATAACATATCAATTGGGTTTGATCTAAATCGTGCTCTGTACATAAATCTGATTAGTTACCTTAATTATTAAGTGACTGAAAAATAAATTTATACAACACTTAACCTGAAGCAAATCTCATCAACGCCGTCTTCATTTGTAACCCATCCCTTAGAGTTTCTCTCTCTAGCTTCGTAGGTGATCTCCAACACAAGAGTTCCTCACCCTGATTTGCATAGCAGGCTGGGCTGGCTTACCTGCCACCGAAAGGTGTGTGGTGCTAAGTGAGAGCATAGTTGGCGTGTAACGTTCAAGGCCGTGACAGTAGGTAGGGGGGGAGAGAGAGAGAGAGAGAGAGACTCAATTCCAACAAGAACTTAAAAGTGCAATTCTTATCTGTATGCTTGTATTTCTTCTTCGGCCGGCCAAAACTTATTAACTTTGCACTTTAAAACATAGCCATCCAGGGTCAAACAAGTATTAAGAAATGGATGAATACCCAAAACAAGTTTTCAATTTCTCTTTTTCTCCTCAAAGATCAGAAAGAACGATCAAGTTTATAGAAACATTCGTAGACCCATTTTCACCTGAAAATTTTGCATCGCACCTCTACAATCACTATTTTGCTACAAATAAATTTTGTATTGTCACTCCGAATACTTGGAATAATACAACTAAATGCTATGGTACAAGGATGTGAAAACTATACTTCTACATTTTTTTACAAAAAACAAAAAAAAACAAAAAATGGTGGGAATATGAAGAGTAGCACTCACTTCTTCTGGAAGGTCAGTACACAGACGTAAGCTACCAAACGACATAGTATACCAGTGAATATGAGGCAAAGTAAACAGCTATTCCAGTTACCAATATCGTAGCCACTTTGCATCAATGAACCACAGCGAGTTATCAGCCATACGCCAGAGTACCTGAAGGATTAGGCGAGCAAGAAATATTGCAGAAATTTAGACTTAGTAAGACACTTGATAGCACAATGCTGTCTGCTATGACTTGGATCAGTCAGATGTTATAGAAATTGATATACAACATCTTGGATGCAAAAAATTAGTATTTTCATGCCCTGGAAATACAATTTCACAAGCAAGCTAACACTTTTAGCATAACCATGCTACTGTTATAAAACTGCTATTTATAAAATTCCTTTCAATATATCAAGAACTAAGGCTATTTTGACTTTAAACACTCTCATGTTACCGCTATATGTTGCCTCAATCCTTAACTAATACATTGGCAGATGCTGAGACCAAATTGTTGCATCACATAACTTTTTGTGTTAACAGCGGCCATCTTAATCAGATTAATATATAAATGCGTATCTTTGTTTTTGTCAGAACCAATCTATTCTGAAGAATCAAGAATGGTCAGATAACTTTCAGTCAAGGAAAATGGTGTCCTATTTGTATTCTAATTATTTTGCAAATTGACTTATTCTTTCAGTTCATCTAATGGAATCAAGGTACGTAATAAACAAGTTTGGTGTATATGGTCAAGGATGTCTCAGCTTCTCTTTTATTTCACTACCTATTATCAAAGTACATGCTAAAAATATGGCAGGTAAGGTGTATTGCTTGCCAAATCAACTCTCACCTCTGAGAGAGAGAGAGAGAGAGAGAGAGAGAGAGAGAGAGTACACCAAGTTGATACAAATGCTGCAAGAATTATCCAGAATTTTGAGTCTTTCATCGTTTGACAAATAACAGGCATGCAAAACATTGTGTATCTGAGCAGTATAAGCTTTTCTTTTACTGATGCAACTTTGGAGAAATACAAATAGGACCAAGATGTATCGATTAAATTAACCTATTTTCAGAAAGAAATTCTCAAATTTGTGATTCTTCACCGTGGTACATAATCCAAAATTGTGCAAAATCATTTGGAGAGTTTGGAAAAATCTCAGGGTATATTGTTTAACAAGAGCAAGTATATGCAAAGAAAGAGCAACACTAGCTTATTCTGGCAACTGCATCACCATAAATCACTGCAAAAGAAAGAATAACCATGTTACCTTCCAGCATTTGCAATTACAAAAGCTTCTAAAGCCCACTTCGGATAGCAAAAATTCCCTAGAAGTTTTGCAATTTCAGAATCTTTATCCTGGTTTGCAATGAGTGTCAGAACAACTGGAAGAAGAACACACCACTGCATGGGGGTGAAGTGGCTTATCAGCATAAAGAACACAGAATATGATAATAATAATATAGACTGGCCGTAAATGACCTGAAACATACCAGTTGAGCTGGACCAGGTTCGAACAAGATGGCAAATACATAGGCCATGCCAGTCACACAGTACACAAGGCAAAGCAAAACAACATAATTATCCGTGAAAGTTGACCTCGGGTTGCTTAAGAAATAGAACATGGAAAGATACACCAAAGGCTTGACAAGTGTGTTGAAATGGTCTATTGTATCCTTGGAGAGAAAAAAAGCTAGAGTACTCATGCCAGATGCACTCTCCCTCCAATAGTGTATTTTATCAAGTGAAAATGATCTCAAAGCTGCTATCTTGCAAAGCAGTGCTGCAACTCAGTAAGTAAAAGAAAATTATTTAATTAAAGATAATGAACAATAGAAAATCAACAAAAATATAGTTTATGGCATATTCGTAGCTGCCATAAAGTGACAGTGTACCTTGTATGGTAAATGATGGTATTGGTATCCAGAAAACATTTGAAAGAGTGAAAAAATTACTATTTTTAATCTCATTATCCATGAGATCAAAAGCAAATCCAATTTAATAAGACATGATAAATAAAGAGTAAAATGATAAAGCTGCCAAATTTGTTTTTTCTCACTTACAAATAGCAATAACAGTGTATGTATAACCAAGAGCCCCAAATGTCTCATCGTTCACTTTGGCAAGGGTTCCTAATGCTGCTCCAGCAAGTAGCAGAATAAGATAATCCGCTGCTTGCATTCTAGCCTCTCTCAATCTCTGCTTGGTTACCCTGAAAAAGAGTCACCCTTTTCTCACTAATCAAGTAACATTTCATGAAAGATAACCAAATGGATTATCATAAGGATTAACCATACTTGAAGTCCACTGCTATGAGTAGGCATCAAGTTCACTCTTCATATGGATTAAGTACATCATTGAAACAAACAATTGAACAAGGAAGCTTTCTATATAGCTGATTCTACGGTAATAACTAGCAGGAAACAAAATTCACCATTAGATAACTGTATCTCTGTTGGAAGGAAAAAAATGCATATAAAACCTCAAGATTATTTAATTCTCATTGATTTCTCAAGCACAGTTTTCTGGAGACTAGCACATCAACAATTTGCAGATAATATGACACTAAGGGGAAAAGAGGTAGCAGAAGAAGTTACATCTGACATTAAATAAAAGAAACAGATGCTTATACCTTCCAATGAAGTATCTGAACTGCCGGAGGACACCAGGAGTAACTCGATTAGATAGATCATGAGATTTTAAGAAATTGAGCTCTAAATGATCTCGATGAATATCAACATTGAACTTCACATCCTGCCATTGTTCAGTAGCCCCCTCAGTACTTAAAGTTTTACCTGATGAGGACTGTGCAATTTCATCACAATAATGCATCATATCTGGGGGAACTGGGTAACTATTATGAAGCATCCACCTGACAGGAAGCTGTTCAATGGTCACATTTGAGCCAGTTTTAACCAAACCCTCCAAAATGTCAATGAAGTGATCTGGAGGATTAACACGATCTGGTACATGGATTCCAAGGCCACCAAAGTATTGTTCAACATTCTTTACAGATCCATGGTAAACCGTAAGACCACCTTTTGCTAGAAGGATTAAGTCATCAAACATCTTGAACAACGCATAGCTGAACAGAAAAAGAAAATCAACTACAATAAACAACTAAGTAAAATGTAAAGGTTAAAAAAATTCCATGTCACTGCTAGTATGGGCTAGTCGAGAATTGAATGTTTTCCTTGAGGTTCAGGTTATTAAATAGCTAGTTTATTTGCTAGTCAAATAAACATAAATATTAATATGAGTCAAGGACTGCACTTTGAGCCAAGAGATAACTGATGGTCCACTTTTCTTCTCACTGTTCAATCTCACCTGGGTAACTTATATAACTGATATTAAATATACTATTTGGTCTTAAACATTGAAAATTTTACTTCAATTAATATTTTTGACAAGATCTTGATGTTGCAGGTAATATTGGACCTGTCCCAGAAATAAATTACAGGCAAAATCCCCATTACCCAAAAATTCTAGTCATACACATTTTGCAATGTAAAGTCTAATTATATTTATTTACCATTATTTATTTCTATTTATTTTCTTTTTCATCTTACCTACGATCATAAAATAGAAACTTAACAGATGGGGTTTTAAACTTGGTGTCTTTTTTTGTTTCTTCTATTTGATTATAAAGTTATCTCAACTGGGATACTCCCAACCAAATCTATGCAGGATTACACCAGTTCAAATTCTCAAGTACTAGAAAGGTCTTAAAAGTTTCTTAATTTCTGTGATCAATTGATTTACTTTCCAACAAAATTCCTCTTCAATGGCAGTTTCAAATCTTCTTCCCAGCAGCAGATAAAAATATGAAAAATCACAAATCATTTTGATATTGGCCTTGGGAATTACAAAATTACCAACAGGAGATGAACAGCAATAGCATATCTTATTGTACTTGCAGATTCAGAAAGTATCAAATTTAAAAAGACCAGCAGGCATGAAGCCATTTGGGTGAGTTATCTTTCCAAAAAGTACGTTTGACTCTCCTGGTGTCAATTCATGGTGAGATCTGGTCTCAAGGATTCAGATATCTCCATAACAATATATATGGACAATCTGGTAACCTTCGCTTGTTATGTAGCCAATGAAGAATTAAAAGGCACAAGAAGCTGGTTTTAGTAGCTCAAGCTTCAGACTATCTGGTTTCAGCTGAAAAACATTGCATCACAATATTACATACATAGAACATACCTCGGTTGGTGAACGACCATGCAGATGTTTACCCCTTCAAGAGCTTCACGCCGAAGTGCTCTGAGAAGTAAATTAGAAGAAGAACTATCCAAACCAGATGTGGGCTCATCCAATATCAAAAGTGAAGGTTCCATGACCATTTCCAGGCCAACATTTACACGCTTCCTCTGGCCACCAGAGATTCCTCGCTGCTCTACTGTCCCAACCAGGGAATCCCTCACACCCTGTAGCCCCAATGACTCAATTACTCTTTCAACAACCAGAACTTTATCGGCTTTTGGCAGGTCAGCAGCCAGTCTCCATTATTTAGGAACCCAAAAACAAATACGATAAACATTAGTACAAACAAATGAAAACAAGCCCAGAAGTTAATCTAGGCAAAACAAGGACCAACTGTGGACAGTTCCAGAGCAGGATTGCACTTTGTCAAAACATCAGGTAAAGAACATTAAATAACAGAATCTAACTGGATAAAACATGAATTATAACCTATCAAGGAGTAGGAAAAGTGGTCAAAGCAGGCGAAGAGTAAACCAAGTGAAATACATCTAAGAACAACACAATGAAGACCTGCAGTCAAAGGCCTTCAAAATATACTGTGTAAAGATAAATGTTAGGATTACCAAAAACACGTGGATAATATTTGGTTAGAAAATGATCATAAAAAGTTTATTTTTTGTTAGCATTTATCTCTTGGAAACCTATATATACTCTTATAATAGGAAGATTTCCCTTTTTATGTTCTAGTCAAATTTTGCTTTACAGATAAGAGTAGAGGCAAAGGAACAATGAAAGAAAAGCATAGATATAATATTCCCAACACAATGGAGAACCAAGTTCTCTGGATATAAAATTAAACAGTTGTTCATATCACTGGTTAATGGTGCTTGTAGAAATAAATAGACATATTGGCCTGTGATGAATTTCAAAACAACTGCAATAACCATTGGACACAAGCATTAATCAAGCAGTAAGTTGCAATTGGCATACCTGCACCGAGCACTAAATCTGAGATTCTCCTCCACTGTCAAGTTTCCATGCACAACATCATCTTGCGGGACAAAACCAATAATTTTTTTGTACGAGTGAATGGATTCAGATTTTCCATTTATAAGAATTAAACCTGACATAGAGCATCCTGTAACCTTTCCTGCCAAAGCAGAAAGAAATGTTGTTTTTCCAGCCCCCGATGGACCCATGACAGCAGAAATTCGACCAGGCATAATTTTCCCACTAACACACCTCAGAAGATGTTTTTTCTTCCGTCTCAGAGTAAGGGTTAGATCCTTGAATGCAACCTCAATTGGAGGCCTGGTCCTGATATCATCATCAGTTGCCATGGATATTATTCCCGAGAAGGTCAAGTTCTTATTCTTCTCCTCCATGGCTTTCTCCTTCTCAAGTTGGCCGTACGCATACTTGAATATTTGACTTTTGGTATGCAACTGTTTTGCCTTTGGCATTTGCTTTTTGATATGTTTGTCTCCAATCTCCAGATTAAAGCCCTGATTACTATCTGGGTTGTCCTCAAGAGAGTTCAGCATTTTTGTGAGGTTACTTGGTTCCTTACTCTTTGCTTTTGGAGCTGTAGATGGTTTCATAGGCGCATGTGGTAATGGAGAATTGTCAGTTCCAGGCTTAAAGCTACTCGGAAATTTCAATTGTTCTGATCGTTTATTAGTTGTCTTCCTTGAAAATGTGCGTGATAACTGTTGCAAGCTGAAAGCACCTTTCTTGGCCCCATCTTTAGCAGACTTCCACCTTTCTCTTGCTTGTGCAGTTTCTCGAGCACTTCTTGCTGCTGCTTCCCTGGACTTAGCCAGTCTTTTATATCGAGTACTGATGACTTGGTCTGAGAAATTATAGATAACTAGGAGCATGATACTAAGCACACCCTACATGGACAAGTGAAGAACATTAGATTCTATTGGAAGCAGTTTCAAGAACAAGATATTTACGACCTGGATTAAACCTCTCTAATTTTTGCATCTTTTATGCAGCAAAAAACCAGATAGTGAATGAGCCAAAAAAGAAAAGGCAAAAATATATGTATACATATATGTATAAGATAGAAAAGCAGACGGAAGACTTGGGTGCATCCAATGTCTAAAAAGTTTAGTTTCTCAGCAGAGAATATATAAAATCATCTACAATATCATCTCAAACGATGATTGATTGCTAAGCCACATACAACGATCCCCTGCAATTAGATAATTCTAAAAAAGACCTTTAGGCAGTAGTAATTACAAGAGTAGAAACTGTGTATGTATGCACACATGCACATTGACTTCATACTTCATGTGAAATTTGGAACATTTATCATTTTGGTCAAAAGAGTGTGACATTTGGTAGCAATCATAAGGACACTCCTTTGTGAAGGGAAAGTCACAAGTTTAAGTTTAGGCTGCATACAGACATGACCCTCCCCCTGAACCCATAAAGCAGGGAGCCCTGAGCTACTGGGGGAACCCCTTTTTATTATTTTGGTCAAAAGGAGGAGCTTTACTTACAATAAACATGTTATAATATATCATTTTTTTTTGTGCAAAAAGTGTCATGCTTGAAAATGTGTATGTCTTATATTTGTAATAAGAATATATATTTTTGGCAGCTTTTTTCATTCATGAAAATCAAAGATATAGATGATGGATTTACAAACTTATGATTTCTAGATTCAGATTAGTATTAATATCGAAATTTATGAATTCTAGTGGAATGACTCCGTGCATATTGTTGAATATATTCTTCCAGAGAATAGACAAAAGCCAGGCTCCAATAGAAACTTCTTTATTTGAGGAGGGAAACAACTAGAAGCTGAAATGCAAGGTGTAGAATCATCTCTCTTGTCCAGATCCAAAACCCAGATCAAATACCAACATTTTGAACTTTTACTATAAGCAATAAACTTACAATAAACATGAGCCCATAAGCATGCATATTTTGGGTTGCTGTTTTCGGGTTGCAGGTACTCAACTGGAAACATACTGCAAAATGATCAGACAAAAGTTAAATGCTAATGCAAACAACTGTTTATCTTAGCATGCAACTATAAAGTTGCTCATCTCTGAGGTAGGCCACAGTGAGTATATAAATAAAGGATAAGAAGAGTGATTGGCATACCAAAACATATTACAAGCAAACACTTACTGGAAAAGAGAGGGGGCACACCATAAGAAACCACTGCACAGCATTTCTAAGAAGTATGCCATAATGAAAATTGGACTTATTAATATGCTCCCAATCTAGGGACAGCAAAATAAATCAATCTAGCACTGCAATCTAGCAAAACTGTTTATTGGGCATTCAATGTCCTTCCTAGACTCAGCAGCATGCCCCTTTCTGACCCTTTGATTATGATGGTGCGCTTATTGCACATTCTGTAACCCATATCTCCTATATCTTCCATCAGCCCTCACCCCTCCAGAACAGGAAAGGAATTGTTCCATTATGGGCTCTAAGCATAAGTAACACCAACAATCTACCTTCCTTCGTGTCTCACTAACCAGTGACCAAAACCTAAAATGGCATTACAATTCATTCAATTTTTTTTGGTGGTAATCCTGAGACAGAGATCAATTATTTTGACAGACAAGAACTCGGACATGATGACTGGGAGAAAGAACACAAGAGCAGCATTTAAAAAAATAGTCAATAGTTCATTCATATGTATCCGAAGTCATCAAATAAATATGAACAAAAATGATATGCATATTCAGATAATAATCTTATGTTTGATAGTTGATAACTTCTACGCAAAAAGGCTGTTGGTACACCTAAACTTTTTCAAAAAGCAGCTGAGAGAAGGATGAGAGAGGCAAATATAAAAAAGTAAATAAATAAATAACATAAACAAAGGAGCATCTACCACCTGTCAAAAGAGATGAATTTTGTCAACTTTTTGTAAGCGATCATAGCTAAGTCTCCTGGCTGAGATATTTTGGAAGTTACATGAACAGCACCCAAGAAAGGCATGAGTGCCTTATCTGGTGCCCGGAAGAGTCAGTAATTGTAACTTCACTAGTTTGAATTTGCCTAAATTAGCACTTTCTATTATATACCCGAATCTTTGCATATCCCATTGGAATTCAGACACCAAGCCAGTCAAGTAAGCAGCACCTTCTCAACAGGTGTTTATTTGGTGTTGACATCAAAACATTTTATAGGTACCCCAGAAAACAAGAGTTCAGCCTTTACTCTTCATCAAATACAACAAGCCAAGAGCTTTTTGCAACAAAATTCTCCATAGTGATGTTGTAACAATGTTATTCCATAATTGTGAACTAAGTACGTTTGAATGGCCATCAAATTCAGTTTCACCAAAAAAAATAAGGGAAAGGGAAATAAAAAGAATTGACCAAAGAGCACCACATACCAACAACATACTACTGGAGATAAAAAAAATAAATTAAAATGAATAAAATACCAATCTGAGAAATTGCCTGGATTTGTCCAATGACCACTAAATAGTTTCCAGCATTTTATGCATGTTAGTTCAAGGCATCAATATCCTGCTCTGCAATTTGATGTTCTTGTTAGCTTAGAATGGAAACATTTCACAAATGTTTTCAAAGCATGGGCAAACCTTAAAAAGTTCCATGAACCCAATTATAGAGTTTTGGTACCAAATGTCAATAAAAACTTCGCTCAATTATGTCCATTCCCCAATAACTTGGAGCCAGTTACATTGATCTTCTTTTCCACCTGCTTCATTAAGGATCGTAGTTTAGTCCGTACAAACCTAAATATATATAAAGCCAATGTCAAAGGGATCCAAAAGGGGAGCAAGGTCCTTTTGGATAAAAAGTTTTAGAATATCCTTATTAATTTAAAGGTAGCTTTCAACAAAGATCAACTGATCATAGAAAAGATATAGCATTACTTTAGAGGGTTGGATTTGCACATGAGCCTGCTGCCTTGTGGGAGAAACAAGATTGAACCAAGAAAATAAATTACTTGAGGGACTTCAACAGATGTTTTTGATTGCTAGCATAATTAGATTACTGTGAGGCCAAATGCCATACTTGACTTACTATGAAATATGACAATACCATTATTCCTAGTGGTATTTCCATTTTTTCCTGGTTTGTTCAATTATAAACAGACTTGATTATGGTACAGTTTTGTTAACTCACAAATATTCTCTTCTACATGTTTCACTATTTCTCTTTGCATGGAATCAAATCCACCTAAAACCCTTTGTGACCACTCAATCCAATTCACCACGTGTGGTCCAACCTAGCCAACACCTATCAAAATCCAACTTTCAGAAGCCTTGCCTAGCTACTAGGGCTAGTGGCCTAATATAACCACCATCTGGCCTTCAGAAACCTCCTCCAACCATTGGGTCCAGTTGTAACTTGCAAGCTATTGCTAGTCCAAGCCAAGGTCAACCGCTGCCAACCTTCAAAAACTTTGCCAACCACACAGTCCAATTTGTCAGACATTCCTTGCCACTGTCCACCATCTGGCTTCAGAAACCTCCAGACCTCTCAACTAAGCTTTCTTGAAATGACCTGGCACACTCCAAAATCGCCCACCCTTTTTCACAATTTAGTTCTTATTTCCTTTTTTCCTTTGCTCAGTTTAATTCTTATTTCAAAAAAGGACGCTTTCTGTGGGCCACCTCTATGCTCTGGTTATGAAACTCAAAATGGTTTCTTGGCTACCTCCTTGAGTTTTGAGTTTGAGGGAATGTTAGGGTTTATCCCAACCAAAAGCCAGTTAACTCACTGCAATGACATATCACAAAATATTAATTCTTGCTTGTTTTTCAATTATTTAGGTTGATCATTGTTTAATTTCATCCACTAAAAATGTAAATCTCTCTTCTATAAATATTCTCTCTCTCTCTCTCAAAAGTAAATTTCAAACTAGTAACTATTCGGGAAGTTAGACCCGAACTTTGGATTGAAAATTAGACCAACCTACAACCACAGGTAGATTTACCTTTTTTTATACTTTACATATAAAGACTCAAGCTTTGAGTACCTTGGTTACAGGAATGCAACCTAAACCATCAAGGTGCCTCCTAAGGATGCTGCCACAAGTAGTTCTACAATTTGACAGTATTAGACTCTACTGATCTGATTATTATCAATGTCAAAATGCTGGTAAATAAAGCTTCAGAGGAGCTCAAATTGAATCTATTTTAAACATGTAAAAACTGAAAGAAAACTTCTCCACATGGCAGCAACTATAATCCATCTCAGCAATGGAAATAAATGTCTAATAATATTCCATAATCTGTAAAATCAGACCATTCTAAGAAACTTACATTGTTCAGCTGTAGAACCCATCTGGCAGTAATGTCTGAAATTGTACAAGAACATAAGAATTAGTAGATGCAGATGGCAAGCACCAATCAATGATATTACCAATAAACTAATGGCCATGATAGGCCAAAAATTAACTTAAATTATTCAGAAGATCCTTGCAGAAAGATGCTACTATTTGAGTTGTAAAGAAAAACAAAACAAAACAAAACAGTTCCATGAGTTTAGGTAGACAAATTCAATACCCACTACTACAAGGAACCTCTTCAGTAGTAGTAGGACAGTATGACCCCGCTGAACAGAATATCTCACTGCTACTTGTAACATCAGCCCAAATATCAGCTCCACCACAAGTATGATTCACTTTTCCAGGAGGCAGTTGGTAATGGTATCTGCAAATTTCCTCTACCAGTAGATTCATCAATGGTCCATAACCGATACAAATATGTCGTTATGAGGAAAATATTCTGGTTGTTCAGAAAATAAAAGGTTCAAGTCAGGGTATGAACTCACGGATCACATATGCCTGTAGTTTTGTTGAGCTTTGCACGTGGGCAATAGGAACCTAACGGACAAGCTTCAATGACAAAGTAGCAGACAATAATACATCTTAGGAACAAGTTTGATAAAACAATAAACTTTAATGCAAGTTTCGGATCTTGTGGGAAAACTACAATGTTCCTACAATATACACATATGTAAAAGAACTTAGGGAATTACTGCCTAAGTTGAGGTGATTTAGAATTCATCAAATTTGAGGTTGACATTTATATTATTAACTAAGTACGACTGTCAAAATCAAGATGATTAATTTCTTGCCTTTAGAGTGATCTTTATATTACTAGCTGGCAAGCAACAGAATTCATGTATTGCAACCCTATGTTGGCATGATTGCTCTTATTTCTTATCATATGCATTAATAACAAATTGACGTATACTGAAATTTTTGTGTCACTAGTTTTAATCTATAATTCAGTGTCTTTAAGTCTTAGCTTTTATGCAAACATTAGAGGATATAAGGCATGTAAAATGACCAATCCTGGAACTCCACGGATCCTGCATTCCCAGAATAGCAATGATTTCTTGCAATATGCACAAAAAACAAACTTATGCACGAATGCTAAATCTAAATGCTAACTGTTGCTAGGTTTTTGTCCAATTCTAAGCTTCCTAGACACCCTAACTTGATAAATAGGTGCTAGCATTTAACATCATAGCATGATAAAAGTCAAAAAAATGTGTGGCCTCCAATTTGCAAAATGCAAATAAAAAATTAAAATTATACCCCAAAGAAATAATGCCCACATCTTGAAGTTCATCAAGACTGATCCCAAAATGAACTATTGGGAATAACATATGCAATTAAACATGAAGCGGATGCACTCCTTATAATGAAAAAGATGTGGCATTGGTGAAAATCATGTTACTAGCCTCCTCATATTTGCCTGGAAATATTTTGGGATCTTTGTGGTTTGAGAAGTATTATAGAGGAAAAGGCATGCATCATGTCATCTAATATTTTTTTATCAACAATAGGACATCACCCTTGAATTTTTTTCCCAGGTTACAAGAGATATTAGGGTGTAATGATATAGTTTCTTGCCATTCCTCCATACTTGCTGCATGTACAAGCTTGAACCGTTACTGTTATTTGACTCTATTAAATAATATTTTCCCATTTATTAACACTACTGATTGAAGTAGAGTAAGTATGTTGTTAACCATTAATGTTACTCCCTCATATTTGATGCATGTACAGCTTGAACCATTAATGCTGTTTTGCTCAATGAAACAATATCTGCCCATGTTTTCTGCTTATTAACTACTGGTTGGGTTAGAGTACTGCAATCCCAACCAACACCCCCCCGCCCCCCCCCCCCCAAAAAAAAAAAATAAATAAATAAAATAAAAAAACAGAAAAATAAATTAAAAACAATGGAGTGCTTAGGGCTAGGTCTGACTCCTCACGGATGAATCCATTTTCAAGTTATATTTTCTTTAAGTTTCCTTTCTACATGGATCATCCACATTCAACCGACATAACTCTTAACACATTTTTTTTGGTAATAACTAGTACTAGCAAGCATGGTGGTAGTAGTAGTAGTACAAAATAAAAAATATTGAGTAATCATTAGAAAATAATTGTGACGTGTTGGAGGCACTGAAAGAATACTTACGGATCATGCAAGTAATACCCTGAGGACAAAAGAAGCCCTCACAACATGGTCGACTGTCATTAGTACGTGTTGGCATGTCCTTTGAGTTTCTGAGGTCAACCTTCACATTTGGAGGAACACAACTAGACCATCCTGACTCGCATCCAGGAACCCAATGGGTCAAGTTGCAATTCCTGTTAGGCCGTAAAAATTGGGCATTTGATGACCTTCTTTCAAAGAAGCTATTGAAATAAAATTTTATTTCCGCTGCAGTGCATAGCCGCTGCATAACATCTCCTGTTAATTTAATTGCATTCATCAGCAACAATTAAAAACATGAATAAAGAAGGTCAGGTAAACGGAGAACTGGGATGCTCACAGGCGCCAGTGAGTAGTTAATTGTGCACCAAACTTGAAATTTCTTTCTCAAAGTTCCCATTTTTTCCAATAGTTAGATATTTAGTATGTCCTAGAAATCCCTTCTCGTAGCTTTTCCCCCCCTCAATTCTCCAATGCAAAACTTATTTGTTTTCCATTTTTCCTACAATAACAATGTACTGATGGTCTTGAGAATCAATTCTGAATGCCACAACATAAAATGCAAATACCTTTTATCTCCCTAACGCACTTGGTCACGAAATCCAAATTATTTGAAAAGTTGAATGCCCCATTCCAATCAGCATCCCTGGAAGGAAATAACATTTTGAAGTCTAAGAACCCAAGAAACATGGCAACAAGCCACGCACATTACTTACACATCCTTTATGCAGAACCCCAAATGACGGGAGATATCTTTGTTAAACACGGACGTGAAGTTGGATATCTGATTGTAGATAAGCGACGTAACAAGCGGCGACACTGCACTCCCACTGGACCTGCCTCTGCCATCATCATGCGCACACCAAATGTTCGGCAAAAGCCCCAAAAGAATAGCTAGAGATAATATCACATCCAGAACCCTTGCTCTTCTCATTGCAATAATATGACGGCACAAAACACTCAAAAACAGTCCGAAAATTTTTGATTTGTGCCTGCCGGACGGCGATCAACCGTAGATGGCAAGCTTCAGCCTTCCATCGGTAAAATTCAATGCAAGGTTGAATAATAATGTGGGTTCTGGGAAGGATGAAAATGAGGGAAGGAGAAAAGAGGCTGTAGAAATGAAAATGGCGGGTGATAGTTGGAGGAGTTTGGCGGTACAGAGGGAGCGAGGGAGAAAGAGCCAGGTTTGGGTCCATTGAATTCGGGTGGAAGAGACGGCGGGGAGAGATGGTTGGCGATATCCATGGAAACAGGGGGATTCACTTTCCATCTTATATTAGTGGCGGAAAAACGTAAATATATTATATTAAAACCAAAATCTAACCCATTTATTTCTTTCTTTCCACGTGTGTACACACACACATATATATATTATTTTCAATTTACCTCGTATTTACTTTTTTACAGTCTTTGCTATCAAATGATTTAAATATTCTTAATAATTCTTTATTTTTACGTAATTTATCATTAATACTTTTGAGATTACCATTCTTACGTTATCTCCTGTTGTTCGTACTTTCAATTTTGATAAAAAAGATAAATTATAAACAGATCTTAAATCTTGTCCAAGTCAAGTATCGAACTCGTGATCTATTAATACTAATTCACGTATCATTTATCCGTTATTTGATATTTTTAGTAGATTTTAATAATAATATATTACTCTTTTCTTGTCTAAATCAAGTATTGAAATGCACTTTTACAAGTAAATGGAATTTCCTACAAGTAAGCTACCATCTGATGTTAAAATTAAATAAATACTATAACATTGATATGTATATATTATGGCCCCATCATTCAATTAAACTAGAAGTGTGGATAATGAGCAAATCTGGCCCCAACTAACGTTGTCAAATGATACAAGTTTGGACAAACTGCATGTAATCTTGCTTTTATCTAAGCATAAAGTTCTTATGTCGACAAATGATACAAGTATCTTTTTTATGTTGACAAAGTTATCAACTTTGCAACTTTATGAACAGTAAATAAAATTGGTTATTATATTTTAATTTTTATAATAAATAATTTTATTATAGAATCTAAAGCCTGGAGATTAACGAAATAATTTACCCAAAATACAAATACGTCATTAATTCAACCCGACAATCAATTAGAAATGCCTGAGCTAAGGGATAAATAATAAGATTTTTTTTTTGTGAGTTAGATAAAAGAAAAGTGAAATAATCAAAATAATAAATATTTTCAAAGTTGACTATGAGTATCTGTTTCACTAGAAATATGTAATTTAAATTAATTATAATGATTAATAAAAAAGCGAGTTCATCGTCCTTTGAGACATAATTTAGATGATAAAAAATGAGTCGTGATATGTTAGTGTTATTTTAGTAAGTCGTAAGTTTAAATTCTGCCCTCTTTAAAATAAATTTTATAATTTAATTTTTTTAATAAAATTATAGAATTGAACGTTGAGATGCTCGTAAGAGAAATCATCCAAAGAAAGTTAATCCGTCACGTTAACCTTTATTATTTACAGAAAAGCGAGTCTATCACGCTAATGTTTATTATTTAGTTTAGTAATGGTGCTCAAGAAATATAAAAGAAAATAAAATTACGGAACGGTTAAGACTACCACGTAGGCGGTGAAGGCTGATACATTTGAGTGGCTGATAGATGACTGAAGTGGAACGATCCTAGAGGGAAGGCGGCATCCAGTAAACGTGATCCGAGGATGGTAGATTGGCCCCCCGCCCCCCACCCGGAATCATCGGAATGGAGGAAAATTCAAAGAAAGGCTTTGAATTTAGGGCTGAATTCACATTTGATCAAAATCAAATGTATAAAATTGTTTCTGTACTTTTTATAGAAAAAAAACGTTTTTAACTATTCAAACAAACTAATTACACTCTATAGCCACTTTTATGTAAGATACCAAAAATACCCTTAATGAGATTTTAAAATAGAAAACCCACATTGTCCTTAGTCTCTTTTACCAAAATGTCCTTGTCTCTTTCACATAACTTTTCTTCTCTCTCCTCTTCCAACATTCATGTTACTCTCTTTCTCTCCATTATCAAACTATCAAAACTCAGTAATTCTTCATACATTCAATCTTTTTACTTGTTGGGTGATTCAATCTTCTTCATCAATCGCAACGACCTTAGAGAAGTCCCATTCAACAAGTTTTTTTCTCTCCAATAATCAATTTCACTCAATCTCAAGATATAAATTTCATTTGTATTTGTTTTATTTTTTAAGATAATTTTTGTGCTCACATTGCTTATTAAGGTTGTATAGAATTATTGTGATTGTGAACTGAATATATTTTGATATATATCATTCTAAATCTGTACTAATTGGGTGACAAAAAAAAATTTCAGACCTGCACATCGTTATCGGGCTTTCTGACCCACAAAGTCCCCCATCGGGTCTTGTGGTCAACGAAACCCGATCGGGCTTTGTCCCATCGGGCTTTGTGACCACACAAAGTCCCCCATCGGGCTTTGTGGGCCACAAAGCCCGAAAATATTTTTTTTTAGTTTTCTTGATTTTTTTTTCAAATTAATGTATTCCATTAGTATTAAAATGATGTATTTTTACTTTATTGGATTAATTGAATGTATATATCACAACAAATATTATTATCTTTCAATTTGGGTGAAAATGTTCATCCACTATCAACACAACCAATACATGATAAATTGTTTTAGTTAATATTGGAAAAAACAAATATAATACTACAATAATAAACTTACTCAAGAATAAAAATATAATTTCTTAACAATAATTTATGTTTTGAGACTACTAGTGGACAACTTACAAAATCTCATTGCAAAAAAAAAAAAAAAAAGCAAAAATAATAAAAATCGGGTTTTGTGACCCCACAAAGTCCCCCATCGGGCCTTGTGGTCCACGAAGCCTGATCGGGCTTTGTCCCATCGGGCTTTGTGGGCCACAAAGCCCGAAAATATTTTTTTTTAGTTTTCTTGATTTTTTTTTCAAATTAATGTATTCTATTAGTATTAAAATGATGTATTTTTACTTTTATTGGATTAATTGAATGTATATATCACAACAAATATTGTTATCTTTCAATTTGTGTGAAAATGTCCATCCACTATCAACACAACCAATACATGATAAATTGTTTTAGTTAATGTTGGAAAAAACAAATATAATGCAACGATAATAAAGTTACTCAAGAATAAAAATGTAATTTCAAAACAATTATTTATGTTTTGAGACTACTAGTGGACAACTTAAAAAATCTCATTGCAAAAAAAAAAAAAAAACAAAAAAAAGAAAAATCGGGCTTTGTTACCCCCACAAAGTCCCCCATCGGGCTTTGTGGGCCACAAAGCCCGAAAATATTTTTTTTTAGTTTTCTTGATTTTTTTTTTCAAATTAATGTATTTCATTAGTATTAAAATGATGTATTTTTACTTTTATTGGATTAATTGAATGTATATATCACAACAAATATTATTATCTTTCAATTTTTGTGAAAATGTCCATCCACTATCAACACAACCAATATATGATAAATTGTTTTAGTTAATATTGGAAAAAACATATATAATGCTACAATAATAAAGTTACTCAAGAATAAAAATGTAATTTCTTAACAATAATTTATGTTTTAAGACTACTAGTGGACAACTTACAAAATCTCATTGCAAAAAAAAAAAAAAAGCAAAAAAAAGAAAAATCGGGCTTTGTAACCCCACAAAGTCCCCCATCGGGCTTTGTGGGCCACAAAGCCCGAAAATATTTTTTTTTAGTTTTCTTGATTTTTTTTTTCAAATTAATGTATTCCATTAGTATTAAAATGATGTATTTTTACTTTATTGGATTAATTGAATGTATATATCACAACAAATATTATTATCTTTCAATTTGTGTGAAAATGTCCATCCACTATCAACACAACCAATACATGATAAATTGTTTTAGTTAATGTTGGAAAAAACAAATATAATTCTACGATAATAAAGTTACTCAAGAATAAAAATGTAATTTCAAAACAATTATTTATGTTTTGAGACTACTAGTGGACAACTTACAAAATCTCATTGCAAAAAAAAAAAAACAAAAAAAAGAAAAATCGGGCTTTGTTACCCCACAAAGTCCCCCATCGGGCTTTGTGGGCCACAAAGCCCGAAAATATTTTTTTTTAGTTTTCTTGATTTTTTTTTCAAATTAATGTATTCCATTAGTATTAAAATGATGTATTTTTACTTTTATTGGATTAATTGAATGTATATATCACAACAAATATTATTATCTTTCAATTTTTGTGAAAATGTCCATCCACTATCAACACAACCAATATATGATAAATTGTTTTAGTTAATATTGGAAAAAACATATATAATGCTACAATAATAAACTTACTCAAGAATAAAAATGTAATTTCTTAACAATAATTTATGTTTTGAGACTACTAGTGGACAACTTACAAAATCTCATTGCAAACAAAAAAAAAAAAAAAGCAAAAAAAAGAAAAATCGGGCTTTGTGACCCCACAAAGTCCCCCATCGGGCTTTGTGACCCCACAAAGCCCCCATCGGGCTTTGTGGGCCACAAAGCCCGAAAATATTTTTTTTTAGTTTTCTTGATTTTTTTTTTCAAATTAATGTATTCCATTAGTATTAAAATGATGTATTTTTACTTTATTGGATTAATTGAATGTATATATCACAACAAATATTATTATCTTTCAATTTGTGTGAAAATGTCCATCCACTATCAACACAACCAATACATGATAAATTGTTTTAGTTAATATTGGGAAAAACAAATATAATGCTACGATAATAAACTTACTCAAGAATAAAAATGTAATTTCAAAACAATTATTTATGTTTCGAGACTACTAGTGGACAACTTACAAAATCTCATTGCAAAAAAAAAAAAAATAAATAAATAAAAGAAAAATCGGGCTTTGTGACCCCACAAAGTCCCCCATCGGGCTTTGTGGGCCACAAAGCGCGAAAATATTGTTTTTTAGTTTTCTTGATTTTTTTTGAAATTAATGTATTCCATTAGTATTAAAATGATGTATTTTTACTTTATTGGATTAATTGAATGTATATATCACAACAAATATTATTATCTTTCAATTTGTGTGAAAATGTCCATCCACTATCAACACAACCAATACATGATAAATTGTTTTAGTTAATATTGGAAAAAACATATATAATGCTACAATAATAAACTTACTCATGAATAAAAATGTAATTTCTTAACAATAATTTATGTTTTGAGACTACTAGTGGACAACTTACAAAATCTCATTGCAAACAAAAAAAAAAAGAGAAAAAAAGAAAAATCGGGCTTTGTGACCCCACAAAGCCCGAAAATATTTTTTTTTAGCAAATTAATGTATTCCATTAGTATTAAAATGATGTATTTTTACTTTATTGGATTAATTGAATGTATATATCACAACAAATATTATTATCTTTCAATTTGTGTGAAAATGTTCATCCACTATCAACACAACCAATACATGATAAATTGTTTTAGTTAATATTGGAAAAACAAATATAATACTACAATAATAAACTTACTCAAGAATAAAAATGTAATTTCTTAACAATAATTTATGTTTTGAGACTACTAGTGGACAACTTACAAAATCTCATTGCAAAAAAAAAAAAAAAAAGCAAAAATAATAAAAATCGGGTTTTGTGACCCCACAAAGTCCCCCATCGGGCCTTGTGGTCCACGAAACCCGATCGGGCTTTGTCCCATCGGGCTTTGTGGGCCACAAAGCCCGAAAATATTTTTTTTTAGTTTTCTTGATTTTTTTTTCAAATTAATGTATTCTATTAGTATTAAAATGATGTATTTTTACTTTTATTGGATTAATTGAATGTATATATCACAACAAATATTGTTATCTTTCAATTTGTGTGAAAATGTCCATCCACTATCAACACAACCAATACATGATAAATTGTTTTAGTTAATGTTGGAAAAAACAAATATAATGCTACGATAATAAAGTTACTCAAGAATAAAAGTGTAATTTCAAAACAATTATTTATATTTTGAGACTACTAGTGGACAACTTACAAAATCTCATTGCAAAAAAAAAAAAAAAAAAAAAAAAAAAAAAATCGGGCTTTGTTACCCCCACAAAGTCCCCCATTGGGCTTTGTGACCCCACAAAGTCCCCCATCGGGCTTTGTGGGCCACAAAGCCCGAAAATATTTTTTTTTAGTTTTCTTGATTTTTTTTTCAAATTAATGTATTCCATTAGTATTAAAATGATGTATTTTTACTTTTATTGGATTAATTGAATGTATATATCACAACAAATATTATTATCTTTCAATTTTTGTGAAAATGTCCATCCACTATCAACACAACCAATATATGATAAATTGTTTTAGTTAATATTGGAAAAAACATATATAATGCTACAATAATAAACTTACTCAAGAATAAAAATGTAATTTCTTAACAATAATTTATGTTTTGAGACTACTAGTGGACAACTTACAAAATCTCATTGCAAAAAAAAAAAAAAAAGCAAAAAAAAGAAAAATCGGGCTTTGAAACCCCACAAAGTCCCCCATCGGGCTTTGTGACCCCACAAAGCCCCCATCGGGCTTTGTGGGCCACAAAGCCCGAAAATATTTTTTTTTAGTTTTCTTGATTTTTTTTTTCAAATTAATGTATTCCATTAGTATTAAAATGATGTATTTTTACTTTATTGGATTAATTGAATGTATATATCACAACAAATATTATTATCTTTCAATTTGTGTGAAAATGTCCATCCACTATCAACACAACCAATACATGATAAATTGTTTTAGTTAATGTTGGAAAAAACAAATATAATGCTACGATAATAAAGTTACTCAAGAATAAAAATGTAATTTCAAAACAATTATTTATGTTTTGAGACTACTAGTGGACAACTTACAAAATCTCATTGCAAACAAAAAAAAAAAAAAGCAAAAAAAAGAAAAATCGGGCTTTGTGACCCCACAAAGTCCCCCATCGGGC
The DNA here is from genome assembly GCA_036245055.1 of Diospyros kaki. NCBI lineage: Eukaryota > Viridiplantae > Streptophyta > Magnoliopsida > Ericales > Ebenaceae > Diospyros > Diospyros kaki. The sequence continues at coordinate 40,275,911 of BSEG01000009.1, forward strand.
TTTATGACCCCACAAAGCCCCCATCGGGCTTTGTGGGCCACAAAGCCCGAAAATATTTTTTTTTAGTTTTCTTGATTTTTTTTTCAAATTAATGTATTCCATTAGTATTAAAATGATGTATTTTTACTTTATTGGATTAATTGAATGTATATATCACAACAAATATTATTATCTTTCAATTTGTGTGAAAATGTCCATCCACTATCAACACAACCAATACATGATAAATTGTTTTAGTTAATATTGGGAAAAACAAATATAATGCTACGATAATAAACTTACTCAAGAATAAAAATGTAATTTCAAAACAATTATTTATATTTCGAGACTACTAGTGGACAACTTACAAAATCTCATTGCAAAAAAAAAAATAATAAAATAAAAAAAAGAAAAATCGGGCTTTGTGACCCCACAAAGTCCCCCATCGGGCTTTGTGGGCCACAAAGCGCGAAAATATTGTTTTTTTGTTTTCTTGATTTTTTTTTTGAAATTAATGTATTCCATTAGTATTAAAATGATGTATTTTTACTTTATTGGATTAATTGAATGTATATATCACAACAAATATTATTATCTTTCAATTTGTGTGAAAATGTCCATCCACTATCAACACAACCAATACATGATAAATTGTTTTAGTTAATATTGGGAAAAACAAATATAATGCTACGATAATAAACTTAATCAAGAATAAAAATGTAATTTCAAAACAATTATTTATGTTTCGAGACTACTAGTGGACAACTTACAAAATCTCATTGCAAAAAAAAAAAAACAAAAAAAAGAAAAATCGGGCTTTGTTACCCCACAAAGTCCCCCATCGGGCTTTGTGGGCCACAAAGCCCGAAAATATTTTTTTTTAGTTTTCTTGATTTTTTTTTTCAAATTAATGTATTCCATTAGTATTAAAATGATGTATTTTTACTTTATTGGATTAATTGAATGTATATATCACAACAAATATTATTATCTTTCAATTTGTGTGAAAATGTCCATCCACTATCAACACAACCAATACATGATAAATTGTTTTAGTTAATATTGGGAAAAACAAATATAATGCTACGATAATAAACTTACTCAAGAATAAAAATGTAATTTCAAAACAATTATTTATGTTTCGAGACTACTAGTGGACAACTTACAAAATCTCATTGCAAAAAAAAAAAAAAAAAAAAGCAAAAATAATAAAAATCGGGTTTTGTGACCCCACAAAGTCCCCCATCGGGCTTTGTGACCCCACAAAGTACCCCATCGGGCTTTGTGGGCCACAAAGCCCGAAAATATTTTTTTTTAGTTTTCTTGATTTTTTTTTCAAATTAATGTATTCCATTAGTATTAAAATGATGTATTTTTACTTTTATTGGATTAATTGAATGTATATATCACAACAAATATTATTATCTTTCAATTTTTGTGAAAATGTCCATCCACTATCAACACAACCAATATATGATAAATTGTTTTCGTTAATATTGGAAAAAACATATATAATGCTACAATAATAAACTTACTCAAGAATAAAAATGTAATTTCTTAACAATAATTTATGTTTTGAGACTACTAGTGGACAACTTACAAAATCTCATTGCAAAGAAAAAAAAAAGCAAAAAAAAGAAAAATCGGGCTTTGTGACCCCACAAAGTCCCCATCGGGCTTTGTGACCCCACAAAGCCCCCATCGGGCTTTGTGGGCCACAAAGCCCAAAAATATTTTTTTTTAGTTTTCTTGATTTTTTTTTTCAAATTAATGTATTCCATTAGTATTAAAATGATGTATTTTTACTTTATTGGATTAATTGAATGTATATATCACAACAAATATTATTATCTTTCAATTTGTGTGAAAATGTTCATCCACTATCAACACAACCAATACATGATAAATTGTTTTAGTTAATATTGGAAAAACAAATATAATACTACAATAATAAACTTACTCAAGAATAAAAATGTAATTTCTTAACAATAATTTATGTTTTGAGACTACTAGTGGACAACTTACAAAATCTCATTGCAAAAAAAAAAAAAAAAAAGCAAAAATAATAAAAATCGGGTTTTGTGACCCCACAAAGTCCCCCATCGGGCCTTGTGGTCCACGAAACCCGATCGGGCTTTGTCCCATCGGGCTTTGTGGGCCACAAAGCCCGAAAATATTTTTTTTTAGTTTTCTTGATTTTTTTTTCAAATTAATGTATTCTATTAGTATTAAAATGATGTATTTTTACTTTTATTGGATTAATTGAATGTATATATCACAACAAATATTGTTATCTTTCAATTTGTGTGAAAATGTCCATCCACTATCAACACAACCAATACATGATAAATTGTTTTAGTTAATGTTGGAAAAAACAAATATAATGCTACGATAATAAAGTTACTCAAGAATAAAAGTGTAATTTCAAAACAATTATTTATATTTTGAGACTACTAGTGGACAACTTACAAAATCTCTTTGCAAAAAAAAAAAAAAAACAAAAAAAAAAAAAAATCGGGCTTTGTTACCCCCACAAAGTCCCCCATTGGGCTTTGTGACCCCACAAAGTCCCCCATCGGGCTTTGTGGGCCACAAAGCCCGAAAATATTTTTTTTTAGTTTTCTTGATTTTTTTTTCAAATTAATGTATTCCATTAGTATTAAAATGATGTATTTTTACTTTTATTGGATTAATTGAATGTATATATCACAACAAATATTGTTATCTTTCAATTTGTGTGAAAATGTCCATCCACTATCAACACAACCAATACATGATAAATTGTTTTAGTTAATGTTGGAAAAAACAAATATAATGCTACAATAATAAAGTTACTCAAGAATAAAAGTGTAATTTCAAAACAATTATTTATATTTTGAGACTACTAGTGGACAACTTACAAAATCTCATTGCAAAAAAAAAAAAAAACAAAAAAAAAAAAAAATCGGGCTTTGTTACCCCCACAAAGTCCCCCATTGGGCTTTGTGACCCCACAAAGTCCCCCATCGGGCTTTGTGGGCCACAAAGCCCGAAAATATTTTTTTTTAGTTTTCTTGATTTTTTTTTCAAATTAATGTATTCTATTAGTATTAAAATGATGTATTTTTACTTTTATTGGATTAATTGAATGTATATATCACAACAAATATTGTTATCTTTCAATTTGTGTGAAAATGTCCATCCACTATCAACACAACCAATACATGATAAATTGTTTTAGTTAATGTTGGAAAAAACAAATATAATGCTACGATAATAAAGTTACTCAAGAATAAAAGTGTAATTTCAAAACAATTATTTATATTTTGAGACTACTAGTGGACAACTTACAAAATCTCATTGCAAAAAAAAATAAAAAAAAAAAAAAAAAAAATCGGGCTTTGTTACCCCCACAAAGTCCCCCATTGGGCTTTGTGACCCCACAAAGTCCCCCATCGGGCTTTGTGGGCCACAAAGCCCGAAAATATTTTTTTTTAGTTTTCTTGATTTTTTTTTCAAATTAATGTATTCCATTAGTATTAAAATGATGTATTTTTACTTTTATTGGATTAATTGAATGTATATATCACAACAAATATTATTATCTTTCAATTTTTGTGAAAATGTCCATCCACTATCAACACAACCAATATATGATAAATTGTTTTAGTTAATATTGGAAAAAACATATATAATGCTACAATAATAAACTTACTCAAGAATAAAAATGTAATTTCTTAACAATAATTTATGTTTTGAGACTACTAGTGGACAACTTACAAAATCTCATTGCAAAAAAAAAAAAAAAAAGCAAAAAAAAGAAAAATCGGGCTTTGAAACCCCACAAAGTCCCCCATCGGGCTTTGTGACCCCACAAAGCCCCCATCGGGCTTTGTGGGCCACAAAGCCCGAAAATATTTTTTTTTAGTTTTCTTGATTTTTTTTTTCAAATTAATGTATTCCATTAGTATTAAAATGATGTATTTTTACTTTATTGGATTAATTGAATGTATATATCACAACAAATATTATTATCTTTCAATTTGTGTGAAAATGTCCATCCACTATCAACACAACCAATACATGATAAATTGTTTTAGTTAATGTTGGAAAAAACAAATATAATGCTACGATAATAAAGTTACTCAAGAATAAAAATGTAATTTCAAAACAATTATTTATGTTTTGAGACTACTAGTGGACAACTTACAAAATCTCATTGCAAACAAAAAAAAAAAAAAGCAAAAAAAAGAAAAATCGGGCTTTGTGACCCCACAAAGTCCCCCATCGGGCTTTATGACCCCACAAAGCCCCCATCGGGCTTTGTGGGCCACAAAGCCCGAAAATATTTTTTTTTAGTTTTCTTGATTTTTTTTTCAAATTAATGTATTCCATTAGTATTAAAATGATGTATTTTTACTTTATTGGATTAATTGAATGTATATATCACAACAAATATTATTATCTTTCAATTTGTGTGAAAATGTCCATCCACTATCAACACAACCAATACATGATAAATTGTTTTAGTTAATATTGGGAAAAACAAATATAATGCTACGATAATAAACTTACTCAAGAATAAAAATGTAATTTCAAAACAATTATTTATGTTTCGAGACTACTAGTGGACAACTTACAAAATCTCATTGCAAAAAAAAAAATAATAAAATAAAAAAAAGAAAAATCGGGCTTTGTGACCCCACAAAGTCCCCCATCGGGCTTTGTGGGCCACAAAGCGCGAAAATATTGTTTTTTTGTTTTCTTGATTTTTTTTTTGAAATTAATGTATCCCATTAGTATTAAAATGATGTATTTTTACTTTATTGGATTAATTGAATGTATATATCACAACAAATATTATTATCTTTCAATTTGTGTGAAAATGTCCATCCACTATCAACACAACCAATACATGATAAATTGTTTTAGTTAATATTGGAAAAAACATATATAATGCTACAATAATAAACTTACTCATGAATAAAAATGTAATTTCTTAACAATAATTTATGTTTTGAGACTACTAGTGGACAACTTACAAAATCTCATTGCAAACAAAAAAAAAAGAGAAAAAAAGAAAAATCGGGCTTTGTGACCCCACAAAGTCCCCCATCGGGCTTTGTGGGCCACAAAGCCCGAAAATATTTTTTTTTAGTTTTCTTGATTTTTTTTTCAAATTAATGTATTCCATTAGTATTAAAATGATGTATTTTTACTTTATTGGATTAATTGAATGTATATATCACAACAAATATTATTATCTTTCAATTTGTGTGAAAATGTTCATCCACTATCAACACAACCAATACATGATAAATTGTTTTAGTTAATATTGGAAAAACAAATATAATACTACAATAATAAACTTACTCAAGAATAAAAATGTAATTTCTTAACAATAATTTATGTTTTGAGACTACTAGTGGACAACTTACAAAATCTCATTGCAAAAAAAAAAAAAAAGCAAAAATAATAAAAATCGGGTTTTGTGACCCCACAAAGTCCCCCATCGGGCTTTGTGACCCCACAAAGTACCCCATCGGGCTTTGTGGGCCACAAAGCCCGAAAATATTTTTTTTTAGTTTTCTTGATTTTTTTTTCAAATTAATGTATTCCATTAGTATTAAAATGATGTATTTTTACTTTTATTGGATTAATTGAATGTATATATCACAACAAATATTATTATCTTTCAATTTTTGTGAAAATGTCCATCCACTATCAACACAACCAATATATGATAAATTGTTTTCGTTAATATTGGAAAAAACATATATAATGCTACAATAATAAACTTACTCAAGAATAAAAATGTAATTTCTTAACAATAATTTATGTTTTGAGACTACTAGTGGACAACTTACAAAATCTCATTGCAAAGAAAAAAAAAAGCAAAAAAAAGAAAAATCGGGCTTTGTGACCCCACAAAGTCCCCATCGGGCTTTGTGACCCCACAAAGCCCCCATCGGGCTTTGTGGGCCACAAAGCCCGAAAATATTTTTTTTTAGTTTTCTTGATTTTTTTTTTCAAATTAATGTATTCCATTAGTATTAAAATGATGTATTTTTACTTTATTGGATTAATTGAATGTATATATCACAACAAATATTATTATCTTTCAATTTGTGTGAAAATGTTCATCCACTATCAACACAACCAATACATGATAAATTGTTTTAGTTAATATTGGAAAAACAAATATAATACTACAATAATAAACTTACTCAAGAATAAAAATGTAATTTCTTAACAATAATTTATGTTTTGAGACTACTAGTGGACAACTTACAAAATCTCATTGCAAAAAAAAAAAAAAAAAAAGCAAAAATAATAAAAATCGGGTTTTGTGACCCCACAAAGTCCCCCATCGGGCCTTGTGGTCCACGAAACCCGATCGGGCTTTGTCCCATCGGGCTTTGTGGGCCACAAAGCCCGAAAATATTTTTTTTTAGTTTTCTTGATTTTTTTTTCAAATTAATGTATTCTATTAGTATTAAAATGATGTATTTTTACTTTTATTGGATTAATTGAATGTATATATCACAACAAATATTGTTATCTTTCAATTTGTGTGAAAATGTCCATCCACTATCAACACAACCAATACATGATAAATTGTTTTAGTTAATGTTGGAAAAAACAAATATAATGCTACGATAATAAAGTTACTCAAGAATAAAAGTGTAATTTCAAAACAATTATTTATATTTTGAGACTACTAGTGGACAACTTACAAAATCTCATTGCAAAAAAAAAAAAAAAAACAAAAAAAAAAAAAAATCGGGCTTTGTTACCCCCACAAAGTCCCCCATTGGGCTTTGTGACCCCACAAAGTCCCCCATCGGGCTTTGTGGGCCACAAAGCCCGAAAATATTTTTTTTTAGTTTTCTTGATTTTTTTTTCAAATTAATGTATTCCATTAGTATTAAAATGATGTATTTTTACTTTTATTGGATTAATTGAATGTATATATCACAACAAATATTATTATCTTTCAATTTTTGTGAAAATGTCCATCCACTATCAACACAACCAATATATGATAAATTGTTTTAGTTAATATTGGAAAAAACATATATAATGCTACAATAATAAACTTACTCAAGAATAAAAATGTAATTTCTTAACAATAATTTATGTTTTGAGACTACTAGTGGACAACTTACAAAATCTCATTGCAAAAAAAAAAAAAAAAAGCAAAAAAAAGAAAAATCGGGCTTTGTAACCCCACAAAGTCCCCCATCGGGCTTTGTGACCCCACAAAGCCCCCATCGGGCTTTGTGGGCCACAAAGCCCGAAAATATTTTTTTTTAGTTTTCTTGATTTTTTTTTTCAAATTAATGTATTCCATTAGTATTAAAATGATGTATTTTTACTTTATTGGATTAATTGAATGTATATATCACAACAAATATTATTATCTTTCAATTTGTGTGAAAATGTCCATCCACTATCAACACAACCAATACATGATAAATTGTTTTAGTTAATGTTGGAAAAAACAAATATAATGCTACGATAATAAAGTTACTCAAGAATAAAAATGTAATTTCAAAACAATTATTTATGTTTTGAGACTACTAGTGGACAACTTACAAAATCTCATTGCAAACAAAAAAAAAAAAAGCAAAAAAAAGAAAAATCGGGCTTTGTGACCCCACAAAGTCCCCCATCGGGCTTTGTGACCCCACAAAGCCCCCATCGGGCTTTGTGGGCCACAAAGCCCGAAAATATTTTTTTTTAGTTTTCTTGATTTTTTTTTCAAATTAATGTATTCCATTAGTATTAAAATGATGTATTTTTACTTTATTGGATTAATTGAATGTATATATCACAACAAATATTATTATCTTTCAATTTGTGTGAAAATGTCCATCCACTATCAACACAACCAATACATGATAAATTGTTTTAGTTAATATTGGGAAAAACAAATATAATGCTACGATAATAAACTTACTCAAGAATAAAAATGTAATTTCAAAACAATTATTTATGTTTCGAGACTACTAGTGGACAACTTACAAAATCTCATTGCAAAAAAAAAAATAATAAAATAAAAAAAAGAAAAATCGGGCTTTGTGACCCCACAAAGTCCCCCATCGGGCTTTGTGGGCCACAAAGCGCGAAAATATTGTTTTTTTGTTTTCTTGATTTTTTTTTTGAAATTAATGTATTCCATTAGTATTAAAATGATGTATTTTTACTTTATTGGATTAATTGAATGTATATATCACAACAAATATTATTATCTTTCAATTTGTGTGAAAATGTCCATCCACTATCAACACAACCAATACATGATAAATTGTTTTAGTTAATATTGGAAAAAACATATATAATGCTACAATAATAAACTTACTCATGAATAAAAATGTAATTTCTTAACAATAATTTATGTTTTGAGACTACTAGTGGACAACTTACAAAATCTCATTGCAAACAAAAAAAAAAAAGAGAAAAAAAGAAAAATCGGGCTTTGTGACCCCACAAAGTCCCCCATCGGGCTTTGTGGGCCACAAAGCCCGAAAATATTTTTTTTTAGTTTTCTTGATTTTTTTTTCAAATTAATGTATTCCATTAGTATTAAAATGATGTATTTTTACTTTATTGGATTAATTGAATGTATATATCACAACAAATATTATTATCTTTCAATTTGTGTGAAAATGTTCATCCACTATCAACACAACCAATACATGATAAATTGTTTTAGTTAATATTGGAAAAACAAATATAATACTACAATAATAAACTTACTCAAGAATAAAAATGTAATTTCTTAACAATAATTTATGTTTTGAGACTACTAGTGGACAACTTACAAAATCTCATTGCAAAAAAAAAAAAAAAAAAAAAGCAAAAATAATAAAAATCGGGTTTTGTGACCCCACAAAGTCCCCATCGGGCTTTGTGACCCCACAAAGTACCCCATCGGGCTTTGTGGGCCACAAAGCCCGAAAATATTTTTTTTTAGTTTTCTTGATTTTTTTTTCAAATTAATGTATTCCATTAGTATTAAAATGATGTATTTTTACTTTTATTGGATTAATTGAATGTATATATCACAACAAATATTATTATCTTTCAATTTTTGTGAAAATGTCCATCCACTATCAACACAACCAATATATGATAAATTGTTTTCGTTAATATTGGAAAAAACATATATAATGCTACAATAATAAACTTACTCAAGAATAAAAATGTAATTTCTTAACAATAATTTATGTTTTGAGACTACTAGTGGACAACTTACAAAATCTCATTGCAAAGAAAAAAAAAAGCAAAAAAAAGAAAAATCGGGCTTTGTGACCCCACAAAGCCCCCATCGGGCTTTGTGGGCCACAAAGCCCGAAAATATTTTTTTTTAGTTTTCTTGATTTTTTTTTTCAAATTAATGTATTCCATTAGTATTAAAATGATGTATTTTTACTTTATTGGATTAATTGAATGTATATATCACAACAAATATTATTATCTTTCAATTTGTGTGAAAATGTTCATCCACTATCAACACAACCAATACATGATAAATTGTTTTAGTTAATATTGGAAAAACAAATATAATACTACAATAATAAACTTACTCAAGAATAAAAATGTAATTTCTTAACAATAATTTATGTTTTGAGACTACTAGTGGACAACTTACAAAATCTCATTGCAAAAAAAAAAAAAAAAAAAGCAAAAATAATAAAATTCGGGTTTTGTGACCCCACAAAGTCCCCCATCGGGCCTTGTGGTCCACGAAGCCCGATCGGGCTTTGTCCCATCGGGCTTTGTGGGCCACAAAGCCCGAAAATATTTTTTTTTAGTTTTCTTGATTTTTTTTTCAAATTAATGTATTCTATTAGTATTAAAATGATGTATTTTTACTTTTATTGGATTAATTGAATGTATATATCACAACAAATATAGTTATCTTTCAATTTGTGTGAAAATGTCCATCCACTATCAACACAACCAATACATGATAAATTGTTTTAGTTAATGTTGGAAAAAACAAATATAATGCTACGATAATAAAGTTACTCAAGAATAAAAATGTAATTTCAAAACAATTATTTATATTTTGAGACTACTAGTGGACAACTTACAAAATCTCATTGCAAAAAAAAAAAAAAAAAAACAAAAAAAAAAAAATCGGGCTTTGTTACCCCCACAAAGTCCCCCATTGGGCTTTGTGACCCCACAAAGTCCCCCATCGGGCTTTGTGGGCCACAAAGCCCGAAAATATTTTTTTTTAGTTTTCTTGATTTTTTTTTCAAATTAATGTATTCCATTAGTATTAAAATGATATATTTTTACTTTTATTGGATTAATTGAATGTATATATCACAACAAATATTATTATCTTTCAATTTTTGTGAAAATGTCCATCCACTATCAACACAACCAATATATGATAAATAGTTTTGGTTAATATTGGAAAAAACATATATAATGCTACAATAATAAACTTACTCAAGAATAAAAATGTAATTTCTTAACAATAATTTATGTTTTGAGACTACTAGTGGACAACTTACAAAATCTCATTGCAAAGAAAAAAAAAGCAAAAAAAAGAAAAATCGGGCTTTGTGACCCCACAAAGTCCCCATCGGGCTTTGTGACCCCACAAAGCCCCCATCGGGCTTTGTGGGCCACAAAGCCCGAAAATATTTTTTTTTAGTTTTCTTAATTTTTTTTTCAAATTAATGTATTCCATTAGTATTAAAATGATGTATTTTTACTTTATTGGATTAATTGAATGTATATATCACAACAAATATTATTATCTTTCAATTTGTGTGAAAATGTCCATCCACTATCAACACAACCAATACATGATAAATTGTTTTAGTTAATATTGGAAAAAACAAATATAATGCTACGATAATAAACTTACGTAAGAATAAAAATGTAATTTCTTATTAATAATTTATGTTTTGAGACTACTAGTGGACAAGTTACAAAATCTCATTGCAAAAAAAAAAAAAAAAGCAAAAATAATAAAAATCGGGTTTTGTGACCCCACAAAGTCCCCCATCGGGCTTTGTGACCCCACAAAGTACCCCATCGGGCTTTGTGGGCCACAAATCCCGAAAATATTTTTTTTTAGTTTTCTTGATTTTTTTTTCAAATTAATGTATTCCATTAGTATTAAAATGATGTATTTTTACTTTATTGGATTAATTGAATGTATATATCACAACAAATATTATTATCTTTCAATTTGTGTGAAAATGTTCATCCACTATCAACACAACCAATACATGATAAATTGTTTTAGTTAATACTGGAAAAAACAAATATAATACTACAATAATAAACTTACTCAAGAATAAAAATGTAATTTCAAAACAATTACTTATGTTTTGAGACTACTAGTGGACAACTTACAAAATCTCATTGCAAAAAAAAAAAAAAACAAAAGAAAGAAAAATCGGGCTTTGTTACCCCACAAAGTCCCCCATCGGGCTTTGTGACCCCACAAAGTCCCCCATCGGGCTTTCTGGGCCACAAAGCCCGAAAATATTTTTTTTTAGTTTTCTTGATTTTTTTTTCAAATTAATGTATTCCATTAGTATTAAAATGATGTATTTTTACTTTTATTGGATTAATTGAATGTATATATCACAACAAATATTATTATCTTTCAATTTTTGTGAAAATGTCCATCCACTATCAACACAACCAATATATGATAAATTGTTTTAGTTAATATTGGAAAAAACATATATAATGCTACAATAATAAACTTACTCAAGAATAAAAATGTAATTTCTTAACAATAATTTTTGTTTTGAGACTACTAGTGGACAACTTACAAAATCTCATTGCAAACAAAAAAAAAAAAAAACAAAAAAAAGAAAAATCGGGCTTTGTGACCCCACAAAGTCCCCCATCGGGCTTTGTGACCCCACAAAGCCCCCATCGGGCTTTGTGGGCCACAAAGCCCGAAAATATTTTTTTTTAGTTTTCTTGATTTTTTTTTCAAATTAATGTATTCCATTAGTATTAAAATGATGTATTTTTACTTTATTGGATTAATTGAATGTATATATCACAACAAATATTATTATCTTTCAATTTGTGTGAAAATGTCCATCCACTATCAACACAACCAATACATGATAAATTGTTTTAGTTAATATTGGAAAAAACATATATAATGCTACAATAATAAACTTACTCATGAATAAAAATGTAATTTCTTAACAATAATTTATGTTTTGAGACTACTAGTGGACAACTTACAAAATCTCATTGCAAACAAAAAAAAAAAGAGAAAAAAAGAAAAATCGGGCTTTGTGACCCCACAAAGTCCCCCATCGGGCTTTGTGGGCCACAAAGCCCGAAAATATTTTTTTTTAGTTTTCTTGATTTTTTTTTTCAAATTAATGTATTCCATTAGTATTAAAATGATGTATTTTTACTTTATTGGATTAATTGAATGGATATATTGTAACAGCCCGCTTCTCCAGGGCGTGTTATACCTTAGGAAATTTGGTCTATAATTTTTTTTTTTTTTAATCATTACATTATCCCGAAATTCCCTAAGGCCCATCTAGTGTTTAATTTACACACTAGAGATAAATACAATTTACAAAGCGGAAGCTGAATCGAACCTGCTCATGGCAATATATACATGATTAACTAGACAAGTACTTATTACAAACGTTGTTACATAACTCTCGAAAAGTAAACAAATGTACATAATCCTTAACTATTCATATCATTACATATCATGGCACATTTCCTTGTTTCCTGACGTCTCGCGTCATCACACATCATCCATCTCAAAATCATCTCTGCAAGTCCCGACTGGAACGTTGAATGTTCCAGGGGCGAACCCAAGTTAGATGATGAACCATCTAAGTAAGGGTACGTAATGCTATGTCATGAGTGTATGCAATGTCCTTCCTCGTAGGTGTCAACTGCACCCTCATGCTACCCACCATTTTAGCGGCCACCTCTTTCGAAGCCGGGGTGTATGGGTGCACCCTTGGTAAGGCAACGGTGCCAGTTCGTACTCCCTACGGCCTCATATGCGTGTGATCAATGACGTCAACGTGTAATCATGCATTTCATAGTCATGTATGCATTCTACGTGATAGATACATATCAAAGCATGTCAATATGATGAAAACATTTTCGAGGAAGTACCACTTACCTTTTAGAGCTTATCGGGCTACCTCGTAATCTGTGTCTTGCCTCGATTTGCGTGCCAACCTCAAAATTCGTGCCAAACACCTCATCTTTGACCTCAAAGCATCCTAATCATCATAGGTATTTAAATAAAAATTAAACCTATTTTTCCATAATTTCTGACATTTTCTATAATTTTTCCTCTATTTCTTCCTATTTTTCCTCAATAATTTCAAATTAAATATTTCTAGAAATATTTTCTCAAATATTTCACTACGATAATTCATAAAATAATATTTTGGAATTTCTGAAATTTTCTAGAGAATTTTACTCACCTGGGCTTAGCATCTCCGATTTCCTCGATTTGCGCGCCTACCTTGATCTGCGTGCCTAGCCTTGATTCTTGCGCCCGATACTCTTATGCCTCAACTTCAAGCTTCTAGGATACCTAGGTCATCACGTTGTTCAAAATTATATCAATATTTATTTTTCCAATTCTCCATAATTTCTTCCTATTTTCTTTATTTTTCTCCTCAAAAATTCTAATAAATACCTACTCAAAACTTTTTCTTGATTTCTCTTCATAATAATTCATAAATAATTAATTCCTATCTCCCAAAAATTTCTAAGGATTTTCCAATACCTTTTCCTACTTTTCATAAACCTTATTTACTTTGAAAATTACAAAATAACTATTTTCTCCAACATTTTTCCAAATTTTCTTCCACCATAATTCATAAAATAATTTTTCAAGAATTTTAGAAAAAAAAATTAGGATTTACCTACGTGGCACGCGCCCCCACGCGCCAAGGCGCGTTTCTGCGAGTGAGGACAGCGCGTGCACTGCACGCGCCTTGTCTTCTCCGGCGAGCTGGTCGCCGGCCGGCGACCGGAATCCTCCAACAAGCACACCCCCTGAAAGCTGGCTTCCAGTCGATCCTAACGCCACCATTTTCAGGCCGAAAGACCTCCGGCAAGGCCCTCGATCGGGCCGTTACAGGTGCGGTCATGGCCGTCCGCCTCCCTTTTCCGATCTGCCTCGAAACACCTTCAAATCACTCCCAAAATTCACGAAAATTTCCAGAATTTCTCTTCTTCGCCCAAGGATCGAAAGCCCCTTATCCCAGACCTCTGATTTGCTCCCATTCGAGAGAAATCCAAAGTAAAATTTTTGATACATTCAGCCATAATCGAACCCCTATTTATACCCGTTTTCGAAGCTTAAACGAGCCATACCCGGTCAAATCGACGCCTCTATCATCCTTACAACCATTTAATGGCCTCAAATCGTGATGATTTCGTGCGAATCGTCCTTCCCAAAAATCCGACGTTCACGGCCATGCTTTGCCATTTTTCTGTCAAATCACAGCCATACTTGGCCGATCTCGACCCAAATCCGACCCTAATCAAACCCCCACGAGGTGGGGCCCATTTTCGTACCCTTTGATGGCCTCAACAGCGCCGCCTGAAGGCTGGCCGGCGATGTCAGTGGGCATGGGCGGCCATGGCAGAGCCTCCTTTTCTGTTATTTACACTTTGACCCCCTGAAAATTTTATTTTACATTTTGGCCCTTAACTTCAAGCCCCTGATCTTTCTAGCACCTTCACTAAGACCCTCAAGATTAATACTTCTCATTTCTCCTTTGAAACTTTCAAAAATTACCGTTTAGACCTCCCTCGGGTAATTTTAGAAAATTACACTTAGGCCCGATTAATTTATTTGACCTCAAACCTACTCGATTCAACCTGAAACCACTTAAGGGTTGTTCTATACATCGAATACTATTCTTTGACACCCTCCGTTGACTTTTTGGACTTTGTTTACAGTAATTCGGTAAAATGGCCTGATTGGCAGCTGTATTTTTGCTGTACCGAAAACTGTTCCCGATCTTCTTTCTTTTATCACCAAAAATCATAATTTTAATAGCTCGTTGATACTATACCATTTTCTTGGGCAATCTAGGGTCCGAGGTACTCCCTCTGACTAATTCAGTCGTCCAAAGCTGTGTTAGTGTGCTGTATAGTCTTATTTTTCTCAAATTTCCAATTTTGCCCCTTATCAAATATCATTTTATCCTCAAAATTATTCTCGGGCGTTACATCCTTCCCCCCTTAAAGAAATTTCGTCCTCGAAATTTGGTCTGTGATATTTGTTGATGACTCTCAATTGAAATGTCCTACGTACCACTCATTATCCTTAACGATTATTCATAACTTATGTCTCCTTAGGACCTGAGCTTACCAGACACGTTTTTTTTTTTTTTTTTTTTTTTTTTTTTCCAGAATATCCCGTTGTAGCTTTGAACAAGCAGTTACACGAATCCTAAATTGACTCATAACACTTTTTATTATATCCAATTATGTCCTCAAATTACATTTCACTGACTTCCAACCGACTCTAATGCTAATGCTATGATGACACAGCAATTAATAACATTGAGCTTTAACTCATTTGCCAAGATGGCACAGAAATTGATAACATTGAATTAACTCGGCATATTTTTTGGTCATTGTCGGATGGGTTTCTTCGTCATCTTGAAATTTGCCACACGTCCTAAATCTCAAAATTTCATCATCGAAATTAACACCTGATTGATCAAATAAAGAAGATCCCACTCGAAACTCGTGAATACCAATGCACGTATCAAAATCCGACTCTTAGACTGATCATACCCATCAACCTATAGACAAGTACACTTGTCAATGATGTATACCTTTCAAATTATAATCGCATAACTTGGTCCCTGGGCCACAAATCTCTACTTGAGCTCCTATCTAAGTCGGTACTCATATCATCATAATGAGCCTGCGACTCTCATATCTACATTTTCAATTTTTTTAATTTTTTTACGTCATCACGACATTTCTTTAATTCTGATTTCCTACGACGTCATTTATTTCGAATCAATCAATCATGCTTTGACAATTTTTCAACCTTAACACAAAGTCCCTGATCTCGATACATCTTAACTTTTATCAAATCGATCCTCAAGGAAATACTTTTATGTCGTCATACCCTTGGATCCAAAAGCATCAAAAATATACGTCATCAAATATCCTTGAAACTAGCTATGTCTCACCTTAAATCATTATTGCTTAATCTTTACTTGTGCTAATCTATTCGAGATTTCTGTTGCATTCATTTCCCGATATAACCTCAAGTTTCTGACAATTGACCACAATTATGCACAATAGATTTTATCTGTCTCCAAAACTTTGACCGAAATTTAACGTTGTCTTCTAAGTCTAGCAATACTAATTTATTTGCATCGCTTGTTTCTCTGTTACTTGGTTGCTAATCTAATACCTATTTATCCATATACCCATAACTTAAATAGCTCCTCGAACTTTCGAAGTGATCCTCAAATAACATTTTATATCATCAAATTAATCATTTAATCCTCAAATTACTCTAATAGTAATAACGTTTTATGTCAACTCATTTTAATCATGCTTGATCCTTTCTGGAGCTACTTACTCAAGTTATCGACTTTTGCTTGTACCAACCTCTACTCAAAATATTTGGTTCGTCTCTCGAAACTTATTGGGATATCTGACCTTTCGGAGCTTTCAATCATCGACCTTGACTTCACATTCCTGACACGGAGCCTTATGCTCTCATTATTTCTGACTTGGCAAGCAAGTCTTAGTCTCAACATCTATCGCAGCGTTCTCGAACCTTATCCTCAATGTTTCTCATGTGTCTCCCTATCCGAAGGGTATACCAATATATCCTTGATAAAACCAAAGTGTCTTCAATGCAGATGGTACTTTAGTCAAATCATTAAATCATGATTCTATTGCCGATTTTTGGAATGCCTCAATCCCTTGATCGCATATCGTTCACATAAATATCTCAGTCTCTTGCAACTATTTATAATTTATCAAATTTGAGGTAAAGATGTCAACTCTTAATTATCACATCTTTGATAATTTTCGTCCTTAATCAAGCCACTTATAGCTAAGCATCTAATAACCTCAAGCCATTATTGGCAATTAAGAAATAATCCTATTAAATCTTCCGAGAGCACATTTTGATATTTCTCACTTCCTCAACTTTCTCACGATTTTTTTTTTTTTTTTATTAACTACAAGTGCGCGTACCACATATTGGCAGGTTCTTTATTTGCTTTACATCACTTTAGTGATCATCTAGTTACATATCTCCCGATTGCCCGTCAGGCTATCTAGATTAACCGTTTAGCCCAACAAGATTTTCATTCTCCCAAAATTGAAAATTATAGATCTCCAATATGATTTATCAAAAACACGACGTTTCCTATTGCAATCTGACATCCTGGCCCATTTGCCATTATCTGCCTCTCTCAGGCACGCCAAAGATTTCTCAAAGACATCTATCCGTAACAATCTTGCTAACTGGAGTGGGTAGGTACTTACGTCTCTCTGGTAATCCTTAGGAAAATTCCCGAAAATCTTAAATCGATTCATCTTTGAAGATCTTTATCCAGATCATGTTAATTGGCTTTAATCATTTCTTATAAAGAGCCGAACCTCAAAAATTTCCCGGGACTCTTTACCTAAAGATACCTTAAATAATGATTTAGGTCTCCATACTGATGCACAAGGCATGACTTATCTGCAAGACCTTCGATTCCTCAAACCTACCTGGCACATTGAATCGAGGTTGCTAACTTACTACTTATCGTCGGGGTCTTGAACTGGCCATGTTGTACTTCCCAAAATCTCATTTATCGAGAATTTACTGACCCTCACATTTCGATCTTTAGATCTTGCTGACTATCGACGTACGACCATTCGTGACCCCACTATCATACTAGGTATCAAGGTATTCTACTCCTCAAGTCTCGTACTGTTCGTCGTGCCACCCTACTCCCAGGACGACCGTGAATCCTAATATACTTCTTTAAATAGGACACTTAGTTCAATTTCGTTTTGGGTTGATTCTCTGGCCTTGATCAATCACAACTAGTGGCACACCTCGCTCCTAGACCATTGGGACTTAAACCCATACAAGGTACAGACCCTACTGGGCTGTCCCAGATTTTCAGCATCTGATCGTCTCCCAGGCAGTCTGACATGATGCTTCGATCGACGGGCTTCCCGTACCTTATCGCAAGCCATCCTTCAACCATCTGCACGTGGGTCCCTAGATCTAGATCTGTCACTGAGAACACCGAACCAGTAGTGTCATCACGCTGCTAGGGTTCTTATCCCGTCCTTGTGAGTCACATCGGTTACACCACTGCCAGCTCATTGATTCATACGCTATCATTTGACCATCTTCGGTCTCTCGCTTAACTTAATTCGTCGAATCTCTGATCTACACATCCTATTTTCGAGATACTAAATGATACTTGAAATACTTATAATTTGATCCTTACTTTTTTTTTTTTTTTTTTTTAACTAGGTCTTGCCACATTAGACTAATCATCCATGATTCGATCATCCTTAATAACCACAGTTACCTATCATTTCACGCCATGATTCGACTAATAACCTCAAATCAATAGTCTTTAAATCTCTCGGATCCATACTCATGGTTTACCGAGTCATCCTTACACCCGAATCATCAGATCCTAACTTCAAGAGCTAAATTATCTTGACCGGTCGTTCTATTTCTTAGCAAGATTAGATCATCAAGTCAATAACCTCTAAGACTTCAATCAACCATTCCCAAATCTCCAAATAGGGATTTCATTTTACGAATCCTTAGTTTCTTTTCCCTAAGCCTCCATTTCGGGTTTCTACAAACTAGTTCTACCAGATCCTCTAAAGTTTCCAAATTACTATTCCTTAATCTCCAAATAGGGTTTAACTCCGATCTCAACTACATTCGAGTCACTTAGGGCTTCCAAAAAAAATCTTAAGCTCTGATACCAACTGTAACAGCCCGCTTTCTCCAGGGCGTGTTATACCTTAGGAAATTTGGTCTATAATTTTTTTTTTTTTAATCATTACATTATCCCGAAATTCCCTAAGGCCCATCTAGTGTTTAATTTACACACTAGAGATAAATACAATTTACAAAGCGGAAGCTGAATCGAACCTGCTCATGGCAATATATACATGATTAACTAGACAAGTACTTATTACAAACGTTGTTACATAACTCTCGAAAAGTAAACAAATGTACATAATTCTTAACTATTCATATCATTACATATCATGGCACATTTCCTTGTTTCCTGACGTCTCGCGTCATCACACATCATCCATCTCAAAATCATCTCTGCAAGTCCCGACTGGAACGTTGAATGTTCCAGGGGCGAACCCAAGTTAGATGATGAACCATCTAAGTAAGGGTACGTAATGCTATGTCATGAGTGTATGCAATGTCCTTCCTCGTAGGTGTCAACTGCACCCTCATGCTACCCACCATTTTAGCGGCCACCTCTTTCGAAGCCGGGGTGTATGGGTGCACCCTTGGTAAGGCAACGGTGCCAGTTCGTACTCCCTACGGCCTCATATGCGTGTGATCAATGACGTCAACGTGTAATCATGCATTTCATAGTCATGTATGCATTCTACGTGATAGATACATATCAAAGCATGTCAATATGATGAAAACATTTTCGAGGAAGTACCACTTACCTTTTAGAGCTTATCGGGCTACCTCGTAATCTGTGTCTTGCCTCGATTTGCGTGCCAACCTCAAAATTCGTGCCAAACACCTCATCTTTGACCTCAAAGCATCCTAATCATCATAGGTATTTAAATAAAAATTAAACCTATTTTTCCATAATTTCTGACATTTTCTATAATTTTTCCTCTATTTCTTCCTATTTTTCCTCAATAATTTCAAATTAAATATTTCTAGAAATATTTTCTCAAATATTTCACTACGATAATTCATAAAATAATATTTTGGAATTTATGAAATTTTCTAGAGAATTTTACTCACCTGGGCTTAGCATCTCCGATTTCCTCGATTTGCGCGCCTACCTTGATCTGCGTGCCTAGCCTTGATTCTTGCGCCCGATACTCTTATGCCTCAACTTCAAGCTTCTAGGATACCTAGGTCATCACGTTGTTCAAAATTATATCAATATTTATTTTTCCAATTCTCCATAATTTCTTCCTATTTTCTTTATTTTTCTCCTCAAAAATTCTAATAAATACCTACTCAAAACTTTTCCTTGATTTCTCTTCATAATAATTCATAAATAATTAATTCCTATCTCCCAAAAATTTCTAAGGATTTTCCAATACCTTTTCCTACTTTTCATAAACCTTATTTACTTTGAAAATTACAAAATAACTATTTTCTCCAACATTTTTCCAAATTTTCTTCCACCATAATTCATAAAATAATTTTTCAAGAATTTTAGAAAAAAAAATTAGGATTTACCTACGTGGCACGCGCCCCCACGCGCCAAGGCGCGTTTCTGCGAGTGAGGACAGCGCGTGCACTGCACGCGCCTTGTCTTCTCCGGCGAGCTGGTCGCCGGCCGGCGACCGGAATCCTCCAACAAGCACACCCCCTGAAAGCTGGCTTCCAGTCGATCCTAACGCCACCATTTTCAGGCCGAAAGACCTCCGGCAAGGCCCTCGATCGGGCCGTTACAGGTGCGGTCATGGCCGTCCGCCTCCCTTTTCCGATCTGCCTCGAAACACCTTCAAATCACTCCCAAAATTCACGAAAATTTCCAGAATTTCTCTTCTTCGCCCAAGGATCGAAAGCCCCTTATCCCAGACCTCTGATTTGCTCCCATTCGAGAGAAATCCAAAGTAAAATTTTTGATACATTCAGCCATAATCGAACCCCTATTTATACCCGTTTTCGAAGCTTAAACGAGCCATACCCGGTCAAATCGACGCCTCTATCATCCTTACAACCATTTAATGGCCTCAAATCGTGATGATTTCGTGCGAATCGTCCTTCCCAAAAATCCGACGTTCACGGCCATGCTTTGCCATTTTTCTGTCAAATCACAGCCATACTTGGCCGATCTCGACCCAAATCCGACCCTAATCAAACCCCCACGAGGTGGGGCCCATTTTCGTACCCTTTGATGGCCTCAACAGCGCCGCCTGAAGGCTGGCCGGCGATGTCAGTGGGCATGGGCGGCCATGGCAGAGCCTCCTTTTCTGTTATTTACACTTTGACCCCCTGAAAATTTTATTTTACATTTTGGCCCTTAACTTCAAGCCCCTGATCTTTCTAGCACCTTCACTAAGACCCTCAAGATTAATACTTCTCATTTCTCCTTTGAAACTTTCAAAAATTACCGTTTAGACCTCCCTCGGGTAATTTTAGAAAATTACACTTAGGCCCGATTAATTTATTTGACCTCAAACCTACTCGATTCAACCTGAAACCACTTAAGGGTTGTTCTATACATCGAATACTATTCTTTGACACCCTCCGTTGACTTTTTGGACTTTGTTTACAGTAATTCGGTAAAATGGCCTGATTGGCAGCTGTACTTTTGCTGTACCGAAAACTGTTCCCGATCTTCTTTCTTTTATCACCAAAAATCATAATTTTAATAGCTCGTTGATACTATACCATTTTCTTGGGCAATCTAGGGTCCGAGGTACTCCCTCTGACTAATTCAGTCGTCCAAAGCTGTGTTAGTGTGCTGTATAGTCTTATTTTTCTCAAATTTCCAATTTTGCCCCTTATCAAATATCATTTTATCCTCAAAATTATTCTCGGGCGTTACATATATCACAACAAATATTATTATCTTTCAATTTGTGTGAAAATGTTCATCCACTATCAACACAACCAATACATGATAAATTGTTTTAGTTAATATTGGAAAAACAAATATAATACTACAATAATAAACTTACTCAAGAATAAAAATGTAATTTCTTAACAATAATTTATGTTTTGAGACTACTAGTGGACAACTTACAAAATCTCATTGCCAAAAAAAAAAAAAAAAAGCAAAAATAATGAAAATCGGGTTTTGTGACCCCACAAAGTCCCCCATCGGGCCTTGTGGTCCACGAAGCCCGATCGGGCTTTGTCCCATCGGGCTTTGTGGGCCACAAAGCCCGAAAATATTTTTTTTTAGTTTTCTTGATTTTTTTTTCAAATTAATGTATTCTATTAGTATTAAAATGATGTATTTTTACTTTTATTGGATTAATTGAATGTATATATCACAACAAATATAGTTATCTTTCAATTTGTGTGAAAATGTCCATCCACTATCAACACAACCAATACATGATAAATTGTTTTAGTTAATGTTGGAAAAAACAAATATAATGCTACGATAATAAAGTTACTCAAGAATAAAAATGTAATTTCAAAACAATTATTTATGTTTTGAGACTACTAGTGGACAACTTACAAAATCTCATTGCAAAAAAAAAAAAAAAACAAAAGAAAGAAAAATCGGGCTTTGTTACCCCACAAAGTCCCCCATCGGGCTTTGTGACCCCACAAAGTCCCCCATCGGGCTTTCTGGGCCACAAAGCCCGAAAATATTTTTTTTTAGTTTTCTTGATTTTTTTTTCAAATTAATGTATTCCATTAGTATTAAAATGATGTATTTTTACTTTTATTGGATTAATTGAATGTATATATCACAACAAATATTATTATCTTTCAATTTTTGTGAAAATGTCCATCCACTATCAACACAACCAATATATGATAAATTGTTTTAGTTAATATTGGAAAAAACATATATAATGCTACAATAATAAACTTACTCAAGAATAAAAATGTAATTTCTTAACAATAATTTATGTTTTGAGACTACTAGTGGACAACTTACAAAATCTCATTGCAAAGAGAAAAAAAAGCAAAAAAAAGAAAAATCGGGCTTTGTGACCCCACAAAGTCCCCCATCGGGCTTTGTGGGCCACAAAGCCCGAAAATATTTTTTTTTAGTTTTCTTGATTTTTTTTTTCAAATTAATGTATTCCATTAGTATTAAAATGATGTATTTTTACTTTATTGGATTAATTGAATGTATATATCACAACAAATATTATTATCTTTCAATTTGTGTGAAAATGTCCATCCACTATCAACACAACCAATACATGATAAATTGTTTTAGTTAATATTGAAAAAAACAAATATAATGCTACGATAATAAACTTACTCAAGAATAAAAATGTAATTTCTTAACAATAATTTATGTTTTGAGACTACTAGTGGACAACTTACAAAATCTCATTGCAAAAAAAAAAAAAAAAAGCAAAAATAATAAAAATCGGGTTTTGTGACCCCACAAAGTCCCCCATCGGGCTTTGTGACCCCACAAAACCCCCATCGGGCTTTGTGGGCCACAAAGCCCGAAAATATTTTTTTTTAGTTTTCTTGATTTTATTTTCAAATTAATGTATTCCATTAGTATTAAAATGATGTATTTCTACTTTATTGGATTAATTGAATGTATATATCACAACAAATATTATTATCTTTCAATTTGTGTGAAAATGTCCATCCACTATCAACACAACCAATACATGATAAATTGTTTTAGTTAATATTGGAAAAAACAAATATAATGCTACGATAATAAACTTACTCAAGAATAAAAATGTAATTTCAAAACAATTATTTATGTTTTGAGACTACTAGTGGACAACTTACAAAATCTCATTGCAAAAAAAAAAAAAAATAAAAAAAAAAAAATCGGGCTTTGTTACCCCACAAAGTCCCCCATCGGGCTTTGTGACCCCACAAAGTCCCTCATCGGGCTTTGTGGGCCACAAAGCCCGAAAATATTTTTTTTTAGTTTTCTTGATTTTTTTTTCAAATTAATGTATTCCATTAGTATTAAAATGATGTATTTTTACTTTATTGGATTAATTGAATGTATATATCACAACAAATATTATTATCTTTCAATTTGTGTGAAAATGTCCATCCACTATCAACACAACCAATATATGATAAATTGTTCTAGTTAATATTGGAAAAAACATATATAATGCTACAATAATAAACTTACTCAAGAATAAAAATGTAATTTCTTAACAATAATTTACGTTTTGAGACTAGTAGTGGACAACTTACAAAATCTCATTGCAAAGAAAAAAAAAACAAAAAAAAGAAAAATCGGGCTTTGTTACCCCCACAAAGTCCCCCATTGGGCTTTGTGACCCCACAAAGTCCCCCATCGGGCTTTGTGGGCCACAAAGCACGAAAATATTTTTTTTTAGTTTTCTTGATTTTTTTTTTCAAATTAATGTATTCCATTAGTATTAAAATGATGTATTTTTACTTTATTGGATTAATTGAATGTATATATCACAACAAATATTATTATCTTTCAATTTGTGTGAAAATGTCCATCCACTATCAACACAACCAATACATGATAAATTGTTTTAGTTAATGTTGGAAAAAACAAATATAATGCTACGATAATAAAGTTACTCAAGAATAAAAATGTAATTTCAAAACAATTATTTATGTTTTGAGACTACTAGTGGACAACTTACAAAATCTCATTGCAAAAAAAAAAAAAACAAAAAAAAGAAAAATCGGGCTTTGTTACCCCACAAAGTCCCCCATCGGGCTTTGTGACCCCACAAAGTCCCCCATCGGGCTTTGTGGGCCACAAAGCCCGAAAATATTTTTTTTTAGTTTTCTTGATTTTTTTTTCAAATTAATGTATTCCATTAGTATTAAAATGATGTATTTTTACTTTTATTGGATTAATTGAATGTATATATCACAACAAATATTATTATCTTTCAATTTTTGTGAAAATGTCCATCCACTATCAACACAACCAATATATGATAAATTGTTTTAGTTAATATTGGAAAAAACATATATAATGCTACAATAATAAACTTACTCAAGAATAAAAATGTAATTTCTTAACAATAATTTTTGTTTTGAGACTACTAGTGGACAACTTACAAAATCTCAATGCAAACAAAAAAAAAAAAAGCAAAAAAAAGAAAAATCGGGCTTTGTGACCCCACAAAGTCCCCCATCGGGCTTTGTGACCCCACAAAGCCCCCATCGGGCTTTGTGACCCCACAAAGCCCCCATCGGGCTTTGTGGGCCACAAAGCCCGAAAATATTTTTTTTAGTTTTCTTGATTTTTTTTTCAAATTAATGTATTCCATTAGTATTAAAATGATGTATTTTTACTTTATTGGATTAATTGAATGTATATATCACAACAAATATTATTATCTTTCAATTTGTGTGAAAATGTCCATCCACTATCAACACAACCAATACATGATAAATTGTTTTAGTTAATATTGGGAAAAACAAATATAATGCTACGATAATAAACTTACTCAAGAATAAAAATGTAATTTCAAAACAATTATTTATGTTTCGAGACTACTAGTGGACAACTTACAAAATCTCATTGCAAAAAAAAAAAAAAAAAAGAAAAATCGGGCTTTGTGACCCCACAAAGTCCCCCATCGGGCTTTGTGGGCCACAAAGCGCGAAAATATTGTTTTTTAGTTTTCTTGATTTTTTTTTTTGAAATTAATGTATTCCATTAGTATTAAAATGATGTATTTTTACTTTATTGGATTAATTGAATGTATATATCACAACAAATATTATTATCTTTCAATTTGTGTGAAAATGTCCATCCACTATCAACACAACCAATACATGATAAATTGTTTTAGTTAATATTGGAAAAAACATATATAATGCTACATTAATAAACTTACTCATGAATAAAAATGTAATTTCTTAACAATAATTTATGTTTTGAGACTACTAGTGGACAACTTACAAAATCTCATTGCAAAGAAAAAAAAAAAGAGAAAAAAAGAAAAATCGGGCTTTGTGACCCCACAAAGTCCCCCATCGGGCTTTGTGGGCCACAAAGCCCGAAAATATTTTTTTTTAGTTTTCTTGATTTTTTTTTCAAATTAATGTATTCCATTAGTATTAAAATGATGTATTTTTACTTTATTGGATTAATTGAATGTATATATCACAACAAATATTATTATCTTTCAATTTGTGTGAAAATGTTCATCCACTATCAACACAACCAATACATGATAAATTGTTTTAGTTAATATTGGAAAAACAAATATAATACTACAATAATAAACTTACTCAAGAATAAAAATGTAATTTCTTAACAATAATTTATGTTTTGAGACAACTAGTGGACAAGTTACAAAATCTCATTGCAAAAAAAAAAAAAAAAAAAAAGCAAAAATAATAAAAATCGGGTTTTGTGACCCCACAAAGTCCCCCATCGGGCTTTGTGACCCCACAAAGTACCCCATCGGGCTTTGTGGGCCAGAAAGCCCGAAAATATTTTTTTTTAGTTTTCTTGATTTTTTTTCAAATTAATGTATTCCATTAGTATTAAAATGATGTATTTTTACTTTTATTGGATTAATTGAATGTATATATCACAAAAAATATTATTATCTTTCAATTTTTGTGAAAATGTCCATCCACTATCAACACAACCAATATATGATAAATTGTTTTCGTTAATATTGGAAAAAACATATATAATGCTACAATAATAAACTTACTCAAGAATAAAAATGTAATTTCTTAACAATAATTTATGTTTTGAGACTACTAGTGGACAACTTACAAAATCTCATTGCAAAGAAAAAAAAAAGCAAAAAAAAGAAAAATCGGGCTTTGTGACCCCACAAAGTCCCCATCGGGCTTTGTGACCCCACAAAGCCCCCATCGGGCTTTGTGACCCCACAAAGCCCCCATCAGGCTTTGTGGGCCACAAAGCCCGAAAATATTTTTTTTTAGTTTTCTTGATTTTTTTTTTCAAATTAATGTATTCCATTAGTATTAAAATGATGTATTTTTACTTTATTGGATTAATTGAATGTATATATCACAACAAATATTATTATCTTTCAATTTGTGTGAAAATGTTCATCCACTATCAACACAACCAATACATGATAAATTGTTTTAGTTAATATTGGAAAAACAAATATAATACTACAATAATAAACTTACTCAAGAATAAAAATGTAATTTCTTAACAATAATTTATGTTTTGAGACTACTAGTGGACAACTTACAAAATCTCATTGCAAAAAAAAAAAAAAAAAAAGCAAAAATAATAAAAATCGGGTTTTGTGACCCCACAAAGTCCCCCATCGGGCCTTGTGGTCCACGAAGCCCGATCGGGCTTTGTCCCATCGGGCTTTGCGGGCCACAAAGCCCGAAAATATTTTTTTTTTAGTTTTCTTGATTTTTTTTTCAAATTAATGTATTCTATTAGTATTAAAATGATGTATTTTTACTTTTATTGGATTAATTGAATGTATATATCACAACAAATATAGTTATCTTTCAATTTGTGTGAAAATGTCCATCCACTATCAACACAACCAATACATGATAAATTGTTTTAGTTAATGTTGGAAAAAACAAATATAATGCTACGATAATAAAGTTACTCAAGAATAAAAATGTAATTTCAAAACAATTATTTATATTTTGAGACTACTAGTGGACAACTTACAAAATCTCATTGCAAAAAAAAAAAAAAAAAAAACAAAAAAAAGAAAAATCGGGCTTTGTTACCCCCACAAAGTCCCCCATTGGGCTTTGTGACCCCACAAAGTCCCCCATCGGGCTTTGTGGGCCACAAAGCCCGAAAATATTTTTTTTTAGTTTTCTTAATTTTTTTTTTCAAATTAATGTATTCCATTAGTATTAAAATGATGTATTTTTACTTTATTGGATTAATTGAATGTATATATCACAACAAATATTATTATCTTTCAATTTGTGTGAAAATGTCCATCCACTATCAACACAACCAATACATGATAAATTGTTTTAGTTAATGTTGGAAAAAACAAATATAATGCTACGATAATAAAGTTACTCAAGAATAAAAATGTAATTTCAAAACAATTATTTATATTTTGAGACTACTAGTGGACAACTTACAAAATCTCATTGCAAAAAAAAAAAAAAAAAAAACAAAAAAAAGAAAAATCGGGTTTTGTGACCCCACAAAGTCCCCCATCGGGCTTTGTGACCCCACAAAGTACCCCATCGGGCTTTGTGGGCCACAAAGCCCGAAAATATTTTTTTTTAGTTTTCTTGATTTTTTTTTCAAATTAATGTATTCCATTAGTATTAAAATGATGTATTTTTACTTTATTGGATTAATTGAATGTATATATCACAACAAATATTATTATCTTTCAATTTGTGTGAAAATGTTCATCCACTATCAACACAACCAATACATGATAAATTGTTTTAGTTAATACTGGAAAAAACAAATATAATACTACAATAATAAACTTACTCAAGAATAAAAATGTAATTTCAAAACAATTATTTAAGTTTTGAGACTACTAGTGGACAACTTACAAAATCTCATTGCAAAAAAAAAAAAAAAACAAAAGAAAGAAAAATCGGGCTTTGTTACCCCACAAAGTCCCCCATCGGGCTTTGTGACCCCACAAAGTCCCCCATCGGGCTTTCTGGGCCACAAAGCCCGAAAATATTTTTTTTTAGTTTTCTTGATTTTTTTTTCAAATTAATGTATTCCATTAGTATTAAAATGATGTATTTTTACTTTTATTGGATTAATTGAATGTATATATCACAACAAATATTATTATCTTTCAATTTTTGTGAAAATGTCCATCCACTATCAACACAACCAATATATGATAAATTGTTTTAGTTAATATTGGAAAAAACATATATAATGCTACAATAATAAACTTACTCAAGAATAAAAATGTAATTTCTTAACAATAATTTATGTTTTGAGACTACTAGTGGACAACTTACAAAATCTCATTGCAAAGAATAAAAAAAGCAAAAAAAAGAAAAATCGGGCTTTGTGACCCCACAAAGTCCCCCATCGGGCTTTGTGGGCCACAAAGCCCGAAAATATTTTTTTTTAGTTTTCTTGATTTTTTTTTTCAAATTAATGTATTCCATTAGTATTAAAATGATGTATTTTTACTTTATTGGATTAATTGAATGTATATATCACAACAAATATTATTATCTTTCAATTTGTGTGAAAATGTCCATCCACTATCAACACAACCAATACATGATAAATTGTTTTAGTTAATATTGGAAAAAACAAATATAATGCTACGATAATAAACTTACTCAAGAATAAAAATGTAATTTCTTAACAATAATTTATGTTTTGAGACTACTAGTGGACAACTTACAAAATCTCATTGCAAAAAAAAAAAAAAAAAGCAAAAATAATAAAAATCGGGTTTTGTGACCCCACAAAGTCCCCCATCGGGCTTTGTGACCCCACAAAGCCCCCATCGGGCTTTGTGGGCCACAAAGCCCGAAAATATTTTTTTTTAGTTTTCTTGATTTTATTTTCAAATTAATGTATTCCATTAGTATTAAAATGATGTATTTCTACTTTATTGGATTAATTGAATGTATATATCACAACAAATATTATTATCTTTCAATTTGTGTGAAAATGTCCATCCACTATCAACACAACCAATACATGATAAATTGTTTTAGTTAATATTGGAAAAAACAAATATAATGCTACGATAATAAACTTACTCAAGAATAAAAATGTAATTTCAAAACAATTATTTACGTTTTGAGACTACTAGTGGACAACTTACAAAATCTCATTGCAAAAAAAAAAAAAACAAAAAAAAAAAATCGGGCTTTGTTACCCCACAAAGTCCCCCATCGGGCTTTGTGACCCCACAAAGTCCCTCATCGGGCTTTGTGGGCCACAAAGCCCGAAAATATTTTTTTTTAGTTTTCTTGATTTTTTTTTCAAGTTAATGTATTTCATTAGTATTAAAATGATGTATTTTTACTTTTATTGGATTAATTGAATGTATATATCACAACAAATATTATTATCTTTCAATTTGTGTGAAAATGTCCATCCACTATCAACACAACCAATACATGATAAATTGTTTTAGTTAATATTGGAAAAAACAAATATAATGCTACGATAATAAACTTACTTAAGAATAAAAATGTAATTTCTTAACAATAATTTATGTTTTGAGACTACTACTGGACAGCTTACAAAATCTCATTGCAAAAAAAAAAAAAAAAAAGCAAAAATAATAAAAATCGGGTTTTGTGACCCCACAAAGTCCCCCATCGGGCTTTGTGACCCCACAAAGTACCCCATCGGGCTTTGTGGGCCACAAAGCCCGAAAATATTTTTTTTTAGTTTTCTTGATTTTTTTTTCAAATTAATGTATTCCATTAGTATTAAAATGATGTATTTTTACTTTATTGGATTAATTGAATGTATATATCACAACAAATATTATTATCTTTCAATTTTTGTGAAAATGTCCATCCACTATCAACACAACCAATATATGATAAATTGTTTTAGTTAATATTGGAAAAAACATATATAATGCTACAATAATAAACTTACTCAAGAATAAAAATGTAATTTCTTAACAATAATTTTTGTTTTGAGACTACTAGTGGACAACTTACAAAATCTCAATGCAAACAAAAAAAAAAAAAGCAAAAAAAAGAAAAATCGGGCTTTGTGACCCCACAAAGTCCCCCATCGGGCTTTGTGACCCCACAAAGCCCCCATCGGGCTTTGTGACCCCACAAAGCCCCCATCGGGCTTTGTGGGCCACAAAGCCCGAAAATATTTTTTTTAGTTTTCTTGATTTTTTTTTCAAATTAATGTATTCCATTAGTATTAAAATGATGTATTTTTACTTTATTGGATTAATTGAATGTATATATCACAACAAATATTATTATCTTTCAACTTGTGTGAAAATGTCCATCCACTATCAACACAACCAATACATGATAAATTGTTTTAGTTAATATTGGGAAAAACAAATATAATGCTACGATAATAAACTTACTCAAGAATAAAAATGTAATTTCAAAACAATTATTTATGTTTCGAGACTACTAGTGGACAACTTACAAAATCTCATTGCAAAAAAAAAAAAAAAAAAGAAAAATCGGGCTTTGTGACCCCACAAAGTCCCCCATCGGGCTTTGTGGGCCACAAAGCGCGAAAATATTGTTTTTTAGTTTTCTTGATTTTTTTTTTTGAAATTAATGTATTCCATTAGTATTAAAATGATGTATTTTTACTTTATTGGATTAATTGAATGTATATATCACAACAAATATTATTATCTTTCAATTTGTGTGAAAATGTCCATCCACTATCAACACAACCAATACATGATAAATTGTTTTAGTTAATATTGGAAAAAACATATATAATGCTACATTAATAAACTTACTCATGAATAAAAATGTAATTTCTTAACAATAATTTATGTTTTGAGACTACTAGTGGACAACTTACAAAATCTCATTGCAAAGAAAAAAAAAAGAGAAAAAAAGAAAAATCGGGCTTTGTGACCCCACAAAGTCCCCCATCGGGCTTTGTGGGCCACAAAGCCCGAAAATATTTTTTTTTAGTTTTCTTGATTTTTTTTTCAAATTAATGTATTCCATTAGTATTAAAATGATGTATTTTTACTTTATTGGATTAATTGAATGTATATATCACAACAAATATTATTATCTTTCAATTTGTGTGAAAATGTTCATCCACTATCAACACAACCAATACATGATAAATTGTTTTAGTTAATACTGGAAAAAACAAATATAATACTACAATAATAAACTTACTCAAGAATAAAAATGTAATTTCAAAACAATTATTTAAGTTTTGAGACTACTAGTGGACAACTTACAAAATCTCATTGCAAAAAAAAAAAAAAACAAAAGAAAGAAAAATCGGGCTTTGTTACCCCACAAAGTCCCCCATCGGGCTTTGTGACCCCACAAAGTCCCCCATCGGGCTTTCTGGGCCACAAAGCACGAAAATATTTTTTTTTAGTTTTCTTGATTTTTTTTTCAAATTAATGTATTCCATTAGTATTAAAATGATGTATTTTTACTTTTATTGGATTAATTGAATGTATATATCACAACAAATATTATTATCTTTCAATTTTTGTGAAAATGTCCATCCACTATCAACACAACCAATATATGATAAATTGTTTTAGTTAATATTGGAAAAAACATATATAATGCTACAATAATAAACTTACTCAAGAATAAAAATGTAATTTCTTAACAATAATTTATGTTTTGAGACTACTAGTGGACAACTTACAAAATCTCATTGCAAAGAAAAAAAAAAGCAAAAAAAAGAAAAATCGGGCTTTGTGACCCCACAAAGTCCCCCATCGGGCTTTGTGGGCCACAAAGCCCGAAAATATTTTTTTTTAGTTTTCTTGATTTTTTTTTTCAAATTAATGTATTCCATTAGTATTAAAATGATGTATTTTTACTTTATTGGATTAATTGAATGTATATATCACAACAAATATTATTATCTTTCAATTTGTGTGAAAATGTCCATCCACTATCAACACAACCAATACATGATAAATTGTTTTAGTTAATATTGGAAAAAACAAATATAATGCTACGATAATAAACTTACTCAAGAATAAAAATGTAATTTCTTAACAATAATTTATGTTTTGAGACTACTAGTGGACAACTTACAAAATCTCATTGCAAAAAAAAAAAAAAAAGCAAAAATAATAAAAATCGGGTTTTGTGACCCCACAAAGTCCCCCATCGGGCTTTGTGACCCCACAAAGCCCCCATCGGGCTTTGTGGGCCACAAAGCCCGAAAATATTTTTTTTTAGTTTTCTTGATTTTATTTTCAAATTAATGTATTCCATTAGTATTAAAATGATGTATTTCTACTTTATTGGATTAATTGAATGTATATATCACAACAAATATTATTATCTTTCAATTTGTGTGAAAATGTCCATCCACTATCAACACAACCAATACATGATAAATTGTTTTAGTTAATATTGGAAAAAACAAATATAATGCTACGATAATAAACTTACTCAAGAATAAAAATGTAATTTCAAAACAATTATTTACGTTTTGAGACTACTAGTGGACAACTTACAAAATCTCATTGCAAAAAAAAAAAAAACAAAAAAAAAAAATCGGGCTTTGTTACCCCACAAAGTCCCCCATCGGGCTTTGTGACCCCACAAAGTCCCTCATCGGGCTTTGTGGGCCACAAAGCCCGAAAATATTTTTTTTTAGTTTTCTTGATTTTTTTTTCAAGTTAATGTATTTCATTAGTATTAAAATGATGTATTTTTACTTTTATTGGATTAATTGAATGTATATATCACAACAAATATTATTATCTTTCAATTTGTGTGAAAATGTCCATCCACTATCAACACAACCAATACATGATAAATTGTTTTAGTTAATATTGGAAAAAACAAATATAATGCTACGATAATAAACTTACTTAAGAATAAAAATGTAATTTCTTAACAATAATTTATGTTTTGAGACTACTACTGGACAGCTTACAAAATCTCATTGCAAAAAAAAAAAAAAAAAGCAAAAATAATAAAAATCGGGTTTTGTGACCCCACAAAGTCCCCCATCGGGCTTTGTGACCCCACAAAGTACCCCATCGGGCTTTGTGGGCCACAAAGCCCGAAAATATTTTTTTTTAGTTTTCTTGATTTTTTTTTCAAATTAATGTATTCCATTAGTATTAAAATGATGTATTTTTACTTTATTGGATTAATTGAATGTATATATCACAACAAATATTATTATCTTTCAATTTTTGTGAAAATGTCCATCCACTATCAACACAACCAATATATGATAAATTGTTTTAGTTAATATTGGAAAAAACATATATAATGCTACAATAATAAACTTACTCAAGAATAAAAATGTAATTTCTTAACAATAATTTTTGTTTTGAGACTACTAGTGGACAACTTACAAAATCTCAATGCAAACAAAAAAAAAAAAAGCAAAAAAAAGAAAAATCGGGCTTTGTGACCCCACAAAGTCCCCCATCGGGCTTTGTGACCCCACAAAGC
The DNA here is from genome assembly GCA_036245055.1 of Diospyros kaki. Taxonomy (NCBI): domain Eukaryota; kingdom Viridiplantae; phylum Streptophyta; class Magnoliopsida; order Ericales; family Ebenaceae; genus Diospyros; species Diospyros kaki. Next base: position 40,309,848 of record BSEG01000009.1, read on the forward strand.
CCCCATCGGGCTTTGTGGGCCACAAAGCCCGAAAATATTTTTTTTAGTTTTCTTGATTTTTTTTTCAAATTAATGTATTCCATTAGTATTAAAATGATGTATTTTTACTTTATTGGATTAATTGAATGTATATATCACAACAAATATTATTATCTTTCAATTTGTGTGAAAATGTCCATCCACTATCAACACAACCAATACATGATAAATTGTTTTAGTTAATATTGGGAAAAACAAATATAATGCTACGATAATAAACTTACTCAAGAATAAAAATGTAATTTCAAAACAATTATTTATGTTTCGAGACTACTAGTGGACAACTTACAAAATCTCATTGCAAAAAAAAAAAAAAAAAGAAAAATCGGGCTTGGTGACCCCACAAAGTCCCCCATCGGGCTTTGTGGGCCACAAAGCGCGAAAATATTGTTTTTTAGTTTTCTTGATTTTTTTTTTTTGAAATTAATGTATTCCATTAGTATTAAAATGATGTATTTTTACTTTATTGGATTAATTGAATGTATATATCACAACAAATATTATTATCTTTCAATTTGTGTGAAAATGTCCATCCACTATCAACACAACCAATACATGATAAATTGTTTTAGTTAATATTGGAAAAAACATATATAATGCTACATTAATAAACTTACTCATGAATAAAAATGTAATTTCTTAACAATAATTTATGTTTTGAGACTACTAGTGGACAACTTACAAAATCTCATTGCAAAGAAAAAAAAAAGAGAAAAAAAGAAAAATCGGGCTTTGTGACCCCACAAAGTCCCCCATCGGGCTTTGTGGGCCACAAAGCCCGAAAATATTTTTTTTTAGTTTTCTTGATTTTTTTTTCAAATTAATGTATTCCATTAGTATTAAAATGATGTATTTTTACTTTATTGGATTAATTGAATGTATATATCACAACAAATATTATTATCTTTCAATTTGTGTGAAAATGTTCATCCACTATCAACACAACCAATACATGATAAATTGTTTTAGTTAATATTGGAAAAACAAATATAATACTACAATAATAAACTTACTCAAGAATAAAAATGTAATTTCTTAACAATAATTTATGTTTTGAGACAACTAGTGGACAAGTTACAAAATCTCATTGCAAAAAAAAAAAAAAAAAAAAGCAAAAATAATAAAAATCGGGTTTTGTGACCCCACAAAGTCCCCCATCGGGCTTTGTGACCCCACAAAGTACCCCATCGGGCTTTGTGGGCCAGAAAGCCCGAAAATATTTTTTTTTAGTTTTCTTGATTTTTTTTCAAATTAATGTATTCCATTAGTATTAAAATGATGTATTTTTACTTTTATTGGATTAATTGAATGTATATATCACAACAAATATTATTATCTTTCAATTTTTGTGAAAATGTCCATCCACTATCAACACAACCAATATATGATAAATTGTTTTCGTTAATATTGGAAAAAACATATATAATGCTACAATAATAAACTTACTCAAGAATAAAAATGTAATTTCTTAACAATAATTTATGTTTTGAGACTACTAGTGGACAACTTACAAAATCTCATTGCAAAGAAAAAAAAAAGCAAAAAAAAGAAAAATCGGGCTTTGTGACCCCACAAAGTCCCCATCGGGCTTTGTGACCCCACAAAGCCCCCATCGGGCTTTGTGACCCCACAAAGCCCCCATCAGGCTTTGTGGGCCACAAAGCCCGAAAATATTTTTTTTTAGTTTTCTTGATTTTTTTTTTCAAATTAATGTATTCCATTAGTATTAAAATGATGGATTTTTACTTTATTGGATTAATTGAATGTATATATCACAACAAATATTATTATCTTTCAATTTGTGTGAAAATGTTCATCCACTATCAACACAACCAATACATGATAAATTGTTTTAGTTAATATTGGAAAAACAAATATAATACTACAATAATAAACTTACTCAAGAATAAAAATGTAATTTCTTAACAATAATTTATGTTTTGAGACTACTAGTGGACAACTTACAAAATCTCATTGCAAAAAAAAAAAAAAAAAAGCAAAAATAATAAAAATCGGGTTTTGTGACCCCACAAAGTCCCCCATCGGGCCTTGTGGTCCACGAAGCCCGATCGGGCTTTGTCCCATCGGGCTTTGTGGGCCACAAAGCCCGAAAATATTTTTTTTTTAGTTTTCTTGATTTTTTTTTCAAATTAATGTATTCTATTAGTATTAAAATGATGTATTTTTACTTTTATTGGATTAATTGAATGTATATATCACAACAAATATAGTTATCTTTCAATTTGTGTGAAAATGTCCATCCACTATCAACACAACCAATACATGATAAATTGTTTTAGTTAATGTTGGAAAAAACAAATATAATGCTACGATAATAAAGTTACTCAAGAATAAAAATGTAATTTCAAAACAATTATTTATATTTTGAGACTACTAGTGGACAACTTACAAAATCTCATTGCAAAAAAAAAAAAAAAAAAAAACAAAAAAAAGAAAAATCGGGCTTTGTTACCCCCACAAAGTCCCCCATTGGGCTTTGTGACCCCACAAAGTCCCCCATCGGGCTTTGTGGGCCACAAAGCCCGAAAATATTTTTTTTTAGTTTTCTTAATTTTTTTTTTTTCAAATTAATGTATTCCATTAGTATTAAAATGATGTATTTTTACTTTATTGGATTAATTGAATGTATATATCACAACAAATATTATTATCTTTCAATTTGTGTGAAAATGTTCATCCACTATCAACACAACCAATACATGATAAATTGTTTTAGTTAATACAGGAAAAAACAAATATAATACTACAATAATAAACTTACTCAAGAATAAAAATGTAATTTCAAAACAATTATTTAAGTTTTGAGACTACTAGTGGACAACTTACAAAATCTCATTGCAAAAAAAAAAAAAAAACAAAAGAAAGAAAAATCGGGCTTTGTTACCCCAGAAAGTCCCCCATCGGGCTTTGTGACCCCACAAAGTCCCCCATCGGGCTTTGTGGGCCACAAAGCCCGAAAATATTTTTTTTTAGTTTTCTTGATTTTTTTTTTCAAATTAATGTATTCCATTAGTATTAAAATGATGTATTTTTACTTTATTGGATTAATTGAATGTATATATCACAACAAATATTATTATCTTTCAATTTGTGTGAAAATATCCATCCACTATTAACACAACCAATACATGATAAATTGTTTTAGTTAATATTGGAAAAAACAAATATAATGCTACGATAATAAACTTACTCAAGAATAAAAATGTAATTTCTTAACAATAATTTATGTTTTGAGACTACTAGTGGACAACTTACAAAATCTCATTGCAAAAAAAAAAAAAAAAAGCAAAAATAATAAAAATCGGGTTTTGTGACCCCACAAAGTCCCCCATCGGGCTTTGTGACCCCACAAAGCCCCCATCGGGCTTTGTGGGCCACAAAGCCCGAAAATATTTTTTTTTAGTTTTCTTGATTTTATTTTCAAATTAATGTATTCCATTAGTATTAAAATGATGTATTTCTACTTTATTGGATTAATTGAATGTATATATCACAACAAATATTATTATCTTTCAATTTGTGTGAAAATGTCCATCCACTATCAACACAACCAATACATGATAAATTGTTTTAGTTAATATTGGAAAAAACAAATATAATGCTACGATAATAAACTTACTCAAGAATAAAAATGTAATTTCAAAACAATTATTTACGTTTTGAGACTACTAGTGGACAACTTACAAAATCTCATTGCAAAAAAAAAAAAAACAAAAAAAAAAAAATCGGGCTTTGTTACCCCACAAAGTCCCCCATCGGGCTTTGTGACCCCACAAAGTCCCTCATCGGGCTTTGTGGGCCACAAAGCCCGAAAATATTTTTTTTTAGTTTTCTTGATTTTTTTTTCAAATTAATGTATTCCATTAGTATTAAAATGATGTATTTTTACTTTTATTGGATTAATTGAATGTATATATCACAACAAATATTATTATCTTTCAATTTGTGTGAAAATGTCCATCCACTATCAACACAACCAATACATGATAAATTGTTTTAGTTAATATTGGAAAAAACAAATATAATGCTACGATAATAAACTTACTTAAGAATAAAAATGTAATTTCTTAACAATAATTTATGTTTTGAGACTACTAGTGGACAGCTTACAAAATCTCATTGCAAAAAAAAAAAAAAAAAGCAAAAATAATAAAAATCGGGTTTTGTGACCCCACAAAGTCCCCCATCGGGCTTTGTGACCCCACAAAGTACCCCATCGGGCTTTGTGGGCCACAAAGCCCGAAAATATTTTTTTTTAGTTTTCTTGATTTTTTTTTCAAATTAATGTATTCCATTAGTATTAAAATGATGTATTTTTACTTTATTGGATTAATTGAATGTATATATCACAACAAATATTATTATCTTTCAATTTGTGTGAAAATGTTCATCCACTATCAACACAACCAATACATGATAAATTGTTTTAGTTAATACTGGAAAAAACAAATATAATACTACAATAATAAACTTACTCAAGAATAAAAATGTAATTTCAAAACAATTATTTATGTTTTGAGACTACCAGTGGACAACTTACAAAATCTCATTGCAAAAAAAAAAAAAAACAAAAGAAAGAAAAATCGGGCTTTGTTACCCCACAAAGTCCCCCATCGGGCTTTGTGACCCCACAAAGTCCCCCATCGGGCTTTCTGGGCCACAAAGCCCGAAAATATTTTTTTGTAGTTTTCTTGATTTTTTTTTCAAATTAATGTATTCCATTAGTATTAAAATGATGTATTTTTACTTTTATTGGATTAATTGAATGTTTATATCACAACAAATATTATTATCTTTCAATTTTTGTGAAAATGTCCATCCACTATCAACACAACCAATATATGATTAATTGTTTTAGTTAATATTGGAAAAAACATATATAATGCTACAATAATAAACTTACTCAAGAATAAAAATGTAATTTCTTAACAATAATTTATGTTTTGAGACTACTAGTGGACAACTTACAAAATCTCATTGCAAAGAAAAAAAAAAGCAAAAAAAAGAAAAATCGGGCTTTGTGACCCCACAAAGTCCCCCATCGGGCTTTGTGGGCCACAAAGCCCGAAAATATTTTTTTTTAGTTTTCTTGATTTTTTTTCAAATTAATGTATTCCATTAGTATTAAAATGATGTATTTTTACTTTATTGGATTAATTGAATGTATATATCACAACAAATATTATTATCTTTCAATTTGTGTGAAAATGTCCATCCACTATCAACACAACCAATACATGATAAATTGTTTTAGTTAATATTGGAAAAAACAAATATAATGCTACGATAATAAACTTACTTAAGAATAAAAATGTAATTTCTTAACAATAATTTATGTTTTGAGACTACTAGTGGACAGCTTACAAAATCTCATTGCAAAAAAAAAAAAAAAAAGCAAAAATAATAAAAATCGGGTTTTGTGACCCCACAAAGTCCCCCATCGGGCTTTGTGACCCCACAAAGTACCCCATCGGGCTTTGTGGGCCACAAAGCCCGAAAATATTTTTTTTTAGTTTTCTTGATTTTTTTTTCAAATTAATGTATTCCATTAGTATTAAAATGATGTATTTTTACTTTATTGGATTAATTGAATGTATATATCACAACAAATATTATTATCTTTCAATTTGTGTGAAAATGTTCATCCACTATCAACACAACCAATACATGATAAATTGTTTTAGTTAATACTGGAAAAAACAAATATAATACTACAATAATAAACTTACTCAAGAATAAAAATGTAATTTCAAAACAATTATTTATGTTTTGAGACTACCAGTGGACAACTTACAAAATCTCATTGCAAAAAAAAAAAAAAACAAAAGAAAGAAAAATCGGGCTTTGTTACCCCACAAAGTCCCCCATCGGGCTTTGTGACCCCACAAAGTCCCCCATCGGGCTTTCTGGGCCACAAAGCCCGAAAATATTTTTTTGTAGTTTTCTTGATTTTTTTTTCAAGTTAATGTATTCCATTAGTATTAAAATGATGTATTTTTACTTTTATTGGATTAATTGAATGTTTATATCACAACAAATATTATTATCTTTCAATTTTTGTGAAAATGTCCATCCACTATCAACACAACCAATATATGATTAATTGTTTTAGTTAATATTGGAAAAAACATATATAATGCTACAATAATAAACTTACTCAAGAATAAAAATGTAATTTCTTAACAATAATTTATGTTTTGAGACTACTAGTGGACAACTTACAAAATCTCATTGCAAAGAAAAAAAAAAGCAAAAAAAAGAAAAATCGGGCTTTGTGACCCCACAAAGTCCCCCATCGGGCTTTGTGGGCCACAAAGCCCGAAAATATTTTTTTTTAGTTTTCTTGATTTTTTTTTTCAAATTAATGTATTCCATTAGTATTAAAATGATGTATTTTTACTTTATTGGATTAATTGAATGTATATATCACAACAAATATTATTATCTTTCAATTTGTGTGAAAATGTCCATCCACTATCAACACAACCAATACATGATAAATTGTTTTAGTTAATATTGGAAAAAACAAATATAATGCTACGATAATAAACTTACTCAAGAATAAAAATGTAATTTTTTAACAATAATTTATGTTTTGAGACTACTAGTGGACAACTTACAAAATCTCATTGCAAAAAAAAAAAAAAAGCAAAAATAATAAAAATCGGGTTTTGTGACCCCACAAAGTCCCCCATCGGGCTTTGTGACCCCACAAAGCCCCCATCGGGCTTTTTGGGCCACAAAGCCCGAAAATATTTTTTTTTAGTTTTCTTGATTTTATTTTCAAATTAATGTATTCCATTAGTATTAAAATGATGTATTTCTACTTTATTGGATTAATTGAATGTATATATCACAACAAATATTATTATCTTTCAATTTGTGTGAAAATGTTCATCCACTATCAACACAACCAATACATGATAAATTGTTTTAGTTAATATTGGAAAAACAAATATAATACTACAATAATAAACTTACTCAAGAATAAAAATGTAATTTCTTAACAATAATTTATGTTTTGAGACTACTAGTGGACAACTTACAAAATCTCATTGCAAAAAAAAAAAAAAAAAAGCAAAAATAATAAAAATCGGGTTTTGTGACCCCACAAAGTCCCCCATCGGGCCTTGTGGTCCACGAAGCCCGATCGGGCTTTGTCCCATCGGGCTTTGTGGGCCACAAAGCCCGAAAATATTTTGTTTTAGTTTTCTTGATTTTTTTTTCAAATTAATGTATTCTATTAGTATTAAAATGATGTATTTTTACTTTTATTGGATTAATTGAATGTATATATCACAACAAATATAGTTATCTTTCAATTTGTGAGAAAATGTCCATCCACTATCAACACAACCAATGCATGATAAATTGTTTTAGTTAATGTTGGAAAAAACAAATATAATGCTACGATAATAAAGTTACTCAAGAATAAAAATGTAATTTCAAAATAATTATTTATATTTTGAGACTACTAGTGGGCAACTTACAAAATCTCATTGCAAAAAAAAAAAAAAAAAAACAAAAAAAAGAAAAATCGGGCTTTGTTACCCCCACAAAGTCCCCCATTGGGCTTTGTGACCCCACAAAGTCCCCCATCGGGCTTTGTGGGCCACAAAGCCCGAAAATATTTTTTTTTAGTTTTCTTGATTTTTTTTTCAAATTAATGTATTCCATTAGTATTAAAATGATGTATTTTTACTTTTATTGGATTAATTGAATGTATATATCACAACAAATATTATTATCTTTCAATTTTTGTGAAAATGTCCATCCACTATCAACACAACCAATATATGATAAATTGTTTTCGTTAATATTGGAAAAAACATATATAATGCTACAATAATAAACTTACTCAAGAATAAAAATGTAATTTCTTAACAATAATTTATGTTTTGAGACTACTAGTGGACAACTTACAAAATCTCATTGCAAAGAAAAAAAAAAGCAAAAAAAAGAAAAATCGGGCTTTGTGACCCCACAAAGTCCCCATAGGGCTTTGTGACCCCACAAAGCCCCCATCGGGCTTTGTGGGCCACAAAGCCCGAAAATATTTTTTTTTAGTTTTCTTAATTTTTTTTTTTCAAATTAATGTATTCCATTAGTATTAAAATGATGTATTTTTACTTTATTGGATTAATTGAATGTATATATCACAACAAATATTATTATCTTTCAATTTGTGTGAAAATGTCCACCCACTATCAACACAACCAATACATGATAAATTGTTTTAGTTAATATTGGAAAAAACAAATATAATGCTACGATAATAAACTTACTCAAGAATAAAAATGTAATTTCTTAACAATAATTTATGTTTTGAGACTACTAGTGGACAACTTACAAAATCTCATTACAAAAAAAAAAAAAAAAAGCAAAAATAATAAAAATCTGGTTTTGTGACCCCACAAAGTCCCCCATCGGGCTTTGTGACCCCACAAAGCCCCCATCGGGCTTTGTGGGCCACAAAGCCCGAAAATATTTTTTTTTAGTTTTCTTGATTTTATTTTCAAATTAATGTATTCCATTAGTATTAAAATGATGTATTTCTACTTTATTGGATTAATTGAATGTATATATCACAACAAATATTATTATCTTTCAATTTGTGTGAAAATGTCCATCCACTATCAACACAACCAATACATGATAAATTGTTTTAGTTAATATTGGAAAAAACAAATATAATGCTACGATAATAAACTTACTCAAGAATAAAAATGTAATTTCAAAACAATTATTTATGTTTTGAGACTACTAGTGGACAACTTACAAAATCTCATTGCAAAAAAAAAAAAAAAACAAAAAAAAAAAATCGGGCTTTGTTACCCCACAAAGTCCCCCATCGGGCTTTGTGACCCCACAAAGTCCCTCATCGGGCTTTGTGGGCCACAAAGCCCGAAAATATTTTTTTTTAGTTTTCTTGATTTTTTTTTCAAATTAATGTATTCCATTAGTATTAAAATGATGTATTTTTACTTTATTGGATTAATTGAATGTATATATCACAACAAATATTATTATCTTTCAATTTGTGTGAAAATGTTCATCCACTATCAACACAACCAATACATGATAAATTGTTTTAGTTAATACTGGAAAAAACAAATATAATACTACAATAATAAACTTACTCAAGAATAAAAATGTAATTTCTTAACAATAATTTATGTTTTGAGACTACTAGTGGACAGCTTACAAAATCTCATTGCAAAAAAAAAAAAAAAAGCAAAAATAATAAAAATCGGGTTTTGTGACCCCACAAAGTCCCCCATCGGGCTTTGTGACCCCACAAAGTACCCCATCGGGCTTTGTGGGCCACAAAGCCCGAAAATATTTTTTTTTAGTTTTCTTGATTTTTTTTTCAAATTAATGTATTCCATTAGTATTAAAATGATGTATTTTTACTTTATTGGATTAATTGAATGTATATATCACAACAAATATTATTATCTTTCAATTTGTGTGAAAATGTTCATCCACTATCAACACAACCAATACATGATAAATTGTTTTAGTTAATACTGGAAAAAACAAATATAATACTACAATAATAAACTTACTCAAGAATAAAAATGTAATTTCAAAACAATTATTTATGTTTTGAGACTACCAGTGGACAACTTACAAAATCTCATTGCAAAAAAAAAAAAAAACAAAAGAAAGAAAAATCGGGCTTTGTTACCCCACAAAGTCCCCCATCGGGCTTTGTGACCCCACAAAGTCCCCCATCGGGCTTTCTGGGCCACAAAGCCCGAAAATATTTTTTTGTAGTTTTCTTGATTTTTTTTTCAAATTAATGTATTCCATTAGTATTAAAATGATGTATTTTTACTTTTATTGGATTAATTGAATGTTTATATCACAACAAATATTATTATCTTTCAATTTTTGTGAAAATGTCCATCCACTATCAACACAACCAATATATGATTAATTGTTTTAGTTAATATTGGAAAAAACATATATAATGCTACAATAATAAACTTACTCAAGAATAAAAATGTAATTTCTTAACAATAATTTATGTTTTGAGACTACTAGTGGACAACTTACAAAATCTCATTGCAAAGAAAAAAAAAAGCAAAAAAAAGAAAAATCGGGCTTTGTGACCCCACAAAGTCCCCCATCGGGCTTTGTGGGCCACAAAGCCCGAAAATATTTTTTTTTAGTTTTCTTGATTTTTTTTCAAATTAATGTATTCCATTAGTATTAAAATGATGTATTTTTACTTTATTGGATTAATTGAATGTATATATCACAACAAATATTATTATCTTTCAATTTGTGTGAAAATGTCCATCCACTATCAACACAACCAATACATGATAAATTGTTTTAGTTAATATTGGAAAAAACAAATATAATGCTACGATAATAAACTTACTTAAGAATAAAAATGTAATTTCTTAACAATAATTTATGTTTTGAGACTACTAGTGGACAGCTTACAAAATCTCATTGCAAAAAAAAAAAAAAAAAGCAAAAATAATAAAAATCGGGTTTTGTGACCCCACAAAGTCCCCCATCGGGCTTTGTGACCCCACAAAGTACCCCATCGGGCTTTGTGGGCCACAAAGCCCGAAAATATTTTTTTTTAGTTTTCTTGATTTTTTTTTCAAATTAATGTATTCCATTAGTATTAAAATGATGTATTTTTACTTTATTGGATTAATTGAATGTATATATCACAACAAATATTATTATCTTTCAATTTGTGTGAAAATGTTCATCCACTATCAACACAACCAATACATGATAAATTGTTTTAGTTAATACTGGAAAAAACAAATATAATACTACAATAATAAACTTACTCAAGAATAAAAATGTAATTTCAAAACAATTATTTATGTTTTGAGACTACCAGTGGACAACTTACAAAATCTCATTGCAAAAAAAAAAAAAAACAAAAGAAAGAAAAATCGGGCTTTGTTACCCCACAAAGTCCCCCATCGGGCTTTGTGACCCCACAAAGTCCCCCATCGGGCTTTCTGGGCCACAAAGCCCGAAAATATTTTTTTGTAGTTTTCTTGATTTTTTTTTCAAGTTAATGTATTCCATTAGTATTAAAATGATGTATTTTTACTTTTATTGGATTAATTGAATGTTTATATCACAACAAATATTATTATCTTTCAATTTTTGTGAAAATGTCCATCCACTATCAACACAACCAATATATGATTAATTGTTTTAGTTAATATTGGAAAAAACATATATAATGCTACAATAATAAACTTACTCAAGAATAAAAATGTAATTTCTTAACAATAATTTATGTTTTGAGACTACTAGTGGACAACTTACAAAATCTCATTGCAAAGAAAAAAAAAAGCAAAAAAAAGAAAAATCGGGCTTTGTGACCCCACAAAGTCCCCCATCGGGCTTTGTGGGCCACAAAGCCCGAAAATATTTTTTTTTAGTTTTCTTGATTTTTTTTTTCAAATTAATGTATTCCATTAGTATTAAAATGATGTATTTTTACTTTATTGGATTAATTGAATGTATATATCACAACAAATATTATTATCTTTCAATTTGTGTGAAAATGTCCATCCACTATCAACACAACCAATACATGATAAATTGTTTTAGTTAATATTGGAAAAAACAAATATAATGCTACGATAATAAACTTACTCAAGAATAAAAATGTAATTTTTTAACAATAATTTATGTTTTGAGACTACTAGTGGACAACTTACAAAATCTCATTGCAAAAAAAAAAAAAAAGCAAAAATAATAAAAATCGGGTTTTGTGACCCCACAAAGTCCCCCATCGGGCTTTGTGACCCCACAAAGCCCCCATCGGGCTTTTTGGGCCACAAAGCCCGAAAATATTTTTTTTTAGTTTTCTTGATTTTATTTTCAAATTAATGTATTCCATTAGTATTAAAATGATGTATTTCTACTTTATTGGATTAATTGAATGTATATATCACAACAAATATTATTATCTTTCAATTTGTGTGAAAATGTTCATCCACTATCAACACAACCAATACATGATAAATTGTTTTAGTTAATATTGGAAAAACAAATATAATACTACAATAATAAACTTACTCAAGAATAAAAATGTAATTTCTTAACAATAATTTATGTTTTGAGACTACTAGTGGACAACTTACAAAATCTCATTGCAAAAAAAAAAAAAAAAAAGCAAAAATAATAAAAATCGGGTTTTGTGACCCCACAAAGTCCCCCATCGGGCCTTGTGGTCCACGAAGCCCGATCGGGCTTTGTCCCATCGGGCTTTGTGGGCCACAAAGCCCGAAAATATTTTTTTTTAGTTTTCTTGATTTTTTTTTCAAATTAATGTATTCTATTAGTATTAAAATGATGTATTTTTACTTTTATTGGATTAATTGAATGTATATATCACAACAAATATAGTTATCTTTCAATTTGTGAGAAAATGTCCATCCACTATCAACACAACCAATACATGATAAATTGTTTTAGTTAATGTTGGAAAAAACAAATATAATGCTACGATAATAAAGTTACTCAAGAATAAAAATGTAATTTCAAAATAATTATTTATATTTTGAGACTACTAGTGGGCAACTTACAAAATCTCATTGCAAAAAAAAAAAAAAAAAACAAAAAAAAGAAAAATCGGGCTTTGTTACCCCCACAAAGTCCCCCATTGGGCTTTGTGACCCCACAAAGTCCCCCATCGGGCTTTGTGGGCCACAAAGCCCGAAAATATTTTTTTTTAGTTTTCTTGATTTTTTTTTCAAATTAATGTATTCCATTAGTATTAAAATGATGTATTTTTACTTTTATTGGATTAATTGAATGTATATATCACAACAAATATTATTATCTTTCAATTTTTGTGAAAATGTCCATCCACTATCAACACAACCAATATATGATAAATTGTTTTCGTTAATATTGGAAAAAACATATATAATGCTACAATAATAAACTTACTCAAGAATAAAAATGTAATTTCTTAACAATAATTTATGTTTTGAGACTACTAGTGGACAACTTACAAAATCTCATTGCAAAGAAAAAAAAAAGCAAAAAAAAGAAAAATCGGGCTTTGTGACCCCACAAAGTCCCCATCGGGCTTTGTGACCCCACAAAGCCCCCATCGGGCTTTGTGGGCCACAAAGCCCGAAAATATTTTTTTTTAGTTTTCTTAATTTTTTTTTTTCAAATTAATGTATTCCATTAGTATTAAAATGATGTATTTTTACTTTATTGGATTAATTGAATGTATATATCACAACAAATATTATTATCTTTCAATTTGTGTGAAAATGTCCACCCACTATCAACACAACCAATACATGATAAATTGTTTTAGTTAATATTGGAAAAAACAAATATAATGCTACGATAATAAACTTACTCAAGAATAAAAATGTAATTTCTTAACAATAATTTATGTTTTGAGACTACTAGTGGACAACTTACAAAATCTCATTACAAAAAAAAAAAAAAAAAGCAAAAATAATAAAAATCTGGTTTTGTGACCCCACAAAGTCCCCCATCGGGCTTTGTGACCCCACAAAGCCCCCATCGGGCTTTGTGGGCCACAAAGCCCGAAAATATTTTTTTTTAGTTTTCTTGATTTTATTTTCAAATTAATGTATTCCATTAGTATTAAAATGATGTATTTCTACTTTATTGGATTAATTGAATGTATATATCACAACAAATATTATTATCTTTCAATTTGTGTGAAAATGTCCATCCACTATCAACACAACCAATACATGATAAATTGTTTTAGTTAATATTGGAAAAAACAAATATAATGCTACGATAATAAACTTACTCAAGAATAAAAATGTAATTTCAAAACAATTATTTATGTTTTGAGACTACTAGTGGACAACTTACAAAATCTCATTGCAAAAAAAAAAAAAAAACAAAAAAAAAAAATCGGGCTTTGTTACCCCACAAAGTCCCCCATCGGGCTTTGTGACCCCACAAAGTCCCTCATCGGGCTTTGTGGGCCACAAAGCCCGAAAATATTTTTTTTTAGTTTTCTTGATTTTTTTTTCAAATTAATGTATTCCATTAGTATTAAAATGATGTATTTTTACTTTATTGGATTAATTGAATGTATATATCACAACAAATATTATTATCTTTCAATTTGTGTGAAAATGTTCATCCACTATCAACACAACCAATACATGATAAATTGTTTTAGTTAATACTGGAAAAAACAAATATAATACTACAATAATAAACTTACTCAAGAATAAAAATGTAATTTCAAAACAATTATTTATGTTTTGAGACTACTAGTGGACAACTTACAAAATCTCATTGCAAAAAAAAAAAAAAACAAAAGAAAGAAAAATCGGGCTTTGTTACCCCACAAAGTCCCCCATCGGGCTTTGTGACCCCACAAAGTCCCCCATCGGGCTTTCTGGGCCACAAAGCCCGAAAATATTTTTTTTTAGTTTTCTTGATTTTTTTTTCAAATTAATGTATTCCATTAGTTTTAAAATGATGTATTTTTACTTTTATTGGATTAATTGAATGTATATATCACAACAAATATTATTATCTTTCAATTTTTGTGAAAATGTCCATCCACTATCAACACAACCAATATATAATAAATTGTTTTAGTTAATATTGGAAAAAACATATATAATGCTACAATAATAAACTTACTCAAGAATAAAAATGTAATTTCTTAACAATAATTTATGTTTTGAGACTACTAGTGGACAACTTACAAAATCTCATTGCAAAGAAAAAAAAAAGCAAAAAAAAGAAAAATCTGGCTTTGTGACCCCACAAAGTCCCCCATCGGGCTTTGTGGGCCACAAAGTCCGAAAATATTTTTTTTTAGTTTTCTTGATTTTTTTTTCAAATTAATGTATTCCATTAGTATTAAAATGATGTATTTTTACTTTATTGGATTAATTGAATGTATATATCACAACAAATATTATTATCTTTCAATTTGTGTGAAAATGTCCATCCACTATCAACACAACCAATACATGATAAATTGTTTTAGTTAATATTGGAAAAAACAAATATAATGCTACGATAATAAACTTACTCAAGAATAAAAATGTAATTTCTTAACAATAATTTATGTTTTGAGACTACTAGTGGACAACTTACAAAATCTCATTGCAAAAAAAAAAAAAAAAAAGCAAAAATAATAAAAATCGGGTTTTGTGACCCCACAAAGTCCCCCATCGGGCTTTGTGACCCCACAAAGCCCCCATCGGGCTTTGTGGGCCACA
The DNA here is from genome assembly GCA_036245055.1 of Diospyros kaki. Taxonomy (NCBI): domain Eukaryota; kingdom Viridiplantae; phylum Streptophyta; class Magnoliopsida; order Ericales; family Ebenaceae; genus Diospyros; species Diospyros kaki. Next base: position 40,325,156 of record BSEG01000009.1, read on the forward strand.
AAGCCCGAAAATATTTTTTTTTAGTTTTCTTGATTTTATTTTCAAATTAATGTATTCCATTAGTATTAAAATGATGTATTTCTACTTTATTGGATTAATTGAATGTATATATCACAACAAATATTATTATCTTTCAATTTGTGTGAAAATGTCCATCCACTATCAACACAACCAATACATGATAAATTGTTTTAGTTAATATTGGAAAAAACAAATATAATGCTACGATAATAAACTTACTCAAGAATAAAAATGTAATTTCAAAACAATTATTTATGTTTTGAGACTACTAGTGGACAACTTACAAAATCTCATTGCAAAAAAAAAAAAAAAGAAAAAAAAAAATCGGGCTTTGTTACCCCACAAAGTCCCCCATCGGGCTTTGTGACCCCACAAAGTCCCTCATCGGGCTTTGTGGGCCACAAAGCCCGAAAATATTTTTTTTTAGTTTTCTTGATTTTTTTTTGAAATTAATGTATTCCATTAGTATTAAAATGATGTATTTTTACTTTTATTGGATTAATTGAATGTGTATATCACAACAAATATTATTATCTTTCAATTTTTGTGAAAATGTCCATCCACTATCAACACAACCAATATAGGATAAATTGTTTTAGTTAATATTGGAAAAAACATATATAATGCTACAATAATAAACTTACTCAAGAATACAAATGTAATTTCTTAACAATAATTTATGTTTTGAGACTAGTAGTGGACAACTTACAAAATCTCATTGCAAAGAAAAAAAAAAACAAAAAAAAGAAAAATTGGGCTTTGTTACCCCCACAAAGTCCCCCATTGGGCTTTGTGACCCCACAAAGTCCCCCATCGGGCTTTGTGGGCCACAAAGCCCGAAAATATTTTTTTTTAGTTTTCTTGATTTTTTTTTTCAAATTAATGTATTCCATTAGTATTAAAATGATGTATTTTTACTTTATTGGATTAATTGAATGTATATATCACAACAAATATTATTATCTTTCAATTTGTGTGAAAATGTCTATCCACTATCAATACAACCAATACATGATAAATTGTTTTAGTTAATATTGGAAAAAACAAATATAATGCTACGATAATAAACTTACTTAAGAATAAAAATGTAATTTCTTAACAATAATTTATGTTTTGAGACTACTAGTGGACAACTTACAAAATCTCATTGCAAAAAAAAAAAAAAAAGCAAAAATAATAAAAATCGGGTTTTGTGACCCCACAAAGTCCCCCATCGGGCTTTGTGACCCCAAAAAGTCCCCCATCGGGCTTTGTGGGCCACAAAGCCCGAAAATATTTTTTTTTAGTTTTCTTGATTTTTTTTCAAATTAATGTATTCCATTAGTATTAAAATGATGTATTTTTACTTTATTGGATTAATTGAATGTATATATCACAACAAATATTATTATCTTCCAATTTGTGTGAAAATGTTCATTCACTATCAACACAACCAATACATGATAAATTGTTTTAGTTAATATTGGAAAAAACAAATATAATACTACAATAATAAACTTACTCAAGAATAAAAATGTAATTTCAAAACAATTATTTATGTTTTGAGACTACTAGTGGACAACTTACAAAATCTCATTGCAAAGAAAAAAAAAAAACAAAAAAAAGAAAAATCGGGCTTTGTGACCCCACAAAGTCCCCCATCGGGCTTTGTGGGCCACAAAGCCCGAAAATATTTTTTTTTAGTTTTCTTGATTTTTTTTTCAAATTAATGTATTCCATTAGTATTAAAATGATGTATTTTTACTTTATTGGATTAATTGAATGTATATATCACAACAAATATTATTATCTTTCAATTTGTGTGAAAATGTCCATCCACTATCAACACAACCAATACATGATAAATTGTTTTAGTTAATATTGGAAAAAACAAATATAATGCTACGATAATAAACTTACTCAAGAATAAAAATGTAATTTCAAAACAATTATTTATGTTTTGAGACTACTAGTGGACAACTTACAAAATCTCAATGCAAAAAAAAAAAAAAAACAAAAAAAAAAAATCGGGCTTTGTTACCCCACAAAGTCCCCCATCGGGCTTTGTGACCCCACAAAGTCCCTCATCGGGCTTTGTGGGCCACAAAGCCCGAAAATATTTTTTTTTAGTTTTCTTGATTTTTTTTTCAAATTAATGTATTCCATTAGTATTAAAATGATGTATTTTTACTTTTATTGGATTAATTGAATGTATATATCACAACAAATATTATTATCTTTCAATTTTTGTGAAAATGTCCATCCACTATCAACACAACCAATATATGATAAATTGTTTTAGTTAATATTGGAAAAAACATATATAATGCTACAATAATAAACTTACTCAAGAATAAAAATGTAATTTCTTAACAATAATTTATGTTTTGAGACTAGTAGTGGACAACTTACAAAATCTCATTGCAAAGAAAAAAAAAACAAAAAAAAGAAAAATCGGGCTTTGTTACCCCCACAAAGTCCCCCATTGGGCTTTGTGACCCCACAAAGTCCCCCATCGGGCTTTGTGGGCCACAAAGCCCGAAAATATTTTTTTTTAGTTTTCTTGATTTTTTTTTTCAAATTAATGTATTCCATTAGTATTAAAATGATGTATTTTTACTTTATTGGATTAATTGAATGTATATATCACAACAAATATTATTATCTTTCAATTTGTGTGAAAATGTCCATCCACTATCAACACAACCAATACATGATAAATTGTTTTAGTTAATATTGGAAAAAACAAATATAATGCTACGATAATAAACTTTCTCAAGAATAAAAATGTAATTTCTTAACAATAATTTATGTTTTGAGACTACTAGTGGACAACTTACAAAATCTCATTGCAAAAAAAAAAAAAAAGAAAAAAAAAAATCGGGCTTTGTTACCCCACAAAGTCCCCCATCGGGCTTTGTGACCCCACAAAGTCCCTCATCGGGCTTTGTGGGCCACAAAGCCCGAAAATATTTTTTTTTAGTTTTCTTGATTTTTTTTTGAAATTAATGTATTCCATTAGTATTAAAATGATGTATTTTTACTTTTATTGGATTAATTGAATGTGTATATCACAACAAATATTATTATCTTTCAATTTTTGTGAAAATGTCCATCCACTATCAACACAACCAATATAGGATAAATTGTTTTAGTTAATATTGGAAAAAACATATATAATGCTACAATAATAAACTTACTCAAGAATACAAATGTAATTTCTTAACAATAATTTATGTTTTGAGACTAGTAGTGGACAACTTACAAAATCTCATTGCAAAGAAAAAAAAAAACAAAAAAAAGAAAAATCGGGCTTTGTTACCCCCACAAAGTCCCCCATTGGGCTTTGTGACCCCACAAAGTCCCCCATCGGGCTTTGTGGGCCACAAAGCCCGAAAATATTTTTTTTTAGTTTTCTTGATTTTTTTTTTCAAATTAATGTATTCCATTAGTATTAAAATGATGTATTTTTACTTTATTGGATTAATTGAATGTATATATCACAACAAATATTATTATCTTTCAATTTGTGTGAAAATGTCCATCCACTATCAATACAACCAATACATGATAAATTGTTTTAGTTAATATTGGAAAAAACAAATATAATGCTACGATAATAAACTTACTTAAGAATAAAAATGTAATTTCTTAACAATAATTTATGTTTTGAGACTACTAGTGGACAACTTACAAAATCTCATTGCAAAAAAAAAAAAAAAAAGCAAAAATAATAAAAATCGGGTTTTGTGACCCCACAAAGTCCCCCATCGGGCTTTGTGACCCCAAAAAGTCCCCCATCGGGCTTTGTGGGCCACAAAGCCCGAAAATATTTTTTTTTAGTTTTCTTGATTTTTTTTTCAAATTAATGTATTCCATTAGTATTAAAATGATGTATTTTTACTTTATTGGATTAATTGAATGTATATATCACAACAAATATTATTATCTTCCAATTTGTGTGAAAATGTTCATTCAATATCAACACAACCAATACATGATAAATTGTTTTAGTTAATATTGGAAAAAACAAATATAATACTACAATAATAAACTTACTCAAGAATAAAAATGTAATTTCAAAACAATTATTTATGTTTTGAGACTACTAGTGGACAACTTACAAAATCTCATTGCAAAGAAAAAAAAAAAGCAAAAAAAAGAAAAATCGGGCTTTGTGACCCCACAAAGTCCCCCATCGGGCTTTGTGGGCCACAAAGCCCGAAAATATTTTTTTTTAGTTTTCTTGATTTTTTTTTCAAATTAATGTATTCCATTAGTATTAAAATGATGTATTTTTACTTTATTGGATTAATTGAATGTATATATCACAACAAATATTATTATCTTTCAATTTGTGTGAAAATGTCCATCCACTATCAACACAACCAATACATGATAAATTGTTTTAGTTAATATTGGAAAAAACAAATATAATGCTACGATAATAAACTTACTCAAGAATAAAAATGTAATTTCAAAACAATTATTTATGTTTTGAGACTACTAGTGGACAACTTACAAAATCTCAATGCAAAAAAAAAAAAAAACAAAAAAAAAAAAATCGGGCTTTGTTACCCCACAAAGTCCCCCATCGGGCTTTGTGACCCCACAAAGTCCCTCATCGGGCTTTGTGGGCCACAAAGCCCGAAAATATTTTTTTTTAGTTTTCTTGATTTTTTTTTCAAATTAATGTATTCCATTAGTATTAAAATGATGTATTTTTACTTTTATTGGATTAATTGAATGTATATATCACAACAAATATTATTATCTTTCAATTTTTGTGAAAATGTCCATCCACTATCAACACAACCAATATATGATAAATTGTTTTAGTTAATATTGGAAAAAACATATATAATGCTACAATAATAAACTTACTCAAGAATAAAAATGTAATTTCTTAACAATAATTTATGTTTTGAGACTAGTAGTGGACAACTTACAAAATCTCATTGCAAAGAAAAAAAAAACAAAAAAAAGAAAAATCGGGCTTTGTTACCCCCACAAAGTCCCCCATTGGGCTTTGTGACCCCACAAAGTCCCCCATCGGGCTTTGTGGGCCACAAAGCCCGAAAATATTTTTTTTTAGTTTTCTAGATTTTTTTTTTCAAATTAATGTATTCCATTAGTATTAAAATGATGTATTTTTACTTTATTGGATTAATTGAATGTATATATCACAACAAATATTATTATCTTTCAATTTGTGTGAAAATGTCCATCCACTATCAACACAACCAATACATGATAAATTGTTTTAGTTAATATTGGAAAAAACAAATATAATGCTACGATAATAAACTTTCTCAAGAATAAAAATGTAATTTCTTAACAATAATTTATGTTTTGAGACTACTAGTGGACAACTTACAAAATCTCATTGCAAAAAAAAAAAAAGCAAAAATAATAAAAATCGGGTTTTGTGACCCCACAAAGTCCCCCATCGGGCTTTGTGACCCCACAAAGTACCCCATCGGGCTTTGTGGCCCACAAAGCCCGAAAATATTTTTTTTTAGTTTTCTTGATTTTTTTTTTCAAATTAATGTATTCCATTAGTATTAAAATGATGTATTTTTACTTTATTGGATTAATTGAATGTATATATCACAACAAATATTATTATCTTTCAATTTGTGTGAAAATGTTCATCCACTATCAACACAACCAATACATGATAAATTGTTTTAGTTAATACTGGAAAAAACAAATATAATACTACAATAATAAACTTACTCAAGAATAAAAATGTAATTTCTTAACAATAATTTATGTTTTGAGACTACTAGTGGACAACTTACAAAATCTCATTGCAAAAAAAAAAAATAATAAAAGAAAGAAAAATCAGGCTTTGTTACCCCACAAAGTCCCCCATCGGGCTTTGTGACCCCACAAAGTCCCCCATCGGGCTTTCTGGGCCACAAAGCCCGAAAATATTTTTTTTTAGTTTTCTTGATTTTTTTTTCAAATTAATGTATTCCATTGGTATTAAAATGATGTATTTTTACTTTAATTGGATTAATTGAATGTATATATCACAACAAATATTATTATCTTTCAATTTTTGTGAAAATGTCCATCCACTATCAACACAACCAATATATGATAAATTGTTTTAGTTAATATTGGAAAAAACATATATAATGCTACGATAATAAACTTACTCAAGAATAAAAATGTAATTTCTTAACAATAATTTATGTTTTGAGACTACTAGTGGACAACTTACAAAATCTCATTGCAAAAAAAAAAAAAAAGCAAAAATAATAAAAATCGGGTTTTGTGACCCCACAAAGTCCCCCATCGGGCTTTGTGACCCCACAAAGCCCCCATCGGGCTTTGTGGGCCACAAAGCCCGAAAATATTTTTTTTTAGTTTTCTTGATTTTTTTTTTCAAATTAATGTATTCCATTAGTATTAAAATGATGTATTTTTACTTTATTGGATTAATTGAATGTATATATCACAACAAATATTATTATCTTTCAATTTGTGTGAAAATGTCCATCCACTATCAACACAACCAATACATGATAAATTGTTTTAGTTAATATTGGAAAAAACAAATATAATGCTACGATAATAAACTTACTCAAGAATAAAAATTTAATTTCTTAACAATAATTTATGTTTTGAGACTATTAGTGGACAACTTACAAAATCTCATTGCAAAAAAAAAAAAAGCAAAAATAATAAAAATCGGGTTTTGTGACCCCACAAAGTCCCCCATCGGGCTTTGTGACCCCACAAAGTACCCCATCGGGCTTTGTGGGCCACAAAGCCCGAAAATATTTTTTTTTAGTTTTCTTGATTTTTTTTTTCAAATTAATGTATTCCATTAGTATTAAAATGATGTACTTTTACTTTATTGGATTAATTGAATGTATATATCACAACAAATATTATTATCTTTCAATTTGTGTGAAAATGTTCATCCACTATCAACACAACCAATACATGATAAATTGTTTTAGTTAATACTGGAAAAAACAAATATAATACTACAATAATAAACTTACTCAAGAATAAAAATGTAATTTCAAAACAATTATTTATGTTTTGAGACTACTAGTGGACAACTTACAAAATCTCATTGCAAAAAAAAAAAAAAAATAAAAGAAAGAAAAATCGGGCTTTGTTACCCCACAAAGTCCCCCATCGGGCTTTGTGACCCCACAAAGTCCCCCATCGGGCTTTCTGGGCCTCAAAGCCCGAAAATATTTTTTTTTAGTTTTCTTGATTTTTTTTTTAAATTAATGTATTCCATTGGTATTAAAATGATGTATTTTTACTTTTATTGGATTAATTGAATGTATATATCACAACAAATATTATTATCTTTCAATTTTTGTGAAAATGTCCATCCACTATCAACACAACCAATATATGATAAATTGTTTTAGTTAATATTGGAAAAAACATATATAATGCTACATTAATAAACTTACTAAAGAATAAAAATGTAATTTCGTAACAATAATTTATGTTTTGAGACTACTAGTGGACAACTTACAAAATCTCATTGCAAAGAAATAAAAAAGCAAAAAAAAGAAAAATCGGGCTTTGTGACCCCACAAAGTCCCCCATCGGGCTTTGTGGGCCACAAAGCCCGAAAATATTTTTTTTTAGTTTTCTTGATTTTTTTTTTCAAATTAATGTATTCCATTAGTATTAAAATGATGTATTTTTACTTTATTGGATTAATTGAATGTATATATCACAACAAATATTATTATCTTTCAATTTGTGTGAAAATGTCCATCCACTATCAACACAACCAATACATGATAAATTGTTTTAGTTAATATTGGAAAAAACAAATATAATGCTACGATAATAAACTTTCTCAAGAATAAAAATGTAATTTCTTAACAATAATTTATGTTTTGAGACTACTAGTGGACAACTTACAAAATCTCATTGCAAAAAAAAAAAAAAAAGAAAAAAAAAAAATCGGGCTTTGTTACCCCACAAAGTCCCCCATCGGGCTTTGTGACCCCACAAAGTCCCTCATCGGGCTTTGTGGGCCACAAAGCCCGAAAATATTTTTTTTTAGTTTTCTTGATTTTTTTTTGAAATTAATGTATTCCATTAGTATTAAAATGATGTATTTTTACTTTTATTGGATTAATTGAATGTGTATATCACAACAAATATTATTATCTTTCAATTTTTGTGAAAATGTCCATCCACTATCAACACAACCAATATAGGATAAATTGTTTTAGTTAATATTGGAAAAAACATATATAATGCTACAATAATAAACTTACTCAAGAATACAAATGTAATTTCTTAACAATAATTTATGTTTTGAGACTAGTAGTGGACAACTTACAAAATCTCATTGCAAAGAAAAAAAAAAACAAAAAAAAGAAAAATCGGGCTTTGTTACCCCCACAAAGTCCCCCATTGGGCTTTGTGACCCCACAAAGTCCCCCATCGGGCTTTGTGGGCCACAAAGCCCGAAAATATTTTTTTTTAGTTTTCTTGATTTTTTTTTCAAATTAATGTATTCCATTAGTATTAAAATGATGTATTTTTACTTTATTGGATTAATTGAATGTATATATCACAACAAATATTATTATCTTTCAATTTGTGTGAAAATGTCCATCCACTATCAATACAACCAATACATGATAAATTGTTTTAGTTAATATTGGAAAAAACAAATATAATGCTACGATAATAAACTTACTTAAGAATAAAAATGTAATTTCTTAACAATAATTTATGTTTTGAGACTACTAGTGGACAACTTACAAAATCTCATTGCAAAAAAAAAAAAAAAAAGCAAAAATAATAAAAATCGGGTTTTGTGACCCCACAAAGTCCCCCATCGGGCTTTGTGACCCCAAAAAGTCCCCCATCGGGCTTTGTGGGCCACAAAGCCCGAAAATATTTTTTTTTAGTTTTCTTGATTTTTTTTTCAAATTAATGTATTCCATTAGTATTAAAATGATGTATTTTTACTTTATTGGATTAATTGAATGTATATATCACAACAAATATTATTATCTTCCAATTTGTGTGAAAATGTTCATTCAATATCAACACAACCAATACATGATAAATTGTTTTAGTTAATATTGGAAAAAACAAATATAATACTACAATAATAAACTTACTCAAGAATAAAAATGTAATTTCAAAACAATTATTTATGTTTTGAGACTACTAGTGGACAACTTACAAAATCTCATTGCAAAGAAAAAAAAAAGCAAAAAAAAGAAAAATCGGGCTTTGTGACCCCACAAAGTCCCCCATCGGGCTTTGTGGGCCACAAAGCCCGAAAATATTTTTTTTTAGTTTTCTTGATTTTTTTTTCAAATTAATGTATTCCATTAGTATTAAAATGATGTATTTTTACTTTATTGGATTAATTGAATGTATATATCACAACAAATATTATTATCTTTCAATTTGTGTGAAAATGTCCATCCACTATCAACACAACCAATACATGATAAATTGTTTTAGTTAATATTGGAAAAAACAAATATAATGCTACGATAATAAACTTACTCAAGAATAAAAATGTAATTTCAAAACAATTATTTATGTTTTGAGACTACTAGTGGACAACTTACAAAATCTCAATGCAAAAAAAAAAAAAAAACAAAAAAAAAAAAATCGGGCTTTGTTACCCCACAAAGTCCCCCATCGGGCTTTGTGACCCCACAAAGTCCCTCATCGGGCTTTGTGGGCCACAAAGCCCGAAAATATTTTTTTTTAGTTTTCTTGATTTTTTTTTCAAATTAATGTATTCCATTAGTATTAAAATGATGTATTTTTACTTTTATTGGATTAATTGAATGTATATATCACAACAAATATTATTATCTTTCAATTTTTGTGAAAATGTCCATCCACTATCAACACAACCAATATATGATAAATTGTTTTAGTTAATATTGGAAAAAACATATATAATGCTACAATAATAAACTTACTCAAGAATAAAAATGTAATTTCTTAACAATAATTTATGTTTTGAGACTAGTAGTGGACAACTTACAAAATCTCATTGCAAAGAAAAAAAAAACAAAAAAAAGAAAAATCGGGCTTTGTTACCCCCACAAAGTCCCCCATTGGGCTTTGTGACCCCACAAAGTCCCCCATCGGGCTTTGTGGGCCACAAAGCCCGAAAATATTTTTTTTTAGTTTTCTTGATTTTTTTTTTCAAATTAATGTATTCCATTAGTATTAAAATGATGTATTTTTACTTTATTGGATTAATTGAATGTATATATCACAACAAATATTATTATCTTTCAATTTGTGTGAAAATGTCCATCCACTATCAACACAACCAATACATGATAAATTGTTTTAGTTAATATTGGAAAAAACAAATATAATGCTACGATAATAAACTTTCTCAAGAATAAAAATGTAATTTCTTAACAATAATTTATGTTTTGAGACTACTAGTGGACAACTTACAAAATCTCATTGCAAAAAAAAAAAAAGCAAAAATAATAAAAATCGGGTTTTGTGACCCCACAAAGTCCCCCATCGGGCTTTGTGACCCCACAAAGTACCCCATCGGGCTTTGTGGGCCACAAAGCCCGAAAATATTTTTTTTTAGTTTTCTTGATTTTTTTTTTCAAATTAATGTATTCCATTAGTATTAAAATGATGTATTTTTACTTTATTGGATTAATTGAATGTATATATCACAACAAATATTATTATCTTTCAATTTGTGTGAAAATGTTCATCCACTATCAACACAACCAATACATGATAAATTGTTTTAGTTAATACTGGAAAAAACAAATATAATACTACAATAATAAACTTACTCAAGAATAAAAATGTAATTTCTTAACAATAATTTATGTTTTGAGACTACTAGTGGACAACTTACAAAATCTCATTGCAAAAAAAAAAAAAAATAAAAGAAAGAAAAATCAGGCTTTGTTACCCCACAAAGTCCCCCATCGGGCTTTGTGACCCCACAAAGTCCCCCATCGGGCTTTCTGGGCCACAAAGCCCGAAAATATTTTTTTTTAGTTTTCTTGATTTTTTTTTCAAATTAATGTATTCCATTGGTATTAAAATGATGTATTTTTACTTTAATTGGATTAATTGAATGTATATATCACAACAAATATTATTATCTTTCAATTTTTGTGAAAATGTCCATCCACTATCAACACAACCAATATATGATAAATTGTTTTAGTTAATATTGGAAAAAACATATATAATGCTACGATAATAAACTTACTCAAGAATAAAAATGTAATTTCTTAACAATAATTTATGTTTTGAGACTACTAGTGGACAACTTACAAAATCTCATTGCAAAAAAAAAAAAAAAGCAAAAATAATAAAAATCGGGTTTTGTGACCCCACAAAGTCCCCCATCGGGCTTTGTGACCCCACAAAGCCCCCATCGGGCTTTGTGGGCCACAAAGCCCCCATCGGGCTTTGTGGGCCACAAAGCCCGAAAATATTTTTTTTTAGTTTTCTTGATTTTTTTTTTCAAATTAATGTATTCCATTAGTATTAAAATGATGTATTTTTACTTTATTGGATTAATTGAATGTATATATCACAACAAATATTATTATCTTTCAATTTGTGTGAAAATGTCCATCCACTATCAACACAACCAATACATGATAAATTGTTTTAGTTAATATTGGAAAAAACAAATATAATGCTACGATAATAAACTTACTCAAGAATAAAAATTTAATTTCTTAACAATAATTTATGTTTTGAGACTATTAGTGGACAACTTACAAAATCTCATTGCAAAAAAAAAAAAAGCAAAAATAATAAAAATCGGGTTTTGTGACCCCACAAAGTCCCCCATCGGGCTTTGTGACCCCACAAAGTACCCCATCGGGCTTTGTGGGCCACAAAGCCCGAAAATATTTTTTTTTAGTTTTCTTGATTTTTTTTTTCAAATTAATGTATTCCATTAGTATTAAAATGATGTATTTTTACTTTATTGGATTAATTGAATGTATATATCACAACAAATATTATTATCTTTCAATTTGTGTGAAAATGTTCATCCACTATCAACACAACCAATACATGATAAATTGTTTTAGTTAATACTGGAAAAAACAAATATAATACTACAATAATAAACTTACTCAAGAATAAAAATGTAATTTCAAAACAATTATTTATGTTTTGAGACTACTAGTGGACAACTTACAAAATCTCATTGCAAAAAAAAAAAAAAAATAAAAGAAAGAAAAATCGGGCTTTGTTACCCCACAAAGTCCCCCATCGGGCTTTGTGACCCCACAAAGTCCCCCATCGGGCTTTCTGGGCCTCAAAGCCCGAAAATATTTTTTTTTAGTTTTCTTGATTTTTTTTTTAAATTAATGTATTCCATTGGTATTAAAATGATGTATTTTTACTTTTATTGGATTAATTGAATGTATATATCACAACAAATATTATTATCTTTCAATTTTTGTGAAAATGTCCATCCACTATCAACACAACCAATATATGATAAATTGTTTTAGTTAATATTGGAAAAAACATATATAATGCTACATTAATAAACTTACTCAAGAATAAAAATGTAATTTCTTAACAATAATTTATGTTTTGAGACTACTAGTGGACAACTTACAAAATCTCATTGCAAAGAAATAAAAAAGCAAAAAAAAGAAAAATCGGGCTTTGTGACCCCACAAAGTCCCCCATCGGGCTTTGTGGGCCACAAAGCCCGAAAATATTTTTTTTTAGTTTTCTTGATTTTTTTTTTCAAATTAATGTATTCCATTAGTATTAAAATGATGTATTTTTACTTTATTGGATTAATTGAATGTATATATCACAACAAATATTATTATCTTTCAATTTGTGTGAAAATGTCCATCCACTATCAACACAACCAATACATGATAAATTGTTTTAGTTAATATTGGAAAAAACAAATATAATGCTACGATAATAAACTTACTCAAGAATAAAAATGTAATTTCAAAACAATTATTTATGTTTTGAGACTACTAGTGGACAACTTACAAAATCTCAATGCAAAAAAAAAAAAAAAACAAAAAAAAAAAATCGGGCTTTGTTACCCCACAAAGTCCCCCATCGGGCTTTGTGACCCCACAAAGTCCCTCATCGGGCTTTGTGGGCCACAAAGCCCGAAAATATTTTTTTTTAGTTTTCTTGATTTTTTTTTCAAATTAATGTATTCCATTAGTATTAAAATGATGTATTTTTACTTTTATTGGATTAATTGAATGTATATATCACAACAAATATTATTATCTTTCAATTTTTGTGAAAATGTCCATCCACTATCAACACAACCAATATATGATAAATTGTTTTAGTTAATATTGGAAAAAACATATATAATGCTACAATAATAAACTTACTCAAGAATAAAAATGTAATTTCTTAACAATAATTTATGTTTTGAGACTAGTAGTGGACAACTTACAAAATCTCATTGCAAAGAAAAAAAAAACAAAAAAAAGAAAAATCGGGCTTTGTTACCCCCACAAAGTCCCCCATTGGGCTTTGTGACCCCAGAAAGTCCCCCATCGGGCTTTGTGGGCCACAAAGCCCGAAAATATTTTTTTTTAGTTTTCTTGATTTTTTTTTTCAAATTAATGTATTCCATTAGTATTAAAATGATGTATTTTTACTTTATTGGATTAATTGAATGTATATATCACAACAAATATTATTATCTTTCAATTTGTGTGAAAATGTCCATCCACTATCAACACAACCAATACATGATAAATTGTTTTAGTTAATATTGGAAAAAACAAATATAATGCTACGATAATAAACTTTCTCAAGAATAAAAATGTAATTTCTTAACAATAATTTATGTTTTGAGACTACTAGTGGACAACTTACAAAATCTCATTGCAAAAAAAAAAAAAGCAAAAATAATAAAAATCGGGTTTTGTGACCCCACAAAGTCCCCCATCGGGCTTTGTGACCCCACAAAGTACCCCATCGGGCTTTGTGGGCCACAAAGCCCGAAAATATTTTTTTTTAGTTTTCTTGATTTTTTTTTTCAAATTAATGTATTCCATTAGTATTAAAATGATGTATTTTTACTTTATTGGATTAATTGAATGTATATATCACAACAAATATTATTATCTTTCAATTTGTGTGAAAATGTTCATCCACTATCAACACAACCAATACATGATAAATTGTTTTAGTTAATACTGGAAAAAACAAATATAATACTACAATAATAAACTTACTCAAGAATAAAAATGTAATTTCAAAACAATTATTTATGTTTTGAGACTACTAGTCGACAACTTACAAAATCTCATTGCAAAAAAAAAAAAAAATAAAAGAAAGAAAAATCGGGCTTTGTTACCCCACAAAGTCCCCCATCGGGCTTTGTGACCCCACAAAGTCCCCCATCGGGCTTTCTGGGCCACAAAGCCCGAAAATATTTTTTTTTAGTTTTCTTGATTTTTTTTTCAAATTAATGTATTCCATTGGTATTAAAATGATGTATTTTTACTTTTATTGGATTAATTGAATGTATATATCACAACAAATATTATTATCTTTCAATTTTTGTGAAAATGTCCATCCACTATCAACACAACCAATATATGATAAATTGTTTTAGTTAATATTGGAAAAAACATATATAATGCTACATTAATAAACTTACTCAAGAATAAAAATGTAATTTCTTAACAATAATTTATGTTTTGAGACTACTAGTGGACAACTTACAAAATCTCATTGCAAAGAAAAAAAAAAGCAAAAAAAAGAAAAATCGGGCTTTGTGACCCCACAAAGTCCCCCATCGGGCTTTGTGGGCCACAAAGCCCGAAAATATTTTTTTTTAGTTTTCTTGATTTTTTTTTTCAAATTAATGTATTCCATTAGTATTAAAATGATGTATTTTTACTTTATTGGATTAATTGAATGTATATATCACAACAAATATTATTATCTTTCAATTTGTGTGAAAATGTCCATCCACTATCAACACAACCAATACATGATAAATTGTTTTAGTTAATATTGGAAAAAACAAATATAATGCTACGATAATAAACTTACTCAAGAATAAAAATGTAATTTCAAAACAATTATTTATGTTTTGAGACTACTAGTGGACAACTTACAAAATCTCAATGCAAAAAAAAAAAAAAAACAAAAAAAAAAAAATCGGGCTTCGTTACCCCACAAAGTCCCCCATCGGGCTTTGTGACCCCACAAAGTCCCTCATCGGGCTTTGTGGGCCACAAAGCCCGAAAATATTTTTTTTTAGTTTTCTTGATTTTTTTTTCAAATTAATGTATTCCATTAGTATTAAAATGATGTATTTTTACTTTTATTGGATTAATTGAATGTATATATCACAACAAATATTATTATCTTTCAATTTTTGTGAAAATGTCCATCCACTATCAACACAACCAATATATGATAAATTGTTTTAGTTAATATTGGAAAAAACATATATAATGCTACAATAATAAACTTACTCAAGAATAAAAATGTAATTTCTTAACAATAATTTATGTTTTGAGACTAGTAGTGGACAACTTACAAAATCTCATTGCAAAGAAAAAAAAAACAAAAAAAAGAAAAATCGGGCTTTGTTACCCCCACAAAGTCCCCCATTGGGCTTTGTGACCCCACAAAGTCCCCCATCGGGCTTTGTGGGACACAAAGCCCGAAAATATTTTTTTTTAGTTTTCTTGATTTTTTTTTTCAAATTAATGTATTCCATTAGTATTAAAATGATGTATTTTTACTTTATTGGATTAATTGAATGTATATATCACAACAAATATTATTATCTTTCAATTTGTGTGAAAATGTCCATCCACTATCAACACAACCAATACATGATAAATTGTTTTAGTTAATATTGGAAAAAACAAATATAATGCTACGATAATAAACTTTCTCAAGAATAAAAATGTAATTTCTTAACAATAATTTATGTTTTGAGACTACTAGTGGACAACTTACAAAATCTCATTGCAAAAAAAAAAAAAGCAAAAATAATAAAAATCGGGTTTTGTGACCCCACAAAGTCCCCCATCGGGCTTTGTGACCCCACAAAGTACCCCATCGGGCTTTGTGGGCCACAAAGCCCGAAAATATTTTTTTTTAGTTTTCTTGATTTTTTTTTTCAAATTAATGTATTCCATTAGTATTAAAATGATGTATTTTTACTTTATTGGATTAATTGAATGTATATATCACAACAAATATTATTATCTTTCAATTTGTGTGAAAATGTTCATCCACTATCAACACAACCAATACATGATAAATTGTTTTAGTTAATACTGGAAAAAACAAATATAATACTACAATAATAAACTTACTCAAGAATAAAAATGTAATTTCAAAACAATTATTTATGTTTTGAGACTACTAGTGGACAACTTACAAAATCTCATTGCAAAAAAAAAAAAAAATAAAAGAAAGAAAAATCGGGCTTTGTTACCCCACAAAGTCCCCCATCGGGCTTTGTGACCCCACAAAGTCCCCCATCGGGCTTTCTGGGCCACAAAGCCCGAAAATATTTTTTTTTAGTTTTCTTGATTTTTTTTTCAAATTAATGTATTCCATTGGTATTAAAATGATGTATTTTTACTTTTATTGTATTAATTGAATGTATATATCACAACAAATATTATTATCTTTCAATTTGTGTAAAAATGTTCATCCACTATCAACACAACCAATACATGATAAATTGTTTTAGTTAATATTGGAAAAAACAAATATAATACTACAATAATAAACTTACTCAAGAATAAAAATGTAATTTCAAAACAATTATTTATGTTTTGAGACTACTAGTGGACAACTTACAAAATCTCATTGCAAAGAAAAAAAAAAAGCAAAAAAAAGAAAAATCGGGCTTTGTGACCCCACAAAGTCCCCCATCGGGCTTTGTGGGCCACAAAGCCCGAAAATATTTTTTTTTAGTTTTCTTGATTTTTTTTTCAAATTAATGTATTCCATTAGTATTAAAATGATGTATTTTTACTTTATTGGATTAATTGAATGTATATATCACAACAAATATTATTATCTTTCAATTTGTGTGAAAATGTCCATCCACTATCAACACAACCAATACATGATAAATTGTTTTAGTTAATATTGGAAAAAACAAATATAATGCTACGATAATAAACTTAGTCAAGAATAAAAATGTAATTTCAAAACAATTATTTATGTTTTGAGACTACTAGTGGACAACTTACAAAATCTCATTGCCAAAAAAAAAAAAAAAACAAAAAAAAAAATCGGGCTTTGTTACCCCACAAAGTCCCCCATCGGGCTTTGTGACCCCACAAAGTCCCTCATCGGGCTTTGTGGGCCACAAAGCCCGAAAATATTTTTTTTTAGTTTTCTTGATTTTTTTTTCAAATTAAGGTATTCCATTAGTATTAAAATGATGTATTTTTACTTTTATTGGATTAATTGAATGTATATATCACAACAAATATTATTATCTTTCAATTTTTGTGAAAATGTCCATCCACTATCAACACAACCAATATATGATAAATTGTTTTAGTTAATATTGGAAAAAACATATATAATGCTACAATAATAAACTTACTCAAGAATAAAAATGTAATTTCTTAACAATAATTTATGTTTTGAGACTAGTAGTGGACAACTTACAAAATCTCATTGCAAAGAAAAAAAAAACAAAAAAAAGAAAAATCGGGCTTTGTTACCCCCACAAAGTCCCCCATTGGGCTTTGTGACCCCACAAAGTCCCCCATCGGGCTTTGTGGGCCACAAAGCCCGAAAATATTTTTTTTTAGTTTTCTTGATTTTATTTTCAAATTAATGTATTCCATTAGTATTAAAATGATGTATTTCTACTTTATTGGATTAATTGAATGTATATATCACAACAAATATTATTATCTCTCAATTTGTGTGAAAATGTCCATCCACTATCAACACAACCAATACATGATAAATTGTTTTAGTTAATATTGGAAAAAACAAATATAATGCTACGATAATAAACTTACTCAAGAGTAAAAATGTAATTTCAAAACAATTATTTATGTTTCGAGACTACTAGTGGACAACTTACAAAATCTCATTGGAAAAAAAAAAAAAAACAAAAAAAAAAAAATCGGGCTTTGTTACCCCACAAAGTCCCCCGTCGGGCTTTGTGACCCCACAAATTCAATCATCGGGCTTTGTGGGCCACAAAGCCCGAAAATATTTTTTTTTAGTTTTCTTGATTTTTTTTTCAAATTAATGTATTCCATTAGTATTAAAATGATGTATTTTTACTTTATTGGATTAATTGAATGTATATATCACAACAAATATTATTATCTTTCAATTTGTGTGAAAATGTCCATCCACTATCAACACAACCAATACATGATAAATTGTTTTAGTTAATATTGGAAAAAACAAATATAATGCTACGATAATAAACTTAGTCAAGAATAAAAATGTAATTTCAAAACAATTATTTATGTTTTGAGACTACTAGTGGACAACTTACAAAATCTCATTGCAAAAAAAAAAAAAAAAACAAAAAAAAAAATCGGGCTTTGTTACCCCACAAAGTCCCCCATCGGGCTTTGTGACCCCACAAAGTCCCTCATCGGGCTTTGTGGGCCACAAAGCCCGAAAATATTTTTTTTTAGTTTTCTTGATTTTTTTTTCAAATTAAGGTATTCCATTAGTATTAAAATGATGTATTTTTACTTTTATTGGATTAATTGAATGTATATATCACAACAAATATTATTATCTTTCAATTTTTGTGAAAATGTCCATCCACTATCAACACAACCAATATATGATAAATTGTTTTAGTTAATATTGGAAAAAACATATAAAATGCTACATTAATAAACTTACTCAAGAATAAAAATGTAATTTCTTAACAATAATTTATGTTTTGAGACTACTAGTGGACAACTTACAAAATCTCATTGCAAAGAAAAAAAAAAGCAAAAAAAAGAAAAATCGGGCTTTGTGACCCCACAAAGTCCCCCATCGGGCTTTGTGGGCCACAAAGCCCGAAAATATTTTTTTTTAGTTTTCTTGATTTTTTTTTTCAAATTAATGTATTCCATTAGTATTAAAATGATGTATTTTTACTTTATTGGATTAATTGAATGTATATATCACAACAAATATTATTATCTTTCAATTTGTGTGAAAATGTCCATCCACTATCAACACAACCAATACATGATAAATTGTTTTAGTTAATATTGGAAAAAACAAATATAATGCTACGATAATAAACTTACTCAAGAATAAAAATGTAATTTCTTAACAATAATTTATGTTTTGAGACTACTAGTGGACAACTTACAAAATCTCATTGCAAAAAAAAAAAAAAAAAGCAAAAATAATAAAAATCGGGTTTTGTGACCCCACAAAGTCCCCCATCGGGCTTTGTGACCCCACAAAGCCCCCATCGGGCTTTGTGGGCCACAAAGCCCGAAAATATTTTTTTTTAGTTTTCTTGATTTTATTTTCAAATTAATGTATTCCATTAGTATTAAAATGATGTATTTCTACTTTATTGGATTAATTGAATGTATATATCACAACAAATATTATTATCTTTCAATTTGTGTGAAAATGTCCATCCACTATCAACACAACCAATACATGATAAATTGTTTTAGTTAATATTGGAAAAAACAAATATAATGCTACGATAATAAACTTACTCAAGATTAAAAATGTAATTTCAAAACAATTATTTATGTTTTGAGACTACTAGTGGACAACTTACAAAATCTCATTGCAAAAAAAAAAAACAAAAAAAAGAAAAATCGGGCTTTGTTACCCCACAAAGTCCCCCATCGGGCTTTGTGACCCCACAAAGTCCCCCATCGGGCTTTGTGGGCCACAAAGCCCGAAAATATTTTTTTTTAGTTTTCTTGATTTTTTTTTCAAATTAATGTATTCCATTAGTATTAAAATGATGTATTTTTACTTTTATTGGATTAATTGAATGTATATATCACAACAAATATTATTATCTTTCAATTTTTGTGAAAATGTCCATCCACTATCAACACAACCAATATATGATAAATTGTTTTAGTTAATATTGGAAAAAACATATATAATGCTACAATAATAAACTTACTCAAGAATAAAAATGTAATTTCTTAACAATAATTTATGTTTTGAGACTACTAGTGGACAACTTACAAAATCTCATTGCAAACAAAAAAAAAAAAAGCAAAAAAAAGAAAAATCGGGCTTTGTGACCCCACAAAGTCCCCCATCGGGCTTTGTGACCCCACAAAGCCCACATCGGGCTTTGTGACCCCACAAAGCCCCCATCGGGCTTTGTGGGCCACAAAGCCCCCATCGGGCTTTGTGGGCCACAAAGCCCGAAAATATTTTTTTTTAGTTTTCTTGATTTTTTTTTCAAATTAATGTATTCCATTAGTATTAAAATGATGTATTTTTACTTTATTGGATTAATTGAATGTATATATCACAACAAATATTATTATCTTTCAATTTGTGTGAAAATGTCCATCCACTATCAACACAACCAATACATGATAAATTGTTTTAGTTAATATTGGAAAAAACAAATATAATGCTACGATAATAAACTTACTCAAGAATAAAAATGTAATTTCTTAACAATAATTTATGTTTTGAGACTACTAGTGGACAACTTACAAAATCCCAATGCAAAAAAAAAAAAAAGCAAAAATAATAAAAATCGGGTTTTGTGACCCCACAAAGTCCCCCATCGGGCTTTATGACCCCACAAAGTACCCCATTGGGCTTTGTGGGCCACAAAGCCCGAAAATATTTTTTTTTAGTTTTCTTGATTTTTTTTCAAATTAATGTATTCCATTAGTATTAAAATGATGTATTTTTACTTTTATTGGATTAATTGAATGTATATATCACAACAAATATTATTATCTTTCAATTTTTGTGAAAATGTCCATCCACTATCAACACAACCAATACATGATAAATTGTTTTAGTTAATACTGGAAAAAACAAATATAATACTTCAATAATAAACTTACTCAAGAATAAAAATGTAATTTCAAAACAATTATTTATGTTTTGAGACTACTAGTGGACAACTTACAAAATCTCATTGCAAAAAAAAAAAAAAATAAAAGAAAGAAAAATCGGGCTTTGTTACCCCACAAAGTCCCCCATCGGGCTTTGTGACCCCACAAAGTCCCCCATCGGGCTTTCTGGGCCACAAAGCCCGAAAATATTTTTTTTTAGTTTTCTTGATTTTTTTTTCAAATTAATGTATTCCATTGGTATTAAAATGATGTATTTTTACTTTTATTGGATTAATTGAATGTATATATCACAACAAATATTATTATCTTTCAATTTTTGTGAAAATGTCCATCCACTATCAACACAACCAATATATGATAAATTGTTTTAGTTAATATTGGAAAAAACATATAAAATGCTACCTTAATAAACTTACTCAAGAATAAAAATGTAATTTCTTAACAATAATTTATGTTTTGAGACTACTAGTGGACAACTTACAAAATCTCATTGCAAAGAAAAAAAAAAGCAAAAAAAAGAAAAATCGGGCTTTGTGACCCCACAAAGTCCCCCATCGGGCTTTGTGGGCCACAAAGCCCGAAAATATTTTTTTTTAGTTTTCTTGATTTTTTTTTCAAATTAATGTATTCCATTAGTATTAAAATGATGTATTTTTACTTTATTGGATTAATTGAATGTATATATCACAACAAATATTATTATCTTTCAATTTGTGTGAAAATGTCCATCCACTATCAACACAACCAATACATGATAAATTGTTTTAGTTAATATTGGAAAAAACAAATATAATGCTACGATAATAAACTTACTCAAGAATAAAAATGTAATTTCTTAACAATAATTTATGTTTTGAGACTACTAGTGGACAACTTACAAAATCTCATTGCAAAAAAAAAAAAAAAGCAAAAATAATAAAAATCGGGTTTTGTGACCCCACAAAGTCCCCCATCGGGCTTTGTGACCCCACAAAGCCCCCATCGGGCTTTGTGGGCCACAAAGCCCGAAAATATTTTTTTTTAGTTTTCTTGATTTTATTTTCAAATTAATGTATTCCATTAGTATTAAAATGATGTATTTCTACTTTATTGGATTAATTGAATGTATATATCACAACAAATATTATTATCTTTCAATTTGTGTGAAAATGTCCATCCACTATCAACACAACCAATACATGATAAATTGTTTTAGTTAATATTGGAAAAAACAAATATAATGCTACGATAATAAACTTACTCAAGAATAAAAATGTAATTTCAAAACAATTATTTATGTTTTGAGACTACTAGTGGACAACTTACAAAATCTCATTGCAAAAAAAAAAAAAACAAAAAAAAGAAAAATCGGGCTTTGTTACCCCACAAAGTCCCCCATCGGGCTTTGTGACCCCACAAAGTCCCTCATCGGGCTTTGTGGGCCACAAAGCCCGAAAATATTTTTTTTTAGTTTTCTTGATTTTTTTTTCAAATTAATGTATTCCATTAGTATTAAAATGATGTATTTTTACTTTTATTGGATTAATTGAATGTATATATCACAACAAATATTATTATCTTTCAATTTTTGTGAAAATGTCCATCCACTATCAACACAACCAATATATGATAAATTGTTTTAGTTAATATTGGAAAAAACATATATAATGCTACAATAATAAACTTACTCAAGAATAAAAATGTAATTTCTTAACAATAATTTATGTTTTGAGACTACTAGTGGACAACTTACAAAATCTCATTGCAAAAAAAAAAAAAAAAAGCAAAAATAATAAAAATCGGGTTTTGTGACCCCACAAAGTCCCCCATCGGGCTTTGTCACCCCACAAAGCCCCCATCGGGCTTTGTGGGCCACAAAGCCCGAAAATATTTTTTTTTAGTTTTCTTGATTTTATTTTCAAATTAATGTATTCCATTAGTATTAAAATGATGTATTTCTACTTTATTGGATTAATTGAATGTATATATCACAACAAATATTATTATCTCTCAATTTGTGTGAAAATGTCCATCCACTATCAACACAACCAATACATGATAAATTGTTTTAGTTAATATTGGAAAAAACAAATATAATGCTACGATAATAAACTTACTCAAGAGTAAAAATGTAATTTCAAAACAATTATTTATGTTTCGAGACTACTAGTGGACAACTTACAAAATCTCATTGCAAAAAAAAAAAAAAAACAAAAAAAAAAAAATCGGGCTTTGTTACCCCACAAAGTCCCCCATCGGGCTTTGTGACCCCACAAATTCCATCATCGGGCTTTGTGGGCCACAAAGCCCGAAAATATTTTTTTTTAGTTTTCTTGATTTTTTTTTCAAATTAATGTATTCCATTAGTATTAAAATGATATATTTTTACTTTTATTGGATTAATTGAATGTATATATCACAACAAATATTATTATCTTTCAATTTTTGTGAAAATGTCCATCCACTATCAACACAACCAATATATGATAAATTGTTTTAGTTAATATTGGAAAAAACATATATAATGCTACAATAATAAACTTACTCAAGAATAAAAATGTAATTTCTTAACAATAATTTATGTTTTGAGACTAGTAGTGGACAACTTACAAAATCTCATTGCAAAGAAAAAAAAAACAAAAAAAAGAAAAATCGGGCTTTGTGGGCCACAAAGCCCGAAAATATTTTTTTTTAGTTTTCTTGATTTTTTTTTTCAAATTAATGTATTCCATTAGTATTAAAATGATGTATTTTTACTTTATTGGATTAATTGAATGTATATATCACAACAAATATTATTATCTTTCAATTTGTGTGAAAATGTCCATCCACTATCAACACAACCAATATATGATAAATTGTTTTAGTTAATATTGGAAAAAACAAATATAATGCTACGATAATAAACTTACTCAAGAATAAAAATGTAATTTCTTAACAATAATTTATGTTTTGAGACTACTAGTGGACAACTTACAAAATCTCATTGCAAACAAAAAAAAAAAAAGCAAAAAAAAGAAAAATCGGGCTTTGTGACCCCACAAAGTCCCCCATCGGGCTTTGTGACCCCACAAAGCCCACATCGGGCTTTGTGACCCCACAAAGCCCCCATCGGGCTTTGTGGGCCACAAAGCCCCCATCGGGCTTTGTGGGCCACAAAGCCCGAAAATATTTTTTTTTAGTTTTCTTGATTTTTTTTTCAAATTAATGTATTCCATTAGTATTAAAATGATGTATTTTTACTTTATTGGATTAATTGAATGTATATATCACAACAAATATTATTATCTTTCAATTTGTGTGAAAATGTCCATCCACTATCAACACAACCAATACATGATAAATTGTTTTAGTTAATATTGGAAAAAACAAATATAATGCTACGATAATAAACTTACTCAAGAATAAAAATGTAATTTCTTAACAATAATTTATGTTTTGAGACTACTAGTGGACAACTTACAAAATCCCATTGCAAAAAAAAAAAAAGCAAAAATAATAAAAATCGGGTTTTGTGACCCCACAAAGTCCCCCATCGGGCTTTATGACCCCACAAAGTACCCCATTGGGCTTTGTGGGCCACAAAGCCCGAAAATATTTTTTTTTAGTTTTCTTGATTTTTTTTCAAATTAATGTATTCCATTAGTATTAAAATGATGTATTTTTACTTTTATTGGATTAATTGAATGTATATATCACAACAAATATTATTATCTTTCAATTTTTGTGAAAATGTCCATCCACTATCAACACAACCAATACATGATAAATTGTTTTAGTTAATACTGGAAAAAACAAATATAATACTTCAATAATAAACTTACTCAAGAATAAAAATGTAATTTCAAAACAATTATTTATGTTTTGAGACTACTAGTGGACAACTTACAAAATCTCATTGCAAAAAAAAAAAAAAAAAGCAAAAATAATAAAAATCGGGTTTTGTGACCCCACAAAGTCCCCCATCGGGCTTTGTGACCCCACAAAGCCCCCATCGGGCCTTGTGGTCCACGAAGCCCGATCGGGCTTTGTCCCATCGGGCTTTGTGGGCCACAAAGCCCGAAAATATTGTTTTTTAGTTTTCTTGATTTTTTTTTCAAATTAATGTATTCTATTAGTATTAAAATGATGTATTTTTACTTTTATTGGATTAATTGAATTTATATATCACAACAAATATTGTTATCTTTCAATTTGTGTGAAAATGTCCATCCACTATCAACACAACCAATACATGATAAATTGTTTTAGTTAATGTTGGAAAAAATAAATATAATGCTACGATAATAAACTTACTCAAGAATAAAAGTGTAATTTCAAAACAATTATTTATATTTTGAGACTACTAGTGGACAACTTACAAAATCTCATTGCAAAAAAAAAAAAAAAACAAAAGAAAGAAAAATCGGGCTTTGTTACCCCACAAAGTCCCCCATCGGGCTTTGTGACCCCACAAAGTCCCCCATCGGGCTTTCTGGGCCACAAAGCCCGAAAATATATTTTTTTAGTTTTCTTGATTTTTTTTTCAAATTAATGTATTCCATTAGTATTAAAATGATGTATTTTTACTTTTATTGGATTAATTGAATGTATATATCACAACAAATATTATTATCTTTCAATTTTTGTGAAAATGTCCATCCACTATCAACACAACCAATATATGATAAATTGTTTTAGTTAATATTGGAAAAAACATATATAATGCTACAATAATAAACTTACTCAAGAATAAAAATGTAATTTCTTAACAATAATTTATGTTTTGAGACTACTAGTGGACAACTTACAAAATCTCATTGCAAAAAAAAAAAAAAAAAGCAAAAAAAAGAAAAATCGGGCTTTGTAACCCCACAAAGTCCCCCATCGGGCTTTGTGACCCCACAAAGCCCCCATCGGGCTTTGTGGGCCACAAAGCCCGAAAATATTTTTTTTTAGTTTTCTTGATTTTTTTTTTTCAAATTAATGTATTCCATTAGTATTAAAATGATGTATTTTTACTTTATTGGATTAATTGAATGTATATATCACAACAAATATTATTATCTTTCAATTTGTGTGAAAATGTCCATCCACTATCAACACAACCAATACATGATAAATTGTTTTAGTTAATGTTGGAAAAAACAAATATAATGCTACGATAATAAAGTTACTCAAGAATAAAAATGTAATTTCAAAACAATTATTTATGTTTTGAGACTACTAGTGGACAACTTACAAATTCTCATTGCAAAAAAAAAAAAACAAAAAAAAGAAAAATCGGGCTTTGTTACCCCACAAAGTCCCCCATCGGGCTTTGTGACCCCACAAAGTCCCCCATCGGGCTTTGTGGGCCACAAAGCCCGAAAATATTTTTTTTTAGTTTTCTTGATTTTTTTTTCAAATTAATGTATTCCATTAGTATTAAAATGATGTATTTTTACTTTTATTGGATTAATTGAATGTATATATCACAACAAATATTATTATCTTTCAATTTTTGTGAAAATGTCCATCCACTATCAACACAACCAATATATGATAAATTGTTTTAGTTAATATTGGAAAAAACATATATAATGCTACAATAATAAACTTACTCAAGAATAAAAATGTAATTTCTTAACAATAATTTTTGTTTTGAGACTACTAGTGGACAACTTACAAAATCTCATTGCAAACAAAAAAAAAAAAGCAAAAAAAAGAAAAATCGGGCTTTGTGACCCCACAAAGTCCCCCATCGGGCTTTGTGACCCCACAAAGCCCCCCATCGGGCTTTGTGGGCCACAAAGCCCGAAAATATTTTTTTTTAGTTTTCTTGATTTTTTTTTCAAATTAATGTATTCCATTAGTATTAAAATGATGTATTTTTACTTTATTGGATTAATTGAATGTATATATCACAACAAATATTATTATCTTTCAATTTGTGTGAAAATGTCCATCCACTATCAACACAACCAATACATGATAAATTGTTTTAGTTAATATTGGGAAAAAGAAATATAATGCTACGATAATAAACTTACTCAAGAATAAAAATGTAATTTCAAAACAATTATTTATGTTTCGAGACTACTAGTGGACAACTTACAAAATCTCATTGCAAAAAAAAAAAAAAAACAAAAAAAAGAAAAATCGGGCTTTGTGACCCCACAAAGTCCCCCATCGGGCTTTGTGGGCCACAAAGCGCGAAAATATTGTTTTTTAGTTTTCTTGATTTTTTTTTTGAAATTAATGTATTTCATTAGTATTAAAATGATGTATTTTTACTTTATTGGATTAATTGAATGTATATATCACAACAAATATTATTATCTTTCAATTTGTGTGAAAATGTCCATCCACTATCAACACAACCAATACATGATAAATTGTTTTAGTTAATATTGGAAAAAACATATATAATGCTACAATAATAAACTTACTCATGAATAAAAATGTAATTTCTTAACAATAATTTATGTTTTGAGACTACTAGTGGACAACTTACAAAATCTCATTGCAAACAAAAAAAAAAGAGAAAAAAAGAAAAATCGGGCTTTGTGACCCCACAAAGTCCCCCATCGAGCTTTGTGGGCCACAAAGCCCGAAAATATTTTTTTTTAGTTTTCTTGATTTTTTTTTCAAATTAATGTATTCCATTTGTAACAGCCCACTTTCTCGGGCGTGTTATACCTTAGGAAAATTGGGTCTTATTTTTTTTTTTTTCATTACATTATCCCGGAATTCCCTAAGGCCTATCTAGTGTTTAATTTACACACTAGAGATAAATACAATTTACAAAGCGGAAGCTGAATCGAACCTGCTCATGGCAATATATACATGATTAACTAGACAAGTACTTATTACAAACGTTGTTACATAACTCTCGAAAAGTAAACAAATGTACATAATCCTTAACTATTCATATCATTACATATCATGGCACATTTCCTTGTTTCCTGACGTCTCGCGTCATCACACATCATCCATCTCAAAATCATCTCTGCAAGTCCCGACTGGAACGTTGAATGTTCCAGGGGCGAACCCAAGTTAGATGATGAACCATCTAAGTAAGGGTACGTAATGCTATGTCATGAGTGTATGCAATGTCCTTCCTCGTAGGTGTCAACTGCACCCTCATGCTACCCACCATTTTAGCGGCCACCTCTTTCGAAGCCGGGGTGTATGGGTGCACCCTTGGTAAGGCAACGGTGCCAGTTCGTACTCCCTACGGCCTCATATGCGTGTGATCAATGACGTCAACGTGTAATCATGCATTTCATAGTCATGTATGCATTCTACGTGATAGATACATATCAAAGCATGTCAATATGATGAAAACATTTTCGAGGAAGTACCACTTACCTTTTAGAGCTTATCGGGCTACCTCGTAATCCGTGTCTTGCCTCGATTTGCGTGCCAACCTCAAAATTCGCGCCAAACACCTCAACTTTGATCTCAAAGCATCCTAATCATCATAGATATTTAAATAAACATTAAACTTATTTTTTCATAATTTCTGGCATTTTCTATAATTTTTCCTCTATTTCTTCCTATTTTTCCTCAATAATTCCAAATTAAATATTTCTAGAAATATTTTCTCAAATATTTCACTACGAAAATTCATAAAATAATATTTTGGAATTTCTGAAATTTTTTAGAGAATTTTACTCACCTGGGCTTAGCATCTCCGATTTCCTCGATTTGCGCGCCTACCTTGATCTGCGTGCCTAGCCTTGATTCTTGCGCCCGATACTCTTATGCCTCAACTTCAAGCTTCTAGGATACCTAGGTCATCACGTTGTTCAAAATTATATCAATATTTATTTTTCCAATTCTCCATAATTTCTTCCTATTTTCTTTATTTTTCTCCTCA
This sequence comes from Diospyros kaki, assembly GCA_036245055.1. Taxonomy (NCBI): domain Eukaryota; kingdom Viridiplantae; phylum Streptophyta; class Magnoliopsida; order Ericales; family Ebenaceae; genus Diospyros; species Diospyros kaki. Next base: position 40,354,031 of record BSEG01000009.1, read on the forward strand.
AAAATTCTAATAAATACCTACTCAAAACTTTTCCTTGATTTCTCTTCATAATAATTCATAAATAATTAATTCCTATCTCCCAAAAATTTCTAAGGATTTTCCAATACCTTTTCCTACTTTTCATAAACCTTATTTACTTTGAAAATTACAAAATAACTATTTTCTCCAACATTTTTCCAAATTTTCTTCCACCATAATTCATAAAATAATTTTTCAAGAATTTTAGGAAAAAAAATTAGGATTTACCTACGTGGCACGCGCCCCCACGCGCCAAGGCGCGTTTCTGCGAGTGAGGACAGCGCGTGCACTGCACGCGCCTTGTCTTCTCCGGCGAGCTGGTCGCCGGCCGGCGACCGGAATCCTCCAACAAGCACACCCCCTGAAAGCTGGCTTCCAGTCGATCCTAACGCCACCATTTTCAGGCCGAAAGACCTCCGGCAAGGCCCTCGATCGGGCCGTTACAGGTGCGGTCATGGCCGTCCGCCTCCCTTTTCCGATCTGCCTCGAAACACCTTCAAATCACTCCCAAAATTCACGAAAATTTCCAGAATTTCTCTTCTTCGCCCAAGGATCGAAAGCCCCTTATCCCAGACCTCTGATTTGCTCCCATTCGAGAGAAATCCAAAGTAAAATTTTTGATACATTCAGCCATAATCGAACCCCTATTTATACCCGTTTTCGAAGCTTAAACGAGCCATACCCGGTCAAATCGACGCCTCTATCATCCTTACAACCATTTAATGGCCTCAAATCGTGATGATTTCGTGCGAATCGTCCTTCCCAAAAATCCGACGTTCACGGCCATGCTTTGCCATTTTTCTGTCAAATCACAGCCATACTTGGCCGATCTCGACCCAAATCCGACCCTAATCAAACCCCCACGAGGTGGGGCCCATTTTCGTACGCTTTGATGGCCTCAACAGCGCCGCCTGAAGGCTGGCCGGCGATGTCAGTGGGCATGGGCGGCCATGGCAGAGCCTCCTTTTCTGTTATTTACACTTTGACCCCCTGAAAATTTTATTTTACATTTTGGCCCTTAACTTCAAGCCCCTGATCTTTCTAGCACCTTCACTAAGACCCTCAAGATTAATACTTCTCATTTCTCCTTTGAAACTTTCAAAAATTACCATTTAGACCTCCCTCGGGTAATTTTAGAAAATTACACTTAGGCCCGATTAATTTATTTGACCTCAAACCTACTCGATTCAACCTGAAACCACTTAAGGGTTGTTCTATACATCGAATACTATTCTTTGACACCCTCCGTTGACTTTTTGGACTTTGTTTACAGTAATTCGGTAAAATGGCCTGATTGGCAGCTGTACTTTTGCTGTACCGAAAACTGTTCCCGATCTTCTTTCTTTTATCACCAAAAATCATAATTTTAATAGCTCGTTGATACTATACCATTTTCTTGGGCAATCTAGGGTCCGAGGTACTCCCTCTGACTAATTCAGTCGTCCAAAGCTGTGTTAGTGTGCTGTATAGTCTTATTTTTCTCAAATTTCCAATTTTGCCCCTTATCAAATATCATTTTATCCTCAAAATTATTCTCGGGCGTTACACCATTAGTATTAAAATGATGTATTTTTACTTTATTGGATTAATTGAATGTATATATCACAACAAATATTATTATCTTTCAATTTGTGTGAAAATGTTCATCCACTATCAACACAACCAATACATGATAAATTGTTTTAGTTAATATTGGAAAAACAAATATAATACTACAATAATAAACTTACTCAAGAATAAAAATGTAATTTCTTAACAATAATTTATGTTTTGAGACTACTAGTGGACAACTTACAAAATCTCATTGCAAAAAAAAAAAAAAAAAAAAGCAAAAATAATAAAAATCGGGTTTTGTGACCCCACAAAGTCCCCCATCGGGCCTTGTGGTCCACGAAGCCCGATCGGGCTTTGTCCCATCGGGCTTTGTGGGCCACAAAGCCCGAAAATATTTTTTTTTAGTTTTCTTGATTTTTTTTTCAAATTAATGTATTCTATTAGTATTAAAATGATGTATTTTTACTTTTATTGGATTAATTGAATGTATATATCACAACAAATATAGTTATCTTTCAATTTGTGTGAAAATGTCCATCCACTATCAACACAACCAATACATGATAAATTGTTTTAGTTAATGTTGGAAAAAACATATATAATGCTACGATAATAAAGTTACTCAAGAATAAAAATGTAATTTCAAAACAATTATTTATATTTTGAGACTACTAGTGGACAACTTACAAAATCTCATTGCAAAAAAAAAAAAAAAAACAAAAAAAAGAAAAATCGGGCTTTGTTACCCCACAAAGTCCCCCATCGGGCTTTGTGACCCCACAAAGTCCCCCATCGGGCTTTGTGGGCCACAAAGCCCGAAAATATTTTTTTTTAGTTTTCTTGATTTTTTTTTCAAATTAATGTATTCCATTAGTATTAAAATGATGTATTTTTACTTTTATTGGATTAATTGAATGTATATATCACAACAAATATTATTATCTTTCAATTTTTGTGAAAATGTCCATCCACTATCAACACAACCAATATATGATAAATTGTTTTAGTTAATATTGGAAAAAACATATATAATGCTACAATAATAAACTTACTCAAGAATAAAAATGTAATTTCTTAACAATAATTTATGTTTTGAGACTACTAGTGGACAACTTACAAAATCTCATTGCAAAGAAAAAAAAAAGCAAAAAAAAGAAAAATCGGGCTTTGTGACCCCACAAAGTCCCCCATCGGGCTTTGTGGGCCACAAAGCCCGAAAATATTTTTTTTTAGTTTTCTTGATTTTTTTTTTCAAATTAATGTATTCCATTAGTATTAAAATGATGTATTTTTACTTTATTGGATTAATTGAATGTATATATCACAACAAATATTATTATCTTTCAATTTTTGTGAAAATGTCCATCCACTATCAACACAACCAATATATGATAAATTGTTTTAGTTAATATTGGAAAAAACATATATAATGCTACAATAATAAACTTACTCAAGAATAAAAATGTAATTTCTTAACAATAATTTATGTTTTGAGACTACTAGTGGACAACTTACAAAATCTCATTGCAAAAAAAAAAAAAAAAGCAAAAATAATAAAAATCAGGTTTTGTGACCCCACAAAGTCCCCCATCGGGCTTTGTGACCCCACAAAGTCCCCCATCGGGCTTTGTGACCCCACAAAGCCCCCATCGGGCTTTGTGGGCCACAAAACCCGAAAATATTTTTTTTTAGATTTCTTGATTTTATTTTCAAATTAATGTATTCCATTAGTATTAAAATGATGTATTTCTACTTTATTGGATTAATTGAACGTATATATCACAACAAATATTATTATCTTTCAATTTGTGTGAAAATGTCCATCCACTATCAACACAACCAATACATGATAAATTGTTTTAGTTAATATTGGAAAAAACAAATATAATGCTACGATAATAAACTTACTCAAGAATAAAAATGTAATTTCAAAACAATTATTTATGTTTCGAGACTACTAGTGGACAACTTACAAAATCTCATTGCAAAAAAAAAAAAAAAACAAAAAAAAAAAAATCGGGCTCTGTTACCCCACAAAGTCCCCCATCGGGCTTTGTGGGCCACAAAGCCCGAAAATATTTTTTTTTAGTTTTCTTGATTTTTTTTTTCAAATTAATGTATTCCATTAGTATTAAAATGATGTATTTTTACTTTTATTGGATTAATTGAATGTATATATCACAACAAATATTATTATCTTTCAATTTTTGTGAAAATGTCCATCCACTATCAACACAACCAATATATGATAAATTGTTTTAGTTAATATTGGAAAAAACATATATAATGCTACAATAATAAACTTACTCAAGAATAAAAATGTAATTTCTTAACAATAATTTATGTTTTGAGACTACTAGTGGACAACTTACAAAATCTCATTGCAAACAAAAAAAAAAAAGCAAAAAAAAGAAAAATCGGGCTTTGTGACCCCACAAAGTCCCCCATCGGGCTTTGTGACCCCACAAAGCCCCCATCGGGCTTTGTGGGCCACAAAGCCCGAAAATATTTTTTTTTAGTTTTCTTGATTTTTTTTTTCAAATTAATGTATTCCATTAGTATTAAAATGATGTATTTTTACTTTATTGGATTAATTGAATGTATATATCACAACAAATATTATTATCTTTCAATTTGTGTGAAAATGTCCATCCACTATCAACACAACCAATACATGATAAATTGTTTTAGTTAATACTGGAAAAAATAATTATATAATACTACAATAATAAACTTACTCAAGAATAAAAATGTAATTTCAAAACAATTATTTATGTTTTGAGACTACTAGTGGACAACTTACAAAATCTCATTGCAAAAAAAAAAAAAAAAACAAAAGAAAGAAAAATCGGGCTTTGTTACCCCACAAAGTCCCCCATCGGGCTTTGTGACCCCACAAAGTCCCCCATCGGGCTTTCTGGGCCACAAAGCCCGAAAATATTTTTTTTTAGTTTTCTTGATTTTTTTTTCAAATTAATGTATTCCATTAGTATTAAAATGATGTATTTTTACTTTTATTGGATTAATTGAATGTACATATCACAACAAATATTATTATCTTTCAATTTTTGTGAAAATGTCCATCCACTATCAACACAACCAATATATGATAAATTGTTTTAGTTAATATTGGAAAAAACATATATAATGCTACAATAATAAACTTACTCAAGAATAAAAATGTAATTTCTTAACAATAATTTATGTTTTGAAACTACTAGTGGACAACTTACAAAATCTCATTGCAAAGAAAAAAAAAAGCAAAAAAAAAGAAAAATCGGGCTTTGTGACCCCACAAAGTCCCCCATCGGGCTTTGTGGGCCACAAAGCCCGAAAATATTTTTTTTTAGTTTTCTTGATTTTTTTTTTCAAATTAATGTATTCCATTAGTATTAAAATGATGTATTTTTACTTTATTGGATTAACTGAATGTATATATCACAACAAATATTATTATCTTTCAATTTGTGTGAAAATGTCCATCCACTATCAACACAACCAATACATGATAAATTGTTTTAGTTAATATTGGAAAAAACAAATATAATGCTACGATAATAAACTTACTCAAGAATAAAAATGTAATTTCTTAACAATAATTTATGTTTTGAGACTACTAGTGGACAACTTACAAAATCTCATTGCAAAAAAAAAAAAAAAGCAAAAATAATAAAAATCGGGTTTTGTGACCCCACAAAGTCCCCCATCGGGCTTTGTGGGCCACAAAGCCCGAAAATATTTTTTTTTAGTTTTCTTGATTTTTTTTTCAAATTAATGTATTCCATTAGTATTAAAATGATGTATTTTTACTTTATTGGATTAATTGAATGTATATATCACAACAAATATTATTATCTTTCAATTTGTGTGAAAATGTTCATCCACTATCAACACAACCAATACATGATAAATTGTTTTAGTTAATATTGGAAAAAACAAATATAATACTACAATAATAAACTTACTCAAGAATAAAAATGTAATTTCAAAACAATTATTTATGTTTTGAGACTACTAGTGGACAACTTACAAAATCTCATTGCAAAGAAAAAAAAAAACAAAAAAAAGAAAAATCGGGCTTTGTGACCCCACAAAGTCCCCCATCGGGCTTTGTGGGCCACAAAGCCCGAAAATATTTTTTTTTAGTTTTCTTGATTTTTTTTTCAAATTAATGTATTCCATTAGTATTAAAATGATGTATTTTTACTTTATTGGATTAATTGAATGTATATATCACAACAAATATTATTATCTTTCAATTTGTGTGAAAATGTCCATCCACTATCAACACAACCAATACATGATAAATTGTTTTAGTTAATATTGGAAAAAACAAATATAATGCTACGATAATAAACTTACTCAAGAATAAAAATGTAATTTCTTAACAATAATTTATGTTTTGAGACTACTAGTGGACAACTTACAAAATCTCATTGCAAAAAAAAAAAAAAAAGCAAAAATAATAAAAATCGGGTTTTGTGACCCCACAAAGTCCCCCATCGGGCTTTGTGACCCCACAAAGCCCCCATCGGGCTTTGTGGGCCACAAAGCCCGAAAATATTTTTTTTTAGTTTTCTTGATTTTATTTTCAAATTAATGTATTCCATTAGTATTAAAATGATGTATTTCTACTTTATTGGATTAATTGAATGTATATATCACAACAAATATTATTATCTTTCAATTTGTGTGAAAATGTCCATCCACTATCAACACAACCAATACATGATAAATTGTTTTAGTTAATATTGGAAAAAACAAATATAATGCTACGATAATAAACTTACTCAAGAATAAAAATGTAATTTCAAAACAATTATTTATGTTTTGAGACTACTAGTGGACAACTTACAAAATCTCATTGCAAAAAAAAAAAAAACAAAAAAAAAAAATCGGGCTTTGTTACCCCACAAAGTCCCCCATCGGGCTTTGTGACCCCACAAAGTCCCTCATCGGGCTTTGTGGGCCACAAAGCCCGAAAATATTTTTTTTTAGTTTTCTTGATTTTTTTTTCAAATTAATGTATTCCATTAGTATTAAAATGATGTATTTTTACTTTTATTGGATTAATTGAATGTATATATCACAACAAATATTATTATTTTTCAATTTTTGTGAAAATGTCCATCCACTATCAACACAACCAATATATGATAAACTGTTTTAGTTAATATTGGAAAAAACATATATAATGCTACAATAATAAACTTACTCAAGAATAAAAATGTAATTTCTTAACAATAATTTATGTTTTGAGACTACTAGTGGACAACTTACAAAATCTCATTGCAAAAAAAAAAAAAAAAGCAAAAATAATAAAAATCGGGTTTTGTGACCCCACAAAGTCCCCCATCGGGCTTTGTGACCCCACAAAGCCCCCATCGGGCTTTGTGGGCCACAAAACCCGAAAATATTTTTTTTTAGATTTCTTGATTTTATTTTCAAATTAATGTATTCCATTAGTATTAAAATGATGTATTTCTACTTTATTGGATTAATTGAACGTATATATCACAACAAATATTATTATCTTTCAATTTGTGTGAAAATGTCCATCCACTATCAACACAACCAATACATGATAAATTGTTTTAGTTAATATTGGAAAAAACAAATATAATGCTACGATAATAAACTTACTCAAGAATAAAAATGTAATTTCAAAACAATTATTTATGTTTCGAGACTACTAGTGGACAACTTACAAAATCTCATTGCAAAAAAAAAAAAAAACAAAAAAAAAAAATCGGGCTCTGTTACCCCACAAAGTCCCCCATCGGGCTTTGTGGGCCACAAAGCCCGAAAATATTTTTTTTTAGTTTTCTTGATTTTTTTTTTCAAATTAATGTATTCCATTAGTATTAAAATGATGTATTTTTACTTTTATTGGATTAATTGAATGTATATATCACAACAAATATTATTATCTTTCAATTTTTGTGAAAATGTCCATCCACTATCAACACAACCAATATATGATAAATTGTTTTAGTTAATATTGGAAAAAACATATATAATGCTACAATAATAAACTTACTCAAGAATAAAAATGTAATTTCTTAACAATAATTTATGTTTTGAGACTACTAGTGGACAACTTACAAAATCTCATTGCAAACAAAAAAAAAAAAGCAAAAAAAAGAAAAATCGGGCTTTGTGACCCCACAAAGTCCCCCATCGGGCTTTGTGACCCCACAAAGCCCCCATCGGGCTTTGTGGGCCACAAAGCCCGAAAATATTTTTTTTTAGTTTTCTTGATTTTTTTTTTCAAATTAATGTATTCCATTAGTATTAAAATGATGTATTTTTACTTTATTGGATTAATTGAATGTATATATCACAACAAATATTATTATCTTTCAATTTGTGTGAAAATGTCCATCCACTATCAACACAACCAATACATGATAAATTGTTTTAGTTAATACTGGAAAAAATAATTATATAATACTACAATAATAAACTTACTCAAGAATAAAAATGTAATTTCAAAACAATTATTTATGTTTTGAGACTACTAGTGGACAACTTACAAAATCTCATTGCAAAAAAAAAAAAAAAACAAAAGAAAGAAAAATCGGGCTTTGTTACCCCACAAAGTCTCCCATCGGGCTTTGTGACCCCACAAAGTCCCCCATCGGGCTTTCTGGGCCACAAAGCCCGAAAATATTTTTTTTTAGTTTTCTTGATTTTTTTTTCAAATTAATGTATTCCATTAGTATTAAAATGATGTATTTTTACTTTTATTGGATTAATTGAATGTACATATCACAACAAATATTATTATCTTTCAATTTTTGTGAAAATGTCCATCCACTATCAACACAACCAATATATGATAAATTGTTTTAGTTAATATTGGAAAAAACATATATAATGCTACAATAATAAACTTACTCAAGAATAAAAATGTAATTTCTTAACAATAATTTATGTTTTGAAACTACTAGTGGACAACTTACAAAATCTCATTGCAAAGAAAAAAAAAAGCAAAAAAAAAGAAAAATCGGGCTTTGTGACCCCACAAAGTCCCCCATCGGGCTTTGTGGGCCACAAAGCCCTAAAATATTTTTTTTTAGTTTTCTTGATTTTTTTTTTCAAATTAATGTATTCCATTAGTATTAAAATGATGTATTTTTACTTTATTGGATTAACTGAATGTATATATCACAACAAATATTATTATCTTTCAATTTGTGTGAAAATGTCCATCCACTATCAACACAACCAATACATGATAAATTGTTTTAGTTAATATTGGAAAAAACAAATATAATGCTACGATAATAAACTTACTCAAGAATAAAAATGTAATTTCTTAACAATAATTTATGTTTTGAGACTACTAGTGGACAACTTACAAAATCTCATTGCAAAAAAAAAAAAAAGCAAAAATAATAAAAATCGGGTTTTGTGACCCCACAAAGTCCCCCATCGGGCTTTGTGACACCCACAAAGTCCCCCATCGGGCTTTGTGGGCCACAAAGCCCGAAAATATTTTTTTTTAGTTTTCTTGATTTTTTTTTCAAATTAATGTATTCCATTAGTATTAAAATGATGTATTTTTACTTTATTGGATTAATTGAATGTATATATCACAACAAATATTATTATCTTTCAATTTGTGTGAAAATGTTCATCCACTATCAACACAACCAATACATGATAAATTGTTTTAGTTAATATTGGAAAAAACAAATATAATACTACAATAATAAACTTACTCAAGAATAAAAATGTAATTTCAAAACAATTATTTATGTTTTGAGACTACTAGTGGACAACTTACAAAATCTCATTGCAAAGAAAAAAAAAACAAAAAAAAGAAAAATCGGGCTTTGTGACCCCACAAAGTCCCCCATCGGGCTTTGTGGGCCACAAAGCCCGAAAATATTTTTTTTTAGTTTTCTTGATTTTTTTTTCAAATTAATGTATTCCATTAGTATTAAAATGATGTATTTTTACTTTATTGGATTAATTGAATGTATATATCACAACAAATATTATTATCTTTCAATTTGTGTGAAAATGTCCATCCACTATCAACACAACCAATACATGATAAATTGTTTTAGTTAATATTGGAAAAAACAAATATAATGCTACGATAATAAACTTACTCAAGAATAAAAATGTAATTTCTTAACAATAATTTATGTTTTGAGACTACTAGTGGACAACTTACAAAATCTCATTGCAAAAAAAAAAAAAAAAAGCAAAAATAATAAAAATCGGGTTTTGTGACCCCACAAAGTCCCCCATCGGGCTTTGTGACCCCACAAAGCCCCCATCGGGCTTTGTGGGCCACAAAGCCCGAAAATATTTTTTTTTAGTTTTCTTGATTTTATTTTCAAATTAATGTATTCCCTTAGTATTAAAATGATGTATTTCTACTTTATTGGATTAATTGAATGTATATATCACAACAAATATTATTATCTTTCAATTTGTGTGAAAATGTCCATCCACTATCAACACAACCAATACATGATAAATTGTTTTAGTTAATATTGGAAAAAACAAATATAATGCTACGATAATAAACTTACTCAAGAATAAAAATGTAATTTCAAAACAATTATTTATGTTTTGAGACTACTAGTGGACAACTTACAAAATCTCATTGCAAAAAAAAAAAAACAAAAAAAAAAAATCGGGCTTTATTACCCCACAAAGTCCCCCATCGGGCTTTGTGACCCCACAAAGTCCCTCATCGGGCTTTGTGGGCCACAAAGCCCGAAAATATTTTTTTTTAGTTTTCTTGATTTTTTTTTCAAATTAATGTATTCCATTAGTATTAAAATGATGTATTTTTACTTTTATTGGATTAATTGAATGTATATATCACAACAAATATTATTATCTTTCAATTTTTGTGAAAATGTCCATCCACTATCAACACAACCAATATATGATAAATTGTTTTAGTTAATATTGGAAAAAACATATATAATGCTACAATAATAAACTTACTCAAGAATAAAAATGTAATTTCTTAACAATAATTTATGTTTTGAGACTAGTAGTGGACAACTTACAAAATCTCATTGCAAAGAAAAAAAAAACAAAAAAAAAGAAAAATCGGGCTTTGTTACCCCCACAAAGTCCCCCATTGGGCTTTGTGACCCCACAAAGTCCCCCATCGGGCTTTGTGGGCCACAAAGCCCGAAAATATTTTTTTTTAGTTTTCTTGATTTTTTTTTTCAAATTAATGTATTCCATTAGTATTAAAATGATATATTTTTACTTTATTGGATTAATTGAATGTATATATCACAACAAATATTATTATCTTTCAATTTGTGTGAAAATGTCCATCCACTATCAACACAACCAATACATGATAAATTGTTTTAGTTAATATTGGAAAAAACAAATATAATACTACAATAATAAACTTACTCAAGAATAAAAATTTAATTTCAAAACAATTATTTATGTTTTGAGACTAGTAGTGGACAACTTACAAAATCTCATTGCAAAGAAAAAAAAAAAGCAAAAAAAAGAAAAATCGGGCTTTGTGACCCCACAAAGTCCCCCATCGGGCTTTGTGGGCCACAAAGCCCGAAAATATTTTTTTTTAGTTTTCTTGATTTTTTTTCAAATTAATGTATTCCATTAGTATTAAAATGATGTATTTTTACTTTATTGGATTAATTGAATGTATATATCACAACAAATATTATTATCTTTCAATTTGTGTGAAAATGTCCATCCACTATCAACACAACCAATACATGATAAATTGTTTTAGTTAATATTGGAAAAAACAAATATAATGCTACGATAATAAACTTACTCAAGAATAAAAATGTAATTTCTTAACAATAATTTATGTTTTGAGACTACTAGTGGACAACTTACAAAATCTCATTGCAAAAAAAAAAAAAAGCAAAAATAATAAAAATCGGGTTTTGTGACCCCACAAAGTCCCCCATCGGGCTTTGTGACCCCACAAAGCCCCCATCGGGCTTTGTGGGCCACAAAGCCCGAAAATATTTTTTTTAGTTTTCTTGATTTTATTTTCAAATTAATGTATTCCATTAGTATTAAAATGATGTATTTCTACTTTATTGGATTAATTGAATGTATATATCACAACAAATATTATTATCTTTCAATTTGTGTGAAAATGTCCATCCACTATCAACACAACCAATACATGATAAATTGTTTTAGTTAATATTGGAAAAAACAAATATAATGCTACGATAATAAACTTACTCAAGAATAAAAATGTAATTTCAAAACAATTATTTATGTTTTGAGACTACTAGTGGACAACTTACAAAATCTCATTGCAAAAAAAAAAAAACAAAAAAAAAAAATCGGGCTTTATTACCCCACAAAGTCCCCCATCGGGCTTTGTGACCCCACAAAGTCCCTCATCGGGCTTTGTGGGCCACAAAGCCCGAAAATATTTTTTTTTAGTTTTCTTGATTTTTTTTTCAAATTAATGTATTCCATTAGTATTAAAATGATGTATTTTTACTTTTATTGGATTAATTGAATGTATATATCACAACAAATATTATTATCTTTCAATTTTTGTGAAAATGTCCATCCACTATCAACACAACCAATATATGATAAATTGTTTTAGTTAATATTGGAAAAAACATATATAATGCTACAATAATAAACTTACTCAAGAATAAAAATGTAATTTCTTAACAATAATTTATGTTTTGAGACTAGTAGTGGACAACTTACAAAATCTCATTGCAAAGAAAAAAAAAACAAAAAAAAAGAAAAATCGGGCTTTGTTACCCCCACAAAGTCCCCCATTGGGCTTTGTGACCCCACAAAGTCCCCCATCGGGCTTTGTGGGCCACAAAGCCCGAAAATATTTTTTTTTAGTTTTCTTGATTTTTTTTTTCAAATTAATGTATTCCATTAGTATTAAAATGATGTATTTTTACTTTATTGGATTAATTGAATGTATATATCACAACAAATATTATTATCTTTCAATTTGTGTGAAAATGTCCATCCACTATCAACACAACCAATACATGATAAATTGTTTTAGTTAATATTGGAAAAAACAAATATAATACTACAATAATAAACTTACTCAAGAATAAAAATTTAATTTCAAAACAATTATTTATGTTTTGAGACTAGTAGTGGACAACTTACAAAATCTCATTGCAAAGAAAAAAAAAAAGCAAAAAAAAGAAAAATCGGGCTTTGTGACCCCACAAAGTCCCCCATCGGGCTTTGTGGGCCACAAAGCCCGAAAATATTTTTTTTTAGTTTTCTTGATTTTTTTTCAAATTAATGTATTCCATTAGTATTAAAATGATGTATTTTTACTTTATTGGATTAATTGAATGTATATATCACAACAAATATTATTATCTTTCAATTTGTGTGAAAATGTCCATCCACTATCAACACAACCAATACATGATAAATTGTTTTAGTTAATATTGGAAAAAACAAATATAATGCTACGATAATAAACTTACTCAAGAATAAAAATGTAATTTCTTAACAATAATTTATGTTTTGAGACTACTAGTGGACAACTTACAAAATCTCATTGCAAAAAAAAAAAAAAAGCAAAAATAATAAAAATCGGGTTTTGTGACCCCACAAAGTCCCCCATCGGGCTTTGTGACCCCACAAAGCCCCCATCGGGCTTTGTGGGCCACAAAGCCCGAAAATATTTTTTTTTAGTTTTCTTGACTTTATTTTCAAATTAATGTATTCCATTAGTATTAAAATGATGTATTTCTACTTTATTGGATTAATTGAATGTATATATCACAACAAATATTATTATCTTTCAATTTGTGTGAAAATGTCCATCCACTATCAACACAACCAATACATGATAAATTGTTTTAGTTAATATTGGAAAAAACAAATATAATGCTACGATAATAAACTTACTCAAGAATAAAAATGTAATTTCAAAACAATTATTTATGTTTTGAGACTACTAGTGGACAACTTACAAAATCTCATTGCAAAAAAAAAAAAAAAAACAAAAAATAAAAAATCGGGCTTTGTTACCCACAAAGTCCCCCATCAGGCTTTGTGACCCCACAAAGTCCCTCATCGGGCTTTGTGGGCCACAAAGCCCGAAAATATTTTTTTTTAGTTTTCTTGATTTTTTTTTCAAATTAATGTATTCTATTAGTATTAAAATGATGTATTTTTACTTTTATTGGATTAATTGAATGTATATATCACAACAAATATTATTATCTTTCAATTTTTGTGAAAATGTCCATCCACTATCAACACAACCAATATATGATAAATTGTTTTAGTTAATATTGGAAAAAACATATATAATGCTACAATAATAAACTTACTCAAGAATAAAAATGTAATTTCTTAACAATAATTTATGTTTTGAGACTAGTAGTGGACAACTTACAAAATCTCATTGCAAAGAAAAAAAAAACAAAAAAAAAGAAAAATCGGGCTTTGTTACCCCCACAAAGTCCCCCATTGGGCTTTGTGACCCCACAAAGTCCCCCATCGGGCTTTGTGGGCCACAAAGCCCGAAAATATTTTTTTTTAGTTTTCTTGATTTTTTTTTTCAAATTAATGTATTCCATTAGTATTAAAATGATATATTTTTACTTTATTGGATTAATTGAATGTATATATCACAACAAATATTATTATCTTTCAATTTGTGTGAAAATGTCCATCCACTATCAACACAACCAATACATGATAAATTGTTTTAGTTAATATTGGAAAAAACAAATATAATACTACAATAATAAACTTACTCAAGAATAAAAATTTAATTTCAAAACAATTATTTATGTTTTGAGACTAGTAGTGGACAACTTACAAAATCTCATTGCAAAGAAAAAAAAAAAGCAAAAAAAAGAAAAATCGGGCTTTGTGACCCCACAAAGTCCCCCATCGGGCTTTGTGGGCCACAAAGCCCGAAAATATTTTTTTTTAGTTTTCTTGATTTTTTTTCAAATTAATGTATTCCATTAGTATTAAAATGATGTATTTTTACTTTATTGGATTAATTGAATGTATATATCACAACAAATATTATTATCTTTCAATTTGTGTGAAAATGTCCATCCACTATCAACACAACCAATACATGATAAATTGTTTTAGTTAATATTGGAAAAAACAAATATAATGCTACGATAATAAACTTACTCAAGAATAAAAATGTAATTTCTTAACAATAATTTATGTTTTGAGACTACTAGTGGACAACTTACAAAATCTCATTGCAAAAAAAAAAAAAAGCAAAAATAATAAAAATCGGGTTTTGTGACCCCACAAAGTCCCCCATCGGGCTTTGTGACCCCACAAAGCCCCCATCGGGCTTTGTGGGCCACAAAGCCCGAAAATATTTTTTTTAGTTTTCTTGATTTTATTTTCAAATTAATGTATTCCATTAGTATTAAAATGATGTATTTCTACTTTATTGGATTAATTGAATGTATATATCACAACAAATATTATTATCTTTCAATTTGTGTGAAAATGTCCATCCACTATCAACACAACCAATACATGATAAATTGTTTTAGTTAATATTGGAAAAAACAAATATAATGCTACGATAATAAACTTACTCAAGAATAAAAATGTAATTTCAAAACAATTATTTATGTTTTGAGACTACTAGTGGACAACTTACAAAATCTCATTGCAAAAAAAAAAAAACAAAAAAAAAAAATCGGGCTTTATTACCCCACAAAGTCCCCCATCGGGCTTTGTGACCCCACAAAGTCCCTCATCGGGCTTTGTGGGCCACAAAGCCCGAAAATATTTTTTTTTAGTTTTCTTGATTTTTTTTTCAAATTAATGTATTCCATTAGTATTAAAATGATGTATTTTTACTTTTATTGGATTAATTGAATGTATATATCACAACAAATATTATTATCTTTCAATTTTTGTGAAAATGTCCATCCACTATCAACACAACCAATATATGATAAATTGTTTTAGTTAATATTGGAAAAAACATATATAATGCTACAATAATAAACTTACTCAAGAATAAAAATGTAATTTCTTAACAATAATTTATGTTTTGAGACTAGTAGTGGACAACTTACAAAATCTCATTGCAAAGAAAAAAAAAACAAAAAAAAAGAAAAATCGGGCTTTGTTACCCCCACAAAGTCCCCCATTGGGCTTTGTGACCCCACAAAGTCCCCCATCGGGCTTTGTGGGCCACAAAGCCCGAAAATATTTTTTTTTAGTTTTCTTGATTTTTTTTTTCAAATTAATGTATTCCATTAGTATTAAAATGATGTATTTTTACTTTATTGGATTAATTGAATGTATATATCACAACAAATATTATTATCTTTCAATTTGTGTGAAAATGTCCATCCACTATCAACACAACCAATACATGATAAATTGTTTTAGTTAATATTGGAAAAAACAAATATAATACTACAATAATAAACTTACTCAAGAATAAAAATTTAATTTCAAAACAATTATTTATGTTTTGAGACTAGTAGTGGACAACTTACAAAATCTCATTGCAAAGAAAAAAAAAAAGCAAAAAAAAGAAAAATCGGGCTTTGTGACCCCACAAAGTCCCCCATCGGGCTTTGTGGGCCACAAAGCCCGAAAATATTTTTTTTTAGTTTTCTTGATTTTTTTTCAAATTAATGTATTCCATTAGTATTAAAATGATGTATTTTTACTTTATTGGATTAATTGAATGTATATATCACAACAAATATTATTATCTTTCAATTTGTGTGAAAATGTCCATCCACTATCAACACAACCAATACATGATAAATTGTTTTAGTTAATATTGGAAAAAACAAATATAATGCTACGATAATAAACTTACTCAAGAATAAAAATGTAATTTCTTAACAATAATTTATGTTTTGAGACTACTAGTGGACAACTTACAAAATCTCATTGCAAAAAAAAAAAAAAAGCAAAAATAATAAAAATCGGGTTTTGTGACCCCACAAAGTCCCCCATCGGGCTTTGTGACCCCACAAAGCCCCCATCGGGCTTTGTGGGCCACAAAGCCCGAAAATATTTTTTTTTAGTTTTCTTGACTTTATTTTCAAATTAATGTATTCCATTAGTATTAAAATGATGTATTTCTACTTTATTGGATTAATTGAATGTATATATCACAACAAATATTATTATCTTTCAATTTGTGTGAAAATGTCCATCCACTATCAACACAACCAATACATGATAAATTGTTTTAGTTAATATTGGAAAAAACAAATATAATGCTACGATAATAAACTTACTCAAGAATAAAAATGTAATTTCAAAACAATTATTTATGTTTTGAGACTACTAGTGGACAACTTACAAAATCTCATTGCAAAAAAAAAAAAAAAAACAAAAAATAAAAAATCGGGCTTTGTTACCCACAAAGTCCCCCATCAGGCTTTGTGACCCCACAAAGTCCCTCATCGGGCTTTGTGGGCCACAAAGCCCGAAAATATTTTTTTTTAGTTTTCTTGATTTTTTTTTCAAATTAATGTATTCTATTAGTATTAAAATGATGTATTTTTACTTTTATTGGATTAATTGAATGTATATATCACAACAAATATTATTATCTTTCAATTTTTGTGAAAATGTCCATCCACTATCAACACAACCAATATATGATAAATTGTTTTAGTTAATATTGGAAAAAACATATATAATGCTACAATAATAAACTTACTCAAGAATAAAAATGTAATTTCTTAACAATAATTTATGTTTAGAGACTAGTAGTGGACAACTTACAAAATCTCATTGCAAAAAAAAAAAAAAAAGCAAAAATAATAAAAATCGGGTTTTTTGACCCCACAAAGTCCCCCATCGGGCTTTGTGACCCCACAAATCCCCCATCGGGCTTTGTGTGCCACAAAGCCCGAAAATATTTTTTTTTAGTTTTCTTGATTTTATTTTCAAATTAATGTATTCCATTAGTATTAAAATGATGTATTTCTACTTTATTGGATTAATTGAATGTATATATCACAACAAATATTATTATCTTTCAATTTGTGTGAAAATGTCCATCCACTATCAACACAACCAATACATGATAAATTGTTTTAGTTAATATTGGAAAAAACAAATATAATGCTACGATAATAAACTTACTCAAGAATAAAAATGTAATTTCAAAACAATTATTTATGTTTCGAGACTACTAGTGGACAACTTACAAAATCTCATTGCAAAAAAAAAAAAAAAACAAAAAAAAAAAAATCGGGCTTTGTTGCCCCACAAAGTCCCCCATCGGGCTTTGTGACCCCACAAAGTCCCCCATCGGGCTTTGTGGGCCACAAAGCCCGAAAATATTTTTTTTTAGTTTTTTTGATTTTTTTTTTCGAATTAATGTATTCCATTAGTATTAAAATGATGTATTTTTACTTTTATTGGATTAATTGAATGTATATATCACAACAAATATTATTATCTTTCAATTTTTGTGAAAATGTCCATCCACTATCAACACAACCAATATATGATAAATTGTTTTAGTTAATATTGGAAAAAACATATATAATGCTACAATAATAAACTTACTCAAGAATAAAAATGTAATTTCTTAACAATAATTTATGTTTAGAGACTAGTAGTGGACAACTTACAAAATCTCATTGCAAAAAAAAAAAAAAAAGCAAAAATAATAAAAATCGGGTTTTTTGACCCCACAAAGTCCCCCATCGGGCTTTGTGACCCCACAAATCCCCCATCGGGCTTTGTGTGCCACAAAGCCCGAAAATATTTTTTTTTAGTTTTCTTGATTTTATTTTCAAATTAATGTATTCCATTAGTATTAAAATGATGTATTTCTACTTTATTGGATTAATTGAATGTATATATCACAACAAATATTATTATCTTTCAATTTGTGTGAAAATGTCCATCCACTATCAACACAACCAATACATGATAAATTGTTTTAGTTAATATTGGAAAAAACAAATATAATGCTACGATAATAAACTTACTCAAGAATAAAAATGTAATTTCAAAACAATTATTTATGTTTCGAGACTACTAGTGGACAACTTACAAAATCTCATTGCAAAAAAAAAAAAAAACAAAAAAAAAAAAATCGGGCTTTGTTGCCCCACAAAGTCCCCCATCGGGCTTTGTGACCCCACAAAGTCCCCCATCGGGCTTTGTGGGCCACAAAGCCCGAAAATATTTTTTTTTAGTTTTTTTGATTTTTTTTTTCGAATTAATGTATTCCATTAGTATTAAAATGATGTATTTTTACTTTTATTGGATTAATTGAATGTATATATCACAACAAATATTATTATCTTTCAATTTTTGTGAAAATGTCCATCCACTATCAACACAACCAATATATGATAAATTGTTTTAGTTAATATTGGAAAAAACATATATAATGCTACAATAATAAACTTACTCAAGAATAAAAATGTAATTTCTTAACAATAATTTATGTTTTGAGACTACTAGTGGACAACTTACAAAATCTCATTGCAAACAAAAAAAAAAAAGCAAAAAAAAGAAAAATCGGCCTTTGTGACCCCACAAAGTCCCCCATCGGGCTTTGTGACCCCACAAAGCCCCCATCGGGCTTTGTGGGCCACAAAGCCCGAAAATATTTTTTTTTAGTTTTCTTGATTTTATTTTCAAATTAATGTATTCCATTTGTATTAAAATGATGTATTTCTACTTTATTGGATTAATTGAATGTATATATCACAACAAATATTATTATCTTTCAATTTGTGTGAAAATGTCCATCCACTATCAACACAACCAATACATGATAAATTGTTTTAGTTAATATTGGAAAAAACAAATGTAATGCTACGATAATAAATTTACTCAAGAATAAAAATGTAATTTCAAGAAAATTATTTATGTTTCGAGACTACTAGTGGACAACTTACAAAATCTCATTGCAAAAAAAAAAAAAATACAAAAAAAAGAAAAATCGGGCTTTGTGACCCCACAAAGTCCCCCATCGGGCTTTGTGGGCCACAAAGCCCGAAAATATTGTTTTTTAGTTTTCTTGATTTTTTTTTTGAAATTAATGTATTCCATTAGTATTAAAATGATGTATTTTTACTTTATTGGATTAATTGAATGTATATATCACAACAAATATTATTATCTTTCAATTTGTGTGAAAATGTCCATCCACTATCAACACAACCAATACATGATAAATTGTTTTAGTTAATATTGGAAAAAACAAATATAATGCTACGATAATAAACTTACTCAAGAATAAAAATGTAATTTCTTAACAATAATTTATGTTTTGAGACTACTAGTGGACAACTTACAAAATCTCATTGCAAAAAAAAAAAAAAAAAGCAAAAATAATAAAAATCGGGTTTTGTGACCCCACAAAGTCCCCCATCGGGCTTTGTGACCCCACAAAGCCCCCATCGGGCTTTGTGGGCCACAAAGCCCGAAAATATTTTTTTTTAGTTTTCTTGATTTTATTTTCAAATTAATGTATTCCATTAGTATTAAAATGATGTATTTCTACTTTATTGGATTAATTGAATGTATATATCACAACAAATATTATTATCTTTCAATTTGTGTGAAAATGTCCATCCACTATCAACACAACCAATACATGATAAATTGTTTTAGTTAATATTGGAAAAAACAAATATAATGCTACGATAATAAACTTACTCAAGAATAAAAATGTAATTTCAAAACAATTATTTATGTTTTGAGACTACTAGTGGACAACTTACAAAATCTCATTGCAAAAAAAAAAAAAAAACAAAAAAAAAAAAATCGGGCTTTGTTACCCCACAAAGTCCCCCATCGGGCTTTGTGACCCCACAAAGTCCCTCATCGGGCTTTGTGGGCCACAAAGCCCGAAAATATTTTTTTTTAGTTTTCTTGATTTTTTTTTCAAATTAATGTATTCCATTAGTATTAAAATGATGTATTTTTACTTTTATTGGATTAATTGAATGTATATATCACAACAAATATTATTATTTTTCAATTTTTGTGAAAATGTCCATCCACTATCAACACAACCAATATATGATAAACTGTTTTAGTTAATATTGGAAAAAACATATATAATGCTACAATAATAAACTTACTCAAGAATAAAAATGTAATTTCTTAACAATAATTTATGTTTTGAGACTACTAGTGGACAACTTACAAAATCTCATTGCAAAAAAAAAAAAAAAAAGCAAAAATAATAAAAATCGGGTTTTGTGACCCCACAAAGTCCCCCATCGGGCTTTGTGACCCCACAAAGCCCCCATCGGGCTTTGTGGGCCACAAAACCCGAAAATATTTTTTTTTAGTTTTCTTGATTTTATTTTCAAATTAATGTATTCCATTAGTATTAAAATGATGTATTTCTACTTTATTGGATTAATTGAATGTATATATCACAACAAATATTATTATCTTTCAATTTGTGTGAAAATGTCCATCCACTATCAACACAACCAATACATGATAAATTGTTTTAGTTAATATTGGAAAAAACAAATATAATGCTACGATAATAAACTTACTCAAGAATAAAAATGTAATTTCTTAACAATAATTTATGTTTTGAGACTACTAGTGGACAACTTACAAAATCTCATTGCAAAAAAAAAAAAAAAAAAGCAAAAATAATAAAAATCGGGTTTTGTGACCCCACAAAGTCCCCCATCGGGCTTTGTGACCCCACAAAGCCCCCATCGGGCTTTGTGGGCCACAAAACCCGAAAATATTTTTTTTTAGTTTTCTTGATTTTATTTTCAAATTAATGTATTCCATTAGTATTAAAATGATGTATTTCTACTTTATTGGATTAATTGAATGTATATATCACAACAAATATTATTATCTTTCAATTTGTGTGAAAATGTCCATCCACTATCAACACAACCAATACATGATAAATTGTTTTAGTTAATATTGGAAAAAACAAATATAATGCTACGATAATAAACTTACTCAAGAATAAAAATGTAATTTCAAAACAATTATTTATGTTTCGAGACTACTAGTGGACAACTTACAAAATCTCATTGCAAAAAAAAAAAAAAACAAAAAAAAAAAAATCGGGCTTTGTTACCCCACAAAGTCCCCCATCGGGCTTTGTGACCCCACAAAGTCCCCCATCGGGCTTTGTGGGCCACAAAGCCCGAAAATATTTTTTTTTAGTTTTCTTGATTTTTTTTTTCAAATTAATGTATTCCATTAGTATTAAAATGATGTATTTTTACTTTTATTGGATTAATTGAATGTATATATCACAACAAATATTTTTATCTTTAAATTTTTGTGAAAATGTCCATCCACTATCAACAAAACCAATATATGATAAATTGTTTTAGTTAATATTGGAAAAAACATATATAATGCTACAATAATAAACTTACTCAAGAATAAAAATGTAATTTCTTAACAATAATTTATGTTTTGAGACTACTAGTGGACAACTTACAAAATCTCATTGCAAACAAAAAAAAAAAGCAAAAAAAAGAAAAATCGGGCTTTGTGACCCCACAAAGTCCCCCATCGGGCTTTGTGACCCCACAAAGCCCCCATCGGGCTTTGTGGGCCACAAAGCCAGAAAATATTTTTTTTTAGTTTTCTTGATTTTTTTTTTCAAATTAATGTATTCCATTAGTATTAAAATGATGTATTTTTACTTTATTGGATTAATTGAATGTATATATCACAACAAATATTATTATCTTTCAATTTGTGTGAAAATGTCCATCCACTATCAACACAACCAATACATGATAAATTGTTTTAGTTAATACTGGAAAAAACAAATATAATACTACAATAATAAACTTACTCAAGAATAAAAATGTAATTTCAAAACAATTATTTATGTTTTGAGACTACTAGTGGACAACTTACAAAATCTCATTGCAAAAAAAAAAAAAAAACAAAAGAAAGAAAAATCGGGCTTTGTTACCCCACAAAGTCCCCCATCGGGCTTTGTGACCCCACAAAGTCCCCCATCGGGCTTTCTGGGCCACAAAGCCCGAAAATATTTTTTTTTAGTTTTATTGATTTTTTTTTCAAATTAATGTATTCCATTAGTATTCAAATGATGTATTTTTACTTTTATTGGATTAATTGAATGTATATATCACAACAAATATTATTATCTTTCAATTTTTGTGAAAATGTCCATCCACTATCAACACAACCAATATATGATAAATTGTTTTAGTTAATATTGGAAAAAACATATATAATGCTACAATAATAAACTTACTCAAGAATAAAAATGTAATTTCTTAACAATAATTTATGTTTTGAGACTACTAGTGGACAACTTACAAAATCTCATTACAAAGAAAAAAAAAAGCAAAAAAAAGAAAAATCGGGCTTTGTGACCCCACAAAGTCCCCCATCGGGCTTTGTGACCCCACAAAGCCCCCATCGGGCTTTGTGGGCCACAAAGCCCGAAAATATTTTTTTTTAGTTTTCTTGATTTTATTTTCAAATTAATATATTCCATTAGTATTAAAATGATGTATTTCTACTTTATTGGATTAATTGAATGTATATATCACAACAAATATTATTATCTTTCAATTTGTGTGAAAATGTCCATCCACTATCAACACAACCAATACATGATAAATTGTTTTAGTTAATATTGGAAAAAACAAATATAATGCTACGATAATAAACTTACTCAAGAATAAAAATGTAATTTCAAAACAATTATTTATGTTTTGAGACTACTAGTGGACAACTTACAAAATCTCATTGCAAAAAAAAAAAAACAAAAAAAAAAAATCGGGCTTTATTACCCCACAAAGTCCCCCATCGGGCTTTGTGACCCCACAAAGTCCCTCATCGGGCTTTGTGGGCCACAAAGCCCGAAAATATTTTTTTTTAGTTTTCTTGATTTTTTTTTCAAATTAATGTATTCCATTAGTATTAAAATGATGTATTTTTACTTTTATTGGATTAATTGAATGTATATATCACAACAAATATTATTATCTTTCAATTTTTGTGAAAATGTCCATCCACTATCAACACAACCAATATATGATAAATTGTTTTAGTTAATATTGGAAAAAACATATATAATGCTACAATAATAAACTTACTCAAGAATAAAAATGTAATTTCTTAACAATAATTTATGTTTTGAGACTAGTAGTGGACAACTTACAAAATCTCATTGCAAAGAAAAAAAAAACAAAAAAAAAGAAAAATCGGGCTTTGTTACCCCCACAAAGTCCCCCATTGGGCTTTGTGACCCCACAAAGTCCCCCATCGGGCTTTGTGGGCCACAAAGCCCGAAAATATTTTTTTTTAGTTTTCTTGATTTTTTTTTTTCAAATTAATGTATTCCATTAGTATTAAAATGATGTATTTTTACTTTATTGGATTAATTGAATGTATATATCACAACAAATATTATTATCTTTCAATTTGTGTGAAAATGTCCATCCACTATCAACACAACCAATACATGATAAATTGTTTTAGTTAATATTGGAAAAAACAAATATAATACTACAATAATAAACTTACTCAAGAATAAAAATTTAATTTCAAAACAATTATTTATGTTTTGAGACTAGTAGTGGACAACTTACAAAATCTCATTGCAAAGAAAAAAAAAAGCAAAAAAAAGAAAAATCGGGCTTTGTGACCCCACAAAGTCCCCCATCGGGCTTTGTGGGCCACAAAGCCCGAAAATATTTTTTTTTAGTTTTCTTGATTTTTTTTCAAATTAATGTATTCCATTAGTATTAAAATGATGTATTTTTACTTTATTGGATTAATTGAATGTATATATCACAACAAATATTATTATCTTTCAATTTGTGTGAAAATGTCCATCCACTATCAACACAACCAATACATGATAAATTGTTTTAGTTAATATTGGAAAAAACAAATATAATGCTACGATAATAAACTTACTCAAGAATAAAAATGTAATTTCTTAACAATAATTTATGTTTTGAGACTACTAGTGGACAACTTACAAAATCTCATTGCAAAAAAAAAAAAAAAGCAAAAATAATAAAAATCGGGTTTTGTGACCCCACAAAGTCCCCCATCGGGCTTTGTGACCCCACAAAGCCCCCATCGGGCTTTGTGGGCCACAAAGCCCCCATCGGGCTTTGTGGGCCACAAAGCCCGAAAATATTTTTTTTTAGTTTTCTTGATTTTATTTTCAAATTAATGTATTCCATTAGTATTAAAATGATGTATTTCTACTTTATTGGATTAATTGAATGTATATATCACAACAAATATTATTATCTTTCAATTTGTGTGAAAATGTCCATCCACTATCAACACAACCAATACATGATAAATTGTTTTAGTTAATATTGGAAAAAACAAATATAATGCTACGATAATAAACTTACTCAAGAATAAAAATGTAATTTCAAAACAATTATTTATGTTTTGAGACTACTAGTGGACAACTTACAAAATCTCATTGCAAAAAAAAAAAAAAAAACAAAAAATAAAAAATCGGGCTTTGTTACCCACAAAGTCCCCCATCAGGCTTTGTGACCCCACAAAGTCCCTCATCGGGCTTTGTGGGCCACAAAGCCCGAAAATATTTTTTTTTAGTTTTCTTGATTTTTTTTTCAAATTAATGTATTCTATTAGTATTAAAATGATGTATTTTTACTTTTATTGGATTAATTGAATGTATATATCATAACAAATATTATTATCTTTCAATTTTTGTGAAAATGTCCATCCACTATCAACACAACCAATATATGATAAATTGTTTTAGTTAATATTGGAAAAAACATATATAATGCTACAATAATAAACTTACTCAAGAATAAAAATGTAATTTCTTAACAATAATTTATGTTTAGAGACTAGTAGTGGACAACTTACAAAATCTCATTGCAAAAAAAAAAAAAAAGCAAAAATAATAAAAATCGGGTTTTTTGACCCCACAAAGTCCCCCATCGGGCTTTGTGACCCCACAAAGCCCCCATCGGGCTTTGTGTGCCACAAAGCCCGAAAATATTTTTTTTTAGTTTTCTTGATTTTATTTTCAAATTAATGTATTCCATTAGTATTAAAATGATGTATTTCTACTTTATTGGATTAATTGAATGTATATATCACAACAAATATTATTATCTTTCAATTTGTGTGAAAATGTCCATCCACTATCAACACAACCAATACATGATAAATTGTTTTAGTTAATATTGGAAAAAACAAATATAATGCTACGATAATAAACTTACTCAAGAATAAAAATGTAATTTCAAAACAATTATTTATGTTTCGAGACTACTAGTGGACAACTTACAAAATCTCATTGCAAAAAAAAAAAAAAAACAAAAAAAAAAAAATCGGGCTTTGTTGCCCCACAAAGTCCCCCATCGGGCTTTGTGACCCCACAAAGTCCCCCATCGGGCTTTGTGGGCCACAAAGCCCGAAAATATTTTTTTTTAGTTTTTTTGATTTTTTTTTTCGAATTAATGTATTCCATTAGTATTAAAATGATGTATTTTTACTTTTATTGGATTAATTGAATGTATATATCACAACAAATATTATTATCTTTCAATTTTTGTGAAAATGTCCATCCACTATCAACACAACCAATATATGATAAATTGTTTTAGTTAATATTGGAAAAAACATATATAATGCTACAATAATAAACTTACTCAAGAATAAAAATGTAATTTCTTAACAATAATTTATGTTTTGAGACTACTAGTGGACAACTTACAAAATCTCATTGCAAACAAAAAAAAAAAAAGCAAAAAAAAGAAAAATCGGCCTTTGTGACCCCACAAAGTCCCCCATCGGGCTTTGTGACCCCACAAAGCCCCCATCGGGCTTTGTGGGCCACAAAGCCCGAAAATATTTTTTTTTAGTTTTCTTGATTTTATTTTCAAATTAATGTATTCCATTTGTATTAAAATGATGTATTTCTACTTTATTGGATTAATTGAATGTATATATCACAACAAATATTATTATCTTTCAATTTGTGTGAAAATGTCCATCCACTATCAACACAACCAATACATGATAAATTGTTTTAGTTAATATTGGAAAAAACAAATGTAATGCTACGATAATAAATTTACTCAAGAATAAAAATGTAATTTCAAAAAAATTATTTATGTTTCGAGACTACTAGTGGACAACTTACAAAATCTCATTGCAAAAAAAAAAAAAAATACAAAAAAAAGAAAAATCGGGCTTTGTGACCCCACAAAGTCCCCCATCGGGCTTTGTGGCCCACAAAGCCCGAAAATATTGTTTTTTAGTTTTCTTGATTTTTTTTTTGAAATTAATGTATTCCATTAGTATTAAAATGATGTATTTTTACTTTATTGGATTAATTGAATGTATATATCACAACAAATATTATTATCTTTCAATTTGTGTGAAAATGTCCATCCACTATCAACATAACTAATACATGATAAATTTTTTTAGTTAATATTGGAAAAAACATATATAATGCTACAATAATAAACTTACTCAAGAATAAAAATGTAATTTCTTAACAATAATTTATGTTTCGAGACTATTAGTGGACAACTTACAAAATCTCATTGCAAACAAAAAAAAAAAAGCAAAAAAAAGAAAAATCGGGCTTTGTGACCCCACAAAGTCCCCCATCGGGCTTTGTGATCCCACAAAGCCCCCATCGGGCTTTGTGGGCCACAAAGCCCGAAAATATTTTTTTTTAGTTTTCTTGATTTTTTTTTCAAATTAATGTATTCTATTAGTATTAAAATGATGTATTTTTACTTTTATTGGATTAATTGAATGTATATATCACAACAAATATTGTTATCTTTCAATTTGTGTGATAATGTCCATCCACTATCAACACAACCAATACATGATAAATTGTTTTAGTTAATGTTGGAAAAAACAAATATAATGCTGCGATAATAAAGTTACTCAAGAATAAAAATGTAATTTCAAAACAATTATTTATGTTTTGAGACTACTAGTGGACAACTTACAAAATCTCATTGCAAAAAAAAAAAAAAAAACAAAAAAAAGAAAAATCGGGCTTTGTTACCCCACAAAGTCCCCCATCGGGCTTTGTGACCCCACAAAGTCCCCCATCGGGCTTTGTGGGCCACAAAGCCCGAAAATATTTTTTTTTAGTTTTCTTGATTTTTTTTTCAAATTAATGTATTCCATTAGTATTAAAATGATGTATTTTTACTTTTATTGGATTAATTGAATGTATATATCACAACAAATATTATTATCTTTCATTTTTTGTGAAAATGTCCACCCACTATCAACACAACCAATATATGATAAATTGTTTTAGTTAATAATGGAAAAAACATATATAATGCTACAATAATAAACTTACTCAAGAATAAAAATGTAATTTCTTAACAATAATTTATGTTTTGAGACTACTAGTGGACAACTTACAAAATCTCATTGCAAACAAAAAAAAAAAAGCAAAAAAAAGAAAAATCGGGTTTTGTGACCCCACAAAGTCCCCCATCGGGCTTTGTGACCCCACAAAGCCCCCATTGGGCTTTGTGGGCCACAAAGCCCGAAAATATTTTTTTTTAGTTTTCTTGATTTATTTTTCAAATTAATGTATTCCATTAGTATTAAAATGATGTATTTTTACTTTATTGGATTAATTGAATGTATATATCACAACAAATTTTATTATCTTTCAATTTGTGTGAAAATGTCCATCCACTATCAACACAACCAATACATGATAAATTATTTTAGTTAATATTGGAAAAAACAAATATAATGCTACGATAATAAACTTACTCAAAAATAAAAATGTAATTTCTTAACAATAATTTATGTTTTGAGACTACTAGTGGACAACTTAAAAAATCTCATTGCAAAAAAAAAAAAAAGCAAAAAAAAAATAAATCGGGCTTTGTGACCCAAAAAGTCCCTCATCGGGCCTTGTGGTCCCCCATCAGGCTTTATGAGGGGTTTTTCGGGTCTGCTTTGAGTTAAATACAAATTCAACTCTTTTGTTTGTTTTGTATGGAGGATAGTTTGGTAATTTATTGTCTTTATTATTATTCTTAATTTTTAATTAAAGTGGGGAGTTGAAAAGTCAAAGATTGGGGTCAAAAGTGGGAAAGTGGCTATTTCTTGCAACTATTTGTTTGTAAGGGATAAAAACGTTTTTTTTGTCAAAAAGGGGCTAAAAACGAATTTTGTATTTGTAGGGGGGTTATTTTTTGTAATTTCCACTTGAATTTATTGGTTTCGTATTCCATTCCACTTGACTGGATTGGTATCGATCCATTTGTTGGTCCAACCCGGGGGAGACTTTTCCGGTTCGCCCCCTGATTTCAATCTCTCGCCTTCCTGCCCCTGCCCCTGCCCCTGCCCCTGCCCCACCAGCCTAGACTTTATTAATCCGGTCCCACTCATGGTGGCGTCCAAGACTAGCAGGTTCGTCATCTCGTCTCCGCCTGTACAATGGTCTTTTGGTTTACATCGTTTCCGTCTAGTTGGTGAACTGGCCTGGTCTTATCGTTTGCCGTGTGGAGACTGCTCTAGGGTCATGTACTTCCCGTCATTGCCTCGTGTTGACTGGCTTCTTCTTGTAAGGCCTCCGAGAAAGTTGGGGTTTCTCAGTCGTCAGCCCTGAAACGCCAATATCTGCTTCCAGATCGACGAGTCCGAAGGTGGGTTTTGTTTGAATTTCGAGTTCCCTTGCTCCGTCATTAGATGGATTGCACACATTCTGATGTAGTTGCTTTTAATGGTTGGATTTGGTTCTGCTTTTGCCTGGGGACTTTTAGAGTGGTTAGGATATGGTTTTGAGCATTCGAGGCTCCAAGATTCTTCTTAT
Organism: Diospyros kaki; assembly: GCA_036245055.1. Classification (NCBI taxonomy): domain Eukaryota; kingdom Viridiplantae; phylum Streptophyta; class Magnoliopsida; order Ericales; family Ebenaceae; genus Diospyros; species Diospyros kaki. The sequence goes on from BSEG01000009.1 coordinate 40,383,411, forward strand.
TTTAGGTGGAAATTGGGAGCTTAGCATTTTATTTGTCAATTGTTATTGCCTGTTTAAATTGGGTTTTGAGTGTTGAATTGGTTTTATTTATATATTTTTTAAGGGGCACTATTCAAGTTAATGGTATTTTTGGATTATTTCCTGTTTCTGTTATTCTCTGTGTTATTTGTTCTTATTGGTCATTCTATGTTTTAGTGAGAAAACATAAATTTCTCAGCAGACAGCTTGTTCTTAACTAATCTTAAGTGAGATAATATCGTATGTGTCTTGCTCTTTGAATGACCTGATGATTTTGAGGCTTTCATTTTATACATCTTAATTTGCAGTACAACTGCTGTAATTTGCAAGAGAGTATGAAGTGTTTCCCGTTTTACATTGGAGAAAAGAAGGATGAAACCAAGACTACAAAGTCAACATCAGTACCGTCCTCGTATTCCAATCTTACCGAGCGCGACACGAGGATATCCGGGTCTGACTTAAATTCCCAGAACATTTCTGCCACCACCAGCACGGAGTCCCTGGGGAGGAGCCCATTCCCAAGTTTATCCCCGAGGCCTAGTGATCTCAAAATCTTCACGTTGTTGGAGCTAAAGACAGCCACAAAGAATTTTAACCGTGCTCTCAAAATTGGAGAGGGTGGCTTTGGATGCGTATATAAGTGTGTCATCAAGAATCCTAAAGACGCACAAAAGAAACTTGATGTTGCTGTGAAACAATTAGGAAGAAAGGGAATGCAGGCAAGGTTTCTTGTGTCTCTGTTTTGTTGGTTTAATGATTTAATTATTTTGCAACTGAAGATTCTTATGTCGCATTGAGATGTAGAACAAGAATGATCAGTTTTTTATGAGTATAGAGATAAATTGTGGGCTTTCGTTATATGCGTAGAATTGGTTCTTTAAACTCCCCAATCATAAGATTCAGGGGATTTGATCCAAGTCTCCAGCTTGACTTTGGTGTATCCAGACAATATCACCCCTGGAAACATAGGGTGAGCATACTAATTAGATTACATTTCCATTTATTTATTTTTTCTTTGGGGTGTGTGTGTGTTCTGGGGGGGAGGGGGGAGGGAACCCTAGCCCTAGGGTGGGGAAGGGAGATTCAGGGTTGATGGGAGACTCTTTGCTATGATAGGAGCTATAAGACCCTGACAGAAAATATGACAATAGACAAATGATTGGTGAACTAAAATTTGTGTTACGATTTAGGCTTGATATTGTGTTGTTGTTCCAACATTATCTGAGTTGCTTAGCGGTGTTGGGAATGGTGTTTACTGTCCGTGTATCTTTTGAAACTGTGCAATTAAAGAGATTTCAATAGTGTCTTACATTAATTAAAAAGTGTCAGAATCCAGCAAATCTTTGCTGCAGATCTTTAGCAATGGGCAATCATATTATGCTTCCAAGGTGTAAATGTACGCCTGGCTTCTTTGTATGATGGTTGTGTATCCCTGGTTTTGAGAACTTATTCTCTCTTCAGTGTTTAGGTTTTCTTTTGTTGTTTGCTAGTTTTGCCTCCTTGCTATTTTGTGAGGCCCAGGGTATGCCTCGGTAATCTACAAACGCTTTGTGGTTTTCGCCTTCTGCCTTTCTTATTTACAGAAAAAAAAAAAAAATCTAGCAGCTTAGAGGGAGATACGAGGTTACTAGTCTTTATGTTAACTTTCCATTCTCAACTAATGTCTGGCTAGCAGGGGCACAAGGAATGGGTGACTGAAGTCAATTTTCTTGGGGTGGTTGAGCATCCAAACCTTGTCAAATTATTGGGCTACTGTGCTGAAGATGATGAAAGAGGGATCCAGCGGCTTTTGGTTTATGAATACATGCCTAACGGAAGTGTGGAGGACCATTTATCAACTAGGTCCGAAACACCCCTTTCTTGGGCCATGAGGCTGAAAGTAGCTCAGGACACAGCTCGTGGACTAGCATATCTTCATGAAGGAATGGACATTCAGGTTCCCTCCACCCCCCCAATATTTTGAACTGATAATTCTTTTACAATTTTTTTTTTTTTTTATGCAAGCTGTGATCTGCAGACAGCAAAGAAAAATTTTACAGCATTATAGAATTTTATTTTACAGAAAGAAAAATTCTCTCTGTATGTCAAGTAGTAATATATGCAGCATTATATCTGTTGCAGATCATCTTTAGAGATTTCAAATCTTCTAACATTCTACTAGATGAGCAGTGGAATGCAAAGCTGTCAGACTTTGGATTGGCTAGATTGGGTCCTTCAGACGGATTATCCCATGTGTCAACAGCGGTATGCCTATACACACACTGTATAACTAATCTACCCAACAGATCTTTGTCCCAACTACTTGAGATCTGTAATATAAAATTTGTAAACCATTTTAAGTATTTTGTTATGGAATTATAAGAAAATGGGACCTATAGATCATGTCTCCATGTCTTTTATGGAGAAGGCTACAACAAGAGGCACAGGACTTAATCTCACTAGGTGGGGTTAGCTACATGAATTCTACATCTCTGGTATCTAAACTTCATAATGTTTGATCAGATCAATTTTTGATTGCTGTGGGGTACTTAACCCAACCCTCCTTTTATCCAAACTTGGAAATTTACTGTAAATAGGAGGACCACCTTCAACACTTAACACTAGGCGGAGTTTTTTTTAGTGTAAGAAGACTACAACAAAAACAACATATCCAGCCGTTATCCCACTATGTGGGGTTGGCTACATGAATTCTAGACTTCTATGTGGGTTACATCCCAACAGATAGTTTGTCTAGAATTCATATTTGGATCCGACTAGGTTTTACGCTGGCTGTCGGCTACCTAACACAACCCTCCTCCTTTATCCGGGCTTGGGACCGGCAGTGGATAATATCCCCTGGCGGAGTAATGATGAAATGAAGTTTGAACACCATCTTCACATGGAGAAATTTCATGAGATGGTGGTGAATGAGGATAATTGATATAGTTGTGTTCCATAACTTAGTTGACATGGTGAAACCAACAAGTACAATATGAAAACACAACATTGTAAGAAGACTGAGTTCAATAAAAGTCCAGCTCAAGAAATGGCCTGATATTAAAGTTGCTACTTTTTCTATCATATATATGTATATATATATATATCTTCTATCTATTCATCATAGAAGGCTGCAACTAGGACCACGTTATATATGTATAAATTTATACTTATAGTAGTTTTCTCAAAATGCTTTTGTTGATGGAACTGTCAACGGCTCGCAGAAATACTGTTGCCTGATTGACCGAGAACAGAACAAACAGAAACCACAAAGGAAGAAAAATACAGAAAATAGCCAACACACTCACACAAGAAAACACACGCAATTACGTGTTTGGATTCTTAAATGAATCTTACTCACGACAGGGGAGATCCCCTAGTCAATCCACTAGAAAACGAGAACACAATTACAGGGATGATCACAAGAAAAACTTTCACAATACTCTCAAGAACTCACTGAGTACAAGCTCGAAAATACCCTGAGCATCCAGCACTCACAGTCCTTATCCTCTCACCCAATTCAGTGCTATACACTTTGAGTATAATGAAAATATGAAAGCTTTTCTCTACTTCTCTTGCCCGCTTGGATTCTATTATATAGAGAAACTCTATGGTATCAAGAAGTTCGTTAAGAAGTTAGCTACAGTTAGGATGAATTAACAGAATATGGCCGTTGGAGCTGCAGTCTCTAACGGCCAAGCTTAAAGACCAAACTTAACCTAACGGTTGACATGCTTTATTCAACTGTCGACAGACTCAATCAATTTTGAGTCACACTCTTAACAGCTTTCGTAAGAATTGTCATGATCATAGTTACATAATTTGTGGCACTCCCCCACGAATTGTGTTCCTGGTAGCTCGAGTCTGTTCACAGTATGAATGCATACTGGAACAGGGAGGGACATGACTTTGAACACCAAAATTATTGATCCCAAAATTATGAACAGTACAAGGGCTGATAAACTAGATTATTTGTCTTCAATCACGGTTTTGTCAAAAGTATGAAGTCAGACTTTATAGAAGAGGGGATATTGATCTGGAATGATAACTTAGAGGACTTTGTTACCGGATTGGAGGAGACGAGATGGGGTTCTCTAGATAGTGAATATGTTGAAATGCCAAATGAAGAGGAAGCTACATTAGATTGCTTAAGAGCTTTGCTGCTGCCACATACAAGCCATCATCTAAGCTTGTGAAAGGAAGCAATTCCTAAGACAGTGGAAAAAAGTAAATTATACATAAGCTGGTTAGAGATTTGGTATTTAGGTGCTCTTATCTTTTAACTTTTTGAGGTGATTGCTTTAAATTTGTTATGTTAGCATTCAGTTCCCCCCCCCCCCTTTCTCCCTTGTTTAAGTTCTACCATTATTGTTTTATGTAATTGCAGATTTGCAGACTTACTTTTAGTTCAACCTTATTTTCATTGCAATATCTTATGAAGATAACAGAATTATTCCCTCAAATTTTAGTAAGAGTACCAATACATTATTCAAAGCGAACCATGAACCAAACTGGTGAACCAACTAATCCTACCCCCATGAATGTGTATCTAGCTAAGTAATATACCTCATACCTGAATATTTACCATGAATCTAAACATACCATGTTCTGTGTAACTATGTTCATGATCCAACTATGGGAGTAATTTCAACTGGCACTTTTGGACTGTGGACAATTGAGAAGGAATCAGGAGGATGGTAGGATAAATATAAATCAAAGAATGCAGCCGAGATAAGGTCCTGAAATTTAAGGAGGAGATAATTCAGTTTGGATATTAGGCAGAGTATCTCATTTAGATTTGATTGTATTCCTAAAATTTAGAGATAGCTATTTTGTACTTATTAGATAGTATAGATATGTTGTAATTGTAGATAGAGTAGACTTGTATATAGCGTAGATATCCTATAATTGTATATATAGGTCACACTCAAATGAATAAAAATAATTCATTCTTCTCCCTAAATAATTTCTGCATGGTATCAAAGCAGAATTCTTTCGTTGTCAAACCCGAGGCATTAATCGCTGCACAACTCAATTTTTTTTTTTTTTTTCCAATCCCTTCTTCTAACAACCTTCAGATTTGCTAATTTACATCATGGCTGGCAAGAGCAATCAGTCTTTCGAGATCATCCCCTTATTACTAGCCAATAACACGGGAGCCATTGACAACAATATGTTCGCCATTATTGGTCATAAGTTGAAATGGGCAGAATTACCTTCAGTGGTCCCAATTCGTGATGATGTTCATATGCAGAAAGGGGAAGGATGATTACTTAACCAGAGCCACAAGCAAACTAGGGGAAGAAGATCCAAAGCTCCGGATTTGGAAATCTAAAAATAATATGGTAATGTCTTGGCTCATTAATTCTATGACAATCGAAATAGGTGAAATTTTTTGTTGTATGACACTACACAAGATATCTAGGAAGCTACTAGGGAAACCTACTCACACGTTGAAAATACCTCATAAGTTGTTTGAGATTGAAAGTATGCTTGATGATTTAAGGCAGGGTGAATCCCATGTTACACAGTACTTTAACTTCTTGAATAAGTACTAGCTTCAATTGGATAAGTTTGATACTATATAATGGAAGGGTTCAAAAGACTTGGCAAAGTATAAACAGATTGTGGAGAATAAGAGATTATACAAGTTTCTCATAGGTTTGAACAAAAACCTAGATGGAGTTAGAGGAAGAATCCTTGGTACAAAGCCTTTACCAAGTATTCGGGAGGCTTTTGCTGAAGTTCTTAGGGAGGAAAGCAAGATGAAGATCATGCTAAAACTTGCAACTCCAAATCTAGAGCATTCAGCCGTAATCACTCGAAGCAACCCACAAACATTCAAACAGAAAAAAAGGGGCGTCCTTGGTGTGATCATTGTCACAAAATAGGACACACACTAGGGATACCTATTGGGAAATACATGGAAAACCACCAGATTGGAAGCTGGCCCATGAAAGGAAGAGTAAGGCAACCTAGCCTCTATGGAGGAGACCAACATTGCCTCAGCACCTAATTTGTTTAGCAAGGAGCAGATGGAATGGCTACAAAACATCTTTGGCAAGGCACAAATTCCCCAATCCTCTACACTAGCATCTGGATCTAGAGCCCACAAAGGTAATTCCTTGCATGCTTTCACTGCTAAACGAGAATTGTCTACCATGTGGATTATTGACTCAGGGGCCTTTGACCACATGACTATGCATATCAATCTCCTAACCAGCTTTCAACCATGTGACAAAGATTGGACGGTAAAGATTGCAGATGGCTCATTGTCAAGGGTAGTGGGAATAGGTTCTATTGCTCTATCCAAGGATATTACTCTAAAATCCGTTCTTTTGGTGCCAAATTTGGACTGCAATCTCTTATCAATCAGTAAACTTACTACTGATCTTGTTTGTGTTATCAAGTTCTCAAAAAGAGTGTGTAAATTTCAGAATCGGACTTCGGGGAAGACGATTGGCAGTGTTGAGGCATGTTCGAGACTCTACCTTCTTAAAATGACTAACTTTGGGAACAACCAAGTTCATTCTAGCAATTGCTACTCCACTAAACACAATGTTTGTCTCTCTAATTTTCATTCAAACAATTATAGTGCAATCATGTTATGGCACTATAGTTTAGGACATCCAAATTTTGTTTACCTTAAGAAATTGTTCCCTTTATTGTTTAAGAATCAAGATCCACATGTGTTTTAGTGTGAAATCTATCAGTACTCTAAAAAAATATTACTGGTTTACAGTGATGTGTGGGAGCCTTCTCGAGTAAAAATATTACTGGTTCTCGTTTGTTTATCTCTTTTATTGATGATCATACTTGTCTTGGGTATTTTTATGAAAGAAAAGTTTGAAGCTGGTCACATTTTCCGAACTTTTCATTCAATGGTGCAAATACAATTTAATGCCAAAATTCAAATCTTAAGAATAGATAATGCCAAGGAATACTTTAACTCAATCCTTGGTACTTATCTTTCACATCAAGGCATTATCCATCCGAGTTCTTGTATTAATACACCCTAATAAAACGGGGTTGCAGAACACAAGAACAAACACCTTTTAGAAGTGGCCAGATCACTATTGTTTTCTACCAATGTCCTTAAACATTTTTAGGGTGAGGCCATCCTTACGACCACTTATCTCATCAATAGAATGCCCTCACGAACCCTCTAACATCAAACTCCAAGTCAGATTCTCCTTACTGCTTTTCCTCATGCTCGGGTTCTTTCCCACATTTCACTAAAAGTCTGTTATGGTCCACTGCAAGGTATGAGACTTGTCCCACATTGGAAGTTTAGGCTTCTGGTGTGGGGTTTATAATCTCTTGGGCACTCTCCCCTTAACAGCTAGCTTTTGAGGGTGAGTTCTACCCAAGGGTTGTAACAGTGATATCAGAGCCAGCCCTATGGCTCCCAGTGCAAGCGAGTGGCGACGGAGGTGACGTCGGCATTGCAATGTTCGCCCGAGACTAGCAGAGGCTAGTGCACAGCTTGCCGTCGTGGGCGCCGGGCTGCAGAGCGTGGTGATATGTTATGGTCCACTGCAAGGTATGAGACTTGTCCCACATTGGAAGTTCAAGCTTTTGGTGTGGGGTTTATAACCTCTTGGGCACCCTCCCCTTAACAGCTAGTTTTTGAGGGTGAGTTCTACCCGAGGGTTGTAACAAAATCTTTCGTTGTTCTGCCTTTGTTTATGTTCACCAACATTTTCGGAGCAAACTTGATCCTAAACCCATCAAATGCATCTTTCTTGGCTATTCTCCTCATAAAAAAAGTTACAAATGCTACTCTCCCAAGCACAAGAGGTTCTTTTCCTCAATGGATGTAATTTTTTTGGAACATCGACCCTATTATCCCAAACCTGATACTTTGGGGGAGAACACACTAAATGATCCTGAAGAATATCAGTTTTGGGATATCCTCTCAATTCCTAGCCTAAAGCAACTTGACTCTATTCCTAGCTAGCAACAACAACAACCTAAGCGACCTGATTCAAACCCTTCTATCAGTCACCACCCTTCCAAGGAACTTCAAGTTTACTCTCGGAGAAAGTCTAATAAAAAAGATAGTGAACAACAAGCATGCCCCAGGATTGACCAAGGTACTGACCCGGATCCGTTGGTAAGAGAAAGTGCCACTATTGGTGAGAATTCTTATATTACAGCTATTAATGAGGACCTCAATTGGCCTATAGCATTGAGAATGGGAGTAAGATCATTCACTCAACACCCTATTCAAAACTACATATCATACAAGGGTCTCTCACCCAAATTCAGTGCATTTATCTCAAATGTAAACAAAGTGCAGGTTCCCACCACTATTCAGGAAGCCTTTCAACACCCTAAGTGGAAGGAAGCTGTCCTTGAGGAAATTAAAGCTTTGGAGAAGAATGAGACTTGGGATATCACAGATCTACCACCTGGAAAACACCATGTGGGTTGCAAATGGGTATTTACAGTAAAATATGAGGAAGATGGGAAGATTAACAGTTTTAAGACCCGCCTAGTGGCAAAAGCTTCGCCCAATCGTATGGTATCGATTACCAAGAGACATTCGCCCTAGTGGCAAAGCTAAATACTATTAGAGTATTGCTATCCCTAGCTGCAAACTTGGATTGGCCTCTCCACCAATTAGATGTGAAGAATGCATTCCTAAATGGGAAGAGGAAGTTGTCAAGTCCTTGAATTAGGACTTGGCAATTTCAGTAATTTCGATCGAGAAAAGAGAGAGAAGGTGAATTAGAATAGAGAGAGAGAGAAGTAATACAGAGAACAAGATTCATTCATCAATCAATCGGTAGTCCCCCATGTGCCGTAGGTCGCCTTATTAACAAGACCTCTAGCTATACAATGATTCTTCTAACCTCCTAACCGTTTTCTCAGACTGTTACAACAGCCTCTCCCGCCTCCTAACTTGCCTAATAGTTTAATAGAGGTAGAGATTACAAAATAACCCCCCAGGATCATGACAATCCCTGCCCCTTGAAAGCATTCTTGTCCTCAAGAATTTAGAGAAGTCCCATGGCCCGTGGAAACTGCTTCAAAAGGTTTGGAAGGTATTCCCAAGTAGTGTGGTTTGGATGAAGCTGTGGCCATTAGACGAATACTTGCGTCAAGGGTACTTTTCCTTCATACATTATCCTCTTCTGTAAAATATCGCGGGGTTCTATTATTTCTTCTGCTTCTTCCGCATTGGGTGGTAATTTTGTCCGAATAGAATCAGTTGTTGCTGTGGCCTTCTTTAACAACGAAACGTGGAAGACCGGATGACTTGTCACTGCTTCAGGTAGCTACAATCTATATGCGACTGGACCTATTTTGGCCACAATAGGATAAGGTCCAAAATATTTGGGGCTCAAGTTAGAGGGTGGCACTGATGTATAGGGCTGTTGCAAGAATCTCCTTACCTTGAGATAGACCAAATCACCTATCTCCAAAGTCCTGCCATTCCTCCTTCTATCTGCTATTTGCTTCATTTGGTTCCAGGCATTGGCCAATTCTTGTTTTAGGACGGTTAACAATTGCTGCCTCTGCTGGAAATACTGCTCCACTTCTGCCATAGTAGGGGAAGACTCAGAAATAGCAGGCAGCAGCGAGGGTCTATACCCAAACATGGCTTCAAAAGGACTCCTCCCAATAGCACTGTGGTAGGTGGTATTATACAACCATTGTGCCAAAGATAGCCACCGATTCCAGGTCTTAGGATTCGTGAAACACATACACCTTAAATATGCCTGTAGGCATTGATTGACCCTTTCCGTTTGACCATCTGTTTGAGAGTGATATGCAGTGGACAAACACAAGCCTACTCCCAATTTTCGGAACAATTCTTGTCAAAATGAACTTGTAAATACCTTGTCTCTATTCGAGACAATAGTCTTAGGAATTTCGTGGATGCTGGCTATCCTATCGAAGAATACTCTTGCCACCTCTTGTGCAGTAAATGGATGAGATAGACTAATGAAATGGCCAAATTTTGTCAAACTATCCACCACCACCATGATTACATCCTTGCCTTCCGACTGAGCTAGACCCTCCACGAAGTCCATAGAAATTCCTTCCCAAGCTTGATTAGGTATTTCCAAGGGTTGTAATAATCCCGAGTAAGCTACGTTTTCATGTTTACATCGCTGACACACTATGCAAGACATCACAAATTTCACTACATTTGGCTTTTGTTTAGGCTAAAAAAATAGTTGTTTGACTTTTTGGTAAGTAGCTCTTATCCCTGATGATAAGTAGCTCTTATCCCTGAATGACCCCCCACCGGTGAACCATGAAGGAATCCTATTATTCTCTCCTTTAATGCACTGTCATTCCCCACTACCAATCTGCCTTTGTACCTGATCAGGCTATTGGATAATGTATAATCTACCATTGCAGTAGGTTGGATTGCCAGCTGTGTTATGATACCTTGAAGCCATTCCAATTGACCGTAACTAGCTTCTAATTCCCCCATCCATTCAGGTACTACCGCTGTGATCGCTTGGCAGGCTGCATTTTCACTACGTCTAGATAGTGCATCAGCCACTATGTTTTCTTTTCCTCTGAGGTAATGAATAATATAATCCAGCTCCATGAGTTTAGAAACTTCTTTCCTTTGTAGCTGAGTATGCAATCTTTGTTGGCCTAGGAACTATAAACTATCATGGTTCGTGTGAATCACAAATGGTTGGCTTTCTTAGTAATGTCGCCATTTATCTACTGCTCCAAGCACTGCTAACAATTCTTTGTCATACACACTTAATCCTAAATGCCTTTGAGACAATGCTTGACTTATAAAAGCCAAGGGTCTCCCTTCTTGTATCAACACAGCTCCCACCCTCGTGTCACATGCATCCGTCTCAACTGTAAATGGCTTGGAAAAATCTGGCAGAGCTAATACTGGAGCTATAGACATAGATTTCTTAAGAGTTAAGAATGCTGCTTTTGCTTTTGGGTTCCACTGAAACCCTTCCTTCTTCAACAACTCAGTGAGAGGTTTGCTGATAATTCCATAGTGTTGCACAAATTTTCGGTAATACCCTGTCAATCCCAAGAAACTCCTTAGCTCCTTCACATTTTTAGGTCTAGGCCACTCCAACATTGCTTGCTTCCACTTTCTTTGGATATGTTCGTACCCCTTCTCCACAGATAATATGTCCCAAATATTCCACTTCCCTCGCAACAAAGGTGCATTTGAAGAGCTTAACATACAATTGGTGAGATTTAAGGATCTCAAATGTAGTGCGGAGGTGTATAATATGGTTCAATATTGGGGCTGTAAACAAGGATATCATCAAAGAATACGAAGATGAATTTCCTTAAATAGTGTAGGAAAATCTGATTCATCAAGGTTTGGAATGTGGCAGGGGCATTAGTCAAACCAAAGGGCATAACAGTAAATTCATATAACCATTGGTGAGTTCTAAATGTTGTTTTATGAATATCAGATGGTGTCATTCTAATTTGATGATAACCAGACCTAAGGTCTAGTTTAGAAAAAATTTGGGCACCATATAACTCATCCAATAGGTCATCAATCAAAGGTATAGGAAACTTATTTTTTATTGTATTGGAATTAAGCTGTTTATAGTCTATGCAAAACCTCCAAGTTTCATCTTTTTTTTTAACAAGGAGGACTAGAGAAGCATAGGGTCTTTGGTTGGGCTGAATAATGGTTGAGTCTAGCATTTTTTTAACTTGCTTCTCGATTTCAGTTTTCTACACAAGAGGGTATCGATAGGCTCGAACGTTGACAGGTTCTGAATTTGGTTTAAGGTGAATTGAGTGGTCCAATGGCCTTTGGGGTGGTAAAGAGCTGGGTTCTACAAAAAGATCCTTAAATTCTACCAATAGTGAATGCAAGTTCTCTGATAAACATACCTTATTTGTGAGTTGGGAACCAATGTCAGCATTGGTGAGTTGCAATTCTGCCTTCCCTTCACTGTCATCTTCTATTTCTTTTGCTTGTATAGAATAGAGTTGGGCTATCTTTCCTCCCTTCTTCAACATCATTTTCTATAGCATTTTTTCTCCAATTAACTTGCACTCTCCTTGCTCCAAATTTCCCAGCAAGGTTAGCTTATGTCCGTCGATTACCACCGTGACTTCTAACTTGTTGAAGTCAAAAGTCAGAGGACTTACACTCCTCATCCAATCTATGCCAAGGACTATGTCACATCCACCCAAGTCTAAAATCCTCAAGTTAGCCACAAATTCTTGCCCTTGCATGATCCACGTAAATCCTAGACATTTATAATGACTGTACATTCTATTTCCATTGCCTACCGTTACCGACAAAGGTGTTATGGCTGTCATGGGACACTAGAGACTTGTCGTTGTGGCTTCATTGAGGAAGCTATGGGTTCTTCCACTGTCGATAAGCATCATCAATCTTCGTTTTCCTGCCTGTCCTTTTACTTTTATAATCTGCCCCATAGGGCTCCCCTTTAGTGCATGGAACGAAATCTCCCCTCCTTCCTCCCTTATCTTCTCTTCTTCTTCTTGCTCCAATACCTCTTCACCAATGATTTCCTCTACTTCTGTTTCTTCTACCATCTTTTCTCCGTCAACTCCTTCCATATTCATCAGCTGTCTTTTGCACTGATGACCCGACCCATATTTTTCTCCGCATTTGAAGCACAACCCCAGTTGCCTTTGCTACTCTATCAAATTTCCCTTACTCCCATTATTATTCACGGTTGCCTTGGAATACTGTTGATTATGCCACGCTAGTAGTGGCCTTGCGTTTCCTCCTCCATACTGTCCTGCTAACATACTGGGTTTATAGGGAACCTTATGTTTCTTGAAAATGGCTTCTAAGGCCAATTCTTGAAGTCTTGCTTTTTCCGCTGCTTGTTTTACGGATATTGGAGTCATCATCTTCCCCACGGGCCTTAGTTCTTCCCTTAATCCACTAATGAAGACGGATACCAAGTACTGTTCCGTAAGTCTGGGTTGTACAGTGCTCACCATAGATCTCAATTCTTCAAATCGGCCTTGGTATTCAATCACCGTTCCTTCTTGTTTCAATTTGTTGAATTCTTCTACTACATCGGTCATGTTTTTCTTCCCGAATCGTTCACATAACCCTTTAACGAATTCGGCCCGGCTTCCCTACATTCCCTCATCTTGAATCCATCCTTGATACCAAGAATCTGCTTCTTCATTCAAATAAGCCACCGCCAAATTTATCTTTTGCTCCTTTGGAATTCTGTAAAATTGGAAAAATCGTCCGCACCTCACCCACCATCGTGGTTTCTTCCCTTCGAACAACGGAATCTCCAATCTTGGCATGGGGATATGGTTCTGAGTCCCTAGCTGGTGATTCCTTCCTATAACTTCTTGCACCGCGCCCTGATCTGCTTCATCCAGAATCCCTTGTGTGCCCACACGATTGCCCTGGCGTGGTAGGATCGGTTTTGAAGTCTGTCGGGGTGGATATTCTGGTGGTAAATGGAATTGGGGTAACGAAGACAGCATGTTTAGCAAGCTGTCTATCCTCTGCCCTTGCATCTCTATTGATTCTTGGCATCGATTTGTTGCTTCTTGCTGCTTCTCCATAGTTGCTTGCATTACTTCCCTCCATTCGGTCAATTCTTCTCGCGTTTGTCGTAAAGTCTCCTGGGTCTGGGTCGCACCCAGCTCCATCGTTTCTAACCGGATCTCCCATTGCTTTAGACGTGTGCCTTCTGCCATTGCGCTCTGAATTTCGAACCTCACAGCCGAATCGTACGGCTCTGATACCATTTGTCAAGTCCTTGAATTAAGACTTGGCAATTTCAGTAATTCTGATCGAGAAAAGAGAGAGAAGGTGAATTAGAATAGAGAGAGAGAGAAGTAATAGAGAGAAAATGATTCATTCATCAATCAATCGGTAGTCCCCCATGTGCCGTAGGTCGCCTTATTAACAAGACCTCTAGCTATACAATGATTCTTCTAACCTCCTAACTGTTTTCTCAGACTGTTGCAACAGCCTCTCCCGCCTCCTAACTTGCCTAACAATTTAATAGAGGTAGAGATTACAAAATAACCCCCCAGGATCATGACAGAAGTCTACATGGAAGTTTCTCATGGAATCTAACTAATCTTATGAGAAACAAGGTATACAAGCTAAAAAGATCACTCTATGGACTGAAGCAGTCTCTTAGGGCCTGGTTCGAAAGATTCACAAGGGCAGTCAAGAAGCATTAATACAATCAAGGCCAAACAGATCACACTTTATTCATCAAGCACTCCTTGGGAGGTAAATTATCTATTCTTATCGTATACATAGATGATATCATTGTACAAGAAATGATATGTCTGAAATCAAGAACCTCAAAGAAGTGCTTGCTAGGGAGTTTGAAATCAAAGATCTAGGAAACCTAAGATATTTCTTAGGCATGGAAGTTGCAAGGTCTAAAAAGGGAATTTCAGTCTCTCAAAGGAATTATATCCTAGATCTTCGAAATAAAACGGGTATGTTGGGTTGCAAACCAGTAGACACACCCCATGGAATCTACTGCAAAATTAGACATTGGCAAAGAAAGTGTCCCAGTTGACAAAGGGAAATATCAACGTTTGGTGGGGAAACTTATATACCTATCACATACTAGATCGGATATAGGATTCTTTGTAAGTATTGTGAGTCAGTTTATGAATGATCCTAAAGAATAACACCTGGAAACAGTTTACTGCATCCTAAGGTTCCTAAAGTTGACTTCAAGAAAATGGTTAATGTTTCAGAAAAACAACAAACCGAGGGATAGAAGTTTATAGTGATGCTGATTGAGCTGGCTTGGTTCTTGATAAGATGTCAACCTCTGGATATTGCTCATTTGTATGGGGAACTCTAAGTCACTTGGTGCAGCAAAAAACAATCGGTGGTCTAAAAGAAGTGCGAAGGTTGAATTTAGAGCTATGGCTCAAGGATTTTGTGAAGGAAATATGACTGAGAAGATTACTACAAGAACTACAAATGACTATTGCTAAACTAGTACAGGTGTTGTGTGATAACCAATCGGCTATCAGTATTGTAAAAAATCCGGTTTATCATGACCGGACAAAACATGTAGAAATCAACAGGCATTTCATCAAGGAGAAGTTAGAAGAAGGAGTATTTCAGTTTTCGTACAGTCCTACTAACAGTCAAGTTGTGGATATTCTCACTAAAGCTCTACTGAGGAAAACATTTGATGAATAGCTACAAGTTTGGCCTGAATAACATATTCAGTCTAGCTTGAGGGGGAGTGAAGAATTGAGAAGGAATCAGAGGATTCCAGGATAAATATAAATCAAAGAATGCATCTGAGATAAGATCCTGAAATTCAAGGAGGAGATAATTCAGTTTGAATATTAGGCAGAGTATCTCATTCAGATTTGATTGTATTCCTAAAATTTAAAGATAACTATTTTGTACTTATTTGATAGCATAGATATGTTTTAATTGTAGATAGAGTAGACTTGTATATAGCATAAATATCCTATAATTGTATATATAGGTCACACTCGAATGAATAAAAACAATTCATTCTTCTCCCTAAATAATTTCTGCATGGACTATGGCCTATAGTGTTCCAAGTGCTGTCATAGCTAACCTAAAACATTATCATGTAAGGATTGATGTCATGATCATAGGTTACTTTCAGTTGGAATCTGTGACTTGATGAGAATGCCAAGGGCTATAAAGCAGGGCAGTTTCTTATGACCCAAATTTTGGTAATCTAATGGGGACACGTGGAATTGTATGGAAGTTCCTAATAGTTATTATTTTTTAATTCTCACATTCAGTTAGTTTCTTGGATGTTATCCCAGGTATATATAATATGTTCGTTTGCACTTTAGTGAGTGCTTCTGATAAACTAAAACTTCATTGAAAAATTGAGATGCTGCTGCATCACTAAAACTTTGGTGTTTGGGCTGTTGCTGTTAACGAGTCTTGTATTAATCTTTTATTTCATGTTCATTTGCTATTGCTTTTTGGTTTTGCATTAAGTGGAGTCATCTCCTCTTCCGAATTCCTGTTTAAACCAAGGACACTTCTGTTTCTATGAATCTGATATGTCAATTTCTTAAAACTTTACTGGTTTTGGAAGCTTTGTTTTTGGTAATCCCGGTATTCTCCAAGATAGATTTGGCTTCCTAAATACATTTATTGGAAAAGGTCATTTATATTTTATAGCATGTGCAACCATACAAGTGTATTCATGTACCCAAAGATAACAAGTGAGCGATGAGAAACTTATTTTTTTCATGTTTTTTGCACTTTACTGCTCCATGCATGATGCGTCAATTCAACGACTGTAGGCTTCCTGCTCCTTATTTATCTTGTAAAGTTTTTTCATCGAGTTACCGATGGTAGTTCAATTTGCGCAATTTTTCAGGTTGTGGGAACCATGGGATATGCAGCTCCTGAATATGTCCGGACCGGGCATCTGAAGTCCAAAAGTGATGTATGGAGTTATGGGGTCTTCCTGTATGAACTGATCACAGGTAGACGCCCAGTGGAGCGTAACCGTCCCAAGAATGAACAGAAGCTCTTGGATTGGGTAAAACTATACCTGGCAGATCCAAAGAAATTTCGGCTGATACTTGACCCAAGGCTTGGAAGGAACAGTCCCATCAGGTCGGCCCAGAAGCTAGCCACTATAGCCAACCGGTGCTTGGCCAGAAATCCAAAATCGCGCCCAACGATGAGCGAGGTGTTGGAAATGGTGAATCGGGCTGTTGAAGCCTCACTAGAAGAAACAAGCAGCTCTCAACCACCGGTAAGAGGCTTGATCCCCAGGGAAATCCCCATGGAAACCAAAGCCAAAGGTAAGAGAAGGATTGTGGATACCAAAACGGAAGAAAATAGTTGGCTACATTGGATGTCATCAAAGCTTGTGCGGACATGCTGACCGCATTCCCTCTTGAGACAAACGCTAAGGTAACAATCCCCCCCCCCCCCCCCCCCCGTCTGTAAATAGTTCAAAGTGCAGCCAAATACATTTATAACCGCTCTCCTGCTACTGTTGCGATTTGGCGGCTGCTCTGGAAACTTCTGGAAGCATGAAAGCGGAAGTTGAGACAAAATAAAACTGAGATTTCCAGCACCGTTTTGGGCTGAAAATGGTTGGCTTGTGACTAATTCTTGTGGTAGAGAAGACTTGATGATGCCATATAATATAATTCAGATAAACTGCTGAGTTTTGATTGATATATAGAGCACAGTGGACATACCTGCCCGGCCCCCAATACATACCCTCTGTTGTTGTTGATACATGCAGTGCTGAACTTTTGACATCGACCTGCTCTAGAAATTCAGAAACTGACATTTGAGGTAGAAGTGACGTGCTGAGGCTAAATGAGTGTTGTGTGTTCAAACTGTTGTTTTATCCTATTTGTAATGACATGCAAGTTTGGCTGCATGTTTACTAGTAGTATCTGTTTGGTTGGATTTGAGTGAAAAAATTATTCCTTGTACTCGCAGGTAAAATTGATGGCTTTGAGATCATATCAAGTGGTTTATGTTGATGCCTTTCTTTTTCTTATGAACATCGATTGTGAGACTCCTACTCAACAGTGTTTCTAAACAATATAAAAAATATCTCAATTAAGAGATGGCCCCACAACACGTGGCACCCACGAGACAAAACCTTCACCGAGGTGCAATTGCACGTATTCCACTCGCTTAGTCTCCGCCTAAAACACTTTATAGGACCTATTTTTTTGATAAACTTAATGACAAATTTTTAAGTAAATCACGTCAAAAATTATTAAAATTTAGTGTTTTTTATTTTGATCACTAAATTTTAATACTTTTTAATGTGATCACAAATGTTTAAAAAATTTTATAATATAGTTACATAAATTTTTTTGACTAAAGTGACAAATAATAAAAATTATTGTGCAATGATAATCAATCATAACGTGTCATTTATTAATATATAATAATATTATTTTATTATTTATCATATTAGTTAAAAAATCTTATATATGATTATATTATAAAATTTTTTAAATTTTTGTTATCATATTAAAAAGAATTAAATTTTAATAATTAAAATAAAAAAAATACTAAAATTTAATGATATTTTGTGTGATTTACCCACAAATTTTCTCCTTTTACTTGCAAAGATAAACCTACAACTGAAGCCGCCGTTGAAGTCAGAGATTACATCTCTTCTTCTGAAAGTGACCCTGGGTGATGGCTCGAACCCAATGGCAAAGCCACGTGACGTGGATCAAATCAACCATCTTTTTATCATTCATTTTGTTTCTAAAAATACACAAAGAACTGACACAATAATATATAATAAATGGGAGAATAATGCCGTACTCAGGAAGAGTTGATGATGCGTGGGGGGAAGCCGCCAGAAATATGATACTTAATTACCAATGGACCCCCTATAGAATGATTTATTATTTATCCGCAACGAAATCCCACGTAAGCAAATACTTACGTGTCGATCATTAACAATTTGAAAGCAAGTTTGCGAGGTGATTTGAGTTTTTAAAATTTAATTGAATATTAAATTTTAGATTTTGTTGAAATTTTAATAGATTTTAACACTTATTAAATTAATTAAAAAATAACGCCTTTTAAGTGAAAAGTGACTGGACATCTGTCTAATTTAGCATGATCTTGATGGCGTGACGCGGACATGGCCATTTGCATGACCGAATGAACAGTGAACCTTATGATAATTAATGTTTCTGTCTATTAATTAAATCCAATTAATTTAATAATAGTAGTTTACAGTAAAACAAGTGAAGTAGTACGAGTTTGAGTTTCCCCCTTCTTATATTTACTACAGTTCATGCATGAATTGTGTATGTATATTATTTGAATTTCATTTATTTATATTTGATCCCTCTTGTTGATAATTTCTTTTGTTAATAATCGAACACAATTACTTCCATTTTCATTTGAAAAAAATAATCAAAATCAAAATAGAAGGAAGAGGGGGAAACCTGTGTGCCAAACGAAATGCAAAGCCCGGAGAGAGAAGAGAGGGAGAATGCAGCCAAAGCCAACGATTTCCTTCTTCTCGCCGCCAAAAGGGACTTTTTATGAGTCGGAAACCGAAAGCCTCCACAATCCGTTTGGAGTTTAATGCCAGACAACTGTATATAAGCCCTACTAAAACTCTCTCTCCTCCCTTAATTGTCCTTCTTCTTCGATCATTATCTTCGTCCGTTTCATTCCCAATCACTCCTCTCTCTCTCTCTCTCTCTCCAGAGATTACTGCCTCAAGGTTTCGGCAAACTGAGAACTCACAGTTTGAATCAATTGAACGCCACCGCTATTCAATCGAAGGCGAGCCTGTTCATCCTCTATGTACGAAATTGATTGATCGAAATTAAAATTTGTGGATTTCAGATTTCTTGGTACTAAAGCTTCGAATATATCTGCACATATATGTATGGATGTATTTGCGTATGGGTTTGTATGTAGACTGGTTGGAAGCAATCGGAGAGATTTGGATATCTACCGTGGTGCTGTTTGATTTCGCCTCTTTTGTTTTTTTTGTTTTTTAGTTTATTTATTTCTTCCGATCTTGGCGTGGTGGATAGTCGTTGCTTCACTCCCTGGAATTGTTTTCGGATCTGTTTTTGTTTTCTCCTCGACTTAATTTTGGCTGCGACGGATTGTAAACCGAGCAGAAATATTTTAGATATGGGGCAGGTTTTGTTTTCATTTAAGAATAGGAGTATATTTAGATTTGCACAGGACCTGGAGAGTCTGGGGGGATATGATTCCTGGCAAGGTTAACCTAATTCCAAGTTGCTTCGCTAGTGGGTTTTAGTTATATGGCCAGCTGGCAGATTAAAGATTTGGTTAGTTGTATCTGAAAATTTGAAATGCAGACAAAGCGTTTGGGCGATGCTGAAGTTGACGTTTTACAGATTTAGATGAAAGTTGAATTTTATTATTGAAATTCTCATTTATTTACTATTTTATGCTCCCTCGTGAACCAAAAATTGGGCTAGGAATTGGTCAAAGAACATGCACTGAGCACACTTCACTGTTGATAAGTTTGGGTAAACAATTAATATGATTTAGAACATCTTTTTGTGAATCTTCTTGATCCCCTGGGTTGTATGCTTAGGGCCAGGGGTTCTTGGGTTGGGCGGAGGAGCAATAGGATGGAGGCATCAATAAATGTTTAGAGGTTCTGAAACATGGAGTTTAGTATAGAACAATATTGGAGCTTTTTTTTCTGTGGAATTCCTGGATTGGTCAGATACAATTGTTTAGAAGACTTTCAGAACATTTGGATTGCATGATTATTTCCAATGTTAATTTCAGATAATTAGTACCGTAAGTTCAGTGGTTTATAGTACATTAAAGATCCTGTGGTGTGCACACTATTGGGGCATATTATTTATTTATTTATTTTTTTCTGAGAGCATGTATATAAATTTGATTCCATATATTAAATATTTTTGTTTGATACATGTCTTGGTGCAATGGCAAGGATGCTTCTTGTCACTTGAGCATCATGGTTTGAAACATAGAAATAATATATGACATACGTGGATAAGGATGTGTTTGTGGGGCCTCGTGCATTGCTTTTCATTTTTTCGCCTGTGGCTTTAGTTTAAGCAAGTGGGCAAAGATGTCTCTTTTTGAATTGTTATTATTTCTCAAATATGGCAGAGAATTTCCTGGATCTTCCATGTGCCATGATTGAAGAAATCACCAATTATATATAACAAACTTACAGACTAAAACAATGTTTACTGAAAGAAAAAGTTTATTTTTTGAACATGGAAGTTTGTTTAGGTCCGGTTGCTCCTTGTCAAAATTTTGTAGTGTACCCATCATTAATGTATTTCTACCTAATATTGTTTTTTCTTTCACTTTTGGTAAATATGTTTTGTCAATATCTTACATTTCTAAGTTTTGACACAAGTCCTTGCACAATCCATGATTCATTATTTTAATTACATATCCATTACAGAAAGAGATCATTTCCTGGATGGAGAATTGAAGGAAATTCACTTTTGCTTTAACTTTATTTAGGAACATAATGTGCCCTTTATGTTGAAAAAGGGGAATATGTAAGCCTTCCTGGGATGGAAAATAGGTCACTTGTGCATTTTCGTTAATTCGTTATAGTGGCTGAAGCATCCAATCAAGGAATGTTGTGTTTCAGAAAGATTCTAAGCAACCAATGTAGTTATGCGAACTAAAAAGTAACTTTAGATTTACTTGCTATGCTTCTTTGTGCCCTTCTCACTTACTTTTCATCAGTACAGTATATTTTATTTTACTATTGATGTCTGAGCCAGATTTTGATTTCAGGAAGTACAAATTGAAGGCAACCCAAGGCGATAGAGGTTTGGTACCAATGGGAGAATCAACTTCCTATTAAGATGGAATCTATAGCTGAATATTTGGTCTGCTTTTTGTAACTGGGAGCAATTGTCCTGGTCTGCAGAAGAGGGACAGCGATATTGTTATATTTGACATAATTTACATAAATATTTCAAAATTAAGAGTTGTATTGACTTGAACTAACCAGAAGAAAGAGAGCTTCAGTATCATTGGGAAGAAGATAGTTTTTTTTTTAATTGGATTGATTGGTCTAAGTAAATATGTGTGAGCCTGATTCTGATGTTGCTCAGTGGGGTCTACGTCTTCTTGATGTTGACCAACTATTTAGTTCTACTTATTTTGGTGACAACAATCAAAGTGGCGGGAACATCTCCCGTGAACAGTACATTCAAGAAAATAATTACAGTACAGACTCTAGCATAGAGAATGATGAGACCATTGCAATTGCTCTTCAGGAAGAATATTCCAAGCTATCAATTGCGGAAGAATCTGAAACCCCACACACAGAGGAACACTTGCAAGCATCATCTATTACTGCTCCTGAGTGGGTAACTCCATCAATAGGGAATTATTATCCTGGTAATTAGAGGCAGCTGCTGCTTGTTTGATTCTTGGATTGTCTTAGCATGTTGATGAGCTTTGCTATGAACTTTTAACAATTTTTCAGGTTACGAAGGTGGCCAGGTAAAGGGAGATATAGATGATATGGGACCCTCAAGTTCATGTTCTAGTCCTGGAAATACATACTATGATGAGGAGGACTATTCCTATAATCTGGAGATAACAGATGAATCTGCTCTGGATGGAGAAGTAGGCAAGAGGTTGAACCAAATGATTCCTGTTCCTGTAAGTGGAACTTGTATATAGTACACCATGTTTTCTGAAGCTTTTTGCCATTCATACACGTGCTGTCTTGTCATGTTTATTTTGCAGTATTTTTCTTTCATCACTGCTGCCTTTTGAACACTAACCAAATTATATGCTTCTCTTCTATATGTATAGGAAATGACATGCAAAATAACGTATGTACTTAAATCGCAAATGAGCACCCCTTTTGTCTTTGCTACCCATGATTTAGGTTGGGTTCATTCTTTGAATGGAAAGCTATGATTGGAAATGGAAAGAAAAGATATTTCCACAGATATTTTTGTTAATGTTCATACAATAAAGGTTTTGGTTTTTTATTCAGGGTCTTAAGCTCTAGACTGAGGAAAGTGCTAGTTACTTTTGGGATTCTATGTACGTGTAATATTATTTTTCAGTTAATCAGCTCTATGTTGAAGCTTCATTTTCATACTCACGTTCTGCTTTTGCAGTTTTCTAGCTGTTTGGAAATTATATGATTTGCAAAAGTTTTAATATCCATGTGCTCGTAGATATCAATTGCACACCTATCTAATCATTTATTCATGTGTTTCTATTTTCTAAGATCTTAGTGAAGAATCATTTTGAAATAAACAAAACATCTGTGGAATCATATTCATCCACTCGGACAGAATTATGTTCTGTTCTTGCTGCTTAGTTGCTTATTGAATTAGAAAATTACACATTTATTTTCACACTGATATTGAAATCTTAGTTCTTAATCTCATGCTAAGGTCAGATAGAGAACCAAGCTCATTACATGCATGCCAAGTTCTGCCATCTTGCATCCCTTTGCTCCTGTTAATTGCTTGGGTTGATCATACTACAATCCACATTCCACATGCATAAAGAAGGTCATTGAACATTTAATATCAGTACTTAGGTCAAGCTATCCATTATACTCAAAACACATTAATCTATATCACAATGTGGGTGGGAAATCTGCAGAAGGAATCTGAGACTTTTGATTTTATTTATTTTTTTGTTTTTTGAGTTTTGATTCTAGAAAAAGAATCTTCTTGCTTTTTTTTGGGGTTGGGGTGGAGATAATCTATTTTCTATGAATGACCTAAGAGTAGTGAAATACTGATTGGAAGAAGGCTCATGTTCCATTGGGGAAATCGAAGATGGAATTGGTTGATTGATTCTCAGGTGATTCTTTTACAAAATCATGCTGCTTCCAAATGCTGGCATCATGAGTGTGATATCCTTTTCAGAATCCAAATAACAACCAATCTGTGAGCAAAACCTGAACTTGGAAAGCAGTAGTAGTAGGATTGAGACTCAAAACTGTCAAGCACAAGAAGGCTCATTAGCTTGGCATCTCTGGCAGGGTGAATAAAATGGTTTTTCTGCTAAGTCTCAAAGTCCTCTTTGGATGTTCAAGTATTTATATAACTTCTTGATCTATACTGTGCATCAGTATTTTGTTATATTTATTATATATAAATGTACAATCATCCACTTTCACTATTGTGTTTACATTTGGTACTATATACTCCCAATATGATGCATGTGTTTTAAGCTTATCCCAGCTGTTTCCATTTCATGTAATTGATATCACCTAGTCCTAGTGGGATTGAGGCTTGTGATTATTGTTATTGTAGTCGTGGCATATTCACTGATTTAAACTATTTATTGGTTTTATGCAGCATGTTCCTAGAATCAATGGTGATATACCTTCAATTGATGAAGTTACTTCTGATCATCAAAGGCTGCTGGATAGGTGCTTTTTGGTTTTTATTTTTGCTTTTTAAGATTCTATTCTTGTTTTCATCATTACTTCCTTTGAGCATGGTATCCCATTAGGAGGTACCCAGATTTATGGGTCTGGACTTAAAGTGGCTTCCATTTAACACTCTGGGGCATATCTTTGGGTGATCTTATGGGACTTAAAAATGGCTTAACGTGTTCTGCACCTCTTAGAAGAATCTCTGATATTCTACTTTTGGACTGAGAAAGAATCAGGGTTGTTTTTTTCCAAGGTTAAGTGGGTTCTACTTGTTCAAGATTGCTTGGCAGAAATTTGAAGAAGCTTAGGTTGGCCTGAACTGGAACTGGTGAAAGATTCTTTTTCAACCATTCCCAACTACTGAATGCTACAGCCGGGTTTAGAAAAATTAAATATACATGTGTATGTTTGTGTGTGATGAGTTATAAGGGCCTTTAAGAATATAAGGCCATAGATAGAAATGATCAGCGAACTAAAATCCATGTAGCTGGCCCCACATAGTGGGATTAAGTCTTGATATTTTGTTGTGTGTATTTTTGTATGTGAATCATTTCTAATGAAGCAAGAAATTTTTATCTATACTCAACATGTGTCAAAGACACTCATTGGACACATAAAATATGCATAAAGGAAGGTTATAGAAACTGGTGTGGGAAATATTTAAACATGACATAGGATGTAATGACCTTGCGGAGCATATAGCCATGCATAGAGATGGCTAGAAGTCTAGAATTCATGTATTGAACCTCACCTAGTGGATTAAGTTTTGTGATTATTGTTGTGACTTGTCCTTGTAGGTCAAAAATTTGATATGTGGAATGTCAGTTTAATAAAAATAGAAGCATGGATAGTGTCATTGTGAGACTTGGAGATCAAGCTTTACCAAGAAAAGAAATGTTCAGATATCTTGTATCAATTGTTCAACCAAAAGGGGAGATTATGGAGGATGTTACTCAATAGAATCAAGGCATGGTAGTTAAAGTGAAAATGTGCATCCAGCATTTTATGTGATCGAAAAATCTCTTTAAATCTAGAAGGAAAATTTTGTTGGACAATTATAAAATCATCTTTTGTTGTATGGTTCAAAATATTGGAGAGTTAAGTATTAACATGTGCAAAATATGAGCTTAATTAAGATGAGAATGTTATGATAAATGACTTACACTCTCGAAGAGAATGTTACGATAAATGTGTGGATAAGAACGAACAATAAGAAATGAGGTTATACATTATAAGATTGGGATGACATCTATTGGGATTTGTGAATAAGCTGTGGAAGATACGATTAAGATGGTTTTGACATGTGAGAAGAACATTGATAGTCTCACCTGTAAGGTGAGTTGATGAAATGGAGGAATTTTTTAGCAAAAGAGGGATAGGAAGACCAAAAAAATTGGTGGAAAACCCCTAAACATGAGATAGGATTTAAGGCCTGCTGTTGTAACATTTTCTATTCTAATTGATAATCTAGTGACTATCAAATTTAAATATTTCATACATTGTTGTATAATGGTATGATTTATAATATAATGTTGCTTTTGTATGTTGAACAATGTTTACATTTTCAAATTCAATTGCATTATTGCAACTATATTAATATGTTTGGTAGTTTGTCAATAATATTCTGTAGATGGGTCACTTTTTTTTGGTTAGACATGGGTTGCATATAGTAAAATGTGTAAAAATATAACCTTTTTCTTATCCTCATTTATTTGTATCTCTATATCCCATGTCAATATAGGTCTATGTTTATATCCATATCTATATCTTTAACTGTACCCCTGCTTATCAGATAATGTAATTCTTCTGATTTAAAAAATGTTGCAATATGTTATGTGGAACCTCTGAAAATAGTTCCTTCTTCTGTAAGTGGGGAGCAAGATATTGGATTATTGATCCCAACATTTTGTAAACATTTTATCACCTCACTTGCAAAAGATAATAATGAAATTCAGCACTAACTCAAATACAAGCCATGTGTTGAAATTTGTCAGAGATCCCAACATTTTCAAACTTGGACCTAATACTTATAACAAATTTTGCAAAAATAATGCTATTTGTATCCTGGTTTATTATATATGCGCATTCTTATAATATTTGTATAAAACATTACGAACCTCTGAAAAATGTTCCTTCTTTTGTAAGTGGGATTTAAGATATTGGATTTATTGATCCCAACATTTTTTAAACATTTTATCACCTTACTTGCAAAAGGTAATAATGAAATTCAGCATTAACTCAAATACAAGCCATATGTTGAAATTTGTCAGAGATCCGAACATTTTCAAACTTGGACCCAGTACTTATAACAAATTTTGCAAAAATAATGCTATTTGTCTTCTTGTTTGTTATATATGCGCATTCTTATAATATTTGTATTGAATATTACGCAAATGTGGTTGTTAGGAAATTGGCTCTTCTTTTACATAATCTATTAACACTTGAAAATCTTTTCTTGGAATTTACTGCATAATTATGAGGATCCTATGCTCCATTTACTTCATGTTTTCTGGGTTTTTCTGCTATTTTACCTTTGTTTTTAGATTTGTGTTATTGATATTGGGTTTTTGACCATGAAGGTTTCTAGTTTAGCAATATGATCCTTGTTTGGAATGTATTAGATGCACAAAATTTTAAACTCAATTCCTTCCTTTGCAGATTGCAATTATATGGCTTGGTTGAACGCAAGGTTCAAGGAGATGGTAATTGTCAGGTTAGATCTTCTCCTTATCCCTCTGCTGAATAGTTGGTTTTTTTTCCAGTCAACTATGATCTTGACTTGAAGGTGATAGGCCACAATTTGAGTTCTTTCTGGTGGTTGTCAAGATAACACTGGCTGTTGCTTGCCTTATGCCCTGAGGAAGTCACACCACAGTATAGAGCAAGATAGAAAACGAAGTGGTTTCCACAGATCATGCACATTCATGTTGATCAGAATCAATAAGGTGCAGTTGTTTGTAATGAGGTTATTCGTAATAAAATAGGAGTCGTGCCAATCGAGGAGAAGATGAGAGAGACTAGACTAAAATGGTTTGGTCATGTGAGAAGGAGACCAAGAGACGCTCATGTGAGGAGAGTTGATGAAATAGAACAATTAGTCAAAAAAAGATGCAGAGGCAGACCTAAGAAGAATTTGGGAGTGACATTAAAGTTTGATATGAAATGTATGGCCTTAAATGAAAATATGACAAAAGACAGAAATACATGGAAGTCTAGAATTCACGTAGCCAACTCCACATAGTGGGATAAAGGCTAGATATGTTATTGTTGTTGTATTCTTTGATATACGACCTTTTTCTTTCTTCTATTTGTTTGTCCGCATGACCACCTCCATGTAAAGTGCATGGACTCTCATATAACTTAATGAGATGAGAACGAAAGTGTAATGTGTTCGACAAAGCCGATTACAGTTTAATATTTTCCTGATATTACTGGAAATGAAAAAAAAGAAGTAAAAATTCTTATTTTCTCATTGTGAAACCAACCCTACACTCCCACTGCCCCCCCCCCCCTCTTCCTGAAAAAAAGAAAAAAAAAAAAAAGAAAAGAAGTGAAAATTTGACTACATTCCATGATTGTGATGTAGCTCTTTGATATTGATTTTTCTGTGAAGTTAGAATTTATAATGGATCATTGTTACATTGGTTTTACTAGCTGACCCCATTCATATGAATCCCTTTTTGGGCAATGATTTTGATGAGAACTCAAGGAAAAACTCACAGAGAATGAATTCAACTCTTCAATTTCAATCCGATTACAAGTAAAATCTGGGCATTTCGAGAGGCCCTTAACTCTCCTAAGACTCAATACCAAAAATTATCCCCTCCTATCTTCTCTCTCATCTACATATTCCCCACCCCCCTCCATAACTGAATTCTGTTATGCGCATTTCCTGGGTTCTTACACAACTCAGTGATTTCCCCATTCTAACCCCTTACACACATGGCTGGCTGTTATGCTAGTCAGCTCATTTACACGCCTGCCCCTTGGACCTTCTTTGATAAGTCAAATGGACCGGGGGCCTAACATTGCTCCCTCCCCTAACTTTCACCTTGTCCTCAAGATGGAAAAATGGAAATTGCTGCTGAATCACTGAGTAGGGCTCCCAAGTGGCTTCCAGTGGTGGAAGCCCCTTCCATTGAGTCAACACTTCTGCTCCTCGCATGTTCTTGCCAGCCCTCGACCGCACTCCTAGCATTGTTGTTCCACCACCATTTCCAGGTCTTCATTAAGCTATTGGGGCATCTCCATAGTAGCCTTCATTGCACCCTTAGCCTCCCGTAATTGGGACACGTGAAATGTAGGGTGGATTTGGCAATGTGGTGGTAGTTTCAGTTTGTAAGCTACAAGACCAACCTTCTTCTCAATATCAAATAGGCCATAATAACGGGCAACTAGTTTCTTGTTTGCACGAGCATCCATGGACCTTTGTCGGTACGGCCTTAGTTTCAAATAAACTAAGTCTTCTGCTTGGAACTTTACTTGTCTTCTTTCCTGATCTGCCCTCTTCTTCATTACTACCTGTGCCCTCAACAGCTGTGCCTTCAATTCATCTAGGATTACATCCCTTTCAATCATTTGTTGCTCCACCATCGAGACAGGGGTAGTGCCCTTCTCAAACCGCAATAAGGGAGGCGGTTCCCTCTCATACACCACTTGAAAGGGGGTTAACTTGGCAGCTGTGTGGTAGGAGGTATTGTACCATAATTCAACCCAAGGTAACCAAGTGAACCATGCCTTCAGTTTGGAGGAAGTAAAACATCTCAAGTAGGTCTCCAAAGTCCGGTTGAGTACCTCGGTTTGTCCATCCATTTGCGGATGATAAGCTGTACTTGTTTTGAGTTTGGTGCCTTGTAATCGGAAAATCCCCTCCCAAAATTTGCTCATAAAGATTTTGTCTCTATCCAACACAATAGACCGAGGAACTCCATGGAGCCTCACCACTTCCCTGATGAAAGTTCCAGCCACATCCCCTGCTATAAATTGATGTTTAAGGCTAATAAAATGCCCATACTTGCTAAGTTGATACACCACGACCAAAATTGAGTCCACCTTGTTAGATTTTGGTAGTCCTTCAATAAAGTCCATGGCGATGTCGTCCCAAATCTGGTTAGGAATCTGCAGTGGCTGTAATAGTCCCCTGGTGCCAAGGTTATATATTTGTTTTGTTGGCAAGTCGAACAGTACATGCCGATGCACGTCTTTCTTCATAATCGGCCAATAGACATTCGTCGCCACTCTCTTGTAAGTTTTTAGGAACCTCGAATGACCTCCCATGCTTCCATCATGCCCTTCCTGGAGTATCAACGGAATTAGTGTGGATCCCTTTGGTAAGTAAAGTTGTCCCTTGTAGATGAGATGCTTGTCCACCAGCTGAAAATTAGGATAGGAGGAGGGGTTAGTTTGCAGCTCCAGAATAACTTTTTGTAGTCCTTCATCAGCTTCTACCTCGCTTGCTACCTTCTCCAATTGGACCACCCTAGGCACTATCAAAGCTGTTGTGTGACAGATTCTGGACAGCCCATCAACCGCCTTATTCTCCATCCCAACCCGATAATGTATCTCAAATTGGTACTCCATCAACTTCACCATCCATTTCAAATATTCAGGACATACCTCCCGCTGCTCCATTAAGTACTTGAGGCTTTTTTGATTCGTTCTAATAAAAAATTTTCTACTTAACAAGTAGTGCCTCCATTTTTGTACCGCAAACACTATGGCCATGAGTTCTCTCTCGTAAACTGATTTCTTCCTCGCCAATTGATTGAATGCTTGGCTGAAATAAGCGATCTGCCTCTGTTCTTGCATCAAAACTGCCCCTATTCCATGCCCCGAGGCATCAGCTTCAATGATGAAGGGCTTCCCAAAGTCGAGCAAGGCTAAAACAGGTAAGGATACCATTTTTGTCTTGAGTTGCTGGAAGGCCTGTTCAACAGCCACATCCCAAAAGAAGTTATTTTTTTTTTTAATTTATCCGTTAGAGGCCGAGTCAGCTTACCATAGTTTCTCACAAAGCGTCTATAATACCCCATGAGCCCAAGAAACCCTCTCAATTCCTTTACCGTTGTTGGAGTAGGCCAATCTATCATTGCTTTCACCTTGTTGCTATCAGCTAAAACCCCCAGATAAGAAATAACATGGCCCAAATACTCAATTTCTAGCTGCCCAAACACACATTTCTTTCAGTTAGCCACCAGATGGTTGTCCGCTAACACCCTTAAAACACATCATAGGTGTTGCTCATGCTGTTCCAAACTATTGTTGTACACCAAAATGTCGTCGAAAAACACCAACACGAATTGCCTCAAATAATCTCTGAAAATTTCATTCATCAACACTTGGAAGGTAGTCGGAGCATTCATCAACCCAAAAGGCATCACTAGGAACTCGTAATGCCCTTCATGAGTCCTAAATGTTGTCTTTGGAACATCCTCGGGCCGAACTCGAATCTAGTGGTAACCAGATTTTAAGTCGAGTTTGGAAAAGACCCTGGCGCCGTGCAACTCATCAAGTAGCTCATCTATAACTGGAATGGGGAATTTGTTTGAAACCGTAACCTTGTTCTAGGCTCTATAATCGACACAAAAATGCCACCTCCCATCCTTCTTCTTGACCAATATTATCGGGTTGGAACTAGGTTGAATGATTCCAGCGGCCAACATTTCACCCACCAACTTCTCAATCTCATTCTTTTGTAATTATGGATAACGATAGGGTCTTACACTCACCGATGAGGATCCTGGAATTAGGTTTATGGCATGGTCTCTTTCCCTGTTAGGTGGTAGCCCCTCCGTAGCAGTAAACACCCTTCCAAATTCAGCTAATGCCCCTTTCAATAATTATGGAACTGTTCTCTTATCTTCTTCAATCTCAGCTGCCAATGTCCCTAATAAGATACCAATGTCTTGCTCAAGCTAGGATTCCCTTGCAAAGTTACAGCCATGTCTCATACTTGAAACTTCATGGTGAGAGTTTTCCAATCCACATTCATCTTGCCCACTGCTGCTAGCCACTTCATTCCCAGAATAACATCCGAGCTTCCCAACTCCAAGGGCAAGAAATCTTCCACAATCTGCAAATTTTGGAGCTGAAGCTTCACTCCCTTGCAAATTATAGCCCCTTGAACTGCCACTCCCGTCCCCATAATCACACCATACCCTGCCGTTTCCTCCCTGATTAGGCCCAACAGCTGCACCAACTCCACAGAAATAAAGTTATGGGTTGCTCCTCCATCAATAAGGACCACAATCGATTGTTGCTCTATCTCCCCTTTTATCTTCATTGTTTGGGGTGTTGTCAATCCTACCACAGAATTTATGGACAGCTCAATGGCCTCACCCCTTTGGGCTGGTTCCTGTACTACCTCTCTCTTTCGACTAATGCACTGGTTGTCTTCTTCCCCCCTTACCCACTGTTCCTCCACCTCTACTTCTTCATTATATATCATCATCACCTGCAGCTCTTTATTCTTACACTTGTGGCCTATCGTATACTTTTCATCACACCTAAAACATAAGCCTTTATCTTGCTTGGTCTTCCATTCGGCCTCACTAAACCGTTTCCAAGGCTGATTACTCACCCTCCCATTGTTTTGGGGCCGAGATGGATAAAGGGAGTTCACTGCAATAGGTTTAGAGGATGGTTGCGCATGGGGTTGAGGACCCCCACGCTGGTAATTCGGAATAGTGAGAGAAGGGGGTTGGCCTCTACTCGAAGTCGACCCTGCTAAATTTCCTTGAAGCACAAGGTCCCTTTCTTATATAAGTTGCGTCAGATCCATCATTTGCTCCAAGCTCCTTGGCCTCAACACCCTCAACTCAGCTTTGATCTCCGGACTAAGATCGTTCATGAAGTGCCCTTCTAGCATGGCTTCTGGCAACTCTTCCAAAGGCGACGCCAATGTCTCAAATCACTGGTAGTATTTTGAAACAATACCCCTTTGCCGAAGAGCTAAAAAACGCTTGTGTGGGTCGGAATCTGCCTCGCAACAACATTTTGAAATCCTCCCAAGTCCTCACCCTTCGCCGTTTTTCTTCCCACTAGAACCACGAAAGAGTAGGGCCTTCCAAACACACAACCGCAATATCCATCTTCTACCCATCTGTTAGCCCATTCACCGAGAAATACCTCTCGGCCTGAAAATCCAACCATCTGAGTCCCCTCCATCGAATAGCGGCATTTCCAGCCGACGTCCGCCAGTTTCTAGATGCCAGCCTCCCTTGAACTTCTCTGTTTCAGCTCACCTCCCACTCGCCTCGAGTGTCGCCTCCAAATCACCTACCCCCGGTGAGAGAAAGGGGGTTGGCCTCTACTCAAAGTCGACCCTGCTAAATTTCCTTGAAGCACAAGGTCCCTTTCTTATATAAGTTGCGTCAGATCCATCATTTGCTCCAAGCTCCTTGGCCTCAACACCCTCAACTCAGCTTTGATCTCCGGACTAAGATCGTTCATGAAGTGCCCTTCTAGCATGGCTTCTGGCAACTCTTCCAAAGGCGACGCCAATGTCTCAAATCACTGGTAGTATTCTGAAACAATACCCCTCTGCCGAAGAGCTAAAAAACGCTTGTGTGGGTCGGAATCTGCCTCGCAACAACATTTTGAAATCCTCCCAAGTCCTCACCCTTCGCCGTTTTTCTTCCCACTGGAACCACGAAAGAGTAGGGCCTTCCAAACACACAATCGCAGTATCCATCTTCTACCCATCTGCTAGCCCATTCACCGAGAAATACCTCTCGGCCTGAAAATCCAACCATCTGAGTCCCCTCCATCGAATAGCGGCATTTCCTGCCGACGTCCGCCAGTTTCTGGACGCCAGCCTCCCTTGAACCTCTCTGTTTCAGCTCGCCTCCCACTCGCCTCGAGTGTCGCCTCCAAATCACCTACCCCCGGTGATTGTTCTCCCAACTTTTCCTTGTTCTCCCTCTCTCATTGTAGTTCCTCCCACCTTGCTCTCATCCATTCAAACTGTTCCAGTAGGGAAGTAATGTTCTTCTCCACCGATCGAACCTCACTTCTCATGGCATTCGATTCATTCTTCATGGCGTCCACGCTCAGTTGTACGCTATCCAATCTCGTCTCTAAATCTCCAACTCGATCCGTTAAGTTCACCATTAGGATCACAGTGCTCTGATACCAAATTGATGAGAACCCAAGGAAAAACTCATAGAGAATGAATTTAACTCTTCAACTTCAATCCGATTTCAAGTAAAATCTGGTCATTTCGAGAGGCCCTTAACTCTCCTAAGACTCAATACCAAAAATTATCCCCTCCCATCTTCTCCCTCACCTACATATTCCCACCCCCCTCCATAATCGAATTCTGTTATGCGCATTTGCTGGGTTGTTACACAACCCAACGATTTCCCCATTCTAATCCCTTATGCACATGGCTGGTTGTTATGCCAGCCAGACCATTTACACCCCTGCCCCTGGCCCCTGGCCCCTGCCCCTGCCCCTTGGACCTTCTTTGATAAGTCAAATGGACCGGGGGCCTAACAGATTCATGATTGATTTTTCTGGAACATGTAGACCTTAAAATTTTCCACTCAATTTGATAAGCTTTGTAAATTGTTATTATCAAAATTAGTTGATTGATTTATTTTCTAATGAATGCTTGTTTTGGAGTTCATGATCTCTAATAGGTTAAGTTGCATGAAGCTCTTGTCATCATATCCTGGTTTCTTTCTGTATTGAAGTTTTCCAGTTGTTGTGTTGCTTTATGCAGTTACAGTAGTTTGTTTATTTGATAGAATCTGGATTGGGGACTAGTCTTGGTTAAGCATTTATCTAATGTCTGATATGACGGTTATTTTTTTGAAATTCTTCTACTTTGATCGATCACAGTGCTTTCTGTTGTCTAGCTGCTTTTTAGATTTTCTTCTTCTTCTTTTTTTTTTTGTAAGTATACTGGAGGTAGTTCACTCTTTTTCCCCCCCTTTCAGTTTCGTGCTTTATCAGATCAATTCTATCGCACCGCAGAGCACCACAAGTTTGTGAGACAAGAAGTTGTTAATCAGGTGGTCATCCTTAGAAGTTATATTTTATATTTTTGAAGAACTTGAATACTATGGAGCTTCTTATGGTGTAGATAATCTGATCCTACCTATCATTATGTCTCTGTGATGGTTTGTGTTTGCAGCTTAAGTCTTGTCAAGACATGTATGAGGCATATGTTCCAATGGAATATGATGACTATTTGAAGAAGATGTCCGAGTATTACTTAAAATATTCTGTTTTGTTATTCTTCCTACTTTTAACATTATTTGCAAAATAGTAATATTTATGCCTTTGTATTGCTTAAACTAGGAGTGGTGAGTGGGGAGATCATGTGACACTGCAAGCTGCAGCAGATTCGGTATGGGTTGTGGATCACCAAGATTTTTTGTGTTCCAGTCATTAGTATTAATTTTCCTTGTCATCTTAGCCTATAATTTCTGGTTGAAATGTTTGTTCTGAGTTTGATTGTAGTTTAGTAATATCTTATACAGTAAGGTTTTTGATATTTTGTAATTAGTGAATTTTGTTAATTCTTTAAATAGCTTGCTTGTTAAGGGACTAACAATGGAAATTTTATTGGATGGGCAACCATGCCATCTGCAAATTGAAAAGATACTTGAAACTTAATGGGAGCTTAATGCCAATCTGTAAAATATTTGTTCTTGTTGCTACTCGTACTCCACTTATTATTTCCAAAATAGTCATCCTAATTAATATTCTTTTTTAAAAACATGTAAAATTCCCTTGTTCACTGAAGAACATTTTCTCACCCATCTTTTGTGTGGAAAATAATGTTTTTCTAAAGAACCAAATTTTCATCAAGCTTCTCTCCACCTTACTCCCAGATCTTTGGAAGATTGTAACATTGAACACTCATGAGTCCTTGTATGGAAGTTTAGGAAACTAATAGCCCTACTTTTCATTTGTCTGATTCCACTTAAGATTTTAAAACTTCTTGAATTGTTAGACATCCATGCCTTCCAAAATCGACTTCCAGTTTGGTTTCGTGCAAATGATGTCAACTATTGGAATAAGAAAAAATTACAATTTGAGTTCAAGTTATCAAATAGATTGGATGATGGAAAGATTTGAGTTGTTTCAAAAAGATCAATCAACATTGGACATGCTGAGAGGCTAAAGCAAGCAATTTTAGCTGAGGAGTATTCTATATGGTCCACATTCATCAATTTTAATATTCTATTGTAATTCATAAATGTTATATTTGTTGGGGATTCTCCTTTGTGACCAGAAGGTCAGAGGTTCAAATTGTGATGGGGAGCCTCATGCACTGGGGATGCCCTTGGTTATCATTAAGAATTTTTTATATGTTTTTCTTCATAAATGTTATAAAGGTCAAGCAGAATTTATCAGGTTTTAAATGATATCGATGTTGAGCTTTTATGGAGTTCCTTGGAACTTCTCTCGGGTGGTTTTGCACTGCTACATTGCTCAATGTGGTCCATTCTGGTAGAGAGGAATTGCCTATCTATCAAGGAGTGGAAGCTCATTGTTCACAAAGATGATCCTTTTATTTCTATGTTTTGGGAAGGCTGATCTAGCCCTTGGGAACTTTTATGG
Organism: Diospyros kaki; assembly: GCA_036245055.1. Classification (NCBI taxonomy): domain Eukaryota; kingdom Viridiplantae; phylum Streptophyta; class Magnoliopsida; order Ericales; family Ebenaceae; genus Diospyros; species Diospyros kaki. The sequence goes on from BSEG01000009.1 coordinate 40,418,858, forward strand.
GTTTCTTAGAAATTTTGATCCTCATGATTGTATGGTCTTTCATTTTTTTATGCAGTTTGAATGCTCGCCCTATCTCATCTGCTACCTTCTCAAAATGTGTTTGAATGCATTCATTAGACGTTTTAGTGCCTTTATAATGTACATGCATGATATTTATGTATCCTTATACATAAGTGTGTGACATCCTGATGTTTAAGTTATGAGATTTCTAGCTGGTTCTGTTCAAATATTCATTTCACCCTATTCTAATATATTTTAACGTTGTGTTGCAGTATGGTGTAAAAATTTTGGTCATCACTTCATACAAGGATACTTGTTACATCGAGATCCTTTCAAAGTTTCCGAAGTCCAAACGAGGTAACTGTCTATCGTTTCAGTTTATTCGATTATTAATAACAATTACATCCCAACCCATTATACCAAAAATAAAGGTAGTTTTTCTGTTAACAAAGTCCATGAACAATTTTCTTCTAATAATTAAGCATCCAATATACTTTTTTTTACTTGTTAAATATACTTCTTTTTTAATTTATTAATTATTTATAACATTCTTTTTGGAGCATTATGGCCCATTGTTTAGATTTCATCTGATTAGAACTCCATGCTTCTTAGATATTAGTTTGTTATATTCTCCTTAAGGAACCTGTAAGGAAATAAATAGAAACTAGTTGTGGTACATCTTTTGGCCACCATGTTATTTTGGACTATAGTTTACTATTTTTGGAAGTTAAAATTTCATTTAATTAAAATAACACTGATTTCATCAACATAAATTGTGTAGTATTACACAGGATCAGGCAGTTCAGCCTGGAACTAGCAATCTTGTAGTCTGATTCAATATGTTTTGTGGGCAGCTAAACCTGTTTATTTTCAATTAGTTCCCAAATTTCTACCTCACCTTGTTAAATTAAGGCTTATGAGGATGATGGTATTGATTTCTGGATTTCTACGGTAGTTACAGAATTTTGCTTCAATATTTGGTTAGAACTTTGGCTGAAAATGTGGACTGTGAATGAATTCATGGAACCTGCAAATTTAGCCACTAGAACCCCTTTAATTTAGTTGATGTTTAAATTCCAAAGTTGCTAGAATGCCCTTACCTTTTTAAGCCCATGAGGTGGTAATATGTGCCTGTTTAAACAAAGGAAAACCTCTTCAAACTTTTATAAAAGATGCTAGTAGGTCTCAAGTGCTTTATGGCCATGGTATTAAGAGTATTGGCTGGTGTACCACATATACGTATTTTTGTTAAATTGCTTACTATAAGTCATGGCCATGGATACAGATGGGTGGAGGTCTAAAATTTATGTAGCCAACCTCACCTAGTGGGATTGAGCCTTGTGATTGTTGTTGTTGTTGTTGTTGATGTTACTGCTTACTATTAATCATATAGTTATTGTTATTTAATTTATGACAGTTGAAACAATGGTTGAACAAATGATATACAGTTCCTTTCTGAGTGATATTGCTAGAATAATGTTGTATGTTTGTATTGGTCATCTATAAAATTATTGAGTGTTGCACTGTCAGCTATTGTGATGATGGCCTTGCAAGAGATATGATCATGGATTGATGTAATTCGAGAGCTATTTCATGTAGCAGTCTTAACTGGTGGGATTTAGGATTGTTGTTATTATTGAAGACATATTTGGAAGTGAATTCAATGGATTCTAACTGAAATCTGGATTGCATAGATCACAGATCCAAATAGAGTAACTACTAAATAACATTTTTAAATACTTCAAATTTAAAAACTTATATAATAAAATACTATGATTTTCACTATTTAGAAAAATGCCACACTTTCAGCCATGCTAGGAGCTTGCCAATGTGGTGATTCTACACTCTATGAAACTTGCCAACAGCAAGTTTCTTAGAAATTCACTGGTCCCAGTGGTGAATTGCTGTAAAATGGGGAAAAAAAAGAAAAGAAGAAAACCAGCCTAATAACTAAATAATTGATACCCGCCAGTGCCACGAGCGTTTTACAAGACTGTAAGTGATTTGTTGGAAAGTGTAGTATTTTGCTTCTACATAGTTTGAAAGTTGTATTTTTTTAAGTAACCTTATAAATTGTAGAACTTAAAATAAATCTTAGTAAATGGTGTATACAAAAATGTATTTATCAATCATGTGCAGTGAAATCTAAATTCTAGCAAATAACAAGCGACAATATGCATCATCCTATAATTGTGATAATCCACTCAGTTTGATTGGATGAAACTTGATATCAATAAAATTTCCAATCAGTAGACATTTCCTCGTGTCTTTAGCTTGTTCTCATGAGCTGCTTCTAAATATTCTTGCTGCTTTAATCATTCTGGGATAGTGAAGACACTCATGGGACAGTGAAAAAATAAAAGTAAATTAAGAAACATATATGAAAAAGTAGTCCATCTGCATCACAGAATATTTTCTTGTGATTAGTGAGATTTGATGTTTGTTAGGGTTGAATTTAACAAACAATTTCTCATGCCCTTCCTGTTTCAAATTTGGCAGTGAAGTGACTAAGATGATGTTTGCTAGAAGACTTGATCAGAAGCCTTCTCCTTGAATCCTAGCAATATCTCATCCTCAAATGAAATGATAGAAAGGGTAGCATAGACAATTTAAATAAGAACTTGCAGAAATATATAATACAACCCCTTGATTGAAGGAAAATTTGTGTTAGCCAGCCTATATGAGGCTCCAGTTGCACGTATGACGTATCGATGACAGAAAACAGGGAAGATGTGAAATAGAATGTAAATGCTTTATGAACCTTGGATACATGTCTGAGGGAAATATGGGTAATTGTTCTATACGGTTAAAAGATAACTTTTCCTTTCCCCACTTGAACCTACTTTGTTGTGGCACTCTATAGATACCTACTATAATGTCTTAAACTCAATCTACCATAATGTCGAAGAAAAACTCATGGAAATTTGTCTCTTGGTAGCATTGATCCACTTTTACATGTGTATGTAGATATGTACATCATTTGTTCTATTTCAACTCTTACCTTTTTTACTTTGTATTTGAGTAATTACCAATGTCTGTTGCATTTAAAAGAAGTATAAATTTTAAAATTTATTAGCTTTTATATTTACTTATTTTTAGGCTTACTTTTTACTCTAATGGCAATATAACAAAGAAAACTAATTACTTCTAATTTTGTTCCTTAGCAGTCATTTTCTTGAGCTTTTGGGCAGAGGTGCACTACAACTCTATCTATCCCCCGGGAGGTGAGTGCTCTTTAACTTTTCACATTGAGGATGACAAAGCTTTGCGCTGTACTGTTAATTCAATTAAAATTAGTGGCAGAAGTGGTAAACCTGTTCTTAGAAATTTTATCACCAAACAATAGCAGCATGCACCTCATCTTTCTTCCAAGTTTGTTGTTGTTTCCTTTGCTGGTTGCATGTTACCACAACTTGCTTGACGCTTTTCTCTAGTATATGTGTACGTCCACTGGCATGCATATCTCCAATATATTCACCAAGTTGTTGGGATTTGTTGAAAAAAATTGCATATATTTCTAACAATTTGACCAGTGAACTTGCTAGGATGGTCTTTATTTATATTTTAGTGCTTGTGATTAGTACACTATCTTCTTGCGATTCGGCCTTGGCCTTGCCTTGCCTTGATTTACTATAATGCAACGCTTTCCTTGTTTTGGATTTTAAACAGAAGAATTACTGCCCTGCGATCCCAAGAGGAAGAAAAAGTGGTGGTCCTTTGGAAGCAAGCATTAGAGAGGCTCTTGGCTCTGTGCCATGAGAAGGGCAGTTATATCGAATCCCTGGTGGTGCTGGTGACGGCTTTCTTACATTGATGATGCCTTCTTGTTCACAACTGATGATGTACATAAATTTACTATTATAATAGCCTTTGTGTTCATTATTTCTCATTGCTCTGCAAATATGGCGCTGTCCATGCATGCAGCTAACTTTTTAAATCGTGACTGCATGCTTATGACATTGGGAGATTTATTTAGAGAAGTTGATGGCAGTAATAACAGGGTGGAAAATTCATTGAGCTTCTATGGTTTGTGCTTGTGTCAATGAAGCAAAGGTGGCTTCATTCATTTGCTGGCAAATGCTGGGACGTGAAAAATTTATTGAAATCAGTCTGTACAGCAGGGCGTGATAAGGTAATCATAGGTTCAAGTTGTGGAATTTCGTTTTTGCAATGGTAAAAAGATTTTCTTTTTTCTTTTTTTGCCTTTTCCTTTTTGCAACTTTATTGTTGAAACCAGTCTGTAGGAGACTGTTTTCTTATTGATAATTGGAGTAGGAGAAGTTGTATCATGTCTATGTAGTGTCTTCCAAGATGCTTGCTTCATGGCATGGGCTGGTACGTAGAGATTGTGATTATAGTGTCAATGGTAGTACTCTTCAAGTTTCCCCATTTTTAGAAGAAACTTTCAAGATTAAGAATCCAGTCCCCCTCAACACCTTTCTTTGGGTGGTGTTTGATATTGAAGCCCCATACCTACATCTATATTACAATGAAATAGTAATATTATGTCATTAATTCATTTTTTGTTTGGAAATTACGTTATTTTATCTATATAACATAGTTATAATTAGTAAAAAGGAAAACAATCAAAATGTTTCTTTTTTACTTGAGGGGAGATGAGTTTTACCATGTTTAGAAAAAAAATTAAGGACCGCTTATTAATTCCTAAAATTTAGTTTGAGTTTAGTGAGTTTTAGTAAACTTTAAGATGGGTAATGTCCCCAAGGGGTAGTAATAAATGTACTTGAATGTGAATTTATTATATTTTAGATTTTAATTCTAAACGTTTTTATTGATTGATATCAATGCACATATTTTGATTCATTTAATTGATTAATAAAATTATTTCAAAAATTAAAAAAAAAGATTTAATAAAATAAAGTGTTTTTTTAGTATTATTTTTTAATATTTATTAAATTAATTAAAATATATATCACATAATCACTCTCATTAAATGTGTGGATCCAATAAAAAATAAAAAATGGGCTCATGCCTGAGCCTTATTTTGTGACACTTAACGAGTTGAATGAATACAATATTATTTAATTAAAGGATTAAAAATAAAAATGACAAAAGAGTTTCTTGACAACTGAACCACAGTCACAGAGGCAGCAGCCACTAGCGAGAGGCGGGTGGTCGGTCTCCACTCTCCACATTCAACCCCACCTTCTCATTTAATTATGAATAACAATTTTTTTCTAAATATAAATTCCTTCAAATGAAATTATACCACCGCCCGCCGTTGATGATTTCTTAATATAATAAATGTATTTTATTTTGAAATATTTAATTAAATAATTACATTATTTTTATATTAAAAATAAAATAAAATAAATACATATTTAAAAAAAAAAAAAATAAGACGGAACCTTTATATCTTAACATAATCCTTTATTTGTCAATGCATTTTTTGTATTATTTTGATTATTGTCAGATACAACAATAAATTTATTTGATTAAATTTTTTTTCATCAAATTGCCTAAACTTATAAAAAAGAAAACAGTCAGAGAACACGAGAAAGTCAAATACTAAAGATGATGAAAACTGTATTGAAACTAATATTAAAAAATATATTTTCTGAAATAAGTGTCTACTCATTTATAAAGGAGCATGAAGTAATCTTAAATAGTTTGGTCTTTTGACTTTTTTTGATCTTTTAATAAAATTTTGCCTATGATACGATAATTTTTTTTTTAAATGTTAGTAGCAACCTAAGACATGTTTTATTTAAATGGTGTCCCAAAAAAATTAGAAGGCTAAATATCACAAAATATTTTTTTAAAAATAATTTTAATTTTTATATAAATTGAGTGCGTAATAAATATTTAATGAGATTGAAAAATATTAAATTAGGTGAATCACTTGTCAATAATAATAATAATAATAATAATAATAATAATAATAATAATAATAATAATAATAATAATAATGTAAAATTAAGTAAAATGTTGATATAAGCTTGTGAATTATAAAATATGATAATAATGTTTGAATAATTATAACTTAATTTAAATGGACACCAACTAAAAATGATTTGTTAATTGATAAACAATAAAAATATAATACCATCCATTTACACTCTAACAACATAATTTAAATCCACAATATTAGAACATGACATGTTTTGTGACCATCTACACCACAATAATATCATGATGTATCTTGCATTCATTGACAACATGTTACCTTTATAATGATACTACGATGCTATTTGAAATTAATAACATATATAACATAACTAGTTTAATACCCGTAAACAATAACGTAATATTATTAAAGTCATAAATTATAAATTATACTCAATTTATTTTTATTTAAAATTATTTCAAAATAATATATTCTTCACGACACAAAACCACTTAGTCAAAACTCGTAAATAATAGTATAATATTATTGTACTCATGAACCATAAAAGATACATAATTTTATACATTTAAAACTAATGTGCTCTTGAAAACTAATAATGTGATACAATATCACTTAATTAAAATTTGTGAACGACAATGTAATGTCATTAAACTTGTGAATTATAAAATATACTTAATTTAACTTTAATTGAAACATTTAAAAATAACATAATTTTTGAAAATTAGCAACATGACAAGACCAAGAAGATAATATTATTAAACTTATGAATCATAAAGTGTAATCCTTCTAACTTTAACCGGAGATATTTAAAAATAACATATTCTCAAAAAATTAATAACAAGATAAAATACTATTCACATGAAACCCGTGAGCAATGACGTAATATTATTATACTCACAAACCATAAAGTACACTTAACATAAATTTAACTAAAGACATTTAAAAATAATATGCTTTTTGAAAACCAACAACACGAGACAATACCATTCATTTAAAATTCATCAACAATAGCGTAATACCATAAAACATAACTCAATTTAACTTTACAAATACATCTAAAAATAACATGTTCTATGAAAACTAACAATACGATACAATACTACTCATTTACAACCCGCCAACAACATAATAAAGTGACACAATACCACTCACTTAAAATCCATAAACAAAAATAACAAAAGTCATTAAACTCTCGAATGAAACAAAAATAACATGATAATACCCAGTTGAACTCAAATAATGCAACATAATGGCTATGAGAATAAGTAAACCTCAACGTGACATAAACCCAGCGTGTCCAAAGGAGACGAATTTGGCGACAACCACAAGGTAAAGTGATCGGTGGGTGGGTCTTGTCTTATTTTTTCCTAATTTTTGGACTAAAATTAATGTCACACAACCAAAAGGGACCACAATGTATATGAAATTTTAGATAATTTACATTTGCAAACTCTCCCATTTTATACACATCATTAATTCAGGACGACATAACAACAATTAACAAAGAGAAAGAAAAAATGAATTAAAGAGATAAAAGAACACATTAAACAGAACAGACCCACTGACCACTGCCAACCAAAACACCCATAGATATTTCAAACTGGCTGAAGGCTGAAGCTGATCCCCAAAAACAACATTTTCCTGCCTTTAAGACTTAGAGATAAACTCTAATATCTATATATTTTATATTTGGATATTTATATCTTCTACTCCGAAAGGGTCTCTTCTTGGCTTCTCTCCTCCGCCTCGTCGGCCGCCGGGTGCAGAAGCAGCGCCGTGAACGGCATGTTCCGGAATCCATTGCCGGAAAAGTCGATCCCTATTGGCGAAGGCTGGCACAGGTCCAATCTACAACTCGGCGGGGCCATGGTGAACATACCGGGCGGGATGCGGCCAGCGGGACCCACCGCCGCCACCGGCTGCGCCCTGGAGACCGGGGAGGAGGTGGACGGAGTGGAGGCGGAGATCGGGAGAGTTCCGACGGTGGTGGAGACCGGTGCCGCCGGAACGGTTCCGGTGCCGGTGGCGGCGATGATGGAGGGCTCGGCCTGGCGGAGCAGCCACTCGATGGTCTCGCCGTCGGAGCGGTGGCCGAGCTCGCGCGTCAGCTGGAAGATCCGCGCCGCGCAGAGCGCCGGCATTCGAACTCTCCTCCCCCGGCCGTTCACCTTCGTGTGTCGGTCCCTCGACGAACCGCCCCCCTTTCTGGCCGGAGCCAATTGACGGCCCGCGGTCGCCGAAGAGCCAGAACCGGCGCCGGCCGGTACAGAAACAAGGTTTTGCGGGTGTGCGTCTCGCTGCGAGGAGACGTTGTGGAGGACCATCTCTGAACCCATGAGGAGAAAGAGAGAGAGAGAGATTAGGGTTTGAGAGAGAGAGAGAGAGAGCGCTTGGTTTGGGGGATTCTGGTGACCCCACAATGGAAAAAGAAGAGGGCTTTTATAGTAGTGCCGGGGGGGATGATGTGAGAGTTTGGGCTATCCTTTTGGCGTGGGCCCCATTTTGATTGTGGGCTGTGGGCCCACTCCATTGGTGGAGGCCACCTCCATGGTTTTGTCATTTTTCAGAAAAAATCCAAAAGAAGAAAGAGGAAAGCATCAAAGTAAGTAAACTACAAACTTCGCACGCATTTGCTTATGGGAATGCCATCACATACACACTCCCCTCCTCACCTTCACGTCTCCCTCTCCCTCCCTCCCTCTATTAAAACTATGCTTATTGCTCTTCGCCAATTGTAATTTAATTTTTATAATTATCATATCTGACACTTTTTAACTGTCACAATTAATTCTAATAAAAATGTGCAAATCAAATTTGATTTTTTTCCAAATAAAAGAAATATTTTTATAATATTTATTTTTTCTCCTACTTTCTCACAATCCAAGTTTGGAAGACAATATCAAGTTCTCTACCCATTTCATAACTAAATTGCATTGTCCCTTTAATATTTGCTAACCCGACGATTCTCTCTAGTACCCCGACAACTCACTAAGGGAATTGTCGGCAATTTTTATCCTTATTAGTTGTCTGTATCGTAAAAAAAAGAATAAATTACACAAGTTATAATTTACAGGTAATAGTGTTGGCAAGTGTAGAGTCTTAATTTATCTTGTGAGAGTCCGTTACTCTCTCATTAAGTGATAAGTAGAATTTTTGTTATGGAGAAAACAAAGTAAGGACAAATATAATTACCAAAAATAACTTGTTAATTTTAAATGAAAATAAAAATGAAAGTGAATAAAAATAAAACTGAAGAGGGGGAGCTAAAACTGAAAGTCGTGTATTTGAAGGTTTGGGTGGTAGCGGGCCGGAAGCCCAGGCTGAGCGTAGGGGCAGGGGTGGGCCTCAAATCCCTGAAAGAAAATATGATTGGGCTCGATCACAGACATGCCGGTGTAGGCCCAAAAATGACGGGTTTATGGCCCAAAATTATTTATTTATTTATATTATTATTCAAGCACGTGTTGTGTTGGAAGTGGTCAGAAACACGCATTCACATTTGTTTGCTTGACAATATCATCAGAGGAGGACTCTTTTTAGTTGTCACTCGGGTCGTCTTTTAGCAAGAAACAACTAAAAAGTTTGGTACCAAACAAATGGTTTTAGGTAAGGAACAGCTTAAAAAGTTGGTACCAAACAAATGCTATACCATAGTGAACTTCTTTTGACCATTTGTAACTAAGGTATTTATACCATATATTCTCTCCCTCTTTTTATTTTTTATTTTTTATTTTTTTTAGTTTAAAGGTTAAATTTAAGAGTGAGTAGAAGTTCAGTTCAATTGAACTAATCGAATTGAACCGGTCGAATTTAGAACTTTGCTTTGATTATTTTTTTTTTTGAAAAATTTAATTTTTAATTTTTGATTCAATTTTTTAATTGAAATAACTAAACTGATCAAAATGATATCATTTTGTGTGAAGTATAAAAGAATTACACACAAAATATAGAAATAGAATGATGAAAGCCAAAAGCACCAAATCGCCTTAGGCCCTTTCCATTACCCTTCATCTCAAACTCTTCGGCATTGCCCTCTCCAATGTTGACGCCGACGCTAACACCAACATCGACCTCGACCGTGGTCACTCGTCGACACCACTTTGGCAGCCATAGCTACCAGGCTACTGTGTTGGCCTGTCAATGCCACCTCAGTAGCCACCATCGCATCAAATCACCTTTATTTCCTTCAAATATTCATGCCATGTTTGGGCCTATTCGGTAAGTTTTCCAATAATTTTTTTGTGGGTATGTATTCTACATTAAAACTTAAATATATTGAAATTCAACCATTAGATTCTTTTGATTTTTGAGTATATGGGTCATTGAGCCAAGACAAATCTGTTAGTCAATTTTGATCGTCAGATTTCGTCATGAATGGTGGTTGACGATGTTTTTTTCAAAAATGAATTTTGAGTTTTTTGATTATAAAATTAATTTTTAGATTTACAAAAAATCAACTGTTGGATCAAACTCATTTTTGGGTATATAAACCATCGTAGTTGAGGGAATCTGATGATCAATTTTGATAATTGAAATTACCGACCGGCTAGGTAGTTGACGACAATAGTAAAGTCGAACATTAGTTCAATTTGTTTGATTATTTTTGAATTTGTTCAATTAGTTCGGTTCTTACAAATTTTGTTTAGTTAGTTCAATTTTTAAATTTTTTTGGTCAGTTCGGTTCAATTTTTTTTACAACGATTTGATTTTTTTGATTATTAAATTTTGGTCGGTTTGGTTCAATTTTATACAATAATTTGATTTTTTGGATTATTAAATTTTAATCAACTTGCTAATCGAACTGAACATTTTAAATTAGTGTCTAAAACTTTTCTTATGCAAAAAGAATATTAGCTTAATCTTATCCACTAGACATTGAGATTAGAATTTAAAGAGACAATTTGACCCTATATTAACTTATTCCTGTGGGCGTTCGTTTAAATCACTATAAAATCCGTATAATCTCTTCTCCAGACTTGTTTCGAAAATAATTTCTTAAAAGCGAAACCATCCATGGAAGAAGATGAATTGGGTGGGAGAACTTGTAAGATAGATAAGAAAATTAGGGTATCTGAATCACATGACAGCTATGATTGTCAATTCAATCATCTTCTTATTCCTCATTCTTGAGGACAATTGAGTCAGGTCCAACTTATTATATGTTGTCAATTTTGGGGGGTACGAGTGGTTTGCAACCAAGCCTTGCCAATGAATTGAGTGGGCCCACTAGATGTACACAAATTTAGCTCTTCCTTGGACCTTAGAGGAGTGTTGGAGCCCTTTTCTTCCACTTGCATCAATTATTTTTTCTTCTTCCTTTTATCCTAAATAAATAAATGCACAAACTATTCCGTAGCATTAAAATTCAAAAAAGGCACGTTTAGGTTTAATAAGCCCATCAAAAATAGAGTGTGATTTTGCTCATCTCACTTTTTAAGGGGTAAATGGATAAACATAATCTCTCGTTAATTTTCATTAAGGATAAGTCTCTTTCTTAAAAAATCTTATCTATATTATTTCTCTCTCTCTCTCTTCCCTTCCCTTGCTCCAGTAACCATTTCTCGTCATCGCTACCTCACGTCTTGTTACCTTATGCATCAACTATCGTTTTTTCATTTTTTTACCGCAAAGAGAAGATGCAGTAGTGATTGATGCGTGAGAGGCGAGACAACACGGAGAGGGTCAATGATGAGAGGTGACCATCTCAATAAAGGAGTTATGTTCATCTCTGTTAAATGGGCAAACAAAATTACACTCCAAAAAATATGCTTTTTATTAGTTTTAGAAATGGTTGTAAAAGCGCAAAATTCACAACCAAACATGCCCCCCACACTGCCTTTCATGTTTTTTCAGAAGTTCTCTATATCCTCTGTTTATTAGTTTTTGTTAAAATTTTTTGCATCTTCTGCATGTTTTCATTTTTAGGAAAAATATATGTTAAATGGGATTATCGATCAAAAATAAAATTATAAAGAGATGAAATACTCCAAATTATAAACTTTTGAAAGGGTGTATATTTTATTTATAAAAAGTTTTCATGACAAAATTGACCCAAAAACATAGCTTTCAGAACCAAATTGGTTGATGGTGGATCCATGAAGGTATAGGATAAGGCGTGAGGACTGAAGAGGGACCGAGGGAGTGCACTCGTATACAATAGGTGAACTATATATGCTTTAGTCTTTTTTTTTTTTTTTTTTTTAACATACCATTACAAGTACTTTTATTGTTTGGTCTTACAATATCAACAAGAGATGTAAATTAGAGGACTCAGCTATTAGTTCGATCCCCAACCTTTCACCACAAAAGTGAAGACAACAGACAATTTTTAATTTTCAAGATCGCTCTAACTATTAAGTTTCTTGACTAAGACTCAAACATTAAATCTGAAAACTCAAAAAGTAACACTGCAAGAGGTCTTTTCTTTGCCAGCAAAGGTATACCCTGAGAGCTATGCTTTAAATTTTAGGTGTCATGCTGTTGTGAAAATAGAACAGATCGTAAGTCTTTTTTTCATACAATGAAAAACTCATAACCAGTAATCAAGTTACAACTAAACACACATGTATGTATATGTGTGTGAACCTATCCGTATTCTTCAAATAATTGAAGCCTTAATCGTTATAATATTCCCTTATCACCGACCAATTCTTGAGGTTATTCACGGAGAAGGACATTTTTATTTTAAAAAAAATTATAATGATATTCAATGTCTGAATTTGTAAAAGATGAGAAGAATGATGAATCCAGATTCTAAGGGACTATGGCGACATCTTTTTCAATATTTATTCAATGCAATGCAGATTCTTATTCTTATTGGCCAGCAGGGCGCGTAATTTAAGAAGAAAAAAAAAATATATATATATATATATTATTAAAAAAAAAAAAAATCAAGGATGGGAAGCATTGACTCACCCAACACTGGCGAGATCTTAACCCATCGGAATTATGGAACTCGGACGACATTCATTGCGGGCTGCCGACGAGCTTTGCCCATGGGGAATGAACAACTCAACTCTCTCTGCGTTGCCTCTTGAAAGCAAAAGCCCTTTGCAGATTCTTTCCACACCCAGTTGTTGGGTTTGAACGAGTCCATTGAGTCAAGCACACGAATTTCTCGACTCGATCGAAAACAGAAGAAGAAGAAGAAGAAGAAGAAGAAGAAGAAGAAGAGAATGAAAAGATTTGAAATCGAATTTAAACAGAGTAGAACAGATCCTTCACAAGTATATATTACTGAGAAAGAGCAAAACGAGTTCAAACGTGAGAGAATTCATCTTCAAGCCCCATTAGCGATTCAGAATGTCAAGAGCCCCGGAAAATCTCAGGAATAGAAAGCAAAAGTAGATGGCCAAGAGCCCGCTGCCCAGAGACTTATCCAGCTTCATATTTTTCTTGGGCAAAATCACAAGAGCCCAGAGCAAGGCAGCCATGAGAAATCCCAAAATCTCCAACAGAACAGGGTCACTAGGAATCACATAAGAAGATGGGTATTCAGACCAAGATGCAAAGACCAGGGAGAACCCCAGTCCCACCAATGTGTTGAACAATGGCCCCGCGTAGCAGCCTGACACTGCAATTTGAACCCCATCTGAGCCACCATTCATGGCCAGTGCAACATTGGATATCAAATCCCCTGTTGAGTTGCCCCAAGCGAGGACTGTAAGCCCTAGAATTGAGGGGCTTATTCCCAGTATGTGCCCTAAAGAAACCAGCAAAGAAACCAATTCCTCTGCGATGATGTATGTCCAGGTTATGCTCATCAAGAACCCTGCTGTAATCCAAGGGAGCAAGAACTTGTTTGGTGGGCTGGATTTCTTGGTGGTGGAAAATGCAAGAATCCCAAGAACAAAGCCAAGTGATGCTCCAGTGATGTAGATTTCAGAACTGGTTTTGGCATCCATGTTTTGCCTTTGAGTGTTCCAAAGAGTGGCTATTAGAATTGGCGCCAGTGTAACAGAAATAACAGCAAATGGCCTGGACCATCTTTCATCTCGAGCCACTGGTATGGTGAGCCTTCTTGGCAAGTAGAGGGGCAGCTCCAACAGATGTAGAAACCAGAACAAGTGTACGAAAATTGGTGATTCAACATCCGGAATTAGCACTTCTCCTTCTTTCTGATCCGAAGCTTCAAGATCAGCTTTATCCACTGAAATGGGGATTTCTTCATCAACATAGCCCAGTAATGGCACGCCCGTCTCACCAAATTCACCAAGAAAGCTCCTTGAACTTGGAGAAGCTGTTGATAAGTTTACTACCCTCTCTTTCTTTCTGTAGAAGAAGTGCATGAGAGAAACCAACAGAATATAGACCAAGTAAATAGAAACAAAAGAAACTGCACCCCACAAGCTGATTCTTCCAACTATAACGATGAAGAACAGAGAAGAAATAGCAAAAAGGAAGAAGAGGACGTCTCTTACAAAGCTAGATTTGTCAACTCCAATCTCATGATCTGTGATCAATATGCTTATGGTGCCTACAACTACACTAGATATGAAGAAAGCCCCTCCCAGTACACTGTTGAGGCCAACACCACCATCACCGGAACGGGTAAAGGAGATGATGCTGGAAAACACATCCGTGACACCATTACCAAGAGGAAGGAGAGTGGTTCCGGCGATGGTTGGCGAGAGCTTCAAGATCTTAGACAAGCTTTCCACTGATGGGCAGAAGTATTCTTTAGCAGTATCACCCAACACATAGAACAGAAGAACAAGCCATATGAGCAAGACAACGTAGCCCAACACGGGCACTTGGCCACAGCTGCAGTAGAAAACTTGGAGGTAGTTTATGTACCCTTTGGGCAAACAAGCCTTTTCCGATTTCACATATGAACACTTGGCTTCATAATCAGCGTGCTGATGAATCCCTGTGCAATTATCACTGTTTGGGTGCTGCAAGAGTGCTCTTCTAGCATGGATAAATGAGGCTGTGGTAGAGCCTTTGGACTGGCTGAGGACATTGGTGAAAATGAAGAATGAGAGGAGGAAGAGGAAGGATGTGTTGAGGAAAAGAGAGAGTTTCTTGGGCTGGGATGTGGAGACTAAACTAGCCATTCAGAAGGGGTGGTAGAGATGGAGGTGCTGGAGGCATGGGTGATGTTTTGAAATTTAGTACTCCATGGTTTTTGAGTAGTACTACTGATGGAAAACTATTAGTTGGGATTCTGTTTCTTTCATTAGCCAATTTGGCAGAATACTAGCATGCAGGAAAAACCCACCAAGGAGATAAAAGACACCTCAATACAAATTAAACGGGACAAATTCTCTCGTCTTTGAGGCAAATCCTTGTCATGATTCAGACCTACTTGGCTGTATCTTCTCTTCATTTTTACCTGAGCTAAATGGCCTAATGTTTAAAATATGCCTGTTTAACTGATCACAGGCACATTGGAATAGCTTGGATGCACTCCAGCAGGTAGGGACCATGGGGCTGCCGCCAATGCTTTTCTTTTCCCTTCTGGAAAAAGACTTGCTGATTAGCCTTCCCCAATTAAAGAAGTACTTCAAAAAGAATAGTTGAACAGATATTGCTAAACAATAATTATGATCCGCTCAACTCCCGACATTTCTCTTCACAGTACAAATTTTCGTATTTTTCCTTAGCAAAAGAAACTTCCTATGGCTATTCTCCTTTATGGTTCTTGTTTCACATCAATTAAGAAGTAACGTATGAATGGTTTCAAATCACTCTGCTACAGTATCCTTAGATTGAATAATTACCTAAATGACGTGGTTGATGGATCCTTTCTCTATGATCACTCTATTCTTTCAATTTTTTCTTTTTATACAAATTTTCGTCTTTTAACTTTTGAAAAGGAGAGCAAGGGAGAGAGTTGCATGGGTTGAACTCTGTTCTAACCCAAAAAATCAGTTCACTATTGTTAGGCGCGTGACTCGCACGTGATGTGAGATCAACAACACAGCTCTTAGCGTTCACTCTAAGCCTTTAATGCCTGTGCTAGGGAATGGATTTTGGATGCTAAAATTGACCTCAGGTCCTTTTCTTTTGCAAAGATATCCAGTATCCTTCAAAGATTTTGTGGCATGTAGTAGAGGAGAGGTGTTCCTCTATCCTTGAATTCATATTTATTTTCGGTATTAGGCTTAGACAGAGGAGGATTATGTTAGCTAGCAGACAATAACATATCAAAATTTTATCTCATTAAGTGGAGTCGATTATATGAATTATAATTCTCCAGAAACCAACAACCTAAGTAAGTAAAACTTATAATCAAGCAACATAAATTTCAGATTAAAGTTTAATATGTTGTGTCGTTGTCTGAGTTTGTCATTCCCAATTATAGCAGCAGATGGGCTAAAGGGCATATCCCCTGCACTTACCTCTTGTCATCTAAAGTTGGAACCGTTATTTGCTCATAGGGTAAGAACAAGCCGAGGAAATTTCTCGGCAACGAGAGAGAAAGAGATGATCCGAACTGTATAGATTATAAGGACAAAAGATTCAGATACGAGCAAAAGGTAGCCGCGCGCAACCAGACAAATGCCTCAAGAATCAAGGATCTGAAACTGTTCTCAAAGAGAGACGAAAGTGAAAACAGAGAACATTTGTATGTACGAAGTCATTTCTCTGAGTACATATTGAGTTTTCGAAGTTGGCAAATTCAGGAAAGGGGAAACCCTTCCTGACCCCGAATCTTCTTCGCCTACAAATTGAAACAAAAACAAGTTGCAAGGAGAGTTCATAGAGATATAATGACGACGAGAAGAGAATGTGACACATTTGTACCGGGCTACCTTCACCTGTTGCTTCTAAATTGGCCACAAAATTTGCAGCGTCAGCTTGTCCATTTGCATCGCTGTGCGGCAATCATCTCACAGGACCATTGGTGAAATAATGAGCTTCCCAACGGCGCCTTTTGTGTGTTTGTAGAAATGCACGAAAGAGCGACTTGGAACTTCAATTAATATTTATAATTATGTCCACTGAACAAAACCTATTATGCTTCAGCAATAGTTTTAAGGCTAAAGTGGCTTGGAGGGCTTTTGCATGTAACATGGATGACAAAATGTTAGATTGATCTTTAGAAGCCTAATTTTATGGGTAAATTAAAAATAAACTAGTTAATGAAACTATTTATTGAGATTATTCACAATAATTTAAGTAGATTTTGCATGCAAGTGCCATGCCCCTATTTGTGTAAATAGAAGTGCTTGGCAATCTTTATAAAACTGTTCATATTCTATGATCTAATATTAGCTTCACTGCACATCTTTCAAGCTATTAATATGGGGTTGATGTCTTTGTATGGGAGTGGTTTTTAGTTGTGCTATTTGTGAGTGCTGTTGGTTAATAATAATTAATTTATAAGTCAATATGGACGTACCACTTGCGCCAATTCAGACAAAACACGTGGATTAGCGACTTTTCTTTAAGTTGACCTAATTATTATTTGGAAGACCCATATTATTGATACCCATTGAGTTATATAACATATTATAAATAATAAAAATACTCCTCATACTTCATCGAACTGGGTGAGAAAAATTTTAGTCATGTGTCTCATTGTTTCATGGCGTCTCACCTCACCATATTAGATAAAAGACATTTTAATTATATTATATAATTTAAGATGTAAATTATGATGTATTAATAATATTTTTTTATTTAAAAGACATTTGAACTTCACATGTGACAAGACGTAATGGTTTAGTAATTAATGAGTATGACTTGAGTTTTTAGCGCTTTTTCTTTTTTTTATCGTATCCGAATAACATCTCGCTTAAGACAGCAACAATCACACTTCAACTATTTTTTTTTTTGTTGGACTATAAAAGCCTTCAGTTCATCACTCTGTTCTCTTTATTGTTGTTGAATATTAATTTGATGGTCATAATTTATCTCGAGAAATCAGAGTCCAAAACTTATAGAAGATTGGAAAATACTTCTCTAGGCCCAATACTTCAGCAACATTAAGAAATATTTGTTTGTGTTTGGTTATTTGTCACATTCGATTATTCCTTTTTGATTTTGTGTTGCATTGGGGAGTTGATTTTATGCTTGGGGGGGTAATTTCTGGACTGTATTATCCTCCAAAGGTTAACTTTTTTTTTTCTCAATAAGAATATGTATGTTTGAAAAAATGATAGTTAAAAATTGTACTCAACTCTTTTTTGTTCTTCTATAATTGTAGAAATATGAAGATTAAAAGATTGCTAATATTACATAAGAGACAAGTAAATTTGATTTTTATTTTCAGATGTTATTACTATGAATTTGGACCCTGCTTTTAAAACAAAGCTCACTCTATAATTTGTTAACACTCTTGAAGAAAAGAAAAGAAAAGCAAAGAAAAGATTATGCTAGTTATGGATCATATTTGTTGGACATTTGGAAATTAACATTCTCATTAGATAATGGTTAGCAACTTAGAAAATTAAAATAAAAAAATAGTCATAGTGTATATATATATATATATATATATATTGTCTCTAAAGATGATTCGTGTGATAATCCACCTCTTTTGAAAGTATGAAATTATGGGTTTGAACTTTTTATTATCTAGTGTTCAGAGCTAGTCCGTCCGTTAAGCGAGACAAGCGACCACCTAAGGCCCCTCACAGTAAGAGGCCCCCAAAATCAAAAAGTTATAAATAATATATGTATATTTTATTTTTTAATAATAAATATTTTATTAAAAAATTAAAATATAATATATAATTTAAACTTTGGGTCCAGTTCCCCATTCTTGATTTTAAACATTATCACTCAAATCAGTAAGTTTCAGGATTTTAAACATTGTTAGTTTTTCTTTTCTTTGTTTATTGTAGTAGATTGTTTAATTTTTTTTCTAAGATATTATA
This sequence comes from Diospyros kaki, assembly GCA_036245055.1. Lineage (NCBI taxonomy): Eukaryota > Viridiplantae > Streptophyta > Magnoliopsida > Ericales > Ebenaceae > Diospyros > Diospyros kaki. Next base: position 40,437,551 of record BSEG01000009.1, read on the forward strand.
TTTTAGTTAAAAATTCATTATCATTAAGATATTATTGTATTTTGTAATTGATTGAACTTCAACTCTTTTTTTTTAATTTAGTAAAATGATGATTGTTTTTTAGAAAAATGTGTATTATTTATTTTTTTATAAAAATAAATTAATACTTTGAGAAGGCCTCAACAAATTTTTTTGCCTAAGGCCCTTAAACTCGTTGGGCCAGCTCTGCCTAGTGTGGATATCTTTTGTAATTTTTCGATATATAGAAAACATTGAATATTGTTCAGATAACCATAATAAATTGTGGCCCAAAACTACTACTTATAAGTGATAAGGGAACATCCCAAGGGTGAAGTTACTAAGCTTTCTTTGGAGAACAACAAATTTTGGCTTACCATTCATTTCTATTGCTAAGCAATAAGGTAATGGCGTGTCTTTCTCCATTTGACTTAGATCCAAGAAATAAATTAATGGATTCAACTCTTATATCTCAATTTAGGAAGATTCGAAATAGATTCAATAGATTCACTATTATATTAATCCTATTGGACAAATCATCCATAACTCTTAATCGCCAAGCTTGTGAATCTTGGAGATGACACTAAATATTCTATCTCACCCAACCTATATAAGGACCCCCATATGTAAATCCATATGATTCATTTTGCTCCCTACATTCTTTCTACTAGTACTTTATGCTGACTTGAGCATTTGAGGCTAAATTAAGAGATCTTACCCTGCCTCTTCTTGTAGGTGCTCACATTAAGGAAGACATTGGTGATTGGTCCCAACTATCATCATTTGGGGCCTACTTTAAGGCCAACTACTCATCTTTATGTTACTAACATAGTTGAACCTTCAAATTGTTTAAGTTACTTGCTATCATGGTTCTGAGACACAATCTTACTCACAACTAGCAAGTATGAACAATCTAAGTAGGTTTAAGGTAACTCGCACTAGAATTAGAACAACCTAGAGAACCCATATCCACCCCTAGAATCGTCACATAGCTAGAGGGTTAGATGCAACACCTTACTGAGTTGCTAACCAGATTCATTCCCCAACAGGGCAAACACCACCATTAGCACAAACAATCCTAACAAGGCAATCACTGATCACAACAAAATGAAATGAAAGACCATTCTCACCATAATGAACACGAGCAATGCCGCTTAAAAGAAATGGAGGGTTCTTGCTTGTTCCTTACATAAGAAGGCGAGACATTGTAAGAAAAACTACTTTGGATCATGAAAAAAGAGATTGCAAAGTTAAAGAAGAGAATGTAGGAACCTTGAGCCTTAGGCTTGAGCTAACCATTGAATTGAACTATAATAGTCAAAGTTCCCTTGGAAAGGTTATGTATCCCAACCATCAAAGCACATGTCGTTGATTTCATAGCTAAGGAAACCTTAACTGGCAAAGGATCGAGTCGAGTTCAAGAGTCTTGGACATTGTTCGTTGATGAGAGCTCAAACTTGGGAGGGAAGTGGTGTTCAGTTGATATTACAAAGCCTTGATGGACAAACCTAGTTGTCTGCCCTTCACTTTGAATTCCAAGACTTTAACAAAGAAGTTGAGTATGAATCTTATTGTTTAGTAAGTGACCAGTGAATTTGAAGCTAAGGAAGAGAACATAACACAATATTCGAAGCTAAGGAGGAGAACATAACACAATATTTGACAGTTGTTAAGGAGCTAATAGCTCGATTCCACACTGTGAAGGTCAAGCACATCTCCTAGGCTCAGAACATGGTGGTATATGCACTCTAAAAAATTACCTTATTTTCCTTATTGACTAACTCCTAAGAATACTCATTGAGTTATTGCCGTAGAGAAGCATCAAGAAAATGGTCAATCACCATTGCCTTGATCTGGAGCCAAGATGGATAAATCTAATAGTTGCATACTTGACCCCAAAGTTTATCATCATTGTCACTAAGCTCTACAAGAAGTCCTTCATACAACCCTTTATTAAAGTGTGTTCGATCGACCAAAACTAACTACAACTTGAGAAAAATCCATGAAGGGATTTGTGGAAGTCATATCAGAGTTTGGTCATTATCACAAAGGGCACTTTGGCAAGGGTACTACTGATTAACCATGATAAGTGATACCGAATAGTTAATACAAACTTGTGAAAAGTGCCAGAATACTTTAAACTTGGTACACATTCCAGGTGTCATGCTCACTTATTTGGCTCTGCCCTACCTTTTCACTTAATGGGAGGTGGACATCCTTAGATATTTTCCCTTGGTAGCATAATAAAAGAAGTAATTGATAGCGACCATTAACTAATTCACTAAATGGGTGAAGGTTGAACCAGTAGCCATCATAACTACTCAAAGGGTGAAACAATTCCTATGGAAGTGCATTGTGTGTCTGTTTAGGATTCCTCGAGTTCTCATGATAGACAATGGAACACAATTTGAAGATCACTCAGTCTAGGAGTGATGCAAAAAGCGATACTTTACCTTAGTGGCTTATCCTAAACAAATGGCCAATTTGAGCTAACCAATAAGACTCTTCTCCAAGGGCCTCACACTTGAGTACAACAATATTCAATGAGCAAGAGAGATGTCGAGCATCCTATGGTCTCATCGAACTACACCACAGACTGAGATTGAGGAACCTTATTCAACCCATGCTATGACTTAAAGGCCCTTATTCTAGTAGAGATAGGTATAACCACCTATTGGGTAGGGCATTTTGATCCTGAGGTTAATAAGTAGGGCTTGTAGGGAAACATAGGCCTACTGGATAAACTATGAGATTAAACAAAAATTAGACAAGCTATGTACATACAACTAGTGCATTACTTGGTACTACAATAGTTTGGTGCTAATGAGCAATTTCCTATCGATACCTAGTATTTTGCTAAGCAAACATCAACCAACCCTAAGAACAACAAACTAACCCCAAACTAGAAAAGGCCTTATTTAGTTGTGGAAGCATTTAGATTGGGAGCATAGGGAAGACTTATCAAGCATACTTCAAACGCCCAGAATTTTCAAAAATTCTATTAATAATGGAGAAAGGGAACACCTCACTCTCGATGTATTATTACCTCAAGGAATAAATAAAGGAACCTGGGACTAGCCCAAGCAACAAAAATAATCTAAGGGCTACCCCAAATAAATAAAGGAATCGAGGATCACCACAAACAACTAAAGGGTTAGAGACTATTCCAAATCATTTTGAAAATCTAGGGAGAACCTTAGATGATCAATCAGACCACCTTATTGATCCCTGTGAGGGATATTTTGGCATTTTGGGGAAGATAACCAGCTTGGCTAGATTGACCTTTACCCAAGCACTAAAGGGTTAGTTGATGTGCTAATATTTTTTACATATTTTCTATACCATTCTTACTTGATTTTATTCTTAATTCTTGTGCTTATATATGTTTTCTATATTAATTTTAGGTAATTTATCATGTTAACAGGATTTGAAGGAAAAGTGAGAAAGAAGAGCAAAAGTTATGGATTTTAGCTACTCAATGGTCCGATTAAAAATAAAAACTGTACCAGTTGGAATGTCAAAAAATTCTAAAAAACATATATGTGAGAGCTCTATATGTCTACTTTTCTACACTTCAAACGGTGTGTCAATCTGAATTTTCTATAGAAAGATATGGTTGTTGGAGTGACAGAAGGTCAAAACTATAAAAAATTCAACATTACCTACGAATTTTTCATTCCATTTTCTCCAAGTTGGTCTGATTTGTAGATGGATTAAGAGGTATTTTAAGGGTTATTTGGGCTGCTTATTTCATCAAGAATTAGGCCTAATTGGACCTAAGAAGGCTAGCCCAAAAGTCTAATCAAATTAAACTCATATCTTACAAAAATTCTTAAATTGCAATTCTTAATATTTTGAGAGATTATTTTGTATTGAATATGAGACCTAAACTTTTGAGTGGACATAGGTGGCATGAAACATGAGAGGAAAACATAGAAGAGGAAAACATGGAGGAGGGGAAAATTATGGAGATAGGGTATCCCATGTTTTAAGGAAAAAATTAAAGAAAAGAAGAAATGAATGAGTATAAATAGAGAAGGAATGTTGGAAAATTGGAAGAGTTAGAGGTGAGAGAGCTTGAAGAATTGGAAAATTGGAACACTCTTGGTGGAAGATTTCTTTAAGAATTGGTGACAACATTTTTGTAGAAGGAAATCCTACACATCAAAAAAGTTTTATTCTCTTATTTCATTTCCTTTAAATTCTATATTTATGTTCATTTGTTTTGTTATGAATTCTATCATTTGTAATATGAACTAAACTCTATAACTAAAGTGTTTTGATGTAATTTAAATATGATAATTTGATTTTCATGGATTGATTTTCTTTATTCATGTAAGCGTTTATTATTGTGATTAATGCTATCAAATACTTGACTAATATTTGATTGATATGTTGATATAGATTTAGACCAAAAGGAAAAATCTATAACTTGATCTAGATAATAAACACTACAAGAATATAATTGGAACGGAAGTAAAAATTTGACTTGCGTGGTTAATTATCATTGCATGAATAATTAAATTTACATTGTCAACCATCTAAATTTAATTGGATTAATTAGGTGAAATCAAAATACCCTAATGCTCTCCAAATTTTGAAACTCTCCATATTTATTTTATGTGTTATTATTTTATTGTCTTAAATTAATTCTCATTAATCAATTGTTTAAATAACATTTGGGTCAATATAATTTTGGTAATTATCACTCGATTCTTATGGGAACGATATTCTACTCATTACTCTATTACTTGTGCGATCTGTATACTTGCGAAAAATCGCCATCATTAGTTATCAATCCAAAGTCTTTAACATCAACCAAGTAGTAAGATAGTGAAAATTGAAATCTACGAGGCTAACTAATAAGGTCCTAAGTTGCTCACCTTGACTAATTGTTGAGGTAATGCAAACTAAAATAATCCAACTCATAATCTTTCATCTTAATTAAAGATGAGCTAGAGAGGACTAGGAAGCGTATTGCGAAGCTAAATTTTTGAATCAACAACTAAGGAATATAAGTATCCTTATCTCAACACTTGACCATACATTAAGATGCTTAGTCAAATTTGGATTAACTATTGGAATATTTTTTATTGATTAAAGAACTAAAATACAAGGGTGAGTTATAAACAAAGATTAAAAAAGAAAAAATGCCTAACAACGAAGGGCTTTGTTGCTTCTAAGCTAAGCTAAAGCCTTTTTCACCTTTGACTCCAGCTTTTCAGTTTGCACATTTGTCAATGATCACCTTATTCATGGGGGGGGGGGGACAGAGTAGAGATCAAGCTTAGGAAATGCATAGGTTACCTTAACTTGGTATTGGTTGAACCCTTACTTTCATACCTTTGTAGTTGACCCCAGAGGAAGTCTTCCACTATAAGAAGAGAGGTAAGGTCTACCAACTAGGTGTCGAGTCTCTTGCACTTCTAATGAGATGCAATATTCGCCCTCCTTAGCTTGATAACTTGGTCTTGCTCTAAACCAAGCTCCACCTCCAACTTTTCTACATACTTTTTCACCTATTCTAGGTTAGCCTCTAGTTGCGAAAGATGTGTCATTTTAGCCTTGAGTTTCTTCAGTTTTCCTTTCTTAACCTTGATTGCTTCATCTTTTTCGATTAACAAAGAGTCCAAATCAAGTAAGCATTTGGATTTGTGATCCATCCAAAGAGAAAGCTCGAAGAAGATTGTGATCCCTTATAATAATGAAACCTAGTGTTAATGGTCAAAAAAGGAAGTAAAAATGCTAAATAGGCGTACTGGGGACAAATTCTTACAAAAGAGTGGACCCAAGAGCCTTAGAAAGTAGCTTAACCATGGCTTTGTAGTTGAAAAGTGTGGAGAGACCATGATCAACTCTTGAGCCACTCATCTCCTGACACTAAGCTTGTTTTGTCTAACCCCCCATTGAGAAGTATAAAGTAGGAAGAGGATAAAGTAACTAGGGGATCCTACATTTTCTTAGTTGACCTTTGTTGTGACAATTTGGGAAGATGATGCGTAGGATATTGTTCCTTCTTAGAAGATGGGGGGACCTTTTCACCTTGATGCTGAGCTTGTCGGTATTTATTCTTTACCTGTTTTTGCTTAACCTTTTTTTTCCCTAAACAACTAAGCCTCATTAACCATTTTCTTTGCAAAAAGAAACAAGTGGTTAGCATTACAATAAAAGAAATGATGAAATGAAAAGCCAAGATAGGAATCAAATTGTCCACCTAGGGAAGATTCTAGCTAAAGATTAAGGAATTGAACACAATTTATCTAGGAATAGAGCTCAACTAGAGACGAGCTTGAAGGGGTTGACATAATCCAACCCTTTCAGTGTCTTTGTGTCCTACTTATTTGAGCTGGTAAGCTAATATTGGGACCCTAAATTAGTATCAAACTTTATCGAGTTGGGTTGCCAAGCTATTGATCCTTGAGTCCCATGAAGAAGAATATTTCCTTCCATCTCTTCAAGAAAAAAAATGTCGAGACTTGAAACATATTTAGAAAGAACTGAACATTAGGAAGAATATACCATTAGCTTGATAACAGATAATGAAGGAAACCAAGTTCTTCCACCTATTTGGAATCAGTTGGTTAGGACACATGCCAAGCAAGGAGAAGACTTGGGCTATAGGCTTGTCTAAAGGTAATCTAAGCTTGACCTTTAGGGCGTACTCGTACACCATCAGGCTACCTAGAGGTGCCTAGTGTAACATCCTTGACCTAGGAAAATAATAATAATAAAATAAATGTTAAATCTAATATGTTTTGAATAAGGGAAGTAAATAAGAAATTATGATATTTCTTGGGTTAAGTACAAAGTGGGAAAAATTGAGCACTAAATTAATAAAAAATTAAGTTAGATAAAGAAATAAGAGTGCTCATAGTTTAAAGGTTGGAAGTGCAATGTGCATAGAATGTTGGAAGCTTCAAATCTTGGGACGTGCGAGATGCTGGAAACTTTAGAAAATTATTAAGTAAAAATCAAAGAGTAAGTTAAATATAATAAATGCAAGTAAGGGATTGAAAGAGCTTTTAGCCAAGCTAGTTGTGCACACGCAGGAGCCTTCATTTTGCTGTGGGTTCAATCCAAGAATAGGAAAAAATTATGGGAAGAAAGCTAGAATCTTCCAGCAAACTGATGGACCAAAACGACGTCGTTTCAGTGTCAAATTGAAGCTCAAGAAACTACCAGGTTGCAACCACGCGTCCAGCAGCAATTAACCTTGATTTTGGTTTCTGCCAGCTACCAATTTCTCCTTCATTTCACAGCCTTCAAACCCTCATTGTGAAGCCAATTTACAGCCACGTAAAAGGACAGTGGCCGAGGCATTAAATTAGCTATAAATCTGTGGATTAAAACCATGGTTAGAGGGAAAAATCAGGGGGTGGCCAAGCCTATAAATAGGTAATTCGGCCATGAGAAGAAGGCATAAGTGAATGAATAGTCCGAGAAGAAGAAGAGTTCGTCAGAAAGGTATGTATATTTAAGAGTTCTGATTTATTAGATTAATAAAGTTTATTTTGAATAGTTAATTAATTAGTTACTTAGTTAAATTAAATTAGTAGTTAAAGTTTATTTTAATTAATTAGTAAGATAATTAGTTTGATTGGTAAATTAATTAAACAAATAAATTTAGTCAATGGCTAATTAATTACTTACTTACTTAGCCTCATGTATATGTATAATTGTGGTAAAGGCGTTGCAGGTATGCTACCAGTTGGTACAACGAAATAGAGTGGATCACCGAGCAACAAACAAATTAAGGTAAGGGTTAAAATGCTTTGTGTGTAAATTTTTTTTGTCATGACTTGCATAAGATATTGAGGAAGTACCTAGACATGGGACAGTGGGTTTCGGACCGTGAGAGTTCTAGGACGGGGTCATAGATGAAACCACTAGGGGCCACCTAGAGTCTAAGATAGGTGCGGTGGACAGGCTTGTATGCACGCTGCACTTCATTATTATCTATGATGTCATGCTCATTAATTTACAGCATTGCATATTGCCTTTACTGAGTTTTCGGACTCACCCCCTTCACTCCCACTAACCCAACAGATGACTCGGGATCTAAGAAAGGAAAAGCGGTAGTGGTGGAAAAGTCGTCGGTTAATAGTAATTGCGGACAATAAGATTGTGAGTCATGTATGTGTCTTTAATGTAAATTATGTGAGCTCTGTACTCGGCCATGGAAGATGGTTGTGATTTAAATAAAACTTGTTTTGGACCAAGTTAAGGTTCCCACTATGAGTAACTCAGTGAGTGTAATCTAGTTATACTTAACTGTTAAAGTATTTTATTGAGCATGTTGATTTGTATTTTAAAGGCCTAGTCGAGTAAATTTTCGCTGCCTATGTTCTTGAACCCGAATTCTCGACAGATGAAGGCGACGAAGCCTGGACCCCACCCAGGGTGTCCATATTATTTTAATTCTTTATGATGACGGGGCATAGTCGTTCTTCAAGATAGGGCAGGATTATAACCACGGGTTACAGTGCACCTGGTAGTGGGGTCGAGACGTCACACCTAGCGGGGCCTTGAATCCCTTGGAAGTGTTATACTAATAACCCTTTTAATGGAGGTGAAATCTCTTTACCAAGGTCTTGATGTCATATTCACTTAACACTGAATTATCCTAAGTCAGGCATTGGGTAGAGCCTCAAACTCAAATATTACCTTAAGCTTGGAAGTTGTGGCCCCAAGCTCAGTAAAGTGAGAAAACACCTCTCTTTTCATGTCTCCCACCCTAAGCCTCTTTAAAGGTATGTTGGAATTGTCATTGCTACTAGAAGTGGAGCTAGACCAAGTGTTCTAGCTACTACTACCTACTAAGCTAGACATAGTATTTTGGGAATCGTTTGAAGACATACTTGGGTTTTGGATCAAATCAAAGGAAACCAAGTAGAAAGGAAAGTGGATGACAAAGCTAAGTGAAAGGCAAAAATGAATGATTGAGCTAAAGAAAGGATGAATGTATTGAAAGGAAAAAAGAAATTGAGTAAGAGAGAAAAACTGACCAAGATGAATGAAGAGGAAGTGAGCCACACAACTAAGCAAGACCAAGCTAACCAAGTACTCTAGAAGGTTTGTTAAGATGCAAATGGTGAATATTGGCAACGGTGAAGGGATTTATAGGAGATGGAAAAAGCAACTGTCAGACTTTTCAGCCACTTATGATCCCCAACGTACATTCCCTTGAGCTAAAAAGATATTTGGAAGGGTGTGAGTCACCAAAAAACAATCTCTCAAGCATTTAAATGATAAAAATAATTCTGGAGAGAAGAGAAACCATATTATTAAATGTAGTAGGAATGATTAGCTCAATTACTCCCTGACCTGAATGAACAATTAAGCTTGAAGAGTACGAGGGCAAATGATGAAGGAACACCCAAAGGATGGAATTATTAAGCTATATTTGGATAACAACAAATCCCAGATTACTAACCAATAAGACAATGACATGTGTCCCTCTCTCGGGCATAGATTTCAATAAATAAGTCAATAAATTCAATTATTAGATCTTAATCTAGGAGGATCCTAAACAAATTTAGTAGATTCGATGTTATCCCATTTTAACCTGAGAAATTATTCGTTAGCCTGTAACTGCCAAGCTTAGGAATGTCAAAGATAACACCGAGTATTTCATCTCGTCTAGCCTACATAAAAACCAAGACCTTATATAGGTAAATCCTTATAATTCATCTTGCTCATTTCATCATTTTTATTAGTATTTCATAATGATTTGAATATCAAAGACTAAATTATTAGGAAGTCTAACCCTGTTTCTTCTTGTAGGTACTTAATCAAAACAGACCTTGGTGATTGGTGTCAACCATTGTCAATGAATTTAAACACTATTAATAATTTATAAAATTCTACATCTCTCTCAATTAGTTATTATTTGAATTGTGAAAAGGTTGTGCCATTGTCAAAATGGTAGAGAAAAGTTTGACACATTTTAATTTTGCAGACACATTACAAATATATATATATAATAAAATAGGCCAGTATTAAGAGACGTATTAAGAGACAAAGTAGACACACATTTTATCTTATCCATTATGTTATTTTTTATTTTAAAAGATCGCATTCATATTTTCTTTTCTCTTTTTATCTCTTTGAAGGAGTAGTTCCAGCCTTATGTTCCATTTATGAAATTAGGTTCAGTCTTTGTTAAGCTTTATTAATAGTATTATTAGTCTTTTATTTTTAAATATCAAGTTTTTTTATAACTAGTGATTAAGTCCAAACAAAAAAAAAGACTATTTGTGAGAAAATTTAGAGGCAATTTAGTTGTGAATACTAGTCATAATTTTTCAAAAAAATTACGAATTAGAAAACAAAAAACTAGAAAACTTGTTTAAATATAAAAACTTTTTGAATGAAAAATAGAGATTTGAAATTTTTTATTTTTCAAAATTTATTAAACTCCTAAAAACATTAAAATAAGTTTTTAGTTTTCCTTACTATTTTGAAGATGTGAACAATATTATTTTTTCAAAATTTCCTTTTTAAATTATCTTTGTCACATTCTTTAACATAAATTACACAAAAAAACTAATAGTCTCTATTTTTTTTTGTATATGTTCAAATTTCAAGATTAAAAATTAATTTCTATATTTCTAAGGCTTGAACTCGGATCTCAATTTTTTTTCTAAAAAATAAAAAGTCAAAATTTTATAAAAAAATTAAAAATAAAAGATTGAAAATCATTTATCACAATTAAAGTGCCCCTTAGCTTCGATGTTTCCTTTCATCTCAAACTCTCTGCCAATTTGAACCATTAGTTTATAGAATATTTTGTTCCAATTAGTTTTAAAAAATATTTTCTACTGTAATTTCAATTTTGTAATTAAATATGTTTTAATATCTTATGTTTCAAGAAGTTATAACATTCATTTTTAAAAAATTTAGAAAACATCAAAAATGATATTTTCTAATTTATATTATAAAGTTAAAAAATATAAAAAATAATTTTTTTTATTTTTATTTAGATATTTAATCATTTAATAAAAAATTAAAAATATTTTCTAGAATTTGACAAGCCATTCCCCTTTGAAGATGGTGTAAGCTATTCGTCTAGAGAGAGGGAGGCACTGGCCCTAAACTTTTGGGGTTCAGGGATAATTTTCTTAAAGAAAATTTGAGCTAGAGTGGGCAGTCAAGAAATTAGTGAAAAATTCAGGGGTGAAGTTGCCAAGCAGCCCGGAGAACTGGAAAAATCTCATCCTTTGAGGAGATGGGTTTATCAATTCTGAGGCAACGAAAGTGCCAAAGACACTCTCCCGACTCTTCCCTCTCTTTCTTGCTGATTTATCTCCAAACAAATACAAACCCACACCTCCATACATCCATGGAGGTGGGAAGGAATTTGCTAAGTTCGTCTTCACCACTAACTGCTCGAACCCATCTTAGAAACTGCCCGTCTTCATCTTCTTCTTCGTCTTCTTCTGGTGAGTGTGATTAAAAATTTGAAACTTTGCATATTTTTGTGTTGTTATGTGGAAGTTGAGGTCAAAAAATCAAATGGGTATAAGTTATTGAGTTCATTTCAGCGTTTCTATTGTTTATCGCGGGATTTAATTGTGCAGCAATGACTGGATATTGGGTTCTCTTTTACTTCGTTTCTGCTCAAGAATGTTTGTACTTTGTATTCAGTTGAAAAAAGAAATATATTTGGATTATTGGAAATTCTAGAATTATGGTTTTGGGAGGAAATGGGTGTCTGGCTGTTTCAACATCAAACCATATTTCCTTTTATAACTTTTCTATCGTTTCTTATTTCTCGTTTGGTTTTTATATCATTGTTAGCAATGGGTAATACTATGTAGACTAGACAGAATATTTATGCAATTTTTTCATATATAATGGCATGGTAGTTTATGATTCCTTGATTCAAGATCAACGCTCACTGTTCCAACTCATAATTTTGAAATGATACGTGTGGCATCATCTTAGCTGAATTTTCTCAATGAGAATATATTTGGGATAATTTTGCTTCAGAAATTATGATATCCGCTATATACCTTTTGTTGGTTTTGGTGCCATTCTCTGTTTCATTAGGTCATCAAAATACACGATAGTTACAGTGAAAGCGTAATTCATCCAGCACAGAATGGAATGTTGATAGTTGGTCTCCCTACGCTTCAATTACTAGTGACAACAAAGGAAGGGTATAATTTAGATGTACTTGTTAGCATATCCCATTTTTCTAATCTCCCAAAACCTTAAATACAGTTTCTTAATCCATATCTTTGCCATTGGTTGCAGAAATCACTTATTGATGTTCCTTTGTATTTCTGGATGCTGCTTTACTGAAGATAGAATCTGTAGTATACTCAATGCTAGACATATTTAATATAGATATCTTTAATAATACAACCTGATATTTGATAGACTGAGCTTCTCGATATCATAGCTCCCAGCTTCACTTAGGGGCCTACATTTCTTGTCAATGAAACTTGAGAGTTTTGAATAACAAAGTTGATTGGAATTGAATCTCAAAATGCAACTCTTTTGTGATATTTTTACAAAATGAACATGCACTTGGTTTTTATCCCCTTGAAACTTTGAGAAGGTCTAGATATTAGTGCTAGAAGTAGACGTTGTTTGAAAACCATCCATTTATTTTTCATAGATTATCTAGTTGATGTGATGCATTCAGCTTTTTGTGAAAATTGGACTTCTTATTTATTTTGGGTCCATGGTGGCCTAAAGTGTTAGAAGTCTGTGGATTAGGGTTTTTATGTAGAATAAACAAGTTGTAGGATTTATAAATTGGTAAGGTTGGAATAATCTAATTTTCAAAGCGAGGTTGCTAGTGGGATAAAGGCTGGATATGTTGTTGTTGTCAAAGCGAGGTTGCTAAACTTCTATGGAAAAATGTATCAAATCCATCAGTGGCACAAATATTAGTCAATGTGAAAGCTAGAAGTGGGAAAGGAAAGGGTTAGGGCTTATTTGGAAGCTCATATTCACTGTGTAAGGTTTTTGGGCTAGTGTTGAGATTCCAACTTAAAGCTTATCTCACAGCTTAAGGTTGTATTCCCATGCTTCTAATCTCATCCCAATTTCTTAAATTCAAGTCTTTTGAACAGAAAGAACTGTACTATTGCACTCTGCTGCTCTTACTTTAACGAGTAAGACTTTGACATAAGATGTCACAACTCACAAGGAAAGTAATTGTTCTTTCTGTACCTAATAAGGACTATATGAGCCTTTTAAGAAGAGATAAAAACCAGTTCTAGGGACCATATATTGATCATTTTTATAACATTAGATATCTGTAAATGCTTTCAATAGTGTGTGAGGTCCATATTTGTTCCAAAAATTGCCCAGAAGGGTCTAGAGACAAAGGAGGGTGTGGTTTCCCTGAAAGTTAGAAAATTAAATAACTTAGTAGAACTTGTCCGGCCTGGTCCAGTTTCTAGGCTGCCCAAACTGCTTCTGATAATCCCCAAGTCATTTAACCTACTTGGAATGGGGATAATAAATGGTTGAAATTGTTGGGAGTTAAAATACTTCTTGTGAATATTTGTAGTATGAAAGTTAATGACATGGACTCCCTTTCTTACAATAATTTTCTAATCTAATGCACACGAAAGATAGTCGATGGTCATGGGTGATAATTTTGAATTGAGAGGTTTACATTTGTAGAATGTACTCTAAAGTGGAGAATTTACTGAACAACTAAAGGCACTGGAAGATTACAGGTGACGAGGCAGATAGAGCAACTTAACCAAAAAATATGTAATGGCATGCTGGAGCTTAGCCTCCTTGATATACGGGCCATTGAATTCAGGTTCAGCTCTCCTAGAAAGATGGCTGGCTTGCAATTAAGTCCAAATCTCACCATTCAGGCCTTCAATACTTTTCAGAAGAAGGAAAAAGCATAGACACGAGGAAGATGTATAGCTGATATAGCATCTTGAAGAACAGGATTTAACTTTCCAACAGCTTATTGCAAAGGAAGCAATTCATGTATATCTCTATTACATTCATGTATATCCTCAAACCACTTAAGAAATAGGAATAATAGCATGTGGTCAATATTCTTAGCTATTGTCAATGGATGTTATATGGTATATTTTCTTTGAAGCTGATTTGAGTTATTAACATGAAACCTCTTAGTTTATGAGAATAAGGAGGACGATGAATTGCTCTAGACATTGCTTGATAGAATAGAACCCATATAGAATAGACTACTTCAAAGACAACCTGATCTAGTAGAGCCCATCCAAATAGGACTTGTTTAGGTTATTTTGATAATTGAGAAATCCCCCTCTATTTGTCAAACTAGGCTATCTTAAGCCACTAAGTTACAAAATCCTAGTATTCCCACAGTGCTTACATCCAAATCAACTTGGTGCTACCTTTCTAGCTAAGGTTGAATCGATATGTTTGCTTGTTTTTGTTCATTCACAGTTAAATGTCTGCTCATCCTTTACTAATTCCCTTGCTGAGCAGGTGTAGAAGCAAACATTGGGTAAGTATTTGATTTGGTGACTTCGAACATGTGGAGATCTAGGCAATTGTTCGAGGTTATTTTTGTCTAACATGTTGGTAATAGTAAAAGGGCGGGCCTTGGTAGCAACGGTAAGGTTGCTCTTTTGTGACTAAAGGTCACAGGTTTGAATTGTGGAAACTACCTCTTACAAAAAAGCAAGGGGGAAGGTTGCTTAAGAATACAATCCTCCCTTGACCCTTGCAAAGCGAGGAGCCTCGTGCATTTGAGACATCCTTTATGAAAGGTCATATTATGAATGGCAATGGAATATGGATCTGATGCATCTTCCACTGTACCTGTACCTATACCTATACCTGTATCTCCTTTCTAATACCTGTAACCTTGCCCGTTGCATAATATATTTAGTCCTTTATGCTTGTTCTCATCAGATAACGGACATCCATTGGATACTCGTACCTGTTCAATTTAAATAAAAAAACATGTTTAACGGTAGTATTGTTCAACCAAAAAAAAAAAAAAAAAGCCACGAACAGGGAAAAAGATATAAAAAATAAAAAAGTCACAATAAGTACTTGTGACCTATATGATTTGCATTAAATTTATGGCACGCAACATTCCCTAATAGGTTTTCATGTTCTTGTGGCTGTTCAAAATTCCTTATTGTCAGTATATGATGTGCACATTTCTGTATTTGTACCCCACAACATAACACAATTCTCTCACTTGTAATTCTTCCCCTTGGTCAGCATACGCTGTATTCTTATGGAGGAAGACCTTTTCATTTGTATAAATTATGTCCTCGTGGGGAAGTAACAATCTTCATTATTTCATCATCTGGTAGCTGGTGCACTGCCAAGTACCATTTACTTCCACTTTTGCACATAATTAGTTGCATCATTTTTTTTTTCAGAATGTCAAACTCCTCTTACCCTGTTACTTCTGCAGTTTTGATGCTTCATGAGCAAGCAGCTCGTGCACTTCCCTTTATGCCTACAACTTCTTTAGCTCGACATTTCCCAACTTCAGTTCTGCAAGAGCAGCGTGATGAAACTAGGCCTTTCATGCACATGGTCAAGGAGGATAAAATGTCTCAGGTAAGTCTGAAATACCACCACCAACTGCCACATCTGAACTAAAATGTCATGGCTCATTTTCTGGCACCTCTATCGCTCTCCCAGTTTCTGCTAATGTAGATCACTGATTATCTCCTTGATAGGTAACATTGAGCACAGTGCAGATGGAAGGTGGGTCCCCAAGACACGAAGAGAATATTAATATGGATTCGGATCAATGCCTGGAGCATTTTCAACGTCGTTTGCTTAATTTGCCTGGCTTATGGTATCTGTAAGACCAATCAGACTTTTTAACTCTCGTACATCCATCAATTTATCATCTTGTCTTAAAAAGGTTCACAATGTTCTTGTCTTAATGGCTCGTCATGTTTATATTAATGTTCTTATCTGTCTATTATTAATTACTTGTATGGCGTCTCTTGCAGATTGCCCTCCTTAGAGACCAAGGGAATGCCATCCTTAACTGTACCATCCACTCCAAGTAAAGAAAATAAACTTATTGAACCCCACAATGTGGTTGCCCTTGCTAAAAAAGCATTGTCAGCCTCAAAACAAGCAGCTTTGTTAGCTGAGGATTCAGAGTTGTTAGCTGATATTGATCAGTCCTTAAATCCTAGGTCAGTTTCATATTATCATTCCCTCAAGCAAAGACTATCATATTCTTGTTATAAGATCAATTCCTTGAGATTCATGTTTTGAGCTTTTGTACATATCAAGATCTACATCTTTTGGCAATTTTCCACTTGAGGAGAAGACTGTTAGATCAACACGAATGCTAGAGAGGCGATCTAAGAAAAGGAGGGTAGCAAAGCCAAGAGTTACAGTTGAAGAGACCAGCAATTCTAGAAAGGCAAATTTGCAAAGAAAAAAAAGTGAATCATTTGATCCAAATGACCCCCTTAGACTGTTCCTTCGGGGTACAGAAACTAGGCAACTTTTGACAGCAAAAGAAGAATCTGAATTGATTGCTCAGATACAGGTTTACTTGCATGTCTATTTTTTGTCCAGCATCCAAGGAAATTTTTGTTGACAAGACAACTGATGTTTGCCAATATATTGTATCTCAGGATTTGATGAGATTAGAGGAAGTGAAGAACAAGCTTCATTATCAATTTAATTGTGAACCAACACTGGTTGAATGGGCTGCAGCTGTCGGCCTTAGTTGTAGGGATTTGAAGTTGCAGATTCACCGGGGCAACAGCAGCCGGGAAAAGTTAATTTATGCTAATTTTCGTATGGTAGTCCATATTGCTAA
Organism: Diospyros kaki; assembly: GCA_036245055.1. Classification (NCBI taxonomy): domain Eukaryota; kingdom Viridiplantae; phylum Streptophyta; class Magnoliopsida; order Ericales; family Ebenaceae; genus Diospyros; species Diospyros kaki. Next base: position 40,454,331 of record BSEG01000009.1, read on the forward strand.
ACTATACCAGGGCCGTGGTCTCAACCTTCAGGATTTATTGCAGGTAAAACATTGAGGTTATTTGAGATATGCCATGTTTTCTTATCACACTAAGTATTAGTCACGGGTACTGGCAACAGGGGATTGGTCAAACTATGAGTGGCAGTTTTGGGGTGTCCTTTTGCCTTATGAAATGTATAAGACCCGAAACACTTCTCATTAAAGTTTTTACATAGTTTCCACCTAGTTATAGAAGGAAGTATTAGTCACTGGTACTGGCAACAGAGGATTGGTCAAACTATGAGTGGCATTTTTGGGGTGTCCTTTTGCCTTGTGAAATGTATAAGACCCGAAACATCATTAAAGGTTTTACATAGTTTCCACCTAGTTATAGAAGGTTTCCAAGCTTGGACACCAGGTCAAGACCTGAATAGTGTCTGTTTTCAGTTTCTTTGCAGCAAAGTGTTGCCGTTCTCCATTAGGATACTATGGATGAGAATAATCATAGACTTCATTTATTTATTTTTCTTTGTCTTGGAGTTGAGATGCATGGTTGAAGTTATGTTTATTCTGTTTGCAATCGAATGAAGCATCAAGAGAAATCATGTGAGAAGTCAATATTAGTTGTTTCTTACTGATACATTGGTTTTCCTTTTGCAGGAGGGAAGTAGAGGTCTCATGAGAAGTGTTGAGAAATTTAAGCCACAGGCTGGCTGCCGATTTGCTTCTTATGCTTACTGGTGGATAAGGCAAACAATTAGGGAAGCCATTTTTCATCATTCTAGGACAATTCGTCTTCCAGTAATTCCCTCATTCTTGCTCAAGTATTCCTGATTTTTAAAGTGGTTGGCATATTTGAATGTTATGAAACTGTCTGACTTCAAGTATATAAAAGATGCCACTGCTGAAAATTTTGAGCAGATTTTGAATTGCAGATTTTGAATTAGTTGAGTTTGACCTAGAACAAATTGATGATGCAGGAAAATGTTTATATCCTTCTGAAGAAGGTGACTGAAGCAAAGAGATTATGCATTCAAGAGGGAAATCATCGACCAACAAAAGAGCAAATTGCAGCACGTGCTGGAATTACAGTAGAGAAGCTGGAAAGATTACTATTTGCTGCACGAATGCCTCTTTCAATGCAACAGCCTGTATGGACAGACCAAGACACTACTTTTCAGGTATCCCTTTTCATTGATCTTCATCTCCATCCGATATGGCATTAATAGAAACTTGGAAGGTGAAAATTAGACTAAGATTTATATGTATTTTCAGTAGTTTTCAGAATATTTTGATCATCTAAGTGATTGGTTAGATATTTCATTCCACAATTTGCCAGGTAAGTTCCTGTCCTCATGCAAAACTAGTTGTAGTTGAAATTGATTGGAATATCTGATTGTGTCATTCCTCCTGCACTGGGGTGCACCTTTTTTTAAAAAAAAAAATTGGTGGTGTCATTGTAGAGGGTGAGCTTTTGTAGCAATAGTAAAAAAGGTTGTAGGAGTTCTTGGAAACAGCCTCTTTGCCAAAAACAAGGGGAAGGCTGTGCATACCAATATGCCCTCCCCTGACGCTTGGTGCATAGCAAAGCAGGGAGCCTCATGCGCTAGGGAGGCCCTTTCTATCAGATCATATCATTGTATCAACAATTTACAATTAATATTCCTGAGAACAGTTAAAAAGAGTTTTAACATTTGAATCAGAATGTCATGTAGATCGCCTTCCCCTTTGGTAAATAATTTGAGGGAGAAAAATGAAAATAATCTATTGATTGACGGGAAGGGAAGGCAACAGGCCTTTCCTATTTGTTGCAATCACAATTCTTCTTTTCTTGTTTAATGCTTAAAGGAGTTACTCAAGTTGGAACCACGAGTAACTCCATTGCTTAGTCACAGACAGTTCTTGACCCTATTGTGGAACAAGAGGGTGTGAAGGGGGATTATAGCCACCTTGTCAAGGCTCATTTTAAGGTGAACCGACCCCTGACGCACTTGACCATCCTTCGTAGTTTTATCAGTCTCCTCATTTAAAGCGGTGGATTATGTTGGCAAGAGACCATCTGTTATAGGGCTCAACACGAGTTGATGAACCCACAACCGCAGACTCGCATATACCAACTGCTAAGCTCCTCACCTCGAGTTGGTTCGTGTAAGAATCTTATATTGGTACTATGTCTGCATCTTCCTTGCTTGCGTGAAAGCTTGTGCACGACTTGAAGATTATAGATAGATAGATATACAGTAGAAGCAAGTTTACTGTAGCTGATGTAGCTAGGATAGAGTAAAGGGCAATTACAAATAGAGCGCTTTTGGTATAATTGACACTGGAGTTGCAAATTTTGTGCCTGCTCTCAGGAAGTCACTGCTGACACTGCAATTGAGACCCCGGAAGCATTGGTAGCAAAGCGACTGATGAGGCAGCACGTCCGCAGCCTTCTGAGCGTTCTGAGCCCGAAAGAGCGAAGAATAATCCGGCTGAGATTCGGCATCGTGGAGGGCGCCAACCCCAAATCGCTGTCGGAAATTGGCAGCGTGTTCGGGTTGTCCAAGGAGAGGGTTAGGCAGCTGGAGAGCCGAGCATTGCACAAGTTGAAGCAAAGTCTGAGCGTCCATGGCCTCAATGCATATGTAGATTTGGTTATTTAGATGCCAATATTGGCCTCTGCTATTTTTGTCAGCTTTCTGAAATCTGTTGGTGTAGTCAGCTTCAAAGCTTATCATGGGTCTTTGATGAAGCTCAATGAATGTACATACAATTCTGGCCAATTGTATTTGTATCAGTAATTGTGGTAATTTTTTCTGTATGTTTTAATAGCCGCCCTATCATGTTGCTGGAGTTTTTCTTAATGCCTAATGGAATCAATGTATCAAAAACTCATTGGCAAAAATAATGTTATTATTAATGCATGTATCATGTGGGGAAATTCTATTTAGAACTCGTGTTTTTACTCTTCATAACTCAAATCTTATAAAATTTCACATTAATTTTAAAATTCCTATTTTACTCCTCCCACAACCCGCTTTCTTCTCCGCCTCGTCTTTCTATTTCTCTCCCGCACACAAACACACACACATACATATATATATACACACACATGCGGCTGTCATGGCCAACCCAGTAGCTGGGTCAGCCATGAAGGTCGACCCCCCCAACACAAACGCGCGCGCGTGCGTGCACACTCTCTCTTTCTCTAATATATATATATATATATATATATATATATATTTGCGAAGGCATATACACACACAAAAACCATGGTCGCGACCTCCAAGGTAGCAGTTGGGGAATCGAACGTTCCCCGACTAGCCCGAGCTAAGGAACGATGGGTTCTCACGACTGCAGCAGTCGGGGACCCCAGCTTTCCCTGACTGGCCCAAGCCGAAAAACCATAGGTTCCCCGACTGTTAAACCATCTTTCCCCGACTGGCCCGAGCTGGGGAACTATCGGTTTCCCGACTACTGGCAGTCGGGGAAACCAGGTTTCTCTTTTTTAATTAGTTTTTTTTAATTAATTTTTTTATTATAATAAAATAAAATTAAAAAATAATACAAATAAATAAATTTTAAATATCTATATTTTAAGTAATTATAATTTGATTAATTTTAAATTTTAAATCACCGTATTAAATTTTTAATACTTAAAAAAATTTAAAATTAATTTATCTTATTAAATTATTTAAAAGTACACATATGTGAAAATCTTACCATCATTTAAAATATTTTTTTAAATATATGTATCTTTACCTAATTCAATAAGATAAATTAATTAATTTTAATTTTTTTAAGTATAAAAAATTCAACACCTAAGATGATTTAAAATTTAAAATAAGTTAAATTATAATTACCTAAAATACAGATATTTAAAATTTATTTATTTATATTATTTAGCAATTTATATTTGACAATTTAATTATATTTTTTATTTTTTATATTAATTATATTTGATATTTCACATTTTAAATATATGTGAGAATAATATGAAATCAGTGATATTTTAAAAAAAGAGTAAAAAAATTTAAAAGGTCTAAACTTAAAAAAATAAAAAATAAATACATTAATAAAAAAAATAAAAAATTTAAAAGACCCCGCACCTCGCGGTGCGGGGCCTGTTGTGATCCCTGCGCCTCGCGGTGCGGGGGATGCTAAAACTCCCGCACCGCGAGGTGCGGGGATTTGAGAAATCTCCGCACCTCAAGGTGCGGGGGTTTCAGCAACCTCCGCACCGCGAGGTGCGGAGGTTTCCATGGTCGCGGCCAAGCATTTGTGTGTTAGTGTGTGTGTGTGTATATATATATAGGTGTGTGTGCTTTTATGTGTTAGTGTGTATATATGTATAGGTGTGTGTGAGTGTGTGATATATATATATATATATATATAAGTGTGTGTGGTGCTGGGTTCATGGTCACTGTGTGTGTATATATATGTGTGTGTGTGTGTGTGTGCTGGGTTTATATATAGAGAGAGAGAGAGAGTGTATGTGTGTGTGTGTTGGGGGGGTCGGCCGCCATGGCCGACCCAGGAGCTGGATTCTTGGCTGCATGTGTGTGTATATATATATATATGTATGTGTTTGTGTGTGTATGTTTGTGTGGGGGAGAGATACAGAGAGGCGAGACAGAGGCTGATAATTGGAGAAGAAAGTGGGTTATGGGAGGGGTAAAATAGAAATTTTAAAATTAATGTAAAATTTTATGAAGTTTGGGTTACGAAGAGTAAAAATATGGGTTCTAAATAGAATTTCCCATCATGTTGGGGATCCCATCATGTTGCTGTCTTGCCCGAGTTGCCCTCCCTTCGTTGAGTTCACCTTTCTCACGGGCCCTTCGAATTTGGACCAGTTGAGTCGCCTAACTAATCTTACACTCATTTGGTTCTGAAAAGAAAGCTCCATCATTCTCCATCACCCAATGGAACCAGATACAGCCACCCGCCACCGCTGCCGCCGGCTGCTCCATGTATTCCTCTTCCCCTTCATGTCGCCGGGCCACCAAATCCCGATGCTAGAAACCGCCACCCTCATCGCCTCCCGCGGCGTCCAAACCTCCATAGTCACCACCCCCCTCAACCTCTCCCGTCTCCGCTCCGCTCTCCACCGTCTCGCTCACCTCCCCATCACCGTCCACCCCCTCCACTTCCCCTCCGCCGCCGCCGGCCTGCCGGAGCACTGTGAGAGCCTCGACTCTCTCCCCTCCACCCTCATGTCCCACAGCTTCAGCCGCGCCATCATGATGCTCCACCCCCAGGGCGACGATCTCGTCCGTCAACACCAACCAGACGCAATCATCTCCGATCAGAACATCCCGTGGACGGCCCAGATCGCCCGGAAGTACGGCATCCCGCGACTCGTCTTCCACGGGACGTCTTGCTTCTCTCTTTGCGTCTCAGACAGCGTGAGCAAGTACAAGCCTCACGAAAACGTCAACTCGGACTACAAACCGTTCTTGGTACCCGGTTTACCGGAACCGGTTCACGTGACCAAGTCCTGGATGCCCAGCCGGTTCTTTCGCCACGTGGGTCTGCAAGAATTCTTCGCCCAGTTCGCGGAAGCCGAGCGGAACACCTATGGAACCATCGCCAACACCTTCTACGAGATTGAACCGAAGTACGTGGAACACTATGGGAAGATCAGTGGGAAGAAGATATGGCCTATTGGGCCGGTTGGGTCAGTTGAACCAGATTCGCTGGGTATGGCGGAGAGAGGAAACAGAGCTTCTGTCAATGTGGACCGGTGTCTGAGTTGGCTCGACTCCAAGGAACCGAACTCAGTGATTTACGCGTGTTTCGGCAGCCTCTGTACTTTTGCCGAGTCACAACTCGTTGAGATTGGGCTGGGGCTTGAGGCTTCGAATTGTTCGTTCTTATGGGTTATAAGAGAAGGCTACGGGAACGGGATCGCCATCGGGGAACTTGAGGAGAGAGTGAAGGCCCGTGGGCTTGTGATAATGGGCTGGGCCCCGCAGGCCTTGATTCTAAACCACCCCGCGGTGGGCGGGTTCATGACTCACTGCGGGTGGAACTCGGTGTTGGAAGCGGTGAGGTCGGGGGTGCCCATGATAACGTGGCCGCTCTTCGCCGAGCAGTTTTATAACGCGGCGTTCGTGTTGACTTGGTTGAGAATCGGTTTTGGGATCGGAGGGGACACGGGTTTGGAGTGGGGGCGGGAGCAGGAAGCTGGAGTGAGGGTGAAACGGAGCCGGGTCGCGGCGGCGGTGACTCGGTTGATGGGTGGCAGTGAATCGGTAAGGGAGATCCGGCAGCGGGTGCGTTCGCTGGGCGAGTTGGCTGGAGCAGCGGTGAGTGAAGGTGGATCGTCTCACGTGAATGTGGACCGTTTGATTGATGATCTTCTGATGATAAAGGAGAGATTGGCGGCGGGCCAACCCGTCAACGAACTGTGATGACTTTGGATTGGCCCATTTGAATGGTAGATGATGGTATCTAAACTAAACCAATGGCCTGTCTTTTTCTCGACAAAATGTTCATCGTTATGCCAATGTCTTTTACCTGAGAAAATATTGGCATGCTACCTCTGAAGTGCATTACTTTTTTTTTTTTAAATTGCAATAATCACTCTTAAAGTTTTGATTAATTGTGTTGACACACATTTTTGTAACACCTTGCTCCGAGTGATAGAAAGGTCTCGGACAACTTATCCTAATAGGCCTACGTGAACTTCTAAGGGTATCATCTATTCTTAGATTTTCTTAAATCAACCACATTTAATTTGAGAGTTATTTGTCTACATTCAATTCAAAAGGTATCTAACTGATATTATTTTATTCCTTACTTATTTTCGATATATACTACCATTTCTCTAAACTTTTAAAGTATTACACACATTGTGTTATCATCATGAGACCCACAATTACAGGTCAACTCTTAACTCTCGCCCTTTAACGATTAGGAGCCCCACCGCACTTAAGAGCCCCTCAGTGATTGCCTTCTAGGCAACCGATATGGGACGAACATGATGCATCCACAAATTGTAAGAATCATTTCTATGTTTTTGAAAATAATAATAATTTCTCTTGTTAAATAATCTGATAAAATAACTATGTTATTCTTTATTTTTTATTTTTTTATTTCTTCTCTTTCTCTTTTCTTTGACATCTAATTTTGATAAAAACAAATTTGCATAAAAAAATTTATTTTTCTCTTTTTTATTAGAGAATCTTGTTTTTATTAAAATTTTGCATAAAAATATTTTGACAATAATGTCACAATAATTTTTAAAATTATGAACACTTTGATGGGTTTTTGATTTTTCGCAATGTATGATTATTACTTATTAATGACTAATTAGTCATATATTATGTTATATAAAATTTTACTTTAACTTTTAATTGACATAATATTATTTTTTAAAAAAATTAAATATGCTTGTGAATTGATCATGACCGCATCTGAAAATTTAAATTCACAATCAATTTAATTACAAAATAAAATTTCATCAACACAACTCAATCAAATTCAATTTTAATTATTTGAATTTCTTGTTCAAGACTTGTACTCGTCAAAATATTAAAATTTATAAAACTTATTTTAACATAAATTTTGAAAAAAAAAAAAAAAACAAGAACAAGCAAAACAATAGAACACAAAAGTATATTAATAAACAAAGAACAAAAGGGCTTCAATATAAAATTTATCATCTAATGGTCTTTAAGTCTTAACCCAATATCAATTGGGTCCAAAATATATATAGAAATAGAATCGAACCAGATTTCAAAAAAATTCAAATCACCTCAAAGAAGTGTAACGTCAATGAACTGTAGCCCAGCTCACGATAAATCACCTCAGCTTACCCATCGGCGAGGCTAGCTCGACGTACGAGGCGCAGGCGCAGGCGCAGGCGCAGGCTCTGCTTATCTCAACGAATGTTTGCGGCCACAACCCACAAGCAGCCACTGCAATGCCTTTCGACCATACATATCCGTGGAGGAGGTTTTGTTTTTTTTATTAATGTGACAGTCACATTTTTTTATTACAATTTCGAGCTCGTAGTATTAATGGCTTCTTTTTGAGGTTCGGCCGAGGAATCTGCAGCATGCATAAATACAAGCCAATATAACGACCTTTGCCAAGCGTGCATGAAACTAAAGACAGGATTAGTGTGGTGTCTGAGGTGAAGGATCGAAGGCTGAGAGTCCCTTTGAACACTCGAAAGGGTGGAAACTAGTTGTTTTAAGTTGGGATATATGGGATGCGGAAACTGAGGGGGCTTTGGGTTGATTTTTCTATTTGCAAAGCCAAATTGTTTGACTTTTTCTTACCAATTACAAACACATCAAACAACAGATTATCTTCCCTCTTTAATTAATTTTGTTTTACTCCCTACGAGTAACAGCGACTTGTTTGGAAATATGAATTTATTGTTTTATAGAAATATAATAATATTTTAAAGTGTCTAACGTCCAGAAGTTTAGAAAAATGGATATGTCTGGCCAGCGGTATCATCGTGTAAGAACCAACGCCATTACAGGCTTGCAACACCGAAAACCACCTTCTTCTCCTACGTTGGAGCAGAGACCAGAACAATTGAATTAATGGCGGGTGAAGAGCCAGGCTCGCCGGGAAGCTCCATGCATGGAGTCACCGGCAGAGAGCAAACCTTCGCCTTCTCCATCACTTCGGACCCCTCCATAATTCCCACAGCCCATGCATCGGCCGCAAAATTTTCCTTACCAGTGGACTCCGAGAACAAGGCCAAAGTCTTCCGACCCTTCTCGTTCGCCAACCCCCATATGAGAACCTTCCACCTCGCTTGGACCTCCTTCTTCACATGCTTCGTCTCCACCTTCGCCTCCGCGCCGCTCGTCCCCATCATCCGCGACAACCTCGACCTCACCAAGAAAGATATCGGCAACGCCGGTATCGCCTCCGTCTCCGGCAGCATCTTCTCCAGGCTCGTCTCTTTTCTTTTTCAACACTGATTTATATATTCAATTTTGGGACTGTGTGCGTACAATTGACTTTTCCTAGGACTCGCAAGATCAATCTTTTCTCATTCTTTCTCAGATGAATTAATGTAAAGAATGTGCTTTTTCTTCAGGCTCGTCATGGGCGCCGTGTGTGACTTACTCGGCCCGAGATATGGCTGCGCCTTTCTGATGATGCTGACGGCCCCCACCGTGTTCTGCATGAGCTTCGTCTCCTCCGCCGGCGGCTACCTGGCAGTGCGATTCATGATCGGCTTCTCTCTGGCGACGTTCGTGTCGTGCCAGTACTGGATGAGCACCATGTTCAACGGCAAGATCATTGGGCTTGTCAATGGCACCGCAGCAGGGTGGGGGAACATGGGCGGCGGAGCCACTCAGTTGCTGATGCCGCTGCTCTATGAAGTGATCCGCCGGAGCGGCGCACCGCCGTTTGCGGCGTGGCGGATTGCTTTCTTTGTGCCCGGATGGCTTCATGTCATCATGGGGCTCCTGGTTATGGGGCTGGGCCAAGATTTGCCAGATGGAAATCTCGGAACCTTGCAGAAGAAAGGAGACGTTCCCAAAGATCGCTTCTCCAAGGTGATTTCGTCGCCCAAACTTTCAATATACACATTGCCCACTGATTTTTAAATTTTGCACAATTATAGAATCTGAAACTTTGGTAAGAATTTGTTCTTAAATATTTTCTTGTCACAATGTTGTTGATGATTGTAGAATAAGATATTGACTTTATTATAAATTTTTGTGGTTCAGGTGTTTCTATACGCCATCAAGAATTACAGAACGTGGATTTTCTTTATTCTATATGGCATGTCACTTGGAGTTGAATTAACCACTGACAATGTGATTGCAGAGTACTTTTATGACAGGTTTATCACATTATTCAAATATTATCCTTATAAGAAATTTTATTACAGAATGTACCTATATTATTTTTTATACTTATACAAGATACTTTAATAAGTTTTTTTTAATAACAAAAATACTACATTGCTCGACTGCATGACTTAGAGAATTACTGAATGCACTATTTTGACAATTAAATTATGAAAATACCCTTCACCCTTTCCATTAGTCGTCTCCTCTCTTTATCTTCTCCCTTTCTCATGGCTGTCACTTGTCGTTTCGTCTTGTCTCATCTCGCCTAACCTTGCTTTGTTGCCGATCATTGCTGCATCCTTCCTTTTGATCGCGGATAGGGAGAATGCAGCGGTGGTCGACATGAAGTGAGGTGGCAATGAAGAAAGCGGTGAGCAACGGCCATAGAAAGTGAAAAAGAAATAGCAGAGAGGAGACGACCAAGGATGAGAGATATTTTCATCATTACATGTGTGTATGTGAAGTTAAATGTGAATCTCTCAAGCAATGTAGTAAGGTCCTTTGAGTAATGTTAGGGGTGATGAGTGATGTGATATTTTTTCATTAGAGAATATGTCAAATAGAAGAAATAATGACATAGAGTCTACTTAGTTTTCTCTAATAAAGAGTCGTCCGTCAACAATGACTCTTAGTATTATTCATAAATTAATAGATAATGCCATTTTATCTTAAAACTTTATCTAATATTAGGCATAAAGTAAAATCATAAAGTTAGCCATATAGAACTAAGCCATAATTACGTAAGGTTTGGGCAGAATTTAACTATAATTTTGAACCAAAAAAATTGTAAATTGTAACCTTTTTTTTTTTTTTTGTGGTTAGGTTTAATCTGAAGCTTCACACGGCCGGCATAATAGCTGCAACGTTCGGCATGGCCAACATAGTTGTCCGTCCCCTTGGTGGTCTAATGTCGGACCTCGCCGCCCGCCGGTACGGCATGAGGGTCCGGCTATGGAATCTCTGGATCTTCCAGACCCTAGGAGGCCTCTTCTGCATAGGCCTCGGCCAGGCCAACTCACTCCCCATCTCCGTCGCATCCATGATCCTCTTCTCCATCGGTGCTCAAGCCGCCTGCGGAGCCACTTTCGGCATCATCCCCTTCATCTCCCGGCGCTCCCTCGGCGTCATCTCCGGCGTCACCGGTGCTGGCGGGAACTTCGGATCCGGCCTGACGCAGTTCCTCTTCTTCACGAGCTCGAGCTACTCGACAGCAACTGGGATCACGTTGATGGGAATCATGATCGTGGCCTGCACGCTTCTAGTTTCGCTCGTCCATTTTCCGCAGTGGGGGAGCATGTTCTTGCCGCCGACCAAGGATTTGGCGAAGTTCAACGAAGAGTACTATTACGGATCGGAGTGGGACGAGGAGGAGAAGCGAAAGGGTTTGCACCATGGCAGCCTGAAGTTCGCCGAGAACAGCAGGTCGGAGCGCGGCCGGCGGGTGCTTGATATCCCAACGCCGCCGGAAACTACACCTCCGAATGCATAGTTGTTGATGAAAAGGTGACCGATGGTTTGGAACTGTATGATGAATAAAGAAGCAAAAAAAGCTTATGAAGTAGGGTATTAACTTATGAAGCAACTTACTAAAAACTAAAAAGGGAGAAGTAATTCAAAAACATGAATTCTTGAGATTCAACGACATTGGCTTCAGATATTTTGAGTTCAAATAAATATTGATGCAACAAAAACTAATCCCCTACTTTTAAAGAGTTCAAATTATTGAAAAACAGAATCCTATTCCTATACAAGAAGGAAACATTCCCCACTGCCAGTGGAACTGACTCTTTCTAATCTTGTCACAAATGCTTAAGAGAACAGAGGCCGAGAGAGAGAGTTGGCCTAACTATACAAATCATCTTCATCAGCCCCACCCGCAGATGCTGCAAATGGGTCCGAGCCAGCGGCTCCGGCACTGGTCTCCGAGAATCGGAATTCGGCCCCGAACCCTCTGGACTGTTGCAGTGTCTGAGCAAATGCCTGGTACTTGCGAATGTCGGCGTCGCTCACACTCCGACGAGCATACTTCATTGACTCCTCAAAGTGGGCCGCCTTGATCTCTGCTACCTCATCATCATCATCCTGAACATCCTCTTCCATGGCCTCCTGGTTCCCCCCTCTCCTCTTTTCCCTCTCAATATCCTGCAAACAAGAAAAGAAAGTTTAACCAAAACATCATCTTGTGTGCCACAACATACAAAACCTCCTTTATCCCACATACTACCCCAATTCTAGCTCTTAGTCATTTCTATATATGGCCTTAGTGTCCAACGAAAAACTTAACAAAAGCAATAAATCATGTCCAGGGCAACTCAAACGGCTCTATATCAGGGCATTGCGCCATAAAAATAACAAGCAACTGTCTTCAGAAACCCACCTTCTCAATATTCTCCCGAATGGCATATTTGCATGCTCTTTGGCATATTTCTGTAATGTCAGCACCACTGAAGCCCTGGGTGTACTTAGCAAGGACTCCAAGGTCAACATCTTTTGCAACAGGAGATTTCCTTAGACAGGCCTTGAAAATCTGCAGGCGAGATTCCTCGTCAGGCAGAGGGATGTAAATTAACTGATCAAGACGGCCAGGGCGCAAGAGTGCAGGGTCAATTATGTCTGGTCTGTTGGTTGCCCCAATGATGAAAACTGTTTTCTTTGCTGACATTCCATCCATTTCTGTAAGAAGTTGATTCAAAACCCTGTCAGCTGCACCCCCAGCATCTCCGACGCTGCTTCCTCTCTGCATGATGAAGCACAAACAGTATAAGCAACTAAAAATGATATCCAAGTCATCTACAAGTCCCGGCCAAAACAAACAAACCTGGGTGGCAATTGAGTCGAGTTCATCAAAGAAAAGGACGCAGGGAGCAGATTGGCGAGCCTTGTCAAATATTTCCCTGACATTGGCCTCACTTTCTCCAAACCACATAGTAAGCAATTCTGGACCCTTGACGCTAATGAAGTTTGCCTGACATTCATTAGCAATGGCTTTTGGCCAGCAAAGTTTTTCCACATCCAGGTGGACCATAGAAAAGAACTCCCTTTGAGGGTGACATACCAAACTTCTCGAACTTCTCTGGATGTTCCACAGGATATTGAACAGTCTACAAGAAACAAAAGGCAAAATAGCATATAAGCACATACTTGGTTGCAAAAAGGATAAGAAAAAGAAAATTAGCTATATCACTCAGTTTTACTACTATGCGTACCTCTTGAAGCTCTCTCTTAACATTCTCGAGGCCTCCAACATCTTCCCAACTGACATTAGGAACTTCAACAACCTGGATCACAAATTTCATTCACAATTATGGGCAGATGAGCAAAACTTGGAATATGAACTGCCATAGAGATTAAAGATGATATATAGCATATATAGGAATCCATTTACAGTTTCACGGAGAGCAGAAGGGTTGCTTGTTCCAAGAGCAGTCTGGAAGTGCTCATTTGTAACAGCCATAGAGTTAAGTATCTCTGCATCTATAGATTCATCTTCCAAGTCAATCACATCCATCTTCTCTCTGATGCATTGAAGTGCAGCTTCAGTGCACAGAGCTGCTAGATCAGCACCAACATAACCATGTGTATCCTTCGAAATTCTCTCTAGATCAACCTGTTGAGATTGAACCAGGAACCATAGAAGATATGTAACTTTCCTGAAATGAACAAAAACCATAACTACAATAAGACATTTTTGGTGTTTGATCTTACATCTTCAGAGAGCTTCATGTTCTTTGTATGGATCCGAAGAACCTCAAGGCGGCCAACCTCATCTGGAACACCGATATCTATTTCCCGATCAAATCTACCAAACCTTCTCAATGCAGGATCAATGCTGTTAGGACGGTTTGTGGCACCAATAACAATGACATGGGCACGGGATTTAAGTCCATCCATTAGTGTTAAGAGCTGAGAAACAATTCTCCTTTCAACTTCTCCATTAGTTTTCTCTCGTTTGGGAGCAATTGAATCAATCTCATCAATGAAGATAATGGAAGGTGCATTCTTCTCAGCCTCCTCGAATGCTTTCCTGAGATTACTTTCACTCTCTCCAGCCAATTTTGACATAATCTCTGGCCCATTAATACAGAAAAAGAAAGCACCAGTTTCATTAGCAACAGCCCGTGCTATTAGAGTCTTTCCAGATCCAGGTGGCCCATATAGCAAAATCCCTTTGGGTGGCTTGACACCAATTGACTTAAAGAGTTGAGGATGCCTCAAAGGAAGCTCCACAAGTTCCCGAATTTGTGCCATTTGTTTACGAACTCCACCAACATCATCATAACCAACCTCATCCAACCTATCCTCGTCCTCCCTTCTCACAGGCTCTCCTTCGCAAAAGATCTCTGTGTCAGGGGCAACCACACAATATTCTGCTGGATCAGTCTCAATAACCTTAAATTCTACACTTCTCATTCCACCCCTCACAAGAAAGAGGTCACCCTTCCTCACAGGGCGGTATGCTTCCAGGAAATAAGCTGTAAGTATTAACAGAAAAGGACCACGATGAATGAACAGTATCATCAAAGTGAGAGAGAGAGAGAGTATTATGTAAATAATCCTAACACTAATTGTAGGTTTCTTAAGAGAGATTTTACAAGATTTTCTTCATTAAGCTTAAAGCCTTAACCAAATCACACATGTCAATGAGAATTTAGTTAATAGAAGAAACAGGCAAGCATTTTAAAAGCTGATGTAAAATAACAACCAGGATAAAGCCTACAATACAAAATCAAATCAAAATTGAAATACAATTACCTCATACAAGGATACCACTAATAGAAATAAGTAGCGCTCACACAATTATGAAGAGGAGCAGAGTAATCTAATGTAGTTAAGGGCAGAAAGCAGGTATGCTACAAGGCTACCCACCACCTAATATCTACATGAGCAATATACAGTTCTAAAATGTTTATGTGCACATCTGCTAGCAACATCCACCAATGGTCAATACAGGTGGGCACAATGTTGATGATGCAACAAGATATGATTGCCTGGAAGTTATTTGACAGTAATAATATGAACAAAAAAGAGAGTTAAGAGATCTAGAAACTTACGCTTCAAGTAGGCATCAAACAAATTTCCAGTGACTCCTTCAACTGTGTCATCCACAGGAAGAATATGGACTCTTTTACCATATTTGACATCAGGACATTGGAGCACAGAAACCACATCACCAAGTCTGACCCTAAGATTAGATCTAACAACCTTGTTCATCCTAATCTTTGGTACATCACAAGTGTCATCAGCAAGGGCAATGCAGATGGTATCTTTTCTTTTCTTGCCCTGGAAACCATAGTGCAACACAAGAATTGTATTTAGAAATCCAAGTTGGACAAGCATGCGCACACAGCTCCTAAAATCAAACACTAGAACATATCCAAAGATCCAAATAATCAACCTAGATTCATTCAAAACACAGAACTAACCTAACATGAAGCAAAGATTTGCATTGATCAAGTGATCAACTGAGACAAACCCAAACCAAAGATAAATAAACACTAAAAATCAAGTTCGCAAATATGCCATAGAAAACTCTAAAAATCAAGTTGGCAAATGTCATAGAGAACTGTAAGACTGCACTTTCACGTTAGCATTATTTACTGCAACTATTCAACCTTATGCCAGATCTTTTCCCTTGCACAAATGCACATTACCAGAAGGGAACCATACACAACCAACCATGGACTTCACTTACACAATTCGGCTATGAGCACAAGTCACAGCCCTGTTATTACATCTGCCATCAGATTCACGTGTATTCTATGTGACATGAAAAGAATTTACCATAGCCCCTACTAGAAAATCATGGAAAAACTACACGTGGCTGGAGAAAAGAATGTAATGGCGTTTGGAGGCGGATTCCCGAGGAGCGGAAATGGGTTGAAAGGAAGTTCAACAAAGACCAAAAATCACTTTCACGAGCAAACAAATTTCCAGGCACAAAACCCGTACTATGATGCCGTCATTTTCCCAGGAAATTCTGTAGGAAAAAAATTGCCGTTTAGGGCTTGAATGGCAGGGGCATCTTGCAGAGAACCTGCAAGCATTTCAGAGCCAAATGAGTTGCATAGGCTCTCCCGCTTCAAATCAATTCAAGCCCTTCGTCCAGTGGTTATTATGCGTGGCAAGTGAGTTTATTGAATACAAACCCGAAGGATGGATCGTGACTGCGAACTCTCTTCTAAGGCATGGTTCAAAGGGACTATCGTTTGGTGCCCCTAAAATTCAATCTTTTACACAATGACCACACGCAATTCCAGATCACAGACCCCCATGCAAAAGATCAAAGACTATCCATCAGCTAAACACCCAAATACCACAATCTGATCCATCCAATTTCCAGATCAGAACCAACCCCATGCCACAACATACAAAGACCCATACCATCTATCCAACAATCCAGAAACAAACCCGTGCATAAGATCAAACCTTGATCAAAATGGTGTCACCGCGGAAAAGCTGAAGCTTCTCCATAGTCTCCGGGTGAAGGGCGACGACGGAGTTGTCATCGTTGGTCGCTTCGTCAACAATGAGCCGATTGGGGGCTTTCTTCCGCTCAAGAATCGCAGTGCTGAAGTCCCTTTTCGTCCCCTTGCTGCAAAGAATTGCATTCACAAGCCAAAGAAAACCTCGGAATCAAAAGGCAAATCAAACTAACAACACAACTACTATACAGAAACTTAAATTGCAGACAACTACAAGGATATCCATCCAGCGTATTGATCAAGATCTGGGAAAAGGGGACTTACCAGTCGGACGATTCAGCCGGATTACTCATCTTTCTAGAGAGAGAAAAGAAGAGTTTTGCAGAGATAAATGAGAGATGAAGGGAGGGGTGGCCGGTGGCGCAAGGAGAAGGGGAATGGAAGATTTATAGAGAGAATCGGATTGGGGTGGCTCTCCCTCTGTTTCTTGTTCCAAAAGAAATGCTTTCTTCCCACCCACTTGCTCCTGTTTTCATTTTCCTTCAAAATCAAAGGCCTTGTTTCAACTTTCAACCCACCCATTTTTCCATATTATTCTTAAAAGTCTCACTTTTCAAATAAATAATAAATTGATATGTAACAACAAAAAATTGATTTTAATTTTGAGATTTTACTTTCCAAAATACATTGTGGAGTTATAAACCATGTAGATGAAATTTTTAATAAGAAATTAGAAAACTATGAATAACATTACATAAAATTCATTCACTTTTATGATATATCATTTTTTAAAATAATACTATTAATATTATTTGAACAATCATAAGTAAAAAGATATAAATATCTTTAAATTGTGTTTATTATTTTGTGACATAAATAATTTATTAAAGATATTTGTGTCTTTGTTTTTTGCTTTTAAACCCTGATAGAATGTATCTCTATTCATATTGTTAGGTAAAATTGATAAACAATATTTTTACCTGACTCCAACAATGTGCTAAATCAATCGTCATCACTAAATTTAGCAAACTACCCCCAAATTGATGCCTCCAATAAACCTTGCCATTGCCAAAATCATTCGCCAAATTTGTGGCGAAGCTCCAAAGCATCAATTTGGTTATTGATTTGTATATTTGATTATTGAGTTTGTGTACGTGTGTATTTAATTATTTTATTTATTTAATTATTAATTTTATGTGTGTATTTGATTATTTTGTATATTTAATAATTGATTTGTGTATTTAATTATAAATTTTATATATACGTGTATTTAATTATTTTATGTATTTAATTGTTGATTATGTATATGTATATATCTAATTATTTTGTATATTTAATTATTGATTATGTGTGTGTAAGAATTATATGTGAGATAAAATAAATAAATAAAATATAGAGTCAAATAAAAAAATATTGTTAAAAGAGACATAATTTTTAAATTAATATCAAAATAAAAAATAAATTATTTATAATATAATAAAAAAATATGGTAAATATTGTGGAGTCAGCCTGTAACAACCAAACATAGAGTCTAGAGTATGTTAACCTTGGTGGGTGTGTATTATATGTTAATAAAATTGGTTTAGAAGATTAAAAATATTCTAAGTGTTGTGAAAAGTAAAAAATGAAATGAAAAACATATGGGTTGAATGGTCCAAGTCAAAGGGAGTGAAAAGGTGTAGAAAAGTCAAGAATTGAACCTTGGGATTTAAGGAGAAATGGGGGGAACCGTGTGTGCGTGTGTGTATATGTGTATAAGCTTTTCTATTTAAATTAAAAAAAAAAAGAGAAAATAGAGTGACAACTATGTAAATAGTTGCAAGTGCAAGGGCAGATGGGATAAAAGGGAGAAGTATATATATAGCTTTGCGTATAATCTTTCATTTTTCTTCCTTCTTCTCCCGATCCTTCTTTTTCTTTTGCTCTACTGATTCTTCTCCTTCATCCCCATCTTGTTGATGCTAAAGAGGAGATTGGTTGTTAAAGCTAAGGGGTCGTTAGTTGATCGCGAAAGATCGATTCGTGGTTTGTCTTCTTCTTTAGATTCATTTAACCCTTGAGGCAAGTTCCTATTCTATCTCTTTTCCATGTCAAGGGCTTCTTTTGGAATCTTGTTGATGTGTGTGTGACCCTCTTCTTCTTTCGTGATTCTTGAGTTAACCATTTTTGGGTTAAGTTTCCATAAAATCCTTTGTTGGAAGGAGGTTTTGTACAAATCTGGTTGGTTGCGATTCGTGTCATTTTTCTTGTATTTTGATAAACCGTGCCTAGCATCCAAACGAGGACTCGATTCACCCCGTATTTCTAAAAGGAATGGTGTATTATTTCTAGGGTATAGTTGCATGAAAGAATTTGGTGTTACTTGCATGTATTTTGGATGTTTTGTGGGTTGTTCGTGGCTTTTCGGGTACTGTCGGTTAACCGTTTTCCTATAATCGGTTGACAATTGGGTGTAGATGGTTCTATCGGCCGACCGTTGCCTTAAATGGTCGACAGTTTGGGTGAAAGGCCTCTGGCGATCGACTGTTTTTAGCCTTTACAGTCTGCACATGTTTCACGATTTTAGCCATAACTTCTTGTAGAAATATCAAATTTATGAACGGTTTGTTGCGTTATAAATTAGACTTGATAGGCTTCAATTTGGTTCATATTTGAAACAATTTGGATAAGTTTTGAGTAGTCTCTTATTATTTACAAAATATATCTAGATGTTCTTGGCTAATTTGTGTACAACTATTAACGTGTTTGCGCGTGGGGGACTTGGGTGCGTTAAATGCATAGAAATAAACATGTTAGATGAAGAATATCTCATAAAAGTATCCTTGAATGAGATAATGATCAGTAGTATTATGAGAATGCCTAGTTGCATGTTGCGATGGAAATGAGAATACATATCTCATGCATTGACATATGTGTGTAAGTTATATAATGGTGGTGTGTTGTGGATTTTCAAGGCAATGAGTCCGTGCATTCACACTATGGCGGTTAGTCCGTTGTCATTATGGCGGTTAGTCCGTTGCTACTATGGTGATGAATCCGCTGACACTATGGCAGTGAGTTCGTTGACACTATGGCGGTGAGTCTGCTAACACTATAGTATATTTGCATATTACTATGGTAGTAAGTCTGTTGATATTTCCACTTGTGGTAGAGAACCCTTGACACTATCTTATCCGTGTTATTCGCACTATTGTTCCATCTTGGTGAGACGATCTTGCAGATAATATATGTTCAGGACATTTTTACTCCTGTGACTTGTACTTGCTATTGGCCGTTGTGGTTATCTTTTACATTTATGGTTATCGTGTTATGGCCCTGCTTTGTTTCATATTTGTTTCATATCCTGTGTTGTGATCCATATTTGTTTCATAGATTTGCTGAGCCTTGTGACTCATCTTGTTTCTTACGTCATTCCAAATAAAGATAAAGAAAAAGCTAAGGAGGGTGATAGGTATAGCTGCTAGTGAGTCTTGTAATAGATGTGTACAGATGTCTTCTCAAGCTGTAAATCCTTGGGGGTTGTTTTGAGGGCAAGGAGCCGAGTTTTATTTTGTACTTTCCTTTAGCCCTTTTAATATTTTGTAATGTATGGAGAGATGAGCCCAAACATAACATTGTATTGACCTGGAGATGTATATAAGTAAAGTTTTATGATTTCTGTATTGTTTATGTGATAAGCTCTTATTGGAATATGTTATGTACCTAACCTTTGATAACTCTCTCACGGATCTCCTTTGCTAGTGGGAGTTCTGAGAGATGAGCCGTTACATTACACAGTCTAAGAGTGGTGATGGCAAGAGAAATGGCAACATTTTTACAAGTGAGGGTAGACCTAAGAAAGAGAAAGAACCTGATAGGATACTGATAATCAAAAGAACTACAAGGCTGGAAATTGACAAAATGAAAGGAAAATGGACATTCGAGAGGTCCACACTCTCCTTCTATATTCATCAGAAAATTCCTTCCCTTCTACTCTATTTGCTTCTCTATTTATAAGGATCTGTTGCTCACATGCCCCCCTCTTTGCTCTACCCATTCTACCCCTTAACAGAATTAGTTATCTGCACATGCGCCAATTCTCCTATTTCAATATCCCTAATTTGCCCTTAATGTTATGGGCTGCCTATCAATACTCCCTCCATGGATCTCACCTTGTCCTCAAGGTGAAGGTCCTGACACAAGATGAGAGCCATGATATCGAGCAACAGGGACGACAAAATTAGATTTACTTGAGGTTCTATATAGTCAAATATGCACTGGAACACCTCATCAAATGTGGTAGGAGATGGCTGGACCCCTGATGGCGCCCCAATCATCAGTACGATGCCCTCCTTGGACGTTACTAGATCCGCCGTCCTTGACATCAGATTCCTGATCTTTTTCCTCGATTGCTTTAATGCCTCGACCGTTTCTAGTCTCGTCTTGAACTGGACGAAGCTGTAGCCCTTGGTCTTGCCCATGACCCGGTCGAAGATGACATTGTAGTCCTCAGTCTCGACGCATGACTCGAAGGCAGAGACGAAGGTTTCTCGCGTCGTGTCCCACGCGAGGTCGTAGACGACAAACTTGCGACGAGATATGTCGCGATCCACGGCATCGCGGAGGGAGTGAAGAGGAAAGCGTCGGGCACAGCGGCGCCGACAAGGAAGTTAATCTGCCGGTACCTGGTGTAGGGCTCGAGAAGTTTCTGGATCTTCTCGGGCTTGGTCTCACCGGAGGAGGAATCATCGTCAGCGTCCGAATCGGACTGAATTGGCATCGTGGTGTCTTTGGTTGGGACTGGAGCTTGGTATTTCTGAAGCTTCTTCTTCTTCCTGCGTTTCTTCTTGACGCTTTTGCTGTCACCTTGTGGTGGTCTAGTCACCAGCTTTTTCTTCTTCGTCTTCCCCTTCTTCGCCATTGCTTGAGCAGAGAAGCGATGGTGGCACCCTATGGCTTCGTCTTTCAGGTTTGCTTCCTTACCCACACGAATCTCTCTTCGTCTCTTTCGCTCCCACTAGGCTCATGGAAGTGTAGCACCTTCCAAACACAGCGTTGTTGTGTCCGTCTTCTTGTCAGCCAACACCGCAACTCCCAACTCCTCACCCATCGCCTTAGCGAAGGCCGGAGGCCAATGAGATGAGGCGGGGCTGGGCATCACCCATTTTTCTGCCATCATCGAAGGAGGCAATATCACTACCCGCTAGTGATTCGAAATTGGGGACGAAAGGGCTTGACCTTTGTTTGGGCCGGGTCCAAAAATGCTTCCACGAATCACCAGATTCATCTCAATTAGTTGGGCTAGGTCTATCATCTGCTCCAGCCCAATCGGCCTCGACACCCTCATCTCGGCTCGGATGACTGGCTCCATTCCGTTGATAAAGTGGCCCTCCAGCAACGCCTTTGGCATGCCTATGAGCGGTGAGGTCAGAGTCTCGAAGCCAAGGCTGTAGTCCTTGACGGACGCCCACTGTCGAAGCGCAAGGACCCTTTCTTCCACCGTGCCTTCCTGCGCGGGCCTGAACCTATTCCTCAACATCGCCTTGAGCTCCTCCCATCTCTCCTCATTTTTTCTCTCCCGTTCCTACTCTTCCCACCTTGCTCTCATCCAAGCGAACTGTTCCAGCAAGCTCGCTACCTTCTTCCCCACCAATTGGACCTCACTCCTCATGGCATCCATACCCCGTTGCAGGCTGTCCATCCTTCCTTCCAATTCCCCTACTCGATCCGTCAAGTTGACCATTAGGATCGATGACGCTCTGATACCAATTGATAGGATACTGATAATCGAAAAAACTACAAGGCTGGAAATTGACAAAATGAAAGGAAAATGGACATTCGAGAGGTCCACGCTCTCCTTCTATATTCACCAGAAAATTCCTTCCCTTCTACTCTATTTGCTTCTCTATTTATAAGGATCTGTTGCTCACATGCCCCCCCCCCTCTTTGCTCTATCCATTCTACCCCTTAACAGAATTAGTTATCTGCACATGCACCAATTCTCCCATTTCAATATCCCTAATCTGCCCTTAATGTTATGGGCTGCCTATCAGAACCATTATCCCTATAGCCAAAGTTCAAACCTCTTTTTGCCGCTTGAAACAGAAGTGGTTCAGGCCAGGATGTGCCTCATTTCATGATTTATTTTTGGCTGATCCCAAAATATAATGAAGCCAAGATAGAGCAGACACCCTATGGAATCTGAGAGGACCATCTAACAGTTCACGAGTGACTTAATTTGTGGAGTGAACATAGAATCGAAGTCAGATTAATCAAAGTTATTTCTGTGCTGTATGGTTGCAAGAGATTCTGCAGTTTTGCAGCTACTGAAACGCAATTTACAGAGAACTAGTAATAATATCAGAAGTTGGAATAAAAATCTGTAAACAAGTTTCTTCACATCTATTTTTGTACAACAGGGTACACTTCAGGCCACCACGAAAGGAATTACTCTTGGCTCCCAGCAAAGTCCTTTCCATGCGCCATAGCTGACTAAACTCGGAACAACATCTCAGCCACATACAAAATGACTCTGTTCCTTTGGCTTGACCACGAAACTCTAGAAATGTTATCCCAGGTAGATTTAGCATGGCACAATCTCAAACCCCATGGCCAATTTTGTAATCTGAAAAGGAAGCAGTTCCGTGAGATTCAACAGTTGATGTCACTTCTTTCTTCTCTAATCCGAAGAATAAGCAATTCTGGAATGCATCTAGACTACTGGCGAGTAGCCGGTTCAAGCTGCTGAGGCTGTCACTTAGAATTAGATCCTCTGCATGGTACCTAGAGGAAGGCATATCCATATCCAATGGTCCTAAAGAGTCAGGCTGCAATATGCAAAACATTAAATTAGGTAGTTGCTCAAACAGCATCCTACTATCGTAGAACATGAACATGGGATTTTTTATATCAAAGTTTCAGAATTTTAAGTCAAAATGTGATCTATAACAGACAAACTACATATCAGGCGTTGAAAAAAGAAATATACCCAATATATATCTGTAAGTCCGTTCAGATCCTTCGCAGAATTGCCCAGTGGAGGAGGACCAGAGAGACACTTGTCCGTTGGATACCCGGATACAGGTCTATCATCCTCAGTCCTTTCATCAATTGGATTTTCATCCATAGGATCTTCATCATCAGGCTTGTCATCCGTGGGCACCTCCATTTCATGCAACTCCTGCAGTATAATTGAAAATATTATGTACACGCCCATCAAGTAGAAGCTGAGCAGTAAAATCCATTGAAAATATTGTGAATTAAGTTATGAAAGAACCTCAATGATAGCACCAGATCCCACTGAACTCATTCTGTCAATCTGCTTGCAGGCCTCTGAAGAAGCCATGGCAGGTGAGTTCCGGAACTCCTGCCTAAGTATTGTGCCTTGAAATGCAAAGGCGTCACATGTTTCTTCTGCATCCCAAATGGAAGATGAAACAGATGCCAGAGCTGGTGGAAAGCCAGCTCTGCTTTGGTGTCTATATATATGAGCAGAAATTGCAGCATCAAATGAATCACAGCTGAATGGACCCTGCTGAATACATTGAGAACTTCCTGGTAGGGCTGGATCATTGCAGTAGGAAACTATGTCATGTGACACCTCTGACAGTAAATCTCCCACGCTTATGTTAGTTAGGCTATCAGCCCACTCCCCAGCCGACAATGAAGGTCCACGTCTTAACAGCTGATTGTCCTAATAAACAACGCAACCTGGAGGCTTAGAAACATGCCGAAAAAAACCAGATCATAGCTTTCACAAAAATCAGGTCTTCATCAAGTGCAATCTGCTTCCATGCAACATTGTTTTATTCAAGCATACAAATTTTATTAGATGATCTTTGCCCAAATATTTTATCAAACCTCCCATTTTAGAGGCAGCATAGAAAAGGGCACTTTTGCATATCTGATTAACTTCTTATCACTCCTCATCATATTGACAAAACAAGGCAAAGTTGTTTTAACCCTAGCTATCAATAGGAATCAACTATAAAGCAGAGTATGAGTTGTCAATTCTAATGGATAATCAGAAAAGAAGTTGATGTTGAAAATCCTGTGTAAACAAAAGAAATATAATAAGTCATATTGGCTGATAAGAAATACTTTTAACTCCATTTATATGGTTCCTATTTGTTAAAGGAAACAACCTTGCAAGGTTTGGCAGTAATATACAAACAATATGGGAGAGAGGTTACAAGAAGCAAAATGCAAGGACATGCAGCTCTCTAAAAGGATAAATCATAACCCTACAGGATATACAAATTTCACATGCCCAAGATGATAGTCCAGATTCATGTTGTCAAACCAGTCAACCTGCTGGAGCTTTTATTGTTCGATATTTACTATGATAACCAAATTATAAAAAATAGATCCACATCTCTCAATGATGCTCACTAGGTGAGAAACATGGACTTTCTTTTTTGTGACAAATGAGTAACCACCTGGTAGGCTGGATTCAAGTCATATGATGACTTCCAAATTAGCAGATATTCACAAACATAAAGATGGAGGAGAAAAACAAGTACCTTATTCTCCCCTTCTCTCAAAACAGCTCCTTTGCCTGTCTCCCTTCTGTCCCAAGGTACAGTTTCTGCCCCAATAGAAGACTCCTGAACATTACTGTTGGCACCCACACTAATGCATTCAATAGTGTCATTAGGCACCTCCACTGTAGAGGGTGCCGCAGCAGTGCTTTCTGCACCCAAAGCTTGTTGATCTTCATTACAATGATCAATAAGCTTCTCAGATGGTGTGGATTCTTGCACTGAATCCTTGCCTGGTTCCTCCATATCACTGATGTCCACATTAAGATTCTGGATGGTTCCAGATAATACTATAGGTGCTTGAGATGTTGACGCAAGCTCAGCATTGGAAAACCACCCATACCTTAAAATAAGAATGATAAAATACCAAAATAAAATTTAAGATGAAAAAGATTAGTCATTTGCATAATATGTATACCTTACTTCAAAAGTTAGAAAGGGAAAAAAATGGCAACCTCAAGCGGAAAACTGGAGGGCTTCCAATCAGTTGGTACACATCTGCCGCACTAAAAACAGAGTCCCGAGTCCACCTCTCATAACCCACTAGGTTTTCTCTTTGGACGTAAAAAGGGAAAAGAATTAATTGTCCAGATGCTACACTTGAATTTCCCCACTTGCGATTCAGATGTTCCAAAACTGATGATATCTTCTTCCGAGTACTTAAAGTTAGCTCCAGGTGTGGATTATGATTGTCCTGTGAAATGTCCAGGGGTTTTATTAAATGTTTTTCATCACCCAGTAGCTAGAACATCATTCTGTGCTTACCATTTCCAAGGTTCTTCGGGTACCTTCATCAATTGGGAACAACTGGAGCTTGAGTTTAGTAGAATTTTGTATGTTATTCTCAATGAAGGAATCTGGTGAAGAACCTGGCAAAGGCAGCAAGTCTTTCCCAACAGGGTCAGACCCTTTTTCCTCTGGAAAACAGATAAGAAGGAACCAGACAGCATCACGAATCGTAATATCAGTGCAATTATCAATTCCTTTACAGATGTATGATTTCTGAACATGCTCATTCACTGTACCTTGGAGATGTACAAGCTCGTTACCCATGGTTGTCCGCTCCAAATGCTCAGCAGCATCAGCAACAAGTGAAACTCCAGCAATTGCAGCCTTCTCCCATCTCTTATATGCAGCTGTTGAGACATTACCAGCTGGATCCAGGAACAAAGAGACCAGGAATGTCAGAGAAATAAAACCAGAACAATAGAGCAAACTTTTAGTGACAGTTGCAAGTCTGCTTCAGTTGAAAAGGGAGGCAAGTTGACTGCATGTCCAATTTCAATATATTAGTTTGAATAAGCACAAAATCCATCATAGGAGCCACTTAAGTGCTGGAAGAAATTCAGTTATCCCTTCAAAATTATATGTCATTTGGAATATATTTGCAGTAAGAAAGATAATGAGATTGTGACAAAATGAAGGAATTGCAGTAAGAAGGAATATAATTCAATCAAGTGTTATGAAGTAAACGAGGAATGATGTAGGATTTAGACACAAGTAGAATTAGGTCAACAACATTATGTATAATTTTTTTCCCTAATAAGCAAAAGTATCATTAATAGAGCCACCAAGAGTAAGGGCAAAAACATAAATCATTGGAGACCACTTGGTTAACCCTTTTAATTTTTCTAATTTTAGAGTCACTTATTCTCGGATAAAATAGGAAACATACAAGCCTATAAGTGTAAAGCTATCAATTGCACAGAGCTGAATTTTGCGTAATCTGTGTGAAACTGTATTAACTAGCTGACCATGTACAGTATTTTCTTCAAAGATAAGAGTTTCTCTCTCATCCCTTCGCAAAATACTATTATTCGGTTACCCCTTGTGCTGTCCAAACCTTTTTAACCTTGACATTGTAACTAATCAAGCCTAAAGCATTCTTGACCTTTTTCTACCTTCAAATTTAGATTGCAGCAAACTATTTATCAAAACCTCACAACTTGAAATTTTGAAATTATCAAAACTTTTGCTTTTCCAACTGAATGTTCTTTTTACTTGTACACCACAATGAGAAGCTTCATTTCAGAACAAGGCCATTCTAAGTTAAATAAGTGTAACAACAAAGAAAATTTGACATAAAATTTTCAATTCTAAAGATTGGAGTTAAATTTAAAAAAAAGAAAAGAAAAGAAAAGAACAGAAAAAATTACAAACATGCATAAGCACTCCAGCCAAACCGCAATCCTTTCAGAACAATCCATATTTAGGCTGCTGTCAAGAAATTCCAGCTCTTAACACCAAAAAGAAGACATTAAAAGGCTACTCAAAATGCCAAAAAATGTTAACACCCCATTCTTTTAAGATGCTAGCTAGCATCTGACCTCAATTTGTTACTCTTGGCAACATATTCCACATCTAAAAAGGCACATCCAAATAAATTCTCTATCAACCCATGCAAGCCATTCTGCAGCAACACCTCCCACTTTAACAACAATTATCACCAGCACTTCCCACATTCAGTCAGATGTTCCTCAATCGTTTTTATCCCATGAACACGTAACCTTTCTAGAAAATAGATGTGCACATACCATTCTCTATCTACATTACCATGCAAATCACCACTGTACTATTCCATCATCTTCAAAAGGCATCTCCATCGATTCCAGGAAATCTGGAGAAGGTAAATCTACAATCGGAGCTTAGTCTCCATTATACAGCTTTTTTCCCCTTTCATAATCCTAAACATGTTCTAGCTTCCCATATGTAACTTAATCGCCTAAAACTATTCTCAATCCAGAAGGAGAACATCAAGGTTGTTAAAATCGTAAAATCGTAAGAGGATCTTCGACATGTAAAATCGTAAAATCGAGTGCAATTCAACTTTAAAATCGTAAAATCATAAGGGATTTCGGTGCAAAAAATCGTAAAATCGTATCCATAAAATTGGGAGTTTAACAACCATGGAGAACATTATGCTTCCTAATCCCCATAGGTCAGTTTTCTCGACTCACTACCCCAAAATTTATTCAAGTGTGCAACCTTGCATGCTTAATCCTTGTCTAGTATTGGGCAGTCAAAGCTTCCCCATAGTCAGAATGTGTCAGGTATGACACTTAATAGTCGACAGAATTGGACAACTATAGCTGGATGTTATTTAACTTGGGTTGCCAAAGGATATCAGCAAATACTTCATAGCACAAATGAATGTAAACAAGTGCTAGTGTCACAATTTCGCTAAATATATTTAAACATACAATGCACATAGCAGACCAAGGAACTAAAGTTTTAAAACCTATTAAAACTTCTTATTCTATGCTTCTTTTGTTACATCACAAAGGGGAATCCCATTTAAACTTTCTATCCCATAGTCATGTGAGGCTGAAATCTATTATGTTTTATTCTTCCAAGCCAAAAGAAAGTGGCACCCCTAGTGTTTAATGTTAAATGAAAACACGTGCAATCAAAAGGAGGACAAGGCTGATCGGATTGGAAAAAGAGCATAGAAGTTTTTTTATTTTTTTTATGCCTGTTGTTGGGGTGGGGGGACAGAACTACGCGTTATAGATTTGTTTATGTTTATGAACTATTTCTGAAATATAATTCAATAATGATATGTTTACATAATTTCATACAGAAATTATTGATAATTGTACTTTTGTAACTGTAAACTATTGTCGTAGATTTTATTTTTAATAAATGAATATTAAAAAATCACATCATTTTTTACTAAATTTTTTAATGACTAAAGTTTGTCTACTAAATAAAAAATGTACCACAGAGGACAAATTTTATTTTTGTAGAATCTTATACAAAGAATTTTACAAAGTTAAAATCTAAATGAAATTGCTAAGGTTTTCATTTAAAATAAAAAGAAATCACAATTTAACCATATCATTTCATGTACAAGTTTTATAAAAAAAAAATTATAAATAAACACAACAGAACTAAGTGTCAACCTTAAGAAATTAAGTAAGAAACTTTGGAATGGATGCAAATTTTGACATTAACAAAGTTCTGAAACGGTCACCTTACTTTACAATGTTTGCGATAAAAACAACAGAGATGTTTAAGTAAGTTCTCAATACATATCCCTTCAGACACCCCCTTAAAAATGTTTAAGTAATTTCCACATTGCATGTTTAAGGCAAGTGTGGTTTTGTTTTCTTTTCTAATGTGAGTGTGGGTTTGTTTCTTTGTGCTTTTTTGCGGGGTCTTCCCTGATGGTCTTTTCTAAACATTAGCGCGCTTTTTTCTTGTTAATGTATTTTTCATTTACAGAAAAAAAAAAAAACGCAAACAAAAAATAGAAAGGAAAATAATAATATCTGGATTTAAAATTCTGAGAGGAATTCATAAAATCACCTGGTCTCCGCCGTGGCCTCACTGTCTTTGCAGGAAAAGAGTCTCCTTTGCAGTTGCTTCGATTAATTCCCACATTAACATTGCGCCTTACAGGAGATCCTTTCCCAGGTCCTAATTTTTGAAAGTTCTGATTGTCAAGAAGAACCAAGTTAACCGCATGAGTGTCATTTCCAGATGCTCTGCCCTGACTTGAGACATTTGTTGTAATTGTGGGAGGATAGTTTTCTCCTTGAGAAGGGCGTTTCCTTTTACTCTTTTTTCGGTCTTTTAAGAGTTGGTGCTCCTTCATACCAAGATAAACTAGTTCAAGATATTGCAGAAGAAATGAAGTTTCACATGCAATAAATTATTCAAGGACCATAGCCAGTCTTAACTAACCAAGGTCTCAATAAATATCTTGAAACGTCTAGGCTTCAGGTGAAGCTTTGAGGCTTTACAGCTATACTTTTCAAGTAAAGACCACCTGCAATAGGAAATTACACGATCCTTAAGTAAGGAGTAGACCGTCCATGAATAAAGTACTATGTATAAAAATGAAGCCTCTTTATAAAGCTTAGTGTTCTAGTTAATGATCAGCATTACTTATATCCATACGTAATAAAGAATGAAAAATTGCTGCATAGATATAGGAAACAAATAATAATATAACATGTGCATCAAATGGTGCTTATGGTAGCTCAAATAAAACAGGGCCAAAATATATCAATTTTTTTACGACAATAAAATTTATCTATAACACATAACAACAACATATCCAGCTGTTATCCCACTATGTGGGGTTGGCTACATGAATTCTAGACTTCTATGTGGGTCACATCCCAACAGATAGTTTGTCTAGAATTCATATTTGGATCCGACTAGGTTTTACGCTGGCTGTCGGCTACCTAACGCAACCCTCCTCCTTTATCCGGGCTTGGAACCGGCAGTGGATAATATCCCCTGGCGGAGTAATGATGAAATGAAGTTTGAACACCATCTTCACATGGAGAAATTTCATGAGATGGTGGTGAATGAGAAAAGTCAATTCTTCACATTAAGTATGACTGTACAAACTCTATAAGGTTATATAACATGCAATAAACACAAGATAGAGACAGATCTAATTCAAAATAGATTTTACATTGGATGAGCTTGATATGACTGACTGGTTTCTGGGCTCCCATTACTTGTGCAAATGGGTCCAAAAACATTTTCCGCCTGACCAGAAAAGAGCTTCATTTAACACCCCCCCCCAAACCCAAATGTAACTTCATTAATACCCTGTGACTATCCAATTATCTTAGTACGAGTAGAATGGGAAGTTAAGGACAGATATAATCTAGCTTCAGATAAGTTTCAAACAATTTCACTAGCAAATTACAAAAGAAAAATACATTAAATAGAGAATACATTTAACTAATTACCATCGAAGCATTGCAGCATTCGTATCTTTAGAGTCTTTGGCATCAAGACAAAGCCCCGGACCCAATAACTTGTTCATACGCCTCACAAGACGATAGTAATAATGTCTGACCTGAAAAATGCAAAAAATAGAAATATAAAAAGACTGACGAGGACAATGCAGTCAACGCTAAGCAATCGCCAAATGCAAACATTTTGGAACTCTATTGAAAGTAAACTACCTGATCTTTGTTTTTACTTTGAACGCGGCAAGTTATCTTCTCAAAGTTCTGCCAAAACATTTCTTATGTAACATCAGTTTATGCTAAGAACACATCAAACATCTTTAAAAGACATAAGCAAAAACATGCCTTGCCAACTTGTCGTAATGCAGTGAAGAAGCTTTCCTCTTCTTGACGTGTCCATGCAGCCCATTGGCGTGTTTGCTTTTTTGCTACATTAGAATTTGCAAAAGGTTGAGTGGGCAAGTTGCTATTCTTGGTTAAACCATTTAACCAAGTGCATCAATTAAGGAAAATTAGAAACTAAAAAGGACAACCAACATTAAATACCTCGCTTTTGCACATCATGTCCTTGAGAGGATGCAGTTACACCACAATCACCATCTTGAATTAGGATACTTTCAGATTGAAGGCATGCCTCAGAGCGCAAGGAGACCTGTGGCTCCATTTGAATGTCAAAACACATCAGAAATGTTCTATGTTCCCATGCCCCTTCAGCTACCAAATCTGAAACAAATAGTGTCTTTATCCTTCAAATTATTGCAACTTCCAAATAAAATGCCCAATTATGATAATGGAAGATTGCTTCACATCTGAAAACACCAACTCATTAATACCAACAGATGATATTATTCTGGGATAAACCCAAAAAACAGATATTAAAAAAAAGGCATTGGAAGTTAGAGCAAGTATAAATAGTTAAAAAATATATACATTCACAACGAGAAAGGACGTATAGTGACATAAAATCAGACCGGCTCAAGTCCAAGAACTAAAATTCAAGCTCAACACTGATCACTAACAAAATAAAAAAGTTCAGGAGAATAACTACATTACAAATTATAATCCATCACCATCAGGGCAATGAAACACCAGACTCTATACAACTAGAAATTACTTCAAACGCAGAAAAAAGGTTCCCCAACGATCTAAAAGTTAAATTACCCACAACGGGAGCAAATTAAAGTAATCACGTATAAGGGATCACAATTCAAAACTCAGTCACGTAAATAGGAAACCCTAAGATCCAATTTCCTTTCCTAAACCCAGACATAGGAAACCATATGCAGATGCATGAACAGAAATAGAAATAGAAATATATGCATAGAGAGATAAAGAGAGAGAGAGAGAAAGAGGGAGAGGAAGAGATTACTTACCAGCAAGCAATCGAGAGCGAATTGAGAAATGCGAATGCTTGTTCGAAGTTCAAACCCAGACCCAAAACAAGCCCTAAGCCCCAAAATAAAATTTTCTTAAAAACCATATAGTTAAGATTTATTCTTATCCCCCACTCTCCGGCTTCAACGCGTGGCATGCACAGATAATTACCATCTCGGGCTTGGCTCCCTTTGTTACGCTTCTTTCTACAAAATCAGAATAATATTTTCATTTTATATATATATATATATATATTGTCTTTTTCTCATGAATTTATTTATTTCCATGTCTACTATCAATTAACAAAAGCAGGGTTACGTTACAAACTGAGCCTTTATACTTCTCAACCAGTCTAACATAACTCGCAATTATAATAAATGGGATGTATTAAATTTAGAGCATGTGACTCGTAACTTATAATATGACATAATTCGTCAATTTATCATGTCTCGATATGATCATTTAGCTCTATATAAGATGCTAGTAAATTAGTATGTGACATGATTATTCTTGTCATTTAAAAACTAATTTTTTAAAAATATAAAATTAATAAATCAAATATTCTCTACAATAATTTAAGTTTTGAAATTAATAATATATTTAATATTTACTTATTTAGTTAATTCTCGTTCGAGCATTGAGCAATGCCCTTATTAATAATATTACAATTGATTATGATAAATTTAAATTATACCTTTTTTTAACAATTGAAGCATAGGAGACAGTAGATAGGTAGGACCATACAAAATTCATAAATTTGACAATTGATTGCAAGTAAAATTATTATATATAAAATAAACATAAATAATTATGAGATTTATAGTTTAAATTTCAAAACTGAAAAAATATGAACTTTTAAAATGATTAGAAGTTTATTTAAATTTTTTGAACAAATAAAAATATTTTTTATTGAATATATTTTTTATGTTTTATAACAAATTATATATTTTAAAAATATATTTTAAAAAATATTTTAAATTTATATAAACCGCTCAATTCGACACAATAATTTGGCCAACGAAAATTAAGGTTAGCTTAAGACTTGACAAGACTCTCTCAATTCGTGTTAAACTTGGCATGGCCTAACTTTTTTATTAAAAAACTAAGACTGTGTTCTCTTTGTTTTTCAATTTTCAGTTTTGAGTTTTGAATTCATTTTTAATTTTCTATTTTGATAGTCTGTTTTTAGAAAATTGAAAACGCGTTCTATTTATCATTTTGAAAAACTATTTCTCAAAACAGAAAATTAGAAAACGTGTTCTCTTTGAAATTTTGAAAATAATTTTTTAATAATATTTTATACAAAAAAATTGATTATTCAGTAAATTAGAAATATGTAATGTTAATATATTATTAAAAAAATATATACATTTTAAAGTTAATGAATTTTATAATATTTTTTTCATTATAATAGTAAAATATGAATAAATACATAAATAAATGTGTTTTGATTTTAAAGTTTGTTTTGAATGAAAACACTCAAAACAACTTTTTGTTGTTTTGAGTTTTCTTTACAAATTTTTTTTTGTTTTCAAAAATGTATTTTTAAAAATAGTAAAGAGAACGCGTTTTCATTGTTTTACAAAATTAAAAACTAAAAATAGCTTGAAAACAACAAAGAGAACACAACCTAGGAGTCACATTGGATTTTTTTTTTTTAATGACTCAAGTATTTGAGTTTTACTTGACTAATTTTGAGTAGAGTAATCTTCTCTCTTGGTTCATATTTCGAGTAAATTTAGATGCGGTCACAATATATATATATATTCAGAATGAACTTTTGAGAAATGATTACTCTTTTCGTATATTCCACTTTTACATTGTACGGACAAGATTCTTGAAAGGACGACACGACACATCATAACCTTGCCTCTACGTGGATAATTTATCTTTTAACCTTATTACTATCTTTTAATTAATGTTATTTTTTAAAAATAATTTTGTCTTTTTAAGATACTATAAAAATTTAAATTTTTAATTTTTTTTTTATGCTTTACTATTGCATCATGGTGAGAGGTTGACTTTCCTTTTTTTAATATGAGTTCAGTTGGCACAACCTATTTTATAAAATGAGTCATTGACATGACCATCAAGAGAAAAAGAGCCAAGTGGCAAGCCAATCTAGTTCAGAAATAAAATTTATAAATCAAAATGATTAGTTTGACTGATTTAGTTCAATTTAATATTGTTATACAAAAATTTGATTTTTAGCTTTTGATTTGATTTTAACACTAATGTTTAAAAATATGAATATATTTATTCTATTCATTCTATTATATATTTTAGTGCACCGAATTCTTGAACTTCTTATAATGCCCTCACAAATTTTTCATTTTAAAAATATTCCTATCCACATTTATTAAATTTTATAATAATTTTAAATTTTAAACATAAATCTAACATTTGCATTTTCAAATTTAAATAACTATTAACTTACATAGTTATCAATTGAGATTTAATTAAAAAATAAAAATTATATTATAAGCACGACTTTAATTTTACCCATAGTTGTTCACCAATTTAAGCAAATCAATAATACCTTTTAATTTATTTTACTTTTTTACTTAATTAATAAATATTTTCTTTATTATTGTATATATGTAATTCAACGTGGATGATCTAGATAAATTAGGTTTTATCAAAATAACAAAATTATAATTATCTAAAGGCCTAGAGGTCAAAAAAGGCTCAATCAAAATCTAAAGACAAAATTTAGAACCAGCCTACTTAGGCTATCTCCAACAATGGTAAATCCAACTTATGAAATTTATCTATAGCAAGTCATCTCTAAAAAGTGAGCTCCAATGCTGCTTGCTATAGCTATTTTTTCCTGCCAAATTTTTGACAACCTTAAAAAGTCTTGCCATTGTTGGTGATTGAAATCTTCTCACCATCTCTCCGCCAACTGCCATCAACGCAGGAAGAGAGAACCAAATATGGCAGCTTTGTTTAACTAGAAAAGACTAGTTGCAAGTGAAGGCGGGCAACAATAGCAGATCCAGCGAAGACGAAAGAAGAATACGAGGTGCAGGTGTGCCTACAAACACTAGATCCGGTGATGACAAAAGGCAGTAGTGGCGGCGACGACGTCTTCTTCGGCTAGTCTTTTTCAGTGGTTTGTGATTTTATATATATTGTATTTATTTTTGTTTTGGATTGATATTATGTATTTAATTATTGATTTTGTATATAAGTGAATTTGATTATTTTGTGTGTTTGATTATTGATTATGTGTATGTGCGTATCTAATTATTTTGTATATTTGATTATTTATTTTGTGTATGCATGTATTTGACTTTTTTGTGTATTAAGTGTTCAAAGATAATCTCATGTTTAGATTAAATAAATTTCTTAAATAAAAATGTGATTAGTTATCTAAATTAGAGATAACAGTGTTAAATATATTTATAATTTTTGTATACAAATTTATACACCAGTGAATTAGAGATTACTGAGTTGAACAAGATAAATCATATTGAATAATTGTGTTAAAAAATATTTTCAAACAATTTTGTTAAATAATTATTTTTAAAAAGTATTAGTAAATTAAATTAAAAATATATTAAAAAATATTAATATTTAATATGGTAATATTTATTATTGTTGTTGCCAAAATACAACAATCTATTTTTTTTTTATTGTGGACAGACGCAAGAGTCTCGGGAGTCGTATCTTCACTGATAAGAATCTTGACAAGCGATTGGATCTGTCAGAGTTCCAAGTCTGATAATCTGATAGTGCTGATGGTCTGACAGGTTGAAAATCTTGTGGGCTGATGATCTAGTGGCCCCAAAGTGATCTGGTGGCCTTGAGGATGACGAGAGACCTCGGGGTGATGGGTGGCCTTAAGATGACGAGAGGCCTCGGGATGACAGGAGGCCTCTAGATGACGAGAGGCCTCGGGATGATAGGAGGCCTCAAGATGACGAGAGGCCTCGGGATGATGGGAGGCCTTGGGATGACGGGAGGCCTCGGGATAACGAGAGGCCTCGGGATGACGGGTGGCCCTGTTGGTGACGAGAGGCCTTGCTGGTGACGAGAGGCCTTGCTGGTGACGAGAGGCCTCGGAGTGACGAGAGGTCTCGGGATGACGGGAGGCCTCAAGATGATGAGAGGCCTCGGGATGACGAGAGGCCTTGATGGTGACGAGAGGCCTTGATGGTGACGAGAGGCCTTGCTGGTAACGAGAGGCCTTGCTGGTGACGAGAGGCCTCGGAGTGACGAGAGGTCTCGGGATGACGAGAGGCCTCAAGATGACGAGAGGCCTCGGGATGACTAAAGGCCTTGATGGTGACGAGAGGCCTTGCTGGTGACGAGAGGCCTCGGAGTGACGAGAGGCCTTGCTGGTGACGAGAGGCCTCGGAGTGACGAGAAGTCTCGGGATGACAGGAGGCCTCAAGATGACGAGAGGCCTTGGGATGACGGGAGGCCTCAAGATGACGAGAGGCCTCGGGATGACAAGAGACCTTGATGGTGACGAGAGGCCTTGCTGGTAACGAGAGGCCTCGGGATGACGAGAGGCCTCAAGATGACGAGAGGTCTCGGGATGACGAGAGGCCTTGCTGATGACGAGAGGCCTCGGAGTGACGAGAGGCCTTGTTGATGACGAGAGGCCTCGGAGTGACGGGAGGCCTCAAGATGACGAGAGGCCTTAGGATGACGAGAGGCCTCGGGATGACGGGTGGCCTTGTTGGTGACGAGAGGCCTCAGAGTGACGAGAGACCTACAAAACGAGAGCACCGTTAGGGCGCGGGTGGGGGTCCCCGCGCAAACCCTCCGATGCTTAAGTTAGATCTTGAGAGAAAATGAGAAGATTGTACTTCAATTGCTCAAAATAGCGTACCTTGTGATGAAGGCATGATCTCGTATTTATAGCGGAGGAGAGAGAGAAAATGTGCGAGCATCTCGTGGCCCATTTTGAGTGGTTCTCATACCTCAACTTCATGCCCGATTTTCATGATGATTGAACTCGAATCTCTCGAAACTAAAAACATAAAAGTTGTAGATAATTCTCTTAGCTTTCCATAGAACTTTGAATCAGGTCAATCGGAGCTCGTATGAGAAAGTTATGGCCGAAAACCTGAAGTAGTATCATACTCACTCGGCATAACTGAGTGGGTCATAAATAACGAGTGGCTACTCGGTCATGTCTTCTTTTGCCCGACCGAGTGGGGGGCCACTCGGTTATGTCTTCTTTTTCCCTTTTGACTTGGTTCGAGTCCATCTTCCTTCAATACTTGACTCCGAGCCTTCATAGTGTAGGTGCATCAAATTCATACCCAATTTACCCCTTGATTAAGCCCGAATCTATCAAAACTCAAAACATAAAAGTTGTAGATAATTATCTTATATTTCCATAGGACTTTGAATCAGCCCAATCGGAGCTCGTATGAGAAAGTTATGGCTGAAAAAATGAAGCAGTGTCATACCCACTCGGCATAACCGAGTGGGCCCTCCCCACTTGGTCTCGGCTCGACCTCTTGCTCCTTCGGCTTATTTCCTCGATCTCCTACAACCCGTTGGGCCTTTAGGCTTCATGTCCACGTCTCACAACTTTTTTAGGTCTTGTAATTCTCCAAGTTTGCAGGGTATATCAATTATTAAATTTAAAAATAAATAATAAATTTTTATAGTAGTGAAAATTATATATAAGGTAAAATAGAATTGAAGTTTATTAATAAATAAATAAAATAAAAAATCAAATAAAGAGGAAAATATAAAATTTTGTTGGAACAGACACAATTTTAGAGACAAAATCAAAATATAAAGTGAATTATTCATAATATAATAAGCAGCAAAATAAAAAAAATTGTTAAATATAGCCTTAGGGCAAGCCCAAATCAAATCCATAAATCTCCATTTGGACTCTAATGCCCAAGTTAGCCTTTAATTGAACATGTATTTTCTTTCTTTTCTCACTTTTTTGTATGTTTTTTTTTTTAACTACATTTACAACACCTTTCTTCCATTCTCTTAGGGTTGTCTTTCCTTACCTTCATCTATATTGATTAGAGCATCGAAAGACTCTTTTGAGAATTAGTTCCACATAATCCTAGTCTTTATTATGCAAACCTAACAATGAGTCTCGTTCTTTCACTACAAGAGTTTCAACTTTTTTTGACGGTAAAAAAATAACCAGAAAAAGTTAAAAAACCGTTGAAAATACCTCCATCGAGAAAGTTTTCTGGCGGTTTTCAACCGCTGGAAAAAATTATTTACCGGCGGTTATGAAAACCGTCGACAAAATTCTTACTTTGCTAGCGGTTTTAAAATTGTTGGGAAAATAATGTATTTTGCCGGCGATTTCAAAATCGCCGGCAAAGAAAGAATTTTGCCGGCGATTTTAAAACCGCCGGTAAAGGTTAATCGTTGGTAAAAGCTAAAAATTGTTGACAATTTTTTTTAAAAAAATTAAAAACTATACATAACCTGTATATATAACCCACAACAACAAATAACCTGTATATATTGCCACACAACAAAAAATCACTAACAATTTTAAAAGATTCACCCACACACAATAAGTATAACAACTGTATACTAATCTATTTAAATACAACATCATTTAGAAAGATCAATCTTGTAATGCCCCGTTTTCCCGGTACGTTATGATTTAGGACAATTCTGGGACAATTTTTTTTTTTCTTTCAAACCCTAAAGCTAAATCACATCATTTCTTGAATCCGTACCAGAATTTTCATACATTAATCTTGAAAGAGAATCATTATACACATCAAATGCGGAAGCAAAGATCGAAACCCGATATCTTAACATTAATCATAAAATTCTTACATCTTCAACATTCCTCAAAACGTTCAAAATCTAAAGTAGCAGAACTTAAATATAGGAGCTACGTTACATACATTTCATTTCTCATGCACTCTGCTAAGTGCCATTTCATGCCTCATTTATCCTCGTATCTGCTACAATCTCTACCTGGAACGTTTGAATATTTCAGGGACAAAGCCCAAGTTAGATGATGAATCATCTAAGTAAGGGTACATAATGTTATGTCATGTGTGTATGTAATGTCTTTCATCGTAGGTGTCAACTGCACCCCTCATGCTACCTATCATTTTAGCGGCCACCTCTTTCGAAGCCGGGGTGTATGGGTGCATCCTTGGTAAGGCAGCGGTGCCAGTTCGTACTCCTTACGGCTTTATATGCGTGTGATCAATGATATTAACGTGTATTCATGCATTTCATAGTCATGTATGCATTCTACGTGATGGATACATATCAGGGCATGTCAATATGATGAAAATATTTTCGAGGAAGTACCACTTACCTTCTCAAGCTTATCGAGTTACCTCGATATCCGTGCTTTGCCTCGATTTGCGTGCCAACCTCAAATTTGCATGAGTCTCTTCAACTTCCGCCTCAAAGTATCCTAATCACCATAATTATTTAAATAAACATTAAAACCTATTTTTCCATAATTTCTGGCATTTTGTATAATTTTCTCTCTATTTCTTCCTATTTTTCCTCAATAAATTCAGATTAAATATTTCTAAAATATTTTCTCAAATATTTCACTACAAAAATTCACAAAATAATATTCTTGAATTTTTAAAATTTTCTAAGAAATTTTACTCACCATAACTTAGCATCTAGAATTTTTTCGGTGTGCGTGCCCTGTCCTTGAAACGCGTGCTCAGCCCGTTTTTCTCTCCAAAATCTTCAGGGATATCATCGAAACATAATTTCCTATTTTTTCAAAATTTTCTAGGATTTTTTTTTCCACATTTCCTCTATTTTTCCTATTTTCTTTCATTTTCTTTTCTTTTTCTTTTTTTATTTCTTTTCTTCTTTTTCTTTTTCTTTTTCTTTTTCTTTTCCCTCTCCCTCCACTTCATCTTCTTCCTTGCGCCTCCCCTGTTCCCGCGCCTGCAACTCCTTCTTTCCTTTTTATTTCCTTCTTCTTCTTTCTTCTTTTCTTCTTCTCCTTCCTTGTTTTCTTCTTCTTCTTTTTCTTCTTCTTCCTCTTCGCCTGCAACTTCTCTGCACCATCTCCTTCTCGCGGCCACTGCTGCTGCCAGCGCCTCCGTACGCCTCCGCCGTCGGCCACCTCGACCTCCTGGTTGCCTCCTTGCCTCACACCGCCGCGAGCTGCTGCTCGCAGCCGCCGCCAGTTCGCTGGCCAGTCGCTACGAACTCGCGGCCAACTCCACCGTGAGCCGCTGCTAGCTCCATCGTGAGCCTTCATCACCGACTGTGCCATCCCTAACCTCGATTGCCTCTGCTGCGACCGCTCGCTCGCTGCTCACTTCCTCTAGCCGCAGCTGCCATGGCCGAAACTCGGCCTTGCCTCAATTATCTCTCTCTCTCTCCCTCTCTCTCTCTCTCGCCTTCTTTCTCGAGCTCCCTCTTGGTGCTTCTCCATCGCCCAAACCGCTGCCTATTTATAGACAGCCATGCTTGCTTTCCAACGAGCGCACGCGCACACACACACACACATATATATATTATACATTATATTAATAACATAATCCCTTAAATCTTGCTTTCAATCTCCTTAAATCTCACTGCAACCATTTTCCTCAAATCCTGCTGCCATGATCATCCAATTGCAGCCCAAAATCGCGGCCATTAAAGCTTCTTAGAAGCTGGCCACACACGCGCACATGCATATATATGTATATATAATTTATATATTATACTTTAATTTAATAAAATTACACATTGAATCTCAAATTCCATCCTTATTACACTTGTGCAATTCTTTAATTGTAACTATGCCCTTAAATCTTAAATTAATTTGCATTACAATACCGAAAATCCACAATTAATAACTTTAAAGTTACTTGATTTGGACGATTTTGCCCCAGTGTCGGCACCGGGCCATCGTTTCATCCCAAAACCATTGAAAGGTTGCTCATCACGCAAAATTGGAGCCCCCCTAGGGTTTCGTTGATTTTTCGGGAGCCTCCTACAACGATTCGATTTTACAACCTAAATGATAGTTATATTTTAGTTGTACCTAAAACTGTTCCGAATTCGATTCCTTTCGATACCATAAATCCTATCTTGATACGCTCGTCGAGACCATATAATTTTTCTTAGACAATTTCACTCTGAGGCATTCCTTGCAGTTGATTCGGTACCTGAAATTGCTTTAAAATCAATTTTTTGGTATTCTAAACTCATCGGAATTACGTGGCAACTTCATACGAACATGGGGTATTACATTCTTCCATCCTTACAAAAATTTCGTCCTCGAAATTTGTCACATGTCTTAAATCTCAAAATTTTATCATCAAAATCAACACCTGATTGATCAAATAAGAAGATCCCACTCAAAACTCGTGAATACCAATGCACATATCAAAATTTGAACCCTTAGACTGACCATACCCATCAACCTATAGACAAGTACACTTGTCAATGATGCATACCTTTCAAATTATAATCGCATAACTCGGTCCTTAGGCCACGAATCTCCACTTGAGCTCCTATCTAAGTCGGTAATTACATCATCATAATGAGCCTACGGCTCTCATATCCACATTCTCAATTTTTAATTTCTTAAGTCATCACGATATTTCTTTAATTTTAATTTCCTACGACGTCATTTATTTTGAATCAATCAATCATGCTTTGACAATTTTCCAATCTTAACACAAAGTCCCTGATCTCGATACATCTTAACTTTTATCAAATCGATCCTCAAGGAAATACTTTTATGTTATCAAACTATTTCACGTACCCTTAGATCCAAAAACATCAAAAATATACGTCATCAAATATCCTTGAAACTAGTTATGCCTTACCTTAGGTCATCTCAAACTTAGTCATTACTTAATTTTTACTTGTGCTAATCTATTCGAGATTTCTATTGTTTACTCATTCTTGTAGCTATTCATCTCCCGATATAATCTCAAGTTTCTGCCAAATTGACCACAATTATCTTCTAATCATGTACTATTTTGTCAAGAAATCTTTATTAATAGATTCTATCTATCTCCAAAACTTTGACCAAAGTTTAACGTTGTCTTCCAAGTCTAGCAATACTAATATCCTTGCATCGCTTGTTCATTTGTTACTTGATCACTAAACTAATACCTATTTATCCATATACCCATAATTTAAATAAATCCTTGAACTTTTCGAAGTGATTCCCAAATAACATTTTATATCATCAAATTAATCATTTAATCCTCAAATTACTCTTCTAGTAATAACGTTTTATGTCAACTAACTTTAATCATGCTTGATCCCTTTGGAGTTATTTACACAAGTTACTGACTTTTGCTTGAACCAACCTCTACTCAAAACATTTGGTTCGTCTCTTGAATTCTACTGGGATATCTGACCTTTCAGAAATTTCAATTCTCGACCTTGACTTCACGTCCCCGACACAGAGCCTCATGCTCTCATAATTTCTTTCTCGATTGGCTCACGACTTAGCAAGCAAGTCTCAGTCTCAACATTTATCGCGACGTTCCCTAGCATTATCCTCCATGTTTTTCATGCGTCTCCCTACCTGAGGAGTACACTAATATATCCTCGATTACCACGTGACTTCAATGCAAATGGTACTTTGGTCAAATCATCAAATCATGATTCCATTTCCGACTTTTGGAATGTCTCATCCCTCGGTCGCACATCAATCGCAATTACTCCAGCCTCTTGCAACTATTTATAATTTATCAAATTTGAGGTAAAGATATCGATTCTTAATTATCACCTCTTTCAAAACTTAATAATTTTACGTCCTCATTCAAGTTACTTATAATTAAACATCTAATAACCTCAAGCTATTTATTGGCAATTTAAGAAATAATCCTATTAAATCTTCCGAGAATACCTCATGGTATTTTTTTTTACTCACTAACATCATTTTAATCATCGCCCAGCTACACATCCTCGATTTGCCCACCAGGGCTACCTTTATTCTTCAACATCGAAAATTCTAGATCTCCAATAAATTTTAATCTATTAAGAACGCGACATTTCCTACTGTAATTTGACATCCTGACACATTTGCCATTACTTGTCTCTCTCAAGCATGCCAAAGACTCTCAAAGACATCTATTCGTAACCATCCTGCTAACTAGAGTGGTAAGTACCTACGTCTCCCATGGTACTCCAATCCTTAGAAAATTCCTCGCAAATCTAAAATCGATTCATCTTTGAAGATCTCTATTCAGATCACGTTACCTGGTTCCAATTATTAAAACAACCGAACCTTAAACTTGCAAGAACTCTTTACCGAATGATACTTTAAACCTCAAATAACGATTTAGGTCCACATACCGATGCACAAGGCATAACTTATTCGCGAGTCTTCTTTTACAGACTTTCGAATCTCCAAGCCCACTTGGCACACCGAACCGTAGTCACAACCTCTATTGGCTAGGTATCCTTAACATTCCTTTAGGATCGATATGACCTATTAAGAAACTCTTTCATTTTTTTGATACCCGAACTCTACTCGAACCGATGTTGCTATCTTACTATTTATCGCCAAGGCCTTGAACTGGTCATAGTCTCGTTTATCGAGAATTTCATTGACTCTTGCATTTCGATCTTTAGATCCAACTGACTATCGGCACACGACCATTCATGACCCTATTGTCATACTAGATACCGAGGTATTCTATTCCTCGAGCCTTGCACTGTTCATGTCACCTGCTCCCAAGATGACTGCGAACCCCGATACAATTCGACACTCGATGCATATTCAATCCATTTCATTTGGGTTGATTCTATGGCCTCAATCAATCATAGCTAGTGGTACACTTCGCTTTTAGACTATTGGGACTTAGACCCATACAAGGTACAGACCCTACTGGGTTGCCCTAGATCTTCAACATCTGATTGTCTCCCAGGCAGTTTACTATGATGCCTCGATCGATGGACTTCCTGTATCTTATCGCAAGCCATTTATCAGCCATTTGCACGTGGATCTCTAGATCCAGATCTGTCACTACGAACACCGAACCAGTAGTGCCATCACGCTACTAAAGTTCCTTATCCCGTCTCTGCTTGTCACATCGGTTACACCACTACCAGCTCATCAATTGACACAACTCATATGCCATCATTTGACCATCTTCGGCCTATCGCTTGACTTAATCCGCTGGATCTCTGATCTACATATCCTATTTCTGAGATATTAAATGATCCTCAAAATACTTATCATTTGATCCTAACTTAACAGCTACGCTAATCATTCATGACTTAATCGTTTTTTATAACTACCAGCTATCATATCATTCATTGCAATGATTTCAACTAATAACCTCAAATCAACAATCCCTACATCTCTCGGATCTCTAATCATGGTTACCAAGTCAATCTTACACTTGATTCCTAACTTCAATAGCTTAAGCCATTGTACTAGCTTCCATTAGGCTTTTACTATTCACCGAGAATAGTAATCGTATACTGGAATAGTGTTTGTACGTGAATAGTATATCAAGTAGTTCCCAGAAAAGAGAGGTGGGTCACAAATGGACACACTTAAATACCAAGTCT
This sequence comes from Diospyros kaki, assembly GCA_036245055.1. Classification (NCBI taxonomy): domain Eukaryota; kingdom Viridiplantae; phylum Streptophyta; class Magnoliopsida; order Ericales; family Ebenaceae; genus Diospyros; species Diospyros kaki. The sequence goes on from BSEG01000009.1 coordinate 40,498,637, forward strand.
TTCCTTAGCCAGAACATGCATAGACATGCATTTCCACTACTCAACACTGAAATCCAGTAACCTCTAAGCCTTCAACTGACAATCCCTGAATCTCCTAAATAAGGATTTCGTCTTACGAACCCTTGTCTTTTTTTCCCTAAGCCTACACTTGGGGTTCCTACTAACTGGTTCCATCAATACCGAATACCCTTATGTCTCCAAATTGCTATTCCCTAATATCCAAATAAGGTTTAACTCTAATATCAACTATATCCGAGTCACTTAGGGCTTCCGATAATCTTAAGCTCTAATACCAATTGCAACGCCCCGCTTTCCCGGTGCGTTATGACTTGGGACAATTCTAGGACAAATTTTTTTTTTCTTTCAAACCCTAAAGCTAAACCACATCATTCTTCGAATCCGTCCCAGAATTTCCATACATTAATCTTGAAAGGGAATTATTATACACATCAAATGCGGAAGCAAATATCAAAACCTGATATCTTAACATTAATCATAAAATTCTTACATCTTCAACATTCCTTAAAACGTTCAAAATCTAAAATAGCAGAACTTAAATATAGGGGCTACGTTACATACATTTCATTTCTCATGCACTCTGCTAAGTGCCATTTCATGCCTCATTTATCCTCGTATCTGCTACAATCTCTACCTGGAACGTTTGAATATTCTAGGGGCAAAGCCCAAGTTAGATGATGAATCATCTAAGTAAGGGTACATAATGTTATGTCATGTGTGTATACAATGTCTTTTATCGTAGGTGTCAACTGCACCCCTCATGCTACCTACTATTTTAGCGGCCACCTCTTTCGAAACCGGGGTGTATAGGTGCACTCTTGGTAAGACAATGGTGCCAGTTCGTACTCCCTACGGCCTCATATGCGTGTGATCAATGATATCAACGTGTATTCATGCATTTCATAGTCATGTATGCATTCTACGTGATGGATACATATCAGGGCATGTCAATATGATGAAAATATTTTTGAGGAAGTACCACTTACCTTCTCAAACTTTTCGAGCTACCTCGATATCCGTGCCTTGCCTCGATTTACGTGCCAACCTCAAAATTTGCATGAATCTCTTCAACTTCCGCCTCAAAGTATGCTAGTCACCATAATTATTTAAATAAACATTAAAACCTATTTTTCCATAATTTTTTGCATTTTTTATAATTTTCTCTCTATTTCTTCCTATTTTTCCTCAATAAATTCAGATTAAATATTTCTAGAATATTTTCTCAAATATTTCACTACGAAAATTCATAAAATAATATTCTTGAATTTTTGAAATTTTCTAAGAAATTTTACTCACCATAACTTAGCATCTCGGATTTCCTCCGTGTGCGTGCCCTATCCTCGAAACGTGTGCCCAGGCCGTTTTTCTCGCCAAAATCTCCGGAATATCATCGAAACCTAATTTCCTATTTTTTCAAAATTTTCTAGGATTTTTTTCCACATTTCCTTTATTTTTCCTATTTTCTTTCCTTTCTTTTTTTTTTCTTTTTTTATTTCTTTTCTTCTTTTTCTTTTTCTTTTCCCACTCCTTCCACTTCATCTTCTTCCTTGCGCCTCCCCTGTTCCCGCGCCTGCAACTCCTTCTCTCCTTTTTCTTCTTATTTCTTCTTTTCTTCTTCTCCTTCCTTGTTTTCTTCTTCTTCTTCTTCTTCTTCTTCTTCTTCCTCTCCGCCTGCAACTTCTCTACGCCATCTCCTTCCCGCAGCCACCGCTGTTGCCAGCGCCTCCGTGCACCTTCGCTGTCGTCCACCTTGGCCTCCTGGTCACCTCCTCGCCTCACACCACCGCGAGCTGCTGCTCGCGGCCGCCGTCGGTTCACTGGCCAGTCGCTGCGAGCTCGCTGCCGTGAGCTTGCAGCCAGCTCCATTGTGAGCCTTCGTCGCCGACTGTGCCATCCCTAACCTCGGCTGCCTCTGCTGCGACCGCCCGCTCGCTGCCCACTTCCTCTGGTCGCGGCTGCCATGGCCGAAACTCGGCCTTGCTTCAATGCTCTCTATCTCTCTCTCTCCCTCTCTCTCGCCTTCTTTCTCGAGCTCCCTTTTCGTGCTTCTCCATCGCCCAAACTTCTGCCTATTTATAGGCACCCATGCTTGCTTTCCAACGAGCGTGCACACACACACACACACACACACACATATATATTATACATTACATTAATAACATAATCCCTTAAATCTTGCTTCCAATCTCCTTAAATACCGCTACAACCATTTTCCTCAAATCCTGCTACCATGATCATCCAATTGCAGCCCAAAATCACGGCCATTAAAGCTTCTCAGAAGCTGGCCACACGCGCACATGCATATATATGTATATATAATTTATATATTATACTTTAATTTAAGAAAATTACACATTAAATCTCAAATTCCATCCTTATTACACTTGTGCAATTCTTTAATTATAACTATGTCCTTAAATCTTAAATTAATTTGCATTACAATACCGAAAATCCACAATTAATAACTTTAAAGTTACTTGATTTGGACGATTTTGCCCAAGTGTCAGCACCGGGCCATCGTTTCATCCCAAAACCATTGAAGGGTTGCTCATCACGCAAAATCGAAGCCTCCCTAGGGTTCCATTGATTTTTTGGGAGCCTCCTACAACGATTCGATTTTACAGCCTAAATGATAGCTGTATTTTAGCTGTACCGAAAACTGTTCCGAATTCGATTCCTTTCGATACCATAAATCCTATCTCGATACGCTCGTCGAGACCATATAATTTTTCTTAGACAATTTTACTCTGAGGCATTTCCTGTAGTTGATTCAGTACCTGAAATTGCTTTAAAATCAATTTTTTGGTATTCTAAACTTATCGGAATTACATGGCAACTTCATACGAACATGGGGTATTACAAATCTTGTCTCGTCTTATTACACAATACCATACAAAAGCATATACAAAGCAACTCTAAACTAAATCATGTCCTAGTAGCCTCAAATAACCCTTGATTACGCCATCATGCCATTCTCCAATCAAAATCCCAATATCATATTTTGTCGATCTGTATTGGAAAACAATAAATCTATTTAAGTATGGACATTAACTATGAAATTACATAAAACATGTCAAAAATTACACAACAACGGTATACAATAAATCTATTTAAATACAACACATTTCAAATTTGTATGTACGTTAACTATAAAATTACATATCATAATAAAATGCATATGAAACAAAAACACTTACATCAGAGACCCTCCACGGTATCGTAGTTTTACTATTATTAGCATCCCTTAAGACACGCATCCCAGAAAATTGTCTAGGCAATGGATATAAAATGTTCAGCACTTTCTGAATACTAATTTCAACAAACTCATTACCTAGCTCTACTCCCCCTACAGACTTGGTCGAATCAATAGATACAATGATTGCCTCAGCAACAATATGACTTACAAGTAGCTATACAAAAGAAGTAAAACAATTAAACTGCAACCCACATTTTTACCCACAATTGCAACCTATGTCTAACAATCTTAAAGATGTGGCAAACAACTAAAGAATAGGTCAAATGACAGCATATCCCTTAACAATAGGGATCACAAAATAGAATAAAACAAACGACTTAATAAACTAAACACTTTAACATATATTTTGTTTTTTCAAAACTTCTCTTTTGTATTTTTTATTTACATTCACTTGTGAGTTGCAAATGTGACATCTGATTCTTACAAATTTCCCTTAAAAACTTCTCATAAATTAAGATAGATTTCCACTGGTTCAACGGCCAATCAACAGTTTAATTAATTATTTGTTTGATTATAAGGTAATTTGATAATGTAATCGACTTTGTATGCATAAAATAGAATTTAATTGAATTGAAATTTTAAAAATTTGATTCAAATAAGGCGAGAGAGACAGAGACTTACTTGATGATTCAAAGAGGGTGAGGGCGAGAGTGACATAGGCGAAAAGAGGCAGTATGCAGGCAGTGACGCCGAGCGCGACTAAGCGAGCAGCAAGGGCGAGAGCGACTGAGAGCGAGCGAATGAGCAAGGATGAGAGTGACTGAGCGTGAGCAATGGCGAGAGCGACTGAGTGTGAGCGATGGCGAGATCTATTGAGAGTGAGCGATGGTGAGGGAGGCAGCGGCGAGAAAGAGCGAGCGAGAGAGAGTTAGGGTTTGCATAGGGGATTTTGGAAGAGAAGGGGGTGAGGGGAAGATTAATTTGGGCGGGGGCGGGGGTGCGCAGTGGGTATATAAATCATATATCCCTAGCGGTTTTTAAAACCGCCGAGGATGGGCCAACATTACCAGCAGTTTATAAAACCGCCGACAATGGGTCAACATCACCGGCGGTTTCTAAAAACCACTGGGGATGGTTTAACATCCCCGACGGTTTTGAAAACCACCGGGATTATGCTGTTTTCCCGACAGTTATTAAAATCGCCGGAGAAAGTTCGCCAACAATACCCCTTTACCTTGTAGTGTTTCTAACAACTAAAACATTCTTTATCGACCCAAGTATTGAGAGTGCAATTTCTAATGCCATTATATATTAATAGAACTATGGTAGATTAAAGTTTTACTTATTTTAATGTAGAATATTATTCTATAATTCTACAAAAAAAATTAAAAGATTTTCAAATATTCTATAATTATCTTTAGAATGGTTTAAAAATGGAAAAAGGGATGCTAGAAACGTTGTGTTGTGGGCAAAATGAGACTTGATTGGTGATGTTGCTGAACAATAGGACCATGGCAACATGTAGGGGTGGAGCCAGGAATTTTAGATAGGGTGGACAAAAATGAAATAATAAAAAAAATTAAAATATTATAATATTAAAAAAATATATTGATTAACAAATTAATAAAAAAAAAATAAGAACAACAATTTGGCATAGACCTTCAACCCAATTCTCACTATTGTAGCTTAATAAATCATAGAAAAAGTAAAAAAATATATGTATAATTCTCTCACAATAGCTTTTGGATTTCACCAATGGTTAGTGTTAATGATGATTGCCGAACACAACAGATCCAAGTTCATCGACGTTTTCTTTTGAGATGATTGGGCTTTCAAAACCCCAGATAGGGTTTGGATCATGTTGAAAATTAGCTTCTTGAAAATCAGAAAACAAAATATTTTCTTCTAGTATGTGTCCAAATTTACCTATGAAGCTCGGATCGAGTTTTGGAATAGAGTTTGAATTGGTTTCTGGGTGAAACCAATTTTGAACATTTTGAGGGTTTGCACAAGAGTCTGCAAACTCCTTCAAAAAGGCTAGATAAACTTGTAGATTGTTAACCTAAAAATTACACATAATTAGTAAATTAAGTCCAAAACTCAAAAAGATGAATTGGTATATAAAAATTCTTTTTCCTTATAAATTCTTTTGATAAAAAGAAGATGTCGTCTATGAAGACCATGACTTCGTTAAACCTTAAGATCTTGAAATGACACGATAAGGTATCAACCATATAAAGATAATCTAATATTGATAATGGAGAACACAAGATTGAAAAATATGAAATCTTTTTCAATGAAAGGTTAAATATATGAATCAAGTGAGAAATATAGAGATGTTTGAAAAGATAAATAAATAAAAAATATAAGTACAAGAGAACACAAAGGATTTATAGTGGTTCATCATACATACAGAGTCATAAATGGGATATTGAAACCTAACTTGAGCTTCATATTAAAGTGTAATGGCAGCCGCATAACGATCACTTATCAGAAGCCCGACTAGGAGCTTAAAGGCATTTATGGCACCAAAAATTGTGTGGATAGCTGCAAAAAAAATAGGTCATTGTTCATGGCTGAAGTAAGGGGCAAAGACACACCCTTGGATATATCTTCTTCTCATGTACTTGCAGGCACCGCATTGAAAATCGGATAATGGAGTTATGACCAGAGTAACATCAGCAGCAGTAGCGTCGGTGGCCATGGCAGCTAATAGAAGGAAGACGATAGTGGTATTTGCTATCTGTTTTTGGATAGAAGGAAGACTGGAAAAATGAACTAGGCTCTCGATTTTCAGCTGACAAAAAAGCTCTCAGATGAACAGTGGAATGACTGAAGGAAAACAAGAGAGAGAGAGAGACTCTCTGATTTTCGTCTAACCTTGAACAGATGGACGAGGTTCGATTATATAACCAGACCTAACCTGACCTAGAGATAGACACTCCGTAAAATCAGTCACAAAATCTGCAGAAAATCCGCGAGATATGCTAGAGAGAAACACGTGGAGGAAAATAAGAAAGGCTACTGAGTCCTCGCGATAGCATCTAGATGAGCACAAAAATTCTAAAAAGCTGCTGGAATACACACTAGACACGTGGAGAGAAATCTGGAAAGTTGTTTCAGATAAAAAAAAATAATAATAATACATATATATAGACATAAAAAAATTTGTATAATTTTCAATAAAAGGAGGACAGTTGGGTAAATGGTAAGCTTCTTTTTGTTGTTATACATGCGCATGGGTAAGGCTCCCAAGATCAAACCCCAATAAATCCCTAACGTTGCACTTGGACAGACAAAGAAACACGAAACTTCTATCCTGCCTCGGGTACCATGCCTTTTTTCCTTCCTTCCATGTGACCGTCCAAATTTTTCTACCTTAGTGGAGCCCAGATCTGTTGGAGTCCAAATTGTGTCACTACTGCTCGATATTCAGAAAAAAAAATAAAAATTAAATTATATATATAATAACATTTTTTAAAAAAACAGGGTGAGCAAATGGAGATCCATAGTAAGTAAACTCATTTTTGCAAGGTCCATATATATCCATTTTAAACTTCCAGCTACAAACGACAAATAATACACAAAAAGAAACCACCCTTTGGATTGGTGGAGAAAAGATCCAAAAAGAAAAGCTCACAGTACATACATTAATTTAAATTCAAAGTCAAAAACAAAAACTGTTTTGTTAGCGGGTGAAGAGCAACTCCAACGGGAGTTGCCATTGGAGGTGCCATCGACATAACTGTCGAAATGGCACCCAAAAATGCAAAATATCCACTCCAACGGGAGTGGTATATGAGGTTGTAAAATGGCAACTTCTCTCATTCGGTGCAATTTTTACAATTTTTGGAAAGAGAAAATCTATCATTGCATTTACCAACGGTCAAGAGACCAACAGCTATATTTTACATTATATATATATATATATAGTTTCCTCAACAGAGGAGATGGGCAGAGCAAGAGAAACCAGAGGCTTCTGTGAGGGCGAGCAGCGCCTACGAAGGGGAGGGTGAGTCATGAGCAGGATCACTAATTTGCAAAGAAGAATAAAGTTTATGGATTGCATAAGGGCAAGGGGGCAGGCTATGAGCAGTTGCAATTGATTTCTCGAGGAGACGCTTCTAGAGACACCAAGATATGTTATAAGTGTTTACAATTGATTTGCAAAGAGAAGAAGGTTCTGGAGGCATCCAAATATGTTATAATATATATATATATAATCATTATAAATGTTTACAATTGAGTTGTAGAAAGAACGTTCTGGAGCACCCAAGTATGTTATAATATATATATAAATTAATTATAAATGTTTCCAACGTATGCTATATATAAATATATATTAATTAGTTATAAATGTTTAAACAGTATGTAGGGGAGTTGTAAAACAATTATTGAAAGTTAATTATTAGAATTATATATATTAATAGTTAATTGTTATGTTTTGTTTTAGTTAATTAATTATTAATCATATATATAAATGTTTTTATTCTAGTTAATTGTTAGAATTTAAATTGATATTTTTAGGTTAGAATTATATATTTTGATTTTAATTTAAAATAAGTATTTTAGTTAATTGTTAGAATTTAAATTAATTGTTAGAATTTATTTTAATTTATTATTTTATGCTCATTCTTTAAATTGATTATATTTTTTAATTATTTTTTAGATGGATTCTCAATTTGACGGTTCTTTCACTGATTTACTTATGAGTAATACTGATTTATATGATGATACTATGTGGTCCAATCCCGCAATATTGGCGTCAGTACAAGATGAAGTCGTTCCAAAAGTGAGAAAATCACAAAGAACAAAGAACTTCTCTCAAGAAGAAGATAAATTAATTGTATCTGCGTGGCTTAACACGAGTAAAGATGCAATTATTGGGAATGAACAACAAGGTGGTGCTTTCTGGAATAGAATATTGAAATACTTAGAACTTCATGGAGACAATCAAGAAGAACATTCGAAAACTTCTATTAAAAGTTGTTGGACTAATATAGATGCAAATTATGCCAAATTTGTCGATTTTTATAGTCAAATTGAAAGACTGCAACAAAATGGACACACCGAGAAAAATAATGTAATGATTGAGTTTTTTTTAGATAGACACTACTATGATTTAATATTTGAACTATTGATTTAATGATTTCATATGTTTTTCAGGTTGATGAAGCTAAAGAAATGTTTGTTAAGATTATTGGAAGACCATTTCAATACGAGCATTATTGGAATATCTTGAAAATGGAGCGAAAATAGACTGATAATCTCACCAGCAACAAGAGAGTAAAAATCCATTCAACTGGTAGTCCTGCTGAATCAAATCATGTTGAATCTTGTTATTCAACTCCATATTTAGGGGATGACATTGAACCATCGTCTACTCCCAACCTCAATAAGCCATTGGGTAGAAAGGTTTCGAAGAAACAACTTAAAAATAAAGAGAAGCAAACCGAGGCTGAAGATATACTAGATTATCACCATTGAAATCAAAGAATGGAAGTGGAACGACAAAAAACGGAGCAGCATGAGAAAATGTTTGCTCAACAGGAGATAACATTGGAGCAATATTGTAAACAATTAGAAATTGAAGAAATGCAATTAGAAGTTCAAAGAAAAGAGGTAGAAGTTGAAGAAAAGAATAATGAATGGCAATATGAAATGAAGATCATGAAAACTGACACTACTGGTATGGACCCAATTTCTATAGCATATTGGAATAACTTGAAGATGGAGATTATGAAAAAGTGGGGTTTTACTTTTTAGTCATTATTTATTATGTCGTTATTATTAATGAAAAACTACGTATTAAGTTTGATTGCTATGAAAATATTTTTAAAATTGACTAAAAAATCTTGAAATTGAAATTAGAGTTTGATTGCTATGAAAGTACTTGTGAAATTGAAATACAACTTGAAATTAAAAATGGAAATGAAAATACAACTTGAAATTGAAATTGGAATTGAAAATACAACTTAAAATTGAAATTGAAATTGAAAATACAACTTGAAATTGAAATTAAAAATACAACTTGAAATTAAAATTGAGAAAATTATTATTCGCTATGGCGTTCCCATAAATGCTTGATAAGATCTGATTGTAGTTGAGCATGAGTTACACTGTCCCTAATCTGACAATGGGTTTGCATGAAGTCTTTCAATTCTGGTGTATAGGCATGCGACACTTCTACAGGCAGATTTGCATCACTTTCATCAAAGTCATTATTACCAATATCTCATTCATCCTCAATGACCATGTTATGCATTATTATGTATGCTTTCATAATATCTACAAGTGTTTCTTCATCCCAAAAGCATACTGGTCCACGCATGATTGCAAAACGGGCTTGAAGTATCCCAAATGCCCGCTCTACATCTTTTCTTGCCGACTCTTGTGCTTTAGCAAAATATTTTTTCTTCAAACCTTGTGGGCAGGGAATTGTTTTTACAAATGTCTACCAGTTTGGATAAATACCATCAGTTAGATAATATCCCATTGTATACTCATGGCCATTAATTGTATAGTTTACTGGAGGAGTATGACCGTTTTCTAATAATGAAAAAACAGGGGACCTATCTAGAACATTTATGTCATTCAGCAAACCCGGAAGCCCAAAAAATGCATGCCATATCCAAAGATCTCGAGAAGCCACAGCTTCCAAAATTATTGTTAGTTCATGACAATAACCAGTATACATACCTTGCTATGCGGTTGGACAATTTTTTCACTTCCAATGCATGCAATCAATACTCCCTAACATGCCGGGAAAGTCACGTTGTTCCCCTATCTGTAGCAATCGAGTAATATCGCTATTGTTTGGTAGCCTTAAGTAATGGTCGTCAAACACTACAATAACAGCTTTCACAAACCTTCTTAGGCTAAGTATGATAGTGCTTTCTTCAATTCTGATGTATTCATCCACAGAATCTGTCGGTGTTCCGTAAGCAAGAATTCTGTAAGCAGCTATTATCTTCTGAAGGGATGACAAACCAAAAACTCCAACGGCATCTGTTGTTTGGATGAAATATGGATCGTGTTATTCAACTTTATTTGCAATTCGAAGATAAAGATGACGACTCATTTGGAATCTCCTTTGAAAAAACCCTTCATATACACAAGGGGTTGTAAAATAGTCGCGATAGAGTCTTTCGTGACTTTCAACTCTACCACGATTAATTATTCTACGGCTTGGAACAGAACCACGATGCCTTCTTACCCGTCCACGATTAGACCCTTCTGATCTTCTGGTTGAATCATACAACGTATCTAATTGATCATCATCTTCTTCCTCAATATTGAGGATCCCTCCTAAAATATTAAGATAACGATTCATATTGATGGATGAATACAAATATAAGAGGATGAATAACTTTAAAGAGAGAATGTGATATAGATGAATGAAAACATGAGAAAGATTATCATATTTATAAATGAATTTAAAATTTTTGAATTTTTATTTTAGTGATTAAATTTTAAAATTTCAAATTCAATGGTTGAATTTTGAAATTTGAATTTCAACGATCAAAATTTGAATTTTGAAATTTAAATTTTTAATTATATTTTTTAATAAAAAAAATATTAAAATATTAAAATAGTACCTATATTTACAACCTGCTATTGGAGCAGATATAAAATTTAAAAATATTATAATACTATTTAAAATTATAAAATATTAATTTAGCACTCTAAAATACCACTCCCCTTAAAAAAGATGGTCTAAGAAATATAGAAATAGCTTCCTGTGTCAGAAAAATCGCGGATGAAGCGAATCCCAAGACATGCCACTTCCCTGTGCTAGCCACTGGCAACTGCAAAGCAAGGAAGTTCTGGATTGCATTAAGTGCTCTTGCATGTCTACTCTTTATCAAGTTATTGAAAGCGACAGAAAAAAAATTTACATTCCATCAACCAGGCATTTTAGTCATACCATGCGATGCAAATGAGCTCCAAAGAATTCTGTTGAGAAAGATCATCGGTGACTAAGAAACCATTCAAAATAAGCTTGGAAAAAGAAAAAGGAAAGTGCTTGGTGTAGGCTTTATTCATATACCTAATGTATCTCTTTATTTCAGTGTCCAAAGGAATATAAAACTACATTGAATCAATCACCTTTGAATTTAAATAACTGTAAAATTGAGTTTTATAATTCAGATAAAGACTTATAAATTGAATTTAAATATTCATCCAATTGTTAGCTTATCTCTACTATCACATTTTTTTTCCCAACTTTACACCATCAAGGCAAGCCCACATGTGCGTCTGTGAAAAAGACCATGTTGATGCTTGCAACAAACTCTACTCATCAAAATTGACAAGGTGTTTTATTTTATTTATTTACTTTTTTATTTTTATTTTTATTTTGATTAATTTAAGTTAATTAATTTAAATACTTAATTGACATTCTTTGTGATTGAGGGATGTTCAAGCAAATAAATAAACTATAATAACTTTGAGATTCAATTTTAGATTCTAAGAAATATTTTTTCAAAAATAATAACACTCTCAAATGAAATTTTTATCAATCAAAGATCTATTTATTGCATGGAAACACAGAACTCATTCGTATATTCTTCTAAAATATGTTTTTTTATGAATTTTTGTCTCTAAACATACAACTTCAAAACATAATTTTTTTGATAATTATTATTGTAAATAATTTAATAAGTGATTTTAATTAGAAAAATAAAAGTTAAAATATCTCTAAAACATATCTCTTTGCATAGGTGAGACTTCAGTGTATAATTAGATTAAATATTTAGACAACAAGTGTTCATTCTTGATCAAAAGAGGACGATCGGAGGTAGGGTCGCAACGGCAAGGCGTGGGCTTTGACGACTATTCTGTCTGGAGGGCGACTGACACCTGCAATCACTCCGATAGTCGAGTGAGTAAGAGAGTAGGGAGAAAGCAATGTATCGATAGATCATAGGTCAGAACATACCTTAATTCTGAGAAGAGTTGGCTGATATATGAAGAGGAAACGTCCTGCTGCATGCATGCGTTATGCATTTGTAGGTAATGAGATTGACTATTCGGCGTTGGTGGAGATTCCTATGTGGTAGCATGGTGGCGACAAAATCTTCATTAATGTGGATGAGATTTGCCATTAATAAGGATGTGATCTGAGACGATCGCACGAATACCTAGTGGGGGTTGTAATGATACCGTGGCAGATTAGTACTGGGTCGAGACTGGGTCTAGAAGGAGGATCAAGATTGGGCCCCAAGAAAGGGCATGAGGAGAAGGACTAAGGAGAGGGCTGAGATTGGGCCAGGATTGGGACTAAGGGGAGGGCCGAGATTGGGTTCGAAGGTCCAACAAGTTTTTCTAATAATAAAGATTTAAATTTATTGTCATAGTCTACATATAAATTACGATCTATTAAAAAAAATCAAGAATAATTATTATAATAATTATTAAACTATAATTCTCATAACTCATGATTTCTTTTGTTGTGAAGATGGTTAAATAATTTTTTTTTATGAAACTTTTATTATATTTTAAAAGAGACTATTTTAACTACTTAGATCCATAACCATCTATTTATAAAATCACAATCATATCTTTACAACTAATGCTTATCACCAAATTAACACACTAATAACAATAAAGAAATTAAAAAAATGCAATTCAAAACAAATAAAGGCACTTAGCCAAAAAAATAAAAAGAAAAATAATAAGACTCATCCTTAAACCATGAGGTTATTTTTACCAAAGCCCTCTTCTTTTTTGTACAATGCAAATATTTTAAAAATTCAAATTTATGAAAGAGAAAGCATTTCCCTTACTTTGTACAAAATAAACATTTTTAAAATATAAACTCACGACCTTCTTATCACAAAAGATATGCTATTATGTTGCCTTAAATGATCAACTATTAAAGAAGATAAAAACAATAATAAACAATTAAATATTATATTTCACAAATAATAAAATGTTGGTCCTAAGGATCAACCCCTAAAAAGATAAAAGCAACAATAAAAAATTGAAAATTATATTTCACAACCCATAAAGACAAAAGAAATTTTAACAATTATTCAATAAAAAGTTAAACAAAGTCAATTGAGAATAAACAAAAAGCATGAATCTAAGAAAATAAAAAATAATCTGATCATATTTAATAAAAAGAAAAAATTAACAAATAAAGACTAAAAAAAGCTTAAAAAACCTTAAATAAAACTAAGAAATCTAAATCATAAAACATTCCACAAAACTATCAATATTGTCATTGAAAATGGTTAACTAAAAGTATACAAGTCAACACCAAGAAGATAAATTAAGAAAAATAAAATGTCCAAAAAAAATGACAATGAAGGTTGCTGAGATCATATTTTATAAATTTTTTTCATCCCTCATGAAGAGCTTTTAATCTCTTAAAGTGTAATGTAACCTCTCTTTTCTTTCTTCTCACTTTTTCTCTCATGCCTTCTTCTTGTTCTACATTTACAATACCTTTCTTACATTCTCTCATAATTGTCTTTCTCTATGTCCATCTATACCGATTTGAGCATTGAAAGAGTTTTTTTGGTGATTAGTCCCAAATAATCATTATTTTTATTATACAAATTCAACAAGAAGTCTCGTCATTTCCAACAATTACAACATTCTTTGCAATCTAGGTATTGATGACGCATTTTTTAAGATCATTATATATTAAAAAAAATATGATGGATTAAAGTTATGTTTACTTCAACCTAGAATATTAATCAATAATATTACATAAATTTTTAATGGGGTTTTCGAATGTTTTATAATTATCCTTAGTATGAGTTTAAAATTAAAAAAAAAAAATAGTGTCCAAGAAGTTGTCTTGGGGGTCAAATGAGACTTGACTGTTCATGTTGGTGGATAGTAGCACCCATAACAATATCGAATGATGCTTTGCAAGCTCAGGGGTTATTCTTCCTTAGTGTATGCTCCTATGGTCGAGTTAGTATTCGATAATCAGAGAATGAGCATGGAAATAAGTAAGAACTAAGTTAATATAATCAAAAAATGAGCATAGTAATCTATGCAAGAGATGATTTGAGTGTGATTTTTCTTGATTACCCATTTGGGGCGTCTTCCTTGTGATGATTGAGACTTTTTGTCACATATCATATCATGTGTTATTTATCTAATAATTTACCTATTTCATTTGATTTGGCCCAAGTGGCACCTCAAAATTGATTAGTGCGATTGATTATTTAACCCCATCAATCGGTGAGCTACATAGTTAGGTTTAGATTGTATTTTAAAGATTAGATTCAAGAAAGTAAATTATGCTTAGCAGTGTAAATAAATTTGCTTAAGATTTAATTATAGAGAGGATAATGTCTACATAATATAATGAGGATTGAAAAAAAAAAGTAGATGTAACATAAGTTGCTTGAGGGTTGAACCCTGACTTGGTAAGTTAATCTTGAGTTAATTAATTAACTATAATTATGTTAAGACTGTTTAAAGTAAGATAGTTTTGCCCTTTAAAATATTTTACTATATTAATATTAATTTTTAGTGAGTAAATATGACCTATATTAATAGAATACATGTGATCCACGAGGACAGTTGACTTGTTGACTTGGTGATAGAATTATTGTGGTCACAAATCATGCTGTTGGAGGACAACTTTCAGAGAAGGCAAAGGCAAAGGCAGCGCCTCAATCATTCAACTTTCAGAGAAGCACAACCAGATCTTCCAAGGTTGCATCGAATTGCACTCGATCTCATCGGTCATCAATAATGGCGGAAGCTGTTGTGTCCCTCGCCGTGGAAAGAATCAGTAATCTGTTGATTGAAGAAGCGAAGTTTTTACGCGGAGTGAGAGGTCAAGTGGAGGATCTTCAAACAGAGCTCAATCGAATGCGGAGTTTCCTGAGAGATGCCGATAACATTCAGTACACAGACAATAGGGTTCGTAATTGGATTGGGGAAATCAGGGAGCTCGCTTACAAAGCAGAGAATGTCCTCGATGCTTTTGTCCTCAAAGTTGAGTCTAGGAGTGGCCGATCCGGAGGCTTGCGTAACATGGTGCGAAGATTTGTTTGCATCTTCAGCGAAGGTAATTCAAAATCATTCAACTTCATTTATTTGAGTCTTTTGTTTTTGTTCTATTAGATTCATAACATGCGTTTACTATAGGTATAAACTTCCACAAGGTCGGACTGGAGATTGGTGATATCAAAGTAAAGATCGCTAATCTCACTGCCAGTCTAGATACTTACGGTGTTAGTCGTTTAAGGGAAAGTCAGGGCTCAAATTCTGTGCACAACACACAATTCTTACTTCGACGGACATATTCCCACTATATTGAGGAGGATTTCGTTGGATTTCAAGAAAATATAAGCAAATTGGTGGCAGAATTGATGCGTGATGATAGCCAATGTCGAGTAGTTTCAATTTGTGGCATGGGCGGGCTAGGAAAGACCACTCTTGCTCGAGAGGTTTATCATCACCAGACCATTAGGCATCATTTTGACAGATTTGGATGGACTACCATTTCACAACAATGGAGTAAAGAGGATGTCTTGCAAAGACTCTTAACCGATCTGATGCCTGAGAAGAAGGAAGGAATTAAGAGCATGAGAGACGAAGAGTTGGTTAGGCAACTGTTTAAAATCCAGCATAATAGAAAATGCTTGGTGGTTCTTGATGACGTATGGTCAACTGAGGTATGGGACATCATAAAATGTGCATTCCCAGGTCGAGAGGCAGGAAGTAAAATACTGCTTACTAGCCGTTCTAGGAATGTGGCTGAATGTATAGATCCGTTTGGCTTCATTCACGAACCACAATTATTTGATGATAAAGATAGCTGGGAGTTATTGCGCAAGAAAGTATTTCCAAGATCATCCGAGGATGCAGGTTAGTTTTCTTCTTGACTCGGTAATCTCTGTTTCATTGAACTCATTCTTTCCTCTCGTTATAGTTGGAAAGCAAAAAAAAAAACAAAAAGACCAATTTTTTATGCATCTGTGTAAATGCCGTTCATTTTCATTTGACACTCTAATATTTTGCTTATAGAACTATGTACATATGTATTGAACTTACTATTTCATAATAAACATTATACCTTGAGCGTTGAGAAAAATGTTCGAGATAGATGGAAGGTCATCAATTTGGTATCATTAAGGGGCTACTAAAAAGTAAGCGTTAAATAAAAAGAAATCTTTATAATGTTATCAATAAAGCTCTCAGATAAATGACAATTAGTAGTTTATACGACAAATAAATCAAAACAAGACAATCAAGTTTCTTCTGCACAAGTAATTCTGATTTTTGTTCTATTGCAGATTCTCAAATTGATGCAAAGATGGAAGAGCTAGGAATGAAAATGGCAAGACAATGTGGGGGCTTACCACTTGCCATTGTTGTGCTTGGGGGTCTTCTAGCAACAAAAAAATATACCTTGATCGAGTGGCAAAAGGTGTATGAAAATGTTCATTCACATATAATGAATGAAGGTAAATTGGATGCAAGAGGACAAGATGGAAGAATATTAGGGGTGTTAAGTTTAAGTTATCACGAATTGCCTTATCAGTTGAAAACATGTTTTCTTTATTTGGGACACTATCCAGAGGATTTTGACATAGAAGTAGAGAAATTATGTCAATTATGGATAGCTGAAGGTTTTGTACCAGAATCAAAGGAGCATCAAAAAGCCAGAGAAGAAGAAACAAGTATGGATGTGGCAATACGTTACTTGAGTGAACTGGCACAAAGGTATATGGTTCAAGTGACACTAGAAGAGGATTACCCAACACCCATAAAACGTACAAGGTTTACAATGTGTCGACTCCATGATCTTGTTCGAGATTTATGTTTGTTGAAGGAAAAAGAAGAGAATTTTGCTAAGATCATTGATTATAGACATTCAAATCAGCAAGTGCAACCCTCTTTTTCCTCTATGGATGCATCATTGACTAGCAATAGCGATAGTAATACAATACACAGACTCATTATCTATTCGGATTCTGATACAAATATTAATCCTCTTGGACAAGAAGAGAGGATTCAGGGGACAAGGATGATTCAATTCTTATTCTTCGGTGCAGGGAGTCAATCGCAAGTAATCCCTCTTTGCATGGATTTCAAATTTTTGAGAATTCTAGATCTTGTGCATGTACAAGGTGTTTGGCCTGATCAACATGTTTTACCAAAAGAAACAGGAAATCTAATCCTTTTGAGGTACTTGGGATTAAGACATACTAGTTTCAGAAAGTTGCCATCGTCAATTGGGAACCTAAGATATTTGCAAACACTTGACTTGCGAACTGTTGCAGATATTATAGTGCCAAATGTGTTATGGAAGATGGAAGCATTGATGCATCTGTATCTTCCTTTCCATGACTTTTTACATGCAAAAGGTAAGTTGCGAATAGATGGTTTAAGCAAATTGGAAACATTAGAAAACTTTACCTCAGATAAGGTTGACACCAAAGGGCTCTTAACGTTATCCAATCTCAGGGTACTATCTAGGGCATACTTGAAATCAGAACTTGATGATAACCTAGCAATGATCAACGACTACTTATTTCACCCCAAGCATCGACTGCAATTCGCATCGTTTAAAGTTCGAATTGATGATTCTTGTAAGGATGAAAGAATAAGCCTCTTAAGAAAATTTGTCACATATGATCGACTTGGTAAATTGACGATACTTGGAACCATTGGTGGTAAGCTATCAGACTATCTGTTGTCTCCATCCCTTGTGAATTTATCCTTGATCGACTCTCTACTTGAGGATGATCCTATGCCAACTTTGGAGATGCTGCCTAACTTAAGGTCGCTCGATTTGCATAATGCTTTTGTGGGAAAAGAAGTATTTTGCTCAATTGGTGGTTTTCCTTGTCTCCAAGAGCTTTGCCTCGTGCATGTGCCCAATTTAGAGGAATGGAGAGTGGATGAGGGAGCCATGCCTAATCTCTCTGAGTTATTGATTTGTTCATGCAAGAAGTTGAAGAAGATTCCTGATGGATTCAAATTCATCTCCAACTTGAAGTCTCTAAGAATTGCTAGGATGCCTAGAGCATTCCAAGATAGGGTTCGAGTGGTACATGACAACGAAGGGGAAGATTTTCACATAGTTCAACACATCCATACAATTGAGTTTTTTGATTGAGATGTCAACTTGTAAATTGAATTTGAAGATTCATCTCCAATTGTTGTTCTATCAATGCTGTCCCACTGTCTTCCTCGACTTCGAAGAAGACCTCACTAACACCTGTTATAAAGCTATGGTCAACTCTAAAAAATGTCATTTCTCCATTTTTGTTTTTGTGCAACCTAAACGGAAACCTATCAATGTTGCTAGATGTTTTGAATTCTACCATTATCTGAGGGGCAACTAAATAAAATCGTAAATCAAGTTAGGTTCAGCGGGTGACATTATCATCTTCTCTTTCTCCACTGTTGTTATGACTGATTCTCAAAGATCTCACTGGTCATTGCACAATGGGATTGGGCCTCGTTGTTTGTGTCCTAAGAGTCTTGATCCTCTCGCTTGCAGCCTACTCTACTGTCCAGTGTAACTCCCATTTCACATCCATCAACAATCCGATCAAAACTAGGGTTTGGTGTGTTCTCAGTTTGGCTTCTTTGCTTTGATTGCAGATTGGTCTCTACTCAAGATCACTGAGGAGGCGTTTTCTGGTCCACCAATAGATGTAATTCTCAGAATCTTAGTGTATTGTTTATGTGTATACCCTAGATACACTCATATAATATCATAAACAATGATGTTGAGTTGGTTTTAGGGCTGGTTTTCTGTATGCGTGCAGCGCTAACTGTTCCAACAAAATTCCGACCGATTCTCCCCTACTTTGATGAGAACAGGTAATGGCTATTGTGTGTTGATTTCATTATGAGAAACAATCAATAATCAAATTAAGCTAAAGCTAGATTTTTTGCTCTTTTTTTTATTTTTTAAATTGAGATCCAAAACAGTTTAGAGTGATTGAAGGCACTTAATATTAGACATGGTGTATGGTACAAAATGCATTTAATATTCTATAGCACAAGAAGAGTAATTAGTATAGCACAAAATGTAATTAGATGTTCAGATGAAGTTGAAATGAAAAGAAGAGAAAACTAGTCTAGTGTTGTGGAAATTCGTAGATGATTTTAATTAGTAGTTGTGTTGCCCACAAGAAGAGTGAGGTGCTTGTGGATTTAAATGGTGTCATTACATACAACTAGTTGTGTTTCCCACAAGGACAGGGAGGCGCCTGGGGGTTTAAATGGACATCAGATACAAGGAGGTGGTCTAGGCATTATGGTTTTTCTGGCCATAATGATTTTTATGCTGTATTGCTGTTTGGATAATTGTTATTTTTCTTTAAAAATCAGAGCCACTCTACTTTTCGGAATTTGGCTTCCCATGTGCCCCAATTCCAGCTTTTTGACAGAATAGTATGGTTTTTGCTGTGACTTAACAAAATCTAAAATGGTCTCTTGCTCATCTGGAATTTTTTCTTCATCTGTCCACACATAGTTGAAGAATGAAAAACAATTTTTTAGAGTCTAAGGGCTATGCGACTTCATTTTTCCTTGAGAAGAACTCAATAAACCTTTTCTTTAGCTAAGTAAGATAATTGTAAATGGGGAAAATCCACATGATAAAAACGACGCCAAATGGAGACCCACAATAAGTAGATTCACTTTCACGTTCAAATAGCTGCTGATGGCGAAAGCTCCCCTTTGCTTTCTTAAACCATTGCATTTGAAGTGATTATCAAGCTGACACCGTATAGGTTTAAATGGATTTGAATGGCCACAGGAACCTCTCTTTCTTTATTTTTGTTGTTCAATCGTGTCATACCCGTACACCATTACTTGGTCTTATGGTGAAAGCTCAAGCTGCCAAATACTCAAACAAGATTCAGAATAGAGGCTTTGAGCAGAGGTAGTTTGTGTCAATTATGACAAAAGTGAGGTCTGGACAATAGTCTATCCCTCTTTAACACGTTCTGTTATTGGACCCTGACACTTTTTAATGGCTTTCTCGTGTCATATTACTATAAATTATTGCCCTCTTAGTCATTGAATGAGGTCTCGTGCCTTGTAGCTTGGACGTTCCTGGACTTTTTTCTGTTGTGTGTGTTCTTTTTTGGGCTTTTCCCACAAATTTTGACCGTCTACTTCCTGCAATTGTGAAAATTTTTTGTTCATATTTTTGACAAGTAATATTTGAGGTGCATCCTTAATGATGCAATAATGCTCCCTCACACACACATATTTTATTTGGATTAAGGGGGAGGAGGATGAACTAGTTCTAAGATAATCTAGTCACGAAGACTTGGATCATTTTCTCCACGGTATTTGTTAGCATTTTTGCACAAGTAATTCTAGTTGTTGCCCTAATTTTGCTAGAATGCTAAAATATTCACATGTAAGGCATTATTATCATTGTCGCATCAAAATAATATAACTTTCTCAATTGAATGAGGCAAAATTATCCTGTTCTAACTTCATATTTGTCCATTTATTAGTTATTACATTATGTTTTTTCTTATAAGAATGTATAGATGTTTTTTCTATTTATTCCGATAAGTATTTACTGATCTATATTTTGCCAACAATCATATTGATTCTATCTCATGTCTAGTACCTTTTTAAATAAATTTTAGTTGAGTTTGAAGATCCATTACACATGCATGGAATTAGCAAGAATTTGGATAAATGATAAAGTGGCAGATTTATATTCTCCAAATAATAGATATAGGTCTGATTTGTCTCCAACTTATGTTAATTGATGGGCCCAATCTTTGTGTTTATATTTCATCTGAATATAGGTCTTTTGCCTCCTATTGAAGCTGTCATCTGTTTTAGTTCCATAAGTGGCATATATTCCAATACTTTTCAAATGGCTGTGTAAAGGCAAATATGAAATCCCGAATGTTTACACCCCACATCCTGTCGTTTGGTGGAAACAGCTTCAGTTCTTAAAGCATCCAGGAACTCGTGCTTCCAGTTGTTGACAAATCAACTCTATGTGTGTCAAGTCATCATCTCCGGCCAAGTTTCATGCTCTGTTCCATTTTAGCTGAAAACCAGAGTGTTTGCAGCCCTCTAGATTTTAAAAACTTGAAGTTGATAAAAGCTCAAGGTTGCCATATTATTGTGGTGGACTGGCAGGATTTATAATTTAACCTTGCTCTGTCCAGTTGGATTTCTTGCTGAAAAGGTTAGCATCTTAAGGGTGATACTGTCTAGAAAAGAATAGGCAAATGGTTCGCCTAGCAAAAAAAAAAAAACATGGTTCTCCACACTACTTGTTTACAGTAGAAAAATAAAATTTTGTTTTGACCAGTACGATTGTGAAATATTCTATGTTAAGCAACCACTTGAGCAGAAAACCCCCCCAGTTACAAACAATTGGGAACTTGGAATTGCACTGAACTGCAAATGGCTCCAATTTTCTTTCTTCAGCTGCTGGTTTCTCTTTTCACTTACGTTGCTACACTCAAGTTTATCAGTTTTCCCCCATTTTTTATTATTATTAATTTTATTTCTTTTTGTTACAAGTTACAAGAAAATTACCAAAAGTCAAACCAGAGCTTTACCACACATGCAAAAGCTATGTATCTTTAGACAACTGTTTCTATGAACTTGCATAAGCTAGTAATAGAAAGCTGAGCTCCTTATTCTATGATTTGACTTTACTTATTTGCTTTTCATTTAGCTTAGCATATCCACTCAGTGAAGCAGTGTTCTATATTGGCATGTTTGCTTTGCTGCTCATCTCAAATGTTTGCTTTGGTATCATTACATACAACTAGTTGTGTTCCCCACAAGAACACTGAGGTGCTCGTGGGTTTAAACGGACATCGGATACAAGGAGGTCTAGACATTGTGGTTGTTCTGGCCATGACAATTTTTATGAAGTTACTGGTTCCAATTTGTCATCATGATCCACAGTAGCAACAGGTCTTATCTGATGTTGGGAAGGCTGTCTTGCTGTTTGGATACTTGTTATTTTTCTTTAAAATTGGAGCCACTCTACTCTTCGGAATTTGGCTTCCCATTTGCCCTAATTCCAGCTTTCTGACAGAATAGTATGATTTTTGTTGTGACTTAACAAAATCTAAAATAATATCAAGCTCATCTGAAATATTTTCTTCATCTGTCCACGCATGGTTTAAGAATGAAAGGTAATTTTTTAGAATCTGAGGGCTATGCGACTTCATTTCCCTTGAGAACAACTGGATAAACCTTTTTTTTAGCTAAGTAAAATAATTGTAAAAGAAAAAAATTCACATGATAAAAACGCCTCCAAATGGAGATCCATAGTAAGTAGACTCACTTTTGCAGGGTTGATTTGTATCCATTTTAAACTTCCAGCTACAAATGACAAATAATACACAAAAAGAAACCACCCTTTGGATTGGTGGAGAAAATATCCAAAAAGAAAAGCTCACAGTACATACATAAGTTAAATTCAAAGTCAAAAACAACAGCTGCTTTGTTAGCGGGTTAAGGAAGCCAGAAATAGCGTCCTGTGTCAGAAAAATCGTGGATGAAGCAAACGCCAAGGCATGCCACTTCCCTGTGCTAGCTACTAGCAACTGCAAAGCAAAGAAGCTCTGCGTTGCATTAAGTGCTCCTGCATGTCCACCCTTTGTCAAGTTATTATTGAAAGCAACAGAAAAAGAATTTGGATTCCATCAGCCAGGCATTTTAGTCCTACCATGCGATGCAAATGAGCTCCAAAGAATTCTGTTGAGAAAGATCATCGGTGACTAAGAAACCATTCAAAATAAGCTTGGAAAAAGAAAAAGGAAAGTGCTTGGTGTAGTCTTTATTCATATACCTTATGTCTCTCTTTATTTTAGTGTCCAAAGGAATATAAAACTACATTGAATCAATCACCTTTGATTTTAAATAACTATAAAATTGAGTTTTATAATTCAGATGACTTATAAATTGAATTTAAATATTTATCTCTAATTGTTAGCCTATCTCTACTGTCGCACTTTTTTTTCCCAATTTTACACTATCGAGGCAAGCCCACATGTGCATCTGTGAAAAAGACCATATTGACTCTTGCAATAAACTCCACTCATTAAAATTGACAAGGTGTTTTATTTTGTTTATTTACTTTTTTATTTTGATTAATTTAAGTTAATTAGAGTTTAATTAATTTAAATACTTAATTAACATTCTTTGTGATTGAGGGATGTTCAAGCAAATGAATAAACTATAATAACTTGGAGATTCAATTTTAGATTTCAAGAAATATTTTTTCAAAAATAATAACTCTCAAATGAAATTTTGATCAATCAAAGATCTATTTATTGCATGGAAACACAAAACTTATTCGTATATTCTTCTAAAATATGTTTTTTTATGAATTTTTGTCTCTAAACATACAACTTTAAAACATAATTTTTTTAATAATTATTATTGTAAATAATTTAATAAGTGATTTTAATTAGAAAAACAAAAGTTAAAATGTCTCTAAAACATCTCTTTGCATAGTGAGATTTCAGTGTATAATTAGATTAAATATTTAGATAACAAGTTTATTTAATAATGAGATTTAAATTTATTGTCATAGTCTACTTATAAATTACAATCAATAAAAAAAATCAAGAATAATTATTAGACGATAGTTCTCATAACTCATGATTTTTTTTTGTTGTGAAGGTGGTTAAAGAATTTTTTTTACGAAATTTTTATTATATTTTAAAAGAGACTATTTTAACTACTTAGATCCATAACCATCTATTTATAAAATCACAATCATATCTTTACAACTAATGCTTATCACCAAATTAACACACTAATAACAATAAAGAAATTAAAAAAATGCATTTCAAAACAAACAAAGGCACTTAGCAGAAAAAATAAAAAGAGAAATAATAAGACGCATGCTTAAACCATGAGGTTATTTTTACATAAAGCCCCCACCTTCTTTTGTACAATGCAAATATTTTCACAAATCATAAAATGTTGGTCCTAAGGATCAACCCCTAAAAAGATAAAAGCAACAATAAAAAATTAAATATTATATTTCACAAATCATAAAATGTTGGTCCTAAGGATCAACGCCTAAAAAGATAAAAGTAACAATAAAAAATTAAAAACTATATTTCACAACCCATAAAGACAAAAGAAATTTTAACAATTATTCAATAAAAAGTTAAACAAAGTCAATTGAGAGTAAACAAAAAGCATGAATATAAGAAGATAGAAAATAATCTGATCATATTTAATAAAAATAAAAAATTGTTAAGAAAAAATTAACAAATAAAGACAAAAAAAAAAGCTCAAAAAACCTTAAATAAAACTAAGAAATCTGAATCATAAAACATTCCACAAATCTATCAACATTTTCATTGAAAATGGTTAACTAAAAGTATACAAGTCAATACCAAGAAGATAAATTAAGAAAAATAAAATGTCCAAAAAAAATGACAAGGAAGGTTGCTGAGATCATTTTTTTATAAATTTTTTTCATCCCTCGTGAAGAGCTTTTAATCTCTTAAAGTGTAATGTAACCTCTCTTTTCTTTTTTCTCACTTTTTCTCCCATGCCGCCTTCTTGTTCTACATTTACAACACCTTTCTTACATTCTCTCATGATTGTCTCTCCTTATGTCTATCTATACAGATTTGAGCATTGAAAGACTTTTTTGGTGATTAGTCTCAAATAATCATTATTTTTATTATACAAATTCAATAAAGAGTCTCGTCCTTTCCAACAATTATAACATTCTTTACAATCTAAATATTGATGATGCATTTTTTAAGATCATTATATATTAAAAGAAATATGATGGATTAAAGTTATGTTTACTTCAATCTAGAATATTAATCAATAATTCTACATAAATTTTTAATGGAGTTTTCGAATGTTTTATAATTACCCTTAGTATGGGCTTAAAATTAAAAAAAAAATGGTGTCCAGAAAGTTTTGTTGGGGGCCAAATGAGACTTGACTGTTGATGTTGGTGGACAGTAGGACCCACAACAACATCAAATGATGCTTTGCAAGCTCGGGGGTTATTTTTCCTTTGTGTATGCTCCTATGGTCGGGTTAGTATTCGATAATCAGAGAATAAGCATAGTAATAAGTAAAAAATAAGTTAATATAATCAGAAAATTAGCATGGTAATCTACGCAAGGGATGATTTGAGTGTGATTTTTTTTTATTACCTATTCACGGCGTCGTCCTTGTGGTGATTGAGACTTTTTGTCACATATTATATCATATGTTCTTTATCTAACGATCTACCTATTTCATTTGATTTGGCACAAGTGGCACCTCGAAATTGATTAGTGCGATTGATCATTTAACGCCATCAATTGGTGAGCTACTTAGTTAGGTTTAGATTGTATTTTAAAGATTCGATTCAAGAAAGTAAATTATGCTTAACACGTGTAAATAAATTTGCTTAAGATTTAATTATAGAGAGGATAATGTCTAAATAATATAATGAGGATTGAAAAACAAAAGTAGATGTAACATAAGTTGCTTGAGGGTTGAACCCTGACTTGGTAAGTTAATCTTGAGTTAATTAATAAATTATAATTATGTTAAGACAGTTTAAAGTAAGATAGTTTTGCCCTTTAAAATATTTTACTATATTAATATTAAATTTTAGGGAGTTAATATGACCTATATTAATAGAATACATGTGATCCACGAGTACAGTTGACTTGTTGATAGAATTATTGTGGTCACAAATCATGCTATTGAGGACATAAAACAAGCCCGCATGGGCAGCTCAGTTGGTTATAGTTGGGAGTATAAAATGCCTCTAAGGTGAAGTTTGAGACAAGGATCAAGGATCGAGTCTTGCCAGCGGCAGTGTGGGAGCAATCTCTTAAAAATGAGGAGGGCTCCTTATGCGTAGTGAACACTGGTCTAGCCATTGTGCCTAACTGAGTTACCATGATTAACTCCTTCACATTCTGTTAGGCCGAGTGTGGGGGCGCCTGCCAAATTTGCAACCCTGCTTCCTCTACTTCTTCCTCATACTCTCACACTCTCTCCTCTCTCTCTCTCTCTCTCTCTCTCTCCACCGTTGTTTGCCACCGTGGTTGCTCTCATCGTCATTGTAGTCGCTATCGCAGCCGCTTCCGCCATCTTTCTCCATGGATGCACTTGCCTCCGACACAGCCTCAGTCGTCATCGTTGAATGGGGATGGCAGAAGTAGAAGCAGCTATGACTGGTCGGTGAAACAGAAGCGTTAATGGCAGCGACAGTGAACTGTTATTATTATATAGTTCGCACCCATATATACATATTTCCGCACATATGTACAAACACACTATTTTTGTATCTAGGTTCCTGTCTTCGTAATTCATTCTCATTGTGTTTCGAAATTAGAACAGAAGCATCAAATGAGGGTTTGGGTTTTGGGCAATGCTTAGGTTGTCTCGACATATATGTTCATTTCCTCTCTAGATTTTTCCCTCAAAATAACTATTTGATTTTGACTTTTCTTTGAAACTTAGCCTTGCTGGGGCCTCTAGTTCTTGTGTTCTATACTCATATTTTATTATTTTTCATTTCTGGTTGAGTACATTTTTGGTTGAGTTGTTGAAACACGTGAGAAGGCTATGGGTCTTTTCTACATTGTAAAGGAATGGCAATAGTTGTGGCCTGCAATAAATTTTTGTTTATAATCTTTAAGAACTTAAACTAACACATAAATATATAATATATTTACTGAAAATATATTTATATATAATTATTAAAAACAGTTGCCTTTACCTTTCAACCCTCGTTTACTTTCATCAGCATTTAATTGTCTATATAGTTAAAAAAAATATTTTAGTAGTAATTAACCATACATACACCCATGATATTAAGTCCACAGAGATTTAATCTGATAAGAAAGATAGATCTTCTGGGTAGCCAGGCTTCATTGCAATGTAACATACAATGCCAATGCTAGATTTAAAGAAACGGAGATAATCACCAAATTAAGGAGTAAAAGATCATTACTATTTAACAGAAATTAATATTGGGCAGGCAAACACCCACTTCATATATGTATACATAGTTTCAGTTAAGTACAATAATACATTTCACTAATTAATTAATGGGTCAAAATTCAAACCAAACAGCTGAATACTGCAATTTAAAGTTGTCCCTTACAACTAAATGTTTACAAAATTAGACTGTCAATCAATTTCTTCTTTGTTGTTCTTTTTAATATATGTATGTATATATATATATATACATACATCTAAGTGATGAGATGAACAACAACTAAAAGTTCCCTGCTCATCTCCATCAAATGAAACAAAAGCAGGCCAGTCGAAGCCAACACGCTAAGACCAATGAGCGCCATCGTTCCTAGGGCCAAACACGGCCTTGTGTCCATCAGCTTGGCCTAAAGAAACCCCATTGCCTCACACACAAACTCGTCGTATCCCGCATAACAGTTCTTCTCCCACTCGGCGGCTGGAATGGAGACCAGAAACTTTGATGCTGGCCATTCAACGGCAGCGAACAGCGGTGACTGGGGCTGTGTTGGAGGCGAACAGTGGTGAGGCGGCTGCATCCATGGCGAAGGACGACAGAAGCAGCTGTGGCGATGACTACAACGGCAGTGAAAACAGCCACGGTGGCAAACAACGGTGGAGGAAAAGAGAGAGAGAGAGAGAGAGAGAGAGAGAACAGAGAGTGTGAGAGTGAGGAAAAAGAGGAAGCAGGGCAGCAAATTTGGGGGAAAAACAAAGGATAAATTTGTAATTTTAGAAGAGAGTTGTCCACCAAGTTGTATAACTTTACGTTCGTGTAGCATTTTCCATTCAGAAAAGGTAAAGGCAGCGCCTCAATCAATCAACTTTCAGAGAAGCACAACCAGATCTTCCAATGTTGCATCGAATTGCACTCAATCTCATCGGTCATCAATAATGGCGGAAGCTGTTGTGTCCCTCATCGTGGAAAGAACTAGTAATTTGTTGATTGAAGAAGCGAAGTTTTTACGCGGAGTGAGAGGTCAAGTGGAGGATCTTCAAACAGAGCTCAAACGAATGCGGAGTTTCCTGAGAGATGCCGATAACATTCAGTACACAGACAATAGGGTTCGTAATTGGATTGGGGAAATCAGGGAGCTCGCTTACAAAGTAGAGAATGTCCTCGATGCTTTTGTCCTCAAAGTTGAGTTTAGGAGTGGCCGATCCGGAGGCTTGCGTAACATGGTACGAAGATTTGTTTGCATCTTCAGCGAAGGTAATTCAAAATCATTCAACTTCATTTATTTGAGTCTTTTGTTTTTGTTCTATTAGATTCATAACATGCGTTTACTATAGGTATAAACTTCCACAAGGTCGGACTGGAGATTGGTGATATCAAAGTAAAGATCGCTAATCTCACTACCAGTCTAGATACTTACGGTGTTAGTCGGTTAAGGGAAAGTGAAGGCTCAAATTTTGTGCACAACACACAATTCTTACTCAGACGGACATATTCCCACTGTATTGAGGAGGATTTCATTGGATTTCAAGAAGATATAAGCAAATTGGTAGCAGAATTGATGCATGATGATAACCAATGTCGAGTAGTTTCAATTTGTGGCATGGGCGGGCTAGGAAAGACCACTCTTGCTCGAGAGGTTTATCATCACCAGACCATTAGGCATCATTTTGACAAGTTTGGATGGACTACCATTTCACAACAATAGAGTAAAGAGGATGTCTTGCAAAGACTCTTAACCGACCTGATGCCTGAGAAGAAGGAAGGAATTAAGAGTATGAGAGACGAAGAGTTGGTTAGGCAACTGTTTAAAATCCAGCATAATAGAAAATGCTTGGTGGTTCTTGATGACATATGGTCAACTGAGGTATGGGACATCATAAAATGTGCATTCCCAGGTCGAGAGGCAAGAAGTAAAATACTGCTTACTAGCCGTCCTAGGAATGTGGCTAAATGTATAGATCCGTTTGGCTTCATTCATGAACCACAATTATTTGATGATAAAGATAGCTGGGAGTTATTGTGCAAGAAAGTATTTCCAAGATCATCCGAGGATGCAGGTTAGTTTTCTTCTTGACTCGGTAATCTTTGTTTCATTCAAGTCATTCTTTCCTCTCGTTATAGTTGGAAAGCAAAAAAAAAGCAAAAAACAAAAGACCAATTTTTTATGCATCTGTGTAAATGCTATTCATTTTCATTTGACACTCCCCAATATTTTTCTTATAGAACTACGTACATATGTATTGAACTTACTATTTCATAATAAACATTATACCTTGAGCGTTAAGAAAAATGTTCAAGATAGATGGAAGGTCATCAATTTGGTATCATTAAGGGGCCACTAAAAAGTAAGCGTTAAATAAAAAGAAATCTTTATAATGTTATCAATAAAGCTCTCAGTTAAATGACAATTAGTAGTTTATACGGCAAATAAATCAAAACAAGACAATCAAGTTTCTTCTTTACAAGTAATTCTGATTTTTGTTCTATTGCAGATTCTCAAATTGATGCAAAGATGGAAGAGCTAAGAATGTGTAATACCCTAAGTCACATTAAATAAATTAAATTAATTTAGTCAATATGATATTAAGTTTATGTAATTAATTTGGTTTAAATTAATTATGTTTATATGATTAGCTTAAGTATGTATGTGAAATATAAATAAATGTATAAATATGTAAATAAAAATAGTAAGATTAATGTGATTAAATTATAATATGATTTAAGATTAAAAGAAATCATTTTATGTAAATGTAAGTATATATGTAAATATGTATATCGTGTATATATATATGTAAAAAAAAAAAATCTGAAAATTCAGATTTGCAGAAGCAGTGCGCGGCTAGAGCATGGCCGTGCCTGCAAATTGAATTTCAGGGGAAAGGGAAGGGTTTTTAATGCCGAAGTGACTGGGGTATGGCCTCTAGAACTCGTGGCCGTCGATGGGGAAGCGAAGCACGTCGAAAATGGACTATAAATAGCCAAGTTCGCGCTAGCCCTATCATCCGAAAATTTTAATTCAAAGAGTGGCCGATTGGGAGAGATTTTGTTAGATTGGAGAGTAGGGTTTTGATCTTCAGGTCGTGGGCAAGCATTCTGAAAAATTTGGAGGTCAACGAAACAGTGGAGAAGGAGCAATCAAGCTCGCCGGAAAATCGCGAACTCGTCGGAGCCGTGACTTCAAACGACGAATCGAGGTACCAACTGTTATTTTTTTGAAAATTTAAAGCCATAATCGAGTTCTGGGGGTCGAGTTTAAGGGGGAAGTAGGCTTCTTTCGAAGCTTCGTGCGTTGGAAGCATCGTCGGCGGTGTTAGAGCCACCGGGAAAGATGACCGAAAAGGGGGGGTCGGGCGCGTGAATGCACGCGCACGCGGTTGAGGCAAGGGCGCATGTAGCCCACGCGCCTGTCCAAAAACAAAAAAAAAAAGAGTAAAATTTTGATTTTTTTTTAAATTTAAAATGTTGTTTATGATATATTAGTGAAGCAATTTTCTGGAAATGCCAAAATTATTATGTAATTTAAGTAGATTTTTTTATTATGGAAATAAAGAAAAAATAGGATTTTAATTCTGAAAATCCCAAGAAAATTTTAGAATGTTATAAGTATTATTTAAGAAATATTAGTGAAAATAAATTGAATAAAATGAAATATTAGGTAATTATTATGTAATTTAAGTAGATTTTTCTATTATGGAAATAAAGAAAAAATAGGATTTTAATTCTGAAAATCCCAAGAAAATTTTAGAATGTTATAAGTATTATTTAAGAAATATTAGTGAAAATAAATTGAATAAAATGAAAGATTAGGTAATTATTATGTAATTTAAGTAGATTTTTCTATTATGAAAATAAAAATAATAATAATAATAAATAGGATTTTAATTCTGAAAATTTCAAGAAAATTCCAGTATACTAGGAATATTATTTAAGGAATATTGGTAAAAATAGATTAAATTTTTATGAAGCCTAGATAATTATTATGTAATTTTGAAGAGATAAAACTTAGAAAAAAAATAGTAAATGAAATTCTAAAAAATAAATTTATATTGTAGGGGTTCTTGTGAGAAAGGAGATTAAGGGATAGCCGTTGGGCACGTAGTTCGAGACAAATTAGCTGTAAGTATGCTACCTGAATTTAATACAGTTATAAATGTAAATGCTTTTATCATATTGACATGCTATGATATGAAATCATCACGTAGACTGCATCAATGGCATGACTATGAAATGCATACATGCACAATGATACTGTTGATCACACGCATATGAGGCCGTAGGGAGTACAAACTGGCACCACTGGCCTATCAAGGGTGCACCCATACACCCTGGCTTCAAAAGAGGTGGCCGCTAAAATGATAGGCAGCATGAGGGGTGTAGTTGTCACTTACGATGAAAGACATTGCATACACTCATAGCATTGCATTTGGTATTCTTACTTAGATGGTTCATCATCTAACATGGGTACGCCGACATTCCAGCCGGGATTTGCAGAGATGATTCAGAGATTGGTGATATGTAGTGACACGAGACATCAAGATGAGAGTAAATGTACCATGTTATAATATGATTAGTTTAAGATTTATGTGTATTGTTCTATCATCAAACGCTTTATGTATTAAATTGTATTAAATGCCATGTACAGTTATTAAATTATGCATTATCATGAGTAGGTTCGATTCAGCTTCCGCTTTACATTTATTTCTAGCCTAGATATCTCATCTGGCACTAGATACGGTCTCAGGGAATTTTAAATAATGTTTTAAAAAAAAATAGACCAAATTTCCTGAGGCATAACATGCCTAAGAAGGCGGGCTGTTACAGTTGGTATCAAAGCTCAACCTAGAAGAAAACCTAGGAAGAAAATTTAGACTAGGCCTAGCGGGTGGGAGTACCAACTCGAAGACAGTTAGGGGTACTAACGAAAGTTGTGATGGCAGATGGCTGGAAATTTCTCAGAGCAGGTCTTGGTTGATCATTGGGCTCATCATATAGCGCATCGGATCCCAGAGCCAAACTAGGGAATCACGAAACACCTCGTCCAGATGGAGGAGATTATTGACGACGTGCCCCCAAGCTACCGAGTTTGGCCTGATCTCACCCAGTTTCAGATAAACATGATGGTTGGTATTCTAGAGGGCAACCTGCAGGATTTCACAGATTGGGCCTGACAGCAAGACGAGCAGTTCCCTGAATTCCGTCATTACTGCATTCGGGTTCGTGAGTTACTGGTAGAAATGTATGAGCCGGTACCAGCAGACGAGTTCGACGAAGACATGGAGGAGCCACTCGAGGAGGGAGAGGAAGAAGAAATGGAGGACCCGGCTGAGCTAGAAGAAATGGGAAATCCAGCTAATGCAGAAGAAGAAGAAGAAGAATAGAAAGAGGATGACATACCTGTGTTCTGGGCCGAAGACGACTTCGAGGTCTCAGACTCGGAGGATGAGGAGGAGGTTATGGAAGTAATAGACGACCCTGAGGCACCCCCATACGACTCCGAAGATGAAGAGAATGTTTGGATCTGGAGGTCGTCAGGACCAAAATAGATCCATCTCAGAAACACTCTAACTACTTACATGACTTGTATAGTGTTATGTGTAATCTATGTAAATATGTAGCATGTACATATAACGTTTTGCAGCCGAATGTATAATATAGAAGTAATCAGATGGCAAGATCCTGTTGTCTAATCTCGAATGCTATTTTCCTTTTAGATGGTGAACACTCAAAGAAGGTTAGCAGTTGGGCCTAGGACGCCCATCCCACAAGCTGATAACACCGAAGGAAACACAAGTGGGCACCCAGAAGGCGACTCTAGCCAAGAAACTAGGAGTAGTAGACTGGATCAGATGGAGCGAATTCTGGGAAGTGTGGTGGGTTTCATACACGAGACTCACTCCAGGGATGGTCACGTGGCCAACATGCTTGACTTATACCGACGGCAGAACCCTCCTGTCTTTCAGGGAAAAATTGGTGCCGACCCCAGTGAAGGAGAATTTTGGATCGAGCAAACAGAGAAATTGCTGGACCACCTTCATTGTAGCGAAGAAGAGAAAGTTAATTGTGCCACCTTCATGTTGCAAGGAGAGACAAACAGATGGTGGAGAGGAGTCAAGAGAATAATAACCCCTCGAGCTAGGGCACCTTACGTCACTTGGGAAAGATTCAAGGAACTCTTCAACGAGAAGTACTTCCCTCTGAATTTAAGAATGAAGAAAGAAAGAGAGTTCATGGAGCTGAGACAAACTGGGGACATGTCTGTCCCCCAGTACGAGGACGCTTTCAGTCGATTGATCCGATACATGCCTATTTACGAAGGAGATGAAAGGATCAAGGCTCAGAAGTTTTTGGGAGGGCTAAATCTGAAGCTTCAGAGGGCATTGAGTAGTGTAAGTACCCAGACTTATGCAGAAGCAGTACTGCAAGCCCATACCACTGAAGCTAACCTGAGCCGGATTGACGCTATCCAAGGAGAAAGTCAGCAGGGGAGCAGTCATAGAGCCTGCAAGAAGCTGGAACCCCAGAAGTCGAAATTCAAGCCTGGTACCCCATGTGCAAAATGCCAGAAGCAGCACCCAGGGAGGCCGTGCCGGCTCGGGACAAAGGAGTGTTACAATTGTGGAGAAATATGACATCTCAACCAGAACTGTTCAAAGAAAGAAATTACTTGTTTCAACTGCCAGCAGACGGGCCATTTCGCAAAGGACTGTCCCAAGCCACGACTGATAAGTCAACCCCAGGGGACATCCAAGAATGCTAGAGCACATCAAGGAAGAGTGTTTCATCTAACACGGCAGGATACGGCAGAAGATCCAGCGGTAATTGAAGTACTATGTTTCTATCTGGTATCCCCATGCATGGATTAATAGATTCAGGTGCAAGTCACTCATTCATTTCGCATGCATTTGCTAAAGTAGTAGGAGACAAATTAGAAAATTTGAATTGTCGAATAATTGTCGCAACCCCAATGGGGAAGTCTATAGAAACTTCATCAGGGTACAAAGATAGGAAGATTCAAGTAGGAGAGGTTGAGTTCCCAGTGGATCTGATTCTTCTGGAATTTCAAGATTTTGATGTGATTCTAGGAATAGACTTCCTAACTAAGTACAACGCCACATTAGACTGTAAAGCTAAAACAGTCTGCCTTAAGAGCGGAAACTTGAACGCCAAGTTTCGAGGGCAAATGAGGGTAAGTGAACAGAAGTGGATCTCGGCTCTGAAGGCTAAGAGACTATTACGTCAAGGGGCACAAGGATATTTGGCTTGTGTTCAAGAGAAAAGCAAGGAGCACTTAAAAATCGAAGAAGTGCGACTCGTTAAAGAATTCGAGGATGTATTTCCCGAAGAATTGCCTGGACTGCCACCCCACCGAGAGATCGAGTTCTCGATAGAGATCGTGCCAGGAGCAGGTCCGGTTTCGATACCCCCATATAAAATGGCTCCTGCAGAATTGAAAGAATTAAAAACCCAACTTCAAGAGTTGTTAGACAAGGGATTCATCAGACCAAGTATGTCGCCATGGGGAGCACCAGTACTTTTTGTCAAGAAAAAGGACGGGAGTCTGAGGATGTGTATCGATTATCGACAGCTCAACAAGATAACAGTCAAGAATAAGTACCACTCCCTAGAATCGAGGAGCTGTTCGATCAATTGCAAGGGGCCAAAGTCTTCTCGAAGATTGACCTAAGATCAAGATATTATCAATTAAGGATCAAGGCCGAAGACATGCCTAAGACAGCGTTTCGTTCTCGATATGGGGACTATGAATTTTTGGTGATGCTATTCGGATTAATCAATGCTCCAGCAGCTTTTATGGACACCATGAATCGAATCTTCAGGCCGTTTTTGGACGAGTTCGTGATCGTGTTTATAGACGGCATACTGATATATTCTCCCTCGGAAGAATAACACTAATCACATTTAAGGATAATATTGCAAACGTTGCGAGAACATAAATTGTATGCCAAGTTCTCAAAATGTGAATTTTGGTTGTACCAGGTGTCATTTTTAGGACATGTTATATCGGCCGAGGGGATATTGGTTGACCTGGTCAAGATAGCAGCTATGACAAATTGGAAGCAACTCTAGTCAGTTACCGAGGTTAAGAGTTTCTTGGGACTGGCAGGGTACTATAGAAAGTTTGTGGAAGGGTTTTCAAAAATTGCGACACCCCTCACCAAGTTAACTCAGAAGGGAGTAAAGTTCGATTGGAACGAACGGTGCGAAGAAAGTTTTCAGACACTTAAGGCTAAGCTGACAACCGCTCCAGTCCTGGCTATGCCAAATGGATCAGGAGGTTTTATGGTCTACACTGACGCCTCGAGAAATTGTTTAGGGTATGTGCTGATGCAACACGGGAGAGTCATTACTTATGGGTCTCGACAGCTAAAGAACCATGAAAGAAACTACCCGACTCATGATTTGGAATTGGCTGCAGTAGTATTTGCTCTAAAAATTTGGAGACATTATTTGTATGGTGAGAAGTTCAAAATTTTTACTGATCATAAGAGTCTACAATACGTTTTCTCACAGAAAGAATTAAACATGAGGCAACAGAGATGGATGGAGTTGTTAAAAGATTACGACTGTACTATTCAATACCATCCCAGTAAAGCTAACGTTGTGGCAGATGCCCTAAGTAGGAAAGAAACCGCTTGTGTAGCTGAAATGATGGTGGCAGAATGGAAGCTAGTTGAAGCATTTAGCTTGATGACAGTAGGAGTAGTTTTCTGAGGAAACTCAGCCTACGCAGCTAGTCTCACGGTACAGCCAAAGTTAATGGATCAGATATGGCAAGCCTACCCCAAAGACTCTCAAATAAAAATATGGGTTGACGAGTATGGGCGAGCAAAGAAACCAGAATTTGAGGTAAGAGAAAACATTCTTCGGTTTCAAGGGAGAATATATGTGCCTCGTGTGAGGGAATTACGACAAATAATTTTGAGAGAAGCCCATCGATCCAGATACTCGATCCACCCTAGAGCCACCAAGATGTACCAAGACTTGAAGGCTGTGTATTGGTGGCCAAGAATGAAGAAAAGCGTGGCGAGGTACGTTAGTCAATATGACACGTGCCAGAGAATTAAGATAGAGCACCAAAAGCCTGGTGGGAGTTTGCAACCATTGGAAGTTCCAAAGTGGAAATGAGAGCACATTACGATGGATTTCGTTACTAAACTGCCAAGGAGTCCTAAGGGAAACGATGCTATTTGGGTGATAGTTGACAGACTATCTAAGTTTGCTCATTTCTTGGCCATAAGGGTAAGCCAACCAATCAACAAATTAGCTCAACAGTACGTAAATGAGATTATCAGATTACATGGAGTGCTGGTAAGCATTGTATCAGACCGTGACCCAAGATTCACTTCTAGGTTTTGGGGAAGTCTGCAAGAGAGTTTGGGTACTCATCTTAGGCTAAGTACAGCCTATCATCCCCAAACAGATGGTCAATCAGAAAGGACCATTCAAACCCTAGAAGATATGTTGCGAGCTTGTGCAATGGATTTTTCAGGTAGCTGGGAAGAGCATTTACCATTAGTAGAATTCACTTACAATAACAGCTACCACAGTAGCATTGGAATGGCCCCCTATGAAGCCTTGTATGGCCTGAAATGTAGATCCCCGATTTGCTGGACTGAAGTAGGCGAACGGTAAATCTTGGGACCCGAGATAGTTCAGAAAACGACAGAAAAGATAAAAATCATTCAAGAGATAATTAAGGAAGCTCAGAATAGCCAGAAGTCCTACGCAGATACAAGAAGAAGGAGATTGGAGTTTCAAGTAGGCGACAAAGTATACCTGAAGATATCTCCATTAAGAATGGTAACTAGAAGCAACAAGAAAAAGGGCAAGTTAAGCCCTCGATATATAGGACCATACGATATAATGGAAAGAATTGGACCAGTCGCTTACCGACTCGCTCTACCCTTGGCTCTATCAAACCTCCATGACGTGTTTCACGTATCGCAACTGCGAAAGCATGAGCCAGATTCTTCCCAGATAATGCCAGCTGAAGCTATCGAGATTCAAGAAAATCTTTCGTACATAGAAAAATCGGTCAGTATTTTGGATCGCAAGGATCAAGTCCTAAGGAATAAATCAATTCCCCTGGTACAAGTTTTGTGGAGAAACCCCGTAAGCGAAGAAATAACTTGGGAACGAGAAGAATATATGAAACTTAACTATCCATACCTGTTTGAAAACCCTATAGTTAGAATGAGTGAGGAATGATCAAATTTCGAGGATGAAATTTTTGTAAGGAGGAGAGAATGTAATACCCTAAGTCACATTAAATAAATTAAATTAATTTAGTCTATATGATATTAAGTTTATGTAATTAATTTGGTTTAAATTAATTATGTTTATATGATTAGCTTAAGTATGTATGTGAAATATAAATAAATGTATAAATATGTAAATAAAAATAGTAAGATTAATGTGATTAAATTATAATATGATTTAAGATTAAAATAAATCATTTTATGTAAATGTAAGTATATATGTAAATATGTATATATATATATATGTAAAAAAAAATCCAAAAATTCAGATTTGCAGAAGCAGTGCGCGGCCAGAGCATGGCCGCGCCTGCAAATTGAATTTCAGGGGCAAGGGAGGGGTTTTTAATGCCGAAGTGACCGGGGTATGGCCTCTAGGACGAGTGACCGTCGATGGGGAAGCGAAGCAAGTTGAAAATTGGCTATAAATAGCCAAGTTCGTGCTAGCCCTATCATCTGAAAATTTTAATTCAAAGAGTGGCCGATTGGGAGAGATTTTGTGAGATTGGAGAGTAGGGTTTTGATCTTCAGTTCGTGGGCAAGCATTCTGAAAAATTTGGAGGTCAACGAAGCAGTGGAGAAGGAGCAATCAAGCTCGCCGGAAAATCGTGAACTCGCCGGAGCCGCGACTTCAAACGACGAATCGAGGTACCAACTGTTATTTTTTTGAAAATTTAAAGCCATAATCGAGTTCTGAGGGTCGAGTTTAAGAGGGAAGGAGGCTTCTTTCGAAGCTTCGTGCGTTGGCAGCGTCGCCGGCAGCGTTAGAGCCGCCGGGGAAGATGACCGGAAAGGGGGGGTCGGGCACGTGAATGCACGCACCCGCGGTTGAGGCAAGGGCGCGTGCAGCCCACGCGCCCGTCAGGGAAAAAAAAGTAAAATTTTGATTTTTTTTTTTTAAATTTGAAATGTTGTTTATGATATATTAGTGAAGCAATTTTCTAGAAATGTCAAAATTATTATGTAATTTAAGTAGATTTTTCTATTATGGAAATAAAGAAAAAATAGGATTTTAATTCTGAAAATCCCAAGAAAATTTCAGAATGTTATAAGTATTATTTAAGAAATATTAGTGAATAAAAATTGAATAAAATGAAAGATTAGGTAATTATTATGTAATTTAAGTAGATTTTTCTATTATGGAAATAAAGAAAAAATAGGATTTTAATTCTGAAAATCCCAAGAAAATTTTAGAATGTTATAAGTATTATTTAAGAAATATTAGTGAAAAGAAATTGAATAAAATGAAAGATTAGATAATTATTATGTAATTTAAGTAGATTTTTCTATTATGGAAATAAAAAATAATAATAATAATAATAAATAGGATTTTAATTCTTAAAATTCCAAGAAAATTCCAGTATACTAGGAATATTATTTAAGGAATATTGGTAAAAAGATATTAAATTTTTATGAAGCCTAGATAATTATTATGTAATTTTGAAGAGATAAAACTTAGAAAAAAAATAGTAAATGAAATTCTAAAAAATAAATTTATATTGTAGGGGTCCTTGTGAGCAAGGAGATTATGGGATAGCCGCTGGGCACGTAGTTCGAGACAAATTAGCTGTAAGTATGCTACCTGAATTTAATACAGTTATAAATGTAAATGTTTTTATCATATTGGCATGCTATGATATGAAATCATCACGTAGACTGCATCAATGGCATGACTATGAAATGCATACATGCACAATAATACTGTTGATCACATGCATATGAGGCCGTAGGGAGTACGAACTGGCACCGCCGGCCTATCAAAGGTGCACCCATACACCCCGGCTTCGAAAGAGGTGGCGGCTAAAATGATAGGCAGCATGAGGGATGTAGTTGACACCTACGATGAAAGACATTGCATACACTCATAGCATTGCATTTGGTATTCTTACTTAGATGGTTCATCATTTAACATGGGTACGCCCCTGGAACATTCAACGTTCCAGCCGGGACTTGCAGAGATGATTTAGAGATTGGTGATATGTAGTGACACGAGACATCAAGATGTGAGTAAATGTACCATGTTATAATATGATTAGTTTAAGATTTATGTGTATTGTTCTATCATCAAACGCTTTATGTATTAAATTGTATTAAATGCCATGTACAGTTATTAAATTATGCATTACCATGAGCTAGTTCGATTCAGCTTCAGCTTTACATTTATTTCTAGCCTAGATATCTCATCTGGCACTAGATACGGTCTCAGGGAATTTTAAATAATGTTTTGAAAAAAAAAATAGACCAAATTTCTTAAGGTATAACATGCCCAAGAAAGCGGGCTGTTACAGAATGAAAATGGCAAGACAATGTGGGGGCTTACCACTTGCCATTGTTGTGCTTGGGGGTCTTCTAGCAACAAAAAAATATACCTTGATCAAGTGGCAAAAGGTGTATGAAAATGGTCATTCACATATAATGAATGAAGGTAAATTGGATGCAAGAGGACAAGATGGAAGAATATTAGGGGTGTTAAGTTTAAGTTATCACGAATTGCCTTATCAGTTGAAAACATGTTTTCTTTATTTGGGACACTATCCAAAGGATTTTGACATAGAAGTAGAGAAATTATGTCAATTATGGATAGCTGAAGGTTTTGTACCAGAACCAAAGGAGCATAAAAAAACTAAAGAAGAAGAAACAAGTATGGATGTGGCAATACGTTACTTGAGTGAACTCGCACAAAGGTATATGGTTCAAGTGACACTAGAAGAGGATTACCCAGCACCCATAAAACGTACAAGGTTCACGAAATGTCGACTCCATGATCTTGTTCGAGATTTATGTTTGTTGAAGGCAAAAGAAGAGAATTTTGCTAAGATCATTAATTGTAGACATTCAAATCAGCAAGTGCAACCCCCTTTTTCCTCTATGGATGCATCATTGACTAGCAATAGCGATAGTAATACAATACATAGACTCATTATCTATTCGGATTATGATACAAATATTAATCATCTTGGACAAGAAGAGAGGATTAAGGGGCCAAGGATGATTCAATTCTTATTATTCGGTGCAGGAAGCCAATTGCAAGTAATCCATCTTTGCATGGATTTCAAATTTTTGAGAGTTCTAAATCTTGTGCATGTACAAGATGTTTATCATGGTCAACATGTTTTACCAAAAGAAATAGGAAATCTAATCCTTTTGAGGTACTTGGGATTAAGACATACTAGTTTCAAAAAGTTGCCATCATCAATTGGGAACCTAAGATATTTGCAAACACTTGACTTGCGAATTGATGTAGATATCATAGTGCCAAATGTGTTATGGAAGATGGAAGCATTGATGCATCTTTATCTTCCTTACCATGGCCATTTACATGCAAAAGGTAAGTTGCGAATAGATGGTTTAAGAAAATTGGAAACATTAAAAAACTTTGCCTCAGATACGGTTGACGCCAAAGGGCTCTTAAAGTTATCCAATCTCAGGGCACTATCCAGGGCATACTTGAATTCAGAACTTGATGCTGGCCTAGCAATGATCAATGAGTACTTATTCACCACAAGCATCGGCTGCAATTTGCATCGTTTATAGTTAAAATTGATGATTCTTGTAATACCCCATGTTTAGATAAGGTTACCACGTAATTTCAATGAGTTTAGAACACCGAAAAATTGATTTTTATAGCAATTTTAGGTACCGAATCAACTGCAAGGAATGCCTCAAAGTGAAATTGTCTAAGGAAAATTATATGGTCTCGACAAGCATATCGAGATAGGATTTATGGTATCGAAAGAAATCGAATTTGGAACAATTTTCAGTACAACTAAAATACAGCTATCATTTAGACTATAAAACCAAATCGTTGTAGGAGGCTCCTGAAAAATCAACGGAACCCTAGGAGGGGCCCCGATTTTGCGTAAAGATCAACCCTTCAGTGGTTTCTGGATTAAACGACAGTCTAGTGAAGACACTGGGGCAAAATCGTTATTATCGAGTAACTTTAAGATTATTAATTGTGGATTTTCGATAACGCAAATTAATTTAAGGTTTAAGGGTATAGTTGTAGTTAAAAAATTGCATAGGTAAAATAAGAGTGAAATTTGATATTTAAATATGTTATTTCTTTATTCTAATAATATAATATATGATATATGTGTATATATATATATATATTCACGTGAAGCAGTAAGTGCAAATTTGTGCAATTGGAAGCAATGAGTCAACCGTGGGCTAATGATTTGAAAGAAAATCAATAAGAAGATATGGGGTAGGGAGAATTTGAGAGATTGATTTATCTCTTATTAATTAGATATTAATTAGATGTGATGCTATATATATATGTATACGCAAGTGGCCATGCCCTGTGAACTCTCTGCCATGCTCTGTAAATGGCGTAATCTTCACGCTAAGAGAGAAATGATTATTTGATATTATGGGCAGTGAAGTGAGGAGCGGCCGAGTGCCTATAAATAGAGAAGAAATAATTGTCCATTTGCAGCAAGGAGTTGTGGTCGATAGAAAAGGAGAGTCGAGCAAGAGAGTTGCGAGAGAGAGAGTGGGAGCCGATGTTGGTGGTCGAAGGTAGCCGCGAGGGTGGCCGAGGGCCGCTGGAATGGGCTGCAACAGCTTGCGGCAGCCATGGCCGCAAGCTTCCAGCAACTGAGCGGCCATGGCCGCAACCAGCAAGGAGCAACCAGCCACGGCCAGCGGCTCGTGGGGTGCCAGTGTGTGTGGCGGCGAGGGCGGCAAGGCCGGTGAAGGCCGGAACAGGCGACAGCGAGGCTGGGATCGCGGCGGCACAACGACTGGGCGAGGCTGGTTCACGCGTGCAGAGGCTGTGCGAAAAAGAAGAATAGAGGAAGAAGAAGAGAAAAAAAAGAAAGAAAGAAAGAAAGGAAAGAAAAAAAGAAAGAAAGATTGGAAGAAAAGGAGTTGCAGGCGGCGCTGGAAGAAAAGCAGGAGGAAAAAGATGTAGTGGAGGGAAAAAGAAAAAAAAAAGAAAAAGAGGAAAAAGGAAAGAAAAGGAAGAAAAAAAAAGAGAAGAAAAAATATAAAAATGATGGTAAAAATTCTATAAAATCTCCAAAAATAGGAAATTATGTTTCAGTGATATCCCGGTA
This sequence comes from Diospyros kaki, assembly GCA_036245055.1. Classification (NCBI taxonomy): domain Eukaryota; kingdom Viridiplantae; phylum Streptophyta; class Magnoliopsida; order Ericales; family Ebenaceae; genus Diospyros; species Diospyros kaki. The sequence continues at coordinate 40,541,105 of BSEG01000009.1, forward strand.
ATTTTGGCGAGAAAACAGCCCGAGCACGCGTTTCAAGGATAGGGCACGCATACTGAGGAAATCCGAGATGCTAAGTTAAGGTAAGTAAAATTTCTTAGAAAATTTTAGAAATTCAAGAATAATATTTTATGAATTTTCGTAGTGAAATATTTGAGAAAATATTTTAGAAATATTTAATCTGAATTTATTGAGGAAAATAGGAAGAAATAGAGAGAAAATTATAGAAAATACCAGAAATTATGAAAAAATAGGTTTTAATATTTATTTAAATAATTATAGTGATTAGGGTACTTTGAGGCTGAAGTTGAAGAGACTCATGCAAATTTTGAGGTTGGCACGCAAATCGAGACGATGCACGAGGCAATGCACGGATATCGAGGTAGCCCAATAAGCTTTAGAAGGTAAGTGGTACTCCTCAATTAAAGTTAGTTTTATGAAAAATGCATGATTTACAAGTGGTTTATGTTTCCTAAAAATGTTTCATCATATTGACATGTCTTGATATGTATCTATCACGTAGATTGCATACATGATTATGAAATGCATAAATACACGATGATATTGTTGATCACATGCATATGAGGCCGTAGGGAGTACGAACTGGCACCGCTACCAAGGGTACCCCCAGATACCCCGGCTTCGAAAGAGGGGCCGTAAGAATGGTAGATAGTTTAAGGAGTGCAGTTGACACCTACGATGAAAGACATTGCATACACTCATGTTATAGTATTATATACCCTTACTTAGATGGTTCATCATCTAACTTGGGTTCACCCCTGGAACATTCAACATTCCAGTCGAGCCTTGCAGCGATGATACCGAGATTGGAGATGTATAGTGACGCGAGACGTCAGGAAACGAGGAAATGTGTCAGGCTATGTTGTAATATGAATAGTTTAAGAATTATGTACATGCATTTATTTTCAAAAGCTTATGTAATAACTTTGTAATAAACACTATGTTCGGTTATTTATGTAATGCCATAAGCAGGTTCGGTTCAGCTTCCGCTTTGTAATTATTTTCTAGTATAGATATCTCGCACTAGATAAGGTCTTAGGGAATTTCGAGATAATGTAATAAAAAAAAAATATATATATATATATAGACCAAATTTCCTAAGGCATAACATGCCCTGAAGAAGTGGGCTGTTACAATTCTTGTAAGGATGAAAGAATAAGCCTCCTAAGAAAATTTGTCACATGTGATCTAGTTGGTGACTTGGTTATACAGGGAACCATTGTTGGTAAGCTATCAGACTATCTGTTGTCTCCATCCCTTGTGAATTTATCCTAGGTCAACTCTCTACTTGAGGACGATCCCATGCCAACTTTGGAGATGCTGCCTAACTTAAGCTTGCTCAATTTGCGTAATGCTTTTGTGGGAAAAGAAGTTTTTTTCTCAAGTGGTGGTTTTCCTCGTCTCCAAAAACTTTTCCTCTCAAATATGGACAATTTAGAGAAATGGAGAGTGGAGAACGGAGCCATGCCTAATCTCTCATTGTTATTGATTGATTCATGCAAGGAGTTGAAGAAGATTCCTGATGGATTAAAATTCATCTCCAACTTGAAGTATTTAGTAATTTTAGGCATGCCTAGAGCATTCCAAGATAGGGTTCGAGTGGTACATGACAACGAAATGGAAGATTTTCACATAGTCCAACACATCCGTAGTATTGAGGTTGATGATTGAGATGTCAACTTGTAAATTGAATTTGAAGATTAATCTCCAATTGTTGTTCTATCAATGTCATCGCAATGTCTTCCTTTACTTTAAAGAATACCTCATTGACACCTACGATAAAGCTCTACTCAACTTTGAAAAATGTCGTTTCTCCATTTTCATTTCTATGCAACCTACACGAAAACTTATCAATGTTGCTAGATGTTGTGAATTCTACCATTACCTAAAGGGCTACTAAATAAAATGTAAATAGAGTTAGGTTTAGCAAGTGATATTATCATCATCTCTTTCTCCACTGTTGGTATGATCGATTCTCAAAGATCTTGCCGGCTATTGCATAATGGGATTGGGCCTCGTCGTTTGTGTCCTAGAAGTTATGATCCTCTCTCATGTAGCCTACTCTACCGTGTAGTGTAACTCCCTTTTCACATCAATCAACAATCCGATCAAAACTAGAGTTTGATGTGTTCTCAGTTTGATTTCTTTGCTTTGATTGCAGATAGGTCTCTGCTCAAGATCACTGAGGAGTCATTTTTCAGGCCACCAATGGATGTAATTCTCATAATCTCAATGCATTGTTTATGCATATACCCTAGATAAACTCATGTAATATCGTAAACAATGATGTTCTGTCATTGAATTGCAAGTGGTTGTTGAGTTGGTTTTAGGGCTGGTTTTTCGTATGTGTGCAGCGCTGACTATTCCAACAAAATTTCGATCAATTCTCCCTTACTCCGATGAGAACAGGTAATGGTTATTGTGTGTTGATTTCATTATGTGAAACAATTAATAATCAAATTAAGCTAAAGTTGATTTTTTTTTTTTTTTTTTGAAATTGAGATCCAAAATGGTTTAGAGTATTCGAAGGCACTTAATATTAGAGATGATGTATGATAGAAAATGAAATTAATGTTCTATAGCACAAGGCTTTTAGTAGTATCATTTTGTTGCACACCATGTTTTTTATTGACAAGAATTTTTAGTGAAAGCCAACAAAAGTGGGGTACCATCAAAGAAACTATGATGTTATTTGTTGTGTTCAATATAAATGACTTTTCTTATATCAGGCCATGAAGGAGTATGACTTGAATTTGATGACCCAAGAGAAATGAATTGACATATTATCGATGTCTCTAATTAGTTGAATTTGATGGTTTTTATTTTAGTGCTAGTCACGCCCAGCCCTGAATCAGGGTGGTTAGTGCGATCGTCCTAGGCCCATTATTCAGGAGGCCCAAAATATTTTTAATAAATATTATATTATATTATTATAATTATTAATTAATTTAATATTTTTTTTTAAAAAAAAAAGACCCTAAACGCCCAGCAATGCTGGGTGGACTTCAGCAGACTTGAAGGCAGACTTCAAGTCCGTTGAAGGCTAGTGGACTTAAAGTTTGTTTAGAGTAAGAATTTATTTTTATATTGTAAAAGAATTTATTTTTACTTCAGCTATTTAGCATGTAGAGAATTTTTTATTTTTTTTTACTAGATTAAAAAGAATTTATTTTATTGGATGAAAAAGAATTTATTGAATTGTTATAAGTATTCATTTTGTTTATATATTGTAACCTTTTATTCTAAATTTTAATCTATTGAAGTTTGAATCGATACAATTTATTTGACTTAAATGTTAAATTTTTAGTTAATTTGGACTGGTTAGATCTTGATTGAAAAATAAGAATGAGTTCATCACTAAATTTAAATATATATATATATATATATATGAGGGCGTAAATTTTATTTTTACCCTGGCCCATAAAAATTTGAGGACTGGCACTGGTGCCAAGTCATCAAAAAGTTGTCCAAGATCAAGCAGCTTGTGGTCTTAAGTCTAAGAATCATACAAAGAGAACATAATCAATTTACTTTTTGGAAAGTATCATGGTTTAGTTGAGCTTCTCTATAGCTTATGCCTTATTTGAGTATTTCCCTTTGTTTTCTGCAGCGGTTGAATTTGAAGTGAAAATTTAAGTTAAAACTATTTTTCAAACTTATTTGAATAGTTACAAGAACCTCTCTTTCCTGTTTTCTGTTGTTCACTTGTGTCATACTAGGGAAACCATTACTTGGTCTGATGGTGAAAGCTCCCCTTGGCTTTCTTAAACCATTGCATTTGAAGTGATAATCAAGCTGACACCATATAGGTCTAAATGGATTTGAATGGCTGCAGGAACCTCTCTTTCTTCATTTTTATTGTTCAATTGTGTCATACCCGTACACCATTACTTGGTCTTATGGTGAAAGCTCAAGCTGCCTAATACTCAAACAAGATTCAGAATAGAGGCTTTGAGCAAAGGTAGTTTGTGTCAATTATGACAAAAGTGAGGTCTGTATAATAATCTATCCCTCTTTAACACGTTCTGTTATTGGAGCCTGGCACTTTTCAATGGCTTTCTTGTGTTATATTACTATAAATTATTGCCCCCCTTGTCATTGAATGAGGTCTCGTGCCTTGTAGCTTGGACGTTCCTGGACTTTTTTCTGTTGTGTGTGTTCTTTTTTGGGCTTTTCCCACAAATTTTGACCATCTATTTCCTGCAATAGTGAAAAAAAATTTGTTTATATTTTTGACAAGTAATATTTGAGGTGCATCCTTAATGATGCTATAATGCTCTCTCACACACATATTTTATTTGGATTAGGGGAGAGGAGGGGGATGAACTAGTTCTAAGATCATTTTGTCATGAAGACTTGGATCATTTTCTCCACAGTACTAGTTAGCATTTTTGCACATGTAATTCTAGTTGTTGCCCTAATTTTGCTAGAATGCTAAAATATTCACCTGTAAGAAGGCATTATTATTATTGTTGCATCAAAATAATATAACTTTCTCAATTGAATGAGCCAAATTTACCCTGTTCTAATTTCATATTTTTCCATTTATTACATTATGTTTTTACTTATAAGAATGTACAGATATTTTATCTATTTATTCCTATAAGTATTTACTTATCTATATCCTTGCTGACAATCATATAAATTCTAATCTCATATCTAGTACCTTTTTTAATAAATTTCAGTTGAGTTTGACAGATCCATTACACATGCATGGAATCAGCAAGAATTTAGATAAATGATAGTGGCAGATTTATATTTTCCAAATAATAGATACAGCTCTGATTTGTCTTCAACTTATGTTAATTGATAGGCCCAATCTCTGTGTTTATATTTCATCTGAATATAGGTCTTTTGCCTCCTATTGAAACTGTCACCTGTTTTACATTCCATAAGTGGCATATATTCCAATACTTTTCAATTGGCTGCCTAAAGACAAATATGAAATCCCAAATGTTTACACCCCGCATCCATCGTTAGGTGGAAACAGCTTCAGTTTTTAAAGCATCCAAGAACACGTGCTTCCAGTTGTTGACAAATCAACTCTATGTGTCAAGTCATCATCTCCGGCCAAGTTTCATGCTCTGTTCCATTTTAGTTGAAAACCAGTGTTTGCTGCCCCCTAGATTTTTAAAATTTGGAGTTGATAAAAGCTCAAGGTTACCATTTTATTGTGGTGGCCTGGCAAGATTGATGGATTTCTTACTGAAAAGGTTAGCACCTTAAGGGTGATACTGTCTAGGAAAGAATAGACAAATGGTTTGCCTAGCAAAAAAAAAAAGGCATGGTTCTCCACACTACCTGTTTACGGTTGAAAAATAAAATTTCGTTTTGACCGATTGTGAAATATTCTATGTTAATCAACCACTTGAGCAGAAAACTCCCCAGTTACAAACAATTGGAAACTGAGGGCTATGCGACTTCATTTCTCTTGAGAATAACTCGATAAACCTTTTCTTTATCTAAGATATATAATTGTAAAAGGAAAAAGTCCACGTGATAAAAACGCCCCAAGAGATTCATAGTAAGCAGACTCACTTCTGTAAGTTCCATATACTTCTGACTCCATATATATCCATTTTAAACTTTCAGCTACAAACGACAAATAATACACAAAAAGAAATCACCCTTTGGATTGGTGGAGAAAAGATCCAAAAAGAAAAGCTCACATTACATGGGTTAATCTAAATTCAAAGTCAAAAGCAACAGCTGCTTTGTTAGGGGTTAAGGAAGCCAAAAATAACGTCCGTGTTCGAAAAATCGTGGATGAAGCAAACCCTAAGGCATGCCACTTCCCTGTGCTAGCTACTGGCAAGTGCAAAGTAAGGAAGTTATGGGTTGCATAGCAAGGAAGTTATGGGTTGCATATTAAGTGCTCTTGCATGTCCACCCTTTGTCAAGTTATTGGAAGCAGCAGAAAAAGAATTTGGATTCCATCACCCAGGCATTTTAGTCATACCATGCGATGCAAATGAGCTCCAAAGAATTCTGTTGAGAAAGAGCATCGGTGACTAAGGCTTAGTTTGACTATGCATTTTTAAGAGAGTTTTTAAGTTTTTTAACTTTTTAAGTTGTTTAAAACTTTTAAGCTAAGTAGCTTAAGTTAATAAAGTATTTGAATAAATATGCTTTTAAGTTATTAATTAAAAATTATGTGTTTGGTTTGTAAAAACTGATAAGTGGTTAGAATTTGAGAAAAAGGACTAAAATAAATATGGTGTTGAATAATATAAATAAAATTTTAAAAAATATTATTTTTTAACAAAAATTTTTATAAATTTATGTACTAAAATATTTACAATTACATGTTAATAAACTATATATAATTATTAAAAATATATCAATAAAATACTTTATCTATAAATTTAGATTTAATTCATATAAATCTTCAATATATATGTTTAGATATTATATAATTTTTTTTTTATGGAGGAATTAGTTTATATGTAAGAAAGGTAAGACTCAAGATAAGGGCAAGGAAGCCAGTTCATCATCCATGCCAATTGCCCCTAATTATGCTACTATGACTATGGCAGAGTGCCTTGAGTTCCATACCGTTACAGTCCCTTATGACCCTAAGGATATTGATGCCCGAATTAAAAATCAATTTTGTGCGCTTGCGGACGAAGATAAGGATGTTCCATCTCTTATGGAGTCAGATGGAGAGGTAGCAGAAGAAGATACTCGAGGTAATTTGAGTGAGCAAGGGGGTAGCGAGGAACAGATCTTAGAGCCCGAGCGAGCTGGGAGCACTAACTCTGAGGGGCATCAATCCAAGACCAGAGCTTAGGCTAAGAGGGATAGGAAGAAGATGCGTGAGAATGGAGAGCAGACGCCAGGATCCGTGAGCTTGGATCCAACCTCTCAAGAGTGTTAATTATGCATATCGCTGCATGGAATGTAAGGGGCCTGAATCAAGCCCCTAAGCAATTTGAGGTGCGTTCCTTTATCTCTTCTCAGAAGTTAACGCTTGTTGCTCTTTTAGAGACTAGAGTCCAAGAGAGGCACGCTTCGGATGTCTCTCACAATGTCATGCCTTTCTGGAATTGGGATTTCAATTATGATAGTTGTGATGGGGGTCGCATCTGGATAGGTTATGACCCGAATGCCCTTAGTGTGCGGACCTTATTCAAGTCGAACCAAGTTATCCATGTCGAAGTGACGAGTTTGGAGATCCCTATCCCTATTATCCTGTCTTGCATTTATGCTAGGAATGAGGCGGTGGGCCAAGCTAGATTATGGAATTCCCTCACAAGCATCGGGACGTTACCTTCTTCTGACCCTTGGCTCCTTTTAGGGGATTTCAATGTCTGTCGCAATTATTCAGAGATGAGAGGTGGCAACACTTCTTTCTCTTTGGGTATGCACAGATTCAACGATTTCCTCTTTTGTGGCTCGCTTCAGGATTTGGCTTATAGTGGCCCTAAGTTAACGTGGACCAATAAGAGGTTTGGTGATGAATGTATTTTAAGGAAGCTTGACAGAGCCCTGATTAATGATGACTGACTTGTCCATTATCCGGATAGCAAGGCTCTCTTTTTTCAGCCAGGGATTTCTGACCATAGCCCTGTTGTGGTGGATTTGTTAGGTGATCTTCAACATAAGGGCAGCCCTTTTAGGTTCCTTAACCATCTTGTTGATCACCCTCTCTTCTTGGATAAAGTGGAAGCTAGTTGGGTTAGGCCTGTCCCTGGAGTTCCCATGTTTCAGGTTGTTCAAAAGCTCAAAGCAGTCAAGAATGCTATGAAGACTCTTAATAAGTCTAAGGGTCATGTTTCTGACCTGGTCTCGTCCCTTAGAAATCATCTTCTCAGTGTCCAACATCGGTTACAAGATAATCCCCATGACCCAGTCATTCACCAACAAGAGCTTGAGTTGAATAGGGACCTTTTAGTGGCCCTTGCGCAAGAGTCAGACCACTTTCGCCTTCGTGCTCGGATTAGGTGGTCAGCTGAGGGAGATAGATGCTCCCGTTTCTTCTTCCAGTCCATGCTTGCTAAGCGTAATAATCACCGTATTATGAACCTCTTGAGAGATGATGGTACCCTCACAGAGTCCAAAGAGGAGGTTGCAGACGTTTTAGTTTCCTACTTCCACAATCTCTATGGGCAAAAGACTCGGAACTCGCCCCTCAACCCTTCTGATGTGGCCCCCTTCATTGATAAGCGTTTGGAGCAAAACCAAGGGGCTAGGCTTATTGGTGAGGTTTCAGCCGAGGAGGTTACGGCTGCCCTCTTCAGTATGGGTGATGATAAAGCCCCTGGGCCGGATGGTTTCACAGCCAAGTTCTTCAAAAAGTCTTGGGAGATTGTGGGGGCGAATGTGGTGAAGGCTATTCAAAGCTTTTTCGCCTCAGGTCGCCTCCTGGGCCAGGTCAATGCAACCATTATTAGTCTCATTCCCAAGGTTCCTCACCCTGAGATGCCATCCCAATTTAGGCCTATCTCCTGTTGTAATGTATTATATAAAGTCATTACTAAAATCTTAGCTAACAGGATTAAGCCGGTGCTCTCTAGTTTGGTGGATGTTTCTCAAGCGGCATTTGTGCCTGGGCGTTCGATTGGGGATAATGTTCTGCTCGCCCAGGAGTTGGTTTTTCAATACCATCTTCACCAGGGGCCTCCCTGTTGTGATATGAAAGTCGATCTGGCCAAGGCTTATGATACAGTTGAGTGGGATTTCCTTCTGATGACCCTTCAATTGATGAACTTCCCTCCTCAATTTTGTGACTGGATTCGAGAGTGCATCACGACCCCCCGTTATTCGGTTAAGATCAATGGTCAGTTACATGGTTTCTTTCCCGGGGGAAGGGGGCTGAGGCAAGGGGATCCCCTATCCCCTTACCTCTTTGTTCTAGTTATGCAAGTCCTGCAAGGGATTATCAAGCACCACTCGAGGGCCACAGATTTTCAATACCACTGGAAATGTGAGCAGACTAATCTGGTGATGCTCATGTTTGCAGACGATTTGCTCCTTTTCTCTCACGGTGACCCATCATCGGTCAGCATCTTGAAGTCTTGTCTGGAGCGTTTTTCCTCTTTGTCGGGCCTAATTGCCAATCCTTCCAAGAGCGATTGCTTCGTCGCTTGTAAGAACCCCCCATTCGTGAAGCTATTTATAGTGCCTCTGGGTTTCGTAGAGGAATGTTGCCTATGCGTTATTTGGGGGTTCCTCTCCTCTCCTTTAAGCTCTCATATGGAGACTGTCAGCTCGTTATTGATAGAGTGAGGAACAAAATTTGTGCCTAGCATAGCAGGGCTCTCTCTTTTGGGGATCGATTGCAGTTAGCTCAGTCCGTCCTTTCCACTATTTACGTGTACTGGGCCTCGATGTTTATCCTCCCGAAGAAAGTGATTAATGAAATAGAGCAACTTATTCGTAACTTCTTCTGGAGTGGTAATGTGGCGGACCCCCATAAAGCGAAAGTTGCTTGGCACGACATTTGTTGCCCGAAGAGGCAAGGTGGCCTCGGCCTCAAGCCTCTCTATGTGTGGAATCAATCCTTAGTAGCCAAGCTTATGTGGTGCCTGCTGTGTGAGGATAGGGAATCCTTATGGGTGCAGTGGGTGCACTCTTATCGGGTAAAAGGTACTTGTTTTTGGCTTCTTAAGATTCCGTATGCCTGCCCATGGTATTGGAGGAAGCTGCTCTTATTACGAGGAATCCTAAAGCCTTTTTTGGGGCATAGGATAGGGGATGGTTGTAGCACGTTCTTTTGGTATGATCAGTGGCACCCGTTGGGTGTGCTTATTGATCGCTTCCCTCGCCAGTTACCTCGTCAATTAGGCATTCCTATCTTGGCTGAGGTTTCAGATTTCATTGAGGATGGTGCCTGGTCTAGGATGGAGACCCTTAGTTCTATATCCCCTAATTTCTGTGGGAGCCACCTTCTTAGGCTGCCTAGCCCTGGCCATCATGATGAGTCTTATTGGCTTTCGGCAGCAAACGGGCTTTTCTCAGTTAGGACTACCTTCCAGGCTATTCAAACTCAACGCTCCCAAGTTCCTTGGTATCGTTTAGTTTGGTCGTCTATTAGTATCCCTTCCCACTCGTTTATCTTTTGGCTTGCAATTCGGGAACGTCTTTTTACTCTTGACCGTCTTAACCTATTTTTGTCTTTCCCGAATAGATGTTTTCTTTGCAGGGCGGATGCTGAAAGACATAGCCATCTTTTCTTCCGGTGTAGCTACTCGCGAGAGGTGCTGTCTTTTTTTCGTAGATCGAAGAAATTCAGCTGGCCTTGGCGTAGGTGGGACATTGGAGTTCTTTGGGCCGCGGCTAGATGGAGCGGCAAGAGTCCTTGGCAGGTGGCAAACATATTAGTGCTTCATGCTATGGTTTATTTCATTTGGAGGGAGCGCAACAACAGGTGCTTTCGTGATCAGGAGAGATCGGCTTCTTAGTTGGCGCATTTGATTCAGTGTGCTGTATGGGCCTGGCTGACGACTATTCGCTTCAGGTCATCCCTTCAGAGTTAGGCTCTTCGTCACTTCTGGAGGCTTCTAAGAGACCAAACCTCTCTTTCTCGTTGACTGGCTTTTCTTTGGAGGCAGGTTGCTATGTCCATGGCGCCTAATCTATGGTGTTCAGCCCTCATGTGCTTGTGTTTCTTTCATGCCCTGCTCATCTGGGTTTGTTTGCTTACCAGTCGTTGCTCCGTCAGAGTTCGTTTTCGTTGCTTTGCCATTTCTAGATGGTTTCGTCTTTCGTCAGGCCAGATTTTCCATACTGTACATATGTTTTGTTTTCTTCATCTTTCGGCATTCTTCTCTTTTTGTTTCCTTTTTCTGGCTCAGAGAGTGATTTTTGATGTTTTGTTGCCTCTGGTCTTTTGGTGGTCCGGGGTATGCCCTGGTCTTGGTTTGTAGCCGGTTGGCCTTTTCTTGTTTTATACATCTCTTATTTACAGAAAAAAAAAAGTATTATGGAGGAGATCCGCCAACACTGCTGGGCTAGGACGACGACAAGGAGATCCGACTTGCGGTGTTGGGCTGCGATGATGACGAGGAGATTCGTCTATATCTGGCAACAAGGAGATTCAGCTTGCGGCGCTGAGTAGCTTGCAACGCTGGGAGACGACGACTACTGTTTCTGGAAGAGATTCGACAATGGCAGTAATGGAGGAAGCGCAGATGCAGGAGAAGGGAAGATGGGAGAAGAGGACAACAATGGAGGAGAAAATGAGAGACGGGAGAAAGTAACGGTATAATAAGGATAGGAGGTGTAAATATTGGAAATATATAAGGGTAAAATCGTACATAAGTCGGTCAACTCAAAAAGTTTTTTGTAACGCTTTTGCAAAAGTTGGTGGGCGATACTTTTTACAAATACTATTAGATTAGTATTTAAGCTGTATAACTTTTAAGCTATTGATGATGTCAAATGTATAAAAAAATAGGGTTGATAGCTTATAAGCTACATTAATAGCTTATAAGCAATCAAAACTGCATAGCCAAACGAAGTCTAAGAAACCATTCAAAATAAGCATGGAAAAGAAAAAAGAAAAGTGCTTGGTGTAGTCTTTATTCATATACTTAGTATCTCTCTTCATTTTAGTGTCCAAAGGAATATAAAATTACATTGAATCATTCACCTTTGAATTTAAATAGTTGTAAAATTGAGTTTTATAATTCAAATGACCACTTATAAATTGAATTTAAATATTTATCTCTAATTGATGGCCTATCTCTACTGTCACACATTCATCCCCAACTTTGCACCATCGATGCAAGCCCATACATGCGCTGTCTGTGAAAAAGATCATGCTGGTGCCTTTGACTCACTTTTGCGTTCAGATAGTTGCTGACTAATAGAAAGGAGTGTTGGATGCTTCATGTGCATATAAATGAGACGATAAACAATTTGAACATTGAATCAATCATCTTTGACTCTTTTTTAATACTTGTTTCATTTAAGAGGCCTCTCCCCCCTCTCCCAAAAAAAAAAACACAACTCTCCACCCAAAAAATAAAACAATGAAATCAATATTTAAGATTCAACCAACAGTTGGAAACATGAGTTATCTTACTATTTAATAGAAGGTTTTACCTCAAGGATTACAATAATAAGTTATTATGAATGCATAATACAAATTCATTTAAATGGAAAAAAGAAACAGATACTTCCTAGACCCAATCCACTAAAAATAAAAATTACAAGCTCACAGTCAAAGATAAAACTTACCCAAAACATTTGTTGCAGACCATGAAGTGAGATAGATTTTCAGCAATCTTTGCCATGAGACCCAACAGGTTTATCAGTATCAGAAACAACCTTTACCATTTAAAACCAAAAGGGAATAAAATAACCTCCACATGGCACTCTTTAAAAAGCACAAGATACAACACTCCTTCAACAAAAATACAGCACACCTTCAATAAATGCATAGATTCATTTGGCGTCAGTCACAAACCACAATTGTTTGATGATAAAGATAGCTAGGAGTTATTGGCGCAGAAAAGCATTTCCAAAATCATCTGAAGATCTAGGTTAGTTTTCTTTTTTAACTCGATAATTTCTTTTTTCTTGAACTCATTTTTTCCTCTCATTGTAGTTGAAAAATGCAACAAAAAAAAAAAGGAACAAAAAGAACAATTTTTTATGCATATGTGTAAATGCCATTCATTTTCATTTGACACTCTCCAATATTTTGCTTATAGAACTATATGCATATGTATTAAACTTATTATTTCATAATAAACATTATACCTTGAGCATTAAGAAAAATGTTCAAGATAGATTGAAGGTCAAGGGCTACTAAAAAGTAACCATTAAAGAAAAAAAAATCCTTATAATGTTGTCAATAAAGCTCTCAATTAAATGACAATTGGTAGTTTATATGAGTGATAAATCAAAACAAAATGATCGAGTTTGTTCTACACAAGCTATTCTAATTTTTATTTTATGACAGATTCTCAAATTGATGCAAATATGAAAAAGTTCGGAATAAAAATGGCAAGACAATGTGGGCTTACCACTTGCTATTGTTGTGCTTGGGTCTTCTAGCGACAAAATATACCTTGACTGAGTTGTAAAAGGTGCATGAAATTGTTGATTCACATCTAATGAATGAAGGTAAATTGTATGGAAGAGGACATTATGGAAGAATATTTAGGGTGTTAAGTAATTGTATGGAAGAGGACAATATGGAAGAATATTTAGGGTGTAAGTTTAGGTAGAGGATTTTGACATAGAAGTGGAAAATTTGTATCAATTGTGGATAGTTGAGGGTATTGTACCAGAATCAAAGGAGGATCAGAAGATAATAGAAGAACCAAGTATGAGTATGGTAGAACATTCCTAGAGTGAACTCATGCAAAGGTATATAATTCAAGTGGAGTTGGATTACCTAACACTCATAAAACATACAAAGTTCACGTATTATCAACTCCATGTTCTCGGTTGAGATTTATGTTTATCAAAGGCAAAAAAAAAGAAAATTTTGTTAAGGTCATTGATTATAGATATTCAAATCAACAAATGCAACCCTATTTTTCCTCTATGGATACATCATTGACTAACAGTAGTAGTAGTAATACAATACATAGACTCAATGTCTATTTAGATAATGATACAAAGATTAATCGTCCTGTACAAGAAGAGAAGATTTAGGGGACAGGGACAATTAAATTTTTCTGTAGTGTGAGGAGTCAATTGCAATTAACCTATCTTTGTAAATATTTCAAATTTTTGAGAGTTCTATATCTTGAGAAAATATTGCAACCTTCTTTTCTTTGTCAAGAAGAGTTACCAAACGAAATAAGAAATCTAATCATTTTAAAGTACTTGGGATTAAGAAATTCTAATTTTAGAAAGTTGCCATCATCAGTCGTGAACCTAAGAATTTTGCAAACACTTGACTTGCGGCCAATTATGATTGTTGTGAGTTGTTTATATACAGAACCATTGTTGGTAAGTTATCAAACTATCTTTTGTCTCACCCCTCGTGCTTTTATCCTTGGAGACCTCTCTGCTTGAGGACGATCCTATGCCATCATTTGAGATGTTGTCTAACTTAAGTATCTTGTTTTGTCTAATGCTTTAGTGGGAAAAGATTTTTTTTGCTCAACTGGTGGTTTTCCTCATCTCCAATATCTTATCCTCGTGGAGATGCATAATTTAAAAGAGTGGAAGAGGAAGCCATGCCTAATCTTTCCATATTGGAGATTTTTTCGTGCAAGAAATTGAAGAAGATTCTTGATCGATTAAGGTTTATCTCTAGCTTGGAGTCTTTAGTAATTGAACTCATGTGTAGAGTAAATCAAGATAAGGTTCGAGAGGTAGATGCTAACAAAGGGAAGGATTTGCACATAATTCATCATAATTGTAAAATAGAGTTTTATAATTGAATTTAAATATTCATTTTTAATTGCTAGTCTATTTCTATCATCAAACCTTCTTTCCCATCGATGCAAGTCCATACGTGCATCGTCTAAGAAAAAGACTATACTGATGCCTACAACAAAACTTTACTCATTGAAATTGATGAGGTTTTTTATTTTTATTTTTATTTTTTATTTTAATTAATTTAAATTAATTAAACTTTAATTAATTTAATATTTCTCATTAAGGCTTAATTGATGTTGTTTGTGATTGAGGGATGTTCTAGCAAATGCATAAACTATAACAACTTTGAGATTCAATTTTAGATTTCAAGAAATATTTTTTCAAAAATAATAACACTCCCAAATCAATTTTTTTATCAATCAAGGGTCTATCTATTGCATATAACACAAATTCTTCTAAAATAATTATTATTGTAAATAATTAATAAGTGATTTTAATTAGGAAAATAAAAGTTAAAATGTCTCTAAAAAATATTTCTTTAACATATCTCTTTAGATAAGATGAGACTTCACAATATAATTAGATATCAGGTTTACCTAATAATGAGATTTAAACTCATCAGTCATAACTTATTTATAAATTGCAATCTATAAAAAAATTAAAAATAATTATAATAATTATTAGACAATAGTCCTCATAACGCATGATTTTATTCGTTATAAAAATATTTAAATAATATTTTTTTACAAAATTTTTATTAAAACTACTTAAATCCATAACCATCTATTTATAAAAGGACTCTCTTTGGATTAGGCGAATCCATCATCATTGTCTTCTTTCCTCATCCATATGGTAGCAGCCGACTAAGAAAGATGACTCAACCCTCTTTAAACGGTTGCTGGATATTAGGAACATGATCTATCATCGACAAGGGTCAATTGTTGCAGCCATTTCTTTGTTGGCTAGTTGGGTTCATGGGATTGATGTGCACCTTCCTACTGCATATGATTTTTTTCAGCCTAAAGCTCAGATTAAGTCATGGGCATCAGTGGTCTTGAGCTCGTGTCTAGTGCCGAATGATGTATTTATTCTTTGGTTGTGTGCCAAATCCAGTCTCTTGACAAGAGACAAGATCATATTTCTTGACATTGATTGGTCTTACCTGATGTGCAATCCTGCGAAAGAATCAATCTGCCATTTATTTTTTCAGTGCTCCTTCAATTCATTTGTTTGGGACAGCATTAAGGACTGAATTGGTCTTTCTAGATGGATGTCTACAATTGCTAGTGCCCTCAAGTGGCTCAAGAAAAGACCTGTGGATCCTCTTGGCCAAGCAAGCTAAAAAGAATTGGCCTTGGCAGCACGATATATTTTTTGTGAAACACTCATAATCGGCTCATTTTTTAAGACATTACCCCCAACAAAGAGACTATTATTAGGAGAATTAAAACATAATGTATACAAAATAATATTTACCATGTATCTTTATGTTTTGATTTATTTTAAATCTCTAGCTTTGGGTTGCATGTAATTGGCTGGATGTCTTGTTTCGCCTAAGTATGCCTAGTACATTCTTATACAATTTGTTCATATTTATACATATTTATCTTTCTGATAAAAAAAAAAAAATGGACATCAGATACAAGGAAGTCCAGTGATTGTGGTTGTTCTGGCCATGATAATTTCTATGCTGTATTGCTGTTCAGATAATTGTTATTTTTCTTTAAAAATTGGAGCCACTCTACTCTTCGGAATTTGGCTTCCCATGTTATTAAGCTCATACGGAATTTTTTCTTCATCTGTCCGCACATAGTTGAAGAATGAAAAAGAATTTTTAAGAATCCAAAGGCTATGCGACTTCATTTTCCTTTGAGAACTCGATGAACCCTTTCTTCAGCTAAGTAAGATAATTGTAAAAGGAGAAAACTATGCGATACAAAGGCGACCAAATGGAGACCTATGACAAGTAGATTCACTTTCACGTTCTACTGCTGACTAATAAAATGGAGTGCAGGATGCACCATGTGCATATATGAGACAATAAACAATTTCAAACTTCGATCACAAGTTCACCAATTTTTTTCTTGCATCAAGTCCCCATTGCTGCTTCTGATCTTCACATCCCTTGCCACTAAAAGCTATAAATCAACAAAACTACATTGCCCGCTACAATAACTTTAATCAACGGTCCTTTTCCTTCTAACATGCAGCCACCCAACCTTCCATGGCTGAACCCTAGGCCACGACCATCAAAACAATTTGAGGCAGCACCACCATAGACATTTTGTACAAGCCTATATACTTTTGAGCATTCATTTCTCCTTTGGGATCTAGTTATGTTAAAAGTTGGCCAGTTTTCTTTCCACCAGCATACATCTCCCCCCCCCCCCCCATTTGTAACATCCCTTTCTATTGGTGGTTTTGTTAGGGAGAGGCCAACCTTTGGGACCCTAAAACTGGACCCGGCTGACAATAAATGAGGCTTGAGACAATGAGACACCACAAGCACCAGTTTCACCTATAAATATGCAACCCCTACTTCAGACTCCATATATATCATTTTTAAACTTCCAGCTACAAACGAAAAATAATACACAAAAGAAACCACCCTTTGGATTGGTGGAGAAAAGATCCAAAAAGAAAAGCTCACAGTACATGGATTAATCTAAATTCAAGATCAAAAGCAACAGCTGCTTTGTTAGGGTTAAGGAAGCCAGAAATAGCATCCGTGCCAAAAAAATCATGGATGAAGCGAACCCTAAGGCATGCCACTTGTGCTAGCTATTGGCAACGGCAAAGCAGGGAAGTTCTGGGTTGCATTAAGTGCTCTTCCATGTCCACCCCTTGTCAAGTTATTGGAAGCAGCAGAAAAAGAATTTGGATTCCATCAACCAGGCATTTTAGTCATACCATGTGATGCAAATGCGTTCCAAAGAATTCTGTTGAGAAAGAGTATCGATGACTAAGAAACCATTAATAATAATTTTGGAAAAGAAAAAGAAAAGTGCTTGGTGTAGTCTCTATCCATATACCTAATGTCTCTTTACTTTAGTGTCCAAAGGAATATAACACTACATTGAATCAATCACCTTTGGCTCTCTTTTAACACTCACAACACCCCCCCCCCCAAAAAAAATAATAATAATAATAATAATAAATAAAAAATAAACACAACTCTCCACCCAAAAAGTAGAACAATGAAATCGATATTTAAGAGTCAACTAACAGTTGGAAACATGAGCTATCTGATTATTTAATGGAAGGTCTTACCTAAAGAATTACCATGAGTTATTATGAATGCATGATACAAATTCATTTAAATTGAAAAGGAAAAAACATACTACCTAGACCCTATCCAGTAAAAGTAAAAATTACAAGCTCAACAGTCAAGGATAGAACTTACACAAAACATTTGTTGCAGATCATGAAGTGAGACAGATTTTCAGCAATCTTTGCCATGAGGCCCAACAGGTTTATCAATATCAGAACCATCCTTTACCAATTAAAACCAAAAGGGGATAAAATATCCTCCACATGGCACTCTTTGAAAAGCACAAGATACAGCACACCTTCAATAAAAATTTTCAAGAGTTCTAGTCTTTTAGATACCAGTGAAAAATGATCAGCAGCACCCATCACAAGAGACAATAAGTACAAATTACAGGTTAAATTATCAGCCAATGTAGCTATTAAAAAAATTAAATAAAACAAATAAAGAAATAGGTCAATTCAAGCCTAGAAGGGAAATCTTATAGTTGCTTCAAAAATATAGGAGCTCTATTGTGCAAGTATGTTCCATTTCAACGTCAATTCCTCCAGTGGAAATTGTGGGCAGTGAGAAGTGAATCCAGCAGAAGGATGGACAAATTTCTGGCCGTATCTCAAAGTCTCAGTTGCAACACTATCACATTTGGATGATGAAGTATCACACTTGGATCACAAACATTGTCTAAAAACTTAATCTGCATTTGGAATGAGGGAAGGGCCGGAATCATATACTAATTATGGTTCACTTGGTCATGGTGTAATTATGTAATGGGAAAAAGTAATCACCATTGTAATTTTGCTTTTTTTTTTGTTTTTGTTTCTTTCTTTCATTCTTTTTTCAAGATCAGCACAATTCCGTAAAAAATTTGTTATACATTCATTGACTTCAAAAATTATTATCTTACTTTTAGATGATAAATAATGACATACATGAGTATGTGAGGAGATGGCATTAAATAATAGCAAGATGACAAATTATAGTATTTACAGCAAGATGATGAATGATATTATGCACAGATGAATGTCATTAAATATGTAAGTATGGTCACAAGTTAACACAACAACACAAGTAGTATGTCTGAGGAGGCCATTATGGATGCCGTGTGTGTGTGTGTGTGTATTGGGAAGTGTTGGGTATACAAGAGAATTTGGCATTTTCAAGTTTTGCATCAAAACTCAGCACCTCAAATCCAACATTGTAGGGGGAAGAAGGATGGTTACATGTAAATGGCTGAAAATGCTTCATTCAAGTCAACAATGACATAAGAACCATAACAAAAATGAATCAGGATGATAAACAGATTTCATTTGTGAAAACCTATTATTCACCAAGATGTCAATCCCACAATGGGGACACACTAGAATGGTGTTAAACCCCATTATCTTACTCCATTGTAAGAGTAGTATGTCCATTACAACTGCTTGAAGTTAAATGGAACAAAATGACCATTTTCTCTCCTGTGGGAGAGAATGCCAATTTTACCATTTTCATTCTCCACCTGCCACAATAAGAGAGATGGGGAAAAAAAAAAAAAGCATGGATAATGAGTTGCTAACAGAACCAGCAGCCACACATTGTCCATCCTAGCCCATCCATTAAAGTAACTGCCAGATCTGAGATCTGACAGGGGAGTCTCTTCTGTAATTGAAGAAGAGATGAGTGTTGGTGGAAAAGAAGATCAAGAAAATTCAAGAGAAAGAGAGAGAGAATTGAATAGAAAATGAGGGAAAAGATCAGTGGAATAATCCTCACATGATCCCCATCCTCGCGAGATAACTTCTTCTTTATAGGAGATTTGGTTACACTCCAGAGAGTTCTTCTAACTAACTCCCTGTTGTTAGTTCCCAAGTGGCCATGTGCAGCTTGGGATCTAATTACCAATATATCAACTCCTAATTACAATACTATCCAACCACTAATACAGTATTGCCCTCGGGCTGTGACAACCACCCAACCCTAGCCCCTCCATTGCAACACCTGCTACCCAAAGCGCCCCCTCCCCACCCCCCACCCCCCCCAAAAAAAAAAAAAACCTTCTTTCCCTCCCTCCCCAGCCTAACTGACCCAACCACTACCTGCTACCACCCTCCCCAGCCTAGAAACTACTAACTCAGCCCACCACCCCTCCACCCTAGCCCCTAATTGCCAATCCAACTCCTCTCACAAGCACAACCCATTAACCCAATACTTTCGTTTATTTGACACGTCTGCAGCTCTTTAACATCACTCCTTACCTTTTCATTTTAAATTCTCTCACCCCTATCCACATTTCTCTCAAGGATTTTTCTTTCTTTTAATAATTTTGGCTGCTTTGAACATCTACACTACCCTGAACAAACACGTCAGTGGCAATGGTCATTATTCCACATTATTTTACAATAACAACCAAATAATGAATTGGGACTAGATCTTACACTTCATTCTTGGATTCATTTTCTTCCCACAATAATTTTATTCTTGAATATCAAAGGCATCCTTAGGGAGATCAAACTCCAATTACCTCTGAAATATAAAGATGTTGGTCCCTTGTATGTGGTGAAGACTAGAAGAAGAGAGAGAGAGTTGAATGGGGTCTTCTAAAAATTTAATTTTTCATACTTTATTTATCCCCAAAATTTAACATGCGTGTTTTAAATAAACAATGTATGTTTTACCGTTGAAAAATCAAGGTAGTTAGGGGTGAAAGGCGCTATGACATTATATTGCTCAAGGTGCTAAGCTAAGTGCTAAAAGAAGTGTTTTGTTTGAACAAAGCAAGGCACAAAATTGGTAAATAATAATAAAAAAACATATTTTAACATGAAAAAGAAAACCAGATAATGTATATAAAATAACATGAAAAAAAAAAATTAACCTGGTGTTATTTTTCCCTAAATATTTAGCCTTCTGTCACTTTCTCACAAAACATACGTTTAACAGAATTTCCATCTTTAGGATCTTACAAAAAAATTATTTCCATGCCAAGTCTGTTTTCCCACTTCCACTTGATAAAACATACTACTCATAAGCCATTGTTGTAGCAGTAATAATACTACAAAAATTAAAAAAAAAAATTAAAAAAAAAAAAAAACATATGTAATACCATTACAAATATAAAGCAAAAGACTAAACTAAATAAAGCATCAGCACTCAGCAACAAAATATCCAGAAGCCTCATCCATATTATTAAGCAACAAACACTAGACCAGAGGGACCTTGGAGAAAGGTATAGCCATCAGAGGATTATCTATCAAAGGCGAGCCTGCTGATGATGAACAATACTCGGAAGGGTTAGCCATATGCAGTCACACACTAGGGGTTCATAGGCACATAAGTCACTTGTCAGAACCTGTCAATGTGCAACTCTACCCAACCTCTGCAGACTATTCTCTAGCTCGCCTCCTTAGATCCATGCCGTGATGACTGATCCAACTATAGAAAAATAAAGATGGGAGAAACTGAGACTTAGAATGACTGCTACCACTAGTAGTGACAACAATTTGAGTTCGACAGTGATTTTTCTCCTTTCTTTCCAATTTTGCTTCTATTTTCCTCTTTGTATTTGGATTGCATGTGGCTTTTTGCATGCCTCTTTTGATTTTCTTTGACTTCCAGTGCGGGCTCTTTCCTCTTTTTGTTTTTGGTTAAGCCTAGGCAAGTGCCTGCAATGTTGATCACCTCATCTGAGGCCCTTGCCTAGGCATCACCTGATTGAAGTTGCCTAGCCTAGTGGTACAAGATGACTTCCATCGCACCTTGGGTCACCTAAACACCTTGCTTGCCCTAGACCATACTGGAAAATTTTTTGCACAAATTGAGTGTGTTTAGATAGCAAGGTAAATGCGATGGAAGGTAAATAACACACCACACAAAAGGATACTAATAGTGGTCCAACACCTCTCGCTACCTATGTCAAGTTTATTGCAATAGCTTTACACTTTAGTTTTCACAGGCACGCTCAAAGCCCCCCCCTCCCCCCCCCCCAACTTAGTTTTCACTAGCTCACCAAAAATACTACATACTAGGCTTTCAAAGAATCACTAAAAACCCCACACTTGGCTTTCCTGGACTCACCAAAAACCACATTTGATTTCACAAGCTCACCAAGAACATCACATTATCGAGCAAGTCACCACTTGCCCTCACAATACTACAATAGTGTTGATGTTTTTGTACTCAAATAGAAATGCACACAAAGAGACAAAGTAAAGAATATACTAAACAAGACAATTTCACAAATTTTTCTTCTCAAGTAATGTTTGTAACTAAGAAATCTCTTATTTGACGTTAAATAACTTCCTTATGATGCTCCCTTGAAAAGGACAAATCAGGATTTGTCTTGTTTCAGCCTTTTTACCCTCCTATTGTAGGTGTATTGAATCTATAGCAATGAAAGTCCTAGTTCTGTTAAAGTGTTGTCTCGAGAATAGGATAAGAAAATCAGTAAAAGCCGTGCACTTGAAGGCCAATGAAAAATTAAATATAAATTTATATCTCAATCTGTAATTAGTGATAGTTGGGGGGTTAAACTGTAAATATGTTTATGTCTTCATTGAGATATCCGCCCTACTCTATAAATAGAGGGCAAGGGGTGTGTGTCCAGTAGACTTTTCTCATTCTATGGTTTGTGAGTGCTGATTGTTTCTGAGAAGAAAGCTAGGCGTTGTTAGCTTTGTAATCTTGGGGGAAAACAATTGGGGCGCTCATAATAGAAGAGAGAGAAAGGTCACTGTTATACTGATTGAATTCTTATAAATAAAGATTGTTCTCAAAGGTGGTTCTAAAGCTGGATGTAGTGTCATTTACGTGGCATGAATCAGGAAAAAAATCAATGTCTCTTCATGTGGTTTGATTGTCTTTCTTGTTCTGTTTATGCTTTTATTTCTGTTCTTTATTGACTATTGTGTTGGTTGTATGTTGGTCGCATGAGTTGAGAGTGTGTTGAGGGGCGTTTGATCTGTTTCTTGTGAGGATTACAAGGCTGCAAATGCTCCCAATTCTAACAAGTTCCTTAATGAACTTGAGGGGTTGTTGTCAGATCCTTAAGAGATGATAGGAATTCTCTAGAATTCTGAGAAGAATTCTAGAGAATTACAGAAGTCGTTTGAGCAAGAGGGGGAAACGAGAGGATTGCGACAAAGAGAAGAACATTGAGGGAGAATTCGATGAGATTACAATTCAAATTCTCGATGTCCCACTACAAGGGGGAATGGGTCCTTATATAGTGGATCTCGCGGCTAGTTCCCGCTTCCCGCCAATCCATACATTCTATTTACATTATTATCCTCTAGAATGGTTCTAACTACCTCTAACTCCCCTTACATGCAATTCCCGATTCTACCCTTGTCTCTAGATCATGACAATTGTTTAGTTGTGAAAAATGTTTTCCATCTTTTTGCCTTCAACTTTGTATGTATAATATCTCTACTTCTTATTTTACACAGAATATTTGGAAAACAGGTTCAAACATTTGAATTACAAAAAGGTAATTTCCAATCTAGATAATTGGAACATATGTTCAAAGAAAAGAGAGAAAGGTTTTTCTTTTGTATAACTTGCATTAGAGAAGGAGATGGAGATTATTTAAGAAACATTTTGCAGAGAACTGGGTTTTCCAAATCTCCACAGTAGCAAGGAAAATTTAGAAAATCCATAAAATGACTGCCAAATTCAACTAAATTTTTGGAAATTTTGAAAATCCAGTTCTCTATTTTTTATTTGGAAACTTTTTGTATTTTAATAAGTTTTTTTACTTCTATTTTTGTACAGTAATTTTCTAAAAAATTGGGGTCATTTTCCACCACTGAACAACCATTAATGCCCTTTCTACCTTGTTTTTGTCTTCAATGCTTCACCTTCCCCTTATATCTAGAATTTGAATTTTGCGACAACGTGAGACATTCAACATTCATATTAAATAGCATAAATGCATTTCATTGGGTAGGTGGGGTTAGAGAAATTTGAAATTTTGTTCCAAGCAATCGGCCGATGCCTTGATCAGATGACCCGTGCCATGGCTGATGGATCAGGTGCCATGAACAGGCAACTGATGCCTCAATTGACATCACCCCTAGAACCCCAACTACTTCTACTGATGTTTTCTAGAATCAAAATGTCATCAACTGAAACAACCAAGCAGGAGGTCGAACCATTATAGAATTAAATTTCTTTGCTTGTTAAACCTTCAGGGAGGCAGCTAATCAATCATCTGATGCTTCTAATTAGTTTACTGAAAAGATGCTTGCTTCTAAGATACAGTTCAGTTGGTTCATGTTTAGAAGCAACATCTTTATTCTACCCTTCAGGTGACTAACTGCCCCCTGATTGAGTTCAAAATCTGAGGTTTATTGCCCGGTCCTTGGTTAGTAAACTTGTGATACACCTTGATCCTTCAATCGATCCTTCAGGCAACCAATGTAACACCTGATGGTGTCCAATATACAACTTGTTATCAGTTAACACTTGGGCAAGCGACTGATGGCTCACCTGAATACTTAAAGTGATCCTTGAGGCAACTGATCTACTACTGAAAATCTCATGAGAGCACAACTTCAATTTTCTCAACTTAAAACAATTAGTCTATCACTCATAGGAGTTTGTCCATCATCAAAACATAACTTAAAGGTACAATATGCATAACTTATGCACGTTGGCTCAACAGAAGACCATTCAATTGGGAAGCCAAGAAATCTAAGCAGTAAGTCCATTAACATAAAATGATTTTGGATTTGTTGTTTTTGTTTACTACCTGGAACTTCCTATACAACTACCTGTTAGTTGAAATTTATTTTAGAATTTTGGTATTATTTTAAATGGCTTAAATAATTTCTCAATGCATTCAGTTCCAAACCTCCTGCTAGAAACCCTTTGGAGTTATGGCTGTTATGCATCTTCTACTCTTGCTGATCTAATACTTTCTAAATAAAACTACCATTAGAACATAAAATCAATTAATTCTTTGCTGTACATAGTATTATTTACTCATATTAACAGTTCCACTGCTGATCCTAGCCATAGAGGGGAAGTCAAACACAAGAAGTAACATATTAGATCAACTGGTATAAAGTTCATAAAATAAAAGCACATAAATACAGCATTCATTCAAATTTGGAGTGTGGAAAAAGAGAAACTTGGTTCATATAAAAGAATTGTCTGCAAACTAAAGGCATGGCCAAGATTCAACCATGCATTAGCATACCTTAAAAAAATTGTTTTCAACTGGGACTACAATGTTCTTCCAACAGGATTCTCATAACAACCACTGATGACAACATACCTTTTAACCTTTCAGCTTTCTTGGACCGTTAACTTTCTGAAGAGTGCAATGACATTCCTCATGCAAACCATCCAACAACACTTTAAGTTACAACTGACTGAGCTCTTGTGGGTTTTCCATAGATTGTCTAAGAATTAACTCAGCTCTCCTTTTCTTGTCATCCTTCTCATCATCCCGCCCAATCCAAGATGCTGATCTCTTAGAACCTCGATTAAGAAGACTCACATCTAAAGATTCACGTAATACCTTCTTCCCAGTTTTGAAATTCAAGCGAACAGCAGGCCTCTTGTCTAGTGGAATGTTTCTATCAATATCACCTGTGTCTGGAAAACCACTCTTTACTGCTTCAATAGCAGGGGTGAACGTGTCTAGCACAGAAACATGGTTTTCAGTATAAGCTTTATCCGGAAGCTTAGCTGGCAGAGGAACCAAAGAAACATCTTGCTCTCCATCTTGTAGAGGCTCAGCTAAAAATGGATTCGTAGTCTCAGCAACATGTAAAGCCTTGCATTTTCTATCAGCATCCATTGAAGTGGAAGCTATTTCAGAACCATGACCCACCAACCGCTGCTGCAAACTCAATAAAGACCTCCCTGCCTTTCTCCTCTGCCTGGCAAGCTCAATTTTGTCTGCCCGAGGATCTGTTTCCCTTTCGTTCCAGGTTGGCGTATGTATATATGTGTGAGGATCAGGAAATGCTGGCAGCCACGGTGGAATGTGCTTGAATGGTGGTGTTTCACCCATTTGAAAAAAACTCGGGATCATAGTTCGAGTCCTCATCACTGGAAAGTGCGGAACCGGCTGAGCAAATGGAATCTCCTCAGCATTCTCCACATATTCAACAAGCTCTTTCACCATACCCGAACCAGTGATACAATTTCTGATCTCAGAAGCACCCGCAAACCCGCTAGATGAACCCAAATCTTCCAACCCTTGCACAACATCAAACACATTACACTCGGTCCTACCAGCTAAATTGGCATAAAAACTCGCCGTCTTCCCCAAGTCACGGAGGTAGCGAACCGCAATGTCGGTGAGAGCCTCCAGAGCAGACTCGTTGGAGCTCTCAAATCCAACACTCTCGCATACCTGAGCCACTGCAATCCTCGACACGGCTCGGCCGAACTCGTCCGCTCCGGCTCGTCTTCGTGCTTCGTTTCCTCCCTCTTTCTCTCTCTTAACACTCTCCTCTCTACCTCCATCGTTCATATTCAAACCCCCGTATCATTTAGGGGCTTTTCAACCTTGAAATTCCAGCTTCTCACGGAAACCCTAGAACTGAATTGCAGCAAAATCAACAAAACAAACCCCAGCGCCTCGTTTACATTAAAAAATGCAAAGACTTACCGGTGATTTGAAGTGAATCTGACAAGAGTTGACGCTTTGAGAAGTGTAATTCAAATAAATATTGAGCGCCAGAAAAACCCTAGAAATAGACAGAGAGGCCGAAGAATTCCCAGTTTTGAGATCTCAGGAGAGTGACATTGAAATTGGTAAAAGAATTCGTAAAAGTGAATCAGGGGTTTTACGAATTGGCGAATATAAACCCTCGGCAGAGGAACGAGCCAAGACACAGGGCAGCGAGAATGATAGAGAGATCGAAGAAAATGGAGGCTGTATTTATAGAACTGGTTTGCCTGTAAAGAGGCCGAGAATATTACTCATTTACCCCCACTCGCTCACGTGACGTCCACGAGCCCGTGAAAATTTCAAATTTCAAAGTAATACGGAAAATCGCACTCGGACCCTTGGAGTTTGGGTTATTTACACTGGAATTATTTATAATTTACTTGTATTTTTATAGTTTATTTTTTGTGCTGAGACACCTTTTGTTAGTTTTTAGGTCAAACAATGTTAACTAAATCCAAATTAAATTCAGTTTAATTAGCATTTTTTAATCCTTCTAATTAAATAATCAAAAATAAAAAATTTATAAAACAAATCAACTTGCAACAACAACTACTAATATTACTTTTCTAAACGTCATCTTTGCTAACATTGTCATCAATCATGAAGTGTATTTTACTTTTTTTCTTTCTTTTGTTGCAACTCTTCCTTTATATATTTATATATATATAATTATTTTTAAAAAATATAAGTCTCCGTGTAAATGATTTAAACTATAAGGAGTTTATGTGCAATTTATCAAAATAACTATAATGAAAAATATATAAAAATATTTTAAAAGTTGATAACTTTGAGATAATATTCAACGCAACTAAAGTGAAGCCACAACTCAATTTTGTGTATCAAATTTGAATCCATATTAATGCTTGGTTTTTATAAATTTAAAAATAAAAATAAATTTTATTTATATTTGAGATTATTGTTCTTGTGCAATCTCTTGTTGCTCGTGTTTTTTATTTCAGCAGAAGAGATAAATTATAGGTAGAGACTTTTGCCTTAATGCGTAAGGTAATAAATTGAACTCACAACTTACTAAGATGAATCTTAACTTATCGTGATTCAACTACTAATGATTAATTTGTATATTAATCATTGTATTTTTATTTTTTTAATCATAATTACAAAACTTTGATTTTTATTAAACTTCAGTTCTCTTTGATTTTTTCCCCAAATTTAATTAATGAAAACTAATATAACATACATCAATATAAATCTCAAGATTAGTTGATTGTGAGGTTTATGTTTATTTTATTAAAAATTCAAAAAAATGATCAAATTTTAACGAAAGTAAAAGTATAGTTGTTGTGGTAATAAAAATTAAAAAATCACAACCAACTTGTTATAAAATGCAAAATATGGGGACTAATAATATAATTTATTTTAAAATAATGTATGATTAGTTTGTAATACGGCTTAATACATCTTAAAGTCCTTAAACTATTTAAAAATATAACATTCAGTCTCTCACCTAAAAAACCTCAACTTTCGATCTCTAAACAATTAAAAATCTACATGTTTAGTCCTTGCCGTCTACATCCGTTTGTGCGTGATATCACGCGTCCTTTAAGGCACGTGAGATGACACGTATGTAATATTTTAAACGTCCACATGTAAGAAATAAAACACGTCGATTTAAAAAAAAAAATCAAATTTACAAACCAAACCTAATTTAGATTTTGAAACCTAATTTAGTGAAAACTTAATTCCCAAACTCAGTTAATTTAGCGAAAACCATCGAATCGTCGAAGCTCGTAGCGTTCAAAACCTAATTTAGCCAAAACCTAAATCTCAACTCAAAAAACCTAATTCCCAACTCATCGAAGACGAAACCATCGAAGGCCGTCGAAGTCACACTCTCTCTAGTATTCGAAGCTCGCAAAGTTGAATGTGCTGGAGAGGATTTCGAGTTCTTCTACTACTTCGTTGAAGGGTGAGTTGTCGATTGGATGTGCGCACTCGAAATTGGCCTCTATTTTCGATAAATATATGTGTAAATTTGCTCATATATCTTGTACTTTGGGTTTGTTTGAATGGGTTTTTCGATAGTTATAGGGTTGTTCGAATGGGTTTTTCGAGGGTTATGGGTTTGTTCGACAGTTGTGGGTTTGTGCTTCTGTTGTTTTTCAATGAGTTTTGAAATGGTAGATGAGTGAGTTTGTGCTTGTAGGTGTCTATGTTGTTGTGGTCCCCAAATTATTGTAGGTTATGATTACTTTCATTTGCTTGTTTAGTGGTTATCTATATGTCATTTTGTGGTAAAGGTGCTGACTGAGTGTATGTAAATTGACTATATTATAATAACCTAGTTGGCAACTAACATGCATTTTATTTTTCTTGTTTGGTAGAATGTGTGACTTGGCAGTAAAGTTGAGACTTTTTCATGGTGGTGTCGTGGTAAAGGAAGAAAGTAGCTATGTGGGAAGAGGGGAGAATAGGGAGATTAAAGTAGACTTTGACTTTGAAACGTTCTTATTTCTTGCAGTGACTTGGGCTATTACCCATTACTTAAAATTCAACAAAGTTAGTGCAATTTATTTGAAGTATAAAGATAACTTTGGTGAGATATCGAATGATGAGAGTATTTTTAAAATATGTAAAGACGTAGTTGATAGGGACACATTGGACATATACCTTGAGGGTGAAGGTAAAGTAGATTACGTTCCAACTAATAACCCTCTTCAACCACATGTTCTTATATCTCTTGAGTCTATAAATGAGAGTCAATTAGGTAAATTTGCTAAAAAAGTTAGTCCCCCACTATAAACTAGTTTAGTAGTTTATGAAGGGGCAGTAGAGCAACAAATTAGTTTTGGGAGTTGTGAGGGAACTCAAGTGGAAGATGATGTAGCTAATGAGGAACATATGGAAGAGGTAGTCTTTGATGAAGAACCCTTTGATGCAACTTCTGATGATCTAGTGGAAGATGTTACAAACTTTTCCGATGATGAAGATGAGGAATTGCAAGCTGCAAGGCAAAATATTATAGAGAAGAGAGCAAAGATTGGGGGGATTCTAAGAAAAGAGGGAGATAGAGAGGGAGAAGATATTGTAGAGGTAGATCTAGATGAAGCTACCGCCACTATTGATGCAACTGTTAATGATTGGGATGATGCAAATAGGGAGAATGACAGAGCAGAAGCTGTAGGTGAAAATGCAGGTATTTACCATAAATTGTCACTTCATTTACATAAGCTTGTATTTAAAATATGACATTTGCATATCTTGTATTTTGTATAGATATTAATAGGGAAGAAGACTCTGATAGCAGCAATTATTTAATCTACATTCCAAGTGACGATTCGGGTAGTTTCTCTGATACCTCTGGTGAATCTGGCTCAGAAGGTGGGGAACAATTTGTTGTGAAGCCTAGTTCCCAAATAAGGTTTGACGATGAGACATATATTCCTGATTTTTGTCTTGGTATGTCCTTTGAAAGCACTGCAGAATTTAAGCAAGCTGTTATAAATTATTCTGTGGTTAAGAACAAAAAATTAAGGTTGAAGAAAAATGATTCTAAGAGGGTTCGGTTTGTATGTGTTGATAAATGTTCATTTGTTCTGTTTGCTTCTAAGGAAAAGAGTGATGTCAGCTTGACCATAAAGACTTTTAAGCCTGAACATACTTGTTGTAGGGGGGATAACAAAAATAAACTTGTTAGATCTTCTTTTATAGCAAAACATTTTAGGGAATTAATTGTGTCAGAACCCATAATTAAACTTGCAATGCTTAAATCTCTATGTATGAGGTTATTGAAAGTGGAGGTCAGTATTAGTGTTTGTAGGAATGTTAAGAAAAAAATGTTAGATTCTGTTATGGAGAGTTACATTGAGGAATATGGTAAACTGTGAGATTATGTAGATGAGATTAAGACCTCTAACCCAAGAAGCACTATTATTTTGAAGTCATGTGATGATAATACAACCAAGGTTAACTACTTTGATAGGTTCTATGTTTGTTTTGAAGCTTTGAGAAAGGGGTGGCTAGGTGGGTGTAGGAAGATCTTGGGTATTGATGGCTGCTTCTTGAAAGGGATTTGCAAGGGTATTCTTTTAGTTGCAGTTGGGAGAGATGGGAACAATCAAATGTTCCCTATTGCTTGGGCTGTAGTAGCTAGTGAAACATCTGTTCTTTAGACTTGGTTTGTAAGATTGTTCAAGCACGATCTTCAATTAGGAGATGGTCAAGAGATAACCATTGTTTCTGACATGCAAAAGGTTAGTGGTGATATTAAATTGTTATTGAATTTTTTGCTTATTTATTACTTTAATTTGTTTTATTTCTTCATTTAACTTGTGTAATCTAAATCATTTGTGTAGGGACTAAAACGTGTTGTAGCTGATATTTTACCCTCAGCAAAGCATAGGGAATGTGCTAGGCACATTTACCATGCATTTGCTAAGAAATGGAAGGGTGATGATAGGAAGTTGTGCCTTTGGGAATGTGTTAGAGCTTCATACAAAGAGGACTTGAAAGAGAAACTTCAGAAGTTGAAAAAGATGGGCAATGGGATTGTTGAGGACGTTTTGAGTTGGCCAGTGGAAAAATGGTGTAGAACCTATTTCAGAACAAGTGTTAAATGCGATGTAGTGGATAACAACATGGCAGTGGCTTTCAACGGATGGATATTGGAGCCGAGACACAAGTCCATCCTCTCGATGCTTGAAGAGGTAAGAATTATGGTCACGAGAAGAATTGCAAGGAAAATAAGTGAACTTGCAAAATGACCCACAAACCTTTCTCCTATAGCCATGAAAAAGTTAGATAAGGCAAAAGAGAATTCTTGTGATTGGGTGGTAGATTGGAATGGAGAGTTTGGGTATAAAATCAAAAGTTTGTGTAACCCTGATGACACACACAAAGTTGACATGAAGTCCATGAGTTGCACATGCAGAGAATGGGATCTCACTGGCATCCCATGTGCACATGCAGTCACTGCTATTTATTCCAACAAGGCACAACCAGAAACTTATGTTTTTTCATGGTACAACAAGGAAACATATGGTAAGACTTACAGTTTTGTCTTACAACCTTTGCGAGAAAAGAAATTCTGGGTTAAGGTTGGGAATCCACCAGTAGCACCTCCAGAGGTGAGAAAAATACCAGGTAGACCAAAGAAGAAAAGAAGACGTGACAAGGATGAACCGCAAAAAATTGGTAAAAGATCAAGAAAATGAATGGTCATGTCATGTCGTATCTACAAGGTAGAAGGGCACAATGCATGGAAGTGCCCAAATAAGCCATTTGGTAGTTCTGAGGTAATATATAATTATGCATAACTATGCTTGCTTTCTTTTAGTCATAACTTGATCGATCCATGTGTGTTACATTAACCTGTACAAAGTTGTGCTTTAAGGGTATTGTACTATTGTTAATGATTGATTCATTGTTGTTTTGTTGTTAATGTTTGGTGTTTGTATTTGCTGTCAGAGTATTAAAAGGCCTGGAAGACCTAAGGGCTGGACCAAAAAGGATAGCAATGCCAATTCAACAAGCCAAAACAGTGAGTTACTCAAGGAGATTGGGGGACAATCTAGAAGATCTCAAAAGATTGATTGTCAAGTTGGGTCTGGTTTATTCATCGCAGATAGTGGTGCTATGATTTGAAATGTAAGATTTCTTAATTACTTTGTTGATTTGTTTATTTCTTTTGACAAATAAACTACTGATTTTCTTTGTTTTAATCAGCTTGGACAACCTACAAGAAGGTTTATCAGAGGACCATCATCTCGATCAACAAGTTCTGCACAAACCATTATTTCAACTGTGCCAACAAGTAGTGCTCATCATCTAGGGGTCCAGACAAAAGGTTCTTCTGAAAAAAGGAATATGGATAGCAACATAGGAAGTTAATTTACTTACTGTGTATTTCTTTTTTTGGATTGGATGGTCCTTACTAGATATATTAGATGTATTTTGTTTTGTAAATACAAGTGTCAACATTTTAATTGGATGCTGTCCATATTGGTTCATATGGACCACAACCATAATGGTTGTGTTTTTTGGAATACAATGGATATGAAATACATTACATATCAAATACTTCATTTTTTGTAACACTTTATTTGATGTTGTTTGTATTGGTTTGTGCAATACATTGGATATGAAATACATTGTTTGTATTGGTTTATGAAATATGAAATTTATGCAATACATTTGAGAAGAAAAATGTAAACAAATATGAAATAGAAGCTGGCTCAGCTGGGCAGTTTAACACCCAATCCTTTAACATATATTAAAGTCACCTAGAACAAAGTTGGAAATGTTTAAGATTTTGTTATTTCCAACTATGACATTTTTAATACAAAAACAACAACAGCTACAACTATCACCAATATTGCACATCAACCAAAACCACTCATTTTCCCTTTTAACTCTTTTACATGGTTCTTCACTACTTGCATTTTAACATTCATGTCAACAATTAGAGCTTGTAGATGTTCCATTTCTATCTTCAAGTCTTTCTTTGTTTTATTAATGTTCTTCCTTTCTATGTCCATTTCTTCTTTCAACTCTTCAATCTCTATAACAATAGACTTCATATACTCTCATTCGATGTTTTCATCCTCCAACCATCTCCAATATCCACAATCATCCACCTAAACAGCCATAAAAAATCATTTAAACAACTTGCATAAAACTTTCAAATCAAATAAAACCATTCAATCACTTTACACCAACCTTCCAATATGGGCAACAGACAAACCTCTTGCCTCGATTCTTCTTACTTCGTGATATGTAAACATTGCTTGCCGTATTGTGCTTGCACAGTGGAGTCTTCAAAGGTGAGAAATTGCTTTGTGATATTGAATCCATGGTGTCCTAAAACAAGACCAAAAAACAAACAGAAAACGTGATTCATAACATATGTAATCGAGAATGTGAGCTCATGAGGGCAGATCTTCATCAAGTCGTCAATCATAGAAAATGTTCGAACGTCCACTTTTCACTCCAAATGCAAAATAAAGAAAACAATCCACTTAAAATTTGTTAAGTTATCTAGGAAAATTAAGAAAAGAAAATGAGGAAAGAGTCATGAAACCTTCAAAATTACTCATTTCTACAACTGGGTTCTTGAAAAAGATTACAAACCCTAGATTTTTTTTTTCCCAGAAAACAACAATCAGATAAGAAAGAAATGGTGGAAAACAAATATCGAAAAAGAAAGCTTACCGATTTCATTGAGGAGAGAAGATTGAGGCCGAACGCTGGAGGAGAAGAAGGGACGAGCGCTGGAGAAACCGGTCGAAGGGACGAGTATTGGAAAAAAATGTCGAACTATTGAGAAGATGACCTATGAAGAAACAACGTCGTTTGGGGACTTTATCAGCCTGCGATGTCGTTTTACTACATGAGGTGACAGCTTCTTTCCTATTTAGCATTGTTTGGGATGAACATAACAGAGTCATTTACTCGCATTGACGGTAAGAACTAAACATGTAGATTTTTAATTGTTTAGAGACCGAAAGTTGAGGTTTTTTAGGTGAAGGATAGAATGTTATATTTTTAAATAGTTTAAGGACTTTAAGATACATTAAGCCTTTATAATACTCTTTAGGATTTAATATTTAAGGTTTAGAAATCTTCCCAATGTTAGTGATAGTGATACCATATCAATATAATAAGGGTAAATTACTTTATTACTTATTGAACTTTTCATTTCATATAAAAATGGTACTTTAATTGTTATTATCACAATCATTAAATTTTAATTTTTATTACAATTCAACACCTCTTTTGATTTTTTGTTAAATTTTTTTAATAAAAACAAACATAGTATATATTAATGTAAGCTTCAAAATCACTTAATTGTGGCATTTGTGTTAATTTTAATATTACGTTATTTTTTATTTATATTAATATATATTACGTTGATTTTTATTAATAAATTTTGAAAAAAATAAAAAAACTAAATTATAACAAAAATTAAACTTTAATAATTATGATAACAAAGATCAAAGTACAATGATTGGTTTATTATGAAATGCGAAATTCATAAATTAGTAATTTAATTTATGAGATATAATACCGTGGTTTTGCAATTTAATTAAATATTTTCTTAACAACTTTATATATAATTTTTAAAATTAAATTATAATATTAATGATTTTTAAAACTCACAACAATTAAAAAAAGCATTAACACGTAATTTTATCTATTATTTTTATAAAAGAACCACACACACAACTATTTGTACTTTTAATACTAAGTAAATTAGACCAATCACCCATGAGGTAAGAGTTTAATCATAGGAAGAACCTTTTATTTTGAAGAATTACAAAAAGAAACTCAGCCATTAAAAAGTATCCATTTATCCTTGTATTTTCAATCACTTTGTTCTCTATATAATGGAAAAAGTTAAAATATATATATATACACGTGTATGTATGTATAAATTGATGTTCGTTGGCAAATGAGAGTTTAATAATTAATTGAACCTCGTAATAATTTAAGGTTGAAGAAATTAAAAAAAATAAATAAATAAAGATAAATAACTGGTTGAGATAAAAAGAGAAGCAATGTAAGGGTATTTTTCAATATTAATAGTCGGTGAATAATGCACGAGACAAAATGTTATAATTTTTAAAGCTTAAGATTATCAATTGTAATTTATAAAAACAAATGAACAATATGTTAGAATTATGCCTTACCCATTACCATGATTAGTGAATTTTACCCATTAATATTTTTTGCATTAAATATAGTACGTTGAAATTTTTAAAAATTATACTGGATCAACTAGTCTAATGTGACCAATGAGAATCATCGTCAAACATGATTCAATTTAGTATTGATTTTTTGTTTTTTTTGTTCAAAAACCATATTTGATTGGAAATATTGATAATCTAATATTGAATCCGCTAAGCTAATGTGATTAGGTTAGTTTAAAATAACGCTCAAAACCAACTTAAAATGTGTTATTTTAAGGGAATGATTATTCCCAAAGAAATGTGATATTTTATTGATTGATGGTAACCAAATAATCTTTTGTGAAAAATTCCATTCCTTCCTCTTTTGTTTTGCCAAACCAAGCATGACCAGAGCTGGCCCAACAGAGTTGGGGACTTTAGGTGAAAAGATTTGTTGAGTCTTTAAGTATTAGTTTTTTTTTATAAAAAAAATAAATAATACACTTTTTTACACAAATATTTTAACATTTTATTAAAATATAATAATCTTTTAACTATAATAAATTTTTAACTAAAATATAATATCTTAGGGATAAACAAAAAAAAAGCAAACAACTTACTATAATAAACACCACTCGATTAATATCAAATTAGTTAATTGTTTTTGTAATTGATTACAAAGCCATGAACAATTTATCTTAAACTAGTTATGTGTTTGTGTGCTAGAGATTGCTAGTTTGCTTAGTAATTCATTCATGTTGGATTAGTTATGGTGTATTTGATAGTTTGTTCAGTACTAGCTAAACTTGTAAGAAGCTTATATTCAAAATACACTTTCACTTTTTTTTTTCTATAATATAAATGTACTTTTATATTTTTTTTTTCAAAAAAAAAAAACTTGAATGATAAAGAAATACAACGTGTCGTCCTCTACCCGAACAAATATCAATATGGACAGACTTTAAATTAAAAAAATCTGATTAGTAGAAGTTATTTTACCCAACATTATTAGTTTTCTCTTTTTTTTTTTACGAGTATAGTATGCACTCAAACATTACTTACATAATAATCAAATGCATTAAATTACAAATTAAAAAATTGCAGCAAATACAAATGAAATTAAGTTACCCAAAGTTGGAGAGAACCAAGAATTGAAGCAAGTATCTAGGAATTTTAGCGCTTCTACCTTGCCTAAGTTAAAGGTGTCATTAGCCAATTATCTCACCCTTAAATTAATAAATCGTATAGTGGACACTTTTAGAACCTATATAGTTGTTAAAAACACTTAACAAGTTTGGATAAAAAGCAAGGCGACCAGAACAATATCGACGGCACACTTCACACTTCACAGAGAGAGAGAGAGAGTGAAAAGAATGGAGAAATACTTTGGAAACGCGTACAGAGGCGACCCTGGAGTTCCACACGCCGACCAGGATCGGTTCGTCGACATATGGATCGGATCCTTTGCTTTCTCTGCCTTATCTTGGCTCAATCCCTACATTTGGCAACTCCCTAATCAATTCAAGTACTCTCCTTCGCCCTTACAATCCTATTATTCCATTGTTTGATATTAGGTTTCTTTGATTCATTGGTGGTTTAAAGTGGTTCCTGCGAACGTAACCTTGAGTTGTTGCATTTGGGTTCTGTTTAAATTATCTGTTCTATTTAGGGTTTATGTTTCTGATAGATGGGCTTGTGTTGTTAATTATGATTGATCCTGCTAAATCGGGTTGACAAGGCTTTGCAAGTTTCATTTGAATAATTGTATGTTATAGCTGTAACAAGCAACAGTGACTAGGAATAAATCATGGAACTATTCCCATAATGCCTCTTGATGTCTTGACTATTCATGGATGGAAAGAAGCTTTAGAAAAAATTAAGAAAATTCTTGCTAACCCTACGAGGTGTCAAAAGTATCGATAGAATGTTGATCGTGCCTGAAAAGAAGCTTGACAGTTACATGTTGTATAATTGTGATGAAAATTACTAATCTAGATGGGGTTGTTGCAGGAAGTGAAGGCTGTCTTGGCATATGATTATTAACAGATAAAAGGGAGAAAACTACTTTTCAGCTATAATTCCTAGCAAGTTCTTTAAAAGAGCAACCAACCATCATTTTATACTAGTAGGGTTTTTCAACAATCCAGGTAGAAGTACTTAAAAGGAATTGGAACTGGAAACAAGTCAAACCTAGTAAGTTGTTCAGATTCCCTGAAGCTGTTCATGTATCACTTGTGCTTGTAATACTCCTACTTTGTTTATCATGATGATGGCTTCAACTCTTTTTCGTGTTTTTCTCTTCTAAAATAGATATCTTCCAACAATGGAAGGAATATTTTAAAGATTCATAACATTTCCTTATTGTTGTAGTAGATGTTAAGGATGGCCTTGTTAAGTACCTACTTGTCATGGGATTAGTGAATTCCACCATGTGGCACCCCAACCCCCGTACGGTTGAAGGGAGGGGTCAACTTGACTCCTTGGTGATAAGCATAATCATTAAGAATAAAGCATCTTGAAAGTAGCATTCTTGCATCCACAACCACTATATATCAACAAACCAACAGGAATGTGGAGACCACCCTTGCCACTGGGGATTCAAGGTCCATGACATTCACTCTCACTCAATTCTGCAATGTTCTCATTGCATGTAGCCCCCCTACACCTTTGTGGAGTGTGGCACAAACATTGCTTGGGCAGACCCTTGCCTACTCCACCTCGAGGTTCTTGATGCTTCAGTGCTTCCAGCCTGTTTTGCCTTCTTCTTTGTGCCCATTGGAGATACATGTTCTCGTGCTTGTCCTTGCACGACCCCAAGACCAGGCTGGAAGCACGACCCCACCATGCCACCGTCGAGATAGCTTTGACCATTTGTCATGCCTTTAGATTTCCTGATCTAGGATGTGCTACACCTAGTCGATGCCACCGCACTTGACAAAGGCTAGGTCACACTTTACCACGCTTGCACATTAACATGAGCAAACTTGGAAGATTGGACGAACATAACAACCGCACCTCTAGAGAGAGAAACTCACTATCCTGTGCATGTCCTTTTCTCCCATTAATGTTGATTTCATTTCTTATGATGGTTGCATATGAACACACGCTCTTTTAATAACGAATGATGGACAACAACATCGCTTGTTAAGTCTAAATAGGGATACAAAATATTGCGCTTTTGTTGGTGAAATATTAAAATTTTTACATTCAAGTCCCCCCCCCCCCCCCAGCGCACGACAAAAAGAAAAAAAAAAGAAGAGAAAAAAGAAGGAAAGGAGGTTTCTCCCTCTTCTAAGTCTTGCTTCTGTTTTTAACTTCAAATTGGTACACTTAACTGCTTTCTGAAGAATGGATAGCAAACCTCCTTATAGTTTATAGTCACTTTAGTTATTTATATTCATTTGGGCTCTGTGCATTAGTTATCTCTGTTACAATATTGTGTGAAGTTTGAGTGGCCCCGCCCTGGGGATCCATTGGATGAGGTATGAAATCTACAACAGGCCTGATTCTTGCCGGTTCTTACTCGTGTCTAGAATTTGATTGGCTGGGGCTGTCCATATTGCAGTCCAAAGCTACTTTTAAGGTAGTATACAGACTGTCGACAAGTTTCTTACAATTTTTTTCTTGGGGGATTGGATGGTTGTGTTTTCATGTTGTACATGTTAGTTTCGCAATATTAATTATGTGATGGAACATGACTATATAAATTATCTTTTATTCACCCATCACATGACTATATAAATTGTCTTTCGTTCACCACCATCATGCAAAACTTTTCCATTTGAAGATGGTATTTTTGGAATTTTATCTCGTCATTCCTTCACTAGACGGCTGTGTTAGGAAAGGCATCCACTGTAAAAAATCATTATATTGTTCTTTTGCATGAATTTGTATTTGCTAATGTGACTTTTAGAAGTTAATTGACATTATAAAAGCCGCGCCACCAATCCTAACTTGGATATAATAAGGTGTGGCTGACAACAATGATAATGGGGTGGATGAGACCGATGCTGTCTATGTTTGCAATTGTTGTTTGTATTTAAAAGTATCCTTACTTTGTTCTTGTTCTTCTTTTTTCCCCTATCATTTTCTTTTTCTTTCTTTCAAATCAATATGTTACTCTGGGGGATCATCATTCATGCCTTTTCAAACGCTTAAACTTTCAGCTGGCATGACAAAGCTATGTTGTTCGAGCATTACCACTGGAAGAAAGCGCTGCAGAAGAAACAGCCATATAAATTCAAGGTACATAACGTTGGCATTGCTTATGTTCTGGTTCAATTGAAGGATTTAACTGGAACCTTTTGTTTTGGTTTGTTGCAGTGGAACCAGATGGACAGGGAGATTAGGGACTCATACTATTTCAATTGGCCTGTTTACTTCCCTTAGAATTTTCTTACTGCCCCCTCTTCTGCCTATGCCTTTCAAACCATTTCTTTCATTTCACATGGGAATATGCTCTCTCTCATCTTTAAGTATGAAACTCGAGCTATGAGAAAATGTACCTTCAACATAAAAAATGGTGACTTTCTATTGAAATAGTGTATTCTCTTGAATTATGGTTTTTTCATGCCCAAGGTAGATTGATATGATTGGTTTGTTGGAATTTACGTGCTCCATTCCAAATCAACTCAGAGAGTTGGTAAATGGGGTAATGGAATGGGAATTAGTGAAATAAAATTAAAAAATATTTTTTCCCCTCATTTTAGTTCTTTGAGAGAGTAGATGAATGAAAGTAGTAAACTATAATTTCTATTTACCACAAGGGATCTTTATACCCCTCTAATGGATGGAAAGGGTAAATTTGATGTTTTAAAGAATATTTAAGGTTAATGTGAGTATATGCAGCTTTGCGTTCCATAACTTCCATTCATTCCCCACTGGGACTGGGAGCAGAAAAAATGACTTTTGGAGGAGAATGAGGTGGAAAATTGTTTTTATTTATTTCATCATTATTCTTTTTTCTTTTCCAATTCATTTCCTTATGTCCTTCTTTCTTTAGTTTTTTTTTTATATTAATATATAAATTACATATTTCAATAATTACTTATTAAACAATATTTACTCAAATAGTTATAATTAGGTATTTGAAGTTTCATGAACATGTCAATCAAACAAAATGAACAAAGAGAGTTAATTCTATTGCTCACCAAAATTAATATACATACATAAATTATTAAATTAAAAATTCTCTTTTCATATTTTTGACCCCTTAAAACTAAACAAAACAGTAAACAATTTCAATTTGTCCTTTTATTTTGTTTCGTTTCTCACAAATTTATTTCATGTCGACCAAATAGATTTCTCTTTGCTTCTTAGAAAAATAAATTTTTGACTATCAATATGATCGTTCATTCGAGTTGCAAGCATGTTGAAGAATCCAACCAGCCTCCCTCACCTTGTCTCGCTTGCAGCAGCACATGATGTTGAACAACTGGTTGGTTCGTTATCAGACACGCAGATCATCACATCACCACCACAGTTTCTCTCTCTGTTCCTATCCAAAACCCATAAAAGACCAAAGATTTCAGCGACATTTTGAAATTGCAGGTGCAGAGTCACGAAGAGAAAATCCCGAATGGCTCTTCTTCTTCAACTTCACCCACCATTTCTCGCAGAACATACCAGGGCATCCTCCCGTCTCTCTTCGCCGAGCAACTCTTCAACCCACAATTCCGTCGATTTCAGCAAATCGCTTGCTGATTTTCGATCCAAATCCCTGAAATTCGCGCTCTCTGGTGCTCTATCTCTCGCGTTGTCTATTTCTTCAGGTCAGTAAAGCCTCTAGTTTCTTGGTTTTTCCGGCTTATCAACATTGGCATGTACTATTGTTTGGACTTTAACACAATAGTTGAAGCATTCGCCGCACTTCACTATTGATTTTTTGTGGAACAGTGATTCTATTGTTTCCTGGTTATGGTTTTGTGCTATCTTGAAAAATTGATGAGCTATTTCTCAAAAAAAAAAAAGAAAAATTGGTGAGCACGAACTCATTAAAACCGTCACCCCAAAAATAGAATTAAGCAAAGCAATGGTTAGGGGAAACACCTATATAAGTAAGTGCACAAGGCTCTCATAATTGCAAGCTTACATGCACAGGACTTATCTTAGTGGTTAGATTTACTTGAGAGACGCTGTTTCTATCTGTACTTCGAAGTGGCTCTTCGCCAATCTATGATCCCAGCCTCCCCCAATCCTCACAAAGTATGTAGTTTTGTGCATTGGGATGCCATTAGATGATCCCTGACTCCCTGGTTTTAATTGTGAAGGACGGGTGGGATAAGTTAGCTCGATTTTAACCTACCCCACTTGTAATGAAATGTTCTTCCTCATCCACAGCAAGCCAGCTACATAAACCCTTTCATCCCCTACTCTGATCATCTGCTTCCCTCATTGCCTAAGTTAAACGAGATCAACAGATTAAATTGTGCAACTAGGGAGGAATATGCATAAAATCTCCAAAATAGAAGACATGTCAAAAATGTACAAAACAAAGGAAAAATACCATAATTTTGAAGCACATAGATTTTTTGGAAAGTTAAAGTGAAGATATGTTCAATCTTCTACATAGAAAGAGGGTATTTTACTTTTACTATTATTAATTACTGTTATTGTATAACAAAGATGTGTAAGGTGCTTTATACCTTTGTTGCATAACTAGGGTGGGTTACTCCATACCTGCTTCTCGCTATTACTGTTTCTTGTATCCAGCCCCTGGCTAAGCACCCCCCTTTTCGGGTCAGAGCACTACCCCGAAGGTCCCATTGCTACCTGCAGAATCATGTGTTTTACTTGTGCTTCAAGATCATCCTTAAAGTTCTGGCAGTATGATTTTCTTTATGTTTGTTGGTTTCCTTTTTCTCCTTATTTTTGTCAGTTTTCTAGTGGTTTTATCTCTTTTCTTATATTTCTCAAATTTTTGAACTGCTTAAAGGACTCTGATAGAACTCTACTCAAAAATTGATTGAACTTTCACTCAAAAACAGTAGGAATTCCTCACTCACAGTAGCTTCAACAATGGATGTAGCAAAAACAATGAAAGAAAAACCAAATAGGCCTATTCGAGAGGGCCTCTCTCTCCCACGACTTCTCTAACAGAATTTTTGTCCCCTTCTCTCTCCTTCTCTTCTCCCTTATATACTTACTCCACCCACTCTTTCCAGCCACATGCTAGAATATTCTCTTCTAACTAACTTGTGACTTTTTTAGCCTTGGGTCA
Source organism: Diospyros kaki (assembly GCA_036245055.1). Lineage (NCBI taxonomy): Eukaryota > Viridiplantae > Streptophyta > Magnoliopsida > Ericales > Ebenaceae > Diospyros > Diospyros kaki. Next base: position 40,583,185 of record BSEG01000009.1, read on the forward strand.
ATTTACTTGGTTGCCCCCCCCTTGTGGTCCCCCCTCACCCCTTTTCCCCTCCTTCTTTCTCCTCTGATACGTTTGTTTAATGGGAGTCCTAACAGACTCTAAGGGCATCTGGCTGATTCTTGAACATGTGTATGCTGTATGTGCTGGATAATCATTTGCAAAAATACTTGGGGCTGGTCCCAAAAGGATGACTCGACTGAGGACCTCGGCTTATTAAGGCATCTCCCTGGCTATTTCATCCACCCCTTGAGGGAGCTTCGCAGAAATGATCAGTTACATTAATAGCTTGTAGGATGCAAAATATTACTCAACCCAGTTACTGATTCATTGTGATAGGTCTGAAAAATACTGGTTATACATCAAATCCCGGAAATAACATAACTTTTGACAGTGTGTAAGTTTATTCAACCAAATAGTTGGAAATTCATTTTTAACTCAGAGTATTTGGGTTTAGTGTTATCACAAACTTAAAAATGAACAAACTGAATTTTGTAGGAGTTGGATTTGCTGAAGGAAAAGTTGGGGTTAACAAGCCAGAGTTGCTTCCACAAGAGTTTAGAACAGTTATCGATGCAGCTGGATTCCTTTCGGATGGCCAGGTCTGGTTTTTGTTACTTCATTAAGTTGTAATGCAGGCATTAAGTAAGTTTTATCTGCTAGTTGGACAATCAACAACCCCCATAAAAGAATTCTAATTAATGACCCCAATATAAGAATTGTAGAGAGGAGAAGGCTTTTGCTTAAAGCCTTAAATTAGTTGGACAAGATCCAGGTCAATGAGCTTTAGTTTCTCATCCTCGTAAAAATTGTGGTGTTTCATTCATGAACCTTACTATCTTTGTTACTCTTCTAAATTTGAGACTCAGAAAATAATCCCATGCATGATCTTTCTGACTTGGGGTTTTCTACCATTAAGTGTTTTCTTCCTTGTTTGTGAACCAGGAAGTTTGGTTTGGCATATTGGCTTTAACTACAATCCGTGCTGACTAAAAATGTCAGTTTGGTTTGGTTTTCTTCCATTAATGATTGGATCATGGAATATCATGAATTTGATAGGAAAATCTATTGAAGTGGTGGACATGATCATTAGGAGCAAAGACGAGATTGGTTGAAGAGAAGGCTAAAATGTTGACAGAATCTGGATATAAATTTTAGTACTAAAGGAAGGATAGGGCAAATAATGGAGTAGGGATTATTTTGGGTAAAATTTTAAAGGATGGGGTAGCAGATGTGAAGAGAATAGGAGATAAGGTTATTACAATTAAAGTTGTTCTAGGAGAATAAACTATGAATATTGTTAGCACGTATGCCTATGAGTTGGGTTAGGATAGGAGTGGGGATAAAGACAATTTTGGGAAGATTTAGAGGGGTTGTGATGGGGACCATGTTCAAGAGGTCCGGCAGATACCAAAAAGAAGCCAAAGAATGAAGAAGAAGCCAGCCAAACTGTTAGAATAAAGTGGAGATCCTAAGTGAAGACTGCCTATAGTTTGATAAACACTATAGCTTTAAATGTCTCCTAAATTGCATTTCAAGTACATTTATAACTGTAAATGCAGCTTCTAGAATAAGAGATTTTGTGTGAAGAATGTGACTGGCACATGGCCCACCTTTAGCACCAAAACTGCTTTACGGAACCAAATTGCAAGCCTATTTTTGGAATCAAGGAGACTTCACAATTACCTTCTTCTTTCCCTGTTCATTCTCTCTTTCTCTCTGTTTTCTAAGTTCTTGGGGTAATCACTGCCATCTCATGATCTTACCAACTGGTGCTCTCATTGAGAGGCAGTCACCAATCTCCGATCAACCATGGCTGACGGAACAAGATCCAAGATCACAGAAGAGCAGACATGTCAGATACTGGAAAAAGGTGAATCAGCCATGCCTGGAGATGAACGAATGGATCCTGGCAGAGGTACAAACTCACCAGATCACAACTGGGAATCGAAGTCTCATGGAATTATGAAACTGGCAGGCCGAAACTGAAAATCAAGTGGTCCATTTGCAGATGCAGATGCAGGAGAGTTTGCACTGCTATTTGCACACATCAACCAGAACACAATTCAAACCAATGCAACCAACACCAGATCACAGCCTCGGCTCAACCCCAATTCAACCCAATTTCCAGATCCCAACTCCAATTCAACTGCTCCTGCTCCTGAAACAAATACATAGGAAACCATATTTCCACCTGATCCTAACCTGCATGGTCTACAAGGCCTACCGTGGTCCTTAAGGGTGGAATGCCCCAGATTTGATGGCCAAGACCCTTCTGATTGGCTCTTTAAGATCCGTAAGTTTTCTGCATGTTGATGGACCAGCTGCTAGCTGGTTCCAATGGATGCAGCACTCTAACTTGTTGAGTACTTGGGCCAAATTTGAGACCTCTGTATTAACCAGATTTGGTCTCACTGCATATGATGATCCTAAGGGTGCACTATCCAAATTGATCCAAACTCACGGTGTATAGGATTACCAGACTAAATTCAAAGATCTGTCAACCAAAGTAGTAGGGATACTCATATCGGCAATACAACCAGTCCTCCAATCACCCAAATTTACAAGCGTAGAACTAGGTCCAAAACTGAATAGGATTATTTCTTTTCCTATTTCAAATCAGTTTCTTATTTCCTAATATTGTTGGGTATTTTCCTATTTTGATTAGGAGATTTGTTTCCTTATTTTGAGTCAGTTTCTTATTTCCTAATATTGTTGGCTCTTTTCCTATTCTGATTAGGAGATTTGCAATTTGTTTCCTATTAAGAGTCTCCAAGATTATGTTATAAAGACTCTATTGTAGTTGAATATGGCCAATAAGAATAATATTTTTCCAGCATACTCTCTGTGCAAGAGATCGAAGGGTTTTCTCTAACAAGCCCTAGCTTTCAACATAGGTAGACAAGGAAGGAGGTCTTTGAAGGGGCTCAGCTTCTGATCTAGCTAAGCCTGTGGACTCAATCCGTTAACAGGTACCCTCTGATTTTCTGATCAGTTGCTTTATAGCTGGACTGAAGCCAGATATACAGAGAGAAGTAGTTGCTCACAGGCCAACTACCCTAACCCACTCCTTTGGTCTAGCTTGATTACATGAAGAGAAGTTTAAATCCCCAAAAATATAACCTATCAGATCCGAACATAACCCTGCGTCCATTTTGGGACCGCCACCAATCCATTCCAGACCTATAAACTCAACCTCAATTACTAAACTGACACCCAACCCCTATACCAATTCGGAGACTCACCCCTACTGAGATGAAAATCAAGAGAGAAAAAGGCCTGTGCTATAACTGTGATGAAACATATACCCCTGGCCACAAGTGCAAAAGCAGGTATCTACTCTTAATGGGAGAGGAGTCAGGAGATGAAGAAGAGGAGGAGCAAAATTTGGATCTAAACCCTAACCAGGAGGAAGAAACTCCTAAGATCAGTTATCATGCTCTGAAATGGCAGACCAGTCCTAAGACCATCAGATTAACTGGATCTGTCAACAACTATTTCACCCAAATTCTGATAGATTGTGGCAGTACCCACCATTTTATGCATAGCCAAACAGCTGAGAAACTGGGACTTACTGTGGAGAAATGTAGGGCCCTTCAAGGTCTTAATTGGGAATGGGGATCACCTACAATCATTGTCATTAGAATTGTATGTGTTGAGTCTAGGACCGATTATTCACACAAGAACTACCACTTTCTCTCATCCACACTCACCCGATAGTAACAGAAATAGAATAACAGATTAATAGAGTAAATCAAAGAGCAATAATAGAAAGTAAATGAGGCAAGAACTTATCCTGGTTTAGGCATGAAATGCCCTATATCTAGACTGCCCGTGATCAAGACAGAATCTACTAGATAAACTAGTAGGATACAACACTCCCTCTCGCACACTCTTGGCTATGAACAATAGCCTCCCTCCCGAGACCACAAGGATCGAGCAAAGCTCTCTCTTAATTCTCTCTAGAAACCGTGCAAGAAAATCTGAAAAGAATGAATGCTTAATCACCTCACCCCAGAACCTATCCGCCTCTATTTATAACAAGATAGATGCGGTTACAACCAATGACTTATATGCAAATAATTAAATAACAAGGACTGTCGGAAATAACTTACAACAAGTTATTTCTGTTACATTTAAAAACTCATAAAATATAAACATACAAAATCATTCTCACTACATACAAAGCCCTCTACCGAGACTTGACAACTCAACTACTGCAAATCCTAACAGTATGATTCACGATTCAAATCGTATGATTCGACTCGATTCATAAAGGAAACGAGTCAAATCTATATGGTGAATCGAAATTGTAAAAGAATCGACTATAAATCGCAAAAATCGACACCGAATCACATGAATCGCACGAATTAGTGAATTGCAAAACTGCATTTGCATGTGCTTTAATCAAATATTTTCCTTTTCAAAATTGGTGAGATATCTGTAGCGTCCTAAGCAAAGCATAATTAGAAAAAAAAAAAAAAAGAAATTGCTTGAGTTTGAGATATGAAACGTCAAGAGCTGAAACAAAGAAGAAAAACCTCTTGCATTGTTGCAAGTGCTTTAATCAAGGTGAGACTTCAAGTTTAGGTGCGTTGCTTTCTTCTTCTTTTTCTTTGCTTTCTTGTTGAATATGGCGTCAAGATCAAGAAGGGGATCTACAACAAAGAGTAATGATCCTACTTGGGAATATTGCTCTTGAATTAATGGAAATAGAATGAATTTAAAGTGCAATTATTGTGGACTTGAAAGACAGGGAGGGATAAATCGAATGAAACATCATTTTGCACGTGATCATGATAATGTGGCTTCTTGTACACAATGTTTGAATAATGTGAGGGAACTTTGTATTTAGATCTTAGGAGAATTAGAAAGACAAAAGATGAATGAAGTTTCCAAGAAGAAGAGAAAGAAGTTCAAATGGTAGGAGGAAAAAGAAAAATTAGTATGGATGTCTTTGTCACTAAAGAGAAAGAAAAACAACAAACTTTAAATGTAATGGTTAAGAAAAGGGAGCCTGTTGTTCATAGCATTTTTAGATTTTTGTATGGACATGCATTGCCTTTCGTTTTGGTAAAAAGTCCCTTTTTTGCTTCAATGATGGAAGCGGTTGGTGAATATGGTAAGGGTTTAAAACTTCCTACTTATCATGAGGCTAGAGTTACATTTTTGAAGAAGGAAATTGACAATGTAAACTCAATGCTAGAGAAGTATAAAAAGGAGTGGAAAAGGACTAGTTGTACTTTGATGTCGGATGGGTGGATGGATAGGAAAAGTAGGTCTCTTACAAACTTTTTGGTGAGTAGTCTGAGTGGAACATTTTTTCTTAAATTTGTCGACACTTCAGATGTTATAAAAGATACACAAAAGTTGTTTGAGTTGTTTGATTCATTGGTGGAGGAAATTGGGGAGGAAAATGTTGTTCAAGTGGTGACTGATTGTGCTTCGGTCTATGTAGTTGCAGATGATTTGTTGATGGAAAAAAGAAAAGAATTATTTTGGTCTCCTTATGTTGCACATTGCATTGATTTGATCTTACATGATATAGATGGGTTGCCTATTTTCACAGATACAATAAAGAACTTTGTGTATACATTTATAGACATGCTTGGGTCCTTAGCATGTTTAGGAAGTTCTCTAAGAAGAGAGAGTTGAAGAGGCTGGGAGTTACAAGGTTTGCCATATCATTTCTTACATTGAGGAGCTTTGAGGAAAACAAGATTCCTCTTAGTGCTATGTTCGCATCAAAAGAGTGGGTTAAAAGTCATTATACTTTTAAGGTGGATGCAATTAAAGTGGGAGCAATCTTGTTATCCGATGACAAGTTTTGGAAATCGGTCAAGTATTGCTTGAAGTGTGTAACTCCACTTCTTATAGTTTTAAGACTTGTTGATGGGGATGGGAAATCGGTAATGTGATACATATATGAAGCGATGGATAGGGCAAAGGAGAAAATTGCACAAAATTTCAACCATTAAAAGATAAAGTATGAGCGCATTTGGAACATTATTGATACAAGATGGGATTTGCAACTTCATAGGCCATTCCATGCGGCGGGATATTTTCTTAATCCCAAGTGAGATTCTAAAATCATATTTCCTATAACCAACAAATCCTTGTATATGCTTTATTGTTTCTTACTTGTATTGCATTTTTTTTAAGATTTCAATATGATAAGTCTTTTAATGCAGATATGGAAGTTAAAGTTGATTTGCACAAGACAAAAGAAAAGATGTATCCGGATATTGAAACAAGACTCACATGTAGTGCTATGAGATGTGAAAGAAATTGGAGCACATTTGAGCATGTTCATTCCAAAAAGAGAAATCGTTTGGAACAACAAAGATTAAATGCTTTTGTCTTTGTGTAGTATAACATTCAATTTGAATTGAGGCAAGCCAAGAGGGAGAAAAGAGGTGAAAATTATGATCCTATTTGTTTGAGTGATATAGAGTCCGATGATGAATGGATCACTGAACAAGAAAACCCTTGTTTACCCCAGGATAATAATAGGATCATAATTTTCACATCTTTTCTCTATCTTGGCTTGCCTCAATTCAAGTTGAATGTTATACTTCACAAAGATAAGAGCATTTAATCTTTGTTGTTCCAAACGATTTCTCTTTTCAGAATGGACATGCTCAAATGTGCTCCAATTTCTTTCACATCTCGTAGCACTACATGTGAGACTTAAGACTCTTATGACAAGGTCTTGTAACTCTTTGCATTCTTCCCCATAGCTTTCCCACCATAAAGCTAAGATAGAAAAATAGAAAACTAATTAGTCTAATTAGTTTGAAGGAGTTAGCAACTGAAATTTGAAAATGCAAACTTTAAATCAAAATAATACTCAGTTGCTTCTTGTCTTTTGTTAAAGTAGCCATGCTCATGCCAAACAATCTTTCCCCTTTTTTAAACTTTTCTAATTGCTCATCAATTTTGAGTCTTGTTTCAATATCTAGATACATCTTTTCTATTGTCTTGGGATAATCACTGCCATCTTAGTGACCTTACCAAGTTGGTACAAGAATTACTTAGAGGAGAGAAGATCATTATAAAAGGTGAGTTAAATGATCATGTGGGTTGAGAAGGGGGTGGGCATAGAGATGCACATGGAGGTTGTTAATACCTGTGAAATAAACATACACAACCAAACCATGACAATACCAAGATCCACGAATATCAGAACAAAAACAACGAAACGAAAATTACGCACACAACGCAAACAAAAAAATGAACACAACATTTACGTGTTTTGATCAAAACAATCCTACTCACAGTAGGGCTTCACCCTAGTCAATCCGCTAATAATAGATAATGGATTTACAGAGATACATAATAACTCACACAAGAAATCTCACGGTCACTTGCAAATCAGAAAACACAAACGATATAAACGCAACAGAGTACATCGCTCAATAACCGAGCAACCCAGCACTCAATCACACCAATCTCTTTCTCAAACAATCAAAACAAGTGATTCACACTTATTGAGAGTAGAAATCGGATTTTCCTTGCGTTCTTCTCAATTCCAATCTTCGAGTTTTTCTTTTGTTCAAGAGTTTCTCTCGAGTGCTTGTTCTCATTCTGTTTGTGTGCGAAAATAGTGTCAATTGAAATGCCAAGAGGAGAGCCTTATATACAAAGGGGAAAACGTTGGCAGCTGCTTGATTTAGGGTTTCAGATGATGATCAATAGGTTAAAATAACCGACCACTTAACATAATATATGAACCAAATGCTACATGAAATGCAAATGAAATGAAATCCAAATGTATATAAAATTTATCAATTTATTTTGAATCATAAATCAACAAATTCCACCTTGATTCAAGAATGGATTGATAATGGATTTGACTAGAGACCTTGCAACTCTCAAAGTTACGTTGGGAGCACATTGAGCAAAAAATTAATGCTTTGCTCAAACTTATGACCTGGGACAAACTTTAGCTATGGACTTCACTAAAGGCAACAGGATTATCTAACTCTATTGAGTCTACTATGATTAAGGCAACAGGATTATCTAACTCTATTGAGTCTACTATGATTAAAGCATCAGGGCTAACACTAGGGCTATCATCAAACATGGTATTTCCTAAGGTTTCACCTTAAGATTTACACATTTCCACTTCAAACTAAAAATTATCAGTTTGTTTAGGCTTGACTAATCCTATGAGATTAGGCACATTAATTTCTAGGACGATTATCAGTTTTTAAAAATGTTTGATATTCAACTAAGATTTTCATTCCTTAAATTTTTCAAAAGTTTCACTTTTATACCTAAGGAAAAATACTCAAAATCTTTCTAGAATAATCATTAACAACGAAAAGAAAAAACATTGGGCCCTAGAAAGAAAAGAACATGGGAGAACCCTAAAAACAGAGGGAGCAAACTACATTCTGGGATTTACCCATAATACAGGATTCACTAAACTATAGATTACCAATCTGTTTTTGAATCCAAAATACTTTACTTGCTTAACTCTTGTAGCCCTCTTAAGCCTATGCGCCCTAATTTTTATGGCAAGTCTTCTTAAATGGTTAGCCTTTCTCCATTCTCATATCCATCTAAGAGATATACATTTTCTTGCCTATAATCCTTCTGCCTTGAAGGACAATTTTTCTAAGATGGCCTTCTTTCTTACAAAACCCACAGGTCACTGGTTTAGAATTCTCTTTACTCTTAGATTGAGTTCTAGAATCGCTCTTTCCTCTAGAATGTGATTTCTTATTAGACTTTTCCTTAACATATAGACCTTCAACAAACCTGGATTTCTGTTCTTTCTTTGTTTCAAGATCTCTTGACCTTAAGACTACCAAAACATCTTCTAAAGAAAGGGATTCCCTTCCATACTTTATAGCAGTTTTCATATCCTTATATGAATCTGGTAGGGAATTCAAGAGTATAATTATCTGGTTTTCATTAGAAATCTTTTCGTCTATGTTTGCTAGGCCTATGGTGATAACTTTGAAATCATCTAAATTTTTTTCTATGGTTTTTGAAGAATCCATCTTAAAACTAAAGAGTTGTTCTTTAAGATATATTTTATTTGACAAAGACTTAACCATACACAAAGACTCTAATTTACTCCATACCTTTGCAACAGTTTCCTTGTCATTTACCTGCCTAAGGACATTGTTAGAGAGATTGAGTATAAGGAGCCTGAATGCTAGCTCATCCATGTCTTGCTTCTCCTGATCAGTCATTGCCTCTGGTGTCTCCTTTTCTTTCTTACATTCTTTCTGTTCTGTCAAGGCCTTTGTACATCAGTGTTGGACCAGCACAACCTTCATCTTTTTCTGCCACATGTGGAAGTCCCTGTGGCCCTCAAATTTTTGAGCTCCACTTTTATACTAGGTGCCATCTTTGGTTCGGTTCTTGCAAGGAAAACAAAAGGAACAACAACAACATAGAATCCAAACCAAAAGCCAACAACACAGAATACGGACAACAAAAGAAAGGGATCAACAAAAAAAATTGGATCGGAAATAAGTAAAATGCTCGCTGAAATCCTTATAACCCTAACTAGGTTTCAAAGAAAATCTCAGGAACATTACAAAAAATCAGATTACAATTCTCCAAATATACCGAGCAATAACACGTAATCAACCTTACCAATCTCTCACACACAATAAAGTGATTTACACTTACAATAGGAAGTAACGCGAGATAGATAATCAAGCCATAAACTAAAGAACAATGATTGTCGTCCAACCCTATCTTGGTTTCGATTTAAAACTCAAGAACACAGTAAAGGATTAGGGGGGAAAAAAAAGGGTACGACACTTTCAAAGTTGGAACCCAATTGCGGCCTCCGATCTTTCCTGAACGACGCGACCTTTGGATCTACCGATCGCCTTTGAGCTTCTTTGTTCTCAGATCTTAATCTTCAATGGATCTTACAATATGCGATCTAGTTCGACCTCGAGTGGCTCTGATACCACTTGTTAATACTTGTGAAATAAACACACACAACCAAACCACGACAGTACCAAGATCCACGATTATTCGAACAAAAACAACGAAACGAAAATTACACACACAACACACATGACAAACAGAAAAATGAACACAATGTTTATGTGTTTGGATCAAAACGATCCTACTCATAGTAGGACTTCACCCTAGTCAATCCACTAATAATAGATGATGGATTTACAAAGATACACAATAACTCTGATAAGAAATCTCACGATCACTCGCAAATCAGAAAACACAAACAATATAAACGCAATATAGTACATCGCTCAATAACCGAGCAACCCAACACTCAATCTCACCAATCTCTCTCCCAAACAATCAAAACAAGTGATTCACACTTATAGAGAGGAGAAATCGGATTTACCTTGCGTTCTTCTGAATGTCGATCTTCAAATTCTTCTTTTGTTCGAGAGTTTCTCTCGAGTGCTTGTTCTCATTTTGTTTGTGTGCAAAAATAATGTCAATTGAAATGCCAAGAAGAGAGCCTTATATACAAAGGGGAAAACGTTGGCAACCTCTCGATTTTGGGTTTCAAATGATGATCAATGACTTAAAAAAACTGGCCACTTAACATGATATATGAACCAAATGCTACATGAAATGCAAATGAAATGAAATCAAAATGTATATAAAATTTATCAATTTATTTTGAATCAGAAATCATCAGAGGTTATGGAATTAGAGAAATAAATAAAATAACAACAATATATCCAGCCTTTATCTCACTATGTGGGGTCGGCTACATGAATTCTAGACTTCTATGTATTTTTGTCTTTTGTCATATCTTCATTTAGGTTCATACACTTCATATTAAACTTTAATGTCTCTCCCAAAGTCTTCTTGGATCTGTCTCTACCTCTTTTTTTGACTAATTGTTCAATTTTATCAACTCTCCTCATAGGAACGTCTCTTGGTCTTCTTCTCACATGACCAAACCATCTTAATGTAGTCTCTCTCATCTTCTCCTCTACTCTTACCTTATTATGAATAACCTCATTTCTAATTTTACTTTTCTTGTATGGCCACACATCTATCTTAGCATCCTCATCTCCGCTATGCTTGTATTTTACTCATGCTGGTATTTGACTGCTTAACATTCTAAGCCATACAACAAAACTGGTCTTATAGTTGTCATATAGAATTTTTCTTTCAATTTTAATGAGATTTTACCATCACATAATATCCCTGATGTATTTTTTCATTTTAGCCAGTCTGCCTTAATTCTATGCGTGACATCTTCGTGAATTTCTCCGTCTTTTTCATCCACCAACATTATGTCATCTGCAAATAGCATACAACATGATACCACTTTCTGAATGTGTTTAGTGAATTCATCCATTACTAAAGCAAACACTAGTTTTAAGAGAAGGGGTAAAACACTTGATGGCATATAATCTGCCTCTTCTAGATATCCAAGCAAACACTAATTTCCTTGTAGTTTTTTCTACAAGGAAATAAATGGCTTTTTCTTTGTATGATTTGGTCTTCCAATTTTATTATAAGATCATCCATTCTTACTAAATTTACATTTCATATATTATGTTTTCTTTCTACTTAATTTAAATTCCTTAAATTCTAAATTGTTTCTCCACAACTCAAACTTAGTGTTCACTCTCTCTTTTGTTTCATCCACCAACATTATGTCATCTACAAATAGCATATAGCATGACACTTCTGTCTAAATGTGTTTAATGAATTCATCAATTACTAAAGCAAACACTAATTTTAAGAGAAGGGGTAAAACACTTGATGGCATATAATCTGCCTCTTCTAGATATCCAATGTCAACTGCACTTTTGCCACACTTTGTCAATGCCTTCATTATGTCAACTTTAACTTGCATAGCTACTTAGGCTTCAATTCAATCATTGACTCTATATCTGAACTTGATTCATAGCGGCACTCTATTGGTTAAAATATCTTTCATGGCAAAACATCATATCCCCCTCCTCTGGAATTTAAGAGCTCAGTGTCATAGTGTTTTATGCACGTCAAAGGTTTTGTAGCAAACCAGGCTGTTATATGCTAATGCTGTACAGATGCTCTGTAGGAGAAAAGGCTTGCTCAGGAGATTGCTGATATTGAGAAGGATACCGGGTTTAAGCTGAGAGTTTTAGCTCAGAACTATCCCGACACACCTGGTAGCCTTTGCCAATGTCTAAACTTCTTCAGTTAACTCTTGAACTAAGTCATTAGCATATCATATTTTGTGGAACAGTTAGATTTTCCAGTGTTTTGCAGGGTTAGCAATTAAAGATTATTGGCAAGTGGATGATAGAACAATTGTCTTCGTTGCAGACCCAACCTTTGGTAATAGCCCAATAAACTACTTTATTTGTACAATATATACCAGCCATAAACTGACCAATGCTTCTTGGTTTTTATTGATTAGGCAATATAATAAACTTCAACGTTGGGGCATCAGTGGATTTAGATATACCGCGTAGCTTCTGGAGCCGTTTGGCAGGGAAATACGGGAACATCTTTTACTGGAAAGAAAAGGTGAAATTTCTTCTTTCTTCCTTCCTTTCTTTTTCAGCTAAAATTGTCATCTGATAAACTTGATTTACAAGAACAAGGCTTCTGAATTATGGTCCTTGAAACAGGGCGAAGATGCATCTATCGAAGCTGCTGTCATGGCAATATCAAATTGCTTGAGAGAACCAGTGGGCCGAAATAATTGCTCCGAGGTAAAATAATTTATCCAACTTTGTAAACTAATAAATACACTTAAAAGTATCACTAATTTGCTTCACTTAACTTTGTAAACCATTTTACTTGATATAGATATATGGATATATTTTACTCAAATTTGTTACAATTTTGGTTGTTCTTATTTTACAGACACTTTGTATAATTTATTTTTGATATTTTGAATCCTTACAATTTGATTTTTTCAACAATCTTATGCTACATTAAATGGTTTTCTTTTTCAAACAATCCCCTCCCCTAACTTCTCTTTCATGTCCTTAATTAGGTCTTTATATCTAACAAATGAAAAAAAGAATATACTTATTTAAAAGAGTTACTTCCAAGAAAATAAATTATAGAACCTGGAAATACAAAAAATAAACTATAGAAAGTTTGTATAAAAAGTAACAATCATATTTGGTCAATAGTTAAATTTATTGTCTGACAAGTGAATGAGATTAAAACGCCCTTATATTGATAATTATCATTATTATCAATAAAAAAATAACAATGAACACTTTTATTGTTAAATAAAGAGATAAAACGATCAATTTACCTTTTATTCACTCTCATCTCTTTTCATATTGAAAAATAAACAATAACCTACGTTAAAACTCATTTTTGTGTTGATGCCATTGTTAGGTTTATCTTAAACCTAGATTTGAGTTCAACAAAGAAGAAGAAGAAGAATCAAATAGATAGATAAGAGGAAGAGAACGAGTGAAACACTTTATCTCAAATCTTGAGGTCAAGATGAACATCGAATTTAGATTTGTATTTGAAGAAGAAGAAGAAAAAAGAAAATAAGGAAAAAAAGAAAAAGAAAAGAAGAAATCAAAAAGTAGAGTGTGAAACGTTTTATCTCAAACTTAGATTTGAATTTTTAGGGGGGGGAAGAAAAGAAGAAATCAAATAAAGAGAAAGTAAAATTATTTATCTATTTGAGTTGGAAGATCACATTAGAGGGAGAGAGAAAGAGACAACATATGCCTACGATTGTCATTCTCGTTGTAAAAACTTTTTGCTGTTGTTTCGAGTGACCAAACACCCTTATCATCATTGTTATTATTTATTGTCAATTGTGAAAGAGAGAGAAAAAGAAAAAAAAAAGAGAAAAGAAAATAATGAATTTAAATATAAGTGTATTTTAATTATTTTATAAAATTTAAAATGATTAACTAATTATGATAAAGAAAAATTATCGCACATCATTAATATCTACAATTTATATTTTCTTAAACATAAAAAATATTTCTTATAATTATCCTAAATCTAAAAAATATAATGGGAAATTTTCCCTTAAATCAATTAGAATATCATATTTCCAATAAAAAGAAGTCAAAAAATTCAGGGTGAAATTTATGATAAAAATACCTCTTTACAAGCTTCTCGAATATTCTTCATACATAGAACAATGTCGTGCAAAATCACACTCTAAAGCTATAATACCCTAACAGTCCAGAGAAAAGTAGTAAATATTGAAGATAAATAAGGAAGGAAATAACATTAGTTAGATATATTTTTTGCTGAATGTAAACAAAGAACTCTGGGATTAAGTGTGATTGAGTTGGGAGCAGTTCAAGGATGAGTGACTCTTTGGGAAGTTCATGTGAGCCCATCAGGGTAAGTTGTTCTGGTCTTTCCTATCGCTCGATGTGGGATGTTATAGGTGGTATTAGACCCGACCCTTGGTGAAAGCGGTCCGACGAGGGCGGGGAGTGGCTCCAGAGCTCGAGGACCTGTATAAGGAGTGGCTTCTGGCAGGCTTCTAGGATGGCAACCCCCAAGAGGAGAAGGTCTGGGACCAGTTGTAAGGTCGCATGACGAGAACGTCATGTGCTCAAGGGGGAGAGAATGTAATACCCCAAGAGGCCAGAGAAGAGTAGTATATATCGATGATAAGTAAGGAAAGAAACAACATTAATTGAATACCTTTTAGGCCGAATGTAGGCAAAAAACTCTGAGATTAAGCGCGCTTGAGTTGGGAGCAGTTCAAGGATGGGTGACCCCTAAGTTCATGTAAGCCCATCAGTGTAAGTTATTCTGATCCTTTCTATCTCTTGATATGAGATGTTACAAAAGCACTCACAACCATAATGTCTAACACCCAACTGTCAACCCTTCCTTTCCTGTTACATTTATATTGTAAAAAGTTTGGAAACTCGTTAGCTTTTTAAATTTAATTAAAATTTAGTAAATTTTAGTAATAATTATTAAATTAATTAAAATATAACATGTAAACTCTAAACTCTAAACCGTCGTTTAAGAATTCACTGAATTCTCCAATTATAATCTATTTATATTTATTACACTTCAAAGATATTCTTTTCACACAGTCACCACTTTTCAAACCCAAATTCATTATAATCAAAACAATAATAATAATACAGAAGTCTTCTAGTAAGTATTTCTTACACAAGTAATTCTCGCAATAACAAAAATTCTACATTAATAAAGTCAATGTGACTCCTAACATTAATAAAATCCTTCTAAATGTTATAGAAATTAGGTTTCTAAATGTAAAAAACTTGGGTTGTTACATCATTAATTAGACTTAAATTTACTTACACAAAAAAATATTAGAGTTAAGTTGAATAGTGAATTGTTTAAACTTGAATATATAATATAGCCAGGTTTAAAATGTGGTTTGGTCGAACTTGTTCACTTATTAATTAATAACCAAATTCTAGATGAAATTTAACAAAGTCTCTAACAACCTGATTGATTTTGGGCACGGTATATGTATTTGACTGTCCCCAAATTCCATCCAATAACATTTTGTGATCGTACATACATAGTGATATATACATATCTTAATAAAATAATTATGAATTGTCGTGCAAAACCAGGCGTAGTATGAACGTGACTATAACTTGTGTGATGACCCATTACCCATCAATGAGGAGAAAATAAAGCTGTTGTACTGCAAATAGTCTGATAAAGGTATAAGATTCTTATTTTGCGAGTTTTTCCTTCATCTTATAGCCAAAGACAAGAGTGGGGAACAATTATTGTGTCATAGGTAAAAACTCATTAAAAGGCCAAAAAAAAGTCGAAAAGTTCAAAATTCTTTTTGGACTAAAAGGCATAAATTTCTTATATGTGAGGAGTTCTACACAAAGCGAGCAAACATGATAAATCTGACATTTAAAAATTATTTTGAATATTCTAAGAAAATGATAGATAATTATTGATAATGAATTTTAATTTTAAAATGATTATGAAATATTTGGATAAGCATCATTTATAAAAAAAATTATTTCTGAAAAACACAAGATAAATGTCATTTATAAGAGATAGACGTCATCAAGATAAGCGTTATGTACAATAATTCTAATTTTGTTATATTTTAAATTACTCCATATTTCTCTATAAATAAGGAGACATTTATTCCTCAAAGGAAATGAGATCTTTGATATTAATTTTAATACGATGTTTACATTCTACAAATTTATTGTTGTATTCATACTACCACATTAAATAACCAAATTCTAGATGAAATTTAGCAAAGTCTCTAACAACTTAGTTGATTTTGGGCACGTTCTACATATTTGACAGTCCCAAATTCCATCCAATAACATTTTGTGATAGTACAAAGTGATATAGACATAACATATCCAAATAAAATAATTATGAATTGTCGTGCAAAGTAAGGTGTAGTATGAACGTGACTATAGCTTCTGTGATGACCCATTACCCTAACATGGCAATGACATGCATGCATGTCACCCGGATGCATGTACATGCGATGGCATGCCATGGACTTTCAAACAGAAACCTAGTCATAGTCAGAGCTGAGTCAGGAAATCGCAAGGTCAAGCTGCCGCCTCAGCAGCGCCATCCAACATTGCTTTCTTTCTTTTGGTTGTGGGCCTGTTTGTTTGTCTCTGATGCCATGCTGATGCACCCTTCCCCACTTTCCTTTCTTCATTATCTTCTCCACACTGTTGCTAAAATTAGGTAATACCCAAACACGTCTTTAAAAATGTTTTAAAAATTCATGCATCCCACTTCATCATACCACTAATATTCCGTCTCATTCCACACGATTAAAACGATTTCGGATTTGGATTAATGAGTGAT
The DNA here is from genome assembly GCA_036245055.1 of Diospyros kaki. NCBI lineage: Eukaryota > Viridiplantae > Streptophyta > Magnoliopsida > Ericales > Ebenaceae > Diospyros > Diospyros kaki. The sequence goes on from BSEG01000009.1 coordinate 40,599,937, forward strand.
TATGGCTAATTTAATAATAAGTCATGTAATCGTCAATTAATGGTAACGAGAAAATGAGAATTTTATGAATGAATAATGTTATTTGTATATTTTTATTGATATTTTATTAATTAATTATTAATATACTTCTCGTTAAATTATTCAAATGAAGGGTATACTGATAATTCATTTAGATAAGAGTAAATTAATACAGAATTGTGTGATTATTTTGTTGGTGGGTTAACATAGTGGTTAATGTGTCGGTGCCATTTGAAACACTATTTTGCTTTTAGGTTTAACCAAATCACAAAAAACAAAAGAATAAGTCCGAGAGGGTTGAAAGGAATGCATTAACTATTAATAGCCCATTTAACTTGGGCGATTAACAAGTTGTTTTGGCCTGTGTTTTGCAAGTTTCTTTTGATCATTGGCGGCGATTAGCAAGTTGTTTTGTCGAGTATTCTAGAAGTTTCTTCTAATTGGTAATTAATTAATTAATTCAAAGTTTAGTGCTACACCCATTGCGGTTGTTTTAAGTATTGCAGGGGAAACTGTCATGCTTACTAAATAAAAGACTATTAACATTATTTTGACATTTTCAAATTCTTAATTTCTTAGCATAATTAAAATTCATTAATCAGGCTTAATAAGCTGGACCCACCCCGGCTCTTTACCTAATCCAATGGGTGGTGTATAATTATATAGATAGATCAATCTTAATTAACTTGTCACAATTTGATTAAACCTTTTCCTCAAGTTGCACCAGTATTAGTGACAATAATGGACTAAATAATTTGCACCATATATATTATTATATATGACCAAGAAAGGGGGTTAGGCACGCACAGTTCAAATATGGTACGAAACAGAAGATGCTAAGCCTAAAATAATGTCATTGGATATCAATTTTAATTAAGTGGGTGGGCATGCATGCATTGGAGCATGACTTCATTAACCAACTCATTAATAATCCAACCACAAAAGCACGCCTCTCTGTGTGGCTTATTTTGATCAATGAGTCAGCTAAATTGGATGGATAGATAGATAGATAATTTAAATCAATGGCTGACTTAATCAATTTTGGGATGCATATACATTAGACACTCGAAAAACCAAAAACAAAATGTCACACGCCTGCAATGATCGAAGGTTTTATTAAATAATAATGTCTTCCGGCTTGATTAAATATATGTGATCAATCGATCGAATCAAGACCCCAAATTCTCTTTTTGTAATTAGTTTTGACGTTTCGGTGAATTTTGTCTCATCGTATGATACAACAAAGAAGTGATCGTAAACGTTACGGTCATCATTTCAATTAAATAAATATAAAATTTATATATTTGAGTTTGTAAATATAATAAACTAACTAAAACATTTTATTTAGTTTAGTCTAATATTTAGTTAAATCCCCATGATTCATTATTCCTAATCCCCGTCTAAGGCTTCTCATCCTTACACTTGTAGGGACACCAATAGGTTTTGGGTCGGCGAGAGGGATGACGACTTTCTTGATATTCACTCCTAAATACTAAATTATAAGAAATGGTAATTGGTTAATTAAGTATTTGCAAGTCAAAAGGCTTATTGCAAAGGGAGGCAGCTCAATAACTTGGGGCTGGGGGCGGTTCATAATTACCTAATTAATATCAATAGCACACAATTAGATATGACTTAATTCTAAAAAAATCCTATGTAGATGCTACTCTCTTAATTAATTTCTTGTTTTGCCTAATAAGTTCACTAAGCTGAAATGTGCCTAATCTAAGTGGGCAACCAACCCCCATTTAATGCCATATGACCCAATATGAAGGAAGGAAAGCCTTCATTTTCGGTTCTTGAAATTTTGTTTGTAGAATATGGGGCTCCATCGGCCGACTATAGATGCTGTGCTAGCTGTGGCAGCATTTAATCCACCTGCACCGATTTCAACTAGCCATCGTTATAGTTGTGACTTGTGTGTGAGTATGGATCTGTGGGGTAAGATGTTGAATTTGTTATTAATATAGTACATGATTCATATATATTAAATATTGTTTTGAATATATTACTATGAATAAATTTAGGGTTTTAATCAGTCTTCAAGGTATAGGATATGGTGTGATAATCAACATCTTGTTTTTAGAAAAAATATAGGGTAAATAGACCATGACACATTAGTTGTTGCATTATGATGAAATCACCAAAATGCCCATTTTGTTATTATCAGTGTCAATTAAAGTATAATTAATATAAAATTAGTCTTAATCTTTCTCTAATATAAAAAGAAACAAATAAAAATTAAAGGCCTCACTAATTGGAACTCATATGGGTTCCAACTATCTCCCACGAAGGTGTCAATGACAGGCAAAACCCATATGAGTTCCAACAATGGAAACCTTGCTGGGTTTGAGCCATAGCTAGAATCTAGCAATGGGTTCGTTCACTAAAACCAATTTGGTGGGCTTTGACATTAGAACCCATTAGATTTTTCTAGGGTTGAATCTATTGGTTCTAGCGATAGGGAAATGAAAAAGAGACATAGGAAGAAGATGATGATGATGATAATGATGGAGATTTCATATCTAGAAAAAGAAGAAGATGAAAATTTCAAATTTGAAATATGGAAGAGAAGAACCTCCGTCATCAGTGTTGAAATGGGAAAGTGGAAGTTTTTCTTCTTTGTCCTCCAGATCTGACATGTTCATCACCACCATCGTCTTTTTCCTTTGTTTTCTTTACCCCACCTATTTCTCTTTCTGTCCCTATTGCTAGAACCCAATAGGTTTAGTGCTAGAAAAATCTAGTCGGTTCGATACCAAAACTTCAAACTCATCTGGCCGGGTCCTGCTCTAGAACCATCATTGGATTCCAATGCCAAAACTCATATTAAGGCGCGTTTGGTTAAAGTATGAAATTTACGTGAAAAGAAAATAAGTTATAGATAATTAAATTATTTAAAAATTATCTACATAAAAATTATTATTATATTTTAATTTTTAATATTTAATTACCACTATTTTCTATTAAATTACCCCCATAAACCCACATGTTTATCCCTCCCACATGTTTATCCCCCACTCCCCCCCCCCCCCAAACCCACCCCATTCTCTCTATTGTTAGTTTTGTGTGCTTGTTTTAATACATTAATTATATTTTTATATAAATCTATAAAAAACAAAAAAAAAATTATTCATATTTTCTCCAATCAATTATATAAATAAGTCTTTAAATTTTTTATGTGAAAATCTTGTTCTCAAGGTATTAAAACTGTGTGATAAAATTCTCTGGTAACAAAATATCTTAAATTATTCTCAGTTCTTAGATTCTTTGAATAGAGACTCCGATTAATCGAGTATGGATTAGTACAGGGGTTACTACTTCATTCGGTATGAGAAAATTGATGTGAGAATGGTGTGTCACATGCCATATGACATGAGATATCGCTAATAGACCTATGGGTGATCGTTGGAGAACTATTAGCCAAATATGACGTCGATAACTAACCACATAGCCTAGTGGATAATGGTCATGTCATCAGGTTACAATGGTGTGTTGATCCTTAGACTTGAACATACATGATTGTGTTATGTATTGGTGTGCAGGATTTGTTAATGAACCGAACCATCCAATTATGAAGTGGAAACGTTCATCTATGTGGTCTCGTATTACTGGTATATGGAGACAGGTGTTGAAAATAAAATTTGTTGCCCTTGTCGGTATTTGATGGGATGAATGTCTTATGTGATCTACTATTGATGTGACATGATAGTCCTTGCCCAGGGTAGATTAAAAGTCAGGAAAAGTATTTCCTGAGATGTCATTTAATCACATTAATGAGGTTTGACACATAGTTACTGAGTTTGTTACTGTATGGCTCTCACTCAGTCGGGACGTTATGTGATGGAAGGATTATAGTACACGGTAATCGTCAATTGTAATAGCTTCACTAGAAGTGAGACTTCATTGCCATCTATACTATCTTGAACCACTGTTAGGTGCTATCTAGAAACTTTCGGAATGTCTTTTTTTTTTTCTGTAAATAAGAATAAATAAAACAAGAACATTGCCAGAACAACTAAAATCAAGGATAGGGCAACCCCGAACCGTCAAAGCAAAGCAGGGGCTAAAGCACAACAACCACCACCCATTGGGATAAGAAAATTAAAACTAAAAGAAATAGAAAAAAGAAAAGAATTGAAGATACATACATTAACGAATAGAACGATGAAATCTGTAATTAGAAACAAAAGCTAAAACTAGCTTCCAAAAGCAAAGAAGCTATCGCTCAATAGGGAGAAACAATCTCGTCTCTCGGAAGCAACTAGACACGACGAAGAGCGCGACTCTGAAGAGACGACTTGAAATGGACAGTCGTCAAACGAGCCCATACTACGAATTGAATCTGGTAAGCCAACTGAGGAGCAGATATCTGTTAATCTCGAAAGCACCTATTGTTACACTCCCTCTAGATGAAATACACTAAAGCATGAAACACCAACCTATTAGCCATATGCCAGGGGCTCTTTCCAATTCATCTCGTAGCTACCCACTGCACACCAGTATTCCATTGACGCTCAGGCTAGCTAAATTTCTTTGATATGCGAAAGGAAGACAACACCTCACGGGAATAGGGGCATTCAAAAAACAAGTGACTATGACTTTCTACATCCGCCCTGCAAAGAAAACATCTATTCAAAAAAGACAAAAACAAGTTAATACGATCAAAAGTAGATAAGCGCTCTCGAATCGCTAACCAGAGAATGAACGAATGGAAGGGAATTCTCACAAATGACCAAATTAACCGATACCAAGGAACCTGAGGACACTAACCCTGAAGGTCTTGGAAGGCGATCCTAACCAAAAAGACCCCATTCACGACTGGAAGCCAAAATGGCTCATCATAGCGCGCAAGATGAGAGAGGCTAGGAAAGTGATTCCGAATAAGGTTTAAAGACGAAGAGGAAGTCTCTGGCCAGATCTAGGAACCATCCTTAATAATATCCGAGACCTTAGATATAATAGAAATGCCTAATTACCGAGACAACTGGCAAGAGAAGCAATCAATGAGCACACCTAGAGGGTGCCATTGGTCATGCCAAAGGAACGTGCTCCGACCATCCCCAATCCTTCACCCAAAACGGGATCTAAGAGTCCCCTTAATAAGAGTAGTTTTCACCGGTACCACGGACAGGCATAGGGAACTCTAAGAAGCCAAAAACACGCCTTCTTAACCCTATAGGTATGCACCTATTTCATCCACATGGACTCCTTATCCCCTACAAGCAAACACCAAATAAGCTTGGAAACCAAGGCTTGATTCCAAACATACAGAGGTTTAAGACCCAGGCCCCCTTGCTCTTTTGGGTAGCAATTCTCACACCAAGCTATCTTAGTTCTATGGGGGTTCGCCTCATTGCCACTCCAAAGGAAATTACAAAATGTCGTTGACCGATATTGAAAAGAGTTTCGATGTTATCTGATTACTAGCGGGTAGTGAAGCTAAAAAATCACACACTATATAATGTTACGTTTGGTATCGATACTGTATACGCAAAATGTCTTTGGAATTAATTGGTTAAAAGTTGACCATTGCCCCCTACCAATAATGTATAATGCATAGTTGAAGTGCATAGTAATTATGCATAGTGCATAGTGCATATGCACAGTGTGAAATCACTTATTGATTGCATAGTAAGAAGTAGTGGCCGAAATTGCATAGTGTATAATAACCTCTAAATTATTGCATGCATAATTGAGGTAGGGGTGGCGGCGGAATCCAAAATTAATTGGATTTGAAGAAGAGAAAAATTAAAGGGAGGAGAGATTGAATAAAAAGATAGAGGCAAGGCATCTGCCTTTTCTTTTTTCCTTTCTTCTGGCGCTATTATCTTTTTCTTCTTCTTCTTTCTGCTTTCTCTGAATAATTATAGAAATTATACAGGTAACTATTATGCGTATAATTTTGAGACACGGGCATCATTGATTCAAAAATTCGTTATATCTAGCATATGAAGAGGTGACTGGAACGGTATCTTACTGCATACTTGGTGTGGACAAAATAAGACTACCACAACGTAAGGTGGACACGGTCTCAGTATAGAAATAGTTTCTATACCCCAACCCTACATCGGACAATAGGTATGTGATTTATATACGTATTCAATTATTGAATATGCGTGTTACTTAAATACCCAAATTATGTATAGTGTGTATGTAATATTCTGCTACTTGTATCTGATACACGATAAAAATTTTATTTTTATCTATACCACTGTATTAGTGATTCCCTTCACTTGCCTCTCTCTCTCGTTTCCCCCTCCAAACCATTGCACCTATCGTCATTCGCCATTGACGTACACGTCGTCGTTGAAGCCACCACTATTGGTGATTCTGGGAGTTAGTTTACAGCAGTTGCCGTTCCACTTCGACGCGATGGAGTTAGTTTGCAACATGATGGACAGATGGAGGCTGTGGCGACTCCGTCGGAGGCGAAAAGTTTGGCAGGTACGTGGGTTGCCTTCCAATTCCCCAAAAAAATTGATTTACCCCCTCAATGAGAAAATATTTTTCAGCAAATGTGAGAAAATGATATCATGTGACCAAAAGTGAGAAAATAATTTGCCTAAAAAATTTAGCTAATTAAACATCTCAAAAGCTAGAATTTAGGTAAAAAAATGTGGCCAATTAAACGCACTCTTAATTCCATGCGAGTTTCAACCCCTATGAGGGTTTTATTTTTATAATTGTAGAAAAATTAAGATTAATTTTATATTAATTACACTTTAATTGACACCAATATTAATCGAAGGGACATTTGACAATTTGATCAAAAACATGGATTAATTTAGCCAAAAACAAATCATAATTGCGTTTGAACAAAAGTGTCAAATCATAAGGGGTTTATGGTTAATTTACCCATATATTTATTATACATCATTTTTAAGCTTAAATATTTTTATTAATTGATAAGAAAAAATACATTTATTTACAATAAAATCAACCAATAAGAAAGAAAAACTAATAAAAAAAATGCTCCAGTCTAGAAATGAATTGTAATAAATACTATAGTTTATATATAATTATCTCGAAAAAAATATAATTAATAATATGTATGAATATCATAAAAGTTCACATTCAAATTGCCATTAGAAATATATAATTATATCTAGTTTTAGGATTTGTCTTTAACGGCAATAATAAAGGTATAATAAGTGTATTTTATTTTCAAATAAAGTGTATTTATTACATATTTTTTAACATTTAAGTAATTTAATTAGTTGGTTAAATATTTTAACCAACTAAATATGGTACATTAATATCAAACAACTAAATTATTTAAATATTAACAATATTATACCGAAAACAAGATACTCTTATTATACCTTAATCATTACCTTTACATGAGCATTTATAACAATTATTTATATATATAAGAATATATACATGTCAGTGTATATATATATATATATATAAATAAGAACTAAACTAATCATGATTCTAAATTCACAACCATGGTGTCATGTAATACTTGTAATTAGATGATTAACTACTTAATGAATTCTAATTAATAATATTTTTTATAAAAATAAAAATAAAAAATCTCGTACGCGTTCTGAACGTCATCTTTTTTAGAAAAATACTTGTACAAACAATTAGATTATCAAGAAGATGATCGAATATGCCAAATGACAAAAATACTCTCACCTAATTTGTAGATTCACCACTCCTACCCTTGGCTGCCTCCTTGCTCCTCTGCCATGATCCCCTCCAACAAGCTCTGGCTCTGCCTCGCCTCACCTTATCATCGCATTTGCCTTGCTGACTGCCGATGCATCCTTTCGTTGTCTCGCCGCAATGCCTCACATGACTGTCGTTGCATCTTGCCATCACCCCGCTACAGTGCCTCACGCAATTGTCGTTGCATCCTGTTATTGCCTCGTCTCAATGCCTCATGCCGACCATTGCTGCCCCTTTTGGATGAAGCTTGGTCGAGCTTCATGAAACTTAGGCTTCTCCTATCCACAATACCTTGATAATCGACGATGAAATCTGATCTATGAAGTTTGATTGGATTTCATCATCGGATGAAATCCGATTTGGTCATCAAACCTATCATCCTATCGCGATAGTCTTTTTTATTTGCATATATAGAATATGTTTCTATTTTTATTGTAGCGTGCAAATCGAAGTCATGGTATGTTACTTGAAGACGTCTTGAATGTTACGACAAATACTGTACTCTCTTTCACTTTCAACTCTACTTTGAAGGCTGGATTAATTCTCTAGGGTTTAATGTTCAATGGTGGAGCCGTGTAGGGTTTGTTCTTTAAGATTATATATCAAACTACCCATCTAATAAAAAAACAAAATTATGTTGAACTCGTCATCGATCAAACTAGATTAACTAACAAAAGATTGTGAAATCGGTTCGAGAACCCGAGAAAATCAAACCGGGTCATCGTGAGTTGTTTGTTATTAGTATGTTATTTTTGAAATCTAAATTGCAATTATGTGGTCTGGGTGTCACTTGATGTGCATATATAAAAGGGTCTGTCTTATCTAAATAATAAAAACCCTTTTTCTTACTACTGGTTGGACCTGTTGTGGCATAGTTTGCATGAGACAGAATATCCAACGGGGCATCAAGGGTGATTTGATTTGAAATCATTTTGGCTTTATGCCAAAATGATTGCCCTAAGAAACAGAAATAAATTGAAACAGAAACAGACATTTCCCATCAATTATCGATCGATCAATCGAGACCGCCCAGCTAGCTAGCTTTTGTAGTTTCTCTCCTTTTGTTTGGGCATTTTCTCGGTGTTCATATTTGAACTGGATCGATGAATTTCAAATAAATTCTGCTTAATTTTGAATTTAATAGAGTTCAGATGACCCACTAATTGATTAATTGATAGATAATCTATCAAATTTTTGTAGGGAAAATAAACATATATTATCATTAATTAAGTGCGTTCCAGCCAAGGAAAATGAGATTTCTAAAGATACTTAAATAGATAGAGGAATGTGACATTGCTTCCAATGGGTGTGATTTTTCTCGGCCAACAGTAAAGAAAAGAAAATTTTTCTTGGCCAACAAGACAGAAAAGAAAAGAGAGAGAGAGAGAGAGAGAGAGAGGTGGTGTCTCAAGAAAGCAGAAAGAAAGAGAAAAAAGTGGTCCAGGTGGAAGAAGCGATTGGGGTGCTCGACATCAATCAAAATCGAGCATTTGCAGGCTGCAATTCAATCAATTGCTGTGGAAAGTGTAGGATGATGCAATGGAAACATTACCTTTTTTGAGTTTCATTCTTAATGTATATATAATGATTATATTATAATAATAATAATAAATTTCACTCAAAAATATTTACACCTTCTTAATCATCACAAATCTGAATAACTAAGCATTCACTCTCCACAAAATAAAAATTTAGTTGCCTTACAGTTATAGTAGGGCAACTATTTTATTTATGTGACAATATTATTGGACTTAAATCTCTTATACTTATTCACATTTCCTATTTGTTGATTGCTTCTTTCCTATTTGTTGATGAGAGGAAATTAAAAGGCAAAGGGTGTTGCGGTACTGGAGAAGAAGATGACTTCTAGGGAAGAAACACCTTGATGATAATCATCAGTTTCTTTGGCATAATTTACTTAATTCTTTTACGTTATCATCTCCACACCTTCACCAGTTGACAATTTACATATATATATTTATATATTGATTAATATATATATATATATACACACACACACGATCGAAGCTCCACAAGCAGTACTGTTTTGTGGGCTTGGCTTGTTTGATTTTCTCGAGAAAGAGAGATGGGAATCTTTGACTAAAACTGAGAGCTCTAGACGCCAGTCATGTGAATTTCAATCTGTCAGTCATGTGAATTTCAATCTGTCATTTCGCTTGTAAGTTGAAGCAACTACTGGAGAAGGTGACGACTTCATTGTTTCGATAACAATGTGCCCTCCAATCTATATTTGGGGTGACTGTGTGTGTGCATAATATTTTTGTATAAATTTTCTGATTTTGGTCATTGCCCTTCACAGTAAGCTTTCGTCTGGTTCGTCCTGTGGGGTCAGACCAGATAAGATAAGATAAGGATCGTACGTTAACAATCGGTTTCTGTGATTTGGTATTCCAATGGGTGATTGAATCCACCACCAGTTAGCCACTAGGAGATATTATTGGATTAGGATATTATTTATTTTTGTTATATATATCCTGCAGTTACTATATTTTTGGGGTCATTGAATACACACAATAATTCATGAAAAACTGCTTCGGGTGTGTGGCCCTGGGTAGGATTATTCTTTGAGTAGTGTTGGCCTAATTTGGCCATGCATGGCTGCCAAAGTGGGCATGCAATGCATCTCTTGAATGCCGTTCTTCAATGTTTGCATGATGATTTCTCTCTGCATATTGCCAACTCAAATGGTTTGGGACGATGATTCAGTTTGGTAGAATATATTTTACATAAAGTTGGGTTTAATTAAGCAGATGAGAAAGAACTTAAATTATAAATTCGGAAAATGGGTCATTTTAGTTGAGATTAACGGATGGTATTGTTGGAAGAAAATGGACAGAGACGTACAACAAGTGTATAAAATTCAAGACACGAAAACAAATGTCATTGATCTTAAGGATAATTTTTACCTCTCAATAAACGATGCAAAGACTCAGATGATTATCCCCAGAATATAACAAACTCTTCTAAACACGTGTACTCACGAGATTTGAGAATCAAAGGAATGTAAGAGACAGTGCATGGACCCAGTAAAACGATTATAGAAGCAGTAAGGGGAATGAATAGAGAGGAAGGGCAATAGATTTCGTGACTCACAAGTGCAACAAGTGATTGCTTTTATAGGTGAAGAAATGTGAACGTTGGGAGAGATAATTGGCAGTTGTAGACTAGATAAATAAGAAGAAGATAAAATAAGGTGGTCAAAGAAAGACAAAGGATAAAAAAAAAAGAATTGGTCAATAAAGACCCAACCTCTCTCTCAATTGTAGTATCGGACAAGGCCATTGAACAAAAGGTTACAATGTGCAATCTAACTCTCTCGGACTCACGCACTAGGGGAGGGAGGGAGGGAGGGAGGGAATAGTTGATTTTGCCTTGGATTGGCCCAATCTCATGCAGGCGAGACCCAACTCTTTAACAGTTTTCATAAGTCCGTAAAAGTAGGGGTGTGCAAAAAGTAGGCTTGATGTATATAAAAAGTAGGGGGTGCAAAAAAATTAGTAAACCGTGAAAATCAACCACATCAAACCACACCGCGCGATTTTTTGGGGGGTGCTGTTTGGCACGGTTTGAGAAATCCCCAAATCGTGTGGTTTGCGATTTGAAATTTTTTGGTTCAGTTAAAAATTGAATTGGTCGAATACTGATTAATAAAAAAAGATTAAAAAATATATAAAACCTAACTTTAGTGCTCCTAGCTCCCTTTTTCCCCTTCTTCTTATTTTAATTTTTAGTTACGATCTCTCTCTCTCTCTCCCTCTCTCTCTCTCATTCTCTTCCAAGAACACTACTGTAAATTACCCATTTTGCGAAATCTAACTGTCCAATCTTGAATAAATGAGCCCCAATCTATAAAAAGGTAAGTCTTTTTGTTTTATCAACTTTATTTTAGTATAGATTCATGATATATATATATACACGCAATTTGAGTTTGACTAAAAGTTTAAGTTTAGATCTACAAAAATCCAGTCGTTGGATCTTGCTAGTTTTTGAGTATGTTATAGTCGATGGGGGTAAGAGTGTCAAGGGGTTGCCTCTAATCTCCAGAAAACCACCGATCGCGATGGCCAACGCCGACTGATAGTGTTTTTCCGTTTTCACCAAAAATTAAAAATCAAATCTACGAAAATCCAGTCGTTTAATCTAGCCCATTTTTGGATATATTCTCCCCCTTGACTTGGTGTTTCTAATGGTAGGCTTTGATAGTCAAAATATTTGATCGACAGTGGTCGCCGGTAGCTACTGGTGGCGACGGTTTTGGCTGGTACAGACTATTTTTGGGGTTGCAATTTTTAGATGATTTGATCTTGCATTTAATCAATTCTCATGTAATTTGATTATTTTGTTAGATGATGTTACGGTTACGGCCTCCGAAACCACAAAGAAGAAGCAATAGAGGAAGCACTAGATGAAGGAGCAAAAGAAGCACGAAACTGCGAAAATCGCACCAAACTGTGCGATTGGCATATTAAATCTTTTCTAAATCGTCAAAATCGCACCATACCCACCCCTAATAAAAAGATAGAGAAAGCTTTCTATCTTCCAACATGAGACAAAGACTCTAGACCATATAAAATACCACTTAATTTATAAGAGATATACAATTTTTAACTCAAAATCAATCAATAAGGGCCTGTTTGATTTTCCCAAATGGGAACTCTCATCTGAGTATATGTATATGGCTTTTCATTTTCATTTTTCTATTAAAACAGGCCAAGTATATGTATATGGCTTTTGGATAGCGTTTGGCTTTCATTTTTATTTTTCTTATATAAGAGAAATGAGCCTAATTAATCCAATTCCACCGATTTATGTGGTTCAGTCCAGTGTTCAAAACATTCCCCTTTTTATAATTTGAGATATACATAAAATTAATATAAAAATATTTTTATAGATATAAAGGCATGGAACTTAATTTCCTTCTAAATTACGACATCTGTGCCCAACCCACTCCATTTTGAGGGTTATAAGCAAGCAATAGTTGATGAACAATGTATCTTAATAAATTAATCAAAAATAAAAAGATAGAAGAAAATTTAATTAATTAATTGGGGGGATGACTGTTAAACGATTTTGAAATATCTTAGCCTTTGTTTGGACGAAAGGGCACATCTTTAATGGTCTTTTAACTGAAATCAAAGTATACTTAGGGTTGAATTAACATTTTGGCAGACACCCATTAAAGTTCATGAAAGGTCATTCAAATAATGATAACAACATTAGTGATTAATTTAATAAATAATTGCAATTAGTGGATAACATATATATATAGGCAAGGCAATTAGAAAAATCACAATTGGCTTGCATTAGCAGCACTAAGCCCCTTATTTATTTACTCTTGTTATGGATGAATTCATCAAATACGTCAAAATTAAATTTAATATTTTATGAGAAGATGGGTTCAACATCTAGGATTAATTAAATTATTTAAAAAGATGGGAGAAAGAAATTTTTGAGAATATTTGCATATAAATACGTAAAAAAAAAAATATGATTGTGATAGATATTATGATAAATACATAATTATACAACACAAATAATAGAATTAGAAATTAGGTTTCTATCACGTTATAAAAAAAAGATATTAATTAAATTTTTATCTCTAGAATTAAGGTGGTTTCTTTTAAAATTAAAATAGGGTGATTCACAAATTATTGGAGGAATTATGCACAAAAAATAAATGCATAAAATCAGAGGAGTAAAGAGATTTAATCCAGGCACAAGGCATAAATATGGCTTTCAACTATTTGGCCCCCCAACTTGAAATATGACTTATCATACGTGTAAATTTTCAATTTTGCTATAATTACACATCTCATTTATCAAATGAGTGCCCATGAAATATACATGCGCTGCTAGTGGGTTGCCAACGAGGGAAGAGGAGGAAATCGATGTCTGTGGCGAGGGGAGGGAGGATCAACCGACGAAGCTTCCTTGGCTGACCGACCCACCGAGCAAAGAAGAACCTTTGTTGGTCGTTGGTGCAAGAAAGCTTTATCAAATGGTCTTCCCCCTTCCTTGTCGTTGACGTCAATTTCCTCCCCTTCCCTAGCCAACGATCTCTATTTTCTCCCTTTTTCTCGTCAACAACCCATTGACAGTGTGCGTATATCTTACGTGCACTCATTTGAGAAATAATATGTGTGATTACAATAACATTGAAAGTTTAGAAGTATGATAAGTTAACTTTCAAGTGAGGAAGGCCAAATAACTATTGTTATGAGTATTTCCCGCACTATTTCTTATAGGCTGGGTTTGACCCAACAAGTCAGCCCAATATGCCCGAGCTCATTAGAACAAGGTCACACCTCGCTAAAACTCGAGCTCAAATCGCGAAACTAAGCGAGCTCCCAACAAGACTTCTAGCGAGCTCTCAACGATTTACCCAACGAGCTCCTAGCGATGCTTCAAGCTCACTGGCCTAATCGTTCAGCTAGTCGGTCAAACTATTTAGCTTGCATAACAACATTGCTGCTAAATAATCGGAGGCAGAGACCCACTTACTTTATCTAATGTAAACCAGATCTCTAGTAATACGGAGCCCTGCTCCCGATTTTATGGAATTGATAAAGATATTTTGTCTCCATTATGTCATTCTTCCACTACTCTTGTATTTTATGTAATTGTAAACACCCCTCACTATAAATAGGGGTCAAAAACACCATTGTAAATGGGCATATCCATAATAACATACTGTTATTCTGCCGGAATGCCCAGAGAATAGTTGTGGAGTAGGCATCGTTCTAGTCGAATCATGTAAGAATCTCCCGCGTACGTTCTATTCCGTTCATCTTCTTGCATTTGGGCTAATTTTCTCATTACGGGCCTACGAATCATGGTCGGTTAATTCTGAACGTCGACAACTATAAATGTGCGTTTGATTGTAATGGTGAAATTTTGGTGGAAAGAAAATAAATTTCAGATAATTGAATTATCTAGAATTAAATTTTAGACAAAATATTAATTGTAAATGTTTGATTGGCTTAATTGAATTCCAAGAAATTGTCTAAGAATAAATCAAATATACTACATAAAAAATTTAAAAAATCAAATATATATACATAAATATACATACAGCTTGAGGATGCCATTGTTGCCGATGCCCCCATCACCGTCTCTCTCACTCGCCTTTTCTCTCCCTTAATTCGTCATTGCCACTGCCATCGCCGTAGTCACTTGTTGCTGCTCTAAGCTTCCCCTGTCACCATCACCATTCACCCATTGGCCGTTGCCTCTCTCTCGCTTAGACCGCTGGCTGCACTTCTTTTCTCTCTTGCAATCGTCGGCCACTCTTTTTCTCTTCTGCCAGATCGCTACATCTCTCATTGGGTTGATTTTTCATTTTCCTAGAAAATCTATTCCAATCCCCCCATGAGAAAATCTTTTCCAGCAAAAGTGAAAAATGGGATTACGTGATCCAAAGTGAGAAATCAATTTGGCTGAAAAAATTGGCTAATCAAACACTACAAAAGCTAGAATTTGGATAGAAATTGGCCATTTTTCATAAAAAAAAGAAAGAAAGTATGCAAGTGTGTTTGATTAGAAAAAGATAGAAAAGGAAAATATTATTTAATTTCATGAAAAATAATTCTCACCTTCCACCTAATTGAGCTAGAATTTGAATGGAAATTG
This sequence comes from Diospyros kaki, assembly GCA_036245055.1. Taxonomy (NCBI): domain Eukaryota; kingdom Viridiplantae; phylum Streptophyta; class Magnoliopsida; order Ericales; family Ebenaceae; genus Diospyros; species Diospyros kaki. Next base: position 40,615,285 of record BSEG01000009.1, read on the forward strand.
GCCATTTTCCATGAAAAAAAGTATGCAAGTGTGTTTAATTAGAAAAAGATAGAAATGAAAAATATTTTTCAATTTCATGGAAAATAATTCTCACCTCCCACCTAATTGAGCTAGAATTTGAATGGAAATTGACCATTTTCCATGAAAAAAGTATGCAAGTGTGTTTGATTAGAAAAAGATAGAAAAGGAAAATGTTTTTCAATTTTATGGAAAATAATTCTCACCTTCCACCTAATTGAGCTAGAATTTGAATGGAAATTAGCCTTTTCCATGAAAAAAGTATACAAGTGTGTTTGATTAATGAAATATAGAAAGGGAAAATGTTTTTCAATTTCATGGAAAATAATTCTTACCTCCCACCTAATTGTAATTTTCTATCAAAAATGTTTTGTGGAAAATAATTCTCACCTCCCACCTAATTGTATTTTTCTATGAAAAATGGGTAAAAACATATTTCAATGTGTTTTATCATGAAAATTTTTCATAAAAAAAATTAAGCAATCAAACATACAAGTATGAAATTTTTTTCATTGATGTGTTATTTTTTATAAAAAATAATTTCAATCAAACACATTCTAACAAAAGAATTGGAGTACGTATTTAATGAGTTATGCCTTTAATTCACCATTAAGTTATGATCGCGATTGCTGTTATATATGGTGTCTATATGGTGCCTGCCCTTCTAACAAATTAAATTCACCATTAAGTTAGTATCTGATTGGACACCTAGCTACCTGCTGTGTATATTACACGATGTATCATATATGAAAGCAAATTTTGTTTTGGATCCATCTTACCCCTTTATGTGAACACTAAGCGTAACAAATTTTCAATCTTTAATTTTCATTTTTACCTGTCTATGCAACTTTTGATCATATTTCCAATTACGTTAATTTTTTTTTTCTTACTTCCTTTGCCTCTTTACTGGTTGCCAGTTACCTCACCGACAAAAGTCGTCAATTGCTGGCACACAGAGAGAGAGAAATATCTTAGTCCGTGAAAAAGAAAATCTTTCAAAATAATGAAATGTCAGTATGATGCACACCCCACTACCAGGCAAGGGGAATCGTCCCATGCATAATAATTTTATTAATTCTGGTAACACAAGACAGAATTACAATGGAAGGATGAGAAGAAAATTGACATTAATTTCGCATCACTGTATTATATATATAGTGCAAAATTGAACTTAACAACTACGTAAACACAAACGAGTGCAGCAATTAATTAAAACCCGATTAGGCAGGCGGCTGGGATCCGACATGCATGTCTTCCGTGCGATATTCTCTATATACCCTTGCCCGTATGATCTATTTACAATTTCGGATCCGTGGGCTTTACCTCGCAGTTCCCCCGCTGTGTATGTATTAATTACATGACGGAACATGCATTAGGATTTTCATCGCTAAACATTTGGGGGGCATTGATGTATGACGGAGGCGGGTAAGGCGGGTACGCTGGGTACGCGTTCTCTAACATGTATCCTGGGTTAGGATGCCCCTGGACTTGGTTGTAACTTGGATTAGCATAACCTTGTTGATGATACATCATCATCGGATGAAAGTAACTTTGATTATACATCGGTGCACCATAACCTTCATTAATGTAGCCGGGATTCATCATTGCTGGGGTATAAAATGAGGTCGAGGCTTGCCCTTGGTACTCCGATTTTTTCACCTCAACCTTAGACTCCTCGCTCTTTTTACCATCTCCACCGTCAGTTTTAGCGGGTTTTGGCTCACCACCACCACCACCTTCTTGTTTCTTCCCGCCCCCTTCACCTTCCTTCTCCTTTTTGTCTCCGCCGCCGCCGCCTTCTTTCTCTTTCTTCTCGCCACCATCGCCTTCGGGCTTTTTTGGGGGTACGACATCCACGCTTCGCTTCAATTTTTCTTTCAAGTACGGTATTAATTGATTCACGTCCATTGTTCCTGTTACCGTGACCAAGTCCTTTTGTCCGTCCATCGTTACAGATTGAACCCCTGTCAGCCATGTTGTTAATAAGATTGATTTAATTAAGCTGATAAACAATTGATCCAATATATATGATTTAGTGACTTGGTAATGTCTCTCTCACCGTTGAACTTCTTTGTGACACGTTTTATTTTATTCATGCATCCATCACAATGCAACCGAATCTTCATCACCACTGTGCTCACGGGCGCCTAAACAAAAAGAAAAAAAACAAAAATAAAATAAAATTAATTTATTACCATAAATAAATTGTTTCTAAACTTCGAAAACCAAGCCGAGCTAATCCAAACGTCAACTACAGCACCCGGCCCCTTGCTAACATGCGCCATGTGCGCCTGGCACCATCCAAATTTTGATGAATTGGCTGCGCACATGGCGCATGTTAGCGGGACCACGTGATGCGGACGCGTGAAGCAAGTTGGGAGTGGTACCAGTTTAGGCTTGTTGTCGTCGGGTTTCTTCTCCGATTTCTCGTCGGGCTTCTTCTCGTCGGGTTTCTTATCACCGCCGGCTGCATCCTTCTTCGGCTGAGAGATGATCTCCACCTTCTTATGGATCTTCTCCTCGACTCTTTGTCGAACCTTCTCGGCGTCCACCTTTCCGGTCACCGTCAGTTTGTTGCTCGCCCTGTCCACCTTCACCTCTTCCACGCCTGGAATTCATCAACCACCGACACAAGCAATGGAAAATCTTAGCCTCAGAGGAGCTCTATCAACAGCCGTGTTCTTACACACGCTGCTCAATGCATATATGCATAAGCGCATGTCGATCCCAATCTTCATTCTATTCTCAGCTAGAAGACTAATTTCGGTTCATGTAATTCGTGAATTACATAAACCGAGAATAGAATGAATCCAGATAATATAATTCTACATATACCCAACCAATTTCCGAATTCTAGCTGAGAATAGAATGAATAGATAATACAATTCCATACATGAATCACATGAACGCAGGGGAATTGAGGAAAATTCGACCAACAAAAATGGTTTAGCAATGAAAATTTGTATTCATTACCATCGAAATGACGGACGGCTCGCTTGACTTTCTTAGCGCAGCCTTCGCAATGCAAGTCCACCTTCAACACCACCGGGGCCGGTCCTTCGTCCTTCTTCCCCGCCCCGCCATCGGCCTTCTTCACCTCGCCTTCATTTTTCGGCGCTTCTTGCTGAAAAAAATATGCAAAATTAAAGAATGAATTCAATTCTGAAATTGCAGCAAGAGAATCGAAGAAGACGAGTGGACCAGAGCACCAACCTCGCCCATTTGGGGATATAGCCGAAGTGTGAAATTGGAGTGGGAATTATGCTTTGAGATTGGGCTGTTTGAAATGAGAAAATGGAGGCCAAGGATGGAATATATAGAGAGACGGGATGAACCGGAGGGTTCTGTTGCGGCTGGAAGATCAGTATCACATGATGATGATGATGATGATGATGATGCGCCTATGCTATGTATGATTCATGTATGTATTCATAATGTATGTATGTTAAGACAATGGGTATTGATGGTAAGAAACCGGATTGGGCTAACCGTTGCGGACGCATACCCCGCGGTGATGTTTTCGTGCAAAATAATCCAACCTTCTCAAAATACATATTTTAATACTTGTATTTAAACGTTTTTATATATAAACACTTAAATTTTTAATTATTTCAATTACATCCGTAAATAATTTTCAATCAATTATATTTTTATTTTTTTTATTATATTTTTAAATTATATAATTTATAAATATAATTAAAATAATAAAAAATAAATATTTAAATAAAAAAATATGTAAGTACAAGGACTAAAAATATTTGACCATCAACTTTAATTTCTGCATGGCCTTGCTAAATGACTTTGACTGCCCTTGGACCAACTTTCTGACCCCAACTTCAAATTTACGGCACATAATTTGAAAACTTCATCTGTTGTTAATGATATTAATTAAATTAAATAAAGTAATTATTCATAATTAATTATATTACATTAAATGTAAAAATGCCATAGTAAGTGAATCATCCGTAGAGATAATGGTTAGGTTTTGACAATCATTGTTTGCAACAATAATAGATTCAAGAATCATTAGAAAAAGAGAGATATATATAAGAAGAAGAAAAAGAATGAACCTATCATATCATCACTGATAGAATGAAAGTTTTAAATTTGGTTCTTGCGGGTTCAATTCTATGCAAATTGAACTCATTAGTTCAACAAGGGTTTCAGGTAGATTTGGTCTATGTGGGTTCAGTTATTTGCATACAAGGGTGCCTTTGGGTGAAAATTCATTTTTCATCCAAATTTTAGAGAATTTTATTAAATAATTTTATTTTATAAAATTTAAATTTTATTTTAATTTAAAAAATAAAAATTTTCCTTAAAATTAAGAAATTAGAATTTCTAGGGAGTGGGTGAGAATTGAAACTCTATGAAGTTAGAATTTCACCCCACTTTCCACCCCTAATCAAATACACCCTTAAACTTATTGGCGCAACGATTTTAGCAAAGAAAAAGCAAGTGAATTAGCAAAAGTTTAAGAAAGAAAAAAAGACAGTATTAATAGCTTTGGTAAATTATTGGTGGAACATAGTTCTCCTCATCTTCTCTTTTCTCTAGTTTAAGATTTGGAACTCGTGACTAGAAATCTCTTACGTTGACAGGTTCTAATGATTTTGGAACTCCTCATTTTTTTATGATGGTTCATTGGCCATTGCCCTTTTTTATTTTTGTGTTTTAGTTTGTTAATTTTAATTTAATTAAGACTTAGCAAAAGGATTGTTGGGTCGGACTTCCTTCTAGTTGGAGGATGGCTCAATAATGGCCTGGTAATGGTTGGGACATTTTATAAAAGAATAACTCGATTTTTTTTAATAATATCTTTATTTCACGGGACTAAAATACTCTTAATGAATTAGAGTTTTTTTTTTTAACCTCTTAGAGTATAAAATTTGTGCATAACAGGTAGATAAAAATAGAAGAAAAGAATAAAAGAGAAATGACAAACTTCTAGCAAAAATTTAGATTTCCATTCTTACTTGTGCAGTTATGATCAAACAGTTGATCTTTGTACTTTGATTTATCTGAAATTTTTAGGGTATGTTTAAGACTCCTTGTTATAAGATCTGGACGGTGGAGATTTGATTTAGTGGCCGGAATCCTTAAGAATTGAGTCATTTTCGTTCTAGTTTGTGGTTTGGCTCGAATTTTTGTTTTTACTTGTGCAGTGGTGATCAAACAAGCGATCAGATAGTCTATTCTGGTTTGATTGAGCTGAAATTTGGGAGAATTTCAATCCCATGATTTTTACTTCTCACATTGAGAGAGTTTTCCACATAAGTTGGTTATCTCCTTTACTTTTATGATTGCACTTGGTATTTAACTAGTTGTTTTGTTTCCTCACAAGCTTTCACAAGAAAAAGATTTGGTATATTGATCCCAACAAGGATATTTGTGAGAGAAGAGACATTTAAGCAAAAATATAAATTACAGGGACTTTTAGAATTATTTCTAAACCACAGGGTTCTCTAGACAAATAACTCAAAGCTAAAATTATTCGTATGCAAAATTTAATATATGTATTTGACGCACATAATTCATTAATGATCATCATGCTTATTATATAAATTTTAAAAAATAAAACAGTAAACGGCAGCTTCTTCAGGTTTTCCCTGGTAAAAGCCAAAAACGTGCAACGGCTGCCAAGACAAAAGAATTGTTTTAAACAAGCAACGAGGGCATCGTAGGATGTGGCTTCTTTGTCAATGTGGCTGCTTTTCCATGCATTTCAAGTTGGACACGTTGGACTGTCGTGTTTGGAGCTCAAAAGTCCAGTTTTTTCTACAAAGGAAATATAAACTGGTCAATTTCTCATCTTGAATCTGCCACAGATCCAAGTCATCTCACGTGCTTGTGATATGGAATATATATTAAATGGTAAAATTCCACGGGCCCGTGCCGTTGAAATAACGAAACCCATACATTTTGATTGAATAGTATCATAATTAATGATTTTTTTTAAAAAAATATTATTTTAACACTCATTAGTGATATTTTTAATAATATTGATATATTAATTCTTATATATAAAATATAATATGTTAAATTAGTCATCATACTCAAAACTAAATATTGCAGTAACAATGCAATCAAGACATAATTAATAAGATAATTGTTAAACAATCATGTTTTTATATAAACTTATCAAAGGACAAGTAAAATATCAAAATCACGTCACGTGAATAGTCAAATTTGATATCTTACGTGAGATTAATAAACCAGTAATACAATATGAATGTGGGCGTGGACCTGACCCCTTTTGTCTTCCTTAACTTAAATAATCTTGGATTAAGTCTTGAACCTATTTTAAATTTAGACACGATCTCTTCGTGGACCTCTTAATTAAATTTGGATTGTTGGATTATATGTTATCTCTTAAGCAATATTTTTGTATTTATCTCTAGAGTTGGGATGTCCAATCATAAAAAAGCACACGTTGAAATATATATTATTTGTATACGAAACGATTTTATATGTTGTTTAGAAAAATTATATTTTTTTTCCTAAAAAATGTTTTAACTTATAATCATTGTTTGAGCTAAACCCATAAGTTTGTAATGAGTAGACACTTTTCGCCTACTATTTTGGCTTTGTTTGTATGTTTGTTTGTTTGAGGATGGACAAGAATATATAAATTCTTATTAAGAATTTTTATGTAAGAAGAAAATTAGGTTCATTTATTAATAATATTTTAAAGAAAAGAAGAACAATGACCAAACCGGGCCATTGTCCGTGTTTGACTCTAACCGCATGCACTGTCTTATATTGCAGTGAACCAAATCCAAAGAGCCAAAATGAAAACAAGGAACCTTCACGCACAATCCCCCAAAACAGTCCTCCATTCATTTGGAGGCTTGGGTTGGACTTGGACCCACCCACTCGGTTGATGTATTATGTAGCCAAACATTCTTCTACATAATGATGTAGTAGTTTAGGGTTTAATTTTGTTTAGAGACGAGTATATTATATACACAAAATTTCATTTACTTATTAAAATGCTTGATTTGAGAATTACGGGTTATTATGCTTGATTTTATTTATTTATATTAAAAAATTAAATATTAAAATTATTCAATTTACGTGTTATATAAGACCTTTTAGAGAGTGTTTGGCTAAGCTATTTGACTGCTTATAAGGTGCTTATAAGTTATATAGTATTTTTCTCTTAGAGTGTGTTTGATTGGAGGGTGAAAAATGAGATGAAATTTTAATTTAATGGAATTTCAATTCTCACCCCACCCCCTAAGAATTTTAATTCTTTGATTTCAAGGAAAATCTTCACTTTTTGAACTAAAATAGAATTCGAATTCTTTAGAAAAAAAAAATTATTTGATAGAATTTCTTAAAATTTGAGTGAAAAATGAATTTCATCCTCATTTTTCACCCCTATCAAACGCACTATTAGGTGTTTGGCAACACCAATTAACTTAAAAGTTATCTAATTTAAACGTTACTACAATAGCAATTGAAAAAATCTTGTGCCCCCAACTTTTGTAAAAATGCTATCACCAGTTTATTGCATTGACCGACTAATTTACTATTTTTCTTTCAAACATTTTCAATATTTACGCCCCTTGTCCCTGCTATCTCTTCTCCTCCAATGCTTTCTTCTCCCATTTTCCCTTCGCTTTTTTCATTACCATCGTTGTCGCCTCTCTTCTAGATCCGTTGTTGCCGTCATCCAGCTGGGTTGTCGCAAGTTGCTGTTTGTCCCTCCCGTCGCCCAAGCTCTTTTGGCCACCACCATTGGCCATCTCTGTCACCCCCATTGGTCACTTCCCATCAGCCATCGACTATTGTGCTTCTCTCTGCTATATATATATATAAAAAAAAAACACAAGAATAGACATAATATATATATATATATATACAAATAACAATATATTACATATATAATACACTTTTTGCCTACTATTTTGGGTTTGTTTGTTTTGAGGATGGACAAGAATATATAAATTCTTATTAATAATTTTATATAAGAAGAAAATTAGGTTCATTTATTAATAATCTTTGAAAGAAAAGAAGAACAATGACCAAACCGGGCCATTGTCCATGTTTGACTCTAACCGCATGCACTGCCTTATATCACTGATGATGCAATGAACCAAATCCAAAGAGCCAAAATCAGAACAAGGAACCTTCGCGCACAATCCCCCAAAACAGTCCTCCATTTATATGGACCCACGCACTCGGTTAATGTATATACAGATAACAATATATTATATGTATATATATAACATATATAATACATATAGTAATATTGTATTAATATATTTTTAAAAATTATGTATAATTTATTAATATTTAATAATAAAATTTTATATTATTTAACATTATATCTATTTTGGTCTTTTTATCAAGTTTTGATAGTTTATCAGTTTTTTCAAACCAAAGACATAATTATTAATTGATAGTTTAAAATTACATTTATCTAAATACATTATCAGGTTAAACATTATCTAACTTTTAACTTAAAAGTTATGAAAAAAAAAGTAAGCCAAACACTCCCTTAATTAGGGAAAAAAATACTCCTTTTCAACGTAAAAAATTGTTTTGACTTTCATCCTCCAGTGCATTCAAATTAAAAATTGTAATTAACACTTATTTTTCAAACCCCACAAGTCACGCACAACTATAAACTCCACACCAAATGGTACTATGTTAGGCAGAAAGAAATAAGAAGGTTAAAATGTCAATTTCTAAGGCGATGTACAACTCTTGACTTTAGTAGCAAGTTGTTCAAATGCGGGACCTAAAGGGAGGGACAGGTATGATGATATTGATGTTGAAATAGGGTGGTAGAGGGGTCCCTGGCAATGGCATTCGAGGAGGAGTGATCTGTGGAGATGCTCCTGCCAAGCCATTTTCAGACTACCAATTGGGTTTGGATGGATTCCTTCGTCCCATCTTTTTAGGATAGTTTTTATACGTAAATTTGAGTCTGATTTGTTATTTGTTGGCTAACGTTTTACGCAATATATTCATCAAAAGGGATAAATTTCGGCCACATAAAGACACTTTTGTTACTTGTAGATACACGTGTATCAACAGAATCACACACACACTCCAATGACAAAAATACTACTCCCTTAATTGTAAAATTATCTTTCCCTTCTCTCGTCGTCTCTTCTCTTGTTTTCCTCCTCTTCCTTTGGCCGCCCACCTTCCTTTGGTCGCCTCGCCTCACCGCTCGTGGGCCTATTGGTGTTGTATTCTCTCTCTCCAATATCGTGATATTTTAATTATTAAAATATGACGATATATCATTTTTGTAAAATTATTAGTAATTCTCTATGTAGAAGTAACAAAACTCCTCTTATAATATACCAGAAAAACGTTGTTGATATGATGTTATCATTTTTTTTCTATCTTTTTAAATTGGGGTTACATCACAAGTGATTATTGAAGTAATAATTGGATATTGAATTTAAATTAGTAATTTTAAATTTTAGTGTAATGAGAATTGATGGTGGTTGGAATTGATTATTAAAATTTGTTTTGACGAAAGAAAAGACAAGGGTTAGCACCAATGAATAGTATGTAATGAAAAAATATCAATCGGATTCATATTTTCTTGCCCTTTATATAAGTTTAATGAGGTGAAATAAGATGCATTATTTTTAAAATTCCTAAACTTGACAAATACGAGTTTGATGGAAGATTTGTTTAATCAAATTTGGATAATAGAAAATTTAGTGTATATGTATTGGATTTTTTAAAATTAATATTTGAGAGTTAAATCCGTTGATTTTTATCTTGAATCAAGAGGGTGTAATATAGGGGTACATACCATTTTTCTTTTGTTGGTTAATAAGAACAAATAAAGATATAAATCCCATTGTTTTGTGGAAATAATTTAGGTTGAGTTCTTTTTATTGTTTTCATATCATTTTTAGTTTTTATTTTTTAAAAAAATTAAAATATGTTTACTTTGTTATTTTTTAAAAATGCATTTTCAAAAATAAGAAAAACATTTATAAAGGAAACTCAGTTGTTGTGATTGTTTTCAATCAAAACAATCTCTAAATTCAAAACATGAAAAACACAATCCATATTACGTGTTTTCGCTCTCCTCATTCATTTTTCCCCTTTTCCATTGTTTTCCTTATCCCTTTCTTTCAAAGCCATCACCACCGCCACTGCCACCGCCATCACGATCATCATCTCCCAGATATGTCGCCTCTAACAAGCAATTAGCAAACAATCTCCCAGATCTGTTACCTCCTCTTCCTTCTCCCTTCAAAGCCATCACCATCGCGACCATTGTCAACTGCCGTTTAATGACAATCATTGACCGCCATCTCTGTCGCACCCATTCTTCTCTTCCTTCTCCCTTTCAATCCATGATATATATGTATGTATACACGATTTGTATTTGGCTGGAGATTTAAACTTAGATCTATAGAGATTCGATCGTTGCATGTTGTTGGTTTTTTGGTATGTTGGTCAATTGGGGTAAGGGTGTTGGGTGGTTACATTTGATTGTCGAAAAACACCGCTCATGGTTACCGGTGACGACTGCTAGTGTGTTTTTTAATTTTGATCAAAAATTAAAAATCAAATTTATGAAAATTCACCTATTAAATTTGGCCCATTTTTGTGTATGTTAACTCCTTTAGCTTGACGTTTCTAATGGTAGACTCTGATTGTGTGAATGTTTGATCGGTGGTGATTGTCGGCGACAGAGTAGACGCAAGGTGTTAGAGAGAATAGAAGAAAAAAAGAAAATAAAGAAGAAAAATCTATTCTTAAAAATTAAAAATAAAATTATATATTTATTTAATATTTAAAAATATAGTATAACATATAGAAAATATAGAATAACACATAGTATACTATTAAATATATGACACATATTATGTATAATAATATTTAATATAAATTATCACTTAAATGTCAGTAATTCATTAATCAAATTTATTGTTTTGATTTTAATAGTATAATTTTATTAAAAATATTTAATTTTATAATTTAATAATCCAATTTATTGAATAAAATGTGATACAATAATTTTTCTCAAAATTTCAAAGTAAATGTGTTTTTTAGTTTTTTATTTTAATAAATAATTTTTTAAAATGATAAAAAGAATACGTTTTTAATTTTTTTAAGATAAATTATCAAAATAAAAAATTAAAAATAAATTTAAAACTCAAAATTAAAAATTTAAAACACAAAAAGAACACAATCTTAATAATTTTATACTTTTGAGTATTCTCCAATCAAATATCACTAATGAAGTTGTCCTTTTAGTCTTAGTTGTTGTTATTAGCAAGTTTTAGTTGAGCTAACGACAAGACAAAATAACTACTTTCTAAATGTCTTGAATATATTTGTTTGTCACGCCGTCCCATCTATTTCATATGAAATTAAATTATGTGATCGTACATCTTTCAAATTTTAGTTCTTTTACTTGTATGCCCTTAAATTTTTATTTTTATTTTTTATCAAATCAAATTTTGAACTTTCTTAAAATGGTTAGAACATCCCTTAGAAACAATGTTAATTAAACTAAATTAAATTAAAAAGTTATCTCTAATATCTATTTAATTAAGTTAAATTTAACAAAAAATAAAAAATAAAATAGAGCAATTGTCATCTCCAACTAATATAATGGGTTCTAGCAAACCTAGAAAAAAAGAGAAATAAGATTGACTCAAGCAATATTTCCTATCCCGTTCCCTATTATATTAAAAATAATTCACTCTTTATTCTAATTTTGTTTCGAAAATTGTGTCTATTCTAACAACATTTCTTTATTATCTTTTCTATTTGACTTCCTATTTCATGTATTTATTAATAAACTTCAATTCCATTTATTTTAACATACACATAATCAATAATTAAATATACAAAATAATCAAATATACACATATACAAAATTAATAAGTAAATACACAAATTAATAATATACACACATACACAAAATTAATAATTAAATACACAAATCAATGACCAAATATACATTATCACTCACCAATACAAAAATAAATATAACAGAATCTCAAAATCACAAACCAGGTTGATCTGCTTCTCGACGTTGCTAAAGAAGACGTTGTCACCGTCGGTTCTGCTCGTTGTTACTGTCTCCGCTGCTACTCGTGGCTATTGGTGCCTCCACTAGTCACTGCTGTCGTCAGATGTGATGTCTACAACTCATCCACCTTTGCCTTTGCCTGCAACTCGTCTTCTACAATCGATTTAGCCTTCACGCGTCTACTCGACCTTTTCCTGCGTTGATGGTCAGTGTGGGAAGAGAGATGGTGATGAGAAATCATACGCCAATGTTGGCAACCCATTTTAGCTTCGCCAAAAATTTGGCGATTGGAGATGTTGATGGTGAGTGCTGCAGGAAGAGAAAAATCGACATTCGTTCGCTAAATTTTGAGATGGAGATTGAGATTACACAAAGCTTATCGATAGGTTCAAACACAATTGAATGACAAAAACACCCCTTACTCAATTACGAAATTACTTTTTCCTTCCCTTGGCCGTCTCTTCTCTCATTTATCTCCCTTTCTCTTCGTTGCTTTTAGCAATCCTCTCTCGCCACCTTCCTCTAACTGCCTCGCGACCTCGCCTCTCGCAAATCAATCGTCATTGCATCCTCCTTCTTCGATATCGTAATATAATTTCTGTAAAATTGTCGATAACCCATTATGTACAAATAATAAAACTCCTCCTGTGATATACCAGAAAAAACATTGTTTGATATGATGTTGACATTTTTTTTTATATCTTCTTAAATTAGAGTTACATCACAAGTGATTATTCAAGTAATAATTGGATATTGAATTTAAATGAGTAATTTTAAATTTTAGGGTAATGAGAATTGATGGTGGTTGGAATTGATTATTAAAATTTTGTTTTGACGCAAGAAGAGACAAGGTTAGCGCCAATGAATAGCATGTAATGGAAAAATATCAGTCAGATTCATATTTTCTTGCCATTTATATAAGTTTAATGAGGTGAAATAAGATGCATTATTTTTAAAATTCATAAACTTGACAAATACGAGTTCGATGGAAGATTTGTTTAATCAAATTTGGATAATAGCGAATTTAGTGTATGTGTATTGGATTTTTTAAAATTAATATTTGATAGTTAAATTTGTTGATTTTTATTTTGAATCAAGACAGTGCAATATAGGGGTACATACCATTTTTCTTTTGTTGGTCAATAAGAACAAATAAAGATATAACTCCCATTGCCTTTTAGAAATAATTTAGGTTGAGTTCTTTTTATTGTTTTCATATTATTTTTAGTTTTTATTTTTTTAAAACAATTAGAATATGTTTACTTTATTATTTTTCAAAAATGCATGTTCGAAAATAAGAAAAAAAATTTATAAAGAAAACTCAGTTGTTGTGATTGTTTTTAATCAAAACAATCTCTAAATTCAAAACACGAAAAACACAATCCATATTACGTGTTTTGGATCTCCTCATTCATTTGCCCCCTTTTTCATTTTTTTCTTATCCCTTTCTATCAAGGCCATCACCACCGCCACCGCCATCACGATCATCATCTCTTAGATATGTCGCCTCTAACAAGCAATTAGCAAACAATCTCCTAGATCTGTTATCTCATCTTTCTTCTCTTTATTCTCCCTTTAAAGCCATCACCGTCGCGACCATCATCAACTACTGTTTAATGACAATCGTTGACCGCCATCTCTGTCGCACTCATTCTTCTCTTCCTTCTCCCTTCAATCCATGATATATATGTATGTATACACGATTTGTATTTGGCTGGAGGTTTAAACTTAGATCTATAGAGATTCGACCGTTGCATGTTGCTGGTTTTTTGGTATGTTGGTCGATGGGGGTAAGGGTGTTGGGTGGTTACTTTTGATTGTCGAAAACCACCGCTCATGATTACCGGTGGCGACTGCTAGTGTGTTTTTTAATTTTGATCAAAAATTAAAAATCAAATTTATGAAAATCCACCTATTAGATTTGGTCCATTTTTGTGTATATTAACTCTTTTAGCTTGGCGTTTCTAATGGTAGACTCTGATTGTGTGAATCTTTGATCGAGGGTGATTGTCAGCGATGGAGTAGACGCAAGGTGTTAGAGAGAATAGAAGAAAAAAAGAGAAAAAAAAAAGAAAAAATAAAAAATAAAGAAGAAAAATCTATTCTTAAAATTTAAAAATAAAATTATATATTTATTTAATATTTAAAAATATAATATAACATATAGAAAATATAGAATAACATATAGTATATTATTAAATATATGACACATATTATGTATAATAGTATTTAATATAAATTATCACTTAAATGTCAGTAATTCATTAATCAAATTTATTGTTTCGATTTTAATAGTATAATTTCATTAAAAATATTTAATTTTATAATTTAATAATCCAATTTATTGAATAAAATGTGATACAATAATTTTTCTCAAAATTTCAAAGTAAATGTGTTTTTTAGTTTTTTATTTTAATAAATAATTTTTTAAAATGACAAAAAATACGTTTTTATTTTTTTTAAAATAGATTATCAAAATAAAAAATTAAAAATAAATTTAAAGCTCAAAACTAAAAATTAAAAATACAAAAAGAACACAATCTTAATAATTTTATATTTTTGAGTATTCTCCAATCAAATATCACTAATGAAGTTGTCCTTCTAGTCTTAGTTGGTGTTATTAGCAAGTTTTAGTTGAGCTAACTATAAGACAAAATAACTATTTTCTAAATGTCTTGAATATCTTTGTTTGTCACGCCATCCCATCTATTACATATGAAATTAAATAATGTGATCGTACATCTTTCAAATTTTAGTTCTTTTACTTATATGCCCTTAAATTTTTATTTTTATTTTTTATCAAATCAAATTTTGAACTTTCTTAAAATGGTTAGAACACCCCTTAGAAACAATGTTAATTAAACTAGATTAAATTAAAAAGTTATCTCTAATATCTATTTAATTAAGTTAAATTTAACAAAAAATAAAAAATAAAATAGAGCAATTGTCCTCTCCCACTAATATAATGGGTTCTAGCAAACCTAGAAAAAGAGATAAATAAGATTGACTCAAGCAATATTTCCTATCCCGTTTCCTATTATATTAAAAATAATTCACTCCTTATTTTAATTTTATTTTGAAAATTGTGTCTGCTCCAACAACATTTCTTATTATCTTTTCTATTTGACTTCCTATTTCATCTATTTATTAATAAACTTCAATTCCATTTATTTTAACATACACATAATCAATAATTAAATATTTAAAATAATCAAATATACACATATACAAAATTAATAAGTAAATACACAAATTAATAATCAGATACACACATACACAAAATTAATAATTAAATACACAAATCAATGACCAAATATACACTATCACTCACCAATACAAAAATAAATATAACAAAATCTCAAAATCACAAACCAGGTTGATCTGCTTCTCGCCGTCACTGAAGAAGACGTTGTCACCGCCGGTTCTACTCCTCGTTACTGTCTCCGCTGCTGCTCGTGGCTATCGGTGCCTCCACTAGTCACCGCCGACGTCAAATGTGATGTCTACAACTCATCCACCTTTGCCTTTGCCTGCAACTCGTCTTCTACAATCGATTTAGCCGTCACGCGTCTGCTCGACCTTTTCCTGCGTTGATGGTCAGTGTGGGAAGAGAGATGGTGATGAGAAATCATACGCCAATGTTGGCAACCCATTTTGGCTTCGCCAAAAATTTGGCGATTGGAGATGTTGATGGTGAGTGCTGCAGGAAGAGAAAAATCGACATTCGTTCGCTAAATTTTGAGATGGAGATTGAGATTACACAAAGCTTATCGATAGGTTCAGACACAATTGAATGACAAAAATACCCCTTACTCAATTACGAAATTACTTTTTCCTTCCCTTGGCCGCCTCTTCTCTCATTTATCTCACTTTCTCTTCTTTGCTTTTAGCAATCCTCTCTTGCCACCTTCCTCTAACTGCCTCGCGACCTCGCCTCTCGCAAATCAATTGTCATTGCATCCTCCTCCTTCGATATCATAATATAATTTCTGTAAAATTGTCGATAACCCATTATGTACAAATAATAAAACTCCTCCTGTGATATACCAGAAAAAACATTGTTTGATATGATGTTGACATTTTTTTTTATATCTTCTTATATTAAGGTTACATCACAAGTGATTATTCAAGTAATAATTGGATATTGAATTTGAATGAGTAATTTTAAATTTTAGGGTAATGAGAATTGATGGTGGTTGGAACTGATTATTAAAATTTGTTTTGACGAAAGAAAAGACAAAGGTTAGCACCAATGAATAGCATGTAATGAAAAAATATCAGTCAAATTCATATTTTCTTGCCATTTATATAAGTTTAATGAGGTGAAATAAGATGCACTATTTTTAAAATTCCTGAACTTGACAAATACGAGTTTGAGGGAAGATTTGTTTAATCAAATTTGGATAATAGCGAATTTCGTGTATATGTATTGTATTTTTTAAAATTAATATTTGAGAGTTAAATCCGTTGATTTTTATCTTGAATCAAGAGGGTGTAATACAGTGGTACATACCATTTTTCTTTTGTTTGTCGGCAAGAACAAATAAAGATATAAATCCCATTGCTTTTTGGAAATAATTTAGGTTGAGTTCTTTTTATTGTTTTCATATCATTTTTAGTTTTTATTTTTTTAAGACAATTAAAACACGTTTACTTCGTTATTTTTCAAAAATGCATTTTCGAAAATAAGAAAAAAATTTGTAAATGAAACTCAATTGTTGTGATTGTTTTCAATCAAAACAATCTCTAAATTCAAAACATGAAAAACACAATCCATGTTATGTGTTTTGGCTCTCCCCATTCTTTTTCTTCTTTTTCTATTTTTTTCTTTATCCCTTCCTTTCAAGGCCATCACCACCACCACTGCCACCGCCATCACGACCATCATCTCCTAGATATGTCGCCTCTAACAAGCAACTAGCAAACAATGTCCAGAATTTGTTGCCTCTTCTTTCTTCTCTTCATTCTCCCTTCAAAGTCATCACCCTCACGACCATCGTCAATTGCCATTTAATGACAATCATCGATCGCCATCATCGCCACTGCCACCGCCACCACCATCGCCATCACCGCTGCAACCATCCTTCTCTTCCTTCTCCTTTCAATCCATGATATATATGTATGTATACACGATTTGTATTTGGTCGAAGGTTTAAATTTAGATCTATTGAGATTCGGCCGTTGGATGTTGTTGGTTTTTTGGTATGTTGGTCTTTTGGTATGTTGGTCGATGGGGGTAAGGGTGTCGGGTGGTTACTTTTGATTGTTGGAAACCACCGCTCAGGGGGTAAGGGTGTCGGGTGGTTACTTTTGATTGTTGGAACCACCGCTCATGGTTGCCGATGGTGACTGTCAATGTGTTCTTTAATTTTGATCAAAAATTAAGATCAGATTTATGAAAATTGGCCTATTAAATTTGGCTCATTTTTGTGTATGTTAACTCCTTTGGCTTGACGTTTTTAATGGTAGATTCTGATCGTGTGAATTTTTTGACCGGTGGTGATCGTCGGCGATGGAGAAGATGCAAGGTGCTAGAGAGAATATAAGAAGAAAAGAGAAAAAAAGAAAACAAAAAAAAAAGGAAGGAAAAAAAGAAAGAAAAATATATTCTTAAAATTTAAAAATAAAATTATATATTTATTTAATAATTAAAAATATAATATAACATATAGAAAATATAGAATAACATATAGTATATTATTAAGTATATTACACATATTATGTATAATAATATTTAATATAAATTATCATTCAAATGTCAATAATTCATTAATCAAATTTATTGTTTTGATTTTAATAGTATAATTTCATTAAAAATATTTAATTTTATAATTTAATAATCTAATTTACTGAATAAAGTGTGATACAATAATTTTTTTCAAAATTTCAAAGTAAATGTATTTTTTAGTTTTCTATTTTAATAAATAGTTTTTTAAAATGACAAAAAATACGTTTTTAATTTTTTTAAAATAGATTATCAAAATAAAAAATTAAAAATAAATTTAAAACTCAAAACTAAAAATTAAAAATACAAAAAGAATGCAATCTTAATAATTTTATATTTTTGAGTATTCTCCAATCAAATATCACTAATGAAGTTGTCCTTTTAGTCTTAGTTGGTGTTATTAGCAAGTTTTAGTTGAGCTAACTATAAGACAAAATAACTACTTTCTAAATGTCTTGAATATGTTTGTTTGTCACGCCATCCCATCTATTACGTATGAAATTAAATAATTTGATCGTACATCTTTCAAATTTTAGTTCTTTTACTCATATGACCCTTAAATTTTTATTTTTATTTTTTATCAAATCAATTTTTGAACTTTCTTAAAATGGTTAGAACAACCCTTACATAAGAAACAATGTTAATTAAACTAAATTAAATTAAAAAGTTATCTCTAATATCTATTTAATTAAGTTAAATTTAACAAAAATAAAAAATAAAATAGAGCAATTGTCATCTCCAACTAATATAATGGGTTCTAGCAAACCTAGAAAAAGAGAGAAATAAAACTGACTGGAGCAATATTTCCTATCTCGTTCCTTATTATATTAAAAATAATTTACTCTTTATTCTAATTTTATTTCAAAAATTGTGTCTGCTTCAGCAACATTTCTTATTATTTTTTTTATTTGACTCCCTATTTCATCTATTTATTAATAAACTTTAATTCTATTTATTTTAACATACACATAATTAATAATTAAATATACAAAATAATCAAATATACACATATACAAAATTAATAAGTAAATACACAAATTAATAATCAGATACACACATACACAAAATTAATAATTAAATACACAAATCAATGACCAAATATACACTATCACTCACCAATACAAAAATAAATACAACAAAATCTCGAAATCACAAACCAAGTTGATCTGCTACTCGTCATTGCTGAAGAAGACGTTGTCGCCGCCAGTTCTACTCGTTGTTACTGTCTCCGTTGCTGCTCGTTGCTATTGGTGCCTCCGCTAGTCGCCGCTGTCGTCAGATCTGATGTCTGCAACTCATCCGCCTTTGCTTGCAACTCGTCTTCTCCAGCCAATTCAGCCTTCACATGTCTGCTCAGCCTTTTCCTGCGTTGATGGTCATTGTGGGAAGAAAGATATTGATGAGAAATCGTTCACCAATGTTGGCAACCCATTTTAGTTTTGCCAAAAGTTTAGCGATTGGAAATGATGATGGCTGAGTGCTAATGGAAGAGAAAAATTGACATTCGTTCACTAAATTTGGAGATGGTGATTGAGATTACACAAAACTTATCGATAGGCTCAAACACAATTGAATGACAAAAATACCCTTTACTCTATTACAAAATTACTTTTTTCTTCCCTTCGGCCTCCTCTTCTCTCATTTATCTCCCTTTCTCTTGGTCGCTTTTAGCAATCTTCTCTCGCCACCTTCCTCTCGCTGCCTCGCAACCTCGCCTCTCACAAACTGACTGTCGCTGCATCATCCTTCTTCGATAATTTCTGTAAATTTGTCAATAACCGTTTATGTACAAGTAATAAAACTCCTCTTTTGATATACCAGAAAAACATTGTTTGATATGATGTTGTCATTTTTTTATATCCTTTTAAATTTAAATTACATCACAAGTGATTATTCAAGTAATAATTGGATATTGAATTTAAATTAGTAATTTTAAATTTTAGTGTAATGAGAATTGATGGTGGTTGGAATTGATTATTAAAATTTGTTTTGACGCAAGAAGTGACAAGATTAGCACCAATGAATAGTATGCAATGAAAAAATGTAAGTCGGATTCATATTTTCTCGCCCTTTATATAAGTTTAATGAGGTGAAATAAGATGAATTATTTTAAAAATTCCCAAACTTGACAATTACAAGCCTGATGAAAGATTTGTTTAATCAAATTTATGTAAGTCGGATCCCATTGCTTTTTGAAAATAACTTAATAATTTTATATTTTTGAGTATTCTCCAATCAAATATGGCTAATAAAGTTGTCCTTTTAGTCTTAGTTGGTGTTATTAGCAAGTTTTAGTTGAGCTAACTATAAGACAAAAATAACTATTTTCTAAATGTTTTGAATATGTTTATATGTCACGCCATCTCATTTATTACAAATGAAATTAAATGATTTGATCACACATCTTTCAAATTTTAGTTCTTTTATTTATATGCCCCTTAAATTTCTATTTTTATTTTTTATCAAATCAATTTTTGGATTTTCTTAAAATGGTTAGAACATCTCTTACTTAAGAAACAAAGTTAATTAAACAAAATAAAATAAAATTAAAAAGTTATCTTTAATATCTATTTTGTTAAGTTAAATTAAGTCAAATTTAATAAAAAATAAAAAATAAAATAGAGCAATTGTCATCTCCAGCAAATAGAATGGGTTCTAGCAATGTTCACTATCTCGTTCTCTATTATATTGTAAATAATTTACTTCTTATTTTAATTTTACCTAAAAAATTATGTTTTCTCCAGTAACATTTTCTATTATTTGTTTTTATCTAACTCCTTGTTTCATTTATTTATTAATAAATTTTAATTCTATTTATTTAACGTACAAATAATCAATAATTAAATTAAATATATAAAATAATTAAGTACACACATATACAAAATTAATAATAAAATAGACAAATTAATAATCAGATACACACACATACAAAATCAATAATTAAATATAAAAAATAATTAAATACACAAATCAATAATTAAATACACACTATCACTCACTAAGTTATGGAACACAACTATATCAATTATCTTTATTCACCACCATCTCATGAAATTTCTCCATGTGAAGATGGTGTTCAAACTTTATTTCATCATTACTCCGCCAAGGGATATTATTCACTGCCGGTCCCAAGCCCGGATAAAGGAGGAGGGTTGCGTTAGGTAGCCGACAGCCAGCGTAAAATCTAGTCGGATCCAAATATGAATTCTAAACAAACTATCTATTGGGATGTAACCCACATAGAAGTCTAGAATTCATGTAGCCAACCCCACATAGTGGAATAACGGTTGGATATGATATATGTTTATCACTCACTAATACTAAAATAAATATAAAAAAATCACAAAATCACAAACTAGGCTCATCCGCTCCTCGCTATCATCGAAGAAGATGCTGTTGGCATCGGTTCTGCTCGTCGCCACTACTGTCATTGCTGCTAGTCGCTATTGTTGCCTTTGTCGGTTGTCGCTGCCACTAGATCTAGTGTCTGCAACTCGTCTGTCTTCGTCGGTCGATTTCACCTTCGCCTTCGCCTGCAACTTGTCTTCTTCGATCAATTCAGCCTTCGCACGTCTGCTCAACCTTTTGTTGCATTGATGGCCATTGTGGGAGGAGAGATGGCGATGAGAAATCGTTCGCCAATGTTGGTGACCCATTTTAACTTCGACAAAAATTTGGTGATTGGAGATGGTGATGGCGAGAGCTACTGGAGTAGAAAAATTGGCGTTCGTTTGCCAAATTTGGAGATAGCAGTTGGGATAAGAAACTATTGGAATCAACCTAATAAGACAGCCCAATCATCAATTATGGATTTCAATGAACCATAGTCAGTATTTTTGAGTTCTATTTTCTATTTTGCATTAAAATTGACTTAATTTAACTTAATGAAATCGATATTAAGGATAATTTTAATTTATAATAGTTTAACTAACTTTTTTACTTATGCAACGTTTAGAGTTCAGTTTTTTGAGGGTGTCATGGTCTTTTTAAAAACAGATCAGAAACTAATTTGACTAAAAATAAAAGTTTCTAAGATATACAAAAAATTTACTTATCAACTTTAGTAACCAAATTGGTATTGTGACTAATTTTGAAAAAGTTTTAAAGATTAATTGGGCAAATTTAAGATTTCGAAACATTCCCAAGTCAAATTATCAAAATTTAAAGAGTATACGGTAAGTCTACTTCTAAAACAATTTTAAAAGTAAATAATTTTTATTTTAGAAATTAAAAAAATATTCAATGACTATTTTTTATCCAATAAAAATAAAGATAAAAAATTAAATACATTGCTTGAGATGAATAAAGATAAAGGGAAACAATAAGTAAATATTAGAAGAAGGAATTCACAATGCAAACAAAGTGGAAGTACTATTATTTTGGGTTCTCACAGGAATAACTCATTTGAATGTTTTAAACTATAGCTGTTATATAGTTAGTGGGAGTTTACGAGTTAGATCTTTAGTTGTTGAGTTTCATAATTAACCTTCTTTTATTGAAATTAAGGGGTCGAGCAATGGGGACCCTTAAAGTGAGATTTCATCTTTTTTTTTTTTTTTAGTACTGTTATTTTGGTGGAGTTTACCTAAAATACATATTTCTGGTATGATTCGTATCCAGTCATATTTTCAAGTAAAATTTGATAATTGCTTTGAATGTGTAAGGTTGAGATGAGCTCAGATGCACTCCAATCTAGAGAAAGGGCAATCATGTCAGGGAAGACAAAAGGTCACCCACTCACCCGGCACCAAATTGAATTGAAGCCCTTTAACTCCATTGCTTCGGTTTTTGATTTAAAAATGTCAACACAATTATGAATCTCATTATTCCACCCGTGGATTTGTTGGCCAGCAAACCGTCAACATTGGATGTTAAAACAATGGGCGAAATGTTACTTTAAAGCTTCATTTGTTTATTCTGTGAGTTGATGTTAGATGCTTTTACCTCGAATAATCGATCTCGTAAGAACAAATCAAATCAACAGAAAAGGAAAGAAAACTAAATACAAACAAAAAAACAGAGAACGAAAAGATCGAAGGGATCGAACAAAACAAAAATAGAACAGAACCTCTAAAAAAAGGCGATAAAATTAAAAAAAAAGATCAAGCATTTATACTGGTAAAAGGATATTTTACATAAGGGTGAATTTACTCCGCTATCACCGAAGACTACTAATTTGGGGACGGGTGTACTAGTACGCAATCACTACGTGTCTATCTTAGGAAGCGCCACGTGTCCTCTAGATCTCCATCAGAATCTCTATGCCAGATTTGAATTAGACGAGAGAGACCCGATCAATCAAGATTCTCTCCAACGTTCTCTTTCGAAGGTTATCTTATTTCATTGGAGTAAGCTTTACACCATCTATAAATAAAGATCAACCTTTACAAGTATGAACATCTAATTATCGAGTGACTTAACATTTCGAATATTTTTTCTTACTGATTTGAGCGTCGAAATCCTCCTAGAGGAATAAAGCCCCGCTCTTGCGGGTACTTGATTCAAAACAGATCTCGATGATTTATTCAGTATCACCACACATGAAGAAGAATATAAAAATTTACGTGTTTGAATTCGAACTAACCCTTACGCATGGCAAGAGTTAGCACCTCTAGTCAATATAATATATCGTGGCCACCACTACAATCATTACAAAATTATACAAAGTTTTCGTCAAATTACAAGCTCCATGATTCTAGAACATTTCTAATTCTCAATTTTCACTATCTCTTCCCAATAGAGTGATGCGCACAAAGAAGAGAATCAAAACCTAGGGTTTTTAGATCGACGATTGCTTCTAATTTCATGAATGCTCGATTATAAATTTTCTCCGATTTGTTGCTTTATATACATGGGCAACGGGATACAGATGTAATTAATGAATTTAACGAAATACACAGGGTTGGGCTGGAAACACCAACCCCGTGCCATAGCTGTAGGAACAAGTTGGGCAAATCAAATACCTGGGTGTTGCTCATCCGGTCCCAACGCCAATATCATACATCCCGGGCATGTCAAATTAAGTTATCGGGGCAACCGGGTAGACCTGAGCTAGCAAGTTTAGTATACTATTTTGATTTTTTATTGTATATTGAATATTTTTTTACCATTCTATTAAAAATCATACAACAGACTAGAGGTGTTAAATGGGTTAGACAGGTTGTGGGCTAGCCTGGCCCGTCTGTCTGGAAACCCGGCCCGATACAACTTGGTATTGCAGGCTCCGCCTATGACCCACGGAGCACGGCCCAGCACTTTAAAATTAAAAAAAAAATGCTAAAAGAATTACACAAAAGAAAGTTTAATAAATTAAATATCATTAGTTATTATTTTTTTTAAATGAAAAATATAATTATGTTTACAATAATTTTGATTTTAGATTTAAGCACATCCTAAAACATAAAATAAAAAAATGCAGAATAACACAATAAGATTTTTTTAAAATCCTTTTTATAAATGATTATGCAGCCAAGTGTTATAACTGTTTAAAATAAACAAGAGAAAACCAAATATGTCACCACCATGGCAGCAACAACGCATGCACCGAGACACCGAACACAGCACAGCACCCACACTGACAAAACCATCCACCACGACACCCAAAACAATCCAAATAATCAATCTAGCTTCACCCTGCAGCCTCCAGCATCATCCTACATTTATTTATGCATTTAGCATAACATGGTTTGTTGTGGGCCTGGCGGGCTTGCTGGTCCTAGCTCATTTGGCCCATGGCCTAGTTTGACGCAGCTTGGCCCACATAATCATGAGGGAAAATGCTAGAGAGGTTGACGGGTTTATCGAAAGGGGGCAAAAAGACTATTTTGCCTCCACGCCCTGCTCTTCCCCTCCTTCTACCATGGATTCCCTCCTGCTCTGCGTGTCACCCATGCCTGCTATGCCCGTCGCTCGTCTCTCCGCCGCGCCTCGCTGTAGTCGCCCGGCCTCGTCTTTGTCGTCGCCCTGCCTCGGCTCGACTTGTCGACAGTCGTTGCATTGACTATCGGCGAGGCGGGGCAGTGATGGCGGCGAGGCAACAGAGGCGAGGCCAAACAACTGCAGCGAGGCGCGGTGAAGAGGCGAGCGACAACAATGGCAGGTAGAGGAGGTGCAGAGCGAGGGGGGGGCAATGACCCACTTTACAAATTCGTAAAGCGGCGCGGGAGTAAAATTGTCATTTTGCCTCCTCTCTGTGACTCGGTTGGTAGGCCTGTCGGGCCCTATAGAGCGACTCATGATATCGTTCTCTCTAATAAATCATCGATCCAGCTGAAAAATCAAAATGAAGGAACCCACACAAAGCTACCATAAACGGGTGATGTATCAGTATTGCCATTTTGAGACTCTTTAGTACTTAATGAAGAGCTTCCAGTGAAAAAATAAATTAAAAATAAAAAAGAATGAAGAGCTTCAACTTAAGAGACAAAAAGGGAAGAGAGGCACCGACTCCGACGTGGTACAAAAAAATTTGAAAATGATTCTGGAAATTCGACATAGAGAGGATATTTTGTTCGCACCGGCGATTATCAAGTTGTACCGTTAGATTTTGAAATCACCGGCCGTGGGTGGACGGACACCCACGGCCGGTGACCGGGATCCAGTTTCACGTTTCGACTGTAGTCTAGTCTATCTGGGCAAGCGATGGGTAATATGTCATCAATGTGTGTAATATATACAAGTGTTATTACGTATTCCCATTAACTGGTTTTGTGGGCTGTTGGATTTTGATCATTTCAGGTTTCGAAATTGAAGGGTTTGGAGATATTGGTTTTCGCGGGAAGAAGGTGGCGAAGAGATCATAGATCAGGTTTCTTTTTATTGCTGCTCTGTTTAGCTGTTCCGGATTTAATGCTTTGTATTTAGCATGCAACCCGTTCAATTTTTTCCTTTTTTTAGAGAATTTTTGATTTTCTAGGTTTGTTTTCCTGGTTTCAGAAACAGAAACAACGGAAACTTTAGGGAAAACAAGATTTGATTCACCATTAACAGGGGGGAAATTGAATATGTTGATTCGTGGAACGCTTATTTTATTGAAGGATCAACAAGTGCATTTAGTCCTTGAAGAACAATTTAGTTGTAGTATAGGAACATTATTGCAATATACCCTATGCTGTGCTACAGTTCCTGTTCCCCAGTGCACGAGACTCCTTTCTTTGCAAGGTTCGGGCAGTGTCGTATTTGTATGTAGCTTTTTTCTCTTGTTTTTTTGCAAAGAGGTTGTTTCCATTTTGGCAGTAACATTTTTTTTTTGCTACAGTTGCCCGTATTTGGATAAAATAGCCTCCAAAGTTGTTGTCTAGCTTAGCTTGTGAAGCTTCCTCCACCAGGACATTCCCTATCCAAAGTTAAAAGGTAAACAGATAACGGGTGTTAGTGATTGGTTGTTGGATATTTTTTGCCCCAGTTAGCTTTTTTAACTGAATAATTCGTAGGCAGTTGAATAACATGTACATCAATCTACTTTAATTTTAAATGGAATGTAAATGACCTGAAAATAGTGAATAATGTTAGACGTGGATTCTTGTTTCTTCCTGTAGATGACGAGTAAGACTTGGTTGAGATAGTTTAGAACTTTTGCAAAAGCAACAGTCTTGGTACTGCCAAGCAGGAAAATTGATTGTCTCCATTCCGCCACTGGTATTGCACAGTGTAGAGTACTCGGTTGATTACGAAATCTCTCTAGTGTAGTCAAACTAGGATAAATTACTGACTAGGCAAGGTGTCCTAAATAGATTGAGGCAAGTGCTTCGTACAAAATTCTTGGTAGGACCAGAATGTGGAAACTTGAAGATACAGTTGAGTTTACATAATAATTACAACTGATTGCATTAGTTTCGGGACAACTTGTCCAAGTAGGAGATATCAGGTCATGGAAGAGAAAGAATGATGAGTTCAAGTTGGGAGGAAAACCTACTTTGTGAAAATAAATATGCAGCACTAGATAGGGTGCAGGCTTTGGGTTGAGGAAGACTTCGGAGTCTTTGAAACCCATCTGGTTCCTTGGTATCCGGATATCTCATAACCAAGATGCTGGGGGCTGACACAATTATTTGTGATTGCATTGTGTCTTAGTTCATGGTAGTTGTTCTCCCAAAATATTCACCCTTGGAACTGGAACATTCCTCACATAAATGTTCATGCTGAAAAGTCATGATTTAGGATAACTTTTTTTAAGCTCACTCACTTTCTGAAATTAACATTACTCATTCAACATAGAACAACAATTTTATAGAAGACAAGTTGGCTTCAAAGGAAAAACTATTGACACTTACTATAGGCATTATTCAGTTTCTACGGCATACTACTGATTCCCAAGAACTTCCTTAATAACTTACGCACTAGCATTCTAATAGGTACACTCATCACACCACTGCTGCTCTTACCTGGTTCCCTCATCCATCATGCTACTTTTAAGCCCACTGCATGTGTTTACTCTTCTCGGCAGCTTGAGTTGTTCATGTAAAGCTCTAATTGGAGACAAATGTCCCAACATACCCAAATCCGACTATGAAGAAAGCTCCAGCTTGCAGCAATAGATATATGAAGAAATGATCTTTACCAAAGAGTAGATCATAGATTGCGCAATGCAGCATAAACATGCCCATTAGAATCTCCAAGACATGGATCCTGTTTCAGAATTATAAATATCAAAATTATGCATTAGAAGATTCAACAAGGTATTATTGTCATATTCCAGAGACTAGAGAATAACATGCTTCTTGCTTTAATGATGAGTTCTTTTTTGGTTGAATGAATACTCAAGTGAATGATAGTGATGTATGTTTGACAAGTAATACCTTTCTCCGATTCGTGATCGTGGTTTCTTTGATGCTTTGGCATTGCCCTTATGCTTGCTGGTGTTCCCTAGCTTCTCAGTTACAACCCATTCATTGACTCGGTTGGCTTCTAGAAGTCCTATAATTGCTGCCTTAGATCGATGTAGAGACATTACATTCTCAAACAGGATCCAGAAGACAAGAAGATGCAAAGACCTATATCTCAATGAGCAAGCAATCTCCCATAAACAAATGTTATTTTGTGAAATATATAGGGATGTGACAGATATTTCAGATAATAGTTACCTGGGAGTGCAGACAGCATTCAGAATGGTAATGGTGGCTGGAATATATATGGCTATTGGTTTGGGAAGGTGGACTTCGGGAACTAAGATGCTTGCTGGTATAATAATGCAGTAAAAGAAGAAAGTGACCCAATGTGCTATTATTTTCCTCACAAAGAAGAATGCATAAATGACATGAAATTTCTTCCAAAAGGTCACTCTCTGCATAATATAACAAAGGTATTACATGAGTTTCCTTCGAAAAGAGTTCCTGAATAGGTTTAAGAAATATGATTTTAATTTCCTCACCTCACAGAAGATGATTTCCTTGGTCATTTTCCTGAATAAGTTTGCTGGGCCACATGACCAACGATGTTGTTGATACCGGTAAGCCTTGAAGGTGCTTGGAAGTTCGTTTTTGACCTATATAGAGAAAAATATGGTTTCTTGGTTTACTGAAGAACTCCAATAAATTGCAAGAAATTGTGAAATTAAAGGATGGACAAAAAAACTTACTGATAAGTCCCCTACGAAGACAAATTTCCAACCTTTAAGGCTAGCTCTGACTGCAAGATCCATATCTTCCACTGTGGTTCGATCTTTCCATCCACCAGCATCATTCACTGCTTGGATCCGCCAAACACCAGCTGTCCCTACAATTATATTCATGAAAATTCTTTCAGTATTATTTTTTTGAAATGGTTTCTTACTATCCACCCGAGAAATGATTCGTATAGTAGTAAAGTTCTAGTTTATTTTACCATTGAATCCAAAGAAGGAACATGTTGAGGAGCCAACTTCTTGTTCAACACTAAAGTGATAGTCTAGTGACATCTCTTGGAGACGGGTCATCAGGCATTCATCCGCATTGACTACAAAGTTCACAGAAAGCAATTAATCTGAAGATGAGTGGATAACAAATATGGCTAATTATTTGTGTGCATTTGGCATGTTTATTATTTTGGATTAGACACATGCATGGATGAACTAAAACTAAAAAAGTTATACTAATTGATAATAGAATAAAATTGCTTTGATGGGCCATCAACTATAAGGTCAAGGATAACCACCAGGTGCTCATGCAATTGGAGATTGGATTACTGTTAGCCTTACCAAATTTCCATCTGGCCTGAACCAAAGCCAACTCTGGATTCTCAAGAAGATAAGGTATTGTCCTCCAAAGAAAATCTTCATCAGGTTGGAAGTCTGCATCAAAAATTACTACAAATTCACAATCTTTCACATATTGTTTCTGCAGACCCTCACGTAGGGCACCGGCCTTGTATCCATGCCTGTTATTCCTTGTCTCATACTTGACATTCACTCCCTTTTCTATCCATTTCTGGCACTCCAGTTCTACCAAAGCCTGCACATACAAGCAAATGAAATCAATGCAAATATCCAAGTCTAATAGACTTTGATTGGAGGTTCTGTTGGGCAAAAGGAGATACCCTCAGGACTTCGTTGGTGGAATCATCAAGCACCTGAACAATGAAACGATCTGATGGCCATGAAAGTCCACATACAGCTCCAATTGAAAGCTTGTAAACCTAAAAAGAAGTAACTGGGGATTACTTGAAATTACTTATAAGTTTAGCTGTAAAAGTCTCTAGATAGTCATACTTAGGAACTATAATACATCCTGTCTGCCTGGTTATGGTTGGAGGATTTATGTGTATGGGTATGTAGTTTCTTTTGTAAAAGAGCTACATCACCCAAGTTTGTGATGATGGCACTAAAGTTGTTAGAACACAACATAATAACGACGTAACAATACAGTTAAAAATTAGCCAGATTTGGCCAACCACATGCTTATTTGTGTTTTATCAGAAAAGATGGTAATTATGGCATCTGATGAATATTCTTACCCATTTGCATTTTGCTGCCTTTGTTCATTTCCTCAGATGATGCTTGTAGATGGTTATGTCATGAAATGTCAACTAGGCATTTCATGCTGTGTTTGCATTTATAAGGTAGAGGATGATATCAGAGTTAGAGTTGTGGTCTATTACTAAATTGAGAAATGTCACAATTCCAAGGCATGTGCAATATGGACATATAACTCCCTAATATTTGAACATATAAGCATCTTGATTCATGAACATAGTTGTAAATTTTCATGCCATAGAACTGCAAACAATCTTTCTAAACCAGATATCTTGCTGTATGAACATTTTATAACTAAAAGATAATGATAACAACATAATTATTACTGTTGATGAAGCAATGCTAGAAATGCACTTCAGGACAAATTTTGACTATATTCACCCACAGATTTTTCTCAGCAAAAATTGGAACAGCTGAGGTAAATTGTTAAAATCATTGTCTTTTTTATTACCTCACATGTTGCTACAACTTTAACAAGCTCATGAACCAAATCCGTATAAATACTGGGATTCTTTCCTCACTGAGATTCTGAGCTAACATAATATGTTATAAATCAGGTAACTATCACTAATTATGTACGTACCCAAAAAAAAAACTAAATAAATTGGCTCAGAAGAAATATCCATTCCTGAATCCAGAAAGAATTTAATTATTGTTGATTGTTGAACACTGGAAAATCTTTTTCCTTTTCCATTTTGCAATGAACTTCTATAACATACCATGAATAGGAAAATAACAAGCCAAAAACTCTTTCAATTTAAATGTGCGCGATACTTGTGGATTGAGTGCATTGAATACGCAGATAACTTTTAGAAAACAGTGGAGTGAAGTTCAGTTTGCATACCTCCCTTTCATTGAACATAGGTATTTGAATCAACACCATAGGATAGCTTCTGTTGTGCTCTATATCCTCTTTCAGGGCTTCCAACTTGTACCTGGTATATCTTTTCTTCCCCAGCAGCTTGACACACAGGATTACGAAGGCCATATAAACACGTTCAACAAAAAGCATAATTGACATGCTCGCGCATATGTAAATTGCAACTGTTAGGAGCGGCACAACGACTGGAACTCTTATGCGCTGCCAAGCAGAGCTGAGACTGGCTGTAACATCATCTATCACTCCCATCTCGGGCTCTTGAAGCACTAAATTTCTCATGGTCACAGGTTTATGATAGGGAGAAAGAAGACCGAAATTTAGAGCTCAGAAAGATATAGCGAATTACTTGAGAGATGAGGCAACAGATTGATACTGGAAGCGCATCAAGATGTTGCAGTGCGTTTGGAGAGTACTGCTTTAAATAGAAATTGGCAAAATGAAGGTGAAGATAAAGATGCATTTTCGGCTTAGGTGGAAGAGTTCAGTACGTTTAGTAGAGTGATGCAATAAAGGTTTTAATAGTGGGAGACACCCGGTCTACATGCAAGTGAAGATACTGCAACGTATCACCTTGCTAGCTGGACTTCTGGCCTTTCCTGCCGACAATGCGAATGAGATATTTGAAGTCAGGTGACTTAGATTAAGCTCATTATTTGTGTTCTCATCTGTATTATTTGCTTACTATGTACACGAGGCAAATTAGCTTCAGACTCTTTCCTTTCTTTACTTGCCTTTTCTTTCTTTATTTATTTTCTTTTTTTTATCCAAAAAAATTGAGAGATGTTAGTGTACTTAGTTCTGGAATTGTGCAACTTACCACAAAAATTAGAATAGACATACATAAAGGAAAATAACATGCTTGCATTTTTTCCTTATCTTAAAGGCTTACATAAGTTGTATTTTCATGTTATATGGGTTGGTTTCACAATATCAACTCTATGATTGAACGCAACCATATTAATTATCTTCATTCACTGCCATCTCATGTAACATTTTTATATGCAGTTGGCGTTGGAATTTTATCTCATTCCTCAGAGTTGCATTAGGAAGAGCATTTGGTGAAAAATTTTGTCACATTGTTCTTTTGCATGGATTTGGATTGTCAATATAACTTTTAGAAGTCAATTGACATTGGAATGCCATGGCACCGACCCCAACGTTAGTATAAGGTGCAATTGATGACAATAATGACTTAAAGGCCTACATGTTCTATTTAGTTGATCCTGAATTTTTCTTTTCATTTTCCTTGAATTGTAACCAAGTAGATAAAAATATTTGAGCTTTAATTAATGGATGTTCTCATCATTTTGTTTCTTTTGAAGCCTTTGTTGTATGATTTGAAAAAATTAAATGGCTATTGAATAATTTAGATATGAGTTTAAATTGCAAAGTAGGCATTGGAAACCTTAATGAGCAAGTTGAGTCTATAATGCTTGATTGTGTTGACAAAAACCAATTATGGTTAATTTAACTACAATGGTCTGAAATACTGATGAGTGCATCAAATAAAGACATGCATTCATCAGAATTTTGCCAAGGTGCTGGTGCAAACTATCTTATGTGCATTTAAGCCAATTGTTGGCAATAAGGTTTAGCACCTTATTTAAGCTGTTGGTTTCCTCAAGAAATTTATTTGCTGTTGGAAGCTATGGAGCCTATGATTAACACGGAATCTGCAATTGGTGCCACCACAATCTACTGTTTAAGGTTGTTCTTTTGGAGTGAATTGAAACGCTATAATTGTGAGTAGAATTTTAGGAATTGACGTAAGTGCTTGATTCTGTAGTCACTTTGTTTGTTTGAGCCTCTTTGTGAGTTCTAGAGGAACATTTTAGAATCTAGTGGTTTTAAGTTAAGTAAATTGAAAATCAACTACATGAAATGCAAGTTTATTAAAATTTAAATGTGGATAATGTTATTGTGAAACTTGAATATCCAATCATTCTAGGAAAAACTAGTCCAAGATCTAGATACATTGGATCAGTCATCCAAAAAGATGGAGAGTTTGATGTGGATATTACCCATAGAATTAAGGCAAGATGGTTAAATTCCGATGTTTTATGTGTTAGTAAGATTTAGTTATAGCTAAAAAGAAAAATTTTATAAGACAAACAAGACCATATTTGTTGTATGGCACAAAATATTGGACAGTGAAGCGCTAATATGTGCAAAGTATGAGTTTAATGGAGATGGGAATGTTGTAATAGATGTGTGACTATACAAAAAAAGAAAGAAAAAAAATTAAAAATAAGGTTATTATTTGCAATAAGGTTGGAGTACCTTCTAATGAAGATAAGTTGGTTAGATAGAATTAAGATAGTTTGGTTATGTGACAACAAGTCTAGTAGTTATAAAGGTTGGAATGGAATGGAGAAGAAGAAGATTGGATGGAATGGAACAAGACTTTTAGCAAAGGAGGTAGAGGAAGATCAAGAAAAACTTGATGGGAGACTTTTAGGTATGATATGAGTGATAAGGGCTTTCCAAAAGATATGGCTTTGGATAGAAATGATTGGTGAGCAATAATTCATGTAGCTGACTGACTAAGTGAGATTAATGCATGATATATTGTTGTTTTTAGAGTTAAAAGGGCCTTATAGAAAGCCCATAGATAGAAATGATTGATGAGTAAGAACTCATGTGGCAGAGTAGGATTAGCACTTCATTTGTTGTTGTTATTATGAGTTTCATGTTTCTATTTCTTATTTAGTTATTGGCTGATTCAGAAAATGTTATGAAAAATAGCACAAGTACATTGCACCTTATGTGGCTCACATTCTTCCAATTCTTTTAAACTTGTTCAAGTATGGATCGGATGTACTTATCCTATTCTTTTGCTTGTATAATTTCATGTTAATTGACAGTTTGAAGTGACTAATGTCTCAGATTTTTTAAGAAAATAAAAAAGGTGCACGTGGCATCTAGCCGAAAAAAAGGTACAAATGGTACCTTGTGTCCCTAATCCTGCTCTTTCATAGTTTACCATGTTTAAATAGATAACAGTGAAGATTGGCTAATTCCCGTCTGTAAACATGGTAACTTGTGATTACTATGCAAATTTGGATGTATTTCACCATATTGACATTAACAGAGTGCTGTTAGTTCTGCCTGATTGATAGCTGCCAAAAGGTTTCTACCATTAAATTCAAGCTAGTTATTTCGTTTTCTTTTCCTATTATTTCTATTGGCCTCCCATATATTTATTATTTGCTTTCTTCGCCTTCCAAGTTGGGTGGCTTGTAGGTTGACATATATTATATTCAGCTTCCTTTCCTCTTCTTTCATTGCTTTTCTTATTTTTTGGGGTTGGGGTGGGGATTTGGGGGGGGGGGGGGGGGGGGTTGAATATTTTTCCTTTTCTGATTAGCAGACTTTATGCATTCCCATTCAATCTGGAAAGTCCTTTGGCACATAACATGGTCTAACAGGTCCTTTTGCTCCCCTCCCCCCTCCTGTTTCCACTTAGTAGATTCTTTTACCTAAAATAAGAAAAAAAATTAAAAAGGTTTTTGAATTGAATTCTGTGCTATGAATAATGTCTGCATGCAACTAAATATGGACTCTATTATCCTTGTATAAGGTCACTTATATTTTTTCTGACACAACATGCTTTTTTCTAGTTTCTTGGCTAGCTAGCTCGACTGATTTATGCCAAATTACTGATAACTTGCATCTTGAGGGTGAGCAATTGTAGCAATGCCAATGTTACTCTTTCGTGACTAGAAGGTCATGGGGTTGAGTTGTAGAACCAGTTCTTTTAACAAAGGGAGAGTCTGCATACAAAAACAACCCTTTATGACCCTTGCCAAGTGGGGGAGTTTTGTGCACTGTTGATCCCCATACAAATACTTGCATTTTTGCAGACAAATTTTATTTCAATTCCAACTTCCTGTGGAGGTGTCCTGTATATCTAAATTCAGTCTTATTCTCTGTTCTCTTTTCTATAAACTAATGTAATGTTATCTCATTTTGGTGTTCTGATATTTCAAATGAATTTGATATTGGATGATTATCATTTCTCCTCTTTTACATTTAGATTATAGAGCATCATGAATCTTAATTGTCCTAGAGCTTTTTTTTTTTGGATTGGAAATTGCCCTAGAGCTTAAACAGGGGCCTTTATCAACCAGACATGGACTTCACCTTCTACTGGAACTTGAATTTTTTGGTGGATTGGAGACAGGCTAGACCCCTCAATATGAATATAAATGCCTTTATGATTGATAAATAAATGATATCTTAGAAGTTATAACAACTACCTAGACCTTCATAAATGTGATTCAAGCATTTATGATATTTTCAATTGATTATGAACCTTAAGACATAAAAGGGGGAAGTCATAAAGTAGGGTCAAGGGTAACAGAGCAAAAAGTTCAGGCACCAACCCGGCAATGGCTTAAAGCTTAACTTTTAAGGGGTAATGGCATCTTATGTACTCATTAAATGGCTAATTCTGCTTTCTAGTAGGACCTCTATTTTTTGGTTTTACTGATCTTTTCTTCAACTGTCATTTTGATTTCTAAAGCGGTCCCTGTTGAATTTAGTTAATCACCCTGCCTTTCAATTATAACAAGTTACCAAATTGTTGAGCGGGTTCTTGATACTGTTATCTAATTCCTTATTTAATTTTAGATTGCCAGTTGGTATTTGCAGACTACAGAATCTGTTAAAGAAAAAGCTTGCTGCCAATAATTCTTATTCATATTATTAAATTGTTGAGCGGGTTTTTGAGGGTTTACTATAAATCACTATAATATATTTGTTTGTTGATCATACTTGTGCGTATATGTATCAAATTCATATGCATACAAGCTTAGTTGGTTTAGCTCAAGGAAAACAATGGTTCTGCCTGAATCAATGAACCTCAAAAGAGAACTTTGTTTATCCATTTTTTGGCTTATTGCCATATTTATATCTAGTTAGCGGTTGCAATTTGATGTAGACTCTGAGATACTAAGATGATGTATCCTTGCGGAGATTCACTATGTTCTTGGATTCTCACAATTTTTTTTCCCTTTATTGTTGTTTTGATTTGCATCACTTATAAATATTTTGATGCTTCCACATGGTAAGATTTCATCTTTACTTGATCAAGTTCTAGCTAAAAATTTTAACTTAGATTGCACATTTTTATTGCATTAGTTTGTAAAATTTGTATTCATTTTGAACTTGGGAAATCATAAACATGCTGCTAGGAATCTGTTCTACTGGAATGTATCAGAAGATAAGAAGCTCATTCTGACAGTTACGAAGACCTTATGTAGTTATTTAAATGTTCTGGTTGATGTTAAATACTGTATTCTCTGTTCCTGAGTTCTGTTACTCTGATATGAAACGAGTCTATTTTGATTTGTGAGTTACGTATGCACTCTGATATTTGATAACAGACTATTATACATGAGTCTTTTTGGCTTATTTTCCTTAGATATCATCTAATGCTTGTCAATAGAAATTTTGTTGCCAAACCTTTTTGCCTTCTTTTTTTTTTCCCTGAAAAGACAAGTGATTGTCGATTATAAACTCTAATTCTCTTGGATGTGAACTGTGGAAAATATTTTGCAGGATAGCTGGACTCGATACAATAACTTTTTGAGCCAGTTTACAAACTCTTTGAGGGGGCTTAATTCCAGTAATCTTGCGGTCTTCATCCCTGGTACACCTTTAATACCTTTTTATCATTTTGCTTTTCCTCTCTTGGCTCCTTAGTATTTTGGAAACAGCCCCTTTACAAAAATATAAGGGGAAAGAGTGTGTACAAATGTAATGTGATTCTCTCTTTTTAACACTTGACTCTGGCAAGGTCGAAAGACTCAATGCCCTTTTTATACATGGATGATTGCTCAGCTGCACTCGAATTTGGAAAATTCATTCAACAATTCAGGGGCTTATTAGCTGCGCTGGGTTGGGCTTGATTTTAACCCATTGAGTTAGAGGGTTGGGTGGTTGATATTTCAATTATGTTGACTGGTATTTGTTATAAAGAGAGCAAATGTTGGAGGCCTCCAAGGAAAGCTACTCAATGGGTTTGAGCAAATGTTGGAGCAAATGTGTTCTAAAGTTTACGAATTTGAGGTATAAAAATAATTTTTTTTGGTAAGTATAATAAGATTGTATATAAAATTAATTATTTACGTAATAAAAAATCTCATGTATTGAAAATGCAGTTTTGTGGAGTGGCAGCAATTATGGCGCTTGCCCTTGAGGTGCCCCTGATTTATCTGCATTTGCACCTGCACCTCTGTTAATCATCTCTAGGGTTTTGTTCTCTTGTCATCTTCACGCCTACTTGCAAGCATTGTTATGGTACAAAAACCCTAGATGACATGGCTAGACACTGGGTTCATCTCTAGGGTTTTTTTCTCTTGTCATCTTCACGCCTAATTGCAGGCATTATTATGGTACAAAAACCCTAGATGACATAGCTAGACACTGGGGTGCAGGTGCCAATGCAGACAAAAGTGGAATCTTGCTTCTCTCTCCCTCTCTCTCTCAAACCCATGATTGGTATGGGATTCAATTATGCTGCTCCAACATCCTAATACCAGAGGTATCAGTCAATTTCTTTTATTATCGACGTGCGGTATGTATTGTTCTACTACTTTGTTCTTTTCTTGTATTTTTTTCCCCTGATTTTTTGTTCCTTCTTTGCTTTTACAGAAGCCCTATGATTTTTGGTGCTAAATTTAATTTTATAACTAGTTGCTGTGAATTCTAATGTACTATAAAGCATTTCTCAAACAAGACTTAAATAATTTTATGTTTTTGAAATGTTATTTCGTATGAAAAATTTTATTTCATTCTTACATATTTTTGTAATATATAGTATTAATTTATTTATAGAAATATATTTAAAATAGTATTTGGTGTTGCTTCATATTGGTATTACACTACTAATAATAAGTTGGGTGTTTTGCCCTCTCTATTGTATTCACAACTATGCACAAACATGGTACATTAGGGATGGCAATGGTAACTTATTTTGTGGGTACTTATCAAAATTTTACTTTAATGGGGGAGGATTTGAGTATAAAAAAAATGTACATGGAAGGGTAGTGGCAAGGTATTTAAGGTACTCATTGGGTCATGATTTGTTAAGAGTTAATCCAAAACTGATCTATTAGTTTATTGGATCAAGGGCACTTGACCTGAACTTAAACATATTAAATAGTTAACATGTATAGATCATGTTGGCCCATTAATCTGTTTACTTGTTTAAATATTAATCAAAACATTAATAATAAAAATATATTAATGGGTCATAACATATCAATTTTAGTTTCGAATTTTGTGTTGACTCATCTAGACTTGTCTTTTTTTATTGGATCAGTTTCAAGTTTTTTTTTAGTTGATATGTTATCAACTTGAACGCAATAAGTTTTTCTCAGGTCAATCCAATAATAACCCAATTGATAAAGGTTGATCCAAATTCACTAATTTCATGTTAGTTTGGGTTGGATCATCAAATCAGGTGGTCTATTAAGAGCTCTAGGTGCGGGTAGGATGGCAGAAATAGAATTTTTTACCCATATCTTATCCCAATATAGTTGTGTGCGTATTTATTTATTTTAAATTTATAGATTTAAAAAAACCCTTAAACTAGAGGTAATCTTAAAAACTTGGAACCTAATTTAATAATAATTTTTCTTGCCTTTTATTATGCCATTGAACCAAGGTGGTATTTTTTTTTCACTTAATGTATTGGAATAATTTAAAATATTATAGTTATTATTTTTTAGTTTTTTTGTTCACCTTAATGTCAAATATTTTTTGTTATCAAAATTGTGAGGTTATTTAAATTTTAAATATAAATTTATTAGAATAAATATATCAGATATGTAGATATCCATCGCCTTTTGTGTATGGAAATGAAAGTTAAACAAAATATCTCGAAAATATAAATTTTAAGATAAAAATAAAAATTAAAACACAAATATGAGAATAGGCAGAAAAGTCACACTGTCATTGCCATGCCCATGGAAATGTAAATGAAGATGTCACCTTGGAATGGTCGTATTTGTGTGGTTTTATATCTTCATGTTCTTAATTATGTTAGGGAAATTAAATCATAGGTTGGACTTTTAGTCTGTGTAGAACGAGAATCGAATTCATAATTTTTTGTTAAATTGATATTTAACATATTACTTATTCAATTTCTTGACTTATCCGATGGGGCAAGATGTCACCTTGCTATAGTGCAATGTTGCGGGTTTAAGTAGTGTTCAGGCTTATATTATATTCGGATATAATAATCAATTAAGTGTAAGGACTGATAATATTGCTAAAACTACGTTAGTTGGGCCGGCTTAGTTTGAACGTCTAAGAAAGGAGGAAGTTAGAATGGTGGGTCGTTGCTTAATTCGGCCTCTTGGGCTTGGACTGAAGGTAAATGGGAATTGGGCTGGGCTGGGCTTGGTTTGTCTGGCTGTAACAACATTCTGTCAAACCCCAATGCTTTAAGATAACTACAAAAGGTTAAAACCCTAACGTATTGGCGTTCCTGATCGAGAAAAAGCTTCTCGGAAAACCCTAGCAAAAAATGGGGGGAAAGTGTCCGCACAGGAAGGTGAAGAAGAGAAGGTACTCTCACAAGACCTCTCGCCGCGCCAAGTTTCTCGTCAAAGATATCCTTTTCCATTACTTTCTTGCGTTTTCTATTCAAAATTTTCTCTCTTTTACGGTAATTCTGTTTGAGATTTTCGTTCTTAATGGCGATTTCCTTGACTATGGGTTGGGGTTGGTCACGTGACGATGCTGTGTATGAGGATCTTCAGAAGACAGACGAGCAGAGGAAGCCCTTGCCCGTTGATGAAGATCTTCCCGGAATGGGTCAATACTACTGCCTGCACTGCGAGTAAATTATCTGAAAACAATTTCTTTGTTTTTTTGGTACAATTTGGGTTTTCTTTTGGTTTAAATTTGTTTGCTTTGGTCGATCTATCCAGTCGATACTTCGCTAGTGTGGCCGTGAGGGATGAACATTTCAAGACGAAAAGACACAAGAAACGGTACGTACTTCTTTCTCTGTCTTTCTTTTTCTCCCTTTCTTTTTGGATGGAAGGGGAATGTGTACATAAATCTTCTGCCTTAAATCTGTTTAAAATATATTCAAGGAGCTAGTGGTAAATAACGATGCCGCCTTGCCAATTATTGCTACCGCCTGATCCTGACAAATTGCAGGGTTATTGTTGTTTCCCAAGATTTCCATCTTTAGTGGCCAAGCATACCATTCACAAAAAAAATGCACGTCATAAAAAGCTAAGCCAATATAGTACTTAACAAAGAAGAAGAAATAATAGGAAAACAATAGTGCAGAAAAGTAGACGGTTATTGTAGTAGAAGAAGAAGGAAGAAAGAGGGCGAGAGGGGCGTGGGCAAACACTAAAGACAAAATCATCAGTACCAAAACTTGTAACAACATGATTGTTTTTGTACCATTTTTATCCAATGCGGATTATGGTATTAATAAGTATGTCATCGTTGATGTGATAGGTTTTTGCATGGACACCACTAAGTCACTGGAAGGAAAACTATTTGCATGAAATAACTTGAGTTGATTGAGGATAAAAATTTCAATTATTCACACAGCTTTATTTTTCTTTTTCTTTTTTAATGGGGTGGGGGTGGGAGAAAGGTAAACACCAACTTGTTCTCTATTTATGTATAAATATTTGGTTGCCAAAAAAATTTAATTGTGTTTAATAATTAGGATTACATGTTTGATATTGAGCGCGAAGTGACATTATTTAAGATGTGGCTTTGTTGCTAGTCAATAAATTTGTTGCTTTACTTTTTCATGTGGTCCTTGTTGCTCTTTGTAATAGTAGTCACCTATGGCGGCAGTGTGATGAGGGCACAACTTGGTAAATCATTGCAATGGCTGTTTGATAGGGTTTCTAGATTTCTGTTTGATAGGATTTTGTTTTTTAGTTAAGAAAATGAAAATTGAATGAGGTTTGAATTTTTTTTTTTTGTTGTTAAAAATTTTGAAATTAAAAATTAAATTTATTTTTTTTTCAAAATTATTTATTTTACCACTTAATACATTTATATATAATATTGACAAGTGGTCTGGGTATAGGGCGATGAATAGGTCTAGATTCATGTAGAGCCCAAACAGGATCAGATTTGATGAAAAAGGAATGAAGAAGAGGACAGAGGGTGGAGGTCCTAATCAAGGTCACAGGAGAGGGAGCCGGTGAGTTGGGGGGGCGGGGTAGAAGTCCTAATAAAGGTTATAGGAGAGGAAGCTGGTGAATAGGGGGAGGGAGAAAGAAGATGAATAAGAAATGAAGAATAAAGGACAGAGGATAGAGGGTCCTAGTCAAGGTCACAGGAGAGAGGAAGCTGGTGAGTAGGGGAAGGGAGAAGGAAGAATGAAGAATTTTTGAAGGAGAAATAAAGAAGCAGGATTTATTGCAGGTGTTGTTAACAGGTTAAGACAAACTAAAAATGAAATGGGATGAATTTTTGGTGTTTTTATTTTGTTTTAAATATTTTGACTTTTTGTGGGGAAACTACAACAAACTACCAAACAACATGTCTTGAAAGTTGCCAAAATTTTGGAAATGAAAATTGAAAATAGAAGGCCAAATAATAGGTTAGATGGGTTAGGTTGTAGTAGTGAGTGTATTCTAGGCTATGTGCTCTTGCATGTTAGGCTTGCATCTGCCAGATTGTTTTGTTCTTTCTAAGTGTGCATAGGAAAATTGTTGTTTACTGTATTTATTTCAGATAAACAAAGGTTTTATAACGTTACCTTTTCTATTAATGTAGATTGAAACTAATGATGGGCTCGGCACCTCATACACAACTTGATGCTGATCTAGCCGCTGGGATGGGTATGCCGGATAATGGTCCAAAGCTAATGTCTATGTGAGCTCCTAGCTTTGTCAACCCTTGTGTGGATATCTGTTTCAAAGGAATGCTCATTAAGCTGCAACTTCACTTCCAGATAGTAGCTCGGTGGCAATTTAAGAGTGGTCATCGTCATATTTGAGCGTGGCCTATAATGTTTATCATATATATTAAATCAATCATCTGTGATGTAAGGCTACTGCT
Organism: Diospyros kaki; assembly: GCA_036245055.1. Taxonomy (NCBI): domain Eukaryota; kingdom Viridiplantae; phylum Streptophyta; class Magnoliopsida; order Ericales; family Ebenaceae; genus Diospyros; species Diospyros kaki. Next base: position 40,656,944 of record BSEG01000009.1, read on the forward strand.
CGACTGTTATAGCTTTCCTTATTACTGTCCATTTTTCCTTTTTGCGTTTCATGTTTGGATGATTGCTTGATTAAATTTTGACTGAGCTGCAGACCAGCACCTGTTGCCGGATTTTGTAAAATTCAGAATGTAAGAATGACCCTTCATGTCACTGTTATCAATGAACTTTATCAATGTTATATTTATGTTAGCAAAGGATTTTCGGCCAATCTTCTGGTCAGCTGACTCTGATATGGCCATATTGGTTGAAAGGGGCTAGTCTGTTGAATATTTCAATTGTGTTTTTGCCCCTCATGCCAACCAGCTTTGAATTCATATCTGTTGACACTTGATTTAGTTCCCCTTTGGGTCAACCATGTTTGATGAAGCTTATTAAAATTATGGGTAAATTGTAAGAAGTTTTTTATTGAACACCTGTAGTGCAGATAAATAAGGAGATAAAATGATTATTTTTTTTTATTAAACAATAAATATAACTCATGTGGGAGCCCATATCTGGATCAACACTAACAATTAACCCATTTGGGTTCAACTTGGGTTTATTGTTGGGCTTTTTAGAGTGAGTAAAACACTTTTTAGGTTTAAGTTTGAAGAAAAGAGAGAGGAACTCAGATCTTAAACTTAGATTGGGGTAGGGTTATAAATGGGATGACTCATGGTTTGGTGTTCGGTTTAATAAAATTTTGTTTGAGTTCGTTCGTTAAGATAAATGAATCGAGTTTGAACATAAATTTAAACCTTAATTTGTAAACGACTTAAGTTTGAATTAATTAATAATAAGATAAAAATTACAATATATTATTAAAGTTCAAGAATATTTTTTGTAATTACTCTAAGCAATAAATATGTACTATAGAGTTTTCCCTAAAATTATTGGTTACAACTCATTAACGTCACCTGTTGACGGGCTGATCCAAGGGTTAAGGTTGGGAGGGACTGAAGTCTATGCTGGCTCTCTTTAGATTTATCTGTGGATGGAATAATAGGGGCAATGGACCTATTTGGCCATTAATTCTGTATATATATATATATATACACAGAAGAAGACAAAAATAAAAGATGATGTTAAATATCTAACATGGTATAAAACTCGTAATAAGAGTTTACTAGCTGTTTTTATTCGCTCTTAAGCCATGCAGAAAATGTCATTTTACATTACTTGGTCTGTGGCATGTGAAAGGATTGGTTTTTATTTTATTTTGGTTTTTTCTCCTGCTTTTCAACTAACCTTCTCCCAATAGTTCAAGTCAGGGTATCCCCATTTCTTTCTTTCTTTTTTTTTTTCGTGGTGTCACTGATCTCATTTATTAATTTTAATGTCAGAATCATCACTACTTATAATTACAATTCTTTTTTAAATTCATTCCCATTTTGTATTACCTTTTAGTCTTGCTTACCTTTCTTGTTACCAATTTCTTTCATTCCATTGTCACAGATCATTGAAAGAAGAGATGGATGGAAGCCCTTAAAATATTCGGTTTTCATAAGAGATATGGCAGGCAGGGTGTATGGAGCAAAATGGAAACTTTAGAGAGATCGCGTTTTTCACGTTCTTCACTATTTGTTTGAATTTTTTCTATTTGAACAAGTTTTTTAATTTTTATTTTTTATATATTTTTTTCAAAAGCAAGAACTATTTTTCATAACTGAACCACTACCTTAGAAACCCAGTGTTTCGACAGTTGAAACATTTCTGGTTTTGAACTTGTTTTGGTATTCATTCTTTGTTTTGGTATTTAAACACCACCTTAGGAACCCAGTGAGGTTTAAGAATGGCTTGTGTATCACTGTGATTGCAGGTACTCTTTATCAATTTTGGCTTTTAGAAATGCATGGCATGCTAAATTATGCCCGTGATTTTTGGCTCTTTTATTCCATTATAATCCGAGATTTATGTACCAACGTACAAGGTTTTTCGTCCTGCTTTGCTCAGTGTCCCCCATGTACATGACAACAGCAACTAGGGAAGCTGCTTCTGATAAAGAAATGTGCTTTGGTATGCCTTTGGTTCACGCTCTCCGACAGCGATCTAAACATGATGAGACTGAAACCAATCAATTTTCATGCCATCTTGTCCACACCACACTTTTTAACCCTCCTCTGGATCTGAAAATCATTTTGTCTGAGAATAGCTGCCTCTCCCAACTGCTTTCTTTTCACCCACTATGAAAAAAGGTTTCTAGTTTTGCTTGGGACCAAAAGGTGAAATCCCTCACCTTAAGGGCCCCTCCCAGACTGCCCCACACCACGGGAGAGGTTGTAAATCAGGTACACAGCGGCCATGGTCAATGGGAGGCCCAGTGCTGACTGCCCACAAGGATCCCACCCCTGAGGAGCAGAAATCCCACACTGCGGCTGGTCAGACTCGAACCTGGCTCCTTGGGACCAACTCTACCATCCCACAACCAACTGTGCTACGCCCTGGGGGCAGGTTTCTAGTTTTGCTATGATATTTGAGCATGGTATGCTCCTTTCATCATAAAAGAATAATTTATTATTATTATCGTAGAGGAAAAAAAGAAAGGGAAAATGTTGACTGATCGGTTGCAATTTCCCTTTCTTTTTTGGTTTAGCATGTATCATGTCTATCATCTATACAAGGATAGATGTTAGTTTGGGATTTTAACCTATTTTTTGTTGCATCCATCAAGGGCAGCCATATCTCCCTTCCGAAAACTCCAAGCGAGAACATGCGATTTAGGGAAATTACCATGTGGGATAGATGGGCGCATACACCTAATTGAATCTGAAGGATGTATTTCTCATTTGCCAAAAGATGAGAGAGAGAAAGAGCAAAAGACAGATGATGAGAAAGAGGAACATATACTACGGTAGCACTTTAGATGGTACACATGATATATATGCTACACCAAAACAGAAGACGAGAAGAAACTTACATCCAAAAAATCATCAACGAGGGCAGGAGATGGAACTCCTGTCAAGTGGTATGTTTCTTTCAACCTCACTAGGCTTCTCTCTCGTCGTCTTCTTTTGGACGAACTGAAGAACTAGAGCCTGATGCCATGTTCACAGCCTGCCCACGTGTGAATCTCTGTAACTGAATCATCCGAGCATAAATCCCTTCGGGGTGGTTTTTCAGAAGGTGCGAGTGGGAGCCTTGTTCGGCCACCTTTCCATCGTCTATCACAGCAATGACATGAGCGTTTCTTATGGTTGATAGCCGATGAGCAACCACAATTGTGGTCTTTCCGGAGCAAGCGCGCTCCAGAGCCTCTTGAACGCACCTTTCTGACTCAGCATCAAGAGCACTAGTGGCTTCGTCGAGTAGCATTAGCTCTGCCTTCCTTAAGAAAGCCCGGGCAATCGCAATTCTTTGCTTTTGTCCACCAGACAGTTGAACTCCCCTCTCCCCAGCACATGTTCTGTAACCATCCGGGAGCGATGATATGAACTTGTGGGCATTTGCAAGAGTGGCAGCTTCAACTATCTCCGCTTCAGTAGCTGACTCGCGCCCATAGGCAATGTTTTCATAGATGCTTGTTGCAAAGAGGCACGGCTCCTGTGGCACCACTGCAATGTGTTGTCGCAGCGACTTGAGATTGTATTTTCGGATGTCCTTCCCATCGATCATGATTCTTCCAGAAGATGGCTCGTAGAATCGTTCTATCAAAGCAATGACCGAGCTCTTACCGCAACCACTAGGCCCCACAAGAGCAAGAGTCTTTCCAGCTCGCGCGCGAAGGCTGAGGTCTCGGAAAATTGACACATCAGGGCGCATGGGGTAAGAGAAGTCTACGTGCTTGAATTCCACCTCCCCACGAAGGCGATCAGGAACTGGGGCAGAGTCCGGGTCCGGCTCATCCGGGTCAATTTCAGATTTGCGATCAAGAAGGTCAAAAACTGACCTCATGGCTCGCCCACCCTTAATGAAGTCAGGGGCCAGTGTCAATGTTTCTGCTGCACCGTTAGCAGAGACCATGAGAACCATGAAGACTCTGATCGTCTTAGAAAAATCGGAGATCCCATGCTTTACAAGCCAGGAGGCATACCAAAGGCCAAGGGCGTAGGAAGCATAGAGTGAGAATTGGGCTATCCCGTACCCACTCCCAGCAATCTGCCCCTTCCAGAAGCAGCGCCTAAGTGGAGTTTGCAGGCTATTGGTGAAAAGGCTGACGATTTTTGACTCCGAATTGAAGGCAGCAATGGTTCTCACATTGGCAACGGCCTCTCCTGCCAGTTGCGTGGCTTTCGCATGCGCAGCTTCTAGGTCGCCAGAGAAACCTTGCATGAACATTTTCTGTTGAAACAAACGCAAAGACAACATTCAAACAAAAATGTTAAAAAGAGTCATGGCTGGGAACCATCTATTTTTCCAGAATTCCTAAAAACCTAGGAGTAAGTGGAGAACGCACCTGCAGGACAGTGGCTGCAACCACCACTGGAAAGACAGCGATTAGGACAAGAGCTAGCCGCCACTGCAAAACGAACCCGGCAGTGCAGGCAACGATCATTAGTGCTGAGTTCTGCATGATCACAGAAATACGGTCTCCAATAGCCGACCTGACATTGTTGGCATCAAGAGCCAGCCGGGCTGCAATTCTAGAACTCTCATTCTCCTCCTGATCGAACCATGCGATTTCATTTTTCAGCACTGCCGCCAACATTTTTTCCCTGACCCGTTTGGTAAGGTTTTCTCCCACAACATCCCAAAAGAAGTGCTGTAACGTGTTGAAGATGAGTGCGGCTGATGAAACCCCGATCAACAGATAGCAGTATTTTGCGATTTCTCGAATCATGTAAGCATGATCTGGATTGTAGTAGATACTTAAGACTGCACTCAGAACATACGCAAAGAAGGCACTGAGGGAGCCGCAAACAACGGAGCCTATCGAGCCAACCAGCGCATAAGCCCATTCGGGAGAGTTCATTTTTGCGAGGCGCCAGAAGGAATTGGCTTGTTCCTTGAATGCCAACTTTTCCAGGCGATAATTAGGATGTGAAGCGTCCAGCGAGAGGCTAAAGTCAGATGTAGAGAAGTCAGACAGCCGGCGTGAGTATGGGGATCGGCCGTAAGAGGAGTTTCGGGCAATTATTGGTGAACTCACTGAGTTCCTGGCACTCGAAGGCCTGCCAAGGAGAATCCAGTTTAAGCAACAGAATCATCATCTACTACTTATATTTAGGATCTAGAAGTGGAGAGAAATAGCTACCTTGCACTGCTCTTTCTGGCATTATTAAGTGCAGTTTCGTGAGCTGTTTCTTGCATCCGGATGAGCTTTGCATAAACACCATTTTCTCCTTTAGCCATAAGCTCATCATGAGCTCCGATTTCTGAGACGCTACCCTGCTGTAGTACCGCGACAAGGTCAGCCTTCCGGATAGTGGAGAGACGGTGTGCAATGACAAGAGTTGTTCTCCCGATCATGAATCGATCCAGAGCCTCTTGCACTAGCTTTTCTGACTCGGAGTCCAATGCACTTGTTGCCTCATCTAGAAGCAAGATTGCCGGGTTTTTCAGCATTGCCCTCGCTATGGCTATTCTCTGCTTTTGCCCGCCTGAGAGTTGAAGGCCCCTTTCTCCTACCTGCCATTTTCAATTGGTTTGCTTCATGGTAATGCTGGAATTTACCCCCAAAACAGATAAAACAATGCAAGAATTCAGCAACTCTACTGCAACCCAGTTTCCATTCAGAGAATCTGAACCTCATTTGCGGTCAAGTCATTTTTTTACCTGCTCAATTTTTCTGATCATAGAACAAATTCTTGATCCACTTAAAACTTTCACCTTTTTAATTTGATTTTTCCTAGCTGTGGACATTGTCCAGTTCTCATTATCCATCTTCTCTCATCATCAATATGGTGGAGTTCAATTTGACATCCTGAGATTAACATTTAGACTCTAGTACGTTATCTCCTGGATTATCTTTAAATTATCATCCCTAATTTGATAAAACTTTGGTCATACTTTGATAGATTCTGTTTCCTGCAATTAATACTCTTTTCTTTCCCTTACCTGCCACCGTCCAGCTATTGTTTTCCATAATAATGTTATTGTCAATGTCATATAGTCCCCATTTCATTATCTAATGCATTCAACAAAACTTCACATAGTTCTTTATTCTATTGATGCTATTATTATTTCTATAACCTTTGATGAACCCTACATATTCTTTATTTCATATTGTTTCTTTTTTGGGGGCATATCTGCCTTGCTGCCTCTTAAGTTTCTGTAAGAATAAATAAAACCCTATTTATTGTCTGCACATGCTTTGGTGACAGAAACCATGTTACTTCTTTCTATATGCATCATCAAATCCCTCTCCTCGTTGACTTTGAATAAATCTTAGGTTGATTTGTTGACCCAGCAAGCCATTTCAGACATTAAACTAGTGTAGCTATCAACCAAATGCCCTTAAAAATTCTACTAAACATGTCCCCTCCATTCAAGATCTATGACCAACTTTCATCTTCCAGGCACAGAAAACTAAACATAAACCATCTAAACTAAACCCACTTATTTTTGCACGTTTTTGTTCTGTGAAGTGGTAATTTATGTTAATTTCTTAGATTAGCGAGTTAACCTGAGTGTCGTAGCCATCGGGAAGCTTGATGATGAACGAATGGGCGTTGGCGACTCTGGCAGCTTCTTCGATCTCAACCAGAGATGCGCCGGGACGACCCAACAGTATGTTCTCTTTGATGGTGGTGGCAAACAGAGCAGGCTCCTGGCTAACCAGACCAATTTGCTGCCTCAGCCATTTCAGCTTCAAAGTCTTTATATCATGCCCGTCCAACAGAACTTGCCCTGCACATCTTCCATTTATTAACAGAGATTTTCACTGGCAGATGAACATTAAATTTATCTACTCCGACTCTCATAAATCTTCTAATTATGTAAATGTATATAGAATCCATTTAATGAATTAAAATGAGACATTTTTACTGGGATTTACCTGAGGTAGGATCATAGAATCTCTCAATCAGAGATACCACAGTGCTCTTGCCGGAGCCACTGCTTCCAACCAAAGCTATAGTTTTTCCAGCAGGAACAGTCAGAGAGAGTTTGCTGAGAATTTGAACTTCAGGCCTCGATGGGTAGGCAAAATCAACGTTTTTCAGCTCAACCAGTCCCGTGACAGCATCTAATTCAACACCCGATTCGCTATTTCTCTCAACACCCGGTTTGTGATCAATTATACGAAATATCTTCGCCGCTGCAACCCTGGCCTTGGCAAATGCAGCCATGCTTGGAGCCGACTGTCCTAGAGCTCTGTCCAACCAAACCAATTGCTGAGCAAACAAGATCATTAAACTGGAGACATGGAATTTGATTGGTTTAGTAGAGAACTCACAGGCCACCTATCATTACAGCAAACATCGTGGCAATGGCAAGTCCTCCATTTGTATAATGGTGCCTAACCAGATAGCCACCATACCAGAGCAGCAGAGCATAGCAACAAAACACGACGAAGTAGGTTGCTCCGAGCCCCATTCCCTTGGCAAATCCGCTCTTGTATCCGAGCCTCTGAGCAACCTTCAACGCCGAGGAGTAGGCTTGTAATGCTCTTGATTCGCCAACATAGGCCAGAACCGTCCGGATTTGAACTATTGTCTGCAAATTGGCTTGAATGAGGAACACCCAGATGACAAAACATGGAAAACTAAGCAGTCAAGTAAGGCTACATTTGGAACTGGGATACCAAGACTTTTATCTGAATATATGAGGTCGGTTACATAAATTCTGATTCTTCAAGTCATTTGTCATTTCTGTCTATTGCCTTATCTTAAGATTTTGCTGAAGTAAAGAAAAATTAAATCTTCTTTTCCAGTTACAAACGAAGGGCATGTTTAGTTTCAAACACAAGACTGAGTAGCAGAAATTTCAGTTTCTTTCACCTGTTCTGCAATGTTTCCTGCTTGGGAAAGAGCTTCTTGGCTCTTGGCGGAGAGCTTTGCCAATGTGGTGGTGTGAATGGCTCCAATTATGGCTATGAGAGGAACCACAGCAAGAGTGACCAGAGCCAACTGCCAGATTGCAGTGAAACCCACTACAAATCCAGACACAAACGTTGCCATGTAGTGTATGAAATTACCCAGCTGCAGAAAATAAAAAAAATAAAAAACCAAAACACAGACCCACTTTAGAACCTAATTAGCTACTAATCAACAATGCAACATTCAGGATTGAACCAAATTGTTTTTTTTTTTTTTGCTAGGGCTCAACAGCGTTGTCTGCATGACGACAACAAACTGACTCTCCCATTGCACCGAGGAACGAACTTGGGTTCTTCTTCTTTTTGTATTAATTCATTCACCTTCTCGCTAATGGCGTCTTGAACCATCACGGCATCAGTGTTAATGGCGAAAACCACATCGGATGTTCGGACCTCTGTATCGAAAAATGGAATATCCTGGTTCAGAGCTGCCTCCAAGTACTTGATCCTCATTTTGGTGGATTGCCTCTCTCCAGTCCACATCCAACATGAAATCTCTGTAACCAGAACCAGTTTTCAAGCTCTTAATGTCAATGAAATCAAAATTTCTTCGGCATAAAGAGGGAAAATAACACCATTTTTCCAGAACCAAACAACCCACCTGCCCATGAAGATGCCCATATTGCAGCCCCCACAACAAGAAAGTAAAACGCATACTGCAAAATTCACAAAGGATATTAGCCTTCTCTTTCATAGCTTAAATGTGACGCTTTTTTTACGACCGTTGTCACGGAATCAGCTATGATATAACTTGTTTGGAAACGAACTTGATATCATTTTGAGTGGTACTAATCAGTCTTATCGAGTTGATTACCAAAAGAAGATGATGGATTCTTGAATTTTATTGAATTACCTTGACAACTTCTTGTGTCATTTTGTCAATGTTGTTGGCATTAGACCCAAAAGAATTAACAAGATCGGCGAAGAATCTGAGGAACAAGGGCAAGGAAGAACCATGAACAATGGCGCCAAACGTTCCAATAGCCATCAAAACGTAGTCCAAGCCGTCGGCGAATCTGAAGAGCTCGCCGAAGGCAGATGAGGCCGGAGAAGAACCGAGCTTTTCTTCATGGCCACCATTTTTCTTTACCTCCATTTCTCGTCTTTCTTCGGACGCCTTTCCCTCTATCTCACGGGCTGTTGAATTGGGCGATGGATTGTCGCCTTTAAAGGTTGTCTCTGAATTGGCTGACACTACGAGCTCGAGGCCTTGCATTTCAGACCATTTCCATTGCTCAATCGTCTTTATCTCCTCGGAATTTTGTGACATTGCTCTCTCTCTTTCTCTCTCCAACACTTTGGAGCTCGGTTTTCCTCGCGTTCACTTTTCCCTCTCTAGACTTTTCTCTCATCTCTCCCACAACATGTCAGAGAGAGAGAGAGAGAGAGAACAACTGTTCAAACTACAAAACAAGCTCTGATTTTTATTTGTGTTTTGTTTTTCCTACAGTTTTGGGTGGTTTCTTCAGTTGCTTCTGGCCTAAGCAGAGAGAGAGAGAGAGAGAGGAGTGGAGTGGGAATGAAGAGAGAGAGGCTTGGCCGGGCCGACAAGAAATACTGTGAGAAACTTGAGATTGGGTTTTTGACCAAAGATTAGATTCAAAGTGGAGCGGCAAAAAATATGCTCATTCATTTACTCACACATCCCCATCTATGTTCCTTTTCTTTTTTTTTAAAAAAAAAATTGATAAATGTGTATGCTTTAATTCTTATTTGGGCTTTCTGGCTTCTTTAACAAGTGAAAACTGTGAGAAGGGCTTGTCCAGGAAAGTTCATGTTCAAACCATACCTCCCTGTCTTTCCCCTTTAAATCCGGCGATCTTTCCTGCAGTCGGCTTTATATGCACACTGTTCATGTATCTACATCCCCTCTTGACGTGTCGTGTCTAGCTTGAACCTTTGACTCAAAATTTGACAGTGGCAAGATCGGAAATATATATTGGGTAAACTCATTATACACTTATACTAACAAACAATGTCTCTATAATCTCTTATGATCGACCGAACCCATAAAAGTCTATCCAAAGAATAATCTCTCTGTAAAAAAATTAGCCATATATATCTACGTTATGTAAATTAAGGTTGTTGTGGGGGCATAGAGAAGATTAGATGAAGAAGAAGCTTATTGGGCGGGCTAAAATTTATAGATCTGAGGTGTGTGAGTCAGAGCCAAACTCCTTTAATCATGCCTTTCGCAGTATATAAAAGAGGAAATACTGAGCCAGTCAGCAGTCAAGTGTTTTTATTAAAACGAACACAGATGAATTAATTATAAAGTAACTAAGGTTTCTGGGTTTTTCTGAGACTGCCTTACATTTAAATGTGTATATAAATGTATATGAGAGAGGGAGGGAGAGAGAGAGAAACAACAAAGTCTTCTTTTGTTCTGGCAGTGCCAGCCATCAGCCATGAGCATTCCTCTATGCTGTAAAAGAGGTCTGAAAAATACTTTTTTTCCCACATATTTACCAGACTGTCCTTTCTTTGTATTTTCTAATTTTCTTTTATTTTTAAGACAGGTTTTTATTTTTACTACATAAAAAAATAATTCAGTGTCAAAAGACTTATATTTAAGAGTTTTTGTTGGGAATAGAAAGGTTAATCCGAAATCAAGAGACCTCCGTGTGCTTGCTGAGTGAGGCTCATCCAACACCTTTAGTCTATTTTATGAGCTTAATTTAATACTCTTTTAATAGAAATATTAGACCTTTTTTTAGGATCTTAAGTACGACTTGTGACGTATTCAAATTTCACACCCATATAAACACGTACCAATGACGCTTTTCACTTATATTTTTACTAATGTTAATTAGTATAAATTTGTTGAGGAAGTAAAGAAAGCCCACAGTGATGTCACCGAAGAGACTGATCTACAACAACTCCATTTAACACGGTGAACTTTGCAACAACCAAGTAGGAAAGAGGTAAAACTTGAGAAGCAAGTAAAGCCCAGCCAGCACTCTTCTGGGTTCTTTCAGATGATGGAATTTGCAAATGACAAGAAAGAAATGGATTCATCCATTTTCATCATTAATTTGAATTGGTAGGCCATCCCTTTGTTTGACACCAGCCCTGCATCCACCACTGTAACAAAGACACTTTATATTTCAGATCATTAAAGAATAAATAGTGTGTCACTGTCAGTTAATGACTTGTTTCAGTGGTATTTTACAATTATCACTACCGTTAATGTTATACACTGAGAGTGTACTATTACGCGATGGATTGACTCTTAAATCCACGTCTTTAATGTACCCGACTTTTTATTTTATTATATTATTGTGTTATTATTTTTGTAAAAACAATTATTTTTATGATTTAAACTAAAGATCACAAAAATATTAAACTGATCGTTGTTTAAAAAATTGACCGGGCAAGCATAAAAAGACACCCAATTCACCAAGTGACATCTTCTCACAGACATGGGATTCTGTTGCCTTTGGCCCCTTGCAAATGGGGCCATTATGCCCAGGACTAAGTCCAGGATAAGACAATTTAACTAAGTAGCAAGAAATTGAAAGTAATCAGTACATGACATGAAGGAAAGTGCAGTAAATAGGAAGACAATTATGGTCGCCCTCTCTCGGCATCAAGCCTCAATCTGTCTGTCGTAGCAAGAGTTAAGCAAGGAAAACACTTTCTTTTCTTATAAACTTATGGCAAAAATAATATGACACTGATGTTTTTCTCATTATATAAGAATAGCTTTTATATGATTAATTTTTGTCTTTTGTAACACTTCTTTTTAGGTAAAGGGCAAAAGTGGGGCTCTATAATAGAGGCCTGAGAATTAAGTTAACTTTGTGGATTAATGATATGGTAAATGTGCTACATCCAATAAGGTTGTTTGTTGAAGAAATGAACCCTAAAAATAAATTCAATAAGGCCACCAAGATTAGGTGTGGAGGGTGAGAGAGTTGGTGGGGTGGAACTTCAATAACAAAGTTGAATTAAGCAACCCCTTCTAGTGTATTTTATTAGCTGCAAATCAGCGAAATTTAAGGAGATGGAGATGGAGTGGAATGATTTGGAGAAGTCAAAAAGGGGAGACTCCAATCCTCCTTCTTTCTCTCTCATATTGAGAAGTCATTATGGTGGTTGTTAAAAGGGATTTACTGTTTATTGTTTTTTTGTTTTTATCTTAATAAAAAATATATGTTTAAATTTTACTAAAATATTTATGTAAAAGGGGTAGATTCAATCTCTCGTATCTTTATTAAATAAAACTTAACGTTATAAGTTTGTATTAAGCTTCTTCTATTATATTATTTCAAATTATTTATGAAATGATTAATACTTTTTACAGTCTTACTAATATCACTATTAATCTTTTCAATTATAAACTGTAATTTTCCCTATTTATTTCTCTCTATCCTCACTTGTAACCGAGAGGGGTTAAACTAAAAGAAAAAAAAAAAAAAAAGGACACGAAAATTGCTACTCAATTTGGTTCCCATCAAAACTGACACATGCGAGGCTCATCATTGTCTTTCTTGTGGCTAATTGCTAATTCTTCATGAAATTCCAACAATTAAAAATATGTAATCTACTAATCTTAATTAAAAAGTGACAATGCACTAACTAATGGCAGTCACATTTCAGATGAATGTTTTCTCTTTAAGCTACTAACCCCCCCCCCCCCCCCCAAAAAAAAAAAAAAAAACCCTCATAAGGATGGATGCATGCACCCTTGCGGACCCTGCCACGAGAAGCCACAAAGGAATATACCAAATGACAACCATTTGTATGGTAATATGCATTTGCAAATAGCTTAATAGTTAATGTCATTAGATATTAATATATCACTTTGTTGGGCATATTGGGTACAAATCTTGCTTTGTATATATTTGCATCGATAATCTTGATAATCTCTCTGTCTGCTTGATTAGCCCAAATCCAGTTAAAGTTTCCTCACCTTGTAGAACCAATGCCCCTAATATAGCACCTTCTCCTAGCTAGGGTGCTAAGGAAGCAAGCCTATATCAATAAAGTATTAAGATAATGGTCATATATAACCTCTAAGCAACATACGCGTTGCCTAGAAAACTAGCTTCCCAACTGGTTTGACTATTTGTTGGGTGCGTGCATTACATATTTTTCTAACAAGTGAGGTTTTGGTTTCTGTGAGGTTCGGGATATATCATATTTATACATAATTTTTATATAAAAAAAATAGTTTTACCCCTATTATCGAAACACGCCACAAGAAAACTGCCATATTTATAATGATTTAGTTATTTTTGGACTTATCTTTGATAGAATAATAGACAATGCAAAGGTAGTGGGATATAATAATTCAAGGAACAGATGAAAGTGACAAATCTGTGAAGAAGATTTGATTTGAAACCAAATATTTACCCATTTCAGATTCCACATTGACAACCAGCTAGAGAACTAGGTAAGCATCACATGGCTGTTGTTGCATAGAAATTTAAAATAAACAAAAGGGAGAAAGGGCAAGTCAAAATCTGGGTTGAAATGATCCTCATCATGTCATCTACAGACAAAAACTGAGTGCCCAAGCACCCATCTGGGGAGCACTTGAAATTGCTACTTCACCTAAAAGACAATTTTAAATTATGGGCCTAGCTAGTTAATGACCATCTTTCTTCAAAGAAAAGGGATTAATGGCTATGATAGTAGACACAGCATCATTTTTCTTTCACCCTTGTCTTCTTTCTTGTATGGTAAGAAAAAGAAAAAGCTCTTTAATTAATTGCTAACGTTCGGTTTCTTTCTTTAGGTAGAGTCTGTTTTATACATAATATATATATATATTTTTAATTTTTTTGTGAAGAAATTGTTTGCATGACATAGATATAAACGCATGCATTGTCACCATATATCTTCTTAAGTAGCCACTATTTGAATCTAAATATATTTACACGAAGTTGCTTTGATCTTAACAAGATTGGTGCAGTGGAAAGTTAGTGCAGACCCAAATTTGGCAGCTAATATATGTATGATCTGCCTCAAGGAATCAATCCAGCTCCTACCTAAACTGAAGTGGAAGATCTTATCTTATTGTGTTTTAGATTGCAAATCTGATACTGGAACCCCACTCTCATTCAATAATACAAACGGTTCTTAAATTAACTTGTATGTATCCCAGTTTTTTTTTTCTAATAATAAGGGCTAAGTCTGAATTTTAATGGATGTCTATATATGAAAGGGTCGGGTTTAGCCCTTTGTCCCCCGCTTCACTCAGGAAGTTAGGTTGGCTAACTTCTTTAAGTTACATGTATCCAATGTTGTGCTACTACTCTTATTATACTTTAGTGATAGAATTCGCAGTTCTAAATAAATTTAAAACGAGTAAAGAGACGCTGCTGGCAAAAAACAAACAAACTTAAAAACCATTTTCAAAGACATTTGAACTCTTATACTTCTGAAACTATCACATTGATAGTATTTAAAAGCTTATTTCAAGAATGCATCCTTTGGCCAATTTTTTGCCTCACATCAAAGTGGATAGGGCATCCATGCATGGTCCAGCTCAACCACCAAATTAAGACACATAACATTGGTATTTGTCAATTTTTTTTGTATATATAGTTTGATTAGTGGAGAATGGCCTGTTTGATTCTAACTAGCAACTAGTTTTGAACGTTTTCTTAATCATTTTCCCAGTTGGTATAATGGGAATCCGACTGGAAAGAATCAAGAAAAAGAGGGGAAATAAAGGGTCTTCCTTTAATGTTTTTGTTTTTAGTTTAGGCAACCTTAACGGTATCAAACCTATGCCAAAAAATCTTGTTCTTTAATAATTAAGTGGAATATTGTACCATACTTAGGTGGTTTCTCTAATATCTTACCTTAAAACTTTTTCTCCAAAGTGGAGATTAGCTCATCAATTAATTGGCGTTTGGAAGCACATGCTTTGGGCATCTTCTTGATTTATACAACTTCTTTTAGTTGATTATAAATGAGCTTTAATTGGATTCGATTCTAATTGTTTCCTTGATAGAATATTTTCACACATCCTTGTTTTACACACCTGTTTGTCATCGTATTCCCAGAAAAGAAAATCTATTCGTTAAGCAAGAAATTGAATATTGAAGCGTAACTAATTACCCAAAACAAGGAAGATTGAAGCATAAGTATAATCTTTTTTAAGGTGTATATTTAATCACTAAATTGGACATCAGAGCCAGCCAAGTACGGACCTGTTTGGTTGTCCATGCAGTGAGAAAGCAATTTTTTTAAAAAAAATTGAAAATAAATTTCTACATTTCTAATATTTGAGTGTGTTCTCTATATTTTTTATAGAAAATAAAAATTAAATATTTTATAAAAAAAATAAAGATAAAAAACTAAAAACAGCACTTTATAGTTCCCTCGGCCTTTTTCAAAGGGCAAGAAGATTATTGGTTTGTTATTTATTTAAATATAAGATATATTTATTTTCATGGTGAAGCAACATACATTTTCTCTTAATCTAAGATCAATACGTGGGACTACACTTGTTTGTATGGGGGCCCATTTGATTCTGTGTTCCTTTCTTGTTTTCTGGGTTGGTTTTCTAAAATTCTAAAAACAAAAACTGAAAATAGTGTTCAATTATGCGTTCTGTGTTGAAAAATAGAAACATACCTTAAAAAAAATGGAAAAAAAAAATAGGAAAACTACTCATTTTGTTTCATATGTTTATCATAAAATGATATGAGATATCCTCATTATATTACAATAACATAATTCATTATTGTTTGGGTGGAAAATGAAATTAGTAAAAAACCAGCTAGGGTAATCAACAAGGTTGATGGGTCATGAGTGTGTCCTAGAGTGATCCAAAGGAGCAGGACAGGGGCGGGGGGGCAAGGCATCAATCAATATAATGGAAGTTGACCTGCACTGCGGCAGCCAGCAGTGGCAATTGGCAAATGACAAAAAGGAGGAGGCGGTGGTGGCCTAACAATGAAATGAATAATGGCGAATGATTTGTGATTATTAGTTTGGTGCTTCCACGCTGCTGCTGCTGCCGCTGCCGGTGGCTCTACATTGTGGCTTCCATGTGTTTATGTGCATGCTCATGCCCTTGGTCATCTCCCCTTTTTGTCTTCTTCCTTTTCTCTTCTTTATTTACCTTTTCTTTTTTATATGGGTAAAAGAATTTTTGTAAAATAAATAGACTTATGAGAAAATGGAAATTTTGGTGGACATCGGCAGGGCATAACAGAGAGCATGCAAACAAATGAGAGTAGGCTCATTTATTATTTTTTAAAATCGATGAGAATTCGTAATTATTACTCTTGGCATATATACTCAATAACTAATTACTAAGTTGCCGTATATCAAATAATTAAGCACACAGAAATCTAAGCGTAAAATTGATATTCAAAGAATCAAAATTATGGTGACTTTCTTTTTGTTAAAGAGTCACGCATGTCCCCCCAAGCTTTGATTGTGTACGGACCCAGGGTGGGGGGGCGGGGAAGGGGGCCATGCTTTGGGACAAAGTGGGGCATTGGTGCTGAGCTAGCTGTGCTTCACCAAGGGAACACTCTGGTGATGCCTATTTCACAGGCCTATCATTTGACTACCACCTGCTTGTGACATCCCCTCTTAGGCAATTGATGAGTTCACAAAAAATCAACATATAATCTTGTCAGGAAAATTGGGCCAACCAAGCCTTAGCCCATTATGGGTTAAATGTGTTGCTTTATATATATGGTCCCAAACCAGGGACTTTAGTGCCCAAAAATGTGGAGTTGCAGGTCAGTTTTTAATGGAAGATCTGCTTCAGTGGTGCATTTCTGGAGAAGAGGCACAGGTTTTATGGGCAAGGAAGGCTAAAGAAGCATTAATTGTTTGAAATATCAGGTGTAGTACCCCCGAGTAGGAGAGACAAGACAATTTTGTGCTAAGTCGGATTGGGTTGGGTCTGCTGCGTGCCCATGGACGATGTTCTCTATATCTGTACGTAATTTTTATTTTTTATCTTATAGAGGAAGCCCTCAGTGTAAGCACATGAGATCTGGAGTGGGCATCGGGCCACCACTCTTTTTATACAGATGTGAAGGGGGCAAATGCCAAATGGGTCAATGGAGAAGAGGCAGTTCATCAACTACTTCTGACAAATTAATGGCAATTCAGCTCTGAATTTCGTATGGGCACACCGGCTTGGACTATTTAGCCTCACTGTGGTATTAAAATTTGACTATTGACAAATATTTTAGGTTGCAGAGGCAGTGCTTTGTTTTCCACAAAGTCAATCGTCTTGCGTGTATGAACATATATAAGACAATTGAGCCTCTAATTGCTATTGCATGCGTGCCCCAAGACTTACAGCCCTCCTGGACCACTTGTTTAGTATCGCCCTAATGTTATTTATTAAAAATAAATGTTGTAACACTTGTACAAGATATGTTGAAATATATATTTATTATGTGACTAATAAGATAAAAAAAAAATAAGTCCTCACTCTCAACCTAAAACCAGTAATACACTCCACATCACTGATGGCTGCTCTAAAACCTGTTTTCTTTTCTTATTTTTCTGTGATTATGCCATCTATTTTGTAAGAAACTAGGAACTAATCCAATACAGATTACTGATATATTATATTAGATTATTTAATTGTCAATTACAATCCATGAAGGAGAAGGAAAATGCATGTTGGAGGCAGTGGCAGAAGCAAGCACCATGGTCAAGGGTGGGCCTTGCCAACTCTGAATTTCTATTTTTTTAATTAGTTAAAAATTAATTATTAAAAAAATTTAAAAAATAACAGACAAAAATCACAAAACATATTCGACATTTAAAAACCTTTAGTCTCCATCTATTTTGGTTCCTTGGTTTCTCATTATTCTCTTTTACTATTATCAATGAAGCAAAATTGGTCGTCAAACGTAGGTTGACGGTAGTGTTTTCTCTTCTTCATTATGTTTTTTTCTGTTTTGGATGTTTTGAAGAGACTTATGATTGAATTTAGGGTTTTTTAAAAGGATTTAGAGGCTTATGGTTGGGGCTTTTTTTTGAAGAATTTTGGGACTTTTTGAAAGATTTAAGGACTGAATTTTGGGGCTATGTTGAAGGATTTATGGATTGGTTTTTTGGGGTTCTTTTTGAAGTATTTAGGGATTGATTTTTTGGAATATTTTTAAAAATTTTAAAATTATAATTTGAAGGATTCTTAGGATTTTGGAACGGTATTTTGAGGCATTCTTAAAAGATCTTGAGTTTTTCTTTTGTTTTTTTTACATTCATGAAGATTTTGCTAGTAGCTGTAGACGACAATAGCTTGTTGCCTTTCATCTTCATTCAGTCAATCCTCCAATTAGCTCTCTATCAGATGCCAAGACAACTATTTTGATATTGTTTATTGGAGTTGTAATATTTAATTGTGATTGTATGTTGGATATTGGGATTGTAATATTTGATTGGGATTATATGTTAAGAATTAATTATTTAGATTTTTGATTAGCGTTAATTCTTTCCGATTGCTACTGTTACAGTAGAAAGTGTATTTTTTGTCATGAAACTTATCAAGACTCAACTACGCAATCGAATCAGAGATCAATGATTAAATGACAGTTTAATTATATATATTAAAAATAATATATTTAATAAAATTAATAATAATGTCATTATGCAATGTTATCAAAATATAAAAACGTGTCAAGAATAATTATAATAATTTATCGATATATTTTTTTTTAATATTATATTATTTAATTTTTAACCACTCAAGTAAAATTTTTTGGTTCCGCCACTTGTTGCAGGTGCCAGGGCGCATATAAAGAGACAGAAGGAGCCAAAAGCAAAAGGTCAGATAGGAAAAATGAAATTGAATTGGAAAATTATAGAAATGGAAAGCAAAAAAAAGTAATGAAAGGGGGAGATAAAAGATTAAAATGAAGCGGCGGGGAAGGGGGCTTTGAAAAAGCTGCATTTTGAACACATTGGTGCTATGCCAGAAAGGTGCAAAAGAGGACAGATATCTGGGAAGTGTTTGTTTAGTGGAGTAGGAGGGGGCAATCTAGTACACCTGCAACATTGTAGTTGTACTAGCTAGGAAGGACGGACTCATGCCTCTTCCATCCACCACCCTTACTCTCACCTGAATTGTACAGATTTGTTCTCTTTTTTATGGGTTTGCCCAACACGGGCATGACTCGCTCTACAGGGCCTGACGGGTCTATAGAGCGATTTATAGAGAAGGGGTAAAATGATAATTTTATCTTCACTCGCTTTGCAAATTTACAAAATAAGCCACTATTCCCCCCCTCACTTTGTGCCTTCCTTACCTGCCATGGTTGCCAATCGCCTCTCCATTGCGCCTCATCGCAGTCGTCTGGCCTCGTCTCCGTCGTCTCGTCGCCATCGCCGCCTCACCTCGCCGACAGTCGATGGCGAGGTGAGGCGACGAAGGCAATGCCGGGTGACTGCAGCGAGGCGCGACGGAGAGATGATCGGTAGCCATGGCAGGCAAGGGAGGCGCATAGAAGGGGGGAGGTGCACAGCAGGGGGGATCCATGGGAGGAGGAGAGCAGGGCATGAGAGCAAAATGATCTTTTTGCCCCCCTTTAGTAAGTCCGTCGGACTCTTTAACATTTTCCCACAAGCATACAGGGCTGGGGCTACGCTCTCCTCTCATTTTGTTCGTTTTTTGTGTGTTGGGTGCAGGTGATTCACTTTCATTCTCCACATTAGTCATTTTAACGACAAAACTATGCATGTAGGGAGAAGGAATTAGTGTTGAAAATCTCATTTTCTCAAGAAAATCAAACTTCAACGCATTTCGGAACTCATTAATCACTCAAAACTAGCTGCTCAAGAGAATGGCCAAACAAATGATAAAACAAGATCAAGCTTAAGCACTCTTAATACTCCTTAATTATATATATTATTAAGCCAAATCTCTCTATCTGCAAGCGCTCGTTGCGCTTACAACTCTTATCTGCAGAAGCCAAATGGTGCTCAAATCTATCAGCGAGATTAATGGATCAATATTTATGTCAGTCTGGAAGCTCACACAACGAGGAGACGCATTGATATGCTTCGTTGCAGGTGCATGAATGTGTAACCCTTCGTGGTTTTGTTGCCAAACATTTACTAGTTTTTCTTTTTTCTTTCCCTATAATTGAAAATGCCAACATGAAAAAAAAATTAATTCATAATGTCATGTAGGCCGTACTGGTTTTATTGGGCCGACCCAACACTAAGCCCACAATTTGGTACTGGGCTAGATCCCTAGAGCCTATCCCATCAGACATTAGCCCAAAACATTTCTCATTCTATTAACGTCAACTCAGTAGTCAGTATTCTTCATCACATTAACGCTACACCCACATCACCCCGCACCCACCACAAGTCTCAACTGCCTCGATATCCTTGGCTCCTAATCCACCAGCAACAAGCGAAGAACCATCCCCTTCTCTCCTATATAAGTTAGTCGATCATTGACTAAGGTATGTTCTTTTTAATTTATAAAAACTCTGTTATCTGAAATTCTTACTTAAACATCAGAATATTTGTAGGTGTCAACCACCTCCCACTGTACGAATCACCATTGCCTCAAGCCCTTAGTCTGATTATTCCCTTTTGACAATAAATATATAACACACCCTCACTTTATAACATTTATCACCTGTTATACTTGTTAAAATTGGAACCATCATTGATTGAATTAGAAAAATAGTTTAACGAATATTTTACTTGTGTGTGTGTCTATATATATATATAAATAAATTAATGAGTCATTATTCATTTTATATGAATATATTACCTTCAATTATTAACATTGAAAAAGTATTAAAATAAAAACAAGCATGGATAGCTAATTAAATGTTCAAATTTCATAACTACAAGCTATCTAAAAATACAAAAAATTGGTTAAAATGTATAAATCTCATCATTAAAATACATACAAATAGAGTTTTGTTATAAAATATTTCTAGAGATGGCTCGCTATAGATAGCTTAGGCAATGTAACATCATCTAAGCTATCTATAGCGAGTCATCTCCAGAAATTGAGTTCCAATAGATCTCGATATAGTCATTTATTCTCGTCAAATTTTTGACAACCTTAAAAAACCTTGTCAGTATTGGCAATTGAAATCTTCTCACCATCTCTCCCCCACCCCCCAACTGCCATCGATGTAGAAAGATAAAGAATTGTTGTAGGCGAAGGCGAAAGAGAAATTAGCCAAAGAGTTACAGACACTAGATTCGGTAACGACGACTACGTCTTCTTCGGTGAGGAATAGATCAAGTAAAAAGTACTTGGATAAAATGGATGCTAAGGGGAATGAAAAACCAAAGTCGAATGATGAGGAAGGGAGCGATGCAGATGAAAAGGAGATCAAGATTTCCAAAGAGGTGAGTGGAGACTCAGATTACCAAAAAGTGGGTTTGTGAGATTTTGGATTTTTTATTTATTTATTTTTGTATTGAATGATTAATATTGTGTATTTAGTTATTGATTTATATATTTAATTATTAATTTTGCGTATATGTGTATTTAATTATTAATTTTATTTATGCATATATCTAGTTATTTTGTGTACTTAGTTATTAATTTGTGTATTTGATTATTAATTTTGTAATTAAAATTTATTAAAATAAATAAATAAAATAGAGAGGAGAGTAGAAAGTGTTGTTGGAGCAGACATAACTTTCGAGATAAAATTAAAATAGAGAATAAATTATTTATAATATAATAAAAAATGTGATATGAAAACTTGTTGGAGACAGCCTTAGAGGCACGGTTATAGCTGGATGAAGATGTGAGATTTACTAGCAAGAGTAAAGACTAAGAATCTGAAGCAAAGAGTTACACATTGCAAATAATAGGGATTTTAAGAAAATAAATGTATCGGATTGTACAGATCTTCACTATTTGTTCTCTCTTTTTTTTTTTTTTTTTTGTTGGGGGTGGGGTCTTTTGACAAAGATTAGTTAAATTTACTCATCTATTAAAAGAAACAAATGATTTTAAAAATAAAAATCGTAACTATTTCAATATTTAGATTAAAATTAATATTGGTAAATAAATTGGTAAAAATCAATTGATTTTAGAGTTATTGGGCTTGGGCTCAGAATCCAGCAAGGGATGGGTCCAACAACTTGAGTAGGGTTTTCTAATTGTGACAAAGAATATGCAATTTCACGATATAACTTTTCTTTTTTGTATGATAAAGACATGAAATTATACTCGTCTTCTAATCAGGCCATTAATTAGTTTCATTAATAACAATCAACCTCTTCTCCTTACATGTGAGTAAGCATTGTCACCTTTTCATCAACTGTTATTACCGGCCCAATTCTAATTCAATTTGGGCCAAAATCCTATTAGAGCTTTAGTCATTGTATTTTGTCATATTGAAGAATTTTTATGTGTTAATTTAAAACTCATGACATTTAATTCCACAAATTAAAACTTATTATTGGCTACCCAAAGCGATTATACTCTGTTGGGATTCTCTTGGAAGATTTTTTAATTTTGAAAAATGAGGGCGTTTTATTACAGCTGAAAAATAGGAAGTTGCCCTCAGAACGGAGATAGAGGAGGTGAAGAGATGGTATGGGCCACTCGCCTCAACCTATATAAGTAAATCGGCCACGGGCACTGGCTCCGTTCATTTTCTCTCTCGCGCTTGCGCCCTGAGGGTTCCCTCTCTCTCTTTCTAGATCCGTGATAGGGCTTTAACACAGGTTCATTGTTGATTGTACATTCATTTCTACTGTTCATTAATTAATGCTTTTAGAAGATTGATTTGTGATGTTTACTTAGAGTCCCTGCTTCGTCTGATCACAAGTAAAGCCATTATTGCCTGCTTTTGTTTCTTTTCTTGAGATATGTTTGACGAGTATATACCGATGAATTTGCATGTACCTGTATGCTGATTGATTTTGTCCGGAGATAAGTCGATCGCTTGCCATTTTGCTTGATTTTATTGGTGTAAAGAATGGAAAACGATGATTGATGAGATGAACTGTGTTTACACTGAGATCCTGTTAGATTCATAGCAATGTTCTTGAAAAGGAAAGGACGGGACGACGAGAAAAAAAATAAAATAAAATAGCTTTCTAGCTTCGCTTAGGTCTGGAATTTCTCGACAGGAAGTGAAAGGAGGAAGTCGGAAATGAAATTTTTAAATTCATTTTTTCTAGCGAACAAGAAAACGGTATTATGATAAGTAGAATCATTTTCTTCTTGATTATTTCACACTGTTTCTTTTCGTTTGGGACAATGGAAGCGAATGAAAAACAAAAATACGGATCATTTCTCCTTCACGGAATTCGCTTTCGTTGCCAGAAAAATGTTGATCTCGCCCTGATGTTTTCGCTAAACAAACTTCTTCAGAAATTCTTTCACTGTTATGGTTAGGTCATATAGCAAAGCAAAGGAGTAACCTCCTTAACGGACTTCTAGCAAGTTCATCAGTTAATAGAAATTTAATTCTGGAACAAAGATTTGACGGAGAGAAGGGGACAGAAATGGATCAAGAAATTTATGCTAGACTTATTTGTCACAGTGAAATTGAAGTTTTACTTATATGACTTTTTTTTTCAAGCAAAAGAATAAAAGCATGTACGAAATATTTTTTTTTTCTTAACTTTAAATATTTGTAGGATCACTTTCCCTGCATTGTGTTTTTAGCAATCAAATTAAACTTTCCCTGCATCTTAACATTTTTATAGCTACCTTTGAATTAGAAGCAGCACATGAAGAGAAATATTGACCGACGGCCAGAGGTTTTTCCAACTAGTGAACTCGTAAAATTTTATCCATTTTCTCTGATCTATTTGTGTTCTCTATATCGGTGATAAGCATATGATATGGGAGCCGTTACTCGGTGTTAAGTGATCCATGTCTAACAGCAAAAACGAGCTAACACATCAATTGATTATCTGCATCAGTTTTAGATATGGATACCTTCCTCTTCACATCGGAGTCCGTAAATGAAGGCCACCCTGACAAGCTATGCGACCAAGTTTCAGATGCAATCCTCGATGCTTGCCTGGAACAAGATCCAGAAAGCAAAGTTGCCTGTGAAACCTGCACAAAAACAAACATGGTCATGGTGTTTGGTGAGATCACAACTAAGGCAAAAGTAGATTATGAGAAGATCGTACGAGATACTTGCAGAGGCATTGGCTTCACATCGGCTGATGTTGGCCTTGATGCTGATCACTGTAAGGTTCTTGTCAACATTGAGCAACAGAGCCCTGACATTGCCCAGGGAGTTCATGGTCACCTAACCAAGAAGCCGGAGGAAATTGGTGCTGGTGACCAAGGCCACATGTTTGGCTATGCCACCGATGAAACCCCTGAACTTATGCCGTTGACGCATGTCCTTGCAACCAAGCTTGGTGCCAAGCTCACTGAGGTGAGGAGGAATAAGACTTGCCCCTGGCTAAGGCCCGACGGAAAGACCCAGGTGACTGTTGAGTATCAGAATGATGGTGGAGCTATGGTACCCACTAGGGTTCATACCGTTCTAATCTCAACCCAACATGATGAGACTGTTACAAACGTGCAGATTGCCAAAGATTTGAAAGAGCATGTAATCCAACCTGTCATCCCTGCCAAATACCTGGATGATAAGACCATTTTCCACCTCAACCCCTCAGGCCGATTTGTCATTGGTGGACCACACGGAGATGCAGGACTAACTGGTCGAAAGATTATCATTGACACCTATGGAGGGTGGGGTGCTCATGGTGGAGGGGCTTTCTCCGGGAAGGATCCTACTAAGGTGGACAGGAGTGGTGCATACATTGTTAGGCAGGCAGCCAAGAGTGTGGTGGCTTCAGGACTTGCCCGCCGCTGTATCGTCCAGGTTTCTTATGCTATTGGTGTGCCCGAACCATTGTCTGTGTTTGTTGACACTTACAAGACAGGGACGATCCCTGACAAAGAAATACTAGCTCTAATCAAGGAAAACTTCGACTTCAGGCCAGGAATGATTTCAATTAATCTTGACCTCAAGAGAGGAGGTAACTTCAGGTTCCAGAAGACTGCAGCTTATGGACATTTTGGCCGTGACGACCCAGATTTCACTTGGGAGACGGTCAAGATCCTCAAGGTCAAAGCTTGAGTCAGCATATTAGCTAGCAGCAATCTTTTTCCTTTGGATGGACTTCCTATTGCCATCAATCTGGTTGCAGAAGAATAAAGGAAGTCCGTTACATAAATCCAAAGCTGAAATTTACTATTCCAAAAGCCCCACGTTGGTGCGGGTAGTAGTATAATAGATATTGTAAACTACTTCTAGGCTGGTATACAATGGCCATAATCTAGCAGTCATGACAGATCTCTACAGTAAACAATAAATAGCAGAAATTTGTTCATGAAGCATGAGCTCAAACTATGCTTTCAGGAATGCAGCCACAGGCGATCATGTAAACGCTCTTCTCCAGCACCGAACATCTCATCAACCCTTTCACCATCTCTGTAGAAATGAAAAGTTGGTGTGTAACGAATATGTTGAGTTGTTTCTGGGCATTCATCTATGTCGGCATATATGAATGAAAGCTTTGGAAACTTGTTACTCAGCTGGCAAAATGCAGGGAGGACCTGACTACAAACACGGCACCTGCAACCATATATCACCTAGTTTATGATTAACACATTAAATGAGACACTAAAACAATGTTGCCATCTGTTAGTGTCCTACATTATGCATATTGATTGTGTTTCTATAAACACCAAACGATTTTCAACACTCAGAACGATTAGCTTCCCACAATCAATAGTAGAACCAACTGGAATGCAAGATCAAGTTGAAAAATCCACACGAAATAGTTTGGGCCCATACAGAGAGAATCCATTTTATGAAAGCATATGCATAGAAAGGTCTCATAAGTAATAAGTAGTGCCACAAATTTGGCAATAAGTAGTGCCACAAATTTGGC
The DNA here is from genome assembly GCA_036245055.1 of Diospyros kaki. Taxonomy (NCBI): domain Eukaryota; kingdom Viridiplantae; phylum Streptophyta; class Magnoliopsida; order Ericales; family Ebenaceae; genus Diospyros; species Diospyros kaki. The sequence goes on from BSEG01000009.1 coordinate 40,682,761, forward strand.
CTCACCCAGATCATCAACCCAAACTGGACCAACCCAGCCAGGGTCCTGCCATCAAGGCCCAGGCTGAAGGGCAGTGTCACCCAGGGCCCAGTCCTTTCTGACTAGGCCTCTGATTGACCTTTTTTTTTTTTTCCTTTTCAAGTTTTACTAGTCGTGAGCCTAAAATTAATTTACCCAAGGCCCTCTTTGTGACTGCACAGACTATACACTTGTTTCTCTTGTCTCCTGATAAGCCTATAAAGCAGGCAGGTGAGTTGACATCCAAACATGGCATCATCACTATGCATTCATGAAGCATAGAGGCATCAAAACTTAAGATAATTTTTAACACTAGACAAGGTTAGATGTTCCTTTTCTACAAGTTGAAAAGTCTTGAAGAAAACTAGAATGACAGAATGTTCTATCCACCTGGATCAGCATGTTGTTCAAGCAGAAAGAAACCTGATGATCCAAACTCAGCCTACCCAGAGATAGACCAGTATGCCTTTTGAGATCAGAATCAGAGAAAAGCATACACCAAAAGCTATTCAGCTATTAAAAAAAAAAACACACACACACAGAAGGGGGGAGGAGGATAGCTTCTCTTTAATAGTGTTCATGGGGAGAAAGGATCTAATTGTAGATAGAGACTTAAACCTGTGTGGGGCAAAGTCAGCAAAAAAGCGAAATCAGAAGGCGGGATCACAGGATCCCCACTACTTTGAAAACCAAACATTACAGAGTCTTAAGCACATGCCACTCATCTGTACAAGACAGGAGTGAACATTAACCTCCTGTAGCAGTAGCTGATTGGAAAAGGTTTTTCCAAACCTTCTCATCAGAACATCCAACACAAGATTAAAAAGTAATTTCACACTGTTACGAAATCTGAAGATGTGGTGCTTTCAAATTTCAAATATAAAACTCTCTAAGCTGCAAGGCAACCAGAATATAACATTAAAGTTGCTACAGTATCAGTATGTGTATTGAGAACTTGATTAACACGACACTCACCACCAAAAAAATGTGTATCTGCATGTGTATATATATTCATTGAAGTTGGTGGGGATGGGAAACAGTTCCAAACCCTGGCTGGGCAAGCATAAAGTGAAAATCCTTCATGAAATGTAACTCGAAGTCTCAAACCCACAACTCCAACTCCATTCCAAAAAAGTTGCAAAATTAACTCACTAGATGTTTTGCCCTTCAGTTACCTTGAAATTAGCCAATATTTAATGTCAAATTGGGATGTAGCCAACCAGGAACAAGTGGGGCCTACTTCCCTAATCTTCTACATCACAGGGAAGATAGTTTTTTTTTTTTTTTTTTGGGAGAAATGATCTATAAACCCAACTTAACATTGAACACAGCCATGCCTCCAAACAACAACCATAAAAAAGAAAGGAAAATGATCAAGCTACAAAGATGCATGTACAACAATAAATCAAGCAGATTTGGTTTTGAACAAAACTATATCTTGAAAAGTGTAAATTAATAACACATTCTTCTCCAAAAGGTGCTCTTCTCCTTGCTAATAGGAAGAGTGTTGTGTAAATCTTGCATATTACACAAAAGCTTGTAGCTCTAACGTGGTCCTAATTTATAAATTATCAAATGACTAACAATAAATAAGAAATGATTAATCCAGTGAAGCAGTCTCTGAAAGATATCAGAAAGAGGAAATTTAACTTCTCAATACTAAATTAAGAGTTTACTTTTGGGATAGTTACAAACGCTACCTAAGATTTTCTATAATATTCAGTTACCACTAAACTTACTATAGTTTTACAGAAATTTACTTGGACCTTTTCTACCCTAACAAAAATCTACCTAAGGTCTAGATCTTCATAGAGGAAAATTCCACAAAAATTGTCAACGCAATTCTCAAATAGAGAAAAGTGTTGGCATAGTTGCAAGTCCAAAAAGAAAAAATCATTTGAAGGATTTTAGGTATCAAAAAGTCGACTACTACTACTACAACAACAACAACATATTAAGACTTTATCCCACCATGTGGGGTCGGTTACATAAATTCTAGATTTCCACTCATTTCTATTCATAAACTACAAAAGAGTCTTAGAGGCTTTGAGAAAATCTGTGAAAAAAAGATTCCATAAAAATAGCATACAAGTCTTAAATGTCATTTTAAAGCTGCTAGTAAGGTTTTCATAGTGAGAGAGAATGAGGATATGAATCTACTTTTCTTAAGTTGAGCACGGTCCAAGTAAGTTTGTGTAAACTGACAGTATGTTTAACGGAAAGTAAACATTATGGCAAACCTCAGGTGTGTTTATGTAATAATCCCTTTTCCTTTTCATACACATCTAGTTGGAGGAGGAAGTTCACATACCAAGATGAACCATAATTGATTACTGCCTGCAAAAAGAATTTTTCATAACCATCAATCAGTTTTAGTCCAACTCAACTATACATAAATAGCTCGTAAAAATTGCACCCAGACAACAGAAAATTGCTTAAGTGAATTAAAAACTGGCAAACAAAACAAACCCCAATTCATATTTCCTTGTGGAGAATCATTACAAAATACCTAATAGCTAAATAATCAACAAAACCACCAGTCCATAGTCCAAAAGCCAGCTCGAAAACGGATTTCTTTTTTCTTTTAAGCTCAAAAGAAAAGGAAGAACCCAGAAACCGATGTGACTAGCCCAGGTAAAGTAATCAAAAGCAAAAAATATACAGAAAACCAAAATGATCTGCAGAGCTAATTGGAACTGAAGAAGAGTTTAATTGATGAGTGGATTTGAATGCTTACTGGGGTTTTAGAAGTTCGGATGTGGTGAAAGATGCCCTTGAGGTTGTCATCACTGGTGGCGCTGATGAGGTTAGAGTGGCGATTGAGCGGCAGATTCAGACCGGTGCCCTCCAGACCTTTCTTCGCCTTGTTGTCTTCTTTCCCTCCCAAAGCAACCCCACCTTCCATTTCTTGTTGCTGGATTCTCTCTCTATCGTGACTTGTTTCTCCTTCCGAACGAGAAGACCCTATCTAATTGCTCGTTCGCTGCTCTGTTTAGCGACGGAATGGACCCTATCTAATAATATAAGAAAACAAACTTTTCAATCAATACTTACAATATCTTGTTCAGAAGCACCACTTGAATTCAGATTTTTCACTTATCGAATGCATCCTCACAATTTGTCAATAGCTTTTGAAATAATCGTGTAGCGAGTCTGTAATGATCTTAGCGGTCGAGTCTGAGTAATACATTCTGATAATGAGTTGTTGTAATCAGTCTCAACTCGAGACCAGAATCTCTCTTTCGTTTGATTCATACCTATGATTGGGTTTTGAGAAACATCTAGATATACACGACATAGGTGTATATCTTCTTGAACAGTGTATGAGCCACTTCTTTTGTTGGAACTCATTTTTTGTTGGTTAGCAAAAGATGAAGGTAGCAGAAGGTAAAGATTACCAGAAGGTGAAGGTTAGCAAAAGGTAAATGTGGCAAATAATGACGAAGTGGCACACTATTTATAGTAAAATAGAAAGAAGGAAAGGGTTAGATATGGGGAATCAAATCCAATGGACGAGGTTTGATGATATATAATTAATAGTTGTGATGCATGTTCACATAATAAGGTGAGACTTGTGGATAAGATAAGGTTAGGTATGAGAAATCAAATCCAATGGGTGAGGTTTGATGATATCTAATCAATAGTTTTGATGCATGTTCGCATAACGAGGTGAGACTTGGGGATAAGATAAAGTTAGGTATGGAGAATTAAATTCAATGGGTGAGATTTGATGATATCTAATCAATGGCTGTGATGCATGTTCGCATAACGAGGTGAGACTTGGGGATAAGATAAAGTTAGGTATGGAGAATTAAATCCAATGGGTGAGATTTGATGATATCTAATCAATGGCTGTGATGCATGTTCGCATAACGAGGTGAGACTTGGGGATAAGATAAAGTTAGGTATGGAGAATTAAATCCAATGGGTGAGATTTGATTATATCTAATCAATGGCTGTGATGCATGTTCGCATAACGAGGTGAGACTTAGGGATAAAATAAAGTTAGGTATGGAGAATTAAATCCAATGAGTGAGATTTGATGATATCTAATCAATGACTGTGATGCATGTTCGCATAACGAGGTGAGACTTGGGGATAAGATAAAGTTAGGTATGGAGAATTAAATCCAATGGGTGAGATTTGATGATATCTAATCAATGGTCGTGATGCATGTTCGCATAACGAGGTGAGACTTGGGATAAGATAAAGTTAGGTATGGAGAATTAAATCTAATGGGTGAGATTTGATGATATCTAATCAATAGCTATGATGCATGTTCGCATAACGAGGTGAGACTTGGGGACAAGATAAAGTTAGGTATGGAGAATTAAATTCAATGGGTGAGATTTGATGATATCTAATCAATGGCTGTGATGCATGTTCGCATAACGAGGTGAGACTTGGGGATAAGATAAAGTTAGGTATGGAGAATTAAATCCAATGGGTGAGATTTGATGATATCTAATCAATGGCTGTGATGCATGTTCGCATAACGAGGTGAGACTTGGGGATAAGATAAAGTTAGGTATGGAGAATTAAATTCAATGGGTGAGATTTGATGATATCTAATCAATGGCTGTGATGCATGTTCGCATAACGAGGTGAGACTTGGGGATAAGATAAAGTTAGGTATGGAGAATTAAATCCAATGGGTGAGATTTGATGATATCTAATCAATAGCTATGATGCATGTTCGCATAACGAGGTGAGACTTGGGAATAAGATAAAGTTAGGTATGGAGAATTAAATCCAATGGGTGAGATTTGATGATATCTAATCAATGGCTGTGATGCATGTTCGCATAACGAGGTGAGACTTGGGGATAAGATAAGGTTAGGTATGGGGAATTAAATCCAATGTGTGAGATTTGATGATATCTAATCAATGGTTGTAATGCATGTTCGCAATGGGTGAGACTTGAGGATAAGATATATCCAACAACTATAAATTGCAACACTTAGTATTTGCAAAAAATCATTGAAATTCGATATTCCTTATTGACCATAATGAATTTCAATCTTGGAGGTCCCTTAAATTATTCTACTTCTTTGGCATCGTTGTCCGAAAGTGATAATGATAGCGAAGTAGAACTTACGAATCACCTAGCAGCAATTGATGCCCATATTTGTAACACCCCGTCCCTATCGAGGGGCGTGTCACTATGCTGGGGCCCATCGTATACATACATAATCCCTTTCCTTATACATTTCTCATACATTAATACCGTATTTCAAAGGGAAACCCCAGTAAATCATTCACAATGCGGAAGCGTTAATCGAAACCTGATACGGTACATACTTGAATTCACTATATTTAAAACAATATAAGATTCTGTACCATATATTACCATCATATCCTCAATTACATAAATACATTGATACAGGTCTCCCGAGATAACATCTAACACCCTAGGTGCAAATCATATGAAACCTCGAGTATACATCAGATAAATTTCTCAATAAATTAAATACTGAAAACTCCTGCTGAATCCATCGGCCACGCCATCACGTGCCGTCATATCTCAACCTGCTCCTTGCCCTAACTGCAAGTCTCAACTGGAACGTTGAATGTTTCAGGGACATAACCCATTAGAAGATGAAACTTCTAGTGAGGGTCCAAAAACATATATATGATGCATGATGCAATGACATGAATAAACATATACCCATAATGTAACTTCTCAGGCATCTCCAGCCCGGCTAGGAATCCTAGACAAATCCCGAACCTCTGCGGGATAGGCCTAACGTTATTCCCTCAATGCCCTAGGGGAATTATGGCTACACTCTGAGGGTATCATCCCATCCCCATGCACAAGTTTCAATATGACAATAATATCGTGCAATGTAAATATCACGGCTTTCAATGCAATATGACAAATGAATATTGCAATTCATAATAACATGCATATATAACAAACGTATCATGAATATAAGTTCTTGTGAGAATACCACTCACCTTTGCCCAAAGACAAAGATATCTCGAAAAGCGTGCATCACCTCGATATGCGCGCCCCGCCTCGATTCTTGTGCCAACTCTCAAAAGTTGTACCAATCTCATCATCTCGATCTCCTCAATCATAAAATAATATTTAATTACTAAATATCCTCAAAATTCCATTTATTTCCTATTTCCTTTCATTTTCCTTCATTTTTTCTTCTAAAAATCCCAATAATTATATCAAGACTAATTTCTCAAATCTAATTTCACAACAATTCATAATATTCAAAGAAATTTCAAGAAAAAATACTGAACTTACCCGGATATTGCGTTTTCACGCAAAATGAGGCTCTTTGGTGCAGAAATCGAGGCATCGAGAATCCCAAATCCCAATCTTTTTGCACAAATCTCCATAAAATATTTTTCTCTATTTTTCAGACATTTTTCCAGAATTTTTGGCAAATCCACGCGCCCACACGCGCCTGCACGCGCCTAGGGCGAGTGGTGGTGCGTGGGAGCCAGCGCGTGACCGGCACGCGCCGGTCGTCTTCTCCGGCGCTCCGATCGCCGGCGATCTGAGGCGACTCCTCCAGCTGATACCTCTCGTTCAGTCGATCACCTTGGTACCTCTTGTGCCTCGAAAGGACAACCGGAAGGGGTCCAACCGGAGGCTTAAAGCCTCGGCCAGTCGCACCGCCACCATTTTCCGGCGACCCTCGAACAGCCTTCAAACGTGCATCAAAATGCATCAAACTCTCCAGAATCGATCCTCTCACTATGGGCAACAAAAGCCCCTTAAAATTGAGCTCCAATTCGTTCATTTTTGCGGTTGATTTCAAGCTCCAACTCTTTGAAATTTTCGGCCATTCCTTTGCTATTTATAGCAAAACCCGAGCACTTAAACCCCTTTGGCCGCCTTACCCATCTCTTTAAGAGTCTCAACCGCCCCTGGGTGAGCCTCGAATCGACCAAGGCCGACCAAAATCGCGACTTGCAGGTCGCGACAATCCGACCAGTTTTTGGTCGGCTTTTCCTTCAAAATTCGACCACTCGAGTGGTCATTGCCCCTTCCTTCCTTTACAAAAAATCATCCCCGACCAAGCCTCGTGCCATCCCTACGGTTGGATCAGCCGAAATCGACGACCGGAGACTTGATGGTCATTGGCCAAACTTTTGCTTAATTGCACTTTAGCCTCTCAACTTTTGGCTATTTCATTTTAGCCCATTCCACTTAACCCCTCAACTTTCCTTTATTGCATTTAGGTCCAAAAAGTCCTAAAACATCATTTTGACCCTCGAAGATTCCAAAACAACCTTGTTTCGGCCTCCTCCTAGCAATTTCTAAAAACTATACTTAGGCCCGAATCTTCGTTTTGGTCTTAAACCCATTCGTTTCTTCCTGAAACCTCCGAAGGGTTGTTCCTCATGAAAAACCGAAGCCCCCTCAAGCTTTTGTTGACTTCTGAAATGTCGTCTATGAAAATTCGGTATTGCAGCCTAATTGGCAGCTACTTTTTAGCTGTACCGAAAATCGTTCCCGTTCTCATTTCTTTCGGCACCATAAATTCTATCTCGGGGTGCTCATTAATGCCACATCAATTTCCTTTGGCACCTCGACTCCAGGGTACTCCCGGCAGTCGATTCAGTCATCTATACGGTAAAAAATTACCTTTATACCCTCAATTTATCCTTAAATTTCCTTTTTTACCCCAAGATAAATTACCCTTGAGTCCTTTAGAATTTCTCGGGTATTACAATATTGAAGCCGCCAATCTTTTGTATAACAACAACATCATTCTCGCTCACCTGCTTGATCAACAACAACACCAACCAATACATAGAGGCTCAAGACCTGGTCATATAATCATTCATCGAGATCGGGAGGCCGCTGATGAAAGATTATTCAACGACTACTTTGCCGAGAACCCACGTTACGGCGAAGGGATGTTTCGCCGCCACTTTCAAATGTCACGAAGATTATTTTTGCATATACTTCAGGCCGTCGTAGCTCATGACAACTACTTTGTACAAAAAATGGATTCTCTAGGAAGACTCGGTTTGTCCTCGATTCAAAAGGTAACTGCTGTGTTTCGTATGTTGGCATATGGTGTCGCAGCAGATGCAACTGATGAGTACATCAGAATTGGGGAGTCCACTGCTATTGAAAGTATGAAGAAATTTTATCATGCTGTTGTGGAGGTATTTGGGGGTCGATATTTGAGATCACCAAACGCTGACGACATTGCGAGGCTGCTCTATGTTGGTAAATAACGTGATTTTCCTGGAATGTTGGGTAATTTGGATTGTATGCACTGGAAATGGAAAAATTGTCCAACCGCTTGGGCCGGCCAATATGCAGGCTGAAGTGGATCTCCAACAATTATTCTCGAGGCTGTAGCAGATTACGATCTTTGGATATGGCACGCACACTTCAGTAGGCCAGGTTCAAATAACGACATCAATGTTTTGGAGGCCTCTCATCTGTTTGCCAACCTAGCTAAATGTATTGCTCCTCCCACTAATTACGTCATACAGGGACACGAATATAATATGGGTTACTATTTAGCAGATGGTATATACCCGAAGTGGTCTACCCTTGTACAAACAATTCGTGAGCCACGTGGTCCCAAGAAAAAAATATTTTGCAATGAAACAAGAGAGTTGTAGAAAAGATGTAGAACGGGCATTTGGGGTTCTACAATCTAGGTTTGCAATAGTTGCAGGACTGTCACGCTTTTGGCAAAAAAATGTCTTACACGATATAATGACTGCGTGTATTATTATGCACAACATGATTATCGAGGATGAACGTAATGTTGAGTCACCAATTCGAGATTCGGTAGAAGCACCAAGTCCAGACGTTGAGATGGTTGTTGATGAAGACACCCGATTTCAAGAATTCCTTGCTCGACACCGAAAAATCACGGATAAAGAGGCTCACATTGCACTTCGAAATGAATTGATTAAATATTTGTGGGAGGAATATACTAATTCTGAGAATTAAATGTCGAGTCTTAATTGTATTTTTTTCTTTGTAATGTTTTTTCGTTCAAATAAAATCTTTTGAATCTTGTCTTGTTAAATTATAAATCTTGTAGATTGTGATATTATGTATAATATCGTATTTTATTTTTTAAATAAATATAATATTTTATGTAATATGTATAATTCTTTTTTACATATTTAATTTGTTATTGCGTAAATAATTAAGTAATTTTTTGAAATAAATTAATTGTTATGAATTAAAGAAATAAGAAAATAGAAATAATACTATTTATTTGGTGTAACTTTTGGTGTAATGGGTTGGAGATGTCTTGATAGGATAGTGTGAAAGTTGTACCATTTTAGTGCAAAAGTTACACCATTTTGAAGTTTTGGGTTGGAGATGGTCTAAGAGGCTTCGAGTTGGGGGTGAAGTTCTACGGTACATTTAGAATTTTCTATACAAGATTTTAATGCATTACAGTAGACGAGGATAACTTTTATTTTTACTTTTAAATTCATAAAAATATACCAAACACCATGTATTCAAAATGTGTATACATGCCAATTCATGATTACTTATGATATTATATCAGTATAATGAGGAGATATCAAAGTTGTATTAAATACTTTTTCTTCAATTAATGATATATAATTTTTTGTATTTAATTCTCACACAATTTGTAAATTATTGTCCTCGATTCTGAAGCACAGAAATGACAAAGACGGCCAGTAACTTTTTGTGGACATTTTTATAATTTATACAACATTTCGGTAGCATTTCACAAATTACCAAAAATAGTCAAAAATACGTTTTCGGCCACTGATAAATTTCAGTGTTCAGTCTTCTTTTTCTTTTAATTTTTTACATTTTCAAATCTCGAAATTCCTTCTCTTGCATTAGAGTTTGTCACTCCCTTGTTATTCCCTCGTTTTCAATTACCATTGCTTCTTGCTGCACACATATATATATATGTGTGTGTGTGTGTGTAAAAGGGAGATCAAGAGAGAAAGAGAGAGAGAAAGAGAGAAATTAATTGAGGAAGAAACCTGTTGTGTTGCTGAATAGATGGAGAAAAATGGAAGAAGACGCAAAATCAAAGAAGTCGAGAAAGGAGATTAAGGGCGTTGAAGTTACTATTTTTTTTAATATAAAATATATTATAACATATATAATATATATTTTGTTAGGGATACAGAGAGAATATATATAAAAACTTCACTAGAATGATCCGACTAATACAAAAATAACCCACCCGATATAGGAATATTAATTCTAACCCGCTACGGTACAAGAAACATAAATTACAATATTTAACTTCTAACCACAACAACAAATGAACAATGTTACCAGACTAAACAGCAAAGCGAAGAAGACGGTTGAACAACAATGCTTGTAGCTGGAACGCAGAAGAGTCAAGAACAAAAATAGGTTGAGTCGCGCTTTGCGCTGTCCTGAAGACAGTTAGCGCCCTGCACCGGCAGCAAGCAGACTACGGCGACTGTCTCAGCAGGATGAAACGACCTCTCCAGTGAACGACAGTCACGAACAACCGGAGCTAGCAGAACTCAAGACATGCTCGCTCTCAGTGATGGAAAAACTCAAGAAAAACACGTTCTTCCAATACTCAAAAGAACAAAACTTGAATGAGAGACAAACTTGAGAAGAGAGAACACTTGAGAGCTTGTTATTGGAATGAGAACTTCACACCCATATATATAGGCAACCACCAAACTTGGGGACCAAGCGAATCAAAAAGTGCTTGGAGGCCAAGCATTTCTAGAAGAACTTGGGGGGCTAAGTTGTTCTAGAACATCTTGGGCACCAAGCAAGAAAGAAAAATAAAAAATAAAATAAAAACCACACACGCACACACACACACATCCAACAATCCCCCACATGATTGTGTGTGCTCAAAAAATTATACAAAACAACATGGATTCACTGAGAGCAAATAGACAAGTTATGCATCAACAAGGTGTCTTTTGGACTTGAACCTTCCTTAGTGAATGTCTATCGAATTTACCGAAGAAATAGTGAGACTAGCTCTTGAACTATCCTTCTGAAGGTAAACCGAGACAATAGACATCACACATAACACGTCTTGACCCACTGAGTTCTATACGATTGTGTCCATTTTGGTCCTGGACAACATCCTGGATTTCATGAGAGCTCTAGAGAACCCAAGCCATTGAACAGTTCTCATAGAAACGACCCCACTTCTACTCTCATATAGGGAAGCATTGACTAAGAGTACCCTGTCACTACTCCTCTTATATCAAGATATCAACCTTCCCTTTAACATCGACAGGACACACTCTTCAATTTCTGAGACATGGGGGAAACTAAAGTTTCATAGTGTGTCAACTATGACTTATTCTAGCCAGTTGGCTAATTTAACCTAGATCTTGGGATCTCCAGTCAACTAGGTTTGGTTACCACCGGAAAAGTCATTTTAAAGGCTTTAGCCCCATTCCCTTCGATGTAAATTTGACTTGCTCACGAGTCACTCCTTTTGTCAAAGGATCAGCTAGATTTTCTTTTGACTTCACATAGTCAATGGAGATTATTCCATTTGTGAGCAACTCTCTGACAGTGTTATGCCTGCGCCTAATGTGTTTTGACTTTCCATTGTAGACACTATTCTTAGCCCTCATTGAGGCAGCTAAGTTGTCACAGTATATGCAAATGACATTAACAGGCTTTGGCCATAATGGAATGTCTTCGAGGAAATGGCGAAGCCACTCAGCTTCTTCACCAGCTTTGTCTAGAGCTATAAACTCTGACTCCATGGTTGACCGTGCTATACACATCTGCTTTGAAGACTTCCACAACACAGCAGCACCACCTAGGGTGAACACATATCCACTGGTTAATTTAGTTCTAAGCTATCAGAGATCCAATTAGCATCACTAAATCCTTCCAGTACATGTGGATATTTTGTATATTGCAATCCATAGTCCAAGGTGTACTTCAAGTACCTAAGTACCCTGACCAATGCACCCCAATAGTCATGCCTAGGATTGCTCGTGTATCTCGCTAGCCTGTCTACAGAGTAAGCGATGTCAGGTCTAGTACAATTCATGATGTACATCAAACTCCCAATAACTCTGATATATTCTAGAGAAGATACACCTTCATATTTTTTTAATTTACACTTTATATCACATTTTCATTTCTTACTTTTTTTAAAAAATGTCATTTCTCAATTTTTATTTTGTATTAAAAATATTTTTCATTTCTATTTTAATGTAACTTAAATCCTTGATGAATTTAGTCCAAGTTGCACCTTAGTCTAAATTTATCTCAATTTTTCCATTTTAATAAACTTCAATAATATAATGTAGAGAATGATAAAGATAGCAAAAATGAGACAACAAAACTTCCTAACATGAAAACAAAATTACCTTATGCCTTAGATGAAAAAATGTGTCTACCTTTATCCATATAACAAGAGACAAACTTTGATCACTCTTGTACTACATTTTTCTCAAACTCATTGTAAAAACAATTATTGTTAGGTGTGGTTGGTTTTACCGATATGAGATGTGACAGACTTATATTCTTGAAATGAATATATAAAGAGGGGACAATGATCTACCCGCGTCAAGCATGCAGGGAGGTGGGGCTCATTCTCGGATCCGCACCCCCTTCTCTGATTTTAACCGCGTCAAGCAAACGTTATGTTGCCTGACAAGCAACATAACAATCTGCTATAAAGAGGGTAGAAAATCAGAGCTATCACATCATCAAGTATAAAACAGTCCCTCCCCTCATCAAGTATAAAGGAACTGCTGGAGTTTCGTTCTCCAAGAACAACTTACATTGTTGGTGAGCTTGCTCGTCCAGCTTAACAAGAATGCTAAAAATGGTGCTTCCAAAAGTGATGAGATGGTTACAAATTTAGCTATAGTAATTTTCTTAAGCCCTTTTCTGTTACGCTTTCAGGTTGCAGTTTCCAGCTCTGTTCTCCCTGAATCCGAACCCAGGATAGCTAGGCTGCTTCTACAATACAACCGGAGTCGTGCGCCCAGCGGGAAACCCCGTTGAATGTCAGAGCAGGCTATGCTTCACAGGAGCCGCTCATCAAAGTCATTCAGTTTCCTGGAATGCCCCAGGAGAAAATTTCTTGCATAGTGCTGCTGCTGCTGCTTCTAATCTTGCTTGATCCTGCAGCCAATTGTCGAAGGTTTTTATCATTTCACACAGTTCATACCTGAGCTTTCAGTAGCATTCGAACCAATCAAGTAATTGTTCTCGTACCTTTCCTTCAAAACAAATGAAAAGGCGACCATTTCTAGATTCGCGATGACATCCTACACGTTTCAAAAAAATTACAACAATTATTGAGGGGGAGAAAAATGGTATGGTCATTCACAAATCACCAGCTAAGTTTAAAGTATTTACGCATATGGATATCTGGGAATTCGAGATGAAGTTTCGATATGGATTGAGCAGTTTCTACCTGCATAATGTGAAACAAAATTAACGAATAGAAAGATACCACAAATACAACATATTGCACGATTACTAGATTAATCATTCCTTCAAATAATCAACACAGCAACAAATTAAAAGACTTTCAAAAAGATGCAAAATTTGACCATTTCCATTCATTACATTTACTGCTATATCTATCTAACTTAAAAACAACAACAACAATGCCAAGCCTTAATCCCACTATGTGGGTTCTAGTTCCACTACCTAACTGAAAACTCAATTTTCTAATTTTTTAACTTTATACTATGAATTGAAAAACATCAAAAAGATGTTCTCTAAATTTTCTGGAAATGAATGCCATAGGTTTTTGAAACATAAAATGTTAGGGCCTGTTTAGATTTAAAATTACAGCTGAAAAATTAGAAAATGTTCTCTACAACTAACAGGCCCCTACTCTGTACAGAGGCAGCTAACTTGTATGAAATATCCAGCCTTGACATGTTGAATGCTCTTTCCTCATTGATAAGAATTCTACCGAGTACTAGTAGCAGTACCCCTTGGCCAAAAAAAAACCTGAACCCATGTAACAAGCAAACGAAAGCAAAATGAAATCCATTGCTACATGCCAACAGAAGATAAAAGGGAGAGGGTTTTTTTTTTTTTTTTTGGTGTTTTGGGGCCTCGGAAGGGGGGGGGGGGGGTTGGTGACCCTACCCCAACCATTGCAAAATGGAGAGCCTCATACGATGGGGACTCCTCCTTAAGCAAGATGACTATTTTCTCATCTCAACTCAACAAGCCCTTTACCCAGTTACTGGGGCTTGGCTACATTGATTCATTTTCTCCAGCCAGGCTCAGCAGTCAAGGGTTGACTTCTGAATCCACGGTACTTAATGGGCCAATAGCTTCTCAAAACAGGGGAAATCACAGAGCATTTAGAGCAGCACGTATATATGTATATACACCCAGTAAATTCATCCATTTTAGAAGGAAACACCATAGCATTGACCTAAACTCAACTTTTTACTATGTACTTGGGGTTGGGCATAACATGCCCCTATATGTCAAAAGTATATCTAGGCACTGATCATAAAGACAATACTGTCAATTTCTATGCAGTCATATGGCAGTTGACAGTAAAGCAAATTAGAAAGATGCCCTGCCAAATGAGTAACATAACATAAGAAAACACAAGAAATGAGGAGAAAACAGTCTAAATATTATAGGGAAATCCAAGTGTAGGCCAACATCAAAAGCCTTGAACAAAAACAAACAGAAAATTCTTCATTTTTAGCAGTAATTGCCACATCATCAAATAATCACATGATAATAAGCCTGATACGTACATCTGACAGAGTTGTTTGGAGGCACTTTGATACATATGGTTCCCCCAGTACTAGCAGGCTACTTGATCTCATTAGTTCAGTCAGACAATACCACTCCCTGTCCAGCTCAGCAGTGTTTGTTGCAGAAAGAATGATTACATTTAGACACTTTATCTACAAGAAACAACCATTTGAGATCAGTAATTCAAACTTTTACAACATAAATCATATAAAATATAGACCAATGCACAGGAAGGATACTGTCATAGAAAAGACAGAAATATAATAAAAGGCATTTGTATAATAACAGAGGAGCCGCACCATGGCTTGACAGACAAAATACATCAAATGGATTAGAAAATAAGAGATTTCTGCAGTGAAAAGCATGCAAATATGGTGATGCTAATATGTTAATTACTCCCATCAAGAATCAGTAGCAAATGTTTTGAGACATGGTAGAAAACAAAATGGTATTGTATTTGCCAAAGACAGTTTTCAGTCACCTGGATCTACTTTCATTCAGAAATAATTAAGCTTCACTGCACTGCAGCAAGGTCAATGCATTTCGTGGCAAAAACTAGAATTTCGTTCTTGTTTGGAGGGTATAACAATATTGAAGAATAATTTTTCCTTCTCATCCTTTGCCAACCAGCACCTAATTCAGGTCAGACGACTCAAATCTGAAACTGCTCCAGGCCTCTAACATGAGAAAAGCGGTTTCTTTAAGTTTGAAGTATTAAGGGATTTTTCTTGGATAATTAAGAATTTCCAGTTAGGAGCTTTCCAGAAACCAACTTGCCAACATTATCTACAGATAGATTGTCGTCGTTTCTTGAATTGTGCTTCAAATTTCAATCTCATTCTTAACCTCATTTCTTTTTTCTATTTAAACCCCCTAAATTTAATAAATAAGTCAATGTCCTACTAACTTAAAAAAGTAAAAAACTTGAATGCAAATGAAAACTTTTTTAATTCTTCACATTATAGATAACAAGAATGACTATTTTCACATTTATTAGTGATGCAATTACAATGACTTACCTTCAAAAGTTTGACTGCTTAAACAGAAGGGCTACAATTGGTAGCTGCATTGACCTTCATTGAGCAAAGTTTAGATTTTCTGATGTAGGACAGAGAAGTAGAAGTAGGAATTAGTATTATTTCTTTTGTTTATTTCCTAATTTCTTTTGTTTATCTTTTAGTTATTAGGTTCCATTAGAATTCTAATTAGAAAAGGATTGTGGTTACTAGTTGCCTAATTAGAATAGGATTGACATTACTAGTTTAGGATGTAATTGAAGGTACCCTTGATTATTGAGATTGAATTCAAGAATTGATTTGAGTTTATTGATTTATTTTTTAGATCATTCTTAGCGTTCTTGCTCTTTTGATTCTGCATTAATAGGTATCAGAGCTATCTTTCTCTCGTTCATTCTGCTTCAATTTGTTTTTGTTGGAAAAGTTCAAAGACAAATCCAGATTATCCTTATCATGGCTGAAAAATCAAGTGATAAGGTTGTTGGGAGTTTACAACATGAAGTGATGAGAGATATACAAACTGAAGTGATAAGTGATAAGTGATAAGTGATAAGTGATAAGAGATAAGAGATAAGAGATAAGATTGCTCCAAGAAAAAAGGCATGAGTTTGTTCTAGCAAATATTAAAATTTTTGCTGATTATCTTTATCATCTAAGATTAGTTCAAATTTGTTTCTGAATTTGTTCATGTATTTTAGGAGATATTTTAGATGATTTTGTGTATATATATATGCTATACTTGAGTTCAATAAAGATTGAGAAAGTATTTCCAAGTGATCAACTAAATTCTTCAATTACTCGAGTAAACCTTCAAGTCACTCGAGTGGTTCTGTCCATTACTCGATGAATCTTTCTCCTTAATTGGGTAAAGCTTCCATTATTCTGCTTGTTTCAACTTTGTTCATGGTATCAAAGCCACTGATTCCTATTGCTAAATTTTTTTTCCTTACCCATCAAACCGTAGAGTTCTAAGTTGCAAATAATGGCCGAAAATCAATTAGCGGTGACAACTAGTGAAACATCTACCACTGGTTCCATTCCAATTAGAGCTACACGAATGTTTGTTGCTCCAACAACCCTTGACAACCATTCTCTTTAGATTACTCGACACAAACTAAATGGAACCAACTTTAGAGAATGGTCTCAATCAATTTTGCTAGTCGTCAAGGGCAAAAGAAAGGTTGGGTATCTTACAGAAGCAACACCTATGCCTGATACTGAAGCAACCACTTATAGTATTTGGGACACTGAGAACTCCATTGTCATGGCTTGGTTAATCAACTAGATGGAGCCCAAGATCGAGGAGGACATATCTCTTAAATAAAACAGCTAAAGAAATTTGGAAAGTTGTGTTGGAAATTTACTCTGATATGGAGAATACTACATAATGCTTTGAGATTAGATTTGCAATCCGGACAACAAGACAAGGTAATCTCTGTCACTGAGTATTACAATGCTTTGATTGAGTTGTGGCAGAAAATGGATTTCTTCTATGAGATTGGTTCGAATTGCCCTGAGAATGGAGTAAAGTGTAATAAGATGTTGGAAAAGGAACGAGTCTTTGATTGCTCCATGGTCTTAACATTGACTTGGATGAAGTTCGAGGTAGACTACTTGGAGCTAAACCTTTTCCATCCATTCGAGAAGTCTTTGCAAAAGTCAAGATAGAGGAAAGTCGAAAGAAGGTAATGCTAAATCCATCCTTGTATTCTAACAATGATGCCAGTTCTCAAAATTTAGCTCTTGCTACTGCAAAAATGAAGACTACTACCTTGCCAAGTGGTGAGTTCCAAAAAGAACAAACAGTGATGTGATCACTGCAACAAGTCATATCATACAAGAGAAACCTGCTAGAAAATCCATGGTAAACCAGCAAATTGGAAACCTAAAAGTCAGAGGAAGTCAACCCAATCTGCCCATATGGTAGATTTAGAAACTACGAATCAGCGTTCTAAAAGGCGGCCGTCGCAATTAAGGCCAAATCGGCCCCCCTAGGCACTGGCCCGACCCGATAGGTGCCTAGGTGGCCCAGGCAGCCCTTAGCCGCCTGGGTCGCACGCGGCTTGGACTTGTCACCGCCTGGGTCATTCACTCTCTCTTGTCAGACGCGGCTTGGACTTGTCGCCGCTTAGGTCACGCGCGACCTGGACTTGTCGTCGCCTCCTTGTTGCTTGCTACGCCATCTTCGTCCTTGCTCCCTGCTTGCAGCAAGCCATCTTCCTCCTTGCTGCTTGCTATCATCTTCTTGTTGCTGTTGCTTGTTCATTTTAAATAACATCAAAAATTAAAATTAAAAAATATATATATATATTTTTCCTAGGCGCTAGGCCCCTGTTTGGCGCCTAACGCATTTCAGAACACTGCTGGGAATTCTGCCAATCTAACTTTATTTGCAAATCAGTTGGAACTTTTGCGTTAGTTACTAAATCAAATGAAGGTATCAAAAATGTTTGATCTTACAAAGACTCCTAAACCAACAACATCTCTTGCCAAACAAGGTACTCCAAAATAGTCTTTACTTTCTCAAAAACTTGCTACAAATTCCTGGAGTGTAGATATAAGTGCCTCAGATCACATGACAGGTTTAATTGATGCCCTATCGACCTATGAGGCATGTGATCAGGATATAAGAGTCTTGAACAAAATGGAAAAAACAGCTGATTGAAACAACTTAGGATGAATACTCGATTAGAGAGAAAAAAAGGTTTACTTGATTAAATGAAAAACTACTTCAATACATTATTGAACTTATGAATGGGATATCTATACAAGAATTCTTCTACAACACCTCCTAAAAAATAGGAACAAAAATTGAATATCTTTAAAGGATAAACTTTATCACTAAAGCTAGAATTATCACTTGTAATCAACTACCTCCTTTTTCTTAGGAACCTTATCTCTTCATCAATTTAATCTTTTGTAATCTCTCCTTATCTACAAACAACCTTATCTCTTAGTCTCATTCGAATTCAGAATTTTGATTTCCCAACTCTTATATCTTTTTCTTGATATTCCAACAAGTCTCAATGGTTGATGGTGCAGTATCTCTTGCTATAGGACAAGGCTCAGTCTATTTGGCAGAGTTAAGACTTTAAATCTGTTCTACATGTGCCAAAATTGAAATGCAATTTATTATCTGAGTAAGTTAATTAGAGATATGAATTGTATAGTGATATTTTTTCCTACTCACTGTGAATTTAAGGAGTTGTTTTCAGGGAAGACGATTGGCAGTGTTGAGGATAAGAATGGTCTTTACTATATTTCAGGATTTTGCAGTCCCTTTAGATCTAGGTTACAAAATAAATCTTCTTTTTCTACTATTTCAAATTTTGAAATTATGCTATAGCATAAGCGTTTAGGGCATCTTAGTTTCAACTATCTTAAAGCATTGTATCCTCATCTCTTCATCAATATATAGCAAAATTCTTTTTATTGTGAGCAGTGTATTCTTGTTAAACAATCTAGACAACCTCATCCTGTTCACTCTTACAAACCTTTCAAACCATTCTATTTGATTCATAGTGACATCCGAGGACTAGCAAGAATGCCTAACCTAAGCAATACTCGCTGGTTTATCACTTTCATAAATGATCATACAAGGACTTGTTGGGTATTTCTTATGAAAGAAAAATCTAAAGCTAGTGCAGTCTTCAGAAAATTTCATAAAATGGTGTTTAATGAGTTTCAATCCTCAATCCATGTTCTTTGTTTGGATAATGGCCAAGAATATTTCTCAAATGAGTTCAAACATTATCTAGTTGAACAAGGAATAATTCACTAAAGTTCTTACCCTTATAATCCTCAACAAAATGGGGTGGTAGAATGAAAAAATTGTCATCTTCTTGAAACTTCTTGTCCTATGATGTTCACTAGTTCTGTTCCAAATTCATATTGGGGGGAAGCAATACTCACAGCCTCCTATCTTATTAATCGGCTTCCTTCCAATGCCCTTGCATTTTGAACTCCTTTAAGTACCTTACTTGATTTCTACCCTCACACTAGGATTCTTAATTCACTTCCTCCAAAAATCTTTGGGTTTACTGTTTTTATTCACAATAATCATCCTTCCCACTCCAAACTTGAGCCTAAAGCCCTCAAATGTGTGTTTGTTGGCTATTTCCCTAACCAACAAGAATACAAGTGTTATTGTCCTAACTTTCAGAAATTCTTTCTTTCATGTGATGTATCATTTCTTGAACACCAACCCTTTTATCGCAATATATCTCTGTTAGGAGATATATCTATTACAGAGTAATATTGGGATCCTACTATATACTTGCTTATATCAATTCCTACTTCTCATTCTACTTCTCATCTGCCATGGAAAGCTGAAATTGAACCTGAAACAATCACCATTCCTACCCAAACCTATGTGACCAATCAAGGGGGATAATAGGTTCCTGAAAAACCAATCTTGGTTTATTCTAGAAGTCCTCATGATTCTCAACAAGGTCCAATGTCAGATCCAGAGTCAAGTCTAGTGAATGACATTGTGGAAGAGGTGCCCGCAGAGATTGATGATTTGGACATACCAATAGCTCTTCGAAAAGAGATGAGATCATATGCTAAGTACCCTATTTCTAATCAATTGATATATTTGAAATTGTCTCCACAATTTAGGGCATTCACGGCTAGCATTAATGAGATCAAGGTTCCTAGAGATATATATTGTGCTCTACAAAACTCAAGATAGAAGGTAGCAGTTATGGATGAAATGCAAGTACTAGAAAAAAATAACACACAGGACATTGTGGAATTACTTGAGAGCAAGAAGGCAATTGGCAACAAGTGGGTGTTTACAATTAAATATAAGTCAGATGGAAGTATTGATAGGTACAAGGCTAGACTAATATCCCAAGGCTTCACACAGACTTATAGAATACACTACAAGGAGACTTTGCTCCAGTTGCCAAGTTAAATTCAATATAAGTCTTACTATCACTTGTTGCTTAATTTAGATTGGGAACTACACCAACTGAATGTTAAAAATGAGTTTTTAGATGGTGAACTAGAAAAGGAAATCTACATGAGAATACCTCCTAGTTTTGAGACAGATGACAAGAAAAGAAAGATATGTAAGCTGAAGAAATCCTTATATGGCCTTAAATAGTCCCCAAGGGCGTGGTTCAAGAGGTTTAGTACCACTTTGAACCGGCTTGGCTACAAACAAGGGCAGCTGATTATACATTATTTATAAAACATACAGCAGATTGGAAGAAGACAATTTTGATTGTATATTTAGATGACATTATCATCACAGGAGATAATAGTTAAGAAATAGAGAATCTCAAGAGGCAATTGAGGGCTGATTTCGAGGTTAAAGACTTAGGGAAGATGAGATTATTCCTAGGGATGGAGGTGACTAGAAGTAAGGAGGATATTTTTTTTTCTCAAAGAAAGTACACTCTGGATCTTCTAAAGGAGACAGACAAACTTGGTTGTTTACCTACTAGCACTCCATTAGAACAAAACTAGTAGTGTAAAGAGAAAGACAAAAGTAAACATCTAGTGGACAAAGGGAGATATTAACGTTTAGTAGGAAAACTGACTTACCTATCCCTCACTCATCCTGATATTGGATATGCAGTGAGTGTGGTAAGTCAGTTTATGCACTCTCCTATTAAAAGACATTTGATGTTGCTTGTCACATTCTCAAATATCTTAAGGGGACACCAGGTGAAAGGCTATTATTCAAAAAGAATGAGGATAAAGGACTTGTGGAATTTGCATATGCAGACTAGGCTAGTTCTATTGAACACAAGTCTACCTCTAGTTATTACACCAAATTATGGGGTAACTTACTTACATGGAGAAGCAAGAAACAAACTATGGTAGCCTGTAGTAGTGCAAAAGTGGAATATCGAGCTACTGCTCAAGGAATATGTGAGGTAATTTGATTTGAGAAACTAATGAAAGACCTATACATATCTATCTACTCCAATAAGGCTATATAGTGATAACATGTCAGCCATCAATATGGTTAATACTCTAGTGCAACATGACCGAATGAAACATGTTAGGATTGATCGGCATTTTATCAAACAAGAAATAAAAAATGGAGGTATCAATCTTTCCTATGTTCCTACAAAATCTCGGGAAGCAGATATCATTTCAAAAGCTATGTCTTGACAAGGATTCAAATCAATTATGAGCAAGCTGAGAATGATAGATATTTATTCACCAGCTAGAGGAGGAGTGTTGGAAAAGTTAAAAAACGAATCTAGATTCTCTATCATGGCTGAAAAATCAAGAGATATGGTTGTTGGGAGTTTACAAAATGAAGTGATAAGAGATGAGATAAGGTTGTTCTGAGAAAAAGGGGATGAGTTTATTCTAGCAAATATTAAAGTTTTATTGATTATCTTTATTATCTAAGACTAGTTCAAATTTGTTTTTGTATTTGTTCCTGTATTTTAGGAGATATTTTAGATGATTTCGTGTATATATAAGCTATACTTGAGTTCAATAAAAGATTGAGAAAGTATTTCCAAGTAATAGACTAAATTCTTCAATTTCTCAAGTAAACCTTCAAGTTACTCGAGTGGTTTTGTCCATTACTCGATGAATCTTTCTCCTTAAGTAAAGCTTCCATTATTTTGCTTGTTTCAATTTTGTTCAGTTTTATACCCATATTTACCAATCATGGATACCATTATCCTACCAATCTTGCTTAACAGTCTCTTTGCAAAGCAAGGGTAAGGCCACATACAAAAATGACCCCATTAGGGCTCTCACGAAGCAGGAAGCCTCATGCACTAGGGATGCCCAATACTCTTATTCTTAATAATGCTTTATCTTTGTCACACATTACACAGAGTATTAACTATTTAGCACACGTTCACACTGTTGGATAACATAAAGAAAAACATTGTGCTTTTGCAAGTAATAGGAGAGACAGTCCCCTGGTAGAGTTAGGTCTTTGTTCAGGTTTGTAGAAGGCTATCATCAGAGTCCAGTATGTATTTCCCAGTCTATTCTTTTTAAGGTGGAAGGGAAAGAGTTAGGTTTCAGTCAAGCATTTTGTGCAACCATAGACAATTTTTTATGATTCCCTCGTCTGTATTGCTTAGTGAGAGACAAGTGAGCCAGCCATTACTGTCAAAAGCTTTTAGTTACCCTAAGATGGTATTATACTATTATTTGGAGCCCAAGGCTTTGGTGCCACCTCTAAGACTGTTAAGACCCTATTACAATCTTTTAAAGATTGCTTCATTATCACACCTCAGGTAATCAGGGAGAGAATAGTTGAGTTTGGCCCTCATTGGAGGAGAGATGTTCTCCACCCATTCATTCTACAGGTCCTCGTATTAGCTATGAAGGACTAGCTTCCCCTAGAAAGCTAATTGGAAGACCAAGACCCTATCAGGAACAGCCTTCTTTTTGTGGGCTGAAGCTCTTGGATCTATTCTTATGGAAGGCAACCTGAGAGTGAAAATAGATTGGCATACATCAGTGCCATACGTGCTAGTCAAGTGATGAGTTGATTAATTATCTTCTCATTCATTGTACAGTGGCTAGGAAGGTGTGGAGCTTGTTCATACCCTTGTTTGGGGTGCCATGGATGATGCCATCATCAGTGCTGAACCTTTTGCAACCATGAAGGTTGGATGCTTGAATCGCAGGTGGCACAAGCTTTGATTGGTCATTCCCTTTTGCGGGATGTGGAGCATGTGGGAAGAGTGCAATAGCATGGCTTTTGAGGGAAAGGAATAGCTATTGCCTTTTTGAAGGAAGCCATTCATGTTTCCATCTTTCCTTGGAGAAAGGATGGTCCTTTTAGCTATGCGTTTCTTATTCTTTTTCTAGGCAACCTTTCATATTGTGAGGAGAGAGAATTGGCTGAATGCCTGAGAGCAAGAGTCTCCTATAAATCAGTCTACCAAATCAGCTATACATTAGCTGGGTCAACTATACAATAAATACAGTATTCAAGACATACTAATAGACAGATAGATGGAGCTGGCTTGGAGGATGGTAGATTCATAGGTGGTTCTTCTATTTTTGTGGTTACTTTTTCTTGCACTGGGTTCACCCCCTTTAAGGCATTTCCTTTCTTTTAAATCATTTGCTTATCAAGGGGAAAAACAAAGGAAAAGAGAATCAAAATTTACTCCATCATAATTGTGGATTCTACATTGGTACATCAACAATTGATAACCCAAAGCAGCAGATTCAGCATCTCCATGATTGTGGATTCTACAGTGTTCGCAAAAATGTATTGAATAAGATTGCACTGCCTAACATCAGATGACAGCCATACTTCAAACATATTGCCAATTAAAAATGTCATTCGTGCTTCATTTTTAGCATTTGATGCTTACTTTCAGCCACCACCTTAAAAGCTAAAAATAGAAAGGACCCATCCCAGTATGAGATATTACACTAAGAAGGCATTAACATTTAAGAACTGGCGTTAAATCTTCTCATTGACTGCTTAAATGAACTGCCAGAGAAGGAGGATGTTCCTCCATGCAATAAGAGAAGCATGCACACCAATAGCTGATAACCACAACCATCTCCTAAGGATCAATTTTCTTTTCTTATTATATTTCACAGGATAAAAAATTAAAATGCTTCTCCAAAGGAAATGGCAAATTGAACTTGAAGCAAATTGATTGAACAATAATGAAACATGAAAAGAACATTGCAGCTTTGCAAATTTACCATTGACAGATGCCAAAATATGATGTAATAACTAATAGCAGACCTTGGACATCAAAAGAACAATCATAACATGTTGTCCAAAAACATACCAAAGGCACAGGCAGTTTTTCATGATGCAGTAATTCGGTGATACCCTCAGGCAACTGAGCCATCTGAAAGGAGACAAGAAATTAAGTAAATAAAAGAAAAGAAAAACAGAGAGAGAAAGAGAGAGTGAGCGAGAGAGAGAGACAGAGATGATTAGATTATTTGCATGCTGAATAACTGAATGCCATGATGTTTTAAGCTATATGAAAAACACAAACGTTACCAAGGTTTCCTAACAAAAGCAATATTGGAGCAGCTAATTTTCGTACATATATTGCTCAGCCACAATCATCCTTCCAATTAAAGCATGTCCATCTTATTTCAATAAACATGTAAGTAGATTTAGCAGGATCTTATTCTTTCCAATGAGAATATTTGATTCAGTTCTAAGTAACAGAAAACTTATTAATAAAATTATACTTAGCAATCACAGTGATTATTTATCAAAATTATGGCTTTACTTAGTAGTTACTGTAGATATATTCTTGCACCAGTCCAAGGTGTTAGCATTGGACCGGGAGACCAACAAAATACAGGTTCAGAGGTTATCCAAACTGGAACTGGAAATGCTCACATACCTTGGACAGATGCCCAGGTACATCCAGGAGGCAGAAATGTGGAATAAAGTCAGCCGTTGGAGCAAGGCAGTGCAAATTCAAATACCTTCAGAAAAGATCCATTGGGAATTTTAAGGTTATAAGGCTTGGTGACTCAAGGAAGAGGTTTGCCTTAGCACATTGTCTGGATGGGAATTTCAGTGTCGGGGGACCAACATTTGTTGTGAGATATTTCTTGTTTTAATCCTATTAGGAATGGGTTCTGGGTAAAACCTATTTGCAGATAGTTCAAACACATTCAAGTCAGGAATGGATCCTAAAGGGTAATGACTATTCATAGATCAAATCCCTTTGGGATGGGTTTATTCTTAGCGAGGAATCAAATCTTAGAAGAAATGGATTACTGTCTTATATTCATAGGAGGCTCTAACCCCATGAAGGATATTATATTAATCCAGCATCCACAGCATTGATAACACCCTCACTCTGCCCCACTTCTCTCTGATCTTGTTATTTTGTCTCTCATCTCTGTTTTCTGCAGTACTCAGAATTCTAGAGGACTAAACATAATTCCACAACTTGTTTACCAGTATCTCATATGCCCACAAATAAATCAGTCTGCATATTTGGTTGACATACATAAAATTCTCCAATGAATCAAGAGGTTGTTCATGTTACTAGTTAAAAAGGGGCAATGTTTACCTGATATCTCAAAACTAATTAGTAGCAAAACTAATATCCCAAGCCATAATCCCACTAAGTGGAGTCAGTTACATGAATTCTATCTCTCCAACTAGCTCTGATACATATCAAGGCCCGATAACCCGGCCCATCTCCAAAACAGTCTGCCCAAATTTGGTCCTGGACAAAGATGGTCCCTCCAACCCAACCGCTGCCAGCCCAAGACCCATAGCATCCAGAAGCTGCCAAGGTTCTCCTCCAATGGGTGCCAGCTCTTTCTCAGTAAAGAGCAGAAAGTTAAGGATCCAATTTCCCAGCTTCTCTCATTAATCCATTTCCAATCTTCCCCATGCCACTAAGGAGTTATTGACCTATATTCGCCATGAATCACCAGAACACTAAGCATTTAAGCTACTTAAGGTCCCTAGG
This sequence comes from Diospyros kaki, assembly GCA_036245055.1. Taxonomy (NCBI): domain Eukaryota; kingdom Viridiplantae; phylum Streptophyta; class Magnoliopsida; order Ericales; family Ebenaceae; genus Diospyros; species Diospyros kaki. Next base: position 40,708,923 of record BSEG01000009.1, read on the forward strand.
TGTCTGTTCTAATTCCCAAAAACATTCAATGTAATTATGGGCTTCTCTCCTATATAAGGGAAGACATGACCAGTCCTTTACAGCTTTTGAATCTTTGAAGAATCCTGATTATTAATCTATATCAGTCCCTTCTTATCACTTCTTGTTCAAGTGTGGTGAAATTCCCAACTCTTACCTAAGTGTGGTTGCCTTGCATTATCACTTAATGGCGAGTTGCCCCTTTCTTATTTTCTCTCTTACTCGACTGCTCTATTTTTGTTATCAACTATCCTGTTTTGTGCTACTCAACTAACTGAACCTGATTTATTTTTCTATCAGTTTAGTATCAGAGCCTGAGGTTGTGAATCACCATCAAGCAATGAAGCACGAAAGGACACCGAGAAATCTGATCGTGGAGCAGGCACAAATTCAAAGCCTCCAATAGGGACTTGATGAACTCTGAGAGCAAATGGCACAACTAATGTTTGCTATGCAACGGCAAGCACCTCAATCATGGAGGAGAACACCACCCATACCCCAACTAGTCATACAGTTGGTCATAACCCAAGGATCCATAGAGGGGGGCAATAGGGTAATAGGCCTATAATAGTTGATAGGATATTTTAGCAATTAGTTAGAAGCACATGGATGTGTTGTGCATGCTGTTAGGAGCCAGATATGCTTATATAAGGCTACCATAAACGGATCGGATGGTCATGCTTGAATTGATTGAATGAATATTCTCATTTTTCTCTCTATATTCTCTCTCAATCTCCCTCCAATTTCCCTTACTTTCTCTTGTTTCCCCCTAAATCTTCTTCTCTATACTGTTCTCCCTTAGTGTTGTATTTCCATATTGTACTTGTTGGTTTCACCATGTCAACTAAGTTATGGAACACAACTATATCAATTATCTTCATTCACCACCATCTCATGAAATTTCTCCATGTGAAGATGGTGTTCAAACTTTATTTCATCATTACTCCGCCAGGGGATATTATTCATTGCCGGTCTCAAGCCCGGATAAAGGAGGAGGGTTGCGTTAGGTAGCCGACAGCCAGCGTAAAACCTAGTCGGATCCAAATATGAATTCTAGACAAACTATCTGTTGGGATGTAACCTACATAGAAGTCTAGAATTCATGTAGCCAACCCCACATAGTGGGATAACGGCTGGATATGTTGTTTGTTGTTATACTGTTCTCCCTTAATTCCCTCCCTCAATTCCTTCCAATTCCTCTTTTAACCTATCACGAACCCTAGGTTCGTGACACAGTCGAGCTCTGAGGAAGAAATGAATTCAGCAAATGACATCGAATTGGAGGATGAATGTGCACCACGGACTAAACGACGCCAGCAACAGCTAAAAGATGATTACAGGGTGGACATTGTAGAATTCAAGGGAGGGTCTTCCTCAGGCAAGTTCCTTGAATGGTTGCAGTGGGTTGACAGGATTTTTGACTACAAGGAATACACAGATGAGAAGAGATGTTCCATTTCTGTTTTAAGACTAAAGGAATATGCCAGCCTATGGTGGGAAAACTTGAAAGCTCAAAGAAGGCAAAAGCGCTGTGAGAAGCTGGAGCAACACGAAGAAATTAAGGACGAGGAGGTTCATGCTAGACAATTACAAACATGAGCTGTATGTTCAGTTACAGAGTTTACCTCAACGTGACCTGTCCATAGAAGATTTTGTTTGGGAATTCGAGACCCTAATGCTAAAATGCAATTTACTCGAGCCACAGGAACAAACCGTAGCAAGATTTCTTGCAGGTTTGAACAAGGAGATTGCTCACATTGTGGAGCTACAGCATTACTATTCCCTAGAAGATGTGATTAGACGTGTTGTCAAGGTAGAGAAGCAGCTCAAGACGCCCAAAGATTCAATCTCAAGGGCAGCAATAGGGGGACTACTCCTAACAAGGGCAGTTCCTCCAAGAACAGTTCTTCCAAGGCTAAACCAGATTCAAGGTTAAAGAAAGGAAAGGAACCTGAGGACACTCCTCAGACCCCAAAAAGATCCAGCAATATCAAGTGCTTCAAGTGCCTCGGCCAAGAAGTAGACTCGTGTACGAGTGAGACCTATGTTGAATATGCCAATGAAGGGGAAATGCTCATAATTCAAAGACTACTAAATGTCCAAAACCCATGAAGAACAAAGGCACACGATCTTCCAAACCTGGTGTACTGTGCAAGGAAAGGTGTGTGACCTTATCATAGACAGTGGCAGTTGCACCAACATGGCCTCCTCCACCCTTATTGAGAAGCTAAAGCTACCTACTATGCCACATGCCCTCCCATACAACCTCCAATGGCAGAATAAGGACAGCGAGGTTAAGAGTTACTAAACAAGTCCTTGTGTCATTCTCTATTGGCAGATCCTATCAGGATGAAGTTCTATGCGATATGGTTCCCATGAATGCCAGCCACCTCCTCCTTGGGCGACCTTGGCAGTTTGATAGAAAGGCTCATCATGATGGATTCAAGAACACCTATTCCCTTTCAAAGGATGGAAAGAACATCATGCTGGCCCCCCTTAGTCCCTCCCAAATTCACAAGGGACAGATTGAGCAAGAAGCTGTAAAATTCCTCAAAAACCATCTGGAAAAAGCAGACAACAGCAAGCCTGGCCATTTGGCCAAATAAGGGAAACTCAAAAGGAGCTTGCAATGGACAGCACACCAAACAGCATAAGAAAAATCTCTTCTTAACTAAGTTGCAAATAGAAGCATCCATTTATTTAAAACAGCTCGTATTGGAGTTGAAACCGAGAACTAATATGGCACAAGAATCACTCAAATGTTCTCACCGAAACCAATCACAACACAAGATTAAAACAGAAAGTAAATAATCAAAATGAATTGAAAAGAGAAACAAGAAAGCAAACCACAATGCAGCACACCCGATTTACCCTGGTTCATGCCATAGAAATGGCACTACATCCAGCACTCCAAGAAGAGAACAATCCACCAGAAACTTAGGAAATCAGTACAAGAATCCCTCTCACTCGCCTTCTCTTATCTCTCGAATACAATCCTCACTTGAAGACTCCAAGAACTATTCTATCACAGCTCTCTCTCTTCACACTGCACTCAAATACAAGAGAAATGAAATGAAAAATATGATTGATGATCGATCATCTGGCCTCCACACCCTTCTATTTATAAACTAGAGAGGAGGATCTTCCTGGGGGAAATAACCGACTGTTACAAAGTCTAAACTACCCCTATTAATTACAGTTTATTACATTTAAGTCCTGCAATCTAACTGCCACTTGATCATCTTTATTTTCTCTCTGATATCTTCTAGACTTCCAGTCCAACAACTCGGGCAAAACATCACAATTGGCCAAATATCAAGGGGGTATTGATACATATCAAGGCCCAATAACCCGGCCCATCTCCAAAACAGTCTGCCGAAATCTGGTCCTGCACAAAGATAGGCCCTCCGACCTAACTGCTGCCAGCCCAAGACCCATAAACACTCCTCCAGAAGCTGCCAAGGTTCTCCTCCAATAGGTGCCAGCTCTTTCTCAGTAAAGAGCAGAAAGTTAAGGATCCAATTTCCCAGCTTCTCTCATTAATCCATCTCTCATCTTCCCCATGCCACTAAGGAATTATTGACCTATATTCCTCATGAAATCACCAGAACACTAGGCATTTAAGCTACCTAAGGTCCCTAGGTGTCTGTTATAATTCCCATAAACATTCAAAGTAATTATGGGCTTCTCTCCTATATAAGGGAAGACATGACCAGTCATTTACAGCTTTTGAATCTGTGAAGAATCCAGATTATTAATCTATATCAGTCCTTTCTTATCACTTTCTGTTCAAGTGTGGCGAAATTCCCAGCTCTTATCTAAGTTTGGTTGCCTTGCATTATCACTTAGTGGCCAGTTGCCCGTTTCTTATTTTCTGATGTAGAACAGTGTCGGGAACAGTAGCGATGAACAGTACGGGAACAGTAGCAATGAACAATGCGTACGGTGAACAGTAATGATGAACAGTGCACAGAGACGGAACAGTAATTACAGCATAATTCTATTTTAGATTATGTCTATTTTAGTCTTTTTTCATGTTAGGGTTTGCTATTATGATTGCTTGTTGCTAGGGTAGTATTTAAACTCTTTTTCTTTTCTTTTAGAGGCAGTTTTTCTAATAGTTTTCTGAAAATTTCTTTAAACTTTCTGGTGGAATCCAGTTCCCTTTGATTTCTTAGAGATTTCGTTTGAAATCTTTTCTTCTTGCTACGTCAAGTGGTATCAGAGCACGGTTTCTCCGTCTCCATATCGTTGACTGCTATCTTTTTCCATCCAATCGACCATGGGTGATGAGATTGCTGCCATGAAGGCTGAAATTAATGCCCAAAACCAATGGATTGACAATCTGTCCACACAACTTAGAGAGATTCGCCAATTGCTGTTGCATTGTTGGAAATAGCGGAGGAAACGATGTTGGAAACCCTCCACCAGCCAACACTGGCAATCTGCAGCATAAACGCCCATGGTGAGAGACAAGGAGGAAACAATAGGCGGCCTGCAGTTGAAGACAGTGAATCAGATTCCGGAGAGGATTTTGAGGATCCGCCTCAATACCACAATCGTCAACACCGAGGCACCTATGATGACTATAGGATTAAGGCGGATATCCCTCCTTTCTCGGGAAACTTGGGGATTGAAGAGTTCCTTGACTGGATGGTGGAAGTTGAGTGACTTGTGGAGATTATGGAGGTCCCTGAGGAGAAAATCGTTAAGATGGTAGCTTTTCGTTTGAAATCTGCAACTGTTGTTTGGTGGGATCAATTGCAGAAAACTCGCCAGAGATAGGGAAAGAATAGGGTTCGAACCTGGAGGAAGATGAAACAGCTTATGATGGATCGGTTTTTACCCGCTGACTATGAACAGATTTTATATCGCATGTATTTGGGATGCACACAGGGCAATCAATTAGTGTCAAACTACACCCACGAGTTCATGAAACTAGCCGAGCGCAACAATTTGACCGAATCTGAAAATCAAAAAGTAGCCAGGTATATTAATGGATTGAAAATTGCTTTACCAGATAAAATTGGGTTGTAGAATCTTTGGACTTTACAGGAAGCCATTAACATGGCATTAAAAGCTGAGATGATTGGAGTAGAGAAAGTGGCGACCAACTATCGTAGGGCTGCTACACCTATTGAACAACAACTAAACAGTGCTATTGACAAAGGAAAAGCGACTGCTAGCTCATCTAGTTCCCAGAACAACGCTAATACAGAAGGAGGCAGCAACAAATTTGCTAATAGAGGAGCAGGGCGAGTTCCACCTCAAAGGGAGAATCCGTATGCCAGGCCTTCAATTGATATTTGCTATAGGTGTTAAAAATCTGAACAACGCTCCAATAACTGTCCAGAACAAAGACAAGCTAACTTGGTGGAGAGTGAGGAGTTTTCAGAGGTAGAAGAAGAGGTGGCAGATGAAGGTGAATATGATGGAGTTGAGTTTGCTGTTGAGGAAGGATTAGAGAGACTAAACTTGGTGTTGTAGCGAGTCCTCTTGTCACCAAAAGAAGAGGGACAGAGACATAACATATTTCGTCCGCTTTGTTCCATTAAGAATAAAGTGTGCGAAGTGATTGTGGATAATGGAAGCTATGAGAACTTTGTATCAAAGAAATTAGTAAGTATGTTACAGTTACCAACTGAGAACCATCTCAATCCATATTCCCTTGGTTGGGTGAAGAGGGGACCTACTGTTCAGGTTACTGAGATGTGTAAAGTACTGCTCTCCATTGGCAAACGTTATAAGGATGAGGTGATATGTGATGTCATTGACCTGGATGCATGCCATATTCTTTTGGGGAGCCCTTGGCAGTTTGATGTTGACTCTACTTTTCGGGGACGTGACAATGTGGTGTTATTTATGTGGGATAGCTATAAGATCGCTATGGCTCCTCTCAAATAGACAGGAAGTGCGAACAAACAAAGGTCAGAAAGTTTTCTTACTCTCACAAGCAGCGAGCAAGAAATTGTGAATTTTGCAAGGCACTCTGACTGCATCTACCCAGTAGTGGTAAAAGGGCTTATGGTGGTTGGAAGGAAGGAGACATGATTCCAGTTGAAGTACAAAAAATATTAAATGATTTTCAGGTTTTGATTTCAGACGAGCTCCCAAATGAATTGCCTCCTATGCGAGATATCCAGCACCAGATTGACCTCATGCTAGGAGCAAGCCTTCCAAATTTGCCTCACTACAGAATGAGTCCGAAGGAGAGTGAAATTTTGAGAGAGCAGATTGAAGACTTGTTGAAGAAGGGGGTTTATCAGAGAGAGCATGAGTCCATGTGCTGTCCCCGTTCTATTGGTGCCTAAGAAAGGAGGGACTTGGCGCATGTGTGTTGACAACCGCAACATCAATAAAATAACTGTGAAGTACAGGTTCCCTATTCCACGACTTAAAGACATGTTGGATGTACTTTCAGGGTCTAGTATGTTTACAAAGATAGACCTTCGTAGTGGCTACCACCAGATTCGAATCAAGCCCGGGGACGAGTGGAAGACTGCATTCAAAAGTAAGGATGGGCTCTATGAATGGTTGGTAATGCCCTTTGGGTTGACCAACGCTCCTAGCACCTTCATGAGATTAATGAACTAGGTACTTAGACCTTTTATTGGCTCTTTTGTTGTTGTGTATTTCGACGATATTCTCATTTACAGCAAGAACAAAGGAGAGCATTCACCCATTTGAGACAAGTCCTGGACGTGTTGAAAGAAAATCAGCTTTACATCAACCTGAAGAAATGCACATTCTGCACCAATAAACTCCTATTCTTGGGCTATGTGGTTGGTGAGGATGGTATACACGTGGATGAGGAGAAGACAAAAGCAATTTGAGATTGGCCAACTCCAAAATCAGTGTCCGATGTGAGAAGCTTCCATGGCTTAGCCACTTTCTATAGGCGATTTGTACGACATTTCAGCACCATAGTGGCACCACTCACTGAATGTCTGAAGAAAGGAAGATTCAGTTGGGGAGAGGAACAAGATAAGAGCTTCGCCCTCATCAAGGAAAAGTTGTGCACTGCCCCAGTACTAGCCTTGCCAAGTTTTGACAAGGTATTCGAGGTTGAATGTGATGCCAGTGACGTAGGTGTTGGAGCAGTACTCTCTCAAGAAAAGAGACCCGTGGCTTTCTTTTCTGAAAAATTGAGTGAGGCCAGACAGAAATGGAGCACTTATGATCAAGAATTCTATGCAGTTGTGAGAGCCTTAAAGCAATAGGAACACTACCTTGTGCAGAAGGAATTTGTGTTGTTCACTGATCACCAAGCCTTAAAGTTATTAACAGCCAGAAGCATGTCAATAAGATGCATGCTAGGTGGGAAGCTTTTCTATAGAAATTTCCTTTTATGCTCAAACACAAATTTGGGAGTTCGAATCAAGTTGCCGATGCCCTCAGCCGAAGAGCCTCGCTATTAATCACACTTTCCCAGGAAATTGTGGGATTTGAATGCTTGAAGGAGTTGTATAGAGGTGATGATGATTTTGGGCAGATTTGGAGCAAGTGTGAGAATCACGAGCCTATGGCAGATTTCCATATCAACGATGGGTATTTGTTTAAGGGCAATCAACTTTGTATTCCTACCTCTTCCTTGCGTGAGAAGTTGATTCGAGACCTACATGGTGGAGGTTTGAGCGGACATTTGGGCAATGACAAAACCATAGCTACTTTGGAGGAACGATATTACTGGCCTGAGTTGAAGAGGGATGTTGGCAACATAGTCCGAAAATGTTATACGTGCCAAACGGTGAAGGGTTAGGCCCAAAATACAGGATTGTACATGCCACTTCCCATTCCCGAAGGCATATGGCAAGATCTCGCAATGGATTTCGTATTGGGATTACCACAGACTCAAAGAGGACTAGAGGAGTTGACTCAGTATTTGTGGTAGCTGATAGATTTTCCAAGATGGCGCACTTCATCGCTTGTCGGAAAACTTCTGATGCCTCGAATGTAGCCAAACTGTTTTTCAGAGAGGTTGTTCCCTTGCATGGGGTTCCCAAATCCATTACTTCTAACAGAGATACAAAATGGACAGACAGAGGTCACAAATCGTACACTTGGGAATATGATTTGAAGTGTGTGGAGACAAACCAAAACAGTGGGATTATACATTAGCTCAAATTGAGTTTGTGTATAACAGTGCAGTTCACACAACTACAAGTAGATCTCCATTTGCTATCATGTATACCGAAGTTCCCCATCATGTTGTTGATTTGGCAAAGCTACCTAAGGGTAAGAGTAAGAATAAAGCTGCTGAACAGTTGGCTGAAGAAGTGGTTGCTATTCGTGATGAGGTAAGGCAAAAGCTAGAAAAGACTAATGGAAAGTATAAGACAGCAGCCGATTCTCACCGTCGAAATAAGCAGTTTTAGGAGGGCGATTCATTGATGGTGTTCTTGAGGAAAGAGAGGCTTCCCGTTGGTACCTACAACAAGCTGAAGCCTCGAAAATATGGTCCTTTCAAGGTGCTTAAGCGGATTAACAACAATGCCTATATCCTTGATTTGCCAACCTCCATGGGAATTTCTAGTACCTTCAATGTGGCAAACTTCTATGAGTACCATGGAGATTCTGAACCCCTCTATCTAGAATATAATTTGAGGTCAAGTTCCTCGGAGGTGGAAGGGACTGGTGTAGAACAGTGTCGGGAACAGTAGCGATGAACAGTGCGTACGGTGAACAGTAATGATGAACAGTGCACAGGGACGGAACAGTAATTACAGCATAATTCTATTTTAGATTATGTCTATTTTAGTCTTTTTTCATGTTAGGGTTTGCTATTATGATTGCTTGTTGCTAGGGTAGTATTTAAACTCTTTTTCTTTTCTTTTAGAGGCAGTTTTTCTACTAGTTTTTTGGAAATTTCTTTAAACTTTCTAGTGGAATCCAATTCCCTTTGATTTCTTAGAGATTTCGCTTAAAATCTTTTCTTCTTGCTGCGACATTTTCCTTCTTACTCGACTGCTCAATTTTTTTTATTCGACTATCCACTTGTGTTATTCAACCATTCCATTTTGTGCTACTCGAATACCCAAACCTGATTTATTTTTCTATCAAGCTCTATCCATGGCCATACCTAGACCATTATATTCCATATCATGACTAACAGTTTCCTACGAAGTTTAGTCTTTTTCTACCTCCTTTGCTACAACCTTCTTTCATTCTATATACCTTTCATCCCATCTACTTGCCTTATAGGTACATCTTAATTTTCATTTCACACATTCAAACCATCTTAATCATGTCTCCTGTATCTTCAACATACACCACTCCTACCTTATTACAAATAATCACATTTTTAGTTTGGTCTTTTATTGTAAACCACTCACTATTGTAACATCCCAATCTCAATTATGCTCACATTTTGTACACTTAGATACTTAACTGCCCAACATTACAAGTCAAACTACAAAGATGGTCACATAGATGTCCAAACTTTACTTTTAGTTTTGAAGGCATCTTACGACCTTATAAAATGTTTTGACACATTTCTTCAATTTAACCATATTGCTTTAATTCCATTAGCAACATCCCTAATAATCTATCCTTTTTGAACTAATGATCCTTGATATCTAACTATATTTTTCTAGAAAGAACTTGATCTTTTTAGTCTTACACAACATCATCCACACTTATATTTTTACTAAGCTGACATTCTATATATTGTGCAAAAATATTTGAGAAGAAGAACTCACTTTCTTATCATTTTGATTAGTAAAAATATACAGAATACAATCTTGACTTTAGGAAACCTAATGCTAATTAGGAAACCTAAACTGAGAAGATACATCTATACTAATTAGGTAACTTACAGCTAGGGGTGCAAATGAGCCAAGCCGTTCGGACTCGACTCGTTGTTCGACTCGATGAAAGCTCGTTTGACTTCGTTCGTTAAGGTAAACGAGACAAACTTGAGCCTAATTTTGAACCTCGATTTGTAAACGAGCTAAGCTTGAACTCAATAAAATTCGGCTCATTAGCTCGCAAGTTGGCTCGAATAGAAGTTCATGAGCTGGCTTGACTATAGGCTCATGAATTGTCTCGATTAGAGGCTCGCGAGCTAACTCGCTTATAGGCTCCTGAGCACCTTGTTAGTTGATATTAGTAAAAACTATTAAATTTTTATGTTTTTATATATAGGATAACATCACTGAGATTCTTCTGCCACATGAAACAAAACAAGGTATGTGATTCTTGGAAGCTTTTGATGTGTTGGTATTTTGTAGGTTGATATATGTGATTTGATATATAATTATGATTACTGATTAATATTACAATTTCAAATTGCAAGTTAATATTGGAGCAGCTAATTTGAAGTTGAATTGAAAATATCTTCGTTGTGTTGTAATTTTGATTATGTTTGTATTTTGAAAATAACTAGACAAGTAATTTGATTATCTTTTTGTATAGTAAATGATATTATACTTATTGTAATTTGTGAAATTATTATTACTTAATGATCATGTTGATGTTATATTTGTTGATTATCATGTTGGGTTCATCTAGGTATATTTGTTGATTATCAGATTGATATTTGTTTTTATTGTACATCAATTTATTAGGTTTTTTTAAATAAAACTTTGATAAATTCTAGCCTGAGCCCAAGCTCAGGTTGGGGCTCAGTTGAGCCTTAGCTTAGCTCGTCAATCAAATTGACGAGTCGAGCTCGAGCTGAGCTCGAGCTCAGGCTATGCTAATCGAGCTCGAGCTTGAGCCAAGCTTCCAAACTCGACTCGAACTCGAGCTCAAGCTTAAGCCTATGATAAAATTTGTTGAGCTAAGCTAAGAGAAGCTCGGCTCATTTGCACCCCTACTTACAGCTACATAGAAAGATTTATTACACAACAACATATCCAGCCGTTATCCCACTATGTGGGGTTGGCTACATGAATTCTAGACTTCTATGTGGGTTACATCCCAACAGATAGTTTGTCTAGAATTCATATTTGGATCCGACTAAGTTTTACGCTGGCTGTCGGCTACCTAACGCAACCCTCCTCCTTTATCCGGGCTTGGGACCGGTAGTGGATAATATCCCCTGGCGGAGTAATGATGAAATGAAGTTTGAACACCATATTCACATGGAGAAATTTCATGAGATGGTGGTGAATGAAGATAATTGATATAGTTGTGTTCCATAACTTAGTTGACATGGTGAAACCAACAAGTACAATATGGAAACACAACACACATAGAAAGATTTATTCTTTACACAAAAAGGAAACACATTAACTTCACAGAATTTACAAAATAAGGAAACTTAGCAATTAAGAAACACACTAATTTAGACAGCTGGAAAAGGATCAATTAGCCAGCCAACCATAATCTCCACACTCTCCCTCAAGCTAGGCTGAATATATTTTTCAAACGAAGCTCTTCAAATGTTTTCCTTGGCAGTGCTTTAGTGAGAATGTTTGCAATTTGGTTATTTGTAGGTGTATAGATGAGTTGGAATGCCCCTTCTTCCAACTTTTCTTTAGTGAGAATGTCTATAATGTTTGTAGGTGTATAGGTGTAGGTGTATAGATCAATTTCCACATGTTTTGTTTGGTCATGATGCACCGGATTTTTTGCACTGCTACCAACAGACTGGTTATCACATAGTACCTTTACTGGTTTCTCAACATTGATTTTCAGATCTAGTAATCTTCTCAGTCATATCCCTTCACAAAACCCATAAGCCATGGCTCTAAACTCAGCCTTTGCACTGGTTCGAGAAACCACAAATTGTTTTTTACTACACCATGTAGCAAGATTTCCCCCACATATATGAACAATATCGAGAAGTTGATCTTCGGTTTTGAATTAAACCAGCCCAATGTACATCACTATAAATTTCCACATCTCTATTGGTAGTTTTTCTAGACATCAACCCTTTGCCTAGAGTTAACTTTAGATACCTTAGGATGCAGTATACTGCTTCCATGTGTTCTTCTTTAGGGTTATTCATGAATTGGTTCACCATAATTACAGAAAAAATTTATATCCGATTTAGTATGTGACATGTATATAAGTTTTCCTATCAGTCTTTGATATGTCCCTTTATCTACCAAAACACTTTCCTACCAAAGTCTAGATTTGTGGTTGATTCCATGGGAGTGTCAGCTGATTTACAACCCATCATTCTAGTTTCATTTAGGAGGTCTAAGATGTACTTCCTTTGGGAGAACGAGATCTCATCTCTTAACCTTGCAACTTCCATTCCTAAGAAATAACTTAGGTTTCCCAAGTCTTTAATTTTGAATTCTTTTGCAAGGACCTCTTTAAGGCATCTCATTTTAGAAAAACCATTTCCTGCAACAATAATATCATCCACATAAACAATGAGGACAGAAATTTTACTTCCCAAGGTATATTTGACAAAGAGAGTATGATCAACTTGGCATTGAACATATCCATGCTTCCTGACTACTTTTGTAAATCTTTCAAACCAAGCCCTAGGTGATTGCCTAAGCCCATAAAGTGATCTCTTTAGTTCACAGACCTTGTTCTTTGTGGTTTTAGTTTCAAAACCAAGAGGAATTTCCATGTAGACCTCCTCTTCTAGATCTCCATTTAGAAAAGCATTATTTACGTCCAATTGGTGGAGTGGCCAATCTAAATTGGCAGCATAGAAGAGAAGTACCATGATAGTGTTTAATTTAGCAACTAAGACAAAGGCCTCCTAGTAATCTATACCATATGACTATGTGAAGCCCTTTGCCACTAGGTGAGTCTTATATCTTTCAATCTATTCATCTTCTCTATACTTTACTATAAATATCCATTTGCTGCCCACAGAGTTTTTTCCGACTAGTAATTCTATTATGTCCCAACTTTCAATTTTTTCCAAGGCTTGAATTTCCTCAAGAACTGCCTTCTTCCATTTCGGTTGTTTGAGGGCATCTTGAATATTGTCAGGCACCTACACCTTGTTTAAACTTGAAACAAATGTACTAAAAGTAAATGAAAGACTCCTATATGGGATATAGTTTTGAATTGGGGGTTGTGTGCATGATCTAACCCCCTTTCTCAATGCAATAGGCCAACATAGATCATCATCTATCTTATCATCAGAATTACCTTCTCTTACCTCCATATTCAAGTCAAGTTCTTGATCAATGTCAATACATATTCGTGGCTCAATCTCTTCTTGATTAGGTTTCCTCAGAGAGTAGAATTGGAGTTCAATGTTGGTTGTTGGTTGCCTAGGTTGTGAAGGACGTTGATGCAGTGAGTTTGGTTGCTACAGTAGGCTAGGAACAGTTGGCTGTAGTGGACTAGAGGCAGTTGGTTGTAGTGGGTTAGAAAGAGTTTGTTGCAGTGGGCTAAAAATAGTTGGTTGCAGTGGGCTAGGAGTGGCTGGAATATTCCAAAAATGATATTCCTGAGATTTATTTAGAGGTTCCTCCCCCTGAATATCATTTTTGGAATAATAGAGTTGATTTTCAAAGAAGGTTACATCCATTGAAATATAAAACCACTTGTGTTCAGGAGAATAACATTTGTAACCTTTTTGATAGAGAGAATAGCCAAGAAACATGCATTTAATGGATTTGGGATCAAATTTTCTGCGAAATTGGTGATGAATATGGAAAAAAGCAGAACAACCAAACACCTTTAGGGGAATGTTTGAGATAACCCAAGAGTGAGGGAATGATTGGAGAAGAATCTGACTAGGAGTTTGATGATTAAGGACTTGTGAGGGCAGTCTATTAATGAGATAGGTTACCGTAAGAATGGCTTGATCCCATAAGTGTTTAGGGACATTGGAGGAGAACAAAAGATATCTGGCAACTTCCAAGAGGTGTCAGTTTTTACGTTTAGCAACCTAGTTTTGTTGAAGGGTATCCATGCATGAACTTTAATGAATGACCCCCTAATTTGAAAGATAGTTATCAAGGATAGAATTAAAATATTCCTTGGCATTATTCGTTCTCAAGATTTGAATTTTGGTATGAAACTGATTTTGGATCATAGAATTGAAGCTTTGAAAGATTTGACTAGCTTCAGATTTTTTTTTTTTCATAAGAAATATTTAAGTAAAACGAATATGATCATCAATAAATGAGATAACCAAGGAGAACCAGTAACACTTTTTATCCTAGAAGGCCCTCACACATCACAATGAATCATAAAAAAAAGGATGAGAAGCTTTGTAAGGTTGAATAGGATAACTGTTTTGAATATATTTAGAATACTGACAAATTTCACATTCAAACAAATGTGGGCCTTTATTCTTAAACAATGAAGGAAACAGTTTGTGAAGATAGACAAAATTTGGGTGACCTAACCTATAGTTCCATAACATTATTACACTATTATAATCAGGAGGAAAAACAAAGGAAGAAACAGAACTTTCTGAGGTTAAGCAACCGTTGGGATGAACTAGTCAGTTCTGGAGGCCCATTGTCTTGAGGAGATAAAATCTTGAGCATGCCTCAGCACTGCTAATTATCCTCTCGAATCCAAATCTTGAAATTCACACAGGTTGTTTGAGAACTTGGCAACACAATTGTGATCATTGGTTAGTTTACTGACTGATAATAGATTGTAGTCTAAGTTAGGAACCAAAAGAACAAAATTTAGAGTAAGTTCCTTTGAGAGAGCTATAGAACCTGTCCCTACTACTCTTGATAAGGATCCATCCGCAATCTTGACTGTCTAATTCTCATGGCAGGGATCACATTTAGTCAATAACTGAATATTTCTAGTCATGTGGTCTGAGACTCCTGAGTCAACAATCCATATAGTTGATAATTCACATTTAATATTGAAAGCACTTAGAAAATTACCTTTATGTGCTATGGATTCAAAGGTAACAACTGTAGGTGGAGTGGTTTGTGACTAGCCAAACATTTTTTTCAACAGTTCCATCTGTTCCTTGCTAAAAAGACTTGATTGAGACTCTATGCAATTCCTCCATAGATGTTGTACAGCCTTGACTTTTCCTCTCATAAGCAGGCTCCCAATCAGCTAGTTTGCCGTGAATCTCCCAGCAAGTGTCCCTTGTGTGACTGGTTTTATGGCAATGATCACACCAAGGGCGTCCTTTTTCCTGCTTGTTTTGTTTTTGATGCCCCCAAGTAGTTAGGGCTGAAGTTTCCAGATTTGAAGAAGGGGATTTCAGCATTATTTTCATCCTGCTCTCCTGTCTACAAATTTCTGAAAAAGCCTCCCAAATGCTTGGTAGAGGCTTAGTACCTAGGATTCTCCCTCGCACTCCATCTAGGTTTTTGTTTAAACCTATAAGGAACTTGTACAATCTCTTTTTCTCAACAATCTGTTTGTATATGGCTGCATCTTCTGTACAAGTCCACTGGATATTCTCATACTTATCCAGTTGCAGCCAATACCTATTCAGGGAATTAAAATATTAGGTAACACTAGACTCTCCCTGCCTCAAATCATCAAGTCTGCTCTCAATGTCAAATAACTTAGATGTATTTTTAACATGTGAATAAGCCTCCCTAGCAGCTTGCCATATATCACGAGCAGTATCATACAACAAAATTTTTTTACCAATCTCATTAGTCATAGAGTTAATAAGCCATGACATTACCATGTTCTCGGATTTCCACATCTGGAACTTGGGATCTGCTTCCTTTGGTTGGCTAACTCCCGCAAGATAGTCATCCTTCCCCTTTCCGCAGATGAACATAATTACGGATAGGGACCATTATAGATAGTTTTGCCCGTTCAACTTGTGGCCGATGATGGTAAAAATGTTATTATCTAAGGCTCCCATGTTGGTGGATGTACCAGGGATGATCTCCGAAGATAGGTTAGTTTTTCCAGCCATGGTGTGGTTTACAGGTGTGTAGGAATTTGGTTAGGGATGGCTCTGATACAATGCAGAAATATTTGAGAAGAAGAACTCACTTTCTTTATCATTCTAATTAGTATAAATATACATAATACAATCTTGACTTTAGGAAACCTACAGCTAATTAGGAACCTGAACTGAGAAGATACATCTACACTAATTAGGTAACTTACAGCTACATAGAAAGATTTATTCTTTACACAAAAAGGAAATACGTTGACTTTACAAAATTTATGGAATAAGGAAACTTAGTAATTAGGAAACACACTAATTTAGACAGCTGGAAAAGGATCAATTAGTCAACCACCCATAATCTCCACATATTGAATTTTTCACCTACTTAACTTGAAGCCTTTGGATTCTGAGGTATTTCTCCATAATTCAAACATAATATTCAAGCCACGTCTCATCCATTAAGACAATATTGTATAAAAAGAGTATACACCAAGGCACCTATTCTTCAATGATTTGTGGGTCCATCCATCATAATACGAGCTTGGTGCTAATCCTTGATATAATCCAATTGTAACTAGAAATGTCTCACAATCTCCTTCACTCAAGTCCTATCACACAATTTTACTTCATGATAAACGTCTTTAATAGATATATATATATAAGCAATCTGAAACTCTCTCTTTTTCCTCTAAAACCCTCCATAATACTTATTTAAAGACTTTCATAAACTTTTCCCAAATCTATAAAAAAGACAAAGCAAAACTGCGTGAAATATATTATAATATTAAAGAGGAGAAAACATAATTTCATATAATACTATGCGGAATGTATTAACAACAAAACATATGCCCGCCATTATCTAATGATTAAACAACCACAAGCAATCAATTTGCATACTTGGTTGATATTCACAAGTTACGTCACACATTTCTGCTTCACAATAAATGTCTTTAACAACCTATATATAAGCAGTCTGTAACTCCGCTTTCCACTAAAACCCTCCACAAGACTTCTTTGAAAACAATCATAAACTTTTTCCAAGTCTACAAAAACCACAGAGCAGAACTATGTAAAATATATTAAGAAAAACACATACTTTCATATAATACTATATGGAATGTATTAATAGCAAAATGTATGCACACAAATATCAAATGATTAAACAACCACAAGAGATCAATTTGCATACTTGGTTGACATTCATAAAAGAACTTCTATGAATCAAGAGATTATTCAGTCTATCAGTAAAAATAGACTTGTTCACCTAATATTACACAACTGACTAATAGCAAATTATGCAGAATGAAATAAGAAAAAAATTGCACTTCCACAAATTACCTCATTCCTATCCCCAGTGCATTTCTCACCAATTAGATGCCTGAGATATTCTTCAAATTCCTCATCAGGAGCCTAAAATAGGAAAAAAAATATGAAAATACAGTGGGTGCTCAAATTGCCAAATCAAAACTACAAATTTCACCTCTTGGAATCACCAATTACTGGTAAGAACAACAATGGAAGCGTAGGCAACTTATAAGTCTTCTGCTCTATTTTTCAGGTTTAATACATCTCATGAGGTTAAAATGAAACAGAGAGAATGGAACATTTAATTATTCCAAAAAAAAAGTAAAATAATGAAACATTTAATTTAAGTAGAATAAGTTTCTCTAGAATGCTTCTTATGCAGCTAGTTCATTGTATCTTCTACATACAAATGCATTCACACCCACAAATAGGACGCACCGTTCGAACTGCAAATGCTTTTGCGACTCCTGCAAGAGTCACATCTGAATGCAATGGACCAACCCCTCCATATATAAATACCTGCAACAATCCAAAGTTTGATCCATGAAAAAGAATCAGGTTTTAGACACCCAAATAAAGACAACAATTTTCATGACTCAGAGCATTTCTCTATTACTTCCCAAATAAGGATAAAGAGTCCTACAAGAAACTGCAATATTTACCAGATCATTTGCAAACTTCTGCTGTTCAACTTCTTCAGCTACAGAATCTACCTGTGTTTGGAATCAATATCAAAATAAATGGAATAATGAGATAATAAATCAATAGAAAGAAATTCAAGGCATCATCTGACTTCATTATCTCACAATAAAATGCTCATCACAATTAAGCAGGAATATTTAGTTAAGCTTTGCCAAGCAAAAACTAAATAAGTTGAAATACTTCAATTAAGCAGGAATATTGGTTAAGCTTTGCCAAGAAAATACTAAATAAGTTGAAACACTTCTATTCAAGAACTTCAAATTTAATACAGGTATAGTTCAAAAGAAACAAAATGGAGAGACTGAATAAGCTAGGGAAAGATGGGCAACTAGCCAAGTTTTCACTAGAATTTATGAACCAAATGATGATTCATTGCTTAGTTGATTAGAATCAAGCTGGAGGAAGCAAGTAGAATATATGCATGCAAGGTAAATACATCACCGATTTCTTTGTTTTTTTCCTGGTTGATGGTTCACATACAAGTGATCTAAAAATATCTCATGGTAATTGCATTTTCTGGGAGATTTATCCCAGCAATCAATCAAAGGTAAGCCTGCCCATAGGTTCCTTGAAGCATGGCGAGCTGTTATTTAGTCTGTCTTCAGAAGAAGGTGGCATAATGTATGCAAATGATTCTTCATCAACCCATCATGATGTTGATGGCAAACTTTTATGTTCCAATCTGGATTCAAGCTTTGCCTACTGGAAAAAAGTCAATGCCATAAAAACATGCACTCTGACAATGGGGAAAAAGAAAGTCAAAACAAGGTTAAAACTTACAAAGAAAAAATTATATAAAACTTGGACATGCGATGTTGATGAAAAGGATTTGATGACGTCTGGTGGTGTTAGGACAGAGCCCAAGGCAGCAGGCAGACAGCTAGCTATCTAATCTTTAGTGATGAGCCATAAAGTCTTTTTTTTTGGGCTTGTCATGAGCAATAAAGTCTGGATTGACATTTGGGGGGGGAGGAGAATCATGACTGATATTGATTTAATAGTCCGAAAAAAAGAGAGAGTTATTTAGTGTCCATACCAATGCAAAGATATAAAGCCACCAATTACTAAGACATTATGTTAAATGTTATTCATAATTACTTACATCATTTCGGACCACAGCAATTCGTGGCACTGCCCAGCCAATAGAACGGAGCTTTCTACACAAGGAAGGTCCCAGTTGATCCTCAATGGTGCCAGATCTGAGCTATGGACCCGATAAGAAATATCAGATACTACAGCAACAACAGATGCAGGAAATATATATGTGAACATATCAGTCAAAAGTACTTAATCTTTGTTGTATTTTTAAAAACCTACTTTTCCAAAAGAAGTTAGGGAACTTTGAACAGTTGAAAGCCCCCACTATGATGTGAACCATCTGCTAAGCATGGCAACCTCAGAGCTATGCCCTATTGCCATACTAAGGCATAGTGTTGCTAAGGTCACACATCAAACACTTAAAAAATATGCCAGAAGCTATATACATGTCTGTAATTGCCAAATTGGTGAATGGCACAAATTCCATTACTTAAAGAAAACATCAAAAGGCAAACAAACGTGTCCAAATACCTACTATACAGTTATTTTAAACAGCTGTGAAATGCAACTGGAACATAAAAATGAAAAAAACATGTCAACTAGAGCCTTTTGTTCAGAAAATGGAACATAAATAAAATTTAACTGAACTAGTCAGAACCACACAGAGTTCATCAAAGAAAAATGGCCGGAGTGAAATCATGGTTACCAACACCCCACCCCCAGCACGCATGCACACGGCAATTCAACCGACCCAGATGCAGCTTTTCATGATCCTAGAACCCACAGTATGCAAACTGGATCCCCAAAATAAGGAATCAAAGAGACAAAAAATGGAAATTCTGCAAGTAAATAGACAGAAAAGGAAAAGAGACCTCACTGAGCAATTGGATAATGGACATTCCAGAATAAGGAAGCACCAGTTCAAGCACAGTATCTACAATTCTTCTTTCATTGATTTATTGATGATTTTTATCACCTTTGTTTTCTGTTGTGTTGTGTTTTGTCTGCTTCACCAATGTAGTTTCATGAATGTAATGCATTAATTAGTTCTTAATGGTGAAATGCAATGTATTGTGGAACTTTTATTTTAATAATTTCTTTCCACTTACAACAAATTGCAGTTTTTCAAGTGCCAAACCAAGTAATGCTCAGAAGTGTACCACAACCCAAACACAAAATCATCCAAGGGCAAATCTCATTTCTCTACCCATATCAGAATCCTGAATGCACCACATTCCAGGTAACAGTGAGTGAAATAGTGGAATGGAATTCAACTTAAACATCCAACCAAGGCTTTAAATCCAAAACTGCAATCATTGAAACAGGCAAAAGGTAACATATACAATACTATTCATGTTAACAGAAGAAGGGCCTTATAAAAGGTGGTCCAACATGACTGTAACACCACAAGTCCTCAATCTAAAGTGCTAGGTGACTAATGGATTCATGAGACCAAATAATAAACAACACCTCCCAATGAGGGTTTGGTTTGTGACAAACTCTCCTTTTAATTCTATCTTCCTCGCCAGGCCAGAAATCCATGTCAATCAGACCCAAATCAGTCTCAGAACCCTTTCATAGACAGCACCCATGTCACGATCCTAAGGGCAGTTAGGGAATAAGCTACATTGTATGTTAGTTAGGAGCTATAAGGCGGGAAGTTAGCTATAACCAACTATGGTTATTCGGTTAGGATTGGTTGTATAAATACTGCCCATGTAAAGAAATAAAGCATGAATGATGAAGTATTCCAGTAATCTCTCACCTATGTTCTCTCTCTTTCTCTCTCTTTGCTGTTAATTTCCAACCGAGTCAGGCCCAATCCTCGGGTCCTGACATAGTGGTATCAGAGACGGTCGAACCAACTAAGGGGCGGAGTCCTGCGACGGACGAAGGCGGACGGAGCGGAAGGAATGGCCGAAGGAACACGAACGCGACAGATGGAAGCGCGGATGGAGGCGATGGAATTTGAGGTGCACCAGACTCAAGAAGCGATGACGCAGACGCGAGAGGAACTGGTCGCAATGAAGGACGAGATGAAAGGGGATGCGGAAAGAACCCGGGAAGCCTTAGAACAATACGGACAAAGACTGAACAGCGTCTTGGGGATATTATCATCCTTGCCGCAATTCCAATTGTCACCAGAATTTCCTCCTAGGGGAAATTCGGAACCCTTACTGTCAAATCAGGGTCATATACCTAATCGAGACCAGCCAAGGGCGGAGGAATCGAGGTCGAATCAAGAAAACCAGGTGCGAAACCCTCTATATAATTCTCATAGCCATACCCCTAGCCCACGATTAGAAATTCCTATGTTCGAAGGAACTAAGCCGAGGTGGTGGGTGAGGCGTTGTGAAAGATTCTTCCAGTTATATAAGGTACCCGAAGAGCAGAAGGTTACAATGGCTGCAGCCTACCTAAACGATACGGCTGACTGTTGGTACCAAGGGTGGGCTCAAGATCCAGACCAGGGAAGGAATTGGGGTGTTTTTGTGGAAAAGCTATGTGCCAGATTTGGGGAAAAAAGTATTGGAGATGTAATCGAAGAGTTCAGTAAACTAAAGCAAGAAGGGTCAGTGGTGGAATATCAAACAAGGTTTGAGGAATTGAGAGCCATTGTGTGCTTGGCTCAACCTGGTTTAACGGAGCAATATCTAGTCTCGACCTTCATTAGTGGGTTGAGGGATGAGCTTCGGTCAATGGTAAAGATGTTGATGCCAGCGACTGTAAGTCAAGCAGCAGAAAAAGCAAGGCTCCAAGAGTTAACATTGGAAGCAATTTTCAAGAAACACAGGGTACCCCTGAGAGCAGGGTTTGGAAATGGCCAATCGAGTGGGGGTAATTTCAAGACTATGACTCCATTGGTGACTCAAGGAACACCTAAAGGGGTTTACAATCCTCAAGGACCCAAGAATGCAGTTATGGAACAGAGGCGACAGCTAGGACTTTGCTTCAAGTGTGGGGACAAGTATAGCTTTGGACACCAATGCAGGAAACAGATAATGCAAATGGAAGGGGATCAAGAAGAAGAAGAAGCAGTGGTAGAGGAAGAAGAAGGGAATCAAGAAGAATTACAAGAGGAGGAAGGGGGCGAGATTTCGTTTCATGCCTTAAAAGGCAGCCCCATGGGACAAATTATTAAGGTAAAAGGCCATGTGGGGAAAACAAGGCTAATGATATTGATTGACAGTGGGAGTACCCACAGTTTTATCAGCGAAACGACAGCCAAAAGTTTGAAATGGGCCTTAACAGCAACTACTCCCTTATCCGTAACAGTGGCTAATGGTAGTAAGATGCTCAGTCACTATAAATGCAGAGGGTTCAAATGGGTGATGCAGGATCAAGAATTTGTTGCTGACCTTAGAGTTTTGGAGCTGGGAGGTTGCGATGTAGTCCTGGGTGTTGACTGGATGAAGACGGTTAGTCCCTTAACTTTTGATTTCAATAAGTTAGAGGTGACCGTGGTAGTGGAAGGGAGGAGGCTTACTTTGCTGGGCAACCTGGAGCAAGGGGAATGCAGGATGATTAAGGGCAGCAAGCTGCACAAGATGATGGTCACGAAAGGAGGACAGATAGCGCAGTTGTATTCTATACAAGCAATGACAATGCAGGAGGATAGCAAATTCCAGAATAGCCAACAGCTAGCTGATCAGTCCATTGAAGCCCAAATCGCTAGGAAGGTACATAATTCGGATACTTTGCGCTTACTTTTGATGGATTTTAAGGACTTATTTGATGAACCCCACTCCCTGCCACCCCAACGTTCTTTGGACCATTCCATTCCTTTGAAACCACATTCAGACCCTATTAACATTAGACCTTACAGATACTCTCCCATCCAAAAGTCTGAAATAGAAAAACAAGTCAATTCTATGTTGAAAACCTCTATAATTCGTCCCAGCCAAAGCTCATATGCTTCTCCTGTACTTCTTGTAAAAAAAAAGGATGGTACATGGAGATTTTGCATTGATTATAGACAACTCAACTTTCACACTGTCAAAAATAAATTCCCTATACCCTTAATCGAAGATTTACTAGATGAACTCCATGGATCCAAGATTTTTTCCAAATTGGATCTCAGATCTGGTTATCATCAGATCCGTATGGCACCTAATGACATCCACAAAACCGCTTTTCGGACACACCAAGGGCTGTACGAATTTACTGTCATGCCCTTTGGATTAACCAATGCGCCCGCAACTTTTCAAGCCTTAATGAACCAAATCTTCCAACCTTACTTGAGGAAGTTCATCCTTGTTTTTTTTGATGATATCCTCATCTATAGCCCTGATTTAAAACAACATGTTACCCACCTTCACCTTACTTTTGAAGTCCTTAGGATTCATCACTTGTATGTCAAGCTATCTAAATGTGCCTTTGCTGAAACTGAAGTGGAATATTTGGGACATATTGTGTCGGAAGAAGGGGTGAGGACAGATCCGGCTAAAGTGGCTGCCATGGTAGAGTGGCCAAGACCAGTGGCTGTAAAAGAATTGAGGGGATTTTTGGGGTTGACGGGGTATTACAGAAAGTTTATTCGGAATTATAGGACAATAAGCAAAAGCCTAACTGAACTACTTAAGAAGGATGCCTTCCAATGGAATCCTAAAGCTGAAGCTGCCTTCATTCAGCTTAAAAAGGCTATGACTGAAGCACCGGTGTTAGCATTACCGGACTTTACAAAAGGTTTTGTAGTGGAGACGGATGCTTGTGACAAAGGAATAGGAGCTGTGCTGATGCAAGGAGAACGACCAGTGGCATTCATTAGCCAGGCTTTAGCTCCAAAACACCTGGGATTGAGTGTCTATGATAAAGAATTACTAGCAGTATTGGCAGCAGTAGAGAGATGGCAACATTACTTGGAAGGGTCTCCGTTTGTGATAAAAACAGACCACCAAAGCCTTAAATTTTTGTCACAACAGAGATTGCACACACAATTACAACGGAAAGGCATCTCCAAACTGATGGGGTTAGATTTCACAATCCAATATCGGAAGGGGAGAGAAAACGTGGTAGCCGATGCATTGTCTAGGAGGGATGAGACAGGCACTTGTCATGCAATATCAACTGTTCTACCTATGTGGATTCAAGAATTGGCACGGAGTTATGATACCACAGAATGGATTAAGGAGAGGATAGCCCAATTAGCAGTGCAACCAGCAGGACAGCAAGGAAATCCTAAGGGATATACTTTAACTCAAGGGGTGCTTCGTTACAAAGGCAGATTGGTAGTTGGAGAAGACCAAACTCTTAAAGAACAGATTATAAAGGCCTTACATGACTCACCAATAGGGGGACATTCGGGTATAAGGGTCACCTACCAAAAGGTTAAGCAGCTCTTCTTTTGGCCGAGATTAAAAAGGGACGTGGTACAATTGGTGCTAGCATGTGAGATCTGCCAGCAGTGTAAACATGAACAAGTCCCATACCCGGGATTGTTGCAGCCTTTAGCAATTCCGGAGCAAGCCTGGGAGGGAATATCAATGGATTTCGTGGAAGGCCTACCTAGGTCAGAAGGGAAGGATGTAATATTAGTCATAGTAGATCGGCTGACCAAATTCAGCCACTTTATCAGCTTAACTCACCCATTTACAGCAACAGAAGTGTCTCGAGTCTTCCTAGATTCGGTGGTCAAGATCCATGGGGTGCCTAAATCCATAGTATCGGACAGAGATACCATTTTTACTAGTCGTTTCTGGCAGGAATTATTCAAGAAACTAGGGGTCGGGTTGCATATGTCAACTGCATACCACCCCCAAACGGACGGACAAACAGAGCGGGTAAATCAGTGTGTTGAAGCCTACTTGCGCTGCATGTGTTTCACCAAACCCAGGAGCTGGAACAAGTGGTTAGGCCTAGCTCAATGGTGGTACAACTCGAGTTATCATAGTACCATTAAAAGGAGCCCTTTTGAGGCCATGTTTGGGTATAAACCAACCCTCCTACCCGCAATTTCAGGCCCTAATCCGACTATGGCAGCAGTGGGCGAGTATTTCTCACAAAGGCAGTCATTGATAACGATTTTAAGGAATGAGTTAACCACTGCCCAAAACCGGATGAAGCAGATGGCAGATAAAAAGAGGACGGAAAGATCATTTGAAGTGGGGGAGCAGGTTTATTTGAAGGTCAGACGCTTCCTCCAACAGCCTTACACCACAATTCCAGTATCCAAGCTGAGTCCTAAGTATTTTGGACCATTTCCTATCGTGGCCAAAGTGGGAGCAGTAGCTTACAGATTGCAGCTGCCAGAAAGGGTGCAAGTTCACCCTGTTTTTCATGTGTCATTGCTCAAGCCAGTTAAAGGATCCATAACTAATGTCAGCACAGAATTACCTCCCATAGCCGAGCAGCTGGAAGAGGAGGTAGAGCCCCGCGCCATTGTAGAGAGGAGGATCATATATAAGGGCAGTTTACCTATTACCCAAGTGCTGGTTCAGTGGACCAATCGGCCACCAGAGCATACTACTTGGGAAAATTTACTAGAGCTGTTGCAGCAGTTTCCCAAAGCTACCGGTCTCTTATAATTCTTGAGGACAAGAATTAATTGAAGGGAAGGGCAGTTGTCACGATCCTAAGGGCAGTTAGGGAATAAGCTACATTGTATGTTAGTTAGGAGCTATAAGGCGGGAAGTTAGCTATAACCAACTATGGTTATTCGGTTAGGATTGGTTGTATAAATACTGCCCATGTAAAGAAATAAAGCATGAATGATGAAGTATTCCAGTAATCTCTCACCTATGTTCTCTCTCTTTCTCTCTCTTTGCTGTTAATTTCCAACCGAGTCAGGCCCAATCCTCGGGTCCTGACAACCCACATAGTAACAAACCATGAGTCCTCACCAAAAGGTGCTACCTCAAGGGGACTTATGGGTTCACGGGACCAAATAATATGCCCAAGACCTCCCTAGTAAACTACCAATGAGGGCTAGGTTGTGATAAAAGGCGTTTTTGTTAGTAACTGAACAAACAAATAATATGCAGTTTCATTCCTTGCAGGCGGCATGATGCCTACCACTGTGGGCCATACACATCCGAAAAGGAAAAGAGAAATTATAGAGAATACAAAAAATGAGTTCAGAATAGGTGAACTAAAGCAGACATTACTCCAAATCAACAGAGCAATAACAAGGAACTTACAGAAGCTCATCTCCAACAGCAATGACCGAGGCCATCAGCATGCCACTCTGGTGCACATCCCCACTTTTCAGGCCATTGCAAACATGAGGAAACTGTCCAGAAAGTGAAGAATACTTTTTTACTCTCCCTGCCCTCTCAAGTCTTCCATCCGGAAGCAAATATGCAGGTCGAAATTTTTCTTTGCTATTTTCAGAGTTGATGCACAATAATGCATTTGGAACTGTGTCATGTATGCTCCCAATTGAAGTATAACTGTGAACACAAAAAGAAGTAACAAAATTTAAATTTTTAACATAAACCATCAAGCAGAAATTAGATGGTCTTCAAAGGAAATAATGAAATACAAATTTGCATCAGAAATTATAAAGGCACAGCCCAAGCGTATGTCATACATCAATGATAATTTAACAATTATGTACAAAATTTTCTCAAGACATCCAAATGAATAATTACCCATGATCATAGAGGCTGCAGTACTGCACCTTACACGTTAAAAGGAAAGCCCACACATCTCTGCCAAATTAACACAAAGAAAATTAGTCATTCATATATCAAATAAAAACCCAAACACACTATAGAGTAAGTTAATCAATCATATTGACTGAAAGTAAACCATGTCGAACAAACAGCACTTCCAAATAACAAATGACCATATGTGTACATTCATGAAGGCAACAAACCAGAAATCAAAAAACTAAATAAAGGTCCAGTGGCTATTTATTGCAGCATTTGAAGCTGGCTTCAGCTACAGTAGCAAAGTAGTAGCCATCCAATTCATTAAGCCATCATTAAGCTCCAGTAAAAGAAAGCCCCAAGGGTACCAGAAGTCATGAAAATCAGAAGCTGGGACAAATTTTACTCATGGCTTGAAACAACCCTGATATGGTTACACAGGCAAAGAGACCCCTAATCACCCTTATCCATAGAGAAAAACAAACAAAAGAAGGGTACAAAAAAACTAGTGAAAATGGATAATGAAGCACTTCTAGCAGGAGGAGATAAAGCAGCCACAGAATTGAGCTTCCATGGAAAGAGGTTATAAAAGCTTGGCAAAAGTACAAGAAGATAGATAGATAGAAAAGCAAACTTCTAGCACATCTGTAGGAATGACATCCCGGGGGGGGGGGGGCGGGCGGGCAGGGGGGAGTGATAAAGGGCAACAAAAACTTGAAAGATAGGGCAATTGAGATCAAAATCAACTTCTGGTTTCAAACCAGGGTAAAAGAAAGAACTGCTCTTCCTTAACGAAATAAATTCTCATAAAATCTGAAAAGTTCCCCGACTTACATCAAAAGAAACTTTATACATGCATAAAACCCGAATTAAAAACAATGCTTGCCCTACATCAAAAGAAACTTTTGTGAGTTACCATCATTTGTCACTTGTTTATTCCACTTTTGACTATGTTCTTTCTTCTATTTCTATTCCAAAGCAGAGGTTCTGACTCACCTTGGGTGGCACCATGCTATGGAGGAGAAGATGTCTTCCTTACTGACTAACACGACATGGGATCTTGTTTCTCTCCCTCCAAGAAAGTCTGTTGTTGGTTGTGGGTGGGTGTTTATTGTCAAGGTTGGCCTAAATGCTATTGTTGATCGTTTGAAAGCCTAGTTGGCTGCCAAGGGCTATACTCAAATTTTTGGTCTCGACAATGGTGATACATTCTCCCAAGAATGCTTTTATTCGTGTCTTTCTTGCTATAGCAGCTATTCAGCAATAGCCTCTTTATCAATTGGATATCAAGAATTTTTTTCTTCATGGCAACCTTCAAAAGGAGGCCTATATGGATAATAGCCTGAATTTGTTGCTCAGAGGAAGTCTAGATTGGTATGTCGCCTACGAGAATCCTTATGTTGCCTAATGCAGTCTCCCCGATGTTGGTTTGGTCACTTTATTTCTGTCATCTAGTCCATTGGTATGACTAGAAATGACGTTGATCATTCTATGTTTTATCGTTATTCTACTGGTGCAATAATATTCTTAATGGTGTATGTAGATGATATCGTTATTACAAACAATGATGAGGTTGGCATTGGGCAATTGAATACTCACTTGCACTCTCATTTTCAAACCAAAGATTTGGGCAGGTTGAAGTATTCCAAACCAAGGATTTGGGCAGGTTGAAGTATTTGGTGCATGCATCTCTCAACAAAAATATGCCTTGGCGACACAGCGTGTAGCGCGTGTGTAAAAAAAACACACAAAGAAACCCTTAAAACAATAAGTTTCAAGTACCCTTGAGAAAACAAACTTTAACAACCAAAGCTAGACTCTCAACTAGGCGCAAGAACCGAAACTGCTTGCTGGAAAAAACCAAACTGGTTTGTTGGAATTTATTGAATAAAAAACTAATTACAATCCCTAGTTTCTAGGTATATTTATAGAGTTTGGCTAATCCATCTAATACTTATAGACAAAATCCAACTAGAATAAAATCATCCAACTAAAATCCTAATAGAAATAAAACCCTGATCAAACATGAAATAGAATCCTAAAACTTATGAGGTTTCGCTACTATTCCAGCGCTACTGTTTGAGCCAGTTTTGGGCTGCTCAGTTTGGGTCGTGTTGGCCTTGGACTGAGTCTTGATCAATAACCGCATCATTCACCTCTACTTGAGAAGAATTCGTCCTCGAATTATGATCCAGATATGACAACTCAACATCCAACAAATACAAAGAAAGATTAGCAATATTGAATATTTTGGAAATACCCATATGATTAAGCAAATCCACGACACAAGCATTGTCATTGACCTTCTTTGTAATCTTGTAAGGACCATACTTCTTTGGCTTGAATTTGTTTTGCTTTCCTGCTGGAATCCGTTTCTTCTTCAAGGATATCATGACTTCATCTCCAACCTCAAATACCTTATGCTTCCTATGTTTGTCAGCTGTCGCCTTGTACTTATCATTTGCCTTGTGCAACTTTTGCTTGACATCCTCTTGAACTACTTGAACTTGCTTGGCTAAGTCACTAGCTATAACATTGAAACCTGGTACCTTTGGCAACTTTACCAAATCCAATGCATGATTAGGAACGTTCATGTATACGGTGGAAAATGGTGATCTTCCTATTGAGTTATGCACAGCATTGTTGTAGGCAAACTCCTCAGGAACCACATTGTGAAATTCCTCCAATAATCCCTGCACCTCCACTAGAATCTGATTCACCTTCAATGGCTCACTCACGCTCTCCCCCTTTACAACCAACAATTGAACCTTCCGAGTATCCTTACACTCCCTCACAAACTCAGAGTGTTTATGTGTGATGGTAAGAAAATTCCTCCCCTCCACTTTAGAAGCTTTGGTTTGATTCTTTTCCACCATAGGTAACAAGGTATAACACACACCTTCTTTCTCAAGTTGATATGTGCTCTTCCTACCCGACTGCTTAGCATCCACATCAAATTGCCAAGGCCTCCCAAATAAAATATGGCAAGCATCCATGTCAACAATATCACAATAGACTTCGTCAAAGTATTTACCAATAGAGAAAGGCATCCTGCAACGTTTATCCACACGTATGCCACCAACCTCTTTGATCCATCCAATCATGTAAGGGCTTGGATGATGTTTTTCAGGACTTAGCTATATCTTCGCCACCACGTCTCTTCCTATAATGTTCTCCTAACTTGCACTATGAATAATCAGCTCGAAGATTTTTCCTTTCACCATACACCTTGTGCAAAAAAGCTTATGCCCCTGAGTAGTATCTTCATTCTTTTGAGATAGCATTAACTTTCTCACTACACAGGTATACTCTCCATGTCCATACTCTTCCTCGTCATCCTCCCCATCAAGCCTAGGCCCGCAATATACTTCCTCTTCAGCAACATCTTCCTCCTCCCTTTCTATAATATTAATTGATTTTCTTCTTGGGCAATCACTAGACCGGTGCCTGACCTCATTTCACTTAAAACACTTTAAGAGAACAAGCTTTGCATCATGGTTATTGGATTTTGGAAGATAAGAAGTAGTACCTCGAGTGTTTCCCCCCGTTGTACCCTTATTAGGGTTGACTGTATTTGGCGAATTAAAAGGTTGCATTCCCTGAACCGACTTGCCTCTATCAAAAGCTGCTTGTTTATTTTCATTCCTGCTATACCGACAATATTTCTCATTACAGGCTCTCTCACTCAACATTAACTCAGCCTTTAAAACTAAGTTCCTTGCTTCTTGCACACTTAGAATTATCAGAAGCCCAATTTTCACGAATAGTAGAATTCAATCCATTCAAGTAACGAGCTGCTTGTTGATTGTTACTTTCTGACAATTGGTTTCTCTCTGCCAATCTTAGAAACTCAAAATTACATTCATTCACACTCTTCATTCTCTGTGCACATCTTTGATAGGCTTCAAACATGTATTGTTCATAATCAGGGGGTAAAAACCTACCTCTTAACAACTGCTTCATTCGTTTCCATGACTGAACTAGGTGTCGGCCTTCCCTCAATCTCGTCGCTTTCAATTGCTCCCACCAAACAGATGCACCGCCCTTCAATCTATAAGCCACTAACTTAACTTGTCGTTCATCTGGGATCTCCATGTATTTAAAAAATCGGTCAACCTCAATGATCCAATCCAAGAACCCCTCAATATCAAGATCCCACTAAAGGAAAGAATATCAACCTTTAGTTTATACTCATTGCTGCCCCAATGATTGTGTCGATGCACATTCCTCCTAACCCCTCTTCCACCAGGGTTAGCTATTGTTTGACTAAGATCATCCTCTACATTGCTATCTTCAATCATTGGTCTTCTAGAATTAATAAGGACATGATTAATGGGTGGTCTTTCCACTCCGGCTTGATTCACCCCATTATTCAAGTTCCTGTCATCATCAACTCGTAGTAAGGTGCCCAATTGGTTGCTGATTTACTCCAATTGCTGCTGGATGGTACGAGTTACTTCTTACTGTTCTTCGATTGCTTTCCAAACCACAGACAACTCCTGATCACCATCACGAGGCTGGTTGCTACCATTACCTTCAATATTGACCATCTGATTGGTTGATTAACTGCTCTGATACCACTTAGCGCAGCGTATAGCACGTGTGTAAAGAAAACACACAAAGAAACTCTTGAAACAATAAGTTTCAAGTACCCTTGAGAGAACAAACTTTAATGACCAAAGCTGGACTCTCAACTAGGCGCAAGAACCAAAGCTACTTGCTAGAAAAAAACGAACTGGTTTGTTGTAATTTATTGAATAAAAAACTAATTACAACCCCTTGTTTCTAGGTATATTTATGGAGTTTGATTAATCTATCTAAAACTTGTAAACCAAATCCAACTAGAATAAAATCATCCAACTAGAATCATAATAGAAATAAAACTCTGATCAAACATGAAGTAGAATCATAAAACTTATGAAGTTTCGCTACTATTCTGGCGCTATTGTTTGGGCCATTTCTGAGCTACCCAGTTTGGGTTGGGTCGACCTTGGGCCGAGTCTTGATCGGTGATCGCATCACTTGGATATTTCGAATGAGACCAATATGCTTGATTCTCAACCTATAGATACCCCTATGGATTCTAATGCTAAGCTTATACCAGGTCAGAGGGAGTTGTTGGAGGACCCTTGACGATATAGGAGATTGGTTGGGAAGCTTACTTACCTCACCATTACACAACCCATCATGTCTTTTGTAGTTAGTGTGGAGATTCAGTTCTTAGATACCCCTCGTGATAACCACTAGTATGCTTTAATGCATATCTTAAGGTACATTAAGATTGCTCCTGGTAGAGGCTTGTTGTCTGAGAACAAAGGGCACAAATAGGTTCTTAGATATACCGATGCAACTTGGGCTGGTTATCCTACAAATAAGAGCTCTACCTTGGGCTATTGTGGCTTGGTTGGAGGTAATTTAGTGTCTAGAAAGAATAAGAAGCACAGTGTTGTGACTAGATCTAACGCATAAGTAGAGTATTGAGCCATGGCTTTAGTCACATGTGAGTTGGTTCGACTCAATCAACTTCTTAAGGAGTTGAGATTTGGAGATTCAAGGCCTATACAGTTTATTTTTGATAATCAGGCAATCCTTCATATTTACTCTAACCCAATTTTTCATGAGCAAACAAAACATATAGAGATAGACTATCACTTTGTAAGACAAAAGTTGATTTTTGGAGAAATTAGTGCTTCATTTGTTGCCTCTAATGACCAGCTAGTTAATCTTCTAACAAAGGGATTATGGGGCCCACAGCTTGACTACATTTGTACCAAACTAGGCACATATGATGCATATGCACCTATTGAGGGAGAGTGTTAGCTTTATAGTGTTGTACATGCTTAGCCTTATACATAGTGCTTTCCTAAGTTATACCTAGTAGAATTGTTTATATACCTACCACATGAATAAAATATTCAAAATTTTTGTCTCTTCTTCAAAACAATAATAAAGTTAGAATGGCTCCTATTGAAGATAGGATGTGTGAGTTACGAATACAATAGTTTGCTCATGTGAGAATAAAAAAATCAATAGAGCTTCTTGTGAGAAAAGTGGATAGAATGGAACAATTCTTTACTAAATGAGGTAAAGGAAGATCAAGAAAACTTGGTGAAAGTTGGTTATGATATAAGTTATAAGAACCTTACAAAAGATAATGTCATAGATAGTAATGATTGGTGAGCTAGAATTCATGTAGCTGACCCCAAACAGTGGGATTAAGGTTTGATATGCTGTAAATGTGGCTTAAACAACAAATAATAAAAGGAGGCACTCTCTTCCATAAAACATTTACTGTTTTCAAAGTGAATGGGCTAAGAATCAAACATCTTGTGCCTCCGTATCAATAGTAGAATGTAATGCTCATTGTAGATAAAGAAACCTGTATGACCAATCTAAGATTGGATTCACTCTCATGAAAGGTGGCCATCCAGGTGAACTAGGGGAGAATTGTTCTTGGCCTACCTGCAAGACAATATTAGGTATAGATGGTGATATCTCCCCCACTTTAAAGCCTCCAAAGGAGTTTAATGAAGCTTTGAACAATTTAGCGAGATTTATAAATGAATTAATATACCGCAGTAGGATCACCAATGCGGACACCCAAAAAAATAGCTTTGATGGGTTTATCCTTAAGGAGAGCCTCCAAACCAGACTTGAAATCTAGGCGAATGACATCCAATTGCAAACCATAACTGTTCAATGAAAATTTGATTTCATAAATAGTTGAATGCTTCAAAATAAAAGTATTTATAACACAAATATTTCTCATTATTGAATGATGAAACAAGTCTAAAGGGAAAACCTAAAATTTGACTAGAATTGAAATGAAAAAAAAAAAAAAAAAGTTAAGGGAAAGAAAATAGCTTTTATTACGTAGAGGCTGTTTCATAAGTGAACGAGTTGATTTCAGGAAAGGAAGAAGAGCTCTCAAAATAGATGGTTCGCATTGGAAATGAGAATTCATGATGTGAGAGATCCCTGTTGGTACGGTTTGATTCTGCTTGATGCAAAAAGTAACCAGCTCGAAGCAGATGTAACAAAACCTACAAAAAGCAGCAAAAAGTTACTAATAAAAGTTTCAAACCAAAAAGAAACAAATCATTGAGAGGTCACTGAAGGAAAAAAAAAACTATATAAAAACTTACAGTTGAATCCTTTCCTCCATTAAAGCTAAATGTGACCTCCTCTACGCTGTTCATGGAGGGGGAAAAAAAAAAACTTCAGTATCTACAGACTTACTTCACAACCAGAGAAGAGAACAAGAAAAGCTATCGCAATCCAGATCACACATAAGATCACTGTAGCATTTCGAATCAGATAGGATCACAGTCTGGATCTGATCCTACATAATCCTACATCACCAACATTCCAGATCTGATCCTACATAATCCTACTTTCCCAACATTTTGGGACAATGTGGCTTATTTACTATCTCTTTTTTGGTTATGGCTCTTGTGGCCCAAGAAACCATTTCCAGATCAAAAAAATCTAAAAAATTTAGGCCCTTCTTCAGACTGCAGCTGCTGCAACTGCAATAGCATTTCCATATCTTCCTACAACTACTGCAAAAACAACATTTATTCTTCTTCTTCTTCTTCTTTGTTCCTACAACATCAATTCTTTTTTTTCCCCTGGATGTTGACAATGCTGTGCATTTTTTAATATATTAATTCCTTTTTTATTTTTGGCTAAGCCATTAGTTTCTATTATTATTATTATTTTGCTTCTTGTCTTTGTTTTCACAGATTAACAGTTCAAATTTAAAATACTTTTCATAATATTTCAACTACTTTTCTGTCACATAATTTAAGCTTATTCTTTATATGTTTCTAAGTATTTACAATATTCTTTAAAATTGCTAGACTTATATTCGACATAAAGCAAGATCTTACAACCATCAATCCAACTAAAAGACCTGTAGATATATCCTATAGTATATAAATATTCTGCTTCTATTTTATTTTGTTTTTAAATTTTGGTTACTAAACTATGACTTTAATTTCTAATGTTTCCTATCAAAAGGGTGGAGCCCAAAACGCAAATGATTGCCAATGGAAATTGAAGAAAGCCAGAACCTTTCTCTAAAAACAACCAGGCAATGTAATTTGATAAGTACCCATCTCTAATATCATCCGAGTTTATATACTTTTGATATGTAAGTGATGCATTGTGGATTTTTCGTCTATGCATGACGGCCGTGGCCAACTTACAAAAGATCAAAGCAAGAACTTGGTAAAGGTGAGATTTTAAAACAACATGAGTAGAAAGTTATTCTGCAAATATTATGTGACAGGTTCATGAAATATAGAAACAGGGTCCCCACTCTGAGGATGTAAGAACGATAGGTATGGAAACAAATCCCAATAGCTAACCTTCAGTTTTACTTGCCCAAAGGTGTTGGTCCTAAAATCCACATGGTAAAACTTAGCAAGCTTTCTTACTTTTGTGCCAAGCATTGCCCACAAGTAAATCAATGCTACACTATATTCTAGAGAAGAATTCATGATTAACCCAAAACAAATGGGTTAATTAAGAATAAATATTTTGCTCAGTTTCCAGAGAAGAATTATCACCTATGTAAACAGATTTGACTTGATTCTAAGGTAAGCCAATTTTATGAAACCCTCTTACTGGAGAATGCCATCCACATCCAAGATTGAAAATTTCTTGGGTGCTAAGTACTCCTGTAAACACTAGCCTCTCATTTACTGCCAATCATAAGAATTCTATTCCTTTAATCTCCCTTCTACCTATTGGAGATATCTTCCCTATGGTGTAGGCTGTACTTTCCATCAAGATTTCAGATTCCAGCAAGATGGTAAAATTTAAAAGATAACATAAAATATTTTTGCCATATAAATGTATCGTGGGAACTCAGAAACTTAGCAAGAGGAGAAGCACCAGAGTAGCCATAGACCGTCAACCTTTTAGTTTCCAAACTATCCTCGATTAGTCGATTGTATGCAGCCCTACTAGATTCAAAAATGCCCGTACACTGGCAACACATGGAAAAAGAATTTCAAAATAGAGCAAAATGTGCACTTGGGAGAACAATTCAACAAATGGCATTGGACGGTTCTATACACAGAGAAAATTTTTAAAATTAATCCAGGTTCATCAGTGATTACAAACAAATTAAACCGTTCACTTGAGGACGTTTATATAATTCAGAGAACATTTAGTTGCTTAAATCGCCAAATTGGGTAAGCGTAAGTGGAAGTGCCTGCATTGGTTTATGAGAATGAAAACAAATGTTCACAAATAACAACCAGTAAATTGAACCGTGAGACTGTATGAATCTTTAAGATGAGAAATCTTCAAATTCACGACAATGCGGTCTAACTAAAACCATTACCGAAAAAACCTCCCAAACCCTGCAAGATTTACAGCCCAACTCCAATTTCCACAAACATATATATATAAAAAGAAAAAGAAAAGAAAAAAACATCCAATTAAATGACTCTTAAAACCCTTGAATAAATCAAGGAAACAAGAAAAGAAAAAGGTTACTGAACTCACGAATACAGAGCGAGAGCTCTTTGAATGACGTAGATGGCGTTGTTGTACTTGGTTTTCAGCCTTCGATCGTCACTCTCTCTGATTGCTTGATCGATCTCCATATCTATATCGGACGAAACTATCTGTATCTGTTACTGAATCTTTCGACCCGACAGATAGAGAGATTCAAAGAAAAATCTTTCGGCTCTTGGTGGATATGGATTCGAAGACGAAGAAATCCACCCCACCAGCTGCTCTAAGTAGACCTGATGGAAAATGGAAGCGAATAGACGAGAGGGCTCACAAGTCACAAATATAGGAAGATTTTTCTTTTTTCTTTTTCTCCCTAATTTTCCGTTTTCAGAAACTCCCTCTGAATCCCAAGTCGCAACGTACCTATTTGTGTGCAAAATGCCAAAAATTTATGCTCTTTTATACCCACAGATTGCTTATCCACCCAAAAATGTATACTCTTTAATACCACAGATTCCAGTTTGCCTTTCAGAAATTCAAATCAACATTTTGGTCCAACCTTAATTCTAACAAAAATACGTAAACCCAAAAGGTGAAGAGGAATCAAATTTACTTTAGCATAAAGGAACACAAATTTATCGAATTTTAATTCATCTCCGTTTGATTTGATGGACATTGCGAGAATCTCATCTATTTCACAGTCAAATTAATTAATCATTTGGTTCTTGGTATCAAAAGTGAAGCAATGGAAGATACGACTTTCCACGGCAAGAAAAGTAAGCAGCTTCCGTGAAGAATAAACCAAAGAAGAGTAAAGCTCAGAAAATTCAACTTCTTTCTTGGCACATTTTCCATGACGTTACCAATTTCACAGCTACTTCTTCTTGGTTTTTGGCTCAAACCATTTGTAATTTCGTGTTTTAGTTGTTAAGAACTTGTTTGAAGTCAATTTATATATATTGTATGATAAATTCAATATTATATCTCACATTGTGTATAAAGTGTCATTAGAATTTGAGTATATAAATAATAATCTCCTTATACAAAATATATCAATGTGAGACGCAAATGTCTTTCAAATACAAAAAGGTTAAGTAAGTCAATTGTATTAATTTTGTAGTGCTTGATATTCATTTGGGAAGTGAAAAATATCTATTGATTATAATAAAATTTAACGACTTAAAATATAATTTTTAAACTCAATCCATCATTTTTGTTAATTTGATTCAATTCCAACTTGATAGATAGAAAATGTATTTTCTCTAGTTTTTGTTCAGCTTTATATTAACACTGACTTTTTTTATTTTTAATTGAATAAAATGATCTGGCCAAAATATATACTATTCTACAAAAATGCCAATAGATTTTTGATTATTTACAAAATTGCCATCACTATAAACCTATTAATCAAGGAGCAATTTTAGCAATACAGCACATAATTTTAGGGCTGACAATTTTGGACACGATACGAGTTCATGACACAATGTAGAGTTAAGGGGGTTGAGTTGGGATCAATTGGGTTTGAGTTATAAACAGATTAACTTATTTATGACACGATTATTTTTGTGTCTTAGATGGATCATCCTGTTTAACTCGTTTAGATACGTAATGACCTGTTTAATAAAACGTATTAACGGGTTGATTCGAACGCGTTAACACAATTATATATGAAATGACACGTTTAATTAAAATAGTTAGTGAGTTGATTTGAACACATTAATACGATTATACACGAAATAACATGTATAAAACTAAATAACACATTTAACAAGTAACACAGTACGACCCATTTAAATTAAATGAGTAAAACAGATTAACAAGTGACACGACACGTTTAGTTAAACGGATTAAGCAGGTTGTATCGTGTTACACATTTAATAAACGTGTTGTGTTCGGGTTTAAGGAATTTAACACAATTATTAAACGGATCGTGTTAAAGTTAACCTAATACGTGTTATATTTGTATCTTAATACGGCACAATTACAACTCACTAACCCATATTGTCACTCTTACATAATTTGCTTATGCCACCAAATTCTATTTAAGTTTAGGAATTGTTGAGGTAATAAATTTTAATTAATTAATTAATTATTCAAACGTGGCCCAACCTAGAAATAGAAAAGAAACCGAGAGAAAGCCCATTTCCAAAAAATAAAAAAAAAAAATGTTTGATCCAACGGTGGCTCAAATACGAGAAAAAAAAAACTAAAAAAATAAAACACACATTTAAATCAATCAAAATGATCATCTCGGTGTTCTTTTCGATGCTGTGAGATCAAAATAATGCTATTAACACACTTTTATGAGAAATAGTCACAGAAATTTACAATAATAACAATATTAAAAAGAAACACATAACTATAGCGGGTGTTGTTGATGCAATGGGCTTTCCCTTACAGCCCATTATGGCCCAATCCAGAAATGGCAAGAAAAATAGAAATCCATTGATGTGATCCAATAATAGTGTGATGGCATTGCAATGGCCAATGGGCTCTCTGTTTTCCATCGGTTCTTCTCAATTGTTTTTTCACTTAAAAACTGTATTTTAACAATTTTTGTTTTTTTTCCAAAAAATAAGACATGGCATCCCTCTTTTATTGTTGTCCTTAAACTGTATCTCATATATAAATATAAATATATATATATATTTATATTTTAGTTAAACTAATATAATTGATAGTCGAAATTGTCAATTTCACTCAGTTTAAGTTATAAGTCAATTCGATTTAATTTTTAAATTTGACAATTTAGATTATTTTGGTTTGATCTCCATATTGAAAAAAATTAAATAACTGAACTGACTAAAATATCAAAAACAACATTATTTTTTTGACCAAATTTTTATTTTTTTTTCTTTTTACTTTTTTAGTTTGTTCAGTTTGAACTTTTACTCAGCCGATTTATTTCGATTTTTGACACAAGTTTAGCTTATTTGAATTATACAATTTATCGAACCAATCGAATGGGCACCCCTATCTCTAATATGGTAAAACTCCTATTACAAAGAGGCCATGATTGTTGAAGAAATTTTAAATTAAAAATAAATCAGTTTATCAATTAAATTCTTTCATAAGATAGTCAGAATTCATAGTCTATATATAAACGGACTTTTTAAAAAATGTGAAATTGTAGTTTATCAATTACTTTATCGCTTGATAAACTTTTTTTTTTTTTTTGAAATTATTTCAACACAATTGTCTTTGACAATTCACAAGTTGGGTTTTAGGACTCCATTAATAAATGAAATATATAATTAAAATTTGGGTATGAAAACAAGCTGTGATCTCATGCATGGTCCACATGAAAAGGCAGCAGAGTGTCGGCATTGAATTTGCCAGATCCCTACTACTGTCTCATATTTTTCCTGACGTCAACATTGCATTCAATATGTTGGAATTAGTCCTTTGTGATTGTACAGTAACCTCTCTCTTCTTCCACTTACAATGCTGAGTTTTTCTTTTGCTTTTGCTTTGGCTTGTCTCTTATTTTCTTTCATCTTTCAAAGTCTTTCTGTCTACTTAGCCCAAAAAAAGAAGTCCTTTTCTCTACTGTTACATCAAGCGGCAAGAAGCTAGAATGGTCATAGGAATATTTTCCAAACTTAAGACCTTAGTGGGCCACTTCAAAAAATTAAAACCCATAAATGGTTCTTCACAATTTGGAGCCACTCATCCATGAACTTTTTTCAATTGTGCCGAAAGCAAATTCATCATCGACCGTGTCATGGCAAACATTTTTAATAAATTTATGATTTGATCTGTCGTGAGATATTCATAAACAAATTAAATTGAATGAGAAGTTATAATACTTTTCTTCTATGACTATAACAAAATATTATAATATTTTGAGATAACTATATAATTGACCCTTAAATTAAGAGAGATTGTATAAAGATATAGAGATTAGTAAAATCAAGGAGAAAATGAGTAAACACGATCATAGAGAAAAAATACTAGTAAGTGCCCTATCTCTTTAAAGCTGTGATAGACATCTCGCCCTAATTAGGTTTGTCAATTAACCTAGCTAATTCTTGATATTTTATGTGGAGTACATTATGCACGCCAAGGTCTTATAAGACTAGATTAAGCACCAATTCTGCCCATACTTCTTTATGAAAAGTCTTATAAGATTAGATTAGTTAGCATATATAACACTACAATAAAAATCAATTTTAGTGACAAGTTTTGTGACGAGAATGCTCCCGTCACTAATTTGTGACGAATTTAGTGATGAAAATTCATCACTAAAATGGTTTAGTGACGATTTGAAATTACCGTCACAAAATTGCGACAGGACAGTCATTCTCGTCGCTGTTCTGCGACGGGATCAAGCATCCCGTCGCAAAACAGGAACAGGATAAAGCTCTCGTCGCAAAACAGCGACGAGAACAAGTGTCCCGTCGCAACACAACAACGAGGTCTTCATCCCGTCGCAGAATTGCGACGGGACTGATGCCCCCGTCACAAAACTGTGACGAGACATGTTAGCCCCGTCGCAGAATTTCCCTTAAAACCACTCCCCCCCCATTGTTCCCCACTCCCGAACGAGCTTTCCCCCTCTTTTCACACCATTTCACCTCCCTCTCTCTCTCAGTTTTCTCTCATTATTTGCTACTTTTCTCTGCGGCTGCTATCTCTCAACTTTGTGACTGTTTTCAGTGCCATTATCGTTGTCTTCAATGTTATTGTCATCACTTGAGGTAATTATTTTGTGTTATTTAGTTTGTTTTAGTTTTAATTATTTTATGTTAGTTTAGTTGTAGTTATTTTGTGCTAGTTTAGTTTAATAGTTATTTTATTTTTGTGTTAGTTTAGTTGTAGTTATTGTATTTTATTTTTGTGTTAGTTTAGTAGTTTATTTTATGTTAGTTGAGTTTAATGATTATTAATATTAATTTTAATATTTTTTATTACAAATTTAATTTTTTTTTAAATATCTGTGACGGAACAGCCCGTCGCAGATTGGTCGTAATTTTATTTATTATTTTTAAATAAAATTAATATATATATTTTTTTATTTAAGAATATCTGTGATGGAGTGTCCAATCGCAGATTGTCTATCACAGATCTGTGACGGGATAGGACTACCCCATCACAAATCTGTGACGGCATATTTTACCCATCACAAATCTGTGACGGAATTGTTTTCCCGTCACAGATTTGCAACGGGATATCCTCACCTCGTCACTAAATTTTTGTGACGCCTTCTTTTGTGACGATTTATTATCAATTTTTGTCACTGAAATTGATTTTTCTTGTGCTGTAAGGGATTAGTCACTTGACAAAGTGGAGCTTATCACCAAACAATGGACTGATCCATCGTCTTCTTGATCATTGAGACGGAATTATTGGCTTGGCTGCTGCATATTTTGGCATGGAGTATCCAATGCTTTAAATAAAGAGAAATTAAATTAATTAGGAGACGAGAGGAAGCCACACCCATCAAACAGTAGTATCCTGTGGCTCATTGATTTGGTTGTTGTCTCTCTCATTGCTTGGCCGACACAACAGTGCATGCAAATCTCCAGCTAATGTTTAGCATATATTTTTGGGCGGGGGTATAAATCGTGTAGATGTTACAGCTTACATTATTTTAGGGTTTTGTAGGGTCTCAATATTTAACTGGCGTGTGACTTTTGTGGCAATCAATAGTCAAAACTGACATAATCCAATGGTGGTCCACTCTCCCAGCAGCCTTGTTGAACGTTTAAGATCTTGTCCAGAGCTACCGGGGCCTTCAATTATTTGCTGACACACACACACCCCTTCTTACTTGTGAATATATATGGCATCCGACAAAAACATTATATTATTGTAACTTCAGTAAAATAGTATTGAAGTGTTAAGAGTACTGAAATTTGATCGATATATAGAGTACATATATATATATATATATATCGGCCGCCGGTGCTGAACAATTTGTTCATAATGGATTGCTGTAATTTGTAGGGTGGAGTAAAGCA
The DNA here is from genome assembly GCA_036245055.1 of Diospyros kaki. NCBI lineage: Eukaryota > Viridiplantae > Streptophyta > Magnoliopsida > Ericales > Ebenaceae > Diospyros > Diospyros kaki. The sequence goes on from BSEG01000009.1 coordinate 40,750,772, forward strand.
AGAGCTTGCCATGAATCCAAACAAAGGTAGCATGTATAGGACCCATGTAAGAACCTTAAGCAAAGCCATATCTAATCGAACCCCCGTGTGTGTGTGTGTGTGTGTATGATGCCTTCTGACTTCTGAGACATAAAAAAGGTTGTAGAAATCGAAATACTGATGATGGGTTCATACGGCTTGTATTCAAAGCAAAAATCTGTGGGCCCTCGTGCATTCTGAAGATGTACCACATATGAGTATGGCCTACCCCATTATTGGACCTCATTGATTCAAGTTGAAGTGCAGATGAAGTTTAATTAACATACAAAGAAGAAAAAACCTTAGGTAGCTAGTGCACCCAAAGCGGTCTCAGAGGTCTTCTCTATCGAGCTCTTTGGGCCGAGCTCACATTTAGATTTCTATGTGCTCTTGATGCACGTAATTTGTGGACTATTTTGCTTGCTTAATGAATTTATATAATGCTTGCTTAAAAAATAATAAGCACTACGAGTTAGACTTTGGTGAGTTGGGGTTATGGCACAAAGTTGTGTTGCTCTAAACTAAGTCTAGGACTACGGCAGAGATGAATACTTGTTGCTGTCAACGAGAGGATAATAGAGTACGAGGGGGCATTGCCCCAGAGGGCAGCAGCTTCACTGAAATGGTCAGAAAAGCAATGCTAGCAACATATAGGAGTACTAATATTTAATATAAGCCCATCTACCTCCCTTCTGCACATATACATATCACGTCTTCTCTCTTAAAGGTGGAAACAAAAGAGCACATGTGATGGGGATTATTTATTGCAGTACTTTCCAGTTTCTAGTTAATTTGACTTCCATTAATTATTTTTATCCAAACTCTTGCTAGCTACCTAGTTTACATTCTTTTATAAGCTAACACAGTCGCAAGTAAAAAATTTGTACAAAAAATTTCATTTGTGGGTCAGGGACTGATCAGTGATTCATTTTTCTTATATATTTCACTCATTTTATTTTTAAAAAAAAAAGTCTTACTAAAATAGATCATAAAATCCAATTAAATTAGTACAATTAGTTGATTTAGTTCCATTTTTTCTTTTCAATTTTTATTCGACCCAATTGCATGTTTATAAGAAAAATAATAATATATTATTAAATTAAAAGTCACACAACACTAAAACTAAAAGCCCTCGTCTCTTTAATTTTTTTTTCATAATTTATTTATATGTGTATTAAACTAGACACTCTTTTAACCAAATTTAATGTAGGTTATATTGAACTAATTAAACTTTGAATAAATGATTGTCCACTTTTTTCTCAAAATTTATGTTATAAATTTTTGACATCACTGTATATATTTTAAAATCTAGATGCAACTCCACCTAACTTAAATTTAATTAAATTGAGTTGGTTGAATTTTATTTTATAATAATATGAATTTTGAAACTAAATCTACAATGGCCTAAACAGAATAATAAAGTTTATGTTGTAAGATTCGTCTTCAAACCATTAGGATTTTGTAAGAAAAGAAACAATTAAAGGGCAGAAGGCATTTCTTGTGTAAACACTCTGATAATAAATTCAAATTCTCGTAGTTTGAAAAACTCTTTTTTGGATTCCAATGACTTACTTATGAGGAATAAGGGTTCATATATTTATAAAGGATCTTGATAGATTTGTGGTAACAATTCTTGATATTTTAGGATCAACGACAATTTGGTTTATCTTTATCCATTACATAGTTTTCAGATAAGATTTTGGAGTTATCTATTTTTGTTCTTCTCGTTCTAAGAATGTCTCATGGGAGAGTCTCCAAGAGACCTTGCTAGTCACTTAGACTTTCCTTTCATCGGGAGTCTGCTAAGAGGGTCTATTGGTCCCTTTGTGGCTCTCTCCTTTGAGTTGTCCCTTATGCTTTATCTTAACCTTTTGAATTTGTTTTTTGTGGGCTTCATGATTGGATCGATGTGTATTCATTGGGTGAATCCTTTTGCCCTAAGTCTTTTCCCTTAGGTTATTCCTCCAAGTTTTCCTCAAGATTTCCCTCTAGGTCTTCTATATATTAGGTCTATTTAACTAGGCCTTGGTCTATATACACATCAATTGCTCCCCACTCTTTGATTCAAGTTTTCTTAAGAGTAGCTTTTGTTGTCATTTGTTTGTTGGACAACTACATGTATTCATAGTGGGTCTTTATTTTCTATAACCCGTTAGTTTAATAGTTATCTTGACCTCTATACGTTTTGGCAGTTCTTTGTGCTTGTTTTTTAGATTGAGACCGAAGTGATCCTAAGTCACTAAATTCAAGATTTTTCATGTTTGGCCCTATAATCCTTGTTGTTGGATGCATTCCCATGAGCTTTTTAGTTCATTGCATGTCTTAACAGCCTTTGTCTTTAGACTACATCATAATGAGTCTTTTAGCTTATTATATGCCTTAACAACCTTTATCTTTTTAGATGGTGAACCCCAAATTATTCTTATACTCTTTACTTTCTAATTCTAGATCGTACTCATGCATTTTGCTTTTCTGATTCTAGATCCATCTTAGATTATTCTCACACTTTTTGCATTTCTAATTCTAGATCATTCTCACATATTTTGCACTTTTAATGCTAGGTTTATCCTAGATCATTCTTATACATTTATCGCTTTTGATTTTGAGTTATCTTAGATAATTTTCAAGCTTTTGTGTTCCAATTTTTAAGTCGTTCTCACACATTCTACGCTTTTGATTTTAGATTTGCCCTTTATCATTCTCATATTTTTTACATTTCAAATTCTAGGTCTTCATGGATGATGGACCATAAATCATACTTTACGACTTTTATGCTTCGATTATATGTCGTTCTCACGCATTTTACAGTTTTGATTCCATCCATCCTCTGTTTTTCTTAGTGAACCCTATGTCGTTTTTGTGCATTTTTTGCTTTTAATGTCAGGTTGATTTATTCACCAAGATTTTAGTCCTTTTCATGCATTCAATATTGTCCTAAAAGACAAAATGCATAAAAATGAAACTGCAACAGGGTAAAAGTTCTTAATTTAGGCATCATTTATTAGAATATTACTTCAAAGTTTGTATTTAATCTTTTGTTCATTTTGCTTTTCTAAAGCATTTATAATATACAAATGTTTTTCATGAACTCCTTCATGGGCCTTAGCTAGATAATGCTTGGCTCTTTGAAAGCTTAAGTCATTTAAGTGATGAATTTTACACCCCCCCCCAACTATTGCTCGTCGGGGTACTAATTTTGTATTGGATTATTCCCTTTGTGCCCCTGGTAATCTTTTTGGCCTCTATTTGGTTCATCATCTTGTAGCATTTGACAGTGAAATGTCCATGAATATTGTGAAATTGATAGAAAGCATCCATTTTCTTCCAAATGGTTTGTCAATTTTCTTAGGGATTTGATAAGGTTTGATCCTTCAATAGCTGCTAAAATATTTAAGCATGACTCGCTAAGCAAGGTATAATTCATGAATTGGAGCCTAGGAAAATCATCAAACTTTTTGGTTTTCTCCTCCATCTGACTTGTCCCTTTATCAGAATCTCTTTTTGAACTTTAATTGACCGTGCTCGCACATGGTATAATAACCTAGATAGGAAATCTATTTCATCTTTTGAACAATTGAGGAAAGAGTTTATCAAGGCTTTTATCATTAATAACCAAAGAAAGAAATATGCTACATATATGCTCAGTATCTGATAAGGAAGTAAATAAACTCTAGGACAATATGTTGACTGTTTCAGGAACACAAAATTAGGAATACAAGTTATGCAAGTAGACATGATAGTTGTTGTAATGCTCCAAGGCACCAAGTTGGTACCATTACAAGACTCTCTTTCTCCAGATTAGTGCGCATCTTTGGTAGATTTGTTTGTTTGGGCCAACAAGTACATTCCGTAAGCTGGAGTAATGTGAATAGTTAGAGGAAATGAAGAAAAAGATTCTGACAACGTCTTTCCACCCGTGTAATAACATTACATACTCATAATTGTGGATGTTATCGTAACAATATCCTTTTCCCAAATAGGTAGTGAGTTGTGGCTTCTTGAATTTAATTAAAGGGAAGGGGTTCTCCATGATTTAATGAGTAAATGGATTTGTCTTCTATGCTAGTCTTCTTTAGTAGGTATACTAGCTTCTTTTGCTCCAATACGTGTTCAATCATCTTTTTCATGTCTACAACCTTGCAAATGCTAATAATAGACTAATTATCCTCTTCTTGTTCCTTTCTAAGATGATGCCTTGGTAAGATTCTAGCATCAATTATCGTTGTGCTTTCTACATTTTCTGGATATTTTTCTTTATAGGCAACCCCAATTTCTTTTTGGACTAGGGAAACACCACCTTGTCTTGATAGTCTAGGAGGGTCTCTTGCAACCCTCATTAGCAATAGGTCTGCAAGAGAGGTTGAGGTTCTTGTGGGAGACTCCTTTGTAGAGTCTCAAGAGGATTCTCAGGCAAAGGTCATTTTTTAGTGTAATTTTGTAAAATGGGCAAAAGTGGAGCTTGAGACAGGATGTTCTGTAAGGGGACTGCCATTTCCCAGAGACCCCTAGTGCTTTTTTTTTTTTTTTCTACTGTCATCTCATTGTTTCATAATCACTTAAAAGAATAACCTAAGGGGTTGTCCTTAAGACTCTAAGAGCTCTCTTAGGGAGAGTTTCTCGTTGTCTTTGATTAAACAAACTGTCGACATCAAGACCCTTTACGCTTTGTCTAAAAGCTTGAGATCTTGTGTAAATCATGTGAAATTTTTGGCTTTTGATTAGATTCCCACAAACAACACCAATTATTGCTGCTTAGATATAATAATAAAATTTATGTTAAGGGGTTCTTTGTCAAGCCATACAAATTCTGCAAAAAAGAAAACGATTAGAGGGTATAGGACATTCATTGTATAAATGTTTTAATACTTAAGTCAAGTTCCCATTGATAGAAGAGATAGCAAAGCTCCTTCTTAGGTTTCAGTGGCTTATCTTTGAGAAATGAGGATTCACCTATTTATAAAGGAGACTAAGGGATTTATGATGATCATTCTTGAAATTTCGAGATCGATTAGGATTTGGTTTATCCTTATCCATTACACAGTTTTCAAATAAGATTTTAGAGTTAATATTTACGCTTTTCCCATAATAGTGATTTCTCATGGGGGAGTCTCTAGGAGACCTTGCTTGGTCAAGAGTTTGTAGGAAGGGTTTCTAGAGCTCTTTGTGACTCTCTCTTAGTTTGTTATTTACTTTTTATATTTAACTTTTAAACTTGTCTTTTGTGAGCTTCGTGATTGGGTTAATACATATTTATTGAGTAGATTCTTTTACTCCTATTCTTCTTTTTAGGATCTACCTCTAATTTTTTCTCAAGATTTCCTCATGAGTTTCCCATTAAATCTATTTATACATTAGAATCCAACCATAATTAATTCAATTTTAAGTTTACAATATAAAAACAGAGAATGGCTCCCACAAACACCCCATTACAGTAAGTTAAAAAAATACTAATTACTAGTAATTTGGGTATGGTGGTCACATTAACTATCAGGTGGGACCCACTAATCTTTCTATTTATATCAACTGTACCACCATACTCCTCTCCCCATATATATATGTACGCACCTTGCCTATTAAGTACCCTGATCCCTCTCCCCCCCTGCATTTACACCATTGACAGTAATTCCTCTTTCTTCTTCATCTCGTCGTCATCTTCCTCTGCCTGATCGATCCATGGCCGCCTTAAGCTTCTTCTTCCTAATTTCCCTTCTTCGTCTTGTTCTTCTCTTTCTCATGGCGCCCCCAAGCAATGCTGCTTCCGATTGGCCTCCCAATCCTGGGTACTTCCCAAGCTCCAAGTTCAGGTCCATGGCCTTCTCCCAAGGCTTCCGAAACCTCTGGGGTCCTCAGCACCAGAAACTCCAGAACAATGCATTAACTATCTGGCTTGATACAACCTCAGGTTGTTTATGTTAATTAATCTTAGCATAAACCCTTCAACCTCTCATCATTGGACATGGGTATCTCTTCATTCTTGCTTTAATTTCTTGCTTAATTTGGTGTTTCAGGAAGTGGTTTCAAGTCGGTTCGCCCGTTTCGATCCGGCTATTTTGGTACTTCCATCAAGCTCCAGCCCGGTTACACTGCAGGAGTCATAACAGCTTTTTATGTGAGTATCAAGAATTACATGACACTGATCATATTTTTATAATGGATTGCCTATGGCCAGAAGAAGTAACATTATTCTGAGATCAGTTTCAAGTTCAATTTCATTGGATTGATCTCTCACGTTGATGAATTGTGCATTAATGGCAGCTTTCGAACAACGAAGCTCATCCGGGGTACCACGACGAGGTGGACATCGAATTCCTCGGAACCACGTTCGGGAAGCCATACACATTGCAGACGAACGTCTACGTACGGGGAAGCGGCGACGGAAAAATTATCGGCAGAGAGATGAAGTTCCATCTCTGGTTCGATCCCACGGAAAACTTCCACCACTACGCGATTCTCTGGAGTCCTAGAGAAATTATGTAAGTAGCAGTTAAACACTTTAATTTGTGCCATACAACAAATTTCGTCTTATAACTAACTGTTTGGCTGTCCAGATTCCTAGTGGATGATGTGCCCGTAAGGAGGTATCCGAGAAAGAGTGCGGCGACATTTCCACAAAGGCCAATGTGGGTGTATGGATCCATATGGGATGCTTCATCTTGGGCCACTGAGGATGGAAAATACAAGGCTGACTATAGGTACCAGCCCTTTGTCGGAACGTATACAAATTTTAAGGCGACCGGTTGCTCCGCCTACTCGTCGCGGTCGTGCCGCCCGGTCTCCGCCTCGCGGTACCGCTCCGGCGGGCTGAGCAGGAGGCAGTACACGGCCATGAGGTGGGTGCAGAGCCACTACATGGTGTATAACTATTGCAGGGACCCAAAGAGGGACCATTCACTCACTCCTGAATGCTGGCATTCAAGTTAGAAAGCTATATGCAGTTTGATTTCTGCTATGGTTTTGGAGAGGAAGTGAAGCGGCTGGAGAGCCCATGATTTATCTTTTTCTGTTTTTTTTGTTTTTTTTTTCTTTTACCAATTGTGCAAGTTACATTTATTTACATTGCAAATTGATTTGATACTCATAATGACCATGTATGATTTGGTTACTTCAAGGGATGCCTTTCGTTTTTTCTAATTCTATAAATAAATTTACAAAAATAACTGCTCGTGCCCCACATTAGCCATCAGATGATGGCCCACTCTATAAATATATAATTTCTACAAAAATCTTGACCCTGAAAAATATGACCACTCAAAACCTATATAAGGGACTATTTACAGGTAACAATCTGATTGGTTGGGAAGAGTAGCTGGGCACCCAAATCTGTGACAAAAGAGACGAAGGAAACAGGAATTGGAGGACTTGGTTGGTTTCTGGTGGTAGGGAACTTTGGGGGGGGGGGGGGGGGGGGGGTGGGGGGTGAGTGAGTTCATTCAGGTGTCGTTTCTAAAAGGGGGAAAACAAGGCTTTTGCCTTTGTTTACTCATAATCACGAAGAAAGTTGAGTGGAAAGGCATTGGATGCTATAAAAGTTGGTGCAGAATGTGAGTGTATAGTGTTCTAGGAATCTTAACTGAGGTGATATATATACCTGTGGAAATTCAATACACATAAATAAATTTTATAAATTGATATGACACACATAAATTTATAATAATTCTACTCAAATTCATGATAATTTTACTTAATTAACAAGAATTCATACTAGTAAATAGATTTATTGTTAATTTCAAGTATGATTATTATGAATTTGAATAGAATGATTATGAATTCAGTGTGTTATGTTAGTTTGTGAGAATTATTTGTCAAACTTATTTAGGGTATAGCATTTTCTTTAATAAAAATATTATTTAGATGACATTTTTTGTGATGATATTATATTTTATATCATATCCATATAAATATATCATATATCAATACACAAGCATCATTAAATAATCTAAAATTATGGGTCACTGGGGGATCCTATACCAAGCCTCCCATCATCAAATTGGGAAATTTTTTTCATTCATGCCCACTTTGTCCAAGAAACTTTTATATCCAAATCTTGCTCAATCCAAGACAAATTAGATATGTACCAATGACGGGGAATACTCATTATCACTATTCCTACTAAAATTTAAAAATATATAGAAGTGATTCCATCTCAAGACAACAAAAACAAAGTTAAATGTCTCAAGCTAATTTGGGAACCTTAAGAATTGTCTTATATGTCGAAATGCACCGTCTACCAACTCAAGTGACATGCATTATTTTCTTTTTATCCTTTTGGATCTCTCTCTCTACTCAATCAAATTATTTTAAACATCTTTTATTTTCTTTTTTTTTTTTAAGATTATTTAAGAGACATGTTTCCTTCCATAGTCATGGCCCTTGGAGTGGACGAATGGATGTGCATTGTCTAGTCTATCATTATGCAAAATTTTCGTATGGGCCACCACGATGTCTAAGTTAATTAGCAATGGGGTCATGATCATTAGAGGGGAGCTCTTCAACTTTGAATCTCATGAAAAACAGATGTTTCCAAATATATATATGGTTGGATATACATATATATGTACGGTTAGAGCAGAAGCTGAGATCTCCTTTCCCTGTCACACCCTTTTTCTCTTTGGAACCTTGTGAGGGCAAGGGTGATGGAATGATTGCTTTTGGAGTTATGAAGAAGATGCCTTTCCTCGACACATTATGGCATTAATTTGTTCCCATCAATCACCAACAATACATTGAGCATGTAACATGAAATGAAATGATTTGTTCACTCTAATTCTAAAGCCTTATCTCGATTAATTAAGTTTATTTGAGTTATAAATACATATATACAAAAAATACTTATGATGATAACAATAACATATCAAGTCTTTATTTTATTTTAATAGAGAGAAAATCAATTAATATAGATTCTATATTGTAAGTCTTTTTTTACTTTAATTGGATATTTAAATCAATGGTCTCTAAATTTGAGATCTTAATTATCAAGAAAGCATTATTAGTTACTTCTTTTACTAAAATTATGAGCACAAACGGCGGAAGACTGCACAAAAACGATAATCTCAAGAAAACATTATTGGTTTGAGACCCACAATTTTATAATTAACAATCATGAAGTTTGATGAAACACATCAATGGTGGTCCTCCCACACAGTAGGTAGAACACTCTCTAAGTGCAGCTGGCAGCAGAGATGCTTGCTGGGCTATTCAATAATCATGCAAAAGCTAGTTAGCAATGGCATTGCAGCTTGCAGATGCCTTGGTGAAACAAATAGGAAAAACCAGTTCATGAAAAAGGTGAAAATGGGAATGATTGATGGCTCGAGCCCAAATCCTGATATATCTTATTCCTTCTCTATCACATCTTTTATTTTTGAGTAATGTTAAAAAGTCAATGTTATTGGTTATGTGTTACATCTTTATTGAAAAAAATGATAAATAAAAAAGACAATGACACATAATTTCTTTAACTTTTTTTAATAAAAAGATGTCACATTACTGATAACAATCATTACTTATAACATTATTTTTTATTTTTTAATATATTTTTATAGAATGGGATTGATTGCTACATAATGTGTCCAGGTTACCACATTAATCATTTTTAAAAAACTCTATTACTTGGGACAACATCATCAATTCCCACACACTTAAACTTGTGAATCATAGAGGAGGATATGGTTACTACCCCTGCCCTTACTGTTCAGTTGCGGGAGAGATGGCATTGGGTTCCAAATTATGGCATGTCATATCAAGGTCGCGGGATTATGTCTTGATGTATAGAAAGGCCTAATGCCATGATTGGCATCCACGGTTATCAGTCCCACAGAATCTGAGCGTGGAGAAGAAGGTGCCTTGTCTGGATGCCTCCAAAATTCTGCAAAGGGAGGGAGAAAAGGTGGATCAAATCACTGCCCTTGGAGGATTTGCCTGAAATAGGAGCTAAAGCTTACCTTATATATACATATATATATATATTATAAAATTTCTCTCTCAGTTCGTGAGGTGCTTAAATATTTTGTTTTAAACTTTTATAATGATAGCTGACTATGTGACATTATTTTGTTAGATTTGAATTTTACATTTGAGATTATCGTTTTTATGCGGTTTCTCATCACTCGTGTTTTTAATTTCTAAAGATGAGATAAATTGCAGATGGAGAATTTGACTTGCTATATAAGATAAGGAATCGAATTCACGATCTACTAATGTGAATCTTAGTTTATCATAATTCAACCACTTAACATGTACTCTAGAGGCAATTTGGATTTTACACTTGAATTGTATGGTCATAGTTATTGATTTTGTATTATATAAATTAGCATAGTATTATGAAAAAATAAATACTAAATATCATTTATTATTTTTGTCTAAATACCAATTAATACTATTTAGCCTAAAAATACTAGTTAATATTGATTTGAACGGACGCGTATGCTACCTAGTATTGATCGAAATCTAAATACCGAAATACTATCTAGTGTTATTCATAAAAATAAAAATGATCGATTAACTTTATGATTATTCTCTACAACTAGAGAATCACTCTCACAATTTTTTCGTCATATAAAAACACCCTTTTATTATTAATCAAACAACACAACAAATTAAGAACAAAATATTGTCATATATTTAAAAATGCTTTTCATCAACTATGGAGGACACAACGAAATATCATAATATACAAGTGGATGGAGGAGGAGGTCCAGAGAATTCCAATCAAGTTCGGCTAATGGGCTGGCTTCGGTCAGCTTGAGCCCATCTATCAAGGCCCGACCCATGTTGACAAAATGGATGGGTCGGAACTGGATCTTGGAGTTTGGTCCCAACAGGATAAAAGGGTGACATGGTACCAATAATTTAATCTAGGTGTCGTTTTCACTTTCCAAATAAAATCTAGACTAGATGGATCTTTGCATGGAATCTTTGTCCCCTTCTGGCCCTTCAATATTCCCTTTCACACACCACAGTGAAATGTGAGTTGTTTCAGGTTCGGTAGGAGAGTAACTTTAGTCGCGTTCATGTTAAAAGAAAGGATGATGACACAAAAGTACAGTTGAGTCGGTTGAATTCGTGGGCTGACTCAGGAAGATGACAAATGTACTCTTGGTGTTCAGAGAAAATTGATTATCAAAAGTAAGGGTAAACTTGTCATTTCATTAAAATTCTTGTATATACCACTAAAGCTTATAGTTGAGATTGATACACTTATATTGGTTTTGAGATGTTGAGTTACAGCTTCAAGGCTAATCCTTTACAGCTTCAAGGTTAGAACCAGATTACAGTAGAACCCAGATTACAGTAAGATTGCTGTAGACTGATTCCACACTAGCTAGGCTATTAGGGATTGGTAAAAAGCAGGCCAAAACATTAATTTACTCCCACAAAGGGAAATAGGAATCGCGGGTGGGTTGAACCTCACCACATGCTTGCCACCAGAGGCCGCAACCACAACGTGCACATCAATCCAATCAAGATCAATAAGCCAGTTGATGACAAAGACAACCAATCGCCCCCAAATTTCCTGTCAAATGGGTGGAGTTCATGTTTCAGGGCGGGTGGCTTGTCACTTTCAACGACTGTCTTGCCCCTTCTTCTTTTCAATAATGTCGGGATTATAAAATGCGTCCACGTGGTCAACAGGGGTTAGGCATTGACGTGAAACCATTTCTTAGTCAAATTCAATTCCATTATAATATTGTTATATATATATATATACTGACCATTTTTTATTATTAAAGTTCAAATTTTCTTGGGACGAGCTTGTATATATGTGAAAAAATAATGCACTACGTGGCAGTTTAGGGGCTGTTGGGCTTCTTATTTTTTTTAATAATTTTTAAATTATTAAATTTTTTAGATTATGTAAAATTTAAAAGTTTGATAGATTTTAAACTGATAACGTGTTTGTATAAATATAATTTTAAATTATTAATTAATAATTATGTGTTTAATTTAAAAGATCTTATAAATTATCAAAACTTAACAAAAAATAAAAATAAATATGTTATTAAATAATATAAATAAAATTTGTAAAAATATTAATTTATAATGAAAATAATAATTATATTAATTTAATATATATTAATATATATATAGTGAATGATATCACATATGAGAGCGACAATAGAGACAATGGACAACAACTGAAACGATGGTGATGGCAATGGACGACGACAAAGATGGCGACTGAAAATAGGTCTAGTGACACTAGATCAGAAAAGGTTAAAAGATGAAGAATAATATATGTTAAAAATGTGTGCTTTGTTTAAAGATAAATAAATAATTTAATTGTAAGGCAAAAAATTCTCACTAACGTATTTGAAAAAGTTGGGAAGAACTTTTAAGTGATTGAAAATTGCAGAACACTTTAAAAAGATAAACAACACAAATTATAAATTAAATCAATAATTTATAAGCGGTGAAACACGACCTTAGAGGAATGAAGAGATACTATTATACCTTTTGTGTAAAAAAAACATTATTAAAATAATGTGACAATGACATCTTATAGAAGTTTTTAACATTTTCTAAAAGATAATTCATTTAGTTTATAGAAGTTTGTCAAACCATGCATTGGGAAGGACGAGATCCCTTCGACAATGGCTCCCACAAATTTGTATTTTTTTCACTGTCAAATCCTTTCACGTGTAATTGTCTAATTGGGACTCAGCTTCTATGTGTTTGAATCACTTAAAAGGCCACATGCTTGACTCTTACAAAAAAGGGTATATATATATATATATATAATTTCTATTTTTGTGTGGAAATTGATAAGCTCAATATGTTTTATACAAAATGTCATTTGTTTTAATTTAAAGGTGCGTGTGACTATGCCTGTTTTAATTGACCAATCCAATATTTCAGTATCATCGATATTTGTAGTTGTCATTATTCATAGTTAATGTTATGTCTCTTTCTTTTTAGCATGCGTAATAATAATGTCGAAACTTATAGACGATGATCAGTAATGAAAAGAAGCCTATCATAGATCATCAATAGTGATGATATTATATATTTTTTTATTTTTAAGTGATTTCATAAAAGAGACAGTAGAAGTTATTTTGAGATTTTTTACAAAATTAACTGTTGTTAATTCACGATATAAGATATACATTGCATGGCAAATTAACATTAAGGGCTATTGGTATCATTTTTAAAAATATAGATATGGTCAATATAATTTATACAAACTGGAGGAATGATCTAAAAAATTTATTCTTTTATCCTAAGATAGGCAATTGTTAAAAAATGAGTAATTTTTTCCATTGATAGGGCACTGTTCGACCTTGATTTTTACTCGTGTAATTGTCACTCTTCAACACAAATCTCTTAGTCAAGTGCTAATTATGCTTATAGATAATTCAACATGGCTTTGGTTTGCATCTCACACCAAGTATTGTTCAATTTAGCTTAAAGACACAGACACAATTACATGATTTTTTCTCCAAATAAACCTTATGGGGGAGGGATGGTGGTTATTTGTTTTTAAGTCATAGCTTATTCTTTTAACTTACATAAACATGAAAATATTGATAATTATGTTCTAACTCTCAAGGTTGTACAAATAATCAGGTACACACGTTCGGGAACTACGGATACTAAGAGGCTATTGGTTCGATTTTGTTCCCGTGCGACTAAGTTAGTTAAAATTGAGATTTTAAGTGGGATAGAAAAAGGGTTCATAAAATTGGATCGTAAAATTGAATCGTAAAATCGTAAGATTTTAAAGATAATTAAAAATATCATTTAATTTTTATAAATATATATTTATAATAATATAATTTTATAGAAAATGAATTAATATCATTTAATAATCTGATTATTCCTTATTATAGTTCAAAAGATGATGTTTTCAAAATATAACTCAAAAACTAGAAAGTTGGAATAGGCAATTTAGAAGCAAAACATAGGCAATTTAAATGTAAAATATTGCTTAAAATTCTTTAAAGGATGTTTCTAATGTCTTCCATCATATTTAAGTTATAATTTTTACTTAATTTAACATGATTAAATCAAGTAAAAACCCGAATTGGGGTTGGGTGGTCCATTAATTAGTTACCTGTTTGTCTTGATTTACTTATACAATCAATATTAAATCAAGTTCTAATTCAGAGGCAAAATATAGCAATTCGTTGCATAAGTTTCAATGTCAAATGCTATGTGACATTCAGACGTTGGAAGCATCTTCTAAATTTCAGCTTAAATCAATGGAGGTCTCTAAATTGTAAAATTGTTTAGGGGTCTTAGAAGCGTAAAATCGTAAAATTGTACACGTAAAATCGAGATTTTATAGGATTTTACCCCAAATTAGATTTTACATGGGATTTGAATCATTTAGGGGTTTTCAAAACGTAAAATCGTATACATAAAATCAGAATTTTAACAATAATGCGTGCGAGTCTGTGCAATTACTTGTGCTTATTCAAGGGGTTGTGCTCTAGGCTTCAAAGTTTGACTCTCATAGAAACTGTCTATTATCATGACTGAGGTACAGACAAAAAGTAGGTTTTAGAAAACGTGTGATAGTATGAGATGAAAGTTTTATGTGCACTAAGAACCTCTTGAGTTTTTCACATTTAAAAAAATAATTATGTTTTATTTTTTAAGATTAAATAACATGGAACAAATTTTCACAATCAATTTGCCATTCCTTAAAAGGAAAAATAGAAAAGTAACTCAAAACTGCATTTTTTCATAACTTAAACAGGTTTGGGAGACCATGTTTTGCCTTTTAACATACCTAGTCAATCTCATCCATTTGCTATGACTTTATTAGTAGGGTCATTGTTTCACTTAAAATCACAAACGTTATAATTAGACCATCCAAATGGTATTGGGACTATGTATTAAATTCACAATTTTAAATTGATAAATCGATAGCCTTAAACTTCCCTAATCATTATTAATGTATCACTAAATGATTTTAAATGATCGTTTAAAGGAAAATCATTAATGGACAATAATCAAAGGAAAAACACGTAACATCCCGTACCATTGATGGCCCCCAATTGCATTCACCTATTGGCGGGCTGGCTGTCCTTTGGAGTGGACGTGGGCCCATCACTCCACCTCCGTCTTCCCTATTTCTTTTATTAAAGATAATAATATATATAATCTCCATCGTCCATATTTTATAGGTTAAGTCACAGTGATGGAGTCTCCATCGTCCATATTTATCATCACATCATTGTTACATTGACCATGATTTAGCTATTGTTTTCAAATGACTTACTCAATATAGTATTTTTTTTTTTTTAATTGTTGATTAGCAGCAATGAATGGCCCTACAGATTTGTGTTTTAAGCTACTATTGAGTGATTTGCAGACACGAGAGAGTTTAGGGTTAGAATTATCAATTATGTCAAGACCGTGTTTGGTTTGATATTTTCAGCATTTGATAATTAGAACATATAATTTGATAGTTGAGACAATACATCAAGAATATAAATTCAAAGCGAAATCAACAATTGCAACCCACCTTTTTAGCACTAAAGTCAAAAGAAGAAAAGAAAATCCTTTAAATCGTGCGGATTTGTAATTCTGACTTGTAGTTTGTCCTTCTTCATCTTATTTGAGGTAACACAAATTTACCCTTAAAATTATATATCAATATACACATGTACATATAAAAAGAAAAAGTTAAATTAGATATAAAATAAAATAAATAATACTAAGAATCACGTATCGCATTTTATTAAAAAATATACTAAATAAAAGAGACAATAATATATAATTTTTTTTAATTTCCTCACTAAAAAAGGTATCGTATAATTAACGATTCAATTTATGGCACATAATATTACTTATAAATAAAAGTATAATATAGAGAAACCCAAATCAAAGTAAATTGGAAGAGATAAGATCCAGACAAACAATCATTAACATAACATAACACGTAGCTATCAAATCTACACAAAATATGGATAGCCCGAGTCACGTGTTGTTTTGTGCCCCAATGTCTTTTATCTTATTCCCAACCATGCTTTCTTCCGCAAAAGTTTCCATCCAAACAATCATTCTGCTTTGGTTCGGTCCAATATTCAATTAAAATTAAAATCGCGTACTATCAATTTGAGTACTACCAATTTGTGTAGTACCAAATTGAGTTTAATATTTAATTAGTTTTAAACTCAAACTTAATTAAAGAATAATTAATTTAAGATTACCACTTTTATGCGATCTTTCGTCACTCATGTTTTCAATTTTAGCAGAGAAAATAAATCGCATGCGAGCTTTAGACTCTTATCTAAATCAAATATTAAATTCGTTACCTATTAATACTAACTTATCTCAAAATATAGTTATTAATGAACATGTCATTATTAATTAAACCAAAGCCACTCTCTCAAAATTGTGTTCACACGCTCCTAACGTTAACATTTGATTTTTCTCATGATCAGGGAGGAGTTTCTATGCAACTATGATTTTGATTTTGACCGTTAAATTTGATCTGGAACAGTCAAACCTTGGTGTTGGCAGTGCCCTCGTCCATGTATTTCTCTGCTTATCGGCGAATCACACGAATGGATAATTTTTGTCCCTTCAACGGCCACCTCTGCTCAATTTTGGCGAGATAATATTGTTTTATAATTTAATTATATTATAATAATTAAATAAAATGTTAAGAGTTTATCATTGTAATCCTTCTTAGTGCTTGAACTTTTATTTTTTTTTTCTTTTAAAAGACTATATATACCAATTGTATTATCTTATTTAAACTATTGTGTATGTTATTTAAGAAAATTTGTAATTGACAGTGTTAACTCTCAAATGTTCTTGATTGCATTCTTTCTTATGATTCATAATTTGTGTGCCAGATGACATATTGAATTTGGTAGGAGACTTGTATTTTTAACTATTTATGTTAGAGGGTCTATTTAGTTAAGTAGAAAATTTTAATAGATTTAAAAATCTTTAATGGAAAATTAAGATAATGAAGTAGATTGGGTTTAACTGAACTATTATAAATCTCTTGTGTCATTTCTCATTCTTCTTTTATATTTTTCAAACATTACATTTGACATTTTATATTTTCTATTTTGACTCTTTATAATCTCATTTCAAACAAAGGTTTTTAAATTTTAAGCAATTTTTTAAAACACTCAATTTACCCTCTTCTTGAGTGTGTGGTGTTATACTTTGTATTAACCCAACAATTGGTATCAAAGTTTGGGATTCCTGTTTCTATTTTTCAAATTTAATCACCTAAGGAGGATTCCAAAGATGACACAAACCATTGGAGGTCAAAGCACTATAAGGTCACGTTATTTTGATGGATTCAATTAGGTATATTGGAAGAAAATGATCTCTTGTTATGTGATGCAAGACCTCAACATTTATGAGACAATCATATATGGAGTCACTCTACCTCCAATGAAAAAGATAAGAGAATAGATAAGAGGAGAGAAAAGGATTGTGGAGATAAATACCGAAGCCATGAATATCCTTTTTTGTGCACTTAGGCCAGAGGAATTTAATAGAGTATCTACATGCAAAATGGGTAGGGAGATTTGGGACAAATTAAAGATAGCACTCATGAAGTACACGTCAAGTTAAGAAGACAGATAAATTTTCTAATTCATGAGTATGAACTTTTACCAATGAGATATTGGCAACTTACTAAAGATATGTTTATTAGGTTTAATAATATTATAATAAGTTTATAAACTCTAGGAAAAACTTACTCAAATGGGAGAAAGTTATAAAATATCTTAGGAGCCTACCCATGGAATGAGATCCAAGTGATAGCCATTCAAGAGGCCAAAGATATTTTATCATTTGATGATTTGATTGGATCTCTCATGACTCATGAGATATTGAAGAGAAAAGAGATGATAAGAAGGATAAGTTTGAGAGAGAGAAACATAAAAGAGAATGAAAGTTTGGACATATCAAATCAGAATGTCCATTATTCATGAAAAATGAGAAGAAATTCAAGAAGTCCCTTGTAAGTTGGAGTGATAAGATCAATACACATCAAACAATGAATCAAGTGATGACAACCTATACTTGATGGCATAATATGAAGATCACGAGGTAATATCTCAATCTCCTAATAGGTTAAGTAATTATTTCTCTTTGAAGAATTACAAAATGCTTTTGATGAAGTAGTACAAGATTTTTATAAATTAAGTTAGAAAAACAATTTATTGAAAAATAAAATTTTATTTTTAGAAAATGAAGTAAATTCTTTGAAAAATGAGAATAATATTTTGAAAACTCAAAATGACAAACTTTAAGAAAAGAACCATCGTTTAAAATTATCTATTGAAAAAGTTAACAAAGAAAAGGAAAAATTAAAGAATGTCTGTAGAGTCAAATAAAAGATTTTTTTAAAAAAATAACAAAATAGCTTTGTGAGAATAAAATAATTTTGTATCACATTCTAAAATCATTTGTCATTATTGTGGACAATATAGACATTCTATGAATAAATGCTTTATAAAAAATCATTTCGCAAGATATAAACAAATATAGATTACAAAGAAAACTTTTTATGCTAACAAACGTGAACTCAAAGTTATTTGGACACCAAAATTTTGTGAATAATATGTTTTTCTGGGTATGTTTAGCATCCAAATAAAGTTCAAGATCAAATCATTAAATGATAATCAAACATAAAGGAAAGGGGGAAGCGAAGGAGAAAATCTCCCAAATGATGTATGTTTTTGGCAACTAAGAGTAAGAAATATTTTATAATTTAAATCTTGATGGTATATTTTTATCCTTCAACCTTGCATGTTTATGATAATTTTTAATGATTTTGAATCATTGGTTTTTACCTTTATGATTTTGATTATAAAATTCTTTCAAAAAGGTTTCAATTACTTTTTTCAAATTAAGGTGGAGTTATTGTGTCAAGTGATTTTCAAATCTTTGATGTATGTATTGATTAAGAGGGAGAATAAAATTTTTGATATGTGTTATTAAGAAGGGGTATCAATTTTTTATTTTACCCCATTTGTTCTTAAATTGTTGTTTTGTTCAATTTCCACCTTGTTTAGTGGTTAAAATTTTTCAAATTTATGCAAATATATCTTTTTTAGATTATGACAAAAAAGGGAGAATTTTGAGTATTTCATAGTACTTTTGTCATCATCAAAAAGGGAAAGAATGATGTTTTACCTTTGATTATGTTTTGATCATGAAAAACTTCATTTGATTAATTAAATATTATACATCCATCTTTTATAAAATAATTTTCTGTAGGTGCAACTAAATTATTTTAACTTTTATAATTACGCACCATACTGAAAATTATCTAATGCCAAAATACGTTTTCAATATTCTTGATTGCATTTGAAAAATCAAGTTTTTTTTTTGTTAAAAGAAATGTTTGTATTTAATCCATTAAAGTTGGTCATATGGTACTTGAACATTAAAATCATGTTTTTTAAATTTGAAGGCCAAAATGTCACATGTTTTTCTCAATCGATTAATAGTTTGCCCTTGAGGTGTCGATTGGCTTTCCAAGTCCGTTAACTAATCATATGCAAACTCTGGACCAACCCTGGTTGACAGCTATTACATAAAAATTGGTCGATCGTTTTTGTCCATGTCGATCGTTTCTATGAGCCTGTTGATCGTTTTTATCACAGATCTTTTTAATGACTAGTTTTGCAGACTCTAACGGCTAGTTGTTCTTCAATTTTTGAGTAAGCCAATAAATACAATTCAAAGAAACACTAAAGAAGACTGATGAATGAAAATAAAGTGTCAAGAGCTTAACATTGTATTCATTCTTCTTATTAGTGTTTAAACTTTCTTTTTTCTCTCTCAAAAAGCTATACATATCAATTGTATTATCTTGTTTTAGGCTTTGTATATTTTGTGTGTTAGAGGGTCTAGTGGGTTTGGCAGAAGGTTTGTATTCCTAACGATTTATGCTAAAAGGCCTGCTTGGTTAAGTAGAAGATTTTAGTGAATTTGAAAATTCTTAATAGAGAGCTAAGGTAGTCTAATATGCTGAGTTTAGCCAAACTATTATAAATCTCTTGTGTTATTTATCATTCTTGGTTTATATTTTTCAAGCATTGCATTTTGACATTTTCTATTTTTTGTTTTAACTTGCTAAAATTTCATTTCAAGTAAAGATTTTCAAATTTTAAACAATTTTTTAAAACATGAAATTCACCATCCCTTTTGGGTGTATGGTGCCATACTTTGTGCTTGTTGCCGAAAAAAATATCAAAAATAGGATGAATTGAGTTTTTCAAAAATTTGTAATTTTAGCAATTATTGAAAACTCATAATTTTTGTGATCTTAATAAAATGTAATTGAGCAAGTATATGAAAATTTAAATCAAATAATTACAAAGAATAAGAGAATTTCATAAAGGTCCAACTCTTTAAAGAGTCTAATCATTTCTCTCAAAACTAAACTTAATGTTCCACTAGGAAAAATTAACACTAAAGTTTAATTGGAGCTAGAATCAACATACAATCTCTTACCTGAGTAAAAATCACTAACACACTGCTAACAAATACAATTCCTTCACATAACAAGTGAGTAAAAAATAATAAATCTACAAGTAGAGACAAACCAAATAAGTCACTAATAATTGAGAAGTACATTTCAATACTTGAGTTTTCTCACTCTTGTTTGAATGTTTTATCAATAGTTTGTTCTTATGTCTCTTGAAACCTTCATACTCATTCTTTATATATAGACATCTTTAGATCACTAGCTATTACACAAAGAAGCATAAAATGATTTTAAAATTTGAAAACTTTTCAACTTTTTTCAATCTTCAATAGCAGTTGTAGGAATTTTGGCTAACGCAACACATTAGAGATCATTGTTTAAAAAGATAATCTGGAAAAAAATGGGGAGACAACCTAAAAACAAAATTAGCCACAAACTTTTTGAGATAAAAAACTCAAGTTAGAGATAGGAATATGCAAAAATAGAAGTTAAAGAGCATTTTCTTCAAAAAGAGGTATTACTTTTTTGCATGGGAAAATCAGACCATGATTTTAAAGTATAAGGTGAAAAACATTTTGTAAAAATATACTCTTGATGTGCAAGAAAAAGAGATGTAAAAAACAAGTACAATCAGACACAACTTCAGTATATTGAAGTTGTCTAGTAGTTAAATACATAATTTTGATCAAATGCTAGGTCAATCTAAGAGATTAGACCAAACTTTCTGATCAACTTAGGTCAACCGAAAAATAACTTTAGTTGGCCTAATTGAAAAATAACTTTAATCGACCTAAATGGCTTATGAGTATCCTTATGCACCTTAAGTGATTATTTTGGTTAGTATCATAAGGTTGACAACACAACCCTTAATCTTAGACGGCCAAAGTTAAGATGATCCTTAGGGAAGAAGTTTTATCCGAATGTTTTTAGAATGTGACGTTGATGAAGATTTTATCTGAGAGTTGTACATATTTTCACTTATTGTTAAGATAATTGTATATTTTTATTAATTATTTAGATCTTTTGGTATAATCTTTTGTTGTAAGGCTCGAATTATGTCTGACCTTAAAATTATAGACATTTTTTTTATTGTTTTCAATAAAATTGTTATTTACAACAATGTTAAAGTTGATTTTACTTCATTTGATATGTGTTTTTATGATTCCCAACATCATATTTTGAGAGAAACCAAGTGCGTGGTTGTTGGTTGGTGGCCCTTGGACCTTATCGTTTTTGTTTTTTTTCCATAAGTTGATCGTTTTCTTTTCAGCGTTAAGTTTGTTTCTTTTCTCTTCAATGTTAAAAACCAAAAACAAAAGCAATGAAGGAAGTGGTGGTGAGCACTTTAGTTACCCAATTGGCTGCGGAGTAGGCAAGGCAACAACTTAACTAAATTAGCCGAATTTTTTTTAATAATAAAAACCAATTAAACTGAAACTAAAAGAGAACCCAGTTTATCCATATTAGCAGAAATGATTAAAGCTAACAAAAATAACCTAATTTTATCCCAAAGAACTGATTTAATATATTATTAAAAAAATATATATATTTTAAAGTTAATGACTTTTGTAATATTTTTTTCTATTATAATAATAAAATATAAATAAATAAATTTATTTTGAGTTTAGAGTTTGTTTTGAATGAAAATACTTAAAATAATTTTTTTGTTGTTTTGAGTTTTTTTTATAATTTTTTTTTATTTTTAAAAATAACAAAGAAAATATATTTTTATTATTTTAAAAAATTAAAAATAAAAAATAACTAAAAAAGAATAAAGAGAACGCAACTTGCGTTCTAAAAATATGAAATTAATGGGGGAAGGAAGGAAGGAAGGAAGGAAGGAAGGGGGAAGTTGGTCTGTTGGCTTAAAAGGGGTGTTTGATTTAAGCCGGCCGGTCTCCGCCCAGTGCCGCTCTTTCTGCCTACAGACATACACGTACTGAATTGGAATTGAAAACTCTCTCTCTCTCTCTCTCTCTCTCTGTGTAGGGTAGTTCTAGGAGACTAGAAGTGGTAGTAGTACACAACGGACAAAGGCGGCTCGGCAAAAACCCCAAGTTCCCTCAAATTGGGTTGTTTTTATCTCTTGCAACCGGGCTTGTTTTTAGTCCTCCATACAACCACACAGACAGAGTAAATTAACCAACCGTCCGGGAAACAACCCTGAAAATTCCAACAGTGCCAGTATCCCCCCGAAGACGAAGAGAAGCTTGGATTGGATCTCTCACTTTCAGGAACAATTTGGGGAGGAGGAAGAGATGGGGATTCTATACGACGATGTGGTGATCATCAGGCAGTCCGAGAAAGAAGACGACCCCACCATCATCACTGTCAATTGCCCGGACAAGACCGGCTTGGGCTGTGATCTTTGCCGCCTCATCCTCTTCTTTGGTTTGAGCATTGTCAGGGGCGGTATATATGTTGCTCCAATCCCATCTGAAATTTCTGCTTTAATAAGCGTTTTAATGTTAGAACAGTAGGCTTGAGCTGTGCATTTTGCGACATGGATGCAAAGAATAAATTGATGGGTTTTTGGTTGTTTGATGCAGATGTGTCTACGGATGGGAGATGGTGCTACATAGTGTTCTGGGTGATCGGAAAACCGAGCACCAGATGGGGTTTGTTGAAGAAGAGGCTGATAGGGGTGTGCCCTTCTTGTTCTTTAGCTTCTGCGATTCCCTTTTACCGTTCCGAATTGCAGCCCCCCGAGCCTCCTGATGTCTTCCTCTTGAAGTTCTGCTGCTGTGACCGCAGAGGCCTTCTTCATGGTAATTTAAATTTGTTGCACTCTTGAATCTAAGGACGAGCCTGGTAGCAATGATATATATGGAAACAGTCTCTTTGGAAAGTAAGGGTAAACCTGTGCATAAAGACGGCCCTCCCTCGACTTTTGCATAGCGGGATGCAATTGAGACACCCTTTATGTACTCATGAATCTATCTGATTTTGGTTCAATCAGTCGATTCAATAATCTTTTCTTTTTTTTTTTTTTGGTGAATGGTTGTGTGTTTTCTTGAGCTGATTTTAGTTTGTGTGGTTTTTGGCTGGTTGTTTGTCAAGTGGAATTTGGAAACCAGAAGCAATCTTGTAGATGAGATCTTAATCCTCCTTTAATGGGGTAACATCTTTGTTCTTTGTCTTCTTTTACATTGTATTTGAATGCTGAGAAGCAGAAGGGAGTGGAGACTTGTTGCAGTTGTTATTGGGCTAAAACTTGAGGGATTTTCCATTGTTTTCTTAATTGACAAACAAGCATAATGAATTACATGATCTGGAACTACATTGAGAATGAGAGCATTTGCTTATTTAGTTCTAATTTTTCTGATGTTTCCTTGTGTCGTTTGAGCTGTTAGATTCTAGCACATATCAGTAATACATGCCACTAAGTTGTGAAGAACATTCTGGGCAGATGTGACGGTAGTTCTTTGCGATCTTGAGCTTATAATAAAGAGAGTGAAGGTCTCGACCACCCCAGATGGCAGAGTGGTGGACTTGTTTTTTGTCACCGACACCAGGTTTTTACAATCTTGACATGTTTTATGATGCAGTAATACTATTTATATTGCATATTGTTCGTAGCTTCCTCCTCGTTTGCATTTTGATACTCTTTTCTTGATTAATTATGGTATACTTGTCAGACTCCTTCGCCAACATCTGCTATATCATCTCTTGACATTGTTGAACTTACGGTTTGTTCAAAATCGTCTTGTGGTCAGGGAACTTCTCCATACAAGGAAGAGACAGGAAGATACACTTGACCATCTAAAAGCCGCTTTAGGCGATGCCATGATTAGTTGTGAGATAGAAATGGTTGGCCCTGAAATTACTGCGTGTTCGCAAGGTCGACAATCATTTCTTCCACCTGCAATCACAGAGGACAAGTTCAACTTAGACCTCAATGAACATCAAAGTGGATCTCTCACCTCCAACAGTGTATCGGTTGACATGGATAACTCTCTCAGTCCTTCTCACACCCTTGTCCAAATTGTTTGCCAAGATCACAAAGGTCTACTCTATGACATAATGAGAACCCTGAAGGATTATAACATTCAGGTAAATAAATCTGATGTTTAGTGTTCTTGAAAACTAGATGCAGAAGAATACTACGGAGCTTAAACATCTTTTGTTTTATGTTAGTGATTGATTACAGTTCTAATGTGTCACTGCCTTGGTAGATAAATATCATAGTTGATAATAGTCAATTAATATTCAAAAGCAATCAAGATGAGTGAATCTGATCAAAAATAAAATAATATGAGATAAGTTGTCTTTCTAAAATAAAATTATCTCTTAAGTGAGATAATTTCAAAATTAGAATTTTAGTTAATTTTTATCTTCTAAACTTCATGAGTTAAGATTTTCTCTTCTAGAAATAGGGATTCTTACATAAGATTTGAGACTCACAAAAAATCACTTAGCATAATATATTGTGAGTATTTTTAGAGAAGAGTGGGTATTTTACATTGTGACTAGAGTACATTTTTCGTTATGTGAGATGTGATTGTGCACCTAACTTGAGAGTTGGAGGAGATTCGTTACTCGAGAAGTTTCAAATCTTCAAAACTTTTGCTGTTAAAAAGGTATTTATCTTTGTGATATTTATTATTTATACATAAAATAACTAATAAATGGGATCAGAGCCACAGATTTAGAAACTCATGATTTTTTTTTTCCCGCACAAAATTTGTTTATTTTTTTGTGTCTGTTTGGTATTCTCCGGCCATGACCGAGGCTGTGACCGCCGCACGATCTCTGACCGACTGGCCATGGCCTTAAGCATCGCCATCGCCGTCGGTTTTTTTGGTTGCTAGCCATGGCCGATTTCCAGTCGGCCATCGTTCTTGGCCATGAGCCGTCGGTCTTTATTGCTCATTGTCGCCGTCGATCGATTGGTCTTCAACGGTGCTGACGGTTCAAGCTCCTCGCCATGGCGGGTGAAGCGGTTCGATCGGCTGCGGCCTCATGGGCCTTGGGTCTCAACAACGTTGTTGTGGGTTTGCTGTGGCCGTCTTCTCGGCCGTGGGTCGATTCTCGCCATGACAGTGGCCGACGACCTCTGGTCACTGCCATGGCCGAGAGCTTGGTGCTCGACAATGCTGGCGTGACCAGAGGCTATGGGCTTCGACGCCATGGCCGCCGTTAATGGAAGCCAACCGGCGGCCAGAGGCACTGGCGATGAAGGGTGAGGAAGATGAGGCGGCCGGCGATGAAGAAAGAAGAAGCGGTGGCACTAGCGCAAAGCTGACCCTAAGTATTGTCAGATTCGGATTGCGTTGACCCGATCCATCAGGCGATCCATGAAGCGGATCTGGATTAGGGTCAACCCAATCTATTAAAGGCAGATCCACGCGAGTATGGACCTTGCCCGACCCAGTTCCCGGCCCATTATAACGTATCCGCGATCCAGATCCAGACCCAATAACATTTTTTTTCCAAAAAATATATATATATTTTTAGAATTATTTTTTTTAGCATATCCAAATATTTTTGGAATACTAATTTTTTAAAAATTAGTGATGCTATCTTCATCTCTATGACATGTTCTATAGTGCACATGCATGGATTAAATACTCTAGATAAATTTTATGTGAATTTTGTCTTAACTTAGAACACAGGTGGTATGTACACTTTAATTCTTTTGCAGAATCATGAAATTTTTTTATATGTTTTAATTTTGTCATGATAACTGTTTTAGTTGCAAATATTTATGTTGAAATTGAACGTGTATCGACGACCTTTCAATTCCAATATATATGTGATATTATTATATTCTTAATTTATTTTGTTGTAATTACAATGTTGTGATATTATATGCTAGTTCATAGATTGTCATGTCCCTTGATCAATTATCATGTCTACTGCAACCAAGAGTATAATTGGAGAATTGAATAAAGGCGAAAAATTGTCTAGAAGCAATTATGACATATGGCATCAAAATGTGCAATTTATATTGAAAGAAATCGAAGTCACAGCGACTATGACAAATTCATGGTTCAGACTGATGGTGGGAATACAACCCAACATTGGAGAGATCTAGAGGCATATAATGCTTGGAAAAGAAAAAACACCCTAACTTACATTACGTTGTTGAGCTGTATGCAAGATGACATTCTTTGTCAATTTGAGCATCATGAATCTCCTAGAGATATGCGGAATGCCATAAAAGAAATATATAACAATATCTCGATATCAAGGCAAATGATTCTTACAATCAAATTTGACACTTATAAAATGCGTCCAAATCATAACATTAGAGAATATCTCAAGGTGAAGTCAAATATGATTTGAGAACTCCAATCAGAGGGGCACAATCTCACTGAAAACAACAGGTTTTGGTTGTTATAAGATCTCTCCCTTCTACTTGGGAACATATGAAAGTAAAGATAATGCATAATGATAACATCAGAACATTTGATGATATAATGCATCATTTGGAGTTAGAAGATGAGCGCCTGTAGGCTGTTGGAATTCCTAATCAAGCATATGTTGGCGAATTAGGTTCCAAGAAGTCATTTCACAAAAGAAAGTGGAAAGAAAAAGGTTCTCAAGGCAAGAAGACTAAAAAGTTGGATGAGGATAAACCTAAGGCCAACTTGCACCAAAGAGACAAGCGAGGCGGGAAAGGCATCTCGAAAGTAAAATGCTACAATTGTGGTCAAAATGATCATTTTGCTCGGGATTGTGTTGAGCTGAAAAAGATAGTGTTTCATTCCACTCATGTTGTTTTTGTCTCTAATTATGTCATGATGGTTGACTCTTGTCCTTTGTGAATTGTAAACTCAACAACAACCAATCACGCAGTTAGAGACCATGGAGCTTTCACGGGACATCGTCGAATACCTGAGAAGTCAAGATAGATATTTGCGAGGAATAATGCAAGAGTCGAAATCAAAGGCATAGGCACTTGTCAACTCAAACTTTGTGGTGGACAAACTTTATTTCTTCATGATGTCTTCTTTGCTCCAGATTTCCAATGAAATTTAATTTCAGTTATAGTCCTTCTTAGTTTAGGTTTCAGATTAAATTTCTTCGATACTAATATAGATTTGTTTTTAGAAACAATTTACTTTGGTTTGCTTTTCTTTCTAATGGTTTTATGGTTATGGATTGTGATTTTAGTAATTATAATCAAACCTGCTCTTTTGTTACATCTCATGAAAATGTGGATGTAAATGTGAATGTTTGGAATGCTAGGCTAGATCATATTGGGCAAGAAAGAACGAATAGGTTAGCACAAGATGGCCTTTTAGGTTCACTTGCTAAAATTGACTTGCTCACATGTGAACATTGATTAGCTGGTAAAATAACTAGAAAACCATTTGAAAAAGGCAACAGAGTTGATTTTCCATCCCAGCTCATCCACTCTGATATCTATGGTCCAATGAGTGTGAGGGCGAGGCACGGGGTCTCATATTTCATCACTTTTATAGATGATTTCTTGCATTATGGATATATTTATTTGATTTCTCACAAATCTGAAGCATTGGAATGCTTCAAACGATACACCAATTTGGTGGGACATCAAATAGAAAAAACGATCAAAACTTTAAGAACTAACTGTGGGTGTGAGTACCTATTCGACCTTTTTAGAGAGTTCTGTGATGAAAAAGGGGTTGAGAGACAATTGATTCTCCTATATACTTCACAACAAAATGGTGTTGCTAACAGAAGGAATAGAACCCTTTTAGAAATGGTTAGGTCCATGATGGCGCAAACAAATTTACCAATTTTGTATTGGGGAGATGCATTATTGACTGCTACCTACATACTTAATCGAGTGCCCTTTAAATAAGTGAATAATACTTTTTTGAGTTATGGACAGGAAGAAAGCTTGGTCTAACAAATCTAAGACCCTGGGGGTCAGTAGCATTTGTTCATAACCCTTCTCACAATTTTGGAAAATTGAGATCGAGAGATAAAAAGTGTATCTTTGTGAGACACTCAGAACACTCCAAAGGATACGCGTATTCATTGGAGAAAATGAAGATGGGAGTATTATTGAAATTGAATCACAAGATGCTACATTTTTGGAAAATGATTTTTTCAAAAGGGGTGAGGTCGATAAGGATTCGCAACTATACGAGTTAGGAGATTCTGAACCAAGTGTGCCTCCAATTGGATTCAATAAGGAGTTTAATACGACATCTAAAACTCTTGATTCAAGTGGGAGTAACACACGAGTCAATTCCTCATAAAGAATTAGTAAGAAGTAGTCGTTGAAAAAACATTCCTCGTCATCGTTTTGAGATTGAAGAGGAAACTTTTATGGTAGGTCCTCACAACCTTAACAAGCCTAACAACTTTGAATAGGCTATGAAATTCTCGAAAAAAAAAATGGATGAATGTAATGGAAGACGAAATGGAGTTTATGAAATCAAACCATGTCTGGGACTTGGTTGATCTTCCGCCTAGTCATAGAGCCATTGGCAATAATGGGTCTTAGTGGGAGGAAATTACCATGGTATGTAATTCATACTACATGTGCTTATGACCCATAAGGGAAGTGAGTACACATTGAGACATCTCTTATTCTCACTGTGGAGTCCCTCGAGACTTTTTTTGTGAATGTCTTATATTATGCCTTTCGAAATTCTTGACTATATTATGAAGTAATGGGTTAGTAAATGCTACTTTGGTATGTTTCCTATAGTTATGGACAGATTTAACTTGTGGAACATTTTTGGGAGAGTGATTGATCTAAAATGGACTAATATGAGTATAAAAAGAAGACTTAACCGTTTTCATGAATATATGTATTCCTTGGCCGAACAATTTTGATATCTTTGTGATATTGGAACAATTGTGAATACGTATATATGAAGTAATAATTTTTCATAAAAGGAATGAGATGATGTTAAGTCGGGGCACAACAAGATGTTTAGTGGAAGGTTTTCTGATGAATATTTTGCTATTGTTTTTTCTCAATTATATCTTGCAGGTTGTACAACCCATTTTACAGTATGAAACTCTACTCTAATAAGAGAGATTATACTTATACTTTGGGTATTGGTTGACTCATCATGCTCGAGTGGGAGATAAATATCATTATTGATATTGGTTAATTAATATTCAAAAATGATCAAGATAAGTCAATTTGATTAGAAATAAAATAAAATTAGATAAGTTCTCATCGTAAAATAAAATGATCTCTGGTGAGATAATTTCGGAATTAGAATTCTGGTTGATCTTCATCTCCTAAACCTTATCAGTTAAGGTTTTTTCTTCTATAAATAGAGGTCCCTGTATAAGGTTTGGGGGACACAAAAAATCATTAAATATAGTATATTGTGAGTATTTTTAAAGAATAGTAGTTATTTGGGTTGTGGCTAGAGTGCACTTTTCGTTCTGTAATTGTGCACCTGACGTGAATGTTTGAGGAGGCTTGTGACACGACAAGTTTCAAAGATCTAAAATTTTTGCTACTAACTAAGTATTTGTCTTTGTGATATTTACGATTTATGCATAAAATAACTAACAACCTTGAAGATGAAATTGTCTCTTCAGGTGAGATGGATGTTAGGGTTCTCAACTGGCTGAGGTCATTAATGCATAATTTACTTATTGTTCTATATGTATATCATACTGCCACAAAAGTCGATGATTCATGCTGGATGGGTATTTCTGACGTTAGCGTTTCATCGCGTGTGCCAGATCTCTTACGGTCGCTTCACCACGAAAGAGAAAAGAAACTGTGAAGTGGACTTGTTCATCATGCAAGCCGATGGGAAGAAGATAGTCGACCTTAGCAAGCAGAACATGTTGTCATCTCGTATTCGGATGGAACTACTGCGCCCTCTTAGAGTAGCTCTAATGAGCCGGGGTCCCGACACAGAACTGCTGGTAGCAAATCCTGTCGAGTTGTCTGGCAAAGGCCGGCCTCTTGTTTTCTACGACATCACCCTTGCACTCAAGATGCTCAACACCGGCATCTTTTTGGTACTTAATCTTCACACCGCATTACCTCAAATTGCATTTCCCTTTGCACGCCTTGGCGCCCTTTCAAACTGATTGAATTGCATTTCCAGGCTGAGATAGGAAGGCAAGTGATCGGGGACCGGGAATGGGAAGTTTACAGAGTTTTGCTTGAAGGGGACGGCTTGTCAGTTCCCAGGGACCGGATTGAGGAAGCGATTTGGAAAACATTGATGGGTTGGGAGTGACGATCGACTTCGGCTCCTGCATCCTTGCATCACTGTACAGCAACTAAATTAGTTTTAACTGTGTGGTATATGTAAAGATAGGGCTGTAATATGAATATAGGCTAATTAAGGCATGCGTATAATCGCTTAGTTAATGAGAGATGAAGATGAAACCGAAGTAGATGCGATTGTGTATATGAAATTTGTTGCAGAGATAAGCAATGGTAGTGCCTATATTCATGGTTTTCCAGAATGTTTGAACATTGTTTCAGTAAGTTATATGTCTATCTACGGAGCCACATGCACGTATGAGTTGATGGAATATCTGGCTCAGCATTCCTTAGGTTTACTGAATTATTTGCTGCAAATAAAAAGAGAAGTTTTATGGAACTATGTCTGTGGAAGGTTATTGATGGATGATGGGTAGAGACGAACACACATAGACAGGAAAAATAAGTACAATCACACACTTGGACACACGATGTTTTATTTTACGTGATAAACTTCCCAAGAATGAACAGGAAAAATCACAGGATTTAGCAGTTTCAAGAGCTCCACTACAATCAATGAACATTTACAGCTTGCTCTGGTCAATAATGGGGAACAAAGCTTAATTCCAACAAAGAAAGGAAACAACTACGAATCTTGATCTTGATATTTGCTACTCAATTGTTAAATTCCTCTTTGCACCAAGAGAATTGGGTTACTTAATAATTATCAGTATAATTTTTTTCTGAACAAGGGGCTGAAAACAAAGTAACAGTACCATATTGGCTGTTGAGGAGCAACAAGCGGGATCTGCTCAAGGGGTTGGGGGCTAGGTCATCATTAATTTAGGGGCTCCTAACACAATAAAAAATAAAAAATTTATTAATTTTATTTTAATAATAAATTTAAAATAATTATTTATTAGGCTCAAAAGATTGGGGGCTTTAGGCACATGCCTCACCAACGTACCCCTTGAGTTAATCTTGACAACCAATTAGGATTCACTCTGTATAAGAAATTTGGGAAGTAGAGAAGCAAGTCACACAGACATAAAATGAACGCATAGCGAACTATTCTCTTTTTTTTTACTAAAGAATATTATGTGCTCATCGTTAGGAGTGACATACACATGTTTTTGGAGAAGCTAGCTTATCCCACCTGGGTTGCCTTCCTTGCCAATCTCAGTCAAAGTGTTGTTGGTGATGGTAATCCAATCTCTTTGGAAGTGAATATGAAGTACAATCTCCATGCGCGAGGGATTTATTTGAAAAGTAATGGAATGCGGATCAAAGTAATGTATAAGAAGATGATAGTGCAAGTTATTGCACTAATAAAAACTGTAGTTGGGTAGTCAACCTAGCACCAGCTAGAGCCATTATTGTTGTGATTGGTGGGAAGATGATACTTGCAAAATAGAGTTACGGGGTTGTTTGAGGGCATTCCTATAAAGGTTTTTCAATACTTAAATTAGTATATAGAATGAGAATCGTTTTCTTCTTAAAAGAGAGAAAGTTTTTCTTTTTTACTAGGAGTGATCCTCTTTTTTCTTTTGATGGGTCATCTTATATATGCTTGTGCTGTGGGACCTATGCGTCTAGCTAGCCTTTCTTGTATTGGCGAGAGTTTTTGTGTATGAGGCTTGAAGGCTAATGCGCGGGCCATGCTTCCACGACGAGCCTCTTAGGTTGTTGGTATTATTGAATTATGTTTGGCGTGATCGTAATTGGGTTAGAGTTCATTCCAAGGTTGGCATCTCATGCTAGCTAATTTGCCTAAGTGGTTGAGGTGTATCCTTTAATTTAACAACCTAAATAGCCCCCAAAACTAAATGACAACATTTGTGGGGGCTAACTATGGTGATGGCAACCCTAGAGCTCTCCACATTAGAAGAGTTTCATTTCCATCAAAGGAAAAAGAGTCTATTTCTATTTTTTAACCATTTTATTCAAATTCATCACTTTACACACTCCCAAACACATTAAGATTGGGAGGGGGAAAAGTAATTTATTATTCACTAAATATAAATTAACCATTTTATTCTCAAATATTTTATTATTTACTAAATATATATTAAAGGTAAAAAATTCCATAATTTAAGGTTGATTTTTTTTCTAGATCACATGTACGGTTAAAAGTCTCTTAAAACTCTCCACCTCTTCATCTTATGTTCTATGTAAGAAAGTCCAGCTTGTGTGTAGAGGGTAAATTTAAAATTTTCAAAATTTAGCAATGAAACCATGATATATACATACATAATAATAAAAAAAATTATATATTGGTTCTTCAGAACAATTAACTCCATTTAACATTATATGTTGGTTCTTTCAGAGCAATGGTGCCAATTACTTGTTGAAAAATGACGCCAGATTAGAGTAGAGTCGTAATTAATAATTTAAAAAAAAATAAAAATGAAGAAAATGAAACACACAGATTTTACGTAAAAAATCTTCAAATAAAGCAAGGTAAAAATTATTGGCGAAGATAGAAGAATTCACTACAAAAAAATAATAGGAGTTACAAAATTTTCTCTAAATTATAAAGAAATAATAACAATAATCTCTCTTAAAAATAGGAACAACATTCATAATATTTTTAACTCTTTATTTTTCTCTCTTATAATGGAATACTGAGAATGATCATCAAAGGAGCTGGGGAGGCCAATTTATAGGCCTCCCTTACGCATCGGTGCCGCATAAAATTTTGGCTACTACAACTATTAGTTTTTTTTGTGGCTGCTAGCTTCTTTGTCCTTCTGTTCAATTTCAATATTGCATTTGTCTTTTTCTAGGTTCTAGCTTTTTCTTCCACAAATGTCAAAAAATTGGCCTTTTGTTTTCTTCTATTTTTTCTTTACTTTGAATATTTTATTCAAACATTACAATCACCTTTCTTCCTTTAATGTTGCAACTGCTTTCCAACTACAACTTTTAACCTAACATTACTTTCACGGGGTGATCTGTTGCTCCCATCAAGAGCATGAGGAGGGGGGCACACCCCTCTTCTCTTTGATTTTACCTACGTCAATCAAATCTTATGTTGTCTGATACAAACAACACATCAATTTCCTTACTTTCACTTTTAAATTTACAAATGATATAATAAGTGGATAACGATTGGTATAGTTGTGAAGATAGTACTATTTCTCTACCTATTTTGAGTTAAGAGAAAAAAATATAAGTTTTTTAGCTCATTAAAGAGCGGAAACCTTCAATGTTCAAACTGAACTTTTGTTGCAAAAATAATTCTGATATTTATTTTCATTGCAACAAGGAACATATAACATCTAGCTTACAACTACCTCCATACTAAATAGTAAAACATAATCCACAATGTAACAACCCATAACAGAGTTCAACCAAAACTAATTATTCCTAAATACATGGCTGGCTTATTCAATGAGACTAATTCAAAAAAGAAAACAAATAAATTAATTAAAATAATTTTTTTTGGACCATATCAACTCCCTCCCCTTTGAAAACACCATTGTTTTCAAGGGTCTAATTCAACTATGGCGGCCATAGAACTTCAGGACTTTCACTATAAATGTCCATGTTCTTGTTTGCCTCACTATCATTCAAGCAAGTTTGAATCATGAATAGCCTTTTATAATGATGTCCATGACCAAATTTTTCATTACACTTGAAGCATAACCCTTTCTTCTTTTTATCTTTTATTTCTTATATAGTTAATTTCTTAATTGACGATGTTGCCAAAACATTTTGAACTTTATCACTCGTGGACAGAATTTTGGATGAGGTGAGATCAATGGCTTTGTATAACTGAGCCAACCCAATAGTCGAAGACAAGGTAGTTGGTTTATTAGCCCAAACATTTGTGCAAATGGAATTTTTGAGGCCTTCCACGAAGCAATTGACTTGTTGGATTTGCTCCATTGGTCCTGCCTTAGCCAATAATTTCTCAAATTTATCTTGATAGTTTTGTACTGAACCTGTTTGTTGTAATCGAACTAATTCAACAAAGAAATCCATATATTGATTTGACCCATACCTTGAGTTTAGCCTATCTCCAAACTCTTCCCATGTGACTGTGCCCAATTTTTACTCTTACAATTGACACAACAGATAACCATCTCCATCTAGATGGCATGATGCCAAAGCAACTCGATCAGGTATAGGAATCTCATGTAGTTGAAAGAACTGTTTTGCTTTGAACAACTAGACTGTAGGATCGCTCTTCCCATCATAGTGAGAGAAATTGATCTTTAAAGATTTTGGAATAAATGAACTAGTATTCATTCTTTCTTCGGCATTCCATCGAGCATGTGGCGTGTTTTTTGATGCACTAGGATGGTTAGCGACATCTTGGGTATGGTTGGCAATTTCTTCAACTCGATTGCTTTTTGAGTGTTTCCGTTAGCTTCCATAAGAGCTTTACATACCCTACAACTATTTCCATGGTCTTCTCCAAGTTTTCCACCCGTTACTCCATAGCCAGGCTTTGATACCATTTTGGTACAATTGCGGAGATAGTACTATATTCTCTACCTATTTTGAGTTAAGAAGAGAAAAATCATAGATTTTCAATTTATTAAAGGGAGTAGAAACCTTCAATGTTCAAGCTGAACTGTTGTTGTAAAAATAATTCTGATGTTTATTTTCATTACAACAGAAAATATATAACAACTAACTTACAATTACCTCCCTATTAAATAGCAAAGAATAATTCACAATTTAACAATCTATAATATAGTTCAACCACAACTAACTATTTCTAAATACATGGCTAATTTATTCAATTGAGACTAATTTAAAAAGAAAAATAAATTAATTAATTAAAATATTTTTTTTGGACTATATCATCGATTTTTTAGGGATATAATAATTCTAAAACGGTTGTCTTGATGGCATGGCAATGAACCGTCAGTGTGCTAGAAGCGAGTAGTCATGCGATTCTTACTTCTTGGCTAAAATCAAGGCCTTTTGAGTCTAAACCAATGTATTAGGCTATTAGGAGAAGTTTTTAGCAAAAAAATTAAAGAAACCAACGATTTGCCTTCTCACCTTCGGTTCCTAAGGCACTGCTGAATTTCTTAAGCCTTAAAGAAAACCTTTGGGACTCTCACCAGTCACCAGTGATGCCCGAAAATGTAACAGTAGTCAGGATGTTTCCCACATCGACTAGCGAGCAAAACTCGCGTGGGAACACTGTCTATATGGGGCATGAGGGGCGGCGTTTCAAAGGCACGCAGCCACGCGGTGGGCGCAGAGCGAACTATTCTTTCGCCTTTTACTAAAGAATACCGTGTGTTCGCCGCATTTAGTGGCATACGCCTATTTTTGGAGAGGCTCGCCCATTGGGAGCTGAGCCTCTACATTCCAGGTCAAAGCTTTTGGGGATTACTGTTTGTGTTCTGCAATCACGAGTCGCTGCCGTGAAGATGGGTCTTAACTGTCCGAATGCGGCCATTTATTCGATGTTATTGCCATTTAAGTACGGTGTTGGCGGCTTAGCCTGATCGAATGTTTTTGAAATCCAGTAAAAATGGTTGGAAGTCTTTGGGTTTTCTGTCTAGCTTTTGATCGAAAACTTATACAGAACTAAATGTATAAAACACGTCTTTAAATGAAAACCATTTGAACTTTAGGTTTTGACTTAAGAATGAGCCGTGGGAGACAAAAATACAAGAGAGGAGACAGAAAGTATAGTGATGGGTCTGTGGTGTGACCAACATTTGGGAGATGAAAGAGAGAGAGATTAGGGGGAGGGGAAAAAGGGAGAATAGGTAAAAAGGTAAGAAGAATATAAATACAATGGTGACATAATTAAATTTTTAAAGTCTGTTAGATGGGAGGTGTAGTGAATATGACAAATTTTAGGAGGGGATTTTTGAAACTTATGATATAGAATGCTTACTTAAATGGAATAATTAGGATAAACTATACTTGACTCAAACATAAATTACAATAATTTATAATAATCACCATTGAAATTAAAAGGAGTACTTTGTTAATGTTTGTCTCCTGATTAATGACCAAATTAAATTACTGTAAACGTTCAGAATTGATTGACCGTGGTTTGTCGGCCCGAATTGAAAGAATAAGCACAAATGTCAAGAGAAGAAACAAAATATGACCAATAATAAATTGTACGTAAGAAAGTTTTTCGTGGTTCGACCAGAATGATATCTAGTCTATGACTATTCTTTGACTATTATGGCAGAGTAACAGTATATTATTTCTCCCCATTTTACAATAGTTTTTAACCCATATTCATAGTGTAGGGTGTTTACAATTTTTATAAAATCCAAATTGAGAGGATAATATTATGGAAATAATATGTTCCTATCAGCTCCATAAAATCGAAAAGGGGTTTCTCATTATCAGGGATATGATTTTACTCGGATAAGGCAGGTGGACATCGCCTCCGATTATTCCATAATCTTTTTGTTATTTGAACTGAATGGTTAGTGAGGTGAAAGTATCGCTAAGAGCTCGCTCGATTTTGTGGTTTTTGCTCGGTTTTTGGCCATGTGCGACCTTTCTTTGACGACCTTGGCTTTGAGCTCGTTGGGTTTCGGGAGGTTGGACCAACCCAATGGACTGTTTCCATCCCATAAAAAGTGGTTCAGAAAATATCCGTAACAATTATTATTTTGGATGTCAAATAATAATAGCTTAATTAATTTAAAGAGAAATATATTTTGTCTTAGTTAAAATAATAAGATGGACTTATTAAAATAAATAAAATAAACAGAAATGATGAGATTGTCTTTTGGCAATCCTACCCTCTACTTCTTCTCATCACTTTCAACTTATTTTTGCACACAAATTTTTTACAAAATAAAATTTGACAAAACTTTAAGAAAGAAAAAAAATTCATATAAATATATTTTGGAAAAATTGATTTTAAAGAACAAAAGCTAAAACTGATGAAACTTAAATAAAAATATTTTTGAAATGTGAAAATTAATATACAAAAATAGTGGTATGCGTCATTGCAAATTTCAAGAATGGTTGATGTATGAAATTTATCTTAATTTATAAGACTATTTTAATATGAAAATTGAAAAATAAAAAGCAAAAAAATTAAGGTTGATGTATAAATTTATAAATGGAAAGTATTCTTATTTTTATTTCATGAGTTTGAGATACACTTATAATATTCTGATTAATAACATCAAATTTTACATATTATCCAAATTTAAATGAAATAATATATTTAAACACAATTATTTTAAAAATAATAATTAGGATTTTTTAGCATAACTATTTAATCGATTCGGTCTTATTTATTAGGAGCCAATTTTTTTTTTTATCGAAAATCTAAATTACTAATTTCCTAGAAAAATAAAATATATAATTACTAACAAACAAAAAAGGCTAATTCTCCACACTTCAATGCATGAAGCCAAACAGGGCCTTGGGTTTACAATTTTGGAGTTTGGTCTCATTCACAGCTCGCGACAATAACAATCGAATCTCTCATTTGTCGCTTCTTTTTATGCTCTCCTTCTTTGTGTTTATGTGTTTTTGAAACTGTTAAGCAGTTTGTGTTTTTCAATTTTGGTTAGGGTTGGTTTTTGATGGCCGGGGGAGAAGAAAACTGTATATTTGTGGGAAATTTTTCTTGGGACACCACAGAGAGGGGCCTCGAGAATGCGTGTCGCCGCTACGGGAAGATCATCGACTCTTTGGTGAGTTTTTTGGTACAAATTTTGTAAAGTTAATGTCTATGGCTAGGTTTGTGTTCGCAGTGACGGGATCGATGGAACAAGATTCCTCATTATCTTTTATTTCTCCTGTTTTGATCAATCATGCAGCGGTTTATGAACTATAAAATTCCTCTTGCTGTTTGTGTCTCTTCTTGATTTGGAGCAAATTAGGCTATTTCTTTAGGTTATCTTTTATGTGGAAGACATATTGGGAGATTGCGTTCATGAAGCGTAGTGGAGTATGTGAAGGAATTTGAGCTTTTACAACTTTATAGTGAATTCAAGACTCTACGTGCCATCTCTTTTTCAAACCTAGTCTTTTTGGATGATTATGTCATCTAGTCACTGCATTTATAGTTTGAGTCAAAGGATAGGTTACTTGTAAAGTTTGTTGAATCCATACATGGGCCTGTAGTTTGAGTCAATGTACAACACTTCGGTGTTTCCTTTTATCTTTTATGTAAGGGAAATGCTACTTGTACAAAATGGTTGACAAACACAATTCAAATGACAAAAATGTTGTAAAAAAAACATCGGATTAGAATAGAGTTGCAGCTAACAATTTGAGAAAAATAATTGGACACACAGATTTTTCGTGAAAAACCCCTAAACAAATCAGGGTAAAAACAACGGGCAATGACAGAAAAATTCACTATGAAAAATAATAGGGGTTACAACTCTCTCTAAATTACAAGAAGATAATAATAATCTCTCTTGAAAATAGAAGAAAAATACTCTTTAATTTTTTTCACTCTATTTTTTTCTCTCTGCAAATGGAACATTGGAAGATTTGGGATGCTCAACAAATGAGCTACGCGTTAAAAACGCGTTTGGCAGCAAGAGGCGTAGCCAATTTTGGCTGCTACCTAATTCTGTTGGCTGCCCACTTTTATTCTTTTAATTCAATTTTAAGAGTGTCTGGCCACCTTCCACTTCTTCCAATTGTAAGATTGTGGTTGCCCACATTTCCAATTCAATTCCAGAGCCTACATTTGGGTGTTGATATCTACTTATCGTATGCTCTGGGGTTGCCACTGAAAAGTGGATCCTCCACATTAGAAAATAAGTTAGATTATTAATCACTCTTTTGAAAGGTATTGGATATTATTCACTGTCATGACCCTATGACCAATAAAAGGGTATTATTGTAATAGAATAGAATAGTTTGTTGGGGATATTTTAGAGAGAGGTTAGAAGCACATGGGAGCATGTGCTAGGTTGTTAGAAGACAAATATGCCTATAAAAGGGTGTTGTAATGGTTTGTTTTATCATCAAGAAATTAATGAATTGAATACTATTTTCTCTCTAATATTCCACTCCTCTCTCGTTCTTCTCCCTCATTCTTCTGTTCTTCTATTCCTCCCTCTCTTTCTCTTAATATCTCTCCCTCCTTCAATCTGATTTCTTCTCCCAATTCCTATCACAACCTTAACTAACCCTAGGGTTGTGACATTCACATATATGGGGGTACTATTCACACGTACGGTCACTGTTCACGTGAAATAGTGGGAGTTAATTTTGTGCTCAAAGTAGTTTGTGATGGAAGTAATGGCGACAAAATTTGAGATTGAAAAGTTCAACGGGAGAAATTTCTCACTGTTGAAATTGAAAAATTGAAGATGAAGGCTATCTTGAGAAACGATAATTGCCTGGCGGCCATCAGCGATAGGTCGGGGGACTTCACAGATAATGACAAGTGGAATGAGATGGACGAGAATGTTGGTGCAAATCTTCATCTACCACTAACAGATGAGATATTGTCCAGCATCGAAGAGAAGAAAATGACATTAAAAGACAGTTCACGACGACATAAACTCCTTAGGAAAATAGAGTGGCAGAGTGGATAAATAGAACTTTGTTAGAAAGAACAAGAGCCATGTTGAGAGCTATAGGCTTAGAATTTTTTTTTTGGGTAGAAGCAGTTAATATCGACTGTTATGTGATAAATCGGGCCCCATCAACTGCAATTGAGTTGAAGACACTGATGGAGATGTGGATTAGGAAGAAAGCTGATTATTCAAACCTCCATATATTTGGAAGTCCAGTGTACGTAATGCACAATGCCCAAGAAACTACAAAGCTGGATCCAAAATTTAGGAAATGCTTATTCTTGGGGTATGTTGATGGAGTTAAGCGGTATCACCTGTGGGATCCCACTGCCCGCAAGATTATAGTCAGCAGGGATGTTATCTTTGTAGAAGATAAACTACAGAGGAAAGAAGATGATGATAGCACAATGAAAGAAAATCTAGAAACTATAGTGGTACAGGTAGAAAATAAATTTGAACAAAATGATTCTTTTGAAGCAACACCAGAGCGTGAGGAACAAGAACTAGTTGTGTCTGAGGCATCAGAAATTCGTCGGTCAAGTCATTTGACAAAACGTCCAGGTTGGCACTCAGATTATGTTATGGAGAAGAATGTTGCATACTATCTTCTAACAGAGGATGGAGAGCCATTAACTTTTCAAGAAGCAATGAATAGTTCAGATGCATCTCGGTGGATGGCTGTAATGAAGGAAGAAATTGAAACTCTTCATAAGAACAAGACTTGGGAACTTGTGTCGTTACCACAAGGAAGAAAGCCTATTGGTAATAAATGGGTGTATAAGATCAAGCGTAATAGCGATGATCAAGTGGAGCGGTATCGTGCAAGACTAGTGGTAAAAGGATATGCTCAAAAAGAAGGGATTGATTTCAATGAGATATTCTCCTGTTGTTCTAATTACTACAATTTAAGTAGTCCTAGCAATGTGTGCTACATTTGACCTATATCTAGAACAACTAGATGTGAAGATAACTTTTCTTCATGGAGATCTTGAAGAAGAAATATATATGCTCCAACTAGAGAGTTTTGAAGAAAAAGAGAAAGAACACTTGGTTTGTAGGTTGAACAAATCTCTATACGGTCTCAAACAGACGCTGAGATGTTGGTATAAGAGATTTGATTCCTCCATCATGAGCCTTAGATACAACAAATTTAATGCAGATCTTTGTGCATATTTTAAGAGGTTTGGTGAAAGTGATTACACTATTTGCTATTGTATGTAGACGATATGTTGGTAGCAGGCCCCAACAAAGATCGAATTAAAGAATTGAAAACGCAGTTGGCTAGGGAATTTGAAATGAAGGACTTGGGACCAGCAAACAAGATTCTAGGGATGCAAATTCACTGAGACATAAATAATAGGAAGATTTGGCTTTCTCAGAAAAAATTATTTAAAGAAGGTCTTGCGGCGCTTCAACATGTAAGATTGTAAGTCAATTTCTACCCCCCTTCCTGTTAATTTCAAGTTATTCTCCAGTATGAGTCCTAGCAGTGAGGAAGAGAGGATGAAAATATTTTGAGTATTGTATGCATCAACAGTGGGAAGTCTAATGTTTGCTATGATTTCTACAAGACTAGACATTACACATGCAGTGAGAGTGGTTAGTCGATATATGGCCAATCTTGGTAGAGAGCATTGGAATACTGTGAAAAAGGTCCTGAGATACATTAAGGGGACCACATATGTTGCATTGTGTTATGGGGGATCAAACTTTATTGTCGGAAGATATGTTGATTCAGAGTATGCAGGTGATATTGACAAAAGCAAATCCATCACAAGATATTTGTTTGCACTTGTTGGCGGATCTGTAAACTGGGTTTCAAAACTGCGGTCAGTTGTGGCCATGTCAACAACAAAAGCAGAATATGTAGCAGCTACACAAGTTAGTAAAGAAACAATATAGTTGAAGGTGGTATTGGAGGAACTTGGGCACGATCAGGAGAAGATTTCTTTGTTTTATGACAGTCAGAGTGCCTTGCATCTTGCAAGGAATCCAGCCTTTCATCCAAAGACAAAGCACATTCGAGTTCAATATCACTTCGTTCGTGAGAAAGTGGAAGAAGGAACAGTGGATATGCAGAAAATTCATACTAAAGGCAACCTAGTAGATTTCATGATCAAGGCGGTCAATACTGATAAGTTTGTTTGGTGTCGATTCTCTAGTAGCCTAACAGAGACATAAGCAACAGGGAATGACAAGGAAGAAAGAA
This sequence comes from Diospyros kaki, assembly GCA_036245055.1. NCBI lineage: Eukaryota > Viridiplantae > Streptophyta > Magnoliopsida > Ericales > Ebenaceae > Diospyros > Diospyros kaki. The sequence continues at coordinate 40,793,044 of BSEG01000009.1, forward strand.
TGGTGTGAAGATTGATTGATCTTCAATCAAATTTTCAAGTGGGAGATTGTTGAAATGTCAAAAGTTGTGGTTATAATATTATATAGTGCAATTGGAATTGAATTAGAAATGTGGGCAACCACAATCTTGCAATTGGAAGAAGTGGAAGGTGGCTAGTCACTCTTGAAATTGAATTAAAAGGATAAAAGTGTGCAACCAGCAAAATTAGGTAGCAACCAAAATTGGTTGCGCCTCTTACTGCCAAACGCGTTTTTAATGCGTAAGGGAGGCCTATAAATTGGCCTCCCCAACTCATCTGTTGAGCATCCCAAATATTTCAATTGCAAGATTGCGACTGCTCACATTTCCAATTGCATTATATAATATTATAGCCACAACTTTTGACATTTCAACAAAAAATACCCCACACTCAATTGCAAATTCACCACCCTTGCCCTTGGCTGCCTCTCTACTCCTCTCTCTCCCCTTCCCATAGCTGCCTCCAACAATCGTCGCCTCACCGACGTAGCCTCGTCACCGTTGTCACCTCATTGCCTCGCACCCCTCGCCAATGCATCCTTGTCGCCACTTGTCGCCTCACTGATGCATCCTCGTTGCCATTGTCGCCTGGCCGCTGCTGCCTTGCGCTGATCGGGCTTCATCCCGGATGAAGTCGGATCGCTTCATCCCAAATGCGGATGAAGCCCGATCAGGCCTCATCCGCCGCAGATAGGAGGGAGAGAGCAGAGATGAGGTGGCAAATGAGTGGGTTTTTTTCGTCATTTTATGCATGTGTGTAAGGCTATGTGTAAGTCTATATGTACATGTAACATGGTTCTTTATGTAAATGACAAATGGAAGCAATCGGTCCTTTTTTCCCTGTTGTGTTGGTGATATCCCATTGATACCTTCTTGGCATTGCTTCCATGTGGCTGTATGTCGCCACAAATTAATTAATGGGTTACATTATTGCACTCATCCTCATTCCATTCTTCTAAAGCTTCTTAATATGTGATATATTCTGATTTGAAATAAAGAACAAGAATTATGGTACTAGTTGTTAAATCATTTGTCTTAGATTAGTTAAAAGTTTCAAGAGGATAGTGGTCAGGGATGTATTCGATATTTCAAGGGTTAGTTTTCTGTTAGGTTTTTTAGTTTGTTATCTTGTAATATCTACCCCTTATGTATTATAAATAGGGGGTCTCATTTGAGACACAATTGTTGTTCTATCTTGAGCGAGAAAGAGACCGAGTATGTTGTGTGTGTCAGTGTGAGAGAAAAGTAGTTTGTTTTGTAATCTCAAGATTCTGTATAGCTTGTGTATAGGGCTGTGAGAGATCCGAGAGCAGTGCATGTAATCATCTGTTGTGTTTTCAAGATAGTGGAGAAAGGCCAAAGGTTTGGATGTAGGTTCTTCATTAGAAGAACTGAACTAGGATAAAATCCCAGCTTCTTGTATATGTGTTTGCTCTGCTCCTATTTGTTTTCTATATTCTGTTTTTCACTTTTGTGTGTGGAGAGTTTCCTATTGTTTGTGAGAGTTGAGAGATTGATTGTGTGAGGCGGAAGACTGGGATTACACTGGAATCCCAGAATTTGTATTTCTTACTAAAATTTTCAATTGGTTATGTTGGTTATTCTGGAATCCTCTTTTGCACCATTTCTTTATATTACTTATCTTTATTGTTTTTCTTTTGTTCTTCTGGTGTCAGTTCTAATCTTTTAAGACAACTATATGTAAGAGATTGTTGGTCACTTAGATTCCAACAGCTCAGGAATGCACAATATATTTGTCTTTCTATCTCAAGCTTTCTTTGTGATCCCATGATCTGGGCAAGGAATTATTCATCAACTAACAGGCAGATGTTTATGGTCAAATGAATTTCTGGACTGCCAGTGGGATTAAGGTTTGTAATTATAGTTGTTGTGACATGCAGATGTATATGGTTCAAGTAGTTTGTAGACAGCCAGTACAATTAAATATCCGGCTGTCTTATTACAGTTTCTGTCTATCAGGTTAAGATATGAGAGTGGACAGGTTGAGGTTCACCAAGTAATTGTAGTCTGTGTATTCTAGATCCACTGGTTTAGTTCTAAGGCTTTCAGCTGATCTAAGTTATCATATGTTGTAGTGTGTGCCAGAAGGATGGCTTTACCCCGAGAACCAATTCTTAATTGTTATTGCTGGACCTTTTATGTTCCTTGATGAAGGAAGTATGGCTTAAATTGGTTGGTCATATGCCTGTGCCTATGAAACTTTGCATAAATATAGTCATCTGCTACAGCACTGTCATCAGGCAGACTATTCATTTTACCTGTAATGGCTGGTTCTGCTGATAATGTAATGTGAATAAAGTAAATCATGTTGTGTTTTTTCTGTTTGCTTTCCGTGGATATAGAAACCAATGTTTTGTTTCATTCCTTTTTCCAATTTTCTTTTTGTTTTTTAAATGAAGGGTAGTCATCTTAAGGGGTACTTTATTGCAATTTCTTGGTTCATCCAGTATTTATTAGTGGAAGTTTCAGATTCCTAGTGTTGAGATCAGAAAAGTGTTCAAGTGAAAGATATAAGTACTCATAAGATTTGTGGTAGAGATTCTCCATTCCAGAAGAAGTGCTTCACATCTCTGTTATGAAGATGTAAAAGTGTATTGTTCTGTTATGAATATGCTTCAGGAGCTAGTCATTTGCTTATAAGTAGAAATCCTTGGTGGTGCCCATTTCTTTCTAATAGTCAGAATGGGTGTGTACCTGCCTTCATTAAGTAATAGAAACCACAGATTTCTTGGATCTGAGTTGCATATATGGCGCAAACATGTTGATTACATAAGGTATCACCATTTTCATTTTGGTACAGAAACAAGTGGTTCTATATGGAATTATGAGAATGAGATGCACCTAAAAATGTGATCAAGAGGTTCTGTGTGGTTAATGTTTCTTGATATTGCCAGATTGAGGGTATAACATATTCACACTTTATGTATAGGCTTTCCGATCTGGGCGAACCCATGCTAATTCTGCCATTTTCAGGTAAGAAATTTACCTTCATTGGTCTATCGACTATGCTTTTAATTTTTTCCCTCTATCCTTTCATGACTGATTCTTTTTCTTTTTCTCTTTTTCTTTTCTGAAATTGAGTTGGGTGCTTTACAGTAATGTGGACAGTTCAGCAATGTACTAATTACTTATTGTTGATGATATCATGTGACTGATGTCTATGTTATGGATTGAACGTTGTTTTAAAATTCGAAAGATGTTTCTTTGTGTGTGTGAAGTTTCTGAGTGTTATATTCATATACACAACACATCTCTCTCTCTCTCTCTCTACTAGAGATGTCAAAAGGGTTGGGCAGCCCGCAAGCTGCTCGGCCCAGCCTGGGACGGGCGGGGCTATGGCCCGGCCCATTATTGTTTAAACGGGCCGGGCTAGGCCCGACCCCCATGGGGGGCCAGGCTCGGCCAAAGAATTTGGGCCCACAGCTCGGCCTTTTGAGACCTTATAGGCTGGGCCCAGCTTGTTAGGCCCACTGGGCCCGACCCATTGAGACCTTATGTTATTCCCAACATTCCTTGTTCATTTATTTTTTTAATTATGTTATTCTTTATTAAAAAATTTATATTTCTCAATATATATAAATAATAACCATCAATATATTTAAAATTTTTAATCTAAATTTTTTATATATTTAAATAATAAATAAACTGTCGACGTTCAGAATCAGTCGACTATGTTTCTTTTGGCCCGCCTGGTGCAATGGATCCGAAGAACGTATCTGTGATATCTGGTATTTGATTTTCTGGGCCTCGTCTCCGTCCCTGCAAGGTACTCCGAAGCTTAAGTTAATAAGCGAGTCTGTGGGGAGTTCAAAGAGAAAGAATGTGTCAATTGGAAAAAGTAAGTCTTACCCCTTCTTACCAGAGTTGGCCTATATATATATCGTGGGATGTCTCTCTTCAGGCGTAGCATGCCTGTCCTAGGAGATGGGACGGAATTCCTAATACCGGCGAAGGATGTCCATGCTGTAAGAAGGTACCGATGGAACCTTCATTAATGTGGATGAGACCAGTCATTAACGGTGAGAGGACCCGTCATTTAATGAAGATGGGATTGGAGGCGGGCGCACGGAAATCCAAGCTCTGTGGTAATGATGTCGTTACGAAAGGACCAAGCTGGGGCTAACATGGGCTAGCCAGGGGGGCCGGGAGTGATGGGCCTGGGCTGCATGGTTGGGGTGGCCCTCGGTCTGTTGCCTCATCAGTTCGTTAGGATTTTTGGCCTTTTATCTCGCGAGCTGGTTAGCTGAGCCGGTAACCAGCGAGGTCGCTGGTGAGCTCGCTCAGATGAGATTGTTCCGAGCCGAGCTTCGGCCATGCGCGAGCTCGCTTTGATAGATCTCAGCTTGAGGCCCATCTGTTCCTTTGACAGTTATACCGGCCCAATAAGTTGGGCCCAGCCCTCATAGAGTAGGACGAAAAATACCCATAACATCAAGCCCCCCCCAGCTCGTAGTGCGACATTCGAACTGGGAGCTGATATGTTCCGGCTATCCCTGTAACCAAAGTGCCTTTTCAACTTTCCGCCCAATCGCGTCATATCACACTGTTTTATGCAGCACGTCTTGTCTGCGGCGCATTTAATGCGCACGTTTCCCATAACCGTTCAATCATCTTGTCCGTAGGACCCACACCTTTGCGCATCGCCGTTGGATCTGGGGAAGCTCGTCGGTTTTTCCATCCAACGGTGGTGTACCCTTAACTATAAAAGGGAGGATGGAAACCTACCCTCCTCTCTTTCTACTGCATCATTTCGAAAACTCCTTGGGCTATTGAAACCACTTTCTCCCCGACCCCAAAGTTCCATCGTTGCAGATCTTGCGATTCCCTCGTCCTCATTCTTCGACGGTTTTTTGCATTCAAACCCAGCAACTATTCATCAGAAAACTGTAAGTTTCTTGGACCCCTTTGATATATCTTGTTTTCGACCTTGCCTCCTCTTCTCTTTTTTTTTTTTTTTATTCAGCCTCCATATTGCGCCGTTTGGCGATGGTGGTCGGTTCCACAGGAATGGTTCTTGGGAATCCTAGGGGGTCCTGTTAAACTCAGGAAACTCGGCTCCGGTCTTCCCCTTTGGGTCATGCCCTGTTGCGAAGCGCGAGGCCTGATATTTAGAGAGTTTCTTAGGTACTTCTGACTCGCCGCTCTGATTTGACCTTCTTTTCCCCCTTTCTTTTAGATGTCTACATCAGGTCGGAAGCGCCGCAACATCGGGGTGGAAGACGACGACACTTCCAGCTCGTCGAGCGCTGGAGGGAGGGTGCTGCCGCGAGCTTCACGAAGTGTGGTTTCGTCTGACTCTGAGGTCGCCGAGAGGATTCCTCAACGCACCGCCTCAACAGTGGCTGCGCGAGCTTTCGAGGAGCGTGTGGCTCGCGAGGTTTTCAAATGTTATCCTTCGAAGATGACGTTTGCTGAGCTGAAGTCGTGCGCCTCAGAGTACAGGCTCCCTTGTGGTGCTTGCGTGATGGTGCCTTCACCTGGCGACCACGCTGCTTTCCCTCCCGCAGGATACGTGGCCGTTAGCCCGCAGCACTTAGAATTTGGCCTTAGGTTCCCACTCCATTCCTACCTCGTCACCATTCTAAACGATCTAAAGCTTGCTCCCTTTCAGCTGACCCCAAACTCTTATGCCCAAATAACCTCCTTGGCCTTACTCTTTAGAAGAAACGAACTCCCTTTCCTTACTCCCAAAATTCTTAGGTACCTTTACTCTTTCAAGGGTACCAAGGACGGGTTGTCTTATATGGCAGCTCGTTCGTCCGACCATAAGAGACTTTTGCCACAAGGGAAGGCAAAGGGTAGGTCCAACGTAGGGGACTATAAGTCCCATTGGTTCTACATCTCTTGTTGCTCCCTTTACGATCTTAACAACTTCAGCTTTGTCCTTATGCCGAGTGAGTGGTCTTTCAACTCGTCCCTATGATTGCGAACTGTTTGTATACTCCGTATTTACGAATTTTTGTCCGTCTTGATTTTGCAGGTGTTGCTAGTGGGAAACCTGAACTGACCACTTCCGAGGCGGTAGGACTAACAAGTGCTTCCGAGGCAAAGACTGACGAAGATGATTGTGAGTTTACAGACTGCCTGCTTAGGGATTATCAGCTCGCTCCTCCCCTGGACTTTAAAGAAATTAGGAAAGAAGACATCGGGATTCGGGGTCAGAGGGAAATAAGGCCGGCCCTGGACATTGTTGATTTCGGGGTGGATCTGGTGGGAGAAAGTCGAGTTCGCGAAGAAATCACTGTTGCAGCCCCACCACCATTATCGGGAGCAATGAAACTTCAACTCCAGCGCCCTGGGGCTCCTGCAATCACGAGTATGCCCGAGGCTGTTCGCACGGTCTCCTCTCCGGCAAAGGCTCGAGCTGGGGGTACCCCTGATGATGCGGAAGGTGCGAGCCGCGGCCCTGTAAACTTGCCAGGCCCCGATCCCGTATTGACAGCGGCGGGCTCCTCGGAACCGGCTCCTGCTGGCGCCTCCTCGCGGCCTGAGACTGATGCGGCGACGGCGACTCGCGGAAAGCAGGTGATCCGCGAGGAGATTCCGAGTGGGAAGAGGAAGACTCCGCCGGTCCCGCAGATCGCCCAGCAATCTTGGGCTGATAAAAGAAAGAAAACGGACGCCGCTGCTGCGCCGAGCGCCTCCATGGTCACAGCTGGCGGGACGTACTTTGCTCCCCTCCTGGACAATTTGAACAACGTCCTTGGCAACTATGCCAGGAATTTGGACAGGAGGGAGGTGTCCGGCGACGCTCTCGACGATTACGTCGCACGCCATTGCCTCTTGGTAAGGGACCTGCTTTCTTCTTTGTGTTTCGTCGTCGTCATTGTTTGTCTTTTTTTTTTTTGTTTCTTTTAAATCTCCGAGCTTTGCAGGCTTCTTTGGGCGTCTTCAAGCAGAAGGAGGAGAGAGCTCGCTTCTCGAGGGAGAGGGAGAAGCTTGAGATCACTGTGGAGGCGCTGAAGAAGGAGAAGAAGAAACTGGAAGAAAACCTGACTTTTGTGACCAATGAGTCCAAAAAATACCGGAATAAGGTCGAGGGCCTGGAGGATCGGGCACGAGATGTCGAGAGGGCGAAGAAGGAGGCCGAAGACGAGCTAGACCGCGAGAAAAGGATGCATCAATCGACCTTCTCTCAGGTGACCTCAAAATTGAATAAGGCCGAAGCGGAGCTGGTCACGATGCGAGGTGACTTGGACGGGGCTCTTTGACGGGCCGAAGCGGCGGAGGAAGAAATCAAGAAGTTGAAGGTCGACGTCGAAGTTCGGGTTTCCAAGGAGCGCGAGGAGGTCGAGTCCGACATCTGTAGTGCATTCCTCTTTACTTTATGGAAGGCGTACCCGGATCTTGACGTCTCTTGCTTTGGTGAGGAGGCGATGACAGCGGTGAAGAGATATGCTGCCGAAGCCGCAACCTCCCAGACTAGAGCCCCTGAGCCTGGACCTTCGCAGGTCGTGGTCGACTTATCTGCGGAAGACGCCGTCGATCCAAGTCACCAGGACGTTGCGGCCCCGGCCTCGGACCCTCTAGGCCCTTAGATTTTAGTTTCTCTTTTCCTTCAACTTTGTACTCGGATCCCTTCAATAATAAAGTTTCCTTATTGCTTGAAGTCCTCGTCTTTCTGTATTTTTGTGGACTGAGAATCGAACATAAGGATGCTATCCAATCCGATTAATATGATAACTCCCCAAACAGGATGCTCTCTTTCACTCCATGCCACTGGGGGTCTAGATGAATGATTTTAAGTTTGTCGACCACGATCTCGGGTAAGCCACAAACCATAGCATAAAAGCTAAGTTGAATGGGCCCCAGCTCACAAGCCCTTTTTCGTTAAAATAAGAATGACTGCTCAGGTAAGCCACAAACCATAGCATAAAAGTTAAGTTGAATGGGCCCCAGCTCGCAAGCCCTTTTTTGTTAAAATAAAAATGACTGCTCAAGTAAGTCACAAACCATAGCATAAAAGCTAAGTTGAATGGGCCCCAGCTCGCAAGCCCTTTTTTGTTAAAATAAAAATGACTGCTCAGGTAAGCCACAAACCATAGCATAAAAGCTAAGTTGAATGAGCCCCAGCTCGCAAGCCCTTTTTTGTTAAAATAAAAATGACTGCTCAGGTAAGCCACAAACCATAGCATAGAAGCTAAGTTGAATGGGCCCCAGCTCGCAAGCCCTTTTTTGTTAAAATAAAAATGACTGCTCAGGTAAGCCACAAACCATAGCATAGAAGCTAAGTTGAATGGGCCCCAGCTCGCAAGCCCTTTTTTGTTAAAATAAAAATGACTGCTCAGGTAAGCCACAAACCATAGCATAAAAGCTAAGTTGAATGGGCTCCAGCTCGCAAGCCCTTTTTGTTAAAATAAAAATGACTGCTCAGGTAAGCCACAAACCATAGCATAAAAGCTAAGTTGAATGGGCCCCAGCTCGCAAGCCCTTTTTTGTTAAAATAAAAATGACTGCTCAGGTAAGCCACAAACCATAGCATAAAAGCTAAGTTGAATGGGCCCCAGCTCGCAAGCCCTTTTTTATTTTATTATTATTATTATTTATTTATTTTTTTTTTAGTCGCGAAATATAATTCAAGTATGAAAGGTCCATTGCTCATATACGAAACGAAACATTCATATAAAGTGGCACTTAAAAGTGAAGCATTCGTCCAGTAAGTCAAAATACAAGAGAGAGAGAAGTGTTTTCTTATCGGAAATATTGTCTCAGGTGCTCTGTATTCCATGCCCGTGGAAGGATTGCTCCGTCCTGATCTGCGAGATGATATGCTCCATTGCCGAGGCTTTCCCTTATCGTGTAAGGGCCCTCCCAATTCGGACCTAAGGTCCCTTCACTGCTCTTGCGAGCTCCGGGAAGGACGAGGCGCAGCACAAGATCTCCTTCACTGAACTGTCGGACTCGGACCCGCCGATTGTAGTATCTTGCGACGCGTTGTTGGTAGGTCGCGATCCTTAATCGAGCTGCCTCTCTTGCTTCTTCGATTAGGTCGAGATGTGAAGCGAGTAGCTGATCATTGTTCTCTGGGTCGAAAGTGGACCTCCGCTGACTTATTACTTCGTTTTCCACGGGGACCATTGCCTCAGATCCATAGACCATGGAGAAAGGGGTCTCTCCTGTGGTCGAACGGGCAGTGGTTCGGTAGGCCCAGAGAACTGTCTGTAGTTCGTCTGCCCAGGCTCCTTTTCTGGCCTCCAACCTGGTTTTCAAAATTTGCTTGATTATCTTGTTGACAGCTTCAATCTGGCCGTTAGCTTGTGGATGATCTACGGCTGTGAAGCTTTTCTTGATCCCCAACGATTCGCAAAATTGGACAAATTGCTCGCTGGTAAACTGTGTTCCGTTATCAGTGATGATCTGCTGAGGGACTCCAAACCTGCAAATGATGTGGTTCCATATGAAACCTTCTGCCTTTGCCGCGGATATTTGTGCGAGCTCCTTCGCTTCTACCCATTTGGTGAAGTAATCCACGGCTACAATAGCGTGCTTGTAGCCGCTGCGAGCTGTTGGGAGCGGCCCGATCAGGTCGATCCCCCACATGGCGAACGGCCAAGGACTACTCATTTGTTGTAAGTAGGCGGGGGGAACTCGTGGTACCTTGGCAAATTTTTGGCACGCATCACATTTTCTTACCAGGTCTGTAGCATCTTTTTTCATGGTGGGCCAGTAAAAACCCTGGCGAAATGCCTTCTGAGCTAAGGATACCCCCCAGCGTGATTGCCACAGTGTCCCGCATGGATTTCAGTGAGGACCACCTGGCAATCAGGCTTATCAATACATCTAAGTAATGGGGCCGAAAACCCTCGTTTGTACAGCACATCATCAACAATGCAGTATCGGGCCGCACGAGCTCGAGTGCGGCTTGCCTCCAGTTTATCAGTTGGCAATCTTTCGTCTTGTAAGTAATCCATGATTGGCTGCATCCATGAGTCTGGCCTTAGCTCTATCCGCAGTCTCATTTTTATCCTCCGTGCTCGGTGCTGCTAGAAACTCTATGGGGATTGCCTCCAACGAATTTGCATCACCAACTGATGCCAGACGAGCGAGCGCATCGACATGTGAGTTTTGGTCCCGCGGGATTTGATTCACATCGTATTCCTCGAAGGAGTGAAGGAGTCCTTGGACTTTGAGGAGGTATGCCGACATCTTTTGACCCTTTGCCTGATATTCTCCTCGTACCTGGCGAACCACGAGCTGAGAATCACTGAAAATTTTTAGTCGATTTGCCTTGACCTCTTTTGCTAAGCGTAGGCCAGCCAGAAGTGCCTCATATTCTGCTTCGTTGTTGGTGGCCTTGAAGCCGAACCTTAGCGCATAGGGTATCTTATGTCCTTCCGGGCTTATCAGGAGGGTGCCGGCCCCAGATCCGTGCTCGTTAGAAGAACCATCGACAAATAGCTCCCAGACAGGGAAGGATAAAGGAGGGGGTTCTTCGATTGGTCCCGTAAATTCCGCAACAAAGTCAGCCAACGCCTGCCCTTTTATGGCCGTTCTAGGCTTGTATTCAATGCTGAATTGGGCGAGCTCAATAGCCCACTTGAGCAAGCGGCCGGATGAGTCGGGTTTCTGAAGGATTTGTTTCAATGGGTGTTTGGTTAACACGCCGATCGGATGGGCTTGGAAATAAGGGCGTAGCTTTCTGGACGCAACAACAAGAGAGAGAGCGAGCTTTTCCATAGGGGAGTACCTTGTTTCGGCGTCGAGGAGCCTGTGACTGACGTAATAGACTGGGTATTGCACCCGGTCTTCTTCTCGTATGAGTGCGGCGCTGACTGCGTATTCAGATACTCCCAGATAGAGGATCAGTTCTTCTCCGTCCTTTGGTCTAGACATTAAGGGAGTCCGCCCCAAGTATTCTTTTAGCTGCTGGAAAGCATTTTCATACTCCTCTGTCCATTCGAAGCTTCTTGCCTGTTTCAAGATGTTAAAGAATGGGATGGACTTGTCGGATGACTTGGAGACAAATCGGCTAAGGGCCGCGATTTGTCCATTAAGGCTCTGGACTTCCTTGGTCTTGGTTGGTGCCCGCATGTCCAGCAAAGCTCGGATTTTCTCGGGGTTGGCCTCAATTCCTCTCTCATTGACTATGAACCCTAGGAATTTCCCGGAGGCCACGCCGAACGAGCATTTGAGCGGATTTAACTTCATTCGGTATTTCTTCAAAATTTGGAATGCTTCCGTGAGGTCGCTGACATGGTCATTGGCCCGTCTGGACTTTACCAGCATGTCATCTACATATACTTCCATGATTTTTCCAATCAGGTCTCCGAACATCATGTTGACGAGCCGTTGGTATGTAGCTCCCGCGTTTTTTAATCCGAAAGGCATCATCTTGTAGCAGTATAGCCCCCGATTTGTTATAAAAGAGGTGTGTTCTTCTTCATCAGGGTTCATAGGGATCTGGTTATACCCGGAATAAGCATCCATGAAACTTAAGAGCTGGTGGCCAGCGGTGGCATCAACGAGCTGATCAATTCTTGGAAGAGGAAAACTATCTTTTGGGCAAGCTTTGTTTAGATCTGTAAAATCGATACAAGTTCTCCACTTCCCACTCTTTTTCTTTACAAGGATCGGGTTTGACACCCAGGTCGGATATTGGGCCTCCCTGATGAGCCCGTTGGCCATGAGCTTATCCACCTCTTATTTCAACGCTGTGTATCGTTCGGCCGTCATTGACCTCCTCTTCTGTCGCACCGGTTTGTAGTTGGGGTTGACATTGAGTCGGTGCTGCATTATCTTCGGGTTTATTCCTTCCATGTCCTCATGATTCCATGCGAACACATCCAAGTTTGCTTTGAGGAATCCGGTCAGCTGGGCCTTTATGCCAGGGGAGAGGCCCTTGCCGATTTGGAGGAATCTTTTGATGCCATGACAACTGATTTCTATCTCTTCTACTTCGTCGGCCGGGCTAGCGACGCGGTCGCAGTCCACATCGCGCGGGTCCAAATCGTGATCGGTTTCTTGGCCACTGGGGGTTGAAACTTCGCGTCTGGTGATTACATTTACCCCCTTCGCTTTGGACCCTATTTTTAATGCTTCTTCGTAGCAGCGCCTTGCTGATTGCTGCTCGCCTTTTATGCATCCGGCACCCTTTGGTGTAGGGAATTTGACCATCAGGCTCTTGGTCGAGATAATGAGATCCAAGTCGTTCATGGCAGGCCTTCCCATGACGACATTGTACGCAGATGGGGCATCGACGATGAGGAAGTCTGCCATGACAGTGGTCTGGAGGTCTGACTCCCCCACCGTTAACGGGAGCCTTAGGCATCCTTTGGGTGTTACAGCATCACCAGTGAACCTGTACAATGGTTCCGGAGAAGATATCGGCTGGTCGATCTTTAGCCCCATCTGGTCGAAGCATGACGTGAACATGACGTTCACCGAGCTACCAGTATCTAACATGATTCTCCGCACTTCCATGTTTCCGATGCGAGCTCGGACTACGAGGGCGTCGTTGTGCGGGCAATGCACCTCTTTGGAATCGTCCTCGGTGAAGGAAATGTCGGCCAAAGCGATCCTGGCCTTTTTGGAGGGTCCTGCTTGGCCGCTATTCCTTACGAGCAGAAGGTATCCGGCCTCTCGTACGTACCGTTCATGTGACCTGTTGGAGGTCCCCGCGATATGAGGTCCTTCGTGAATGGTGAAGATAGTCCTTACTGTGGGTGCCTGGTCCGGCTCGGGAGTTCGGCGTGGGCTCTGCTGGGCTGGCTGCTTGGGTTGTTGTTCTCTGGGTCGCACCACATACTCGCGTAGCCTGCCTCTTCTGATCAACTCTTCAATCGCGTCTTTCAGCGCCCAGCATTCGGATGTTGTGTGTCCCACCTCATTGTGATAGGCGCAGAACTTGCTCTTCGTTCTGTATTTGTCGGGAGTCCTCAGAGGATTAGGCTTCCCGAAGTCTTCTCTGTCACGCTCTGTGGCGAAGATCCTATCGCGGGAGTCCGATAAGACACTGTAATTTTCGTAACGACTTTGACGGACCGGTCGCTCGACTCCCTGGGCGAACTTTGCCTTTTTAGCAACCTGGTCATCGGGAACCCGCCCTTGCCCCTCTTTGCGAGACTCCTCTTCACCCCTTTTCTTGTTCTGGTTGGAGAGGCCCTCTCCTTTTTTCTGGTCGCTGGGCTTTTTTAAACCGAATGCCTCTTCCCAGCGGACCTCCTTTGCAGCTCGTTCGAAAAACTCGCCAAGGTCTCTCACCGGGGACTTGTAGATGCTCTCGTAGAGCTTCCCATCTTTGCGGAGCCCGGCAGAGATCGCGGTCAATATCCCTTCGTCGGATGGGTTCTCTACATTATTTACCTCGCGCCTGAACCTCTCAATGTAATCTTTCAGAGACTCGTTGGATCGTTGGAAAACGGTAGCGAGGTGGCACGTTGGGGCGAGCTGCCTTCGGAGTGACCTGTATTGATCTGCAAATTTGCTTTGACATTCTTCCCAACTGTTAATGCTGCGGGGGTGAAGCCTTCGTAGCCATGCTCGGGGTATGTCTCCCAATGTCGCGGGAAAGGCTCGGCATTTGACTAACGAACTGGACGTTTGCAGGTTCATCTGGACGTTGAAGGAGTCCAGATGATCGTAAGGGTCACTGTCCCCATTATACTGAGGGATAGTGGGGACCTTAAACCTGCGAGGTAGGGGCTCCATCTCGATTTCTCGGGAGAACGGGGTTCTTTCCTCGCAGCTCCCCCTCTGATTGTGCGCCCCATGCTTAGCCTCCAGTTGCTGAATTCTCAGAAGTAATTCCCCCACCATAGGGTCTTGATTTGCCGACCGCCTGGTAGTAAGTCGTTCTTCTGGTGCCGTGTCCCGTTCCGAGCGATTGTGACCTCGCGGGGTGGGCCGTACCCCGCGTTCGTGTTCGGGGGTACGGTGGTGGTTGGCATAACTGCTGCTAATCTTCACCAAGGGGTTGTCCTGCTGTCGGTCTCCGGGCTGACGATTCTCTCCACGGGTTTGTTTGTGGCCATTCCGAACCGGGCTTATTCCGGTCTTCTGCTCAGTGACGCGCGTCCTTGGTCCTTTATGATGGTGACGCCGCTTTCCTTCCTCCCGAGAGCGCTGGTTGGAGGAGCGAACTGAACCAGCTCTTCGGGGGCGCCTTCCGGCGTCGTTTTTTTCTTCTGGGGGGGTGTTTCATCTAAGGGCCGTGAAATGGCTGCTTGCCTTTGCGCTGTCTGAACTTGTACTTGCGCGAGAGTTTTGACTGCATCTGCGAGTTGCATAACAGTATTTTCCAAAGTTTCTTGACGTTGCTGCCAGATCCGTGTTATTTCTGCATCGGTGGCAGGGGCCATAGGCGGGTAGGAGCATTCTCCGAGAACATTATAAGTAGGTTCGATCGGAGGAGGCCTGGAAGAGGACGCCGTGGTATCTCCGATTCGTGGGATTCCTGGTAAGCGACCGAGATGATTCACTGGTCGGTTGGTAGTTGCTTCGGAACCTCTCGTGTTTCTGGTTTTCGGCATTGATGTGTTGACCAAAGCGGGCCCTCCTTCTAGCGCCAAAATGTCGACGTTCAGAATCAGTCGACTATGTTTCTTTTGGCCCGCCTGGTGCAATGGATCTGAAGAACGTATCTGTGATATCTGGTATTTGATTTTCTGGGCCTCGTCTCCGTCCCTGCAAGGTACTCCGAAGCTTAAGTTAATAAGCGAGTCTGTGGGGAGTTCAGAGAGAAAGAATGTGTCAATTGGAAAAAGTAAGTCTTACCCCTTCTTACCAGAGTTGGCCTATATATATATCGTGGGATGTCTCTCTTCAGGCGTAGCATGTCTGTCCTAGGAGATGGGACGGAATTCCTAATGCCGGCGAAGGATGTCCATGCTGTAAGAAGGTACCGATGGAACCTTCATTAATGTGGATGAGACCAGTCATTAACGGCGAGAGGACCCGTCATTTAATGAAGATGGGATTAGAGGCGGGCGCACGGAAATCCAAGCTCTGTGGTAATGATGTCGTTACGAAAGGACCAAGATGGGGCTAACATGGGCTAGCCAGGGGGGCCGGGAGTGATGGGCCTGGGCTGCATGGCTGGGGTGGCCCTCGGTCTGTTGCCTCATCAGTTCGTCAGGATTTTGGCCTTTTATCTCGCGAGCTGGTTAGCTGAGCCGGTAACCAGCGAGGTCGCTGGTGAGCTCGCTCAGATGAGATTGTTCCGAGCCGAGCTTTGGCCATGCGCGAGCTCGCTTTGATAGATCTCAGCTTGAGGCCCATCTGTTCCTTTGACAGTTGTACTGGCCCAATAAGTTGGGCCCTCATAGAGTAGGACGGAAAATACCCATAACATAAACATTCTCCTTTTTATATGTGCATTATTTTTATATCAATTCATGAGAAAATTTACAAGGCAGATAGAATTTTAAAATATAAAATGATGAAATAATATTGAAAACTTAAGATAGAAAATTTTTTAAAAAGAAAAAAAATTGATTTTTATATATAAATTATTTTGATATTTATATGTGTATTATTTTTTAAAAAAAGAAAAAGGGGCCGGGCTCAGTGGGCCCGGCTTACCAGGGCCTGTGGGCTAGGCCCACCAAGTCTGGCCCGCTAGGACTTGTGGGCTAAGGCCCACGAGCCCTCTAGGCCAACAGCCAGGCCCTACCCATGGAAAAAAGGGCCGGACCAGGCCCGGCCCTGCCCTTTTGACATCTCTACTCTCTACACACACACGTGCAGTGGTATTAGATGTATGCAAAACATGTTCCTATGAAGTTTGTGGATTCTTCTGGTTTATGTACTTGATGAATAGAGTAATGCTCGACTGTCTTATCTTCTTTGTAGAGAAGATTTTGATTAGATTTTTCTCCATTACCCTGAATTATTTTGGTTCCTGCCTAGTGGGATTAAGGTTTGTAATTTTTGTTATTGTTGTCTCATAAATTCTGATAGTATAATATTTTATTACATAATCTTTATGACATTGTAAGAGAAATGTTTCTGTGAGTTGAATCTGATTGTAATTGATCTTCTGTAGCTTTATTTTATTTCAACAATTTTAACCTTGTGTTGGTGTTAGACCAAACCAGCCATTGAGCTGCTATGTTCAGTCTTTATTTGATTAAAACGCGTGCAACCTATTGAATTTCAATTTAACTTTCTGATATAGAAAGTAACTGGGAATTCTGGTTTTGTATTTTTCCAATTAAGTCGTGCAGTTCCTCTCTTTTTGTTTGAGCTTTCTCAGTCATTACCTTTGATGTGTTTTCATTCTTGCAGTCAACTTCTACCATGCATTATTTTCTTGTCTTTCATTGCTAGTGTAGTCTTCATTTTCTTTGTGATAGCAAAATGTGGAACATGTCTGGTTTTCAACTGGTAATTTGTTCAGGCAACATAACATTCTAAAAGAAGTTGTCAATGATAACAGCATTTTGACATAGAATTCAAAGTTCTCTGCTGAGTATTAAGTAACTTTGCAACTTTTTGGCCTTGTGATTTCATTTGCACTTCATCCAAGCTGTATAATTCATTAGTTGCTATTAGAAGTTATCCAAGCTGTATGGCTTTTGATGTTTTCATCTAAATAATTTGTCCATAAATGAAAGAACAAAATGAAGCATAAGCTGGGAGTCTGGAACCCGCTTTGCTTTCCAGCATACAAATGTATCCAATCCCCCTTTTCAAAGTGAATCTGGTCCCAAGTTAGGGATTCTTGAAAGGATTCTGTTGTCTTTTTTGTGGCGTTAATTGCTAATCAATAGACAAATATGTAACTCAGGCTGGCCTCAGACTGGTTGGTTAATTTATACTTAAAATACTTAATAATGACACTTAAATGATATTCCCCTCCCCCTTTACAAGCTGGTTAATTCACTTTGCTTATTGAAAATAAAGAAATTTAATAGCTTTATATGTGGTTTTTCTGGCAATAAATATATATATAAAAAAAAAAAGTTTTTAGAGGCAGAGAACATTCTCTTTGCGATGCATCGGCTTGTTCCTGACTGGTCCATTCCTCCTCATCTCCATTCCTCCTCATCTTCCTCTTTCTTTGTACTTGGTTCAGTGTTTTAGTATACCAACATTGAGTTTTGGGCAGGTGGAATGGACGACCTTTTTGCCATTCTATTTACTGATGTGCTGCCTGAGCCCGTATTTGATGGGATGCCGATTTGGACAACAGTGATGAAGAAGTAAGGGTCAGAGGAGTCAAGAGTGCTCTTCTGATGAATGGGAGAATCGTTGGACCCTTGGGAGGAGGGAGTAGTTGTAGATCCTCCCAGGACAGATGCCAAGGAAGAAGTCGCTGAGACGGGCCTTGTCGCGGACTGATACACACCACGATGTGGTGGTCCCTCAGGTGGCGGAGAATTATACTGAAGCCAAGGTTGACACTATTGAGAGGGTTGTTCCTTCCCAGATAGAGCATGGTGATCGGATTGAAGCCCCTCAGGTGGAGGTAGCAGGCAACTTGGTTCCTCCTGTTGTGCCTATGTGTTCACAGGGATACCTCGACTTTGCCAGCATCATGCAAGGTAGTGTTAGGAGCTCACGAGTGTAGGAGGACAGCTCCACTGCACTGGTTTGGCCCGCAGTGGAGTCTTTGGTGTGCCAAGAGGCTCCTTTTACTGATCCTTTGATGCCGTGGTCTCCTTAAGTCACTTCCAGTGGCCCCTGTTTATGGGTCGTCTGTTGTGCCGGAGCCCACTTCAGGGCCCAGTCCATCTCCTTGTGGGTCTTCCTCTACCGTCCCACCAGTTGCTTTAGGAGGGTGTTTGGCTTACCGTTTTCACCGTTTATAAGCTATTAGTTTAGCTTATAAACTGTATAGTTTATTTTGTTAAGTATTTGATAAAATTACACAACTTAAAACTATACAGCTTAAACTCTAAACCAATAGCATTTGGAAAAAGCTCCTCCCCTCCTTTTGCAAAAACAGTGTGTCGATTGAATTATGATTTTGCCTTTATACATTTCACATATTTACATCTTTGATCTTGTTCTCCGCCTCCTCTATTGCTTTTCTCTTCTTCCATCTTCCTTCTCCAGCATATGCACCTCCTCTATTACCGGATCTCCCGTCTTCCTTCTCCCATTATTGTCTCCTGCTAGCAAATCCATCACTGAATCTCCTCCATTGTCGTCTGTTGCTACTCGCGCTTCTATCGTCGACGTTCTCCCCATCATTCGTTATTGTGTATATATATATATAAAACATGAACTATATAACATATATATACATATATATTGTATTAATATATTTTTTAATAATTATGTATAATTTATTAATATTTAATCATAAATTTTTATCAATTAGACATTAATTTATAATTTTTTATTAAAAATTAATATTTTTATAAATTTTATTTATATTATTCAACATGTTTATTTATTTATTTTTTTTATATTTTATAAATCAAACACATAACCAGGTTAGACCAGCCTACCGTAGGAACTTCTTGGGATGGTGCCGAGAAGAGGTCGGACGTGGCTTTTCCGGTGCAGTTGCCTGCGTATATCCGGGTCTTTATTCATCTTTTCCCCATGTCTGATTCTCGTTTCAGTTTACATGTGATGTTCTTACGTTAACAGCACTTCGATCAGTTGAGTGAGTATAGGAGAATTCAATTCTCAACGAGTGGCAGGCTTTGCAGCTGACAGGCCTGGCTGAAGCGAAGACGGGAGTCGAGACTATAGAATCGGAGGCTGAAAGGCGTGCGGCGGCCATGGTGAAGGCCGACGGCGAAAGAATGGGAGAGCAGCTGCGAGCCGCCGAGGCTCGAATTGTAGAGCTCGCCCACATGCTGCGGTTCGTGTACGAGGTGATGCGGCCAAGGCAAGGCTCGCGCTGAAATAGCAGAACAGGCATTGGCCACTGCTCGTCGTCAGGAGGCAGCTGAGCTGCAGTGCAGAGGCGGGTAGAGGCCGCATTCGCTTCTTCATAGAAGTTAGCCTGCAACCCAGCATCATTCTCTGCTTCATAGAAGTTTACTCTTAAAAATTTTGATTTTGTAATTATTTGGTTAAAATTCTACATTTATAAAATTCTGTCTACGAAATTTTGTGTATAATTATATAGTAAAAAAATCTGCATGTGTCTATATATGTATATAATTTTTTTGTACAAAAGTCTTTCTTGTATAAAATTTGGCATGAAGCTATAATAAAAAGTTTATGCATATAAATATTCTGATTAATAAGATCAAATTTTATACATCATCATAATTTTAATGTGATGACATATTTACATATAATTATATCAAAAGGATATAATTAAGATTATTTAGCATAATTAATAACATCGAGTGGAATCGAATTGAATGGAATATATTTATTTTTTATCAAGTGAAAGTAAAATTAATAATTTTTGTTGAGAATAGAAACAAACCGAAAAGAATAATTCCTCATTTTAGATTGCTGCAAAATTTTAAATTATCATGTGGATGGTTGAAAACAAATATGTTCCATTATTTTAAGTGAAATTTTGAAAGAAAAGGACGAGAGAAAATGCGAAAATTAAAGCATGAAACCAAACAAGGCCTAAAGTCTACATTTTCCGACCGTCCGCTTCAAATTGGGTTTTGGGACTTATTAGGGCTCATTCACTGTTCGCTGCAATAACAAACGAATCCAGTTCCATTTACAGCTTAGCTCAAAGTAATTTCTCATATCTCGCTTCTTTTTTATACTCTTCTTCTTCTTCTTCTTCGTGTTGAATGTGCTTTCGTAATTGTTATACAGTTTGCATTTTGTAATTTTGGCTAGGGTTAGGTTCTGATGGCTGGGAGAGAAGAAAACCGTATATTTGTGGGAGGGTTGGCTTGGAACACCACGGAGAGGCACCTCGAAAATGCGTTTCGCCGATACGGGAAAATTATTGACTCTTTGGTGAGGTTTTTGCTACAAATTTTGTGAATTTAATGTTGATGGCTAGGGTTGTGTTTGCAATGACGGGATCGATGCAACGAGATTATTCAGTATCTTTTATTGCTCGCGTTATGTTTGATTATGTAGCGGTTTATAAACTATGAGCTTTTTTCTTGCTGCTTGTGATTTGGAGCAAATTAGGTTATTTCTTCAGATGATCTTTTACGCGGAAGACATATTGAGAGATTGGGTTCATGTGAACCGTAGTGGAGTGCACACTGCAAATGTTTGCTCATTTATCATTTGGCTTCTATAATGATCTCAAGACTATGTCAGCCATTTGTTTTTCAAATTTAGTATTTTTGGATAAATGCCTGTATTGTTGATGTTGATTTATTGAGGACCTAGTCACTGCATTTATTGCAGCGGGTCGAAGTTTCAATCAGTTTCATGCACCGGATAGTCCATATAAGGGCCTGCAGTTCTAGTTGAGGTGCAACACTATGCGGTGCTTATCTTTTCTTTCATGTAAATGAGAAGTGGCAGCAAACAGTCATTTTTTCCCGTTGTGTGAGTGATATCTTATTGATACCCTCTGGGGATGCTTCGACATGGCTGTAAGTGGCTGCAAATTAGTTAATAGGTATATAATTGTGGTTGTTCTCCCGCCCTTTTTCTTTTAAAGCTTCTTAAGATGTAGGAAACTCTGATTTGAAACAAAAATCAAGATTCTTGGTGCCGGTTTTTTAGAATTTGTGTATCTTACTAAAATGTTGTTTGGTTATGTTGGTTATTCTGGAATCCTCTTTTCCACTGTTTCTTTACATTATTTATCATTATTGTTTTTCGTCAGTTCTTCTCGTGTCAGTTCTAATCTTTTAAGTCAGCTATATGTGTCAAGAAAAATAGTAAAAATGCTTCTCTTTCATCTTATTCATCTCTCACAGGAGAATTCTGATTTATACAGACTTCCTTACAAAATTAGGAAGTTGCCAAAGACTAGCTTAGGAAAGTTTTCTAAACCTAGATTAGGAAATATACAACTTTTAGGATACAACAAATTAAGAAAATATATACCGTTCCTTCTGGCCCAAAGGGATGGTTGGACGTGAGCTTGTAGCGACAGGGAATGGACTCCGGTGATCGGCACGGCGGGGGATGGCTGACACATGCAAACATTCCGATGCTCAAGTAAGTAAGAGATTAAAGTGACAGAGTATCAGTAGACTCGAAAAGAACATACCTTGGCTCTTGATAGAGCTGGTTTATTTAGAAGGAGTAGAGATCCTCCTGCATGCATGCTTGCATCGGGCGTTGCAGGGTGATGGGATTTCATGATCCTATGAGCAATAAAGGGATATTATTGTAATAGGGTATAATAGTTTGTTTGTAATATTTTAGCAAGTGGTTAAAAGCACATGGGAGCATGTGCTAGGCTGTTAGAAGGCAAATATGCCTATATAAGGTTGTTATAATGGGTTTGTTTCATTATCTGAAATTAATGAATTGAAATCTGATTTCTCCTCCTCCAAATTCTCTCCCCTTTCTTGATCTTCATCTCCTTCTTTTCCGTTCTTCTAGTCCCCCGAACACTTCTTCTAATTTCCTCCTCATTCTTTCAAATCTCCCCCTAATTTCCTTATGTTCTTGGCCTTAGCTGAATCGGATTCTTCCGATTCCTAGACTGATCCTAGGTTAAGCACTAGGTTCATGACAAATTGGTATCAGAGCAGTCGTTCCTCGGCTGTGAGTTTTGAAATTCGATAGTTGTCCTTGTCTGATCCGATTATGAAGTAATCAAGCCGATTTGAAGCAAAGTAGTACTTCTTCGGTTGTGGTTCATACAATTGTGGGTAAATTGATTTTGATGACTTTTGTCGGAATTGATGGAGCAGTGAATTCTGCGGGTGGTGCAAAGAAGTGGTCGGTGATTGGGTAAGCAGAAGACAAGTGGCGAGAGTTCCATCGGAGTGACGACGTGGGTGAGGAAGGCTGTCACAGCCAGGTCAAGCAGAGCCAGTGATTTTGGAGCCTACGACGATTGCGATTGGATCCCATGGACTGGTCGAATCAAGGCAATTGCATGTGGGATTCTAAGTATTAGCAGTTATGTGGGTGTCGCTATTTGAACTCGGGAGTGATGCAATATAGTGGGTTGGACTTGAGAATGTCGTGATACAGTGGGTGTAGCGATTGGAGTAGCAGTGAGTTCTGGTGATTTTTGGAATCAGAAGCGATCGCAAATTGGGCTATAACTCAGGCAGTCATCGGCCTTACCCGGTCCTCTGGGCGAACCAATTGAACATCAACCCAATTGGAATCACCAACCAATCGCGTTAGGAAGGATTCGAGTAATAGAAAGAAGCAGTTAATTCCTATCTGACCTTGAAGATATTAGAGATTGAATCGGGGGTTAGACAGGTGAAGGTGAAAAGGACCCAGGCAACTTCGACGGGGATTCTGGAGCGACTGGGTCTGGGTTGCTGAGTCGGTGATCTTCGACCTTGGGAGGCAACAAAGAGTTAACAGTGATCTTTGGTTCGACGGTGGTCCTCGATAGTGATGCTGGACGGTGATAGATCTGATCCTTGAAGGTGATTCTTGGTTCAACTAGAAGGCAACGAAGGGAGGGTGGTCCACAACCACTGAAGTGCAACTGTTGAGGCGAGCATGAATCCGTCAGAGGTGAAGCGGATGACCCAGAGAGTTACGACTAGACCGGAAGACCATTTCGACCCAGACCGATAAGCTTCCTACAGGTGCGGCTATGGTGTTGTGGTTTCGATTGGAATTCCGATCGGAGTTTTGTGGGTGTTGCTGCTTTGATCAGAAGGCACTGTGTGCTACGGTTTTGATTGCCTTCCGACCCGTGTTGGTGAAGTGACCGAGGTGTCACAACGAGCTTTTCACCTTGATCGGAAGGAGATTCCGACCATTCTGGAGAGCCAATTCAGAGTAGAATCGAATTCGAGGCCAAGCAATTGTGAATTGGAAGGCACAGCAGGCCGATGTTTCCGACAGTGATTCCAGCAAGTATTGGGTATTATTGTGGCAAGCGAGACGGGATATTTGGTAGGCTTAGGCGACTCTTGAAGGCTGATCAAGTTGTTGTAACGTGCCATTTATTCTGGTCCTAAAATAGGATTGACTCCGAAGCAAAACAGTGGCTGCAATTTGCCACTTATTGGATCAATTTTAGAGGTGACTAGATAAGACAGTTACAAAAGAGAAGTGTTGTGGATTTAGGATGGACAACGCTCTGAATTCTTAGCTTGTGTCTCGTTCTGCCAAGGCAAGTCGTGCACACATGAGGCCATAGGAGACTCAATTGCAGTAGAATAATGTTGCATTTTCAGTGGGGTGTCCTACTCGTGAAGCTAGGGGAGGCAGTGCATACATGAAGCAAAATGCTATAATCTCAGTTGGATATAACAGAAACCATGGAGTTTGGCCAGAATCATGGGACATGGGAAAATAAAAGGGATAATCAGGTCAATCTAAGGCGCAAGGAAACAACCAGTGGGATACATGAAGAGTGTGAAGAATTTGGTCGAATGTTCTGCGAGAAGCTGCAAAAGTTTGCAATGATACTGACTAAGAAGTATCATTACAATTTCCCTGCAGAATACTTTGATGATTATCGAGGAAGCTTTAACAAAGAGGAATTCCTTAAAGTGGAGTAGCAGAAGGAGGACAGCCTTGCTGAAAGTAAATCCTTGGTGTACTCCAGCTACCAATAAGTAAAAGTATTTCCACTTGGAGGAGGCCCCTACTGAAGATATGGAAGGGTTTAAACATACTGCTCCCTTGGTCTTGGTTGTGGAGAGGGCTGAGGAGTACATGGAAGAAGAGAGTGAGGAAAAGGAATTGGAGGATGACACTCAATTAGTTGGCAGCCTCTCAAGCACTCTTACTAGTGCTAAGACACTTGATGCTATTGATCTCTGGAAGCAGTAGAAGAAGGAGCCAGAAAAGCCTCTTCACCAAGTACATGAGGAGATTGGGGTTGGCCACACTTTACAAGAAGAAGAAGTTGATGATTCTGGTGATGCATAACCCAATATAGGTCAGGTGTCAATGGTTGAGAAATCGTTGATTGGAATTGAAGTGGCAACAGCTCCTAATGTTAATGCTCACAAACAATCTTGGTATGAGTATTCAAGGCAAGTCTACAATCCTCCATTGTTGCATTTTGAGGCTGTTGTTGATATTTTTGCAGCAGAGCATGGCTGTGGGTGAATGGGGATACAATAACGGCCACTATGGCTGTAGATCTTCTCTCCTTACTTGTATTGGACAATAATGAAGTACTAATGGAAGTCACAAACATGGATTGTCTTTCCATTGGACTCCAAGGTTCAGCTAATAGCTATGTCAATCCAGAAGTGGCTGATTATGTCCATAGATTGGAGACTAAGCTTGATTGGATAGCTATTACCAGGAGTGGTTGTATTGGGCTGAAACTTGATGAAGTTTTCCCTATTGAAATTCTAGGCCAATTTATACTTGGAATTGATCTTGAAAACCTAAGAATGAAGAAGAAGAGACCTAGAAGTAGAAAGAAAGAAAGAAGGATGATCCTCATAGAGAATGTTGGAATTGGATGAAGAGCAATGGCTACTTGTGGCAAGTTCTTGGGGACACAAACTCTTTTAAGGAGGGGGGAATTGTCATGATTCTATGAGCAATGAAGGGGTATTATTATAATAGGGCATAATAATTTGTTAGGGATATTTTAACAAGTGGTTAGAAGCACATGGGAGCATGTGCTAGGCTGTTAGAAGGCAAATGTGCCTATATAAGGTTGTTGTAATGGGTTTGTTTCATTATCCGAAATTAATGAATTGAAATGTGATTTCTCCTTCTCCAAATTCTCTCCCCTTTCTTGATCTTCATCTCTTTTTTTGTTCTTCTAATCCCCCTAACACTTCTTTAAATTTCCCCCTCATTCTTTCAAATCTCCCCCTAATTTCCTTATGTTCTTGGCCTTAGCTGAATTGGATTCTTCCGATTCCCAAACTGATCCTAGGTTAAGCCCTTATGACATGGGACTGGATATTCGGCGCCGTTGGGGTTCCCAGACAGTGGCATGGTGCCGATGGGACCTTCATTAAATATGGATGGGTTCTGCCATTAATGGGGATGAGATTTGGAGCGGACTGTCAGGTCCCGAGGGACTGACTTAGGAATTTAGAGAGTGGGAGGAAGGAAACAGAAAGAATAAGGGAGGAGTAAGGAAGTAGAGAGGGGAGAGAATTCAATGGAATAGTAATGTTAATTCCAAATGCCCATAACGAAAGAGAGAGAATCCTTATATAGATGGGATTCTCTCTTACAAGCTGTAACAGATTACAGCTATAGGGAATGTACAAGTTTGAATAGCAGCAACAAACTTTGTACTACTCCCTCAGCAGCTAACTAATTCTTGCCTAACTCGTCCCTCACTTACATTTTATTACAAAATCACCCTTATACCCCCACGGTAATGACGGTACATGACATTACCCCACCCATCAAAACATTTCTTGTCCACAAGAAATATGGAGAAGGCTGGCCACTCGCGGAAACTGATTCAGCATGTCCGGCAGATACTCCCATGTGTTATCTTCGAAGTGATGATCAGTCCATTTGATGAGGACTTGAATAATTGGCGCACCTTGTCTGTAAATTACTCTTTTATCCAGTATAGCGATAGGTTCCCGGAGAGGAGCTTCAATGTGGGGAAGATTTGGCAGGATTGAGCTTGCTGGTTGTGCCCCTACTGCTTTCTTGAGAAGGGAGACATGAAAAACTGGGTGTATATTGGATCCCTCTGGTAATTGCAAACGGTAAGCTACTGATCCTATCTTTGCAATCACTGGAAAAGGTCCATAGAACTTTGGGTGCAATTTAGAGCTGGGATTTGGGAGTAGTGACCTCAGGTGTCCTGGTTTCAGCTTAAGATACACAACATCACCAACCTGGAATTCTCTTTCACTCCTCCTCTTGTCAGCAAATTGTTTCATCCGATTTTGAGAAGTAGCCAACTCTTCCTTAATCTCCTGCAAAGCTTGTTGCCGTTGCTGTAAGTATACATCTAGGGATGCCACTGTGGAGTGATCAGCCAATGCGGGTAGAAGTGGGGGTTTGTAACCATAAAGGGCTTCAAATGGGGAACGCTTGATGGCTGAATGGTGGCTGGAATTATACCACCATTGGGCCATTGGAAGCCATTTGTGCCAGGTCTTGGGTTGAAGGAAACAAACACACCGTAGATATGGTTCGAAAAGGAGGGACTGTAAATTAGAATGTCATCAAAGAATACTAGGATGAATTTGCGCAGATATGGTTCGAAAATTTTGTTCATTAATGCTTGAAAGGTTGCGGGAGCGTTAGTTAGGCCAAAGGGCATTACAAGGAATTCATAATGCCCTTGATGAGTGGTAAAAGCTGTTTTAGGAATGTCTGTAGGCCGCATCCTAATTTGGTGGTAACCTGATCGGAGATCTAACTTGGAAAAAACTGAAGCATTGGTTAGTTCATCAAGGAGATCTTCCACAATTGGGATGGGAAACTTGTTCTTGATGGTCATAGCGTTAAGTTGACGGTAGTCAACACAAAACCTCCATGACCCATCTTTTTTTTTAACAAGCAATACAGGTGATGCAAATGGGCTATGGCTGGTTTGGATAATGGATTTCTTCAGCATATCTGTTATGAGTTTTTCTATCTCAGTCTTTTGTCTAGGTGGGTAACGATATGCTCTTAGGTTTACTGGTTCAATATTTGGCTTTAGATTAATGGCATGGTCATAGGGTCGCTCGGGAGGTAAGGAACTTGGTTCAGAAAAGAGGTCCTTATAATCAATTAGCAGTATGTTAAGGGAGTCAAGTTCATGTACCTGCCACGGACTATGGGTGTTGCTGCTTAATGTGCGCGCTTGCTGAAGTTCCTCTCCTTCCTCCCCGAGGGTAACCCCCATGGTATGGATAGCGAACAGATGGGCCACCTGTGATAACTTGCTCTTGAGTATCCTTTGTAACCTCTTACCCAAAATAATTTTGCATACTCCCACCTCTGGTTTGCTCGTTAGAATCTTCTTGCTGCCATCTTTCTCGAAAGTCACTTCCATTTTGTTGAAATCGAAACTGATTGGACTGACTCCCTTCATCCAATCCACCCCCAGCACTACATCACAACCTCCTAGCTTGAGCAACCTTAAATCAGTTGAAAATTTTTCTCCATTCATCTCCCAATGGAAGTCCCTACAGGCTGACTGACTCAACACTTTGCTGCCGTTTGCTATTGTGACTGACAGCGGCAGGGAAGGACTGACCTCACATCCCAATTTTCTTGCCACAGCTTCATCCAAGAAGCTGTGAGTACTCCCACTATCGATGAGGACCATAATCGGATTGCTATTGACCTTTCCTTCAACCTTGATAACCTTACTATGGTTAACCCCCTTCAAGGCATGCAGCGAGATCTCTCCTTGGTCCTCCTTCTCATTTTCCGAAAGTTCTTCTTCCTCCTTATCCTCGTCTTCCCCTTCCAACAATAGTAGTTGCCTCCTGCACTTGTGGCCTACGAAATATTTGTCTCCACATTTGTAGCATAGGCCAGCTACGCGCCTCTGCTCCATCAAACTTCCTCCTTGGGCGGAAGCGGAGTTATTGGCCGGTAGAGCCAATACACCTCTTCCTTGGAACCCACCTTCTCTGGGTGGCAACCTATTTCCAGCTTGCCAACCTCCCGTGATCACCCCTTTCGCCGAATTCCTTTGTTTCTTGGTCATGGCATCAACGATCATCTCTTGTAACCCTGCACTCTCGGCAGCCTGTTTTACCGAGTGCGGTCGCATCATCTTCACCATGGGTCTAACTTCATCCCCCAGACCACTGATGAAGCTCGAGACGTAATACTCCTCGGAAAGCTGAGGATTATGTATCATCATCAACGATCTGAGCTCCTCGAATTTTTGCTGATATACCCGTATCGTTCCTTCTTGTTTGAGTTTGTTAAACTCTTCGATAATGTCCCGCATGCACTTATCTCCGAACCTTACACACAAATCTTCTATGAACACACTCCAAGGGCTCCCTTCCTTGACCGCGAGCCACCCTTGATACCAAGCATCTCCCGTATCATTCAGGTAAGCTGAAGCCATGGTGACTTTCTGCTGTTCTGGAATTTGATATAGGGAGAATACTCGTTCGCACCTTCTCGACCACCATCTCGGATTCTCTCCTTCAAATAAAGGAATCTCAAGCTTCAGCGTGGGATAGTTCGGATGGTGTCGATGGGCCGTTACTCCCGGTCTCCGTTCCCTTACATTTTCTCCCATTGTGTCCGTATCGAACTCAAACTCCGACGCTCCTCCTGGTCGAGGATCTACCCCCACTCCTGGAAATATGGGTTCCGTCCGGTCTCGCGGAGGAAATTCAAGAGATAGCCTCAATGGCTGCTGTTGAGTGAACATTCGCACGATCATTTGCATTTGCTCCATCATTTGTTCCTGAAAGAGAGTGTTCTGCTCACGACTCTCCATCCTCCAACGTTCCATTGCCTGGTCGATTCTGGAATCGACTCCCGCTCCAATCGATAGTTCCAGTGATGCCACTCGGTTCTGTACCTCCGCTATGGCGGTCGTCGTCTGTTGTAGCTGCGTTTCCATCTGCTTCATTCTTGTCCCGTCGGCCATGGTGGTTGCGCGACGTCCAAGAAGGATGCTCTGATACCAGAATGTCAGGTCCCGAGGGACTGACTTAGGAATTTAGAGAGTGGGAGGAAGGAAACAGAAAGAATAAGGGAGGAGTAAGGAAGTAGAGAGGGAGAGAATTCAATGGAACAGTAATGTTAATTCCGAATGCCCATAACGAAAGAGAGAGAATCCTTATATAGATGAGATTCTCTCTTACAAGCTGTAACAGATTACAGCTATAGGGAATGTACAAGTTTGAATAGCAGCAACAAACTTTGTACTACTCCTTCAGCAGCTAACTAATTCTTGCCTAACTTGTCCCTCACTTACATTTTATTACAAAATCACCCTTATACCCCCACGGTAATGACGGTACATGACACGGACGTGGGAGTATTCAGCATACAATGGTAATGATGGCTACCGCAGACTGACGTAGGGCCAAGATTGGGCCATGGGCCGAGCTGTCCTTGAGCCTTTTGAACTAGGCTAGGCTTGATTTGGGCTAGTACGGTCCATATACTAATCTGGATCTAGAAGATACAACCCTAATTTTGGAAATATATACAATCATAATCAATCAATATTGATTGAGTCTTGTCCAAGATTGGGAACAAGGCCTAATTGCCGACACCAAAAAACCTTAATTGTTGACGCTCCCCCTCAAGATTAGGTGTGAATATCATGCATCCCAATCTTGCTCATCATTCTTCTGAACATGGTTGTAGGCAGGCCCTTGGTTAGCATGTTTGCTAACTGATCATGTGATGAAATGTAGGGTGTGCATATTAGTCCATTGTCCAATTTTTCCTTTATGAAATATTTGTCTACTTCAACATGGTTTGTCTGGTCGTGTTGAACTGGATTATGAGCGATATTGATTGCTGACTTGTTATCACAATAGAGCTTCATAGGTGTGATCTATTCAATCCTAAGACCATTTAGTAAAATTTTTAGCCGCAATAATTCACACATATCTTGAGCATACCTAAAGCCATGGATTGAAATTCTGTCTCAGCACTTGACCTAGCAACCACGTTTTGTTTTTTGTTTCTCCATGTCACCAAATTACCTCGCAACATGGTAAAATAACCAAAAGTTGATCTTCTATCTACAACAGATCCTGCATAGTCAGCATCTTTGTAGGCCTTTAGTGTCATGGCTTCTCCTTTCTTGAATAAAATGCCTCTCCCAGGTGCTCCCTTTAGATACTGAAGTATTTTGTACATAGTTTTGAGATGACTTTCTTTTGGGTTGTGCATAAATTGACTGACCACCCCTATAACATAGGCTATATCTAGCCAAGTATGGGCTAGATATATCAATTTCCCTACTAGCCTCTAATAAGCCCCTTTGTCAACCATATTGTCCTCCAAAGCCTCTCTTAGCTTATGATTCGGGTCAATGTGGGTTTCAATTGCCTTGCAACCTAGCAGTCCAGTTTCATTTAGAAGATTCATGTCACGTACCTAGTTGCTACATGGGATATATTGTAATAATTAGTGGCTATTTCGTTGATTAGGAGAGGGTTGAGCTTGTTGGTAGCATGTGCGGCAAGCTAATGCCTACAAGTGGGTAGGCAAGTTGCTAATTCTAGAAGGGATTTGGGCAATTGTTTTGGAGCTTATTCCCCAGCTGAGCAGTATAACTACCATGCTTCAGCCCAATTGTAATCACTCTTGGATAATTGAATCAGTATTATTTCCCTCTCAATTCTCTTTCGTTCTCTCTCTCTTTCTCTAACTTTTCTTCCCAATCTCTAACTTTCCCTCCCAAATTCTCGACTCTATCTTCCTTCTTAATTTCCGCAAGTTTCTCTCTTAACTAGAGAGAATTCTCACTGTCAGATTCAGGATCTGACAATCCACTATATATTTTTTCTGGAAATGAATATGCCTTCTTTTGAATGAGCCACCTCTATTCTCAAAAAAATATTTTAATCTCTCCAAATCTTTGATCTCGAATTCCTTCACCAAACACTCCTTTAGTTGGGCCATACCTTCTTCATTATTCGGTAACAACAATATCATCTATATACACAATAAGCACTGTCACTCCCCCTGTAGCCGAGTGCTGAATAAAAAGTGTATGGTCTCCTTGGCTTTGCTTATATCCCATGCTAAGCATTACACTTGTAAATCTACCAAACCAAGCCCGTGGGGAATGTTTCAGTCCATATAGGGCCTTTTTTAATTTGCATACAATTGGTTCTTATGTGGTTGTCCCATAACTTGGTGGCATTTCCATACATACCTCTTCCTCTAGATTCCCATGCAAAAATGCATTTTTGACATCAAATTGATGCAGCGGCCAATTTAGGTTAGCAGCCAAAGAAAGCAGAACCCTAACTATATTCAGCTTTGTCACTGGTGGTGCAAATGAGTCCAAATAGTCCACCCCATATACTTGTGTATACCCCTTGGCAACCAATCTCGCCTTGTACTGATCTAGAGATCCATCGGACTTATATTTCACAGTATAGACTCATTTACAACCCATCAGATGTTTTCCCTTAGGCAATTTCACCAAATCCCAGGTTTAATTTTTTTCTAGAGCTGCCATCTCAACCTCCATGGTATCCTTCCAATTCTTATTCCCTATAGCTTCAGAAATTTTTTTTGGGATAGGAATAGTATGCAAGCTGGTAAGAAAGGCTATGTGGGTAGATGATAGCTTAGAAAAGGAAAGAAATAGGTGTAAAGGATGTTTGGTACAGGTTCTAGTTCCTTTTCTTAGTGCAATGGGCCAATCCAGGTCATATGTATTTGTCTCAATTGTGGGTTCAATAGGTTTTACAGAGCTATTATCAAGAGTGTCGGTTGAGGAGATTCCTAGAGATGGCTTTTAAATGGTGGCAGAATTGTCAATGTCACTTTTGCCTATGGAGATTTCAGGACTAACAGGGCTTGTAATGGATGCTGGGGCTTGCATAGGATTAGATTCAGGTTTCTTTCTCCTTGAATATACCTATAGTGGGTGAGGAGAAGATGGTGAAACTTCCTTTGGTGTCACACTTACTGAATCCTTCATATTAGAAGATGAGTTCAAGGAAGGTGACAGATCATTGACAAAAAGAATTAAAGGAGAATCCCTATTGGTCAAGGTTAGATTTTGTTCTTGAGTACTAGAGGATTTAAAGTAGGATTCACTCTCAGCAAAGGTCATGTTTGCAAATACAAAAAATTTCTTTGAAAGAGGGTGGTAGCATCAATAACCTTTTTGTGTAGAAGAATATATAATGAACACGCACTTTAAGGCACTAGGATCTAGCTTCCCTCTATTGGCTTATAGGAACATGAACATAGGCTATGCACCCAAATATCTCTGGCTGCCAATTACTAGTTGCATGAAAATTAGGAAAATGGCTAATCAACAATTGAATAGGACTATGAGATTTTAGTGTTTTTGATGGAAGTCTATTAATGAGGGAGGTGGCTGTTAGAGCTGCTTCCCAATAATGTTTTGGTATATTATGGTGAAAGAGAAGAGCTCAAATAACAGCCAAAAGGTGGCCATTTTTCATCTGGGCCACTCCATTCTGTTGAGGAGTGTAGGGACGAGGATTTATGAATGACACCTTTTTGTTGAAAGAAAACATAGAGTTAGGTTGAAAAAATCTCTAGCATTATCAGATCTAAACCGTTTTATTTCCATCCCAAATTGAGTTTTAATCATGTTGTAAAATATAGGAAATGCACGAATTACTTCTGATTTTGTTTTCAACAAATATAACCAAACCACCCTTGTACAATCATTCACAAATATAACAAGCCATCTTGCCCCAAAAATATTGGAAACATTTGATGGACCCCAAATGTCACTATGAATTAAAGAGAAAGGAGAATCAGTCCTTTTATTGGATAGAGGAAAAGACACTCTTTTATGATTTGCAAGTTCACACACAACACAATTAAAATGTTCAAAGTCAAGACCTTTGGCTAAATCAAGAAACATTAACTTGAGAGTGAGAAAAGAGGGGTGACCAAGTCTATAATGTTGTAACCACATCTTATCTTCGTTGGATTGAGCTAGGCATGACATGAGGGGAAGAAAATCCTTCTTGTCACCTGGTTCCTCGAGGTAATAAAGTCCCTCTCTAGCCCCTAGCAAGCCCAACCATCCTCTTCTTGCCCTATTCATGTATCTCAGAGACATCTCAAAGACATTAGAATAAAAAAATACACTGCAATTAGTGTCTTCAATAAGTTTTTGAATAGATATAAGATTAGCAAACAACTTAGGAGCATGAAGAACATTCTTAAGGGTTAGATGCTCATTGAGGAGAACATCTCCTTGGCCGACATCGGTGGTAAGAGAGCCATCTGCCATTGTGATTTTTCTTGAGCTAGGACAAGGGTTATAGGAAATAAACAAGTGTGTTATTCAGTTTTTCTTTGAGTGGCTGGAAGATTAGAGGGACTCGGACATGTCTATTTGAGGTTAAATGTGTGGCAGTGGCAGTTAGGTAATATAGGATAATTGTATGTTATATTAAGTGAGGGGTAGTTAGGGAAATGTCTTGATTATTTCTCCCTTTGTAACTCACGCCCTAAGTCTATAAATAAGAGGCCCCTAAGTCTATAAATAAGAGGCGTGGGGTAAACTGTCAGGTACGTGTGATTGATTATTCTCATTGATTGTGTGCGAGAGCTGTATTGTAAGAGAAAGCTAGAGAAGATAGTCTTGTAATCTCATAGTGAGAGTTCTTGTGTATGTGTATCAGTGCGTGAAGGGATTGTACAAGTGATAATCTTGTACTGATTTTCATCAAGATTTTAGTGAATTGCTCTCTCTAATCGGAGGCTGGATGTAGGATCGTTTTATGCGGTCTGAACCAGGATAAAAGTTGGGTGTTTCTTGTGTGGTTTGCATGTTCTTTCTTTAATCTTTTCAATTCTATTCTTGTTATATTTTTGTATTGAATTAAACTAGTGTGTGTAAGCGTGTTTTGAGTGTGAATTTGGACTTGAATCGAGGACTGCCAGTGCTCCCAATTATAACAGTGTGGATAAGAGGTCATGTGGTCTGAAGCACCTAAGTCTAGGACCCAACAATTTTGGTGCAAATTTTCTGAAGCATGTAGGGAAAAAAAGGAGGAAGAAGTACCTGTGAGAGCAAGAGAGCTGGTACCTTTTTCTGCCTTCTGTCTAGGGACCCCAAAAAACTCCTTAGCCTTTCAATTTCTGCCCTGTTGAGCTCAAAGGTCTCTCCTCCTTGTTTTGAATCCCTTGATTCGGATTGCTGGCCACTGACTGCCATATAGGCCTGTCCTTGCTCTTTGCTCCTTTCTGGTCCTCCTTTGGGTGGCTTTCCATGAAGCTTTCTTTCTGATCCAATGATCTAGGCAAGGAGTTGTTCATCAACTAATGCACATATGTTTGTGGTTCAAGGAGTTTCTAGATGGTCAGTACAATTAAATATCTGGTTATCTTTTTCCAGTTCCCGTCTATCAGGATAAATATGAGAGTGGACAGTCTGCATATACTTGACCCATTGCTTTTGTTCTTTGGCTTTCAGCTGATCTAAGTTATCATATGTCATACCTTGTGCTGGAAGAAAAAGGCCTTTCCCTGATAACCAATTCTTAATTGTTATAGATGGACCTTTTTTTGTTCCCTGATGAAGGAAGTATGGCTTAAATTGGTTGGTAATATGCCTGTGCCTATGAAATTTTGCATGAAGATTGTAATCTGCTACAGCCAGTCATCAGTCAAACTGGTCATTTTATTTGTTATGCTATTAATGTTGATAATGCAATTTGAATATTGTAAATCATGGAGTGTTTTTTTTGTTTGCTTCATGGATATAGAAACCATTGTTTTGTTCCATTCCCTTTTTCAATTTTTTTTAAACATCTGTGCTGTTCTACAACCAACAAGAAAAGTCATCTTAATGGGTGCTATGTTGAGATTGCTTGGTTCATCCAGTATTTATTGCACTAAATAGTGGAAGTTTCAGATTTCTAGTGTTGAGACTAGTAAATTGTATAAGTGAAAGATGTAAGTATTCATAGGATTTGTGCTAGAGATTCTCCATTCTGGTAGAAGTGCTTCACATCTCCCTCTTGCCTTTTACTGTGACAACAAAGATGATTGGATAGTCTTATAGATGTGTATTGATGTGTGTGAACTGGCAGTTGTGGTGGCTGAGAATAGGATTTGTTGCTGCCTGAATTAAGATGATTTGGTCCTTTTGAAGTCTCAGCATGGTTTGGAGTTGCAACTTCTAGGTTTTGGGAAGTTTAACTGGGTGATATTTCCTAGTTGTCACCCTCAATTCTGTACTTGCTATTTTCTGCTTATAATCCTTTTTTGTGGCACATTTCTGTGTTATATTTCTGACAGTGAATTGTTTAACTACTCTGTTGGTACAGACTCATATGCAGTGTGTACGCATGATTGTGATTTACGATGCCCAAGGTTTCTCTAGATCAATATTTCACACATGATCAGAAATATTGTTTCTTTTGGTTGTTTGAACTGATTCTTGTGAATTTGTTGCATAATGAAATAGATGGTTTGCCATAAAGGAATTGATTGCGTCTGAGATGTGTTTATTTGCTCATATTTTAGAGTGAGGAAGTGTATTGTTCTGTTAAGAAGATGTTTCAGGATGAGCCATTTTCTTATAAGTAGATCTCCCTGGTGGTGCCCATTTCTTTCTAATATTCAGTATGGGTGCATACCTGTCTTCATGATGTAATAGAATCCACATATTTCTCGGATTTGAGTTGCATATATGGTGCAAACATGTTGATTGTATAACATATCACCATTTTTTGATTTTGAATTAAAATCAAGTGGCACCATGGAATAACTTAGGGGTGTGCCACTGGTCTGGACAGGGACTGGAAAGCTTTTAATTTGAAGACTGAAGGTTGGACCAGACTGACACAGTCTGGTTCAGCCTGGTCTGGTCCAACAAATTAATTTTGTCCTTGTTTAATATGAATTTAAAATATATACACATGCACACACATTAATATATACATGGATCCAAGCAAAATGAACAATAACTTAGTATTCAATTTTTTATTCAACAAAACAATTCAACTTCAAACATATATACTAAGTAAAATATATATATACACACACTTGGTTAATGGTCTAGACAGGGACCGGACCAGAAACAGGAAATTGCCATCTTCTGGACCAAAGACCGGACCGGGATGGTTCAATCTTGGACCGGACCAGTGTTTTCGGTCTGGTCCAGTCTGGTCGGGACTGAAATTTGCACATCTCTACCTGAAACTGTGATCAAGAGGGTGCTGTGCAGTGAAAGTTTCTAAATATTCCAGATTGAGGGTTTAACATGTTCATACTTCATGTATTGGCTTTCCAATCTGGATGAGAGCATGCTAATTCTGCCATTTTTAGGTAAGAAATTTGTCTTTATTGGCCCCTTGACTAGGTTTTCATGCTTGATTTTTTCTTTTTTCCTTGAAAAAAAAAAAGAGTTGGATGCTTTATGGTAAATGTAGGCAGTTTAGCAAAATACTATTTCTTAATTGTTGATGATATCATGTGGCTGATGTCTATGTTATGGATTGAATTTTCTTTTTTAATGTTGAAATAATGTTTCTTTCTTTGTGTTTGTGGTTTTTGAATGTTATATTCATATTTGCAACACTCTCTCTCTCTCTCTCTCTCTCTCTCTCTCTCTCACTCACACACACACACACACACACACACATGTGCGTGTGCGTGCACGCACTCAGTGGTGTTATATTTATTTAAAACATGTTTCTATGGAGTTTATGTATTCTTCTGGTTTTGTACTTGATGAGTAATATTTGACTGACCTATCTTTGTAAAAAAGGATATTTGATTAGATTTTCCTTCATTACCCCGATAGGCTAAATTGTTTGTCCCAACCTGGTGGGATTAAGGCTTGTGATTGTTGTTGTTGTATTTTGCATCATAAATTGTTTTAGTATAATATTTTATTGCCTAAACTTTATGACATTGCCAAGATATGTTCTTGTGATTTGAGTGTGGTTGTAATTAATCTTCTGTAAATTGATCTATTTCACCAATTTCACCCTTCAATTGGTGTCAGACGCAGCCAGCCATAGACCTGCTATGTTCAGTTTTTATTCAATTAAACATGTTCAAGATATTGCATTGCAAATCAATTATTTAAAATTAACTATGTTCAGTCTTTATTAGTTGGACCCTTGTCAATTGTCTACCTTTGATGTGTTGACATTCTTGCAGTCAATTTCCTCCAATCATTATTTGCTCGTCTCTCATGGCAACTGTAACTATCATTTTTTTTTTTTTTTTTGAAAACGAAATTTGGAACCTGTCTGGTTTTCAACTGATAATTTGTTTTGGCAACATAATGTTCTAAAGTAAATTGTCAACGATAACAACATTTCAATATGACATAATTCATAGTTCTCGATAAAAGTATTAGGTAACTTTGAAGCTTTTTGACCTCGTGATTTCATTTGTACTTCATCCAAGCCATATAATTCATTAATTGCTATTAAAAGTTATCCAAGCTATATTCCTTTTGAGGTTTCACTTAAATAATTTGTTCACATGTGAGAGAACAAACCGATGCTTAAGCTGGAAGCCTGGTACCCATTTTGCTTTCCAGCATACCCTTTGAATGTAATATCCAATCCCTTTTATTTAGTGCATCTGGTTGCACGTTATAGATTCTTGAAAGGATTCTGTTGTCTTTTTGTTGCATTAATTACAAATAAATAGATAAATATGCAACTTTTGCAGGCACTAGATTGATTGCTTGGTTAATTTATTCTTAAAATACTTAAATATTGGCACAATTAATATTTTCCCCCATTAACAAGCTGGTGGGTTCACTTTTTCTTGTTGAATGTAAAGAAATTGAATAGATTCATAAGGAATTTTGCTGGCAATAAATGTAAAGAAGTATCTTGGCACTCTGGTAGATTGAAATCGTCCAAAACCTGTTTTTCTCAACACTGAGTAGTTGAGTCATTCTTCTCTAGTAAGACTGATATTTGGTGATTTTGTAGGTCATGGTTGAAAGAGATACTGGTCGTCCTCGTGGATTTGGATTTATAACCTTTGCAGATCGCCGGGCTATGGAAGATGCAATCCGAGAGATGCATGGTAGAGAAGTTGATGGTCGAGTCATCTCAGTGAACAAAGCAGAGCCAAAAGTGGGTGGTGAAGATCCTGCCTATGGCTATGGCAGGGAACACATATCAGGTGTTAGGGACAGTTATAGGGGAGTGGACAAGCCAGCAGGGTCATCTGACTGTTTCAAGTGTGGGCGTCCAGGCCATTTTGCAAGAGAATGTCCTTCAGTTGGTGGAGGCAGCGATCGTTTCTCCTCACATTCTAGGTTTGGTGGTGGCAGTGGCCATGGTGATCGATTTGGACTGGACCGTTATGATGATCGCTTTGATGGGGGACGCTATGGAGACAGGGAGCGTTTGGATACCAGAGAAAGCAGGTACGGAAGCCGTGATCGTTACAACGACAGGTATCCACCTGGAGGTGATCACTTTGCTGGTGATAGGTATGCGGAGCGGGAGCCTCAAAATGGGTATGGGAAGGACAGATTTCTTAGCAGGGATGGAGGTCCTAAAAGTGCCAGTAACAGATACGGAGGTGGAGGGCCGGCAGGAGCAGCGCGTTATGACAAAGGAAGTTATAGGGACAGACCGGGTCCTTATGACCGCCCAAGAAGAGGAGGTCATTCATCTTACAACAGATACTGAGGCATTATTCCATTACTGTTCCGGTTCATTGAGGGATGTATGTTTAGTTCAGCTGCTCAGTACTTAAGAATTCCAACAGGCAGTTCCTCCTTTGCTGCAGGATTGATGACAATCAACTGCAAGCTTACATTGCTTTTCTTTTGCTGATCAAGAATTATGTATGTGAAGATTTCTATTAAGCTTGTTCCTTTTTTACTCGGTTTTCAAGCACTCGATACAGGAAACCGAAAGTAGATCATGCCTTATTTAGAATAGCAACTGGGAATTGCTGGAATTATGTGGGAGCTGCTATTAGATTCCTATCAACCGGCTCTTACTGCATCTGGTTCAGGTATCTCCCCAAGATGATTTTGTTGACGTAGTTTGCTGGCCGTTTCTGTTTATTTTTGTTCTTGGAAGTGTCAGCCATAGAGAAATTGACTGTCGGGCTAGAATTCACATGACCGACTTCATATGCTATTGGAACTGTTAGCCTCGTAACATATGTGATCTGTGAAGGAACTGTTGTGCTGTCCATATGTACCAGTTGTCCGTGTTGGGGATATGAGATGACTTGGTTCCATGAGTGGGAAAATGCATTTTGGCACTGTCTTGTCATTCTGTAGATTTCTGCAAGGTCATGACAGGATCGATAGATGAAGGGTCCAATGAGACCTTGCTCTCAGCAATGCTGTTCCACGGCAGAGAATGGTTCATTGAACATTATTTGGGTAAATGTGAACGTGGGAGCCGGAAAATATTGCTCACAAATTGTGTTGAACAAAACACCAATTGGACCAATCAGCAGCGAAGCTTGAGGAGCCGCCCCCATCTTTGATCGTTCCAATAAAGAAGATCCACTTGATGTTTAGGATGAGGGCTGTGTGTGTTGCTGCATTGCCTGATCTTCTGAATATCGTCTATAGTACTCAAATTAAAATATGGAGCAAACAAAAAACTGCTTGGTTCAACTTTGGGCTCCCAGTGCCAAGTCGGCAACAATGATCAAATGAAGACATAAATGACAAGATTGAATTGTCTGGATATCAATTATTTTTCTTTGCGCTTATCGACAACGCTGAGAGCTCAAGATGAAGGCTCCACTATTGAGTGCTTGGCACTGGGCCTCACAAGTCACAAGGCGTGCACCGGCCGATCACAAGTACCTTGAGAATTTTGATCCGTGTCTCGATTTTGTTTGAACATGCAAGAACTTTAGATTTGATGTTTTTTACCGCTGGGTTGAGATAAAAAACAATTAATGTACATGCAACTAAATTATGTAACTTATTTAAAAACTTAAATGTGTCCGCTACAAAAATAAGTAGTATTTTTGAGATCTTAAATGTGTGTCAAAATATATGTTAAAGCGTAATTCATTAGCAAACAATTAATAAATTGTTATGCCAAAGATCCAAACCCAGATTGATGCTAATTGAGTTCGAGAAACAGATTGGGACTCAAATCAAATTAAGTTAAATAGAAACATTTAAGAAATCAAGTTGTGCCTTCATTAGACGCAAAAAACAACAATTATAACAACTCTCACCACTGATGGACACCTCCTCGTTTGTAGGACTTATTTTTTCTAAAAAAAAAAAAAAGAAAAAGTTATCTAGGGTTGGAATGAATCCATAAAGGCACTGCAGTTGTGAATAGAATAATAATAACTGGGATTCCTTGATTGCTCCTTGCCTCTTTTTGCCTAGGCGAACAATTAAGAGATATGCTATTTGTACAATTAAATGCCCACATGTTTCAGATTTGCAATTGCAGTTAGAGTTGGGGGCACTCTCCTTCTTCCAGGGAAAGAATTCACTGTCCAATTCTACGAATTCAACCTAATCCAGAAAGTCAAGTCAACCCAACCCAACCCGACCCGACACGACCCAATCTCCACAGACTAGCTAGCTATATATTCACGGACATACCCTTCTCTGCTCTCTAACCTTTCCCCACTCATCACTTATAATCCTTTCTTCCCACAATCATGGTGGTGGCACCTTTCAGTGGCGCCGCCGCTGGCGGAAACTTGAGGAGCTTCGGCCTCCAAGTCCTCACCGGCCGGTGGTTCATGGTCTTCGCCTCCCTCCTCATCATGTCCGTCTCTGGTGCAACCTACATGTTCGGCCTCTACTCCAGCGACATCAAATCTTCCCTGGGCTACGACCAGACCACTCTGAATCTCCTCAGCTTCTTCAAGGACCTCGGCGGCAACGTTGGAGTTCTATCCGGCCTCATCAACGAGGTCACGCCGCCCTGGGTAGTGCTCCTCATCGGCGCCGCCATGAACTTCTCCGGCTACTTCATGATCTGGCTCACCGTCACCGGCAAACTGGCCAAGCCCAGCGTCTGGCAAATGTGTCTCTACATCTGCATCGGCGCAAATTCCCAGTCCTTTTCCAACACCGGCGCTTTGGTCACCTGCGTCAAGAACTTCCCCGAGAGCCGAGGAATCGTTTTGGGCCTCTTGAAAGGCTTTGTCGGACTTAGCGGCGCCATTCTGACTCAGCTTTATCATGCTTTCTATGGCGACAATTCCAAGTCTCTAATCTTGCTCATCGCCTGGCTGCCCACCGCCATTTCCTTCATTTTCCTTCGGACCATTCGGATCATGAAGACTGTTCGCCAAACGAATGAAGTCACGGTTTTCTACAATCTTCTGTATATCTCTCTCGGCCTCGCCGGGTTCCTCATGCTCATAATTATCGTTCAGAATAGGGCCAGCTTCTCCAGGACCGAATACGGCGCCAGCGCCGGAGTTGTGCTGGTTCTTCTCTTCGCGCCGCTTCTTGTAGTCGTGCAAGAAGAGCTCAAGTCATGGAAGGTCAAGAAACAAGTGTTGAATGGCTCGAGTTCTCAGGTATAATATAGGTTTAATTCATTCAAAACAATGCTATATATATATATATATATTGTTTTTCCTTCTTATAGTACGTCAATTCTCAGGTACAAGTAGTCACTGAGAACCCACCAACACCGGCGGTGGAACTGGAGCTACCGACTCCGCCTGCCGGAGACCTAAAAAGCCCGAAAAAGACTGATTCTTGCTGGAGCAATGCATTCCGTCCGCCGGACCGAGGAGAGGACTACACCATCCTACAAGCAGTCTTCAGCATCGACATGATAATTCTCTTCGTAGCCACGGCATGCGGGGTCGGGGGCACGCTGACAGCGATAGACAACCTGGGCCAGATCGGCCGGGCCCTGGGCTACCCCGCCTCCGCCGCCACCACCTTCATCTCCCTCGTGAGCATATGGAACTATCTCGGCCGGGTCGCCTCCGGCTTTGCCTCCGAAATCTTCCTATCCAAGTACAAATTCCCTCGCCCCCTGATGTTCTCTCTCGTGTTCCTCCTCTCTTGCTTCGGCCACCTCCTCATCGCCTTCGGCGTGCCCAATTCGCTCTACATTTCCTCCATAATCATTGGCTTCTCCTTCGGAGCTCAATGGCCGCTGCTCTTCGCCATCATATCGGAGATTTTCGGCCTCAAATACTACTCCACTCTGTTAAATTTTGGCGCCGTGGCAAGCCCGGTTGGAATGTACATTCTCAACGTGAAGATCGCCGGCCGGCTTTACGACCAGGAAGCTCTGAAGCAAATGGAGGCCAAGGGTCTGAAAAGGCACGCCGGAGAGGACTTGACGTGCATTGGCGTGGAATGTTACAAGAAGGCTTTCATTGTCATCACTGTTGCCACGCTGTTTGGGTGCGTTGTCTCGCTGGTTTTGGTGCTTAGAACGAGGAAGTTCTACAGAGGTGATATATATAGGAAGTTCAAAGAGCAGGCCGAGGCGGCGGCGGGGGCGGGGGCAAATGGGGTAGTGCAGCTAAGGGAGGTGGCTTCCGGCAGCGCCGTGGCTGGCTCTGCAAGCACAAACCCTGACGGCGCCACTGCTGGAATCCCGTCTACCGCCGCCAAGCCCCACGAAAGAAAATGATGACGACAAGTTGATTAGTAACTTACTTTTTGGTCTTTTGCTAAAGGATTTGTGAATTATTGGAATCCTATGTAACACTACCACTTACTGCATATTTCCATCCCAATAATTACAGAAAGAACAGTTTTACATCTTATTTTCATTGAAGCCATTAATGTCGGCATCCGCATGATTTGACCTGGGCTGGCCACCTCTTGCTGTGAACCCCATCCACTGCTACGGAGCCCTCATTGTAAAGGTGGTCAAGCAATATATAAGCCTTGGTGTTGGCTAA
Organism: Diospyros kaki; assembly: GCA_036245055.1. Classification (NCBI taxonomy): domain Eukaryota; kingdom Viridiplantae; phylum Streptophyta; class Magnoliopsida; order Ericales; family Ebenaceae; genus Diospyros; species Diospyros kaki. The sequence continues at coordinate 40,835,491 of BSEG01000009.1, forward strand.
AGCGAAAGTAGCTTTCACCTAAAAACTTTTTGTTGTCATATATATAAAAAGTGTTCAATATATATTATAAAATATCACAAATCTCGTGGGTATGTATTCTATAGTATGAAAGGCCACAAACCTCGATCCCGCGTAGCAACTTAATCCGACATCGGTACAATAATGACGTGTGGGGCATTAATCTAATCTTATTAGATACAAACAAAACCTCTTATCCAAATCAACCAAAATGTGATGAGGTTTTAAATTTGGACATATCCTGGCAGCAGGAGGCAACAGTACCGTGCGGCCGTTGCAAAGCTCTGCTGACTGCAGCCATATCAAATGGAGATGGCGGTGTTGCCCAGTTGCTTGCTTCATCAGTTTGGGCATTTTCTGTGGGGTGGGTCCCCTCCACATGACAATATTTGGCAGATTTGATTAATTATATCACTGTCCTCCGGCTGGACCTGCCAAAGTGCCAACTTTCCTCCTTTCAAGACCCATCCACCCCCACCAGGGCCACCACTATAAGACAGCGCGCCACAGCGAGAGTCCCGCTAGCCATCTCACATCTGTCTAGCTAGGAGAGGAGACTCAGATGATGGCCACGGTGTTCTAATCTATGTTACATAGAAATACTTTATCGGAGTCGTTTTCTCGTTTCGAAAACGTTTTTAAAACGTTTTTTATTCTTATTTCAGACTCTATTTATGTCTATTTTCTCAAAAGAATATCTATTTCTATATTTTTATTTTCTATCAAAAATATTTCCTATTTTCGTCCCCAACATAGGTTCTGATTCCCCCTTCCTTCCATATTCTTCACAACAGCCAAGAAAGCATCTCTCTTTGGCAATTAGATGATTCATTCATATCCTCCAATTTTCTCGAGAAAATATATGCTATTCTATTGCATGCATCTGTCCTTGAAGTTGGGTCAGCAGGCCTTCTTCCAAGTATTTTTTTTTATTATTATTATTATTCCATGCAAACTGTTCAACGCTTCCATTATGATTCCATCCAATTCTGATTATAAATGCGGTTAATGAGCCCCTAATCACGGAACTTAATCATAATCTACCGCACGTAAGAGGGGTCATTTTAAAATTTTATTAAATTTAACAAATGATAATAATATGTTTAAATTACGACCTTATTCTATGAAGTATGGATCTTAATCAGATCCAAATTATCCAATGGCAGGCTACTAATAGTAATTGTCGGCCGTCGTTTCATCTCGATGAAATCAATTCATCAAACTCCATGTAATTCTTAATAATTAGTATGTAGGGCCAAAATAAAAATGACTTTAATACATGAGCCCCCTCATCAATTCAATTAAAAAACGTCAAGATTTCATATTTAAATTATTAAAATTACTGCTTTTAAATTTTTATCAAAACGGACTATTAATGTGTGCATGAATGCACTCGTTCTTGTAAGTAACATGTTACGTGGATAATCGATTGACAATATTTCAATAGATATATTAGTTTGTTATGCTCTCTCAATAATTAAAAATATAATATTTAGTTCTTGATATGTAAAATGTCAAAATTGAGTATTTTAGTTATTAAAAATTATTATTTTAAGTCTTTATCTTGATACACAAAAGAGGATATAAATAAGAGAGTGAGAGAGTAATGGAACTGAGTTCAACAAAGAGAAATAATGGAGATTAGTTTTATCATATTTTGTGATTAAAACTAGAAAAAGATAACGTTTCTTGAGTTAGTGATTCAGAGATTTACGTATTTGGGATTTAGGATATTTTTTAAGTTATAGGTAATTTGGTTTTTTTTTATCAAGGTAAATTTTAATTTGATGTGTCTCGTTAGTGGGTTTTTTTTTTAATAACTTTACACTTTCTTTTTTTTTATGTGTATATTCTATGTGGTGTAAATAATAACTTTGTTTACTATCAGTTAGAGTAAACATTTAAAGTAATAATTTTTTAATAGTTGAGGCATTGAATCTTAACGTTTTACACATCAATGATCAAATACTATAATTTTTTAATTGTAAAAAGAGTGCAACAAATCAATCAAGCTATTCAAATATTATCAAATGGTCATTCGCATGGAGTGTCACTTGTAAAAACGGATGTATTCATACACACACTAATATTCTATTACAATAAGAATTTAAAAGCAACAATATTTAATAGTTGAGACACATAATTTTAATATTTTACATATCAAAGACTAAACATCATTTTTTTTTTTAATTTTCGAAGAGGCACAGTATGTATTAAAACAAATAAAAATTATATTCTTATGACAAGGACAACTAATCTTTATCTAATCTGTATTTCTTAAAAAACTCAATTTATTAGTATTTACGATCAAACATTATCTTTATTAATATTAGTTTAGGACACAATACAACATATTATAATGCATCACAAACTAATGAGAAATAGCCTTCATACTAAATGCTTCTTCTAGAAAACTGAGGTCCACATCTCTTTTGTGAGTCTCATGGCAATGTGGACAAAATATGGGTGCACGAGGGGCAGGACCAGTTTCTTAGGCTATGCTTTTTATCTAATATTTTATTATATTATAAATAAATTATTTTTTATTTTAATTTTTTGTTAAAAATTAGGCATATTCCAACCACACTTCTTATTCTTTTCTCTACTTTATTTATTTATTTTAATAGACTTCAATTTTATTTATTTTATCTTATCTATAATTTTTATATATACACAAAATCAATAATCAAATACACAAAATAAACAGATACATACATAAACAAAATTAATAATTAAATACATAAAATAATCAAATACACACATACACAAAATCGATAATTAAATATACAAATTAATAAACCAAATACATAATATCAATCATCCAATAAAAAATTTCTCTCAAATCTCACAATCCCATTTTTTGCTCGATGTGCTCCTCATTGAAGAAGAAGACGACAACATTGTTCTGCTCATTGTTGTTTGTCTTCGCAGTCACCTTAGCTAGTTATTACTGCCATCAAATTTGGTGTCTGTAACTCATCTGTCACGTCTGTAACTCGTCTTTTCTAACTATCTTCGCCATATTTGCTATCGTCACCTCTTCAACGTCTCTTCTCCGACAAATTTCGTCTTCGTCTTCCCCTGCAATGATTCTTTCTCTTTCCACATTGATGGCCATTGACAGTGGAGGACAGATAGTGTGGGAGATTTCGATCACCAATACTAACGAAGATTTTCAAGGTTGTCAAATTTTGACGAGGGAAATTGGCAGTGACAAGGACGGTTCAGGCTGCAAATCTTGATTTGGCACCTCAATTTTTGCATTAGCGAGCAGAATTTTCCACCATTGGAGATAGCCTTAGGCGCACCTACCTCTTTGCCACTTTAAAGTCCAAAGCAGAGACCACAAGATTCTCGTATTGCAGCCACGTGATATGCGTGGGTTCTTTTCACTTTCTCCATTCCTAAGAACATCTTTGGAATCAATCTAACTATTATTCCCTTCGTGATTCAATGTTACCGAGCATTTATCCATTTGTTCTTTTTGATGAGTAATGGACTCTCTCACTCTCTTGAGTGCACGAAACGGCTCCAAATTCGTCCCCATAATTTGGTGCCATTTCAGATGCAATCGTAATTGTGATGATCCTTCATTCTGGCAGTCCCTTTCCAATTAGTTTTAAGACATACAACCCCAATTATTGCACCTGCATTTGGGGTTCTTGAGTCAATCTGGAAACCCAAGCCCAATTTTAGGTCAAGAGAGCATTGGTGAAGGGGACTTGTCCTTACCCATTCTTTCAAACTTTGGCAGGGCCTAATCCTATCCTATTGAGGTTGATTCTTGACGAATGCTTGGTTACAAGCTATCTTTTTGGTAGGTGAGACCAGATAAGATATGATTTGTCATAATGTTTCGTTTTACTCTTTTGTACATTTCGATCATATTTTTTTAATAAAAAAAATAAAAATTATTTTTTATCTTAATTTCGGCTTAATTTTGACAGGTACTTGTAAAGATAACTAACTATTATCAATTCCTAATTTTTTTAATGCATATAGAGTATATTTATTATATGTACATAATAATTTATAAATTTTAAAACTATAAATAATTTATTTTATAATCTTTTAAATTTAATTATAATGCAATATTGTAGGTAAATCTTCATTAAAATCATATCTCAATCATTAGTCATGATGTTGAGTGAAAAAAAAAAAGAAGAAAATTTGTGTTAGAGAAAAAGTCACGTTATTAAAATCACGTTGGAAGTTAAGATTTTATCAGTTTACGATTCGATTTAGAGATTTAGATAAAATATATCTACAAATTTTTCAAAGATAACTAGGGTCAAGGAATGAAATTTAATACGAAAATTATTTCTCAAGTTAAATAAGAATAATCACTACAAGTATAATCTCAAATAAACATGCCAAATATTAGAAATTTCAATCTCAAATATACATGTAAACAAGATGAAGTTGAAATTAGTCCAATGACTTCTCTCTTATTGTTTTGTGCATTGAGCTCATTGGGCCACGAGTGGCTTGCTACGGTCCAATATTCAAGGCCTTTTCAGACCCAGTTGGGCAGCTGAAGGAATGGGCCAAGCGGGGTCGAACTTGTTACTGCAAGCCCAATTTTTATATAAATGGATCAAGTCTATAAATTTTAGTTAATTAATTATTTTTATTTATGATAATATATATATTTTTTAAATTAACTATTGGATTAGCCTCAACCCAAATTGGGCCCCAACCAAGTTTGAAGATCCCACAAAGCATGATAAGTGAGGTGGATGGATGGGCTTGGAGCAAAGTCCAATCCAGGCCTTGGGTTGAATTTTTCCGAACAGCGTTAAATGCAAGTGTCCCACTCCCGCTCCCACCTCACCTTTCTCCCTCATCCCTTGTTGATACGATCATACGAGAGAGGCCACGGATCTGAAATTTCCCTTCATTGGTTGGGTGACTTTGACTCTTTCCCCCCGAACTTCACCTTCATTGGTCCCTTGACTTTGATTTTGCATTAAAACTTTGTTCAAAACTAATTATATACTCCAATGATTGGCATAGTATTTTGTTTCTAACGGTGGATGTATGAGAGCTGGTGTTTGTAAAATCATGGCTTTTGTGTGGCCACTGGCGAAGCTGAGATCAATGTCTTAAAAAGAAAAGAAAGCTAAGTGGATAACGATATAATAATAATTATGCAACTTGAACTGGTGAGGTGAACTGGCCATAATAAAAATCTCAGATTAATGAGAAAATCCAGTATAAGGTTAAAGGAGCGTATATTTTGAGTTGACCATTTGCAATTGTAAGGATTCGACTTCATTGCCTGTCTCTCCGGTATCCCTACCTCTCTCTGTCTCTGTCTCTCTCAAAATAAATATAGCATATGTCCTTGTATCATTTGGGTGATAGCCGGAGAAACCCTTCGCCACCGGTCAGCCGTTCTTCAATTCGGCGATAGGCCGCCCGGGGGTGGGGTGCTCCGGTCCCGCAAAGCTCAAGTGTCTGCCAAATTCAAAACCCCAACGGTATAAGTCCTCTCCGCGTCCGGAAGTAGGTGTTTATTATTGTGCTTTACTCTGTAGCTGTAGCGAGGTCAATTCAGTCCCGACGACCCCAAACATTGCCCAAAATTGAGTCTCCTGGTTTTTTTCGGTGATTGCTCTCGGGGACTTCGAAATCTGTGCCCTACTTTGATGATTTGATTGGTGCCTTGTACAAGTTCTAGGGTTAGGGTTTACTGGATTGATATGTTCAACAAAATTATAAAGCGCGGGCAACGGAAGTCTTCTAAATCGGACGGCGCAGATATCGGGTATGCCCCGCCGGGGAGTCGGAGCGCCGGGTCAGTTTCGACCTCGAATGTGGTCGTAAACCATACCTCTAGGGGCGGCCCGGCGGCGGTTAATTCCGCCGGAGCTGCGATACGGGCTGCTTCCCTGCCGTCGGGGGCAATAGAGACCCTCCCTATGTTCAGGGACGTTCCCGTCTCTGAACGACAGTACTTGTTTCTTAGAAAATTGCAGATTTGTTGCTTCCAGTTTGATTTCTCTGACACCCTGAACATGGTCAGAGAGAAGGAGATTAAGAGGCAGAACCTTGCGGAGCTTGTTGATTTTGTGCAGTCGGGTGCTGGCAAAATCTCAGAGAGTAACCAGGAAGAGATGATTCGGATGATTTCAGTGAATATATTCCGCAGTTTACCACCAGCTTCCCATGAAAATACAGGTTCAGAGAACACGGACCCAGAAGAGGATGATCCCTACCTCGATCCAGCATGGCCCCATTTACAGCTTGTGTATGAGCTGTTTTTGCGATATGTTTTGTCATCCGACACCGATGCTAAGCTTGCCAAGCGGTACGTTGATCATTCTTTTGTTTTAAAACTACTTGACTTGTTTGACTCGGAGGACCCTAGGGAGCGAGAATATTTGAAGTCAATTCTCCACAGGATATATGGGAAGTTCATGGTGCATCGCCCATTTATCAGGAAAGCAATCAATAATATATTTTACCGCTTTATATATGAGACAGAGAGGCATAGTGGTATCGGTGAGCTTCTGGAGATTCTTGGGAGCATAATTAATGGGTTTGCTCTGCCAATGAAAGAAGAGCATAAGTTGTTTCTTGTTCGGGCTCTTATACCACTCCACAAGCCTAAGCCATTAGCATTGTATCATCATCAACTCTCGTATTGCATTATTCAGTTCGTAGAAAAAGACCATAAGTTGGCTGACACTGTTATAAGGGGTTTGTTGAAATACTGGCCGGTAACCAATTGCCAGAAGGAAGTTCTCTTCCTTGGGGAGCTAGAAGAGGTGCTGGACGTAACACAAGCTGCAGAATTTCAGCGCTGCATGGTTCCTCTTTTCAGACAGATAGCTCGTTGCCTCAACAGCTCTCATTTTCAGGTTTGGAGAAACTTTTAAACTGTTGAATTGATATGATTTCCTTGCACCTGGATCCTTTTTTTTTTAAACTGTTGCTTCATTAGTTACAGCCTGTGGAGTCAACAAAATGATTTGGTACCTGAATCTTAGGGTCAGAAAATAGATTATTGTCTTTGTATATTTGACAATTTTAAAATTACTGAATGTGAAATTTTTACCGTCTGAGATCCCTATTGGGCTTCAGCTGTTATGCATTCCCATTACTTTCTTATTCCTTTTTGGCTGGTTGTGACAAATGGTAGTTATTGACTAATTTTCTTCAGTAATATGCACAAAATATATCAATTTTGTTTCCATTGCATTTTTTTTTATTTGCTTGGCTGGTCATAAGACTGTAGTGACCACAGGTTTTGTTAGTTGGTAATTGGGTATTATTTGATCTAGTTTTACACTTTAGCTGGAAATAGTAGCTGACAAAAACACTACAAAAGTTCTCTTGTTGTAGGTAACATTTCTTATGCCCATATCTTGGGAAGTGGAATTAAAGGTAGTTAAAGCACTTGGCTTAAATTATTGATGCATAATACTAATATATTGCTGTTAAAGTCCATCAAAGCAGAATAACGACTTAGGATTAATCATTCCCTATAGAAGCATAGGTTTTGGTGATGCAGTAGCAATTGCTGTGTTAAAGAAGATATGTTCTCTTTGGAAGCATAAAACTATAGGTTTTGGGGTATTTTGGTTTTGTTGGGAGGGTTTGTCTTTGTTGCTTGAGACACTGTTTCTTATTTCTTTGACTTTTGGCATATTCATTTTATTCTGTCATTTTAGTTGAGTGTTTGGGATTAAATTATAGAATTGTGGGCCATTCACATGCAACTATATAAGTGTTAGGCGATGTGAAGATTTGACCTCAGGATGTTTTACTAATATGATTTTATATTAAATTATTAATCATTAACTCCAAAAATTTAAGCCATTAGAGATAGAAGTATTTTATATTTTGAATTTTTTTACCTTATAACAATATTAATACATATACATATATATGTGTGTGTATTTTTCCTTTGGTAAGTTTTTATTTCTTTTGGAGATGGGCTAAAAATTTACTACTTAAATTTCACATATGAGCCTGATTGGCATAAGAAACTTTTTACTTGGATTGTTTGCCATTAGATTCAAGTTAACAATTTCTCCTTTTAGAAAATTTTGTTTCAACTTGCTACTAGATAGGTTGTGCTTGTGTGTAGATTAGACAGTTTTTATTGGTTTTTAGTTGAGGGTTCTTGTGTGAGTGGGCTAGTTGAAGTCTGGGGTGGTGCAGTTTTTATTGGTTTATAGTTGATGGAAGCCTTGAATGATGCACAATGTGTGTGCTGGCACTTGAATGCTTAATGATATTGCTTCGGGTGTAGAATAATGTGGGAAGACCACAAGTAAATAGTCTTTGATGCCTTCTGGAAAGCTACAGGGTGGGGCTGCCAGAGACAGGAAGGAAAAGACAAGATAGTCTGATTTTTTTGACAGATAATGGTGGCTTGAATGTTCTACCAACAGAGAGTTCTAAAGATTATTCAAGTTAACATGGATAATTTGTCATGATGCTATGTTAGTGAATGTGACCTCATGAATCATGAAAAGTTAAACAGCCATAGTAGTAACACCATTTGGTCAAAGCTTATTGAACATTTGAATATGAATACGGGCTGGATCATAGTTGTCACAGGCACAGGCACACACTTATTCAAAATCTGTATAAAATACTTATGCATTATTATTTTCAATATATACCTATAAAAAGATAAATGTAGCAACAACAACAATATATCCAGCCTTTATTCCACTATGTGAGGTTGGGTAGATGAATTCTAGACTTCCATGTATTTTTGTTTTTTGTCATATCTTTATTTAGGCCCATACACTTCATATGAAACTTTAATGTCTCTTTCAAAATCTTCTTGGGTCTGTCTCTACTTCTTTTTTTGACTAATTGTTCCATTTCATCAACTCTCCTCACAGGAACGTCTCTTAGTCTTCTTCTCACATGACTAAACTATCTTAGTCTAGTCTCTCTCATCTTCTCCTCAGTTGGCACTACTCCTACCTTATTATGAATAATCTCATTTCTAATTTTATCTTTTCTTGTATGGCCGCACATCCATCTTAGCATTCTCATCTCCTCTACGCTCGTCTTTTGCTCATGCTGGTATTTGACTGCCTAACATTTTGATCCATATAACAAAATTGATCTTATAACTATCTTATAGAATTTTTCTTTTAGTTTTAATAGGATTTTACCATCACATAACACCCCTGATGCATTTCTCCATTTTAGCCAACTTACCTTAATTCTATGCGTGACATCCTCGTGAATTTCTCCATCTTTTTGAATCACTTATCCCAAATATCGAAAATGGTCTTTTCTTTGTATGATTTGGTCTTTCAATTTTATTATAATATCCTCCACTCTTGCATTCTTACTAAATTTACATTCCATATATTTTGTTTTTCTTCTACTTAATTTAAATCTCTTAGATTCTAAATTGTTTCTCCACAACTCAAGTTTAGTGTTCACTCCTTCTTTTGTTTCATCCACCAACACTATGTCATCTGCAAATAACATACACCATGGCTCCTCTGTTTGAATGTGTTTAGTGAGTTCATCAATTACTGAAGCAAATAAGTATGGACTTAGTGCAGAATTTTGATGCAGTCCCATTGTAACTTAATAACAAATAACTAACACTATATTAGTATAATAACAATTAATATTATTTCAACCCACTATAATAACTTAATAACAACTAATATTATTTCAAGAAAGTACTAGGAGTATAAAACATCAACATAAAGCAGCTTTCAAATTCAAGTTTCAACACAAGAGACAAATTCCTAAAATGACAAGCAAGTAAAATGGCATAAAATTTGCAAACACAACAAACCACAAGTAATTTTTGAGTTATAGTCTAAGTAAGATAACGAAACATTGAAAGAAATTGGCAAGTCACTGGAAAGAAAACTTAGTGAGAAAAACAAAGAGAATGATTGAAACTGGTCACCAAACAGTGAATAGAACAAATGAACATGAACAACCAACAAAAAGAATTCAATAAAACACAAACGAAAAGAAAAAATGAAAGAATAGTTGCCGGAGGTGGTTCACCTGCCTTAAGCAACACTACTGGTGAAAAGAGGTCACTAGAGGTAGGCCCCACGTGGCTTGTTTGTTGGTGTGTGTGACAACTATGACAAACCTTCAGCCATTGTTAACAGGATCACCTCTCTAATCTACACAAATATGCTTTCATATTGACAAGAAAACAGATTCTTTGATGATAAGTCAAGCTAAACCTTCTGGAAATAAAAAATATATGTATACCATACATGGAAGTCCATAAGAAATGTTCTTGTGATAGTTCTGAGACTCTTTTTGAGCCTTGAGGGAAGGGCCACTGCATGTTGACAAGACTCTTAAAAGATAGCTTATAGTTCACTAGTTCGCCAAATGCCTATATGATGGTAGATGGTTAGGCTTCTCTTGTAGAGTTATTTGGTAATAGGTTTTTCAGTTGCCATTTTCCTTAAAAAGAAAAGCTAAAGACATTTGGAAGCAATTTTCTTAATTTTCTTAAAACAAGAAGGTTTTTGGAGGAAAAAAAAAAAAAGAACAAAAAAGCTCATACAGAAAAAAGTACAAGAAAATTACTTTTCTATCTATTTTCATATTAAGGAAAGAGATAAAATATATTTCACATTTTCATAGGATATAATTTTGCCTTATGCTAAAAGTATTGCTATCATTTTTCTAAATTATGTTACTTTGAAAATGGATAATAAAAATCCTACTTTTCTTAAGCCATTACCAAACACTCCCTTGTATTGTTTTTTGCCTAATTTTTTTTTAATGTTTTTTAAAACCTTATTTTTCCCTTAAAAAGATAATGACAAAACAGAGCCGTAGTTCAAGTTACTGGAGCTGTTGTGGAGGAGATTTGTATGATGGAGACATAGATGGTGTCCACTTTGCATGGCAGATGGGGTACTTGGAGTTTGTAGTGAGTAGATCTCGAGTAGAGAATTTTTTGAGTCAAGTGGATGAGGTGTTAGTGACTTTTATTGCTTGTGGGGTACTCAGGAAGAGAATTCCTTTGGTCAAACTGAGAAGGTATTGTGAGTTTCCCCACAGGAAGTGTGTGGTATTGTATGCTGGTGAGGAAGTCCTGTTATATAGATGGAGGAGATTTTGTGCGAGTCTGTTGCAGAGAATTTTTAGCAGAGAGTTCTGTCAGTCAAGTCCTCATGGCAATATTCCATAAATAGGTCTCTTGATTGAAGCATGATGCTCAAGAGGAAGAGATTATGAAAATGGCGCTTCATGCTACATACAGTGGCATGAACATGTCCTTTACAAGGATGCATGTGGAGACAGATACAGAGTCAAACTGTTGATATTGAGACATGTCACTTGGGACAAAGGAAACAGATGTGCCGATACTCAATATCAGCAGTTTGCTCAATGAAAGCATTTGAGCAGGGGACACTATGTGATAAGAGGGAGAGAGAAACTTTTTGCAAAAAATTGCTCTCGGAATAAGATGATATTTATGTTTGTTAGCTTTTGCTCATCAATGATTTTGTTTTTGGGTAATTATAAGAATGTTTTCAGAGTTGCCACCATATAACATATTAACATGGTGCACTAAGTTACCTGTATGCCTATTTTGTCAACTGGCAACTGCTTGATGTCATAGCCTGAGGGCACTACTGTAATTAGGGGCTGGTTATGATTGTAACTAGTAGAGATACAAGGGTAATTAGGACTCTAAGCGCACATGACCACTTGGTCCTAACTGTCGAGAGTTTGTTAGGGAGAATTCTCTAGAAATGTAACTATCCTATAAATAAGATGATCATTAGAGAATGGGATCATGTGAGGATTATTCCACTAATATTTTCCCGCCTATTCTTCTATTCTTGTCTCTCTCTCGCTCTCTTTTTCTCTCTAACTCTCGAGTCTCTTCTCTCCCGCCAAATCCATCTCTTCCCCAATTACGGAAGAGACCTCTTGCTAAATCTCAAATTTGACATTTGGTATCAGAGTCGACGACTTGGCTAGAGCAATGATTATGGTTGAAGGTACACGAGTGAAGCAAATGGAATCCAAACTGGATGCCATTGAATTGGGAATGCGATAGAATCAAGAACAAGTGGAAGATTGTTTGGAAACGTTGGAGCTAGGGGTCAAAAACACTCAAGAGGAGATCAGTCGAAGCCAATCGAAGAATGCGACCAATTTGGATCAAGCCGTTAGTGGGATTATGGAGGAATTTGCTAGATTAAGCTAGCAATTAAGCCAGTAATTGGGTGTTGCCTTGAGCATGTTTGCTAGGTAGCCCAATGTTGGCCTACCAACGGACTTCCCTCCCAGGGCTTCATCGTCGCCAATTCTAACGATGCTGAGATCTAGGCAGAGACCTAATAATCAGATGGAAGTAAGGGATAGGGTGGAGGCAGAGGAAGATAATTTAACCCGAGGAGTTGGGGGAACCACCCCAATCTTCCAGGGCCACGGATGGACATTCCCGTGTTTGAAAGGGACATACCCCGATGGTGGATTAGGCGGTGTGAGCGGATATTCTACCAATACAGTGTAGCTGAAAGGGAGAAGGTGAACATGGTTGCAACCTATTTAGATGATATAGCAGATGCCTGGTTTCCAGAATTGGAGCCGAGGAAGGGTGGAATGGAGTTGGCCGAAGTTTGTGAATGGCCTTTGCAACTAGTTTGGGGAGAAGACTAAAACATATGTCATGGAGGAGTTCGGCAAGTTGAATCAAAAGAGAATCGTGGAGGAGTATCAAGTAAGATTTGAAGAACTTAGATCCCTCTTATCCTTATCACACCCATCCCTAGATGAAGCTTATTTTGTATCCAACTTCATGTCACATTCCTAGGGTTAGCTGGGATTGTGATAAGAATTAGGGGAGAATTAGAATTGAAGAAAGGGGGAAATCAGCAAAAAGAGGGAGAGGAATTAGAGAAGAAATGAGAGGGAGATTGGAGAGAAATCTTAGAGAGAAAAATGAGAAATTCAATATCAATTCAAACATATCTCCATCTGGTTACAATAGCCCTTTATATAGGCATATCAGATTGTATAACCACCCTCATGCTTCTAAGTAATTGCTAAAATATTTCCTAATAGTCCTATTACTATATTACCTCTTTAATGCTCCTTGGGTTATGGTAGTTTTTCCCTCCTTGAGAGAGTTCTTATTCCCAAGAACTTGCAGCAAGTAGCTATTGCTTCATCTAATTTCCGCATTTTCTATCTGATTTATCTTTCTTTCTTTCTCTCTCCTTCTAGGCCTCTTCTTCTTCCTTGTTCTTAAGTGTCCAAGATCAACTCCAGGCCTAAGTTGCCCCACTTCCATAGGAGAAACTTTATCGAATGTAAGCCCAATACAACCACCTCTTCCTATAGCTATCCAATCAATTTCGATCTTCCATTGAAAAACATGATCATCCACACCTTGCCTGATATGGTTAGTAGTTGGAACTTGGAGTCTAAAGGAAGAATTAACTGTATTCGTGACTTCCTTTGCTAGTTCATCCCCATCCCATACAAGTAAATAAGTTAAGCAATTGTCCCTAGTTGTAGTTATTGCATTTCCACCTAGCCCACTGGCATGTTCTATTGCAAAATTACTAGCAACATCCTAGAATTGCAGCAATGGCAAATTGCTGACTTGCCTTGGATACTTAGACGAGGGTTGCTTGTAAGCTTCAAAACTAGGTATTGCCATGACCCCAATTCCAGGAGTCGGTTCCTCTATCAATACAGTAGACAAAAACTTGAATTTTTCCCCTGGAGCAAGAACCACTAGAGCAGCTATAGTTTTGTTCCTTACTACCAAACTTTTGACTTCTTTAACTATCTCTCTCAGCTTCCCACCAATTATTAGCTATCCTTGAAATTCCTTACCCAATCCACACACCTTTACAACATTAGAAGATGTTTCCGTTGGGGATACATGCTTAATCATGCCATTTCCAGTGATAGTAAGGGACTCAATCTTCCTTGCCAACCAAACCCAGCCCTGATATTGCAGCTCACCAATTGAAATTTGAACAATTACAACAGCAAGTAACTCCTTCCCCAGAGCTGTTTCCCGATCATAGTCGTACACCCCATATTTATTTTCCACGATTTTCTCCTCCAATGTTGTTGACGTGTCCATCCCTACAATTGCCCCTCCTATCCGGACATGATGATTGCATTGGGAGGGATGAGAACGTTCCATAGATTCTCTAATGGCTAAAACAGGGGCCTCCATCAAGATCCTCACCCCCACATGATTTATAGCCAAATTCTGATCTAAGATACCCCCAGTCCTCTAGCCCATGTACGTAATGTGTCGGTCTTGACTTCCTGTCACTTCATCAATTACTTCCCAGTTTTCCTCTTGCAACCTTTTGGTAATTGCCCTTTGATGTATTAATTCTTCTTCTATCTTGTCAATCTTAGTCGGATAATTTTTTTCCAACTCCAAAAACTCCTGGCTGCCTCTTATTATCTCTATCATCCAGCTAGCTACATCATTCAGCTCTAGTTTTGGCCTTCCATGAGTATCATTTGGAACATCCTCATCAGTAACTTCTTTTTCAAAGGAACCAGTGTGTTCCTTTAATTCTCCTTTTGCCCACACACCCTGTACTAAACCCCCGCAAATGCTGCTATTGCTACCAGCATTGTCATTATCGTCACCTTTCTTGTCCATTCCACCTAGGTCGGTATACTTCTTCCACTCCGTATTGGAGGTAGGCAATGAATCTGCTTCCCGCCTCAATTTCTCCTTCAGTTGCTCCATTTTTGTTAAAACTCATACAATAATCATTGAAGTATTCAACAGAGAAGTTGTAATGATAGTTCTTAATCTGTATTATCGCAAACTCCTGCAGCTTCTCGCGGAACATACGGCCAAATTCCTCGCACTCTTCATGAATCCCACTGCTTGTTCCTTTGTCCCTTCGGCTAGACTCATTCTCAAACTTCTTTCCCCATGTTTGATTCTTCTGGCTACACTGCTCTTTATCCCTGTTGCTGCCAACTGAAAATGCAGGCTTCTTTGGCTGCCATTGAGGCTTCATTCCAACTGAAAATGAAGCATTCTTTTGTTGCAATTGAGGATCCCATGGTCTCATGCATGCTTTGCCCGTCATGGCAGAAATCTCTTGAGTCAGACAAGCCACAGGCCAATAACTCGAAGCGCTGTCCATCCTAAATCCCCACACTTCCCTTCTGTAACTGCCTCACCCAGTCACCTCTAAAATTGATCTAGTATGTGGCAGATTGCAGCCACTGTTCTACTTCAAGGTTAAGCCTATTTTAGGATCGAAAGAGGTCACACAATTACCACGACTTGGTTGGCCTTCTAGAGTCCCCTAGATCTCCATCAGAAGTGAGAATCGATCACTACAATGGTCACCTTTACAATCGAGATTGCTAGAGTCAAGGAACTGATCTAGATCGCCTGTTGCTCCCAATTTACGTAATTGCCTTTAATTTTCGAGAGTCAAGCTCCGCGCATCGGAATCAATTGGCCAAGTCGCCTTCAAATTTCCAAGCCCAAAGTATTAGCCGACAACCACCTCACATCAGCCTAGGAGAATCGCTCACCCAATCGCCGTCCAATGAGTCTCGAAATTCACTTGAATTTAGTGTCTTTGATCTACATTGAATTATCCATCAGAATCGACAAACGCATTGGATAACACCCTCTGGACTTGCTCGCAATCTACTCACGATCGCTATAACTTCCAGATTGCCAGACCTAGGTCTACTTCACGCCTTCACTACTCGTTGGACTCAAGTGATTCAATGATCGCCTCCCGCCGATTCTTTCTTTTCGCCCAATCACTAACCACGAGCTGGAGGACCATCACACTCTTTGAGTTCGCCTTGACCGACAAGTCCTCAGAATCCAATTACGGTTGCGGTAGGCTTTGATCGCTCTGATTTGCTTCTCTTTGATGCCTTAAGTTCCCTTTAAATCACTGTTCGACCAACTCCTTGGCCTAACTTTGGGCCTCGCTCGCTTATGAATCCGTCGATTCTGAAAATTGCTTGGTCAGATACGATTCAACTTCGCCTCTAATTTGTCACCTATTGTAGTTCGTCAAACCTCAATTTCGAGCCAATCGCTTGATCTCGATCACTCGGAATTGGCCTTGGTTAACAAAGAGAACCGCCGATCTCAATTTCCAGCCCTTCAAGTCGCCTTTGAAGTGAGTCTCGTCTTTGCCTTCAACAACTTGACTTGCTTCCCACACTACTACTTGAATTCGCCAGAAACGATGCGCAAATGGTACGCCAAGAGCTTCCAAGAATCGGTAGCTCTGATTCCAATTTGTCACATTCCTAGGGTTAGCTGGGATTGTGATAGGAATTAGGGGAGAATTAGAATTGAAGGAAGGGGGAAATCAACAAAAAGAAGGGGAGGAATTAGAGAAGAAACCAGAGAGAGATTGGAGAGAAATCTTAGAGAGAAAAATGAGAAATTCAATATCAATTCAAACATATCTCCATTTGGTTACAGTGGCCCTTTATATAGTTAGATTGCATGACCACCCTCATGCATCTAACTAATTGCTAAAATATCTCTTAATAGGCCTATTACTATATTATCCCTTTAATGCTTCTTTGGTCATGACACTTCATCAATGGGTTGGATGATTGGATCTGCCTCATTGTGAAGATGCTCTACCCTACATCAGTGGGGCAAGCAGCAGAGCAAGCCCACCTTCATGGGATGGCCTTAGAGGCTTTTGCAAAGAGACATTGGCTATCCCCTAAGGGAATTCAGGAAGAGAGTTCTTATGGGAGACATGGGGCCATAAGAGGGGTAATCAACCATGGCAGAAGAATGGACTGGCAGTGAGGCACCAATCAACCCCACCCGTAGCCAAAGCCTTAACTATGGATCAAAAGCGACAATTAGGGCTTTGCTTCCATTGTGGGGAGAAATTTGGGCCGGGGCATCTGTGTAAGAGGATGCTACTTACAATGGAAGGCCAAGGAGAAGAAAAAGTGGAAAATGAAGTGGAGGAAGAATAGGGAGAGTAGAATGATGGAGGAGGGGGGAAATATCTATGCATGCCTTGCAAGGACATGCCTCGGCTAGGGTATTGAAGGTGAGAGGAGTAGTGGGGAAAATGAAGCTTGTGGTGCTCATTGACAGTGGCAGTACTCATAGTTTCCTAGATGAGGAAATAACCACTATCTTATAATGTGAATTGCAAGAGACTCCCTCCCTATCTATTTTGATAGCTAATGGGAGCTGGATGACGAGCCAATACAGGTGTACATGATTCAGGTGGGTGATGAGTGGGCAAGAATTGTTAGCTGACTTGAGGATTCTTAGGTTAGGGAGATGCCACATTGTACTAGGGTTGATTGGATGCGGACAGTGAGTCCCTTAGTGTTTGACTTAAAACACTTTGGAAGTCACTTTTGATAGGGATGGTCAGAACGTTACTCTGGTGGGGTGTCAAGAGACGAGGGAATGCAATTTAGTATCGAGAAAGAGATTATAAAGGCTCTTGGAGCAAGGGGGAACATCTATAGGGCAGCTACATTCCATATATGCTCTAGAGACGGGAGTGGACTCAAGGGAGAACCATTTAGAGTCAAGTAGAGGCGGAGAGGACAGCCTATGCCCAAGGCCCTAGTGGCAACCGCCACTTAGGTACACTCTTATGAACCAATTCACCCATTGTTAATGGGATTTGAGGATATCTTTGCCACTCCCTCAACCCTTCTTCCCCCACATCGATTCCTCGATTATTCTTTTCACCTCAAACATAACAATGAACTAGTTAACCTAAGAGCCTACCGATACTCCCCTATCCAAAAAGATGAAATTGAAAAATTGATTAAGGACATGTTGGACAAATCCCTTATCCAACCGAGCCAAAGTCCGTTTGCTTCCCCAGTCCTTCTAGTGAAAAAGAAGGATTATGGATCGTGGAGATTTTGTGTAGACTATACACAATTGAATTCTCTAACTGTCAAAAACAAGTTCCCAATACCTGTTATTGAGGACATCCTTAATGAACTTACAGGGGCCTCAATCTTTTTTAAAATTAGACCTTACCTCAGGGCATTATTAGATTAGGATGAACCCCTATGACTGTCCTAAAAAAGCCTTTTGGATCCACCAAGGACACTATGAGTTCTTGGTAATGCCATTTGCACTCACTAATGCACCTGCAACCTTCCAAGTCTTAATGAACCATATGTTTGTTCCCTACCTTAGAAAATTTGTACTGGTATTCTTTGATGATATTTTAATCTACAGCCCTAACCTAGACCAGCACTTGACCCACTTTAGAAAGGCATTTGAAATCCTCAAAAAACCATCAACTCTATGTGAAAAGGTCTAAGTGCACCTTTGCAGAGCCTAGAGTGGAATATTTGGGTCACATCATACTCGGACAAGGGGTGAGCATGGCCTAGACCCAAATCCCTTAAGGAATAGAGGGGGTTCCTAGGCCTTATAGGTTACTACCGATTATTCATTAGGGGTTATGGAGGGATGAGCAAGCCCCTCACTAATCTATTGAAGAAGAACAGCTTTAATTGGGGAATTGAGGTAGAGAAGGCTTTTGAGACACTAAAGGAGACCATGACCCAAGCTCCAATCTTGGCCTTACCTGACTTTTCTAAGGAATTTATTTTGGAGATAAATGCCTGTGATACGGGGATAGGGGCTGTGCTAATTCAAGGTGACAGACCTGTGGCTTACTTAAGCCAAGCCTTAGCCCTTAGGCACTTAGGTTTGAGCATATATGATATAGAGCTGCTAGCTGTTTTGATGTCCATAGAGAAATGAAGGTATTACTTGGAGAAAAGGAGATTTATCATTAGAGCAGACCATGAGAGTCTGAAATTTCTCTCCTAACAGAGAGCACATAACCAATTGCAGTGGAAGGGGATCACCAAATTGATGGGGTTTGATTATATCATTCAGTACAGAACAGGGTAGGAAAATTTGGTGGTAGATGCGTTATCAAAAAAGGAGAACATAGCTAGCTGCCATGCTATATTAGCCTTGGTTCCTAATTGGGTACAAGGCATCACAAGCAATTATGAGCAGACCACATGGATCAAGGAGATACTAACTAGGCTGGCAGTACACCCTCAAGAAGAGTCAGGGAATACTTTTAAGGGGGGACTGTTAAGATACCAAGGCAGAGGGTGGTTATCGGGGAGGAAGAGCAGCTCAGGAAATGGATTCTCCAATCATTGCATGACTCTCCTATTGGAGGGCATTCAGGGTCGAATGTGACTTATCATCGGGTAAGGCAACTCTTTTACTGGCCAGGGCTAAATGACAAAGTTTAGTTTCTTCATCACCCTAGTGGTAGTGGACAAAATGACAAAGTTTAGTTTCTTCATCACCTTGGCACACCCGTTTATTGCTGTGGAAGTGGCTAGAAAACTAATGGACTTGGTGTTTAAGATAAATAGGCTACCCAGGGTAGTTGTCTCTGATAGAGACAAGATATTCACAAGTTAGTTTTGGAAGACTCTATTTCAAGGGCTGGGAATAAAGCTACAGTTGTCATCAACTTATCACCCAGTGTGAATCAGTGTCCAGAAACATATTTAAGGTGCTTTAGTTTTACAAAACCAAGGAGTTGGAGTAGGTGGATGGCATTGGCACAATGGTGGTACAACACCAACTTCCATACTGCCCATAAGAGAACTTCCTTTGAAGCACTCTTTGGATACCCACCCCCTATAATCCCAGTCGTCATGCATTACACTCCAGCTGAAACTTCTGCTTATCAATACTTGCAGGCAAGGCAGGAGGATTTGCAAGTTATAAAGAGGGAGCTTACCATAGCACAACAGAGAATGAAACAAATGGTTGATAAACACAGCTCAGATAGGACCCTTGAAGTGGGAGAGAAAGTCTACTTGAAGGTGAAAGGTTCCAACAATGCCTTTTTTGTAAGGGTCCTACATCTAAGATCTGCCCTAAGTACTATGGGCCCTTCTGAGTACTTTCCAAGGTGGGACCAGTAACCTTTCGCTTACAACTCCCTGAAGAAGTAGGGCTGCACCCAGTGTTCCATGTCTCTTTTGAAGAAAGCAGTTGGACCAACTAAGGCTGTTAGCAGAGTGGTACCTGAGCTGGTTGAAGATAAGGTTGTGGAGGTGGAACCTCAAGCAGTACAAGACAAAAGGGTGGTCTACAAGGATTCCATGCCTCTCACACAAGTTTTGGTGCAGTGGACACACTTGCATCCCAACACCATCACCTGGGAGTATCTACCGGGTCTCCTCCAGCAATATCCCATGGTGGCCAGACTTCTTTGATTTCTTGGGGGACAGGAAATAATTCAAGGGGAGGGGAGTTGTCACAGCCTGAGGGAACTACTGTAATTAGGGGCTGGTTATGATGGTAATTAGTAGAGATACAAGGGTAATTAGGACTCCAAGCGCACATGGCCACTTGGTCCTAACTGCTGAGAGTTTGTTAGGGAGAATTCTCTAGAAATGTAACTCTCCCATAAATAAGATCACTAGAGGATGAGGATCATGTGAGGATTATTTTACTGATATTTTCCCTCCTATTCTTCTATTCTCCTCTCTCTCTCTCTCTCTCTCTCTCTCTCTCTAACTCTTAAGTCTCTTCTCTCCTGCCAAATCCATCTCTTCCCCAATTACGGAAGAGACCACTTGCCAGATCTCAGATCTGACACTTGATTGACAAGTTTAGGATTCCATGCACCCTTTCCAAGCACATCTCAATTTGTAGATCTTGATGAGACCCTTGCAGCAAAATCCAAAACTTAATTTAAGCATCTCAATTTAAGGATCTTGATGTTTCTAATGAAGTTCATCAATAGATGCATTAAGATAGTTTCATATGGTCAAATTTCTGATTAATCTTTATTAATCAGAATTGCTGGCACTAGCACATTGTTTGGATTTGAATACTCAGGCAGAAGTATGGTCTTGATTTATTAATTTTCTTACTCAACATCTGATCTTTTTTATGGTGATATTTTGGGACATAAATGTTATTTAATATTTCAAGGAGAAAGATGTTTGGAACTTCATATTTGGAATCAATACTAAAATTTTCGTGATACTTTGTTACTCCATGTTAAGTTGTGGTGTCGAAAGATTTATAATTAGTGTGTTATTGGATTCTGTTGACAGAATTATGAAATTATTTTAATTTTCCTCAAGCAGAATCCTTTCACAGATTTCTAATTCTCTTGCACTATGTTAGAATGGGTTTTGTGGGAGGAAAGAGAAAACAAATGTTCTCATCTACACTATGTTTTGTTCCTTTCTATTGAAAAATCCTAGTTCCAAATAGGGAGGCAAGTGAATTATTACGAAGGTTTTTCTCATAGCAACTTGTGTTGCAGGTCGCTGAACGATCTCTCTTTATATGGAATAATGAACATATTGTGAGCTTGATTGCACAAAACCGGAGTGTGATCTTCCCAATCATTTTTGAGGCATTGGAGAAGAACATTCAGTCTCACTGGAACCAGGGAGTACACGGGCTAACTGTCAATGTTAAGAAGATGTTCATGGAAATGGATGTTACATTGTTTGAGGAGTGTCAAAGGGAGTATTCAGAGAAAGAGTCCAGGGCAAAAGAAGTCGAAGAGAGGCGGGAGCTGACATGGCAAAGATTGGCCGCTGCTGCGATACAAGGAGAGTGAGGGGATTGTGAAATTCGTTTATCTGATTCTTTAGGTGCATCACATTCCGTGACAAATGATAATCAAGCCCCTGTTCTGTTCTTGTTGCTTGTCTTCTTCTTTTTCTTCTTCTCTCCCAAATTTCTTTCTCCATTTTTCTTTCTCCAAATCTCAATCAAAACAGCAGGCAATGTATCCTATAATGTATTATTAGTATATGATGGTGGCAACATTGCAGAGCAAGAATGGTTTGTGAAGTATGTTTGTGTATTTTCATTTCACTTCTACGTTTCTGCCCAACAAATACAAGGACTACTCTACCTTCTACCGTCTACCGTCCGCTTGCCCAACAATGGGACATCCCGTAGTTTGATCTGCAATACCAATTTTGGCGTGGATGCTGTTTCCCCCCATGTTTATTGTTCCTTGTTCCGGTGCGTAGCAATGGCTTAGCCCTTTTGAACTATTGCCCTTAGCCTTATGCTCTTGTGATTTTTGGCCTAAGCCGAGTGGCGTAAAAACCGCTTCCTGCCCTTGCATTGCATGTACATTTAAGTGTACAATCTGAGCAAGCATGTGAAAGGGGTTTTCACCTCGGTCGGTCCAGATTTTTGGCCTAAATTTTAGATCAAATATTGTTATTATTATTTGAAAATATACAATCCTTGTGCAGCTATGATCCAATAATTACCAATTTAGATGGATTAAACCTGATGAATTGCATAATAACAATTATATTTTGATTCCCTCTACTATGGCTCGCTACTATTTTGCCCTCGCCAACTGTTACATTTTGATCTTTGATTTATTGGTTGAATTTCCTTGTAATTGCTCATTCAATTTCCAATAAAAATTTAAAAGGAAAAGGTATTTGGTAAGACTTAAAAATCGGATAAATGTCTTATTTTATCAATCACTAATAAATATTTTCCCAGACTTCAAACATTGTTTAACTTTCTAAAAAGGGCTATCTTTTTCTTTTTATTATTAAATAACTCATTCAATGATTTTCCTATGATAACTTTTTTTTTTTTTTTGTGTGTTAATTTCTTCGATGACAAACTAAGAGAGGCCTCCATGACTCCAAGTGATGATTTAGAAGTGCCAATGTGTGACTTCTTTTTCTTATTTAACAGAAGTGATATCAAGTCACAGTATAAGGGTCGAAGTGCAATTATTCCCAAATAATATCGCTTCCTACTTTTTCTTCCTTTGTATTAACTCCTTTATCCGTTTTCACAAAAAATTTTCCATTACAGAACAAAACGAAAATATTCCATAAAACCCTTCTCCACAAAATCGCCGCCGTTTCAGAGCCATATCCAAAGCATCATCTGCTTCACAACTATATACACACACATACACACACACACACACTATATCTATCTTTCTGCAAAAAGATACAGTATTGTGAACTTCGTCGCTCTTGACCACATTCTATCTTCCTCAATCAATACTCCTATATATATATATAAAATAGGTATATATATATATATTCAGTAGCAGTGTTACCGCAAAGAACGAACAATTTTGTTGGTTGGATAGACCCGGAAGAGTGGTCGCACGCATGTCCCAGAAAAGAGGTGGACGAGGCGCTGTTCTGCAAAAGGATGCGCCGTGGAGGGCGACCTCCGCCGGAAAACCCATGCCTAAAATCCACCACTCCCCTGTTCTTTGTCTCCCCCAAAACCCTCATTCCGATTACGCCCTCTCAATTATGAAGGTAAGGTTCTATTTCCTTCTATCTGGTTTATAATTGTATCCATAAACTATAAAGATGGAAGCTTTATTGGTCTTGATGGAAATTTTGCAGCACCCAAATCCAGTTGGAAGTGGGTTGGCAAAAGAAGCCATGGTTGAAGCAGCGGGGCCGGATTGCATTGTACCAGGACAAGTTACCCCCATTAAATTGCTTGGTCTGAAGGTACTTTCCAATTGAAGGTTTTTTTAGCTTTCTTACTTGATGCTTGGTATGTCAAGAGCAAGCCAATGATGGATGGTTTTACTTTTCTTAGTTTGTAAATAAATAGAACGGTTTTGATTGACTTTTGGTTGTTAAAGAAATTTACTCCTTGCCAAGTTTGTGTGAGAGAAAAGAAATGACATCAAGGTACTACCACGAGAGAACTCATTCCTTATTTGATGTCATTTCTACTACTTAAGGCATCATTTGATGTGAGGCATTCTGCCTCCATGCTTTCTAGTGACCCTGCATATACCCTAGTAAACATTGTCTGTGCATCGGTTTTATTATGACTTCTCTTAGAGGGATTCCGGAGGCATGCCATTTTTGAATTGCCAAAATGACAATAATTTAACCACTCATCATAGACTTAGTGTATTCAACTTCCATAAAAAAAGGGATAATAAAGGATGATAAAAAGCCCAAGAATCAAATGGTGAGATTTAAAAAGAAAAAAGCAAGTTATTTTCAAGAAAAAAGTGTGAACAGAAGAATTGGATGGCGAGGCAAATTTAATGTGGAATTAGATGGCTACTACAATCTGAAACGCAAAAAAAACAATTTTAGAAGAGTTGGAAGGAAAAGCTCCAAAATGAACATGAGTCATGGTGGTGGGTTGAGGAGGTATAAGAAAAAATAATGAAAAAGAATGATAAAGTGGTTGGATCCGATGGGTATCCTGATAAAAACGTGAAAGTGGATAGCAGATGAAATTTTTGTGGCTAAAGAAATTATTCAATATGAAGATACCTGATGAAGCCCGGATAAAGGAGGAGGGTTGCGTTAGGTAGCCGACAGCCAGCGTAAAACCTAGTCGGATCCAAATATGAATTCTAGACAAACTATCTATTGGGATGTAACCCACATAAAAGTCTAGAATTCATGTAGCCAACCCCACATAGTGGGATAACGGCTGGATATGTTGTTGTTGTTGAAGATACCTGATGAGTGGAGAAGGAACAGTTGAGACTGGATAGCCTGTTAAGCACTAAGAGTTTTGGGGGTTGATTTTTTTATTGTTATGTTATATATGATGACAGTGTGGAGGCAATATTACTATCAGGAACTTGCAAGGAAGGGGGCAAATATATTGTTGTTATGCAATGAGGCAGACTAGAGTGTTAATCATATGATTCTCCATTTATATCTGCTAGAGTTGTGGAGTATCCTCAGCTTACTGCTTGGATGGTTCATTCTTCATATTGAATGAGCATTTCTTGGTGACTGGTGGCAGCTTTTCTCTCTCAAGTAATACATGAAAGGGGGAAGGGAAATTTTCTAAGGGCATAACCGCTTATTAATAGGTTCAAAACAATGATTCTACCATATTACCTTCTGTTTATAGTTCTACTGGTCAATATTCATGCAATGTGATTTTATAAATTTTTACTTTGATTTTGCATGTTCCATGTTTACTTGGTTTGTGACTTCAAAAGTACAAATATGGTTTGATTCCGTTTATAGTTTGTGATTTGGAATATGAATTCAATTGACAAATTGGACTGGGTAGAAAGTATAGAGTCTAGACCTTTATTTTGTTTTCCTGAGGAACCTTGAGTAGTATTTTTTTAATTAATTTATTTATTTTCTCATTCCTGATTGATAAAGGTTAAATGAGGCCTTCTCCAATCTGGCTTAAAGGAGTTTCATTTACTTTTCTACATATGGCCCCGGATAGAATTAGTATTGTAAACAAAGTAGGGCATTGTTGCCAATTTTTGGTTACATATATATAAAAAAGAAATTTCTAGAGAAATAGAACAGGAGTTAAATCATATGATTTGTTTAGTAGTGATAGATAAATAGATGCTTCTTTACCACTGATATTTTGCTCAAAATGAGGCATGAAGGTAGCAGACAAATCCAAGTTAGCCTAAAAAAGCGGTAGTAGAGTATTCTGTGTTATATGCTATATCGGTACCAACTCAAGAATGTGAAAAAAAATACCCAACAATAAGAATAATGAAGAAAATAGCTGGACTCTCAGATCATAGAGGTGCAGTCTGGGGACCAAGTTTATCTTGTTTGCATTAGTTTTAAGGAACAGAAGGTATCTTTTGGCCCCCTCCTGTTATTGCTCATCATATAAACACGAGAGTATTTTCTTCAAGTACCATCTTGGCTTCTTTTTCTAATTGCAATTAATACTGTCCTGTGAAAAGAAACTTTTTTTAAATTATAATCATTGGCTTGTCTGTCCTTGAAAGATATTATTATGGATCTTTTCTTGTTTTGTTGTGTGGAAAAGTTTACTAACCCAGAGACATTGGTTTTTTTTACACTAATCTTATGTGAAAGGGTCAATTAGTATCTTCACTTTATTTTAAAATCTTTTAACTTCACTCCTCTTGCTTTTTTGCATGCTTGCTCACTACAGGTGCTTCTCATCTTTTGGTTAGGCACTAGAATAAGCTTCTTCTTCTTCTTCTTTTTCTTCTTCTTCTTTTTGATTGTTGCTGCTGTTGTAGATAATCTTTACACAGGCCCAATGAGATGAGTTGGGGGAAGAAGCAGGTAGGGGCAGTTGTATTGACATAAAATTCGGTGTCTTGGGGAAACAAGAGACTAGAGTTCAGAGAATTATTGGATAAAGAACTATATTTACTTAATGTAGAAAAGGGCAATTTTCCTCCATCAAGCTATGTGATTTAGATTCTTGCTACATGTATGACTAGCTCTTTGATCGTTGTCGGCTTTGCCCTTAGAGTCTTAAGATTGAGTGTGTAGTATTCATACATCACCCAGCACTTTCCTCTTGGTGGCCGGCCCTTGCCTTTAGCCACCTAACCGCCTGTTTGTAGGATTTTGCAACATGAGAGACTGGCTTAAGGAATGTTGCTGGCCTTGCCCCCAGATTGCGTATATAATATTCACATGTCACATAGCACTTTCCTCTTGTTGGCCTAGCAAGGAATTGTTTCCTTGTGTTTCTTGTGATGGACTGCATTCACATCTTGATGGTTGTTTTCTTCCTTCTTAATGTGTTTTTTTGTATTTTGGCAAGGGGAATATTGTATTAACGGTTTATCCTTTGCAAATTACTTTTCTTATACATCTTCCAGCACTATATGTTCTAGTTCTCAATGTGTTTACAGCCTGCACAAAGTGATGCAGAACTCAAACCAAAGAAATAAGAGTAATCTCGATTACTGGAAACCAATAGTAATATTCAATATTATTCAACAAAATTTGTTCTTTAATACTTCACTAAAGGATTATTTATAGACAACTAATAGATAGAAACCTTTTCTAACTAGGATTCCTTGATATAATCTAATTAAGATTATAAAGGTAATCCATATCTAATTAGGATTCTAGGATAATTAAAAGAAACTAGGAAACAAATTAAAATAAAGAAACTAATAAAACAATATTAATTTTTATTTTTACACCTAAAATATTGTTTCTCAAAATATTTGTCTTTGTGATCTTCATCACAAAGCCTTCTGCTACAGCTCTCACACTTGCAATTGTTGTGTCTTTGAACAGGTATGGCCCATAAATGTCGACTTAAAATTTTTGGAACCAGTTGGACGAGAGCTCAAGTCTGTTGGAAAGGTAAAATTCAGCTGTCACTTATCAGAAGCCACACACACCGAAAGTAAAGTTTCTGCTCTCTCCTTGGGGGGTTCAGGGCCTTCTATGGAAAATGGATTTCTGTATGCAAACAGACAT
Source organism: Diospyros kaki (assembly GCA_036245055.1). Taxonomy (NCBI): domain Eukaryota; kingdom Viridiplantae; phylum Streptophyta; class Magnoliopsida; order Ericales; family Ebenaceae; genus Diospyros; species Diospyros kaki. Next base: position 40,862,728 of record BSEG01000009.1, read on the forward strand.
TTTTTTTTTGTTCAGAATTGCCAAAATTATTGGTCTACCCCCTGATTTTTCAAGTTGTGTTGGGAGCTAATGTTTCCCAATTCTTGATCCATGCAGAATGAAGCTTAGCCTGGATCTGATCCAATTATTGTGCTATTGAGTTACCTAAATTTCAGATTTACTCACATTACTTTTACACCTATCTGAGCATCTCTCTCTCTCTCTCTCTCTCTACATGTATGCATATGATCCAGTGTGTATCTTTCTACACACACACGTTCATATTTATATTGAAGTATGGGAATGATTGTGCCTGTGGGTGTGCCTTGTTAGCAAAGGTAAAGTTGATCTTTTATGACTAAAAATAACATGTTTGAGTTTTGGAAACAATCTCTTTGCAAAATAAGGGCAAGGATGTCTATGAAAACGACCTCTCTAGACCTTGCAAATCTAGGAGCCTCATGCATTGGAGATGCCCCCCATTTTTTTGGATTTTGCCTGTGCATCTCCAACTTCTTTCTAGTTTGAAATCAAAGTGACAAACATATAAGTAAATTTGATGCCAAACTGTTTAACCTATTCTGCTGAAATGCTTATTATGTTGTAGTAGAAAACCCAGGTAATGAAGATTGATGTTTCAGTAACAGAACGCTGGAAGGAATTTAATGACTATGTTTGTGGTGATTCCAAATGCATGTATATCCTTTGTGGTATTTGGAGGGATTGGTGACTCATATATTGTTTGGATGAAACAAAAATTATTGGTTTTCTTTTTGTTGTTAAAATGTCAGAATTGTTAATCAAATTAAAAAAAAAAAAAAAGAAGCATTTGGCACCTAGCAATTGTTGCTGACACTGGGCAAATGCTCGGTGCAATAACAAACAGATGGGCAGTCCTTAATCTTAATTGCACTAGGTGCAATAAAGTTCGAAAATGTGAGTCAAACTGTAAGAATTTGGGCGTTACTGATAATTAAGGTGGAGTTCTTAACTTCTTAAGAGTTACATTAGCAGGCGTGTATTTTTTGGGGACGGGGGCAGACCATACGTCTTTTAGCATCCTAACCATCTGTATTTAAATTAGGTAATGGTATAGTCTTAGATTGGTTTGGACTTCAGAATTTTATGGTTTTCGTATAAGAGACTTCTTACCTAGTTTAAAACACTTGAATTGTATGCACCTGGGAGTCGTAAATTCTGGGATGTACAATTTCATTCCTCTTTGGTAGCCGTGGCTTGTGATTTAGATGTATCCCTACTTGGTAATTGCTCCGTGGTTATATCAGAAACTCGGTTTTCTCTGCATGGTTTTATGCTGGCATATTTACTTAAATGTTTTTTTGGTATTTGTTTGAATTGTCTATGTACCTGCGCATGTAAATCCATATTTTGGCTTAGTATTCTGTCCTAATCGATGCTGCTGTATGCTTTCCTCATGCAGTTCATGGATTCAGCTGTTGACCTTATGAACAAATCGTTTATAGATCGGTAGCACACTGGGTTCTCTTTCAACCAAGTCTCCAATCGCCTGCAGTATGCCTGTATGAGACTAGTCATATGTACTACCATAGGAGCACCAGCAGAAAAACCATTCTCTCAGATAGTACCAAGAGACTAATTTACCTGGTTTTTTTTTTTTGGTGGTGGGGGACGTCTTTCTGCTATGTACCTGCGAGTCTAAATTTGGTAACAGAATTCCCCTATGTCCTGGAGCTTCCAGATCTGTTTTCTTTTGGGTGAATATTGGTTATGTACTTAAAAAAAAAAAAAAATATTGGCCATGCCACTTTGTTTTAAAATGCTCAAAGGGTCATCTCCATTTATAGAGTAATCCTCTAATCCATGTTATCACAAACCGGCGATCTTCCTCCTTTCCTCTGTAAAGGTTATTTTTTTCACTTTCAGTGTAAAGAGGATATAATCTTGTTGGGTTTGCTGCGACAGTGAGGTTCATTGAGCAGCCATGCATCTAGCTCGAGGTGGAAGATGGGACTTCTGACTGCCATTGTTGAAGTTTGGGGGCAAATCCGCCTGCAAGATGAAGATGTGAAAGCCTACTTATTTCTATAAAAATGATGACCTTTTTCTTAACATCAAGTTAGTTGGTCAATTAGTTAATGGTGAACGATAAGATTTCAAGATTGAGTATTTGAATTTTGTGGGATGTTTATTTTATTATCTCTTGTCGTTTAATAGAATGAGGTGAGGTCTTATTATATTAGTAAAATTTTGATATGAGGTTTTAGTAAAAAGTAATTGATGATTAGGTGTTCTTAAGTGTTTTAAAAGGCCCTCCTCTTCACATGCAACAAAGTTTCTTTAATTTGATGGTTAGGCAAAAGAGAGAATCGTGTAAATAGAATAACGCAATAATTTGTATTGTATTTTCTGTAATGGCGTAGATAAAACGAAAATATCAAAATAAAAATAATAAAGAGTAAATAAAGAACTTTGTACTATTTATTTGATCACATGTTTTTGGAAGCGTAAACTCCATTCCGCCAGGAGAAATGGGATCGAATGGCATGAACTTAGCATCTAAGAGTCTTTTGATTGGCATTTTTTTATTTTTTTTGAGAAATATGATATTTTTTACTCAAATTTTAGTTTTTGAAATATTTAATTAGTCAAATTTTTTATAAAAAATATTTTTCAAGTTGTGTCGGCGCCACCGAGGGGTCATTTCCCATGAAAATGGAAAAACCCACCACCGGCAACTAGCCTTCCCCTCCCATCAACGGCGATGGGCAGCCTCCCTTCCACAATCCAGGCCCCTACTCTACTCTACTCTACTCTCTCTCTCTCTCTCTGCCACATGAGTTGGCTTCGTTTGAGAATCCTCGGCGAGGTGAATTTGTCCACCCCGCTGCCGACAATTAACAACGTCGATTCGGACTTCGTCGTTATCATCGCCGCCCTGTTGTGTGCCCTAATCTGCGTGCTCGGCCTCATCGCCGTCGCTCGCTGCGCCTGGGTCGGCCGCCTCGCCGACCATTCCCCTCTTACAATGCCGGGGAACAAAGGCCTCAAGAAGAAAACGCTCAATTCTCTTCCCAAACTGACTTACACGGCTGAAATGGCTGGCAAATTCTCGGATTGCGCTATTTGCTTGGTCGATTATGTCGCCGGAGATGAGGTCCGAGTGCTGCCGCAGTGTGACCACGGCTTCCAAGTTGCCTGCATCGACGCCTGGCTCAGATCTCATTGTCGGGCGGCGACTTGCAGTGTGACCACGGCTTCCAAGTTGCCTCCATCGACACCTGGCTCGGATCTCATTGTCGGGCGGCGACTTGCAGTGGCTAGGTGTATGTATATTTGTCTGATTTATTTTTTTTGAATATTTTGTATATGCATATTTGATTTATTTTTTAAATATATATATTTAATTATTTTATATAATTAATTATTAATTTATATATTTAATTATTAATTAATTACATATATATGTAATTATTTTTATAAAAAATAATGACAATCAAACATTAAATTTAAAAAATATAATAATTTTTAAATAAAAAATTAAATCAATTCAACATTTTTAATTAATATTTTTTTAAATAATTTAATTATTTAAATTTCGTGTTCACAAAATTTCATATTCGCAAAGCAGCTAAGATAAATCAAAGATTGGCCTATGGTTGAAGGTATAAGACAAAAAGGTTTCTCTAGACAACCTTAACGATTGGTTATGTTAGAGAATCTGGGTCAATTTAGTGCAAGTGGCTCTGTTAAAGAGATGAATAGATTATTGGTTATAGCACAATTACTGTGGGAAAGATTGTGGCAATTCACGAATCGTGATAGCTTCGACCTTGCTTGGTCTTTGGGATACAAAAACGTTTTCCTGGTGACAGATTCTTAGGAGGAAGTCTGTTTGATCCACCAAATAAAGGTTCAAGGTCATTATCCTGCGGGACGGATCGATGTTAAGACTGTCGAAACTTGATGAATCCAAGTTGATCCTGTCTGTAAGTTTGAACGTATCTTCGTACCAAGTAACTTTCTTGGTAATCTCTTTGCAAGATTGGCCCATTACATTCAATTATAGATAGAAACGCTGTGTTTTTTTTTTTTTTTTTTGGGGGGGGGGGTGGAAATTAATGGGCGGGCTTGCTTGCTTGTTATCCAGGGAAATTATCTACAAAAAGGAATATATGGGGGCGCTGTTCTTTTAGATTCACGATTTGCAAAATGCAAGATAGGAGCATCTTTTAGATTCATACTACAATATGACCGATGTTTTGGTCACGTAGAGAAGCTGCTGAGTCGACGAACACAATACAATAATCATCAAAATGGAGGTGGAGGACGGCGGCGGCGGCGGCGCGTTGCTCCCGAAAATATCATCGGACTCGTCTTCATCGCTGCCGGACTCTAAAACCGTGCCGTCGCCGCCTCCGCCGCTGTTTCCCGCCGTCCACTTGCCCAGCTTGTTGCTCCTGCTCATAATAATCCAACATTTACCCGTACGTATTAATCACAGTTAGGTGGAAACTAAGAAGTGAAGAGTGAAAAGGGGGGGCCAAATGAATGCATGGGACCTGCTGCCTAGAACTCCGGCGTTCATGGTGATTTGGTCAATGAAAGAAGCGGATTTGGGCTCCACGCTGTAGGCCTTCTCGTACCTAACCTCTGCTCCGGCGCCTGACGCCACAAAGAACGCTCCGTTCACCATAACGTCCCCTTCACTCCTCCAATTCCAGTCTTTCCATCTTTCTTCCTCCGTTTCCACCCTCTTCGTCACCTATACGCATCCATCCTAACCCACCCGTAAGTTTACCTCATGCACACCAGCCGAAACACATCAATATATACACATACACGTTACCTGTTTAGCATATGGATTGGAGGGCGCAATATAGCGATTCCCCTGGCTGTTAATGGTGGGATTGCCGCTTCCTCCAATGGCGTACATCTCCCACTGCGTGAAATCGTTGTTGACGACATGAATATACCCTCTTCTACACCTCGGCATTCTCTGCACCAGCTTCTGCCCAAAATGGTTGAACGCTATGGTCACCTGCACGTGTACCAAACAAAATATATAGAACCAAAAATATATTCTCCCAATTTCTGTTCTTATGTATAGAGACAGATTAGTTATCATGAGATAATTAAACTGTAGTCAAATACAACCTGCATCCCGGAGTCGGGCAAGTAGTCGTCGCTGTGACCCAGCAGCATGACTTCGTTGTGATGGGAGAAGAAATTGTTCGAAATTGTGATTCCGGTGGAACCCATCACGGCGTCGATGAGTCCATCTTTGCAGTGCGAGAGCGAGCAGTGGTCGATCCAGAGGTCTTTGGATCCGAAGATGGAGATGCCGTCGCCGTCCGAGAGAGTGCGCCAGCCGTAGTGACTGGGGCTAGACCGGACGTTAGCCTCGCCGGACTGGTAGCAATGGTGGATGTGGATGTTGTGAATGATGACATTGGAGATGTACTGGAGGGTGATACAGCCGCCACCGGTGATGTGGACATGGGCGCCGCGGCCGTCGAGGGTCTTGTAGCTGTTGAAGATGAGTTCCTGGGAGAGGCGGATGAGCATGTTGGCGGAGAAGACGATCCAGAGGGGCTCCGACTGGATGACGGCGTAGCGGAGGGTGCCGGGGCGGGGGTTGACGGCGTCATGGTCGGAGGAGTCGGTGACGACGTAGTAGCGGCCGCCCTTGCCTCCCAGGGCGTACTGGCCGAAGCCGATGCCGCAGTCGGCCAGGCGCTGCCGGTTCAGCTGCCAGCTGGTGTCGCACCGCCAGCAGTCGTCGATGGGGTTCCCCGTCGGGCAGAGGGTTGCCTGGTCGGCATCAGTGTACGATAGCATTTGTCTTCTTGACAGCGACACGTTCACTCGTCTGCATAACAACGTATGTATTTACTATAGCGTGTTAATGCCATATTTCATTACCAACATTTGTTTGTTTCTAACACTTCTCACGGATATGCCCTGAATTCTGGTGGGTACAATGCGTGTTTACACTTTAAGAATTAGAGTTCTATTTGCAAGTCACTGGTTATCTAAAATAAAAGATATTATTTGTAATCCATAATATAAATCGGGCGGGCAGATGAATAATAATATATCAGTGTAAGTTACGAGTTTGATCCTCAAATTACGCAAGGGGTCAAAGGCTTAACCTACAATTTACCTCTCTTGACATAATTAAGAACACGAACATGGAGTCACGCAAAGACGATCATCTCAAGATATTATTTATAGATACAATTTTATCTAATATATAATCAAACTGAATATATAATAGAATGTCTAAATTTCATGTAAATATATAGCATTTCTCTATCTAAAGTTATGAGTCTTAAGAACACTTTTAATTTTATTCATGTAAAAATTGTGTCTGTACGTAATACAGATGGATTTTGATAAAATTTTTATTTTGGTTATTTGGGGGAAATCCTTATCCTATTTTGTTAAAGAGTTTTTAATATGAAGAAAATATAATTAAACTATATGAAAAGTTTTATTAAAAATTAAAAATTATTAATTTTGGTTACTCGATAAGAATTATAAAAATATAGTATGATTTTAGTAATATTAACTTGCATTGGCCATTGGGTGGGGTGGGTTAGTCAATTGTGTAAATGAAAAGGGAGGAAGAAAAGAAAAGGAGAAAAAGCAGAAAAGACATGGCATTGGATGCTCAACTCGAGACCTTCAATTAAAGTGCATTGGCATTGGCCAATGCCAATGCCAATGGCAGTGGCCGTCACCGAAGAATTTATTATTTATTATTTATAAAATAAAACAAAATCAAAACATCCCGATGGGATCAAAATGCAGATGCCCCCTGTTTATTTTTTCACCAAACAAAACAACAGCAGCAGATTTTCAAACTCTACAAAACCTTAACATTAAGGAATCCGAAACAAAAACAACTAACCGCATTCTGAAATCAACCATAAAGAAAGCAAGAAAGAAACCCACATTCTGAAAGAAAGCAAGAAACAGATCTAGAAGAAGAAGAAGAAGAAGAGAGCCAGGTGTTGGTTCTTTTCTGTGGTTCTGGCATACCTGTGGACATCTTGGACGACGGCTTCAGGGTGGGGATGCTGGCCAGGGAGAGTGAGGTTGAGCATTGCCATGGAAGGGGGAGAGGAAGAGATGACAAGGAAGATGAAGAAAATGCAGCTCCTTTGCTGCTGCATTTTGGGAGAGAAAGAGAGAGAGAGCTTGTTTTTGCGTATGATAATGTACTTGGTGGTGCAGAATGAGGATGATTAATTGAGAATGTGAAAATAAGTAGGTAGCAGTAGGAGTAGTAGTAGTAGCAGTAGTAGTTAGAAGTAAGTAAGTGGAGAGGACGGAGGAATGAGATCTCCCTCAGTCCCTCTCCAAAATCCAACTAACTAAACAAAGAGTCTGTTCAGCGTCGTTTCTGCCATAATATACAATCATAGTTCCATGATCCTGGCCTCATTTCACTCTCCCCTAGAGGTAAAAGTGAAAACGACAGAAGAAAAGTAAACTCAAAGTAGGGGGCTCATACTGTTTTTGCCCCCTTTTCCCATCAAATGTTTTCGCCCTTTCTATATATATACTGCATCCACATTATTATTAATTAAGACAGAATTTTGTCTTTGGTTATTTTTACATTATTTATTTTATTACCCCAATTTATATGTGTAAATTGGCTTAAATCCACCACTGATGACTGCCCTTAAGCTATTGGTTCTAGTAGAATTTACTGTAGTTTTCTTAACGTCCTTTTTAATATCTTAATACTTTAAGCTTAACAAAAGAGACTATCTGAAGACACGAACCACGGGTAAATCACACTAAAAGTCACAAAATTTTGGCTTCTTTTTCAATTTGATCACTAAACTTCAATTCCTTGCAAAGTGATCACAAAATTTTAAAATATTTTGCAATATGATCACTAAAGTGATTTTTAAATAATTTCTGGTCAAAATTGCTGACGTGGCAATGGCCATATCATCGCCACGTCAGCGCCACATTATCGCCACGTCAGCAATTTTGGCTAAGAACCATCAAAAAATCACTTTAGTGACCACACTGCAAAACATTTTAAAGTTTTGTGATCACTTTGCAAGGAATTAAAGTTTAGTGACCAAACTGAAAAAGACACCAAAATTTTGTGACCTTTGGTGTGATTTATCCCACGAACCACGATCCTTCAGATTGCATGCCCCAAGACCAGGAACGAGGCTAGCCGACTGAAAATGGGGAGCCGTTACCTTTGTGTAATATTTAGATAAAATATTATTATAAGGTTGTAACTATAATATATTACTAATGGTTTTTTATTTTTAAGTTAATATATACAAAGGAAACAACATAAAACTTCTAGGTTTAATACGAATTCTTGAAAAATATTACTGTTATTTCACAACTGATCACTTTTACTGATTTAAGAATGTTCTTTAGCAGTCTTCACGGGTATAAGTCGGCAATAAAGTATGTAAAATTTTACAGGAAGTATCAAAGATTAAATCTTTATAGTAGCATTTGTCTTATGTGGAGGCGTGAACTGAATGTCTTGCTCTGTGTGTAAATAGGCTGTGGTCACATATAAATTTATCTGACGGGTAAATCGGGAGAAAGGCCACCTATTCCCAAAACTAATTGGACGAAGTTCAAAACCTGAGTTATAAATATATATATATATATATATATATATTCTTTAATATTAAGAACAGAGGAAGAAAACCTAGAAGAAGTATTCTCTGTTATTCCTACAAAGCTACCTTGCAGCAAGCTTAAATAGGATAGAAATTGAAAAGACAAAAATAACCCTGCTTACTCTAACTGTACAATGAAAAGAAAACAACTAGTAATATAGCTATATCAATATTGTTACTCCTCCTCAAGATGAACCATGGATGTCTAGTATGGCCATCTTGGATAACAAGGATGAAAGCCGGGCTGCTTCCAGGGGCTTAATGAGCACATCAGCTAGCTGGTGCTAAGTGCGAATAGGGAGCAACCGAATAAATCCAGCAACAATCTTCTCACAAATAAAATGACAATCCAACTCAATGTGTTTCGTACGTTCATGAAACACTATATTGGTGGCAATATTAACTGCTTCTTGGTTGTCACAGAAAAAAAGAGTAGGGATGGAAGCCTTAATCTAGAATTCTGACAGCAACTGGGTGAGCCAGGTAAGCTCACTGGCAGTCATGGCAAGAGCTCGGTATTCAGCTTCAGCTCAAGAATAGGAAATAATGTTCTGTTTCTTAGCCTTCCAAGAAACCAAATAGTCACCAAGGAATATACAGAAACTAGAAGTAGACTTCCTTGAGTCTAAACAAGATCCCCAATCAGCATTAGAGAATGCCCGTAGCTGAAGAGAAGAAGAAGCAGAAAAAAAAAACAAACCTTAACTGGGAGTGCCTTTAAGATATTGAAGAAGGTGATGAGCAGCATCTAAATGAGACTAATGAGGCTGAGACACAAATTGACTTAGCTTGTGTACAATAAATGTAATATCAGATCGAGAAACTGTGAGATATAATAACCGACCAACAAGTCATCTATATAAGGATGGATTTGCCAATAACTCTCCCTCAAAGGAACAAAGTTTGGAATTAGGGATCGTAAGCAAAGATAATGGCTTGCAGGCTAGAAAACCAGTGTCCTCAAGAAGTTAGCGAGTGTAATGCCTCTGTGAGAAAAATATACCAGAAAAAGATTAAGCAATTTCCAGCCCAAGGAAATATTTCAATTGGCCAAGGTCTTTCAACTTAAACTGACTATGAAGAAAACCCTTGAGAGAATTAATAACTCCAACATTAGGACCAGTAATGATTATGTCATCTAAATATACAAAGAGGGTCACAAAGGAACTACCAGTACCTTTAGTAAAAAGAGAATAATCGAAACGAGATTGATGAAATCCATGCTGAACAAAAACACTAGAGAATTTCGAGAACCATTGCCTAGAAGCCTGTTTTAAACCATAAATAGACTTGTGTAGTTTACATACCAGCCTCTTCCCCTTAGACAAAGCATGTCCAACAGGTTTATAGTCAAGTGGGAGGTCCATGTATACCTCCTCAAACAAATCCCCATCAAGAAAAGCATTGTTCACATCAAGCTAAATAAGAGACCAGTTGTAAATGGCAGCTAGGGTAAGTAAAACCTTGATAGCCACCGGAGAAAAAATGTCAAAGAAGTCTAAGCCCTCTTGTTGGGTGTAACCCTTAGCTACTAACCAAGCTTTGTAACGTTCAATAAACCCATCAGACTTGTACTTAACTTTATACACCCACTTACACCCAATAGAATGTTTAGAAGAAGGAAGAGGAAGGACTGACCATGTTTAATTTTGATGCATAGCATCAAGCTCAGCATCCATAGTAGCCTGCCAATGAGGAGATTAAACAGCTTGATGATAATGTTGAGGTTCAAAATTAGATGAGATTGTGGATAAAAAAGAGTTATGAGAAGCAAAGAGCTTGTTATAGGAAAGATAGTGCTCCAAAGGGTAGGATGTATGATCAAACATAGGTAACCTGCTGGCTAACAGATTACAATGAAAGTCTTGAGGGTATGAAGGAGGCTTAGTCACTCTGACTGTCTTGGGAATAAGAATAGAAAGCATAGGAGAAGGACTAGGGCTAGAAGAAAATGATGGCATACCAGCATTAGGCAATCAAACGAGGATACAAAATCAGTTAACTGTAATGAAGAATGTGGTAAATTAGAAATTAGCTTGAGCAAAACAAAACTAGGAAAGGAATCCACCACTTCATCAGAAGTAGTAACAGAGTGGAAAGGGAATACATCCTCATAGAAAACAACATCTCGAGAAACCAATATTGTAATGCTCCGCCTTCCCGGGCGCGTTATAACTTGGGACAATAAATTTTTTTTCCTTTTCTTTTCTTTTCTTTTTTTCTTTTTATTTTTCTTCTTCTTCTTCTCCTTCTTCTTCCTTTGCACCGCGCCTGCAACTTGCGAACAACACACTAGCCATGCGGTTGCCGCCGCTTGGCCCTTCGCCGGCTGCCTTGGCTTCGCCGACGCACGCACGCACCACCGTCGCAAGCCACCACCACGCGTTGAAGCTCCACTTCACATCGACCATGGCTGTCTGTAACCGCATTAGCACAGGCTACCATGGATGACCTCGGCCATTTAGCGCCTCCACGACCTCTGTCGACTGCCACGTCACCACCAACAGGCCACCCCTTGCAGCGAACCACCGCGCCCAGCTTCCCCTGCTTCGCCGCCATGTCGCCCAATTGCTAGAGCTCGCGGCCATGGCTACAATGGCCGCGACTTCGTTACTTCTGGTTGTAATACCCCGGGAGCCCAGAGGAGAATAGTATATATCGAGGATAAGTAAGGAAGGAAACAACACCAGCTAGATACCTTTTGAGTTGAATGTTGGCAAAGAACTCTCAAGTTAAGCGTGCTTAACCTGGGGTAATCCAGGGATGGGTGATCCCCCTGGGAAGTTCGCATAGGCCGATCGGGGTAAGTTGTTCCGGTCCTTCCTATCGCTCGATACGGGATGTTACAGGTGGTATCAGAGCCGACCCTTGGTGGAGGCGGTCCGATGAAGGCGGGGAGTGGCGCCGGGGCTCGAGGGCCTGTACAAGGAGCGGCTTCTGGCAGGCTTCTAGGATGGCAGCCCCCAAGGGGAGAAGGTCTGGGATCAGTTATAAGGTCGCATGACGAGGACGTCATTTGCTCAAGGGGGAGAATGTAATACCCCGGGAGCCTAGAGGAGAATAGTATATATCGAGGATAAGTAAGAAAGGAAACAACACCAGCTGGATACCTTTTGGACTGAATGTTAGCAAGGAACTCCCAAGTTAAGCGTGCTTAACCTGGGGTAATCCAGGGATGGGTGACCCCCTGGGAAGTTCGGGTAGGCCCATCAGGGTAAGTTGTTCCAGTCCTTCCTATCGCTCGATGTGGGATATTACACTGGTCACCACCAGTCGCTCTAGCTGCTGCTCGGCTTTGATCCTTCAAGGCTGTCGGCTCCTCTCTCTCTCTCTCTCTCTCTCTCGATCCCACGAGCTCTCTCCTCCTCTCTCTCAGCCACTACCACAGTAGCTTGAAGCTGCTACACCATGGCCGAATTCAGTCTTCTCTTCTCTCCTCCCTCTTGCTTCAATTGCTCCCAATTTTCTATCTATTTATAGGCAACACTTGGACTCTCCTCAGTGCCCGACCATTCCTTATTGCATGAAAAACCTTCTAAATCTTGCAGGTCATGAACGAACATCACTCATACACACACACGCAAACGCAAACGCCACCTATGTATATATACATATATATAATTATATATTACACTAATTTATACATTTAAACCTCACATTTCATCCTAAATTCATTAGGACAATTCATTAATTACAATTATGCCCTTAAACCTCAAATTAATTTACATTACAATACCGAAAATGTAAAATTAATAATCCAAGATTACTCGATAATGACGATTTCGCCCCAGTGCCCTTACCGGGCTATCGCTTCATCCTGAAAAAACTAAAAGGTTGCTCATTACAAAAAACTGGAGCCCCCTCAATCTTCTGTTGACTTCCCGGAAGTCCACTATAATAATTCGATTTTACAGCCTAAATGGCAGCTACATTTTAGTTGTACCGAAAATCATTCCTGATTCGATTTATTTCAATACCATAAATCTTATCTCGAAACGCTCATTGAGAGCATATCATTTTTCTTAGACAATTTCACTCCGAGGCATTCCCTGTAGTCGATTCGGTACTTATAACTGCTATCAAGCCAGTTTTTCGGAATTCTAAACTTATCGAAATTACGTGGCAATCTCATACGAACATGGGGTATTACAAACATAGTCTTATTAAAGATATCATAAAGTTTATAACATTTCATTCTGGGTGGATATCCCATGAATACACAAGCTGTAGCCCTAGGATGAAACTTATTATTGTGACAAGGTAATGTAGATGCAAAGCACAAGCAACCAAATACTCTAAAAAATCATATTCCACGGGAGAATGTGTAATACCCGAGAAATTCTAAAGGACTCAAGGGTAATTTATCTTGGGGCAAAATTGGAATTTAAGGATTAATTGAGGGTAAAACGGTAATTTATTACCGTATAGATGATTGAATCGACTACCGGGAGTACCCTAGAGTCGAGATGCCAAAGGAAATTGATGTGGCATTAATAAGCACCCCGAGATAGGATTTATGGTGCCGAAAGAAATGAGATTGGGAACCGTTTTCGGTACAGCTAAAAAGGCAGCTGCTAATTAGGCTGCAATACCGAATTTTCATAGACGACTTTTTGGAAGTTAACGGAAGCTTGAGGGAGCTTCGATTTTTCAGGAGGAACAACCCTTCAGAGGTTTCAAGAAGAAACGAATGGGTTTAAGGCCAAAACGAAGATTCGGGCCTAAGTACAATTTTTGAAAATTGCTAGTGGGAGGCCGAAATGAGGTATTTTTGGAATCCTCAAGGGTCAAAATGATTTTTTATGAATTTTTGGGCCTAAATGCAATAAAGGGAAGTTGAGGGGTTAAGTGGAATGGGCTAAAATGAAATAGCCAAAACTTGAAGGGCTAAAGTGCAAATAATGGAAACTTGGCCAAAATTCGACCAAGGCATGAGCGGTCGCCGACAGCCGAAATGGACCAATGGGTTGTGTAAGGCTTGGTCGGGAGACCAACTTTAGTAAAGGGATTGGTCGGAAAAGGGGTCGAGGTTGGTCGGAAAATGGGACAAATCGACCGAAAGTTTCGGTCGGTTGGTCGCACCTGTAACTTGGATTTTCTTGGTTGCCAAGGTCGTTTAAAGGTCGATCCAGGGGCGGGTGATGCTCCTAAGGCAATGGGTTGGCCGACCTCGGGCGTTTGGTCGCTCGATTTGGCCTATAAATAGGTAACCATGGAGGCCGAAAGTTTAGCATTTTGGAGCTTCAAATCAGCCATTTTTTTGAACAAATTGGGTGTTCAAAGCATGGGGCTTTTGTTGCCCATGACTTGTAGTTTCATTCTGGAGAATTTGGGCCATTTTCATGGCGGTTTAAAGGCCATCTGAGAGCTCGCCGGAAAACGAGGCGGACGCCTTGGCCGATCCTTTGGCCGGCTGGTTGAGGGTGCTCCGAACCTTCTTTGGGGCATCCAAGCATGCCAAACGGATCGACTGGAAGAGGGCTAGGCATTGGTGGAGAAATCGGAGGTCGCCGGAAAAAGATGGCCGGAGAAGATGACCGGTGCGTGGCCGGCACGCGCTGGCTCCCACGCGCCACCACTCGCCCTAGGCGCGTGTGGGGGCGTGTGAGGGTGGAAAAAATGGGAAAAAATGTTAGAAAATCAAGAAAAATATTTTATGGAGGTTTGTGTAAAAATATTGGGATTTGGGATTCTCGATGCCTCGATTTCCGTACCAAAGTGTCTCGTTTTGCGTGAAAACGCAATATCCGGGTAAGTTTAGTATTTTTCCTTGAAAATTCATAGCATATAATGAATTATTGTAAAGTTAGATTTGAAGAAATAGTCTCGGTATAATTATTGGGATTTTTAGAAGGAAAAATAAAGAAAAATGAAAGGAAATAGGAAATAAATGGAATATTAAGGATATTTAGTAATTAAATATTATTTTATGATTGAGGAAATCGAGAAGATGAGATTGGTGCAACTTTTGAGAGTTGGCACGAGAATCGAGGTCGGGCACGCATATTGAGGTGATACACGCTTTTCGAGGTGTCTTGATTTTTGGGCAAAGATGAGTGGTATTCTCACAAGAACTTATATTCATGATATGTTTTGTTATATATGCATGCTATTTATAAATTGCAATATTCATTTGTCATATTGCATTGAAAGTCGTGATATTTACATTGCATGATATTATTGTCATATTGAAACTTATGCATGGGGTTGGGATGATACCCTCAGAGTTTAGCCGTAATTCCCCTAGGGCGTTGAGGGAATAACGTTAGGCCTATCCCGCAGAGGTTCGGGATTTGCCTAGGATTCCTAGCCGGGCTGGGGAGGCCTGGGAAGTTATATTATGGGTATATGTTGTTCATGTTATTGCATCATGCATCATACATATGTTTTTGGACCCTCACTAGAAGTTTCATCTTCTAATGGGTTATGCCCCTGGAACATTTAATGTTCCAGTTGAGACTTGCAGTTAGGGCAAGAAGCAGGTTGAGATATGACGACACGTGATGGCATGGCCAATGGATTCAGCAGGAGATTCCAGTATTTAATTTATTGAGAAATGTATCTGATGTATGCTCGAGGTTTCATATGATTTGCACCTAGGGTGTTAGATATTATCTCGGGAGACGTGTCTCAATGTATTTGAGGATATGATGGTAATATATGGTACGGATTCTTATATTGTTTTAAATATAGTGAGTTGATTATGTACCATATCAGGTTTCGATTATCGCTTCCGCATTGTGAATGATTTGCTGGGGTTTCCCTTTGAAATACAGTATTTGATGTATAAGGAAAAGGGATTATGTATGTATATGATGGGCCCCAGCATAGTGACACGCCCTCGATAGGGACAGGGTGTTACAGAATGATACAACAAGTAATAAAGAGATTGGTTTTGTAGAACAAATCCTAGGGTTCTATTAATCAAGAAGGCTACAGTGAGAACACATTCCCCCCAAAACTTGATAGGAACTTGAGATTGAAAGAATAAAGCCCTAGCCACATTAAGAAGATGTTGATGTTTACGTTCTACCACTGAATTTTGTTCGGGTATTTCGACACAAGAAAATTGATGAACTCCTTTAGAGGCAAAGAAATCAATGAAGGATAACTCCGGAGCATTATCAGACCTAAACCTCTTGATCACAACATTAAACTAAGTTTCAACCATAGTGAAAAACTTTGGAATGATGGTCCTAGCATCAGATTTTTTTCTCATTAGAAAGACCCAAGTGCATCGAGTACAATCATCCACTAAAGTGAGAAAATATCTATGTCTAACCTGAGTAGGAATATGATATGGACCCTAGTATCACAATGTATAAGATCAAATGCATTTTGAGTCAAATGATTATTTGAAATAAAAGATAATCTCCTTTGTTTAGCTAAGGGACACACTGAACAAAGAACATGAGCTATAATTTTATTGACAGTGAGAAATTTCAGCAAACCACTTAATTTGTCCAACTTGTCAAAAGAAACATGACCTAGCCTATTATGCCAGGTATGTCTACTAATTACATGAACTACTGTATTAGTAGAATTACAGCCCCTATCAACAACTTTATTACAAAAGAGAGAAGAACCAACATCAATGTCATACAGTCCATTTATGAGATCACCCTTGCCAATCATCCTCAAATGGCACACATCCTGTATAACACAGGCGTGAGATAAGAAACTAAGGCATAAAGAAGACTTCTCTGCTAATGTACTGACAGATAACAAATTAAACTTGAACTGAGGCACATAGAGCACATTCTCTAGCACTATATCAGATGATAATGTCACAGTCCCAATAAAAGAAATAGAAAACCTGCTATGATCAGGTAATGTCACAAAAGCATCATGAATTGGTCTCAACTGATCAAAAGAAAACTAATCATAGCATATATGACTTGTGGCCCCTGAATCAACAATCCAAAACCTAGGGCAACTAAGTCTAGGATTGATAGAAGTGGAAATAAGTGAGAAGTGTCAGCTTATGTACTTGTCTTAGCAGCAAGTAAGTGAGAACTCAACACATTCAATAGTTGCTGATATTGATTATGATTTAAGGACTGCATGAAGTCTCCCACATCTGATTTCTTGAATTAGCTAAGGTTATTATTGTGCACCTGATTAGTAAGGACAAAATTGACATGATTAGAAGTTATCTAATTAGGATTAGTCCTCTGCTTAGGCTTGTATCCTAGAGGATAGCCATGAAGCTTATAACACTTTTCCACTGTATGTCCACTATAACCACAATGTGTATAACACCCCACTTCTCTGAAGCGTTAGGTAACGTAAGATTCCGGGGACATAAATTTTTTTCCAAATAAAGACTCATCACAAAAACCGTTCCCCGAAGATCCCGTTACACCTTCTCAGTATATCAACTATGAAACATCAATAAACTAAGATAGGTTCACCAACTCAAATGCGGAAGCTAGATCGAAACCTTAATAGGTCATAACCGAAACCACTTTATTTATAATATAAAGTCAACCAACGTTTACATGACGTTCTCAAAATAAACAACATAACTAAAAGGACATAATATAAAACATCCTCTAATCGCTGTCACTCCTCTACAATTCTTTTTTCTTTCGCACCGCTGTCTTCACTTGGAACGTTTGAATATTCCAAGGACATAGTCCAAATTAGATAATGAATCATCTAAGTGAGAATTCAAAATCACATTTTTCATGAATGAATACAAGACATGAAATAAACTAATACACCCGATAAGCCCTAGCTCAAGAGAATCCCACGCGCTTAACTCTACCACGGGAAAAGAGCAATCTCTCTAAAAGCTATGCCACCATAACGACTCGACGACAAGATGACGCGACGCGATTCTAGCTTAAATGGGGCTGCCAATGCATCTCACCAGAATACGTTCCCATCTTATGTTAGATATGAGCCCTAAAGACCAGTTCTAGTGACACAAAGGGACTCAATCTTGTAATTCTTTAAATATTATTTAAATGGCAAGTTTATGTTTTTATTTAAATTACAATATGGTTTAAATTATAAAAACATATATCCATTAGTATAACAAGAAGTGGATACCATTCTTAAGAGTTAAGAATACGAGTTACGGATAATCCACAATTTGTTATACTATAAACATGTTCATGGCCATAGAATTCCTATCATGGATGATAGCAACTCGTAAAGGCCAGCACATTGTCTTCCTCCTTGTTTCAGTATGAGATACTGGAAGATAAGGTTGGTGAGTCTCGTGCCATTCTGTATGAGCTATAGAAGGAAGATAAGTGGGTGCTCGTTACAAGAACGAGTTCACTGAACGGGACTGTTAACATTAAATCACATGGGTTATTTCTCACGGGTCAATGATTTAATGTTAGCTGCGATTTTACAACTAGTCCTTAGACCTGAGATGACATGGATATCTGTGTATTGGTGGATTAGGATATCAGCGATATTATATGGTTGTTCTAATCAAGGATAATCATACGTATCTATGTGCCTGATTCAGTGATACATGAGGTATATGTGCATCAGACATGGAATCTATCACCTCGAGATTTATGAGGAATATATCCTATGCGATCCAGTAATCACTTGACGATAAATCCTTGGCCGAGGTAATATGACGATGGAATTTGTTCCATACGAGTTGTGTCATAATTTGTCAAGATTGATTTTGGATTTGGTCATATGACAAGATTAAGAGATTCGACCTACTGACCATGATCTCATATCTTGTCGGGATATAGGATGATAGAAGGACCGTATTGTATGGTAACGTGGTAAAAGATTCACAATACCCGCTTCACAATAAATTGGGTAATCATGATATATTGCTAGATGTCACTCATGATTTACGAGAATTAATTGTTGATTATTCTTGTTGCCAATTTATTTGTGAACCCAGAAAGTCCCACCCAAAAGAAATTACTTTCAAAGAGAAAATAAATTAGTAATTTTATAATTACTAATAATAGTGCATTTATTTATTGGATAAATAAGAATAATTAAATAATTATATTATGAATACAATTATTTGATTATTAATTGGGTTAGGCCTTTTGCTAGTACATTAGGCTTGGCCCAATGGCATTATTGGATTCAAATAAATTCCATTAGATTGGGCTTGGCCCAATTACATTAAATGGAATGGACTTGAGAAGCCCAACCCATTTAATGAAGAATGATTTATTAATTGGAACTATAAATAGCTCCAATCTCTTATTTTCTCTCATAAGTTGCACTTGGATCATTTTGAGAGTTGAGAGAGTTTTGGAAGAATAGTTCTTGAATCCAAGAGGTAAGTAAGAAATTTTTGTGAAAAATTTCTTTTACTTATCTTTCTCTTTGATATTCTTGAATAGAAGTGATTTCGGGTGGACCGACTCGACATCCTACACTTGGAGGATTATACGGCGAGAAATCCAACGGTGAAATAAGATTTCATCCAAGAGGTATTTTTCGTTTATACCTTCGTTTTATTAAACCATAATTTCTGAAAAACGGGATACCTCCAAAATAAATTTTAATTTCCGCTGCACATATGATAAGATCTATGTAACTCAACAGTGGTATCAGAGCCATCGTTTTTCAGTTTTATGGTTTTATTCATGTGATTATTGGACATAAAATTTGTATTTTGAAAAATAAAACAATTTTGGATGAGATCCGAAGAAGAGTTGCATACCGGTAGCGTTTTAAACTGATTTAACATTGTTGGACAGTGCTGAAATCAGATTTATCGCAGCTGGAAGTGTCGGAATTTGTTCTGGGACGGACGGGCAGTGTCGGGGGTGACCCGAGGGTGCTAGGCGCGCATGGGTGCGCCTGGATACACGTCTGGGCGCGCCCAGACGCTCGCCCAAGCGCGCAGGCGCGGGCCCGCGCCGCGCGCGCTGGTGGTGCGCGGGCCCGCCCGCGCAGTGCGCGCAGTGCGCGCGCAGTGGGGGGCCACCCCCCCTCTTTGTCGGCCGCCCACGGCCGTTTATATAATATATTTATTATATATATTTTATTATTTTTAAATAAAAAATAAAAATAAATAAATAAAAATAAAAATAAATTAAAATAAATAATAATAATTGTTATTATTATTTGTTTTATTTATTTGTTTTAGTTAAAATAATAAAAATAATAATAATAGTTATTATTATTTCATTTATTTATTTGTTTTATTATTTAAAAATAAAATAAAATAAATAATAATAATTGTTATTATTATTTGTTTTATTTATTTGTTTTATTTACAATAATAATAATGAATAAAATAAATAATAATAATTGTTATTATTATTTTATTTATTTATTTATTTTATTATTTAAAAATACAAATGTATAATTAGTTATACAATTGTCCAATAATCATATGATTGCTTATAATATGCTTTTAATTGTTAATAGCATGTTGTGGATCCTTGTTGCATATCGATATTGGTCATGGACTTAGGACACTACATGGATGATGTATGTGTGATGTGGATGTATGGATTATTTTATTTAACGGCCTGCGTGCCGGAGATAGCCGTCTTTTTCATGACGGTTGTAAAATAATTATTTATTGCTTTTAATTTATTGTAAAAGTAGTTTATAGTAAATTGTAAAAGCAATGGATTCACACCAATCGAGGCACGGCTTGGAATGAAGTCGTTGATGGCAAAATAATCAAGGAAACGAAGACCCTATGTTAAAGGGTTATGCTTGTAATAGTTATAGGCGTTTTCTTATTTATACACCCACGAATGCACTGCACAATTCCAATGGCTGGAATTGCGCTTAGAATGCATGATTGAGTTCATGACCATATCGACTAAATTTATGCAATGTTTATTTACATAGTTGATGTATGTTAAAACGTTGCATGTGAAAAGTGAGACCAATTAATTAAAAAATCTCCCATATTTATAAAATTAAATTGTAACCGGTTGGACCTTAAGAGTTAAGACAATCTAATCGGGGCTCTCCATCACGGTAGAAATTGGGACTTTTTAATTCGTGTGTTGATCGGCTATGGATACATAGGGGTTGCACATTGATTAAAATACTTTAATTTCTATTTAAAACATTTGATGAGATGGGGATGCACAAATATCGTTACCCAAGAAACTATTATGTGAGGCAATCGATATTCAACTGTGCAGACTTGTTAGCGTGATTGTATAATTTAACTATGTTCAATTGCCAAGAAACTATTATGTGAGGTACTTTGGACTGGGAGCCGAAACAAAATATTTGGGCCGTACATAAGATGTACTGGACAAGTGTTGTCCACTTGTTTAATTTATTATTCCAAGAATCTATTATGTGAGGAGTAATAAATTTAATAAGAATCCAAATACCCACTAGAATTCATACCAATGTGAATTCGCTTTTTCCTTTAAATGGGAGTAAGGAATTTGAAAAACTTAGTAGGAGGTACTGTTTGATTTAAAGACCAAAATCAGATAGTTAAGAAAAATAAGATATCTAATAATCTACTTATTTTCTGCAGATACATCAAATGGCTGCACTAAATGCACTTTCTAAATTTAATGACGCAAACCGGCTAACTGGACCAAATTTCAACGACTGGCTTCTAAATTTGAAATTGATTACAAACTTGGAAAAAATCACATATATCTTGGAAACGCCTATCCCTGAGCCAACTGCTGAACATATTACTCAGGAGGAACGAGATAGACTCAATAAGTGGCAAGATGATGATCTTATCGCTAAGAGTTACATCTTGCTTACTATGAGTCAAGAGTTACAGCGGCAGCATAATAAGATGCCAAGTGCGTATTCGATTATTGCTCGTTTACAAGAGTTGTATGGTGAGCGAAGTCGAAGTGCTAGATATGAGATATCTAAATCAATCTTTCGAGCAAAGATGTCTGCTGGAGGATCAATTGGAGACCATGTTCTCAAAATGATCTCCTGGATGGATAAACTGAATGAATTAGATGCTTCAATGCATGAAAATCTTCAAATAGATGCAATTCTTCAGTCTTTGCCAGATTCGTATGGGGGTTTTATTTCAAACTTCTATATGAACAAGATTGAGTGTACCCCGGCAGAACTTATGAATATGCTAATAACGGCCCAGGGTACCATGAAAACAGGCATTGTGATGGCTGTGTCCTCTACTAGTAAGACTAGAAAGGGGAAAAGTAAAAAGAAGGCCACCCAAACAACTAAAGTGATTGAAAAGAAGAAGGGAAAAACTGTTACCAAAGGAAAATGTTTCCATTGTGGCAAAGAGGGACATTAGAAAAGGAACTGTAAAGATTACCTTAGCTCCTTGAAGAAGGAAGCGACAGGTATGATGATAGTTCATGAGTATTTTTCCATTGCTTACTCTTCTACTTTATGGATTCTAGATTCTGGAGCGACAACTCATGTTTGTGCATCTATACAGGATCTGGAACAAAGTAGAAGGCTTGCAGATAATGAGATTGTGCTAAAGGTAGCAAATGGGGCAAGAGTTGCAGCCACAGCTATCGGTACTGTATCTTTAATTTTATCACATGAACATAGTTTAGTTTTAAACAATTGTTTATGTGTACCTGGAGCTTTTAAGAACATTATTTCTATTCCTGTATTGGTGAAAGAAAATTATGAATTTTCTTTTAAGAATAATGTTTGTGAAATTTATTTTAGAAATAAATTGATTGCTACTGGTAATTTTGTCAATGGTCTTTACATTTTGAATGTGACTGTTGATAATAGTGAGCATCTGCATGTATCAAATAATAATAAGAGACCACGTGATAACCTAAATTCTAAAATTCTGTGGCATTACAGATTGGGTCATATAGGGGATGACAGAATCACTAAGTTGGAGAAAGATGGACTTTTGGGTCCATTAGGTTCTGAACCATATCCAACTTGTGAATCTTTTATCCTTGGAAAGATGACCAAATTGCCTTTTACTAGGCAAGGTGTAAGGGTCACAGAATTGTTAGGACTTATACATTCGGATGTGTGTGGGCCTATTAATGTAATAGCCCGAGGTGGTTATCAATACTTTATAACTTTTACAGATGATATGTCTAGATATGGATATGTTTATCTCATGAGACATAAATCTGAATCTTTTGAAATGTTCAAAGATTTTAAAACTGAAGTAGAAAATCAAACTGGTAAAAAGATAAAGGCCTTACGATCAGATCGTGGAGGCGAGTATCTTAGTAACGAGTTTGAAGATTTTCTTAAGGTCTCAGGTATTATTTCACAACGGACCCCACCAGGAATGCCTCAACTGAATGGAGTTTCAGAAAGGAGGAATCGGACTTTATTTGATATGGTCCGAAGTATGTTAAGTTGTACAGACTTACCTTTGTTTCTATGGGGACACGCCCTTCTTACTGCAATATATATCTTAAACAGAGTTTCTTCCAAATTAGTTCCTACAACACCACATGAGATATGGTTTGATAGGAAGCCCAGTCTTAAACATGTTAAGATTTGGGGATGTACATCTTTTGTAAAAAAGCTTAAATCAGAGAAACTTGAGACACGATCTTTAAAGGGTAGTTTCGTGGGTTATCCTAAGGACACCTTAGGATATGAGTTTTATATTCCTGAACTGCAACAAGTAGTTGTAAGCAGAAATGCCATTTTTCTTGAAAAAGAATTTATTCAAGAAAGAGTCAATGAAAGGAAAATAGAACTTGGTGAAGGGTTCACCGAGCCTGAAACTATTCCACGAGATGTCCAAGTACCAATTGAGGAGCCAGGGTCGAGTGCTGCACCTCCCATTAGAAGAAGTGAGAGGATACCCCATCAACCTGAGAGATATGGTTTTCTAAATGAACAAGAGTTGTTCATTGTAGGAGAGAATGATCACTCAGATGATCCTACCACTTATCAAGAGGCGATATCAGATATCGACTCGAAAAGATGGCTAGAAGCCATGAAATCAGAAATGGATTCTATGTATGAGAACCAAGTCTGGACTCTTGTAGATCCACCAGAAAGTATAGTACCTATTGGATGTAAATGGGTCTTCAAGAAGAAGATAGGTTCAGATGGAAAGGTAGAGACCTATAAAGCAAGACTTGTGGCAAAAGGTTATCGACAAAGATAAGGAATTGACTATAAAGAAACCTTTTCTCCAGTCGTCATGCTTAAATCCATCAGAATTTTACTAGCCATTGCTGCTCATTATGACTATGAGATTTGGCAAATGGATGTGAAAACAGCCTTCTTAAATGGTTATATAGATCAGGAAATCTATATGGAACAACCTGAAGGCTTCACACCTAAAGTTAACACAGGGAAGGTATGCAAGCTTAAGAGATCCATTTATGGTCTTAAGCAAGCATCCAGAAGTTGGAACATCCGTTTTGATGATGAAGTCAAATCGTTTGGTTTCATTCAAAACATTGATGAACCCTGTGTTTATAAAAAGGCTAGTGGGAGTGCAATAGCATTTTTGGTCTTATATGTTGATGATATCTTACTCATTGGGAATGATGTAGGATTGTTGTCAACAATAAAGGTCTGGTTGTCAAGTAAGTTCTCCATGAAAGATTTGGGAGAAGCAGCCTATATTCTCGGTATACGGATCTATAGAGATAGAACAAAGATAATGATAGGACTCTCCCAAAATAAGTACATAGAAAGAGTGTCGAAGAGGTTCAACATGGAGGATTCCAAAAGAGGACTGTTGCCCTTTAGACATGGAATCCACCTCTCTCGTGATATGTGCCCCAAGACACAAGAAGAGAGAGAACGCATGTCTAGGATTCCTTTTGCTTAAGCAATAGGAAGTCTAATGTATGCGATGCTATGTACTAGGCCTGATATTGCTCATGCTGTAAGTGTTACAAGCAGATATCAGTCTAATCCAGGTGAGCAACACTGGATTGCCGTTAAGAATATCCTTAAATATTTGAAAAGAACTAAGGATTTGATCCTTACTTATGGTGAAGGAGAACTGAAAGTGGAAGGTTACACAGATTCTGATTTTCAATCAGATGTTGATGATAGAAAGTCTATCTCAGGATATGTGTTTACCTGCAATGGAGGAGTATTCAGTTGGAAGAGTTCCAAACAGGATACGACTGCTGATTTTACAACAGAAACCGAGTATATTGCAGCATCGGATGCTGCAAAGGAAGCAGTCTGGGTCAAAAAGTTTGTGACAGAACTTGGAGTGGTTCCTTCTATAAAGTCTGTCGTGTCCTTGTTTTGCGACAACAATGGAGCCATAGCGCAAGCTAAGGAACCGAGGTCTCACCAGAAGTCCAAACATATTGAAAGACGCTTCCATCTCATTAGAGAGATCATTGGTAGAGGAGATGTTAATGTGCAGAGAATAAATACATCAGAAAATGCAGCAGATCCACTGACTAAGGCCATGAACCAGAAGCAACTAGATTTTCATCTAGATAGGTGGGGTATGAGATACCACACTGAATGGTCTTAGTGCTAGTGGGAGATTGTTAGATATGAGCCCTAAAGATCAGTTCTAGTGACACAAAGGGACTCGATCTTGTAATTCTTTAAATATTATTTAAATGGCAAGTTTATGTTTTTATTTAAATTGCAATATGGTTTAAATTATAAAAACATATATCCATTAGTATAATAAGAAGTGGATACCATTCTTAAGAGTTAAGAATACGAGTTACGGATAATCCACAATTTGTTATACTATAAACATGTTCCTGACCATAGAATTCCTATCATGGATGATAGCAACTCGTAAAGGCCAGCACATTGTCTTCCTCCTTGTTTCAGTATGAGATATTGGAAGATAAGGTTGGTGAGTCTCGTGCCATTCTGTATGAGCTATAGAAGGAAGATAAGTGGGTGCTCGTTACAAGAACGAGTTCACTGAATGGGACTGTTAACATTAAATCACATGGGTTATTTCTCACGGGTCAATGATTTAATGTTAGCTGCGATTTTACAACTAGTCCTTAGACCTGAGATGACATGGATATCTGTGTATTGGTGGATTAGGATATCAGCGATATTATATGGCTGTTCTAATCAAGGATAATCATACGTATCTATGTGCCTGATTCAGTGATACATGAGGTATGTGTGCATCAGACATGGAATCTATCACCTCGAGATTTATGAGGAAGATATCCTATGCGATCCAGTAATCACTTGACGATAAATCCTTGGCCGAGGTAATATGACGATGGAATTTGTTCCATACGAGTTGTGTCATAATTTGTCAAGATTGATTTTGGATTTGGTCATATGACAAGATTAAGAGATTCGACCTACTGACCATGATCTCATATCTTGTCGGGATATAGGATGATAGAAGGACCGTATTGTATGGTAACGTGGTAAAAGGTTCACAATACCCGCTTCACAATAAATTGGGTAATCATGATATATTGCTAGATGTCACTCATGATTTACGAGAATTAATTGTTGATTATTCTTGTTACCAATTTATTTGTGAACCCAGAAAGTCCCACCCAAAAGAAATTACTTTCAAAGAGAAAATAAATTAGTAATTTTATAATTACTAATAATAGTGCATTTATTTATTGGATAAATAAGAATAATTAAATAATTATATTATGAATACAATTATTTGATTATTAATTGGGTTAGGCCTTTTGCTAGTACATTAGGCTTGGCCCAATGGCATTATTGGATTCAAATAAATTCCATTGGATTGGGCTTGGCCCAATTACATTAAATGGAATGGACTTGAGAAGTCCAACCCATTTAATGAAGAATGATTTATTAATTGGAACTATAAATAGCTCCAATCTCTTATTTTCTCTCATAAGTTGCACTTGGATCATTTTGAGAGTTGAGAGAGTTTTGGAAGAATAGTTCTTGAATCCAAGAGATAAGTAAGAAATTTTTGTGAAAAATTTCTTTTACTTATCTTTCTCTTTGATATTCTTGAATAGAAGTGATTTCGGGTGGACCGACTCGGCATCCTACACTTGGAGGATTATACGGCGGGAAATCCAACGGTGAAATAAGATTTCATCCAAGAGGTATTTTTCGTTTATGCCTTCGTTTTATTAAACCATAATTTCTGAAAAACGGGATACCTCCAAAATAAATTTTAATTTTCGCTGCACATATGATAAGATCTATGTAACTCAACATCTTAAGCATCCAAGAACCACCATAAAATCCTAACTCCAAAATTTCACATGGACCACCTAGTCGTCCTAGTGCAACTTCCCTGGCCAAACGAACTGGCATGGAAACTAAGCGGTTATCCTAACATGCCCACCAGCACCAGATACCCCTATTATTCCGTCACGCCCTTGGAGAATTATGGCTACACTATCCAGACAATATCTTAGGCTGACATTCCATACGTACACACAAAACTCAAGACAATGCCACATTTCACAATTCAATACATCATATAAATAATAGTTTATAAAATGCAATGCACAAGTTCAAAACGTTTAGGGACAAACCTCCCTCATAAATCCAACTGTCAACTGTTACCGTTTCAATGCACAAAATCATTTTGCATGAAATCTCCACATGTTCAGATAGAACAAGTACAATAAATGAAGTTTTGGGGGCGAACAACTCACCTTGAACGAAACTCAAAACACCTCAAATCTCGTGTCGCTGCTCAAGTGCTCTGCGCGTGTGATGCTTCGCGTATTCTTAAAAAGCCCTCTATCCACTAAACCCGAAACACTCTTGTCTAGCACGAACTTCTCACAATTTCGAATGAGAAACTTTTGGCTATGAACCCCTATTTATAGGTTTTGGAAACTTAGCCACCAAGAAACATATATTCTGCAATCATTTCAAATCTTCCAAAATCTTTTACAATAATTCCAAACCTTCTAAAGATCTTCTGCAATCATTGTATATCTTCCATTATATATATAATCATTACCAAATCTTTTAAGATATTCTGCAATCATTCCAAATCTTCTAAAGATCTTCTGCAATCATTGTAAATCTTCCAAGATATTATATAATCATTACCAAATCTTCTAAGATTTTATATAATTATTATCAAATCTTCTAAGATATTCTGCAATCATTCTAAATCTTCTAAGATATTATGTAATTATTGATATCCGAATCAAATCTTATTCAAATCAAATCTTTATCCAAATCAAATCAAATCATATCTAACAAAATCTTATCCAATCAAATCTTATACAAATCTTATCTTATCCAATCAAATCTTATCCAAATCTTATCCTTTAAATCATCATGAGCCTTTATCTTATCTCTAACGTCATCATGAGCCTTTATTTTATCTCTAACATTATCATGAGACTTCATTCTTATCTTTAAAGTCATTTATGAGACTTTTTCTAAATCTCCCAAATGCCCCTAGTAAAAAGGTTTCAAGAATTACACTTTGGCTCGAACTTTTGGATAATTGCACTTAGACCCTTTTCAACATGGTCCTCAGACTAATTTTTAATTACATTTTAGTCCCTAAAAAATGGACTAATTACGCTAATGCTCCTAATTTTTAGGTAAATTATACTTTTACCTGAACTTCAAAAATTATGATTTTACCCTTGGCTCAGAAATTAAACTTTTATCTCCAAACATCCACAATCCCTTAAAACATCCTATTTCCTCAAGTATTTGAATATAAAAATCTTATGTATTACATCCCTTATGATCATTCGATTTTCTCAACCTAGTAGATAGCTGTACTGGAAACTGTTCCCGATCCAACTTCTTTTGATGCCTAAAATCATAACTCGTATTACTCGTCGATACTATACCATTTTCCTTGGCTATCTAGGGTCCGGAGTATTCCCTTTGTCTAATTCGGTCGCCTAAAACTGCGATAGTATACCCTATAGCCTCATTTTTTTTCGAAAATTTTACTTATACCCTTCATCAAATATTATTTATGACCTTAAATCATTCCCGGGTATTATAGTGTGTACATATAGCCCAGTCTCTCCTTTGGTTTTTATCTTGACTAGGTCTAATCACATCATGTTTCATAGAGAATAAAACTGTATCACTACCACTAGCAGAATCCACTACAGTTCTTTGTTTCTCCTCTTGAGAAATTAGGGCAAAAACCTTATTTATCGGGGGAATAGGATCCATGAGCAGTAATTGACCTCGTACTTGAGCAGAAGACTTATTTAATCCCATTAGAAATGACATGACATACTCCATTGATAATGATTCATAAGAGATTTAATTCCACCACAAGAACAGTTCCCACACATACATACAGGCTTATAATTGCTCAACTCATCCCAAACAGTTTTTAGTTTCGTAAAATAAGCACTAACAAACAATTGGCTTTGATTTAAGTTCATCAATTCACGCCTTAATTGAAATATTTTAGGACCATTGCTTTGTTGATACCGTTCTTTAAAATTAGTCCAAATATCATATGCAGATTCATAGTATATAATGCTAGCATAAATCTCCTTAGAAACTGAATTGAGAATCCAAGATATGACAATGTTGTTATTTCTTATCCAAGCATTAGTAAGAGAGATATCACCTGTAGGTCTTGAAATCAAACCATTGATGAACCCTAGTTTATTCTTCATGGACAGCGCGATCACCATTGCACGATTCCAAGACGTATAATTTTCCCCGGTCAAGGGTTGAGACACCAAAACATTCCAGGACTGTCGGAATGGTGGAGAAAATAAGGTCTAGATCCGTCGTCAATGGAAGGATTATTCACTGACGAGGAAGAAGAATTAAGTGCAAACGCAGCCATAGACAAAGTTTGAACAATCAGAAAACCAATAGAATACCAGATCTGTCCAAACAACAACAAAATCGAATGAGTTTTAACAAATTAATGAGCTAGGATTTCGATTTTTGAATGAATCGAAACAAAACAACAAGATCGCCTGAAAAGAAAAAATCGACGAGATCTGATTAGAACAACAAGATCTAACTAGAAGAAAGTCGACGGAATCTATCGAAGGTGATGGAAGTGCTCTGATACCATATTAAGAACAGAGGAAGAAAACCTCAAAGAAGTATTCTTTATTATTTCCACAAAGCTGTCTTGCAGTAAGCTTAAATACAGTAAAAATTGAAAAGACAAAAATAACCCTGCTTACTCTATCTGTACAATGAAAAGAAATACAGAATGAAAATAACTAGCAATATAGCTATATCAATATTGTTATTTAGCATATAATAGATAAGACAGGAGTTTTCACAAACATGTTCATGGAAATGCAAGAAAAAATCAAAATGTTAGCGGACATACAAAACACTTTGCTCTGTCATAAGGATGAATAATTACATGAACAAAAATACAGTTATCTTGATTAACATATCAAATACTATTAAATTGAAGTATAACATTATCTGAATAGTGCATTCAGATAATGTTATACTTCAATTTACATTATTTACATACACTTCGGATAAACAAAAATAATTGAGCACATGTTTGGAGTGGGACTCACCAATGGCTCTTTCCCTAGCTTTACATTATTTAAAGCTATATTAATGGCTACCAATGGGGACCAGACTCACCAGTGTAGTGAAGAGTTTGTCATTGGTATCTGTAAATTGATTGCAGCGCCCATTTTCCTCTCTCCTCTTCAGGTGAATGGTCCATTTTTGAGGCAGTAGAGGTGATTTTGTATTTGATTTCTCCTCTCCAGTCATCGACACATCGATGAACGCTTTGCGACTTTTGTGATCTCTGTCAGTGGGAGCAAAAAATGAAGTAACCAAAGATTATTTTTTTATTCTTATTTTCAAAAAAATGAAAGTGGGGCCTAATAAGCACTTTTTTATTTTATATTTATATATATACTATTAGGTAAAGTTGCAGTTGCAGTTGTACGCCTTTATCTCCCCTGCAGTTGTATGCCTTTAGTTATAGTCCGCAATTATCTCCCCTGCATGGTTGAAAGTTGCCAGAATTTCTGGGTTTCACCGCTTTTAAAGGCCTTGATAATGGGTGTTTAGCAAGTTAAAAAAAAACTAATAAACTGAACCAATTAATAAACACTAACCAAATGAACTTAAGTTTTGATTAATCTTACTTACGTATAATATTTCATTAAGGTTCGTATTAGCCATACACTTGTTACTTTGAAGAATGATTTATAATTTTTTAAAACTATATAAACCTTAAACACAAATTATACTGTTCTCTGTCTGCTTATGTTTTGCATATGGCTTACAATATGAAGGAGAGATGGATGGGCATTTTCGAAATTCTAATGGTCCCACTCGAAGGACTTTTTCAGAGGTAATTACAATATGGTACGCAGTTTCTCTAGTCCCTTTTTTAAAAAAAAAAAAATTATATGCTATAAGATTTTGGAAGATGTGGTCTTTCTGGATGAACATCCTTTAATCCAAAAGGATAATATATATGAAAAAATAGAAGAAATATTCTGATTCTTTCCCCCCAAAACTGGGTAACGTACAATGCCTTCTCCTCTTCTATACCTCTTTATTAGCTGAATTGAATGCCTGACTGGTAGATGTGGATCTTTAATTGGTTTCTGCTTTTTTATTTAATTTCTATAAATAAGAATGTATGCAGCTCAAAAAAAAACTTTTTTTTTTCTTGACCCTCTTTGAGATACAGAATATATCTACATTAGAACTAGAAGATTTTGTACTGTAATAAAGTTACCATTAATATGGATACATTATAATGTATATAATAATACATATAAAATTAGTTATGATCATCATACTTATTTAGGAATCTCCTTTGCTCTATTTCACTTCAGAATTGGCTTTCGTTTTGGTTTTTCACTGATCTATCACTCTTGTCTTTTGTGGCTGCGTTCTTGGGCAGTGGATTTTTTCTTTTTTTAGTTCAACATGACATGTCTCTCCCGTGCAGTAAACTTTATTGTTTCTTTTAGGGAATTAAATTAAATTTCCAACTTTGGCTAATATAAAAAATAAGGACAATTTATCATTATGATTATAAGAGTAGTTTGGTTATTTTGACTAATGTTCTCTTGGATTGGGATTTAATATTTTTATTCTAAAAATGAATGAATCCTGTATACCTTTGAAATGATAATTATTAGAGGTAATGTTTAGAGATGCAATATATTAATTAAGTGGTCCTCTAGTTAAGGCTTGAATACTGCTGTTGGCCTCGTTAGCAAGCTATAGCTAAGCCATCATTTGTCTTTTCCTTTTTGTAGCCAACGCTCTTCTTTCTTACTTAATTTTCTCATGAAAGAGAAAGAAAGAGAAAACATGACATGACCGGAAGAACCCCACAGAAATCAATCACATGTGCAGCGAAAACAATCAGTGTTTTCCTATCATCACATACAGCGAAAACAATCTCACAGAAACACCAACTGATCTCTCTCTCTCTCCCTCTCTCTCTCTCTCTGTTTCAAAATGATTAATTCTCCGTTCGGTTTGATAAAGTCTGTCGCCGGCGGCCGGCCAGCCGGAGACTTTTAACTGCTCTAGGAGAGTTAACCCTTGTTTATTAATTAAGCAGATCATAATGGCTAAGCAACCTTTATCGTGGGAGTAAATTGCGGGGCATCAGCTTTTAATTGAGCTGATGCGCATGACATGTATCTTTTCTGTGCATGCTTCTGGTCGTCTCTTTACCCCATGCATATATGCCTATATATATATATATATGAACATGCATACTTTGTATAAGGATTTGCTAAAGCAGTATGTGTGTGTACATATATGTATAAGAGAGGGGTTTTTTCAACACCTCGGTTGCAGAGCGAGACTGGATTTCGATAATGTTACTGCTGCTGAAGACTTATGGCTCCAGAACAGTAGTACTAGCGGTGCAAATCTGAATCAGGTAGATCTATTTTTGACTCTTAATTCTCAGTGGGTCCCCATTCTTGACCGCAAGACCTTGTCAGTAGGCTCCTGGCTACTGTGGCCGCTCTTGATTTATCATTATTGAGAGAGAGAGAGAGATAATTGAACCCAAACTGTTCAATTGAGTGGGGTTCAACTGGCTACTTTTATTACAGTATTACAGTATTATTTGGCGGATTTTTATTATTTTTATAAGTTCTAATGAGTGTGTGTTTATTATTATTACTGACCACTAATCCTCTCCCAATGTCAAAAATTGATATGTGTTTTAATTTGCACTTAAATGGGACGCATCAAGCGAAATTCCTGCTGAGCTCACTAATTTGATGTGTATTATTCTAACAATATATAAACGAATGTCTTAAACCCACAGAACCGGATTCAAAGGGATATAATGGCTTTGCCAGAATCTACAGATCTGCCATAACAGAATTAATAATTCGCATCAGTGGAGTGGACCAATTATGATCCAATTGACACTATTTTCCGGGCAATTTGGGCCACAGGAAGCCTTTTTATTATCATTATTGTTGTTGTTGTTGGTTTTTCTCTCTTCTATAATTGTAGTTGTCAAAGTGGGAAAAAGGCCAAGTAGGTTGCGGATGACCTTTTTGACACTGGCAAGGCTTAACCAGCACACAGATTCAGTAAGCAAGCAATCGCTCTTCAAAATAGCTTCTTCTTCTTCTTCTTCTTCTTCTTCTTCTTCTTCTTCTTGTATTCGACAAGGTTAGAACTTAGAACCAACCAAATAGAGAAGGAGAGAGAAAACTAACGAGAAACAAGCTACCAGCCCACCTGCCATTTTTGCTCCATGGAATATTGATTATCTTTAATTTAAACTTTTGTGTTAGAAATTTGATTTCTACACTAAATGGGCTATCATTACTTGTCTTAAATGAGATAATTTGTAATTGTCTGCATGATAATTTAAGTTAGCAGATATTACGAAAATTTATACATTGTCTTTTAAAAATTGAGATGAAATTAACTCATATTATAAAATGAGATATTTCTCGAAATTGGGCTCACCCCCTTCCCCTAAAAAAATTCTTCTGATAACACAAGTAATTGCCTCAAACTAATTGGATTACATCATAGAGAAGGATAAAGACGTCATAAATAAATTTCGAATAGAA
The DNA here is from genome assembly GCA_036245055.1 of Diospyros kaki. NCBI lineage: Eukaryota > Viridiplantae > Streptophyta > Magnoliopsida > Ericales > Ebenaceae > Diospyros > Diospyros kaki. Next base: position 40,896,227 of record BSEG01000009.1, read on the forward strand.
GCCCACTTTATGACCCGATAACTCACCAAAAAGATTGATTAGGTGTAGCCTCGTGGGTGATATATATATATATATATATATATATATATTTACTCCCACCATGAAAGAGCTAGCCAAAAGGTGGGACGTGAAAGCACAGTGGGGTGAAGGGTTGGTGGGGTTCTAAACAATAATTAGTTTAGTGACATTTTAAAAAATAATAAAAATTATTGAAAATTTATTTATTTTTACTTTTTGAGATTTAAAATCACTAATTAATTTTTTTTATTCTAATTTTAAAATTAAAATCTTTTTAATTGATAACATAGCATAATTACTTAATTTTTCTTATTACATAATTAAATATAAATAAGATTTTATTAATTTTAATTTTAAAAAAAAATCTGCTGAAGTTATAATAACAAGAATGGTTAATAATATTATATAAGCTATTCATGCATTTAGAAAAAAATTCTATTTTTTTATAAAATTTAGTATCACAAGTGGTGTTTTAATTTCTATGGTTATAATTTATTTTAAAATTTTTAATTTTAAAAATAAATCTAAATCATCAATATGAGATAACATATCATGTTTTAGAAAATTTTCAAAATTTAAACAATTTTTCTTCAAATTATAATCATCATCAATAAATTTTAACTTTTCTACCTTCTAAAGAAAATCAAAATTATTTTCATAAATTTTAAATTGTTCAAATATATTGGGTTGAAGCTTAATTAGCCACTCAAGTCGGCCCTGTGTAGAAGGCTTGAAATGGTAATTTTATGAGTAGGAATGGTAGCAAGTGGTTTCATTATTTATTTATTTATATTTATCTAGTAAATTTTTAAAATAATAATTATAATATGTCTTTTAAATATAAATTTTATTTTAATTTTAAATGAGTACATAAGACTTATTTTAATAAATATTGAAATAAATTTATCTCTATAACTGAAAACATAAATTTTTTATAACAATTTTAATTTTAAATCAGTAAATAAGATCCATTTGTTAACCTATTACCATCGTGATTTCTGTGCATTAGAATGATTACAGATTTAATATGGACTCCAGGCACTTCTTCCGTACTTATATTTGTATTTTTATAGTATTTAAATATATTTAGTCTTTTATTTTCATCTAGTAACAAATATTCATTGGGCCATGCTCATTCAACTTTGAATAAAAAACATCTTTTTCTAAAAAAAAAATTATCTCAAGTTTTCAACTAAAATTCGAGGCTATTAAGGATAATATTGTTGTCTAATAGTGATTTTTAATTTAGTAAAGTTACATCCTACCTACCACCAACACAACAAGAATGAGTGAGTGTGGGCCTAATGAAAATTAAATAATTAGTTTTAGATTAGGTTAGTTGCTTGTGTGTACCATGAGACTAATGCACTAACATTATAATAAATAAAAAATATGTATGAAGTAAGAGTTTTGCTACTTTGCTTGAAAGTCTCGTAAGGAGACTTATTCAGAAAGGTAAAAAAGATAAAAATATTTGTCATCTAAATACAAATTTATCCCCTTCTTCGCTGCAACATCCCTTCTCCTTTTTCCTCTTCCCATTGCGGCCACCTCCAAGAAATTCCAACACCTCCAGTTGCCTCACCTCACTCTGACCGTCATAACAGTGGATGGAGAAGATGCAACAATAATCAGCGCGAGGCGAGATGAGGCAGCAAAGCAAGGCGACGCAAGGAAGGTGGCTAGATGATAGTGGGTTTTGGAGTTTACTGAAGATGGCGGTCATGGAAAGAGGAAAAAGAAGGTTGCAGCAGGAAAAGGGATAAATTTGCATCTAAATGAGAGGTATTTTTATTTTGTTGGCCCCTCTCATTAAGTCTCTCTTTGAGACTCTTAGACAAGGTAGCATTAAACATGAAGTAATATGTGTGTTAGGTCTAGACGAAGTGTCTTGTACATAGTTGTGCTGGTACTTGAATATGTTCATGTTTGCATCAATTGAACAAATTTTAATTCTATACTTATCCCAAATATATTGTATTGGACAATTAATGTCAAAATGGATAAAAAAAAATGTGATCCCAACTCTGTGAGTAGAGCAGAGCCAGCCCAACAAATTTGGAGATTTTAGATGAAAAAATTTATCAAAACTTTCTTAAGAATTTTAGTTTTTTCATAAAAAAATAAATAATATATCTTTTTACACAAATATTTTATTTATTTCTCAAAATAATTTTTACAAAGAGAGCGTAAGCATACATGAATATACTATAATCAGTAAATCAAATAACTAAAATGAAAGACAGTAAATCACAAGTTCACAACAAATCAAAACCAAAAAAATATCCACATAAGAACATCTAAAAAGTCTTAAAAACAACAAACTAAGAAGTTAAAGTTAAAGAAGAAACTTGCTGCAGTAGCGGCGACACCGGTGATGGATGTGACTTTTAAAGCAGCAGCGGCGCTGTTTGGTGCCTCAGCCGAGGCCTGAGAATGCATCTGCAACTGCATGCTTACTAGCGGGAGAGATTGCTTCATTACTTGGTTTGAGTAGAGCAGACCCAACAGTCACAATACAATAACACATATCACAGATGACAGATACTGAAGCAAAGCCTCAAGGTTGAAGCAAACACTAAGTGTGTTATATGCAGCGACCGTTAAAGCGCGCGTGCGCGAGAGAGAGAGGGGGGAGGGGGGAAGAGAGTAAAATTGGAAAAAAAAAAGTGGATTTTATAGGATTATGAGAAAATTAAAAGATTTATTATGTTTTATATTTAATTTTTTTTAATAAAATATTTATTATTAAAAAATATATATTACAAATTTTTAAAATTATGAGCCTTCTAATTTTGAGATTCTTACGGCCCGCATATATGATTTTACTGTTGGGCGGGCACTAGAGCAGAGGCATCTGCCAGAAAATGCCATACATTTACTCCAAAACCGTCCCTTAGCAAGAGCCATTTGGTTTTGTACTTTCCTCTGTTTCGCTTTTGAATCTTTTAACATATTACCGAATTTTGTAAAATCCATCTTGTGAATGTATATATATATATATATATATACAGAACAACTTAAATTGTACGATCATAGAACTTGCAGAATACTTCAGACAAGTTACACAGAAGACAGAGTCCAAAGCTACAGCTATAAACCTTTTGCCATGCAAGCCGGCCCATTTACAATGAGAAGTTAATTTCCATTCGTACTGACCTCTATACACTTGAATAGTGACCATGATTTCCTATTGTTAACTTGGCCCATTATCTTTGGCCGTCAGAGGTTTGTCAGGGCTGGTTTTGGTCATCCCATGACTGCCGCGGAATGGTGTGGTGGTTGTAAGTGTCAGGCTGCTCCGTGGCGGCTGCGCCGCTGGCCGCCTCGTCCTCCTTTTCCATGCTTTCTTGAGCCGCCCCCATATGAACTACCAGCATCTTCCTATTGCTAGCCAAGTCTGCTGTCATAAGTAGTAGCATCAATGAGAAGATGATCAGAACATTAATCTTCATGGCCATAAATTGACAGCTTCTCTAAGCAATTCAACATTTATATATTGGTGTTTGGCTGATGGGAAAGAGGGTGGAAAGCAGGTAGGAAAGGTAGAAAAATCTGAGCAGATTTTTCCAGTAAAGTCGATGGGATTGTAACTAAGCTAGTGCTCCATATTTTGGCGCATCTTCGCAGATATTTTCCCATCCAGAAAGTTGTATTCCCAAGTGAGGAAGTGCCACATTAACCACGATAAGAATGCCACTTGGATACACCACAAGATTCTTGAAAGCAAAAAGTTCCCCTCTATGCCGTTGTTTATAGATGTGATCGAGTTACATTTGTGATGTTGAGCCAGATTTTTACTTAAAAAAATGTTAAATTTGTCTCTTTTAACAGTTTAGGAGAGATGGGAGTGGAGATGTTTGTAGGCTGTGGCTGGTGAAGGATCTCTTCGTGGTTGGTTGGTACTTGTCAATTGAACAACCCGAGAAGTTTTGTTGGATATTTCATTTGAGTTTCGTATCTAACCAAATCTCTATCCAAATCAAGTGATTCGGCTTAAAGCCTGCTCTGATCAAACATCTACCGAAACACGTAGATTAGGATATTAATTATTAGAAAGTGCCTGATTTGATTGAAGGTCTCTCTATGTTGGTTGCAAATCCAAGAATGTTTTCTAAACTTGCAAGTGCTCCCCTAATCATGATAACTGCGTTTCCCGCCTTAATTGTATTTTATTTATAAAAATAATAATAAGAAATTATACCACACCCTCTATTTTTTTTTTTATGTACTCTTAGGCCATCTTCAACCTATCTCTTTATCTCACTCCTTATTATATTATAAACAAATCGTTATCTATTTTTAACTTCCCTTGAAAAGTGTGTACTCCAACCCATACTCTCTATTATCTCTTTATTTCACTACCTATTTTATTTATTTATTTTTATAACATTCAATTCTATTTATTTGATATTATTTATAATTTTAATACATATGCAAAATTAATAATTAAATACATAAATTAATAACTAAATATACAAAATAATTAGATACACACATAAATAAAATTAATAATTAATTAAATATACAAAATAATCAAACATACACATACACAAAATTAATAATTAAATACACAAATTAATAAATAAATACATAAAGAAATTCCCCAAACAATTCCACAAAATTCACCCAATCCTTCATACATACAAAATACTATATATATACATCATAAATAGTAAGTATTTGAAGGAAAGAGTGTCGCTGCTACTGCTGGAGGAGGGAGTTGTTGTCATCGACGTCACTCATCGCCATCGACGCTGCTCCCTGGATTTGGTGCTGTAAGTTGGAGAAGCTCGAAGAAGACGATGTTCTACTTATCGTTGACACCAAATCGGGCCACCGTTCTTCTCGTCATCGCTGCTGGTCGCCATCATTGTCGCCAATGACTTCTTCAAATTTCAGATCTGGTACAGAAAGCCGTTGGGACAAAATGCAATAGGGAGCAAATTTCAACTCCTTATCTCTAGCGAGCCATTTGAAGCTCAGCCAAATTTTAGGAAGTGACAAGACAGATAAAGAGGTGCGTTGGAGATGAATTTTAGCAATTTCCTCCTCAAAAATTGGCTCGGCGAGAATTCAGGCCCTACATTGGAGATGGCCTTCCACTTTATTAAAAAAGTATTGTGATATTTTAAACTTTCAAAATATTCTGTTAGATACCTATACTTCAAGAAAATATAATTATTAAGTACCCCAACAAACAATAATTAAGAAAAATGGTGGAAATGAAATGCACATGTGAGGGTTTTAAGTTTCCTTTTTATTTTCTATTTTTTCCATTTTTCTATTATTTTTCTCTACAAACTGTCTAGCCATCCATTTTTGCTTATCGTTCCCTCCGTCATCCCCGTCATCATTCTCGCCTTCGTTGAGTCTGTCGCCGTTCCTATATCAAGACATTGGAATTTGTCGAGCATGTCGTCAAACTGGTCGATCCAGTCATTGAGCCCGTCATCGTTCTTGTACTAGAACATCGAAATTTGTCAAGCCTGTCGTCGAACTAATCGAGCCAATCATTGAGCCCGTCGTCATAATTTGGTTCTCATCATTGTTCCATATAACCATTCCTTGTTGCAGTGAATCAATTATATATATAGGTATATAAATAAATTCATTGTTGCTCTGATCCTATAAATTTTCTATTACTCCAATTGATTAAGCTCACTGTTGCTCTAATTAATTAATTATATATATACACCTATATATATAAACCTGCTACAACAATGGCCATGTTTCGCGCTCGCACTACTGCATGTTCTCACTTGCTTTGTTAAGGTATTTAATAGTTCTAATTTTTTGAAATACTTGTGTTTAATGGGACATTTTAAAAGTTTAGGAAATCACTATTAAGGCCCTCTCCCGAATTACCTGCTAGCATAGGAAATCCGAGAGAATATTTATTCAAGATGGATATAGATACAAACATCACTTAACATGCATTTTGCCAAAAATTCTTTTTATTTTCATATTTTGTTCATTATCAATTGGAGCCAAAATAAACATTATACATCATTCTTTACATCATATACTCGGGTTTACAACCCATACATTTTAAAATTAAAAGGCATCAAGGCTTTAAATACAAAATGAAACCCTCTAATCATGCCCTCAAACTACATCTATGGATCTTCGAGGCTGGAACATCTCTGTACACATTTATCAAAGACTCACCCCAATTAATTATCTTCCACTTACTTGGAATGACAAGAAACAAGGGTGAGCCACAAGGCTCAGTAAGCATATAGTAAAAGAGAGACATCAATAGAAAAATATATGAAGGCATGAACCATTCAGAGCCAAGGATAATCACAATCCTGACAAGTAAATCTTACTTGAATCCATGTCTTCTACACTTGACAACATCATTTCCCAAGAAATTATAATTCATTACATTTCATCAAAACTCATTTTTCAAAGTGAGCCCTAAGGTTCGGCAAGTGTATAAACCAATGAAAACTGGATATGACTAGACTTTCTTGAACATCATTCATATCATACCCCATATGGACACACACCAGTCCCAAAAGCATAGATGACACACAATCAATCCCATATAGTTATATCACACGTTACCCAGTCATAATATTATTGCATGGATGCATACATAATGCACACATATGGTCCTTGGGGTCCACATAAGAAAATGCACATAATGGCTCCCAAGACCCTGTATACAAACCTGTTGTAGCTAAGGACAGGCTACCAAAATAAGAACATAAGCCTGAGACTCTCATCTCACATCCATCACCATCATCATCATGTACCACATTACTCATAATCTCCTCAGGTCACAAGCTGATGTGAGCCTCCACCCACAGTCTTATGTATCATAGGATCTAGCTGTTGTAGGCCTCCACCCACAGTCTTACACACCACAAGCACAAGCCCATTTCCACCACCACGTGTAAAAGAACCATGCAATGTAACATATAAGGAATACAAAGACTCTTGCAGCATTAACGTGATGTCTAGGCCTCCATAAGCCAAGTATCAGGCCATGCTACACCCACATAAGAATCCACACACACACGAATGCCCTAATGCATATGCTAACCTAACATACACAAGTCAACACTCACAGGCCAACCGTGTCATGCCAATGCTCACACTCCCATCACATACAAAGCATGACCCCCCAATGAATGCAACCCATGATCTAACATCGCAAAGTGAGTCAATATAGAAATACAATGCCATGCAACACAACCACAAACAATGCTATGATAAATAGCATTCACACATCTTCACTTTGATTCTCCATTAGAGCTCTTGGCTCTTCCACACATTTCACATTGATTAAGGGCATTTATTTATATAATAATAGTCATGCATCAAGCATAAGTTACCATAGACGTGCCAACCAAGATCACTTCCTATTAACTTCCCAAATAATCATCAACATGCTTCCTCATGCAACTCAATTATATTTTTATCTCATGAACCCCACGAATATAGATATAGGTGTTTTCCACCACATTTTATCATTTTAGAGGATTGAAGGATATCAAATGAAGCATTTAAAAACACTTTACATTAGCCATTTTACTTGTTTTGGATTAAGAAGAGTCTTAATCCATTCAAATCATAACCAAAATATATGATATTATATATCAAATCGAAACCCTCGAAGTCTAGTTTATGATACTTTAAATGGATTATAAATCCGAGTTTTACATCAAAAGTTATGGTCGAAAAAGAGAGACATGTGCAAAGTAGTCAAGTTGCGGCTGAGTCGACTTGGCAGAAATCCGAGTCAACTTGGCACGAGTTGACTAGCCCAAAATCGAGTAAACTCGGCTTGAGTCGACTTAACCTCCTGGACGAGTTAACTTGGCTGAGAACAAAGGAAAAATGCCAAAAATCCACCGAAAACACTCAAAATGGGCACCAAACCCCCAAAAACTCTCATTCTAGCTTCCTAACCCATAATGTCATTCCATGAAAGAAAATATGGAGTGATCAAGCCCCAACGAAACTATCAATGGGACACCATCGTGACGCAAGAAGAGTCCCATAACTTTTGAAAAACATGAAAAATAACTCATTTAATTCAAACTCTTTAAACACCATTTTGAGATGCAAAAATACAACCAAGTTACAAATGAAGACATAGCTTTGCATTAAAAGATAAAAGGAGAGAAGAGATATGCTTGCCTTTTTTTATTAAAAACCAAGGGAAGAAAAGCACTCCAAGAGCTTTAAAATCTCCCCACCTTGAGCTTGATTCCATCACACTTAATGGAAGAAAAAAGAGAAGAAAAAGGAGGTGAGGATGAAGATGAAGATCTATCGAGAGAACCAAGGAAAGAGAGAAAGAAGAAGAATAATAGAAGAAGAATGGGAGATGAGTGGCCTTCACGCCAACTCCAACCACTTCCAACTTTTCTCTTTTCAATTTTGCCTCTACCTCATACATAGACATATAAAAATCCAAACCCCTTTTAGACTTTTTTCATTTTCCTTTCATTTCCATTTATTTCATTCCACTTGCATAAATACATAGCCCAATTCCAAATCATTAGCCCAATTCAAAGGGCCTCGACAAATCCTTAAGCCCACTTTTGACATTTCATAAACCATTTCAATTTTTATTAAATAAATACACAACTTTATGCACATGGGCTCAAGCCTCACTTTATTAGCCCAACTCATCAACTAGATACACAACACACTACTACATGGCTTAGGCCCAAATAAGCAACCCAAACCCATTAATTTAACACATAATTTATTTACATATATTTTATCACATAAAAATATTTTTCACATTAATTTAATAGGGCAAAATTTTCGACGCACGTAAATAAATATTAATAACTCCTAGACCCACAAATAGGTTGTTACAGTCACGATACTATTTTTAGTAAAGTACTGAGATGTATTTATGTATTCACCCTTTTATGCTCGTTAATCAGCCATGTTAGGACTAATTAACAACTATCGGGTCAATATGTTCATAATGAAGGGCAACTCGGTTTCTTAACCCCATCTATTGTTGAGTCTGTAAACTTATTTTTTTTTTATAAATCCAGTTTTATTGTTTCGGGTATATCTGTTTAAAAGCCCAGTTAGCTAGATCTGTAACATTTCTGGCTCTCCTTTCCTAGAAAGAGTAAAAGTCGATTTAGATGGATTTAGATTTAGGTATATTGAAAATTATTTACCTGTTTTGACTCTCTGCAATACTGTCACGACTCACATAAATATAACTCATTGCAGAAATTCTTTTAAACATTTTAAATCACTAGTGTGTTCGTCTTATAATATTTAAGCAACACGGAGTTAATTCTAATTAAGCATGTGCCTGCCTTTGAATTGAATAATTTCTGAAATAATATTATTTCACCATTGTTTTGACACATTAATTAATTATATAACTTGTTTTTCTTCAGAACTTCTAACTTTGAATTGAATCAGCACACAGAGGCCAAGCTTGCTAGACATCTTTACATATATATATATATATATCTTTACATATATATATATATATATGGAACCTAAGACTTCCCAGAAAACTTCAAACAAGTTACACACAGGTGACAGTCCATAGATTAATACGTACGTACATATATATATATATGCATGATTGTATCTATAACTTTGCCATCCATGCAAAGTCCATTTACGACCTCGGAAATTAATTAATCTGCAATACTATGGTAGTACGTATAGCTAGCCGATTAACTGTGGCCGCCGGAAATTGGTGCCGGTTGATGTTGGCGATCCCAATCGGGCAACGGAATGGCATGGTGGCCGTTGTTGTCCCGATCAGGCTGCACACCGGGGGCTGTGTTGCCGGGCGCCGCCTCCCCCGAGTTGGGTTTGAGATCATCAACCACCGGAGGCATCTTCCCACTGCAACCCAAGTCTGTTGTCACAAGCAGTAGCAGCCAAGACAAGATCTGGAAATTAATCTTCCTGCTCATTACAGCTTCTCTACTCTTAAGCAGTATTACTTATTTATGTATATGGAAGACAAATAATTTTGAGTTCGATCGATGCTTTTAAAGGAAGACCGTGCCGAGTGCTTGCATTTATGTTAGTGTTTGGCTGGTGGGAAAGATGATGGAAAACGGGAAAATCTCTGATTGTGGACCAAATAGAGTCGATGGGATCATAAATTGAGTGAGTGGCTAATGAAGTTACAAGTTAGTGCTTTCATATACAGTACTCTCTTGTCTTGTATCATAGATATATTCAGTCAAGAAAGTTCTATTTATGTTGAACAAAGGATGTTAGCGATAGAACTATGGGACGAAATAGAATTGAAGTGAGTACTTGCTACGTACTGTAGTTAAAAGGGAAGTTTATAGGATAGTTCTAGAATTTTCCTTCGAATAGGGAAGTTTATTAGATAGTTCTAGAACTTTCCTTCGAATAGGGAAGTTTATTAGATAGTTCTAGAACTTTCTATTGTGGTTATAATTAAACTTATGCTCCGAACTGGTGAAGTGCCGCACTAGACCCAATACAAATGCCACTTGGATTTACCATCAATCAACCTCTTGAAAGTTACTCTCTGGCTGTTTATATATAATGGTGTGAAACTAATCCAATTGTCTACAATAGTTCTAAATATCTAAATAACGTTATTTTATTGGGATACACACCCTCAAACCAATAATCACGCACATCGATCATTTATATATAATACTCACTCTTATTCTATAGCATTATATATTCCTTTATATCCTTTAATGGAGAATGACTCTTGCCTAACTCTTAAGTTAATCTCCTGCAAATTCACTATTTAAGTTACATTTGTTAAAATAAATAAAATAAAATTATATTAAGATAAAAATAAAATATTTTTTGAATCAATATATGAAATAGTCAAGATAAAATTGAAAAGTATTTTAAAATTTTTATCAAATTATTTGTTAATTTTTTTGAAATGGATTAGAGGATATATGAATTATTTTTTCTTATCTGTAAAGATCAAGATAACTTTATCTATAGAGAGAATAGATAAATTTATCTGAAAAAAATCAAATAAGAAGTCACGTAACTTCTTTTAAAAGAGTCGCTAGATAAATTTAACAAATATAATAATATAGAAAACACTTTTGTCTATAATATTTTTCATATCTCACTTTTTTTGTTTATATCTTGGTTAACAAACATTAGCTTTGTGATCAATTTCTTAATATTTATTAAGGGCAAATAATCTATTCTCGAATTTTATATTTTATAATAAATTATTTTTTTATTTTAATTTATCTTTATAATAATTTTAAAAAATATGATTGTTAGTAACTATTACTACAATCTAACAGTGGAAGAACCTATTATTAAATTCTTTTTTTGGGTCAAAATTACTAAATTTTCTCCAAATTATTATTTTTTAAAATTTCTCATAAAATTCTTACAAAAATGAAAGAAATTCTTCTTTTCACCTACAAAAACTTTATTACAAATTTTATATATGTGCACATATAAATTAGTTTTATTTTTATTTTATATATTTAAAACGTTGTAATTTGTGTATGGAGTTCAACGAAATTTTTGAAAAGATACTAAATTATAACCAGATAAAGAAATTTAATAATTATTATAAGATAAATTAAAATATAAATAAATAATTAATTAAGAAACCAACCATCTTATTTATCTTATTGATCATCCACGTTTGGACTAAATATGTTCTTCGGATCAACATGTTCATAATGTTTGACTAAATATACTTGTGTGTGTTTGATCGTAATTATTTTTTAAAAAAATTTTGTCATACTTGCATGTTTGATTGTTTAACATTTTTTTATAAAAAGTTTTCATTGTACAACACATTAAAACTTGTTTTGATCAATTTTTATAGAATATTACAACTAAGAAAAGGTGGGAATTGTATTTCATGAAATTAAAAAATATTTTTCTTTTTGATCTATTTCCAATCAAATACACCCTAATTTTTATTAGTTGTTGTCATGTCCTTTAATATAAGTTTTCCTTATGGTTTATAATGTCAAGTATTGTGACAAAATTTGCATTCATCGTCCTAGTTGATAAGTCTTAAATGACACACAACAACAATATAAGCTATTGTTGTTGAGATATAATAATAAATTTATTTGATAAAAAATGACATTATCAAGTCAATCGACTCTACAAGAAAAAGAAATAGTCAGAGGACATAGGAAAATTCTCATGCAAGCACTTTGATACTTAAGTCAAACACTGAAAATGTTGAAGGCCCGAGAGCAATATTCATACTAGTATCAGAGACGTATATTTTCTAAAATAAGGACCTACTTATTTGTAATAGTGCAAGAGTAATCTTAAGTCTACCAAGATTAGTACTTTTATAAATAATGTTCATCTCTTACAGATGATGTTTATTTTTTTAGATAGTATTTGTTAACTATGATATAGACCGAAATAAAGTGAGATATAAAAAATATCTCAAACAAAAGTATTTTCCATCGTACTTATTAAATTTATTTGGAAATAAGTAATGTGACTTCTTATCATGAACTTTTCAAATAAATTTATTTTTTCCCTCCATTCGGATAAGTTATCTTGATGCAAGTTTATCTTACTCATTTTAATAAATACTACCTTAAAGGAATTTTTGGATGTCAGAGTTATCTTGAGTTGTGCATTGCACGAGATTCCTTTTGCCTTTGAGAAAGTGCTTCGTAAGCTCACCTTAGCCGTTGCTGGTAGGGGACGAGAGACTTGGTCCCCTACCCATACTTCTGTTGTTTGAGACGAAGGTAGGAGACCGACATTCGTCAGAGGAAAGAGAGATCAAAAAGTCTCTTGCCCATGCCTCCATTGCTGAAGGGGGCGAAAACCTTTCTTGCCCCAAATTGTTGTTGTTGGCAAGTGTAACGCCCCGCTTTTTCGGACGCATTATAACTTAGAACAATAATTTTTTTCTTTCAAACTAATGCTAAACCACATCATTTATCGAATCCGTCCCAGAACTCCCGTCTCTTTATCTCGAAAGAGAATCATTATGCACATCAAATGCAGAAGCAATGATTGAAACCTGATATCTTAACATTAATTATAAATCAATTCTTATATCTTCATTAACCATAAGGATATACATTAACATTCCTCAAAAGGTTCAGAATTCAAAGTAGCAGGACTTAAATACATGGACTACATAACATACATTTCATTCTTCATACACTCTGCTAAGTGACATTTCATGCCTCATTTATCCTCGTATCTGCTACAATCTCTATCTGGAACCTTTGAATATTCCAGGGGCAAAGTCCAAGTTAAATGATGAATCATCTAAGTAAGAGTACATAATACTATATCATGTGTGTATGCAATATCTTTCATCGTAGGTGTCAACTACATTTCTCATGCTATCTACCATTTTTATGGCCACCTCTTTCGAAGCGGGGGTGTCTGGGGGCACCCTTGGTAGCAGTGCCAGTTCGTACTCCCTACAGCCTCAATACGCGTGATCAATGATACCAACGTGTATATATACATTTCATAGTCATGTCATATATGCAGTCTACGTGATGGATACATATCAGGGCATGTCAATATGATGAAAACATTCTCGAGGATCAGGTCTTTTTAAACATAAATCACTTACAACCAAACATTTTTCATAAAACTAACTTTAATTGGGAAATACCACTTACATTCTCAAGCTTATCGGGCTACCTCGAAATTCGTGCATCACCTTGATTTGTGTGCCAACCTCAAAATTCACACAAGTCACTTCAATTCAAGCCTCAAAACATCCTAATCACCATATTTATTTAAATAAGTATTAAAACCTATTTTTCCATAATTTTTTGCATTTTCTCTCTATTTCTTTTTATTTTTCCTCAATAAATCCAAACTAAATATTTTTGACATATTTTCTCAAATATTTTACTACGAAAATTTATAAAATAATATTCTTAAATTTTTAAAATTTTCTAAAAAATTTTACTTATCTTAACTTAGCATATCCAGCTTTCTCGGTATGTGTGTCACATCCTCAAAATGCGTGCTCGAGCTATTTTTCTCTCCAAAATCTCCAGAATATTACTAAAACATAATTTTATATTTGTTAGAATTTTTCCCATCATTTTCCTATTTTCTTTTCTTTTGTTTTGTTTTCTTTCTTTTTCTTTTTTTCTTCTTCTCTTCTCCTCCTTCTTCTTCCTCTCTCCTCTACTTCTTCTTTCGTCATGCGCGCGCAAGGGCAGCTCTGTCGCCCTTCCTTCCCAAGCCCGCCGGCCTCCCCGGCCATTGTCGTACCTGCCACGCCGAACCCCAACGCCTTGCACGCATCGCCGTGAGCTGCTGCTCGCGACCTTCGTTGGCTGCACCCCTAGCTTCTCCAGCTGCCTCTCGGCCTCCACCGAACTCTCCCCTCGCTGACTCACCGTGCGCCCATCACCGACCTCCCGCTAACGCCGCCCATTAGTGCCGCCCACTACTGTTGGCTGCGGCTTACTACCAGCGGCAACCATGGCCGCGACCCACCTTGCTTCCATCTTTCTCTCTCTCTCTCTCCCTCTCCTTTGCTTCCCTTGGCTTTCCCAGCCCAAACTCGAACTCCCTCTCTCTCGCATCTATTGGCCAGCTTCTCCCTTGCTTCCATTTCTCTTCTCCCATTTCCCTACCATTCTCTTCTCCAGGCTTCCTATTTATAACAAAATGTAGCTTGGGCATTACTCAACTTGGTGTGCAAAATCTTCCAAGCTTGCAGAGGTAAGCTTAGGTTCCAGAGACACGACTAATTTGGAGTTGTAGGGCATGGGGTGAATTGGCAGAGGCATGGCCTCACGCCCATTCAAGAGTGAATATATATAAGTATACAAGTGTATAATATATATTTTATATTACACTATACTATAGAGAAAAGTATACCTATAATCCCAAATTCATCTCTATTATATTTGGAAATTCTCTAATTGCAATTACATAATTAAATGCCAAATTAATTTGCATTACGATGCCAAATTAATAACTTTAAAGTTACTCAAAAATGTTGATTTTGCCCTGATGTCCTCACCAGGCCATTGATTAATTCCAAAACTACTGAAAGGTTGTTTATTATGCAAAATCGGAGCCCCCCCAGGGTTTCGTTAATTTTTCGAGAGTCTCCTACAACGATTCGATTTTACAGCTTAAATGGCAGCTGTATTTTAGCTGTATCGAAAACTGTTTCCGATCCGATTTCTTTTGATACCATAAATCCTATCTCAAAACGCTTATCGAAATTATATTATTTTCTTTAGACAATTTCACTCCGAGGCAGTCCCTGTAGTCGATTAGGTATTTATAACTGCTATTAAACCAATTTTTCGGTATTCTAAATTCATCGAAATTACGTGGCAACTTTATACAAACATGGGGTATTACAGCAAGGCAGGAGACCAGTGATTTCTTGCCAACAAGAACTACAAGAAAATTTAAATTTAGTAATGGATTTAATGACAGACACCCGTCACTAAAAAATTTAAGGTTAATTTTATTTAAAATTTAAAATTTAATGATGAGGCTGATAGCCCTGTCACAAATTTAGTGATGGGGTTGACATCCCTATCACTAAATTTGTTGTTTAGTGACGAGGCAACCCCGTCACAGATTTAGTGACGAACTGTCAGCCCCGTCACTAAACAGCGAGTTGGCTATCAACCCCATCACTAAACAACGACTTTAAAATTCTGTCATCCCTCTCTTCTCCTCATGCTATTTTCATTTTTCCCATCTCCCTCTGCAATTTCTCTCTTCTCCCCCATCTCCCTCTATGATTTCTCTCTTCTCTCTCATCTCACTTTGTGTTTTTTCTTCGTCCACTACTGCCTCTCATCGGTGCCGCCTCTGTGTCATTACTATCGTTTTTTCAATCTTTTGGAGGTAATTTAATTTAAGGTTAGTTTTATTATTCAGTTAATAGTTATTTTATGTTAGTTTAATTTTAATTATTCTGTGTTATTTAGTTATTTTGTGTTATTTTGTGTTGTTAGTTTAGTTTAGTTTAATTGTTTAAAGTTAGTTATTTTTTGTTAGTTTAATTTTAGTTATTTAGTGTTATTCTGTGTTGTTAGTTTAGTTTAGTTTAATTGTTTAAAGTTAGTTATTTTGTGTTAGTTTAATTTTAGTTATTTTGTGTAGTTTAGTTTTAGTTTAATTGTTTATATTATTTGTTACATTTAGAAATTAAAATGTAAAATTTATTGATTGTTATTTACTAGTCATAGTATAAATGTATCCTATTTTGTTATGTAACTATATTAATAAATATTATTTTTATTTTTTATTTTTTATTTAAAACAGTAAAAGTTTTCAATTTCAAATTTTTAATATTTTCTTTTTAATGTTAATTTTTAATTATTTCTATAATTAATTATAATTTTTTATTTATTATATATAATTTAAATTTTTAAAAATATTTTTTTGTTATTTATTAAATTTTTATTTTTTTATTTTAAAATTTTATTATTTTTTTAATTTTTTAAAAGGATTTGTGACGGGTTGCAGAGCCATCACAAATTTGTGACAGCTCTACAACCCCATCACTGGTCTATGATGGGAGGTGTCTCATCACAGATTTGTGATATGATTGAAAAATCTGTCACTAAAATTTAGTGACGCCCACTTTTGTAACAGATTCCTTACCCGTCACTATAAAATTTAGTGACGGAATTTTTATTTTTAGCGATGGATTTTTCTGTCACTAAAAATAATTTTTCTTGTAGTGCACAAAAATGGAGAAATAATAATTTTTCAAAAAAGTAAGAAACTAAAATATGGAATAAAGTGTAAATTAAAAAAATATGAGTTTTTTGTAAATATAGTTTTTATTATAAAAAATAATTCGAACATAATACAAATAAATATAAATAATAGACATAAGTTTCATGATAATTAATAATTAATATCATTTTCAATAAAAAAAATGAAAAACACCAATTAATGATATTATTATAATTAATTTGAAAGTAAAGCAAGATGTTAGCGTTATGATAATAAACAAATTGAATTTAATAATTAAAAATAAAATATGTAAAGGATATTATTTAGTATATATATATTATTTAACATATATGTATACATATACATACATATCATTATATTTATCTCTCCCAACCTTATTTCTCTCTCACACATTCTCTTAGGCATCGCATGTTCCTTTTTCTTTTTCAGCATTCGCCTCTCATCGTTGCATCCTCTCTCTTCATCATATTTCGTTGCGGCTACACACTCCTCTTTCTATTGCCATTGCATCATCTTTCTCTACCATCACTACACGCCCATTCTTCTATTGCGGTGTCCTTCCTCTCTACCATTTCTCATAGCTGGAAACGCATTTTTTGCCATTTTATGTATTTTGTGAAACAACCCAAAAATATTTCACAAATTAAAAAAAGGGTCCCAAAAACGTTTCGAATTGTTTTTACCATTTTTGAAACAGTGTCGCCGAACCATTGTAGTTCACGCCATGCCAATGGATTCACCTCTTGTCACCTTGCCTCCTATTGAGTTGACCAATATTTTTTTTTTATTTCCTATAATTTTTTTGAGGTACCTTTTATATAAGATATATCATAAATAAATATTAATATTTTAACAAGTAATAACCATATGTGCATACACCCACAAACATCTTTATATATATAAAAATGAGAGACTCATTGTTAATAGTTAACTTACACATTTTTTTGCTTAAATTGTGCTAATTTATTCTTTTTTCCTAAGTTATTACTTTGCTTATATTTAATTTATTGATTACAATACCAAAAAATGAATTATTTAATTTATTGAATGTAACAGGTTCTAATGCACCAAAAAATAAATTATTTAATTTCGTAAATACAGTAGTTCCAATGCATTAAAAAATAAATTATTCAATTTATTGAATACAATAGATAAATATTTAGGATTAAAAAATAAAAAAATATATCTTAGATGTAATACTCTATGTTTGTATAAGGTCGCCACGTAATTTCGATAAGTTTGGAATACTGAAAAATCAGTTTAATGATAGATTAAGTCGTCGAATCGACTACAGAGACTGCAAGGAATTCCTCGGAGTGAAATTGTCTAAGAAAAATGATATGCTCTCAATGACCGTTTCAAGATAGGATTTATGGTATCGAAAAAAATCATATCAGAAACAATTTTCAGTATAGTTAAAATATAGTTGTTATTTAGGCTACAAAATTGCATTGTCGTAGAGGGCTTTCGAGAAATCAACGAAAGTCTGAGGTGGCTCCAATTTTTCGTAATGAACAACCCTTCAGTGGTTTCGGGATAAAACAATAGCCCGA
Source organism: Diospyros kaki (assembly GCA_036245055.1). Lineage (NCBI taxonomy): Eukaryota > Viridiplantae > Streptophyta > Magnoliopsida > Ericales > Ebenaceae > Diospyros > Diospyros kaki. The sequence continues at coordinate 40,914,484 of BSEG01000009.1, forward strand.
TGAAGATACTAGGGCCAAATCGCCCTTATCGAGTAAATCTTGAGTTATTAATTTTGCATTTTCGGTATTGTAATGCAAATTAATTTGAGGTTTAAAGGCATAGTTGCAATAAGGGAATTACCCAAGTGATATTATGATAAAATTAGAATTTAATTGTGCAATTTCCTAATGTGATACATAATGTGTTTATATATATATATATAAATGTGGGCGGGCGTGGAGGCTATATCCTACAACTTGATGGCCACACCTTTTTCTACAAATGGAGTTTTACACGCAATAGGTGATGGTCATGGTAGGTTTGGGGCGCTGAGTTGGTTGTAAATAGGTTGAGAATTGAGAAAGAGGGCAAGCAAATGGGGAAGAAGAAGAGAGCAAGCAGCGGCCGAGAGAGAGAGAGCTCAATGGCAGAGCACGGGCGGCAAAAGCGATGGCTTAGCAAGGTATGTTGGTGACCGAAAGGCTCGGTGGAGGCCCAAAAAAAGGCTAGAAGCAGTGAAGCCGCGGCCATGGTAGCCATGTCCGCGAGCTCCAGCAAGCCAACGCGATGCAGAGAGGAGGCTATACGAGCGAAGGCTGCAGGGTCCGTGGTGTTGGCCAACGGTGTCAGGGCTGGCCATGGTGTCTGGCGAAGCCATGGGTGATGGTTGGCAACCATACACGTAGGTGCACTGTGCGCGCTGGTGCGTTGTAGCAGAATGAGAAGTAGAAGAAGAAAGAATTAGAAGAAGGAAGAAGAAAAGAAGAAGAAAAAGAAAAGAAAAAGAAGAAAGAAAAGAAAAAAGAAGAGTTTTGTTTGTGCGCAGGGAACAGGGAAGAAGAAGGAAGGAGAAAGAAAAAGGAAAAAAAAGAAAAGAAAAGAAAAAGAAAGGAAAAAAATAAAAAAAAATGTCAAAAAATTCTAGAAAAATAGGATTTGGAGATTTAGTAATATTCTGAATATTTTGGCTAGAAAAATTGATCGAACACGCGTTTCGAGGTCAGACACAAAAATTGAGGTCAAGTAAGCATACCGAGGAAGCTTAAAGGGCTAAATTAAGGTAAGTAAAATTCCTTAGAAAATTTTATAAATTTAGAAATATTATTTTACGAATTTTTATAGTGAAATATTTGAGAAATATTTAGTTTGGATTTATTGAGGAAAAATATGAAGAAATAGAGAGATAAATAAAGAAATGCAAGAAATTATGGAAAATAGGTTTTAATGCTTATTTAATCAAATATGATACGTTGAAGCTTAAAGTTGAAGTGACTTGTATAAATTTTGAGGTTGGCACACAAATCGAGGTAATGCATTGCACAAATATCGAGGTAGCCCGATAAACCTGAGAAGGTAAATGGTACTTCCCAACTGGATTTTGTTTTAGGAAAAATATTTGGTTTGTAAGTGGTTCAACCCAAAACCCGATTTTAAGTAAATGATTTTATCATTTGTCATGCATTGATATGAATATATCATGTAGATTGCATTTATATGTATTGATGATGAAATGTGCATATATTCACAATGATATTATTGATCAAGCATCGTATAAGGGTTTGGGATTATGGACTGGCACTGCTATTCTACCTAGGGTGCACCTATACACCTCAAGTTGGTAACGAGACAATAAAAATAGGGAGCAGTAGTTGAGTGCGATCGAATCAAACAGAAATGATATGGAAAGAACATTTTGTATTTTGCATTCATGCATAAAATATGTTTATTGTTCCCTTAGATGATTTATCATCTAACTTGAATTTTGTCCTTAGAATATTCAAACGTTCTAGATGGAGATTGTAGCAGGAACAAGAATGAATGAGACAGGAAATGACACTTAGTGGAGTGCATGATGAATATAATGTATGTTATGTTATCCATGTATTTAAATTCTGTTACTTTGAATTCTGAACGTTTTGAGAATGATGATGTATAACCTTATGGTTAATGAAGATATAAGAATTGATTTATGATCAATGTTAAGATGTTGAGTTCGATCCTTGCTTCCGCTTTTGATGTGCATGATGATTCTCTTTTGAGAAAAATAATTGAAAATTTTGGAATAGATAAGAGCAATTATATGGTTTAGTTATAGCTTCAAATAGAAAAAAAAAATTATTATCTCAAAATTGTCCTAAGTAATAACACGCCCGAGAAAGTGGGGTGTTACATTAAACACATTAAACAGTGATGAATAGCTTTTGAAATTTATTCAGCTTGGCAAATATGGTAAATGATGGCTTCAACATTAATTGTTCAAGCAGATAAATATTAGCGAATGTACAATTATCAATTGAAACTAGGAAGACAGAGACTTAATAAGTTGATTGTGCTAAGTTATTTTTTTTCCAAGCTATTACTCTGCTTACATTTAATTTATTAAATACAGCAGATTCTAATGCACCAAAAAATGAATTATTCAATAATGATTTATTCAATTTATTGAACACAACAAGTTTCAATGCACAAAAAAATGAATTATTCAATTTATTGAATACAACAGTTCCAATGCATCAAAAAATAAATTATTCAATTTATTGAATATAGCAGATAAATATCTAGGAATTAAAACATAAAAAAATATATCTTAGACACATTAAATAGTGATGAAAAGCTTTTGAAATTTATTCAACTTTGTAAGTATGGTTAATAATGGTTTCAAAGTTAATTTTTCAAACAGATAAATATTACAGAATGTACAACTATCAATTAAAACTAGGAAAGCGAAGACTTAATAAGTTGACTGTGCTAATTTATTTATTTTTTCCAAGCTATTACTTTGCCTACATTAAATTTATTGAATATAATAGGTTCTAATGCACCAAAAAATGAATTATTCAATAATGATTTATTCAATTTTTTTAATTTAGTTAACTTACACAATTTCTCGCCTAAATTGTGCTAATTTATTTTTTTCCCAAGTTATTAGTCTGCCTAAATTCAATTTATTGAATTTAGTAGGTTCTAATGCACCAAAAAATAAATTATTCAATTTAGTGAATACAACAATTCCAATGCATCAAAAAAAAATTATTCAATTTATTGAATACAACACATAAATATTTAGGACTTAAAAAATAAAAGAATATATTTTAAACACATTAAACAGTGATAAAAAGCTTTTGAAATTTATTCAGCTTGGTAAGTATGGTTAATGATGGTTTCAACGTTAATTCTTCAAGCAGATAAATATCACCGAATGTACAACTATCAATTAAAACTAGGAAAGCAAAGACTTAATAAGTTGACTGTGCTAATTTATTTTTTTTCCAAGCTATTACTCTGTCTATATTTAATTTATTGAATACAGCAAGTTTTAATGCACCAAAAAATAAATTATTTAATAATGATTTATTCAATTTATTGAATAAAGCAGGTTCTAATACACCAAAAAATGAATTATTCAATTTATTGAATACAACAGTTTCAATGCATCAAAAAATAAATTATTCAATTTATTGAATACAACAGATAAATATTTATGAATTAAAAAATTAAAAATTATATCTTAGACACATTAAACAATGATGAAAAGTTTTTAAAATTTATTCAGTTTGGTAAGTATGGTTAATGATGATTTTAACGTTAATTCTTCAAGTAGATGAATATTACCAAATGTACAACTATCAATTAAAACGAAGCTAACGGAGACTTAATAAGTTGACAACGACGTAAAACATGCATTTATTTCTGAAATTGTGCTAATTTATTTATTTTTTTTCCCGAGGTATTACTCTGCATACATTCAATTTATTGAATACAATACCAAAAAAAGAATTATTTAATTTATTGAATGCAGCAGGTTCTAATGCACCAAAAAATAATTTATTCAATTTAGTGAATATAGTAGTTCTAATACATCAAAAAATAAATTATTCAATTTATTGAATACAACACATAAATATTTAGGAATTAAAAAATAAAAAAATATATCTTAGACACATTAAATAGTAATGAAAAGCTTTTGAAATTTATTCAGTTTGGTAAGTATGGTTAATGATGGTTTCAACGTTAATAATTTGAGTAGATAAATATTACCAAATGTACAACTATCAATTAAAATTATGAAGACGGAGACTTAATAAGTTAACTGTGCTAATTTATTTTTTTTTCATGCTATTACTCTGTCTATATTTAATTTATTGAATACAATAGGTTCTAATGCACCAAAAAAATGAATTATTCAATAATGATTTATTCAATTTATTGAACACAGTAGGTCCAATGCACAAAAAATGAATTATTTAATTTATTGAATATAACAGATAAATATTTAGAAATTAAAAAATAAAAAATATATTTTAGACGCATTAAACAGTGATGAAAAGTTTTTGAAATTTGTTCAGCTCGGTGAGTATGGTTAATGATGGTTTCAACGTTAATTTTCAAGCAAATAAATATTACCGAATGTAAAACTATCAATTAAAATTAGGAAGGTGGAAACTTAAAAATTAGTTGATTGTGCTATTTTTTTTTCCCCAAACTATTACTCTGCCTACATTTAATTTATTGAATACAGCAGGTTCTAATGCACCAAAAAATGAATTATTCAATTTATTGAATACAACAGTTCTAATGCATCAAAAAATAAATTATTCCATTTATTGAATACAATAGATAAATATTTAGGAATCTTTATATATATAAAAGTAAGATACTCATTGTTAATAGTTAACTTACACAATTTCTCACCTAAATTGTGCTAATTATTTTTTTTCCCAAGCTATTGCTCCGCCTACATTCAATTTAATGAATACAACACCAAAAAATGAATTATTTAATTTATTGAATGCAACCGGTTCCAATACACCAAAAAGTGAATTATTCAATTTAGTGAAAACAACAATTCCTATTGATCAAAAAATAAATTATTCAATTTATTGAATACAGTAGATAAATATTTAGGAATTAAGAAATAAAAAATATATCTTAGACACATTAAATAGTGATGAAAAGCTTTTGAAATTTGTTTAGGTTGGTAAGTATGGTTAATGATGGTTTTAACGTTAATTCTTCAAGCAGATAAATATTATCGAATGTACAACTATCAATTAAAACTAGGAAGGCAAAGACTTAATAAGTTGACAACGATGTAAGACATGCATTTATTTGTGAAACTGTGCTAATATGTTTTTTTTTGTCAAGCTATTACTCTGTCTACCTTTAATTTATTGAATACAACAGATTTTGATGCATCAAAAAAATGAATTATTCAATTTATTGAATACAACAGATAAATATTTAAGAATAAAAAAATAAAAAAAATATATCTTAGACACATTAAACAGTGATGAAAAGCTTTTGAAATTTATTTAGCTTAATAAGTATGGTTAATGATGGTTTCAACGTTAATTCTTTAAACAATTAAATATTATCGAATGTACAACTATCAATTAAAACTAGGAAGACGGAGACTTAAAAGTTGACAGCGACGTAAGACATGCATTTATTTGTAAAACTATGCTAATATTTTTTTTTCCCCAGCTACTACTCTGTCTACATTTAATTTATTGAATATATTATAATTCTAATGCATCAAAAAATGAATTATTCAATTTATTAAATACAACAAGTTCTAATGCATCAAAAAATGAATTATTCAATTTAGGACTCTTTATACAGTCAGGAAAAACACTTTTGAATATCATCAGAAATTCTTTCTTAGTTGAACTGATTTCTCTGCAAACTATAATTGAGATCCAGTATTTGTAATGGCTCAGATTCTACATATGCTGAGGTATATTGACAATACTCACGCGAATTGGGCATTGAAGGTACGAGTCATCCAGAAGTAAGAAGTTTATAGTTATCATAACAACAAGATTAACAGTGTCACTTTAGTGTTGTCCGACAAAGATGTAAGTACAGAAAACACTATTTTTTATTCTTACCATGCACTTTTGTTGTTTTTGCCAATATATAATCTGTGCAATGTGTCATTTATCATGTTATGTAGGGGACCTGAGTGCATGCAATAATCAATAAAAACTTGATGCATTACTTTGCGGATAAAATTGAAGAGCACAAATTGTATGTAATGAAAAATTTCGTAGTTGATCATAATACTATGACGGTCAAGCCTACCACACATAAGTACATGTTGAGTTTCATATAGACCACTCAAGTGGCTAAGGTTGAAGATCAATTATTTCCTATTGAGATATATAGGTTCAAGCCTTTCGTCGAACTTCTGTTCAGTCCACAATCTAAGGAAACTTATTTATTTGGTGTGTGTCTGCCTCTTTTTTTAGTTAATCTTTTTTTATCTCTTTTTTTAATCAATTTTTTATTGCATTGTTCTGCCTCTTTTCCAAGTCAATTTTAATCAATTTTTTTAGTTAATTTTTTAAAAACTATTCTTCATTGTTTGCTTGCATCTCTTTTTTTCTGAGATGCACTATTCCACAATTTTAATACATTTTCATTTTTCGTTTTATCCATGTTTATCTTAGATTTAAAGATGTGATCGGCGAAATCGTCGAGAAGGACAAAGCTAGAACTTAGTCATCTTCCGGATCCACCACAAAAAAATAAATACTGTTTTTCAAGATTTGGAGTATGATCTTTTAATTTTTTTTATTTGTCTTTAATATTTTTTTTTATCATTTTTTGCTACGGAATGTATCTTTATATAACCTGTTGATAAGGGAACACATCCTCGGGTCCAAAATTACTCCAAGGCCCCGAAAATACGGTCATTGACAATAGTGCCACGTGTTCACTAATAAGACACTCCACTGACGTCAGCTTACTCGGTTTATGAGAAGACACGTGGAAGACGTGTATCGCCACACCAGCTGGCTTATTACTCGATGAGCATTCTCCGGATTTCTCAAAATCAACCATTCCCCCGATGATCATGGAGATGAGATTTAGCCTGAACTCTTCGGAAGCGATTATGGAATTCATATCAGTAAGATTGCAACTCCGTGAAAGATGGGATAAAGATTCTAGTGATTTGATCCTCACCTTAGCAAAAGTATAAAGAATAAGGACTAAGAACGAGTAAGGGAAGAAACTCTTTCTTTTCTCAAAAAGTTCATAATTGCACATCTTAAGCTTGTTCTTGATCTAATAATTTGACTTGAGCGTTGGAGTGAAACCGGGGAAGCAAGTCCCGCCTTCATTGTAGGTGATCTATCTGGGGTAGAAAAGAGTGAGCGGCCACTGCATCATCACCTATGTTAGGTATTTTATTTATATTATGTTTTATTGGATATGTGGTCATTTTTTTTTATTTCTGTTTTGAAGAAAAAATCGAGTGAAATTTACAACTTCAACCACAAATGTTATATACAAATAAGTCTTCCAAATTTTACTTTAATTATAATGAAATCAAATTATTATTTCTACACTAATTCATGCAGTATATTAAATTTGCTGTAATGTATATTTCATATTTTGAACTATTATTTTATACATATTTTTGTTAAATATTGTATCTCGTGCAATCACGAGTCGAGATAGAGGTTTTGCCTTACTACGCAAGATAAGGAATTGAACTCATGATTTATTGGTATAAATTTCATCTTATTATGACCCAATTACTTAATCTGTGCCTAAAACTATATTAATGTCTCTTACCTACTTCATATAAAGATTACATTAAAGCCTTATATGAAAATCATAATTTGTCACTCCCTGTGACATTATAATTATGATGTGACCCTCCCTCTAGTTTGCATTGTACATCTTAAATTTTAAATTTTAAAATATCACATAATCAATATTTTTTATGACAATTGCAAAAATGGATAAGATTACAGAAACCAATCATTCACGTAGATCGATGCATAAAAAAAATAAAATTAAAGAATATGAAAAATGATCAATTTGACAAATAATTTTTATAAACTTTATAGTAAATTTAAATAAAATTATTAAAAATTAAAAAAAAGTAATTTTCAAACGTATTTATAAGTGTAATATTTTCTTAAAAATAAATCATTGCAATAATCGATCAGAGTGAATAGTTAACATTATAAAATTAAGTTGTATAACATATGAATACAGTACTCTAAAAATAATAATAATATGTTGACTGAAGTTTTGGAAATGGCATTTGACCCTTAGCTCTGGGAATGCCAAAGCAGCGGGTACGGAAAGATACAAGCCTAGTAAACAAATGAACTTGAATCCAACGAGAGAGAGAAATCGCAAAATATTTGTGGGCATCCATTTCTTGTATTATATTTATAAAAAGATTTTGTATAATATATATATATATAATATAATAGAACTGTAATTATTAAATATCGTACTTTTTTATATTAATTATACAAAATACAATACTCATAAATTACATAAAAACAAACGACAGCTTTCACATATAGGCATCTGTAAACCCACAATAAATAATTAATGACGACTCGTTTCCTTAAATTATGAGGTATCTTGTAGTTGTCTTGTCTTGTCTTTGCGTATGATGTGCTGGATGTTGGCTGTTGCTGACTTGCTGGGGGTGGGGGTGGGGGTGGTTATTTGGTGGGTGGCTCTCTCTTCCTTACAAGCTTTCCACAAAAACTGAACAACCCCACGAAAACATATGGGTTGGCAAGTCTATATTTAATGGTGTGTAACATTATACTTTGAGAATTCTAAATTGTCACTTTCTAATTGAATATATATATATATATTTAATTGGTGAGGGAAAGATTTTGAAGATCATAATTACCTTAATGTCACCACGAATTAGCCAACAGATAAAAGGATATATGTTTGTCAAGAAAATATTGAGAATTACTAGGGGTGTTCAAAAAAATCGGTGCACCGCAGAAACCGGCCAAACCGAACCGAACCAGACCGATCCGATCGATTTTTTTTTTCGCGGTCGAAAACGGTTTGAAGGCTGTCCAAACCGTGCGGTTCGCGGTTTGGATAGTAGGTGGTTCGGTTTTAAACCGAACCGCCCAGAAAATTAAAAAAAAATTAAAATATATATATATAAAGTCACGCAAGGGCCAAAGCCCCGCGCAACCCCCTCCCTCACCCACAACCCTAATCCCTAATTGCAATCGGCAAACCCCCCCACCCGCGCGGCGCAACCCTAATCAACAGCCCCCTCCCCCACTTCAGCAACCCTAATCGGCAACCCCCTTCGGCCCTCCCCCACCCGCACAACCCATCCCCAGTTCCCCCTAATCGAAATCATCCGATCTCCCCTACTGCGGCAACCTCCCACCGTCTTCCCTTCTGCTTTCTCTTTCTCCTCGTCCTTGGATTATTGTGGAAGCCCACACTCAAGGTTCCATCGCCGGCTGTGACAGATCGAGGCAGAGGAGAGGAAGCTCGGGCCGAAACGGAGATAAGAGAAAGCTCGACAGATCGATCGAGGCAGATGAGAGGAAGCTCGGGCCGAAGCGTAGAGGAAGCCGAGCTGATCGAGGCAGATGAGAGGAAGCTCGAGCAAATCGAACCAGAGGAGAGGAAGCTCGGGACATACTGACATCGCTAGGGCTGAAGCTTCCGATCTCACAAACGAGGATTGTTTCGTTTACCTGGCAGCGAAGACCGGTGAGTTCTGAAATTCAAAACTAGTGTGTGTTTGTTTGTTTGTTGTTGAAATTCAAAACCAGCGAAGACCGATATTATATAGGATTGTTTGTTTGTTTGTTGTTATTCAAAGCTGGGGCTGAAGCTTGGGCCTAAGCTAGTGTGTGTTTGTTTGTTTGTTATTGCTTAAAGATTCAGAAGCTTGGTCAAATTGTAATCCTTTGTTATTGTTTGGTTCCTCAAAATGTTCATCATGGTGAGTTCTGAAATCTTCACGAAGAAAAAAATGAATTTTTCTGGAGTTGAATCCAAGAGAGAAATGTGGTCCGTCTGAGTAGCCCTTTGGCTCGAGCAATTTGATTATATATACTTAGTTTTTTTTCCCCTTTCTTATGTTTAATAATTTATGATACATTTATGTTACAAATAAATGTATATAATTATGTTTAAAACAAACACAAGGTGACAAATAACAATTGACAAAGTACTAAGAATACATTCATGTTGTTACATGTTTCATGTAAATTTTGTGATTGAATGGCATCAGTCATGTAAGTTGGGTATGCATCAGTCATCCAAACGTCTAAAACCCATGATGTAATTAGTCTTTGAGGTTCCAAATAATAATTAATTACCATCCAAATGAGGGGGTTCATAAACAGAATAATTGTTTCCAATACACTTTAATTAACATACATTCTGTTTTGGTTAATTTTTAGAATAAGAGACAATGGGGATTTTAAATCATCACCATCTTCACTTTAATTAACATACATTCTGTTCTAAACCTCCATTACCTTCTAAGTTTAAGGACAAGGGAATGAAAAAGAAACCTAGGTAACAATCTGAAGTATGAGATCAGTTTACAAGAAATGAAGATGACCTTTCTGACCCTAGAGCTGTGTGCAACTATTGTGGTAAAAATTATGCAAGTGATACTAGAAAAAATGGGACAAGTACTCTTTGGAACCATGTAAACAATCAATGTAAGAAGAATCCTTACAGAGTAGAAGATAAGAAGCAGAAGATTTTACATTATCTAAAGAATAGTGACAATGAGGATGGAAGTGTTGGAGGTAGTAATCTTCTAGCTGTGGAATTTAGTCAGGCAGCTTGTAGGATGGCATGTGCAAAAATGATTGTCATTGATGAATTGTCATTTAGGTTTGTGGAGCAAGAAGGTTTTAGATTATTTTGTGGTGTTGCATGCCCTAAGTTTGATCCTCCTTCACGCACTACAATTGCTAGGGATATAATTAGTCTTTACAATGATGAGAAGAAGAAGTTGAAGTCGTTTTTTGTTAAGAATTCACAAAGAGTCTCCCTTACCACTGATACATGGACTTCCATTCAAAATGTCAATTATATGGTGCTTACGGCTCATTTTATAGATTTTGAATGGAAAATACAAAAAAGAATCTTGAACTTTTGTCAAATTCCAAATCATAAGGGAGAGACAATTGGTAAAGCAATTGAGGTGTGTTTGAAACAATGGGGTATTGAGAAGGTTTTCACAATCACAGTTGACAATACTGCTTCTAACAATAGGGCTATTAGGCACATGAAGAAAAGATTGCAAATTTGGAAGAGTGCTGTTTGTGATGGAGAATTCTTACATGTGAGATGTTCGGCTCATATTCTTAATTTGGTAGTGGGTGAAGGCTTAAAGGAATTGGACTTCTCTATTATGGCTATACGTAACGCAGTTAGATATGTTAGAGCTTCTCCTTCAAGGTTGGCAAGATTCAAAAGTTGTGTCAAGAATACTTGTAAAGAAGAGAAGGCTCTTGTGTGCTTGGATGTGCCAACAAGGTGGAACTCAACTTATTTAATGTTGGAGCATGCACTGAGATTTGTTGATGCGTTTAAATTGTTGGAAGAAGAGGATTTGCTCTATTTGCAATATTTTTGTGAAGAGGATAGAAATGGGAAAAGGCCTATTGGGCCACCAAATTCTAAAGACTGGGAGAATTGTGCAACGTTCTGCAAGTTTTTGAAGACTTTTTATGATGCTACTCTTATGTTTAGTGCTTCTTTGAATGTTACTGCAAATAATTATTTTCATGAAATTTGTAATGTACTTGGGAGACTAAACAAATGGAGTTCATCTTACGAATCAATCTTGAAAGATATGGCTTCTAGCATGAAGATAAAATTTGATAAGTATTGGGGCAACATTGAAAAACAGAATATTCTTCTTTATGTGGCGGTTGTGCTTGATCCTAGATACAAGATGAAATGGACAATCAGGAGAAAAATGTAATGGATTCTATCAAGAGCGCTCTAGGGAAGTTAGTGCATTTTTATGCAACAAATAACTCAAATGGACAATCAGGAGAAAATAAACAGGGTGGGACAAGTTCTGAACAAAAGATTTCAATTGTGGATTCTGATGAGGATGATGATGTTAACATGTTCAAATCTGATTTTGAGAAAGAATGTATTGAAGATAATGCTTTTGAAATGAAAAATGAGCTTGAAAGGTACTTAGGTGAGCCTAATGAAGATATAAGAAATAATACTTTTGATATTTTGAATTGGTGGAAAGTAACTTCATCAAAGTACCATATCCTATCAGAGATTGCTCGAGATGTTCTTGCCATCCAAGTGTCAACAATCGCTTCTGAGTCAGCTTTTAGCACTGGAGGTAGGGTGCTTGATTGCTTTCGGAGTTCATTGAGTCCATCTATGGTAGAAGCGTTGATTTGTTGCCAAAATTGGTTGAGAGGGACGTCTTTACCATTGGATATGACTTCAATATTAGAAGAGCATGCTACTTATGAATCAGTTGAATCTGGTAATTTTTTATTCACTCATCAAACATGTTTATTATTTTATTTATATTAACTCTTAACATTTTATTTTTCTAACTTTATTATTTCTCTTAATATTACAGATAAGTCTACTATGACAACAGATACTGTAAACATTGATTAGTGATGAAGTTGAAGTTGAAGTTGGAGTTGGAGTTGGAGGCTTGGAGCATGTGTGGTTGTGTTATGAACTTTGAACTTTTAAGTTTTTATTTTGATCGGATTGTAACTTATCTTATTTTGAATGGTTATGTTATTGCGTGGCATGTTTTTGCCGTTTTGGACTTTAAATACTTAAGTTATGATTGGTGGTTGTCAACTATAATTCATTGCTAAATAGTTGCTGAATATGTAATTGCTAATAGGTTATAATTGCTAAATAGTTGCCAACAGGTTATAATTGTTGAATATGTTGAATAGAATTATTGCTAAATAGTTAAATATGTTATAACAATGTTGCATGTTTTATTTATTTATAACAGGTTGGAAATTGTATGTTAAATAGGTTATTTTCAAACCGCGGTAAACCGCACCAATCCAGACTGCAAATGCGGTCTGGATTGGTGCGGTTTGGCTGGACCCAAACCAAACTGTGGTCTGGTTTGGTCGTCAAACCGCACTAGAGGTTTGGCGTGCTGAAAATGGTTCAGACCGGCCAAACTGCACCGTGCACACCCCTAAGAATTACCACTTAGTTTAAACTGGGAAGGACATGTGTCCAGGTTGTTCTAAAGAATATCCAGAAGTCCAAATCCAAGTTCAACAAGCGTATCTCGATATCGTCGGCCTTCGTAGTTCTCCCAAAACCTTTAAAAGTAATTGTTATTCTGAGATTCTCGAAGATGATGAGCATATCCGTTCCTCCTAAGATCGTGGGTTCTAAATTGAGGGAATCATTATCCCAAAAATGTTCAAAGAATAACTTTTCCCCCACTCGTGAAAACAAGCTCAACAACAAATCTCTCTGCAATATCAAAGAGATTTCCTTCAATGAAAAATGGGGAAACTCCGATCTCCATAGGTCTACCCTCGTTCCTCATAAATAAGGATGAATCCACATAGGTAGAGGGATCTTTTTTTTTTCTGTCTCTATTAAATACTTCAATTTTTATAACTTTGTGAACTACCTTAAACGTCAGAGTGATTACAGGGCAATGAGTCTCCAACTCTATTTGCAGATATTTGATCGGTGACAGAAGAAGGTTATTGACTTTACATCATCAATAATATATGAAGTGATGATCTATGCTCCAATATCATAGGTATACATATTTGTCAATTATATAGATAACATATTGCAAGAGTGAGTTGAATTCAGAGATTTAATATTTGCGACGGAGAAAGACAGAAGTGGAGTTGTTTGAAATATACAAGGAGAAGAAGACCAATTCACAATTGGTACCTTGTAATGAATACGGCCAAGCGAATTTTGTTGCATTTTTGTTGAATTTTCGCCTTCATTTAAAGTATTAAACACATGGCCACCCGCTTCAGAGTCCAGGTCAAAAATCTCCTCTTAAATTAAGCATATAACAGTTAACTACTCCCTTGACGTCCTTCTTGCCCCTCAACATACTATACTCTTCTTTAATCATATTGTCGGTTTGAATTGTCATTATTTACATATCAGTGTTAACATTAATATATTTTAAATGTGTGAATTGAAAAGTCGGTTTGAATTGTCATTATTTACATATCAGTGTTAACATTAATATATTTTAAATGTGTGAATTGAAAAAATCTTTAACATTGAACGTTATTATTTATACGTATGGGACGCAAGTGAGTGGATACGTCGGTTCGAGGGTGAGAAGTGCATGGTAAGAAATGTGGACCTTCATGAAAGAATGCGATCCAGACTTCTAAATCATGTTCAAATCTGAAAGGATATAATCTGAAAATCTAATTTAATATGGATCAAACAATGACATCTCATGATTGAACATTTAAAAACTATAAATAGGACACTCTTAATTCTATTTTTCTATACATAGAATCAATTCAAGTTAATTGATTTTATTTATTCTTTCTCCAATATATTTTTTTACTACAATAATTCTCTATTACTTTTAAATGCACGAGATCCCAATCTCTTCCTCCTGTTAAGAAGAGTACGTTTAAATTTAGTTTCATCCGACAATGTTAATATCGTGTTGTACTAATTCTTAGAAGAAGTATTGTATCTTAAGAATTAGATGTCCATCAAACATGTTAGCATTGTTGCAGGGTGAAATCTGTTTTAAGAAGATTTGTTACGACATACCTCACTTTAATTCAATGCTTTGTTCTTTGAATCTTTAGTCAAATCTCATTCTTTTATACTTCAACATTCTTGTTTTATTGTTAGCTAGTTTGCACGTCAAAATTGAATTTTCTACGACAATCAGTTTGTTAAACAAAATAAAATTTAATTGCAAATGAAGAATGCATGTAATTATTAAAGTTGGCATCTATAATTTAAGTTATATCTTTTATTATTGTTGTTGGAAGAGGTATATCATATCATATGACAAATAACATAACTAGATTATGGAGATATACTTAACGTAAATGTAACGAAATTTTTATTATTTCTATATTGTTGAGTGACAAATTATATAGAGTTACAAAAGTCTAAAGAATTTTCAATTCCATCCGTGTCAGTAGGACTTGTAATTTTATTGGCCAACAGAGATGATATCATGCATGAAATCAAAATTTCTTTTAATTAACTAAAAGAGAAAGACTTACGTGAGACTACGTTTTGCTGACATTGACTTATTTACATGCATATATATATATATAAACTATAAACGAGTGGTAGACCACCTTTATTGAATGAATTTTCAAAAGTGGTCTCCCAACTTTTTCTTGCCGTGTCAAAGTTAAAGCTCAACATTAAGTTATAATTTAAGAAAATACTATTTTGCCTCAACGAAGGTGGATGGAGATATCAAATGATAAAAATATTTTTATTTAATTTATATATTTATAACGTCTAACACATCCACCCCTAGTAAGTTTTGCCTCATCTTATTGTAGTCTCATGTCGCCTCATTGACTATCAATGCATTTTTTCATCTCGCTGTAGTGCTTCACGTAACTCCTGTTATAATACTTTATGCCACCGTCGTTGTATCCTATTGTCACCTTGTCGCAACCTTTCACATCGACTGTCGCTGTACCATCTCATCGCCTTGTCGTTATCACCTACGATTAGACTTTATCCCAGATGAAAGTTTGGGTTTCTCTTATTCGCAGCGCCAATAAAACTTAGTCGGGCTTCATTTGCAGATAAAACTTGATCAAACTTTTTTCATCCATGGTGGCTTGATGATCAAATTTTATCATCGATGAAATCTAATTCAGTCATCAAATCTGTTATGTCATCTGTACAAATAACACAATTTTATAATTTATTAACTTAGTATTGAAGTATCTTTTTCATGTTTCTTTTTAGGAGTAGTAATGGCATTAATTGAAATTTTTAAACTTAAATCTCGAAAGATGAGACCTTGTACTTTACGGTTATTTTCAATTTACTAATTGAGACGTGTAATTTTTTTTATTTAAATTTCAATTCTCTAACCGTGGCTTGGATGCCTAACTGTCTCATTGACAAAATTAAAAAAAGTTCATCTCTAGCTGGAGAGCCGCCACGCGTCACTGCCGTTAATCTCGGCCGGAATTAAAAAGTTCATCTCTGCGGCGACCTCCCGTCCCAAATCCCAAGACTGTCCCATTATCTTTGCCGGAATTCTCATTAGGAAAATTCTACATCCAGCCACCCTTTTAGCTCTGTATAATAAGCTTCCACAATTGCATTTCGACTGGTACGGATTGAAATCTCCCAAAAACTAGTCGTTGTGGAATAAAAACACGGTCATTTCAGGTTTGATAAAAGATCGAGACGTTCCAACTGTTCTGGTCGGAACGGAACGGTACGGTACGGTGTTGACAAGTGGGACGGAGAGGGAAAAGAGGTAAAAATTAAGGACAAAATAGTCAATGCACGAGATTTGTTAACAACAAGGAAGTCTTTGTAATTTCAAGAGGCAAAGGGGTCCCGCGTGTAATTTCACCTAATTCAGGGGGGAGTAAGTGTAATGATCCAAAAACGTATGTCGGAGCTCAATAATTTAGGGGCAAAAGTTCTATACGGAAACAGCAGCTGATATCAGCATTCTTTGGTTTGGGGTCCTGCGTTCATACATGAGAGGTAGGTCGAATCCAGGAAGCTCTCAAGAAGCCTCCCTATTCTCATTGCGATGATCCGTCCACTAATTGCTATAAATATTGCAGCCGATCGAGAGACCTCCCACGTCTAGCGCAAATCCAGCCCAAGTCTCCTTTATATACATATCACCATTTCACTTTCTCCTCCACTAACCAAACGAATCCCACTTTCTTCTCCTTGCAAAAGTATTTGATTATCGGCAAAACATGAAGCTGCAGGCGATCAGTCCCATCTTCGTTCTCGGGTCTCTTCTCTTTCTGCTTCTGTGCTTCCATAATCCAACATCAGTCACAGCTCAAGAAGTCGGTAATATATATATGGCCCAAACTTACATATATATATATATATATATATGTCTACAACGATTCTTGCTCGCTCTATGATCTGTATGACTGTATATCAGATATTTCTTGTAGTTGGTTTAGCGATATATATGATTGTGTGTGGAAACTAATTAATAATGGTGCAGAGGATGAGAGGGAATTTGATTACGGGGAAGGAAGCGAGAAGGGGCCTCACAGATGGGGAGAGCTGAAGAAGGAATGGGCAGCGTGCAAGAACGGAGAAATGCAGTCTCCCATCGACATGTCCAACCAGAGGGTCCAAATAATCCTTAGGAAAAGAGAGTTAAAGAGAGATTACAAGCCCGCCAATGCACTTCTCAAGAACAGAGGCCATGATATCTCGGTAATCATTAAGCATATATCCATACTCCCTGTGTATATATATATATATCTATGTTTCACCCAGACTGAATTTAAATGTATCATTGTTTTCTACCAATTAAAGCTAGAAATGATATTTCTAATTTCCCATGAATGCCATAACTCATGAACATGAATCATGATGAGCTGCAGCTTCAGTGGGAACTGGGTGAGGCTGGATCCATTAAGATCAACGGCACAAATTACTTACTGCAGCAAGGCCACTGGCACTCCCCTTCCGAGCACTCCATCAATGGCCGCAGGTCTCTCTCTCTCTCTCTCTCTATATATATACATACATATTATATGTATGATTGAGCAAAATTGTGAGCGAGATCACTAGAAATTAACTGTTGTCAATAGGTACGACATGGAACTGCACTTGGTCCACGTTAGCCCAGACAGCAGAGTGAAGAACAAGATTGCCGTGGTTGGGGTCCTCTACAAGATTGGTCGCCCCGATGCTTTCCTCTCCCAAGTATGAAACCTCAACTCCATCTCCTTGCTCACAGCATTGCTATATTTAAGTTTTCTTTTTTCATTTTTTTTTATGGCTTCTTTTGCTCTTGTTTTCCAGTGAGAAAAATCCAGAAGGCGGTTCTCTGTTTTCTTTTCTCTCTTTGTATTCTGATTCTTTTTCTTTCCCTTTCTGCAACAAATTTTGCCGAGAATAGTAACTGGTGAAAACAGTCAATCAAATATTCTCTCAAATCCATGAGCTTTGGAAATCAAAATAGTTTTGGAAAGTTGGTCAAATTATTCAACCTTTCGGACACGGAGAGCAGCTGGGTGAATTTGTAAGCTTGTGTGATGGTCAAATGGTTGTTACCTACCCACGGTGAAGCACGGAAATGGGAACTTTCCTGTTTCGAAACTATTTATACTTATTTTTTAAAAAAATATTTATTTTTTTATTTGTATTTCGATACCGTTTTTTATTTTTATTTTCGTACAAGCTAACCCACTACTCTCACATTTCACGTATACCAATTTTTTCATTAAGTTTGTGAGTAATTTTTATTTATTACTTTATATATCTTTATAAAATACTTACATCTTATATAATACAACTATCACCTATCAATCTTTCTTTATCTACTTAGCAAAAAAAGAAAAAAGAACTTTCTTTGATCCTCCTATATGTACCTCTTCTTAGGTACTTCGTATTTCTTCAATACTTTTTCACCACATATGTAGCCTCTATTGATATTCTTCTTATTCTTATTCTACTTACATTCAACAGAAGCCCATTCAACCTTATTATATACGACGAAATTGAACATTTGTGTTTTCAATGATTTGTTAATGTTTCGATCATTTTCACAGTTGCTGAAGAATATATCGTCTATAGCCGACACAAAGGAAGAGAGTGATATGGGAGTGGTTGATCCCAGAGAGATTAAACTGGGTGGAAAGAAGTATTACAGATATATGGGTTCCCTCACTGTTCCGCCTTGCACTGAAGGTGTTATCTGGACAATTAGCAAGAAGGTAGAGCTTCTATCTAACCCAAAAAAAGAAAAAAAAAAAAATCTTCTTTATTAGCCATTACTTGGATGTTCCAAAAAAAAACTATCGATTAGAAACTGAGAATCACTTTAATGGATGATGATTAATTTCTTCGCTGATATGTGTTTAGGTGAGGACTGTGTCGAGAGAGCAAGTGCATTTACTGCGCGAGGCTGTTCATGATGTGAGTCAGAGCTTCCCTATTTTATTATCGATTTAACTAACATGAATGAGGAATCTGAATAAAAGAAAGTAGTAAATTTTTCCAAGTGCTTGACGCACGTTTGTGACTGCATATTGCTACAGTATGCAGAGATGAACGCAAGGCCACTGCAGCCAATCAACAGTAGAGATATCCACCTCTATGGCCTGTAGTTTCAGCTCAACAGACTCAGCAAAGCATCCAAGAAGACGAAGAAGAAGAAGAGTGAAAGTTTCAGATTACGATGAGCTTTGCAACAGGCTTCTAGTGCCAATATTTTTGGGCATTCATCAGCCATATGTCCATGGAAGTTCGTAGAGATATCGATAAAACTATATATTTATGTTTACTGTATACGTTCTTTGCTAAGGACATTAAGTTTAGTATATAGATTTTATATTTGATTATATATGTATAGCATTTAAATTATTTTAATTATTATTTTGTTGGTAGAGATTAAATATCTTTTCAAGAGACACCCTGTCTTGATGGGAGGCCAGCTCAATATGTCATAAGCGATTGTAACATTTAACTATGTTTTGTTATCTGTTTGTGCTATATATGGCCTCATAAGATTTGCAGCTAGGGTGACTTTTGCAAGTTATTACAGATCTAAGCATCGGTACTTGAAATGTACCCTATTGACAGAATAATAATATCCTGATATAAGTGTAAATAGTCTAATGAAAGACAATGCCCAACAAAATACAAAAAGAACGAAAGACATTGCAAATAAAAAACAAAAGCGCATATAATATAAATGAAGAAAATGTATTTATACCCTTGAGATTTAGAAAAAGTGCAGATAGTGCCCTTGACATTTAAAAAATTTCAACAATTACCCTTCTAATTTAACACTTTGTTGCATTTTGGCTTCTCCCATTAGTTTTAACTTCGGTCAAATATTTTAAAATAACAAAATTACCTTTATATTTTAAAAAAATTTCATCTTCCTTCTCACTTTTTCTTATCTCTCTTTTCTTTTTTGAGTTTTCATTTGTTGTCTTTTTTGAGTTTTCATTTGTTGTCAATCTCTTACTTATTTCTCTTTTTTTTTTTCCTCTCACATTTTAGCTTATTTTTAACTCAACCTGTAATTGGCACCATTGTCCTCTCTCTTTCTCTCTCTCTCTATATATATAACATTTCCTTGCATTCTTTTAATCTCGACTTTCTCTTTTATTGATTCAATTTTTGTAAAGGATTTCTTCTCTCGTAATGAAGAGGTTATCGTTGTTCAATTTGAAACATGACTTGTTGTTTATCATCATCACCATCTTCCTCTTCTTTTTCTCTTCTTCTTTTTCTCTATTTTCGATAGTGTACAAAAGATCTTTGATTTGGTTTCAAATATTAATTTTTATTTGGTGTTGGGGTTTTTAATTTTTGAGAGTTGTTTCTCTCTCTCTCTCTTTATAACAAATCATACCTCTAATGGCACTAAACACTAAATCTAGTTCTTTCTCTCACTCTTTCCTCTAACTAACAAACCACATCTATACCAATACTGGACACTAAACCCAATTCTCTCTCTCTTAAACAATCTCACGAGCAAAGACCTCAAAACAAAACCCCATTATTGATGGGGTTCAATAGTTTTTTTTAACTTATTATAATTTAAAATTAATTATAAATAAAAAACATATTTTTGAAAATATCATACATATTTCATCTAAAAAAGGCTTGGAAATGAATTTGTTTTTTTGTAATTTAAAATATATCTTGTGTTATTCACTTGTAATAATTTAATTATATATTTTTTCCTTTTCAATTGTATAGTTTTTGTCATTAGATAGTATATTTTGGCAATTTTTACAAAAAAATATTTTTGTAATTAGAAAAACAATGTTTAATTAGAAAATATATTTTGTGAGATAGAGGAGAGAGAAGTTAAAATTATTAATTTATCTTGAACCATAACAATAGGGGTAGTTTTTGTCTTTTTCAAAATATAAGGAATATTTTCTATAACTATGCCAAATCTCAAAATAATCAATAAAATTTACCTAAATATACATAGAAGTCGTACGCACATGCTTCTAAATGTAAGTGTACAATTAATCAAACGTTTGACAAAAAGCCCAATGTCTACTGAATTTTAGGCCCCGCCCCGCCCCTCCCCTCTTTCTTTCAAAATGAATGATTGTATTTCGATTTCTTGGTATTTTCCGGGGAAATGGGAAATGGGAAAAGGATATGCCACCAGATGCTTCCAAGCTTTCTCATTCTCTTTGTGCCAATGATTCCAAATTTTACCTCATTCGGATTCGTTTAATTAATTAAATAAATAAATTTTACTTAATTTTTAAACTTATTAAATAAATAAACCGAATTTGAATCCTCAACCTATTTGAATTCGTGAACAAGCTCGTTGCTAAATCATTTATAGACTTGCATATAATATATATCATTAAACTAATGAGTATTTTTTATAATTAAAAATATTTGTCACTACATTATTTAAAATATTTAATTTAAACTCTTTTATAGACGTGTGAAATTTGTTTAAAACTCGTTCAAACACCCAATAAAAGTCTTTACGAATAAATTTAAGGTTTTATAAATTCCTACTTTAGTGAAAGCTTTAAACAAATGTGAATGGCCATGGGATGCCATTTCCTCCTCATCTAATGAATACAATTATTAAATCTTGAAGTCTGTTAGCAAATACTTGGACTGGGTAAAAGCAATGGAAAAGTAATACCCCTTTCCTAACCCACTTTAGTTTTTTAGTGTGGTGGTTGAACCATCTCCTTCAGTGCAGTTGAAGGAACTCTTAAGTTTAAATTTTCACATTCAAAAATAGATTCGGCTTAGTTCTTTAATTTATTAGACACTATAATACATTATTATATTCTTGGATTTTGGCCTTGCCTTGCGCGGGCCTTTTCTATGCACAAAACATAATTCTTTTGATACATATTTACATATGGCATTTATATAATTTGTTGGAATTTTTGACAAAAAATCTTAATTAGTCTTAGAGATTTCTTAATAAGTTCTTTTACTATTCGTAGTTAGTTTCCTATTTAGTTTGTGTCGACATTCAGAATTGGTCGACTATGATTCGTTGGCCCGCGATGATACAATGAATCTAAACAATATATATGAGATGTCTGGTTTGATCTCTCGAGCCTTCGACCCGTCCCTACAAGGTACTTCGAAACTCAAATCAATAATCGAGTATGTAAAAAGAGGAGAGAACAAAAAAAAATGTCTAGGTTCTTTTCTTTTTGTCAGTATTCATAGGGAAAAGTCTCTCACCCCCCCTTCAAAGAGCTGGCTCGTATATATATCGAGAGGTGTTCCTCCTCATGTGCGACACGCCTGCTTCAGGCGATGGGACAGAATACCTAGTGCCGGCAAAAGATGTCCATGCAGCAGGAAGGTACCGATGGAACCTTCATTAATGTCGATGAGACTCGTCATTAACGGCGAGAGGACCCGTCATTAATGAGGATGGGATCTGGGGTGAACGCGCGAAAATCCAGACACAACGGTAATGATGTTGTTATGAAAAGACCAAGATGGAACTGGTGTAGACTAGCCAGATGGGCTGAAGAAATGGGCTTGAACCACATAGTTGGGGCGGCCCCTGGCCCGTTAGCGCATCAGGGCTTTAGCCTTTTTATTACGCGAGCTGGTTGGCCGAGCCAGTAACCAGCGAGGTCACTGGGAGCTTGTTCGGAGCATGGTTGGGAAGCTCGTCTAGATGATGTTATACCAGCCTGGGTTTCAGCCATGTGCGAGCTCGCTCTGAGGGGCTCAGCTTGAAGCCTTTTGGCCCCTTGAACAGTTGGACCGGCCCACCGAGTTGAGCTCAGCCCTTATAGAATAGAACGAGAAATACCCGTAACAGTTTGTAATTCTATTTTTTACACTGTTTTCACTTTTTATTAAAAAAGAAAACTTTACTCTTGATGAATAAGAAAAAAAAACTATAAATAGAATACTTGACTTGTTATTCAAGAAGTACAAATTATTTGTGTGAGACATAGTAAGACTAAAAATTGGATGTAATTGAAATTTAGTTTTAGAGAGAAAATATTAAATTTTATAGTTATAAACTTTATATATAGTGATATATTTTTTTTATTGTTCTGACGCTTATGATTTTTTCCTTCTAATATTTTCTACATAAAAATCTTTGTATTTGATTTTGATTGTATCTTTTGTTTTTTCATCTTTTTTTTTTTCAACATAAATAATGACAATGTAGATCTTGTTACAGTCCACAACTTGATATCCCATCTCTTGTCTCTATATCAGTGTTTCTCCTCGCACGAATCAATTGATCCCCAGGCAAAACATGAAGCTGCATATGATCAGTCCCATCTTTGTTCTCGGCTCTCTTCTCTTTCTGCTTCTGTGCTTCCATAATCCAACATCGGTCACAGCTCAAGAAGTTGGTATATATATGGCCCAAACGTACATATATATAAATATATATATATGTATATATAAATATATATGTACATAGCCATTCTTGCTTTATGATCTGTATATCAGTAGATATTTCTTGTAGTTGGTTTAGCGATATATATGATTGTGTGTGGAAACTAATTAATAATGGTGCAGAGGATGAGAGGGAATTTGATTATGGGGAAGGAAGCGTGAAGGGGCCTCACAGATGGGGAGAGTTGAAGAAGGAATGGGCAGCGTGCAAGAACGGAGAAATGCAGTCTCCCATTGACATGTCCAACCAGAGGGTCAAGATAATCCTTAAGAAAAGAAAGTTAAAGAGAGATTACAAGCCCGCCAATGCACTTCTCAAGAACAGAGGCCACGATATCTCGGTAATCATTAAGGATATATCCATACTCCCTGTGTGTATATATGTTTCACCCAGACTGAATTTAAATGTATCATTGTTTTCTACCAATTAAAGCTAGAAATTATATTTCTAATTTCCCATGAATGCCTTAATTCATGAACATGAATCATGATGAGCTGCAGCTTCAGTGGGAACTGGGTGAGGCTGGATCCATTAAGATCAACGGCACAAATTACTTACTGCAGCAAGGCCACTGGCACTCCCCTTCCGAGCACTCCATCAATGGCCGCAGGTCTCTCTCTCTCTCTCTCTCTCTCTCTCTCTCTCTCTCTCTCTCTCTCTCTCTGTATGATTGAGCAAATTTGTGAACCAGATCACTAGAAATTAAATGTTGTGAACAGGTACGACATGGAACTGCCCTTGGTTCACGTAAGCCCAGACAGCAGAGTGAAGAACAAGATTGCAGTGATTGGGGTCCTCTACAAGATTGGTCGCCCCAATGCTTTCCTCTCCCAAGTATGTCCCAGTGCCACATATGCTTTCCTCTTTCTTTCTTTCTTTCTTTTTTTTTTTTTTTTTTGTATTTTGTTCTTACATAGTGAAAAAATTGGCATCTCTCTATACATGTAGATAAATTAAGTATTCAACTATGTAAATCTTGTATATATGCACTTATTTTACAAATTTTGTATGTATGGTGTGTTACAGTTGCTTCCCAACAAATTGTTCAAATTTTCACAGCAGGAAGAGCAGCAGGGTGAATTTGTGAGCTTGTGTGATAGTCAACTGGCATTTACCTACCCATCGCATACATTCTCATCTTTCACATAAAAACCAATTTATTGGTGAAGATTGATTTAGCTTTATGCCTTTAACCAGATCGCCATCGTCAAAGCAACCCAACGAATATAAAGAACAAAACCATGTTTATCCTACAGTCTTAACATTGGTTACATAAATTTTAATTCATTTTATAATCTTATTTTAATAAGACCCATAAAATTAATTTCATACCTCTCTTGTTACAGATTTATTCAATGTATTTTATATGTTCATCACAAGAGATTCAATAAAAGCGACTTCTGACTTTATCATATATGGAATGAATTGTTAATTTCCGCAGCTATTGAAGAATATATCGCTTATCAGTGACACGAAAGAAGAGATTAATGTGGGAGTGATCGATCCGAGAGAGATGAAAGTGCGTGGCAAGAAATATTACAGATACATGGGTTCGCTTACTGTCCCCCCTTGCACTGAAGGTGTTATCTGGACTATCAAGAAAAGGGTATGGCTTCTAATTAAAAAAAAAAAAAATATGATGAGGAAAAGGACTTCGGGTCTACAAATCACGCCAACACCGAGGTAAACACCGCCGGGTGTTGACAAGACACGTGTTGCATAATGGAGAGCTTCGCATATGATTATCTCGCTGCGAACTAAAGGGCACGTGGCAGAGGATCGCCGCCATAATAGGTGGCGCGGCCCTCTGAGAAGAAGCCCGAATCCTTAGGAATCGATCGCCTAGCCGAAGATTGCGGGGGTGGAGTCTATCCCGAAGATCTCGGGAGCGGATACCACTACAGAATCCTTATCAAGAAGATTCCGAAGATCCCTCCGGGATCCTGATCTGGAGGGGGGATAAAAAGACGAATAGGAGGTAAGAACAGAAAAAGGTTTTTCTTTGATAAATATCATACTCCTTAAAAAGACTGGTTGACTGACCGGATCGTCGGAGATCGACCGGGGGTGCAAGTCCCCGTCTCCATTGCAGGTACGACTGAGAAGAGAGGAAAGGGAACGTTCGGCCACCACTCCTCGGAATTCATTCATCATCAATTGGCGCCCACCGTGGGGCCCAGGCGCTTTCCCTTTTCTGTCTCTCCAGTGCAACAAGTGGTGGAGATTTTCGACAATCTTTCCTTTGTTTGGAATGGCGACCAGAAGACAGCAATCTCGAGTAGTAGAGGGCAACCCTATCCCAGAGCCCAGTCAGCAGAACCCACCTAGAAGTCCGGTGGGGAGGGACCGGAGTCCAGAAGGCCCTCCGCCACCCCCTGATCGGATAGCGCTCCTAGAAGGTCAAGTGCAGCGATTAACAGAATTACTCACAAGTTTCCTGGATCGACAGCAGCAAGCCGAACAATCTCCGACGGAGGGGAGGCAGGAGCCTCCACGGGAGGAGGAGTCCTCTTTGCCGCAGGCGAACCCGCGGAGGCCGGGGCGAGAGGAAGCGGCGGAATCTTCGGACTTATCATTCCTGCAGCAGCGACAGGAAGAAAGGCTACGACAGCTCGAGGAGGAGATTGCCGCCCTGAAGCCCAAAGCAGGGGAGGGGCAGGGAGCAATGATGGCTCAGCCTCTTAGCTCGGAGATCATGACGGCAATACCACCGGAGCGTCTTCGCATCCCGGCCATTAAGCCTTATGCCGGGACCTCTGATCCGATGGATCACCTTGATCTCTTCACTTCACATATGATGGTGCAAGATGCTTCGGACGCAATGTGGTGTAGAGTTTTCTTGGCCACCTTAGAGGGACACGCACGGGCTTGGTACTCGAACCTCGCTCACCATTCTATCGTAAGTTTTGCACAGCTCCGAAGCAGTTTTCTAGCACACTTTGCGCCCCTCCGGAGGCACCGAAGGTCTACCATGGCCTTAGTAAGTATGAAGCAGAACCAGGGAGAACCCTTGAAGGATTTTGTCTCACGCTTCAATATGGAGGCCTTAAGTATAGAGAATTTTGATCATAGTGTAGCTATGGTGGCCTTCCAGAATGCCTTGAGGCCAGGTCCTTTCGCACAATCATTGGCCAAGACACCTCCGATCACGTTCACGGACATACTGGGCCGGGCTACGAAGTACATAAACGCCGAAGAGGTCATGCAAGCTAAAAGGGCGGAACATGTGGAGAAGAAGGATAAGAAGAAGCCTCCCGAGGAAAGGAGAGGGGAGGACAGAAGGGAGAAGCATCGTCCTCGGTGGGAGTCGGGTGGATATACACCCCTCAATGCCCAGAGGGCAGAGATTCTTGCGACTATCGAAGGCAAAGACTACCTGAAGAAGCCAAAGCCAATGAAGGCCCCGTCTGACAAAAGGGACCGGAACAAATATTGCCGCTTTCATCGGGATCACGGGCATGATACGGAGGAATGTCATCAACTCAAAGAGGAGATCCAGGAACTCATCAACCGGGGTTTCCTGAGGAGTTATGTGGCGAAGGAAGGTGATTCTCAAAGGAACAAAGGCCAGCGGTCGCGATCGCGGAGCCCCCCCAAGAGGGACCGCGTAAACGAGCGAGATCCAGCCCAGCGGGAAAGATCACATCGGGGAAGAGACGATCACCCTCAGCCTCCAGTATTTCATACGCTTGCGGCAGGAGAAGTCCCAATTATGAAGGAAGGAGGGGACGGCCCTACCCGGCAAAAGAGGTCGCGTAGCGTGGAGCCAATCTCTTTCTCTGATAGCGACCTCCCGGGGTACCCGAATCGGAATGATCCGTTGGTGATAACGGCTGAGCTGGGGAAGTGGGAGCTTCGGCGGATCCTCGTGGATCCGGGGAGTTCTTCGGAAATCTTATATCGGCAGGCTTTCCTCGGCATGGGATATGAAATGACACAGCTAAAGCCGGCAAGGGTCCCTTTGGTGGGATTTGATGGGGAAGCCGTGTATTCAGAAGGGATCATTCAGCTCCCACTGACGGTAGGGAGAGGCTTTCGAACTTCTCGAGTAATATTAGACATCCTGGTGGCAGACGTACCCTCGGCGTACAACATGATTCTTGGCAGATCGGGTCTCAATGCTCTTCGGGCCATTCCGAGCACATATCACATGATGCTGAAGTTCCCCACTGATAGGGGGACGGGAGAAGTGCGGGGAGATTTGCGCTCTGCTCGTGAATGTTATATGGCCTCTATAGGCATAGCAAAAGACAAGGAAGCAAAAGGGCACGGTGATGTTCCGAGCCCTCGAGTAAATCCCCCGAAGGAGGATAGCTTCCTGCTGGAAGGGCCCAAAGATCCGAAGACTGCAGAGCCGGTGGATAAATTGGAGGAGGTACCTTTGAAGGCAGACTGCCCAGATCGTTGTGTAAGGGTAAGCGAAGAACTAAAAGACCCATTGAGAGGTCAGATAGTGGCGCTCCTTAGGCAATACGCGGACATATTCGCATGGACTGCTCAGGATATGCCAGGAGTGGATCCCGCGGTCATGACACATAGGCTAGGGATCCGGCCAGGTTTCCATCCGGTCAAACAGAAGAAACGCAGTTTTGCCCCAGATAGGGCCCGGGCAATCCAGGAGGAAGTTGCAAAATTGATTGAAGCTGGATATATTCGGGAGGTCGATTATCCGGATTGGTTAGCAAACGTAGTGCTAGTCCCTAAAGGGGAGGGCAAGTGGAGACTTTGCATTGATTTTACCGACCTTAATAAGGCTTGCCCAAAAGATAGCTACCCACTTCCGAGAATCGACGCCTTAATTGACGGGACGGCTGGTTGTTCACTCATGAGTTTCTTGGATGCTTTCCAGGGATACCACCAGATTCCATTACACCCGGAAGACCAGGAGAAGACTGCATTCATTACCAGTCAGGCAACCTACTGCTACACTGTAATGCCCTTCGGGTTAAAAAATGCAGGAGCCACTTATCAACGCTTGGTGAATAAGCTTTTTCAGCATCAGCTTGGGAGGAATATGGAGGCATACGTCGACGACATGTTAGTAAAAAGCTTGGAGGCAGGAAGTCATCTGGAGGATTTGGAGGAATGCTTCAAAACCCTTCGTAAGTTCCATGTAAAGCTTAATCCTGTAAAATGTGCTTTTGGCGTTTCTGCAGGAAAATTCTTAGGCTACATAGTACATCACCGAGGGATCGAAGTGAATCCAGCAAAAATCAAAGCTATCATGGATATGCCTGCACCGAAAAATGTGAAAGAAGTACAGAGCCTCACAGGCAGAATGACCGCCCTAGGTAGATTCCTCTCTCGCCTGGCGGAAAAAGGCCTTCCTTTTTACAAAGTCTTATCAAAGGCAAACCACTTCAAGTGGAACTCTGAATGCCAGAAAGCTTTTGAAAAGCTGAAAGAGCACCTGGCTACACCACCAGTTCTTACCAAACCGAAGCCAGGAGAGCCCTTATATATGTATCTGGCAATTGCCGAGGAGGCCGTAAGTTCGGTACTGATACGAGAAGAAGACAAGACCCAGAGGCCTGTCTACTATGCAAGCAAGCGGCTGACGGGAGCCGAGGTTCGGTATCCCCCTATGGAAAAATTGGCCTTCGCCTTAATTGTATCGGCCAGAAAACTTCGACCTTACTTTCAAGCACACACGATTATCGTACTTACTAATCACCCTTTGCGGCAGGTTCTTAGCAAACCAGAACTTTCAGGCCGAATGTTGAAGTGGGCGGTAGAGCTCACTGCTTTCGACATTGAGTATAGGCCGCGGCCAGCAATTAAAGCTCAGTCGTTGGCGGACTTTATCGCTGAAGGAATTGGGGCTCCCGAAGGAGGATCAGAGACCATGGATAGTGGCAGTAGATGGGAGCTCGACTTCGGGTGGCGGAGGAGCAGGATTGATGATTAAGAGTCCCGAAGGGCAGATATGGCCTTATGCTCTACACTTCGAATTCCGAGCATCCAATAACGAAGCAGAATATGAAGCTTTACTGGCTGGATTGAGATTAGCTGAACAGCTGGGAGCTCAGAGTGTTGAGGTGAGCTCAGATTCTAACTTGGTGGTACAGCAGGTGAACGGGGAGTATGAAGCTCGAGAAGACCACATGGCAAGGTATTTGACCATGGCCAGAGAATTGATGGCACGTTTTCATCGCGTAAAAGTGGAGTATGTCCCTCGCGCAATGAACACGGAGGCGGACCTGTTGTCTCGAATCGCCTCTTCCTCTTTCCCTACGAGCTCTCGAGAGATTCGGATTGAGTCCCTTCCACAAAAAAGTATCGAAGAGGTCGCTGATCAGCTATGTGTGGAGGACGAGCCCAGCTGGATGGATCCGTTGTTGTTATACTTAAGAGAAGAGAAACTTCCTGAAGGAGATTTGGAGGCTCGGGAGGTTAGGCGAAAAGCCCGAAGCTACGTGTTGATTGAGAGAGAGTTGTATAAAAGATCTTTTTCACAGCCACTGCTCAAATGCGTCCGACCTCGCGAAGCAGATTATATCTTGCGTGAAATACATGAAGGTATATGTGGAAGTCATATTGGAGCTCGGGCTCTTAGCCAAAAAGCCCTCCGACAGGGGTATTATTGGCCAACGATGGTACAAGATTCGGAACAGCTGGTCAGGTCCTGTGACCGGTGCCAGCGAACGTCTAACCTGGTTCATGTGCCGGCAGTGGCGCTAGCCCATCTGGCCACGCCTTGCCCCTTCGCTCAATGGGGTATTGACATCCTAGGACCATTTCCCCCGGCAGCAGGACAAATTAGATACATCATAGCTGCTATAGATTATTTCACAAAATGGGTCGAAGCTGAGGCGGTGGCCTCAATCACCGCCCGGAGGGTGAAACAATTTTTATGGAAGAACGTGATCTGCCGTTTTGGGATTCCTCGGGTGCTAATCTCTGATAATGGCACCCAATTCTCTGATCGGTCTCTCCAGGAATGGTGCCAGGAGTTGGGGATCAGGCAGCAGTTTACCTCGGTAGCTCATCCTCAGGCTAACGGTCAAATTGAGCTCGCTAATAGAACCTTGTTGCGAGGCTTAAAAGCGAGAGTAGATAAGGCGAATGGTAGCTGGGTAGAAGAATTGCCGAACATCTTGTGGTCTTATCGAACCACGGCAAAAGCATCCACAGGAGAAACCCCTTTCAGCCTATGTTACGGATCGGAAGCATTAATCCCAGTCGAGATCGGGGTACCTACGTTGAGGGTGGAGTTCTTCAGCCCTGAATCAAATGAACAAAATCTGAGGGGCAACCTCGATCTCTTGGATGAATTTCGGGATCAGGTAAAGATTCGACAGGCTGCTTACAACCAGCGCATAGAGAGGTACTACAATCGAAGGGTGAGGGAGCGAAATTTTCTACCAGGAGACTTGGTATTAAGGCGAGCGGACGCTCGGGGAGTTCGAGAAGCCAACAAGCTAACACCAAATTGGGAAGGTCCCTACAAGGTAATAGAAGTACTCAGCCCAGGGGCCTATAAACTGCAGACCCTCGAAGGAGCACAAGTAAAAAACGCATGGAACGTGCAGAATTTGAGGAAATTCTATCAGTGATTTCTTTATGTGTTAGTCTAAATTCATTAATTACATATCTTGTCAGTAGTGTTTTCTTCGTTCTTTTCATGAGAAATTCAGGAATAAATCTATGTCTCCTCCGAAGCGTAAAGACTCATTATTTCCAAAGACTCCTTATCGGAATAAAGGATCAAATATGATCTTCGGGGGGTCCGAACCCTCGGCCAAAACAAAGGATCAAATTTGATCCTCGGGGGGTCCGAACCCTCGGACGGTACAAAAGATCACATATGATCTTCGGGGTTTTCAAACCCTCGGCCAAAACAAAGGATCAAATTTGATCCTCGGGGGGTCCGAACCCTCGGACGGTACAAAAGATCACATATGATCTTCGGGGTTTTCAAACCCTCGGCCAAAACAAAGGATCAAATTTGATCCTCGGGGGGTCCGAACCCTCGGACGGTACAAAAGATCACATATGATCTTCGGGGTTTTCAAACCCCCGGCCGAAACAAAGGATCAGACTTGATCCTCGACAAATCCGATCGCCCGATTCCTTCCGATCCGCTCAAAGCTAAAAACCTTCGGAGAAGAGAAAGGGATTTCGACCCACGACGAAGGATACAAAAGATCACATATGATCTTCGGGGTTTTCAAACCCTCGGCCAAAACAAAGGATCAAATTTGATCCTCGGGGGGTCCGAACCCTCGGACGGTACAAAAGATCACATATGATCTTCGGGGTTTTCAAACCCCCGGCCGAAACAAAGGATCAGACTTGATCCTCGACAAATCCGATCGCCCGATTCCTTCCGATCCGCTCAAAGCTAAAAACCTTCGGAGAAGAGAAAGGGATTTCGACCCACGACGAAGGATCAAACATGATCCTAGGAACGACCGAAGATCGAACCCTTCACCGAGGCAAAAGATCACATATATGATCTCCGGGGTTTTCAAACCCCCGGCCGAAACAAAGGATCAGACTTGATCCTCGACAAATCCGATCGCCCGATTCCTGATGATCTTAAAAAAAAAAAAAAAAGAAACAACGAAGGGAAAGTGATGGAAGAACAAAAATTTTCTATAACAAGGTTCAAATACAAAGGCATCTACTCTAAAAAAGACAAGGCCGCGGCTACATCAAAAGGAATGGAATCTACATCCAGATGGGGGAAGCGCTCTTTAACAAGTCTCTTCATATGCTCAAAGCCACCTCGAAGAACTCCTTCTAGCTCCGCGGCGTAAGCTTCGGAGCCTCGGAAATCTTCACGACCATTCTGGAAAGCCACTTGGGCATCCTTGAGGGCGGACTGGAGTTGAGCATGAGCAGAGCGAAGATCTTCCTTACACCGGGCGTAAGACTCCAGTGCCTCGACTTGCCTTTTCTTGGCCTCTTTCGACTCCAGAGTAAGCCTTCGTAGATCCTCTTGCAGCTGATTATTGTCTTCTCGAAGTTGATTGTTGGTACTCTGCGCGGCGTCCAACTCCTCCCCAAGCCGAGAATTAGCCTGGCTGGCCTCGAGCATGTTCTTCTGGACTAACTCCAGGTCTTCGCGCATTTGAGCCTCGGCTTCATTGGCAAGCCGAGCGTCTTCTTGGGCCAGCTCCACGGACTTAGTCAAGATATGAACGCGATGCTCCAAATCCGATAGCTGAGAGGAAAGGGACTCAAGCCCTCGAAGTCTCTCAACCTCGGATTCCAGGGAAGAGATCCGGGCACGTAGCTCAGATTCTCGTCGAGATACCGAACCCTGGAACCCTGTGAGGCTCTGGAGAAATAGAAACGAAGCAGAAATGAAGATTATTGATACAGAGGAAATCAAAAAGGGAAAAGAGTAGGGTCATACCCTCAGGATCTCGGCACAATAATCTGGCTCGTTCGGTGCTTGAGGGACGTCGGGAAGGGCCAGAACTGCCGAAGGAGCAGCGGCGGCTTCGGGAGTTGGAGCTTCGGAGAGAACAGTAACCGAAGGGGTAGCCTCCGTCCTGCGACGTTTGGTTCGGCGCGCAAGAATCTCCTTTGTGGACAAGGTAGAAGCCCCTTCCAGTGAAGCTTCCCCTGTCAGGTCCGAGCGCCTCGTTGGGGCAAAAGGCGTTAATATTCGCTTAAAAACAGAACCAACAGGTATACTGGAAGGAGTAGCAAGGGGCTTCGTACCTGCTGAGGTGTTTTTCTCTTGTATCTCCGTGCGAACCGCAGCAACCACTTGAGTAATGGTCGCCGAGTCATCTTCGGAGGGGATTGGCAAAGAGGCAGGCAGGGCAGAAAATGCTTGCTGCAAAGGAACCTTCGAACCCCCGTCAGTACCGTCCTTAGGAGCTTCTTGAAAGGTGCGGGGATCCCCTTCGGCTGATATTCGGGACCTAGAGGACGTTGGAGTTTTCTTATTTTTTTTGCTCCTCGGGGCACGCTCAGAAGGAGCCACCCTCTCCGACGCCTTCTGGATGCTGGGAGGGGCCGAGGGGCCCTTACTCCCGGGAAAATCCAAGACCATCCCCTCGGTGATGAGGGAATAGGATATCTCCCAAAGATCTTCAACTGAGAAGGAGAAACGAACAATAAAAATCAGATGCAGGGGAAGAGAGAGTAAGGAAGAAGGTGAAAGAAAAAGAACTCACAGTTCTCACCGTCCAAGCCCGCCTTGGTGAGGCTGGGGTTGGAAAGCCACCCTTCTTCCCAATTCTTGCTGTTTCTCATGATCCGGATGGCAGATTCTTCGATGGCCTCGACGCTCGGACGCTTGTGCTTCGTATCCAAGGTCCATTCATTGCAAACGAACCAAATCTCCTGAGAAGAGCCAGAGGGCTTGGGACGGATAAAAACGAAACGCTCCTTCCAATCGTCGGAATCCTTCGACCCACCCGATTGAAGGAGAGTCGAAGCGCCAATCTCGCCCCCAGGGCGCTCTTTGCAGGCGAGGAGACGACCATCTTTCACGATCCGGGGAGAGATGGAAATCCAACCTCCAGGATCCCGGTTGGTGGTAAAGAAATAGTCGAAGAGGTCTCCGGATGGTTCAATCCTACCAGAATGGCAGATGATAAGGAAGCCCATCAGATACCGCCATCCGAAGGGGGATAGTTGAGCAGGGGCGATGGTAAGATGTTGGAGCAACGACATCACTCTTCTTCGGGGGGGAGTCGGAAACCCCTATCAAAAGCACACTTGTAGACGCAGAGCCGACCAGCAACAGGGTGACACGCTCGCAGGTGGCTGTTGAACTCAACCTCCCACTCTTCGGGGATATGATACTTTTCCCTGAACTGCTGACACTCCGCTTGGCTCATCCATTGGCATGAGATAGAGGCGGCCGGGTGTTTTTCCCATTCGATAAGTTCTGCGCCGGTAGAGTTAAATTTTCCAGAACCAGTGATCGCCATGGCAGGAGAGTAGAAGAGAGAAATGAAGAGAGAGGAGAAGTTTATCGGCGCAAGAGAAGCTAAAGGCTGAGGAAAACTCGGGTGGAAAAACGACTGAAGAAGTGAGGGGTTCCTATTTAAACTGAGGGAGAAAGGAGGCCAAAGAGCGAGCAATGATAGACATTAATTACCGCAGCCTGGCATTACTCGAAAGACGAAAAGATGTCGGACAACGTATGGGGAAGAGATATTGCCGTAGAAACAAATCGATTCCCGTGCCCTCCAAAACACGCGCAAGGGGAAATACGGTTAACCCCTCGGATTGCACAAGACGACAAACGGGCAGGAAAAAAGATCAAGAGGAAGAGCCTCGGGAGCTTTACCACTCTTTTAGTCCTCCGAGCCGAGGAGCTCAAAGAGTGGGGGGGCAAGTGATGAGGAAAAGGACTTCGGGTCCACAAATCACGCCAACACCGAGGTAAACACCGCCGGGTGTTGACAAGACACGTGTTGCATAATGGAGAGCTTCGCATATGATTATCTCGCTGCGGACTAAAGGGCACGTGGCAGAGGATCGCCGCCATAATAGGTGGCGCGGCCCTCGGAGAAGAAGCCCGAATCCTTAGGAATCGATCGCCTAGCTGAAGATTGCGGGGGTGGAGTCTATCCCGAAGATCTCGGGAGCGGATACCACTACAGAATCCTTATCAAGAAGATTCCGAAGATCCCTCTGGGATCCTGATCTGGATGGGGGATAAAAAGACGAATAAGAGGTAAGAACAGAAAAAGGTTTTTCTTTGATAAATATCATACTCCTTAAAAAGACTGGTTGACTGACCGGATCGTCGGAGATCGACCGGGGGTGCAAGTCCCCGTCTCCATTGCAGGTACGACTGAGAAGAGAGGAAAGGGAACGTTCGGCCACCACTCCTCGGAATTCATTCATCATCAAAATACAAAACAAAAGCCTCCATAATCATATTACTTCTTGAGATGCTGATTAATATTTATCTAAGAAAAATGGTATGATTGATGAATACATGCATAGAAATTGCCAAATTAGAACGATATGAACAAACAGTACTGATATTTCTGTATTCTTAATTACGTGAGGACTGTGTCAAAAGAGCAAGTGCATTTACTGCGCGAGGCTGTTCATGATGTGAGTCAGTTCCGTATTTGATTATCGATTTAACGACTAATATTGCAGAGTTTGATTAAGAGAAAGTAAATTTTTCCAACTGTTTTGAGGTTTGTGATTGTGTTGCAGTATGCAGAGACGAATGCGAGGCCACTGCAGCCAATCAACAGTAGAGATATCCACAGCGCATAGTTTCAGCTCGGAGAAGAAGAAGAAGAGCGTACTTTATGAATTTTTGTGAGCTTTATGACAAGCTTAATGCCAATATTTTAAATAGAGTATTTAAGTGATTTAAACTGTTTCTTGATATAGATTACATAAACTTTAGATGGACAATCAATCTTTATTTATGGTATTTTTCCCAAAGCCTGCTTCTTTTCCCAAAGACTTGCTATTCATTCTCCTGCCAAGTCTTAAATGTTCTTCTTCCAAATGAGCACACCAATTTAATCATGTTTTCTATGTTTTATCTTTAATAAAAACCGTATTAATCTTCTTATAAATAATCTCATTCTACCTCCTTTATCATTACACCACAAAATCAGAGCACCACTTTGATGTCAAAATGGAGGGCACTAAAATGGGATGTCTCCTAATGGCTTTACTAATTCCCTCTTAACATTGTCTAGTTGAACTGTGTTTCCTATTCACAGCTCGAATAAGAGAATATAATTGCATTAGAGCATAAAGAGTAAAAACAATTGTCGATCTTATAGCATGAATGCTAGACTGACGTAGCGAGTATAGTCACAAACAGAAATAGTTAAAAGAGCTATAATTCATATAACCAACGTTATCTACCACAACTGATCATCTTGTTAAACTAAATCCAGCTAGAGACCCACCCAATACTCCAAACAAGTGAAACACCAGTAAACGTAGATCAGCTAGGATAAACCGAATAATCTTCAAACAAGTGAAACTACTGATAAAATAAGTAAATCATTCTCCAACAACCATGCCTACCCTTCCCCAGAAGAGTCTCAACATAACTGCTCCAATAATTCTTGTCATGAATAGCCATGGAGCATAAATTCTTCCCTCTTAAATCAGAAGAAAATCACTTCACCGTCTCCTCCACCCGACGCGCAAGAAGCCAGGCCTCCTCGTGTCTGCCTCGTATTGTAAGAGCTGCACTTCAGGCACTTGTGTGCGATGACATGAAAGTTCACTTCAGACGTCTCCCCGCAGTCATTGCAGAGGATCCAGACCTGACCATTTGCATCATCAAACTGTTAACAAGTGAAATTACATCAACAGGATTATGCAATCATGGATTGGCTAGTTTGACATCCTCACCATCTTATTTTGATATACTTCTGGCATGGGTGTCGAAGCAACCTGTAAGTTGAATAGCGCAGGGCATGGATCCAAATTGCAAATAAATACTGTTAACAAAAGTGTAACGGGATACTATTATTGGTATACCTCCTGATCAAGCCTTTGCCACACCAGGGACATGTCGCAATATGACTTGGAGCAAACGGGGCATGAGTACCTGCAAAATTCAAGATAATATGAAATTTATTTGCAAAAGAATAAGGAACTGTTTTTAATTTTTCTTCATTCTCGTTTGCTTACTGGTAATGCTGCTCCATCTCCTTTACACATTTCAAGTGTATGGTGTGCCCGCAGGGCAGGACCGTCAAGTCTTTTGTTGAATCGAAAAGGTACTGCACAGAAGATGTGAACTTCTAAGCAAAAATGGAGTGGTTTGAAGTTTCTTCTCAGCTTTTCTACATCGCTTATAAGTACCTCAAAGCAAACAGGACAATTATGGTGCATTGCTCTTTCCACACAAACATGTGAATCCTTCATCAACTTTGAATGGCAGCAGCCTGAAAGCGCAGATTGTCCAACCATCAGCTCATAATTAACTTTTGGTACTTTTTTGTTATTGTCCCAATGAAATGGAAGATAAACCATGAACCAGAAAATGAGAAGGTCTTCCTATGTCATTAAGTTGCTTACCACATTTATCACAGTGAAAAAAGTTCTCTTTGCCTCCAGTTCTGATATAAAAGAGCAGTATCAAGGTAATTAGGAAATATGGAAATACAGGAGTATCAAAAACGGAATTATTGATTAAATTATACTCGAAGATTTCTTCCCGCAACAAATAAAATACGAGAAAACAGGGACAACAAAAAGATTGCACTCCTTACATGGGAAAGTGTGGTGTACAATGAACAGAAACCAAAGGGGGAAGAACGGGAAATGAGGATCAAATGGCTGACCACTGTGCCAAGTGCAACAACATGAGAAACAAGGGTTGAGAAGATTGCATTTTGTATTGGAAGAAAATAACATATATGGCACTACAAGGAGTGAAACCATAAGGGGGAAGATTGAATTAGAGGTTAGCCAAGGACGGAATGCTTTATCAAAGATATCAATCTCTCACTAAGTGAAATGCCAAAAAGGTTATATGGTACAAAGCTTATTGGGGCATTTGTGGATTTGTGGTTGGGCGGGAAAAGATGCAGGAACTAATAACAAGAAGAATATGGAATAATGCTGAAAAGATTTTAACCTGCAGATTCCACATTTATCACAGTGGTATTGGTTCTTCGAAACCTAGAGAATAAAAATCATGTTGTTCAAGCAAGTATAAAATAATCAGGCTCCAATTTTTCAGGGGAATCTGTTGAAGAGGCTTACATCGTCATCAAAAAATTTGCATTTTGAGCAATAATACTTCCCCATGCAAACCCCACACCGGGCGCAGTTCTGCTGAACCTGAAAGGTGACGACAACAACAGCATATCAAGCCTTTTATCTCACTATGTGGAATTAGCTACATAAATTCTAGCTCACCAATCATTTCTATCTATAGCCTTATATCTTCTGTAAGACTTGTAATCCATATTATTAAAAAACCCATTTGATAATCATTTTTATCTTCTTTACTTGTTTGCTTGAGGTGCCGCAATTTTCTATGGCTGACTATAAACTTAGCTTGTAATGCCTAAACACAGTCATAAATCATTCATTTGTTCATACTTTATCATTAATTGAGGAGGAGATCAGACTTACATCTTGTTCAGTGTGACACAACGAGCAGATGACCTGAAATACAAATACAGGCCACGGATAATATCAGATTAATATTAAATTTTATTTTAAAATTGTTCCAGCAAATAGGCAGGATATCTATTTATAACAAACAGAAAAGGACAGGAAAAACAAGGTCGCACGGCATGTCCAAACAGATATGAAGGAAGAAACAGGAGATAATTGCTGAATCTTATCTGCTGTGAATTTCATCTTGTGATATTTACCCATTAGCCTTCCCAGAGCAAACAACATTTCTTTTTCCGCATTCCAAATGTTATATTGCAGAATCCATATGATTCCAAAGCAGCCCCACAGAATCAGATTCATATTTTTGAAAACCCAAAAAAAGGGGGAAAACAAAAGGAAAGAAACACAATTTTCCGCCTTTCCTGTTTCTGTCTCAACATCTAAAAAAGAAAAAGATGGAAGAGTAAAAGAACCACAGAACAGAATCCATAACTCCATGTAGGTATGATAGATTAGAATTTTGATAAATAGACAGAAGAAAAGGTAAACTAACCCTTTTCAGCTCATGCCGAGGAACGTCGTGCCTATTCAGAGGATCAACTTCCAGTGAATTCTACTCGAAAATGACAAATTAAATTGATATTACTCTTTCATTGGGTAACTTAAGAACTATAAAGATTAAAAAGAATCAAAAAAAAAAAAAAAAGCGACCTTGGCTTCGTTATGGCAATGCCTGCAGTCAAATATCTCGTCACAACAAGGTGCCCTGATCTTGCATCTCCTTCTGTAATGCGAGCACCTGATAAATATTTACATACAGAATCATACAAAGTTAAAATTTATCGCCAAATCAAAAGGGAAAAGAAAGAAGTTCGATAAATGGATCAGAAGTATATAAAATTGAGAAGGAAAAATAAATACCCAAAACTCCCAAATCCAATCTCCAAGAGAGGCTCATCTGCGCTCATCTGGGTCTCCAAAAAACTCTCCATCTCTGTATTTTTCTCGAAATCTACACAAAACCCACATCAGAGAAGGCCAAATCAAAGCCAGAAAATGTAAAACATGAATCACATGTAACAGAATTGGGGAATTAAACGACAAAGAGAATAACGGAATCGGACCCAAATAAACTCAAGCGAAGATGGAATTGTGTGGAGAGATGGACAAAAGATCAGCAAGCCATACGGAAGAAAATGGCAGGCTTGTGAATGTGGGGATTTGAAGATCAAAGCAAGCCCTCCACTGCAAAGCAACCACAAAGTTGGGTAATAATGCAAAGTTTTGCGAAATCACAGTTAAACCCCGGTTGCCTCTATTTCGTTCACTCCGCGCCCTAACTCTGCACCTGCAGATGGCGACGAGGCGACACGTCACTGTTTGCCGGCCGACACTATGATTGAGGAGGAAAAGGACGACGACGACGACGACGTCGTATCACAGGTGCTGCCTTGTTGCTGGAAAAAAGACGGAAGTACTTGACGTGTACCCACAGAAGAAAGCGCTTTAAACGGAACACGAAACCGCGGCTTTTCCAGCCCCCGGTATTATTACCCTTAAAACTTTCTTTTTCTTGTGAACCCTATAACGGAAATCCCATCTTCACATGTGAACATAAAATTAATTTTTATAAATTAATAAATTCTATTTAAAATTCATAATAATTTATAATCGGATCTATTATCAATTTTAGGTAAAATTATTATAAAAATTGATAGAGAGAGTGTGAGTGACAAAAATTGAAACTATAAAGCCTTAAAAAGACTAATTTTAAATATAAAGGGTGTCCTTAAAAATATATCAAATTATAAAAAGAGTATATGATTTTTTTTTTTTTTTTGGGTACAGCCCTCACTTACTAGCCATTTTAACCTATAAAATAAACTCACTCAACAGTTTTCTTAATTTTAACTCAAAATGCTTTGCACCTAACCCCAGTTTAGTTTCAAAGTCATCACTTGCAACAAAATTATGACTTTGGGTGGGTACATGAAGCGTTTTGTAAAGTTTTCCAATTAATAATGTATTATTAAGCAAGCCCCCATGGCCATGGGTTTATGCAGACAGAACAGAAGCTACTCCATTGTCCATTCTAAGTGTCGCCGTCCGGCGTCGGCTGTAAATATCTAACAAAGCCACGGATGTCAACTCTCTTAATCACAATCTCATCTCTCTTTTAGTGGCCATCATCACTCGCTTTCTCTCTCTTCCAATCAAACAGAAATATCGGTGGGTTTATAATTGAAGTTAAAGTTGAAGGAGATCAATTTCCCCGTGATTCTATTCTACTGTTCCACCCTGTACTTTACAAGTGGTCCATTTGGTAGATGACAACACAGCATGGGGGGTTTGGTTTCCATGGAGGTAGATAGGATGATATGAGGGACATTAATTGATTGATAACATATTTATGTACATATAGGAGCTCTCTCCCTCT
Source organism: Diospyros kaki (assembly GCA_036245055.1). Lineage (NCBI taxonomy): Eukaryota > Viridiplantae > Streptophyta > Magnoliopsida > Ericales > Ebenaceae > Diospyros > Diospyros kaki. Next base: position 40,955,335 of record BSEG01000009.1, read on the forward strand.
CTCTCTCTCAACCTTATCCACAAGGGATGGGATTCCCGCTGTCTTAAAATCTTGTCGCCCTTGTGATGCAAATCAATGGCTTTTCTTTAGTGTCACACTCTCGTCCAAAACAACATTTTCATGTCCCAAATTAATTTGGTTACATCATGGAATGCATGTCCCCCTCCCGCTCTCATTTATTATGTTTACTGAATGAGCTTGCGTCCATCTCTGTATGGTTAAAATTTCATAGCAATTAACATCGTCCTCTTCCATAAATTCTGAAGTAATGATGTTCATCTAGAGATGAACAATTAGATATGAATAATAGTAATGCGAGAAAATAAAAAACGGTTTTAACAGATTTTATTTTTTATATTTTTTAAATAAATATATAATATTAATTAAACACTTTCACATACCTTATCACATTATTATTATTCATCTCTACTAAAGATAAATAGCATTACTATAAATTCTAAAATCAAGTGACTCTTTTATGCACAAAAGCACTAAAATAATATTATTTTAGTATTTTTAAAATATTTTTTATCACAAAAAATTAAGAAACACAAAAAAAGGGACATTTTTTAAGTTATTTTTGCAATTTTAAAAATATTTTGGGATTGCTTTACGGTATTAAAAAAATATTTAAAAATACATTTTTATTCTATGATCATATTAAAGATATAAATAATTCAGTCTCTGTTGTCCATAATCATGTTAGAGACAAAAGCAACTTATATTTATATTTTTTTGAATAAATAATAGAATTTATATTTATATTTGATTAAATAATTTTTTTATAATTTTTATATTAAAAATTATATTTATAAAAAAATCTCTATATTTTTTATTTATTTACTTATTTCCTACACTTTTATTTCTTATTTTTTAAAAAATATTATTTTTACATTCCCATTTCATATTATATCTGTTTTTCATTCCCCATTTTCATGCAATTTGAGTATCTCTAGTAGTGTGTTGGGGTCAACTAATTTTGGATAAACTCTTAGGCCTTATATTAACACAAGATATAAATTTATTAAAATGTTTTATCTCGTGACTGGGATGCATGGTAAAATATTTTACAATTTTGTACACTAGCTTTGACTATTTAAAACCAATTTCTCTTTCAACGCTTGGGATCAATTGTACAAAATTCAATATTTTTTATTGTATCATAAATAAAAGTCCGGTAAGAGATTAAAAAAATTCAAAAGTCTAAAATAATTCTTTAGACTAAAAGGTATAAATTCTTCCATAAATCAAGAGAGGTCTTGCATAACGTGCAAATTAAATAATTCTAATATTCAAAAATCCCTTCAAAAATTCTACAAAAATGGTAAATATTTATCTATAAAGAATTATGATTTTAAAAATATTTTGAAATATTGAGGTAAATATCATCTTCAAGAATCTTAATCCTACCGGGTTTCAAAATATCAAAATAAATATTATCTGTAAGAATCTTAATCCTGAACTACTTAGAATTATTCTATACCCCTTTATAAATAAGCAGACACTTATTCTAGAAAATGTAAGTCTCTAATACTAATTTCAATATAGCATTCATCATTTTCATTATCTAACTTAAATATTAGAGTGTTTGTGCATGAATCTCCCTGCACTCTCTGACTATTTTCTATTGTATCATATTTTTTTATATATGAAAAAAAAAAGATTTGATGAAAAACCTATCTTAGAATGAAAAATATTTTATGTTAATATCATATTTCGAAATCAGCATTTTATATTTCAAAACATGCATAAACATTTTTAGCGCGAATATTCAAATGTTTGAAAAATCTAAAATTCATGCATCATGTTTCGAAACCTATATTCCATGGTTTCGAAACATTGTTAAACTATGTTTTTGTTCTTGTTTCGAAACTCCTTTGAATAGGTTTCAAATGTTTGTTTCAAATGTTTTTCTAAGTATGCATGTTGTATTTCAAAACTTCTATGAGATTTGAACATATGTTTCGAAATCTACATGGTATGTTTCGAAACCTCTAACTCTCTCAGGAGAACATTTAAAAACTGAAATGCTTTTGCTTTACATTTCGTTTTATTTTATTTTAATCCAAAAGCTTCTCAAATATTTTTTTAATCTCCATATTTTGATAATTCAAATTCAAATTTGAAAGTGGTGGTAAATTCAAAATCATTGTGAGCATAAGACTTTGTTTCCTACTCATGCTATATCTAGGTGCAAGTGTAGCTGTAAAGGTTGAATGTTTCGAAACATGTGATGTTTGTTTCAAAATCATAGTATAAAATTATGTTGTTTCGAAACCAATAAGTTTTGTTTTAAATTTTTCTTTTAAATCTTGTCCCTAACGACTATAAAATAGTCAAACTTCTATAAATAGCAAGTGTTTCAAGACAAGATATATATATAATATATATATCAGAATACAAGCACACAAGATACAAGAGACACAATATACAAGTGGTGAACAAAAGATTTTGATTGAATTTTCAAAAAAGATCAACATACATCATGGTGTGTAAAGGAGAGACAAGTCGAAAACAAGAAGCATCATATCGTTCAACTCTCCTCACCTCAAGTTAAGAGGTTTGTACAGCCACTGATAAGGCATTTCATTGCTGTAAATTTATTGAGCTATAAAGATAAATTTTATTTATCTTGCTGATTGTTATAAAGTTTGAGTTGAGCCATAAAATTTATTGTGTACAAGGTTTTAGGGTAAATCGTGGTAAAACCCTTATTGTTGATCACTAGTGAAAGTGTACTTATTGCTCAAATTTTCAAAAGGATCGTTTTCAAAAGGTAAAACAGATTTTCTTTGAAGTATAAGTATACATAAACCTATCTTTAATCTCAAGCATCTTTGTCAAATTCTTTTTTGAATAAATCATCTTTACCAGAGTCATTTCTTTGAAATACTAAGCTAAAAATTTCGAAACGCCCCAAATCAAAAAGGTATATTTTGAAACATAGATAATAAGTTTTGAAACCCACTTAACAAAAAGGTTTATTTTGAAACATAGTTCTCTGTCATAAATCAATGCTTAAATTATCAAAAAAATTATACAAATCTCAATTCACCCCCCTCTTGGGATATATTTGTTATCATTTGGAACTAACATTTTCTTTCTTGTAAATTCAAGAGACTTGATGACGACGTTTCTAATTAAATAAATTTATTGTTATATTTCAACAACAACAATTGACACCATCCATGTGAAACATCCAAAAAACCTAAGAATACTACAATGCCTATCACACAATCTTAAATTGTGGGTAACAAAAGACAACAAATAGGGTTATGATGACAACAGCCCTTTTAATATTAATTTCCAAGAAACCAGCAATATCACCAAGAGATAAAATTAAAGACCATCAAAGGCGACAAATCAATTTTTGGGAGACCAAAAACTAGAACCAAGAAAGCAAAAAACAAACAATGGTGAAAGTCTCTTTGGGAGTCCAACCAATAAACGAAAAAACCTTCATGTTTTTAATTCTCCAAAAAATCGAATCAAATCAATTAAAAAATAAGACATTGCACGAAGGAAGCAAGAAGCAAGAAGTAGACAACATGGTAGGATTTCGAATTTGGGAGATTGTAAACCTGCAAATTGACTATCTGTATGTGATAATCACATTAAGTGGTCTGCTCCATTTAATGTTTTTACACTTGCCAATTTTTTTCTTTTTCAATTCTTACTATATATACACACACACACACACACAAATAAAAAGAAATAGAAAGTGGAGAAAGACATTATATTATATAAGAAGCTTCTTGTGGAAGCATTAGCTGAAAAAAGAAGAAACCCATTAAAAAAAAAAAAAGCCAGGACGGAATATGCAAGATGATGGCCTCGACAAGTGACGACAATGGTGATAGAACAACAAGCAGATGACAACGACAGCAGTAGAAGGAGAAGTCAATGGCGAACACGGTTGCAGCAAAAGCAACAATGGTAGAAAGAGAAGTTGACGACGAACATGGCCATGGTGAAAGCAAGTGATGATGGCAGTGGTGAGATTGGCAGTGGTGTTGGCCACGAAAGTCCTATGAAGGTGACGGCTAAGTCGACGGAAGACTTACTATAATATTATAGTATTTAGGGAATAATGATAGTAATTAATTTTTGCATTTGAAATAATTTATTTATGATTTATAGGTGATTTTATGTGAGTTGGTTTAGTATAAAAATTAATTTTTGCAAATATATAAATGTGAGAGCCCCAGTAGTCGCGTGTGCACGAAAGAAGGAGAAGGTATTGGGTTCGAAGCTTGGGGAATAAATTGTTGGAATTTATTTCTAGTGAAGGGCGCTAGGATTAGTATTTGAGTAATTAGTGCATATATATTAGTAAGAAGACTTGCAAATGGAGTAGTCGTGCGCGTTCACGAATGAACCTGTGATCTTAGGTTCGAAGTTTGGGAAAGGCAACTAGAAATTAATTTTAGAGGGTGCGGGGCCATGCACGGCATGCCGCCATGTGGGGCGCGAGTATGCTTGAGCCTTTCTGCATCAGCCAATCCCATGCTACCACGTGGTAGTTTAATGGGCAGATTAGGTGGTTTGTCTGCCATGTGAGTTTGAGTGCGGAGGAAAGAGGACTAGAAGCAAAATAATTAATAAAAAAATTAGACAGAATGATGGAATTGGGTGGGGATTAAATTATATTTATATTAGCCTAAAATCAATCCCCTATAAATAGAGAGAAAGATTGGAAGAATGAATAAGTAGCACAACGAAGGTAGTAGACACTAATTCTGTAAGAGTTTATATGTTTTGTGTGTAAATTATTCTATCATGACTTGTATATGATGTCAGGAAAGTGACTAGGCATGAGCCTATGGATTTTTTACTGAACAGAGCTCATGTTAGGGTCCCAAGAAAAATCATATGGCACCAAGAGTCCAGTATGAATGAGATGGACGAGCCTGCATGCATAATTCATTTCATATTTTCTATATTTGTCATGAGTTATGAATTGTTATCATATTGCCTTTACTAAGTCTTAGCACCTACCCCTTATCACTAACCATTCAAACAACTCGGGTTTTAGAAAAAGGAAAATAGTTATGGAGGAAAGGTCATCAGTAGACGTAGTTGATGAACCGTGAAAGGATTTTTTATATTTATGGTTTTTATGAGTGAACTATCTTGATTTGTATTATATGTGTATGAGACAAATGAATCTTGTGGTGAATTGGAATATTTACTATTTGTTGAAAAATAATGAATTTTATGTAAGTTTACTCTCATAATCTCATCATGCCTCTATAACAATTCTGAGATTTCAAGTGTGTAACCTGACCGACATTCAAGTGCCTTTTGTTTCTTATTTTCTCATAGGGCTCAAGTTCTCGGCAAGCGAGACGATGAAATGGATGCCACCTAGGGGCCCCAAACTTGTTGGGGCATAGCTAACCTTCAAGTTAGACCTACGGTCATGGTTGGCCCCGGAGGTGGAACTGAGGGCGCCACACTTATTGCCAAATCTCAAAAAAACCAGTAATGATGTTGGCAAATCTTGAAAGATCACCCAAGAGGGAAGTGAATTAGGCATATTGAAAAATTTTGCAATATTAAAAAAATTATGCATCAAGATTGATTTGAAAAAATATGTTTCATAACATAAAACAAGATGCAACAATTCAAGATAGATTTATATAAATTAATACATATTTTATAAAGATTATCCCAAACATATTTCAGACATAAAAAATATATATAGAAAAATGGTTGCATTTGAAAAAATGAATAAGGAAACTGTTATACTAACAGCAATAAGATTCCATTTGCTTTTCTAAATTTTAACCCTAAAATCTCATGGAAAACATACACATTCGAGAAGTATGCATGCAAGTAGTGATTTTTAAAAAATCTTTTATGTTTGCAATAAAAACTGAAACTGTTATATTTGAAACTAATGAGCCAAATTCAAATATATAAACATTGCATGGCATGTGAAAAACAATACCATCAATACATATGAAGCAATCCACAAGACATAACAGTTTAGTTCAGCCAATACGCTTAGTCCACTTGATTAGCTCATCACAATGGATTTTAAAACATCCATTAAATGATTTAGCTTTTTAAGGGTTCAACTATAACTCATACATAGTTTTTACAGCTTCAACTAAAACCTCCACTTTTTATGGACTACGTATGAACCCCAACTTTTATAAGAGTAATTGTAACCACCATTTTTATAAGCTAAGCAGTAACCTCTGCTTTTAAGAACAAAGCAACACAAATACATACATTTTCCAAGCTAAGGTACAATTCTTACAAACACTTGTTTAAAGATGAGACAAAAATTAAGCTCACAACAAGAATTACCCTCAAAGAACAAGAAATACAGCTCAAGAAGGAATAAACAAGAGAAGTGAAATGAATTTGAATGGTAAAGCACTCTACTCTCATATTCTTAATTTATGGTTTAAGAATATCTTTATTAGGCTTGACCAGATAATGTTTTGTGGTGATGGAATATGAACATAAAATACTAACTCCAAGAACATAGCATGGCCTAAAAACGGATTCGGTTTGGTTGTGTCTAGTTTTAGGTTAACTCGACATTGTTGGACAACAGCAACTGATCTCATGCAATACTTGGCCTTTTATAGAAATTTTGATACTTGAATTTAGCACATATTATCTACATATACTCACAACTTCTTTTGATTTGACTAATAAGAGTCAAATTAGTCAATATGCATGATTTTAAGATAAAGTATTTTGCACACTATTTATAAGTATATTTATCATCATCTTTTTATAAGAGAACATAATCAAATATTTTAAAACAATTAAATAAAGCTCAAACGGTCAAAACTGTCATCTTTAACATCTCTAAGTAACGAATATAAAATTCAAAATTTGTCAGAAAATACTCAAGTATATTTTAGCATTACTCAACTAATTTTTAACCTCACTCAATTAGATGCATTATGTATTCGAGTATATTTTAAGCTTCCTCGAGTATGACAAACCATTATCGATTAATTTTTAAGCCACAGAAAAATATATTATCCACTTAATTACACAGCTAAGTTTACTCGATTACTTTTAATCTTTACTCGAGTATAAAAAATCATTACTCGATTAACTTTTAGACCAGAGACTTGGCCAAATTTCATCCTATATTTATTCAATTACACAAGATATCTACTCAAGTATAAAATAACATTACTTGATTAATAAAAATACATCACTCGAGTAAAAGATGCCCAGACACTTAACTAAAGATTAATTGATTATAAAGTAAATTCACTCGAGTACACAAGGTAATTACTTCATTATCAAAAATACCTTACTCGATCAAAACGAAAATAACATAAAGTTACATTACACATTCGAGTACAATGATTGGTTAGTCGAGTTTTTCATCTTTACTTGATTACTCATATATTTGCAATCGATTATTGTTTAAACACACTGAGCATTACTCAATTATCAAAATAGCATACTCAATGAGCTTATACTTTGAAAACTTTGATAATCTTTCACATACTCGATCATTTACTCGATTACATTGAACATATACTTGATTAAAAGATTATTAAACTTAAGAATATCTAAAAAGATTTTAGACATTATCAATGAACTAAATTTATTAAAAAATATTTGTTCATCTAAATTTATTAAAAATATTTTCTCATTAAATTAAAACACAAATTTCTCAACAGATCTAAAGCAACAAAGTTCCCAGAGACTGACAACGAAGCTCCGAGAGATTGATGACCAAAAATAACCAAGAGATTGGAGAGATGATGAACGGCATAAGAACATAAATTAAAACTATGATAAAATCAACCGAGGAAAACAGATCTAAACAAGACGACTTTCGAGAGACCAGAGACGAATAGCCAAAATTAATTTTTGGAAAAAATGATGGCAAAATGCTTAAAACAAATCAAGTAAGGGCATATCTAAATGGACTGCCACAGGAGACATGCTACAAAGAATTCTGCGAGAGTGGAATAGTTTTTGGGAAAACAAAGAAGGAAATGACCGAGGAGATGAAAGAAATATAGATCGACAAAACAAAAGCAGAAGAATAAACAATGTAACATCCCGCATCGTGCGATAGGAAGGACCTGGAACAACTTATCTTGATGGGCCTACGCGAACTTCCCAGGGGGTCACCCATCCTTAAGCCACCCTAGCTCAAGCATGCTTAACCCAAGAGTTCTTTGCCTACATTCAGTCCAAAAGATATCTAGCTAGTGTTGTTTCCCTCTTTACTTATCCTCAATATATACTAACATTCTCTGAGCTCTTGGATATTACAAACAAGAACTGAAAATAGAGCACTCCTAGAAATTGGTGACAAATAATGAATGGCAAAGACCGCGAGGGATCAACTATTCAATAAGCAAATTCGAAAGATCAGACATAATACAAATGATGAGCTCAACTAAATTTAACTCCCCAAGGAAGATTGAAAAATCTATCAAATCAAACAAGATCTCGAGAGAAGAATAAACATACAAAAACCTACTCTCTTGGAAATCAAAAATTAATTTTATGGGGAAACGTAATCAAACCTCTAAAACAAATTGCCTTTGAGAAGTACAACAACACATTTGGATCAATCTAACTCCATGAGATTGTCGCATCAACCACTGCAACTTTGGGAAATCGATTGTTCTGCAAAAAAATTAGTGATGACAGTGGCAAAAGACTACCAGAAAAAGACAAAAAAAAATGACAATGACAAAAAATAACAAATCATAATGACGATATTCAAGAGATTAAATGACCTCAATGGACAAGAACAACAAAGATTTCAGAAGATTAAACTAGCTAAAAAAACCAATAAGAATAAAGCCCGTGGGAGATCGATGGCGAAGGATTTCTGAGAAGACCAAAATGGTCGACAACGAGGACGATGAACAACTCTGTGAGATCATTTGACTACCTTCAGGAAACAGTTAACTTAAAGCTCTGAGAGACTAATACAACAAAATAGGTGGCATGCGATAGCAAAACCTCTGCGAGGCCAAAAATTAATCAACGAAAACAATCTAGCTGCACGAACAACTTGTGAAAAATCGATTAAAGTATGTACAAACCACGAATGGTAAAGATGGCTCTAGGTAACTTGAAATCGATCGACGAAGATCAACGACAACAAATGGCAAACACAAAGAAAATCGTTGAAGAATTGAAACCAGGGCACGAGCTCCTTGAGACTTGCGTAGCTTGAAAACCGACACACAACACTCTATTGGTGATTTTATATAACATATAAATAACACGCAAGTATACACGATCAAGACAAGTAAAATGATGAATAACATATGGTTCCCATGGAGATTGGTTACTAACCTTTTAAATATTAAAATTATTCACAATTAACTATATTTGGGCAATTGATTAATTAAGGGAATTAATTAATATATAACTAATAATTACCTAAGAATTAAAAATCAATTGGTTAAAACCTAGGGTTTTCTAAATTCACCTAACAAATCCACTTTATCAAATTATCTCAATTTTTGATTGATTAGATTACAAACTATGTTAATAGAGCACTCTAATATATTTGTTAGTCTATGTCTAGGTCTAACAAATTTATTCAACTAACTTAACTCACTATATGTCTATGTAAATTAGAATTAAATAACACATTAAGTATAAATACTCATTATATAAAAATATTCATTACAAATGTAAACAAAAATTGCACATGTAATTAAGTGAATGTCTTCCCCAATTAACATATATTATTTTGTCTAAAGTCTATTCCTTACTTATTTATGTCTAGTATCATAAGAAATCTCAAATCATGTAAGTGATGATCAAGCAATTACAAACATTAAGATTAGAATAAAATAAATATAGTTGATATAACAATTACAACAAAAATTAATTAAACTAATAAAATCTCAATGTATAGAATCTTTTAAAAACCCTAAATAATTATTTAACTACTTATAATGAATAAAATATTCTCAAAATCAACTAAGAATTGATGCATAATTGAAATCTTAAATAATTAAAGAAAAACAAAAACAAAGACATAAAAAAAGAATGAAGTGATCTCCCTGTTGTTGCGTGCGCCTTTCTCTATTTCTTCAATCCTTCCGACCGCAGCATCCAAGTCTGCCTTCCTCTACTTCATTCCTTGCTTTAATTGGCCGCGGTTTCCTCCTGTGTGCGTCGCCTCCTTCTCTGCCAATTCCGTAAGTCCGCCGCTGCCTCCTAAAGCCTTCTATGCCCAATCCCACTTTATATTATAATATGTATATATGTGTATATATATATATACATACACCTCCCCTGCACATTCACGATACTTCACTTAATAACATAAGATATAATATATATATAAGTAATGTAATATATAATATAAATAATATAATAGATAATATAATATTTAATATATTATTAATTATATTAACTTTAATTATATTATAATATTAATTATTTATAATATTTATTTTTTATTTATATTATAATATTAATTTTGAAATTAACTTTATAAATTTCTTATTTTTTATTTTTTATCCAAACACCAAGTAGTATTCTTGTAAAATAATAAGAAGTACTACAAATTAAATATATGTATAGAAAACTCAAAACACTAGACAATTATAAGTAAAACACATACAAAATACTAAAAACACTACTCAATTATAATCAATAAATGTGAATAAATTTCCACATTACACTCCCAAAAAGAAGAAGAGTAAGTTAATGGACAGAAAGATAAGACATCTCACGAAGCAAACATGAAATAGATCTGAAGCAAGTCACTAAATTATATCTGATTCTAGATTCCAGCAATAAATTGATGTGGTAGTCATGCAATGCAATGCATTAGGCAAAACCCATGTCTGAAGCGGGGGGAATCCGAGCACCTAGATATGGGTCGATGGAGAAATAGATCCGGTTTTAAGTCTGGATAAGGGAGAATTAATTTTCATTTACTTGAGCAACCAGTCAAAAATTTTACATATAGAAGCTCGAAGAAAATAACAGACTAACTACCCCGGAAACAAAAGCTATAACTCAAGGCAAGATGCACAAGAAGAGAATAAGAGTTCTTACTAATCTAATGAAACAAGAATCCAAGAAGCACATTTCACCATTTGATTGCCTCAAGCTCTCAAAAGAAATCAAAACCCTTGAATATGCTACAAGATGATAAATGTACAAAAAAAGTCATTGCCCACAGTTCCGGCAAACATGTACACATAAAACTGGGGAGCCACGACATTATAACAAAAAAAGTCCATTAAGATGTTCAAGGGTCACTTGCGTCAATAAACTAATGAATCACCTCAAACACACGTGAACAACAAAAACTCATTAAGATGTTCAGGGGTCATTTGCGTTAACGGATGAATAACTCACCTTGAACACACGCGACTCATGAAAAAATCGTCAAGATGTTCAAGGGTCAATAGCGTCGATAAATGAAAGACTTGATCATAGCACACACGACTCATGAATAAACCATTAAGATGTTCGAGGATCACTAGCGTTAATGGATAAAAAACTTGCCAAACACTATTCATGAATAAACTGTTAAGATGTTCAGGGATCAATAGCATCGACGGATGAAAGACTTTCCCCGAACACATGTGGCTCATGAATAAACCATTAAGATATTTGGGGGTCACTAATGTCAACAGACGAAAAACTCACTTCAAATACATGCGGATCATGAATAAACTGTTAAGATATTTGGGGATCAATAGCGTCAATGGACGAAATACTCGCCTCGAGCACACGCGACTCATGAATAAACCATTAAGATGTTTAGGGTCACTAGCATCCACAAACAAGTGACTCATCCCGAACACATGTGACTCATGAATAAATCGTTAAGATGTTCAAGAGTCAATAACGTCGATGGACAAAAAACTAACCCCAAACACAAGCAATTCACTAAAAATCGTTAAGATATTTGGGGGTTAATAGTGTCAACGAACATAAGACTTGTTAGATATGAGCCCTAAAGATCAATTCTAGTGACACAAAGGGACTCAATCTTGTAATTCTTTAAATATTATTTAAATGGCAAGTTTATATTTTTATTTAAATTGTAATATGGTTTAAATTATAAAACATATATCCATTAGTATAATAAGAAGTGAATATCATTCTTAAGTGTTAAGAATACGAATTACGGATAATCCACAATTCGTTATACTATAAATATGTTCCTGGCCGTAGAATTCCTAATATGGATAATAGCAACTCGTAAAGGCCAGCACATTGTCTTCCTCCTTGTTCAGTATGAGATACTGAAAGATAAGGTTGGTGAGTCTCGTGCCATTCTGTATGAGTTATAGAAGGAAGATGAGTGGGTGCTCGTTACAAGAACGAGTTCACTGAATGGGACTGTTAACATTAAGTCACATGGGTTATTTCTCACAGGTCAATGATTTAATGTTAGCTGCGATTTTACAACTAGTCCTTAGACCTGAGATGACATGGATATATGTGTATTAGTGGATTAGGATTCAACGATATTATGTAGTTGTTCTAATCAAGGATAATCATACGCATCTATGTGCCTGATTCAGTGATACATGAGGTATGTGTTCATCAGACATGGAATCTATCACCTTTAGATTTATGAGGAAGATATCTTATGCGATCCAGTAATCACTTGACGATAAATCCTTGACCGAGGTAATATGACGATGAAATTTGTTCCATACGGGTTGTGTCATAATTAGTCAAGATTGATTTTAGATTTGGTCATATGACGAGATTAAGAGATTCGACCTACTGACCATGATCTCATATCTTGTCGGGATATAGGATGATAGAAGGACCATATTGTATGGTAACATAGTAAAAGGTTCACAATACCCGCTTCACAATAAATTGGGTAATCATGATATATTGCTAGATGTCATTCATGATTTATGAGAATTAATTGTTGATTGTTCTTGTTGCCAATTTACTTGTGAACCTAGAAAGTCTCACCCAAAAGAAATTATTTTCAAAGAGAAGCTGAAAAATTAGTAATTTTATAATTACTAATTATAGTGCATTTATTTATTAGATAAATAAGAATAATTAAATAATTATATTATGAATGTAATTATTTAATCATTGATTGGATTGGGTTTTTTACTAGTACATTAGGTTTGGCCCAATGGCACTATTGGATTCAAATAAATAACATTGGATTGGGCTTGGCCCAATTACCTTAAATGGAATGGGCTTGAGAAGCCCAACCCATTTAATGTATATATAAAAGCTCTAAATCTCTTCATTCAATACACTTGAGTCTTTTTGATTCACTTGAATGTTGAGAGAGTTTTGGAGAAGTGTTCTTGAATCCAATAAGGTAAGTTAGAAATATTTGTGAAAATTTTTTTTCACTTTTCTCTCTCTTTGATATTCTTGGATAGAAGTGATTTCGGATGGACCGACTTGGCATCCTACACTTGGAGGATTAAACGGCGAGAAATCTAAAGGTGAAATCAGATTTCATCAAAGATGTAACCTTTCGTTTTGTTCCCATTAATTAAACCGTAAATTCTAAAAAACGGGACACCTGCAAAATAAATTTAATTTCCGCTACGCATATGATAAGATCTATGTAATCCCAACAGGCACCAAATACATGCAACTCATGAATAAACTATTAAGATGTTAGTAGGCCACTAGCATCGACGGATGAAAGACTCGCTCCGAACACATACGAATCATGAATAAGCCGTTAAGATGTTTTGGGGTCAATAGCGTCAACAGGCAAAAAACTCGCCTCGAACACACGCGACTCATGAAAAAATTGTTAAGATGTTCGAGGATTACTTGTGAAGCACTCGCCCCACACACACATGGAATAACAGACTTTTTAAGATATTAGGGGTTCACTTGCATCGACAAATAAATGACTTGCCCCAAACACATGCAAGTGTCTAAAAGTTGAAGCGCAAAAGTATGAGAACATTTTAAAAATTGAAAATGCAAGAGTGCGAAAATGATCTAAGATCAATAACAATCGTCAAAATAATAGAGAAATAAAGGCAGGCCATGACACAATCTACTCTTCCATCCAAAAAGTTCGAATAAAAAAATGTGGAGCAATTGTTGTGTCATAAGCAAAAGATTATTAAAAGACCAAAAAAAATTCAAAAGCCCAAAATAACTCTTTGGGCTAAAATGTGTAAATTTTCTCGCAACCCGGGGAAGGGGGATCTCGTATAACTCTTAAACTAGATGACTACATTATTCAAAAATTTCTCTAAAAATTCTACGAAAATGATAGGCACTTATCGATAAAGAATTCTAATTTTAAAAGGATTTTGAAATATTATGGTAAACATCATCCATAAAAATTATAATCCTAACAGGTTCCAAAATGTTACCATAGACGTTATCTTTAAGAATCATAATCTTAGACTAATTAGGATTACTCCATACCTTTTTATAAATAAATGGACACTCATTTCAGAAAATGTACATCTCTAATATTAGTTTCAATACGATTTTCTTCATCTTCGTTGTCTAACTTAAGTATCAGAGTGTTTATGCTGGAAAATTCCTGCATTCTCTAACTGTTTTCTCTCTTGCAAAGTCAAACAGCTTGATGATAATATTTCTAATCAAATAAATTTATTATTGTATTTCAGTAACAATACTTTTAATACTAAAATTACTATAAAAAAAAATTACCCAATTCACAAGTGAAATTTAATTATGTAAACACCAAAATGATGCTTTTGTGAGGACAATGGATAGAATACAATAAGTTTGTGATAACAAGGTAAAAGCAACAAAGTTAATCTTTAAAAAAGAATAATGACAAACACTTAACCATGATGCCAGACATGATTAGAGATAACTGGCATGTTCCCATTCATGTAATTGATCCCCACTTAATAAAATTAATTAATATTTGGATGGGTTGTGTTTGTTCTCATTAATCAAAACTTATAAAAATGGTTAATTAGGTATTGGTGAGACTCATGAGATTAATTAAGGGTATTTATAATTTCGTCAAGCTGTTACAGTAAGCCAAACAATTTGGTTCAGTTTAAGGGTACATTGCCATTGCGTTGGTTGTTATATAATTTTTTAATTATGTTAAATGTATTTTTATACTCTATTTATTTATTATTATTATATCACTTGAATCGTTATTTTATAATTTGATTAAAAATATATACAAATCATAACTTATGATATGATTTTGAAATTATTCCAAACTAAACCAAATCGACGAACCCTAGAAATTCAGGGGAAAGGAATAGGGCCTGCCATTAATATTGGAATCTAATTTTTGCTCCAAATGGCCCGGCCCAAGCCCTCAGGTCGAAGCCCATCCCTGTAAGCAGGCCCGCAAGGCTCTGTCCTATGGTTGAAGTTATAAAAACTTTTTAAATCAATTATCAAACGCTGTCGTTTCTCTTAGAACTCTTTTTCTTGCTTTCAAAATAAGTCAATTAACGTAAAATAGTCAAATCAAATAATAGATAAATTGTAAAGAATTAAAATTCAAATATTAAAAAGAAACTTAAATATGATTATTGTATATTTTACAGGTCAAATTCAAATTTAGGTACCAACGAGTTTGCTTGCTTGAAGAAGCAAGCTGTCCAATGCTGAACTAGATATTGATAAATTACAAAAAGTTTTATTGAAGTTTAGAATGTGGAATGACTTTGCTATAGGATAAGGATCCAAGTCATGGAGACAATGAGGGTTGGGACAGGAAGCTGTTGAGGAATAAAATAAATCAGAGTAAATTGTACTCGTTATCTTTAAAATTAATTTGATAAAAGTATAACGATATCTCTTGATGTACAAGAGTATAGTCCATCCATGAAGCTACAAAAGTCGAGAGTAGAACATAAGAGTCAAAGAAAGAGAAGTATAGTAGAATAAGGTCTCGAAGACCCTCTCAAATAAAGGGTTATTAGGAGATTCTCTTAGCAAACTCTTGTGACGAAGGTCAAAAAAGCTTCAAGAGAGTCTGCAAGATCTCTTGAAGAGTCTGTCGTGAGGTATTCTCGTAATAAAGATATGCAAATATATTTTTAAGATTTTATCTGTAATTATGCAATATATAGAGATAAACGAGATTCATACATATCTAGAAGAGTTAGGAGTCCTTATGACTTCCCACTTAATTCAACTATAAATAAAGTAGGACCCGTATTCTCAAGTAACACACTTCTACCTCACAAAACAACTCCACAACTTCTTTTGAATATATAACTTAAGCATCAAAGTATTTGAATAAAGAATGCATTATACCTCTAACCATTTTCAATCTCCGAGAATTCTATAAAATAGAAAATAAGAACCCTATTTATAATTCTAACCGCACTTTTTTGCTAAGTATTCCTTTACAAATGTTAAAAAAAATTAATTTAACAAAAATACCACCTCGCTCTTTTTCTTTCTCCTCTCTTTTCTCCTTGTATGGCTAACAAGTTAAAATTTGATTACTATTGTCAATCTCTTGTTCCCAAATTAGTGATGGTTGAGAAAAAAATAAGATAACTTGAGAATTTACATAAAAGTGGCGGAGGAATTGTTTACAACATCTTTCTATCCTTTGTTATTCTCAATTAAAAGGTAACTTAGGGGGAGCATTTTTATGAAATTTTTTATTATTATTTTTTTAGGTTTTTATCTAATGAATGAGTACAATTGAAAGGTAATCAAAAATTTATTTAGAAATTATTTATTTTTTTCCATTATTTCGTAAAAATTATCCAACTTATAGGCAGTAGTGTTTGTTAAAATGTAAAAGATAAAGTTATATTAAGATAAAATTGAAATATTTTTCGAACTAAAATATGGAATGGTTAAAATAAGATCGAGAAATATTTCAAAATTTTTATTAAACTGTTTGTTCATTTTCTTGGAATGCACTAAAGAATACATATTTTTTTTTTTTATCTGTAAATATTAAAATAAATTTATCTGAAGAGTTGAGAGATAAATTTAATAAATATAATAAAAAAAATTTGTGTGTAATACTTTTTATATTCTACTTTTGTATTTATATCTTGATTAGCAAACATTAATTCAAGTGCAACAAACATAAATACTTCATGAAACAAAATATTATTTCTATTAAAATAATGAATTTTATGACAAGGAATGAGAGTCTTTCAATGTAATTATGGGCATGTATAGTTATAAAAGATATTTCTTAATTTTTTAATTTTTTTTAATGATTAAGTCTCCTTTTTAAATTTTTTTGACTCGGATTTTATAATTAAAAATGGAATAAAATTTTATTTTTAAAAACTCAATAACATTTATTTTAGAAATTCATAAAAACATCTTTTTAGTATTTTCAATTCATAGTATAAAGTTAAAAGAAATTTAAAAGATTTTCACAACTCAAGAGCCTCTATATATAATTTGACTCCTGACACACATATTTATCTACTCTACTAAAATACTTTTATTACTAAAATACCCTTTTATATCTTATCCAAAAAAATTAAAAAAAAATTAGCTATGATCTCTCAAAATTAGGATAAATATGCGAATAATTTATTATTATATCGAAATTTATTTTATTTAAAATTTTTAATTCAAAAAATAAAAATTAAACTACAACTATTAAATAGTGTTTAATTTAAATTTTGTATATTTAAGTTTTTATTAATAAGACAACAATACAATAGTTACAATGCAGAAGCATCTCTGAGGCTGTTAGCAAGGAGGCGACAGAAATATAAAAAAGCATATTAGATGAGATCAAATTCAACGACTCCAACTAGGATGAATGATTGCACCACCCACCACATGATTCATGCACAACCATCCCCCACCCCCCAAAAAAAAAAAAATCAAATTAATAAAATTTAAATATTCAAAAGTGGAATTTACTTAAAGTACATGGGTTTTTGGTGGAATTTACCCTAAATAGTAAAATGAATTATACTTTGACACTTAATTAAGTTATAGTATCATTTGTCTTAAATTTCAATGAGGCAGAGCATAACGGATCTTAAATGACAAAGCTTTGTGCTGATAGTGACAATAGGGGCCCGGAGAGATGGAAGCAGCGACCAATTTGCTTTATTATTCTGGAAAGACCAGAAGATCCCCACCGACATAGTCTAGTGATTAAGCTGGTACATGAGTGACGTCTCGTGTTCGAATCTTATTACTGAATTCCTTAATTAATCATTCTTGCAAAAATCTTGGAGCTAAACTGCAGGAATTCATGTGAGAGATTTTACTTTTTGGAATCTAACAAGATCTCGCATCGCATCCCAATTTAATTATTAAAGGAATATTATATATTTTTATTAACAAAAAAAATAGAAGAATACAAATTGGAGGACCTTTTCAAGGGTAATTATTTTAAAATTGGTGGCCAATAATTGATAATTCACTCTAATCATGTTCATGTTATTTTAAAAAAATACCAAAGGATAGGCCGATGCTTCATATTCCTATACATTATGTAAATAAATAAATAAATTTGGAATTGAAAATTGACAAATAATCCTTTTTTGTTAAAATAAATGATTTGTTATTGAAGAAATAATCAAAGAAATTAAAAAAAATAATTTAAAGATCACAATGGAGCACGAGCGGATTTACATGTAAACTACCTTTATTATATTTAATTTTTTAATATAAAAATAATATTTTTTAATAATAGTTCAATTCAAACAAAATTATAGTCCACATTAAAATTTGTAATATGCAACTCTCCACTCTTAGTCATAATCCATTATCACTTCTATGCTTTCAATAAAATAATAGATTTTATACTTATAGAGTTAAGTACACGATTTAATCATAAATGAGTTCCATTATCTCATGTAGTTTTGGACCCTAAAAATTTATTTGAATCATTCAATAGTATGCTTACAAAGAAGTTTTATCTTGAACATTTTAGTAGTAAACATATTCGTGTTTTGAAATATGAATTGCAGTATTATGTTCATAATATAATTTCTAAACAAATGTTTCAAATATCTACACTTGTTATATTGTGTAGGGAGTTGATCGAGAGTAGAAGGTTAGATACATATATTATAATAACTAGATTAATTCATTTTGTATTGATATTACCTATTTTTACTACAACTACTTAGCGGGTATTTTTAGTGATGAAACTTTTGAAGACGACACTTCGTAACGAAATGGATGATGATTTTTTTGTTGATCGTATGACACTCTATATCAAAAGAGAACTTACTCTTATAATAAATAGAGTTTCCATTATAAATGATTTTTTATTTTAAAATTTCGTCGACACAAATTTAATAAAAATTTGTTATACTCACATTTTAATTTTAACTTTTCAAAATTTCAATCTCATGATTTGTGGATCTGCCCTAGAGATATATATTTATATATTACCATTGATTTGATAACGACAAGAGCTTAAAAGATGGGAATGGAGCAATACGTGCAACCGCTCTTGGCTTCTATTTGACTTTGCCCTCATAATTCACACCAAACCAATCTTTTATTGATTTGGGGACGGTGTTCTTTAATTTTTAATGTACACTAAAAGGCTTAAAATGCTATTTGGGACCCCTTTTCTTTATTCTGGTCTTTCAACTTTTAGTTTCATATTTTTATTCTTCTTCTCCTTTAAAACTTAATTGGAATAAACATAATGTTATCCCGAATACCAACTTAACGCAACGCAAGCTTTGGTTGTGATTTAACTGAATTACTAAATAAAAACTATGTCTTCCCCACGAAGCAAATTGGGTGTCGTTTTATCAATAAAAGAACTGGAGCGAAGATAGTGATGTGAACATATCGATCAAATTCATGAACAAGAGTCCAAATATGCTCTAGCATAGTGAAATCGCACAACTGGCACAATCACATCATTACACAACACTCGGCGACAAGATCTCAGATACGATCCAACGGCGATGACAAGCGGCAAAAAAACAATAATCACAAACCCGTGAAGATCCTACGGTTACAAATTATTCATATTAAAAAAAAAAAAAACAAGAACTGGCCTATCGGGTCGGGCCCTAGTATTCGGTTGCAGGCAAGGGCTCGTGCGAATGGGTCATGAAAAACAAGGAGTAGATAATGCCAGCTAGCCCGCCGCCGACCAGAGGCCCCGCCCAGTAGACCCACTGGTACGTCCACGTCCAGCTCACGACGGCCGGCCCGAAGGACACCGCCGGGTTCATCGATGCCCCGTCGAACGCCCCGCCCACCAGAATATTCGCCCCGACTATGAAGCCGATGGCAATTGGCGCAATTGTTCCCAAACTGCCCTTCTTTGGATCCAGTGCAGTTGCGTACACCGTGTACACCAGCCCGAAGGTCATCACGATCTCCAACACGAACGCTTGCCATACGCTCACTCCCGTCAACCCAAACGCCCCCGTGCTCTGCATGATCAAATCTTTCAAATCACGCGTAAATTTCTATATCTACAACACACACACACACCCTATAAGCTACAGCTTCAATTCGTGAGTTCACTTAGATATATACACCCAGCCATATAAAGGATTACAACTTTTTTCCTCCTAAAAAGACTTTTTGACGAATTTTTATATGTTTAGCTAGTAGTCTACAAAGTTACGGGTTTTCATATTTGCAAAATATAATTGTAGGCTTACCATGCCACCGGTGACAAACGTGAGGAGGAAACAAGCGGCAACGGAGCCGAGGAGCTGGGTGACCCAGTAGAGGATGGAGCGGAAGACGGTGATTTGGCCACCAAGGCAGGCGCCGAAGGTGACGGCGGGGTTGACGTGGCCGCCGGAGATGTTGGCGGCGATGGAGACGGCGACGAAGAGGGCGAAAGCGTGGGCGATGGCGGCGATGATGAGGCCAGAGGGGGAGGTGGGAGCGTCGTGGGTGATCTTGCTGTAGGCCATGCCGGAGCCCTGGCCGGCGAAGACGAAGATGAAGGTGGAGATGAACTCGGCCAGGGCGGCCTTGAGGGCGGCCGGAGTGGTGGCCTCGTGCCGCGTGCCGATGGCGATCCGTTGGGTGATGCGGGTGCTGAACTGGTCGGTGATGCGGTTGAAGTCGAAGGACGACGCCATGATCGGCGATCAAGCTGCTCTTCTCTCTCGGCTTCTGAAACACTCAACTCCCCGAGATTCTGCAGCTCTTCCCCTCCCCACACTCTACTTATATTTAATTTGGCAGTCCCTGTTAACTTGCAATAACCGGTTCTCCGGTTGAAAAATACAGGAAAATATATATATATATATATATATCCAAGCAATTTTGTTTCTCTATTGAAAAATTCAAAATAATGCCAAAAGATTAAAGATGTAGTATAATTATAAATTGTCACTAAGATCTAGAATTACGTAGCTGCCTCACCTGTGATATAAATGTTTGATCTATTATTATTGTTATGTTAAATTATTATTCAAAATTTTTTTGGCTTCAAAATGTAAAATCTCTCGTTTGGAGGCCATGCAATTCAACTCCAAGATTTTTGTAGGGGTTAAATCACGAAACTTAACGGCTGGATTCGAACATTGTATATGCATTGACTATATAATAGTTAAATTCAGGATTTTTTGAGATCAATACGTGTACGATCCCAACTGCTATGCTATACCGTGAGTTATTATTCAAAATTTCTTCACCTCACAGTAAATTGTTGTTAGCAGTGGTCTAATTAATAAGATAACATTCATAACAGATTCACTGAGAGTATTTAGACAGTGTTTGTAGAATGTAAAGTATTACACTTTGATCCATACATTTGGGTTAAGACAAAAAAAGACGTTGGAAGAAAAAATAACACGTGGAATGCTCTTGGATAACACGTGGAATGCGCTTGTTGTTGGAAGAGAAAATGGACTCCTTTATTTATATAATATGGTAATTGGTAAAATACGGAGGATTTTAGAGGTTCCAACAAAGTATGGACAGCGAAGGAGACAGGGACATTTTAGGTATTTTAAATATTTGATAATGTCCTTTTTTATTTGAAAATTTTTTATAAATGTTAGTGCGTCTATTTTGTGGGCCCACGAACAGCAGATCCGCCAACAGATAAGCCCCCTCGCCGTTTGCATGAAGGAAGGTCGAACGCCCGTTATTTGCTTATTTTGTGTTTTTTTTTTTTGGGTCAATTATTATGGAAATTAACGGCCTCAATAATCATGCTTATCTTTGTATTATTGTGGGAAAATTAATTTTTAATTTATAATAATTATTTTTATAAAAAAATTATTTACGACAATAATTTTGAATAATCTGAAAATAATTCTTACTTTTTTTGGGCCGAGGGGGGTTGGGGGTTCAAAATACCGCTTTCCATAAATGGATACAGTCAGGCATTTGACTTGTCCCCGTGGGCGGGAATCCGAAATATCAGGTTTTATGATCGAAAGTAAAAATAGAAATCAAATGGCATGCACACAACAACTTCAATTATTATAGCCCTTTGGTTAGTTTTTGAAGCTTAGGCACCGCGAGTGGGGTTTTTTAATTTGGCTAACTGGGGGTGCATTTCTTTTGGCCAAATAATTTATAAGTTTTGAGGTTTTAAATTACAATTAACTAATTTTTTTATATAAATAAAAATTTTATTAAATAATATATAAATAAACCATTAATTCATGTATTTTCTTGAGATGATTGCTCTTGCGCAGTCCCTGCCGCTCGTGCTCTCTCGATTTCAGTAGAGGAGATAAATCGCAAGTATAAAATTTTACCTTATTACACAGAGCGATGATCGAATTTATGACTCATCGGTGCGAACTTGACATATTAGTTGTCTTACCGCTCAACCTAAGTTTTCTTAAACATTATGATGGCTTTGAATTTTAGTGTTATCACTTATATGACTACCCTAAGTTTTTTATCAAAATAATCACTTAAAGTGCGAAACCTTACTCATAATTTGATCCACCATTTCAATAGGTCAAATCAACAAAGTAGAAGAAGTTTGGTTAGTCGAAAGTCACTAAAAATATCGTAGAGCACTTCTCTGAAAAAAGGAAGGGAAAAAAATGATGACTAATCTTGTCTAGACGACACACTATATTTGATGTGCCAATTAAGATGTGAATCGGCTTTGCTCTCTAAAAATATGTATTATTTTACTCTTTCTACAAAATGTACCCTATTGTTTGCAAAACCAAACGATTACTAATTTGCTAGGGACTTTTACTACTCCACCTAGTTAGAACTCATAAAACTTTAATCTCACGTATGTGTTAAGACTATCTAGATTTCTTGAAACAACGACAAAAGGACAACACTTGGTGAGTAGGAGCAAGTAAAGAAAAGGTAATTATACCATTTGGTTACCTCCCTATAAAAAATTAATCTATTTAAAAAAAAGTAAAAACAAACTAATATGATTAAGAGTAGATAAATATTCCACTAACTAGAAAATAAAAATGAATAATGATCTTTCCCCTTAATTAATTTATAGTTTGAATTGGTAATTTTATCAAGTTAAATGTCTAATATGTGTTTATATTGGTTTTATTAATGACTTCTTATATAAGAATAAAAGTAAGAGAGTTGAATCATAAATCCCAATGGGGCAGCTAATTAAAGACACAGAAAGGCCCCCTTGTAAATGATGGATCTCCATGATCATCTAATAAAGTCGATAATAAAAAGGTGTTTGAGAGTAGTGGGTCCAACTCTTTTAAGTGATAAATATATTTCAACGTGCATCCTACATCATCATGTACCTTGAATTAATGAGCATGAATCATGATCATTAATTAATAAATTGATTGGCTAGGAGATAAAAGAAAGATGTCACGTGCCTCATGGTCCATATATAATAAACTAATAAAAACAACGCCTTGGCGTTGCGGTGATAATAAATGCATAAGGGTGAATTTCGCAACAATCTAGGGGCCCACGTGGACCAATCAAAATGGTCTGCCTGTCCGGTCCTCACGTGGAACCAGAGTGTATATTTGAATTTTGGGCCAAATCTTTCCCTCCGATTGGGGTGTAAACAGTTTTATTTAATTAGCCCTTGTTAAAATAACTTAAGAGTATATTAAAATAAAATTAAAATATTTTCACATCTAAATATCAAATAGTTAAAATAAAATTTAAAAATATTTAAATTTTTATCAAATTATTTATTAAATTTTTTACAATACACTGAAAAACATATAAGGTTCAAAATATGTTTATTTAGAAAAAAAAAAGAAACATATCTAGAAAATATCAAATAAAAAATTATGTGACTTTTTTTTAAGAATCGTTAGAAAAATTTAACAAATATGATGAAAAATATTTTTATCTAAAATATTTTTCATATATCACTTTTTTTTATTTATATCTTAATTAATAAATACTATTAGAATAAATAAAATCACCTTTATGCTCCTGTTAATTGGCTATTTACTATTTTTTTGATCAAGATAATACTCAGGAGAATTTTGGATTGTTAATACGTCATAACTAAATTAATAAATTGCGACACCAAGGCACACACATAAATCAAGCAAAACTTCACTTAAAAGGGTGACAATTGATCCAAAAAAAAAAAAATAACCCACTTAATACTTCCCATATAGATTAACTTTTAGTTTTAACACAAAATTCTTTCCATTCCCAACGCCACTTGAACTACTTGTTATGATTAACTAGAAGACAAACTTTGTCAACTTAGGTTATAATGATTTATTTTGTCAACTTATACACAAATATATATTTAGATATTTATATGGTATATGCGACTCATGGAATATTGGATGATGAGTTAATCTACTCATATGAACATTGAATATTGGGAATTGAGTGAATTTTTTATAAGGGTTTTAGTGTATTGATATTGAAGTTGGATATATCTTCACAATAAAAGGATAAGATTGATGGAGATCAGCCGAAGCTGACATATTTATTTTTCTATTAAAAATATATAAACCACCACTCAGAGGAAGTAGAAGTAGTAGAGGGACACCCAGAAATTAGAATCAAGTCAATGTCATTGGCCAACAGTTATGATCCATCACTCTTCCTGTCTGAATGGAATCGCCTTCCCCCACAGTAACACCGCGAAGGGCATCATCTGCCTTCACACCTCTGCCCATTCACTCAAAACTCATCAACTCCTTAGCTAATTAAATTTATATATTTAGCTAAGGAAAGGAAATACATAAATCGATCGCATCCACTATTCAAAGAGAAAGGAAGACTCAGTAGTGGGAAGAGAAAGATCCAAACTCCCCCACAAGCGTAACACGGTTGATTCTCATATAGCAGATTACATCAAAAAATAAAAATTTGAGTCTTGACAGTCACAGTATGAGAGTTTTACCCTCCTGTGTGAATGACTCTTTGTGAGTACTATAACGATGTCTCTTATTTAGTGCACTATCATATATCGTGATTAACTCTTTCTATGTATTTAAAATAATATGTAAAGGATCCTTAAGATGAAAAATCTCACCTTTGCACCCAAGGGAAAGATCCAAACTTTCAGTAATTGGGTTGTGTGTAACAGTTGATATTCACGTGTGTGGGTCTCATCGATCCAGGCCAGGATCCAGCCTGGTTCACCAGAACCTTTGGCTTTGTGGGCCCCCTATCTCCCTCCCTCAGGTCTCCTTTGCTCACTTTTTCTGTCGATTATTATCAGAGTTGGTGTACAGTAAGGCCCTAATCTCTCGTACTTTTATCACCCAATAATGCCTGCCCCCACTGGACCTTATTCCCGCACCAGGATATGATGGGATTAACTATTATAAAAAGAAGCTAGAATCCAAGAATGGACAGTTACATAAAAGTTTCTTATTTAGAGACCCTAAATGGGCCTGCTTGTCCCAGTCCATGATGAATATCAAGCTAAGTTTAATATTTTTGGGTCTAAAGGCCCGGCTTGAGCCCGTGTATTTGTAGGCTCGCGATGGAGGCCAGTCTTGAGGTCCAGTTGAGTTTTAATTTTTTAAAAAATTCAAATTATATATAATTTAATTTTTAATTTGAGTTGTTGATATTTAATTTAATGATTCTAATATTTTAAAAATTAGTATAAATAGTGTCACAAATTTGCATTGAAAATTAATAAAACCCAAATAATAATTGATATCTCATACACAAATTTATAGCTTTTTATAAAAAGTTGGAGGCCCAATCCATCTTTTTGAGGATCCGGGCCCAATCTACCATGAGCTGCAATGGCCCTTCCCGCAGCCCATGTCGTAAGACTTGCGATGGTTGTAGTTGTATCATATGCTTAGTGTTGATTAATTACTAGAATTCAATATTAATTGAATTAATGGCACTAATTTAATCAATAAACTTTTATTTTAGAACTCGATGCTGTTCTATTTTAGTAAAATAATTTCTTATTTTAATTGAATTATATTTACAATGCGACCTTTCCCTCCATAAAACATGGGTAGAATTGGAATTCAAGTGCTGAGATAATAATAAGGATTTTTTTTATGTCCTTAATTAGATAAAGAGCCTATAACTGAGGTATATGGCATATTACTATATGTCCTCTTGCTACAACATAAAAAGATTCCAACAATAATAATAATAAAATTTCCCAAAAATAATAATATGTATTCCGAATTAATGACCCAATTCGTTGATTAAGTGGGAAAAATATTTTAAATACCTCTATTTTCATTTTAATAATGAACATTTCAGTCGCACCATTAATCAATTTTCTCATGACCAATTTAATAAAAAGGGCTAAATATGAAAATATACCAATTCTTGCAGCAACTTTGCAATTTTATCTAATCTTTCAATTTTAGAAATTAGGTTCAAATTTACCCAATTGGATGCAATTTTATCCATGTGAGAAATTAGAGGTAGAACTCCAACCTGAAAAGCTAACTTAACAGGTAGAGGGATCTTCCTCCTTATATATAGCCTAGGTTTCCTTTGCTGAGACGATGTGAGATTCTCACACTCCCCTCCACGCCAAACCTTCTCCAGTAATTGATACATGCCAAGCTGATCGGGTAGGGTACTGGTCCATGACCACGACCAAGGGTAGTCCCCCAGCCAAGGGTTGGCTCTGATACCATGTGAGAAGTTAGAAGTAGAATTCTAACCTAAAAGTCAGCTTAACAGGTGGAGGGATCCTCCTCCTTATATATAGCCTAGGTTTCCGTTGTTGAGGCGATGTGGGATTCTCACAGCACGTAAAATCAAATTGAAATGAGTATTCATACTGATTTGACATATCAAATGTCATTTAATATTATTATTTATGGGACTCACATGTACATAAAAGAAAAAAAAAGGATAAAAAATAACTTAAGTTTGTCAGCTCCTATTTGTTGTCACTATCAATGTCATCACCTGTTCAATGTAGCTAATTGTCGTTGGCCACCTCTTCTCCTGTCGCCATTGATCGCCATCAAAGCTTCTTGTAGTCGTTGTCAACTATTCACTTTTTCCAATCGTTGACTTACTCATCACAACCAAATGTCAACCCCTGCAATCAATCCTCTATCATCGATGATTCCTTTGTTTTCCATTTCTTTTCTAGTCATCTGCAACAATTGTTTTGCCAATTGACTTCCATCATCATCACTTTCCACCCTCGCCATCGATTGCCATATGGTTTTTTCAATTGTCACAGTTGGCCATCTGATCACCTCTTTGCTTTCTGCCATCACCAACGTCTTTCCACTATCGTTGCCATTGACTATTCATTTTCTCTAGTCGTCGACTTACTCCTTGCAACAAAACGTTAGCCTCTATAATCAATCCATCATCGCTCACGATTCCTCTATTTTTCGCTTCTTCTCCAATTGTCTATAACAATTTTTGCGCCAATCAACTTCTACCATCATCACTTTCCACCTTTGCCATTAACTGCCATATGATTTTTTCAATTATAGTGATTAGTCATCTGATTGCCTCTTCACATTCTGCCACTGTCAACCCTAACCCCTACTCATTTCACCATTGTTGTCGTCGATTCACCTTTTTCGATCATCGACTTACTTTTTACAACCAAATGTCGACCTTTGCAATTGATATGTCATCACCGATGATTCCTTTATTTTTCTCTTCTTCTTCAGTCGTCTGCAACAGTTTTTTTGTTGATCGACTTTTGCCATCATCGCTTTCCACCCTCGCCATTGACTGCCATTTGGTTTTTTCGATTGTCGCAACAGATCGTCTGATTACCTTTGCACCTTCCGCCATCGCCATCATCACTTTCCACCCTCACCATCGATTGCCATATGGTTTTTTTGATTGTCACAACTGGTCATTCGATCGCCTCTTTGCCTTCTACCACTACCAACCTCCTTCCACCATCATTGCCATCAACTATGTATTCATTTTCTCTAGTTATCGACTTACTCCTCACAACCACACGTTAGCCTCTACAATCGATCCATTATCTTCGATGATTCCTCCATTTTTTGCTTTTTCTCCAATTGACTACAACCATTTTTTCACTAATCGACTTCTGCCATCATCTCTTTCCACCCTTGCTATTAATTGCCATCTAATTTTTTCAATTATCGTGATTGGTCGTTTGATTGCCTTTTCACCTTCTGCCACTATCGACGATGACCCCTACTCCTTTCACCATTGTTGTCGTCAATTCACCTTTTTCGATCATCGACTTACTTCTTGCAACCAAATGTCGACCCCTGTAATCGATTTGTCATCACCGATGATTCCTTTATTTTTCTCTTCTTCTTCAGTCGTCTATAATAGTTTTTTCGTTGATCGACTTTCGCCATCATCACTTTCCACCCTTTCCATTGACTGCCATTTGGTTTTTTTGATTGTCGCAACCGATCGTCTGATTACCTTTTCACCTTCCGCCATCATCGACAACGACCCTTACTCTTTTTGCCATCATTGTCGTCGACTGTTCACCTTCTCAGGTCATCGACTTACTCCTCGCAACCAAACATTGACCCTTACAATCAATCCCCCATCGTCAACAATTCCTTCATTTTTCGCTTCTTCTCCAAATTGTTTGCAGTAGTCTTTTCACATATCGATTTCCACCATTGTCGCTTTCCACCCTCGTCATCGATTGCCATCTAATTTTTTTAATTATCATGACCGGTCATCCAATTGCCTCTTTGCCTTTAGCCACATCCGACGACAACCCCTACTATTTTCGCCATTGTTGCCATTGACTATTCACTTTCTACAGTCATTGACTTACTCCTCACAACCAAACATTGGCCCCTGCAATCGATCTTCCATTTCCAACAATTCCTCCATTTTTTCACTTATTTTCCGATCATCTGCAATAGTCTTTTCGCTAATCAACTTTTGCCACCATCGTTTTCCAACTTTGTCACTGATTGTCATATGGTTTTTCTAATCGTCATGATCGATTGTCCAATTTCCTTTTTACCTTTCGCCACAGCCGACAATAGCCTCTTCTCCTTCCGCCATCATTTTTTATTGTTCACTTTTTCCAGTCATTGACTTACTCCTCACAACCAAACGTCGACCCTTGCAATTGATCCACCATTGCCAACAACTTTTTTTTTTTTTGCTTCTTCTCTAGTCATCTGCAAGAGTCTTTTTGCCAATCGACTTTTGCCATCATCACTTTCCACCCTTGCCATGATCTGCCATTTGATTTTTCTGGTTATTATAACCAATCGTTCGATCTCTTCTTCGCCTTCCACTACTATTGACGTGTGCCCCTTTCTATTTTCACCATCATTGCCATCAACTATTCACTTTCTTTTTTATTTTTTTTTATGTATATATGTGACTCCTACAAATAATAATATTATATGATACCTGGCATGACAAGTCACCATAAATGCACTTCCTCTAAATAGATTTTATGTGTTGGATAAAATTGCATCCAATCAGGACAATACGAACCTAATTGCCAAAGTTGAAAGAATAGGATAAAATTACAAATTCATACAAATAATTGATATATTTTTGTAATTAACCCTAATAAAATTATATCATTATTCATTAATTATTAGTGAAATACAAAAGGTAACCCAATGATTAGAGCCTAGAAAAGGGGAGCTCAGCCCAGAAAACATGCCACCCTTTCTCAATAATTCATTCAGAGACAGAGGCCGCCGGCGCCCGTGCGGTGGAGTGGAGTGAACATCAAACCAACTTATTTTTATAAGATCCGATCAGATGGCATCTTCCCCTTCTTCTCCACCCCATGCTTCCTTCCTTCCTTCCTTCCTTCCTTCTATCTATTAGATTTCCTTTTTATAATATTAACATTTTATAATACTCCTAATTAAGGCCTAATGTCAAGAGTTCACATTCTAATGCCAGTTTCAGTTCATTAAGTATCCCGCACTCTACCTCTTATACACTCATATATACGACCCTTTATCTTTAATTAATGTAAAAAATAATATTATTATTAATTAATCTCCTCATCACACTGAATATTCTAATTTTTCTAAATTTGACAAAATAAAACCCAAAATCTCGATCATTAACTCTAATAGCAAATTATCACACGTCTAAAAACACTTAACCAAAAGTATACGAGATGATGCAATGATGAATTTATGGAAAAAGCAATGGACTCAGAAGATGATGCAATGAATTTGGGCAAAAGCAAGGGATGTGCTTTCCTTGGGACATAAATAAATTGATATCTATACATACAAATCTATATATATGGATGGATATATACGATGGAGGTGACATTGAGTTTCTTCCTTCCTTGGCCCCTACAGAGTGACTAACTAGTAGAGACTACAATCCGTGTATTTTGCTTACGTCAAGAATATACTCTTCTTGTTCTTGGGTTGAGGTCCTTCATTGACTTGCTTCTCCTCCACACATAGAACAAATATTGCTTCCGCCACCGCCCAGGGCTTATCTGTATATATAATAATCATTAAATAACTTCACTTATCTGTCTCTCTTCTAGTAATTAATTACATATTAAATTTGTTTTATCTGCATATTATTTTCTCACAAATTCTAAAACCAAGCGTACGTTTAACTGTCCTGTAATGATGAATATAATTATATATATCTACGATTTGCTGTTAATTATTTCTATTAATTAAATATATAGAAAATTAGAGCTAATTAGAAGTGAGACAGAACAAATGTAACATCAATCAGAAAGTGTCGGGAAGGTCCCATGCTCAATAATACACTTTTCCAATTATCTTGTTTTAAGCAGATTACTAATTATGGTTTGGACGACCATCCATGTATGTTCTTCTAAGTTCTTCCCTCATCCTCTTTAATTTATTATTGATAATAAAAGTCATTACATGATGAGTTCTTTATTTTTTAATAAACTGAAGAAGACTATGCACAGCCAACCTAGGTAAAATTTCAATTTACAAAAAACACTGTGTAAAAACATACTGCTTTTAACTAAATGATGCTGCTTCAATATGACTGCATGTACATGCATGAAGAACAGGGGTAAAAGGTGACATTATTTTCTAATATAATTAAGGTGTTTTTATTTTATTTTTTTCTACCAATCGCAGAGGGACCAAAGTATATATTAAGAGACATGACCTTAGCTTAATACACAAAGTTGAACTTCTGAACTCAATAATAAAGCATTCAATTACAACAAAGATCTATCAGAAGATCATTACCTTTGAGTAGTGTGCATGTATCATGCTGTACTCTACATATTATACGCATTAAGTAAATACGGATACTAATCTGTGTGTAAACTTATTCCTAAAAAGGTTTAAACTCTGGTTTAATGACCACCATGTTCTTCAAATATTCGAGAATAAAGCTGGTTGAGAAAAAATATTTCCAAATCAGGAGACTTCTCACTTTATGAAAATTAGTCTTTCCCTTATTTTAGAGTATGGAATAGATTCGTATGTGAGAATAAGAAAATAGAGTAGGCAGATGAGCAATTAATTGATCCCAGTAGTGATGATGAGAAGGGTGAGATTCTTAGCAAAAGTTGCTTTCAAGGGATCGGATAGAATTTGACTGTAAAAATGTATGGATGTAAGCCCTTTCGTAAGGGCGTGAAGCTCAGCTCTCCCCAGATGTCAATTCTCCATCACCTCTGCTACTTTGGATTGTGAATTCAAAGCTAGCCACACTTTTTTTTGTTGTTTTTACCCTTCAACACTCTCCGCTTTGATCACTCTGTGAACATATGTAAGAAAGCCTTTTATTTTTGCATAACGATCTTTAATGTAGAGCTCAAAAATATTTTCTTATGAATTAATGACTTGAAACTGCTATATTTTTGTATAATAATTTTTTCAATATAAAAATTGTAACATAGAGACGTTTTTAAATTAAGTTAGAGACACAAATTTGTGTGAGAAATTTTGTTGCTTACGAAAGAAAAATGTCTATATAGGACCATGCTACTTGCACACTCAATCCTATACTTTGGGTTACACCTAATCGCACAAATGATCAAAACGCCTTTACAAAAATTGTAAATTTACTTCTCATGCCCTTGATTGTCTCTTCTTTCCTTTCTCTCCCCTTCTTTCCAGGGCCGCCCATTACAATCGTCGATCGTTGCTTTCCTCTCGTCGCCTCGCATCAACCCTCGCCTCCTCTAGCCTCACATCGGTCGTTGAGAAGAGGGAGGATTCACGACGATCAAGGCCAAGTAAAGCGATGTAGCAGTCGGTGCGAGGCGAAGATGACGACCATCGATTGCACCTGGCAACGATGAAAAGAAAGAGAGAGATGAGGTAGCCAAGGGTAGATGAAGAAAATTTACAATTTTTGTGAGAGCATTTTGATCATTTGTGCACTGAGTATAACTCGATGTGTGACTCTCAAATTAAAAGAAGCATTTTCCTAATATATATATATATATATATATATATGTTATATATACTTTTGTCTGTGGCATCTACACAAAATAAATGCCAGCCCTTCCCTAGTTGGGTTTTGATATTAGTGTTCATCCTAGGATGCATGGATTGTATTTTATTTTTGTAATCATGAACCACTTTAATAATTTTTTTCCTTCTTAATCTATATGAATGCTAAAACTAATAATTTGGGGCCTTGTGCATGTTTCTAAGAAAAAAAAAATTAAGGAAGAAGACAAGACCATATTTATGATTAACCTTTTGTACAATTTTATTTACTTTAGGCAACAATAATATTGCTAACCATATAATAATGGAATTAATCCCATTAACTCCTAAAGAAGAGATATCATGTGACACATGGCTAGTTAATGTGAAAGTTCAACTTAATTATAATTACTAATTATGTACGAGGCCTAGTTCTTTGTGTCGGAGTGGAGAGGTTGACAGTGTGCCGTACGTTTACCAACCTTAATCATTAGGCAGAGGTAGCAACATTAACATAAACATCAAATTAATTAAGCATAATCAATCAGTCATGGATAATAAACCATGTTTAGATACTGATTAAAAATCAAATAATATGGAAGCATAGCCGGCGCAATTCTTGGGTCATTAATCATCATCCAAGAAGCTGCTGATATTAATACAAGGTGGGTGGGTCAACTGCACATGGAATTGCTTCATTTAAGGCCCCCTCTCATTCATCAACCATAATAATAATAATAATAATAGAAAACCCTATTCTTTTTTTTTTAGAGCCTTCACACTCCAAGAACCACTCCTCAAAAACTGACTCCCCACCATTATATACTTGCAGGATATTGTATTTGAGTGACTATATATATATATATACGCATGCATGTGAAGCAGGTAAAATCTAGTTAACTAGGTGCATATAATATAATATTAATTAATTGTCTTAAAAATGATATTGGTACAGAATGCAATTTATACAGTTGACATGACAGTAATGGTCTATATGTGTGTGTAAAGGGAACATATATATACATAAGCCCTCACCTTATCTACTAATTTATATTCTCCTATAACCTGTTAATGAATATCAAACTATTTTATGGTAAAATTTTAATTGTATAATATATATGTATATAAAGAAAAAATGGATATAAGTTGAGGAGTTTATTAAAAAGTAAATAGATTGATTATGAAGGGAGGGAAAATGGTCACTTAAGTGGGTAGCATATACAGCAAGTAGTATAAACAACAAAAAAATATATATGATGGAGAATGAGAAATTACTGAAAGAAGTAAAAAAGAGTGAAGAGAAAAGGGATTGGAAGCGAGCGCAAATTAAGTGGTGCCAGGCTTGCACTCCAATCCTCCACAAGGAATCGTAATTCGTTGCCAAAAAGTTATGGGTTTGCTTCAAAGCCAACCGAATCTCACTCCCCTTTCTCTTACTCGATCTCTCTTCTCTTCTTTCATTGCATCTCTCTCTCTCTCTCTCTCGTATATATAAATAAATGCCCACACTTTCAAGCTCTCCAAAAATCCATTGGATTGAATTCAGCCTTCTGCTCTCTCTCTCTTCTCTTCTCTTCTCTTCTCCTTCTTCTTCTACTACTACTACTACTACTATAAACCCCACCACTCTCTTGCTTAGCCAGCTTCATCTGTCTCATCTCTCCCCCCCCTTTTAAAACAGAACCACTGGTGTAAAAGTTTCACATATTTTGAATATGGGTCAGTTGCAAGAGGATTACACCCACATCATCAAAGGAAAGCGCACCAAGCGGCCCAGGTCTCTACAAGAAAAGCATGATTTGGCCACGGAATTTCTCGCTGAAAATAATGGAAAATCCGTCGCCAATTTTTTAGCCTTAACCATGGCTTCTAGCTCGTCCAGCATGGCTGATAGTGGCAGCTCCGGAGGTGGTGTTGAGAAATTAGGTGGGTCTGATAGGACCAGCTCCGGAGAGGTGACGGACGGCACGGAAGACGAAGACATGGCCAACTGCTTGATTCTTCTGGCTCAAGGCCAGAGCCAGAAGCCATTAGTGGAAACCAAGGCCAAGCTTTATGTTTACCAGTGCAACACTTGCAGCCGGAGCTTCCCGTCGTTCCAAGCTCTGGGCGGCCACCGAGCCAGCCACAAGAAGCCGAAGCCAACTGGAGAAGAGAAGAAGCCAATATTGGAAGATGATCAATTCAGCAGCCACGAAACGACGGCCCTTTCTCTGCAATTTCCAAACCACCAGGTTCCGGTCCCGCCATGCAAGAGCGTCAAAACGAGGGTTCATGATTGTTCCATATGCGGCGCAGAGTTTTCCTCCGGCCAAGCACTAGGCGGCCACATGCGGCGGCACCGGACCCTGCCCGTCTCCGCCGTTGCCGGAGGCGAGCCCCAAGAAGCAGTGGTGAAGAAATCAAGAAATATTCTGGCACTGGACCTTAACCTTCCGGCGCCGGAAGTCGATCACCGGGAAACCAAGTTCCCTTTTGCCTCTACAGAACAAGTCATCGTCTTCTCGGCCTCTTCTCTCGTTGATTGCCATTACTGAATTTGATATAATTGATTCTTTGTGTATTCTTTATAATTTATTATCACGATCATCGATCTAGTAGTCGAATTTATTCTTTAATCAATGGCCTTGTGACTATTAATATTCATTTGGTTCATTGAAACTAATAAGTGATATTACTATTATTAATTCTATTTTTGCTGTTAGGATTTGAACCTTGAGATCACCACCACAACCAGAAGCGGTGGATTAGGTTGCCTTGTTTCATTCACAAGAAGGCTAAAGCTCCATTAATATTTGTTTTGTCTGTTCCATTAAAATTGACAAGCAATTTTAACGGATACGACGCAAGTAGGCTGCCAATGCTCCTAACTACATAACTGCCCTCTTCTTTTTCTTTTTTTCCTTTTTCTTTTTATTTTTTGACGATGAGACTCGGAAGTTAATATGCATTTTGGATGTGCACTAGATAGA
The DNA here is from genome assembly GCA_036245055.1 of Diospyros kaki. Taxonomy (NCBI): domain Eukaryota; kingdom Viridiplantae; phylum Streptophyta; class Magnoliopsida; order Ericales; family Ebenaceae; genus Diospyros; species Diospyros kaki. The sequence continues at coordinate 40,990,946 of BSEG01000009.1, forward strand.
TTTGTCGTACATATGCCTTATAGTCCACCAATCACAAAAAAATTTATGTGAATTTGTTCAAAGTGATCTTTCTTTTGTGGGTTCGTGACCAGTATTCTTAGGATTATTACACGCCATAGAAAAACCAAAATCTATGAACCTTGCTTCTTATTAGCTCTTGCTAATATATATTCTCCAATTAATTAATTTCCTTTTTTTTTTCGTTTTGGGAAGAGAATGTTGATTTGATCACTCAACCGTGTTCTCAGAAACAGCAAAGCAGAAGCGGCTTTAAAAAGAAGAGTTGAAAAGAATGGGCAGTTTCTGGCTACAGTTGACGTCTTGAAGAAGTTGGCAGCTATATATATATATATATATATTAAAGGAATTTTCTTCAGAAGCTGGCTTCCTTCATAGCAGTTAGCTTGTTGCCAAACAGTGCTATATATATAATATATTATATCAAATTCTACTATATATAGCTAGCATAGGTAGTTGACAGCTTGACACGGATAACTGATCATTCCAACTAGTGATGGACAAGCAATTTCCATGAACCAGCTATACATGCACATTTTTGCCCACATATATAGCAAGAAGAGGGGCACTGAATAATGTTCCATATTCTACGTAGATCAGCTTCCATCCCCAGGAAATTATCAATATTAGTATATTAAAATGATGGGATCAAGCTTTCATGATAATGGTAAATTATTTTTTCTAATTAGAAAATCACATATTCAAGTTGAAGAATTAGTTTTTTGTAAAATAAAATAAATACTATGTATAAACACAATTCTCCTTTAACTCTATATAAAACAAGGAATTTTCGTACACTGAAAACTCTTTTATAAATATTAATATACTAAAATATTGCTCAGAAAAAAAAGGTGTTTGCAATTTTGGTTATATACTTAACAAAGTTTAAAAAAGATAATATGAGATTATCTTAGCAAAAAAAAAACAAAGTTCAAAGGTTTAAGACAAGATAATATAAGATTAGCTTTCCAAGTGATCAACTTCCCAGCTGGTTGAACTTTTTTAGAAAAAAAATTAGACTAGTAATATATAATTAGAAAATTACTGTCATCGTTAATTATAATAATATTTCAATATTATAAAAATATTACCTCGCTCATAATAATTAGTAGGCATATTATTGTACACTTGTTCTTAGACATGACAAAGCTCTGACAAATTTATGAGGTCTTGGCATTATCAAATGTGATTATAAAGTATATATGAAGTGATGAACAGATAGAGCATGTGAAAGAGCATTCTCTCCCTTAACTAATAATATTAAGCTCATCTAACCAGTTTGGAAGGTACACCTCACTTTCTGGATCATACTCTTGCAAAGGCAGCTAAGCTAACAAAATGGACCAAATTCCCTTTTTTTTTGGGTTAAGAAATGACCAAATTCACAAGTCTGTGGATGATTCAATCATGCCAAAAAGGCAAGCCTGTTTTTGTGCCATCCTTGTCTAAAGTTTGATTACTCTAAAACGCATTTCTTCCACATCACATACCTCGTCTTGGTGGGGTCCAAATTATTCATGGACTTCTTGTAGAATCTTGTAACTAATAATGATGTTACTAAAATCAACAAAATATCGTAATAAATCTTTACAATATAACGAGATGGATTCATATAATATCGATTTTTTACCTAAGATAATGATAACATATTAAACCTTGTGCACTTCACTATATATGAAACCTGAAACATGAACACATTCACCAGCCACTGACTAAAATTCATATTATTTGATTTGTTGTTGATTACTTTAACACAACTTTCCTTACTTTTTTCGGACTTAAAAGACCAGCATGAGCATTACTACTACATATATATTAATTGATGACGACGGTATAATTAGCCTAAAGTTCAAAAAGTGGGGAAAAAATTTGTTTTCACAGCTTGGGAGTGATCTCGCTAGCTACATGCATGAGCCAATTTAACCCATAGCGCGTAGAAGTCATAAAGGTGATTGGAACATGAGTCGTCAGAAAGTAAGAGATAATGCCACCATTCAAGGCAGAAGTAAAGGTGTCAAAGGAACTACTAGCTAGCCTGGCTTACGTTGTCCTTTTTGTCCCCTTTACATGGAAAGATTTTAGGCTGTGACAGCACAAAATTAAATAATTCAGTGTTAAGGGTGAGGATGGAGAATATATATTATGTAAGGAAGAAATAAATAAAAGAAACTGCTATGTAATTTCCCATAAATTTCATTTAGGTGTATAATGTTAACTCTTCGAGATCTCATCAAAATTTGAATCTACTAATTATTTAATGATTATCTACCCAATTCATCGGATTGAAATCCACCGCACTGTAAATTCAGAGGAAACTGTTTTTTTTATGATAAAATTATCACTCAAAAAATAAAAGAGAGAAAGGAGCACTAACAAAGGATCCATCCCTCTCAAGATACAAAGAACAAGAACACATTCAATCCCTAATACAAAATAAATAAAAAAAGGAAGCAAACAACAAAGGATAACCAACAACACAGCTTGATGGAAACTAAACGTTGAGCAGCACAAAAAGCTTCACATAGGAGGCTCTAATTTGCATTTAAAAAAAAACTCCAATAGCCGAGAATTGGGTATAGGGCGCCTAATAAGGAATACAGCGCAAGATAGTACCATTTACTCCAATCAACAAAGCCAGTGGCTAGGGAAGATACAATCTGAAAAATATAAATTATAATCCATGATAGGAGAGGGGGCTATATATTGTGGAAACTGGATAGCTTCAAAGTTTCAAAAATAAGATGACAATGACCATTGTTGGCCAATGCACTCTCGATGAAAGGCTATAGCTACAAAAGTTGCTGCATGACTATAAATCCCTAAAGCCATAGATAATGGATTGAAATGGAGGAAAACGATTAATTATATGTGCTATATATTATTTTATGCCTATACGAAAATGTTGAACACAACTTTACTCAAAGGATTACAAGGAGATTAGAGAGGAACACAGTGAATACAACTTTACTCAACAACAAATGTCCCATTTAGGTATTTATAACTCTTCTATATATATGTATATGTACCACTCCACACATTAAATAACATATATTCTGAGAGAAAAAAAATTACAAATATATATATATATATATATCAAAGAACTCCACTGCAAACTCTCTTAGACACTCTCATACTAACAACTCTTTAATACCTATTCTATGTATCTAGTTAGACCTAATATTTAAGTTTACTTTAAAACAATAGCATGTTTATGCTTATGTTCGGTACATTTGTCGTAAGTTTTTTTTGTCGTTGCTGTAATCGCTTTAATATTTCTTGTATACATATTTGGTATTGAGGTGAAAAGCATGTGAGACTTTGGATATTTGCGTGTGTGTGTGTGTGTGTGTGAGAGAGAGAGAGAGAGAGAGAGAGCAGGGGGGGGGGGGTGACATTTGCACATGTTTGGTTGTTAAATTGTCTTAAATCCCTCTTAAGTACACCTTTAGGCATGGCTCACAGGAGGCATGATATGCATATGTATTTAATGTTGGTTTGTTAGATGTTTAAGCAAGGCTTTTCGTGTTAGGCCAGTGGCCAGTGGTCACTCAACTAACCAAAGAAGCACATGCCTTTGTTCCCTTCTATGTACAAATATCTTACTTTCAACAATTTGGAAGCTGCAACTTCTACAGTTGTAACTTCTAAACACAATTCTCTAGTTCCAACTCTTAGGGTGGTTCGAAGATCACCTGATGTGATAGTGTTTTGGGTAACTTTTAAGTTTTTGATATTTAATAAACTCTTAATATGAGATTAAATTGTAACAAATAACTCAGATAATCATAAAAGTATTAAGTTTTAATCCACTAACTAAAATAATTCTTATAACATAAATAAGAGAGTTCTCGTCTCTTATCTTCAGATTCAAAACTTTTAAGAGGTATTAATTTTTTGTTGTTATCTTATGAACATTTCAACCTTTAGTATCCATATCCATATATCCATAAATATATTAGTAGGGCTATTTAGGCATTTTTTAAATGTCTTTATTTTCAAAACACAAAAAAAGTCAAAAAAATTTTTTTAATTGTTTCTATAATTTCTAAAATGTTTTAAAACTATTTTTGTAATATTAAAAATATCATAAATGCGTTTCCGTCAACAAAAAAATTATGTCTCTAACTAGGTTAGAGATGAGAGGGAACTCCTATCTTTAACTTAAAATTTTTAAATTTACTATTTATTTTTAAAAATAAGTAAAATTTTAAATTTATTGTTTTTATCATGTTTGATTATTTTCTTTTTTAAAATTTATTATTTTTTTAATTTGTAAACCATAGTTAGGAGATGATAGAAATTATGTTTATGTTTATTTAAATGTATTATGAAATTTATGTTTATTTTTTTATTAAATAGTTATTTTTCATAATTTTTTATATTAAAATTTAGAAAAAGACCACTTATATTTTCTTTATTTATGTATTTTTCCCATATTTTCGTTCTCCACTTTTTAAAAATTGTCATTTTCTTATTTCTGTTTCTTATCGTATCAATTTCTCATTTTCATTTCTATATAACTTAGTATATAATTTCAACTACCATAAAAGTGAATTAATTTTTATTTTTAAATTTTTGAATTATCAACCTATATTCATTTTAACCAACCTGTGTTCTTCAAATCTCAATTCAAATATATTGTTACAAACTAAATCCATAATTTAGCCCAAATCAAAAATTTTTAAATTGACTCAATACTCAAACCCATCTAATCTTTCCCATTCTCTCTCTTTTCCTTCACATTCACGGACATCATCGTTCCTGGCACCGCTTTACAGTTTATGCTTTCACCATATTGACTTTCTTAATTTTCAACCCACGCATTCTAAATATCAAAGATAAACCAAAGAAACATGCATTGAAGGTAATATACCATTCAGAGCACAGAGTGAATGAAAGAAAGGGCTCATGCTAAATTGCATAAATACATGTGAATTTGTTTACATACACCTGATGAACAGAGTAAAAGAAGAAAGAAACAAAAAGCATGAAAGGCAACTTTGCTTAACATATGTTATTTGAGTGGCAGTACTCCAGAACAGCTATATTATGGCAAGACAACTCCAGCACAATAGCCGCAAGTATAATACATGACTCCAGCAGGAATGGTATAAGCTCCCTGCTGTTGCCAATGCTAATTCGGGCTTTAGTAGCAACAAGCAGAACGAGGATCTGGCTTGGGACCTTTACCAGGAGGATATGGATGGGGATCTTCTTTTGGCTTTACGATATTTCCCTTATTAGGCACCCCTTCTTCCACAAGACTAGGAACCTCCATTATCTGTAGTAAAAACACAAACAAATAAAACAAGGTAGAATTTTAGCCAAGAGACTTCAGTTTTTAAGGATCAACAAGAACAGAATCTCCAGTTTAACTGTCACCTGTTGCCCCAACTTTTTAAGCATGATTTAGCTATGTTATTCTTTCATCCTTGATAGTTACAAGTAAACAGGGATTAATCAAATTCAATCTAATGAAATAGTGGACAAATGATAGTCCTAGTTCCAGATTCTGCATTTTTATGTGAGTGGCTAGTCTATTCCTACAAATATAGGAAATAAACTCTTCCAACTGGTTTTAAGAACTCCATGTTTGGCAATATTAACTGCAACAGGGTCCTGATACCAAAAGGGTGTACCATGTATCAACCTTTAACAAATTGCATCTTTGCATACTTGAATATATATTTTTATTTTTTGCTAGATATTACAGATTTATATTCATTCTGTGGTTAAGGTTTCTTTCTTTTTACTTTTCCCTTCTTTTTTCTATCTTTAGGCTGATTAAGTGTGAAATTGTTAACCACCAACTTCTCTAAAGGCTTAAGCTGCCAACTTTCAACATATGCCCATCATGTGTAGCCAACTTCATTAATAATTGTGCCAAATATGCATAGCTATTTAGATATCAAGTTGGCAGTGAGGTTTAAACAAAGGGCTTTACTTACTCTAATATCATGTTCAATTGTTAACCACCAACTCATCTAAAAGTTTAAACAGTTAAATGGAATAAGTAAATTTATCTTTTATATTATTATTATTTGTACTCTCATCATTAAGGGAAGAAAAAGAAGAAGAAAAAAGAAACCCATGTTTAAGAAAAAATACATAATTTTACTTTTTTCATCTATTCCCATGGGAGAGTGGATATAAAGTGTTTTCTTCCTTCCTTACCTTTAAAGCAAGTTCTTTAAAGCATTGCTCCACATTTTCTCCAGTTTTAGCACTACATTCAATAAATAAAGATCCAAGCTCTTTTGCAAGTTCAATTCCTTCTTCTTTACTTACAGCCCTTTCTGATACCTGCAATCATGCATTCAATGACTTCAAATTGATAAAACATGAACAAGAAGAAAAGGTTGCATCTTTGAGCAAGTGAAATTAATACATGATTGCAGAAGGAACCACTAAATATATATCTTGAAAGATTAGTTTAAAAGCTCGATATCGACAATATACCAGAAGACACAAAATAGATCCAAGCTCCATACAGACAATGTGCATCTAAGAAGTGAATTTTTCAAGTAAAGGAAGAGGAGAATTAACTGCAGAAAATAAAAGATTTGCTTGGTTTCTATATTTCTTCTTTGCCTCTCCCTCCTTTTCCTTTCTTAGGCATTGGCAGGTGTGTTACCCAATAGTCATGGAACAATCCACAACAATTGTCATGTAACAATCTAATTAAGCTGGAGTAGTTAGTTATGAAAAGAGCCTCCAAGGTTCTAACATATTCAAGCAAGGGACTGACTAAGTTCCGGAAATACTTAGTCAATCAATTTTATACTGCCACTCTTGAGTTGTGCTATTGCTATACCCAACCTTGCATCAATTTTTTTTCTTTGTTTCACCAGGATAAGGCTGTCTGCCCCTGGTCTTTGCCGAGTTCATTGTGTGCCGATGCATGTTTTTGGGGCTGCAGTATGTGATCCTCTTGCAGACTCCCCATGCACTATCCACCTGTGCAGCTCATTATGGATCTTCAGTCAGAAGAAGGAAATTGAGGGGCAGAGGAAGCAGGGTTGTAGTTGTTACATTTTCTAAGCAGAGTGGACGACTCTAAATGTAGTTGAACATGTGGAGACAATTGTCAACCATACCAATACTACAGGATGTATAGCATCTTCTGTAGCCAGAGAACAGTTCAATTATCTCACTTTATTAATTTTCTGGCTTATTATTTGTTTTTATATTTGGCTTCTGATAGGCCCCCGGTTTACTTGACTTATCAAAGAAGATCCAAGAGGGCGAGGGCGAGGGCAAGGATGTAACTTGGATGGCTGGCTTAATAGCCAGCCATGTGCGTAGGGGTAGAGGAGGGAAATCGCTGGGTTGTGTAACAACCCAGCAAGTGCATAACAGATTTCTGTTGAGGGGAGGGAGAAAAGAATATATAGAGGGGGAAGAAGTTGGGGGAGGGGATTATCATTCTTGTATTGAGTTTTGGGAGAGTGAAGGGCCTCTCGAATGCCCAGTTTCCTTTTCATTTTGTTACTTTCCAGCTTGTAGTTCCATTCGATAATCAGTATCCTATCAGTTTCCTCATGTCAGGACAGACAGCATGGTATGAACGCAACCCTTGGACATTTCTTTTACTATGGTATGCTAAGGGGACAAGACTACTGAATGAATTAGCAGATTGTTTCTCTCTGACTTAGCAGTTTCTGCAGCACAAAGAGAGCAACAGCCAATCTGAAGCTTATTTGTCTATGAGCATGGCAATAGGGATTCACCCCCTCTTCTGGTGCTTTTTTTATTTATCAATCAAGGAAAAAGGAAAAAAAAAACAGAAAAGAAAAGCCGCGAGGCAAAAAATATGAGAGTTTTCCATAAGATTTACAGAATCATAATATACATTATGATTTTCTGATTATTTATTCTTATTTGTAAGTCCCTCACATAAAAAATTATCAAATATGAATTATATAACACACACACGCACAGAGTGATGTTTCACTTACAAAACATGAAACCAGTCTAGATGATAAAATATACATCAACTGATTAATATTGACGAATGCTCATATGGTCATATATGCAAGATTCCCTCGACCATGTTTCATTTGTTTTTTGGAATCAACTTTAAAGCATAGAAGTGAAATTGAAGAACTTACTTTATCAATTTTATTTCCAACAAGCATCTTAACGCAAGCCTGATTAGTGGAGTAAAGATCACTTTCTTTAGCCCATACATCTGACAAGTTCCTAAAGGTTTCCCTCTGTGTCACATCATAAACTGCAGATCCATGAAGGCAATTTGTGAATTTACAATAAAGAAAGGTGTCATTCCTGTAATACAGAAATGTTTATGCAGATAGGAAAATTGTGTCATCAAAATTGATTGCTTTAGTGTTGGGGAAGGGACTCTTATGCTGATTAAGAGCAATCTGATTTGCCTCCCATGTACACATCTTTTTACAATTGCTATGTTGGTCCAAAAGTGTTTGTATGGCATGATATGCAAGAGAAGTTCCACATTCAATGTGGATGCTGCTTTTGGGGGGGGAACCTTCCAAGAAAATAGCAGCAGAAATTTTCTTGTAATAGGGTCACGATTTTGTTGGAAGGTATGACCTCAAATTACTGTTTGACTTGGGCAGGATGGTCATCCTTGAAGGCATCTGAACACATGGGAGAGAACTTTGAAAGAGCATCAGTAGCAGATGGCATATATTTGGGGCACAATTCTAGGTTGAGGTCTTTCTTTCTTGAGGCAAATTGGAGGTCGGGGGTGTGAAAGTAAAAATGCTACATAGATTATTTGCAGCTAGAAAGGGAATATGGAACATGCTTCTCAGGCCTGCCTTTATGCAGGTTGCTATTGAAGCAAGGTAGAAGTTAATATGAGATGGAAGTTTGGCTAACTAGAAACCTGTTCAAACTTGCTTTCCCCCAGTTTTAATTGGAAAGAACAAGATGGAAAAATCCTTGTGTGTGCACAATCTGAACATTATTAGTCAGTTTAATGTGTGCATAGGAAGGAGGTAAGTGATATACTTGATCTAGTTTTGGTTGTTTTTGGTGTCCAATGGATCTTCCAAAAGAAGGACAAGGTGGGATGGTGCCGGAGTGGCTTCAGAGTTGTATGAATAGAGAACGCATGGAAGCCAGCTTAATACAAGAGTTAACTCTTTCTTTAGGGGTGCGGGTTGTGTTAGAAGAAACCTCTGTTTAAGTTGAAGTTTGTTTTGTCTAAGTCTTTTCTGCAACTGGGTCCATTTGTTTTTGAACCAAACCATGGAGGATTTTTGTTAATACAAGAACTGGATTTTTCCTTGCACCTTCATGGCATTATATGGTTGAGGGCTTACCTAGAATAATCCCCTGGGCACCTCGATAGTAAGAGGTAGTCATTGTCCTGAACTTCTCCTGTCCAGCTGCAACCAAAATCATGAATTCTACTATGAGCTACAAACCAATTGCAATTGATTAACATTGCCAAAGAAGAAAAAAATTGTACTTGTTAAATTGGAAGATAGCTTTAAAAAGAATTCCACTTTCAAATGCATGACACAACCTTGAATTTTGTAAATAACAATCCACTCAAATGTACCATTCAAAGCCCTGAAGAGACATGTATGATATCATGTTCCAATCTTAACAAGATTCGGTAAGCAATTTAGGAAATATTTCTTTCTTCTCAGTCCATAATATTTCACGTGTTGATAGAAAAGCAGAAAGGGACTTCAATCATATAGCAGGATTAGACAATTTTCATTTTGGCCAACTAAAACAAACAGTGAACTTATTTATATCATGCTGCAGTGACTCTATCAGTAATTAATCTATATTCTATCATTAGAGATGAAAGCAGAAGACCACAGCTTCTACCTCGCTCATTGCAGCCTCTACCAAAGCTTTGGCCTTCTAAGTGGAAAGAGGAAGGGCAAAATTTGAGACTCAATAATACAAAAATCAGAAATAACTCATTTGTGATCACTATGGAGAGAGACTTCTGATGATATTACTAGAAACAATATGGATGGAACGAAAGCACCTCAATTCTCATCAAATTCTTCCAAGTTTTGGTTCAGGTTAATTGGATGTTTAACAATTGGCTCTTACTTTTTCCAACGTATACCATTTATATTTCACTCTCTTTCAGTACTATAATAAAAGCAAAGTAGGAAAATGTCAGACATTTAAAAAAAAGAAAAAAAATATCAAAGGGGAGTTGTTTTACCAGATTGAGTAAAGAATAACCAAAAAATAAGGCAATTAGAATGATCATGTAGTGACAGCTGCAGGGGTTCTCTTGCAAAGTCTATTGCAGTAACAGGATGAAAAAATATATGTCGTGGCAACTTATTACCAGTATCCCAAACCGTTAGCTTCAATCTTTTCTCACCAACTGTCAGCTGCTTGATTTTAAAATCCACACCTGGTCATATTGAGAAGGCAAAAAAAATCAAATTTATGATTAGATCCAAAAAGAAAAAGACATCCACACCTGGCCATATATGAGATAAAGGGGAAAAAAGAACTCGTGATTAGATTAAAAAGAAAAAAAATATTGGACATATCACATAACAATGCACTCAGGTGGTTGAAGTTTGGGAGCAAATGCTTACTAAGGTCAAAGCACTAGAGAAACAAAAAACCTCTACAAACAGAATGCTGTTCCACAATTAAAAGAACTAGGAAACAAAGTTATACAAAGAGAGATGGGACACCCCAAAGGGGGGGGGGGGGGACTAAGTCTCACAGAGCAGCAAACTAGAAATTCAGAAAGCTATTCTAAATATCTAGGAATAGTTCTGAATACATCCATACTACATCAGCATCCGTCAGAAACCAGCAAAATGTCACAAAACTCCAAATACGTTTGCTGTTAATATAGTTAGCAATCAACTATTTTCTACATGAACTGGTGGGAGGGATGAAGCCAAATACCTTGAGCATTATATTGGACAGACCTCTGAAGGACGGAAACGGGTCGGAGACGCCTTTTCGGCGTTTCCGAACCGTTTCCCGATTCGGAAAGGGAGAAAACGGCCCGAAACGTTTTTCGGAAGGCGTCTCCGAACCGTTTCCCGATTCGGAAAGGGAGAAAACGGCCCGAAACCTTTTTCGGTCCGTTTCTGTAAATTGCGAAACGTTCCGGGCCCGTTTCGCAATTTACAAAAATAGGCCGGAAACACGTTTCCGGCAACAGGCGCTCACGCACGCACGCATCCCGAAGGTGAAGCCCCCTTTTTCCCTCTCTTTCCAGTCTTCTTTCTTCTTCTTCTTCTTTCCCTTTGTTTCTGAATCCCCTCTCTCAGTCGAGCGCTTGCTGCTCCGGGTGCTCCCTTGCCGCCGTTCCCTCGCTTCCGGTTCCGGTCGCCGAAGATCGCCGCTCCTTCGCCGAAGATCGCCGCCGGTTGTTCCTTCTAAGTAACCTCTCTCTCTCTCTCTCTCTATGTTCATCTGACCGTATGTATGTATGTGTATATATATATATATATCAGATGTGAGCTATGGTTTTTTAGATTTAAAGGGTCCAAAGGAGGAACGAATTGGTCCAGATATGGCAAGAATCAGATTTTGGGGTTTTTGTTTTAGATTCGCCCATTTGGATTTTCAGTCATGAAATTGCTTTTAATAATTTACTTCTTTGAAATTTCTGTTGTTATGTGATTGAGCTATCGTGTTGAGATGTAAGTGTTGATCTGTTTTTCTGCTATATAACTTTTTGATCAATACATGTAACTGTTCAGTTTGAAAATAATTTATTGTGCCAACAATTTCTTATGGTAACAGAATTCCTGATTTCTGTATCTCTTGCATGTTAATCAATACTTGAGCATAAAAGGTCTTTTGGAAACTATACTTCACTCGCTGTTTTATGTCGTGTTTTCATGTTATAGTAGTTGTTTTCACTATTTCAATCTTTAAAAGAAAGAAGAAGTGTTTTGAAGATTTTTTTCTAATAAAGATGAGTGTGTTATTTTAAGGATGAGTTTGTCGATTTCTCTGACATACTATGGTCATCTGCTTCTTTCGTTTTTTAAAGTGCTTAGACAACTTACTTCTTTCTATTGTAAATGTAATCGGAATACTTATTTCTTTATTTATTTATTTAAAAAAAATAAATTAACTCTAATACGGATAAAGAATTTGATTTTTATTCATAACAATCTTTATTTTTTATCAACGAGCATCTTCCAATAAAAAAACAAAGATATAAGTAGAAATGAATTTAGGAATATAAAAAATGTGAGTATTTTTGAGTTTGCTAATTTATTCTTAGATGAACCAAAGTTAGAGTTTGTATTCTTTGATGAAGATGTTAATCAGTCTATAAAGACGAAAATTGATGAATTGAATAAAATTTTATGAATTGTATTATATTTGATATTGTTTATTAAATTTACTGTTTGTTTTTAATTATTAAGTTATGTAAGGATAATAGAACATTGTAAATATTATTGATAGTTGTTTGAATGATTGTGAACTTTATATTTATGTTTGTTTGAATGCATTATGAACTTATATTTATTATTTATGTTTGTTTGTATTATATTTGAATTATTTTTTATAATTTTTTATTTTAAAATTATATTTAAAAAAAAACTCCTATATTTTTAAAATTTACAGCTTATTTCGAGTTTTTGTTTCTTACTTTTTTGAAAAAATATGTATTTCTCCGTTTTTGTGCAACCTCGATAAATTTCTATATCTGAAGCTATCCTATAACAAAGTTAACCCATCATGAAATAGAAAAAGTTTGAAATAGTTTATTCAAAATAAAATGGCAGTCTTCAATCACAAAGGAGCAACTTTATCGTTGCTAGCAAGACTCACCCTCAAATAGTTCACTCAATATAGTGGTATTACTTCATCCAACATTACAAGAAGGTAATGATGTTATTGTCAATTTTATTCTAGTCCAATCCAATTCTGAAATCAAGCAAGTTAAAGTAAGAGTTCCATAACCAGGAAGAGGGGACATCTAATTTCCCATGTAAATGCACTGCAGCGGTGCTGCATGGCTCCAAGGATCACGTTATGGCAGCTGGCTCACCAAATGTCTATTTTAGCACTTCTCTATGAAGTATGGACGCCTTGAGATGGGTAATGTTGTTTCTGACATCTATTGTACACATACGCTTGCGAGTATGTCAAAACACAAGTCTAGTGATGACTAAGTGAAGTTGAGTCTACTTTAAATGTTGGCAGTTAATCTTTATTTATTCTTATGTACTTCCCCCGTCGGAAATGTGCCTCAAATGCTAATTGATACTTCGTAAGATTGTAATGATGTATTGACTTTATCTATTTTTATGGATGATTCTTATAGTCGGTTGCTTGATGGGAGATGATCTACTTTGATGTCACTTTCATATGTTTGTTAAGGATATTTAACCATATGAATGGGATGATAATTTCCCATTGAATTTGCGTTGTATTTTCATCTGGTTTCTAAGTAGTTTATATGCAATTTGACTAAAATAAAAATTTGTGCCATACATATTGTGCTATATGTTCGGATCCATACCAAATTTTTATCATGCCTTTTAAGACACCTCTTGCCTACGTTGTGTTCAAATATAGCAAGACGAGCCCTCGTCCATCCAAGATGCCTTGGATTGAAACGTACATGCCCTTCCAACCAGATATACTTGGCCCTGAAGGGAAAGGACATGTAAAGGCAGATCCAGGTTGAATGGCTCTGCTAGTTATGTAATCACTAATAACTACAGGGCAATGTTTTGATATGAAGCGGGAGTGGCTGATCAAGCCGTTAAATTCAAGTCATTTTGATCAACCTTGGTTGTTCATGCATTCAATTAAGCAAACTACATACATCAAATGAAGGCTTTAAAAGGAAACTGAGATTCCACTTCCACCATCCTATTCTAGCTGCATCCTATTGAGGAGAAAAAAAGAAAAAATAGAACGAGCAGCGAATCGGAACAGATTTGATTAACATAAACTCACAACTTGAAGATTAATGAACCGGATATTAGTAATAGAATGCAAGTATTTCAATGTAAGAGAGAGAGAGAGAGAGAGAGAGACCGATGGTAGGGGGGAGATTTTCGGCGGAGTTGGAGAAGAAGCTGTGGACAAGACTGCTTTTGCCGACTCCGGCGTCTCCGATCAGCAAGATCTTGAAGGACAGATCGTAGCTACTGCCGCTCTGCCCCGACGATGAACTCATCTTTTCTTCGTCAATCAAATGACTCTCTCTCCCTCTTCTCTACTTTTTTTTTCTCTCTCAAGCTCTGCCTTTTTAATGGTGACAATGTGAGTATTTAATGGGAGAGAACGAAGGGCATCGATTCCAATCACAGTTCGTGAGTTCACGTATATGAATATATACATAGATATACGCATAAAGAGGGATATGCTTGTGGACAAAGAGAGAGAAATAATGGCTAAACTGCGAACAGAAGCCACCGATTAATAAACAACCTCAACAAAGACTTTATTCTTTGGACCTTACTAGAGGTTAACGTTTAGGTTCACATACACACGACAAAAATATCTCTCATCCTTGGCTAGTTCCTCTCTACTCTCTCTTCTCCCTTTTCCATGGCCGCTACTCACCACCTTCTTTCTCACTGCCTCGTCTCGTGCCGACTGCCATTGCATCCTCTTTGTTCGCGATGGAGAAGGAAGATGCACTGACTGTCAGTGCAAGGTGAGACAGCAATGTGGTGAGGTGACAACAAGGAAGATGGCGAGTAACAACTATGGGAAGGGGAGAAGAAAAAGAGGGGGGAGGCCGACAAGAGATGGGGTAAAGGATATTTTTGTAATTTGATTGTCAAAATAATGTATGAAAAATTCTATTTGCAACTACACTTTTTACTCTCCACAACCCACTTTTAATATTTTTAAAATATCCTGAGATAAAAACTCATATGTGCCCTTCATTTAAATCTTTGACGTTCAACCACCCACCATTATTCTTCAAGCGCGTGCACTCACTTTTTCACCTACCATCGCTACAGCCACTCTACTTACCCACAATTGAACATCGCACAACCACTATTATTTAATACCGAGCATTGCGCAGTCACTATTATTTAACACTAAACATTGATCAGCCCAGTTCTCACCAATTACTGTCAGCCATAGAAGATTATTATACGCAAATGTTTACGCCGAAGTTTGACGAAGAAGATAACAAGTATTCCTATTCCAGTGAGAAATAACACAAATCAATTGAAGATGAAGTCTCTGAGGTATTTGATTTTTTTTGTATCTCTAATTTTTTTTTTATATCTAATTACACTAAATCAACCAACGAGGTAGGTTGAGGGTCGAGGCATTTTGAGTCGCCTGAATCCTCGAGTTCGGGGGAATCATCATGTCTCGAATCCTTGGATTTGAGGGAGTCGATATGTCTCGAATCGTTGGATTTGGGGACTCTTTGACCCTCTGAATGGGGTTCTCGAATCCCGAGGTTCGGGACATGCCCAAAAGCCCGAATCTCGAGGTTTGGGATTCGTGGATGTTCCGAATCTCAAGATTCGAGTCTTGGGGGATGCCTCGAACACTAGGATTCTGGGGTCCTGAATTTCAAAATTCAAAATTTTGACTATGCCTCGAATCCCGAGGTTCGAGGTTTCTCAAACCCCTGAAATCGTGAGATTCGGGGGGTTCAGATTTGCCCGAACTCTAAGATTCAGGCGCATTCAACTTTCCAAACTCTGGGGTTCAAATTAATTCTTTTCATCCCTTCCAATGCATATGCATCGCCGCTTCCTCTACACATATGCCAAGTTGGTTGGTTTCTACACATAAGCCGCGTTGCAGTTGTTTGTTGAACAAATGATTTTGCCAATTCCAGCACATTTTCATTCATCATAACTACTAACGATATATATATATATCTGAATTCAATTCACTAAATGGTGATTAACTAACTAGTTATATATTATAGTTATAAACAACCACCATCGCCACTTTCTTTCTTTTCCCTTTTCTAAATGTAAAATATATGCTCATTAACTAATTAAAACGCAACATCATCAATTTATATTTCTTTAATTTTAATTTTTTTAGTTTTATGTTTTCTTGAATTAATGTTGCTTTAATTTTAGTTTTTCTTTTGAGTTAAATATAAATCATAATAAAATTATATTTATTTTTATTTCTTCAAAATCTATATTAAATTTATGACATTTTATCATAAGTTAAATTAAATAAAATATAATAGCAAATGCTAAAATAAAATATTATTACAAATAACTTAATGCACGTTTAAAAGTTATAATTCTAATAACATAACTAATAACAACAAATAGTTCTAATTTCTCTTGATTGTTGAACTATCATTGGTAGTCAATGCCGATGGATTGAAGTCACTAGAAGAGGATAGAATAGCATTTACCGTAAGACATGTCTCTCTCCATGCATTAGGAGATATAGGCTTTGTAGTTGATATGGTGCAATCGAGAGTATATAATGTCAGTCAATTACGCTGAAAAAAATAATTATATCAAATTTTTGTTTAATTTAAATAAACTATATTCAATAATAACTTAAATATCAACTTGAAATTTTACTATTTCAGCAAAACTAACTATATATTCGCCATCTCTATCAAACCTTGATCGCATGCATCTATACAATTTACATTTAAGAATAACATAATTTACAGCTCAATCACATAATTTGCATACACTACGGATCAATTAAAAAATAAAATTAATTAATAAATAAAAAATAAAAATACCCTAGAACCCCGGGCTTTGGGGGTGCCTCAAACCGGTTCCCCACCCTCGAACCCCCTCAAGCCCAGAACCCCGGGGTTCGGTCGGTGGCAATTTCTCTGAACCCCAAGGTTCAAGGAAGCTGACCGCCTCCGAACGTCGAGGTTCGAAGGCATTCGTTGCCTCCAAATACTGGCAGTTGAACACCTCTACCATTGTCAAATTAAATCTTCAAATTTACTTACCTGGCTTATACGATTCCGACGAGAAAGTGAGGGACTCTAGGCGAGCGAGGCAAGTGACTCCACTGAAGAGGGCGACAACAGGAGGGCGATGGTCTAAAAAGAGTTTGATGTGAGGAATGGTCTAAAGATGAAAAGGATTTGTCGTGCGTGAGAAGGGTGTCTTTTGAGGGATAGGTATTTGGAGGGTATATTTGGAATATAAATAGTTGTAAAAAGTAATGATTTGGTTATAAATAGTAAAAACTAAAATTTTGCTTACATTGATTACCGAAAAAGTAAAAAGTGTAATTGCAAATAGAATTTTCCATAATGTATTCGATTATCCAACCAACCAACCATTTGATTGTTAAAATAGTGTATTTTCCTTATTCTTTATTCCTTATTCCTTACTTTTGCTTTGCATCTCTTTTGTTTTTTTGCTTTCTGCGATTCCGTTCACCGCCAAACCAACCAACCACTTGAGATAATATATTAATTTTGTTTTTGCTTTTGGTTATGCAGAAATATATTAATTTCAGATCGTTTTCCTTTTAGATAACCATTTGAGATAGTTAAAAGTTAAAACTGATTCTTATTCCTTTTCAAGAAAAAGATGGAATGATATTTTGAAAAGGCTGAGGATTCGAAATTTGAGTTGGAATTTGGTGTTTGTGGCTTTGAGTGCACTAACAATCATTTTGGTTGGCCCGAGGAGTCACTAAAACACGCAAAATGCTCCTTTGTCCAAATGAGAATGACTGAGAAAATGATCGAAAATAACAAATAACAAAAATAACTTCACCCAATTTGCAAATTCATCACCTTTATCCTTGGCTGCCTCCTCTCTCCTCTGCCATAGCGACCTCTAGCAAACTCTGTCTCGTCTCATCTCATCGTCGCCCTGCGTTGCCTCGTCACCTTCATCTCAGCGCCTCATCGATTATCAATGCATCTTCTCGTTGCCCTACTGCAGTGTCTTGTGCAATTGTCGTTGCATCCTGTCGATCACCACTACACCATCTCTTTGTCTCGTTACTGCAGCCTCTACTCGGGCTTTATCCCGGATGAAAGCTTGGGCTTCTCCCATCTACGGTAACTTGATGATCGGATTTCATTAATAATGAAGTGTGACAATTGAATTTCATCATCGATAAAGTCGGTTTCGATCATCAAATTTGTCAGCGGTCCCTAAAGCAAAACCCACTAGCAAACTCAAAACATTATATTATATAAGGAACTGAATTCAAGAGAATTAGAAAGGAGCCATTATGATTACAGTCTTGAGTCACCCATGAATGGTGCGATTGTAAGCCAACCCAATGTCATCAATCAATTGTGTGTCGTTTAAACTTCGCATCTCATGCTCTTTCCTGCTTCCCCCCACCCCCAAAGTTCACGAGATGCTGTCTTCCCATACAATAATATTTTTTTATTTGTTTTTGTTAGAATTGTATGAATCACATATTCCACATCCAAAGGTCAAAAGGTTAAAAAAAAAATACACATTTTAACATGATTAAATTTTAATAGAAATTAATGAAAACATCTATTCAATGAAGATAACATTTTTGAATGAAAAAATTGTAAATTCTTTCACAAGTACAGTATTTTTCTTTTGGCTAAGGAATACTTATAATTTTTACATGAATGAAATTATAAAAAAAATGTCATCTTCCCAACTCTTAAGAACTCACCATGATTAAATATTAAATTGTGAGAGTCATTTTAAATATACAACCCTAATAACTTAGTTATATTATCACTCGTATTACTAAAACACAATCACTTAAACTCTACCTTATAGAGCTTATTTGGCTATTTTTTGGCGATATCCCTATCTGATTTTTTAATAAATTTCTTATAAATAACGAAATTGATTTTCTTAAAAAACTAAGTCCCATCTAATTTCAAATTTCAGAAACTGTTTATTTTGTCATGCTGAGGTTCAATAATTGGAAAACAGAACAAACTCTACTCATTGTAATGTAAAAAGAGGGTGATAGTAAATTACAGATTGCATGCACCATAGTCGCAATTAAACTGGGAAAACAAATTACAGGTAACACAAAATTTGTAAGAAATCATGGACATTTTTGTCATGCCTTAGAACGAGCTGGGACTGGACTTTAGCATTTGTAAAACATACAACATAAGAGGTCTTCCACCTGTAGCGACCCGGGTGGAAAGATCCGGTTCTGGTTTTTGAGATGCCGGGGACGACATTGTCGAGCAGGAAGGGTAGCTTAGGCAAAAGCAAAACCCTTACCGGAGGAAGATATGATGTCAATGCATGGTATTTCTAGGCTGCTACGGCATTTGGAGGGAATACCTTTCGAATGAATTCCAGAAAGCGCTCGGAGTAGAACGTAGGGTCGACTGCAGATATCGATACTGAATCGAATTGAATGGACTTGTATGCATGCTCAATCTTCTTACTTATGTTGTAGTCCTGCAATATGTCGATGATCCCCAGGTACAAGACAACATCATATACTTCATGGAACATCTGTGTCTTTTCTTTCCCAGGGATATGTTCAGCTCTGGCTGGCATGTTTACTCCCAGCTGAATCTGGAGCCTGCTTCGTCAGACAACAAGGAAAAAACTAAAATAAGGATCAATTGAATCTCAAAAGAAAACCAAACTTTGGCAGTTAGAACTTTCTATCTGTATCCTAAACCAATAAATATGCCAAGATTGTCCAGAAATGTTAAACATGGTGTCTTCCAATGCAAGGTTCCTTTCCAAATGATATCCTATTGCAGAATGGATTACCTTATCTTTGTAATCATTTTAGCCCATTATTTGTCATTGATCCACATAGTCTAAAAACGTAGTGTTTGGCTAGTTTGATGCCTTACCTACATTGGGTTCAGATGGCTGATTTGTGAAGATAGTGAAAAAGGGTATTTATACAGGCTGACACAGCATTGTGTTAATTGTTGCTTTCCGCTGGTGCTTTTGTGCAGCAGAACAAGAATTTTCTCTTAGTTTGAGGATCCTACCTTGCGGTACCAGGAAGAAGGAGATCCACTTCCTCGTCACCAGTGGCAGATGCAGCTCTCAATCGGCTTCCTCTAATATGAGGGCCCACAACAATACTATCATCATCACCTCCACGTGGAACCAAAACAAGGCCTTGAGGGTAGTTGGACATCTCATCCTCCATAGCTTCTGATTGAATCATGCCAACAAACTTTAAAAAATCAGTTTCAAGCCCCAATAGATGATGAATTTATACTTGTAGCTAGGTGGGAAGGGGGGATCAGGTTGGATTTCTGCAAAAAATCCAATTTCATGTCTCTCTACCCTGGGAGTGCAAAGACAAAAAAAATTATTTCCATACATTACGTGAAATAAACTTGGCATCTATTACCAAAGACTCAAAAACCATTAACATAACCAGCTGATCAAGACCAGGTATTATTTTCTAGTCCTAAGGAAAAAGTTATCAGTCCTTCAAACCACTAATGGCAACCAGTCAACCAATTTCATGCAGAGGCTTTTCATGAATCCATGTCAAAAGGGCGGATGTTTTACTCGTCATGTATGTCAAGGTAGGTGTGGTAATATGTGGAGAGTAACAGGCCTAGTGGAAACAGTACATTTACTAAAAAGAAAAGGAAAAGCCACATACAAATACAACTCTCCCCCAACCCTTGCAGAGCAGGGAGCCTTAACACCTTTTTAGCAAAGCATAGTGCTCTGTGTAAAGTGTACATACATACTAACAGAAACAAAAAAGGCAGACCAACACAGACCTCCACATAAAGGAGTATTTGCATTTTCACAGTGACCTATAAGAAATTCTTGGGTAATGATTTCTTGTTTATCATTCAAAGTTTTTTGTTCATTTAGCTGCAGATTAACATGACAAATCACAGCAGAATAAAGTTTTCTTCCACCTATCTGCATATTATTGGCAGTCTGTATCTGCTAATTTCCTGATGTCTTCAGGCTTACCTTGTGTTCTTTTTTTTGTTCTATGTGACATGCAGCCATATAAAGGAAATTGCACGTCAATTTATATTCAGAATATATTTCATTAGTGCGTCTTACAGTTTGACTTTCTAGGCAGGTTTGGTTTATCTTATTACCATTTAACTTTTATACAAGTTCCTGTTTTGTTTTTCTGTTCGCATTTTTTTTTTTTTTTTTTTGAGTTTTGGTTTTCGTTTCTTTCACTCTTTCTTTTCAACAGACATTCAAGTAGTTCAAACAGTATAATATCCAATTAGCAAAGAAGATCAGTTGTATTTTAAAGCCCACCTTCTTCTGCAACAATTCCCAATCCATCTACTGCTACACTTCTATTGTAAGAGATAAGAGATTGCAGGTGTTGAGGGGCTCGATAATGGACACCCAACAGAAGGCTGTAATCCATTATATGCTGTGCTTCCAAAAATTTACTATCAGTTTCAATCTGCCTACACAATAATAGGTTAAATAAATAGAAGATATAAACAATAAAACATGCATGACAAGAGAAACAAGTTTATCAAATATGTAGTGAACCTATAGCTGTCATTTTTGAGAGGTCAATATGACCAAATGTACAACTACTAATGACAAAAGATTTTATTGTGGCGTTCAGCAATTGACATAAATAGTTGTCCATGGACTGGCAGGTCAGAAATAATATTCTCTCTATAATCTTTTAATAACATGCATAGTTATATTATTTCTGTAATTTGTATAAGACTGTCTGAAACATTTTCATCAATTACAAGTGAAACTACAAATACAAATGCATGTCGACAACCTACAGCAAAGTGCAAAAGTTTTGCAATGTAAATGAATTATCATCTTTTATTCATTTCAAGAAATATTCTTGGAAACTGATGTACAAAGAAAACAGTACTCCAGATTGGAAGAACATTTGGTTTCCTCCAATCACTCAAGATTACTTCTGAAATTGGGGGAATTTGATTTAAATCCCAGACCTTTTTCCCATTAGTAGTTACTCACAAACATCATTTGAAAGCACTGAACTTCTCAGTTAAACATAACTGCAAAGAAGGAAAGATAAGAATCTGACATGAACTTCTCGGTTAAACATAACTGCAAAGAAGGAAAGATAAGAATCTGACATGAAACTGTTCATTTTTTATGTAAAAAAGCTTTCAATAGATGTTGGCCTAGAAAAAGGAGTGGAGTTAATATCTTAATCTCAAGAGATTATTGTCCCAAATCTAAATCAATCTATCTGATGTCAGTACTGCCTCCAACCCGTAACAAGGAAATGACACATATGCAACACTTACTTCAGTAGAGCTTCCCGCCATGAAGGTTCCAAATAAAAGCAGTAATTCAGATCCAGATCTTTGAGTATTGTATTTTCATCAATTTCAAACTTGTCAGCTGAACGCCCTAATGAGGAACCCTTCAAATCAAATCTGCGATGGATCCTTAATTCTGTGCAGAACATATTGCCCATTACCACAAAGCGAAACTGCAGGATGAGAATTAGTTTACAGGAGTTACAAACCCATAATACATTCAGCATTTAATGATCTAGAAATTCTATTAATATTTTGTTGGAAAATGGAACATAAAATTCTACACCCAGTCTACATGTATGAAGAGGAGACCATGTATCTTCCAGGGAATGAATTCTGATACGTTAAACTCGTTAAAAAGGGGATGACTAGAGCCAAATGTAAATCAATGTCCTACATTCAGAACCACTTGCATTTACTAGAAAGTACTAAAAATGACCCATTAAAGTCATGCCATACTGTACATGGAAGGAATTTATGGAATGAAGGCTATATGAAATTGTAATACCTTTTGGCCACTGGAGGGTTTGATCCTGTGGAGACCAAAAAACTTAGTTATGAGTGTGTTATCGTACGTCCGCACATGATGATGATAGTCCGGAAGCATCCGCAGGAGAACCTGTTAATAAGAACTTTGAATACTTGAATTTCAAGCGCATCTCATAGAATAGAAGACAAAAAAATAGTTCAGTGATTAAAAAGTTTCAACCCCATAGAACTGGTGCGAGAGAGATAAGCAATAGCAATAGACTAAAAGTATGTATAAACCACAGGATTGGTAGGAATATACCAAAATATAGAAGAGCAGTACGAAGTTCCAAAACCTCTTTTAGGCCAAGTTACTTCGATGCAGATTTGAATGCTGAATAGAAGTTAGTAAGAGGAATAACAAAATCCTAATTTTACATGCAGAACATGTCTGAAAGGCATCATGTCATGTTTTTTTGGCAAAAAAATTGATTATAGTCAAAAGCAAATAATGAAACTTTGAACATTATATAAAAAAATAAATGTGAGAAATCTAGAATGATGTTTGTTATATTAAGTCTTCTATATACATTGCTCAAATATTCTTAATATTAAGTCTTTTATTTTATTAATAGCTTCTATGCTATTATTACATGTCAATTTTGGTGCAATACTAGTTTAAATTTTTCTTACCCTGACAGTGCATTAAATTAAACTCCAAAATTAATTACTATAACTTAAGCATTGATTGATGTTTCTAAAATTACTCAGATTCAGAAATTAAGTTTTAAGTATTCTTTGGGCGTAAGGAACAAGGATGGCATAGGAGATGCTGCTGAAGTGTTCCTGAAGAGTGGGATCAGCAAAAGGCATACTGGGCCAAAATCGACCAGGGGTAAAAGTTTTATTTTATTAGACTGGCTCAAAATTGTCCCAAGTTTTGTGATTTAACTAGAAATGGCTCAAGGATCAATATTTAATATTGTTTCCAATGTTTCAAAAACCAGATCAGGCATCAAACCAGAAACATTAACAGTTCAGTGGTCGATCCAAGGTGAATATATTTTTATAAAACAAATAAATATATATTAATTAAATCTATGATATAAAAATTTAAAAAAAAATCCATCACATAATAATTAACAGATTTAACATATATCAAATATCATTGTCCTACAATTAGAAAAAGTTTACACAACAATATTAATATAAATTTATGATGAAAATAAAATAAAACTCAAGATCAAATATATATTACAAATCAAAAATAAAAAAATTTATCCCTGTATTAGCAAAATGATAGATGATATTCAAATAGTGGACATTATTTTTTTCCAAATATAAATATTAAAAAAATAGAAAATTAAAAACAGAAAAACTCCTAGGCAGGTTCAGCCAGCCGGTTTAACCAGCCTGATTCAGCCACCAGCTTATCAGAGAATCAGCTAGTTCTTTCTTTTAACTGGTTTTTATTCATGAACCATACAGTTCCGTGGACTGGTTGTTGGTTGAACCGGTGGGACCAATCAGTCCAGTCTGGTTCTAACAACATTGATAGTTTCCTTGACCTGATCCAAATTCCATCATTTTGATCTCTAAGGGATTTTTCCATCTTTTGTAACTTTTGTTTGTGTTATAACTTGGTGATGAGAAATTAGAATTTTTAAATTTTAATGGTTGTTATTAGGATTTAGGTTTTATTTGAAATTTGGAATTCATTTTTAATATTTTTATGGCTGTTGTTAGGATAATTATAGCTAGGATAATTATGATGGGATATTTAGTTATTTATCTCATTTTATTTAGATTTTAGATTGTTAAGACTTTATCTTAGCTTTATCTTTTATTTACTTTGTTAAGATAAGTGTAACTCTTGGTTAGGACTTTACCTTCTTCTCCTCCTAAAGTCTTCTGTTTCTCCTTCAATCTTCTGCTAGTTTCTTTGTTGTACCGCATCACTTGTTCCATAAGTCTCATTTTACCAAACTTTTTGTAGGATGGTCCTTAAAGATTCTAGCACCCAAATTCAACCTTAACTCAAATTTTCTATTTTCTGATTTTTTTTTAGCATTTGCTATTTTATTAGGATAAGGATTTTATTAACTAAAAATTTTTGTAACCCATCAAAAGGCCTCATCTTAGAATTAATAGAACTACTCAATTTCAGAAATTTAGTTCCTTCTAATCAATTTCTGTCAGCTAATCTGGTACCCCCTAAGCTAGTTTACATCTAGCCTTGGCCTACCAACATGCTGCATCAAAGGAGTGCATCAATTCAGATTTTATCATATTCTGACTCCTTCGGGAAAAAATATCTAT
Source organism: Diospyros kaki (assembly GCA_036245055.1). NCBI lineage: Eukaryota > Viridiplantae > Streptophyta > Magnoliopsida > Ericales > Ebenaceae > Diospyros > Diospyros kaki. The sequence goes on from BSEG01000009.1 coordinate 41,015,898, forward strand.
AACTCCCCCTGCAGCAGGACTCTGGTTGATGCAGAATAGCAGAGATTGAAGAAAATTGAAGAGAAAAAAAGCAAAGTAGAAGTTTGAGAAGAAGCAAGAACCGAGAAAAGAGGAGAGAGCAATCAGGGAGATAAAATTATCAACTGTATTCAAATCAGCAAAAGTTATCTCTAATTACATCATAAGCCTATGCATTAGCTGAAATCTCAACTAAAACATAATTACCCTAACAATAAATATAAGATAAAATCTAAATCTAAATAAAATACGATAAATAACTATAACATCCTATCATAGTTACCCTAGCTGTAATTATCCTAACAAAATAAATAAAGTAATAAAAATCTAAATTCAAATCAAACCTAAATCCTACAATCTAACATTAAAACTTAACGATCCTAATTTCCCATCGCTAGCATTGGAACCTAACTAGGTGATATATCATGATTTTTAATCATCCATCTATAGGCACCAGGTAAGCTTAACACCTGGCCTTTTAGGCATGATTAGACATGCAAATTAAGCCTACAAAAGGCCAACACCAGAAACTTTACGGGTGGTAATGGATTTTGAGTTTGATTGAACTATGGAAGCGCTTCTCTGCAGAATCTCTCCCTATATATATGTATACACGCCTTATTCTATCCAGAAGTCAACTTGGACTTTTCCTCTTTAACTCTTTCCCATTTCCCCTCTTAGGCTCTTATTTTGTTGATTTCTTCTTCCTGCCCCCATCATTTCTTGTGTTGGAAACAAAGCTTTACAGTAATCTTTAATGACCAACAATGAGTATCTATTGCAATAACATGATATGTAAGCATAGGTTAGTGCACAAGTAATTACTGAAACATTATGATTATCACCGCTGGAGAAGAGAAGATCAAAGAATATTAATAATAATAATACAATAATGTTAAATATGCACGGTGCAACTAGAGAACACACACCTTTACTTCAGATTTTCTCAGTGTCTTAATCATAAAACGATCATCCTGCGACGAGAAAAATATGCTACCGCTTTTTCCTGGAGATGATAGTTCCCTAAGAGCATCATTGCCACAAATGGACATCATGTAATCAGCAGCATCAATCTTGAACAACTCCCTTAAATTCCTACAAACAGGATTGAATAAACCACTGGAGCTTTCAGATAATGTAAAAATTGTAAGAATAATCACAATCCTGAGGGCAAGTGAAGGAGAGAGACGCACTCTCAAGAAACAAAAAAATAAAAAAAAGGGGGAAATATGGGCAAGTATATAAGGGAAAAAAGTGCAAATGGTGTCACTGGGTTATCAAATGGAATTAAGAACAACGCAATGCAAAGCACAGCTTGTATATCTGTGGTTCCATTTAGTTTCATGCTAATAAACTTCAAGCTGAAGATAAATACATATTCCAACTAGAAGTAGATCTCAACAAATATAAAGTTCTTTCTACAACAAAGTGCCATTAAGCTCGGGACGGCTAATAAACTGCCATATTTCAGCACATAAAAGCAGCTAAACACGAATATATCAACAAATCAGGAGGATACCAGAAAAGGAAAGTAAGACATCTGATATTTCCCGGACTTGAGAAAATGCTGGATTAATGCTAGTATCTAGGATTTATAGTGGCAGAGGCTTAACAAGTGCTAGCCGGAAGACTCAGAATGCAAACTTCAATTCTTCAAATCCTAAACAGTATGAAAAAGCCCTTGCCTCTGATCCAAATTTCCCCATGAAAGTACCCAGTCCCCATTCTGTTTGAAGTTGAGAGGCTTCTTTATAATACCAACAAAAAATGTGCATATCCACACCCCCCCCCCCCCTTGGGGAGGGGGAAGGGAAGCAACACTCATAGACCCCGAAATGTAAATAAGCCCAAGACCCCAAAATTCCCATCTTATATTTCACTGCACAAGACCAGGTCCTAAGCCCAACATGGAAAACAAACCGCTCCTAGCCTTCAACAAGAATATATCAAAAGAGAAACTTATAATTACCATGTAAACAATGCAGATCTGTACCATAAAGGCCCAATCTGCTTCATAATATTGTAATTAAAGACTTCATGTAGGTGCAAATGTTCTATATAGGCACCTATACATTAATCAAAGAATACCTTTCTTGCAATTTCTCCTACGATAAAGGGAGTCAGCCACCAACCTGAAAACCATTGGACAATAATCTTTCCACTTAAAATCTTCTGACTGATGAGGTGGTGTCAATTGGGATCCTTCTTTAGGGAAATTCATCCAAAAGCTTGCACGTGGGCCAAAATCTGAAGCCCGCACTTCTCGCCTTTGTATGGGTGTAATTTTTCCCACAGTGTATCTGACCATCATCCAATGCATGCTCAGTATCCATAAATTCACTGTAATATGAGTTTGATTCAAAATGTTTATATTTTCCTGGTAAATAGATATTTAAAGCAATCTTTACAGCAATGAAGCAAAGAAAATCATGCTCCAAGTCATAAACAACTACAAATAAAATATGCAATATTTGACAATCACAAGGAAGAAAATTGAAATGAAATGCTTGTGATGGAACAGCAATAAACCTTTTACAATTCTTATCATAAGACAACACTGAAACTGTTGGTTCATTCTCATCGTGTCACGATAAGATCTTCAAATAGGTCCTTCACGGTTACCTCCATAAGTGGTAAATTGATCAATGCTTCGGTATTATAGATATTAAAGAAGAGGTAGAACCTCATTTTGATATACTCCTAATATGGGAAGTGGCATCCATTGATAAATGGTTATACTATGGCAGTCGTTCAACAACTTTCTATACCTGTCTTTTTTTTCCATGTTTGTCTTCTTTCTCTCTATTTCCTGTACACCTGATTTGGGTATCAAAAGATTAACGAACTTAATGCAATGCAGAAATATATCCCTATAGTGCAGGGACCAACAATGACCTGTTCAGACACTACATGGTCTTGGTTCATTTGACATGATCACAAGACAAGCTTCATTCCACAAAGAAGACTTTGTTTTCAAGGCAAGAAAACTCTTCTTCCCTTCTCTTTCTCAAGGCTTGTCTTGTAGACTATCCCCAGAATTGAGAGAATTGATCCATTAGAGGTCCATGAGGTTCAGCCAATTCCAAGTATATATATAAACTTATATCCCCTGCTTTATTGATCCCATGAACTGATCCTGACTCAACTGACTACTGCATCTTAATCCATGTCATGTTGTACTCTTCCTGGGTGCTGTCATGCTTCAGTTCAGGCAGAAAGATATCCTGTATCATCCTTGGCCTGCGAAGCAGGGCTCTTAAAACTACTTTAAGCACAAAAATCCAGAAGTGCACACATAGGAACTATATGTGAAGATAACATTCAAATAGGTAGTGTCAAAATGAAATATAATTATTAAAATAACAACACAAAAACAAATGCACTCAACAATTTGGTGGTGAGGCCAAAAGAGACAACGGTTATGCTCAAAATAATAACTAGTGTAAGATAAAAAAACAAACAAACAAAAAAGAGATAAAAAGTGGAATATTATGGTTTTCACTGAGGAACATGGCATTAGTTGAGAGACTAAGCATACCTGATGCCAAGCTGCAAACTAAGCATTAAATCATAACTCCTGTGACCCTTAATAATTGTTTCACCGGGCCTCTTCACATCCTTTGCAAGCTTCTTCTGACGCCTTTTTGCTCTTTTGGATGATGACAAACTATTGCTTAAAACAAGCTCACTAATTAAAACACCTTGCATATATTCTCGTTCAAGAATAGGGGCATATTTGGTAGACTCATTTTCCTCGCCTTCAGAAACCGTCTCAGATAAACCCATTGACAAATCATGTCCTATTACTTTTTCAATAGATACCTCCATACTCCAGCGTCTTCCTAATGAAACATTAGTGGTGTGAGACTGCTCCAAATTCACTAGGTTTCCCTTGAAAAACTTATCAGATGAATTACGTCGAGATCTGCAGTTCCCACCAACCTTGACATCTCCCAAATCAACTGAAGAAGCATGATGAATATGTGAAACTTGATTCTGCTTTCTTAAATCTGGAAGCAGCCCTCGTTTTCTCAGGGCATTAAGGTAAGCCTCTTGTACAGAACCAAGCCTACTGCCTCTTGGATAAAAGGCTCCTTTTCCATCTTTCAACCCCCTCGTCCAAGTTCCAACATAGCAGCCACCATCACTCCATGTATAGACTCCAAATCCATGCATCATGCCATTTAACCAACTTCCTTCATATGTGTCCCCATTTCTCCAAGTAAGAGTACCTTTGCTTGACATTTTCCCCCCTTTCATATTACCTAGATAAACATTTCCATTAGCCCAGGTATACTTACCAGGACCTTCTGGGGTACCCTGAATCCAAGCTCCTTCAAATATATCTCCATTAGGATAAACTTGATATCCAAGCCCATGTTTAAGATTCAACCTCCAGCGACCCTTATATGTCATATTATCAGGCCTAATGTATGTCCCTGTCCCCTGCATATAACCACCTGAAAATTCACCCTTATAAACTGCTCCAGAAGGCCATTGTAGTTTGCCATATCCATGCCTCATCCCTCGTCTCCACTCACCCTCATATTTGCAACCATCCGACCAAACATACTTTCCTGAACCCTCAGGCACATTGCCAAGAAGGGACCCTGAATAAGATTCCCCATTAGGTAGTATGAGCTCTCCAACTCTAAAGCTGGCAGTTTCAGAAGAATTACAAGAAACTTCCCCATTTGTCAATACATCTGGGTGTTCTCTTTCATGAAAGGAGATGGCATCAAGAGACCTTGTCCTGTCTGACAAAGACAGTGCCCCCACATCACCAATAACGGCCACAGGGCCTGACATGCATAATGCTGAAAGGTCTCAGTATCTTGAAAGGAAGCAACTCTCCAGACCTTTATTGTGAGCTATAGAACCCACAGGATGCTGCAGAAATTTCTAAATGGCATGTTTCTTCTACACAGGAGTTCCTTGTTCTTTGACCCATTTGGAAGAGAATGAGATCCTTCTAATACCCCAGAAACACAAATGGATGCGTGCATAAACAAGTTCTTAGATTCAGTTACACCTCCTTGCTCCTTTTCTGAATGAAACAAACATAATTCCAAAGTTACAGGGTGAATTGTGAGTACCAACGAAAAATAATGGGTGTTCCAGAAAACAAAAGCCTGTCAAAACCCAAGTCGTGTATTCCTTGAATTTCACACTTTTTAACTAACAGTACAGATGTGACTAGAAATTTATCGAAAACAATTTAACAAATTCACACTAACTACAGAGCAAAGACATGAGCAATGACAATTAGTTACAAGAGAAAGCCATGTATTGTGCAACAGGCCATAGCCAGAATTACATTTATATTGTCAGCTGTTACTGAAGATCTAACAAAATATAAAAAATAAATAAACAGGATCAATTGAGTCAATAAAATCTCACGCGGAAATATTCATACAAAAATTTTCCATTTCTAGTTGTTGATAGAAAGAATTTCTATATTTTGCAATGGAACGTTCAAGTGTTATATACCACTTCTACACTTCATAATCTCTTACTCAAAAAGACTGGAGGTGTAGAACATTAATCAAGTGATACACAGAAAAAGAATAGCACTGACTTTTGTCCTTGTTGACATGGTTTATTTACAAACAAGATAGGAGATCAGAATATCATCAACCTAGTGGTGCTGACTAGTACCAGACCGTGTCAACCTCATCCAACGTAGGACCATCACTTGTGGCACAGTTAATTCCATGACCACAATCCATTAATCAAAAAATGAACATTTAAACAAATTATTGGAAAATATTTCTAGCCTCAGTATTTTTTTCAAGTCAAGTTTGGAAGTATGCAGTTTTTAGAATGTGGCTGGAGATGACCTGTACTTTTTGCACCACTAAATTTTACATCAGCTAATCTAATGTAGAAAATTTTTAAGTAACATCTTAATAAAAAAATACATTAAAAATTTAATGGAAATTACTCATTGAGCTTTGAACTGATCACCATTTCTCATTATCTAAAATAACAAAAGAAAAATCTGATCACTAGTTCCAGAGCATTTACAAAATAAAGAGGGATGATTATTTTGGAATGAAGCAAACAATATTACAAGAAATGATATCAAAATACATCCAAACCTGTCTAATAACTTGATGCCCTTCACCTCGTGAAATGACTATTAAGCTCTGGATAATTAATATAAGTATAATTCTGAGATGCAAAACTGGATATTTTATAGGTTTAGTAATCTGCCTTCCCATGTGGCAGGCCACGGCACTGCCATATCAGCACAGGCACAGTGCTGAATCCTGTGCCTCCGGCTTATGAAATGAACTTTGATCAGTAAGACAAAACCACTAGTCTTGACATTTCCACCATTATCAAGTATGATAGCTGATTCCAATGTGCATGAACCCATGACTCAAAAACTCTCCAAAAGGTGCTCATAGCTTGGGACGTTGGCAACCGTGACTCTGAACAGTCCCCTCCACTCACAATTATTATTTAAGACATCCTACCGGCATAATCAAGTGAATGGCTGGACAAGCATATCTCCAACTATGTATCATCTCCCCCTCCAACTACACCCTAAAGCTTCCATGCTAGTCAAGGTTGGGACTAAGGCCTGGGTTCATTCACAGTTGGCTTGCTTCTGAGTGCTATCCTGTGTTCAATATTTCCCTTAGGTTATCAAACAAGGAAACACCCCCCACCCCCATGAAAAAATATAAAATAAATGAAAAGTAGCAAGTCCCTGAAGTCAGTTTTTAGGTATGACAGGAACACAGATAGTGATGAATACAAAACATAAACCTTATCGGGGATATGAAATTAGATAGAAGTGACTATATGATGCAAGGCCCTTAAATAATAAGAATTTGAAGCATTAATAGCCCATCAGGACTCAGAACTCCACTGCTACTTGTGAGTTGGGTACGACTCTAGCCTCCTCCTTCTCCAACAAAAACAAGAGTACATAAAATTCTAAAAAAATAAAAAATCAAGCAAACTAAGTAGTGTTCCTTCTTGGCCAATGCATTTACATGAATACGTGTATCAGACCAATCTGGCATCCTTTTTATAAGATAATTTGATATGTACTTGAATACTAAAAATACCAAGACAGCCTTCAAACAAAATTTGAGGAATAGGAGGCAGGGTAAGGTATAACAATTTTGCCAACGGCTATCAAGTTAAGGGATTTTATTTGGCAAGAAAGCTTTCATACTCCGAGCTATATATTTTGTAACAAAACTCACTAGATATCCTACATAGAACTAGCATTATTTTACAGTTACATAAAAGGATTACAACTGTATGCACACATGCATGGTAGTCTGCAACACCTCCAACTCTCCATGTGTGAAATTTCTGACTAGTGCTTGTTGAAGAGAGAGCATTTTGCAGATTTGACTTCATAATATATTAGGAAAAAGCATGTCGGGGAAAAGTGACTAGCAGTTAGGATGCCAATTTGGCTTTAAGAGCAAAACCGTCCACCACTTACTGACAATGAAAACTATGAAGTGGAATGGAAATTATGGAAGTGCCATAATCTGCCCTTCAGCTCCTAATAGAAAGAAAACCAATGACAGGCATGTAATTGCAATCTACCTTGTCTGAATACGGCTTTGGATGCCAGGGCAGGTCTCTAACCCATCTAATTTTTATGTTCAATGACTTTTTCTATTATTTAATATAGGAATTATTCTAGTTTTTTGATGCATAGAATAGGAGTTTTACTCATAGTTCCATAGAAAACTCATCTAATTAATATATTCATCTAGTGCATGTCTACTTAACCATGTCGGACACATATCTCATACTCTATCCCAAGTGTAAGTGTGAATAACAAGTACTTAGGGTACTTATACATTTAGAAAAATTCATATAAGACCCCAAGGATATACAAGTTAACAAATTCGTTTTCTTTATGTATGATTCCATAAATTTCAGAACCAAACAATATCCATGCTGGTCAACTTCAACCACAACTTGCTAAGCTGAGTTTAAATCTTCCAATCTGCTAACAGATATTTCCCAGAAACAAATACGAAATAGCCAATTAAGTATACCAGAATTACCATAGTTTCCAAATTTTTTATCTCTCTCTCTACTCCGAATTGCACCAACCAAACAGCAGCTAGTTTAATTCATCTCAAATAACAACATCATCAGCTGTTTCTTTTATTTCAATCTCTTCCAAAAACATCAATGTCCCAAACTGTCTCACCACAACCATTGAGTTTCAAATTCTATTCTATTTTTCCTCGCTCACCAACCATCAGAAGCCAAAAAATTCACACCAATGAACCTCGTAAGAAAATTTTCCTCCTGATTTTAAATTTTAAAATCTCCTGGTCAGACAACATCAGGAATCCGGAAATTAGAAGGAAGAAAAAAAGATTATCACAAGAATTCCCTACAACAAATAAAAAAACAAATAGTTACAGAATTTAACACTAAAACAAGAACAACTGAATCACCGGATACTAATTCAACATACGCACACATAACAGATACACACACACACACACATATATATATCCAGATGAATGCTACAGAGAGAGATAGTACCTTGAATGACGAGAGAGGAAGAGGCAGAGAGAGAGAGAGAGAGAGAGAGAAAGAAGAGGTTACTTGCAGATTTGCAGGGCGGTATATGGACTTGGAATCAGTTCTTTCTCTAGCGAAGATGGATTGCTGAGTCACAGCAGTGGCCAGAAAATAAAACGTAAATATCAATATTATGTGTGAATGTGACCATACACCACTATATATGTTACAGACATGTGGAAAGACATATATACCCTCACAGGTCAAATTAAAAGATTGTGGTGTCAAACACAGCAAACCTAACCCCAACAATCCTCAAACCTGCCCCCCGGGACCTGTCACAATGGTAAAACACTTACAATTTTATATATATAGAGTATCGAAATTTGAAATATGGTAATTTTAAAAATAAAATTATTATTATAAAATAATATTTAGTCAAAAATTAATAATAAAATTAGAAGATAAATTTCATATGAATTGTGTTGAATGTTTAATTTTGAGTATATATAAACTGTGATCGCATCTGAATTTACTTGAAAGATGCATTAAGAAAAAACGTCATCCATCCCTAACAATTAATCGTATATCCGGACACTCCAAGTAAATAAAAAAAAAAAAAACCTCAACCCTCGTTATAATAATTTTATTCATTAATTTAATGAAGGAGAGGATAAAACGTCGCTTTTGAATCCTCTGTGACTCGCCTTCTGCACCCGGTGGTACAACCGTCCTGGTTTGACATTCCCAAGTGCTGATTAGGACGCCGGGCCCACCACTTCAAGGACGGAAATAACTATGAATAGAACAAAATAAAATAAATGACTTATTAATTATTAGTTTTATTACAAAAACAAAACTGACTTATTAATTGTGAATGCGGTTAAGGTTTATGGGATATGGACATATTCCATAAAATCCAAGGAAACTATGATAATGTTTTTTAATTATTAGAATGCGACAGCTACATAGTTTTTATTACAAAATTTTGTTTTAAATTTCTAAACCAGCGATGGTGGATAGGTTTCATGCCATACAAAAATTTAATTAATAGCTTAATTAATTAGTGGTTTTGGCTCTTATTATTATAAATAATAATACTGGCGGCTTGTTCCGGTTGATTATAACTTTTTAACTATTTTGTTTTTAATGATTTATGTGGCATGATTAGCTATTGATGAGCAACGTCGTTTTCTTCGTAAAGTTGATGCGTATTTGTCCATTGGCTAAGCAAATGTTTAATTTGTGCAATTATAGTGGAGCATTGCCAATGGGTGCTTGTCACTACTGTGTTGCGTGCATATATAGCCACTGTTAAACTAACCTTAATGTTCGTGAATCTTTGTCTATGTTTAGTGGTGATAATATGTCGTTTATTTATTTATCTTTTATATATTTATTGAATAAATATTTAAATGTATCTTATATTTATTATCGATTTTTTAATTTATTTTAATTTTAAATAACCCTTGGAACTTGTAAGTTGTCCTCAACAAAATATAATAATTATAATAATAATAACAATAAAATTAAGGCAGTGCATGATGTAGTTTTACACCATAAGATTAGTTGGTTTAATTAACAAATCAAGCTTGCTATCAAGTCCCAACAAAATATATAAAGTTTATTGTATACCCTATATTGGATCGGCTTAAGAGTTTGAGGGGTTTTAGACAATCAGCGATAGGCCATAATGGCATAACCAACTGTATATATATATATACAATGGTAACAACGTAGCTGATCGTATATATATATCTATTGCCATTATGCGCGAGTACTGAGTAGTGTCATTGTTGCTTAATCAATGATCATACGTTTGCTATCTCTTGCTCTTGGTCTCTTCCCTTCTGCCGATAACTTCATCTCCTGGTCTCGTGACTCCCATTAGGGTTCGTCATCTCCTTTCGTCCGCTATCTCCTTCAATCAATGTTCACGATCCCTTTGCTCCTATCAGAATCCCCTTGTTTCTCAATTTCTCTTACTTTATTTCAATAGGGTAAACTTGAATTAACTTCTTATCATCTTATTTAAAAAAAAAAAGTAAACCAATATAGGAATATAATCGAAATATAAAAAACTACAAAAATACAAAAGATAATACTTTTATCTCTATATTAAAGATACTTTTTTAACAACTCATCAAACGGTGTAAAAAGCCATATACTGTTGTATTAAGGCTCTTTTGATTCAAGACTTTGTCTAAAACTATAAAAATTAAACTTTAATTATAAAGCATTGATTAATAAAAAAAATTTCTTATACATGCACATAATGTCAACCACCACTTTATCCATAGCATTCTTTGAGGCTTTTTTCCAGCATCAGAATCATATCAAAATCAAGTGGTGGATGAATCGACAAGAACTCTATCGTTGAGATGTACAGCCACTGTTTTGGTCGGCATCATATTCTAAAAGCCGTGGCCGCGAATCATTTGTTTAGGACAGGGAACCCTCTCTCCTGTCCCATGACACATTACTTTGAACTTTGTTTATTTGATACAAAATGTTGAATAATAAATTAGACATATAATACAATATATTAATACAAAATTGTCACACCAAATATTATTCTGTAAATGACATTTTTATATGAAAATAAAAGATTATAAAATAAGTCGGTGGCCAGTGACAAAAGAGAGTTGACAGTTGGCACCAAATTAAAGTTCCCACTTCTTTTTGTTTGTTTGGCTAAGCAAAGGTTCCACTTCCAATTATGTCATATGATTGTGGTTTTGAAGCGACGTATAAAGGAGACCCCCACTCCCAATTATAATTATAGCATTTAGTAAATTATAATTTTCTTAGGATTATATTTTTAACTTTTTAATTATTTTTATTTTTACTTATATTTTTTTTACATAATTTTTAACCTTTTTTCATAAACTTTTTATTTTATTGTCTGATATAAGAATCTCATTTTTAATAGCCAAATCATTTTATAGTTAGTATGGTTGTGAGAATTTTTTTTTTAAATTATATTTTTTTAATAAATTACACTCAAACTCTTAAATGATTTGGCTTATTTATACGAAAATTTTCTATGGTTTAAAGATAACTTTAGGTCTATGTGATTTATGTTTGTTTACTAATTAGACATCCCATTCCATTAGTAACACTATTGATTGGACTATAATTAAGTTAAAAAAAAGTTGATTAAATACTAATTAATTATAATAATTTAACTAAAATCAAAGTAAAAAACTAAAATGTTGTCATAACCCATTGTCAACAACAAAAATGGGTTATAGCTGGCCGAGATTGTCCAAATGGATTCTCGTAACCCATTGAAAATGGATGATGGGCAGTGGTTATGGCACACCGGCAATGGTAAATGATCTCCATATACTCTTGGACAACTATAGGATTGAGGTCTTGGAGAAGCTTTCTCATTCAACGTACTCAATTACGCCATTAATATCTCTCTAACCTTTTGTGCGAGATTGGGATGCAGTCCACAAAGATGGCGGTGGCAGTTGACAATCAAGCATTGAAGAGAAGAGAAGAGAAGATAAGAGAGAAGGAATAGAAGAGAAGAAATAAGAGAGAATAAAGGGAAAGACAAAAGATTGCTACAAGTGTGCGAGATTGAGATGCTTGGGTTAGAGAGACTGTTTTTCGCGTTTTCAAATTTTGGTATTATTTTGATTAAAAACACTCAAAATAATTTTTATTATTTTGAGTTTTTTTTTATATTTTTTATTTTTAAAAATATAAAAATAAACACGTTTTTACTATTTTGAAAAACTAAAAACAGTTTAAAAATAACAAAAAAAAAAAAATAGACCCTAAAGTTTTAGTGCAAATAACCCAAACGATAATAACTTGAATGCACTTTATCTTCTTTTTTTTTGTAAATAAAAGCGCTTATGTGTGCGTCTCGTGATTTTTGATCACCAACAAAAAAAAAAAAACACTATATAATAGAAATTTTACAATAACAATGAGGAAGGAGTTGTAATCAAGTAAGAAGAGGAACAGATATTGGGCATGCCTTTGAAGGGAAACAAAGTGTCGGTAAAATATTATCCTTTAATTCATTATCAAAGCTAAAACAAATTATTCCCAACAACACACGTGCATTTGTCAAGCTAAAGTATTAAACGAATCTAATCGATTGTCACCATCCAACGCTAGCTCCACTCCACTTCCCTTTCCAACTTGCCCAAGCTGTCTCAGCTGGCGGCCGCCGGCCAACCCACCGCAACTTACTATACATGACATAGGATGCGGTAAATGCATCATTTCTTGTTGTTTATGGCTTCTCCTCGACTTCTCCTTGTATTAAAATAGCTTTCGCTTTCACTGCCATGCATGCATGGCACTGGTTTGCAATACATGTTAACTCCGAATGACGCAGCATGTTGCTGAAAATATGCATTTAGTTATATGGCATTAGATTCTAATTAGTTGGCGTGCACGCAAAACTTTTGTATATAGGTAGTGTTTGTATATTAGGTAGTGTTTATTATTTTTAACGTATTTATTAAATTTTTTTGACAATCCCTTAATGTTATTTTTTATATATGCTTATCTTTCATTTATTTCAAGATAAGAAAAAAATTGTGTATATATACTCCAGTATATTCAACAAAATTTAACAAATAGTTTGATAAAAATCTTATAATATTTTTCAATTTTTTCTTGATTATTTCATATCTTGATTCGAAAAATATTTTAATTTTATTTTAATACAATTTTATCTTATTCATTTTAACAAATGCTAACATATTAGATAAATTATACTAAGGTAGCATAGTTAAAATGAGCAAGATAAGAGAGTATCAAGATAGATCAAAATACTTTCCGAACTAAGATATGGAATGGTCAAGATAAAATTAAGAAGTATTTTAAAATTTTTATCAAACTATTTGTTAAATTTTTTGAAATACACTAGACGATATAAATATTATTTTTTTTCTATCTCATATCTTAATTAATAAATATTTCTTAAACAAAAAGAAAATATGCTAGGTTCAAACCCGCGGGTTTTGTCTGCCCTACTTGCATTGCATGTATCTCGTACATAAAATAAAGAAATGAATGTCGGTGTCTTGTTAACGTAATACCTTTGCTGTCTACTTGCCTTTCTTTATTGATATTTGTTTCTTCTTTTGGGCTCAGAGTTCCAACTTCCAATACATGCCCAAAAATTAAAAAAGGGTTTTTTAATTAATTGGTTGTTTTTATTAAAAGTAAACTCAAAATCAACTCATTACAGTATTCACTATGTCATTGATGTTGCACGTAATTCAAGTTGGGCATACGGTTAAATATCTTACTCAAGCCTTATTTTAATTTATTTTATTTTGGTGGCATCTGTGGCCAGCCAGCTTGACCAGTTCAGAATCTGCGTTGTCCAATGGGAAAGTCCTATAATGGGCATATAAATAGAAATTTTATCCCAGTTAATCAATAACATTATTATGTAGTTTGTGTGATGGCTCTGTTTGCATTTTTTTATAAGAGCCTAGCCACGACATTAATACAGCTTAGCTCAGTACCATTCACGTATTGCAGCATATGAATTACATCAGAAAAAGTGTTAAATTTTACTTCTTATATAAACGCGTCTTGTTGATTTGGACATACTATACGTACAAAAAGGTGGATAATTTGGTGGACAACTAAAAGTTCTACCGATATTTTGACATCAAAATATTGCAAGAACTTGGTATGATTTTGAAAACCTACCCAAATGTAGAACCCACACTCTGACTCTCTTTTTCATTCTCATCATCTCTCTCTTTCACTCTAAAGCACTCTGATCTTTCGAAACTCCCATTATCGTTGATAGAAGCACCCATTGCCACCCTCTTTGTCATTGGACGCCTCTATTCTCATAGACCTAGCTCTGCATGCAGCATTCTTATAGATCCAAGTATTTGAATGCCTAACATTAAATTTTTTTTCTGAAATTGATGGAATTCAAATAGAGTTTTCCCTCTTTCGCTAATGTTTTCTAGAAGAAGGCTGATTTTTCAAAATTTTCTTGTTGGTCTTTAGAGATTGTTCAGTCATTTTGCATTTAGATGAAGCTATATATTTTTTTTCCTTATCAACGCAAGTCCTTGAAAGGTCCTTTTTGATACCTAATTTTAGAAATTCTTGTAAAAGTTCTAGACTTCTTGAAGCATCATCTAAGTGTCCGTTTTTCTCTGAGGTGCTTTGTACATCGGAAGAAAGACTTTGAATACCAAAAATTGGTGACAAAAACATACCAACTGAAGAGTAAGAAATCTAAAGTGAGCTAAAAATATAGAAATACAATGAAACTATCAAAAAAGATTGCAATATATGACATCGAAGAGAATAAATGATGTAGTGAAAACAGAAAGGTAATAAAGTCTCCGAGAGGTGAGAGTGAAAGAGAGAGTAAGAGGTGAGAGTGAAAAGTCAAAGATGAAGTTGTTTTTTACATTAAGCGTTAGATATGTAGTTTTCTTGGAGTTGTCCACCCTTTTGTTCGTGTAACATTTTTCTATTGATTTATATAGACATAGTCACAATTATCGTCATCTTGTTGAATTTATTTTATTTATTTGGTCACAATTTAAAGTTTCTAAACCTATTTATGTAATCTGCTCAAATAATAGTCTCTAATCCCATATTTAGCCTATCAAACCTTACCCAAAATAAGTTGATATCCCTTGAATAAATCACTCGTTTGAGCATTTAATCGAACACCTTCAATGCACAATTCAATTTCTCAATTCCTTCCCATTCCAAATGGCATTTAGGACATTTCCTCAAATTTTCATGGTTTTCATTTCTGCCACTATAGCAAAATTATAATACGGTGCTGACAGCTAAACGACGATTCTATTTCTACCCCCTAATTAAACCGACAGAAGAAGTGAAGAGTTCTGTGATCATCAGGGCAAGGACTATTGCACCACTTGATTGCAGCGAAGAAAGATGAAACCAGCCGAGCATGTTACGGATTTGGCCTGTCCATGATGAATGATGGCTGGCCTACATGCTCCCTAATGATTTCAAATTCAAATCCAAATCCAACGTCAAGACAAAATTAGATTCTTCCTCTATGTTTATGTCAACAACTACGTTACTACCCCCATTAATTTATATCATATATAAGTAAATGTTCTATTTCAATATTCTTTTTAATCTTTTTATACCTCTTTTATTTTATTGTATGCTGCATTTTGTTCACTTTCTCCTAATATTAAACTAAATCATTCATAATTAATTTTAAATTTAAATAAAAAAATATTACGACAGATAATCAATAGAAACTCACTCGATCAAAGAGCGTAGATTTTTAGACACAATAATGTATCAAAAAATGAAGTAATTATTAAAAAATGAGTTAAAATTTGTGAATTTTGTTAAAAAATGAGGGCAAATTAATTATCTAATCTATATATATTTGTAAAAATATTATGTATATATATGATGAATTTAATTAGAATGTACTTCAAATATAAATGTAACATTAGATTTGAACAAAGTGTTTAAGTTATTTAGTCATTTAAAGCTCTTTAGACCTAAAATGCATGCACTTTATAGAATTACTAGTTTTTTAGTAGCTAACGTGATAATGTCTTGAAAAATAAATAAATGAAAATTATATATAATATTTTTGAGATTTAAGATAATTATAAAAATTATTCTTGATATTTAGAAAAAAATAACGAGTACCTTGAGATTTAAACCCATGTTATAATTTTTTCTATTGTCAATCAATCTAGTCAAATATTCAAAATAATCAAAATGTCCATATATTTAAAAAACTTTTCTATTCTCATTTAATGACTGAGTCCCCACCACCAACCATTGTCAACTGTCGCAACTATTCTCTTTTTGTGTGCTTTCTTCTTCTTCTTCTTCTTTCCTTCTTTTGTTACCAAACATCCTCTAATCACTTCTTTTGCTACCCAACAGCCTCTGCTCACACCACACTATCATATTTGTTGCCATAGGCCGCCTCATATAGCATAAGGTAATTTTTTTTTTCCTTCTATTTTCTCTTTCTTTCAAGTGTACCCAAACATTTTTAAGCCCAGGTTGGGTTCAAGATGTATTTAGGCAATGAATTCATTTGGATTCAAGTTCAATGTAGATGTTGACGGTGAATTCAATGGGTTTATTATTATTATTTTATTTTTTTTAAGTTAAAAGAGAAAAAATGAAAAGTAAAATAGTTATTTCATCATTTTATTTAATAATAAAATATATTATTATTATTTCTAAAATATGAGAAATAATTTTTAATATTACTTCAAACCTCAAGAATAATTTTTGTAATTTACCCAAATAATTAAGAAGTTTTTAATTCTCTTCTTCCTTTTAATATTTATTCCTTTTTAATCAAACTCCACATGAATATTATGTCATTTTATTTTTTTTCAAAAATAGAATAATAATTCAAATATAACCACATCATATGATTAAGTATATGACTCACCAATTAGTGGCCAATCCGAAATATTTTAGCAGTTTGACTTTGTGATAGATTCGATCATTGGACAATTAATTTATCAGCGAGGCTTTTATCAACTAATGATATTCTTCTCCAGTGGGGCATTCCCAATTTGGGTTAAGATTTAGGCACTTATTCTATGTGTTATTAAGATTTGCAATCGTCAGCAGCAATTATCATTTGTCATTTTTATCGCCTTTTTTAGAGTGCCAACTATCAAATTAGTTACTATATTTTAATTTTCAAGTTAAATTAGCTATTAAATTTTAAAATAATTTATTAAACTTTCATCAGAGTCATGTTACCTAACCAATAATTTTCCATTTTAATGTCGTTAAAATGATTTAAGTTTACGACATTGTTGATAGTGATTATTGGCCAATTTAACTTCATGAAAGTTCAGTAGTTAATTTAAAAAAAAAAAATCAGTTTTAAAAGTGCAAAATGACAAATTAACTATTGTACCTTGTCCCAAAGCCAAATTGACCACTAAATTTTAAGATGGGTCAAATAAGTTATTAAATTTTTATAAATAAGGCCTTTCATTGCACATTTTTTTAAATTTTATTTTTTGTGAAGTCACATTACTTTTACTTATAAAAAAAAGAAAAGAATAGTAAAAAATTCTTGAGTAGTACACATATGTAAAATGTCAAAATGGTAGAATGTTTGTTAACCATTTGATAGTAGGGGCGGAGCCAATACAGGCCCAGTAAAGGCCTTGGCCCGCCATTGATTTTGGCCTACACTCAAGGCCAGGTATAAAATGTAAAGCCCTCCCTTAATCCCTCTCTCGCTCAAGCTCCCATTGCCTGCCTCCCCTTCTCCTTCTCGCTTGTTGCTTGTTGCGAGCTTCCTCTCTGTTGCTCTCACTCGTTTCGACCTCCGTCCAGCGACTTGGACCATTCAACCGTTGTTGAGGTGAGATTGCTAACTCCCTCCGTTAGCTCTCATCGCCTTCTCGGTCGACGGTCGTTTGCCTCGCTCAATTCGTCATTGTTAGTCACTCTTGCTTGCTAGTTATTACATTTCTTTGGGCCACTGGCTCTGTCGCTCTATCTCTTGCCGGCATAGCCATATCGGCCTCACCCTCGCCAACTTGCCCCTCCAGGCTCCAACCCTTCGTCGTTAATCACTCATTGGAGTTGGACACTGGTTGGTCGATTGTTGCCTGCCTGTCCGACTCCAGCGCTATCTCTCTTTCTCTCGCTTAATCAGTGAGTAGTAAGGCTTCATCAATTTTTTGTCTCAAAAAGGTAATTTTTTTTTTTTAAATTAAGTAATCTATAATTTTGTTAACTGATGTTGGGTTAATTGATATTGGGTTTCTCGAAATAAGTTTGTTAATGTGATGTTAAGATTGATAAATAAGTTTATCAATTGCACATGCATAGATAATTTGATATTTTGATTATTTGATCAATTGTACATGCGCACGTAATTTGATATTTTAATTGTTAGATCAATTGCACAAACGCACGTAATTTTATATTTTGATTATTTGATCAATTATACAGGTACACGTAATGTGGATATTGGTCAATTGTAATTTGCATATACGCACCTGATAAATTTATGAATTTATGCATTATCTAATTATCCACTGCCAACAACTATTATAACTTGTATGGTATTGAATAAATTATGTTATTTTTTTATATATTTATATTATTATATTATTTTTTATTTTTTTCTTTAATAAATTTTACCCTCACTAAAAATATTCCTAACTCCACCCCTGTTTGATAGTGAACCACATCATCTAGTCTATCTTTATAGATAAGATTTTATGGAGTTTTATCATACTATTACTAAATTAATCAATAAGGTTTTTTGACATTAGAGTAAAAAGATGCATAAATTATAGAGATGTTCACTGTGTGATTTTTGAAAGTTAGACTATTTTCAATACGTAAAATCGTATGTATAGTTTATGATAAACCAAATTGCATAGTCTAGTTTGATCTACAAAAATCATACCAGATTGTACTGTAATAGAAATTAGTGACAACTAACTCAAATTTTTAGACCTAAACACAGACCAAAATAAATGATGGATGCTCAACTAAAATAAAGTATAAAAATTATGATACTTTCCAATAAAGAAAACAATAAACTAGATGCTCAACTCATAAATTAGACGCAAAAATCTGATGCTTCCTTTGTTGCGGTTTTTCTTATTGGGGAGTAGTCTATTGCCTTTCTATTATGCATGTCAAATTAGACGCACCGGTTTATATTTTATAAATTCTTTTAATTTTTTATTTTAACCTATTCAGACAGTTTGATTTTTAATTGAACTCAGAAATTTTCAAATCACAAACCGCATGATTTGAGAATTTCTCAAACCATGCCAAACCATTTCCTCTAAAAAATTATACGGTGTAATATGATACGATCAATTTTAACAATTTGACTATTTTTTTGAACAACCCTAATAAATTCTAATGAATTCAAGCATTTATTAGTGAATAAAATAAAATATCTTTCTATATTACAATAATCTTTTTTCCAGTTCCTCGTTGGCATGGACTGACATTATTAATTGTTAGTGTTCCCATTTAAAAAGGGGAAAAACAAATAAATCACAAATTTTTGTGTGCCTTTCCACAAATCAATCACTACAAATTGGAATTCAAGGAGTTATTTTTATTTTTTTAAAACAGGATGAAGTGCTAAATTGGCAATTGTACATCAAAGTCAAATTAGTCGTTAAACTTTAAACTCGACACAATGACCAAATCATTTATTGGAGCCCATAAGTTGCAAATAATTGACTTAAAACTTAAATTAAAATCAATCAATTAATAGCCAATTTTTTTGCCCTACCTATCATCCATGGTCTAAGTTACGTGCATGCACTGCTTTTAGGGTATAAGTCGAATAATCAAATGAGCAATATATCAGTATCAATCTAGTGGGTTGTGAGTTCGATTTTCGCCCTATACAAAAGCTAAATGTCCAACCTATTATTTATCTTCCTTTATGTAATCGAGAATACAGGTATTGAGAACGAACAAAGACGATCATTCTAAGTTGCGCACATGTGCCAAGTGGATCATTTAGATATTTTTATTAAACAGTGCTTGAAAAATTAATAAATTTTAAAATTTATATGATATGTCAAATTTTGATTAATTTATTAAATATTAAACATAACAAATCAAATATTAACACCCAGGTAAGTTTGAAAAGGTAAACGAATTCCTCAAACTTAATTCATTTTTAGTAACTTATATGCTTATACTTATTAGTGACATATGAAATTCATTTAACGTAACTCACCAATTAAAAAATTTAAACAAAGTATTCAATCAATCTCTTTAGTGGTTGTCTGGATGAACTAATCTAAGCCCAATATTAGAGGTAGGTGGAGGATATTTGGGCCTTACCACTGAATTCATAGTTTTAAGAAGAAATTTGTTAAAAAATTCACTGTGCCTAATAAAATTAAAATAAAGCTAATAATGTTGCGGCCTTTAGAGGCGTGGGGTGGGGTAGATTATGGGATTGGTTATAGTTAATGTAATTGAATTAGTAAGAGAAGGTCTAACCAAACAACTTCAACAAATTGCCACAGAGAAAACAACAATAGCAATGGCGGGTTAATGGTCCGTCCCAATTTATTACCCGGTTTTAGTGGGCCCGGCCCGGGAAGGGCTTGAAGGCTTAAACCCTACACACCGCAGTAGAGGTTTATCAACCGAAGCCCGAACAAAAGCGGCAAGAAGCTCTCCTCCTTCAAAGCGAGAGAAAGGCAGAATGGTGAAGGCATACCGCCGGTACGAGCCAGCGGCGGCGTTCGGAGTGATCGTGTCGGTGGACGGCAACATCGCCTACGACTGCTCCGGCAAGCACCTTCTCGCCCCGGCGCTGGAGAAGCTCGGCGTGTGGCACGTTCGGCAAGGAATCTGCACCAAAACCCTAGCCCCGTCTCCCTCCCCTTCCTCTCGAGGTCCCTCTCTTGCCGTCACCTCCGTCGCCTCCTCTGCCTCCTCTCTGGTACTCTCTCTCTCATATATATATGTATGTATATGTACGCGTGTTGTAATGATGCAATTGTGAATGTTTGATTGCATATGTTTAATTTTCTTCTGATCAAAGTGGAGGAAAGCATGCCTTGAAGTTTAGGCTCGTGATTGTAAGTGAGACAACTTATGTTTACAATTTTGGATTGGCTAAATGGTTTAATGCGGTCTCATGCAATTTGTAGTTCACCACTGTTCTTGCACATGGAACACTAATATAAGATCACCTGCCTGCGTTTCCTCATTTTGTAGGAAGTAGGAATAGCATAAAGGCAGTTGGCCAAACAAGGAAAAATGCCCCTAAAAGCCTCAACTCTCTCCCACATGTCCCACTAAATGGCGAAGTAGTATGTACAAAATATCTAACGTGACACTTTGACGGAGGAACCTGATCTATTCCCAGCTTCGAAGCTGCTCACCCACCCACCACCCGTTGCCCCTTTAATCTTAAGACTCAAAGATTCCATGTCTGAGACAAAAAGAAAGGAATAGATTAGATCTCCTTGTCTCAAAATCTGTGAGCTATTAAAGAAACCTTTTGGGAACCCCATTGACAAGAACAAAGAATGTAATGGTAGAAATACAAAACCTAACCCAACTCTTCCACTTGGAAGCAAATGCCATCCTATCCAATAAGTATATTAGAAACTCTTCACGGACAGGGTCATAGCCTTTCTGATTGTCTAGTTTACATGGGAGATTACTGGAGCTTCTCTTCAATATTGAATCTAAAGAGGCTATTGGGCACTAGGACATTGTCAAGAGTTAGAAGATGAGCAATGACAGCATCTTGAGATTCAAGAACCGCACAACTGATTATGTGCTTTGGTCTATCAGAAAGGATCTTAGAGAGACTTTCATAGACACTATCCACATGGCAAATAGTTCTAAAATTTTTAAGATTCATTGTCTCACTTTCTTGGATATGGGCTATGGGTATGGCATTCAATCTTTTCTCAAAAGCATCCTGAATGAAAGCATGAAAATATGACATAATATGCTGACTCATAACACTCCAACCATGTTGGAAAAAGAAAAGAAAGGGTAAACCATTAAGCTTAGGGGACTTTGTCACCACTCATATTTGTAAGGAAATGAATGGATATTTGTCAATAAGAAAATTCACTTTTTAGGTTGTTGTCTCAAAAGAAAAAAAAAATATATGCAAGTAACTGTATTTTCCTTTCACTCGCTTCCCGCCCAATATACCATAGTTTCAAGTATGGCATTAACTAATTTCATTTTCTTCCCTTGATAAATCCCAGTTCCAATCATGTATAGAAGTTCCCACATTTTCTTAGCAACAAAAGACTTGAAAGTTGAATAGTTGTTATTTTTGCATCTAATGATGGTGTACTTTTTGGTGGCAAGAGGTGGCTCTTCCGTCCAACAACAAGACATATGAGTATATATTTGTATGTATGGAATCTTGTTTTTTGCAGCATTTTTCATTTTTTTAATTTTTCCTATTTTTCTTGAGGTGCCCGGGGGGTAGGGGGTGGGGTGGGGTGTTGTTAATGGATAAGGAAGAATGTTGTTTTCGTTGCAGATAGCAAGTGGCTATGCTGATGGCACAGTAAGAATTTGGGATTCAGAGAAAGGAACCTGTGAAACCACACTGAATGGACATAAAGGGGCAGTGACCATCCTCCGATATAATAAACTTGGATCTTTGCTTGCATCTGGAGGCAAAGACAATGACATTATTTTATGGGATGTGGTTGGTGAGACTGGGCTTTTTCGCCTTAGAGGGCACCGTGACCAGGTTTATATGTTTCACTACTTGGAATATTTGGCTTGGCCAGATTATTGTTTTTACTTTGTACCACCTATTATCTGCAACATTCTGATTTTTGTTTGTTTTGTTTGGTTATTCCAGGTGACTGATCTTGTTTTCTTAGACTCTGGTAAAAAACTTGTAAGCTCCTCCAAGGATAAATTTTTGAGAGTTTGGGATCTTGAAGCACAGCATTGTATGCAAATCATCAGTGGTCATCATACTGAAATTTGGTCCGTGGACACTGATCCTGATGAGAGGTATCTGGTCACTGGGTCAGCAGATCCAGAGCTTAGGTTTTATACAATAAAGCATGATTTTGTAGATGGAGAGTCTGTATCTAATATAAATGGAACAAAAGTTGTAAACAATAAGGACTCAGCAGCAGAAAGCAAATGGGAAGTCTTGAAGCATTTTGGTGAAATTCAGCGGCAGAGCAAGGATAGAGTTGCCACTGTGCGGTTCAATAACTCTGGAAATCTACTGGCTTGTCAAGTTGCTGGGAAGACTGTAGAGATATTCCGTGTATTAGATGACACTGAATCAAAGCGTAAAGCAAAAAGAAGAATTAACAGGAAAAAGGAGAAGAAATCCACAAAAGGGGCGGATGATGTACAAGAAAATGGAGATGCTAGTCATGGGGCTGGAGAAGAAGGCAATATTCTTGTTGTTAAGGTATCTGATGTAGTTAGGCTTATTCAGACTATACGGCCTAGCAAGAAGATTTCTTCTATTTCTTTCTGTCCAATCACTCCTAAGAACTCACTTGCTACCTTAGCATTGTCTTTGAACAATAATTTATTGGAAATATATTCTATCGAAAGCAGTTCAACCACCAAAACCAATGCTATTGAACTCCAGGGGCATCGTTCTGATGTCAGAAGTGTTACACTTAGCTCAGATAATACACTTTTGATGTCTACTAGTCATAGTGCTGTGAAGATATGGAATCCAAGCACTGGTTCTTGCCTTCGGACCATTGATTCAGGATATGGTCTGTGTGGTTTATTTGTTCCTGGTAACAAGTATGCAATTGTTGGTACAAAAGCTGGGTCACTAGAAATTGTTGATGTTCGAAGTGGTACTTGTGTGGAAGTAGTGGAAGCTCATGGTGGAGCTGTTCAATCAATTGCAGCCTTATCAGATGGAAATGGTTTTGTCACCGGGAGTACTGATCACGATGTCAAGTTTTGGGAGTATAAAACTACTCAAAAGCCTGGCCAAGTGTGTTCTTTATTCTCTTATCCTTCGCCTCTCTGCCCTAAAAATGACATCATTTGTCCTCTATTATTATCTGGTTTGATTTTTTATTTGAGAATGCTTGCCTTGCAAACAGCTTTTTCAACATCTTTGCTATGAAAGCATTTCTTCTTCTTGTTCATCTTACTGAACTGTAATGAGTCTTTGCTCCTAGAAGAATATGCTGTTTATCTTGGTACTTGAATGGTTCCAGTACTGTTTCCTAGAATTTGTATCCACAATAGATGAGTGTTTATCTGTCAATGCTGAGTATTTTCTTTCCAAGTTATCTGTTTTTTTCTAGTTATTCTTACCCTGATCACCTTATAAACAAAATTATTGCCTTTGGTTTGCCTGGTTGCATAAGCAATTTCTGTGAGAATTTTATGCCATGAATGAAATTATTCTTGCACATTCAACTTAGGATTTTTTTTTTTTAAAAAATAAATAGTAACTCTGCATCTGCAAATAGCTTTGAGCTCACTTTCTGGAAATCGTATGAGTAACATCATCTTTAACTCCTGCCTGGCTACTTCAAGCAGCTATTTGATTCAGTATAGTTGGATATTTTCAATTCAAAATGGATGGAAATATATACTTCCTATGCATTTTACAACAACATATCAAGCCTTAATCCCACTATGTGGGGTTGGCTATAGGAGTTATATCTTGCCATTTATTTCTCTCTGTGGCCTTATCTTTTGCAAGGCATTTATAACCCATATCTTACTTGAGAGTCTTCCACCGAGTTTTTCTTGGTCTTCTTGTACCGTTTTTGCAAATTGATAAAATATATTCTCTATTCTCCTTATTTATCTTGTATTTTATCTATCTTGTACTTTATCTTTATCTTATTTCTTTCTTGATTAGGTTTATTTGTATTTTTCTTTGTTGTAATCTAGTCCTATAAAATAGGAATGTAATCTCTAAAATCTAAGAGAATTCTTTGGAGAATTCTTAGGAAACTCTTGTATAAATATTTTTCATTTGTATCAATAAAACATACGGAATACCGCTTCCTTTCCTCCTTTTCTACATGGTATCAGAGCCTCGTTAATAGGTTGATACACTAAACCCTAGTGCCTTCATTGCACAACCATTTCATTCTTTCAAAGTGCTTTCATTGCACTGTTCAAGTCGGAACTCCTCTGTCCGGCCATCATCTTGCAGCATCACCACCACCACCACCATTAGGTTCGCCATCTCTAGATCAGCCAACTCCAGAAAAATCACCAGCGACCGGAACCCCACGCGTCGCCACGCGCCGATCGATGTACCGTCGTTCAAGCTCGCTCTGACTCCACACGCCAGTGCGTGAAGGAGCGTCCGCAGCCCTTTCGCCTCTGGTTGCTCCAGATTTGATCTCCAACGTCTCTCCAGCCCATCCCTGGTGTCAAAATCTTCCGTTGCTGAGCGCTTCTTCCTACCATTGCTGTCTCAAAGTGCCGATACTGTTGCTATCTTATTTTTTCCTTTCTGCCGATACTGTTGCTTAGTCTTCACCATGACAAACACTTCTGAGACAAAGAACGGTGCGTCATCTGACATGCCAATGGGGAGTTTGTCTAACAGTGACTTTCCAGGGTTACATCAGTCTTATAGGCTTGATGGAAGGAACTACTTACAATGGGCGCAGCTTGTGCGAACTTTCTTGAAAGGAAGAGGAAAGATGGCCCATCTGACCGAGCCTAGTCCAGATGCTAAAGACCCTAATTTTGCTGCATGGGAAGTAGATGATTCCTTGATAATGTCTTGGCTATGGGGCTCAATGCATCCTGAGGTAAGTAAAAATTGCATGTTCTTGCTTACGGCTAAGGAGATTTGGGATACTACAAAGCGTACTTATTCTAAAGTGCAAGATGCCTCGGTTATTTTTGATATCAAGATGAAAATAAGTGGTACTAAACATGGTTCTCTAAGTGTCAACGAGTACTATAATAAAATGAATGGATATTGGCTTGAGTTGGATCATTATCAAGATATCAAGATGAAATGTAGTGAAGATGTAGCCACCATAATTGCAATATTTGAAAGAGATAGGGTAGTTGAATTTTTAGCTGGCATTAATGCTGATTTTGATCAAGTAAGGGTGCTGGTCTTAGGGAAAGACAAAATTCCTTCTTTAAATGAAGTTTTTGCTATTGTTCGTAGTGAGGAGTATAGGAGAATAGCTATGCTAAATGAGACTTCTCTTGAGGGATCTGCAATGGCAACTAACAAGAAAGATGCTTTTCGGTTTAGGTCACAACAAGGTGGGAATGTTTTTAATCCTAAAGCTCAAAATAAAGATGGTTTATGGTGTTCTTTTTGTAAGAAACCTAGGCATACCAGGGAGACCTGTTTTAGACTCCATGGGAAAGAGAATAAATTAGCAAGCTTAAAAGCTTCCTAAAGACTATTCAAGGTGGTTCTTGTTCCATGGCCCAAATAGGTATTTGCTTGAATTCTGAATCTAGTTTTGCCTCGCATACTATTAGGAATAATCTATGGATTCTGGATTCGGGGGCTACTGATCATATGGCCTTTGATATAAATGTCTTCGATTCCTATACCCCACTAAGTAGCTCCAAAAAGATAATGGTGGCCAATGGTAATACAATTCCTATAGCTGGACATGGTAATGTAAATCTTAATTTCTCATTGCCTATGCAACATGTTCTTCATGTCCCAAATCTTTCTAGCAACTTGATTTCTGTTCATAAGCTAACCAAGGATCTAAATTGTTGTGTTGTCTTTTTCCCAAACAAATGTGAGTTTCAGGCATTGGACACGAGGAAGAAGATTGGAGTTGGTGAGGAATGGAATGGGTTGTATTTTCTGAAGACATGCAGTGCTGATCTTAAGGGGGAGAAACCTTCAGCCTACTCTTCTCAGCCAGCTTCAGCTTCTTTGATTCCTATTCAGCCAGCTGTTTCAATTCATGATTTTTGGCTTCAACATTGTCGTTTAAGGCACCCTACCATTGGTACTATGCAGTCTACGTTTTCAACTATGCTTAGAAATTTGGACATTTCTAATCTTCATTGTGATGCGTGTGAACTTTTTAAACATCATAGAGTTTCATATCCTGTGAGTAACAATTTTTCTTTTCTTCCATTTATTTTGATTCATTCGGATTTGTGGGGACCATCTAAAATTCCTAATTGTTCTAGGGGTAGGTGATTTATTATCTTTATTGATGATTGTACAAGAACAACTTGGGTTTATCTCTTAAAGAATAAGGCTGCTATTAGTTCTATCTTGCCTATTTTCTATAAGATGATATCTACTCAATTTGGGTCTCAAATTAAAAAATTTCGAACTGATAATGCAAGAGACTACTTCAATCATCACTTGCATAACTTCTTCTAGCAAGAATGTATAATTCATGAGCCTTCATGTGTTGATACTCCTCAATAGAATGGTGTAGCAGAAAGAAAAATGAGACATTTGCTCAATGTTACTAGAGCTCTCTTACTACATCATTCTGTTCCTAAGTCTTTTTGGGGGGAGACAGTTTTGATTGCTGCCTACCTAATTAACCGAGTTCCTTCTACTCTTTTAAAACACCAAAGCCCAATTCAATGCTTGTCCACCTATTTTCCAGCAGTGTTCTCTCATACGCCTCTTCCTTTGAGAGTCGTTGGTTGTGTTGCTTTTGTCCATGTATCCAAACATCATAGGGATAAACTAGACCCTCGAGCCCTCAAATGTACGTTTCTTGGTTATTCGCCCACTCAAAAATGGTACAAGTGTTATCACCCTGCTACTAGAAAATTTTATGGGACCAAAGATGTTACATTTGTTGAAAATCAGTCATTCTTTAGTCCTCCTAGTGCTGATATTCAAGATACACATATATCTTGGGTTGATATAAATAATGATCTTCCCATTTTGGAAACCTCTCATGATTTGCAGATTCATGCTCCATCTAACTCTTCCTTAGATGAATAGAACCAGTCGGAACCTCCAAAAGAACAACTGCCATCCACTCCAATTCGATTCAACGGATCTCCCTATGTATTTAAGAGGAGAACACAGCAACAACAACCCATTCTAGAACCTCTTCCAGCACTAGTTTCCTCTCCTAATCCAGGTAATGAAACCTCACTTTGTTGTCCCTCTGATTCTCAGCCCAATTCTGCCACATCTGATTCACTGCCTGCATCAATTACTATTGACCTTGATCTACTAATTGCCTTTCGCAAAGGGAGCAGAAGCTGCACCCAACACCCGTTGGCCAATTATATGTCCTATCATCGCTTATCTCCAAATCATAAGGCTTTTTTGATTTCCTTAGACACAATTCCTATTCCTAAGATAGTTAATGAGGCTTTCCAAGATCAGAATTGGGTTCAAGCAATGCAGGAGGAGATGAGGGCCTTGGAAAAAAAATCAGACATGGGACATTGTCCCTAAGCCAAAGGGAGTCAAGCCCGTAGGCTGTCGGTGGGTTTTTAACCTCAAATATAATGCAGATGGGTCCCTAGAAAGGTATAAGGCAAGGCTAGTTGCTAAGGGATACACACAAACTTATGGTATTGATTACCTAGAAACTTTTGCTCCGATAACCAAAATGTCAACTATGCGTATCCTATTAACCCTGACAGCGCACTATAGCTAGAAGTTGCACCAATTTGATGTAAAAAATGCCTTCTTGCATGGAGATTTAGAGGAAGAGGTGTTCATGGAATCTCCTCTCGGCTTTGATAAAGGGTTGTCTGGACAGGTATGCAAATTAAGGAAAGCTCTTTATGGCCTTAAACAATCTTCTCGGGCCTGGTTTGATCGTTTTTCTAAAGCCATGAGGCATATGGGTTATTCTCAGAGTAAGAGTGATCATACTCTTTTCTTTAAGCATTCCTATGGGGGAAGGGTAACAGCTCTTTTGGTTTATGTGGATGATATTATTGTCACTAGAAATGACTGTGAGGAACAGGTACAACTTAAGGATAATCTGTCCAAGACTTTTGAAATTAAAGATTTTGGAATTTTGGAGTATTTTTTGGGTATAGAGGTAGCTTATTCTAAAGCAGGTATCTTCTTATCCCAAAGAAAATATATTCTTGATCTATTGCATGAGACAGGTTTACTAGGTGGCAAAGGTGCAAGTACTCCGGTGGAATTTAATGTTAAACTATGCGATTAAGGTCAACTGGTGGATAAGGGGAGGTATCAACGATTGGTCGGCAGACTAATCTACTGATCTCACACCAGACCAGATATTACCTTCGCAGTAAGTTTGGTTAGTCAGTGCATGTGTTGTCCTACAGAAGATCATATGCAGGCTGTATGACGAATTCTGTGCTATTTAAAGACAACTCCAGGTAAAGGAATCTTATTTAAAGTTGGGACAGATTTGAATATCACAGGATTCACTGATGCAGACTATGGAGAGTCTTTGGTTGATAGACGTTCTACCACAAGTTATTGTGTCTTCTTAGATGGAAATTTGGTTTCTTGGAGGAGTAAAAAACAAGGGCGATCAAGTGCGGAAGCCGAATTTCAGGCACTAGCAATGGGCCTATGTGAGTTGCTGTGGTTGCGAATTATTTTGGAAGATTTGAGGATTTTCAGCCATGGGTCAATCAAATTGTGTTGTGATAATAAGTTAGCTATAAGTATAACACATAATTTTGTGCAACATGATCGCACCAAACATGTGGAGATAGATAAACATTTTATTAAGGAAAAATTGGAAGCTGGATTGATTTGCATTCCGTATGGGTCTTCGGAAGAACAACTGGCTGATTGTTTGACCAAATGGCTGCCTCCTAAACGGTTTGAAGACTTGGTGTGCAAGCTAGGAATGGTTGATATCCATTCCCTAGTTTGAGGGGGAGTGATAAAATATATTCTCTATCCTCTTTATTTATCTTGTATTTTATCTATCTTGTACTTTATCTTTATCTTATTTATTTCTTGATTAGGTTTATTTGTATTTTTCTTTGTTGCAATCTAGTCCTATAAAATAGGAATGTAATCTCTAAAATCTAGGAGAATTCTTAGGAAACTCTTGTATAAATATTTTTCATTCATATCAATAAAACATACGGGAATACCGCTTCCTTTCCTCCTTTTCTACACAAATGATTTATTCCATTCTATCCACTCTCTTAATAAGAGCCTCAATTAGTTTTCTTCTCATATGATCAAATCATTTTAATTGTGTCTCATGCATCTCATCTTCAGTAGAAGCCACTCCATCCTTATTATGAATGACCTCCTTTCTATTTTATCTTTTCTTGTATGACTGCACATCCATCCTAACAACATTTTCTTTGTTATGTTCATATTTTGCACATGTTGGTGTTTACTAACCAACATCCTGTGTTATATAACAAAACTGGTCTTAATAGTAAAAAAATTTCCTTTTTAGCTTTTAACAAATCATACTATCACATAAATGCTAGATGCACTTTTATTTTAACCATCCTAGTTTAATTCTGTGAGTAATATTCTCATTTACCTTCCCATCTTCTTGGATAAGTGATCCAAGATATAGATATCTGAAATGATCTTTCCTTGAGATAGCTTGATTTCCAAGCCTTGCCATTATGCCATCCACACTAGTATATTTTCAAAACTTACATTGCATATATTGGATTTCAATATACTTAAAATCTTTAGACTTTAAGTGTTCTTCCATATCTCAAGTTTGATATTCATGCCATGTTTTGTCTTATCCACCAAGACAATGTCATCTGCAAATAGCATACACTAAGGCACTTCCATTCTGTATTGTTTTTCAAAAAGAAAAAAAAACATTTTTTTTTTGCTAGCATAAAACTCTTCTAATCAAGCATTATGAACTTTAGACATGAATTCTAGATCGCAGTGGTCTAAAATTTATGTAATTGACTCCACCTGGCAGGACTAAGGCTTGTGGTTGTTATTGGTGTGTGAGTCAAAAAAACTTATACTACTGCTTTATAATTTCTTGTATTTGACATTTTTATTGTATAAAATGTAGACAGTACACTGTACATGATTTTCTATGTCCATCTTTCAATCCCCCCCCCCCCCCCCACCCTCCCTCTTGTCGAGTCTCTTGTGTTTTCTAAGTTATCATGGTGCTTCAAGTTTGATTCATAATTCTTGTAGTCTTTAGACTGCCAAATAGTGGAAGTTATATATATATTGGTTTGATGGCCTCTTGTCTGGTCTACAGGACTCTAAGCAAATGACAGTCTCTCATGTGCGGAATATGAAAATGAATGATGATGTTCTAGTGGTTGCTGTTAGCCCTGATGCTAAATATATTGCTGTTGCACTGTTGGATTGTACTGTGAAGGTTATGTTGTCTTTTCTAAATATTCTCCAATTAACCTATTACCTTTGTTTGATAAAAGAAATTGTGTATTTCACTAGAATCTTCAACATGGTTTCTTTCACTTGAGCAGTTTATGGACCAAGTTTTTGGTTCAAGTTGTTGCATGGTAAAATGTGGTCTTCCCCTAATTATAATCATAATTTAACACAATCTAGGCCATAGCCAAACTTTTAGAAAGCGACTTGCCAAAGATGGTAGTCATCAAAGCATGAGATTTTGTCAAAGCACAAGTAATATGTTATTCCAGATCCTAATGGTCCCACTAGTATAGAACAAATTTTTTTGCAAGATTGATTTTGCTGAATTTTATTTGTCTTGTAGAAGGGTAAAAATTGGATTGAGCCTCTTCACATAAATAATAATAATAAATAAATAAATTAAAGGAAGTGGTGAGTCTGCACATAAGGATAGAGATTTATCTTACGATAGAAAGAAATCTTTTCCCAAAATGAGGTTTTAACAATCATGATTTTACATCAAGTTACTTGAAGGCAGAAGGTTAATGCTAAGAAACAGGGATAGTAAAAAGTGGCCATTTCAGTAGATTTCTTTCTGTCTTTTTTGAATCAATTGTTTTTGGGAGAATTCAGGATGGTAGAAGTAGCTTTGTTGGGTTATTATGCTTCAGCGGTTCTGCTTATAGCTAGTATGTTTAGTACACTGAATGATGAAAAGCAACTTTGATTTTTTTTTTTTTAAGTGTTTAAATGATCAAAGTAAGAGTAACAGATAACATGCATGCAAATCAAGTTCTGAGATCAGTTAACATCATACTATTAAAGCAACTTACCTGTCTATTAACTTTAAGACCCTAAACATTTGATGGTGAAATTGATTTGAATTGTCTCTAAATTATGCATTTATATGCAAACCTTGCAGGTCTTCTTTATGGATTCACTCAAATTTTTTCTTTCACTCTATGGTCACAAGCTGCCTGTGCTGTGTATGGATGTTTCATCGGATGGAGCATTATTAGTCAGTGGCTCAGCAGACAAAAATTTGAAGATTTGGGGTTTGGATTTTGGAGACTGCCATAAATCCATGTTTGCTCATGCTGATAGGTGCTTCACTGGAAAAAAGAACTCTCATGCTTTTGACGTTTAATATATAAATCTTATGTTCTTTATTTTGGTCAGTGTTATGGCAGTGCAATTTGTGCGCAGCACACATTACATGTTTAGTGTTGGGAAAGATCGCCTCATAAAATACTGGGATGCTGACAAGTTTGAACTGCTCTTGACTCTTGAGGGTCATCATGCTGAAATTTGGTGTCTTGCGGTCAGCAACCGTGGCGATTTTGTTGTCACAGGATCTCATGACCGGTCACTGCGCCGCTGGGATCGTACTGAGGAACCATTTTTCATTGAGGTATAGCTGCCTTTATTTTCCAATTTGTTAAATGCTTTGGACCAATTTTTTGATCTGCAGTTAAATGATTTCTCACGACAGTTTTCATGATTTAATTGAAGCTATATTATCTCGATTCCCCCTAATAACAACATATTATTTGAATTTGCAGGAAGAGAAAGAAAAAAGATTGGAGGAGATGTTTGAGTCTGACCTGGACAATACATTTGATAACAGGTATGCACTCAAGGAAGAACTTCCAGAGGAAGGAGCTCTGGCCTTAGCTGGGAAGAAAACTCAAGAAACCTTAACCACAACTGACTTGATCATTGAGGCATTAGATATGGCCGAAGCAGAACTGAAGCGTATTGCCGAACACGAGGTGAAGAAATATTTTCTCCATCTTGGCTTTGTGTAAACTATTTTGATCTGCCTGTGATAATAAAATGCTCAATAAGGATAAAAGGCAGGTTTTAGTTTCCACTCAATCTGTGATTTGCATTGCAAGACAACATATATTTGCTCATTTTAGGTCTGGTAAAAGCTCTATGTCTTAATAATACATGTCTGTTGTCCGAAGGTCTCCTCCTTCTTGTGTGATTGGCAATTTGGATTGCTTTCTTCCTGTTTGTTTGTGTTTACATAGGTAGATCCTCTGTTAGTAAAGGCTCAAGAGGAAGCAGCTTAACCACACAGAAAGCGAGAAAAATAAATAAATAAAAAATAAAAAATAGAAGTAAACAACTTCAAGAAGGAGCCAAGAAAATGATTATAGATGTTAATTCTGTATAGCATACCCTCCATAAAAACCAAATTGTTAATGTCAAGGCATTTGATAAATAATTTGTCAAATTCTAGTATTTTAAAAGATGTCATTTTTGTAAACATGCCTTACTTTCGATCAAATTACTTTTTCATTCTCAGAATATGGTGAGAGAGAAAGGATCGGAAGAAGGTGGATATCATTGATGTAAATTTAACTTTATTGTTCCCATTCTTATTTTTTTTATTTCAACTTATCAAAAAAAAAAAAAGAAAATAAATTGTTGTTTACATTCTCTAAATAAGGTTATCATTGCTGATTAATCTAATTGCACGCCATAGCAAGAAAACTTGGTGGAGTTTGATTTGACCTTGGAGTATAAAGGATGTTTGACTTTTTTAATTCTGTATCAATATAAGCCTAGGGCATTTTATACAAAACTTTCCCAAAATTAAGGGAGGGAATTGATGGTTGGGCAATTCTGGAGCCTGTTGTAACTTGTTGAGATGCCAAGCTAATTAATGGCATGTTCAAATGGCTTAAATTGTAAGATATCTTTCTAAACACTAAGAACAGACCTGGAATGAAGACTTTGAAATATGCAACTAACTTTGGCATTATACTTGATACCTGAAATTCTCAGATTTTCACTTTAAGGTGGTACTATTGTAAAATGAAATCTTACGGCTTGAAACTTGTATGCAAATTTTCAGGAGCAGAAGTCAAGAGGAAAAGTTGCAGACTTCCAACCAAACATTCTTATGCTTGGGCTCTCTCCATCTGACTATGTTATTCGTGCACTTTCAAATGTTCATGCCAATGATCTAGAGCAGACACTACTGGTAAGCTGATGGTACTGTAGTAATGTGGGGAGCAAAATAATTTTGGTGTTTGAACTACAACTATTGGCAGTCAGATGTGCAAGACTTTTCTTTCCCTTTTGTAACATGACTCTGCTTGAATTTGCTGGACCTTTGTACTTCTAACTTGCCTAGTTTGGCCAGATGAATTAGAGGATATTGCTTCATCTTAATCTTGGGCAATTTCAATGATCCACTGCCTTGATTTTAAGGATTAGTTAAATCATTGCATTGGACTTGGATATGATTGCTATCACAGCTGCCTCCTCAATTTGAATTTCTCAAAATTGTCATTTTCGTGTAACCATCATTTAGGGGTCTTAGATTCAACTATTTTGATTTTCTCTATCTGGTAAATAATATTTTGAAAGTCCCTTATAATATTTGTTTTTGTTCAATAAGGTGGGAACTGATTGTGTTAAGAAGGTTTAATTGTTTCTATACTTGATGATGTTATTGGATCTTACCTATGGTTTTACCCTATGAAGCATTGATTCTCCAAATATTGCTGGCATTACATATCCAATATATATCTTGTAAAATACTTCGTCTGGACCTTTGAAATATGTCAGACATGCCATTTGATGTCCAATATTGATTGCTCATGGGACAGTAAAATATGTGTTAGACATGCTAAATAATGTGTATAATGATAAATGGTTAGTTGGAATTGGATCACCTTGCAAGTTCTGAATAATTAATTTTTTTGTTTTTTTTCCTTTTATGAAGATTGGATGTTGATTGATGTTTTTACGTTGTAATAAGGTATTAGGTTGTAGTCTTTTTCACTTTTGAATTTTTGCATTTCTCATGTTGAATATGTCCTGTTATTCTTCTCTCTTATGTTTTGTTTGGTTGAAAATCGCTTGCTTATTTGTGTCTGGCCTACTTATGTCTGTCCTTTCACTTGTGTATTTAAGTGATGCTTAAAAGAGTTAGATATTTTATGATTTCAATCTGAATATATGGATATTGAAAGGCTGTTTTTTAAACAAATATTTACCTTGCAGGCTTTACCATTCACAGATGCCTTGAAGCTTTTGTCTTACTTGAAGGATTGGGCAATGATCCCTGATAAGGTTAGATTGTCTGCACTTAATGATTCAAAGTAGTGGAATACACACAAATGCATGCATCTCTTTTGCTATGTTTTTGTTTTTGTTTTTTCTAACCCGAATATTCTCATTTTTGAGCATCATTCTGGCATATAGGTATTCACAAAATTTTGAAGATAACTTCTTTTATATATGTTCACTTTGCTGAGAGGGTGAGACTTGGTAGCAATTGTAAAACTGCTCTTTGATTGGAAGTCTATTGGTTCTTGTTATGGAATTCACCTTTTTGCAAAGCAAGGATAAGGTTTTTACAAAAAATATTCTCCCCAACCATTGCAAAGCACAGAGCCTTATGTGTTGGGGACAAACCCTTTATATATATATGCACACACTTGACATAGAATTGTGAAATATTGGACAACCAATTAGGGTTGTCTTAGGTTGTATTTATGTCTAGAAGTATAATACACAGGTATTATAATTATATACTTAATGATACGCCTAATTTTATAAATTCCCATTAATGTTTTCTTTCAAGTGAGCCTTGGTAGCAATGGTAAGTTAGTCATTTTGTAACTGGAGGGTCATGGGTTTAAATTGTGGAAATATTCTCTTTGCGAAAAAGGGGAAGACTGCACGCAAATATGACCCTCATAAATTGATGGCCTAATGTACTAACACCCTTTTAACCTTCCCTCTCAAGCTAGAGCATACATTCAATGTGTTCTAAGCTTGTTATAAATAAAATTTAGGGTAAATTATGTGTAAACCTACTATGATTTGGGAAAAGGACAGCCTTTGTGGTTTGAATTAGGCATTCTAGGTTTTGATGGTTTGTTTTATCAAACATTTTATTCATCATTTCATCTAGAGACTAATATCATTGGTATATTTATTTCAAACTATGTTATTTTGGTACCACCATTGCTTATGGATGTGGATACCAAGATGTCATTGTTGGAAATAAGTCTACCATGATGCTAATTTCTGGGTTAACAAAATGTATGGATCGAAGATAAAACAGACTATAGGGACCTATAATACCAGATTAAAACCATAAAAAGTGTCCTAAAAAATGACCCATAACTACAAAGATCTATATGAAATAAACCCTAAAATTTACTCCAGCTCCTAAAACTTTGATGAGAAATTTAAAAGCTATTCTTGGGACTTCACTGGGCCAAGTCACAATTGAATTCAATATGTTTTTGTCTTTTCATGAAATACAAGATTGTAGGCGTTGTAGATTTCTGCTTGATGATCACACATTAACTCCTTAAGAGTATGTGTTTGGCTCCAAGCTTTGCAAGAATGTGTTTAATCATATCAACCCACTTGTGCTACGTGTCATGATTTTCTAGTTGGATTCAGCACTGGATTGGGCTACCATTGTATATATCTTGCCCTTAAGAATACAAAGTTACCGTCAAGAAAGATATATGGAGACCTTTTGTTCGATAGGGAACTTGCCCAGTTTGCATATATGTGTCCTTGAATTCGTTAATATTCTAGATCGCATTTAACTGCACTTTTAAGATCTCAAAATGCATACTAGTTCATCGCATTGACTTGTGTTGGCTGAATATAAAAAATGACTGTCAACACTAATGGCAGAAGTTATATCTGGTTTGTTAATAGTTAAATAGTTTAGCTTGTCAACTAGTTTCTGATATCAACTTGGATCACTTAATGGATGGCCTTTTATCTGCTATAAGATTAATATTGGATCCACAGGAGTATTAATGGACACCTAACATCTGTATCTTAGAGATCAATCAAGAATGTCTTTTTACTGAAAGAGCAATGCTAAGTTGGGATTTGGCAATCTTAATACTCAATAAATACTTTAAGGTTGTGTTTGGATAAGGTCATTTGACCCCATGTCGTTTGGAATTTGTAATTTCAAATCCTTTGTTTGGTTACATAATTGTTGGAAACATTTGAATTTGGCTCTAATTCCAGGGTGGATTTAGACCCAAGAAATAGAAGGATTTGAAATGACATCATATGCTGCAGGTTGAACTTGTCTGTAGGGTTGCTACAATGCTTCTGCAGTTGCATCATAACCAGCTGATTGCTACCGTGGCTGCTCGACCTGTTTTGACACTTCTGAAAGATGTTCTTCATTCCAGAGTCAAGGTAATCATTTTGCTCATAATTCTGCTTTTGGATTGTTTATTAAAAGGCCTTATTTATCTGAATGTTTGAGGTTGGGTTTGTCCTCAACCACACACCCATGAGGCAGTTTTCTTTGGTTTAATTATTCTTTAATTGGTTCCATAATCTTTAAGTTGAGGTAAAAATTCTCTCATATTGAGCCTAGTTTATGGTTGAACAGTATGAGTTTTACCCATTTTAATGCAAAGAATACAGATTATGGAATAAAGGATTATATCCTGATCATCTCAGTGATGTCAAATATATAGAAAATTTTGTATCAAATGTGAATTTGTAGAACTTTAGCTTTGAATAATATATCTCTTAGAAGGAAAACAATTTCTGGTATCTTTAATTTGGGTTGACAAGGATATTCTTTCTTTCACTACGGTGTTTTCCACAAAATCTCATACGCACAGATGTATGCATTTATAGCACAAATTGTATCATTAATGTTTTAGATATTGAACCCATTGTTAAAGCAAGGTTTGGAAGTCTTGTTCAGACATTGCTGTGTGACTTGGCTTCATGATGGTTTGAGTTCAAATTGTTTTGACATTTTTTTTTCTTGACACAATCGACCGAAAAATCATTTTGACATTACTGGACCAAAACTAGCTGTTTCCCAGGTCAATTTTTTAATTGGCATTGGAGCATCTGCAGCGGGCTCTGTGAAACCGAATTGAATGCATTCACTTTAAGGCAGAGTTTCGTTTTTTGGGAGTGATAGTGGAAAAGTTGACAGATATGTCACCCTTACTGCCAGTCTACCCACTCTACAGAACATACATGAGAATTTCACCTCATATGTCTCTGCATTCAATTCTTTTGAACCCATTGGATTCTTTCCCTCGTTCGAGAATCTCCTTTCTTCCACTCTGTCCCGAAAAGTATCTAGGACCAATTTAATCACATTTTCATGTTCCAATTGAACGTTTTCCATTTTTCTTTTTGATTATTCTCAAAGGAGAAGATTATTCTCTTGCTGACAACATAAGTTTTCAAAGTTGTTCAATTATCAAATTAGAAGCTTTTGTTCATTCTTCAGAGGGAAAGCACTAATCTAAAGAAAGAGATTTGTTCTGTTGTCTGTGTCGGGTTTGCCCGACGTGGGCATGCAAGAGGGGGGGGGGGGATTTTGCCCGATGCAGGCAACATAACAATTTTGTCTAAAGAAAATGTTGGTTAGCTTCATCATGTCAACATTCTTTTCTTGTTCTTATCTAATATCCTTTACAGAAAAATTTACTTAAATGATTCTATTGATATTTTCTTACTTCTCATGTCAGACTTGTTTCATTATTATTTTGTTTTCTGATCACTTGCACTCAGTTGCATCAAACTTCGACTGCTTGATGCTTCTCATTGCAACATTTGCTTGCAACGATAGTAAATTTTGAAAATCTGCAAATGCTCAGTTGATTGGATGAATAATATATTTCAGGAATGCAAAGACACTCTTGGTTTCAACCTTGCAGCGATGGATCATCTCAAGGTGAGTATGTTTATCAGTAATGTCGTTGGGCCATTGTTTTATCAATCGGGAGAACCTGAAACCCACTTCTTGTGCTTGACACCCCAGCAATTGATGGCTTTAAAGTCGGACATACTCTTCCGAGATGCAAAATCAAAGTTACTTGAGATACGATCATGGCATTCAAAGCGTTCTGAAGCGAGGACAGAGACCAAACAAGAAAGGAGGAAAAAGAAGAAACAAAAGAAGTCTAGCAGTGAACACGTCTGGTCTTAATAATAATCTGCAGTAACTGCAATTTCAATTAGAATACGGCCAGCAAAAAAGGTAAAATCACCCAACATCATCGATACAAGACACCATTTATGAGATCGGAGAAGATGGTTGGAAGCTTGTTAGACGGCAGGCATATGATCTTTGTGCTTGTTGCTAAGGAGAATGAATAGAAACGAAGAGAACTTGTCCTATTGTTTCCCCAGCCAGCTACCAAACATGTGCTAACGAGGTTAAGTTATTCTTCTACAAGGGTTGTTTGGTGTAATTATTATAGCTTTTAATATTATCCACACCCTCCCTTTACTTTTGAAGCCGACGAGACCCGACTGTTATACCAATTTTCGGGGTGAGGGAGTAGATGGTCCTGTACACAAATCTTATTCCTATCTGGCCAAATGCCAATAATATAATTTGACAGGTGAATGCGGGCGCAGGGTAAGCCCCCGAATTTTGAACGGAACGTTTAGTTTTGTACTACAAAAATAGGTTGATGCCTCTTTCTTTCTATTGCCATCGTAATTGTAATAGAAATTAGGTTAAAGATATTGCTTTTAGTTGAAATATATTTTCTACAGGCTTTCCGCTAAAACAACATTCTACCGGAGGGATGGAAAATGGAGAGAACTCCAAGGAGTTCTCCAATTTCCAAAAACAAAATTGGAGAACTTCTATATAACACATGGTATGTCTATTTTCCCTTATGATTACTTCACTAGCAGGTTTACAAGGTGTGACAGTTTTGATTACAAGCGACCAAAGCTTTTGGCGACCTTCTAATTCTTGACTGACAATGCAACAATGGAGGGTCTCAAAGCCGATGATGATAAGTGGTTGCCAAAAGGAGAGAGCACAAGGCTTATGGTAAATGCACTTAGTAATATGCCAAAAACAACTCTCGGCTCTCCACCTCTTTTCACAAATTGCTTGTTTAATGCATTTTAGAAACAAAACTTCGCTGTTCAGTTGGACCCATCAGCCCCCAAAAGACTATAGCATAGCAGCAACACGGAGCAACACTAGTTGTCGTAATGCCTAGGTTTGTGTACAAATTGTTGGCTTCAAATGCATTCAGATGCCATGCCAGATGAAGCAACAATGGAGTTTACATGACTGCCTGCTTTATTATTTTCCGACAATAACTATGAATGCATCCTGTGCCACAAATACAACAAAGTTGCATAGATAGAGGAACCTGTCCCATCCTTTGCTTTCAAATCTTGTCCGGATAGTTCCCTCAATATCGGTAAACAAGCTCCTTGTATGCTTCTTTATTTTCTGAGTAGTGTGCAATTTCCGCCTGCAAAATGACACACTGCGTTACCATCCCATCTACTTCAAGTTCAGATTAGAACGGTGCATATTTCAGACTTAAGCCTCAAGCTTTTTCCTTGATTTTACAACCCCCCTCTTAAAATCTTCTACTCTTTGTTGGGTCAGGAAGTCATAATAAACATCATACTAAAGAAAAACTTGGTCGGCAATACAGAAAACATGTTACTTACAAGGTTCTTATCATCGGCGCCCGTGCTCACTAGTTATGTACAAAGTTTAGTGTGCCCATTCTGGGTCCTTCTATGACTAGTTTACATCATTTTGAAAACGTGAAGCCAAAGTGTTAAATAGACATTAAGGTTGCTAAAATCTAAACCTTTCCCTCTTTGCTTGTCATACAAGAATTCAGAAAACTCATCCAATAAGTGCCTTAGTATATGTTATTTGGAGATGCTCTTCATTTAGTGAGATTATTATATAAGCAAATGCCTGAACCAAAATATATTATTGCTACGGGACCATGTACAATTACAGGGGAGATGTTCAATATCGATTCTTATAGTACTATTCGGAGAGTTGATAAACTAATTCCTGTGGATGTTTATTTGCCAGGCTGTCCACCTAAATCAGAAGCAATTATAGATGCTATAACAAAACTTCATAAGAAAATATCTTGTGAAATATATGACAATAGAATTAAGTTTCAACAGAGAATCGATGTTTTACTACCAATCATAAGTTTCATATTGGATGTAGTATGAATATTGGAAATTATGATCACGGATTACTTTATCAACCACCATCAACTTCAAAAATCTCCCATGAAATATTTTTCAAATACAAAAGTTTAGAACTCGTGGATGAGACAAAAAAGGCATAAATATAAAGCTTGAATTGTAGAGGAACACCTTAGAACCAAAGACTTTAAGCTTAGCTAAAACCAAATTAATGGAATGTAAGTTCATAAGAATAGAGACGTGGGGTGAGAGACTTGAAGATCAAGTTACAATTAGAGAATATCAATTCTGATATCTTGAATTAATTGTTCAAAAAGAATAAGAGGTATCACTCATAGAATCAAAATAGGACGGTTAAAGTGTAAAAGTGCATTCAGAGTTTTAAGTGATCATAAAATCCCTTTAAAACTAAAAATAAAGGGTATGTGCAGCCAGAAAATGCTGTTCATATGACCATCTTTACTATACAGCGCAAAATGCTGAGTAGTTAAGAACTAACATGTTGGCTATGAAGCTCTCAACGACACCGTTTAGCATTTAAAGGACTCGGGCAGGAGGGTCAGCAGCAACCACTGCCATGTGGCCGTGGAGGGTAGCTTGGCAACCGCCCGGGCGTCCTTTCACTCGATCATGCCAATTGTCTTGTCCTTGTGTGCAATTTGGATCGTCAATGCTGCCTTCTATCTGGTGCAATCCAAGCCTTTCAATTGCATCGTGCGACCCCTATTTATTTACTGTGCATCGAGATGTGTAAAATATCAGAGATTAAGAGAGAGGGTGAGTAGACGCTTAGGGGCTCGAGGGTTCTTTCTCATTTTGTTATTTCAGACTCTTTGGCTCCTTCTCAGTCTTCTCTCTCTGGTTCAATAGGGTAAGCCTTTGATCTTCCTCTTGTATATGTTTTGAGGCAATTTTGTTAGAAGAACCAGTCTGTGTATATAGTGGTTGTGAGACTTGTAAGCTGTAAGTATTGTAAATCCTATTTTACTCCGATAGTGCAATGAGGTCTCTTTTGCCGGAGCTCAACGTGGACGTAACCCTAATTGGGGTGAACCACGATAAATCTCTCTCGTGTTATTTTCGCTTTCCATCATTTTTATTTGTGTTTGTCTACTCTGTTGCTTTTGTCTTTCTGATTTCGGCTCTGTTGAATGGTCTAAAGGTTTTTCTCTTTTTTAGTGATTCAAAGTGTGCGTATGCGAATGTTTTGCTCTCTGTTTGCGCAACATAACATATGCAAAATTTGAGCATAACTGAAATGAAGATGTTAAATGGTATGAGTAACAAGACAAGTAAAGGCAAAATTAGAAAAGAGATTATTCATAATAAGGTTGAAATGATAGATTATTGAAGATAAAATGAACAAGAAGCAATTAATGTATTTGAGCATGCAAGAAGAAAAGTAATAGATCCACCTGTAAAGCAAATTAGATGAAACTCTATTAACTTTTAGCAAATGAGGTAGAGGAGGACCAAAGCAATATGGTGAGAAACCTTCAGACATAACATGGGATATAAGATGTGAGAGACACAACTGATGAAGACTAGAATTCACATTGCCGTCCCCTATGAGATTATTAAGAATTGTGATGATGCAGAGAGATACATCCCGAAGATATGTTATCATAAGTATAATAACCAAAAAGGATCTTGTAGTCAATAAAAGTAATGAAAAAGTAAATTTTGTCACTGATACTTTCAGACTAGTACTTTTTCATTATTTTAATTGTGCATATAATTGCTAAATTAAAGTTTTGGGGTACTTGTTAAAGTATTAAATGTGCTGAATACTCATGTAGTACTGAAAAGCCACCTCTGACTTTAAACTTTTGGGGAGTAGGGGATGGCAGATAGGGGAGTTGGTTGGCTCATGAAATTGAGAATAAAATATGAGATCCAGAGAAAATGTTAGTCAACATCAGTGTTATGCCTTTTTTCTTTCTGGTTTAATTCATTACTGACACAACTTCAAGTTATATGGAACATACCTTCCGTATGCCTCTTATAGCAACCAAAAGCTTTTCGCCCATCAGATCTTTGAAGACAGTGTCTTTTTCAAGAGCTTCTACAGATTCTGAAAGAGACTTTGGCAATCTTAGAAGTTCTGAGTCAAGGTTAAAAGGGTTTTCATCTGCCATTTAGAAAATATTGTTAAAATGTCAGATAGCACCATGCTTTTCTTCAACATGCAGAAATTACACACATATACAATATTCTCCATCACCTTTACTACAATAACAACAATTACAAGCTCGAATCCAGTAAGTGGATTCAAAATAATTTAATAAAATTTAAATACCAAATATGGAAAGTGAAAATAGAAAGTAAAAATAAAAAAAAAAAAAAAAAAAAACCCATGCAATGCTGGTTGAGGAGTTGGTCCAAACAACATAAATACATATATATATTTTTAAATATGTATGAGGTCCA
This sequence comes from Diospyros kaki, assembly GCA_036245055.1. Classification (NCBI taxonomy): domain Eukaryota; kingdom Viridiplantae; phylum Streptophyta; class Magnoliopsida; order Ericales; family Ebenaceae; genus Diospyros; species Diospyros kaki. The sequence continues at coordinate 41,059,609 of BSEG01000009.1, forward strand.
TAGTGACACATTAAAGAGACATTAACCTTCAGGGGGGAAAATCTATGGAGCAGTTCACTTCTGTACTAAATTCTGGGCAGGAACTTGTGTCCTGGTTTATATAACTATGATATTCAAGATGTCAAAACTATGATCAAAACAAATTAGTCTTTTTGACTACAACTGGAAGTTAAATTTTAAATTTGGTTTCTCCAGCAACTCCTAAATAGTGCTCCTAAATAGTGCAAGATGGACAGCAAGCAAATTTTTGTGATTTCAAAAAATTGCAAAGACAAGAAACAAAGCATAGAACTAGAATTACCAAAATGCTTTTTGAAATACCAGTTACTACAAGATGATAAAATCATACCAATGGGTTTTGGCAGACTAAGATGTCTGCGTAGACCATCAATCCCAGCAGCAATTATAGAAGCCAGCCCTAGGTATGGATTCGCACACCCATCAAATGCTTTAATCTCAAAGTTGCTCACAACACCACCTGGTACTCCAGGTGGACATGCAGTTCTTAACGGAGCTTCTCTGTTCTCTTTTCCCCAGCACTGGTATGCTCCACTCCATGTGTTGGGTTTTATGCGATCATAACTACAGATCAATAGCAGTTAAACAGGAGAAATTAGAGGCAAACTATACTACTTGAGTATTTACAAATTCAATAAACACCCATCCCAACACACACATCCCCAAATTTCTTCCGTGGCTTCAACCAATCCACTAAAACATCAAATCCAGAGGCTTTGGATGAATATAATTTTATTTCTGATATCATGGAACTGATCAGTAAGTCATATATACTTTTGATCCTTCGAACTATATTACATGTAAACGAAATATGAAAAAAAAAGAAAAAAAAATACATATTGTAGGATTTGATACAAACAACGTAAATGGAGGGTGAAAAATATTATTGCTACTCATTGATTGCATAACTAGACCCTTCTCTTATAGGGTTGGGAAATCTGTACATTTAGGAATATACCAAAAATAAACAGATTATACAATCAAGAATATTTACAAGATACAATAGGATCTTTCTAAAAATGAGGATATGATTAAGGATTGAGGATATGATCAGATCCTGCAAGATACGAAAGCTTTCTGAATTTAGGAAGATCTTGTAGGATTGCATAATACTCGACTATTTTGAGAAGATAGTTGAGTATCCCATGATAGTTGACTCTTGTACTCGAGTATCTATCTTCCTCGAGTACTATCCTGTAAATACTTGAAGATATACTTGATTATCCAACACTCCCCTTCAAGATGGCTTGTGAATATCTTCCATGCCTATCTTGGCAATAATCCCATGGAAAGTTGTGCTGGTTAGGGCTTTAGTAAAGACATCCGCAAGCTGATTCTTTGATTGAACAAAAGGGATGCGTAGCTGCCCTGTAGTGAGTTTCTCCTTGATGAAATGTCTATCTATCTCAATATGCTTGGTCCTATTGTGCTGAATAGGATTGTTGGCAATACTTATTTTTGTTTTGTTGTCATAGTACAACATGATAGGCATGTCATTGATCAGTCCAAGTTCTTCCAGTACTTTCCTTATCCATAAGAGTTCACACACTCCTAGGGCCATGGTTTTGTATTCAACTTCTGCACTTGATCTGTCAATTACATTATGTTTCTCACATCTCCATGAGACCAGATTTCCTCCAACGAAGGTGCAATATCTAGATGTGGACAACCTATCATCAAGGGATCCTGCCCGATCAACATCAGTAAAACCTTCAATATTAAAATGCCCTTTATTTGAGAACAATATATCTTTCCCTAGCGTGGTTTTCAGGTACCTTAGGATCCTATAGACTGCTTCCATGTGAATATCCTTAGGTCTATGCATAAATTGGCTCAGAACTCTGTAAGCATAGACAATGTCTGGTCTGATATGAGATAGATAAGTTTCCTCACTAATCTCTGATATCAACCTTGATTCGCTTTATCTCCTTCTGCAGTTTTCCGTCTACGGTTTACATCCCAACGTCCTTGTTTCCTTTAGCAGATCTAAGACATACTTCTTTTGGATATGAGATTCATTTATTTGATCCTGCAACCTCTATATCAAGAAAGTACTTTAATTTTCCAAGGTTCTTAATCTCAAATTCTGTTCTTAGATATGCTTTTAGCCTTTCAACTTTGTTTGGATCATTTCCAATTACAACAATGTCATCCACATTAACAACAAGAACTGTTACCTTACCTCCTTTGTTTTTGAGGAACATGGTGTGATCTGCATTGTTGTGATGGAAACCAAATGTTGAAACAGCCTTACTGAATCTCTCGAACCAGGCACTGGGAGACTGTTTGAGACCATATAAGGCCTTTCGAAGCTTACATACCTTTCCTATGGTTGAAATATTGGCAAATCCTAGATGTATCTCCATGTAAACTTCTTCTTCCAAGTCTCCATTTAGGAAAGCATTCTTGACATATCTAACTGATATAACTCCCAATCCAAGGTAGCTGCACATGATAGAAGTGTCCAGATAGTGTTCATCTTTGCCATTGGGGCAAATGTCTCCTCATAATTAATGCCGTAAATTTGGATAAATCCCTTCGAAACCACTCTTACCTTTAATCTTTCTACTTGTCCATCTGCATTATATTTAATAGTGAAAGCCCACCTACAACCAACAGTTTTCTTTCCTTTTGGTAGAGTGGTCAACTCCTAGGTTTTGTTCTATTTGAGAGCAATCATCTCTTCCAGCATTGCTTGTTTCCATTGTGGATCTTCAATTGCTTGTCTTCAACTAGATGGAACTACTGTAGAATCTATACGAGATAGGAAGGTTTTGTATGGGGTGGAGTGGACAGAAAATCATAGGCACCGTGATTGGATATAGGATGATTTGTGCATTTTTAGATTCCTTTCCTACAGGCTATAGGGAGATGTAAGTCAAAATCAAGATTAGAAGTAGGAATTAGCGAGTTACCTGTGTTGCTATCAGGATCTGTTGAAGCCGAGATGTCCTCTTAGCTAGGTAGATCATTGAGATTGGCCTTGCATTTGCAAAAGTAAATTCTCAAGTTACCAGACTCTGTTGTTGCAAGTACTCGAGTACTCACGTCCTCAGCCAGTTGAATATCTTTTGGCAATAATCAAGTATCTTCTTTTGGTACTCAAGTATCACCTTCTAGTAGTCTAGTATCTTCTTTTGGTACTTGAGTATCAACCTCCAGTAGTCGAGTATCTTCTTCTAATAGTTGAGTATTACTTGTAGTACTGTCTGCAACATTTGTTCCAATGGAAAAAAAAATATGTTAGGTTTTGTCTCCCCCTTAGTTGCTTGTCTCACATAGGTATCACGGGGGAGGGAAAAAGGTAGAGAGCCAAAGTAAGGAGTAGTCTTATGAAAGGTAACATCAAGACTGACAAAGGTCCGACGAGTGGGAGGATGGTAACATTTGTAGCCCTTCTGGGTGGCAGAGTAACCAATGAAAACACACCGTTAGGCACAAGGGTCTAATTTGGCGAGATGGGGAGAATGGTTACAAACAAAACAAGTACAACCAAATACTTTAGGTGGAATGGGGTAGGATGAGGAACCGAGAAGGTCTAAAGGCGCTTTAAAATCAAGTGTCTGTAAGGGCATCCCATTGACGAGATAAACAGCTATAAGAACAACATCTCCCCAATAAGGATTGGGTACCTGCATAGTAAATAGGAAGGAGCGAGCAACTTCTAGTAGATGTCGATTTTTTCTCTCAGCCACTCCATTCTAAGCTGGGGTATCCACACTACTAGTCTAATGAATGATGCTTTTGTCCCCTAAGAAATCCTAAAAACCTTTTTCCTTGTATTCCAACTCATTGTTACTCCTTAATACTTGGATTTTGGCATTAAACTGAGTGGACACCATGTGATAGAATGTTTGAAAACAGGTGCTGACTTCACTCTTAGATGTCATTAAGTATAGCCACATTATCCGACTATAGAAATTAATGAAATTGAGGAACTGCAATTTAGCTAAATCAGGAAATAATTTGCCAAGAACTGTAAAAGAAGGATGCCCCAACTGGTGATGCCATTGAATGATTTCTCGATGGGCACTGCTAGTAAAAGCTGTAGGCATGGCTTGAGCAGTTGCTTGGGGAACTTTCTCCAACATGTATAGGCCATCTCTCAGTCTACCATAGCCAATTGTTCTCCCGGTGTTCAAGTCTTGGAAAACATAGTAGGTCGGGAAGAAAATGGCCTTAACAGTTGAGATCATGAGTGAGAGAGCTAACTGAAAGTAGGTTGTTGGCAAAGTTAGGAACATGTAAAATAGAGGAAAGCTTTGAAGGAGTGCAGTGTACAGACCGTTTGCCAACAATAGGAGAGTGTGTGCCATTTGCTATTTTATCTTTATTGTTGCCAGAACAAGGGTAGTATAATGTATAGAGTGAGGCTAAAGCTGTCATGTGTGCAGATGATTATCCACATTCAACAACATTGAATGTAGATGAGAGAGGCTTACTAGGTTGGGCAAAATGAGAGGAGTGCATAGTAGGGGACGATGAGGCAACAAATGGTTCCACCTTAACCTTAGACATAAGCTGTTGAAGAAAGGTCACTTCTTCACGAGTTAAAGTGGCTGCTCTTGATTCACCTTTTGAGTCAGCCTTTGCAGGAACAATGGAAACAACTTCTAATATGTGAGCCTAAGCACGTCTATAATTTCTTTGACCCTTTCCTTTGGTTGGTTTTCCATGTAGAAACCAACAAGTCTCCTTGGTATGCCTGGCTTTACAGCAATACTCACACCTCACTTGTTCCTTAGTAGAACCAGGGAATCTTTCACTAGATGGTTTTACAGTCATAGACCTATTGTTTGTAGCGGTAGGTGCAAGCATGACATGTTTGCAGCTTTCTTCCTGCTGAATGTAGGAGTAAGACTGCTTCAGGGAAGGGAATGGATCTTTATCGAGGATTTGGACCTTGACTAGATCATATTCCACATTAAGTCTGGCCACGAAATCAAAGACTCTCTGTCATGTACTGTGGGGTATAAGGGTGATTTTGTAATAAAATGTAAGTGAGGGACGAGTTAGGCAAGAGTTAGTTAGCTGCTGAGGGAGTAGTACAAAGTTTGTTGCTGCTATTCAAACTTGTACATTCCCTATAGCTGTAATCTGTTACAGCTTGTGAGAGAGAATCCCAGCTATATAAGGATTCTCTCCCTTTCGTTAGTGGCATTGAGAAATATTATCACTATTCCATTGAATTCTCTCTCTCTACTTCCTTACTCCTCCCTTATTCTTTCTGTTTTCTCCCTTCCACTCTCTAAATTCCTAAGTCAGTCCCTCGGGACCTGACACTCTCCTTCTCCATCAACTTCTGGATCTTTGCAGCATCACTAGGGCCCTCAGCCTGGAAATCTTGGTAGTAATCAAGCTCTTGCCACAAGCTGCTCAACTCAGCATAGTATTGAGCAACAGTTAATTCTCCTTGTTTGATCTCATGAATTTTCTTTCGGATTTCATAGATTTGGGCATTATTTTTGCTGAAATTATGCTCAATTAAGGCTGATCTTTAGGATCAGTGTTTTATGTAAATATTATGTAAATATAGAAAGGCAATAATGTAAATTAGGATGGTAGGATGCTGTCAATTATTTCTTTCCTTCTTTGCTAATAATCATCTCCTTAAAAGGGGATATTGTACACATTCATTATTATTCAATCAAGACATTGTCTTTGATAATTTCTAAGTTGGTATCAGAGAAGGATTACATCACAGCCTTACACTGTGAAAAACCCTAGGCAGCCTTTTAATCACATCCTTCCATTTCTTGTGAAACCCTCGCTGCCTCTTTCTCCATCAGATCCGATACCCATCAGCATACAACCATCCCTAGCCGACGTCATCGGCATCACCAACCGTTGCTGCTATCAGCCACCCTAGCTACCGCCGACCTCAGGTCTGATACCCATCAACGCGACCGGTTCAGAAGCCATCGGTCTTCCATAGCCACTGGTCGCGCATAACCAGTAGTCGCGCATAGCCAGTGGTCGCGCATAGCCATCGGTTTTACACAACCACTAGTCGCGCATAGCCATCGGTCCTCCATAGCCAGTGGTCGCGCATAGCCATCGGTCTTCCATAGCCATAGGTCGCGGCCTCTTCAGAGCTTATCAACGCGGCTGGTTCTTACGACTTTGACCGTTGTCTACCGCCACACCTAGCGCGGCCGTTTTCAGTCGCCATCCGACCACCAGTCACCCCAACCCAAAGTCGCTGCTGCTTTCTAGTGTTGCTGTTGTCGCTGCTGCATCCTCACTGCTGCATCCCAGGTTTTTTCTGCTTCCAACGAGTTTAGTTATGTCAGAAGTTACATCTGAATCCATCCCAACTCCTGCTGTTGCCATCCAGACCAGAATTTCAGCAACCCACTCTGTTTAAATCACCACCATTTGTTTAAATGGTGAAAATTTTCTTCACTGGTCTCAATCTATCCGGATGTATATTCGCGGGCAAGGGAAAATTGGCTACATCATAGGAGAGAAAAAAGAACCTGCAGCAGCTGATCCATTGCACCCTATTTGGGACGCTGAAAACTCCATGGTAATGACATGGCTGGTCAATTCCATGGATGAAGATATCGGTTCCAATTATATGTGCTATCCTACTGCAAAGGAGTTGTGGGATAATGTAAATCAAATGTACTCAGACCTGGGGAACCAATCTCAGATTTTTGAATTGACTCTGAAACTGGGCGAAGTCCGACAAGGAGATGATTCTGTCACTAAGTACTTTCACTCTTTGAAGCGATTGTGGCAAGATCTTGATCTCTTCAACACGTATGAGTGGAAATCTACGGATGATTGCAACCACCACAAAAAACTAGTTGAAGATAGCCGTATTTACAAGTTTCTTGTTGGTCTCAATATCGACTTCGATGAAGTGCGTGGAAGGATTATTGGCCGATCTCCCCTTCCCCCTATTGGTGATGTCTTTGCTGAAGTTAGAAGAGAAGAAAGTCGAAGGAGTGTCATGCTAGGCAAAAAGACCGCTGGTGAGTCCCTTGAAAATTCTGCCCTAATTACTGTCTACAAGGCTAACAATTATCAACGTCAGAGCAATGTGCGACCTCGAGTCTGGTGTGACCATTGCAACAAGCCATGCCATACTCGTGAGACTTGCTAGAAACTTCATGGCAAACCGACTAATTGGAAGAGCAGTAAGCACGGAGAAAAGAGCCATCGTGGGGTCCCTACTGCCAATGAGGTTGATACTGGTCCCTTTAACAAAGAGCAAATTGATCAACTCTTGCAGCTGTTAAAATCCAATTCCTCATCTGGTATTCCTAGTGTTTCCTTGGCACACACAGGTAGAAAACCTAATGCCCTTTCTTGTCTTCATTTCTCTCCATGGGTTATTGATTCCGGAGCCTCCGATCATATGACTAGTTCTTCTCTTTTTTTAACACCTATTCTCCTTGCTCTGGCAATAAAAAAATCAGAATCGCTGATGGTAGTTTTTCCGCCATTGCAGGCAAGGGGCTTATTAAACTGACTGAGACTATTAATCTCACTTCTGTCCTTCATGTTCCCAACTTAGCCTGGAATCTTTTGTTTGTTAGTAAATTGTGCAAAGATTCTAATTGTTGTGTTACTTTCTTTGACTCTCATTGTGAATTTCAGGACCAGACCTTGGGGACGATGATTGGGCGTGCTAGGATGATTGAAGGTCTTTACTACTTTGCTGATATCTCTGTTGGTAATAAAAACGCTCAGGGCTTTAGTAGTACTAGTTCAATTCCTGTTCCAGACACAATTATGCTATGGCATCTTAGACTTGGTCATCCTAGTTTTACCTATTTGAAACATTTATTTCCTGATTTGTTTAAAGGAATAGATTCTTCATTTTTTCAATGTGACAGTTGCATCTTGGCAAAAAATCATCGTTCTACATACTTACCAAGACCTTACCAAGCGTCCAAACCTTTTTATATCATTCATAGTGATGTTTGGGGTTCATCTAAAATTTCTACGCTTTTTGGAAAACATTGGTATGTTACCTTTATTGATGATCATACACGCTTGTGTTGGATTTATTTGATGCAAAAAAAATCTGACGTGGAATTCTTATTCAAAAATTTTTACACTATGATTGAAAATCAATTTCAAACCAAAATTGGTATTTTACACTTTGACAATGGCACCGAGTATTTTAACGAACACTTGGGGGATTTTTTGAAAACAAAAGGTATTCACCACACCTCTACTTGTCGGAATACTCCTCAACAAAATGGCATTGCTGAACGTAAGAATAGACATTTACTTGAAGTCGCACGTGCCATAATGTTTTCTATGCATATTTCAAAATATATATGGGGTGACGCTATTTTGACGGTGTCCTATTTGATAAACAGGATGCCTACTAAAGTATTAAAGTACAAAACACCTCTTGAGTGCTTGAAAGAAGTTTTTCCCAACACTCGGTTACATTCGGATCTTCCTATCAAAGTTTTTGGATGTACTGTGTATGTTCATATACCTCATCAATTTCGTTCCAAACTTGACCCTAGGGCTGTCAAATGTGTTTTTTTGGATTATGCCTCACATAAAAAAAGCTATAAGTGTTATGATCCTTACACCAAAAAATTCTTTATTAGTATGGATGTTTCTTTTTTTGAAAAACAGCCCTATTTTACCCAAAATTCTCTTCAGGGGGAGAAACATGGAGTTGAAGATAATTTTTGGGATGTCTCTATCCCACTTCCAAACACAATTTGTCCTACTCAAGAACCACATGGTTCTAATAATGGTCACTTAGGAGATTCTAGTTCTAGTTCTTTGGTGCCCAGTGAAAGGGTTTCTAGTGCAGGGGGAGAAGTACTACAGACTGATCATCATAATCTAAATTCTGAGCTTCAGGTTTATACTAGACTGAGATTTCATCAAAGGAACAAAGACCTGAATATCAACTCTGCACAAAATCAAAACCCGAGCAATGGCACTGTAAGTTCAAGAAATCCCATTTCAACTTCTAGTTTACTTCCGTCAACTGTGCCCAATAGTTCCCCAGTTGATTCTCTACCTACTATTCCTGACCTTGATGTTCCTATAGCCATTCGGAAAAGTGTCAGAAGTTGCACTAAACATTCTATTGCTAAATATCTCTCTTACCATAGACTATCAAAAAATCATAAAGCTTTCACATCTAGGATTTCACACTTGTTTGTTCCAAGGAATATACAGGAAGCTTTGGATGATCCGAATTGAAAATTAGCAGTCATAAAGGAGATGAATGCTCTAAGGCGAAGTGGCACCTGGGAGATGGTTTATTTGCCCAAAAGCAAGAAAATAGTAGGGTGTAAATGGGTGTTTACAATAAAGTGTAAGGCTGATGGGAGTGTTGATAGGTATAAAGCCAGACTTGTGGCTAAGGGCTTCACCCAGACTTATGGAATTGACTACCAGGAGACATTTGCTCCTGTTGCTAAAATAAACTCCATCAGAGTCCTATTGTCTCTTGCAGTAAATTCAGATTGGCCTCTACACCAGCTTGATGTCAAAAATGCATTTCTTAATGGTGATCTTGAAGAGGAGGTCTTCATGAGTTTGCCTCCGGGATTCGAAAAGAAACTTGAGAGTGACAAAGTATGTAGGCTAAAGAAATCCTTGTATGGTCTTAAACAGTCACCAAGAGCATGGTTTGAACGCTTTGGAAAGGCAGTTACCAGTTATGGCTTCCTTCAAAGTCAGGCAGATCACACTATATTTTATAAACACTCAAAAGATGGTAAAGTTGCAATTTTGATTGTTTATGTTGATGACATTATTTTAACTGGTGATGATGAGACAGAGTTAGCAGCCCTTAAGCAGAAACTTGCGAAGGAGTTCCAGATTAAGGATCTGGGAATTTTAAAATACTTTCTTGGAATGGAGTTTGCAAGATCCAAAGAAGGTATTTTTATTAATAAGAGAAAATATGTTCTTGATCTTCTTGGAGAAACAGGTTTACTCGGTTGCAGGACGTCGGAGACTCCCATTGAGCCTAATGTGAAACTACAGGCTGCTAAAGTTGACGAAGTGAAGGATAGAGAACAATATCAGAGACTTGTGGGCAGGTTAATCTACTTGTCTCATACGAGGCCAGATATTGCTTTTGCAGTTAGTATGGCAAGTCAGTTTATGCACTCACAAGGGCCAGAGCATTTCGAGGTGGTCTATAGAATCCTAAGATATCTAAAAATGACACCTGGCAAAGGGTTACTGTTCAAGAAACATGGTCACCTACAAGTTGAGATCTACACTGATGCAGATTGGGCAGGAAGTGTTGATGATAGGAGATCCACTTCGGGCTACTGTTCTTTTGTTGGGGGTAATCTAGTCACCTGGCGAAGCAAAAAACAAAATGTTGTGGCTAGAAGTAGTGCAGAAGCAGAATTTAGAGCTGTTGCCCATGGAATTTGTGAGGGAATGTGGATCAAACAAATACTTGAAGAACTGAAGTTTTCTCATTCAGTACCTATAAAGGTCTACTGTGACAACAATGCTGCCATCTCTATAGCTCATAACCCAGTGTTGCATGATCGTACAAAACATATAGAGGTGGACAAACATTTCATCAAGGAGAAGATCGATGGTGGGATAATATGCATGCCATACCTTCCAACAACCGAACAAATTGCTGATGTTCTAACTAAGGGTCTTCACAAGAAGCAGTTTGATAAACTTATTGGCAAGCTGGCTATGGAAGATATCTACAAACCAGCTTGAGGGGGAGTGCTGAAATTATGCTCAATTAAGGTTGATCTCTAGGATCAGTGTTTTATGTAAATATTATGTAAATATAGAAAGGCAATAATGTAAATTAGGATGGTAGGATGTTGTCAATTATTTCTTTCATTCTTTGTGTGGATAATTAAGCTAAAATCCAGAAGGTTTATCCTCAAGTTGAAATCAAGATAATGCTCCTATTATTTCGGTCTTCTCAAATCCGGAAATAAGGCCTAATATCTTTCCTTTATTTTAACTTATTTTGTTTTTCCAGTTTCTAGATTATCTATAAGTTTAAACTAATTATGTATTGTAGATAAGTTAGACTTGTATAATAGGTAGGATTCTTATCTCCAATCCTTGTATAAATAAATTCAATCAATGAAACTGAAGATGTACTCTTTTTCAATTAATTCTTCATGGTATCAGAGCCATTCTCTGGCCAAAGAATATTCTGATAATCCTCCTTCCGTTCTTTATTCCAAAAGCGTGTCATCGATTTCTAGTTCATCTCTCGCCTACTTACCAACATGGCCGGCAAGAGTGCTCAGCCATCAGAAATCGTCCCTTTACCCACCAACAATCAAGTTCCCATTGACAATCATATGTTCACTGTTACTGGACATAAATTGAATGGGCAAAATTACCTACAATGGTCTCAATCCGTCTTGATGTTTATACGAGGGAAAGGAAAAGATGATTACTTGACCGGGGCGACAACCAAACCAGCAGAGGAAGATTCTACATATCGAAGTTGGCAAGCCGAGAATAACATGGTAATGTCTTGGCTCATTAATTCTATGGTCAATGATATAGGAGAAAATTTTCTATTATATGATACAGCCCAAGAGATTTGGGAGGCTGCTAGAGAGGCTTACTCACATGTTGAAAACACCTCTGAACTATTTGAGATTGAAAGCTTACTTGATGATCTCAAACAAGGTGAATCACATGTGACTCAATATTTCAGTTCTTTGAATAAATATTGGCTGCAACTAGATAAGTTTGATAACATAGAATGGAAGTGCACAGAAGATTCTGCAAAATACAAGAAGATTGTTGAACAAAAGAGGCTGTATAAGTTCTTAATGGGCTTGAATAAGAATCTAGATGGTGTTAGAGGAAGGATACTCGGTACAAAACCACTCCTTAATCTCCGAGAAGCGTTTTCCGAGGTTCGAAGGGAAGAAAGCCGGCTGAAAATCATGCTTAAGCCAACAGCATCAAATCTGGAACACTCGGCTTTAGTAACCAGAGGCACTTCATCACAGAATTTCAAACCGAGGAAGGGCCGACCATGGTGTGATCACTGCCATAAAACAGGACACACCAAGGATACCTGTTGGGAGATACACGGAAAACCTGCTGATTGGAAGCCAGCTCATGAGAGAAGAAGTAAGGGCAACCTTGTGTCCATAGAAGAGACCACTACAGTTGCAGTACCAACACCATTCAGCAAGGAACAAATGGAGTGGCTGAAGTCTATGTTTGAGAAGACTCAACCTAATCAGCCCTCAACCATAGCATCTGGATCCATAGCCCATAAAGGTACTTTCTTACATGCGTTTGCCTCTAAAAGAGATTTATCTACTGTTTGGGTAATTGATTCAGGAGCCTCAGATCACATGACGGGACAAATCAGTTTGTTATCCGATTTCCAGCCATGTGACAAGAACTGGACTGTTAGGGTAGCAGATGGCTCTCTATCCAATGTTGTGGGAACTGGAACTGCTACTATCTCCAAGGATATTGTGCTGAAATCGGTTCTTTTAGTACCTAATCTAGATTGCAACCTATTATCCATCAGTAAATTAACATCTGATATAGATTGTATTGCCAAATTCTCAAAGAATGTATGTGAATTTCAGGAGCGGACTTCGGGGAAGATGATTGGCAGTGCTGAAGAAGGATTGGGGCTCTATTTCCTTGCTAAGACCAACTCCGAAGACAACCAAGTTCAATACAACACCTATTCGGTTATACCTTCAGTTTGTTTCTCAAATTCGACCACCAATCATAATGATGCAATTATGTTATGGCATTATAGATTAGGACATCCAAACTTTGTTTACCTTAGGAAATTATTTCCAGCATTGTTTAGGAATCAAAATTCACAACAAATACATTGTGAAATCTGTCAATATTCTAAGCATGTGAGAAATAATTATCCTAGTCAAAGTTATTCTCCTTCACATCCTTTCTCTATGATCCATAGTGATGTATGGGGACCTTCTAGAGTTAAAAACATAACTGGTTCCCGTTGGTTTGTTTCATTTATTGATGACCATACCCGGCTTACATGGGTATTTCTTATGAAAGAAAAATCAGAAGTGGGTTCCATTTTTCAATCGTTTCATTCTATGGTTGAAAGACAATTTAATACCAAAATTCAAATCCTTAGAACCGATAATGCCAAGGAATATTTTTCTTCAATCCTTGGTTCCTATCTTTCAAACAATGGCATTATACATCAAAGTTCTTGTGTGGATACACCCCAACAAAATGGTGTAGCCGAAAGGAAAAACCGGCATATCTTAGAAGTGGCTCGTTCTTTGCTATTTTCTACAAATGTCCCTAAACATTTTTGGGGTGAAGCTATTCTCACAGCCACCTATCTCATTAACCGATTACCCTCTCGAACTTTAAATCATCATACTCCGAGTCAAATTCTTTTCAAATTCTATCCTCACACTCGGCTGCTATCTCATATCCCTCTCAAAATCTTTGGATGTACTGTTTTTGTGCATGTACACCAGCAATTCCGAAGCAAACTTGACCCTAAATCCCTTAAATGTATTTTCATTGGCTATTCTCCTCATCAAAAAGGTTACAAGTGCTATTTTCCCGAGCATAAACGTATTTTTAACTCCATGGATGTAACCTTTTTTGAACATCAACCTTATTATCCCAAAATTGACATTCAGGGGGAGAATCATCTCTACAACTCTCAAGAATATCAGTTTTGGGAAACTCTTCCTATGCAGCTTCCTAGTCCTATGCAGCAACAGCCTATGCAGCAGCAAACTTTGCAATCACAGCCTATGCAGCAGCAAACTTTGCAATCTGCTGCACCCATACATCCAGCTCCTCTTACAAATTCCCTTAGTCCTCAGCCTCCTATCACCAAAGATTTTCAGGTCTACTCTAGGAGGAAGTCCCAACAGGAGAAAGAGCACCAATCCTGCAATCGGCCCGACCAAGAAACTAGCCCCAATTCCTCTCCAAGGGACAGTGACAGTGGAAATAATCTTGGGGACAGTTTGGATAGTGCAGCAACTGATGAGACTGATTGGCCCATTGCCTTACGGAAGGGCGTAAGATCTTGCACTCAGCACCCAATACACAACTATATATCCTATAAGGATCTGTCATCAAAGTTTTGTGTGTTTTTATCAAATTTGAATAAGATGCAGGTGCCAAATACAATTACAGAAGCCTTCCAACAGCCACAATGGAAACAGGCTGTTCTTGATGAAATGAATGCTTTGGAGAAAAATGGAACATGGGAGATAACATCTCTACCCCCTGGAAAACAACCTGTCGGCTGCAAGTGGATTTTTACAGTAAAGTATAAGGAAAATGGGCAGATTGACCGATTCAAAGCTAGACTTGTAGCAAAGGGGTTCACTCAATCATATGGTATTGATTACCAAGAAACGTTTGCTCCCGTGGCAAAGTTAAATACCATCCGAATCCTATTGTCTCTAGCTGCAAATTTAGATTGGCCTCTTCACCAACTAGATGTGAAGAATGCATTTCTAAATGGAACTCTAGAAGAAGAAGTCTACATGGAAATTCCTCAGGGTTTTGAATCCAATTATACAAGAAACAAGGTATGTAAACTCAAACGATCTCTCTACGGACTCAAACAATCACCTAGAGCTTGGTTTGAGAGATTTACAAAGGCAGTCAAACAACAAGGGTACAATCAAAGTCAAGCTGATCACACTCTGTTTATCAAACATACTATGGGAGGTAAATTATCCATTCTTATAGTATATGTGGATGATATTATTGTTACAGGAAATAACCAGCTAGAAATAAACAACCTCAAAGGTATGCTTGCAAAGGAATTTGAAATCAAAGATCTCGGAAATCTAAGATACTTCTTGGGTATGGAGGTTGCAAGATCAAAAGAAGGCATCTCTGTATCCCAAAGAAAGTATACTCTAGACCTTCTAAAAGAAACTGGAATGTTGGGTTGCAAACCGGCTGATTCACCTATGGATCCAACTACAAAGTTAGATTTTGGCAAGGAAAGTGCACCAGTTGACAAAGGAAGGTATCAAAGATTGGTGGGAAAGTTAATATACTTATCCCACACACGGCCTGATATAAGCTTCCCAGTAAGTTGTGTTAGCCAATTTATGAATGATCCTAGAGAAGTACATATGAATGCTGTCTATCGCATCTTAAAGTTCCTAAAATTGACTCCGGGCAAAGGCTTGATGTTCCGGAAAACAAATAATCGAGGAATAGAAGTGTATAGTGATGCTGATTGGGCTGGCTCTGTTTGTGACAGGAGGTCAACATCTGGCTATTGTTCCTTTGTTTGGGGGAATTTAGTTACTTGGCGTAGCAAAAAACAGTCCGTGGTCGCAAGAAGTAGTGCAGAGGCTGAATTTCGAGCTATGGCTCAAGGGTTTTGTGAAGGAATATGGTTGAGAAGATTGTTTCAAGAACTTCAAGTGGCTATCCCTAAACCTGTTCAAGTTCTATGTGATAACCAATCTGCAATCAGCATTGCTAAGAACCCAGTCCATCATGATCGAACAAAACATGTTGAAATAGATCGGCATTTTATTAAAGAAAAGTTGGAAGAAGACATGTTTCAGCTGGTATATACTCCCACTACAAATCAAGTTGCTGATATACTAACTAAAGCTTTACCGAGAAGAATCTTTGATGGAATGAGCTCCAAGCTTGGAATGAACAACATCTTTCAGCCCAAGCTTGAGGGGGAGTGTGGATAATTAAGCTAAAATCCAGAAGGTTTATCCTCAAGTTGAAATCAAGATAATGCTCCTATTATTTCGGTCTTCTCAAATCCGGAAATAAGGCCTAATATCTTTCCTTTATTTTAACTTATTTTGTTTTTCCAGTTTCTAGATTATCTATAAGTTTAAACTAATTATGTATTGTAGATAAGTTAGACTTGTATAATAGGTAGGATTCTTATCTCCAATCCTTGTATAAATAAATTCAATCAATGAAACTGAAGATGTACTCTTTTTCAATTAATTCTTCACTTTGCTAATAATCATCTCCTTAAAAGGGGATATTGTACACATTCATTATTATTCAGTCAAGACATTGTCTTTGATAATTTCTAAGTATTTTTGACTTGTGAGTATGTTTGGGGTACTGCACTCCATATTTTCCAAGCTGTGTTGAGTAGTAAATACCCTTTTGCTATGCTTGGTTGCATAGAATTTAGCAGCCAAGACATAACCAGGGAATTCTCTAGTTCCCATTGTTTGAATTCAAATGAACTGAGTTTTGTTTTTGTACCTTTGACTCCAGTGATATATTCCTCCAGCCATTTGCCTTTGATAAACAACTTGCAATAGCAGGACCAAGCAAGATAGTTGCTTCCATCAAGCCTAACGAGACTGAAAAGTAAACTTGTTGGAAGTTTAATGAATGGAATAACTTCCATAATATCATTGATCCATGTTATGTCAATATATACACAAAGGTTCCCAAGAAAACTCCTAATTTTTAGGAATAGATTACACTCCTAAATATTTATGTATAGATTACAACATGTTTTAGATTAGATCAATCTTAAATCTGGATTTCCTTATCTGACATTAAGGAATATCCTTATCCTTCTAGCTCGATATCTTCTTCATCTTTATCTTTATCATCTTCTTTTCTTATCCTCTCGGTCATATCTTAAATTTTTCTCCTTTATCTTCTAGAACATTCTCCCTCAAGTTGGTGAATAGATATTTACCATTCCTAGTTTGCCTCGAATAGATTTAAATCCTTGCTTCTGCATTGCTTTAGTAAGGATGTTTGCCTCTTGAAACTCGGTAGGGATACAGGTAAGACTTATATCTCCTCTTTCTATTTCTTGCTTGACAAAGTGCCGATCAATTCTTATGTGTTTCACCCGGTCATGTTGTACTGGATTATTTACAATACTAATGGTTGACTTATTGTGACAGTAAAACACTTTTGGTGAGAGCATTGAAAGTTGTAAGCCTTCCATTATTTTCTCCACCGAAATAACCTCACATAGCCCTTGTGCAATAGCTCTAAACGCTACTTCTGCATTGCTTCTTGCCACCACTGATTGCTTCTTGCTTCTCTAAGTTACCAAATTCCCCCATAGTTTTGTACAAAAACCAAATGTAGATATGTTGTCTTCAATAGAACCAGCCCAATCAACACCCACAAATGCACTTATTTCTCTATCTTGACTCTTCTTAAACAAGAGTCCTTTCCTGGGTGTTCCTTTGAGGTACTTGAGAATGTGATGGGTTGCCTCAAGATGTCTTCTTGTAGGTGAATGCATGAACTGACTTACTATGCTTACAACATATGTAATATCAGGTCTTGTGAGTGATCGATCAACTTGCCAACCAATCGCTGATATCTCCCTTTGTCTACTTGATATTCCTTTTTGTTGTATTCTTTATTCTTCCAATTAGGTTCTAAGAGGGTACTAGCAGGTTTGCATCAAAACTTACCAGTTTCTTTCAACAGATCAATCGTGTATTTCATTCGAGATATACAGATCCCTTCCTTGCTTCTGACTACTTCCATCCCTAAAAAATATTTTAATTCTCCCAAATCCTTTACTTCAAATACAACCCCTAGTTTTCCTTTTAAATGTTCAATTTCCAATGTATTGTCTCCTGTGATGATAATGCCATCCACATGGACAATAAGAATTGTCTTCCTGCCATTTGCTTTAATTTTTGTAAAGAGGGTATGGTCTACCTACCTTTGTTTGTATCCTAGCTAAATAATGGTGTCACTAAATTGCTCAAACCCTCCCTTGGAGACTGCTTTAGACCATATAGTGATTTATTTAACTTGCATGCCTTTCCTCTTGTGTTTTCTGCTTCAAAACTCGGGGGTATCCTCATATAAATTTTCTCTTCTAACTCCCCATTCAAGAATGCATTCTTGATAGGAAAGGCATTAATCCAAACTCTTCAGGAAAGCTAGAGAGAGAAACTCTCTGTGGGAATGGGTTTCCGTTCGCTACTGCTTCCTTGGAGTTTGGCGTTGCAGATCTCTTCTCTTAGTTTTTGATTCTGTTAACCTCCTTTTGAATCTCTTGGGTGCGTGGGATCAGATCGGGGGACCCAGATTGTTTTCTCCAGTTTGCGATTTGGCTGAGCCGTGCGCTGTTGAAAAGTCAGATTTTGAAAATTCAAAATTTGACTTTTCCGCTGCTGCAGTCCAAAAGCGTCTGGATGCTTGGCGGTTTGCGTTGAGCTGTGCGGATCAGTCCGTGTTTTCCCGGCCTCATGGCCAGGAATAAGTTCAACGTTCCGGTCAAAGATGACCCACCATCAGTGAATCCCATTAAAGACAAGTCCGTGAAGGTGGGTAAAGCTTCTGTGGGTGGAGTTATTAAAGCTTCGCTTTTAAAGTCAAAGGATGCTGCCATTGTTACTGTTGAAAGGGATGAAGCTCAGCCAGGAAAGGGTCCGGAAGGCCACAGTGATGCGTCTGGTTCTAGAAAATCGGAGGAAGTTGGGGAAGCTCGCGATGCAGCTGAAAGCAACACCATCTCTTCTCCGAGTGTTTCCAGATCCTTGGGGGAAAATGATACTGCTTCAGACAGCTCTCCAGCTCAGGAGGTCGGATCTGCTGTTAAAGCTCCATGGGTTAATCTATTTAAGGAAAATAGAAATCCCTCCAATGGATTTTCGCTACAGTTCTTGGAGGATCTGCCAGAGCTTCCGGAGCTTAAGCAAGATCATGTCCTGGAGATCCATTCAGCGTGGGGTGGTTACAGCCTGATCGGATATTTTGCGGGTCGTTTTCCGGGTAAGTCAGCCCTTCTAAAGCTCTGTAATTCCTGGAAGGTGAAATATAAGTATTGCGTCCACTCCAGTGGCTGGTTAATCTTTAACTTTGATGATGAATCTGCAAGGAACACTGTCCTTTCGGGAGGCCCATATACTGTTTTCGGGAGGCCTCTAATGTTGAAGGCCATGCCCCTTTATTTTGAGTTCGATGATGAGAATGTTAGTTTCATGCCTGTTTGGGTAAAACTTCCCAACCTACCTCTCGAATGCTGGACACAGGGAGCTTTGAGTATCATTTGCTCTAAAGTGGGGAAGCCAATCTCAACTGACAGCGTTACTGCCAGGAGGGGGCAATATTCGTATGCTAGAGTCCTTATTGAAATCGATGCATCAAAGGAGTTGGTGAGATCAGTTAATTTTAAGTTGCCATCTGGGAAAGTAAGATCTCAACCAGTTGTGTACGAGTATGAGCCTAAATTTTGTGCGCAGTGTAAGGTTTTTGGACATTCAGTAAACGGTTGTAAAACCAAGAAGCTTGAGCAAGATTCTGTTAAAGACCCAGACGGTCAGATAAAGGCTGCGGCTATTAATGAATCAGGGGATCCGATTCCGCCTCCTGATGACTCTGTTCAGGACACGCATGGAGTGGCCATTGATCCGGGTCCTTCGGACCAGCCTATAGCGGATGGGTCTTCACAGGGTCCAGGTCATGTTGCTGTGTTGGATAGCGATGATCAGACTCGTCCAGTTCCCACCAATGGTCAGACTGACCATTCAATTTCAGAGTTAAATACTCACAGCAACCAGGATGCTATGCCTCAAGGGGACGTTCCTCAGGTGGTTACTTCGAGAATCGAAGCCCAAAAAGAAGCTCCTCATGCGCCACCTAAGGTCAAGAAGACGAGGATTACTAAGCAAACTCCTGTTGAGGAGGTACAGGAGGTGGGTGAACAGGTGGATAAGAAGAAGTCCAAACATAAGGATCTGCAAGTGTATGCAAAGAAGGGAATCTCAAACAAGCAAAAGGTGATTAAGAAGGGCGAAAGCCCTCTAAAATCACGATGATTATCGCTTGTTGGAATATTAGGGGCTTCTCCTTGCCCCTAAAGCACAATGGGGTCCGGCACCTCATTAAGGAGCATAGGATTGATGTTTTGGCCATTCTGGAATCAAAACTTAATGCTAGCAAGCTTGCTTGGGTTATGAAAGTCAAGTTCCCTGGGTGGAAGCAAGTCAATAATTTTGATCAGCATGATTCTGGTAGAATTATTGTTATGTGGGACCCATCAAAAGTTGCTTTAGAGCATTTAGGCTACACTTCTCAAGTGATTCACTGTAAGATTTCTTGCTTGATCTCTTTAAAAATTGTTAATATGAGTTTCATATATGGCCTGCACTCTATTGTTTGCCGAAGGCCTTTGTGGAGTTCTATTACGGAGTTTGCTTCTCAATGCTCCCATCCGTGGCTCTTGCTTGGTGATTTTAACAGCGTTCTTAGTGCTGATGAAAGGGTCAATGGGGCGGACGTTTCTAATTATGAAGTTAGTGACTTTCATGAGTGTTGTCTGTCTAATGGCCTTTCTGACTTACAATCCATGGGGTGTTATTTTACTTGGACAAATAACTCCATATGGTCTAAACTGGACAGAGTCCTTGCTAATTCGAAGTGGTGGGAGGCTGGTTTTGTGGGCATGGCCCATTTCCTTCCCCCTGGTTGTATTTCTGATCATTCTCCCGTTATTGTCTCTTTATTTGATCAGGCTGAGGGTAGGAAGAAACCCTTCAAGTTTTTTAACATGTGGACCGAGCATGATTTGTTCCGTTCAGTTGTGGAGTCTGCCTGGAGAGTTAATGTTTGGGGCTATAGCCAGTTTGTGTTATGCAAGAAGTTGGCTCTTCTTAAAGGGGACTTGAAAAAGTTGAATGCTGTGCACTTCAGCCACATTTCCGCTAGGGCAGATAGAGCTTCTAAAGCTCTTAAGGATACCCAAATTCAGCTATCTAGCCACCCGGATGACATGGTTTTACGTGGGGAGTTGCCTCGTTTACGCAAGGAAGCTAGGCTTCTTGCAGATGCTGAGCGTTTATTTTATTCCCAAAAAGCGAAGTGTTCCTTTCTTAAAGATAGTGATCGATGTACTAAATTCTTTCACAGTCTGGTGAAACGCAAAGCCAAAAGGAATTTTATTGCTGCTGTTTATAGAGGATGGGTCTCCCACATGTTCTATTCAGGATGTTGAGTCTGAGTTCATCCGATTTTATAAAAGCTTGCTGGGGTCTTATTCGACTTGCCAGCCTATTGATTTAGAGATTCTTCGTTCGGGGCCTTGTATTTCCAGCGAGCAAGCAGTGGCTCTTACTGGTATGGTTTCTCCTGAAGAGATAAAAGATGCCCTTTTCTGTATTGGGGATGATAAATCCCCAGGTCCAGATGGTTATTCTGCAGCCTTTTTTAAAAAATCTTGGAGTATTATTAGGAACGATTTCTGTGATGCTATCCAAGAGTTTTTTGTGTCGGGCAGATTATTAAAGCAGCTGAATCATACTGCTATTGCTTTGATTCCCAAGTCAGCTCATGCTTCTTCGGTTGGAGACTTCCGCCCCATTTCTTGCTGTAATGTTATTTATAAGGTTATTTCCAAGATTTTGGCTTCCAGGCTTGCCTCTGTTCTTGATTCTATCATTGATCAGGCTCAATCAGCGTTTGTGAAAGGGAGGAGCATGGCTGAAAATATCCACCTTGCTCAGGAAATTCTACGCGGTTATAATAGGAAAAGGATCTCCCCTCGGTGCACCATCAAAGTTGACTTAAGAAAGGCATACGATAATGTGTGCTGGGATTTTCTTGGCTCTGTTCTTACTGGTCTTGGATTCCCAAACCAGTTTTCTAATTGGCTGATGGAGTGCGTGTCATCCCCCTCTTTCTCCCTTATGATTAATGGTAGCCTTTGTGGATTTTTTAAGGGCAAGAGGGGTCTGAGGCAGGGTGATCCCTTGTCTCCTTTTCTGTTTGTTATTTGCTTGGAATATTTTTCCAGGCTTTTGAAGTTTAAGACAGATGGGTCAGCTTTTAATTTTCATCCTAAGTGCAGCCCTCTTCAGATTTCTCATCTAGCTTTTGCGGACGATTTATTGCTTATGGCTAGAGGTGATCCCCCATCGGTCAATATTTTGATGGATTGTCTTAGAGATTTCGCTGCTTGCTCTGGCCTTCATGTTAATGAGCTTAAGTCATGTATCTTCACAGCGGGCATTGTTAATCCTGACCTGGATTTTATTTTAGGTCTCTCCGGTATTCCTATAGGGTCTATGCCTTTCCGATATCTAGGCATTCCCTTAGCGGCAGAAAAATTGAAGGTTATGCACTTCTCATCCCTCATTGATAAAATCTCAGCTTGCATTAACTCCTGGTCGAGTTCTTCCCTTTCTTTTGCAGGAAGATTGGAACTTATAAGGGCTACTCTACAAGGAACTGAGTGTTTCTGGCTTGCCATATTGCCTATTCCAGCCACAGTTATTGATAGGGTCACGCGCCTTTGTAGGAATTTTTTGTGGGGTGGTAAGCAGGCTCTTGTTGCTTGGAAAGAAGTCTGTCTCCCCAAGGTGGAGGGTGGATTGGGTCTTAAAGATATTAAATGGTGGAATTTTGGGCTCCTTTCTAAAGCTCTCTGGAACATCCACGACAAGAAGGATACCCTTTGGATCCGATGGATCCATCACTCATTTTTACAACAGATTTCCGTGTGGGAGTGGTCCCCTAGGAAGGATGCTTCCCCTTTATTGAAGAGAATTGCTGCCATTAGGGATGATTTATGTCAGAAAGAAGGCAACGTGGCTGCTGCTATCAGGAAATTATCGAGTTGGGCATCTGAACAGTATTTAAATACAGCTATGGCGTACGATTATTTCCGTTTCAGAGGGAACAAAGTGACGTGGGCAAAGGATGTGTGGGCTGCTTGTATGACTCCCAAACACT
Source organism: Diospyros kaki (assembly GCA_036245055.1). Classification (NCBI taxonomy): domain Eukaryota; kingdom Viridiplantae; phylum Streptophyta; class Magnoliopsida; order Ericales; family Ebenaceae; genus Diospyros; species Diospyros kaki. The sequence continues at coordinate 41,082,289 of BSEG01000009.1, forward strand.
CCTTTATTGTGTGGCTTGCTGTTAAAAGGAAATTGCGGACCAGAGACATGTTGACTTATATGGACATTGATCGTTCATGTGTTTTTTGCAATTCAGTGGAAGAATCTAATGATCATTTATTTTTCAACTGCCAGCTTTGTTCATCCATTTGGGGTCGCATCAAAGTTTGGCTGGGTATTCGTAGAGCTATGTCCACCATTCATAGCACTCTTAGATGGCTCAAAAAGGAAGCTCGTGGGACCTCTTGGCGCAACAAAGCTAAATACATAGCTTTCTCTTGTACTGTTTATTGTATTTGGAATGCTAGGAATCGTTTTATTTTCGAGGGGCAGCGCCCGATTGTGGATGTTTTGGTTAGGAAGATCAAAACTCATGTTTACAGAGTCCTCTTTACTTTGTATCCTCATGTTTTGATCCTTTCTAACCTTTCTGTCGGGGGTATTTAAATGCCCTATCCTTTCTTATGTTTGTTTGCCTGGGTATGCCCAGTGTTTCTGTATAGTCTCATTTTGATCTATATATTTTTATTTACCGATAAAAAAAAAAGAATGCATTCTTGATGACCAACTGATGCAACTTCCAATCTAGATTAACAACCACTGAAAGCAACACTTGGATAGAATTAAGCTTGGCCACCGGAGGAAAAGTCTCCTCATAATCAAGTCCTTGGGTTTGGGTAAACCCTTGGGCTACTAATCTTGCCTTGTACATGTCAATACTTCCATCAGACTTGTACTTGACTGTAAAGACCCATTTGCGGCCAACAACCTTCTTTCTATCTAGTAGATTGACAATATCCCAAGTGCCATTAGCTTCTAAGGCTTGCATCTCATCCATTACTGCTTTCTTCCACTTCTCATCTTGCAATGCATGATGTATATCTTGAGGAATCACCATATCATCAATGTTGACTGTGAAGGCCTTGAACTGTGGACATAGCTTTGAATATCCCACATAATTTGAAATAGGTTGCCTTGTACACGATCTCACTTATTTCCATAGTGCTATTGGGATATCTAGATCATCAAACCTGCTAGATGTAGCCTTTTCCATGCTACCACTGCCCTCAGTTTCTAGACCTATCTTTGGATCAGACATTGGATTTGGTTGAGGGTCATGAGGCCTTCTAGAATATACTAAAGTTGGTTTATCCAAGGCTAGATTTTCTTGAATCCGGTCTTCTAGATCTCCCCTTTAATTAGACATTGAAGTTTGAGTAGGAATAGGGGGTTCAAGGGCTGATTCACTGGTAGTAGGAGGTTCAGGATCTTGGATCATGGGTAGAGGCAAAATAGAGTCCCATTGTTCCTTTGCACTAGGCATTTGTTCTTGTAGAGGAATGGTACGAAAAAATGGTTGACGTTCAAGAAAGGATACATCACAAAATACAATGAGACGTTTTGTAGAAGGGTGGTAGCACTTGTAGCCTTGTTGAGTGGGAGAATACCTAACAAATATGCATTTAAGGGTTTTAGGTTCAAGTTTAGATTGAGAGAGTTGATGTTTATGAACAAACATAGTGCACCCAAAGACTTTTGGTGATAGGGAATTTAAAACCTGATTGTAATGAGAATGGGAATCAAGTAGGACACTCAAAGGGGTTCTAAATGAAAGTACCTTGGAGGGAAGCCGGTTAATTAGGTAAGAAGAAGTAATAATAGCTTCTCCCTAGTAGGCATTAGGGACTGAGTTAGTGAACATAATTTCCCTTACACTCAAGGAGGTGGCGATTTTTCTTTTCTACCACCCCATTTTGTTAGGGATTGCAAGGGCATGAACTTTGATGAATGATGCCATGTTTAGTTAGATAATGATTGAATTCATTTGAGAAGTATTCCCTGCCATTATCTGAACGTAAAACATGGATTGAAGATTGAAAGACATTGTTGATCATTTGATGAAACCTTTTAAATACAGCATAGGCTTCAAATTTGTGGCATTAAGAACACCCAACTAACCCTTGTGTGGTCATCTATAAATGTGATAAATCACCGAGTGTTAATCAAATTAGAAGTCCTTGCTGGCCCCCATATATCACTTTGAATGAAATAGAATGGCTTGGTAGGTTTATATGCATGAGATGGATGAGAAATTATGGTTTGTTTAGCAAGGATACATTGCTCACAATGAATGAAATGACTTCTTTTATTAATGAAAAGATAAGAATATAAGAATTTGAGATAATTGAAACTAGGGTGTCCTAAACGCTAGTGCCTTAACATAAGTTCAGAATCTAAAATAGTAGACAAAGAAGATTGGATTTGAGACTTAGATCCAAGGGACTGACCATTCTTTGAAACATAGTAGAAGCCTCCTTTTTACTGAACACTGCCAATCATTTTCCTAAAAGATAGATCCTGAAATTCACAATAGGAAGGAAAGAATGTCACCAAACACTTCTCTTCTTTGGTTAACTTACTTACTAATAATAGGTTGCACTTTAGATTAGTCACAAACAATACTGATTTCAGATTTAGGCTTGCCACATTAGCTGTACCTTTCCCTTGAGCCATGGCTGTGGCACCCATCAGCCATTGAGATTGATAAACCTTGATTACAAAGTTCATAGGCTGATAGCACTTTCAAAGATCTAGTCATGTGATCTGAGGCACTTGTGTCGATTATCCAATAGTCTATAGGGAATTTGAAAGAGATTAGAGAGTATATAAGTATACCTTGCTTAGAAAGAGACACTACCGGGTTAGGAGCTTCACTTGTCTTAGATTTGGTCACCTTGGTTTGGCCCAATAGTTGTTGTAACATCTCCAACTAATCTACAAATAGAATCAGGTTAGTTGATTTTTTGGTTTCCATTTCTCCTCCATAGGCTGCTTGATTTCCCTTTCTTTGATTTTTAGACTTTCAGTTTACTGGTTTTCCATGAATTTTCTAGCAAGTTTCCTTTGTGTATATGGCTTGTTCCAGTGATTGCACCAAGGTTTTTCCTTTTGTTGCTCTCCTTTGGATGGATTGGATGTTTTTATCCTTGAGGAGACCAATGCTGATGTCTGTAAGTTTACATCAGAATTTGACATCCCTGAAGGATTTAACATTACTCTTTTCTTACTTTCTTCTCTTCTTACTTTTGCAAAGACTTCCCTTATTGATGGAAAGCGTTTGGTTCCAAGTAACCTCACTCTTACTTCATCAAGATCAGAATTTAGACCATGCAAAAAATCAAACCCTCTCTCTTTTTCTATCATCTTTCCATACTTCTTTCCATCTTCAACACACTCCCATTTAATCTCATGGAATAGATCAATCTCTAACCATAATTCAGTTAAGGCATTATAATATTCAATAATTGAATTGTTACCTTGCCTTGTTGTCCAAATAGTAGAATTGATCTAGAAGCTTTAGGCAGTGTTCTCCATGTTTGAGTAGATTTCTTGCACAACTTCCCAAATCTCTTGGGTTGTCTTGTAGAATAAATAGGTCCTTCCAATTTTTGGCTCCATAGAATTGACCAACCATGCCATTACACTATAGAGTTTTTAGCCTCCCACTCACCATAAGTTGTTGAATTTGTGCTTGGCTTGGAAACTATCCCATCTAGATATCCAACCTTGCCCTTTCCCCAGATTACCAGCAAAATTGACTGAAACCATTCTCTAAAGTTGGTTCCATTCAACTTATGTTGAGTGATCTGGAGAGAGTGATTGGAGGTTGTGAGACTTGAGTGTTCCTTGTTGTAGATGGTAGGTTGGCAGAAACTTCACTTGTTGACAGAGTTTCAACCATATTGTGAGCTTACAAAGATCTACCAATTGTAGGAGAGGAAAAATAAGTGGGAAAACTTGCCACGAAACTATGGCTTTGATACCATGAAAAGTAAACTTGTTGGAAGTTTAATGAATGAAATAACTTCCATAATATCATTGATCCATGGTATGTCAATATATACACAAAGGTTCCTCAGAAAACTCCTAATTTTTAGGAATAGATTACACTCCTAATAGTTAGGTATAGATTACAACAACATGTTTTAGATTAAGATCAATCTTAAATCTGGATTTCCTTATCTGACCTTAGGGAATATCCTTATCCTTCTAGCTAGATATCTTCTTCATCTTTATCTTTATCATCTTCTTTTCTTATCCTCGTCATAGCTTAAACTTTTATTCTATATCTTCTCCAACAGAGACGAATTAACAGGGAAGAATTATCAACAGGTGTGGCAGTCTAGGTTTTGGCTTTGGCTAAGCTTTCTATTACTTCGGATGACTTGGTTTCCTCTGGTTGCAACATCTTGCTGCTGTTTGTTCGTCCATTTCAACCTTTCTCTAATAATACCATGTAGGATTTGATACAAACAATGTAAATTGAAGGTGAAAAATATTATTGCTACTCACTGATTACAAGACCAGACCTTTCACTTATAGGGCTGGGAAAACTGTACATTTAGGAATATGCCAAAAATAAACAGATTATACAATCAAGAATATTGACAAGATACAATAGGATCTTTTGAAAAATGAGGATATGATTGGGGATAGAGGATATGATTAGATCTTGCAAGACACAGAAGCTTTCTGAATTTAGGAAGATCTTGTAGGATTGCATGGTACTTGACTATTTTGAGAAGATAGTCAAGTATCCCATGACAGTCGAGTTTTATACTCGAGTATCCATCTTACTCGAGTACTGTCCTGTAAATATTTGAGTATACACTCAATTATCCAACACATATAGAAGGCCATCTTTTGTTACTAATTTTAACATCAGACTAATTCCCACAAGCACACACACATGACAGGTAGAAATTGAATACAAGTTCTCTTAATAAAAGTGCGTTGTCCCCTTCACAATTTTCGAGTGCTAAAATACTCCTCTTCCATGAAAGGTCTTTCTAGCTTCTCTTTTTGCTCCTTTGAAATAGAATTGAAATCAATACCTAGATGAGTGAAAGAGTCATGCCTAGAAAAAGTGAAGAGAGAAAAATGCCTTTGATCAGAAAAAATGTTGCTCATTGGCTTCTTGCAATCAGCACATCACAAAAGTACTCACCTTACCTTGAAAACATCTCCTTGAGGCATCTAGTTCTAGTTGCATCTAGGTGAGCCAAGGGCTTAAAGGAAAAACACTAGATTGCCAAGTTCTCCTTTAGTTGTCACTAGTAATGGAAAACTCTCCTTTGGGAATGGTCAAATGAGATAAAAACTTCCAAGTCCATTGGAAGACTGTTGATCTTTGTGAGGAAGATGTTGGTCTTGTCTCGTGGTTTGTCAGATCCAAGAATTTGACAAGGGAAACTCTCACCAAGACGATGAGAATTCAAAAGAATGGGGGAAAAATTAAGGAAGAATGTAGAGAGCAGAGAGTAAGAAGAATCGAGAGAGAGAAAGAAGAGAGGGTTTAGGCGGGAAAAGAGATCTCAATTATGGTATTAGATGATCTCAATTGGGACTGGTCAGTTGTATATATACTGATCCAACACTCCATATGGCGCTAATTGCTTGCCAAGTACAACTTCCCTAAGCTATCTTTTTAGGTACAAGTAATAGGAGTTGGAACCGCCCTACTTACTGTTAGCTCATATACAATGTATTACCCTTATTGCCCCTCAGTACATTACAATTCCCCCCCCCCCCCTTTATAAATTTCTTATCCTCGAGAAATGTTAAGGCCAACTGCTTGAGGGAACTACTTGAGAAGGTTCAGGAGGTATTCCTAGGTGTTGTCTAAGTGGAGGTGAGGCTACCTGACTAGGACTTGGGTTATCGGAGCTCCTTGTTTATAGATGACTCGTTTGTCAATTATGGCTGTTGGTTCCATAGGAACGTTAGATGAAGCTGGTAGCGAGGGTAGAGAAGAGCTCATTGGACTTGACCCCACTGACTTCTTTTATAGTGAGACGTGGAACACCGGATGGATCTTGGAGTCCTCTGGTAACTGCAATTGATAGGCAACATTCCCAATTCTGGTAGTGATGGGATAAGGGCCATAGAATTTGGGGCTCAACTTAGAAACCAATCCTTGCAGGTACACACGATTCTCAATAGCAAACTCCCATTCACTCCTTCTCCTGTCCGCAAATTGTTTCATGCAATTCTTGGAGGTGGCTAACTCCCTCCTTAACAATTGTAAGACATACTGCCTTTGTTGTAGATAGGCATCCACAACTGCCACTGTAGTTGAGTCTTTGATGTCTAGAAGTAGGGGTGGTTTATACTTGTATAGAGCCTCAAAAAGAGCCATTTTGATGGGGCAGTGATGGCTTGAATTGTACCACCACTAAGCCAAGGCCAACCATTTGTGCCACCCTTTAGGCTGTAGGAAACAGATGCAACGTAGGTAAGTCTCCAAACATTGGTTTAGTCTCTTCGTTTGGCCATTGGATTCGGGATGGTAAGGAGTTGACATATGTAATTTGATTCCTAGGGCTCTCATCAACTCTTTCCATGGTAGGCTTGTGAAGATTTTGTCTTTGTTTGACACAATCGATTGAGGGGTCCCATGCAACTTAACCATGTGGTCTAGGAAGAGGCTGACCACCTCTTGGGTAGTGTAAGGGTGGGTCAAGCTAAGGAAGTGAGCATACTTCGTAAATCGATCCATAATCACCATTATGTAGTCTTTCCCCTCTGAGTTGGATAGCCCTTCAATGAAGTCTATTGATATGCTCTCCCATGGTTGCCCAGGCATAGCCAAGGCTGTAGCAAGCCTAGTGTAGCTATTGTTTTGTGCCTACACCTTTTGCAAACATCACAGCCCATCATGAACTCCATTACAGACTTCTTCAACCTTGGCCAATGAAACAACTGCTTCAATTTGTGGTAAGTATTCACTATACCCGATTGTCACCCTCGGGGTGATTCAAGTAGAGCTTCTAGCATCCTTCTTTTTAATTGATCATCATCTCCGATCACCAATCTCCCTTGATATCGAATAAGTCGATTGGTTAGAGTGTACCCTTGCTTATTCAAGGGGTCCATCACCAACTGTTCCAATAGTTCTTTAGTGCTCCTATCCCCTGCACAGCTTGCTGTAACCTCTTGATACCAATTTGGAACAATGGAGGTAATAGCAGCCAAATGTCCTTCAAAACATCAAGATAGGGCATCTATAGCCACATTTTGCTTCCCCTTTCAGTATTGTATCACATGGTCTAAGTCCATTAATTTTGTCATACCCTTCTTTTGCAACTGCGTATGTAACTTCTATTATAACAAGAATTTTAGACTTTCATGGTCCGTTTTAATCACAAATTGACCCCCCCTTCCAAGTAATGTCTCCACTTTTCAATTGCCATCAACACTGCCAACAACTCCTAGTATATGCTTAAGCCCATGTGCCAGGGGGTTAGGGCTTGGCTGAGAAACGCTAGGGGCCTCTTGCACCAAAACTGCCCCAATTTTGGTACTGCTTGCATCTGTTTCCAATGTGAAAGGCTTGTTAAAATTGGGAAGTCCCAAGGTTGGTACTTCGCTCATAGCCTTCTTAAGTTTTCAAATGCCTCCTCTACTTGGGGCCCCTAATTAAACCCTTTTTTCTTCAAAAGCTTGGTTAGGGGGTGACTAATCACTCCATAATTTTGTACAAATCTCTAGTAATAGCCAGTCAACCCCAAGAACCCCCCTTAAAGCCTTGACGGTGGTCGGTCTAGGCCATGCCACCATAGCAACCATTTTTCTTGGGTCAATACTTACCCCAACACTTGAGATAATGTGCCCTAGGTACTCCACCTGCCTCTGTGCAAAGGCACACTTTGACCGCTCGACATGCAATTTGTTGTGTCTAAGGACCTCGAATGTGGCCTTTAGGTGGTCTTGAGAACATCTCACCCACCATCTTAGATTCTCCCCATCAAACAACGATATCTCCATCTTCAGTATAGGGAAATTGGGCTGATTAGGCGCAACCTAGATGTCTTGCCTCCTATCTATAGTGTTTTCACCTATAATCTTCATATCAGCCTCCATTTTCGATGATCCCACCGGTCGGTGGCTCGTCCCTTGGCCAAGGAGGATCGGATTAAACCTTTCTCTTGGAGGAAAATTCAGGAGAGAGCCTTACCTAGTGTTGGCTGGTAAACATCCTCATAAATTGTTGCATATGATCCCTCCATTGCATCTTCTGCTCACGTAGTAGGTTGCTCTGCTCACGATTCTCCTCCTGCCACTGTTCTATAGTACCATCAATCCTCCTCTCCACCACTGATTCCACCAATGACTCCAGCAACCCCATCCTTATTTGCGTATCCGCCATCATCGTCGTAACTTCTTGTTATTGAGACTCCATCTGCTTCATCCTCATTTCGTCGGCCATTGAGAGGAAGTTGTAAGAGAACACCATCCAAGAACATTGTTCTGATACCAAAATGTCAGATCCAAGAATCTGACAAGGGAAACTCTCACCAAGGTGATCAGAATTTAGAAGAATGGGGGGGCAAATTGAGGAAGAATGTAGAGAGAATTAGAGTAGGGAGCGAGAAGGATCACGAGAGAGAAAGAAGAGAGGGTTTAGGTGGGAAAAGAGATCTCAATTATGGTATTAGATGATCTCAATTGGCTGAGGTCAGTTGTATATATACTGATCCAACACTCCATGTGGCGCTAACTGCTTGCCAAGTACAACTACCCTAAGCTATCTTTTTAGGTGCAAGTAATAGGAGTAACCGCCCCACTTACTGCTAGCTCATATTCAATGTATTACCCTTATTGTCCCCCGGGACATGACATGGTTGAGCAAGGAACGGATTGCTGCCAGATGGTGGTTTTTGACTGTCTCTGTTGGAGGCTAGAGTCCTTGCCTGCATGATGAAGGTTGGGGGTCCAATTAATAACAAAGAGGACCCCCCAAAATGGTTCATCGGTGTTCGGATAACACAAGGTAAATTTCCTTGAGATTGGGGAGTTGCATGATGTTTTCCAGAGAGAAATCTTAGGGACTTCCCCAACAGAGATTAGAGAGATCTTGGAAAATATTTAAGGCATTTGACCTTGCTTTACTTTGGGGAATAGAGTGGAAGCAAGCAAATCATTTTTGCAGGCTGTGTCCATCCTGTCTTTGGCAATTGATGTGTTGAAGGTGATTCTATCTAGGAGGGATTCAGAATGGAGATTGATGTCAGTTTTTTCTCCATCATGGTGGATTTTCTCTTGGTAGAATTGAGCATCAAACTTGGGTAGTTGATAGAAGGAAGGTGCCAACAGGGTGGAGGCAAATGATTATATCCTTCCTCTCCAGTTTTCCCTCTGCTCATGAAACTTCTAGAATAAAGAAACTTGCCTGCCCTTGAAAATCCTTATCTCAAACTGGAATTTTTGGTCCACTTGAGGGGGTATGAGTCCATTTTCTGGGCATATCAACTCACATGTGGGTTTCATTGTTTTTCAGACTTGCAGGCGATAAGTTGGGTGAATTCTTGGAAGCTGATCGGAGCTTTGGATCAATCACATGCATTAGTCTAGATTATGCATCAGGGGCAGTAGGTTGGCTATTCCAACTTGGATCAATATAGAATGGGGGAAATTAGGTTCATGTTGTTGTGGGTGGAATCTTGGACTAGATCCTCAGCTAAAGAAAACAGTACAAAAATCCTAGCCAGTGATAAAGATGACATGTGAAAGGTCATGTGCCTTCCACGCATGGGGGTAGGTGGGAAAAGCCTGGTTAACAACATATAGGGTGTTCCTGGAAAGTCAATTCCTCAAATAGGGATGACAATTTTTATCCGAATCGATTGGAATATGATAAATTCAATCCATTTGAGGTGGGTATAGACCTAAATTTTGTCCAACTAAGCCAGGATAGACGGAAAAAACATTACCTGCATGGGTATGGGTAAGGGCAGGGGGATGGGCACAAGATCCCTGACGCATACTCAACCTGCAAGTGTTAATCAGTATATATCACCAAAGCCATGGTTGGTTGTTCGCTACTAGCTTAGGCCCACACCTACTCTTCTTTGGCAGAACGCAAGTGGAATCAAACTTTGCTAAATAAAACATCAACATTCAACAATAACTCAAACCTAAAAATGTAGTAACCCTAAATTTTTATCAAGAATTTGAGGTAAGAAATGAATACAAGTACTAACCAATGGGTGCAAGTACTGTCATTAGTATTCAGAATGGGATATGGGGAATGGTGCATCCAGTTGACATCCCAGTCCATTGTCATTCCTATCCTCAAACCTTTTAGGGCTTCAAATGGGCCATGTACTTCTAATCTATAGCTCTTCTATGATGGAACCAAGGATTTTTGGGCTATGATATGCCTTCTATTCATCCTCAGCAGTAGTTGGCCCACCAAAGAGCCAAGTACCATGTTATGGATTTTTGAGCTGTGTTTGGCCTTTCCAGCAGGGCCCACAGGCCAGGTTGCCAATGGGAAGCCAGACCTATTTTATACCTCTACTCTGGTCCAATCAATTCCATGTAAAAGGAACAACAAAAAGGAAAGAAAAAAGAATCCCAGTTAAGAAAAAGGTACAACAAATGAAGAGGAGAGAGTTCACCCCCTAATGGTGATTCTAAGCTGAAATTCAAATGCAAACTCCTGCATTTGGAAAATAGTTTTATGCAGCAAAGATATTTTCCAGACCAGTAAAAGTACATCCACCTCTTAGTACCTACTCAAATGGCTTACAGCTACAGCACAGGTTTTGCATGAATAGAACATGAAAAAAACAAGTCCTATAGAGCTTCCTTAGTTATAAGAATAATTTAAACCTGTTTGGAACTGGTGCTGTAAAGGCCAAAATTGAAGGAAGATGCTCTAAAACCCCTGCCATGAACTCCTCCCCAACCTTGGACATTCCATGCTCAGAGTGTTCACCAGAAGCCATAAATAAATTTTTCCCGTTTTCCCACAAACTGATATGCACATGAGATCCCGAACCAATATCATCCAATTTGTACCTAGGAATAAATTATACAAGGAAAAGAAATTAACCATACAGCTCCTACAGAAAATATGGCAGATTGCATAAGACATTAAAGTTCAACTTCTTTTGGAGTTTGTTAAAAAAAGACAAAATGAATTCCTCTCATCAAATAAACATAAGAAACAAAAATACTCACTGGAAATATGGCTTAATTGGTAACTATAATGTCAAATTCCCAGATATGTTAAATAGACTTAAACACAATAAAAAAATTTCCTGAATCTAAAATATTCTCAAATTTCACAGCTCCTGATAAAGTTCTGCAAAATATAGGGCAAGTATAATGTCAAATTCCCAGATATGTTAAATGCACTTATACATGAACAAAACCAACCCGAGGTTGAAAAAGATATGCTCAGGTACCTGTAAATGTTATACCCGAGAGCTCAGAAGGAGTAAGGAGGAAACTTGAATAAAATGAGGACTGTTCTTCCTGCTATTCCTTGATCTCAAGTGGGGTATCTATACATGAATACATCTAATCTCTTCATAAAATACAGGAATACATGATAAATGAAATCAAACAACTTTGAAATTGTTTTTTTTTTTGATAGGATTATCTACGTAATCTCCTCCTTTCTTGGTGCTTTATCTTCTCATCTCTTATCTCTTTTAACTTGAAACTTTATCCTCAACAACCTGATCTCAAACCAAGCTTTATCTTCTCCTCTCTCATCTCTTTTAACATGAAACTTTATCCTCAATAATCTGATCTCAAACCAAGCTTTATCTTCTCATCTCTTACTTCTTTTAACTTTGAAATACCCTAACAACCCTACCTCTTAATTTTCGGCCATCAAGGACTCATTTTCCCAATTTTTCCAACAATACACAATATAAAAATTTCCTGAATCTAAAATAATCTCAAATTTCACAGCTCTTGATAAAGTTCTGCAAAATATAGAGCAGTACTTGCCTTCCGATTATGTTAAGAAATATAGTAACTTCCTCAACTCTTCGAATCAATTTTCCCTGTGCACGAGGCTCCCCACTTTGTGAGGGTTAGAAGGGGGCCATTTTTGTATGTAGTCTTATCCTTGCTCAACTAGAACCCGCGATCTTTCATTCATAAAGGAGCAACCCTACAGTTGTTACCAAGGCTTGCCCTTTTATTAAAGATATGTATCACATAGAAAAAACATGTTTAAGATTTGTATAGGAGATATTGGGACCTTTTTTTAACATAATTGGATTACATCAAGGATTTGCACCAAGACATTTATCTAATCTGCATTAGTAATGAATTAACTCACTAAACACATTCAAGAATAAGTCCCCCAGTGTATGTTATTTAAAAATAGACTTCATATTGGTGGATGAGATAAAAAAAATGCATGAATAGTAAGCTTGAATCATGAAGGGACACTTCAGAATCTAAAGATTTTAAGTTGAGTAGGTTGAAAACTAAATATAACAAGTTCAGTAAAATTAAGAAGTATGGCAATTGAATGGCAAGACTTAAAGATCAAGTCATTACAAGAAAAGACTAGTTCAAATATCTCAAATCAATTATTCAACACAAAAGGTTAGTATGAATGTTACTTAGATTTAATGTAGAATAATTAACACAGGGAAGTGCTACTAGAAATTTATGTGATTGTAAAAACCCTTTAAAGAGAAGATAGAGATTTTATTGGATGGGGTGTTAGGCAGTTAAATACTAAACACATACAATAAAGTGAATGGAATGAAAACCAGATGGGGTGTTTGGGAAGCACTATTATATTTTTAATTAACATACAATAAAGCGAATTAAAAATAAAGTAAACTACAATAAAGAAAAACGACACCTATTGAAAATCAGTTGTAAGACATATTTAATATGGCTTGAACATGTAAGAAAAATATCAATAAATGCCACCCTTGAGGAAAGTGAATGGAATGAAAGAAGTTCATAAGAAAACAAGTAAAGAAAAGCTAAAAAATTTGGTGGGAAATTCTTAGCCATGATCTAAAGGCCTATAAGGATACAAATCCCATATATACCGGTGCAAATGTAGTTGTTGCAAATCCCACCCCAGATTGGTTGCACAAGATAGGACACAAATTGAATTCATCTTGGCTACCGGTGCAAATGTTTCTTAGCATTCCACACCAAAGGTTTGGGTGAATCCTTTTTCAACTAATCTTGCCTTGAGCCATTAAACTGTTCCATTTGCTTTATGCTTGATTGTAAAAACCCATTTACATCCCACTACTTTCTTTCCAGCTGGAAGACAACAAAGCACCTAGGTAAAATTTTTTTACCAAGGCTTTCATTTCTTCCATCATGGCCTCCTTCTGCTTTGGATCATCTTTGGCCTCTTTCCAATCCTGTGGGATAGAAATAGAAGACAAAGAAGAGACAAAGGTTCTATAGGAAGGAGATAGTGCTTCATAGGAAACAAAGTTAGAAATAGGGAAATGAGTACAGGTATGAACCACTTTTCTAATTGCAATAGGAATATCAAGATCATTCACCATATTTTCCATTGTGCCATCATTCGTACAAGACGATATCTGGCAGGGTCAAGAGAATGAGATGCAAGGTTTGGGAGATGAAGTATTGGAGGTTGACTGGGTTAGTTAAAAGAAAGAAAAAAATTTAACCCTATATTTTTGGTGAATAATTAAGAGAAAAATGATTAATTAAGGAACGGCCTCATGCATTAAATGAGATATAATGACCTTGAAGAGAATATATTCATGAATATAGATGATTGACAAATTAGAATTCATGTAACTGACCCGACCTGTAGATTAAGGCTTGGTGTTGTCATTTGTTGTCTTTTTCATAATGTGTGTATTCACATTTCATTAATAATATTCTTAATATTTGTTTTCCAAATATAATAAAGTTACAAAAACCTCACATTTCACCTCTGCTAGCATAAAATAAATCAACAGAAAAAATGAAAAATTATGTAGAAAGAGATAAAAATCACAAGAAAACATGCTACAGTTTAGAAGTACTACTTAAATGGGACAATTTAACAAATGACAGTGAGGACATCAAGCCAGCATAAACCTTTCCACAAGCATCTAGTTCAACTCTTGCCCTTGTTTCAAAATAAATAGAGAATTTAACCAATTAAAACTCAGTGTTCCATTGTAGAAAAGAAAAACGCATGGACCATGTGAAAATTTATGAACCTACTTGGGGACAAAAGTCGCCAGCAACCCATGTTTCCTTGCAACAGCCCTGATAACTTCACGAGTAAAAATTAAGTTGTCTGCAGCTCTATTACAGGCAACGTATCCTGTTGCCATTTCAAACTGACCTTTGCCAGCTTCTGCATGGAGCTAAAATATTCAAAATGCGGCAACAAAACAAGAAGCCTGTTACTTGAATTGCAGTTCTCTGGAAACAAAATTCATGAAGGAGACAGAAGCTATATAATCCAATGTTCTATTGAACAATATAATCTATCTAATAAAATGCATTTTAACATGCTGCTGAAAGACATTTATCGGTGCTTCATTTAGCTTTCAAATTACTGAAAATACATCCCTCATCTCATTCTTTTTTTTTTTTAACTTGGGCTCAACAAAAGTTTTCCAAAGAAATTATCTTCAAGAAGGAAGTTAAAACTACTGGCGATGGTGAAAAATCACCGTCATTATGCATCATTTCTGAGTCACTGAAATTGAACACTCACAATTTCTGTATTCACACTGATAGCTGAAGGAAATGTGGGAGAGCTAATCTCAATCATTTAGGCCATCTGAAAGCTGGCTTTAACTTACTAAAAGTTGTAAAAAAAAAAACAATGCATGTGTATTTCATAAATGAGGAGTATGACGACTTATATACATGTATCCTATTCTAATGTATGAAAACAATATATTCTAAAATATATACAAATCATCTAAGCATATATAGTTACTTAATATAAAGATCATAATCAAATATCATAATCCTCTTAACAAAAATAAACTACGGGAGCTTTTAAGGCATATTGAAAGTGTGACGAATAGAAAATCACATTATTCAAACCCTTTTAAGAATGGACTGGTCAAAAATTGACTTGTCCTTCTTGAAATAGGTTTGTTTTCTCTCCATAAATGTTTTTGTTGGGTTATGCCTACTTCCATAGCAAAAAGACCATATTGTTGTTTGGGCATGTTATCTCGTAGTGAGATTAGGGTTTTGTCTTTCTTTCTTATATATATATATATATATATATAAAAGAGAGTTAAGGGAGATTAGGCTTTCTTATGAGGCATTGGCTCACAACTCATTGTAAAGAAACCATTCCATCTCAGTGGAACTCTCCATATCCCGTGGACGTAGGGTTACGTCAAACCACGTAAATCTCTCGTGTTCTTATTCTTCTCTTCGTTTATACACACATATATTCACATATATACGTAAGTATATACACAGATCACAAGCGTAACAGTTTTCAAGGTCATCAATTATTCCAATGATGAACCAAGGAATCTAGAGAAACAAAAAAAAAAAAAAAGCATATAAAATTATTTCAAATAACTACTACACCTTCATTTATAACTTCAAGAAATACTCTTCCATCTCTCCTTGATTGCCCCCTCATTAGTACTTTTGATTGTCTGTTATGCCTTTCACTTGGCTCAAATGGCTAGTTTTTCTTTCTCTTGCTTTAGCTAGTTTATATATATATATATATATCCATCTTTTATATCAAGTTGTTGGCATAAATTTTCATAAGCTTTTGACTTTGCTTCACTAACTTCCTTTTTTGCTTCTTTTTTGGTCAAACTATACTCTCTTAGATTTCTTCATTATAGGATCTACATAAAGTCTTGTAGCAAGCAGTTTTTATTTTCTCTTGTACCTCTTCACTCAACCACCAAGATTCTTTTTCATTTTGACTCTCCTAGAACCATTTTTGTTGTATTTCAGATGACAGTTGTCATCTCTGTCCAGATTTGGTTTGCCTCTCCTACAACCCAATCTATTGTGCTACACATTTTCCATTAAAATGGGTTGTTTCCCCTTTTAAATCCCATCATCAAAGAATATATTGACAGAGGCATGGAAATGCAAGGAAAAACAATGCTTTTTTAACAAATTATCTAATGTGATCCCTGAATAAAAAAAAAAAACAAACAAGTGGAGGAAGAGCTTCTCCTTCGGTTTAATTAATATTGTTAGATGGATACAAAGGAACTGTTTGTATATATCTCAAGAATACAACATAAGCATATATATACATACATTTACTTAAAGATAAATACACTAATACCTCATAACTTATCTTATTTAACACTCCCCCTCAAGCTGGAGTGTATATATTGTGCATGCCCAGCTTGGTACAAATATAATTCACACGAGACCCTCTAAGCGACTTGGTGAGTAAATCAGCCAGTTGATCATTGGAACCCACATATGTTGTAACTACATCCCCAGAGAGCACCTTTTCTCTAATAAAATGGCAATCAATTTCAATATGTTTGGTTCTCTCATGAAACACAGGGTTAGAAACAATATGCATTGCAGCCTGGTTGTCACAAACCAATTGCATAGGCTTAACTTGCGTAACTCCTAACTCCTCAATTAATTGTTTCAACCACACTAGCTCACATGTTGTTACGGCCATTGCCCTGTATTCAGCCTCTGCACTGGATCTGGCAACAACAGTTTGCTTCTTACTTTTCCAAGAGACAAGGTTTCTACCCACAAAAACACAGTATCCAGATGTGGATCTCCTGTCACTAGGTGATCCTGCCCAATCAGCATCCGTATATCCCACAATCTGACTGTGCCCATGATTTTGATACAATATACCTCGACCAGGGGTAGCCTTAATATATCGAAGAATACGAATCACTGCATCCCAGTGACTGTCACAAGGTGAATCCAAGAACTGACTTACCATACTCACAACAAATGAAATATCAGGACGAGTGACTGTGAGGTAATTAAGTTTCCCAACTAATCGACGGTAGCGCCCATGATCAGAAAGAGGCTCCCCCTATCTCGGTAACAGCTTGATATTTGGATCCATAGGGGTATCTGTAGGTTTATATCCAAGCAATCCTGTCTCTTCTAGCATATCCAAGGCATACTTCCTTTGAGAGATATAGATGCCTTGCTTTGACCGAGCTACCTCAATACCCAAAAAATATCTCAAAGGACCTAGATCCTTTGTTTGAAATTGTTGGTGAAGATGTACCTTCAATTCAGTGATACCAACATCATCATCCTTTATAAGTACTATATCATCAACATACACCACTAGAAGAATGTGGCGGCCAGACTGAGAACGATGAAAAACAGAATGATCAGCTTCACTCCGAATTAACCCAAACTCAAGAACAGTTGAACTAAAACGACCAAACCAAGCTCGAGGAGACTGTTTCAAACCGTATAAAGATTTTCGAAGGCGACACACCAGTCCAGACTCCCCCTGAGCAACAAAGCCAGGAGGTTGCTCCATATACACCTCCTCCCGTAAATCGCCATGGAGAAAGGCATTTTTGATGTCCAATTGATGAAGAGGCTAGTGAAACATAGCAACAAGGGATAGGAAAAGGCAAACAGATGAGATCTTAGCAACAGGAGAGAATGTATCGCCATAATCAAGACCAAAAACCTGAGTATATCCTCTAGCAACAAGGCGAGCCTTAAGACGATCAATCCGGCCATCAGGGCCAACTTTAACAGTGTAAACCCAGCGACAACCAACAGTAGACTTACCCTGGGGAAGAGGTACTAAGTCCCAAGTCCCAGTGGAATGTAAAGCAGACATTTCTTCGACCATAGCAGCCCGCCACCCTGGATGGGAAAAAGCTTCGGGAACAGATTTGGGAGGTGAAACAAAAGATAAAGAAGAAACAAAAGCAGAATATCCAGGGGACAAATAATCATAGCTAACAAAATGGGAGATAGGATGGCGAGTACCTTTACGAAGAGTAGTAGGCAAGTCAAGATCAAAAGTCGAAGGCGATGGACCAGAGGAGGAAGAATGAATTGGCACCAGGGATGAGTCAGGAGACGGCTCCTGTGGACTAGTGACAACAGTTGGTGTTGGTTGGGCCACGAGATGTGGACGCCGTTGATAGACCTGATGATCAGAGCGATCAAGGCGAGAGGCAAAGGATGGTGGAGATGGTGAAGACGTTGGAGATGGAGGTGATGTGAGGTCAAGAGAAGGAACAGGCAAAGGTAACCCAACAGACACAGAATCGAAGATCGCAGATGAAGAAGGGAAATAAGGAGATGACTCAAAGAAGGTAACATCCGCTGAAACAAAATATCGAGTTAATTGAGGAGAGTAGCAACGATACTCTTTTTGAAGACGAGAATAACCCAGAAAAACACATTTGACGGAACGAGCAGATAACTTATCACAACTTGGGGCAAGATGGTGAACAAAACATGTGCTCCCAAAGATACGATGGGGAAGAGAATATAAGTCAACCCGAGGAAAAAGAATGGAATGAGGAATCTGGTCATTAAGGACAGAAGATGGCATGCGGTTAATTAAGTAACATGCCGTTAAGTTAGCATCACTCTAGTATTGAAGTGGAACATGCATATGAAGAAGAAGCGTGCGGGCTGTCTCAATTAAATGACGATTCTTGCGTTCAGCTACCCCATTTTGTTGTGGGGTTCTAGGACACGAAGTCTGGTGAAGAATCCCATTGGATGCCATATAAGATCTAAATGAGAGAGACAAATATTCAAGAGCATTATCACTACGAAGAACACAAATAGGCAAATTAAACTGTGTTCTAATTTCAGCACAAAATGTAGTGAAGACTGAAAATAACTATGAACGCGTTTTCATTAAATATAACCATGTAGTCCGAGAGAAATCATCAATAAATGTTACAAAATAACGAAAACCATCTTATGAATTGACACGACTGGGACCCCATACATCTGAATGGACTACTAAAAAAGGAGAACTAGCACGTTTAGTAACTCTACTTGGGAAAGAACTACGAATATGTTTCCCAAATTGACAAGACTCGCACTCTAAGGAAGAAATACTAGAGAGACTGGGAACCATCTTCTTGAGATTGGGAAGAGATGGGTGCCCCAACCGACAATGGACTTGGAGTGCGGAAGTTGTTGTCATGCACGCCACTGAAGAAGCAGGGAGAGACAGATAGTAGAGACCGTGAGACTCAAGCCCCGTGCCAATCGTCCGTCCAGTCCTCCAATCTTGTAGAAGAACAGAATCAGACGAGAAAGTTATAGAGCAATTAAGACTGTGAGTGAGTTGGCTAACAGAGAGCAAATTAAAGGTACATTGTGGTAAATGTAAAACAGATGATAATGGTAAAGTAGGAAGAGGTAATGCGGTACCAATACCCGTAACTGAGGCTTGAGAGCCATCAACCAAGGTAACAGGAGGTAGAGACTGCGAAGTTTGAACATGAGATAGGAGAGAACGATTACCAGACATGTGATTGGTGGCACCAGAGTCGAAGATCCATGGGCCAAGAGAAGATGAAGACTTAGTAAAGCAGGCAGTAGGGTTACCAGTGTCAGCAAAGGATGTGACAGGTGAAGTAGCCTGTTGTGCTGTCCGGAACTGAAGAAACTGAGCATACTTCCCCCCGGAGATAGTCATTGGTGAGGAATCACTGGGTGTGATAGATGTCTGACCCTTTGAAATGCCCACAACCATGTTAGTAGTACTGGCTGCATGAGGTGGACGTCCATGTAGACGATAACACGTCTCTCTAGTGTGACCAAGGCGATTACAATAGGAGCACTGGGGCCATGGACGACCACCACCCTGATAACCACCACGACCAGTCGGGGTCGTAACTAGGGCAGAGTGATCTCTAGGAACGGACATGCCACGATCAACAGTAATAGAGGAGGCTCTAAGTAGGCTGCCGAGGATCTGTGTCTTAACTGAGTCAAGCTCTGGTCGAATTCCATGAAGACAGAGGATAGTAAACATTTGATCGTATTGTTGCTGTTGTTTCTTGATATCGGTATCAAAGGGCATCAACTCGTTAAAGTCGGTAATAGAAGCTTGAAGCTTACCCAAATATGTGGTCATATCCAAATCAGTCTGTCGTAAATTGAACAAAGCACCAATCACATCATAAATACGAGTGATGTCACTAGTATACAACTCACGAGCCCGAGTCCATAGGGCACTACACTCCCGAAGAGGTCGAAATATCGGCATTAAGGTCGGCTCAATGGTTTGCCACAATAAACTCAATAACTGGGCATCCACTCTCCGCCAAAGAGGTTGATCCCCCTCAGAAACAGTTGAAATAGTCTTCGATAAATGATCCTCAAGGCCATGACCAAGAAACCAAATTTCAACTGCACATGACCAAGCGGGATAATTATGTCCACTCAATTTCTCCGTTGTAATAACTGGTGTGCCCGAAAAATGGGGAATGGTCACCGGTGTGGACATGGTGGAGCGACTTGTGGATGAAGAGTGAGCTGGAGATGAATCCATGATGTAGAAAAAACAGCAGATTTGGAGCAGATATGATTACACAACCAAAGAGAGGGAAGACAGATCTGGAGCAATGGCAGATCTGGAGCAGATGTGTTACACGACCAAGGAAAAGAAAGAACAGATCTGGAGCAATACCAGATCTGGGCAGATCTGGAGCACAAAAGCTGAAGCTATCACCAGAGTTCGCCTGAGGATGGCCGGATCTGGACAGGCGCGGCGAAGGCGACGGAGAGATGACCGGGACAGAGGCGGCGACAGTGAGGGCGAGCTTGGGCGCGCGTGCGGTCGTGGCGACGGCGAGGATGCAGGTGCGACGACGGCGAGGGCGCAGGCGCGGCGACGGAGAAGGCGAGATCTGGGCTCGGCCGGACCGGATCTGGAGAAGAGGAGTCGCGATCTGGAGAAGAAGAGCTGCGACAGTGAGGGACCAGCGGCCGACGAAGAGACCCGCGGTGATGACGACGGCGGGCGAAGCGACCGGCGGTGATGGCGTCGGCTGACGGCGGCGGCGGCTAGGGTTAGGTTAGGGTTTAGTCTCTGATACCATGTTAGATGGATACAAAGGAACTGTTTGTATATATCTCAAGAATACAACATAAGCATATATATACATACATTTACTTAAAGATAAATACACTAATACCCCATAACTTATCTTATTTAACAAATATCATATATGTGCTCACTTATTTAAAAAAAAAAAAGTGGAGGAAGAGCACTTTAAAGTCTATTTACAAGAATAAAGTTAGAAATTATAGAGGGAATCAAACTACTGAGCCACACTATGAAACTTTGGGAGGGAGTGATTGAGCAAAGATTAAGAAGAGAAACCCAAGTGCCTGAAAATCAATTTGGTTTCATGCTTGGTAGGTCAATGATGGAAGCTATATACCTTCTAAGGCGCGTAATGGAAAGGTATAGAAATAAACAAATTACATATAGTCTTTATAGATTTAGGAAAAAGCTTAAGAGTTAAGACAAAGTTCCTAAAGAAGTCTTATGGAAGGTTTTAGAAAAGAAGAAATCTGAATTGCTTATGCAAAGGTTCAAGACATGTATCATAAACAACAACAACATATCCAGCCGTTATCCCACTATGTGGGGTTGGCTACATGAATTCTAGACTTCTATGTGACTTACATCCCAACAGATAGTTTGTCTAGAATTCATATTTGGATCCGACTAGGTTTTACGCTGGCTGTCGGCTACCTAACGCAACCCTCCTCCTTTATCCGGGCTTGGGACCGGCAGTGGATAATATCCCCTGGCGGAGTAATGATGAAATGAAGTTTGAACACCATCTTCACATGGAGAAATTTCATGAGATGGTGGTGCATGAAGATAATTGATATAGTTGTGTTCCATAACTTAGTTGACATGGTGAAACCAACAAGTACAATATGGAAACACAACCCTTCAAGACATGTATCATAAAGCAAAAAAAAAACACACGCCAAAACATGTGGGAGAGATTTTGAGGCTTTCCCAATTACAATTGGAAAACAATTGAAAAGTGCATCTAGTGTTTTATGCTAGAATATGATTCCATTAAAAGTAAAAGAAAATTTTACGACACAACGCTAAAACTAGTTTTGTTGTATAGCACAAAATGTTTGGATAACAAAGCACTAACATGTGCAAAATGCTTAATATGTTGTTGTAATGGCTCTACTGGAAAACATATATAACACATCATTGTTGTTGCCCAACAAGTACGGAAGACCTCTCAGAAAAGAAGTACATTTATAAGAAAAGAAAATTGGAAACTTCATGGGCAAATACCTAGATTTATTCAAATATCCTATCCAAATATGGTAGCAATTGGTTCACACATCATGTGATATGTTTCTAGTCAAAATATAATCTTGATCAACCTAAAAAGTGACCGATCTCTTAATAGATTTCATACAATGAACTGGAGGTGAGATCACTAATCCACTACACATCATTCCATTTCCAACCTGACTTGTTCAAAATGCAGGTTGCCATTCAAACATTAAATTTGGCATATGCTACCATACTGTCAGACAATACAATGCAAATATTACCAAAACTACAAATCTACCTGTTCAACTGGAATATTCAAGGAATGGAGAGCGGCAAAAACTTCATGAAATATAGGGGAAGCAGCATCAAAGGCTGAAGTAGAACAGTAGGGCGTTGAATCAAATGGTACCAATTCTTCTTTTCCTTCCCTGCAGATTTTTCTAGATAATATTTGCAAAGCTGACTGGATATCTACAAATACAAGGCATGGAATCAGGGACACATACCTTGAGACAATCTTCAACAGATAAAACTCACTTTCAAAACCTGCATACATCACCTGCATATACTGCACTTAGAAATTGAACAACAGAGCATTTTGCATAAAAAAAGATATATATCAACATACCAAATTAAATTCATCTTTCAAAACTTGGGAAACTCTCCTTAATGCTTCTCTTGGGCAATATTCCCAAGCCTCACCAGGTTTAAGATGCATGTCAGACAGAACCATTTCCTCTTGTTTTGTCCTATTGAGGGTGAAAGAAATTTCAAATATATCAGCCACCCATAAAGACCATTCCAGACAACAAACTTAATATAGTGGTATGCCAAATAATTAGCTGTGAGCCATTTATCGTGGAATAACAGAATAACAACAACAATAACAACATATTAAGCCTAAATCCAGCTATGTGGGGTTGGTTACACTAATTCTAACTAGCCAATCATTTTTATCCGTAGTCTTATCTTCTATAAAGACTTTAAAACTCATATTGTACCTAAAAGTCTCCCATCAAATTTTTCTTGATCTTCCTTCTGATGAGATTCAACACAGTAGGTAGAATCTCCAATGAATGAAATAGATTGGACTGTATTGCAACACTCGAATTACAAGAATAAAACAGTAAGAACAAGCAACAACTGGGCATTCGAGAGGCCCAGAACTCTCCTGCACGAAGCTCCAAATTCTTCACACCTTCTCTCTCTCCTCCTCCCCTTTTATAGGTTGTTATCCCTCTCTCCTCATAACCGTATTTGGTTATGCACTCGCACATGCTGGTTTGTTACACAAACCAGCCAAATACCTATCCTACCCTTGGCGCACATGCTGGTTGATACTCCCTCCAGCTGTGTCTCCAATACCCCTTTGATGCTTGTAACGCCTATGATAAGTATGCAATACCAGAGGCCTAACATCACTCCCTTCCCCAATTTTCACCTTGTCCTCAAGATGAAAACATGGAAACTGCTACTGGATTAGGCTATAAGGCTCCCAAGTGGCTTCCAATGGAGGTAACCCCTTCCATTGCAGTAGAACATCCAATCCCCCCAAATTATTTCCTTTTCCTGGCCTGACCCCCAGCATTGCCTCCGGTTCAACCAATATCTCCAACTCTGCACTTAATTGATTGGGAATATCCACAGTGGCTTGCAACGCACCCTTGGCTTCTCGCAGCTGGGACACATGAAATACTGGGTGGATGCTGCAGGATGAAGGCAGCTTTAACCTGTAAGCCACAGGTCCGATCTCCTTTTCAACTTCAAATGGACCATAGAATCTAGGAGCTAACTTCTCATTGGTACAACCAGCCAATGTCTTTCTACGATAGGGAATTAGTTTCAAGTAAACTAAGTCCCCTACCTTAAACTTCACTGCTCTTCTTTTCATATCAGCCCCCTTCTTCATTATTGCTTGAGCTCTTTGTAGCTGTGCCTTAAGTTCCTCCAAAATGTGATCTCTCTCAACCAGTTGCTGCTCCACCACTGAAACCGGAGTAGATCCCCTTGCAACTCTCAGTATTGCTGGCGGTTCTCGCCCATAGATTGCCTGGAATAGTGTAGTTCTTGAGGCTGTGTGGTATGAAGTGTTGTACCACAGTTCAGCCCAAGGCAGCCACACAAACCAAGCTTTAGGTTTAGAGGAAGCAAAGCAGCGAAGGTATGTCTCCAATGTCCTATTCAGCACCTCCGTTTGACCATCCGTTTGTGGATGGTAAGCTGTGCTGCGGTGGAGCTTGGAACCTTGGAGGCGAAACAATTCCTCCCAAAATTTGCTCATGAAGATCTTATCCCTATCCGATACAATGGACCGCGGTAGATCATGAAGCCTCACAATCTCCTTGATGAAAATTCCTGACACTTCTCCAGCTGTAAAAGGGTGTTTTAGCCCAATAAAATGGCCATACTTACTGAGTCTATACACCACCACCAAAATCGAGTCCATTTTGCCTGACCTTGGTAAGCCTTCGATAAAGTCCATAGCAATGTCTTCCCAAATTTGGTTTGGGATAGGGAGGGGCTGCAAGAGCCCTCCCGGCTTAAGGGCTAGCACTTTGTTTTGCTGGCAAACAACACAATGACTCATATACCTGTGGATGTCCCTCTTCATCCCCAGCCAATATACATTTGCCGCAATCCTCTTGTAAGTCTTCAAGAATCCCGAGTGTCCCCCCACACTCCCATCATGTCCCTCATGTAAGAGCAATGGGATGAGAGAAGAACCCTTCGGTAGATATAACCTACCCTTGTAAAAGAGATGGTCGTCCACCAACTGAAAATGGGGTCTGGAAGTAGGATCAAGCTGGAGATCCTTGACCACCCCTTGCAGCCACTCATTGTTTGCTACTTCCCGAGCCAGCTGATCAAGTTGAAGAACCTGAGGAACGGTTAAGGCTAAGAGGGCAGCAGAGTGGCTAATGCGGGACAACCCATCTGCTGCCTTATTTTCTAGCCCGGCCTATATTGAATTTCAAACTGAAATCGCATTAACTTGACCATCCACTTCTGATATTCTGGGCTCACCAACCTTTGTTCCATCAGAAACTTGAGACTCTTTTGGTCAGTCCTGACCACAAACTTCTGTCCCAAGAGGTAGTGCCGCCACTTTTGCACCGCAAACACAATGGCCATCAATTCCCTCTCATACACTGATTTCCTCCTTCCCAACTGATTAAATGCATGACTGAAATACGCAATGGGTCAATGGTCTTGCATTAAAACGGCTCCCATGCCATGTCCAGAAGCATCCGTCTCCACTTCAAATGGCTTGTCAAAATTCGGCAAAGCCAAAACCGGCAGTGACACCATGGCAGCCTTGAGCCGTTGGAAAGCTTGCTTAGCTGCCTCATCCTAAAAAAAATTGTTCTTCCGAAGGCGCTCCGTGAGTGGCCATGCTATTCTGCCATAATCCTTAACAAAACGCCTATAGTATCCGGTGAGACCAAGGAAACCACGCAACTCCTTCAATGTGGTAGGAGTGGGCCAATCTAACATGGCTTTTACCTTGTTATCATCAGCGGAAACCCCTTGTTGTGATATAATATGGCCTAGGTACTCAATTTTCAGTTGTCCGAACGAACACTTCTTCTTATTCGCAAACAGATAGTTAGCTGCCAGCACCTCCAGAACAGAGCACAAGTGTTGTGCATGCTGTTCAAAATCTTTGCTGAAAACCAAGATGTCATCGAAGAATACTAACACGAAACGCCTCATCTGTTCCTTGAAGATGCCATTCATCAGTGACTGAAACGTGGCTGGCACGTTAGTCAATCCGAAAGGCATTACTAGGAATTCGTAATGGCCTTCATGCGTTCGGAAGGCTGTCTTTGGAATATCCTTAGCCCTAACGCGAATTTGGTGATACCCAGATTTAAGTTCGAGTTTGGAAAGGACCTTGGCCCCATGAAGCTCATCCAACAACTCCTCAATCACTGGAATTGGAAACTTGTCGGGCACAGTCACCTTATTCAGAGCCCTATAGTCCACACAGAAGCGCCAGCCTCCATCCTTCTTCTTGACAAGCAGGATCGGACTAGAGAAAGGGCTGGAACTTAGCTGTATGATCCTTGCTGCTAGCATCTCTCCTACCATCTTCTCAATCTCGTTTTTCTATAGGTAAGGATAACGGTAGGGCCGCACACTAACCGGTATTGTGCCTGGCAGCAGGTTGATGGCATGATCTTTTTTCCTAGAAGGAGGCAGCCCTTCATGTGCTGTGAACACCTCTTCAAACTCAGCTAACACTTCTTTTAGGAACGGTGGAACCTCTACCGTTTTGTCACTGTATTCAGCTGCTATCGTTCCCAATTCAAGCAACATTCCTTCTCCATTCTCCTTGAAGGCCTTCATCATTGCCTTCAAGGACACCAAGCTTTTGCTCAAGCTGGGATCTCCCTGCAAGGTTACGGCCAATCCCCCCACCTGGAACTTCATAGTCAAAGCCTTCCAATCCATTCTCATCTTCCCCACAGTTGCCAACCACTTCATCCCAAGGATTACATCAGAACTTCCCAGCTCTAGAGGCAGAAAATCTTTCACAATTTGTAAGTTTTGTAGGTGCAACTTGACCCCTTTGCAAATGCCGGCCCCTTGCACCGCCATTCCTGTCCCCATGATAACTCCATATCCGGTCGTTTCTGTTCGCGGCAGCCCCAATCGTTGAACCAATTCTGCCGCTATAAAATTGTGCGTCGCCCCTCCATCAATAAGTACTACCACTGGTTGCCCTTCTATACCCCCTTGCAGCTTCATTGTTTGTGGTGTTGTCAATCCAACCACTGAATTCATGGAGAGTTCAATGACTTCACTGCCCTGCCCCACTTCCTCTCCTTCTTCGCCTTCCCTTACTTCCGTGGTTTCCCCTTCGACTCCTTCCCTCTTTTTTTCTTCATCATAAATCATCATAACGTGAAGCTCCTTGTTCTTGCACCTGTGGCCAACCGAATATTTCTCATCACAACGAAAACACAATCCCTTCTCCCTTTTGGCTTTCCACTCGGCCTCATTGAGCCGTTTAAAAGGAGCATTGCTACCACTCCCAGCCACTGGCAGCTTACTGCTCACCTGGCCAAAAACTCTTGATTGAGGAGTCGGGCTTTGGGATTGTATGGGAGGGGGTCGAATGATGTTAGTTGTAGAGTAGGTGGGGAATTTACTATTCGTTGGTCTGAACGCCCTACTGCAGCTGAGGATGGCTGCATTTTTATCCTCAATACATTGCGCCATCAACATGATCCGATCCAGCCCCCCAGGTTGTAGTACCCTGATCTCAGCCTTGATTTCAGGCTTAAGGCCGTTGATGAAATGACCTTCCAACAACACCTCAGAGACGTCCGACACGGGTACGACCAAGGTCTCGAACATCAGCCTTCCTTAACCGTGCCATCTTGTCGCAGAGCCAGGAACCTCTCCTCTAGCGATCCCTCTTGAGTTGGGCGGAATCGATTAAGAATTCCCTCTTGAGCCCTTCCCAACTGCGGATCCCCCTGCGCCTAGACTCCCACTGGAACCAAGTGAGGGCCCCTGCCTCGAAGCACAATGTTGCGGACTCGATCTTCTCATCCTCGGACAGCTGGTTGATCGCGAAGTACCTCTCCGCCCTGAAAATCCAGTCGTCTGGGTTGTCTCCCTCAAAGGTCGGCATTTCTAGTCGCCTACCCCTCCCTTCCTGTCACCATGCAGCGCTCATGCTTCCCTCTATTCTGTGGTTCATACCGCCCCCCGGGGTCACTTCGGAATCTGGGGTAAATTCCGGTGGCCATTCGTTCCCATGGGCCTTAGCCTTCCTCTCCCGTTCCTGTTTGTCCCACCTTGTTCGCATGATAGCGAACTGCTCGAGCATCTCTGCTACGTTCCGGTTTATGGTTTGAATCTCTCCCCTTATCGTGTCGACCTTCCCCTCCAGGTCCCCCACTCTCTCGGTTAAATTTACCATGGTGATCGACTACTGCTCTGATACCAAAATGATGAGATTCAACACAGTAGGTAGAATCTCCAATGAATGAAATAGATTGGACTGTATTGCAACACTCGAATTACAAAAAAAAAACAGTAAGAACAAGCAACAACTGGGCATTCAAGAGGCCCAGAACTCTCCTGCACGAAGCTCCAAATTCTTCACACCTTCTCTCTCTCCTCCTCCCCTTTTATAGGTTGTTATCCCTCTCTCCTCATAACCGTATTTGGTTATGCACTTGCACATGCTGGTTTGTTACACAAACCAACCAAATACCTATCCTACCCTTGGCGCACATGCTGGTTGATACTCCCTCCAGCTGTGTCTCCAATACCCCTTTGATGCTTGTAACGCCTATGGTAAGTATGCAATACCGGAGGCCTAACACCTTCCCTGCCTAGTTTGCTAAAATACTCATTCCATTTCATCTACTCTCCTCATAGAAGCCTCTATTGGCCTTTTGCTCACATGACCAAACCATCTTAAACCTGTCTTAAGTATCTTATCTTCAACAAGAGCCACTCCAACCTTATTGCAAATAACTTTGTTTCTAATTTTATCTTTTCTTATATGGCCACATATCCATCTTAACATCCCCATCTCTATTACACTCATGTTTTGCACATGTTGGTGCTTTAATGAAAAATGCCCATCATTTTCTGCCATACTACAAAGCTGGTTTAATAGCTAGTTGTCTCATAAAATTTTCATTTTAGCTTTAACAAAATCTTACTCTCAAATGAAACTCCATATGCACTTTCACATTTTAACTATGATGTCTTAATTCTACAAGTAACATTCTCATTTTTTTTTTAAATAAATGAACAATTCTATAGAAATAAGGGAAGAACTGTATAGGTATCAAGCTAGAGTATACCCCAAGCTAACTCCAAAACTGGTCATAACAACCAGGCTAAGATCCCAAAGACAACCATATAGACACTAAACAAAGGCCTGAACAAAAATGACCAACACCTAAGAGACAAGCATAAAGACCACCATATAGACACCAAATGGCCGGAACAACCAACCACCAAGCCGCATATAAACGAGCACACCACAAAACAAAAAGGCCCAACAAAAAACATATCTGGGAGGGAATAAGATCACTTGAGGCACCAATCTGGGAGGCACCAGCAGCGAACCAAAGCCTGACCTTAAAGAGTACAGGGAAAAGAAAGAGTAATGAGGCGAGTCTAGTCTCATTTTTCACCATCTTCTTGGATGATTGAGACTGGACTAATATTTCTTGGTATGACTTAATTTTCAAGTTTTACTAGAACATCATCCACACTTACATTTTTACTAAATTTGCATTCCATATATTTAGTTTTCAATTTGCTTAACTCAAAACCCTTAGAATAACTCAAAACCTCTAGATTCTAGAGTGTGTCTCCAAATCTTGAGTTTAGTATTCACGCCTCTATCTCATCCACCAACACAATCTCATCTGCAAATAGCATACACCAAAGCACCTCTACCTAGATATATTGAGGGGTATAAAAACTGGAACAGGAATATAATGAGCACTGCCAACGATTGATGCTATAAAAGAAGCCAAGGAAAAAAGTGTTGTTACTATAAGAATCGAGAGACTAGTTGATACCTCATGTTCAACTAGTTTCTTGTGTTCACTCTGTCATTCACAAGTACACCAGACCATCTCATTAGTGCTTGTGTGGTTGTGCATTTGCTCCACGAATTGCTCTATTTTGACTTAGCAATTCAAATCTTATGCTCAAGTGAGTTGAATCCATGTTTGTGTAGGCATCAAAATAGCATATTTTCAATTTCCTAAATTTTAGATTAGACCTTTCACAAGAAAAAAAATTAGTTTCAACTTTGAGTTTTTTGTGTTTTGACAGGCAAGCATCCAGGACTTTTGTTCAGAGGAAGCAGAATTTAAATAACTCAACAAAAAAAAAAAGAACTTAAAATACAATCATGAATCAATTATTTTTAATTAACAAGTAAAGAAAATTAAAATTAAATTACTAAATATCTATTAGTAGCACGCAAATTTGATCTAAAATTCTAAATGCAATGCAAAAAGATAAAAGATTAGATCGTAGCAACAATTTTTTACATAATATCTAATTGAGGGTTACTTTATTTGGTAAGAAAAAAAAAATTACAAACTATGAAAGAAATGAACTAATAATAATGTAAAACACTAAAGCAACGACATTTAATCAAATAATTAGTGAACATAATGCATTACTAAAATCAAACCCAAACATTTTATTAAGCCACCGTCAACAAAAAAAAATCTCTTGGATAAAAACCACAATATAGATGTGTATATATCTAACCTCAACCATCCACATAAAAGTAAGGTCATCACCAATAAACAGGAACACACTTAATTTGGCATGCATTTACAATATAATAGGGACAAATAAGTAATCAAATTAATGCTTATGAAGATAAGTAGACCAAAAATAAATTTCCTGGGGGCAAATGCCTAATTTTGCCCATTATTCCTCAAAAAAGAAGTTAAAAGGCCAAGAGAAAAAAGAATAACTAAAAAGTTGAAAGTGGGCAAATTGCCCTACCTGTCCCAATATAGGTCCATCACAGCAAACATCTAAACAGTGACCAAATTGACCAAACTCTGAAATGGCCAATTCACTTATTCAAGACAACCCTTAGGATGTATCCTTAGGATGTATCCAACCTTGAAAACCCTTAGGATGTATCCTCCATCTTAGATGTCAAATGCATAGGAGTATTTTTCCTTTTCCATTTTAAGTTCTAAAAGTTTGACATGGTGAGATTTAAGTGCAAGATAAATGAAGACAGAAAAAAAGAAATAGAACCTGAATGGTTAGTAAGAATTATGCTACTATATGGAGTCAGGGGTAGTACCAAGGAATTTTCCACTTTGTTGACAAGTCAGGCATCAGTCTGATCTCACCTACAGCGCCCAAGTTAGTCCCTTCTGCAGGACCATCTACAGCTGAACTCATGCCCATACAAGCAACAGTAAGACCCAAACCATTCTTCCTAACAACATCATTGAAACGCCTCCTTGGAACAACCTGAACAATGATAGTGAGTGAAAAAGCAAGAATCAAACAATACATGTGCAGGGAAAGACTACAATACTCTTGCAAAATCCAAAATTAATAATAATAGACACCCAGTCCCTTAGCCAAAGTAAAGGCCTCTAAATCACTTCCCATACCATATGAACAACTTGAGAATAATTCAAACCTTTTTGAACAATCTCAAATTTCACTATCATCATCACAAAGCTTAATGCCACTAGGTGGAGTCAGCAAGATGGATTCTAACTTTTTAATCATCTCCATCCATGGCCATATCCTTTGTAAAGCATTATACCCCATGTCAATCTAAGGGTTTATAGCTAACTTTCTTTAAACTCTCTCTACCCTTTTTACTAAAAACTTCCTCCATTCCATCCACTCTCCTCACTGTGCGTATTTATTAGATTTTTCTTCATATGTCCAAACCATTTTAATCATGTCTCAGGTATCTTATCTTGAATTGATGTCACTCCAATCTTATTAGAGATAATCCCATTTCTAATCCTATCTTTCAATAATAAAATTATATGAATTCCACACTTTTGGAATCTAACTTAACTATTACTAAATGTGTACCAATAATTGGGTAACCTTTATATTTTGCCATGATTCCTGAAGAAGCTTGTAGAAACAAGGAGTAAATGCAGCAGGCATTCTTTTCCCTTCTTATTCTTGACATGTAGTTACTCCTAATTTGAATTCAAAGTAGAGAAATCAATCAAGTCTGTTATGAAGGTCAATCACATCAACTTTATAACAAGAGACTACATTACAGGTTACTTCCAAGAATCAGGTCTGGTATTAAACCCAGTCATATCAACTTTTTAACAAGAACTACAATACAGAATGTTTCAAAAACAGTAAGTTTAATTAAAGAACATCAATTAACTAAAATTTGTTTAATTTATGCATTCCTGCTGGTGTTTATGAAAAAAAGACGGCATAGCAAAAAAGTACATCAGTTATCAAGCAAAAGAAGATCAGTCACAAACCAGGCATCTATCCTCTTGATGGCTGTAAAACTTGAGATTATTTCCATTACATCCCCTAACAGATAGCTTAAGTTATTCTTCCTCCAATTAACAGGCAGGCTTATTTCTGTTCATAAAGATAATCTAATACCTTCCTATAATAGCTAAAGATATCTAAGAGTTAGCATTCAACAAGACATTAGATTAATGGTTTTTTGTCCAAATTTAACCACCAGCTAATTTTGAATAGTTGTATGTATTTGGGACAATTATGGAGGACAGCTTATTCAAATGTAAGGGGGAAAGTGTTGGGCGTAAAGGATACAGATACATCTCTCTAACAATTTAAGGGCTGTTTGATAGAGTTTTTAGTTTCAGTTTTCATTTTTTTGTGTTCAGTTTTCGTTTCATTAAAATAAAAAGGGGGAACTAGACATGTTTGACAACTTTGCTTTGTTTTCAGTTTTGTGTTTAATTTTTTTATTTTTGTATTTTTTCTCCCCACCCCGTCTTGATGCCAGTGACCAGAGTCTTCGAAGATTGTACATGACTCCTTCCGTGAGTCTCCGGCAACTCCCATGAATGGCAATACGAGTGGTCACCCATGCCCCTCAGATGACATCCGGTGGCTGGCGAAGAGGGATGGGGGAGGGGGAAGAAAATAAAAATAAAATGAAAAATTGTAAAAACACCTTTTCTTTACCAAGAAAAAAAAAATCATCTTTTTGTTTTGGAAACAAAAATGAGTAAATCTTCCTTTCTGTTTATGTTATCAAAATAATGAAAAAAAAAGACCAAAAATTAAATCAAAATGGGTCAAAATTTACATGGTTAACATTTCAACATTTCTAGTGATGTTCATTTTATACGTCATAACAGTACAAATGATTTGACCCCAAAACTGGTACGGAAACAGAAAAAGTGAAAAATAAAACCCACACAGGACTTGTGCTGTGAAGAAGCACCATTTTTGTTATTTCCCTCATTAATAGTACGTCAAACATCTAAAATTATTGATATTTTCACTGAAAAATTGCTGAAAACAAAAGAGAGGACACAGAAACTCACTCGACACCTGTGCTGGCCAGAAGCATCAACCCAGAGAACACGAACAAGTGAAAAATCTGATTGTAAAGCATCGATCTCTATCTTTGTTGAATCGCTACATACATCAGGTTTTGAATCAATAGGTTTGGCATCTAAATTGATCTTGTAGAACTTTTTTGCATTCTCAGAAAAAATGTCTTTGACTGCTTCAATGGCCTCAGGTATGGAAAGATCACCAGTAATACAAGCATCACGTAGAACAGAGAAGACAACTTCACGTGCTCTCTTTGCACCTATAGGAACATTGAAGTAAAAGAATAAAACAAGGAAACAAGAGGAAGATCCTCTGTTATTTAACCTGAATTTCAATCCACAATTGGTTATTTTCAACCAATACTCAATAATGCAAATAAATTGTTTGAATTCCTGGAAATACTTTTTATTTCTACTACTAAAGAACAGATTGCTATTGACTTTTAATGCCCTTAAATGTAAAATAGCCCTTGTTTCATTCCAGGTTACCACTTTTCTCGTTTCCTTTTTTTTTTTTTTTTTTTTGGGGGGGGGGGGGGGGTGTTGCATAATGAAGGCTGCAATGGAAAGAAAAAGGAAACAACTGGCAATATGAAACCCATTGGGTATTATCAGTCAACAAACCTGTTTGGCTCAGAAGTAGGCCCACAGGGTGCAGCTCTATTAATCTAAGACATAGACATACCTCACTAATGAACTCAAACCAGTAAATATAAGCCACCCTATTAGAGGAAGGGACATTTAGCAGAAACATGCTTGCAGATTTCATGTTTACCAAAGTTAATTGTTTTCTCACATGGTGACCTAGCTGAAATTTTCCAGGAAGGAGATAAGAGCTCTGGTAAAGAAATAAAATTACAAAATAAAGTCCATGCTTATGATGATTGAGCAAATTTTCTCTCACTAGTACCACAGCCCCTTCGGTTCGGGCCTTCAGCCCAGACATTCCCTACAGTTTGTTTTTAGCCCTAGAGGTCCATGTGGTTTATCCTTTTTGCTTGGACACTCCCTCCGTTAGGTTTTTGCACTAACAACATTAATTAAAGTCAAGCTAATTTAAATTTAACCATTTTATTTTCTAATCTCTATAATTAAAATAAAAAACCAAGCCCCAAGAACAGAAGTCTGTTTTTCAGACAAAGTTGCCAGCGGCAGTAGAACAGCCTCCAAGGCAACTGTTGCAACAAGAAAGAGGGAGAGAGAAGCTCAAATTCCAGTGGCATCGTGTTGTCACCATTTGTGCAACTACACTTTCCCAATCCCAAACCCTAATAAGCCACTGCCAACCAATGTCTATTCAAATTCTGTACAAGCACGAGAACTCATATTTTCCTGAACTGGAGGCTGAGATTCTCAAGCTCCTCAAGCTTGAACTTCTTTGTTCAGGAAAATACTGGCGCTCCAGAAACTGGCTATGGTGGAAGGGGAAGACCCACTGCTGTCAATTTTGAGGTTTCCTCTTTCATCTTGGATAAAAAAAAATAGGTTTCCTCTTTCTTCAACCTTTGAACAGTGGGTCTTCCCCCTTCTTGCAGCGGCAGTTGGCAACAGAGGTGGCCCTTCTTGTCCCTTTCTCTATCTGAAGGCGCCAAGCTATGGGTCCCCAACAAATAGGCTGAGATCCGTATCAAGTGTCTTCCTTGCCCATTGTGGATAGTTAGCGAGGGCATACAACAGGGCCACGGTGGCCCTCACAACCCCCCCCCCCCACCGGATGTGCATGCACGGGTTTCTCTCTCTTCTTGCAGCAGTTGCCAGCAGCAACCCTTCACCACCACCAGCAACTTTTTCAGAACAGAATTCTGTTCTTTGGGCTTGTTTTTTATTTTTTAATTTCTATTTTTAATGAGAGATATTAGCAAATAAAATGGCTAGATTTAAACTAGTTTGACTTTAATTAACATTGCTAGTGCAAAAACAAAAGCTTAATGGAGGCAGTGTCCAACCAATAAGGGTAAACCACAGGAACCTCTTAAAGGCTAAATTAAAAACAAACCAGAGGGGGTGTCAGGGCAAAAGGCCCAAACCACAAGGGGTGTGGGGGCAATTTACCCATTTCTTTATATGTAAATCTAGGTTCATATGTTCCAAACATTGACATACCCATATTCAGGCATCTGATATGGAAATGCACTCAAGGCATCATTGAAAATCTCTGGCAAGGATGAAAAAAGAAAATCTCTAGCAAGGATGAATTGACTAGGGAGGGAAAAAAAACCCAAAGGATTGGCCATGAATGAATATTTCCAATCCTTACCAACTATCTGGACAGTGGACACTACTCTAAAGAAAGATGTTCCAGTTCAGCTAAACCAAGCTAAAACACAGGATGTAATTATTTACATCCACTTACTAACAAAGAACAATTGTCTAAACTTGAGTGGTGACATCCCTGGAGACTTGAGGGGCATGGTTCACAACTGTCAAAAACTTAGAGTGTAACTGTTGACACCCCTGCAGTTTTTGAACCAGCCATGTGAGACAACAGCTCAGCATAAAAAAGAAATAAAAGAAAATAAGGAAAAAAGCTGAGACCAGTTGCAGAACATTTGGTTTTCTCAATTGGCAATAAGAAATCATCACAAATTAAGGGCCCCTAAAATTTCCTATTATCTGATCATTGAAACCCTTTAAGACATACCTCAACTGAGAAGTAAACTGCTTCGTTTAATGGGTAAACCAGTAATTTTGATCATGGCTAACACAAGCTTATTGTTAACTTGATTGGTATCCAGCTTTAACCTCATTGACAACCAAATCATTTTTTAGCTCTTCTAGAGCTAGACACTTTGAGGAACCCCTGTTTCATGGTAAGAACAGTCAGGTCTGGAGGATCTGACTAAGGGATTCTCGATCAATAAGTTAATCGAGAGAGAGTTGGGAGAGGGAAATCAGAGAGAAATGAGGGAGAAATAGAGAAATGAGAGAGGATTCTAGAGAATAAGTTGTAATATTGCTTAGATAATTGCAGAGAGAGAGAGAGTATCCATATATAGCTGGGATACTAGCCCCTCACATGTTGTAACTGTTTACATCAATGGGGAATGTACAAGCTGCCACAGCAACAACAAATTCTGTACCATACCACTACAACCACTAACTAACTCGTGCCTAGATTCCTTTCTTATTACATTTAGTTCCTCCATTACATTTAATTGCTATACTACCCCTTATATCACGCGGTACATGACAATTACCCCGCCCTACAAAACTTTTCTTGTCCTCAAGAAACATGGAGGAGGCTGGCCACACAAGGGAACTGGCTAAGGATGTCTGGAAGATACTCCCATGTGTTATTATCCGAGTATAGATCAGACCACTTAATTAGAACTTGGGTAATTGTGGCTCCCTATCTGTAGATCACCCTTCTGTCAAGTATAGTTATAGGCTCTCGAATAGGAGCTTCAGCCTGGGGAAGAGTTGGTAAGATGAGCTTGTTGGTTGTGCCCCCAATGCCTTCTTAAGGAGTGAAACATGGAACACCAAATGCATATTAGAAACCTCTGGCAACTGTAACCGATATGCCATTATTCCCACCCTTGTAGTAATTGGAAAGGGACCATAGAACCTTGGATGTAGTTTGGAGTCGGGGTGAGGAAGTAGGGTTCTTAGGTGTCCTGGCTTCAACTTTAGATACATGATGTCACCTACCTGAAATTCCCCCTTACTCCTTCTCTTATCTGCAAATTGTTTCATCCGATTTTAGGAATTAGGTAGCTCTTCCTTAATCACCTGTAGAGCCTGTTGCCTCTGCTGTAGGTATGTATTGAGGGCTGCCACAGTTGAGTTGTCTCCCAGGGCTAGCAGTAAGGGTGGTTTGTAACCGTAAAGGGGGACCTTTTTATGGCTGAATGGTGGCTGGAATTGTACCACCATTGACCCATCAGAAGCCATTTGTGCCATGTCTTTGGTCGAAGGAAACAAGTACACCTGAGATACATCTCCAAGCACTGATTAACCCTTTTGGTTTGCCCGTCTGATTCAGGATGGTAAGCACTGGACATCTTCAGTTTCACCCCCAATAATCCCATCAACTCCTTCCACAGTAGGCTAGTAAAGATTTTGTCTCTATCTGATACTATAGCCTTAGGTGTCTCATGTAGTTTAACCACTTGGTCTAAGAACATTTTGGCCACCTCTTGGAATGTATGGATGAACCAAACCCATAAAATGCCCATACTTGGTGAAGCGGTCCACCACTACCATAATGCAGTCTCTACTTTCTGATTTGGGTAGCCCTTCTATAAAGTCCATTGAGATGTCCTCCCATGGACCCCGGGAATATTCAGAGGTTGAAGTAACCCAGGTGCTGCTACATTCTCTGACTTGCACCGCCTGCAAGTGTCACATTTCATCACAAATTCCATAACATCATTCTTCAGTCATGGCCATTTGAAGAGTTGTTTGACTCGATGGTATGTGTTTACAATACTCGAGTGTCCCCCGATGGGATAGGCATGCAATGCCTCTACTATCCTCTTTTTTAGTGTCTCTTCCCCAATTACCAGCTTCCCCTAGTATCTAATCATCTCATTTGTTAAAGTGTAACCCAGTTTAGATGAGGGGTCAACCACCAACTGTTGTAGGAGCTCCCAAGTCTTCTCACTTGATGTATAACTAGCAGCCACCTCTTGGCACCAATCTGGGACAATGGTTGTGATTGCAGCTACACTCCCCTCTTCACAACACCTGGATAGAGCATCAGCTGCTAGGTTTTCCTTACCTTTCTTCTATTGAATCACATAGTCCAAACCCATTAATTTAGTCATACCTTTTCGTTGTAACTGCGTATGCTGTGATTAGGTTTCTCGCAGTGTGATTAGGTTTCTCGCAGTGTGATTAGGTTTCTCGCAGTTAGACAAACAAAAAATGGAAGAGAGAACTCAAGAAAAAGAACCTCGATCAGCTGAATTAATAAAACAGAGGAATAGCTATTTATATAGCTATTTTACAATAACCAACTAACTACTCTGAATCATAACAGCAACAACTTAACAAAACTATAACAAAACACTGCTAACAAAATAACAGAATACAAACAATATATCAGCTAAAATAATGTCTCCAACATATGCAGCTTCTGTTGTAGCAAAAAATTAAGGCTCTTGTGATCTGTCTTGATCACAAACCTTTCCCCCTCAAGATAATGATGCCATTTCTCCACTGTCATTAGTACTGCCAGAAGCTCCTTTACATAGATGCTCAACTGGAGGTGTCTTGGGGTAAGGGCTTAGCTAAGAAACGCTATAGGTTTGCCTTCTTGCACCAGGACTGCTCCAATCCCATTAGCACTCGCATATGTTTCTAAGATGAATTGCTTATTAAAATCCGGCAGGCCTGAAGTTGGTACTTCACTCATAGCCTGTTTGAGCTTGCAAAAGGCTTCCTCTACCTTAGAATCCCACCGAAATCCATCTTTCTTCAATAGGTCAATAAGAGGTTGATTGATAATACTATACCCCTTAACAAATTGACGATAGTACCCAGATAATCCTAAAAATCCCCTCAATCCTTTCACATTGTGAGGCCTTGGCCAGGCCACCATTGCGGCCACCTTACTAGGGTCAGTGCTCACCCCTGAACTGGATATGATATGCCCCAGATATTCAACTTGCTGCCTAGCAAAAGTACGCTTTGACTCCTTAACATACAGTTTATTGAGTCTAAGGACCTCAAAGGTAGTTTTCAAGTGGTTTAAGTGCTATACAAAGGTAGGGTTGTAAATTAAGACATCATCAAAGAATACTAGGATGAATTTACGTAGGTATGGTTCAAAGATTTTGTTCATTAACGCCTGAAAGGTTACAAGGGCGTTAGTGAGGCCACTCATAATGCCCTTGGTGAATCTTAAAAGTTATTTTAGGGATATCTTCAGGCTGCATTCTGATTTGATGATAGCCTGATCGAAGATCTAGTTTGGTAAAGACAAAGGCATTTTTGAGCTCATCAATTAGATCTTTCACAATTAAAATGGGAAACTTGTTTTTGATGGTCATGGCATTGAGTTGACAGTAGTCAACGTAAAACCTCCATGATCCATCCTTTTTCTTAACAAGTAATACCGGTGATGCAAAGGAGTTATGGTTGGGTTGAATAATGAATTTTTGCAACATATCTTTGATGACTTTCTCTATCTCTATTTTCTGTCTAGGAGGGTATCGGTAGGCTCTTAGGTTAACAGGCTCTGCATTAGGCTTAAGATTGATAGTATGATCATAAGGTCTCTTTGGTGGAAGGTAACTTGGCTTGGAAAATAGGTCCTTAAATTCAATTAACATGTTAAGAGAGTCAAATTCTTGTACCTACCATGGTTGATGAGAACTACTGCCCACTGCCTTCGCCAGATGACCCTCTTCTCCTTGTTCCCCAAGGGTGGATTCCATGGTATGGATAGAAAATAATTGAGCCACCTGTGATAACTTGCTCTTAGGCATCCTGTGCAACCTCTTTCCCGAAATCATTTTACACACCCCTACTTCATGGCTGCCCACTAGGGTCTTCCTCCTCCCTCCCTCTCAAATGTGACCTCCATTTTATTGAAGTCAAAACTAATAGGATTGACCTCCTTCATCCAGTCCACTCCCAACACGACGTCGCAACCTCCCAATTTCAACAGCCTTAAATCAGCTACAAACTCTTCTCCATTCATCTCCCAGCAGAACCCCAAGCAAGATGACTGACTCACCACGTTGCTTTTGTTTGCTACGGTCACCGATAGTGGATGTGAATTAAAGACTTCACACTTCAACTTCTTAGCCATGGTTTCATCCAAAAAACTGTGGGTACTCCCACTGTCAATGAGCACCAATATTGGGGCATCTCAAACTCTCCCTTCTACCTTAATCATCTTGCTGTTTACTAACCCCTTCAGTGCATGCAAGGATATCTCCCCTCTATCTTCTTCCTCCTTTTCCATACTCTCGTCCCCTTCTTCTTCCTCTTCGGTTTCTAACAGTAACAATTGCCGTTTACATTTATGCCCCACAAAGTACTTACCTTGGCACCTATAATAGAGACCAGCTAGGCGTCTCTGTTTCATAATCCTTCCCCCATGTGCAGCTAGAGTCATTGTGGAAGGTAGGGCCAGGACATTCTTGCTACCTTGCCCTGTATGACCTATAGCCCTGTTTTCAAGCTGCCACCCTCCGGTACTCAACCCTTTCATCTAACTCCTTTGTTTCTTTAACATGACCTCGATAGTCATCTCCTGCAGCCTTGCACTATCAGCAACTTGCTTAATTGTCCGGGGCTGCATCATCTTTACTGTGAGAATCCCATATCGCCTCAGCAAAAGGAAACCTAGGCTATATATAAGGAGGAGGATCCCTCCACCTGTTAAGCTGGCTTTTCAGGTTGGAATTCTACCTCTGACTTCTCACATGGTATCAGAGCCAACCCTTGGCTGGGGGACTACCCTCGGTCGTGGTCATGGACCAGTACCCTGCCCGATCACCTGGGTATGTATCAGTTACTGGAGAAGTTTCGACGTGGGGAGGAGTGTGAAAATCTCACATCGCCTCAGCAAAAGGAAATATAGGCTATATATAAGGAGGAGGATCCCTCCACCTGTTAAGTTGGCTTTTCAGGTTGGAGTTCTACCTCTGACTTCTCACATTTACCATTGGTCTCACATCTTCTCCTAATCCACTGATGAAACTTGATACAAAATACTCTTCAGTTAGGTGGGGTTGGGGCATTACCATTAGCGATCTCAACTCCTCGAACTTTAGTAGATAGGCCTACACTGTCCCATCCTGCCTTAGCTCATTGAACTCCTTGATCACATCCCTTAAATCTCTGTCTCCAAATCTCGCACAAAGGTCCTTTGCAAATACATGCCAGGGAATCCCCTCGTTCGATGTGAGCCAACCCTAAAACCATGCATCTCCCATATCGTTCAAGTAAGCCACGGCCAAAGTTACCTTCTGTTGTTCTTGAACTTGATACAGTGAGAACACCCTTTCACACCTCTTTATCCACCATCTTGGATTTTCACCCTCAAATAGTGGAATCTCCAATTTCGACACCAAAAAATTTGGTTGGGTCCGATTCGCCTGCACTGCATACCTCCTATTTTCACCCAGGGTCTCTGTTTCGAATTCAAAGTCCAAAGTTCCCCCCTGACGTTGCTCCATTCCTACTCTAGGAAATATGAGCTCCGTCCTTTCCCTAGGTGGAAAGCCTCCCCGGCTGTTGTGATGCAAACATTCGTATGAACATTCGCATATACTCCATCACCTGCTCACGCAGCAGGGTACTCTACTCTCAATTTTCTTCATGCCACCTCATCACCTGATCAATATGGGTATCCACCCCAATTCCAATTGATGATTCCAGGGATCCCAGCCTCAACTGCATCTTCGCCATGGCTATCGTCACTTGCTGCAATTGGGACTCCATCTCCTTCATTCGCGTCCCATCAGCCATTGTGTTGATATTGTAGTATCCGCCCATCGCCCAAGAGCGAGCTCTGATATCAAATTATCAGGTTTGAAGGATCTAACTAAGGGATTCTCGATCAATAGGTTGATCGAGAGAGAGTTGGGAGAGGGAAATCAGAGAGAAATGAGAGAGGATTCCAGAGAATTAAGTTGTAATATTGCTTAGATAATTGCCGAGAGAGAGAGAGAGAGAATGCCCATATATAGCTGGGATACTAGCTCCTCACATGCTGTAATCGTTTACATCATTGGGGAATGTACAAGCTGCAACAGTAACAACAAATTCTGTACCATACCCCTACAACCACTAACTAACTCGTGCCTAGATTCCTTTATTATTACATTTAATTGTTATACTACCCCTTATATCACGCAATACATGACAAGAACATGCCTTAAACAAATTAGACTAATATTACAAGTTTTAAGAAAATGCAATTTTAATTACTTACTAAACAAACCTGAAGCAACCCTAGATTGCAGCTTCTAGGAGAACCGAATTGGAAGAAACAACCAAACTCGTTAAATTGTATTCATGCGAGACTGCCTATTTATACAGATTTATTCTATGTTGCTAACCCTATTGTACAAGAGATAGAATCCTAACTAAACTTAAATATGTTACAGATATACAACTACTTAAAGATAGACTAACTAGAGTACATTATCTTTATTATTTGTTGCATAATATCTCTTATAATATCAGCTCCTATAATTTCTCCTATTATATAGGAGCTCTTCCTTAATCTCTTATCATAACATAGCTTATTATCTCATCATCTTGGATTTCCAACACTTACAAAATAAAATATTATGTAAACTCATATATATATATTAATCCTTCCCTCTCAATTTTTTATTTCAAGAACTTTGTGCCTGAAACATTCAACTTAATTACACGTATAAGTTTGTAAAATGTTTCTTGTAATGTGAAGAATAAAATATTTATTTTCATGTATGCATCATGAAATTTTTATGTCATTGAACAAACCCTAATCAACCCTGGACTGCAGCTTCTAGAAGAACCGAGTTGGAAGAAAACAACCAAACTCAATTAATTTGTATTCATGCGAGATTGCCTATTTATATAGATTTACTCGATGTTGCTAACCCTATTGTATAAGAGATAGAATCCTAACTAAACTGAATTATTGTACAGATATACAACTATTTAAAGATAGGCTAACTAGAGTATATTATCTTTATTATTTTGCATATTATCTCTTATAATATCAGCTCCTATAATTTCTCCTATTATCTAGGAGCTCTTCCTTAATCTCTTGGGACTTCAATCTCTTCAATCTTCTTTATCCTTATCTTCAGCTAGCTCCATGTGGCTAAGTCTCTTCCATAAGCTATCTTTATCATAAGCTAGCTTGTTATCTCATCATCTCGGATTTCCAACATCCCCCCCCCCAAGCTGGTGAATAGATATCTCTCATTCCCAGCTTGTTAATCAGTATCTCAAACCCTGGTCTTGACATTGCCTTTGTAAGGATATCTACTTCTTGAGTTTCTGTAGGAATGAAGATCAATTTAATTCCTCCCTCTTCAATTTCCTTCTGTATGAAGCTCCTATCGATCCGAACATGTTTCATCCTATCATGTTGTATAGGATTATTGATGATACTTATGGCTGATTTGCTATCACTGTAAAGGTATGTTGGAAATTTTAGGGGCATTCTTATGTCTTCCATCAGTCTCACCAGCCAAATAAGCTCACAAATACCCTGGGAATTGCCCTAAACTCTGCCTCTGCATTGCTTCTTGCCATCACTGTCTGTTTCTTACTCCTCCATGTTACCAGATTTCTCCATAGCTTGGTGCAAAAACCTGAGGTTGATCGACTATCAATCACAGACCCTGCCTAATCTGCATCAACAAAGCATTCAACCCCTCGTTCATTACCCTTCTTGAACAATAACCCTTTTCCTGGTGTCCCCTTCAGGTATCTCAAAATATGATATACTGCATCTAAATGTTGTTGAGTTGGTGAGTGCATAAACTGACTCATGATGCTCACTGCATAGGCAATATCAGGA
The DNA here is from genome assembly GCA_036245055.1 of Diospyros kaki. Classification (NCBI taxonomy): domain Eukaryota; kingdom Viridiplantae; phylum Streptophyta; class Magnoliopsida; order Ericales; family Ebenaceae; genus Diospyros; species Diospyros kaki. Next base: position 41,125,894 of record BSEG01000009.1, read on the forward strand.
CGAGTGAGAGAGAGATAAATTAGTTTTCCTACTAGCCTTTGATACCTTTCTTTATCAACTGCAGGATCATCATCTTTTACAAAATACTTCCAATTTCTTTCCAGAGGTGTGTACCTTGGTTTGCAACCTAGCATACATGTATCCTTAAGGAGATCCAAGGTGTACTTTCTTTGTGAAATTAGGATACCCTCCTTGCTTCTGGCCACTTCCATTCCCAAGAAATATTTCATAGTTCCAAGATCTTTAACTTCAAATTCCTCCTTTAACCTCCGTTTGAGCGCTGCAATTTCCTGAGTGTTGTCACTTGTAATGATGATATCATCTACATACACAATGAGGATGCACCTCTTTCCATTTGAACACTTAGTAAAGAGAGTATGATCTGCTTCTCCCTGTGTATACCCAAACTCAGTGAGTGTAGTGCTAAATTTCTTGAACCATGCCCTTGGAGATTGCTTTAGCCCATAGAGAGATTTCTGTAACTTATATATCTTGCCAACTTTCCCTTCTTCAAACCCAGGTGGAATCCTCATGTATACCTCTTCTTCTAATTCCCCATTGAGAAAAACATTTTTTATATCAAGCTGAAACAATTCCCAATCAAGATTTACAGCAATAGACAATATTACTCTTATGGAATTTAATTTAGCTACAGGGGTAAATGTATCTTCGTAGTCTATCCCATATGTTTGAGAGTATCCTTGGGCCACTAACCTTGCCTTATATCTGTCTATGTTTCCATCTGATCTGTATTTGATAGTGAACACCCATTTGTAGCCTACAACCTTCTTATCTTTGGGAATTTCAACCAAATCCCATGTGTGATTTTCAACCAGGGCTTTCATTTCTTTTTTAACAGCTTCCTTCCACTTTCGGTCTTTTAGGGCCTTATAAATATTTCAAGGTACTGTCACCTCATCAACAGTCATGGTGAATGCCTTGAATTGTGAGGATAATTTGGAATATGACATGTAATTTGAGATGGGGTACTTTACGCATGACCTTAACCCTTTCCGGATAGCAATGGGGATATCTAGATCAATATGACTTGTGGCATTCCCCTTAATTGTTGGACCTTCCTCTAGTTCTAACGATTGACCGAGTTGAGGATCAAGATTTTTTGGTCTTCTTGAATAAACTTTTATGCCCTTTTCTTCTATGGACTTTTCTAGGCAGACTTCCCCTCCTGAATCAGTCACCATTGACTTAGCTTGTTGATGGGCAGGCATACCGGAAGATTCAATGTTGGCTGATTCAATAGGAACAGATTTTGGGTGATGAGCGGCATCAAGGTTAGGATTTTGACACAAAGGAGGGAAGAGATGTGAGATTGTGGGATCCCAATGAGTTTCCTCTCTTTGTACCAAGTCACTAGAATAGCATAACTCATTTTCAACAAATGTCACATCACAAGAAACAAAGGATTTTTGTGATAGGGAACAATAACATTTGTAGCCTTTTTGGATAGGGGAATAGCTAATGAATATGCATTTAAGGGCTTTTGGGTCAAGTTTGTGATGGTGAGGAGTGTTTTGATAAACATACATAGTGCAGCCAAAGAATTTGGGTGGAAGAGAGTTTATGATGCGGACATGAGGGTAGAAGGATACTAGATGATTCAAGGGGATTTGGTAGTTTAGGACCTTGGATGGCAGCCTATTGATCAAATAAGAGGCTGTGAGGACTACCTCTCCCCAATACCTATTTGGAGTAGAACTAGTAAGCATTAGAGATCTGGCCACTTCAAGTAAATGGCGATTTTTCCTTTCAGCTACCCTATTTTGTTGAGGAGCATAGGGGCAAGTGCTTTGATGAAAAATCCCATGAGTGGTAAGGTATTGGGTTAAGGGGTGAGAAAAATATTCCCAGCTATTATCAGTTCGAAGAATGCAAATAGAGGATTGAAACATGTTTTGAATCAGTTTATGGAAACTTTGAAAAATGGTATTGACTTCAGATTTTTCTTTCATAAGATACACCCAGCACACCCTTGTATGATTGTCGATGAAAGTGGCAAACCATCGGGCACCAGTCAAGTTTGAAATTCTTGCTGGGCCCCAAATATCACTATGAATTAGGTAAAATGGTTTAGAAGGAGTATATGGATGAGATTGATAAGTGTTGTGTGTTTGCTTGGCAAGGATGCATTTATCACATTGAAGAACTAAACTCTCTTTATTGAAAAATAAATTGGGGCACAAACGTTTCAGATATGAAAAACTGCGGTGCCCGAGCCTTCTATGCCATAACAAGATATCAGAATTAGAAGTAACCGAAAAAGAGAGACTATGAGTGGACTGATCAAGGGAAGCCTTATTTTCTGAAAGCCAATAGAGCCCATCCTTTTCCTCAGCACTGCCAATCATCTTCCCCGAGGACTGGTCCTAAAAAATACAATGAGAGGGTAGAAAGGTTACAATGCAGTCCATATCTTGAGTAAGCTTGCTAACAGATAACAAGTTGCACTTCAAATTTGGAACATATAAAACTGTTTTCAGTTTTAAACCGCCAATACTTATATCTCCTTCCCCCATAACAACCGAGGTGTTACCATCAGCTAACAACACTGTTAACTCCTTGTCCCTTGGCTCCAATGAGACTGAAATTGCTGAAAATTTTTGGCTGATCCTGTCATATGGTTAGAGGCACCCGTATCTATAATCCAGCACTTTCTACTAGGTCTTCTAGAGGTTAGGGAGTATATTAGATTACCTCTTTGGACGGGGAATGTTGCAGCAATAGTGGCTGTATTGTCGGTTTCTTTCCCAAGGTGAGTATCCTGCAATAATCTTTGCAAGAACAGCATTTGTTCAGTAGATAGGTTCAGCTGCATACCTTTCTCGAGCAGAGGTGTTGCTGGAATTAAAGTTGTGTAGACTGACCTCTCTTTTTCTCTCTTACCCCTTGGCTTCCAATTTGCTGGTTTCCCATGTAGCTTCCAGCAGGTATCTTTGGTGTGAAAGGGCTTGTTGCAATGCTCACACCATGGTTTATCCCTTGAAAATTCTTCCCTTTTTGTTGCTGCTTGGCTCCTAGAAGAATCTTCCCTTTTTGTTGCTGCGAGGGCTGAGCTTGTATGAGAATTAGTGGCTGTGAGCATTACCCTATTTCTGCTTTCTTCTCTTCTAACTTCCGCAAAGACCTCTCGGAGTGAAGGAAGGGGTTTCATGCCAAGAAGCCAACCACGAACTTCATCAAGGTCTTAATTGAGGCCGTGAAGAAAGTCGAAAACCCTTTCTTTTTCTAACATTTTGCTATATTTCAAGCTGTCTGCTTTGTACTCCCAATTTGGATCATAAAATAGATCCATCTCCTACCATAGTTCAAGCAATGTATTATAGTATTCGCTCACACTAGAATTACCTTGTTTAGTGTTTCGAATAACCGATCTAATCTCAAAACACTGAGATGTGTTTTCGAGATCCGAATATATTTCTTGGACTGCATCCCACACTTCCTTAGCAGTCTTGTAGAAGAGGTAGGTTCGGCCAATCTTTTGCTCCATTGAATTGATTAGCCACACCATGATGATGGAGTCCTCAGCCTCCCATCTTTGATAATCGGCAGCATCTTTGGATGGTGCAGTAACTTCCCCTCACAGATGTCCATACTTACCTTTGCCCTTGATTACCAAAACAATCGATTGGAACCACTCCCGGAAGTTCCTGCCATTTAGCCGGTGCTGTGTAATCTGCAAGGTGTGGCTCTCGATGGATAAGGAAGCGCCTGGAAGAATTGTTGTTCATGGGTTGGAAGGCTCGGCAGTTGTGTGGACTGCACTCTCCTTGTTCGAGTCACTCATGGTTGCGAAAGTTTCAAGCTTGGATCAATCAAGCTCTGATACCATGAACAAACCCTAATCAACCCTGGACTGCAGCTTCTAGAAGAATTGAGTTGGAAGAAAACAACCAAACTCAATTAATTTGTATTCATGCGAGATTGCCTATTTATATTGTGAAATAATTGGGAAAAAGAAGAATACTTTCTCACTCATACTAGGAATGAATGTACAAGTATAAATAGAGAACAACTCCTAAGAAATCTCCTAAGTTTTAGGACTAGATAATTTCTAGAATATAGGACTAGATAATTCCTACTTTCTAGAACTAGATTATAACAATTAATTTATAGAAAAATACAACATAAATAAGAAAGTTCGTTGTTTCTACTCTGCTACTCAATCTTCGCCAACAATCCCCCTCAAGCTAGAGAATGTATATCGCACATTCCGAGCTTGTTTGTCAAATCATCAAATCTCTTTGCTGGCAACCCCTTGGTCAGTATATCTGCTACCTGATCCTCTGAAGGCACATAGGGTAACCGGATTAAACCTGCTTCCAATTTTTCCTTTACAAAATGTCTATCAATCTCAACATGTTTAGTCTTGTCATGTTGAACCGGATTATGGACTATGGTGGTAGCTATTTGGTTATCACACCTTATCCCAATTGGGCCTTGAATTTGAATCTTTAGGTCTTATAAAATGATTTTCAACCATAAGACCTCACATAGACTTAGGGCCATGGCCCGGAACTCTGCCTCTGCACTTGACCTTGCTACCACAGTCTGCTTCTCCATGATACCAAATTTCCCCCTAGATATACACAATAACCACTTGTAGATCTTCTATCTGTTACTGAACCTGCATAATCTGCATCTAAGAAACCATTGATGTCCAATTCTTTCCTTGCTTTAAAGAGAATTCCCTTGCCTGGAGTGGTCTTCAAGTAGCTTAAGATCCTCCTCACAGCTAGCATGTGCTCCTCTGTTGGATTGTGCATGAATTGACTCACAAGGCTGACTGCAAATGCTATGTCTGGCCTTGTGTGGGATAGGTAGATTAATCTCCCAACAAGTCTTTGATATCTCCCCTTATCCACCATTGGACTGTTTGGATTATTCCACAATTTACTGTTAGGTTCAATTGGAATTTTAGATCCTTTTCCACCAAGCATACCTGTTTCTGCCAACAAATCAAGTACATATTTTCTTTGGGATAGAAAAATCCCTTCTTTGGGGTAGGCAACTTCAATGCCTAGGAAATATTTGAGAGTGCCCATGTCCTTGATTTCGAACTTCTTAGCCAATTTTTCTTTGAGTTTGACCTGCTCTTCTTTATCATCACTTGTAACAATCATATCATCAACATACACTAAAAGAATTGTTATCTTGTGTTCCTTTGAATGCTTTATAAAGAGAGTATGATCCCCTCTACTTTGAAAATACCATAAAGCTTTCATAGCTTTAGAAAATCTGCCAAACCATGCCCTGGGGGATTGCTTAAGGCCATATAAGACCTTCTTTAAGCGGCATACCTGTCCTTCATTTCCTTCTTGGAATCCTGGTGGTAATTCCATATATACTTCTTCTTCTAAGTCTCCATGGAGGAATGCATTTTTTACATCTAGTTGTTGTAGATTCCATTCAAAATGGGCTGCCAAGGATAAGAGGATTCTGACCGTGGTCATTTTTGCTACTAGGGAAAATGTTCCAAGATAATCAATTCCATATAACTGGGTACATCCCTTAGCCACCAATCTGGCCTTATATTTTTCAAGGGTGCCATCTGTCTTGTATTTAACATTAAAAATTCATCTACACCCAACAAGATTAACCCCTTTTGGTTTGGATACAAGATCTCATGTGTGGTTCTTTTTCAACGCCCCCATTTCTTCCATCATGGCATTTTTCCAATTCTGATCCTTTAGTGCCTCTTGGACTGTTTTAGGAATGATAATTGCATCTAAGGATGCTAGGAAGCTCCTATGTTTTGGGGAAAGTCGGTGATAGGAGATGTAATTGGTTAAGGGATGTTTTGTGCAGTTTCTCACCCCTTTTCTAATAGAAATAGGGAGATCTAGATCATCAAAGATAGATTCAATAGAAGTCATGGGAATGGGTTGTGTGAGATCATTACCTTGACTAGAGACTGAGGACTGGATCTGTTGGGGTTCTTGGCCTCCGCTTGTGAACATAGGGTGAACCCTTAAACCATACTAGAGGTGACAACATTTGAGTGGCTATTTCCTTATTCACTTCAGCATGATCTTGTCCTTCTATATGGATGCCAATGCTTGAAGATAGGTTGCTGTTAGTGGTATGGGAAGGCTGGGCATTGAGGTTGGAATGAGAGTGTTGTGGTTGTTTGGAAACAGGGGCAGAAGCTAGGTTTGGCATGGATGGAATGGCTGGGTTTGGAATTGATAGGAGGCCAATGGTATTCCAAAGATCACCATGGTCACCATAAGCAGGCTCCCCCTGGTGACTAGTGAAAGAGGAATGAAAAAATGGAAGGGTTTCTGTTGAGAATCCCACATCGCCTCCACAAGGGAGACCTGGGCTATATATAAGGAGGAGGATCCCTCCACCTCTTAAGCTAGCTTTTCAGGTTGGAGTTCTACCTCTAACTTCTCACATGGTATCAGAGCTAACCCTTGGCTGTCGTGGTCATGGACTAGTACCCTGCCCAATCACCTGGGCATGTATCAGTTATTGGAGAAGCTTCGGCGTGGGGGGGAGTGTTGAGAATCCCACATCGCCTCCACAAGGGAAACCTGGGCTATATATAAGGAGGAGGATCTCTCCACCTGTTAAGCTAGCTTTTCAGGTTGGAGTTTTACCTCTAACTTCTCACAGTTTCAATGAAGGTAACGTCCTTAGAGACATATAGTTTTCGAGTAGGAGGATGGTAGCATTTGTATCCTTTTTGGGTAGGTGAATAGCATAAGAATATACATTTGATTGCCCTAGGATCAAGTTTATCTCTATGTTGTTTGGAAATATGGACAAAGGCCACACAACCGAATACTCTAAGAGGTAAAGAGTTGTGCACAATAAAATCTGGAAAATGTGTAGTTAGGCATGCAAGAGGGTTTTGATGGTTGAGAATTTTGGTTGGCACCCGATTAATCAAAAATGCAACAATTAGGACAGCTTCCCCCTGATATAGTTTAGGTACATGATGATGATGAAGTAGGGTACGGGCCACATTAAGGAGATGTGGGGTGTCGACACAAGAAGATTCATGGACAATCCCTTCTTGTTGGAAGAATTAATGCATATGATGATTGAAATAATCACAGGCATTGTCTATCCTAAATTTTTGGATAAGGGTTCCAAATTGGGTAGCTATCATTTTGCAAAAGTTTGGCAATACTGTCCCTATGGCTGTCTTATCTTTAAGCAAAAAAACTCATGTCATACGGGTGCAATCATCAATGAAGGAGATAAACCATTTTGCCCCAAAATAATTAGGGATTTTGCAAGGCCCCCAAACATCTGAATGGATTAAGGAAAAAGGTTTTGAACTGATTTTATTACTGATTGAATAAGAAACACGATGTTGTTTAGCCAAGATGCAAATATCACAATGAAATATGCTAGGGTCTATAAACCTAAAGAAAGTAGGAAACGTAGCCTTCAATAGTGAGAAAGGAGGGTGGCCTAGGCGGTAATGGTGCAGCCATATTTCTGAGTGATCTGCTGCATTGTTTGAGGAGTATGCCACCTGCAGCTGGTCCCTAGGTGGTTGAGAGTTCTTCCCCATGAAGCAGTACAACCCATCCTTTACCCTAGCAACTCCAATCCTCGTCCCGGTCTTCAGTTCCTAAAACTCACAATCATTAGGAGAAAAAATGGCTAAGCAATTCAAGTCCTTTGTAAGTTGATGGATTGAGAGAAGGTTTGCTGATAATTGAGGGACATGTAGGACTGATTTAAGAGACAAATTTGGGCAAAGGTTAACTTGGCCTTGACCAACAATAGGGACCGATTTCCCATTGGCAATGGTAATTTGTTTGGAGGTGTTGAGTGGCTGGTAAGTAGTAAATATACTTGGATTGGGTGACATGTGGCTAGTGGCTCATGAATCCAAGATCCAAACATCATTCCAAATAGTCTTTAAGGCAGTAAAGTATGCAGAATTTGTGTTACCTGAGAGTGTTAAAGAGCAAGTGCCTTCTTGCATAGTCTTAAGAAAGGATTTCAGCTTATGGATCTCATCGGCATTAAGTTGAGTGAGATCAAGGCTGCCATCTGCATCAGTCTTTTCTTCAGATTTGCCCTCCTCTTGAGTTTTGTGAGATAGGTAGACTTGATTCTTTAGAGCCAAGTTTTTAAACCCACCAAGCTTGCTGAGAACTGCCTCCTTTCCATGTAGCTTGAAACACGTGTCTCGAGTGTGCCTAGGTTTGCGGCAGAAAGTGCACCATAGGCCATCCTTGCTACCAGGTTTTACCTACCATTCCATCCTTCCTAACTTCCTTGGTCCATTGCCCTTGTTTGACATCAATGCTGAACCATCAATGGTTGCCTCCTTTAGCATCACAATCCTCCTATTCTCCTCACTCCTTACCATGGCAAATACTTCGTTGATGGATAGTAGCTTTTCTCGGCCAAGTATCTGCACCCTAACTTGATCAAATTCATGATTAAGTCCAGCCAAGAATTCAACGATCCGATCCCTATTCATTATTTGATTAAGGGTCACAACATCCTCTTTACATATTATTTTAATATTTTGATAGTGATCCAACTCTAGCCAAAGGTCTTTCATGTAATTATAATATTCCATAACTGACATCCCACCTTGTTTAGCCCCACTAATCTTGGTTTTAATTTCATAGATAACAGATGCATCTTGTACCTTTGAGTAAGTTTGTGTTACAACCTCCCAAATCTCCCTAGCAGTCCCCAAAGACATATAATTCATACTTACCTCAGGTAACATGGCATTCCACAACCAAGACATGATCTGGGAATCTTCGATTTCCCACGTGGAAAACAATGGATGATCTGCATTAGGAGGAGAGACCGTGAGATGGGCAATTTTCCCTTTTCCTTTGAGAAAAGTTCGCACCAATTGGGTCCATTGCAAGTATTTTTTTCCGTCCAGGCAGTAGGATAGGTGGATGTTGGGCAGATCTCCAGCAACAACACAATGATTATCTCTTGACTAGGATCGACCGGCTGTTCCTTCTCTAGTGAAGACTCTCCAATGACAATATCAGATCTTGCGAACATTCTGGACAATTTGGAGAATTTGGGAGGGCCAACAGCAGAAGCAGATGGTTAATGAATAAAGGAGTGCAATGAAGGCACTCAAAGAGGGGTTAGGAAACGTGCAATGAAGGCACACGGCTAGGGTTTAAGAGGCTGTAATGGTGGCTCTAATGCCATGTGAAATAATTGGGAAAAAGAAGAATACTTTCTCACTCATACTAGGAATGAATGTACAAGTATAAATAGAGAACAACTCCTAAGAAATTTCTTAAGTTTTAGGACTAGATAATTCCTAGAATATAAGACTAGATAATTCCTACTTTCTAGGACTAGATTACAACAATTAATTTATAGAAAAATACAACATAAATCAGAAAGTAAATCAGAAAGTTAGTTGCTCCTACTCTGCTACTCTATCTTTGCCAACATATATAGATTTACTCTATGTTGCTAACCCTATTGTACAAGAGATAGAATCCTAACTAAATTGAATTATTGTACAGATATACAACTATTTAAAGATAGGCTAACTAGAGTACATTATCTTTATTATTTTGCATATTATCTCGTATAATATCAGCTCCTATAAATTCTCCTATTATCTAGGAGCTCTTCCTTAATCTCTTGGGACTTCAATCTCTTCAATCTTCTTTATCCTTATCTTCAGCTAGCTCCATGTGGCCGAGTCTCTTCCATAAGCTATCTTTATCATAAGCTAGCTTGTTATCTCATCATCTCGGATTTCCAACAGTCACTAATCATGTCATGTTGTAAATCTCTTGACAATTGCCACATTGGGATGCCCATTTTCCATCTAGGAATCTGTACTTCTTAGGCGAGACCTACTATATTAATTGATAAAGCCACTCTAAGCAGGCTGCTCTACCTAGACATTGACAGGAGTTGTGCGCTATGTGGGGCAGCTGAGGAGTCCAATGAACATATCTTCTTTCATTGTCCATTCAGCTTGTCTATTTGGGGCATTATTCGTGAGTGGCTGGGCATTTCCAAGCTGATGAGTTCAGTGCCTAGCGCTTTAAAGTGGCTGAAGAAGGAAGCTCAAGGAACATCGTGGCAAGCCAAGGTCAAGAGAATTGCTCTTGCTTGCACTGTTTACTATCTTTGTGTCATGACCCTAGAGTTTAGCTAGGGTCTTAGAAGTAATTGGAAGGAATTTAGGGGAGAAATAGAGAAGAATTGAAAGGGGAGATTGAATAGAATTAGGGAGAGAAGGGATGGAACAGTGGAGAACGAGAGAAAGAGAGAGGGAGGGAAAGAAAGAGAAATTGTAGAGAGAGAAATTGGAATTTTAATTATCATTCAACATATCAGAACCCCATCCATTTACAACAGCCTTACATTGGCATATTTGCCTCCTAACAGTCTTGCACATGCAATCATGTGCTCCTAAGTAATTGCTAAAATATTCAAAACAAATTATTCTACCATATTACAACAATACCCCTTTATTGCTCATAGGGTCATAACACTTTGGAACACCAGGAATAGGAAGATTTTTGAAGGCCATAGGCCTTGTGTGGACAAGGTCATTCGTAGAATCAAAACACAAGTATACAGAGTCTCATTTTCTTTGTATCCTCATTTTTTGATTCATTTTGAGGCCCTCGCTTTGGGTCATTGATTGTTTTCCTTTCGTTTCTTTGCCTGGGTATGCCCAGTGTTCTTGTACAGTTCCTTTGTTCTATATACATTTACCTTTCGACCAAAAAAAAAAAAAAATGTTATTTTGTCAAGCCTGATCTGATGCTATATAAAAAAATCCAGGTAAAAAGATGAGGCTTATAATTTAGTGGACCACTAGAAAATATGACTAATCTCCCATCCTTTCTTTATTGCTACCATATCCCATCTGCCATTCTTTCTTTATGACAACTAAAAAGTTGTAGAAAAGAGATTAGGGTTATGATCTCATACTAGAGAAGTCTTTATGCCATGTCACAGGATGCCCCATATTTTCTTTTAATTGATACTAAAATAAACTGAATTCTCAAGAAATTCCATTTTTCTTTTAAGATTCTTGTCTTTCCTAGCAGTTACTGTCAAGACAACATCATTGCATCTTTCAGGTCCTTTCTTTTCCTTCCTGCAATTACTAAATAAGACAAATACATGTTGCACAAATCCATGCCCTGTAAATCATAAATGGACCATGGACAATATGCATTTCCATAAACAGTTTGTACTTTAAAGTTGAAACAGAATCGATCTCCAAAGTATTAACTGAAGAACAAAATGAAATGAACTATAAGCCATACAACTTGCAAGATATTTTTTTTTGTGAAGTGAAGCATAAAACTGTGGAGAAAAACCAACCTAAGTAGAAAGTTTCAGGAAACGCATAGCCATCTGTGCTGAACATCACCTGCAAATTGATTTTTTTGAAATGAGCTCAATTATATTAATGGAAGTGTAGAAGATGTACATAAGAGACCCGGAACAAGAGAGTTCCAAACAAACCTACCAACTAGAGAAAACTTTAATATTAACAACACAAAAATAGCAATTTTAGGGCCAAGCCTACCAACTAGAGAAAAATATGAACCGTTCAGTCTTTGGACATTGTGATACAACCTAAAAAGCATGGCATGTCAAAAGAAAAATCACATAAATTGAGACACAGAAGAAATGATTTATTATTGCTCACAGCACGTGCATACACAATATCACAATATTTTAGAAAATGTGAATTTGAAGAATAAGATCTTTGTTTCCTAATAAATTGAAATACAAGGATCTGGTCACTTCTATATGGACAGAAGTTCATTTTAAGGAACAGAAGACGTCAAGAAGCTGATAAGCCCAGTTGCTTGCCAAATGGAATGGTTTGTAAGAACATTACTCATACATGAAATTCTAGGATTTAGTATTAGCAAATAGTTTATGTAGGAACTGTCCTGATAAAAATAAGCGGTCAATCAGAGGTATCAAATATCTATAAATGCTAATTTATAGATCCAGATAAAAATAGTAAATCAGAAGTATCTATAAATGTTAATTTGAGAATATACCTAGCAGGTACAATCATGGAAGATTAGCCAAAGATAGGAATTTGTTAAGTATCCAAAATCAATAAAGGGCATCTCCAGTGTTGCATGAGGCTCCCGGTTTTGAAATGACCAACCTTATTACCCTTGATTTGCAAAGAGGCTGTGAAATGACCAACCTTACCATTGCTACCAAGGCTTGTCCTTATTCAAAACTAGAACTTCTCAAAATATTTCACAACCGTTTTTGGATAGATTCAATATATTCTCAATTTCCACTAATGTAACCAATCATATTTGGAGTTTTTTCCCCATAATCAAAGAGTCTTCTCCAGTTTGTTGCATGTTCACTATATGATTTTATCATTATGCAATCGTGAAGCCATAAATAAATGGTCAGTAATGACCTGTAAAACTCGAAATTTTATCAAATCTTTTTTTTGGGGCATTGTTTTGTAAAAAAATTCTTTTTCAAAAAAAAAATATAAAGATATGTTTCTCCGAGGTACAATATTTTCAAGCAGGATTCATATTTTTGAAGTGCATGTGTGTACTCACCTTATTTATTGGAGCCAGCTCCAGAAGTTCTTTGATTGATGATATCATCCCATGGACACTAAGCTTAGGAATAGCCAAACCAAAATCAAGGTAAACCTATCAAGGTGAATGCAATGCAGTGTCAAGAAACTTACAAGTTTAACATCCAAGCTCATGCCCAACAAAATTCTTGATTCAAGTCTTCAAGATCTTTTACCTGAGGATAAATGGAGGCTAGATATGATGCTTCCCTAGAAAATGGGTAGGATGCATGTAAAAGTGCAATACGGCAGTTGGAGAATCTCTTGTCCTCAAGAATGGAGCGGAGATGCAGGGGATTGGAGAGCCTCAAATCCAAATCTTTGTCTCCAAAACTGATTTGAGGAAAGAAATGATCAAATGATGCTATCAATGGACAAAAACAATATATACCAAAAAGAAAACAGATCTACCTCAAAGGTATTTGTTTGGTTGATAATTATTGGGCAAGTAAAAAAGTAACAAGAAGAAACTGACATTTTGAAACAGCTACTCTTTGATCAAACATCTAGCAGGATCACAAGTCACTCATTTCTTTTTCCAAATTTTCTTGGGAACCAAACACAACATAATTTAAGGCATTTAATGACCATCAATTCCCTACCCTGTGTGAATCTGCATTGGCAAGCCCAGTTGCAAGGCAACCTCCAAACTTTGCATGAAGAGATAGTCAATGAAATTTTTATTTGTGATACGGACAGGGCAGCCAGCTGTGAAGACATAGTGATCAGAATATCCTGCTGTAAGCCTTGCAATGAAAGCCATTTTTAAATGCTAAAACTCACCACATAAAACTTCTACCAGACCCCTCTGAGCCTCCTCACTTGTGACATTTGTATTAATCTCAAGACCACTGCGGTATGCAGCTATGCTCTTCAAACCTATTATTTGATCAGCAACTGTACAAATGGATAAGGAAACCAGTAGACAAACCAACTATAAAAGTCCACCTGCTAGGATGAAAACTGAGGGGAAAGGAATGTATAAGGAAAAAGTAAAATTGAGAACTCCCCCTTGTTGCACAAAAATGTTGTTACTAGAAAATCTATTACCCTTGTATTTAAAGACTTGTGAGCACATTTCCATAATATGGTATACCTCCATTGCAAAATGATGAACTCAGTAATACAATGTGAATCAAAAGATTTTATAATTATTATTAACTTTTTTATATTTATTTCTTTAAGAAGGCTTCTCAAAAACAATAACATATCAAAGCCCTAATCCCACTAGGTCGGGAGGTTATTAAGATGGCTTCCCAAAAAAATAAAAAGAAAAGAAAAGAGAAACTAGCATGACCAAGTAAATAATGTGAAAATTAAAGTTTTGGCATAAAAAGTATAAAAAACTGGTTGCCCTTAAACATGTCTTTGCATGATTAATTTGAGGAAAAAGGAGAGGGAACTGTTTGTAATTACTGAAAGAAAATTATATGAACAGCACCTTAACTTCTAATTGTAATCTATGGGCTCCATCAATCATTAGACTCCACAATGGAATATCAAATATATTACCAAAATAACCTCGTTTACATTAAATCTTATTTTGTTAATAAACAAGGATAAATACAAATTAAATTTATAAAGAACAAATGATAAAATTTCCCATTATTTTTTTTCAAATGATGTACCAGCTCAACACATAGAATGGAAAATCTTCCATCCAACCAGTAACAAAGAGGATCAATATCTGTATTCTCTAGAATCAATACTCATTATCATCATCAAATACACCTTATTCTAACCAAGCTAGGGTCGGTCGCACAACACTCATAATGTCAACTAACTTTTAAAAGTCACATTGATGGTACAAATCCATGCAAAAGAAAAATGTGGCAAAATTTTACACCGGATGCCCTTCCTAACCCAACCATTTTGCGAGGAAATGATGAAATAAAGTTTCAACACCATCTTCATATAAAAAGTTTCATGAAACGGTGATGAATGAAAATAATTCATATGGTCATATTCAATCACAAAGTTGATATTATGAAACCAACTTGTACAACATGGAAGGCACAACACAGAGGTGGAGGCAGCAAAGAGTTAACGAAAAAATACAATTGCATGCGTTCATGCATATTAGCACAGGCTCAACAAAAATAAAATGCTTAAGGTAAAAGCATATAGAAAGTATATGTATCTCTTTATTTTTACCAAGCTATTACGCTTACTTTTTCCCTAGCATCAAATAGTAGGGGAATACTTACGAAACTATAAATGAATTCTAAATACTATGTAAATCCATAGTATACATGTAAAAATTTGAAAGATGGTGGGGACCATGCACACACAAAAGATGAATGGTAAGGAAAAATTGACAAAAACTAAACAAAGTTAGGCTCATCAAAATCAATCAGGCCAAAAATGGGTGCACACGAGAAAAGAAAGACATGAGAGTTTAGAGGATGTTTCTAGCTCTCCTCTTCAAACAACTCACACCTCACATCTCCCTTCCCAATGAACCAAACAGATAGAAGGGATTTCTGTTCCCACCTTTATCTTGTTCCAATCCCCACAACCTCATTCTTCCTATTGATTTTACACCACTGGAATGGGTGAAGCATAAAGACAAGGTACCTAAAAATATCCCACAAAAAAAAACAGAAGTAAAATCTGAAAGGATATGACTTTAACTTTTTGATAAACGTTCGAATGAAGGCATCCAATGTCCATGTAGATCCACCTGGCCTTTCCTATATTATTTGAGAACATGACAGAAAAGAAAAATTCGTATATCAATGTATCATAGATATAGAAAATTTTGCTTCTTACCAAAGTAATGGAAAAGGAGATCATGATCAACAAATAACATAAATATAAGCAAACTCAAAGTTAATCAGTTTCATGGAATATAAACCACCACCATAACTAACAGTGATATCTTGTTAGTAATTTCTAGAGTTATATGGGAAATGCAACATGATCATTAATATCTGGACCCTGAAATTGATGTCTAGTTGCACAAGAATGATAAAGGTGTGAGAGAAGAAAATTCGGAGTTTACTTTATGGGATATTTAAGCTAATCACATGAATAAACTTAAAAGATATAAATTAATAAAGTTCAACTAGACCAATTACAGCTGTTGCCAAATGTTACATAATTGATATAGTTAGCACATATAAATTCAATGAGCTTAGGAAGCTTCTTTCTTGGATCTACACCAATGAGTTTGCAAGATTTTCACAACTTGAAACTAACTGCTTTCCACGCTCATCTCTTAAAACCAAATTGTAGATAAATTTCAGCCCCCATTTCCACTTGAAACTCAACTAGAAATAAATCTCAAATGGGGACTTATCATATACTCAATTCATTTTCTGGATGAATTAAGTAATCAAGCATTGTTAAAATATCCTGGACTAGATAAACATGAAATAATAAACATTTATGAATAAAACCAAATAGATGGAAATAATTATGATGTTCAATGTTTCAAGCTAAATGACAGTAAAGACAACATGTAAAAAGTTTCACCGCATGCATTCTCAACATAGAGACTACAGTCACCTGATAAAAGAGAAATGCCAAGCTCTATAACTTAAACATGTATACTAATATTTTAGAGAAAACAAACACAGGTCACCTATGTGAATGTAAAGTTGGACAACCTAACACAGAACAGAAGATTTATCCATAACTGCCATACAGGTGCAATCAAGCATCCACTTATATTCTTGCATTCAGAATCCTGAAGGAACTCCTGACAAAGAACATATAAGTCTTTTGTGACCTAGCAAGGTCAAACCAGCTATCTCTTCTGGTTCCAATCAAGCACCCAGAGCATTTCAGATTCACTTATAGAGTTAAACAAGCTCCAACATGTATGGATGATCACCTTTGCTTGACGTTCAAGAGGACAGCAGTTCAAATGCCATTTGGTTATAATAAGACCTTCCATGAGCTAAAATATTCCTTCACTTCTTCCACTCTCTTTCAATACCATCAACCACTTAAAAGAAGCAAAAACAGAGACTTTTCAAGCCAACTATATGTTAGACATAAAAAAATGTTTGTGTCCAATAGAGAGTTTGAAACAAAGATTTTGTTAGAATTATTAGTATAATTGTACATATTTTATGTATATTTTATTTGTAATTATTAGACCTTGTAATTAGCCCTAGGTTAAGTCCATAGATTAGGCCCATTATGCCTATTATAAATAGCAAGCTAAGAGAGGCTAATACTTAGGTTTTTCTCTCGAAATTATTCTCTCACATGGTATTAGAGCCACTAGTGAGAAAACCCTAAGCTACCGCTATGTATCTTTCTCCAACAGTCTCCCAACCATAAAAATTCCTTCTTTTTCTCTCCCCTTGCCGCCCTTGTCAAGGCCCAACCTCCATTGTCCAGCCACCATTTTCCAGCAAAGTCGTCGCCACAGTGTTCGCTATTGTTAAATCGGTCAACCACCAGAGACCCATTGTTGCCGAAGCCCTCATGCGCTGTCTGAACTTTTTGGCTAGTTCCCATGCGCCGACGGGTGAGAGCGCGTGTCACACCGGACTTTAGCCATCTTCTCACCGGAACCTCGACAAAGTCTCTTGAACCCGTCCCCGATGTCTGTTTTCCCAAAAACCATCCCGATCTATGTGTATCAATTGCCCAACACCTTTTTTACCCACTTTTATCACCCAACATTGGAGTTTCGGTCTATTCGCCTGAACCCCACCATGTTGTCCTTGAGTGATGCCAACTCTACTTTTGGTGCCTCATCTGCATCTCAACCCTTCACCCTTCCAACATAGGGACCTCTATTATCACCTCTGACAAGTTGATAAGGTCTGCCAACTATCTCTCATGGGTAGCCTTTGTCAATATGTGGTTCAAGGGGCAGGGACAAGCAAACCGTCTCACCAAGAAGGCAGAGGATGTCAACAAAGCCAACACGGCTAAATGGGAATAGGTCGATGCTCAGTTGTGTAATATTTTATGGAATTCCATTGACCAATCTGTTTTGCAGCTTTTTCGGTCATTTGAAACTTGTTATGAGGTTTGGAAGGAAGCCATTGAGTGTTATACCAACGACATTCAGTGCCTCTATACTATTGTCCACTCTATCAAGAACTTCCAATAGGTCAATCTATGGAATCCTATCTGGGCTAGATGCGTTCTCTTATGCAGGAGTTTGAAGCTCTTCTTTCATACTCTGCTTCCAAAGCTGCTCATGATTCTTAATGGGAAAAACTATTTATGGTCTTTTATCTAGTCTCAAGCCCAACTCCGCCTGGGGATGTTATCCACTGCCGGTCCCAAGCCTGGATAAAGGAGGAGGGTTGTGTTAGGTAGCCGACAGCCAACGTAAAACTTAGTTGGATCCAAAACATGAACTCTAGACAAATTATGAAAAAACGTTTGGGCGTGAGCGTAACCCTTCATAGCGACACGCTACACAGCCCGCGCGTAGTGTCAAGTGAGCTAGGGCCGCTGCATCGGCGCCCGGATGTAGTGACAAATGAGCAAGGGTTCTCGCATTTGCTTGGACGGATGTGGGTAAAGAAGTTAGTCCAAAATCAAAATCAAAATCAAAACCAAAACCAAAACCAAAACCAAAAACAAAATCATAGATTAAGGATTGGGTCATGGAACATAGGAACATTAACAGGCAAAGCTATGGAAGTGGTAGATGTGATGATTAGGATAAAGATTAATATTATGTGCCTTCAAGAGACGAGATGGGTAGGGAAAAAAGCAAAAATCTTGTCAGAAAATGGATATAAAATATGATACACAGAAAATGATCGAGCAAAAAATGGAGTGGGGATCATTATGGATAAAAACTTAGTAGATGAGGTAGTGGATGTAAAGAGAATAGGGGATAGGATTATTATGGTGAAGGTTATTCTAGGAAGAATGACTATAAATATCTTTAATACATATGCACCACAAGCGGGGTTAGGTGAAGAGATAAAAGCAAAATTCTGGGAGGACCTAGAGGGACTCATACAAATGATACCAAGAGGAGAGAAAGTGATTCTAGGAGGTGACTTAAATGGTCACGTGGGTAGAGACGGAAACGGCTATTGAGAGGTACATGGAGGGTATGGATTCGGGGAAATTAATAATGAGGGTAAGTCTATTCTAGATTTTGCAATGGCATATGGGCTCATCATAACCAATACTAGGTTCAAAAAACGAGACGAACACTTAATCACATATAAAAATGTCACATCAAGCACCCAAATAGATTACTTCCTCATGAGACAAGAGGATCGGGTATGTTGTAGGGATTGTAAGGTGATACCGGGAGAGTGTTTGACTACTCAACATAGACTTCTAGTACTTGACGTCCAAGTAAGAAATTGGAAGAGAAAAAATCACATAAAACAAAACCCAGGAATCAGGTGGTGGGATTTAAAAGGGGAGAAACAACTAATCTTCAAAGAAAAATTAAGGGGTAGAAGAGAATGGAATGGAGAAGGACAAACAAATCAAATGTGGAGAGAAATGGCTAATGCCTTGAGAAACACAGCAAAGGTAGTGCTTGGAGAGACAAATGGTAGAACCCCTAACCTTAAGGAGTTTTGGTGGTGGAATGAAGAAGTACAATTGAAAATTAAAAATAAGAAAAATTGTTATAAGGCTGTATATCAGTGCAATAATGAAGAAAATCAAAAAAATTATAAAGAATCAAAAAAGGCAGCAAAAAAAAGCTGTTAGTGAAGCAAGGTCAAAAGCATACGAGAATCTATATAAACGACTTGATACAAAAGATGGAGAAAGGGATATATATAAATTAGCTAAAGCAAGAGAAAGAAAAACAAGGGATCTAAACCAAGTGAAATGCATAAAAGATGAAAATCAAAATGTATTAGTGAATGAGGGAGCGATTAAGGAGAGATGGAAGAAGTATTTCACAAAATTATTCAATGATGATGGCGACACGAGAGTTAGGTTGGGACATCTTAGTAACTCCGAAGGGAACGTGAGCTATACATTTTATCGACGCATAAGTACAAATGAAATAAGGCAAGCATTAAAAAAGATGAAAAATCATAAGGCGGTGGGACCGGATAATATACCAATAGAAGCATGGAAATGCATGGGAGAAGAGGGCATCTCCTAGCTAACGAAATTATTTAACGCGATTCTTAAATCAAAAAAGATGCCAGATGAGTGGAGGAAGAGTACTTTGGTCCCTATATATAAGAACAAAGGAGATGTTCAAATCTGTGAAAATTACAGAGGAATTAAGTTAATGAGCCATACCATGAAACTCTGGGAGAGAGTAATAGAGCAGAGGCTCAGAAAAGAAACAGAGGTCTCAGAAAATCAGTTTGGTTTCATGCTTGGTAGGTCAACAATAGAAGCTATATACCTACTGAGGCGTCTAATGGAAAGGTATCGGGATCATTAGAAGGACCTACATATGGTGTTTATAGATCTAGAAAATGCCTATGATAGGGTCCCTAGAGAAGTATTATGGAGGGTTTTAGAGAAGAAAGGAGTCCGAATAGCCTAAATACAAGCCCTTAAGGACATGTATCATGGTGCAGAGACAAGGGTCAGAACATGCGGAAGGGATACTAAACCGTTTAAAATTACAATAGGATTGCATCAAGGTTCTGCACTAAGTCCATACTTATTTGCTTTAGTAATGGATGAACTTACTAAAGATATTCAGACAGAGGTGCCATGGTGTATGCTATTTGCAGACGACATAGTCTTGGTGGATGAAACAAAAGAAGGAGTGAACGCTAAGCTTGAGTTATGGAGAAACAATTTAGAATCTAAGGGATTCAAAATTAAGTAGAAAGAAAACAGAACATATGGAATGTAAATTTAGTAAGAATGCAAGAGTGGAGGATGTTATAATAAAATTGGAAGACCAAATCTTACAAAGAAAAGACCATTTTCGATATTTGGGATCAGTGATTCAAAAAGACGGAGAAATTCACGAGGATGTCACACATAGAATTAAGGCAGGTTGGCTAAAATGGAGAAATGCATCGAGGGTGTTATGTGATGGTAAAATCCTATTAAAATTGAAAGAAAAATTCTATAGGACAGCTATAAGACCAGTTTTGTTGTACGGCTCAAAATGTTGGGCAGTCAAATACTAACATGAGCAAAAGACGAGCGTAGCTAAGATGAGGATGTTAAGATAGATGTGCGGCCATACAAGAAAAGATAAAATTAGAAATGAAATTATTCGTAATAAGATAGGAGTAGTGCCAATTGAGGAGAAGATGAGAGAGACTAGACTAAGATGGTTTGGTCATGTGAGAAGGAGACCAAGAGACGCTCCTGTGAGAAAAGTTGATGAAATGGAACAATTAATCAAAAAAAGAGATAGAGGTAGACCTAAGAAAACTTTGAGGGAAACATTAAAGTTTGATATGAAATGTATGGACCTCAATGATGATATGACAAAAGACAGAAATACATGGAAGTCTAGAATTCATGTAGCCGACCCCACATAGTGGGATAAAGGCTGGATATGTTGTTGTTGTGTTTATCTAGTCTCAAGCCCAAGTTCGAGGCTATCTCCCATCAGATCTTGATTGGGTCCACTAACTCCACTAAGAAAGGTGAAAGAATAATGTAGGGGAATATCAGTCTTTCACCCCTTAAAATTTTATTAGCTCGGGATAGATATATATACAAAACATTCCTAAAAAATCTCCTACTTTACAGCAAGGGATAAACTTATCTAGTTTACAACTCTATATCAACATAATCTTGGATTTCCTTAGTTTAATCTGAGAATATCTCAAGCTTCTTCCTTTTCCATCTAGAAGTCTACCTCGCTGATTATCCTTACACATACATAGCTTCTTCTTTATCTTCCAACACTCTCCTTAAGCTAGTGAATAAATGTCTATCATTTCCAACTTGTCTCTTATCACCTCAAAACCCTATCTTTGCATTGTCTTGGTTAAGATATATGCTTCTTGATCTTTGGTAGGAACATAAGTTAAACTTATGTCTCCTGTTTCTATTTCTTCTTTGACAAAATGCCTATCAATTCGAACATGTTTTATCCAGTCATGCTGAACCGAATTATTCACTATACTTATAGCTTATTTGCAATCACTATAAAGTATTTTAGGTGATGTTATAGGCATAGCCAAATCCTTCATTAATTTTTCTAACCAAATTACCTCACAAATGCACTGTGCAATGGCTCAATACTCTGCCTTGGCACTGCTATGTGAGACAACCTGTTGTTTCTTGCTTCTCCATGTGACTAGATTCCCCCATAGCTTTGTGCAATACCCTGATGTGGATTTGTTGTCTTCAATAGATCTAGCCCAATCTGCAACTGTATAGCTCTTTATTCCTCTTTCATTGCTTTTCTTGAATAATAATCATTTCCTAGGTGTGCCTTTAAGATATCTTAAGATATGATAAGCAACTTCAAATGTGTCTTTTAGTTGGGGAGTGCATGAATTGGCTGATTATACTTACTGCATAAGCAATATCCAGTCGTGTATGTGATAGGTAGATTAGTTTTCCCACTAGGCATTGGAATCTTCCCCTATCTACTTGATGCGCATCACTGCCTTCCTCTCTATTCTTTCAATTAGGCTCTAAAAGAGTGCTAGCAAGCTTGCAACCGAGTTTTCCTGTTTCTTTTAATAAATCCAGAGTGTATTTTCTTTGTGAAATGAAAATACCCTCGCTACTCCTTGCAACTTTCAGGCCCAAAAAATACCTCAAATTTCCCAAATCCTTGACTTCAAGTGCTTCCCTCAGCTGATGCTACAATCTTTCAATCTCTTGAGTGTTATCTCCGGTGATGATTATATCATCTACATAGACTATAAGAATAGTCTTCTTTCCATCAAAATCTGTCTTGGTAAAGAGGGTGTAATCAGTTTGCCCTTACTTATATCCAAGATGGAGTAGTTTATCACTAAACCTCTTAAACCATGCCCTAAGCAATTGCTTAAGGCCATATAATGATTTTTTCAGCTTGCAAACTTTCCCTCTTGTGTCTTCTCTTTCAAAACTAGGGGGTATCCTCATGTAAATTTCTTCTTCTAACTCATCATTCAAGAAAGCATTATTTATGTCTAATTGATAAAGTTTTCAATCCAAATTGACTGCTAATAACAATATCACCCAAATAGAATTAAGTTTAACCATTGGTGCAAATGTTTTCTCATAGTCAAGGCCTTGAATTTGAGTAATACCTTGAGCTACAAGTCTTGCCTTTTATCTATCGATCTTCCCATCTGATTTATACTTAACTGTGAACACCCACTTGCTACCAACTGTGTTCTTTCCATTAGGTAGCCTCACTATCTCCCATGCATCATTTTTTTTTAGGGCTTGCATCTCCTCCATGACGGCTATTCTCCATTTCTCCTCCTGTAATGCATGATAGATAACAACAACATATCGAGCCGTTATCCCGCTATGTGGGGTTGGCTACATGAATTCTAGACTTCTATGTGGGTTATATCCCAACAGATAGTTTGTCTAGAATTCATATTTGGATCCGACAAGGTTTTACGCTGGCTGTCGGCTACTTAACGCAACCCTCCTCCTTTATCCGGGCTTGGGACCGGCAGTGGATAATATCACCTGGCGGAGTAATGATGAAATGAAGTTTCAACACCATCTTCATATGGAGAAGTTTAATGAGATGGTGGTGAATGAAGATAATTGATATAGTTGTGTTCCATCACTTAGTTGACATGGTGAAACCAACAAGTACAATATGGAAACACAACCCGTAATGCATGATAGATATCCTTAGGAATAATCACATTATCAATACTGACTGTGAAGGCTCTGAATTGAGGGGCAGTTTGGAGTATCCCAAAAAATTAGTGCACAGTGCAAGATCTGACCCCTTTTCTTAGAGCAATAGGAATATCCAGATCATACTCTTGCTTCCTCCCCCTATTATCTTCCCTATTAACATCCTCAGCATCTTTTCCAGTAGTTTTTTCTGGACTTATCCTTGGTTCAGATAGAATGGTTGGCTGAGGGTCACGAGTTCTTCTTGAGTAAACCATCAATGGTGGTTTGCTTTCAATCTAATTATCCTCTAAATTTTGGTGTTCCTTATTCTCTCCCCCTTGATGGGTTTGAGTTGGAGAAATAGGAGCTTGACAAGGTTCAGATATAGGTTGGGATGGCTCACTATCAAGACTAGGTATAGGTAAGGAAGTAGAGAGTCTGGAAAAGACATCCATGGATCCAAATGGGTTGCTATTTCAATGAGGCTTTCCTGCTGAGAATGGTCGTGGAAAAATGGTTGATTCTCAATGAATGAGACACCACAAGAAACAATAAACTTCCGGGTACTAGGATTGTAACATTTATACCCTTGTTGGTTAGGAGAATACCCCACGAATATGCACTTGAGAGATTTGGGCTTGGACAGTGTTGGTTGATTGTTATGAACAAAAACAATGCATCCAAACACTCAAAGAGAAAGAGTTTAGGACTCGAGTATGATGAGGGAAGGCTTCAAGAAGAACATCTAGAGGAGTCCCAAATTTTAAGATTTTTGAGGGAAGCCTGTCAATGAGATATGCAGCTGTCAAAACAGCTTCTCCCCAATAAGAATTTGGAATTGAATGAGTGAACATTAGAGCTCTTGCTGTCACAAGAAGGTGGCGATTCTTTCTTTCAGCTATCTTATTTTGTTGTGGGTTATAAGGACATGAGTTTTGGTGAATAATACCAAGCTCAATTAGGCATTTGTTGAATTCATTAGAAAAGTATTCCCAGCCATTATCGGTTCTCAATACATGAATTGAGGTTTGAAAGACATTTTTAACCATTTGATGGAACTTTTTGAATACAAAGCAAGCCTCAGATTTGTCTTTCATTAGGAATACCCAACATATCCTTATATAGTCATCAATAAAAGTGATAAACCATCGAGTGTTTGTGAGGTTTGGGGTTCTAGATGGCTCCCAAATATCACTATGAACTAGATGAAAGTTTTGAGGGAATATATGCATGGTTAGGATGAGGGCTCCTGGTCTGTTCTACAAGAATGCAATGCTCACAAATGAAATATCGAATTTTATTGCTAGAAAAAGAAGGATATAAGAGTCTAAGATAATCAAAACTTGGATGTCCTAAACGTTGATGCCATAACAATAAATCTGAATCTGAAACAATAGATAAGGACGATTAAATAAGTGACCTAAAAGTAGAAGAATAATCATGTCTTGGTGTCTAATAGAGTCCCCCTTTCATCTAAGCACTGTCAATCTTCTTCCTCGATGATAGGTCTTGAAAAACACAATAAGATTGGAAAAATGTCACCATGCAGTCTTTGTCATTAGTTAGCTTACTAACTGAAAGCAAATTGCATTTTAAATCTGCTACATAGAGAACAGATTTAAGAGATAAACCCCCAAACTTCTTGTTCCTTTTCCTTTTGCTAAGGATATGGTTCCATCAACCATAACAACATTAGTATTATGATCACAAGGTCCTCGTATCTATGATCCAGCAACTTGTAGGAAACCTTTGAGAGATTAGAGAGTCTGTATCATTACTTTTCCTTGCCACGGACACTGTTGGATTAAGGTTTTCTGAATTTTCAGATTTAGTCACCTTCATTTGACTTAACAAGTGTTGTAAGGCCTCCAACTGATTTGTTAAGCTGAAATTTGTGGAACCACCTTTTTCTACTTCAATCATGTAAGTTGATTGTCCTCCCCTCCTTTGATTCCTTGGCTTTCAATTGGCTAGCCTTTCATAAATTTTCTAGCATGTTTCTCTAATATGATAAGGCCGATTGCAGTGGTCACACTACTGTTTTTCTTTTGAAGTCTCTCCTTTAGTTGAAATAGATGGTTTTTCTCAGAAGCTATTAAGGGCTGAGGCTGGGGAATATGCCTCATTGTTGGAATGCCCTGAACCTGAGAACATCACTTTCTTCCAACTTTCTTCTCTCCTGACTTCTGCAAACACCTCTCTTATGGATGGAAAGGGTTTTGCCCTTAACAATCTGCCTCTTACCTCATCTAGGTCTGAGTTTAGGCCATGTAGGAAGTCAAAAACTCTCCTTTTCCACCATCTTATTATATTTTCTACCATTAGCAAAACACTCCCATGTGATCTCATAAAATAAGTCCATCTCTTGCCATAATTTAGTTAAGGTATTAAAGTATTCAATGACTGAATTTGTACCTTGTCTAGTGGTTCGAATAAGAGATCTAAACTGAAAACATTGAGCCGTATTTCCTAGATCAGAATAAATTTATTGGACAGCCTTCCAAATCTCTCAAGTTGTCTTGTAGAAGAGGTAAGTTCTTCCAATCTTTAGCTCCATTGAATTCACCAACCAAGCCATAACAATGGCATTCTCAGCCTCCCATACGCCATAACTTGTTGACTCTGCACTTGGCTTAGAAACGGTACCGATTAAGTAGCCTTCCTTCCCTTTTCCTCTAACAACTAACAAGACTAATTGGGATCATTCTCTGAAATTGGTACCATGCAACTTGTGTTGTGTAATTTGGAAGGAATGGTTGTTGGAACGGTTGGAACATAGGAATCATTCATGGCTAGAGAATTTGCACTAGAAGTCTCACTGGTTGAGACTTTTTCTGCCATTCCTCGACTCAAAACTCCTTCAGGTAGTTAGAGATTAAAAAAATTGATGCCACAAGAACGTGGCTCTAATACCATGAAAGAATAATGTAGGGGAATATCAGTCTTTCACCCCTTAAAATTCTATTAGCTCGAGATAGATATATATACAAAACATTCCTAAAAAATTTCCTACTTTACAACAATGGATAAACTTATCTAGTTTATAACTCTATATCAACATAATATTGGATTTCCTTAGTTTAATCTAAGAATATCTCAGGCTTCTTCCTTTTCCATCTATAAGTCTACCTCACTGATTATCCTTACACGTACATAGCTTATTCTTTATCTTCCAACAAAAGATACATACAAAAGATTGCTTAATATGACTAGCAGTTCTTTCGCTATTAGTGCTTTTACAAGTACCCCTCTTAAGACCTCTGCTCTTATGTCTCAGACTTCAGGCAGTAATCAGGGTCAGTCCGGTAGTGGATCTTGTCCTCAATGCAACTTTTGCAAAAAGAAGGGGGCATGGGGAAGACAAGTGTTGGAAGAAGCACAGTAAACTAGCTGCCCCACCTACCTCTCAAACATCCCGGACGACTCATGTTGGACAGAGTGCACCTAGTCTACCATCGGGCCCTCCGAAAATAACCCTACCTGCTACTGACTATAAAGCTTTCTTGAAATTCCAGGCGTCTCAACAATCTACTGGTAATCCCATGGCTTGTGTTACTCAAAGCCCTTCTATTGGGCCTTGGATTTTGGACTCTGGTGCCACCGATCACGTGTGGTAATAAAGACTTTTTCTCTACCCTTACCTTTTCTGAACATTTACCAACTATCACTCTTGGAGATGGCACCAAAGCCAAATTAAAGGGATAGGGAAAAATTCTCCTACCTTCTCTTTCTCTTTAAATTTTGTCCTTTATGTCCCACGTAGTCTTTTTAATTTGCTTTCTGCTAGTCAGCTTACTAGAGAACTAGACTATCCAGTAACCTTTACTTCCACTTCTATTTGTGTGCAGGATCGAGATACAGGGCGAACGATTGGCGTCAGGCGTGAGTCATGGGGCCACCATCATCTTGTTGTGCCTAATTCACCAGTAGCTTGCACAAATGTTGCTTCCCCAGACCTTCTCCACTCTTATCTCCGTCATCCCAGCCTCTCCAAACTGAAGAAATTAATTCTTAATTTGTCGTCATTATCCACTTTTAATTGTAAGTCATGTCTGCGTAGTAAACACGCTCGTAGTTCTTTTTCTAGTTGTGTCAATAATAAGCTTGAGGCTCCATTTTTCCTTGTGCACTCTAATGTATGGGGCCTAGTCGAGTCAACTCTATTCTAGGTTTTTCATATTTCGCTACTTTTATTGATAACTTTTCTCGTTGCACTTGGATGTTTCTCATAAAAAGTCGGTCCGACTTGTTTTCTGTCTTTCAAACATTTACTGATGAAATAAAAACATAATTTGGAGTTTTTATAGGTGTTTTACGCAATAATAATGCCCCTGAGTACTTTTCCTCTCAATTTATTACTTTCATGGTTGCTAATGGCATCTTGCATCAATCTTCTTGTCCTTACACACCTCAACAAAATGGTTTACTGAGCATAAAAATTGCCACCTCATTTTGGGGCCTCATTCTCTTTTATTCCCTACACAGCCATTATTCTATTCTCCTCCGTCTCTATGGATGTATTTGTTTTGTGCATTCTTTTTCACCTGGACAAGATAAACTTGCTACCAAATCTCTCAAGTGTATCTTTCTCGAGTACTCTCGGTTGTAAAAAGGCTATAAGTGTTACTTTCCTGAGTTGAACCGCTATCTTATGTCTGCTGATGTCACATTCTTTGAACAATAGTCTTTCTTCTCAGTTGCTCAGCCTAATTCACAAAGTCTTGACCAGGTATTGCCTATTCCTTTTTCTTCTATACCACTGCCCTCTTCAGATTCGTCTATCTCCTCCTCTGTGGACCCTCCACGACCATCATCAAGTCCACATTCCACAAATCCTCCACTTCTTATGTATCATCGTTGTCCTCAGCCTACTACTAGTGCCAGCATTCCTCTAGAACAAGACTCTACTGACTCACTCTCTCCATCAGTCATTCCTCCTACCACAGATCTTGAGCCAAATAGTCTTCCCGTTGCCCTCCACAAAGGTACAAGGTATACTCATTATCCACACCCTCTTTATAACTTTTTTGTGCTATAACCGTTTGTCACCTGCTTATAGTACTTTTGTTTTGAGTCTTTCATCTGTTTATGTTCCTAAAATCACAGGTGAAGCCAGGTCTTATCCTGGTTGGCATCATGCTATGTTAGATGAGATTGAAGTCTTATATTCAAATGGTACTCGGGATTTGGTGCTTTTACCACAAGGAAAGACTTTCATTGGTTGCCGGTGGGTGTTCACCCCTAAAGTGGGCCCCGATGGACAAGTGGATCATCCTTAAACCTGCTTGGTTGCCAAAGGCTTTACACAAATCTATGGGCTAGATTACAATGATACATTCTCTCCTGTTACTAAAATGACCTCTGTTCACCTATTTCTCTCTATGGTTTCCATGTGTCATTGGCCATTCTATCAGCCGGATATTAAAAATGTCTTTCTCCATGGTGATTTGCAGGAGGAGGTTTATATGGAGCAACCACCTGGTTTTGTTGCTCAAGGGGAGTCTAATGTAGTTTGCAAACTCAAAAAGTCTCTTTATGTTTATATGGATGGTGGTTCAAGCCTTTGGTCTCACCCGGAGTGAAGCTGATCATTCGATTTTCTACCAACACTCATCTTCTTTATGCATCTACTTTATTGTTTATGTGGATGAAATTGTTATCACAGGGAGTGATCAGGTTGGCATACAAAAACTATGAAAAAAGGAAGCGGTATTCCTTGATAATTTTATTTATGTCAATAATAGAATTTATACAAGAAGTTTCAAAGAATTCTCCTATATTTTAGGACTAGATTACATCCCTATATTTTATGACTAGATTCCTAATCTAATATCTAGGACTAGATTACATCAATTTAAATATACAACAAGAAGATAAAGCACAAAAAAGACAAAATATAAAAGAATAAAACAACCTATCTTTATCTTGCCATAGCTTCTTATCCTCGTTCCAACAAAAACTAAAGGAACATCTAAATCAACACTTTCAAGCCAAAGACCTAGGCAGACTCTGATATTTATTAGGTATTGAAGTTGCACAATCAAGAGATGGTAGCTTAATTTCTCAAAGAAAATATGCACTTGACATCTTGGAAGAAACTAGTATGGTGAACTGCAAACCGGTTGACACTCCTAGAAATACACAGTACCCGGTTGTAGATCTTCGGTCAACTAGTGAGCCACCATAATCTGCATCTGTATATCCTTGAAGTTTTAAGTCTGTCCCTGGAGTGAATAAGATCCCTTTTCCAGGTGTAGCTTTAATCGCCCTACCAGGCGTTGAAATCTCCCTTTGTCCACCTCTTGACCTCCTTTATTGGCTTGCAATTTTGTATTGGGATCAACTGGTATCTTTCCTCCTTTTCTCCCTAATAATCCTGTTTCATCAAGCAAATCCAAGATATATTTTCGTTGAGATAAGAAAATACCTTCCTTTGAGTGTGCTACTTCTATGCCTAAGAAGTAGCGCAAATGACCGAGCTCTTTAATTTCAAATTCATGAGCTAAGTTTTGTTTGAGGCGGTCTTGTTCAGTTGTGTCATTCCCTGTTACCACTATATCATCCACATAGACAAGCAAAATTGTTACCTTTTCTCCTGTATGTTTGATGAATAGAGTGTGGTCTCCTCGGCTTTGATGATATCCCATAGAAAGCATGGCCTTTGAAAATCTTCCAAACCATGCTCGAGGGAACTGTTTAAGTCCATATAGAGCTTTCTTGAGTTTACAAGTCTGAGTCTTCCCATCTCCTTCATGTGTAAAGCCAGGAGGAATTTCCATAAAAACTTCTTCCTCTAAATCTCCGTGTAAGAAGGCATTTTTGACATCGAATTGTTGCAATTTCCATCCAAATTTAACTGCCAATGCTATTAGAATTCTTACCGTAGTCATTCTTGCCATAGGTGCAAAGGTTTCTAGATAATCAATACCATAAGATTGAGTATAACCTTTGGCCACTAAGCGGGCCTTATACCTGTCAAGAGTTCCATTGGCTTTGTATTTAACATTAAAAATCCACCTGCAATCCACTAGTTTGCTATCCTTTGTTCTAGGAACTAATTCCCAGGTTTGATTCTTCTTTAGGGCATCCATTTCTTCTAACATTGCCTTCTTCCAATTATGGTCTTTTACAGCTTCTTCTACTGATTTGGGAATAGCAATTGCATCCAATGATGTTAGGAAGCTTTGATATTGATCGGATGTACGGTGGTATGATAGATAAGAGGCTAATGGATGTTTGGTGCAAGTTTTAACACCTTTTCGAATGGCAATGGGAAGGTTCAAGTCCAGGAGTTCAGATTGGAGTTGAGATGTACTGGAGTTGGTGGCTGGATTTTTATTTGGTATAATTTTCAGGCTAGTATCCAGAACTGATGATGGGACTGGCTGCAGTTCTTCAATGGGCTGCCTTCTCTCGTAAATATAGGGAGAACCTTTGTATCTTATAGGAGAACCGAGGCTGGAGTGAGGATGATCAGTTGGTGAAGGTTGAGGTATCATACTAGGGCTGGAATTTTTTGAAGGATCCTGATCGGCTGCTCTAGTCTCTAGACTTGCATTTAGAAATTCCCAATCCAAATCTACAAGATTTGTACCTGCTGGCCTAGCTGAAATGGGAGAAAAATAGGGCTGAGATTCATTAAATGTGACATCTTTTGAAACATAGAATTTTCGAATGTTTGGGTGGTAGCACTTATACCCTTTTTGTGTTGGAGAGTATCCAAGGAAGATGCACTTAAGGGTCCTAGGGTCCAACTTGTCTCTATGGATTTTGAGTATGTGAACAAAACATACACATCCAAACACTCTTAAGGGTAGCTGAGTATGAAGATTAAAGTCTGGAAAAAATGAATTTAAAGATTGAAATGGGTTTTGACCATTTAGAACCCTAGATGGGACCCTATTAATGACGTAAGTAGCTGTTAACACAGCTTCCCCCAAAAAATATTTTGGCACGTGATGATGATGAAGTAAGGTTCGAGTGACATTGAGAAGATGACACATCTTTCTCTCTACCACCCCATTTTGTTGGGGTGTATCAATGCAAGATGACTCATGTATGATTCCCTCTTGTTGGAAATAAGTTTGCAGCTGAGTGTTAAAGTAATTCTTTGCATTGTCTGTTCTAATCCTTTTTATGGTAGTCCCAAATTGGGTTTGAATCATTTTGCAAAATGTGATCAATGTGGACCCAATAGTAGTCTTATTTTTAAAAGAAATACCCAACACATACGTGTGCAATTGTCAATAAATGTAATAAAACATTTTTCCCCAGAACAATTGGGTATTCTAGATGGCCCCCAAACATCAGAATGAATCAAGTAGAATGGTTTTGAAGATAAAGTATTACTAATTGGAAATGAGACTCGATGATGTTTAGCAACAATGCATTCATCACACCTAAGACTCCTAGGGTCTAATGACTTAAACAAATCTGGAAATACTTGTTTTAACAATCTAAATTGAGGATGACCTAGTCTAAAATGATGTAACCAAATAGAAGATAATTTAGAGGCTGACTGGGAGGCTGCTGACTAGAAGGATGATGAAGAATAAGCCACATGTTGTTGTTGTCTCCTTGTAGAACAATCATTCTCCCTATCCAAGATAGAGAGCCCATTTCGAACTTTAGCCACACCAATCATTTGCCCCGTTTTCTTGTCCTGAAACTTACACATTGAAGGAGAGAAAACCGCCAAACAATCAAGATTTTGGGTTAGTTTCTGTATAGAAATCAAGCTGGTAGTTAAGGCTGGAACATAAAGAACTTGTTCAAGGAAAAGCTGAGAGTTTAATGATACTTTGCCTTTACCTAGGATAGGAATAGTGGTTCCATTGGCAATCAGGATATGTTTGGTAGGCTTAAGGGCATCATAAGTCACAAAACAATGAATATTAGGGATCATGTTGTTGGTAGCCCCTGAATCAAGGACCCAACTGCTATTCTTATCAATTTTGGAAGCTGAAAAAACTGTTTAGGAAGGGAAATTACCTTGAGAATTACCTTGATGGGCTAAGGAGCAGGTTCCTCCATCTTGAAACGTCCGGAGAAAGGCTTTTAATTTGCCTAATTCCTCAGCATTCAGTGAATCAGAATTTGCTTCTGCTTCCCTTTTATCGGCATCCTCTTCTTGCTCTTTATTTATATGAAAGCTTTGGGATTTCATGTTCTTGAAGCCTCCAATCCTACTCAAGACTGCCTCCTTCCCATGCAGTTTAAAGCATGTTTCCCTAGTGTGGCGAGGCTTTTTGCAAAAGCTACACCATTGTGAGTCTCGGCTATGATTCTGGAAACTTGATCTTGGTTTCCCAGGGTTCTGAAACCCTAATTTTCCAGTTTTATTTCCTCTACCTTCTTGTTTTCTAATCACTAGTGCAGATCCCTTAGTGGTATGTTCAATTAGCATAGCATATCTTCGATTTTCCTCACTCCTTACAATTGCAAAAACCTCATTAAGATTTGGGAGTTTCTCCTTACCGAGAATTTGCACCCTTACTTGGTCGAAGTCAGGATTGAGTCCAGCGAGGAACTCAACAATCCGGTCTCGTTCAATTATCCGATTGAGTGTTGCAGCATCCTCTTGGCATACCATTTTGATGGGCTGATATTGATCAAGTTCCAACCACAATCCTCTCATCACATTGTAGTAATCTGTGACGGAGAGTTGGCTTTGTTTGGTAGGTGTAATTTTTGTCTTGACTTCGAAAATCACGAAAGCATCCTGGATTTTGGAGTAGGTTTGTTGCGCTGTCTCCCATACAGCTTTGGTTGTACTTAGGAACATAAAGTTCCAACTAATCTTTGGTTGCATAGTTCCCCATAACCAAGACATAATGCGAGAATCATCTATGTCCCACGCTATGTACGTTGAATCTGTTTCCCATGGCCCTTGAGAAGAGTCTTCACTAGTGTTGGAGAGTCCTATGATCCGAGGGAACCTCAAGGTAAAAAATAAGAGTCCAAAGCAAAGAAGGAGACTGCAATTGATGTGGGCTTCGGTTGTGGGCTGGCGCATCAAGATAAAGGTGGAGAAAAAGAAGGATAAAAATAAGATAAGACTCCTAATCAAGTAGGAGAATTTATAGGAATAGATTTGTATATTATCTTGTAAATATTCTCATTTATGTTGCTTATCATCTGCTAGAATTTAGGAACTGATAACATAGAATGCTGTATATAAGTCCTATTTCATGTGAAATCAAGTATGTTTTGGATTTCCACCAAATCAGTCTTTTGTTTCTAGGGTTCCTTACTTTAGGAACCAAATTTGTTCATGGTATCAGAGCTCGGCTCTACTTAGTCCAAAGATCCGAATCAGATGAAGCCTCAAGACTGTGAGAATGCAGCCCCAACTGCAGCGGAGTCTTCCTTGAGTTCGGATCTTCAACAATCAGCGATTTCAACTGCTGGAGCGCCTAACAGCACTCTTTCCTTGGATAGTCATACTTTGCATATCACCCAACATAGGTTGAACGGAAGAAACTTTAGAGAATGGTTTCAATCCGTAACCTTGGTGATTAAAGGCAAAGGGAAATACGGCTACCTCACAGGTACAATCCAAACTCCACCAGAAAATTCAGTAGAATATCAAAGATGGGAGATAGAAAATTCGATTTTGATGGCCTGGATTATCAACTCTATGGAGCCTAAGATAGGCCGACCCTATCTATTTTACAAAACAGCCAAAGAAGTTTGGGAGGCTGTTCAGGAGATCTATTCTGATCTCGAAAATACAGCCCAATGCTTTGAGGTTAGGGCTGCAATTCGGAATACCAAGCAGAGCAATCTTGGAGTGACTGAATACTACAATAACCTAGTGGAACTATGGCAGGAGATGGATCTATTTTATGATCCTAGCTGGAAGTGTGCAGATGATAGCCAAAAGTATAGCAAAATGCTGGAAAAAGAGAGAATCTTTGATTTTCTCCAAGGGCTCAATCCAGATTTAGATGAGGTAAGAGGAAGATTGTTGGGTACAAAACCTTTACCATCTCTTCGGGAGGTGTTTGCCGAGGTTAGACGGGAAGAAAGCAGAAAAAGGGTGATGCTACCAACCACCGAACCTAATTCAGGATCAGCCCTTACTGTTGCAAGAAAAGAAGACATTCCAAAGGATAAGCAATGGTGTGAACATTGCAATCGGCCTTATCACACCAAGAGTACATGCTGGAAGCTGCATGGGAAACCCCCAAACTGGAAACCGAAACCGAAGAAGGACAGATCGGCTTATGCTACAACAAGTGCACCCACTAGTGAAAAGGGAACAGGTATGGGATTAACTACTGATCAAATTGACTTCTTACAGAAACTGTTACAAAGCTCATATATTGCAAAGGAATCAGATGAGGCAGCACCAAATTATTCAGCATCTATGGCACAAAAAGGTCAGTTTCTTTCTCTGGTTGCTAGGAGAATGAATAAGAGTCATTGGATAGTAGATACCGGGGCATCCGACCACATGACCGGATCTACTACTGCTCTTGATAATTTTCAGATAGGGGATAAAGATCTAACTGTTTTGATGGCTGATGGATCTCAATCATTGGTGAAAGGAAAGGGAAGTGTTTGTGTTGCTGATTTATTACTAAAATCAGTATTGCTTGTGCCAAACCTGAGTTGTAATCTGCTATCAGTAAGCAAACTAACAAGAGACTTGGATTGCATTATAACATTCTTTCCTTCATATTGCATTTTTCAGGACCGATCCTCGGGGAAGGTGATTGGCAGTGCTGAGGAGAAGGAGGGACTTTACTGGCTTTCTGATAATAAGGAGTCTCTTAGTCAAGTTTGTCATAGATTTTCGCTTATGGTCAGTTCAGATTCTGAAATTTTGTTATGGCATAAACGCCTTGGTCATCCTAGCTTTTCCTATTTGAAACACTTGTACCCTAATCTATTTATCAATAAAGAAAAAATGGTACTCAAGTGTGATCATTGCATCCTTGCTAAACAAACTCATGGTACTTATCAATCAGTCCCTTATACTCCTTCGAAACCGTTCTATTTGATCCATAGTGATATATGGGGACCGGCTAGAGTACCAAATCTAAATGGGGCAAGATGGTTTATAACTTTTATTGATGACCATACAAGAGTGTGTTGGGTATACTTGATGAAAGAAAAATCTGAGGCATGTGCAATCTTTCAAACTTTCCATAAACTCATTTTAAATGTCTTTCAGTCCTCTATTTGTATCCTTAGGACTGACAATGGTCGGGAATACTTTTCCCACTCGTTTACCCAATATCTTACTACTAATGGGATCTTCCATCAAAGCACTTGTCCATATACCCCTCAACAAAATGGAATAGCTGAAAGGAAAAATCGACACTTGCTTGAGGTGGCTAGATCTCTTATGTTCACAAGTTTCATGCCTAATAGATATTGGGGGGAGGCAGTTCTAACAGCTGCATATCTAATTAATAGACTGCCTACCAAAGTCTTGAAGTATCAAGTTCCACTACAAAATCTCACTTCCATCTTTCCCCATGCTCGTATTCTAAATACTCTTCCTCCCAAGGTTCTTGGATGTGTGGTGTATGTCCATCAAACCAGTCCAAATCAGCATAAACTTGAACCAAGAGCATTAAAGTGTATATTCATTGGGTATTCTCCTACCCAAAAGGGTTATAAATGTTTCTGCCCTACATCACAAAAAGTCTTCATCTCTTGTGATGTAACATTTATGGAAAGTGAGTCATATTACCCAAATAACTCTCTACAATTGAAAGATAATCATTGGGATCTAGCAGTACCCATGCCTATTTCATTACCTATACCTCAGCTTAACCAAAATAGTGTTTTTAATCAAACTGCTGCAGCTGATTCTTCCCAGCCAGCATGCTCTAAATCTAATCACCCGAGCTTATTACCTTCTCAAGAACCCCAAATCTCAGCTGAATCTATGGAAACTGATTTAGGGGACAACTTGAATCTAGAAAAGCCAATACAAGTCTACTCAAGAAGAGGAAAACAACCAGCTCCTCAAAACTGCCAACTGCTAGAACCAAGGGAAAGTCCAGTGAATGAAGAAGAAGTTACAGCTGTTGACAGTGACTTGCATCTCCCTATTGCTGTTAGGAAAGGGGTAAGATCATGTGTAAAGCATCCTATTTCAAATTACTTGACATATTCCAGGTTATCTCCCGAATTCAAGGCTTTCACAGCTCATTTAGATACAGTGGCTATACCTCGGAATATTCAAGAGGCACTAAATGATCCCAAGTGGAAAGAGGCAGTAATGGAAGAGATGAAGGCACTAAAAGGTAACCACACATGGGAAGTTGTTGATTTTCCGGAAAACAAGAAGATCATAGGCTGCAAATGGGTATTCACCATCAAATACAAATCAGATGGGAGTGTGGACAGATATAAGGCTAGGCTGGTTGCCCAAGGTTTCTCACAAACCTATGGGATAGATTATGAGGAGACATTCGCACCAGTCGCAAAACTAAATTCTATAAGGGTACTGTTATCTATTGCTGTAAACATGGATTGGGAATTGCTCCAATTTGACATAAAGAATGCATTCTTGAATGGGGAGTTAGAAGAAGAAGTATATATGCGGATTCCACCTGGTTTTGATACTGAAGAAAGTGGAAAGGTGTGCAAATTACAAAAATCTCTCTATGGATTGAAACAGTCTCCAAGGGCATGGTTCAAAAAGTTCAGCTCTACTCTCATTAAATTTGGATACAAACAAGGTGATGCCGACCATACTCTCTTTGTTAAACATGCTACTAATGGAAAAAGATGTATCTTAATTGTGTATGTAGATGATATAATCATTACAGGAGATGATACTCATGAGATAGCAGCCCTGAAACAAAAATTGAAAGAAGAATTTGAAGTCAAAGACCTAGGTGAAATGAAGTACTTTCTTGGAATGGAAGTAGCAAGGAGCAATCTAGGTATTGTTATCTCCCAACGAAAATACACTCTAGATCTCCTAAAAGAAACTGGAATGTTGGGATGCAAACCTAGGTATACTCCACTAGAAAGAAATTGGAAATATGTGAAAAAGGATGATGACTTGGTGGTTGATAAAGATAGATATCAAAGACTCGTAGGGAGGTTAATTTATCTCTCCCTAACTCGCCCAGATATAGCATATGCAGTGAGTATTGTTAGCCAGTATATGCATGCTCCAACTCAACAACATATGACAGCTGTGTATCACATATTAAGATACTTAAAAGGAACTCCTGGTAAGGGATTGTTATTTCAAAAGAGCGATGAAAGAGGAGCTGAAGGGTTTTCTGATGCAGATTGGGCTGGATCAATAACAGATAGTCGATCAACATCAGGGTTTTGCACTAAGTTATGGGGAAACCTAGTTACATGGAGAAGCAAGAAACAATCAGTAGTGGCAAGAAGCAGTGCAGAAGCAGAATTTAGGGCGATAGCTCAAGGCATATGTGAGCTTATTTGGCTAATGAGGCTTATGGAGGACCTACAAATACCTTTGACTCAACCAACAAAACTATATAGCGACAGCAAGTCAGCCATATGCATTGTTAAAAACCCAGTACAGCATGACAGAATGAAACACGTCAGGATTGATCGAAACTTCATCCAAAGAGAAATTAATGAAGGAGGCATAAATCTACTTTACATTCCTACAACAGAGCAGATAGCAGATGTGTTGACTAAAGCCATGTCAAGACCTGGTTTTGAGATCCTTATCAACAAGCTAGGAATGAGAGATATCTATTCCTTAGCTTGAGGGGGGGTGTTGGAGAGTCCTATGATCCGAGGGAACCTCAAGGTAAAAAATAAGAGTCCAAAGCAAAGAAGGAGACTGCAATTGATGTGGGCTTCGGTTGTGGGCTGGCGCATCAAGATAAAGGTGGAGAAAAAGAAGGATAAAAATAAGATAAGACTCCTAATCAAGTAGGAGAATTTATAGGAATAGATTTGTATATTATCTTGTAAATATTCTCATTTATGTTGCTTATCA
The DNA here is from genome assembly GCA_036245055.1 of Diospyros kaki. NCBI lineage: Eukaryota > Viridiplantae > Streptophyta > Magnoliopsida > Ericales > Ebenaceae > Diospyros > Diospyros kaki. The sequence goes on from BSEG01000009.1 coordinate 41,164,131, forward strand.
TCTGCTAGAATTTAGGAACTGATAACATAGAATGCTGTATATAAGTCCTATTTCATGTGAAATCAAGTATGTTTTGGATTTCCACCAAATCAGTCTTTTGTTTCTAGGGTTCCTTACTTTAGGAACCAAATTTGTTCAACTAGTTATGCCCATTGAAGATAATTTTTCCCGTCCAAGCGATAAGATGGATGGACTATAGGGAGTTCTGAGGCCAGAGGGACTTCACCAACCACTGGAGAGTGATTTGGCTGATGTTCTTCTACTGGATTTGTATCATCGGTTGGGCTTGCAACATCTGATAGTTCCGCCATTGAACCTTTTGCTTTCTGCTACCAGTGATTTCTCGAAACCAACAAACTCGTGGATGCAATAAAGGCACGTCAGGAGCAAATAAAGATAGTCCAGGCTAGGGCAATGAAGGCAGGACCAACGAAGGATCAAATCAAGAACTGTGCAATGAAGGCAGGACCAACGGAGCAAGGACTGTGCAATGAAGGCACTAGGGTTATGTTGTATCCTACTCGACAGAAAGCTCTGATACCATGTGGAAAAAGGAAGCGGTATTCCTTGATGATTTTATTGATGTCAATAAAAGAATTTATACAAGAAGTTTCAAAGAATTCTCCTAAGAATTCTCCTAAGAATTCTCTTATATTTTAGGACTAGATTACATCCCTATATTTTAGGACTAGATTCCTAATCTAATATCTAGGATTAGATTACATCAATTTAAATATACAACAAGAAGATAAAGTACAAAAAAGATACAAAATATAAAAGAATAAAACAACCTATCTTTATCTTGCCATAGCTTCTTATCCTCATTCCAACAAAAACTAAAGGAACATCTAAATCAACACTTTCAAGCCAAAGACCTAGGCAGACTCTGATATTTATTAGGTATTGAAGTTGCACAATCAAGAGATGGTAGCTCAATTTCTCAAAGAAAATATGCACTTGACATCTTGGAAGAAACTGGTATGGTGAACTGCAAACCGGTTGACACTCCAATGGACCCGAATGTCAAACTCTTGCAGGGACCGGAGGAGCTCTTTTCAGATCCTAGAAGGTATCGAAAACCGATAGGCAAGTTGAACTATCTCGCAATCACTCGTCCTAACATTGCTTTTATTGTGAGTGTAGTTAGTTAGTTTCTCAATTCTCTATGTGATTCTCACTGGAATGCTGTTATCCGGATTCTGAAATACATTAAAAGAGCACCAGGTAAAGGGTTGTCACATTCCTATGGTTAGCTAGGATTGTGATAGGAATTAGGAGAGAAATCAAAATTGAAGGAAGGGGAAAATTAGTAGAAAGAAGGAGAGATACTGAGAGAAATTGGGGAGAAACAAGAGGGAGATTGGAGAGAAATCTTAGAGAGAGAAATGAGAGTTTCATTCATTCAATTCAAGCATTAACATTAGGAGTTGCTGCCACTTCAATTCCTGCCAACGATTTCTCAACCACTGACACCTGGCCTCCAACTCGACCTTCTTCCCTAACATGATTTACAACTAGATTAGGTGTGCATCATCGGAATCATCAGCTTCTTGTTCTTGTAAAGTGTGGCCAACCCCAATCTCCTCATGTACTTGGTGAAGAGGCTTTTCTGGCTCCTTCTTCTGTTGCTTCCAGAGATCAATAGCATCAAGTGTCTCAGCACTAGTAAGAGTGCTTGAGAGGCTACCAACTAATTGAGTGCCATCCTTCAATTCCTTTTCCTCACTTTCTTCTTCCACCTCTTCTTCTTCCTCCTCTTCTTCTTCCTTAAAGTTGGACTGATCTTGTTGCAGAACCCCAAAAACATCACCATTGAGAACTTCTTTTCCAAAGGAATTGGTGTGTTCCTTTAATTCTCCTTTTGCATCTACTATCCTATCCACCTGATTGTCACCGATTCACTTTGGATAATACCATTCACCACCAATAACATTTCTAGTATTGTAGTCATCCTTCTTGTCATTGTTGCCGAAATCAAAATACTTCTTTTTCTGCCCAAAATCTAAAGTAAGCAATGAATCACTCTTCTATAATCTTAACTTCTCCTTCGGCTGCTCCATTTTAAGAAAGTTCTCTTTATTAAAATTTTCATGATAATCCTCAAAGAATTTTGCAACGAAGCTATAATGATATTTCTTAGTAAATATCATTGCAAACTCCTACAATTGTTCGTGTAGCATATGGCCAAATTCCTTGCTCGTATTATGTACAACACTTCTTGTTTCCTTGTCCAATTGGTTGATCCCCTTCTCCAACTTCTTTTCCCATGCATAAGGCTTCTGGCCAAACTCCCCCTGATGTCTACCTCCAACCGAAAACGCAACATCCTTCTGCTGCAAATTAAGCTCCCACGGTCTCATGCATACTTTGCCCATCATGGCAAAAATCTCACGAGTCAGACAAGCCACAGGCTAAGAACTTAAAGCGCTAGCCATCCCAAATCTCCACAATTCCCTTCTGTAACTACCTCACCCAGTCACCTCTAAAATTGATCCAATAAGTGGCAAATTGTAGCCACTATTTTGCTTCAAGGTCAAGTCTATTGTAGCAGTGGGAGAAGTCGCACAATTACAACGACTTGATCGGTCTTCTAAAGTCCTCTAGATCGTTTAACTGTCAACCGAAAATCACAATCAGAATCACAACAATTGAGGATCGCCAGAATTCACCAAGTCTCTAAAGAGTCCTCGAGTAGAATATATTTGTAACAAACTTAGTGCATATGATATCTATACTCCAATTTGAGGGGGAGTGTTAGAATTATTAGTATAATTGTACATATTTTATGTGTTTTTTATTTATAATTATTAAGCCTTGTAATTAGCCCTAGGTTAAACCCGTAGATTAGGCCCATTATGCCAAGAGAGGCTAATCTCTTAAGTTTTTCTCTCGAAATTATTCTCTCACAGATTTAACTCAAAATAGAAAGTTCATCTGTTAAACTTTGACCATAGAAAGTGGAAGCATAGCAAAAACAAGAAGTCAAGTTAAAGGGGTTGAACATACAGACAACAGTCAATCAGGATGAGAATGCTAATTAAAACATATTCTGATGAAAAAGGTAATATCAAAACCATTGCTTCCAAGCAATTATAACATACAATAGATTTTTGTATTTCTTCTGCCTCTGCAATTTTCCTGGATGTCCACTGAAAGGTGCCTCATAAAATAATATATTTGCATCTATTATAATAATAAAATTTTAGTTCTACCAAGAGTTAGTCCAACCAAGTAAGAGGGAACAACAGGCATATAACTAAATATTATAACTTGCAATTGAAATGCAATCAGAACAGTAATAGCTTGATGACTAATGCACATATTAATAAATTTAATTTATTTAAACAGAAGAGAAAGATTAAAAGTATATAACCTCATCAAGAATTTTCTCAGCCAGATGCTCAATTCTCAGTACCCTGCCAATAACTGGTGCAACATTCTTATGCCACACAATCTCGTGCATTTTGTCAAACTCGATACCATCATCAATGAGGATGGCAGCAATTCTTGCAGTCTTGAAACAAATTGAGCTAATATGTTGCAAACCATAGCATTTACGATATCCTTCAATTTCTTGCAAGGACGGCTTAGTTTCATAAAGTTCAGCAATATCCCTTACACTTCTCTGGAAAATGTACATCACAGTCAGAATGACAGAACCACCCATAAAATTTCATAAAGAGTCAAGCAGGCAATATATCATGGCATCTTCACAGTGTGTTTGGGACCAAATACAGTTATACCAGTAAGCAAAGCTCACAGATGTGACACTTGGCTTTTCAGATAAGCCTCAAAAGATGACTGACCTTATAAGGCTTGGACAAGCAGTTCAACACCAAAATAAAGCTTGCAACAAGTAGCAACAAATGATCCCACCAAGCACGTAGAATTTAGTAAAATAAATGACATTAAAAGTGTCTTTGAAACATGAATCATCTGTAAGAATTGCTACCAGTTACAACATATGTTAGCCTTGCTATCTGGGTCAAGGACACTGGTCGGATTTTCAGAATTTGAAAAAATCACACCAAAACCACTTTCACAAATATAGTGTTTGCCATATCCAAGAAAATTCAAAGTATGCCATTTCAAAAAAATAAAACAATTCAAGCGAGATTGGATTGTTTAGAATAGCCCAGCAGTGTTTTTAAATGAAGATGCAAGGCCACAACATATACAAAAGAATTGGACCTTGACTCTTATTTTAAAATTTTCTTAATACATGGTTTGAGATACTTGTGCAAATATACAAACGCAAGTTCAGTAAGGCTCCATCTGATTGCTTGGAGTGCAGAAGTCAAAACCAAGGCCAACTAATGTAAGTAATGGGAACCGGTACTGAAATTTTCCAAGAGGAAAAGAAATCAAGTATCCAACAGCTTCACAGGGAGTTAGAATATGAAAACGAAGATCTTCCCTCTCCCTAACCCAATAAACGATGTGAATTTTTAAGATCCTGCAATTATTGAGCAACCTAAAAGCCATTACAACTTTTTTGAATGCATCATACAGGATGCCATTGTTAAACATTAGACAAGATTATATTCATATTATTTTAACTTATAATGGCTTCAGTTTTTGAATGACTATATGCAGAAATAGGAAAATAAAATAACTTTTTTTATTGAAACATTAATATAATATCTATTATCTCATCTAAACTAATATTAAAAGGCAACTCATGAAACCATTTAGTGACTCAATTTTGAAGTTTTATCAAACACTACTTAATCCAAAATTAACCTTTTCCACAACCAGTAGATTTTTGTCAGGATTAACATCAATAGGTAAAATGGAAAATTTATAATACAAATTTAAATGTGTTTCAGCTTCCACTACATCATAATAAGTTCTTTCTCATCCTTTTAGACCCGTCCTAAAGAAAGTTTCATATCTTTTCAACCTCTTGATGCCAACTGCCAATATCAATTTTAGCTTAGTTTTTTTCAAAATCTTTTGTATTTACATTTAATAATTCATTAAATTGGTTTAGTCATAACGTCTCCAAATATATTCAATTCTCTAACTCTTCCTATCCTATCATTGCTGGTGTCTTTATGGAACTGCAATATCCTCCACTTAACAACAGTTCGCTTCTTTCTTCTTCACTCTTTTTCTTCTCTGTGGCGTAAATTGAGTTTGTCGAGGATTTAAATAAGTTTCTTGACGCATTTGAGAAATACGAGACTGAAGAATGATCTAGTTGTTGTTATTGTTGCTCTTGTAGTTGCTGTTGTAGAAGAAGAAGAAGAAGAAGAAGAAGAAGAAGTACCTTAAAGCAGAGGGTGTGAGGGGCGTCAGACAAGGCATCGCCGGTAGCTTCGGAGAAGCATCGGAGGAAAGGGAAGGTTGAGTCTACCGCCACCAGATTGTGGGCGTGACCATCCACCAACTCCACGTTTTCAACTGCCTCTTTCAGCTCTCTGAACTCCTCCATGTCCATCTCTCTGTCTTCCCGCCGGTCTTCCCTGTCCTGCACATGTAAATGGTCGCTCGATTCGGGAGCCATGACTGAAAAAACTAATAATTTAAACGGTGTGATATTTTTATATTCATGTATTTATTAGATATACAATATAAAAATATCGCACTAATTATTATTTTTAAGTGCTTAAATAACATTTTTATAATTTAAAAACAGAAATGCATGAGTTTCACAAACTTCGCCTATAAGTTTATATGCTTTCTAATAAAATTAATTAATAAATAAATCACTAATTTGATATTATATTTAAGAATGTTTAAAAAAATTACTAAATCATGAAAATCTACTGCACTATATTGCACCGTATGATTTTTTTAAGTGAACAAATTGAAATGATTTAAGAAATCTATAAATCGTACAGTTTATAATTTGATAAAAATAATTTCAATTTTTAATCGAATCGTTGGGTTATTAAGAGTCTTAACAATATATAAATTAAAAAAATAAAAGTCTAAAGCCTAAATAATTTTTTTTACCCCAACCTCCACCGATACTCTACCTCTCATCCTTCCATTTCAGAACTTTCACTAAAAACTCGAATCTTTTATTATGCTTGGTGTAGTTAGTTGATTATATTTGGTGTTTGAAGTTTAATAGTTATGGCATATTTTAAAAATATATTTAAATTTATATTTTAATTTTTTATTAAGTTGTAATTTGTTTAAACTATTTATTAGTATAATTTCTATTTTTTTTCTCTTGTAAATAAATTAATTTTGAAGTCAAAAACTCAAAATATATTAAAATGATCAACCAAAAAATCTTTAGACCCAATTTATTAAGTTCAATAGAAAATCTACTCGGACAAATCGTACAATATTTTGTGATGCAGTATGATATAGTTTATGAAAATTAAATTGGACCACACATGAATTGAAATAATAAAAAAATAGTAAATATAGTTTGACGTATTGAAAAAACTTAACAATATTATTATTATTATTATTATAAAGATTTTTTAGTTAAATTTGAGAATAATTGTTATTATGCCACAAGTAAATGGATTTGTTAGCAAAATGATGCTGAGTTGTCTAAAGTGCATGTCCTATTGTCACCCTAATTTGGTGGGAATTTACATATAAAAAAATATAATAAATATTGCTCAACATTAAGTTGATGAAGATGATGGTGAAGTCCAAAATGCACGTCCCATTGTCAACCTCGTTAGGTAGAACTTTATGAATATAGAAATTTAAAAAAATGTTTCACCGGCCTCAGGTTGTCAAGTTCTCCACCCAAGGCCTAACTCTAGGCTACGCTGAATACTGGGCCTCTCGTTCCGCTGCTGAAGCCCCAACCTTTGAAGTCTGTTTAGAGCCTTAGGTCTAGATCTATATAGCATTAGACGCCCACTGCATTGATTTCAGTCTCTGCCCGGCCAAACAAGACGGTGGCTCAATGGTAGGAGAGGTCCCAATTGTCACCATTTCAACTCCAAAATTATGCGTTTGAATTTTAGTATTTTTAATATTTGAGTGATTTTACGTTATATAGTTCACAGGATAAATAAAGAGAACCAATACCAATAAGACCTAGCATAACATCAGATTGGTTTGGTGTAGTAAAGGGTGAAACACGATAAATTATATTATTATTTGCATGTTATTAATGTGAGATTAACATCTGACGTGTCATGCAAAAATTCTATTAAAAGATAAAAAAAATAAAAACTCAAAATAATTTTCTAGGCTAAAAATGTGTAAATTTCTCTTTGATTGGGATTTCTGCATAAAACGCAAAAAAAAATATCTCATACATTCAAAAATCTCCCCCAAAAAAGGATAAATATTATTTATAAAGAATTTTAATTCTAATGGATATCAAAATATTGAGATAAATATTATTCATAAAAATTTTAATTTTAGTAGATTTTAAAATATCAAGATAAATATTATCTATAAAAATCATAAAATGATTCTCTATAAATAAATAAGTTCTCATTCAAAAAAAAAAAAAATTGATACTAATTTCAATACGATCTTTTAAGTTTTCAATATTTAATTCAAGTATCGGAGTGTATATGCGAAAGCTTTCCTACATCCTTTGATAATTATCTTTCTTAATTACAGATTTTAAGAAGCTTGACAATGATATTTTCAATCAATAAATTTATTATTATGTTTGAATAATAACAATATATATTCTGATGATATAAAAGATAAACACACAATATTAAGATTCAATTTATTAGTTAATTATTCAACTTTTCAATTTTATTACACACAGCTGTCCGCAATTACAACCCTAAATTTGTCAATTACTTCCCAAAACTGACAAATTTTTGCATTAGAAAAAACAAAAATAAGAAAGAGACACGAAAATATTTATTTGTATTTGTGTGATGCCATTTATTAATTTCTTGCACGTGCGGGTGCTAGTCGCTCAAGTAAAAGCAAACTCGTCGGTCTTCCTCTCCAAACCGGAGCTCTCTGCAGATTCCGCTCCGGCCGGAAAGCACCGCCCACTTTCAAAGCTATATGTATTCTACTAGAGCGTTTTGCTTGGAATACATAGAGGAGGCCCTCAACAACGTTGATAATCTTTACTTGTGGTTTTAAGAGAGCAACCTTCTCTGCATTTGTACTGATTAGTTTTCCATCATGCGGTGGCTGCGTAAGCGATGATCTCAACGAGAAAAGGACAGCACCCGCGTCTTGTAGCTTGGAGACAGGCGGAGTTCAAGGAGGAGCCGACGGTGAAAGAAAACGAAGGGATCAATAATGTAGAAATGCGTCCAAGAACCGATAGAAGATAATAGAACACAGATCAACAATAGGCGTCCATTACGATGAGGACAAGAGTTCCATTATTTATTGGCAACCATCATTTTTGAGTACATAATGTATCGGTAAGATGATAAAAATATCTCTTATCACACTATCTTGAGTGAAGTCACGTGCCTCAAGCTATCTCATCTCATTATCTTAAATAAGGGATATTTTAGATATTTTAACTACATTATGTATCTCAAAGTGTAGGTCATGATGTACTAATAGTATTTTTCTTTTCATTGTGTCTATCATATGGATGATTAAAAAATAATTCATTAATTAATTACAATGTCAAGAAGACAAAATCTGATTAGCGATGCAGACCGAGTGATAAAAGCTTTTTCACGTTCTTCTGAATCAATAAGATATATCGTGTGTGTTTGAATGGAGGCATAATTGAACCATGGCATTTAAGATTCTATATCTTAATTATTAAAAATTATTATTTCAAATTTTTACTATAATACAATGTTTACACATATAAATGCACTCGTTTACACAAGTGGCATGTCAAGTGAATAATCAGTTGATAGTATTTAAATAGTTTGATTGATTTGTTGTGCCCCTCAATAATTAAAAAATATAATATTTAATCCTTAATGTGTAAAATGTCAAGATTTCATATATTAACAATTAAAAAATAAATGGATTAATTATGTCACGAATGACATATACATAGAAAAAAGAAAATGACATGTCATTAAAAGACTCTGAGAAAATTAAATTAAAATTTATTTTAGTGAGAAAATGACTAAATTACCCATAGTTTAAAAAGAAACCATAAATTCTAAACACCTCAATCTCTAGATTACTAATAAAAAAAACGTTACATTTTTTTATTTTTAACCACAAAATATAACAAAACTAATCTCCATTCTTTTTCTTTTTTGAACTCAGTATTTCATTGTTTCTATTTAAAATATTATCAATTGATCATCCACATAGTGTGTCACTTATAAAAATATGTATTTTATCTACACACTAATATTTTGTTATAGTAAAAAAATTAAAGTAATAAATTTAATAGTTAAAATACAGAATCTTAATATTTTATATATCAAAAAAATTAAACGACATATTTTTTAATTATTTAAATAATATTAGTTGTATTAAACTTAAATGAACAATTAGGGTGATAGTTGCATTTGGGAAATGTAACACATTTGAGTCTCTTGTGAGTGGTCTCATTGTGTCTTTGTGGCTGACTCGATTCTCTTACTCCATGATTAATACATGTGGGCTTAATAATAGTTAGCCACGAAATTTAATTGAGAATTTATTCAGTGTCTTTGCACATGCAAATCTAGAGAAACAATTGATTATCATTCTTTTCTTATAAAAAAAAAGAAACAAAAAGAAAGCTGCCTTGTTTCATAACTTATATAGCAATGATTAAATATGGCAGTATTCAATATTTGGGACATTTTAATTAAGGCTTCGTTTGTTTGCAGAAAAATATTTTATTGAGGAAGAACAGTTTTCAGAGAAAACAAAATAAAAAATTGAAATTTATTTTTTGTTGTTAATTTGGTTATAATCTGAAAATCTTGTTAGAAAATCATTTCTTGTATTTAGCTAATATTTAGAAAATCATAATATTTTTTTCTTTTATCATCAAATCTAAGATATTTCACAAAAACATAAAATAACTTTATATAACATAAAGAAAGAAACAAATATAGTTACAATAAAGATAAAAACATAATAATATCATATGTCATCCAAACAAGTACCCATATAATTATAAGTTTGACATTAGTATAAATTTTGTATACATAATCTTAGTAAAAGTAATAAAGTTTGATCTATCGTTTTCAAAATATTCATATATATAATTGTTTGTCCATGATAATAAGATAAGAAGTACAAATTTAAATTTAAGAACCAATGACAATATAGACTTTTTATGATATCCATCCCGATCTATCATATTTCCTACTAAAGTTTTGCACCCAAAATTTTTGTAGATTATCACTTTTGGCTAAAAAGGCTTTTGCAATTTTTTCATTCTCAACTAAGTTATCAAAGACAAGGGCAAGGTAAGTTCATCAAAAAATCTTCTAAAGTTATCATCATTTCAAATATAACATCAGTAAGGCCAGCCTTGAGGGTATATTTTTAAGGCAGTCACCTAGGGTCCTTTATTAAGCTTGGTTCTGGACCTAGACGGGATGTGCCCATCTCATAAATAATGCAAAGAAGACAAAAGGACTATATAAAATAATGAAAAGAAGGCAAGGCTTCTTGTCTTATACAATCTTAATTATAAGGTAGCTCTTTCCACCTAAGCTCATCTCATACTATAGTAATCCATTAATTATGTTGTAATAGAAAGAAGTGTCTTGAGCCTATCTCAAGAAGACAAGGAGACTATAATGTAAAGAAACAGTCAAGGAAGCACCATATAAAATTTTAGGGCCCCATTTATATATATAATATTATATAATAAAATATATAATATACATAAATTTTAGAGGCCCCATATAAAATTTTGTGTAAGGTCCCTCAATCAAGTTGATGTTTACTTTATCTCTTTCATCTCAAGTATAACATCAAATATTTATAAAGTTGATGTTTGCTTTATCTCTTAAATTGCTTAACTTATGTGGCTAAGATTGTAGTATATTGTACTATTAGAGTTACAATCTCTTTTTCTATGAGATCTTTTTCTACAATATCAAACAGATAATAAAAAAATTTAAAATTAAATTATTAATACAAATTAAATAAAAAATGCATAAAAAATAAAACAAAATCACCATTATTATTTTGTCATCACATATATTCTTTGCAACAATTATCATCGTCGTTCACTCTTCCCAACTAAAATTATTTTTCTCTTTAAGTTAGCCTATAATTCTCTATTCCTTCTTCATTGTTATCAAATAATTTTCGACATAATTAGAAACACAATCCACCGCAAATTTTAAATTGATTTTTGTAGCAATACATTGAAAACTTGTGTTCTCTTTACTTTTCAATTTTCAGTTTTGAGTTTTGAATTCATTTTTAATTTTTTGTTTTGGTAGTCTATTTTAGAAAATTGAAAACGCGTTCTCTTTATCATTTTGAAAAACTATTTCTTAAAATATAAAATTAGAAAACGAGTTATCTTTTAAATTTTGAAAATAATTTTTTAATGATATTTTAATCAATAAATTTGATTATTCAGTAAATTAGAAATATTTAATGTCAATATATTATTAAAAAAATATATACATTTTAAAGTTAATAAATTTTGTAATATTTTTTTCATTACAATAATAAAATATGAATAAATAAATATATTTTGAATTTAGAGTTTATTTTGTATGAAATACTCAAAACAACTTTTTGTTGTTTTAAGTTTTCTTTACAATTTTTTTGTTTTAAAAAATACATTTTTAAAAACATAAAAGAGAACGCATTTTCATTATTTTAGAAAATTAAAAATTAAAAATAACTTAAAAATAGCAAAAAACCGCAATCTTAGAGTTTAGGGTTTAAAACAGAAAGAATATTTATTCCCTTTCATAATCTTCTTAATTAAAATTTGAAATAGCATATGAGACATAGATTTGATCTACCTAAAATGTTGGAATTTATCTTTGTCTTCGCTTATTTAGTTAATTTCTACAACCATCATTAATAATTATAAATAAAAAAGATTATCATATCTTTTATTACTTGTTGCAATGTGATCATTCCATATAATTGAGGTTATCATATCTATTTTTTCGTGCCCATTTCTTTTGTTCTTCTATTTTATGTCCTTGATTTAAAATGTTATTTGTGTGTGTTCCTTTGACTTGAGGCATAAATATCTTTCATAATAAAATATTTAAGATCTATTCTTATTATATGATTATATAGAATGCAACTAGCAAGTACAACATCAACTCTGTGTTTTATATAATTAATATGGACAAGAATCAATTACACAATTTTTTTCTTTAATATGTCAAAATTGTGTTCAATAGTACTTTCAAAATGAAGAGCGACAAAAATTAAATAGTCTATTTTTATTTTTAAGTAGGTGATCAATAAATTTCTTAAAATGATATTAACTATGATGGTACGAAGTTATCAATCCATTTTGGGTGTCATAATCACTACCATAATGATAATATTTTACTATATATTTAATACAAAATAGATTACAATTAAAAATGAATACCTTTAAGAATCTTAAGACCCTAACTCTTGATAATGCATCATTTCGAATGCGTTGATGTGTTCGAATGTGTTGATGTGTAATTCCTTCCCAACAAGTTAAAACATAGATAAATCTCAAATCAAAAGAGATGGTTGCCAACTATGAAGCACGGAAACGCGAAGAGGGCCCAAAACGGCCTTCGAAACGTTTCTATAAATTGCAAAACGTTCTAGGGGCCGTTTTGCAATTTAGACAAAATGTGGGAAACGCGTTTCACACTTGAAACGCGTTTCCAGGGACCATAGTCGCTCACCTACAACGAGGAAGACAATGGTCACCAAAAGGCGAGGCGACGACGATGCCAGATATGGAGTATACAGTGACGGTCAAGGCGAGAGATGGTGTACGGCAGTGGGTGGTGGCGAGGGTGAGAGACGAGCGATGGTGGCAGAAATGTTTCAATTGTAAGAGAGGCGAGATCAAACGCGATGGTGAGGGCAAGAGACTCGTCGATGGTGAGAGAAGCGAACGACGATGGCAGAGACGCTTCGACTGTGAGAGATGCGAGATGAAGGCGAGGGTGAAGGCAAGTGACTCATCGATGACGACCGAGAGAAGTAGCAACGATGGCAGAAATCGACTGTGAGAGAGGCGAATCAACGATGAGGGCAACAGATACGTCGACGGCAAGAGAGGCGACGAGTCGATGACGGTGGCAAACTGAAGAAGCGGCGACAGTCGGTCATTAACAGCAAGCATGGGTCTTTGAGAGTTGCAGGTAATACTCTAGGGTAATACTGTAATAGTATATATAGGGTTTGTAAAATTATAAATTAATATTATTTATAGTATATAAATTATATATTAATTTCACATACACCCCTATATTTTTTAAAATTATAATTTACCCCGCATTTTCGTTTCCTAACTTTTTTGAAAAATACCATTTCTGTGTTTCTATTTCTGTATTTTCCGTTTCCGTTTCCGTTTCCGTGCAACATAGGTTGCCAACACATTTTCTATGGTCCCATCTATTGGACCACGAAATTTCCCTTGAAATTAAAAAGGCAACACTACGAAATTCGCTTGAAATTCAAAAGTTATTCTTGCTTTTGAACATAAGTTTCATCTAGTGATCCAACACAATCCTAATTAAAAAAATAATAATATTTGATAAAATTTCTTTTGTTAATAAAATTGGCAAACTAAACATATATATATAAACAATTAGGGCACTTCCCTCCTGGTATTTTAATTTTTAATTAATTTGTAATAATAGATTGTATGTAATTGTTTAAGATTAAGTTAGATATTGTAATCATTTTTTAATCATCTAAATCCACTTCCTTTTTGCCAAAACATAGTGTTAAAAAGAGGGTTCCGATTAAAAATAAAATTACAAGGGTTAAGAATTTCAAATTACAAGCTTTGAGGGACTTGGTGAATTTTAGCCATATATGTATATATGCAAGTGTTATTTGAACACAATTTTAATATTCAAATAACCCACAATAAGAGTTACACCCTATAAAAAAAATAAAAAGATAACACATTAATAGCAACGTGATAACATACCTTAAAGTGTCAAAATTCATGTCTCCAACTAAAATTTCCAATATATATATATGTATATATATATATATATAGTGAAACTTGGTGGACTAGAAATCTCCGATATAAAGAACTGAGCTTTGGTGGGTCTTAGCCAATAGCCATGGCCTCCCAAATTGAGCAGCTCCACTTCCTCGTCGTTCCTCTCATGTCCCAGAGCCATCTCATCCCCATGACGGACTTCGCCAAGCTGCTGGCCCAGCGCGGCCTCGCCGTCACCATTATCACCACCCCCCTCAACGCCGCCCGCTTCCAACCCATCGTAGACCGTGCCGTCGCAGCCAACCTCAAGCTCCGCCTCGTCCCCCTCAAGTTCCCCTGCAGCCAGGCCGGATTGCCGCCGGGATCAGAAAACACGGACACTCTCACCTCTCCCAACCAAGCAACCCAGTTCTTCCAAGCCAGCAGCATGCTTCAAGACTATCTCGAAAAATTGGTTTCTGGTTTGGAACCGAGGCCGAGCTGCTTCGTCACCAGCAATGCCGTTCCCTGGATGGCGCAAGTTGGCGGGAAATTCAACATCCCGACGTACGTCTTCAATGCAATTTCTTGCTTCAGCCTCGTCTGCTCCAATCGCATCGATTCCTTGGACGAAGAATTGTTTGATAGTGAGAAGCCCATTCTCCTTCCGAATTTGCCTCATAGAATTGAATTAACTAAGTCGCAGTTATCTAGATCCATCCCGAAAGGTTCAGATAAGCTTGACGGCCTCTTGGACCAGATGAAAGCAGCTTTGCTTTCGGCAGAGGGCGTTTTGGTGAGGTTAAGATTAGGATATTTTGATTTTTTTAGAGTCTCATAATTCATTTAAAGCGATACGAATTTGTTGTTTTGGTTCACAGGTAAACAGCTTCGAGGAGATGGAGCTCGGCTATGTAGAGGAATACAGAAAAGTGAAGAAGAAAACATGGTGCATTGGGCCTGTTTCCCTCTGCAACAAAGAGCTGCCGGATAAGTTCAGCCGGGGGAACAAAAACTCAGTCGACGAGCACCGTTGCCTGAGCTGGCTGGACAACCGGTCGAATAACTCCGTCATTTACACTTGCTTCGGCAGCCTCTGCCACATCCCAACTGACCAACTAATCGAAATCGGGCTTGGACTGGAAGCGTCGAATCGGCCCTTCATTTGGATAATCAGAGAAACGGATTATTCCCCGGAGATACAGAAATGGCTGGAGGAAGAGAGATTCGAAGAGCGGAACAAGGAAAAGGGTCTGATAATCCATGGATGGGCGCCCCAAATTCTGATTCTCTCCCACCGGGCCGTGGGAGGGTTCTTGACTCACTGCGGGTGGAACTCAACCCTGGAAGGAATTTCCGCCGGCGTTCCGATGATAACCTGGCCGATGTTCGCTGAGCAATTCTACAATGAGAAAGTGGTAACCCAGGTTGCTAAAATCTTTTAAGAATATTGTCTGTAATTAACTTATCCATTGTTATGCATCTGATCGAAACCAGGTTCTAATAACTCTTTCTCTCTCTCGACTTCGTCTTTCAACTTTCCAACACAGGTGTTGAGGATTGGAGTAAGAATCGGCGTGGAAGTTGGGATGAAACGGGGAGGAGTGGAAGAGAAGGGCGAGGTGATGGTGAAGAGGGAGGAAATCAAGAGGGCCGTAGATCGGCTAATGGACGAAGGGGAAGGAGTGCAGAGAAGGGAGAGAGCTAGAGAGCTGGGAGAGATGGCGAAGAGGGCGGTGGAAGAAGGCGGATCTTCTCACTGGAACATGACGTTGCTGATTCAAGATGTAATTGAGCAGATGAAGAATCGAAGGGAGCCAATACAGGAAGACATGGACAGGCCACACCCACACCCGGTCGGCAGTCTCCATGCTTTCTCTGCTCAGGTGGCATCACATGGTTGACAGGTTCTATTTCTGGAAGTTGATAATTTCATTAATTTTCCCTTATCCCGTTGATATTAATGTAATATAGTATTGTCACTCCCTGTAATAATAATAATTGATAGTGACAATAATAATGAGTCATTTATAATAATAATAATTGATAATGATCAATTAATATTTTAAAGTGATCAAGATAAATCAATTTGATCAGTAAAAAAATAAGATGAGATAATTTATTATTTTAAAATAAATAAAATTATCTTAATTTTAGAATTAGAATTTGGATTAATATTTATCTCCTAAATCTTACCAACTAATGTTTTTTTTTCTATAAATAAAAGTCCATTCATAAGGTTTAAGAGACACAAAAAATCACTAAGTATAATATATTATGAGTGTTATTAGAGGAATTAATCTACTTTACCCGACAAATGTATTAAGAGGCTTATCGAAAGGTGTTAAAAATATCAAAATGCCCTCGCACAAATTATAAATTTACAAAATTTGTCATTGCCCATTACTCTCTCCTCTATCCTTTCTCATGGCCACTGATGCAACTACGAGGTGGCAAGGCGAAGGCAATGGTGGTTGCATCAATTGCCATAAGAAGGAAGAGAGCAGCGAGCAGTGACAGATTTTATAAATTCACAATTTAGGCGAGGGTTTTTGGTCTTTTTGACACTCTTCGATAAACTCCTCGAAACATCTGTCTGGCAAAGTAACACTGCTCTTATTAAAGAATAGTGGGTATTTGAGTTGTGACTTAAGTACACTTTTTGTCCTGTGATTATGCACCTAACATGAAAATTTGAGAAGACTCATAACACAAGTAATTTTAAATATAGAAAATTTTCATGATTAATCAAATATTTATCTTTGTAATATTTTTTATTTATACATAAAATAATCAACACTCTAGAATAATATGAAAATTTTGGGGCATCAAAGAATATTTAGAGGAGGTTACTCCATAACATTAATTCAAATCTTTGATTAACAGAAGGAAGAAATAAGACAACACCCACACGCAATCCTATTTCCAATTTCGCTGGTTGATAAGCATTGCCAACCACATTAACACGTAAACTAGTTTGGATTTTGCCGGTATGGTAAGATTCTCTAAATACTGATTAGTATATATCAAATTAAAGTAAGAAATTCGGGTAGATTTGGCTTTAATCTAGTGGCACGGAACGGACGAAGAATCACGTGGCATGTGCAGAAGAACATGCCGGGGGATGGGGGGTGAGTGACGGGGACCACTGGCATCTGGCGTGAGTTTGTGGATATGAAAATGCTTAAATTTATAATTTTGTGGTAATGATGATGGGGAAAATTCAGAGATTCAAAACGTAATGAAACAAGAGATATGAGAGAAAAACACAATCTATTTCACTGAATAAATCATAAAGAATTACAATCAGAATTCTTTCTAAACAAAAAACTCTCAAATGGATCTCTCGTTCTGGATCCCTCTCAATCTTCTATCTTGAGATACAATTACAAGAAGGGAATGACTAAACCCACTAATTCCTTGATACAGCCAAGAATGGCCAAACCCACTAACAAAGTGGCCAACTCACTAGCGTAACAAGCCAAAGGAATGGTGGCTTGACTCCAACAATTCTCCCCCTCAAGCCACATCTGAAAAAACAATCTGAAAAATATCCTGGCTATGTCTCTGCATAACTCTAGCTTTTCTCGAGTGTCTGTTGGATTCTTCTTCGTATGGATCTTAACTAGTCTCGACAGTTGTTGATCCATTACCTCGCATATCCAATGATAGCGAATACCAATATGCTTTGTACGAACAGCTCCCTCGTACCAAAGACATGTTTCCGGCGTACCTTTCAAGTACCCAAGAATCCTTTTGACTGCCTCACAATGTTTCTTTCCAGGCTTAGAGAGAAAAAAACAGCTCACTGCACTCACTAGGTGAGCAACATCCGGTCTGGTACATACCATTGCTCTAGTACTTGCTTCAGACCATACAAGCTCTTCTCTGGCTTGTAACTGAGGTTCTTACCTGTGACCTCAACATCTTCTGGTTCTCCTCAGATCCTTTAACTGGGATCTATGGGATTATCCCTCTCACTGGGGATTCCTCTTAAACTGGGAATACACCTCTAACTGGGGATATATCTTCAACATGGGATTATCCCTCTCACTGGGGATTCCTCTTAAACTGGGAATGCGCCTCTAACTGGGGATAGATCCTCTAAACTGGGATGATCCTCTCACTAGGATATCCTCACTGATTCTCTCTTGGGATACACACTGATCCTCTCTTGGAATTCATACTAATCCTCTCTTGGGATTCATATCCTCTTACCAAGGATATATACACATGATCCTCTCTTGGAATTCATACTGATTCTCTCTTGGGATCCATATGGCCAAGTCTCTGCTGCCACTAATTCTGAGAAGCCTTCGTGTCAACTATGTTGCACCAGTCTGTACATATCTTCACGTGAGTCTTGTATAATGTGCCACAAATATGTCCTTGGGCGACTACCATAGCACCTCTTTTCAACTTCCATGTGCCCTTACTAAACTGATTACCATAGCCCTGTTTGTCAAGAGCTGCTCCAGAAAGTAGATTCAACCGAAGGTCTGGCACATGTCTGACATTCTTCAAGGTGATTGTGCTCCCGTTACTCGTTGGTATCTGAACGTCACCAATTCCTACAATCTTAGAAGAACTGGAATTTCCCATCTTCACTGCTCCAAAATCACCTGTTTTGTATGTTGTGAAGAAATCTCTGTGGAGAGTCACGTGGTAAGATGTCGCAGTATCTACCACCCATTCTGTGTCTTCTCTTGAGACGTGAAGGCATGTCTCATCTTGGATTGAACAATAAGCTACCTCTCCATGGATAGTCACTAGTGTTTCTCCATCCTTGTTCTTCAGCTCGGAACTACCTTGACTCTGCTCTCGTTGCAATTTTCTGCAATTCTTCTTCAAATGGCCCTCTATTCCACAATGGTAGCACTTGTACTTCGGCTTTCCTCCATCTGTGGATCTGCCCTACTTTTGCTCTTTCCTCTCCACTCGCCTTGACTACTTCCCTTTTGACTCCATCGGTTCTCTGTTACAAAGGCATGAGTTTGATTCGTGCTCATGTCTTTTCTTCTGGCCTCTTCATTGAACAGGGCATCCTTGACCATCGTCGTGGTAAGTTTTCCCTCCGGGGAAGAATTGCTGAGAGAGACTACTAGCGTCTCCCAGCTGTCAGGAAGAGAACTGAGAAGTAAGAGTGCCTGTGTTTCATCCCCAAGCGACATATCCACAGACGACAACTGGTTTACCAGGCTTTGGAACTCACTGGTGTGCTCGGCAACTGAAGTTTCACTACCCAACTTCAAATTAACTAACCGCCTCATCAACAGGGCTTTATTCCGAGCGGTCTTGGCCTGATACATCTCCTCTAGCTTCGTCCAGAGGGCATACGCGTCTGTCTCTTGTGCTACATGGTGGAAGACACTATCATCAATCCATTGCCGGATCTGACCGATAGTTTTCCTGTTAAATTTCTTCCACTCTGCTTCTTTGGAAGGATTAGGGTTGACACCTAATAACTCCAGGGGATCATACAAATCTCTACAGCTGAGAAGATCTTCCATCCGAGGTCTCCACAGTGTGTAGTTGGTGGATGTGAGCTTTATCATGGCTCCTGATAATGTTATCTCCTCCATTTTCACTAACTTGATCAAAATCGAAGTTGAATCTTCCAAAACGGACTGCACCGTTGTCTCCGGAAGGGTCGAAAATGGTAGATTTGACTCTTACGGGGTCAAATTCTGACTTGTGAAAAAAATCAGGGCTCAAATGTAATTTTCTGAAATTTTCAGGGGCTAAAGTGCAATTTCAGAAAGTTCAGGGGCTAAATTGCAATTTTCAGAACGTTCAGGGGTTAAATTGCAATTTCTGAAAAGTTCAGGGGCTAAAATGAAATTTCTGAAAAGTTCAGGGGTCAAACTGTAATTTCAGAAAACTTCAAGGACCAACCTGCAATTTCCAAAAGTTTAATAGTGTGCTGACGTGGTAGACACGTGGCAGGTGACGTGGCCGCTGACCGGATGACGTGGCGTTGCCCGGTGAAGTGGCGTTGACCCGCTGAGGTGGCAGTTGACTGGCTGAGGTGGCCGTTGACCGGCTGACGTGGTGGGTGACGTGGCGCCACGTGGGTCGTCTTCAACCTCCAGACGGCGCGTGTGGCGCGTGACGAGAGTGGGCTTCACTCTCCGATATTCAGGCGGCGCGTGTAGGCGCGTTCAGCGTCGTTTCGGCCTCCGAAAAATTGCTCCGTGCTCGTCTTGGCACGAGGAGTCTTTTGGTATATTCAAAATACCAATTTGACAACTTCGAAAAAACTGGTTTAAAGAATAGAGAGTTGTTCTTCAAAATTCCTCCAATTTTCTCTCACTAGCACTCAACCTGGCGCTCTGATACCACTTGATGGGGAAAATCCAGAGATTCAAAACGCAATGAAACAAGAGATATGAGAGAAAAACACAATCTATTTCACTGAATAAATCACAAAGAATTACAACCAGAATTCTTTCTAAACAAAAAACTCTCAAATGGATCTCTCGCTCTAGATCCCTCTTAATCCTCTATCTTGGGATATAATTACAAGAAGGGAATGACTAGCTATTTATAGGAGATTAGGAGACAACAAAGACAACAAGAGTTAGGCCAAACCCACTAACTCTCTGATACGGCCAAGAATGGCCAAACCCACTAATTCCTTGATACAGCCAAGAATAGCCAAACCCACTAACAAAGTGGCCAACTCACTAGCGTAACAAGCCAAATGAATGGTGGCTTGACTCCAACAAATGAGTGACCGTCTTCTTTCTTTGAAAGCTCCTATCATTCCAACTTGTTTCTAAAAAGTCATCTTACGTGTCTATAGCCATTTTTTAAAATTACAACCTTTTGTAAAGAAAATAACAAGATGTTATTATCAATTTATAGATATTTAATAAATTATAAGACGTGAGAAAGGAAGATACATCACTAACTTGTCAAAGTGTATCTTGAAATTTGGATCATAATAAGAATAAGCATATCCTCTCTCATGTTATAAAAAATTAGTTGATTCATTTTGATTTTAAGAAAGTATTTAAAATGATTAGGGATGAGATGGTCACGTACCTCGCAAGATAAATGAATCCTATATAGTTGACTGAACAATTCGATGCCCTTGCCTTTCACATAGATAAAGGAATCATATATTTATATTCCATTTTTGGTCTTCTTGGCTAGACTCACATGGTAGAGATTGACAAGGTAGTGTGCCTTCACGATGAATAATTCTTTCTTCCTCTTTGTTATTGGTTCTGTCTCCACCTACATAATTCTGAAGACTACCACCCTCTTTGCTGCTCTGTTTGATTTGCAATTGATTGTTGTGTCTAGTATTGCTTCCTCTTTCTTGATTATTGACCAAAATTCGAACTTGCCTTCTTAGCTCATATAATTGCATGGAAAAAGCTAAGGGATCCATGGCTTCTAGATGATTGTTTGATTGCCTCTCTTCATGTTAGATTTCTGGATTAGATGGATTATCGTTGATGATGGGATGATCAATTGGGTGGTCTACTATCTTGTTGAGTCAATGAAAAACCTTTATACGTCAAAATATGATGTAAATATGTCACTTCAATACTTAAATTAGCAAAAAATTTAAAACATAACTTAAAAACTTATAAGAATAGTGAATAATATCATATCTTTAACTCTCATCTTAAAAGTTTTTTACATTTTTTAAGTTGAACTTTGAGATAAAGAGCGCAATGAGATCATATGAGCCCACCTAGCTTACATTGTAGATGATTAGTTGATTTCAAGAATTCGAATTGATTTGGATTGAAATTATTGGACAAATGTATAATATCTTATCCTAAACTTATAAAAATTAGGACATGATAGTAAGGAGATTTGAAATGCCTATATCTTGCATCTTCATGCAAGCCTTGGATTTATCTATTTCTTCAATCATAAGGATTGCCTCATGTTGAAAGTTTATCTAATTGTAATTGCCTCTAAAGAATGACTTAAAGTACAAGTGTACGAATTATGTTCTTTAGAGGTGGGTTAGTTGTTATAATCGTTGATTGAATTAATAATATTAAAAGCTGTTGTCACAACGTTGGTAGCTAAAGTAGCAATTTTTTCTTTCACAACTTATCATGATAAAAATATTTAAGGGCTTTGATTAGTTTCAAAAAATATTTTTTAAATTTTCGTTTTTGTTAAAAGGTTATATTTATATATATATATAATTTATAATGAGTTAGAAAACATCAAAAAATATATTTTTTATTTTTATTTTTAAAAATGAATGCTATTACATTTTAAAACGTAAAATGCTAAAACAAATATAATTATAAAATTAGAATTAAAAATTAAAAAATTCTTTTCACAATCGATCAAGAATAAATATTTTAAATTAAAAATAATGAATATAAGTCTCCAATGATTAGAGGTGTGCAAACGGTGAGTTCGATTAATTTAGTTCTTTCGACCAAAAATTGAAATGAAAATAAAAAATTAAACTTTTGAAAAAAATTAATCAAATTGACTAACAATAACAACTATCCAACATTTATCCCACTATGTGGGGTCGACTATATGAATTTTAGACTTTGTCGACGTTCAATTTCAGTTGACTGTGATTCATTTTGAACCGCAATGAGTAAGTCCGAAAATGGTAAGAAGAAGAAAAAACAAAGATCCCAGATATGAGTGAAGAACACCTAGCAGTTTTTACGTAGTTCGACCAGAACGATGCCTACTCCACGCCTACACTATGATTATTCTTTTAGAATGACGGTGTCTGATTATTCTTTTTGTACCCCTCATGATATCTCTGACTCCTATTTATAACGAGGGGTCTTTACAATTTAGATAACATATAGAAATATAAAGATGATATAACGGGGGACAAACAATCCTTATTATCTGTACAAAACTGTGAGTGGGATCCTCATCACGAAGAGCATGGGCTATTGCAGATAAAGTAAGTAGACCCTACCTCTGACTTCTCAGCAGTTTTGCCATTTGTGCGAGCTGGAGGCATTAGGCCAATGATCTGATGGTCCAGTGGACTGAGGGTTTTACTGGGAGCTCGTTAGTCGATCGAGGAGAGCTCGCAAGAGGCTTCATCGGAAGCTCGTTGTGGAGCTTGCCTTATGAGCTGCGGATTTTTGGTAGTGTATGGGCTTTCTTCGACAAGGTTGCATGGGCCTTTTAGGCTCTAAGCGATTGGGCCGGCTCATAAGAAGCGATGCGGGAAATGCCTATAACGGACTTCTATATATTTCTGTCTTTTGTCATATTTTCATTTAGGCCCATATACTTCATATTAAAATTTAATGTCTCTTGCAAAATATTCTTGGATATGCCTCTATCTCTTTTTTTTTTTGACTAATTGTTCCATTTCATCAACTG
This sequence comes from Diospyros kaki, assembly GCA_036245055.1. NCBI lineage: Eukaryota > Viridiplantae > Streptophyta > Magnoliopsida > Ericales > Ebenaceae > Diospyros > Diospyros kaki. The sequence goes on from BSEG01000009.1 coordinate 41,187,439, forward strand.
TCATCATATAAGCGTCTTTTGGTCTCATTTTCACATGGTCAAATCATCTTAATTTAGTCTTTCTCATCTTCTCCTCAATTGACACTACTCTTACTTTATTACGAATAACCTTATTTCTAATTTTATCTTTTTTTGTATGGTCGCATATCCATTTTAGTATTATCATCTCCATTACGCTCATTTTTTGCTCATGTTAATATTTGACTGCCTAACATTTTGAACCATACAACAAGACTAGTTTTATACATTTCATATAGAATTTTTTAATCGAATTGAACCGATGTAAGGAAAAAAGAGAATCAGATCAATAAGTTCAGTCAGTTCGCTTTAATTAGTTTGGGTAAATTGAACTTTTGCTCTCTCCTGTTAATGGTATAATCTGATAAAGAATAGATATATAAGTTTAAAAAACATAATTATGATTAAATATATAAGTATCGTAAAAATATAGTTATTATGATTAAAAAATTAATTAGCTCAACTGCCCAGTCCGATCGATTCACGGGTCAATTTTTTAACAAATAATTTTTCTAATTCTAAGTTCAACTGGTGCAACCGAACCGGCCCATTGGATCCAATTCTCAAAACAATGCTTTGCCACACGGTTCTCTTTTTTTTTTTTTTTCGTCCTTTCTGGGTTTTCCTCTTAGACAAAGCCTAGAATCTTGACCCCAAAATGGTTCTAGAGATGGAAGGAAGCCTTAGGCCATAAAAGTTCCAATTTCTGTCATCATCTGTTGTTGAACTATACTAATGGAACGACAAATAGTAACGTATCATTTGGTTAACCACAATTAATTAATAATAAAATGTCACATATAAAAGTTTTAATCTTGCCACATGAATTTTATTTTAATTATTTATTTTGTCTGTAATCTTATAACTCATACAATATCAAGTCTTTCTATAAAAACCCAACCTAGTAATCTGACAAAAATAAAATTAGTAGCCGTTCTATAGGGCCAAAAAGTGTGACCGACGCAGTTATCGATAGGGGGCAAAAGAAACGAATTACCCCCGCCCAATTTATAAATTTGCAAAGTAGCCACTGTCCTGCTCGCTCACCTCCCCTCTCATGGTTGCTGTGTAACACCCTGAAATTTTAGAAACAATAATAAATATCAATTTCGGTATTTGAGGATTTAAGGTTTCAAAACAATAATAATAATGATAATAGAAATAATAATAATATAATCTCAAAAATAATAAAAGTGTAAATTAACTTAACTTAAATTAACTTTAGTTAATTAAAATGTTTAAAATTTTGTGGTTGTGCCCGTGTGCTTGGAGGCTAAGTAATGCACAGTGATTTTTCTCTGAAAATCAAAACAAAGGAGATAGAGGGGGAGCTCGAGAGTGAGCCATGAGCAGAAAGATGGAGAGAGAGAGAGAGAGGGAGTGTGAGAGAGAGCTTGAAGGCCAATCGGCCATGGCTGACGAGGAAGAACAGCAGTGAAGGCAACACTAGAGGAAGCAGCTGCGGCTGATGGTGCTCGCGACGGAAGGAAGAAGCGGCTGTGGCGACCAGGAGCTCGAGGTTCGAACATGGCAGTCGGCAGTTGCACTGCAGGGGAGGCGAACCGAGGGCGACTGCGGCTGGCGGTGGTCGCTCGACCATCGGTGGATGCCGGCGATGGCCGGAGGCAGGCACGACGACCAGCAGAGGGCCCGATGGCGAAGGCCGGCCGCGACCATGCACGGTTACAGCTGCCTGGAAGCATGAGGAAGACGATGAATAGGAGTGCGAGTGCGGGAGAAGAATGGAAGGAGAAAAAAGAAAAGGAAAAAAAAGAAAGAAAATAAAATAAAATAAAAGAAAAGAAAAGGAAGGAAATATAGGAAAAATGAGGCGATTTCGGGATGGTCTTGGCATGAAAAGTAACCAGGTGTGTGGGTAAAAATTTATTAGAAGTGTTCTATGTTTAAGAATTTTATTCAGCTAAATTAATTATATTACACGGTAGATTTCTTTAATTAAAGCTGCGATTTTATTTATTGCCAGCAAACGTTTTATTTTGCAGCGGGAGTGCAAGAAAGGCAGGAAATGGCCGTGTAAAGGCAAGCTCCCAACCCTCTCCTCCTGTTATTTAATTCTCGTGAGAGACCCTGTGATTTCACGTATTTTATTCATTCCCTTACTCTAATTCGGCACCTAGCATTATTTGTTTTATTATTATTCATTTGTTTTAATTTATATTTAATCCGGGACTTCTAAGATTTTATTTATTGTGTGCCTACGAGGGTTTGTACCTCCCCCATTCCTTTCAAAATGATGGCGAATCTAGTTTAGGGACTAGCTTCCCAGATGTGCAGGTTTATTTACGATTTTCTCGAGTTTATTTATGATTCGGTTATAGCTGTTGAGCAGTGGGGCAGGGGCCAACTGTTTGGCGACGTTGGGGTTGACTATTGTACGACCTTGAAGTGGACCATCTGGCGGACACTCCTAGTTACTGGCCGTTGACCGGTGCTGGGCACTGCTGACTAGCTCTGCCGGTATATGATTTACTGCATAATTAGATATATTGTATTACTGTTTATGATTTGATATGCACATGGGTATGAGATGCATGTTAGGATATTCATTTATTGAGTATGGTTGGAGATGGACATTCTAGCATGATTAGGTTGCATCCAACATGGGAATATGCATCGCGTGTGGTTTACTATGTGGGCGAAGCATAACCTGATGCCTGGATGTATGAGCGCCAATGTATCACGTTGATGCTCACTACACCATTGCATTTTTATGTGCATTGCATGGTTACTGGTAGTTATTAGTTTTCGGATGGGAGGACCGTTCCGAGGGAGCCTATGGCTCGGGTGTCGGGAGTACTGACACGGACACACAGGTGACAGGAGCACCGACCGGGGATCATGCGCACAGGTTTGTGGAGATATTTGTTGCCTTTCAGGGCAACGATAGGTTGGTATGGGACTTGGGTGCCGTGTGTCTTGTGTGGGTCCCAAGGACCGATATGTGTTTTATTATACTATACTATTGTGTTGTAGTGTCTCATGCCTTGTGTGTACCTGGGGGTTTATTTTGGAGAGAGTTTTCTGGTTATGTTCAGCCTTTAACCTTTCTTTTCTTTATGTTTGTTGAGTTTTTCGACTCACTTTGCTTTCCATCATTCCAAGTAGTGCTAGTGTGGGTCTAAGCAAGGGGGTCAGCGTCTAGCGACATAGTCGGTATGGTGTACAGACAATTTCGTCAGTCCCCATCAACTCTGATGTCTGAGTAGGATTTACTCTATTAGTTTCAACTGTGTTAGGTTATTCCTTGTGTCTTGTGTATGTCGGCACATGAGTTTGTATTCATTTATTTATCTTGTGATCGCTGTACTAGCAGGGTACCCATAGTGCATGCATGTATATAGCTTAGCTTCCGCTATTTTCATTCTTGGGTATGCATGCCAGGGTAGTTTCCGTCTTGTGTTTTATTCTTTTTCCCTTCCGTAAGCGCTCCCGTTCGAGTAGTTCGGATGGTTGGAATATTTGGGTGGGGATGCTTACATGCCGCCTCGTTATTGCCTTCTCCTCGGCGCCGCACCTTGCTGCTATGTCACCACTGCCTCACCTCACCTCCGTCACCTTGTTGCCAACGTTGCCTCGCCTCGCCGACCGTCGCTGCATTTTGAAAATGCAGGGAACGGTCAGTGAGGCGACAGAAGCGTGTTGATACGAGGCAGCGGCGGCATGGCAGCGAGGCGCGATGGAGAGGGAAGGCAAAGGCGAGGTGGTGGCCATGAGAGGAGAGGCGAGCGAGCAGGGAGATGAGAGGAGAGAGGCGAGAGGAGAGAGCAGAGCAGGGAGATGAAATGAGGAGGCAATTTTGTCTTTTTGCCCTTTTTCTGTAAACTTGTCGGTAAGACTGTCTGCCTCTCTAGCATTTTTCAAATGAAAAATACTATTGGTACATCATTGTGTATACCTTGGGCTACACAATGATATACCAATGTCTAAAATGGCTTCACTCAAAGCGGTGAGGCGCACTGAGACGAAGGGTATTTATATCATTTATATACTTTGTGTACCTCAAAGTGTATATAAATGATGTACAAATAAGATGACCCTTTCCAAATTAGTATACAAAGTTTATAGTACATAAAATGATATCCCTTTCTATTCTTGAATAAAAAAGATAGAAAAGTGTGTCATTTTTCATGGATGCCATCCCCTGTCATTGTATGAACAAAGGGGAATCCGCCACAGACGGAGGCAGATTCTGATTCGAAGCCTTACCCCGAAATCCAAATTATCACTTGAAATCCATTAATTCAATCAGAAAGAAACGGGATGTACATATATATATATATATATGTGTCTTGTGGAGACGAAGATCACTCAAATTCAGAGCAACCCAGAAGCAGCAGATAAACTCAAAGCAGCTGCCAGCCAGCCAGCAGATTAATTGATTAATTCTCCAAGCTTTAAATTTCTTCTCTAATGGCTTCCCAAGCTCATCAAGATCTCCACTTCGTCCTGATCCCAATGATGTCGCAGAGCTACCTCATTCCCTCCACAGACTTCGCCAAATTACTCGCCCAGCAGCAAGGCGTCACTGTTTCCATAATCACCACTCCCCTCAACGCAGCCCGCTTCCAGGCCATGATCGACCGAGCCAGGTCAACCTCCAAGCTCAACATCCAGCTCCTCCCCATTCGCTTTCCCTGCCGGGAAGCCGGCTTGCCCGAAGGCTGCGAGAATCTCGACTCTCTAACCTCTCGCAGCCTGGTGAAACAGTTCTTCATGGCCACTTACATGCTTCAAGACCCCGTTGAGAAGCTTCTGGCAGCAATGCAACCGCAGCCCAGCTGCATCATAACCAGCAATTCGCTTCCATGGACTTCGAAGCTAGCTCTGAAGTTCAACGTCCCCAGGTTCATCTTCCATCACATTTCCACCTTCCATCTTCTCTGCGCGCATAACATTGCCTGCAGCGGCGCCGATGAGAGCGTCGGTTCGGACACGGAGCCCTTTCTGGTGCCCGGAGTGCCCGACAGGATTGAGCTCACTAGGGCTCAGCTTCCCGACGAGGTTAAGCGGGCGACGGAGGAGATGAAGAGGGCGATAGAGCACATGAGAAACGCCGAGCTATCTGCCGATGGCGTTCTGGTGAACAGCTTCGACGAGTTCGATTCTAGGTATGCCGAAGAATATGCGAAAGTGGTGAAGAACGTCTGGTGCATCGGCCCCGTTTCTCTCTGCAACAAGGACATGTCGGATAAATTCAACAGAGGGAACAAGGCCTCCATCGACGAGCACCACTGCTTGAAGTGGCTTGACGCAATGGCGCCACGCTCCGTCATCTACGCCTGCTTCGGCAGCCTCTGCCGCATATCGGCTCCTCAATTGATTCAGCTCGCTCTGGGCTTGGAATCATCGAATCGTCCATTCGTTTGGATAATAAGAAAAGAGGATTACTCGGCGGAGCTAGAGAAATGGCTGGCGGAAGAGAATTTCCAAGAGAGGACGAAAGAGAGAGGACTAATCGTCCGAGGATGGGCGCCGCAGGTTTTGATTCTATCTCATCCAGCTCTCGGCGCCTTCTTGACGCATTGCGGTTGGAACTCGATCATGGAAGGCGTTTGCTCCAAAGTTCCACTGATAACCTGGCCGATGTTCGCAGAGCAGTTTTACAACGAAAGGTTCATCGTCGATGTGCTCAAGATTGGCGTCACCATTGGCGTTAAAGTCACCATGAAATGGGCGCAGGAAAAGAATTTAGGGGTTTTGGTTAACAAGGAAGATGTAAAGCGGGCCATAGATCGACTCATGGACGGCGGAGAAGAAGCTGCAGAGATTTGGAGAAGGGTTCGAGAGATGGGAGAGATGGCGAACAAGGCCATGGAAGAAGGGGGATCATCTCAGTGGAACATGAAAACGATGATTCAGTACGTGAGGAAGCAAGCCAGCCTGAAAGCCCTGGCACAAGAGCTTGACGGGCTCCGCGGCCCTTGCAGCCCGGTGGCTTCCGCCGTGTCTCCCGGCCGATTGATGTTCAAATCCGGTGAAGCTGCTTCTTAATTAGGGTAACCGCCGCTTTCCCCCCTTAATATCTTTTCTACCAGTTGTAATGAATAATCAGTGCCGTGTTCATCAATAATTCCTCCATTAAAGGGGGGCTTGTGTTGTATCCATTCAAAGTTCAAATTAATGTTCAAATTGTTTCTCAATGATCATAACCTATATATAAATTAAGCAGTCTCATATCAGTCATTCATTCACTATTTCTTTTAAATAAAAGATGATGCCATTCATTGTTGTAAGACAAATATTTAAGATGTAATAAATACACTTTATTTTAACACAAAATGTTTATAATTGTGCTTGTAACATCCAGCCAAGGGATGTTAGAGAAATTCCAAAACTAAGAAAATTAATTCACAAAAACCAAATGCTCCCATAAAATTTAGATGGTTCTTTATTTCAGTTTTGAGTTTTAAATTTTGAAATTATTTTAAATTTTGTATTTTGTGTCTGTTTTGAGATTTTTAAAAATGTATTCTTTTTTTATTTTAAAAAATTATTTTTTAAAACAGAAAATTAAAAAATACGTTTGCTTCAAAATTTTGAGAAAATTTATTTTATAATATTTTTTTAATAAATTTGATTCAAAGTTGTAAACATTTATTAATAAATTATAAATTTAATTTAAAAAATTTAAAATATAATATAAGAGATAACTAATAATCTAACTATATATAATACATTAAAATTACAAAATACTTTCTAAAATTATTTTTAATTTAACTCAACTATTAATTTTATGATAAATTTATTTTTACCTACAAATTAAAATATGACATTAATTTTGAGATTTAAATTACCCATAACATAAATATTAAAAAAATTATAAATCATAAAATAGAAAAATATTGATTTATCCAAAATTTTAAAAATATAATTGAAAAGAAAAATTAAAGCAAAAAAACATTTGGGCTTGGGGAGGGGGTGGTGATGGATGGAAGAAATGACAAAAGGGCAAAAGAAAGAAAGAAGAAATGGCAAAAGGGTAGGAGAAAGAAATGACCAGTAATGATAGATTTGGGTGTGGCCAATGATGGCCATGGTGGTGGTGGGCATGGATGGCGGATTTGGAAGAGAGAATAATGTAGGCAAACAGTGAGGCGCGACAGATCTAAAAGAGATAATGACGTGCAGTCACGTAGGAAAATGATGTAGGCGATGGTGATGATAGTAGCAAGCGTTGCGATAGCCAACAAAGAAGAGAGGAAGTTTGGAAGGGAATGGGGTGGTGACATAGAAGATGGCGGGGGGTAATTGCGATGTTTGACTGAGGCTTGAGAGAGAGAGAGAGAGAGAGAGAGAGAGAGAAGATATATGCGAGATTGAAGGGTGGAGGGTGGTGCGTGCGCTTTCCGTGTTTTGAGTGTGTTTTCACTAAAAACACCTAAAACAAAATGTTGTTTTGGATTTTCTTTACAAATTTTTTCCTTATTTTCGAAAATGCATTTTTCAAAATAATAAAGATAATACGTTTTCAGTGTTTTAAAAAACTGAAAACTCAAAACGGGTTAAAAACAACAAAAAAAACATGCCCTTAATTTTTTCATGCTCCCAACTAGAGGGTATTTAATATCTCATTGCTTAATTAATTACAAATTAACCTTTAGTGGGTTTTATCTTGCATATTTAATTAGTCATAATTATCTTCCATGCATAACAATATCTAGGAAAATGCTATTAGTACTTTTTAGGCTGCAAAAAGTAGGTAAAATGACAAAATTATCCTCACTTAACTCGTAAAATTACAAATCGCCTTGTTCTTCCTCTCTCTCCCCTAACCTATCAACCATGGCTGCCCTCTTCCCATAGTCGCCTCCAGCAACCAGCAACCACCTACCACCGCCATTTTGTCACTATCTTTGCCTTGTCACCTGAAGCTGCCTCACTTCTCACGCGCCAACCGTCGTGGCTACGATAGGCAATTGTTGAAGGCGACCATGAGAGGGGGGAAGAGAGGAGAGAAGAGGCTGCCATGGTCTTTGGGTGAGGGGAGAGAGAGGAGAGAAGAGGTTGCCATGGTCTTTGGGTGAGGGGAGAAAGAGAAAGAATAGAAGGGCGTTTTGTAATTTACAAATTGAGCGAATGTAGTTTTGTCATTTCAGCTGCTTTCTATAGCTTAAAATGTACCCAAGAAATACCAATAGCATGATCCAATATTTAAAGATGAAATTGCATAAGAAGTTTGAATCTAAAATAATTTTCTCTACCATGTCCTCGGTCTCAATCTCATCCTCTGCTACTAAAAAAAAAAAACCAAGAATTGCGCCTTCAGAGCGTAGGTCGAATGATAAAAGGACGAGCGCTATGACAGTGTTAACTCAATGGGGTGTGAGTTCGATTCCTCCCCGACGCAAGGACGAAACCCTACTTGCGATTTACCTCATCCCGTGTAATCGAGAGCACGAGCACGAAAGTCGCGCAAAGACACTCATCCTAAAAAACCAAGAATTGCAGAATTTTGATCATCATGGGTTCTTCCTCTGCCGTGAGCACTACTTTTTCTTCCTTTACCTCTGATTCCTTCACGATTAAACTCGTGTTTGAAATGCTTGCTCAATAGGGGGCATGTCAAACTGCTTGATACGAAGCTCATGGCATTGCAGTGATCCAAGTAAGGCCTCACTCAACATCTGACCCAAATCTTTCTTCAATTGCTTAGCTTAGGTTCATTTGACCGACCTGATGTCTTAGCTTAGGTTGCTTCTAAACCCAGTACAACTAATACTCCCTTCTCTATATCAGTTTACTTCCTTTACTTCCGCCTCTTAGCCGCCATCTGCTACCAAAGAAAATAACTATTAATTAAACCCTTTCTTGGTTCCCTTTGTAGCTAGCTTTTTTAGAACTAAGATAATTAAAGCTAAGAAAATCAAGAGCCTTACCTCTTTTTATGTCAACCAAGTGATCTTTCCTTCCTTCTTTGCCTCTAGGTTCTACTCTCTAAGCTTGGGCTTTCTTTCTTATTCTCTACTCCGTTTCTTTTCCTAAGCAGAGAACAAAAAACAAAGGGCCCTTTAATTGAGCTGATGCCCCTTTATATATCTTCCTCCAACACTTAATCAGCTTTGCATTTCACAATCAAATGACATCTAGCCATCTAACGCCACTCTTAACTTCTAAATGCCACCACAAGTTTCACTTCTCTATGCCATTTGATGCTCTCTGAGCATCTTATGCATAATCAACCCACTATTTAGTTTATTTATATTATTTATCATTTCCTTACTTTTTTTTGTACCCTTAACGGTGCTTGAGGGATCACAAGTAATTGATTCTTGTACCTTTGATAAACCCCAAGTTTACCTTTTATATTTTCTATATTTCAATGTTATATTAGAATTTATGGTGATTCGTTTATTTTAATTGTTTTTCAACTTAAACATACTCCCAAACTTGCTATAAAAATCTTTTTATATCTTGAGTTTTAACTAACATGTCATGCTATTAACTCATTTCACCTCAAACACTTAATTATTCCTAATTAAGTTAATTTAATAAATTTATTCCTTTAAATTAACAAAAAATTATGAAAATGCAAAATTTCTTTCACTAAAATACTAAAAATACTTTGTAAAATGAGGTGTTACATATTGTACATCATTTTTAATATCTAAACAATTTGATTAATTGGTAATAGATGTCTCGCTATCCCTTTGGCCAAATTACTTTATAGTCACAATCTCGCCTATGAGGTAATTGTTTTACCCTAAGACATCTTATTTGACCCCATGAATAACAAAATTATAGTGGATATAAGCTCACTAGCCTAAAAGATGGTTGCAAGGCACAACATTTAGCATATAAAACTCCCACTTAGGGTTGACAATGGTTTGGTTTGGTTTTAGTTTTTGCCAAAACCATAACCAAACCAAACTTAAATAACTAAAACCAAAACCAAACCATTACCCATTTGGTTTTAAAAATTTAAAATCATAACTAAACCATTCAATTTTGGTTTAGTTTCGGTTTAACCGTGATTTTTTTAGTTTAATTCATACCAACAAACAAAGATAAAAAAGATAAATTCTATGATAAAGCATACCAAGTTTGTCATTTGGAACGAAAAGAGTTGCATAATAACGAAATAAAATTCTATAGTTTTTTAGCTGTCAATTGAGAGAATCAAAGAACTAAAAAAGATAAACCATACCAAGCAAAGGCGGGCGAGACCGACTAACTGAGCAAGCTGACGAGCAAGAGAGAGGCAGAGAGCGAGGGCACGCGGACGAGTAAGAGAGATGAGGCAGAGAGCGAGACGCAGTGAGGGTGAGAGAGATCGAGGGCGAGCGAGAAAGAGAGGTTGAGCCCTAACGAGAGTAAGAGAGATCCAACAAGGACGAGCGATAGCAAGAGAGATGTAGAGAGCGAGGACGACTGGCGAGCGCGCGTGGACGAGCAAGAGAAAGGAGGCAGTGAGGATGAGAGAGATTGAGAGCGAGCAAGAGCAGGGGTTGAGCCTTAGCGAGAGCAAGAGAGATCCAACAAGGGTGAGGACGCGCAGATGAGCGAGAGACAGAGAGGGTGAGAGAGAGCGAGGGTGAGCGAGAGCAGGGGCCGAGCCCTGACGAGAGCAAGAGAGATCCAGCGAGGGCAAGGGCGCACGGATGAGCGAGAGACAGTGGAGGTGAGAGAGAACGAGGGCGAGTGAAAGTAGGGGTCGAGTCCTGGTGAGAGCAAGAGAGATCTAACAAAGGCGAGGGCGCGCGGACGAGCGAGAGGCAGAGAGGGTGAGAGAGAGCGAGGGTGAGCGAGAGTAGGGGCCGAGCCCTGACGAGAGCAAGAGAGATCCAGCGAGGGCAAGGGCGCACGAATAAGCGAGAGACAGTAAAGGTGAGAGAGAACGAGGGCGAGTGAGAGTAAGGGCCAAGCCCTAGCGAGAGCAAGAGAGATCCAGCGAAGGCGAGGGCGGGCAGACGAGCAAGAGTTAGCGAGGGGGAAAGAGAGCGAGAGCGAGAGCGAGGTCGAGAGAGGAAGGAGAAGAAGGGTTTGCAAGCAAAGTAATTGGGTTGGGGTGGGCTGGGGTGAACTGGCTTGTATATAATATATATATACATATTATATATATTCGGTTCGGTTTGGTTTGGTTCGGTTACCTACCATTCAGTTCGGTTTCGGTTCGAGTTTTGGTTTGGTTTTAGTGAAAACCATAACCAAACCATACCCATTGAAACAGTGTTCAATTTTTTTTCAAACCAAACCATTACCCAGTCAAACGGTTTTTAACCACGTTGACTGGTTCGATTTCAGTTCGGTTCCCCACAGTTTCGGTTGCAATTACCATCCCTACTCCCACTAAAAGCAGGGAAAAGACTTCCCACTCAAAGTAGGGAAAAGAAGAAGGAAATTAATCAGCCCAATCGAGCAATCAAGTAATTACTAGCCATGAAAACCCCTTAGGCTTAAAGGGATTTGGATTGCTCGATCAAAAATTATCTCCACTTTCGGTCAAAATTTGGCCATTTCCATTAACGACACGACCAATATTAGGCCTAGGCCTAGCTTTGAGGCCCCTCAACCCACTCCCTTGAGTCTTCCACCACCAAATTTGAAGATGAGAGGTGTTAGCGGTATCTTGGTCAGCCATGGTAGATTTTTCTTTGCAAGATTTTACAAAATTGCACTTTGACTCCAACTTCTTTTCATTTTGCACTTTGGTCCTTTCCTTGAAGCCCCTAAGCTTCCCAATAGTTGCATTACGACCCACAAGTTCTATACTTTCCATTACTTTCCCAAAGATTTCAAAAAAATGCCATTTCAACCTCCCCCGAGCAAATTTAAGAAATTACACTTAGGCCCAAATTTACGTTTTGACCGTAAACCCCTTTGTTTCCTCCTGAAACCACTTAAGTGTTATTCCTTATGCAAAATATAAACCTCTTCGAGGTTCCATTGACTTCTCGGAAGTCTCCTATGACAATTCGATTTTTTAGCCTAAATCATAGTTTTATTTTAACTGTACCAAAAATCGTTTCTAATTCGATTTCTTTCAGTGCCACAAATCATATCTCGAGATGCTCGACAATGCCATATCATTTTCCTTAGGGATCTTGACTCTAGTGCACTCCCTACAGTTAATTCAGTCATTCATAATAGTAAGAAATTATCCTATAATCTCAATTTATCTGTAAATTCTATTTTTGCCCGAACATGATTTACTTTTGAGTCCTTTAGAAATTATCGGGTATTACAATTTTGATACTAATGTAAGTATATCATTTAGAGATTAACCCCCTAAATAACCTTAATATTCTCTTTAATCACAAGATCTAGAAAGCTAGCGACTCACAATTTAGACTAAGAGTGAATCTAGGCTAAATGAGTCAACTTCGATAAATGTTTTGTTGACTGTCTTGGCCATGTGGTGGGACCCACAAAAAGAAAATGAAAAAAAAGAAAAAAAAAAAAGAAAAAGAAAAGGCTCCCTTGTGTGTGTGTGTGTATGGATGGAAATCCGCTGAAGTATTAGCAGCAAGTGTGGCGGTGCATAAGTTTCTTAGAGAAAAGGCATAAGGTAGTTCATCAAGAAGATAACAGAAGCCTGTTATGGAATAAAAAGTGAATTATCGGATAGATATTTTAATCCCAATCACAACTAAATTACAATAAGTTGTTCCTCATTTCTTGCTTTACTTCACAGATGTATTTTCCTCAATTGTGAAACACAATTCCATTTGGGCACTACTTGATATTGTGGTTATTTAAGATCTTAAACTTAAACAGTTGAATCTTAAGACAACGTTCTTACATAAGGAACTTCACGAGGATATTTATATGCAACAACTAGAGGGTTTCGAAATTTCAGACAAAAAAAACTATGTGTGCTTATTGAAAAAGTCTCTATATGGCTTGAAACAGTCTCCTCAATAGTGGTATGAAATGTTTGATTCCTTTATAATTAAGCACAATTTTAATAGATGCGGTCATGACAGTTATATTTATTTTAAAAGGAATAGAACGAATCCTTTATATATCTGCTTCTATATGTTGATGATATGTTAGTAGCATCAAAGGATAAAGATGAGATAAGGAGATTGAAAGCTTAGCTCAACAAAGAAATTGAGATGAAAGATTTGAGAGAAATAAAGAAGATACTTGGAATGCAAATTTCAAGAGACAGAGAGACAGGTAAATTGTATCTAAGTAAAAAATGATACATTGAGAAAGTTTGACTAAATTCAATATGCAAGAGACTAAACTTGTAAGTACTCTACTAGCTGCACATTTTAAACTTTCATCCAATTTGTCTCCTCAATTAGATGGTGAAATTGACAAGATGTTGAGAATTTCAGACTCTAGTGCATTGGGTTATCTCATGTATGCTATGGTTTATACATGCCTTGATGTGTCTCATACAGTGATAGTGGTTAGTAGATACATGGCTAATCTTGGTAAAAAAACATTAGAAGATAGTCCAATAAATTCTCCGATATTTGCGGGGTATCGCTGATGCTTATTTATAGTTAAAAACTCTAGAAATAGAGTTATAGATTTTGTTGATTCAGATTTTGCAAGAGATCTTAATAAGAGAAGATCGTTTACTGGGTATGTGTTCACCATTGATGATTGTGCAATGCTACTTTACAGTTCACAGTTACCCTGTCTACAATAAAAACAAAATATATGATAATTACTGAGGCTGTTAAAGAAACTATTTGATTGAAGGGGTTGATTGGTGAAATCAGTGAGAATTTTTATGACAATGCAATCTATTGTGATAATCAAAGTAATATTTTCCACACTATAGATAAGATGTTTCATGAGAGAATGAAGGACATTGATGTGCGATATTATTTTATTCGAGAGATTATTACTAATGGTGAAGTTACTTGTCATGAGAATGACCTTCACCAGAGCTCATTTAATTTTTTGTTACTTTTATTGTTGCAATTCCTAATATAAAAGTAGTTTAATTACTTTTACTACTGTAATTCCTAGAGTAGAGGTAGTTACTGCCATGTGTAGGAAGTTAGGAGAATATCAAGTTTGTTAGGCAATAGGGCCCACCTTGGTCGGAGAATCTTTTCTCCCAGACGTTGGTGTATATTCTCCTATTTGGGAAAGAATGAGGCCATAGAAAAATATCAGAATTCTACAAGATTTCTCTCCCTTTCTCTCAATTCTTTCTCTCGTTTCTCTCAATTCTTCTCTCTGTTTCTGCTCTTTGTTTCGGTGTTTGGTCCTTCTAATTCATATCTGATTGAAAGGAAAGGCATTGTCAAGCTCAGGCCATGGCATTACTATGAGAAAAATTTGCACTCATGATAATCCTACAGACATATTGACCAAGTCACTACCTATTGCAAAGTTCAAATATTGTGTGCATTTGGTTGGTATTCATCAGGGAGATTGATTCTTCATGATTTTGTTAAAAGAAAGAATTCTAGATAACTTTGTTTGTGAATTTTGAGTCAAGATAGACATTTCAGATAATTATGACTCAAAATCCTAATCCATATGTGATTGGGTTTCTTAATTTGATCATGATTAAGATTTCGAATTTGATTATAATTATTAGGGGTGTTCGTGGTTCGGTTTGGCCAGTTTAATGCTCCGAACTGCAAGCTCGATTTTTTACCAAATGAAATCGAGCGGTTTGATTTGGTGGAGAAAATAAAACCGAACGCACTGTATTTTGCAGTTTGATTTTTGCGGTTTCAAAATATTTTATATATTATATATATTTATATATATAATATATAAATTATATATTTTTTTAAAAATTATATATCATCTACGGGCGATTTAGTTTTGAACCAAACCACTGGTCTGCCAAACCGCGAACCACATGATTTGGTAGTTTTCCAAACCAAATCGGACTGCTAGTTCAAAAAAATCGGCAAGTTTAGTTTGATTTGGTCAAAAATCGCGGTCTAACAGATTTTTTGAACACTCATAATAATTATAATGTTGTCAAATTTGAATTTAAGTGGAATTTATCTCATTTGAAAAATATTCTCATGAATAATTTTTTAATCACAATATGATTTTATGTGTACATCTATAAATGCTTTTAGATCTAAAAATAGGTGTTTAATATCATAAGATTTGTGTGACAATATTATTTTTATTGTAACAATATTTGTTTAGTGATATTTTATTCTTTTTACTCATGATTTTTCTCAATTTAACTTTTTATGTTAAATTTTATATTCGTGTGTGTGTTTAATGATTTAATTGTAGTTTGTTTTCAACCTAATTTTGTAACACATCTAGTTCATGGTGTACATTATTATTGGCTATTACATAGAATCTTCTCTCGGTCCCATCTATGCACCTTAATTCATTTAAAAAATGATCAAGCTTTTAAAAGAATTAAACACAATAACATATACTCATCATGAAATATAAATACTCTTGAATAGCATAAAAATTAAAAATACTACTTTATCTTAGTTTGACCACACCATAGCCCTAATTCTAAAATTCGTTTATGGCAAAATTAATCAAAACCCAAATCATCATTGAGGATATGAGAAGTTTCAGGAAAACAAAGGGCATAATCTATAAACGTATGTAAATAAATTAACTAATTAAATGAGCTAATTTAAATAAATAAATAAATTTCTCCCTGATTCAGATCTGTTTCATACCTACTTCAGTAACCCGCGTCAGATCTGCCTCCGGCTTCCCCGCCTTCTGCTCCGCCTCACTGCTGATTGCCGCTTGTTGCGCCTGCGCCTCGCCCAGCCTGGCCAGACTTCCGCCACGTGTTCCGCACGACTGCTTCAGCCACGCCTGCCAAGCCTCACGGTTTCCTGCAACGAACGGCCTTTGCGTCTTGCGTCCGCCTGCTGGGGCCAAGCCTTGCCGAGACCGGGTCATGCTTTAGGGATTTTATGGAGTACATTATGAATTATATAATATATCATAAATAATAATAATATTTTTTTTATCTCACAATCTCGTACCATTTTACTATCTTAGAAAAAAGGTATTTTACTCATGTGACTCACTACTTCACGTCAGCTCACTTCATTACTTAAAATAAGAAATATTTTAAATATTTTAACTATATTATGAAGTTCATAAAATATCAATATCATTTTTCATCCAGACTTGCTTGGTGTCACACCAAATCCGTCTCTCCGTCACATTAGCCGAGATTGCCTCTTTTTCATAATATAATATCTTCTCAACCCCATTTCTTCCTTTGATCTCTTCTCCCAATTTTTCCCATCATTTTTCTCTTCTTCCAATTTTTCTCTTCCTTTTATTATATCTTCATCTTCCCTTTTTCTTTTCATTCAATTTCTTCATTTTTAGTATTAATTCTCTAATATTAGTCTTTAATTAATTTATAATATTAATTATAAATATAAATTAATTTATCATTTCTTCTATAAAATCCAATAATTTTAATATACTTCTTTGTTCGTAAAAAAATTCAAATTATATAAAATTTGTATAAACTTACACTTTAAATAAAAAAATAGCATTACTTACGATCAATATTACATAATATACTTCTTTGCTCGGAAAAAAATTCAAATTATATAAAACTTGTATAAACTTACACTTTAAATAAAAAAAATAGCATTACTTACGGCCAATAGTACATAAAAATAAATATAAAATTAAGTTGTTCCATAGATCAAGTAGTTGGTTTTTAATAAGTTAGAATTCGTACTAATAAGTTGTAGATTCGATTCCTTATTCTGTGTAGTGAGACAAAGTCTGCATTTACGATTTATCTTCTTTGTTGAAATTGAGGGTACGTGCGGTATGAGGCCGCGTAAGGATAGTAATCCTAAATATAAAATTAAATCTTATCATACATCAATATAAATAAAAATACTAAAATTTTACAAACTCATCCCTATAAATTCCTTAGCCAAAAATAAAATAAATATGCTTATTTCTTATAGATTTTTTTTTTTCAAGTCTCTATGACCACTTTTCCACATATTTGATTTATAACGCTATGTCTTTAATAAACTTTGAAAAGAGGGCAAGGGAATGGTTTCATACCCACAAGATTTGAAATATTCAAAATTTTCATGAGTTGGTTGATCAATTTTCAGCAAGATTAGCAGTTGCTCGCTTATGGCAATGCAACAGGGAACCAACCATTCATTTTTTCAATACCTAGCATCATTCACACAAAAATTTAAAAAAGAAAAAACCCCAACGAAAACTTTGATAAACAAAACTAAGGAAAAAAAGTCTTGAATACGTAACTACTATCATTTGCCGTCTCCAAATGGGAACTTAGAAATTATAAAATCGTGACAAAAACTTTGCTTAGTAAAATTAAGAAAAAAAAAAAAGTCTTGAAAGTAGTTACTATCATTTATCGTCTCCAAATGAAAATTTAGGAATTATAAAATTCGTTACATCCCATTGAAAATCTAACCCTAATTTATTTGTCAAATTATAATAAATGCATGAATACGATGTGTAATTAAAAACTATTGACTTATATATAACAATATAAATATATAAAATTTGCCGCACTTAATTGAAAACCTTAACCAACTAATTATGTTGTCTGCCAAATCACAAAAGTAAACGAAACCGGTTATCAGGAAGGAGTAAACGAAAATGGAAGATGATGTTGCACATGGCATGTCATGGCCCGTCATTGACTCCAGTCTTGCCCATGTTATGGGTTGCGGCCACTCCATTAACACACAGAAGAAAGAAATTAAATTGAGACAAAACAGCATTCATTCGTTCGTTCAATTAGAGAAGAGGTTGAAGGGGCAGTAGCGGTGGAGGTGGAGGTGGAGGTGAACCCACTACCAGTAGTCCCAACCCCCACCGGCCCCCCTCCCTAAGCCCAATTACGACCCATTCTCTATTTCTATTTATTGTCACCTAACAACTTAGGCCGGCACCGAAATTCTGAACTTTTCTTATGCTGCATCTCTACTACTGTGCTGCGCTGTGCAAATAAATATCTTATTTTGAAAGGTATTGTTACAAAGACACATTTATGTAGGCTGAAAAGACAGAAGAAAGAGGAAGAAAATTAAAAAGGTTATTTGATTTAATATTTGAGTAATCTATACGTTAATTAATTCTTTATTATAAAAAGTGAATTAAAAAACACATATAATAATAATAGCACGTAATAGAAGGTAAGTAATGGACGACAAAACCAATGAATGCATTTGAAGGTGTTGTGTCATGGTCTCATGGTCATGGATTGATATTTGCTTACAAAATTGCGTTCGTTTTTAAATTATAATATCACAAATGATTATGAAATAAAACGCCCAAATCAGCAAGCAAGCAGCGCTGAGTTAATAATAATAATCTTTAAAATAAAGCAAAGCCATGTGATTGGGCCTATGTGTGTGTAATTTTATAATAATAAAATTACAAAATAATAATAATAATAAATAGATATTATAATGCAATATTTGTTTTTTTATTCTTTTTTAATAATCATGTCCCATGAGTTTTATAATGCAATATAAAACTCAGATGCATGATAAACGATGAGACAGCAGGAGATTAGTGATTTACACATTTAAATTTTTTGTTATTTCAAAGATTGAATTTGTAATTTTGATTTAATTATATTTTTAATTTTTTTTATTTTAATAATACTTTTAAATTTATTATTCTTAATAAATTTAAATTTATAATTCAGGAGGAGGAGTAAAATTAAAATAATAAAAAATTCAAGTAAAATTGATTTGAAATTATATAATTTAGTAATATAATAAAAAATAAAAAATTTAAGTTTCTAGAAAAAAAAACGATTCATGTACGCCGAAATAATGACTTTGACCCAATAAAAGAAATCATTTTGAACGGGTCAAGTCAAGCCCAAACTATTATATGACTCGGCGGGGATGCCCATCAAAGTTACAGCCGATCCATTCAACCTTCTCAACTGAGGAAACCCGTGAACGCCGAAATGGAGACAGCCTCAAGCTCAAGTTCAAGCCCAAGCCGGAGCCAGCCCCACTTCGTCTTGGTTCCACTGCTGGCTCAAGGCCACATGATCCCCATGATCGACATGGCTCGGCTCTTCGCCCAGCACGGCGCCGCCGTCACCCTCGTCACCACCCCTCACAATGCCTCCCGCTTCGGTTCCACCATTGTCCGAGCCCAAGGCTCCGGCCTCTCCATCCAGCTACTCCAACTCCCATTTCCCGCCGTGATTCCGGCCTCCCAGGGGACCTGCGAAAATCTCGACTCCGTCCCCTCGCCAGACCTCATCAGAAAATTCTACGCCGCCATGGACGGGCTCCAAGAGCCGCTCGAGAACCACCTCCAGAAGCAGCAGCCACCGCCGAGCTGCATCGTCTCCGACAAGTGCCTCTACTGGACGGCTAAAACAGCTCACAAGTTCAAAGTCCCCAGGCTCGTCTTCCATGGCATGGGCTGCTTTTCGCTGCTCAGCTCGCATAACATAAAGCTCCATAATTCCCACCGTCTAGTTGTTTCCGACAGAGAGCCTTTTCTGGTGCCGGGAATGCCGAGAAAGTTCGAGATAACCAGGGCGCAGCTGCCCGGCGCGTTCGTTTCCATGCCAGACCTGGACGATATCCGGGACCAGATGCGCCAGGTGGGCTAATTAACACTCATTTATAGAGACTGATTACAAAGAGATAATAAACTAGACTCAAATCTAATGTAAAGTCGGAGAAAAATGCTAACCATGGTTTGCATGTGTGCAGATTTGTGACGCAGTGTCACAATTATATCGAATATTTTCTCTTAAGACTGAGATAAACTAAACCAACCAAGTTAGATAAATACTGATTAATTTGGCTTATCGTCAACGCCAGGCCGAATCGTCTGCTTACGGGGTGGTGGTGAATTCCTTCGCCGAGCTGGAGCATGGCTGCGTCGAAGCGTATGGGAAGGCGATAGACAAGAAGGTGTGGTGCATCGGGCCGGTTTCTCTCTGCAACAAGCAGAATCTGGACATGTTTGAGAGAGGCAACAAGCCTTCAATCGATGAACAGAAGTGCATTGCATGGCTGGACTCAAAGCCACAAAGCTCTGTCCTTTATGCTTGCCTTGGCAGCCAATGCAGGCTGGTTCCATCACAGCTGGTGGAGCTTGGGCTGGGATTGGAAGCTTCAAAACACCCTTTCATTTGGGTAATAAAAACTGGGGAAAGGTTTCCAGAGCTGGAGAAGTGGTTGGTGGAAGAGAATTTTGAGGCGAGGATTGAAGGGAGGGGGCTTTTGATCAAAGGATGGGCTCCCCAGCTTCTGATTCTGTCCCATCCTTCAATCAAAGGGTTCTTAACTCACTGTGGATGGAATTCTACGATTGAAGGGTTGTGTTCTGGAGTGCCAATGCTGACTTGGCCCATGTTTGCAGAGCAATTCTTCAATGAGAAGCTGGTGGTTGAGATCTTGAGGATTGGGGTTCGGGTTGGCGTGGAGGTCCCGGTTAGGTGGGGAGATGAGGAGAAGGTAGGGGTGTTGGTGAAGAGAGATGAGGTGAAGAGGGCCGTGGACAGGCTGATGGATGGGGGAGAAGAAAGAGATGCCATGGCAAAGAGAGCACAAGAGCTTGGTGCAATGGCAAGGAGAGCCATGGAATATGGAGGGGCTGCTCATTTCAATATTGCAGACTTGATTCAGGATGTAATCAGTGGACAAGCCTGCCAAGAACAAGGCTAGGCCGTGGAAAAAGGAAGAAGGGTAGAAAGAAAGAACTTAACCTCCTATCTTTCTAAGTCCTTTCTGGTTTTGTCTTTACTACTCTTTTTATTTGATCTTAATTAGTAGTCTACAACAAAGTTATATAGTCGACCGAGCGAATACTGTTATATATATATATATATATAGTTGATTGAGTGGTTTCCACTGATGAATTCCCCATCGAAAATATGTACCAAACTACACCCCCTTGGGAGTGTTATAAAAGACCCTCTTGAGTTCAATTAGATGAAATCAATCCTTAAGCAAGAGTACTTGAGTATTATAAATACAAAGTTTTTCTTGTAATTCTCGTGTATCCTTGAGGTGGCTTCTCAAGGTTAAGTCGTGTTAAGGTTATTCCTTATAAAAACGAATCACTTTCCTCGCCACAACTAGGTATAATTGTTACATGTTAGTAAATTGGAATGATGTCTCCGAACCTCTAGTTGTGCACTGTGTGTAGTTTAGACGAAGAAGAAGCCATTGTTGTCCATCAATATAACAAATATCAGTGAAAGGTGCTGCTTCAGATTGCCTCAGTTGCTTCCCGTATGAGACTCTGAATGTGTAGTTTGCTCCTGGTCCCCGGCACTCATACTCCCCGAAAAACACAGTCCTGAAAAACATATATCAACGACATCTTTAATCAAACGAAGCCAAAGCTAGACAACATAAGCTATATATCAGGAAAAAAGCGCGTCTCCAGCATACCAGGCTCCCCACTTTGTAAAAGCCGTGGGGGTGGGAGTCAATTTCCACTACTCAAACTTATGGCCTTCCTATTTGGAAAGGAACAATTACTATCAACACTCGCCTTATCTATTATCGCATGCAAGATGAGAAATATATATTGATATGTTAGAGAAAAGTTGTGATCGCAATTCAAGGATCAAGTACAGACTGGTCTCTAGAGGGGTCTCTCCAGTCACTCCATCCATCGGTTGCCACAACCTCAGACATGTAGGTTTTGGAGAACAAAACAGTAGCATAAGCACCCCAAGCTCTTCCAAGCCAAACTCTGCCGCTTCCACCAATGTTACAGTTCACGAAGGAGAAGCCTGTGTTCTCGTTTGCTGATTGCCTTCCATGAGCTGTGATGGCTCCACTTGCCCCAACCTCCACTTCCGTTGCTATGGAATTTATAGTGCAATCCTGCCACATACCCAAAAATAACTTGTACCTTAACAAGGCCAAGAAATTAAGAGAACTAAAAAGGTCTATTTTCTAGATACCTCATAGAGTGATCTAGCATTTCCAAAGATGAAATCAATAGACCCTTGGATGAAACAGTCCTTGAAGTAATGCCGGCCTCGATCATCATTGAGGGTGTCTTGGGCTCCGTAGAATCCGCAGCCATAGAATGCAGCCTGGTCATTTGCAATTCTCAGTGCCACAGCCTGTCCCCCCACATCGCCGGGGTAAGGCGGAGGAGCAGTGTTCTTTGTCGGGGAAAAAACAAATATCAATAACAAAGTTGAAGGGATTTGAAACTGTAGAAATTGTTCATCTCATGTGGAAAACCAGTACCTGGAAGCTAACGTTGTAAGCTACGAAGTTGGGAGCAAAGATGGCAACTGTGGAGGTGTAGACAGTTCCTCCTGTGGAATTTGCAGTGTCATTCCAAGCTATGGCGGTGTGCAGATAACCCTGCCCTTGGAATATCAAGTTTGTCTTGTTTGCAGGCACTGTTACTTTCTCCCTGCAGCCACCATAGATGTTCAATCTTGAGTTGTGCAATTCTATATGACGGTGCCACGTGCCATAAGGATATCTCAAAATTGCGTGCTACGTAACTAGAAAGAGCTAGGATTCATATTTAAACATGCCGAAACTGTACGTTAACGTTAGCTTAGGGATTCTTAGGAGTTCAGATATCAAGGATTAAGATCAGTTTGAGCTTAATTCTGATTTTGAATTTGAATTTAGTTAAGAGTTTACGACTAGGATTTTCTTGATCTCTTATATGTATAGACGTTCATGACTTGAGTGCAACCCTCTTTATAAACAGCTCTAGATGTGCGTGGTGGTAACCTGTATGTGCCTGAATCGATTATGATGAGGCTCCGGGAAGGGCTAAATTCAGGAGCTGCTTCAACTGCCTTCTGAATACTGCTGAAATTTGCGCAACCCCGCGTATCAACTGTCAAGACAAGTGACACGTTGTAATCGGATATGAGCCTAGACTTCCATTTGGAGTCATCGCATGCAATGTCGCGCCTCCTTCTCCTCTGGTGGTGGTGGTGGTGATGTCTTCTGGCAATGCGGTCTATAAAGGAGGGAAAGATATAAATGCCACTTCGCTTGAAAAACATTTCGAGAAAACCAAGTTGAAAGCTAGTTTCAGAAGGATGGGCAATGGCAGCGGTTGTAGAAGAAGGAATGGTAGGGAGAGACACTATGATGGAAAGAAGTGCAATGAGAAAGACAGAAAGCCAAAAGAAGGAGGTTTTATTCATGTTCATGGTTTAAGGCCAATGTTGCTAGATGTTGGATTGTTGCTTTTGCGTTAAAACAAGTTATGATCACTGAGGCATTTGTCGTCTTATTAATGGCGGAGATGATGATTGGCGTAGGGGGTAAGAAAAGCTGGCATATGGGCCTCATGTTGTAATGTTTTTGTGCGTGTGGAGATGATTAAAGTTGCAGCTTCAGATAGATCACGGTGGTTGTATAAAGAGAGAGGGGTAGAGCAATGGAGGTTGGAAGTTGCACACGCTAAGTCATGTCAGAGAGAGAGAGAGAGAGAGAGAGAGAGAGAGATTTTGATATTGGTATTGAGTTCATGATTGAAGAAGTGAATGATGCTGTGGATGGTCTTATGGTCTTTTTAGTAGCAAAAAATTGACTTTTTCTTAGAAAAGGAGAATGGGAGATGGTGGGATTGGTAAAATGTTACGTTATTTGAGGAAAGATGGTGAAGTTTTATTAGCACTTGAGGTTTATGCAGCTGTTTTTTATTATTATTTTTTTAGATAATGTTATTGATACATCTTTGTGTACACCTTAGACTATATAAAGGTGTATTAATAACAAAAAAACTTTCCATGAGACGCATAGAAGCGCGTGAAGCGCAGAGCATTTTGGTCATTATATCCCTCGTGTAGCCCATGATGTACAAAATTATTGTACATCTATCATGGTCCTATTTTTTTTGGCTTACAAGGGATCTCTATAGCTGTATTTGTGCATGTATATATAAATGGTGGGCTGTGGGGAATGGCAAAAAATTCAGCTTAAAAACATGTTTCATCTCATAGTGTGGCAATTTTTCGGGCTTGGACTAGATCCAAGAAAAACCCGTACCTATCAATTAACAAATTCAGCAGAAGGGTCCGTAGGTTGGAATGGATGGATGAGTAGAGAGTACCCAACTTAGACAAAAGAGGCCACCCTCATCAAAGCCGACGCCTATGACGGACTACGAGTACTCAAGAAGCTTCCTGGAGCCAACGCAACCAATAGCATAATGGAAAAGTCTTATAATATGAGTTTCTTGGTAATTCTGTCTCCTAATGTTTTATATATGAATAAAATGGCATAATGTAGTCTTTTTAGTGACTACCAACTTAAATAACCCGGTCACAACCGCGACAGTGAGTGATAGGTGCGTTAATGAATCTGGAGTTCTCTTCAGAACTGGTCTCACTTGCCTCTAATCATTTGATTGTCCATTCATATAACATAAACCATGAATTTTAATGAGTGATGCTAACCCAAGTGGATGGACTGGCCTGGCCAGCCGTCTATATGGCAATTCTGACAAAAGTGGCCAAGTGTCGCACATCCCCCAGCGACCCAAAGTGTGGCATATTCTTTTTATTAGGGAAAAATAGAATTAAAAAAGAAAAATCTTTTAAGTGTTATTCTTACTGGTGCTTTCGGGGGAAAACCTGCTACCGACAATTCCAGCGAGACAGAACAGGTCGCCACCAAATTTGACAAGTGGGTGGTTTAACCGGATAAAATTAATAACAATTGATGAATTTTAAAGTTGTAATTATTTATTTATTAAATTTTATTTAACGTTAATTATTCATCACTCGTAATAATTTCATCAGATATTACAAACAAAAAATACTAACGGAATCCAATATGACATAAGTAAATTTAACATACACTCACTGAACTTTAAAAATGTAACTACTTACTCACTGAATTTTACTCTACGTCAATCATCTATTACTCCGTTACATCATCTTCTGATCTTGAAATATATTAAAAGCTTTTTGTATGCATTTGAGATCACTTATTTCTCAAACTAAAAGTCAAAAGACTAAACTAATTATTCAAATTAAAAAGTTACGGATACAAACTAGAATATTGTTAATTTTTGATACAGAAGAAATACAATTTTTGTAATCAATTTTTAGCTCTTAGTCTCATTATTGAATACATTTTTTGTGAATTTTGTTATTCGAAATGGAGGTAAAAAAATCTAAGCAGACTTTTTTTTTACTTATGATTTGTATCAGTAACTTTTTTAATTTAAATCATTAATTTAATTTTTAATTTAAAAAATACGTGATCTCAAATGTATACAAAAAAAATTTTAATATATTTTAAAATCAGATAGTGATATAACGAGGTGATAAATAATTAACATTGAACAAAATTCAATAAATAAATAATTATATTTTTTAAATTCAATAAATATATATTAAATTTACCTTTGTCACGTCAAATTCTACTTGCATTTTTCATTTATAATATTTAAAGAAATTATAACGAATGATAGATGATTGAGTAAAATTTAGTGGATAAATTATTATAATTTAAAATTTAATAAATAAATAATTATAACTTTAAAATTCAATAGTCTTCATTAATTTTACCCAGTTTAAACCCGACATTTGCATAGCATGCAAACTGCGAAATGAATTGTCCCTTGAAGGCTGCATGCACTGGTGCTTGGTTGCCCCATTTGTCTGCTATTTCTTAAACACGAAAATAACCAAGATTGTGGACGAAAGGACTTTTGCAATCAATCCATTTGAAACTAAACAATTCAAAAAGAATTTAAATGCATGCACTGCTCATCAGCATCTTTACAAAACTGTAAGCCTGCACTCAAGGGCTTCCTTCCTTGTATATTTGATCTCTCTATTTCATCCACTAGACTACTTGCCATCTCCTCTTCAATTTTCTGTTAACCACCTGACAATAGTTAAAAAGTTTCTCCAAGATTTACAACCAATTTACATTACTAGATGAAGCTCGCTCTGACAAAAATGGCTTCACTGCACCCTACTGGGCTTTCTAGATACACAAACTTATCTTGCTGAATAGTTAGATCAGCGGGGAATCACTTTCTGCAGCATACATGTTCCTTTGAAGGTCATCATTTGGCCATAGGTTTTGTTGTAGTTGCTAAGCTGGAGAATGGAAGGGAAAACATCAATGTCAAGAACCATTCAACAAATATGCAGGACATGCACACAAATATACCTGCTCTGGGGGTATCCTCTCAAAACCAAATTTGTCCGTCCATATAGACACAGCTTGATCAGCTGCAGGGAGCACCAAGTTCTTCACATTAAAGCTTGCAAGCAGTTTCTCGATACAGGAAAACAATATCTGGAAGTAGCCCTGTTCATATATTTTGGTTCCACAAAAATGTAAGTAAACAGCATTATTATTCAATAAAGAACGATAATGTGAGTGTATTTAGCTTTAGTGATTCATTTTGTTCCTGCTATTCCACAATAGTGCATAATAACAAAGATTGAGAATAATCAGAAAAAGACCAAGTCCCCAAATGCAGTGACTCTTGGGCAACAATTTTAAGATTACTAGTCCTCTAGTGGTGGAAAAATCTTAGCCATGACATGGAAAACGTGAATTTAAAATATATATATATATATATGAACATAGACAGAAATGATAGATGAGCTAAAATGCATGTAGCTGTAAGCTGGCTCCACCTAGTGGGAGCAACACTTATCGCGTTGTTTGTTGTGTTGTTCTCCGGCAGGACTAGTCATGATGGCCATGTGATGAAATCAACATCACATCAAATCTTTATCCTACTATGTGATGTCATTGGCTACATGAATTCTAGTTCTCTAGTTTCCTTTTATGAAAACAAGAAATAGTAGTAAAAATTATAGGGTTGTATGCAAAGCATGTGCCAATTTATTTAGAGAACAAAAAAAAAAAAAGGCAAGCATTCTATCTGACTTTTTTGCAAATGTCCAGCAGCATCATATAATTATTCATTGCTCAATCAGCAACATTAAGAAAAAGGATTTGCAAGACCAAATTCCTTAAACACAAAATAGAACAACATATCAAGCCTTTATCTGAGTACGTAGGATTGGCTACAGGAATTTTATCTCACCAATCATTTTTACCTATTGTCTTATCTTTGTAAGACCCTTGTAAGTATACCTAAGTGTCTCCCACTAAGTTTTTCTAGTCTTCCTTGAATGTCTTTTGTTAGATATTAATTCCATTCCCTTCACTCTCCTCACAAGAGCCTCTATTGGTCTTCTTCTCAGTTCTCACTTGACTACACTATTGTCACGAACCTAGGGTTCGTGATAGGTTAGAAGAGGAATTAGGGAAGAACAAAGAAGAAATGAAGGGGGAGATTGAAGAGAATTAGGGAGAAAATTAAGATAAATGAGGAAGAGCAGAAGAGAGAAATGAGAGGGAGACTTGAGAAAATTGTAGAGAGAGAGAATCAGATTTTCTTTAATCAATTCAAGCATAATCATCTCCTCTTACAATGGCCTTTTTATAGGCAAAGGTAGCCCCTTAACTAATTTCTAACAGCACCCATGTGCTCCTAACAAACAACCAAATATCTCCTAACAAACTAATATAAGCCTATTACAATACTACCCATTTATTATATCTCTATCACAATATTACCCTTCTAATCCTCCTAGGGACATGACAATTCCCCCCCCCCTTGAAATGTTTCTTGTCCCCAAGAAACTTATTACCACCTAACCGTTGCTTCTTTATCCAATGCCCATCTTCACTCAGTGGTTAATTCTATGCTTTTCCTTCCTTCTTTATCTTGTTTTTTACTTTTCTTTTGCCTTCTCTTTTCTTTGTCCACAGCAACAACAGCATTATGGCTTGCTACCACACCAATGGAAACATGAATGAGCAAAACATCAAGGGTCTCGGTCCCTTCAACAAAGAAATCCTTCCCTTTCTTCCTTTCATCTTGTTTCGCTTTATCCTTTTGCATCCTCCATTGCTCCAGATGTGCCGTCAATCCTACAACCCCATCCTCCAACTCTTCGGGCTACAATGTTAACTTTGCTTTATCTTGCGTGCCCGTGCCAATGACATACATGTGGGATGTTCCAAGCAAGGTGCCCGGTGCAATTCTTTGTTCCTTCTCTTTTGACTTCTTATTTTGCTGTTTCAGGAGATCAATGGCATTAAGAGTCTCAGCACTAGTGGTAGTGCTTGAGAAGTCCATTGATTGACTGTCATCCTCCACTTTCTCCTCCCCAATCTTTTCTTCCATGTACTCCTCAACCTTCTCCATAGCCAAGACTAAGGGAGTAGTATATTTAGACCCTTTCAAATCTTCAGTAGGGGCCTCCTCCAGTGGAAATACTTTTACTTGCTGGTAGCTAGAGTACACCAAGGATTTACCTTCAGCAAGGCTGACCTCCTTCAGCTACTCCACTTTAAGGAATTCCTCCTTGTTAAAACTTCCATGATAGTCATCAAAGTATTCTGCCGAAAAGTTGTAATGATACTTCTTAATAAGTATCATTGCAAATTCTTGCAACTTCTCGCGAAACATTCGATTGAATTCCTT
Source organism: Diospyros kaki (assembly GCA_036245055.1). Classification (NCBI taxonomy): domain Eukaryota; kingdom Viridiplantae; phylum Streptophyta; class Magnoliopsida; order Ericales; family Ebenaceae; genus Diospyros; species Diospyros kaki. The sequence goes on from BSEG01000009.1 coordinate 41,215,873, forward strand.
GCACTCTTCATGTATCACACTCCTTGTTTCCTTGTCAACTTGACTGATCCCCTTCTCTTGTTTCCTATTGCTGCCAACTGAAAATGCAGCCTTCTTTGGCTACCATTGAGGCTCCATTCCAGTTGCAAGTGAAGCATTCTGTTCATGTATGCACTGTCTCCCCTAGCTTTACTAGTAGGATAACCCATTGAATATGCAGCACTGGTCCGTTGCAATTGAGATTGCTCTCTTGCTTGAAAATTAGCCACCAAAAATGCAGCATCATTCGGCTGCAATTGAGACCCTATTTCAACTGAAAATGAAGAATTTTTCGGCTGCAATTGAGGCTCCCATAGTATCCTACATGCACTGCTCCCCTTAGCTGATTTTTCACAATCAGCATACTTTGAAGACCAAGGAGCTATATACATACTGTTCTTCTTCCAACAAGTTATCCCAAAATTCAAAGCCAAAATTAACCTTTGTTTACCTTACTAGTAGCCTAGGATTTGATTGGAACTACCACCAAAAGAGCGCTGGAATTCACAGCCAAGAATCACCCCTCCAAATTCGTCTTCCAAAATCCACTCCCAACTGCTCCAAATCTCAAGTTTCTATTGTGCAAATACTTCTGAAACTTGATTGAATCAGTTCGGCCTCCCCTTCTTGATCGACCACAGCAACTTGGAAAAAAAAAAAAAACAGCAACAATTCACCCTGTTGTTCCACTTTAATAGTTGCTCTGTTTCACCTTCAAATTCGACAACCTAATCTAGAAGTGATTCATGCTTCCATCTTCACATTCGCTCCGTTTCCGATCCAATACCTGCTGCGCCACTCTGATTTGACTTAAGACTTAGCGTCGAATTTAATTCCAGAGCCGAAATGCTTGCTCAGCTTTGCCTCCTTGTTCAATCGACACTAATCTGGCTCGTCGAAAATTGCTACTATCTATTTCAACAGCCGAATTCCCAGTTCAAAGCTACTACCTGCGTCCCCTCTCAAGATTCGAATAGGAGAGCCCAGCTTCACAGGAAACAACCGCCTCACGTCAATTGCCCAAGGAAGTCACCAACCCAATCACCGTCCCTACTGGCTGTGACTCCCATTTCCACGTCTGACCCAATCTCTATCACCTTCCAATTTCAAGTCCAATAGTGCCTTCCTTGCACCGGTCACCACCCAATCACCTTCCAATTCAGAATCGCCCAGCGTAATCCATCTTCTGTGTTGATCGACTCTGATGCAGTTGATACACTTTGTCAGTTTCAAGCCAGAAATCACTTGACCCATTTCGTATGTCAGTTATGAGTAAGAATAACCGAGATTTGCAACTGAGAGTTAATGGAACTCCTTCCAATCCCAATGGGGCGATATTTCCAATCGGAGGAGGTCAATCTATTCGCCTAGATTGCTAGACTCACCTCGGATTCTTCCTTTGGTTCTGCCCAATCACAGACCGTTGAAAATGGCCGCGACGCCCACTACACCACCTTGAGGAACCTGCTACACAATCGCCAGACCTACAGCAATTAACTCGGTTGCAACACCCACTTCCTTGCCTGATTAGACCGCAATCACTTGGAACTCCTGCACCAGCCGTGACCTCCTGGCCATTAGCGTCGACCTCTATCACCCACTCCAATCACGACCTTCTAGGCCGAGGACCACTAGTAGATAGCTCCTTGAATTCACTTGGATTGTTGAGAATCGTGGACATATCTCACCTCCTCTATCACAATCGGATCTAAAAATTCACTAGCCTGATAACGTCCTTCAAAATCGCCTCCAGAAGTCGGCAACACGCTTGAATTTCACAACCGAGCGTCATTGTCGGCTTCGCCTCCAAGAATCCACAATGCTTCCAATCACTTCCTTCAACTTGACCATCAAAGTCTTAGCCGAAGTCACTCCTACTTCTCCTTCATATTCGAGCCGACACTCACGTCCTTGTGTGTCGGAATGAATTCCGAGATTCAATGGTCGTCTTCGTCTCCAAAACTCGAACAGGAGTGCCTCTGATTTGCAACTGAATTGCCGATCAGAATTGCCTAACACAATGGATCAACCACCTCCCTACTCTGCTTTTAATCACTGAAGTCGATAATCACCGTCGGAACTCGAATCAAATCCACAGCCAATGATGGACTGCTCTGATACCATTTGTCACGAACCTAGGGTTCGTGATAAGTTAGAAGAGGAATTGGGGAAGAACAAAGAAGAAATGAAGGGGGAGATTGACGAGAATTAGGGAGAAAATTAAGATAAATGAGGAAGAGCAGAAGAGAGAAATGAAAGGGAGATTTGAGAGAATTGTAGAGAGAGAATCATATTTTCTTTAATCAATTCAAGCATAATCATCTCCTCTTACAATGGCCTTTTTATAGGCATAGGTAGCCCCTTAACTAATTTCTAACAGCACCCATGTGCTCCTAACAAACAACCAAATATCTCCTAACAAACTAATATAAACCTATTACAATACTACCCATTTATTATATCTCTATCACAATATTACCCTTCTAATCTTCCTAAGGACATGACAACTATCTTATAATTGTTTCTCATGCATCTTATCTTCAACTTCTAATCTTATTATGAATAATCTCATTTCTAATTTATCTGTCATGCTCATCATATTTTGCATATGTTGGCGCCTTAATACCAACCCACAATCTATACCATACAGCAAAGTTGGTCTTACAATTTTCCTTTTTAACTTTAATGGAATCTTTACAATCAAACAAAAAGGTAGATGCATTTTTCATTTTAACCACCATACCTTAATTCTATTGGTAACATCCCCATCAATCTCCTCATCTTTTTAGATGAATGATCCATGACATCTGAATTGATCTTTTCTTGGTATGACTTGATCTTCCAATTTTACCAAACCATCATTTGCAGTCATGTTTTTACTAAATTTACATTCCATATATTCGATTTTCAATCTGCTTAACTTTGAAAGATCTAGATTCTAAAGTGCTCATATATATATATATATATCCAGCTTAGTATTCATGCCTTTCTATGTCATTCACCAACATAGTGTCATAAGCACATAGCGTACACCAAGACACCTTTGACTGAAAATATTTAGTGACTTCATCCATGACTAGGGGAAACAAGTAATGACTTGAAGCAAACCGTTGATGTAATGCAAATGTAATTGGAAAAGTCTTCATAATCTCTTATATGTTCTAATTCGTGTTTTTGCTCCACAATAGATGTCTTCAATAACTTGTATTATATGCAATTTGAACTCCTTTTTATTCTGAAGCCCTCCATAAGACTTTTCTAGTAACCTTGTTATAAGGCTTTCAAGATCAATAAACATCATGTGTAAATCCTTTTGTTCATCTCAATATCTTTCTATCAGGTACTTCAACAAGTATTTAACTTCTATTGTTGACCTACTAGACATGAAATCAAATTAGTTTCCAATAACTTAGGCTCTGTTCTCTTTATTGTTTTTAGGTCGTTTTTAGTTTTTAGTTTTCCAAAAACAGTAAAAACATGTTTGCTTTCATATTTTCAAAATGTATTTTTGAAAACAACAACATATCCAGCCGTTATCCCACTATGTGGGGTTGGCTACATGAATTCTAGACTTTTATGTGGGTTACATCCCAACAGATAGTTTGTCTAGAATTCATATTTGGATCCGACTAGGTTTTACGCTGGCTGTGGGCTACCTAACGCAACCCTCCTCCTTTATCCGGGCTTGGGACCAACAGTGGATAATATCCCCTGGCGGAGTAATGATGAAATGAAGTTCACCATCTTCACATGGAGAAATTTCATGAGATGGTGGTGAATGAAGATAATTGATATAGTTGTGTTCCATAACTTAGTTGACATGGTGAAACCAACAAGTACAATATGGAAACACAAAACAAAATAAGAAAAAAAAAACTCAAAACAAAAAGTTATTTTGGTTGTTTTTATCACAAACATGGTCAAAATTTCCAAAACGTAAAAAACACTACAGACAAAAAGAATGTGTTTTCAGCATCTCAAAACAAACACTCAAAATACAAAAAGGAAAATGAATTCAAAACTCAAAACTGAAACACGAAGAGAACAACCCCTTAGTTTCTCTTCTCGAACTGCACAACCACTCCCTCCCAAAGTTTCATATTGTGACTCATTAGCTTGATTTCTCTAAAAATTCCACAACTTTGAACATCTCCATTCTTGTAAATAGCACCAAAGTTCTCTTCCTCCACTCATTACGCATCCTTCTTGATTAATGATCACATTAAATAATTTTGAAACCAAAATATGCCTACTTCTCCCATGCATTTCCATGCTTCTAACAGTACATCATATAGTTCAATTGATTTACTATCTTTCATCTTTTTCAATGCTTGCTTTATTTCATATGCACATACACGTCATAGAACATGTTATCCTTCTCCTTCAAAGATATTAAGATATCCCAACACAAAACTTTTTTCTACACTTGTAACAGCACAAAATGATTTCCTAAAATCAACAGAACATGAGGGTGTTTTGCAGTGGCATCCCATATTTTAATTCTCCAAAGTAAAAAGACCCACTTTCCATAAAATTTGTTCCCTAGTTCCCATTCTTTCAGTGCATCAAGTGTTTACCATATCCAATTTGTCAAATAGTGCTAAAAAAAACAATACTATCAACTGTAAACAAATTTAAGTGAACTACATGAAGAAGATGCGTGAGATTCCATGCACCTATAGATGACCACAGCTCAGTGTACAGAATATAACTGTTACAATAATATTACCAATCAAAGGGAAGTTTAGTTGTGTTGAGGGAAAACAATTATCTAGCCTGACCAAAAAAAAAATAATAATTGTCTTGAATGAGTAAATGATCCAGAGCTCAGCAATAAGACTAAACTAGGCTATACACTTGCATGCAAGAAAAAAGAGCAGATTAATAACCTCACCTTGCCTTGGTTATCATTACTTGTTGCAACCAAAGGAAGCTCTGCAATTTCTTGTCCAAAAAGCCTGAAGATTCCGGCTGATACAATAGATGAGCTGCATGATTAGTGGAGGAACCTGTTACTAACAACCATAGACCAATATGCTAGGTTAACCCAAAAAAAAAAAAAGATATTTCTTTTATTTCCCTTTTTGGGCAAGGTAACCTGGAATCAATACAAAAGTACATTATGTGGGAGACATTCTTACTTCACCATTAGTACTGCACAGTACATTCCTCCAAAGTCTTGGCCCCTTGAGCTCCTTCTGTGTGTGAAAAGAGAGTAATGTTGAGATAACAATGACAGAAATAAGCCAGCAAGAGGGAAAAAAAATAGTTTACTGGGAATAGAAAATAGTTAGGACAAAGGCAGAAAGATATGATGGTTACCCATAAACCATAGATGGAATTAAGTCACGTCCAGTTCCTGAATCGACAATAGGGTCAAAGCATTCCTGCAACATAAGGATGGGTTAGAATTCAATTAAAATAATGTCAAAACATTAGATCATTGTAAATAATTTCAAAGTAATCAAAATCCAAATGTTAATATCAAACAACCACCACAAAAGCCATTTATGAGTTAAGGAAACGTACATGATTAGGCACAACATAAACTCAATGAGACACTAAAGGGAAGTCCACAAGTAGATGTAACCAGTGTTATTAAATGCTCAAGGCGCAAAAGAGTGTTGGAGCATAAGGCGCAAGGCGCAAGACGAGGCGCGCGCCTGATAGAACTAGGTGCATGCTTACTAAAAAAAAGAAAAATATATATCCTACTTGAAAAATAAGGTATAAACTAACTCCTAACTCCTAATGACATAATTACAAATATGTTATCAAGGAAATTAAAAATTTAACATATACTAATGAAAAGAACAATAAAAAATGCCAAAAGATGTAATCTAAAAGTCTTTTAATCAACTTAAATTAAATCTTAAAAAAATTTATAGGTCTTAAATCTTAATCAAGATTAACTAATTATGCATTTTAAATAATCTAAAAATCATCCTCATCATCAAGATCAAACATTTCTATATTTTCATCATTAAAAGCATCATCTCTAATATCTTCTTCCACATCATCTACTCCTCTTGTTGGATAATTTCTATGGTTTAGAAGTGTGATGATAGTTTCATACATTTTTTTGGTAGGTAATATATTAAACTTAAATTTGCATCTTTCTTTCTATAATGAAAACTCAACCTTTGTGGTGTCTATAAATATTGATTACACCAATAGAATGTTAATCATTGGATATTAAGTGTAGTTTGACTTTTTATTATTGGAATAATATAATCTTAAAAAAATCGAGATTTGAACAGCTTTAACAAAACATTGTTGAAGTAAATGAAACACAATCAAGGAAGATGGGAAACTAAGAAAAAGCCACTATTTAACTTAGGCCTATGAAAATATAATCTTCTTTTTCCCTTTTTGTCCACTTCTTGCATTTGGAGATCATCGGTGATATATAGAAGCCTAAGAAAGATGGTTGCAAGTATGGGGGTTTTGTTTTGGTGACTTAATGTAGCATTTTGTTATTATATGCCTTGAATTTGTTCAATTCTCCCTATCCATCTTCATCTAGTTCAAATTCAATTGGAGCATTTGAAGTAGTAGCCTTTTTACTTATTGTCAAATTTGTAGTTGAAGTAATAAATTTAAACCCTAAATAGTAAAAAATTAAATAAAGTAACAAACAGTAAAATAAAAACCTTGAAAAACAGCCCAAGGCGTGCCTTAGCCTAAGGCGCGCCTTGTGGTCTACGCCCGCCTAGAATGCTTCCAGGCGCCCAAGGTGCGCCTTTAATAACACTGGATGTGAATAAATTTTACATCAACAGACCATTCATTAAACAATAGACAATCAATGTGGAAATCTTCAACTAGAGAAATAACTCCTATCAACAAATCACAGTAAATAAATCAACTTTACAATGGCATGGATTTCAACAGGACCACCAAACCATGTTGATTCATGAAAGGAAAGCAGGGAAGGGAACTTTTGAAACTACAGATACACGACAGAGATTACAGCCCAAGAGTGTAATGATATCAGGAGAATGATGTACAGTGTTAAGACCTCATGGAGGAGATACGGTCTAAAATCTCACAAAAGATCCACAAAACAGTAATCTGAGGTTCCCCAAAAGCAATATAAAGTGATGCATTCCACATTTTATTTCAGGTGCATGTATTTATATTTATCTAGTGGTTATGGTGGCTGGGGACAGCAATGGGGCTGGTATAAAGTAGATTCCCCTAATCACATTTTCACCCAACCAGAAAATAGTTTCCCAAACCCATAATATATTTGGTGAAGACCATCTGAATCAAAAGCACAGAAAAAACATTCATATATATGCACTAGCATGCAGGCACAAATGCCTAATTGTAAGAAATAAATTGGTTAAGGTCAGGGAATAAAGAGCTTCAAAATCAGATATCCGAAAATGGTTGTTACATACAGATATATGCATATATATGGAGCCCAATACATAAGAAATAAATTGGTTAAAGTCAGAATAAAGAGTTTCAAAATCAGATCTCTGAGGAATGGTGTTACATGCAGAGATACATATACATGAAGCCCAACACGTCAAATCTGAATTTTCAAAAAAGCAGTGCGCGCACGCACGACAGAGAGAGAGAGAGAGAGAGAGAGATTTGTTGAATAGAAAAGAATAAGAAACGATCAACTTCTCAAAACCAAAGAGCGCCACTAGCAGGAAGATTCAGGCAATGAAACAATGGTGAACCAACAATGGAATAGCCTCAGAGATTTAGGAATAGCATAATTATTTATTTTGGTTAAGTTGCATGAAGAGGCAGAGGGCACACATAGATTAACCTAGAACCAATCTTTGCGTAGCATTTATTATCCTTTCTGTTTTGACTCTACCTCCCGAATGCTCCGAGTTCATAGCAGTGGGGATTCTTACCAGTAAACCAGTTTACTGAAATTCATTGCTATCCTGTATAGGGGTTTCTTGGGGTTTAACCATAAAACACACTATTGTCAAGGACCTTTCCTCATGAAGAGGGATTTATGAACAGTGGAAAATTATTTAGGAGTAAACAGCTCCAGTTGTTTTGTGACCAGAATTTAGCTGACAAGAAAGCAGGAAAGCAAAACTAACAGATGTCACTTCTGCAGAAACCAAGATAGATCCAACTACTGTTGTCAAGGCAGGTTGGGTCTAGCCCAGATCCAGTCTGGACCAGACCCATTAAACCTACTCCATTTGAGGGGTAGATCCAGAATGGATAAATATGGTCCAAATCCGCCTGATCTGCAGTTAAGGGGACTGGATCTGGACTGGTGCAATGGATTGCAAAACTTTCTTCAAATCCGTTGAAGCTCCAACTGTCCTGCATGCCTGCACCATCTTCTTGCTCAGTCTTCTCAATTCTGTCTGTCTTCAGATCTGGTTAAGCCCTTGCTTTCCCTCTAAAGTCTAAACCTCTATTGCATCTTCTCAGTTCCCAGATCCGTACCATTTTGTGATTTTAAATCCTTCTGTGAAACCATAACTATTATCTTCATTCACCACCATCTCATGAAATTTCTCCATGTGAAGATGGTGTTCAAACTTCATTTCATCATTACTCCGCCAGGGGATATTATCCACTGCCGGTCCCAAGTCCGGATAAAGGAGGAGGGTTGCGTTAGGTAGCCGACAGCCAGCGTAAAACCTAGTCGGATCCAAATATGAATTCTAGACAAACTATCTGTTGGGATGTAACCCACATAGAAGTCTAGAATTCATGTAGCCAACCCCACATAGTGGGATAACGGCTGGATATGTTGTTGTTGTTGCTGTGAAAAGTAGTGGCAGAGGCAAGGACACTAACAGCTGAGATTTTTTTGGTTTGTGGTGAGGATCTTGATCAAGTAAGTGAATGTCACCACCTGCTGTTTGTGCCATCTTGGACTTCTTTACACTTTTTGTTGGAGAGTCCCAAGTGAAATAGGAGTGTTACAAAGAGATAGAGAAGACTGCTAAAGTGCTGGAAAGAAAAGCAGAGAGTTTGAAGATTAAAGCTCCTAGAAATCAGGAGAAATAATAAGAGTAGATGTGATTGTTATCTTTTATTGTTTATTGCTTAAATTCTGTTATGGTTTATCTTATTGCTACATATTATCTCCTAAATATTAGGATTAGATAGCTTAGAAACTTGTATAAATAGATTTCTATTCATTGAATCAATCAACAAGTTTGAGTTCTACAAGCTTAGTTGAAGTTCTCGGGTGTTATACCCTTAGAACAGAATCTGTTCACTTTTCAACTGGAGCAAAGAAGAGGTTGCATTTTCCTAGCTTTTTAAACTGCATCGATATTTTCTAGGTTTTTCTTGAAGAAGATGAATTTGGGAAATTTTCTTCCTCGTCACTTTCTAGGAAAATTTGCTAATTTGTTGGGTTTGTTTTTAGCAATAAAATAATGAACAGTTGAGGGCTGAGAAAGCTCTTAATCAGTTGAGAGCCATTAATGCTTAGTTTTTTTTCTTTTTTTCTTTTAACTTTCTTCATTTTACTTTTTGCTTTCTGTGTGTAATTTCTTAGCATAAGTTGCTATCTGTTGGGATATAACCCACATAGAAGTCTAGAATTCATGTAGCCAACCCCACATAGTGGGATAACGGCTGGATATGTTGTTGTTGTTTTTAAGTTGGTAATTTGGTATCAAATCTGTTTATTGATTTTTTTTCCAGAGACTGTAATGCCTGTATATAATCACAAAATGTTGTAAGACGAAACTTAGAAAATTCATTAGCTTTTTTTCCTTTCTATCAACAAGTTCAAGTTTGGGTTATAACAATATTTATCAATCTAATGTCAATTATGTTATGCAGAAAAATACTTAGGGAGAAGAATAATGTTGTCATGAACCTAGGGTTCATAACTAGGTTCATAACAGGTTTAAGAAGTAATTGGAAAGGAATTGAGAGAGTTAGATCTGAAGAAATGAAGGAAAATTAAGGAAGAACAGGGATCCAATAGAGAGAATCCAAGAACAGAGGGAATTAGGGGAAGATTGGACAGAAATTGGGAAGAAATGAGGGAGAATAATAGAGAGAAACGAGAGGGAGATTGGAGAGAAATCCTAGAGAGAAATGAGAATTTCATTCAATCAATTCAAGCATGCCTTTCTATCCTCTCTAGTTGTGGCTTATATAGCCTCACAGCATTGCACATGCACCCATGTGCAGTTACAATAGTGACTTTAACTGCCCATAGCTAAAACAAATATCTATAACAGAAAAAGTAAAGAAAATTACAAAATATAGAAATGCATGTAAGCTAAATAAAATTATATTTTCTACTCTATCCTTGGGGATCCTCAGGCTCATGACAATTCCCCCCGCTTGAGAAAGTTCTTGTCCCCAAGAACTTCAGCAATTGATCACTGCTCTTACCCAATACCAGCTCTCTCAATTTGTTTCTTTCATCTTTTCATCTTTCCTTCTTTCTCCTTCTAGGCCTCTTCGTCTTCATTCTTAGGTTTCCAAGATCAATTATAGGCCTAAGTTAACCCAAAACTTCCATAGGGAAAACTTCATCGAGTTCAAGTCCAATACAACCACCCCCGGTAATAGCTATCCAATCAAGCTTGGTCTCCAATCTATGGACATGATCAGCCACTTTTTGACTAACATAGTTAGTAGCTGAACCTTGGAGTCCAACGGAAGGATTATCCATGTTCATGACTTCCGTTAGTACTTCATTACCGTCCAATACAAGGGGGGCAAATCTACAACTATAGTTACAGTTATTGTATCCCCATTCAACCCACAGCCATGTTCTACTGCAAAAATATTAGCAACATTCTAGAAATGCAGCAATGGAAATTTGTAGACTTGCCTTGGATACTCAAACCAAGGCTGTCCGTGAGCATTAAAATTAGGAGTTGCTACAACTTCAATTCCAGCCAACGGTTTCTCAATGATTGACACCTGGCCTCCATCTCGACCTTCATCAGCTAGATTATCTGATGAAACAATACCCCTACTTGGTCTATCAGATGCATGAAAGCCATCTTCATAGTAGTTCTCATCTCCAATCTGGTGTGTAGGTTGTTCATCACTGGGATCATCAGCTTCTTGTTCTTGTAAAGTGTGGTCTACACCAATCTTCTCATCCAATCTTCTTTCATCTTTAGAATCCTGAGTTTCCATTGACTTACTTGCTTCAATTACAGCGCCAACTTCCTTAATATTGGTTGAAGTTTCAATCGGAATCTCCTGAATACATGTAAATAATACAACAACTCCTTTTTTCTTTGTGTTTGCTGGAATTTTCCTCTACATAAACTTCTTTTTAAAAAATATCCGATGGTCCATTTGCATCTGTTGCCTTATCTATCTAATTGTTACCGATTCCTTTTAGATAATGTCACCATTAATATCATCTCTAATGGTGCACTTCTCCTCTAACTGCTCCATTTTTAGGAATTCCTCTTTGTTAAAACTCCCGCAATAATCATCGAAGAATTAAGCGGGAAAGCTGTAGTGATACTTCTTAGTTAGTATCATCGCAAACTCCTGCAATTGCTCGTGAATCATATGGCTGAATTCCTTGCTCAATTCATGCATCATACTGCTTGTCTCTTTGCGCCTTTGACTGAACTAATTATCCAACTTTTCCCATGCTTGATTCTTCTGGCCAAACTGCTCATGATTCCGGTTGTTTCCAACTGAAAATGCAGCCTTCTTGTTGGGTTTTTTTGCATGAAGAAATCTGTCTAGAAGATAAGTGAACAATAGATCCCTTTAGGCGAGTGAATGCGACTGGAATTCTAAGTTCGAAAGGAGACAACTTAGATGCTATATTATAAGGGTTATTTTAATCATTGTATAGGTAAATAAAGGCCTTGTAATTAACAGGTTTAAGAAGTAATTGGGAAGGAATTGAGAGAGTTAGATTTGAAGAAATAAAGGGAAATTAAGGAAGAACAGGGATCTGATAGAGAAATCCAAGAACAGAAGGAATTAGAGGAAGATTGGACATAAATAGGGAAGAATTTAAAGAGAAATGAGGGAGAGTAGTAGAGAGAAATGATAGGGAGATTGGAGAGAAATCTTAGAGAAAAATGAGAATTTCATTCAATCAATTCAAGCATGCCTTTCCATCCTCTCTAGTTGTGGCTTATATAGCCTCACAGCATTGCACATGCACCCATGTGCAGTTACAACAGTGACTATAACTGTCTATAGCTAAAACAAATATCTATAACAGAAAAAGGAAAGGAAATTACAAAATATGGTAATGCATGTAAGCTAAATAATATTATATTTCCTACTCTATTCCTGGGGATCCTCGATGTCATGACAAATCTATCTTGTTCATTCGAGTATGGCACATATATATACATGAGTATAAGACATCTATGTAGTGTAGAAGTCTATTCTAATTTACAAGATATCTATGCTATCTAATAAATACAAAATAACTATCTCTAAAATTTAAGAGTACAATTAAATCTAAATGAATTATTTTGAATTATCTTCTCTCTTCTATGAGTTTTATCTTTCCTATACTTTCGGAACCTTATCTAGTAGCATTCCTTGATCCTTTTATCCTCCCAATTTTTTCTTATTCTCCACACTCCCCCTCAAGCTGGGCTAAATATATTATTCAGGCCAAGCTTGTTGCTTAATTCATCAAACATTCTTCTTGGTAGAGCCTTAGTGAGGATATTTGCTACCTGGTTGTTAGTAGGAGTGTAGACAAGTTGGAATACTCTTTCTTCTAACTTCTCCTTGATGAAGTATCTGTCAATTTCTACATATTTTGTCTGGTCATGGTGGATCGGATTCTTGGTAATATTGATAGCCGATTGGTTATCACATAATACATGTATTGGTTTTGGCATAGCCACTTGTAACTCTTGTAATAACCTTCTCAACCATATTCCCTCACAGAATCCTTGAGCTATAGCTCTAAATTCGGCCTATGCACTGCTTCTAGAGACCACTGATTTTTTTTTGTTGTGCCAACTAGATCTCCCCATACAAATGAGTAATATCCAAAGGTTGACCTTCTATCAAGAATTAAACCAGCCCAATCAGCATCACTATAAACTTCCACCCCTCAGTTCATTGTTTTTCTGAACATTAACCCTTTTCCTAGAGTCAATTTTAGGTACCTTAGAATGCAGTATACCGCTCCCAAGTGTTCTTCTTTAGGATCATTCATAAATTGGCTTACAATGCTTACAGAAAAACCCATATTGGTCTAGTATGTGACAGGTATATAAGTTTCCCCACCAATCTTTGATATCTTCCTTTGTCAATCGGAGCATTTTACTTGCCAATATCTAGTTTTGAAGTAGATCCCATGGGCGTGTCTGCTGGTTTGCAACCCAACATACCTGTTTCATTTAGTAGATCTGGGATATACTTCTATTGAAAAACTGAAATTCCTTTATTAGACCTTATTACTTCCAAGCCTAAGAAATATCTTAGGCTTCCTAGATCTTTGATTTCAAACTCCCTTGCTAGTACTTCTTTGAGACTCTTGATTTTAAGAAAATTATTTCCTGTAACAATGATATCATCCACATATATGATAAGAATAGATATGCTACCTTCCAGGGAGTGCTTGATGAATAAGGTGTGGTCTACTTGGCTTTGGTTATATCCATGTTCTTGACTGTCCTTGTAAATCTTTCGAAACAGGCTCTAGGGGACTATTTGAGTCCATAGAGTGATCTCTTTAGTTTGCATATTTTGTTTCTTGTGAGATTAGTTTCAAATCCATGAGGGATTTCCATGAATACTTCTTCTAGGTCTCCATTTAGGAATGCATTTTTCACTTCTAATTGGTGGAGAGGCCAATCCAAATTTGCAACTAGGGATAACAATACTCTGATAGTATTTAGTTTTGTTACCGGAGCAAAAGTTTCTTGGTAATCAATATCATAAGATTGGGTGAAGCCTTTTGCCACTAGGCGAGCCTTAAACCTGTCAATCTTCCCATCTTCCTTACACTTTACTGTAAATATCCATTTGCAGCCCAGAGGGTATTTTCTAGGAGGTAAATTAGTCATATCCAAAGTTTCATTCTTCTCCAAGGCCTTGATTTCTTCAAGGACTATCTCCTTCCACTTAGGGTGTTGAAAGGCTTTCTAAATAGTACTAGGAACCTGCACTTTGTTTACATTTGAGATAAATGTATCGAATTTAGGTGAAAGACCTTTGTATGAAATGTAGTTGTGAATATGATATTGAGTGCATGATCGTACTCCCTTTCTCAATGGTATAGGCCAATTTAGATCCTCATCAATAGCTGTAATGTTAGAATTCTCACTAATAGAGGTCTTTTTCCCTTACCAACAGATCTAGAGAATTAGTCTCTTGATCAGTCCTTGGATATGCTTGTTCCTCACTATCATTTTGTTTAGACTTTCTTCGAGAACAAACCTGAAGTTCATGAGGATGAGAAGGGTTAGGACTAATAGAAGGATTTAACTCTTGTTCCTCAAGTTGCTATTGTTGCTGGTTAAAAGGAGAATCAAGTTGCTGATTAGGAATAGATAGAAAATCCAAAAACTAATATTCTTGAGGATCATTTAGAGTGTTATCCCCCTGAATATCAAGTTTGGGATAATAGGGATGATGTTAAAAGGCGACATCCATTGAGATAGAGAATCTCTTATGCTCACAAGAGTAACATTTGTAACCTTTTTGTTGAGCAGAGTAGCCAAGAAAGATGCATTTGATGGATTTAGGATCAAGCTTGCTTCAAAATTGGTGGTGAACATCAACAAAGGAGGAACAACCAAAGATTTTTAGAGGAATGTGGGAAATGACCTTAGTGTGAGGAAAAGAGGTAATGAGAACCTAACTTGGAGTTTGATGTTTGAGAATCCGTGAGGGCATTCCGTTTATAAGATAGGTGGCCGTAAGGATGGCCTCACCCTCACCCCAAAAATATTTAGGAACATGGGTAGAAAATAATAAAGAGCTAGCCACTTCTAATAGGTGTCTATTATTGTGTTTTGTAACCCCGTTTTGTTGGGGTGTATCAACACAAGAACTCTGATGAATAATGCCTTGATGTGAAAGATAAGTACCAAGAATTGAGCTAAAGTATTCTTTGGCATTATCGATTCGTAAGATCTAAATTTTGGCATTAAATTGCCTTTTCACCATTGAATGAAAAGTTTGAAAAATGTGACCAGTTTCAAATTTTTCTTTCATAAGAAAAACTCAAGTAAGACAGGTGTGATCATCAATAAAAGAAATGAACTAACGAGCACCAGTAATATTTTTTTTTAACCCTAGAAGGCCCCCACACGTCACTATGTATCAAGGAAAAATGATAGGATGGAGAGTAGATTTGGCTAGGATAATTGTTCCGAACATGCTTAGAGTATTGACAAATTTCACATTGTAACACATGTGGATCTTGATTCTTAAACAAGGGAACAATTTCCTAAGATGAGTAAAGTTCGGATGTCCTTATCTATAGTGTCATAACATGATTGCACTACTATTGTTAGAATGAAATTTAGAGAGACAAACAAGGTGTTGAATGGAGTAGCAATTGCTGGGATGAACTTGATTATTCCCTGAAGTAGTCCCTTTAAGAATATAGAGTCTCGAACATGCCTCAGCACTACCAATCGTCTTCTCCAAAATCCGAACCTGAAATTCACACATCCTTTGAGAATTTGACAACACAATTCAGGTCAGCAGTAAGTCTATTAATTGATAAAAGGTGCAGTCCAAATTAGGCACCAAAAGGACCGATTTGAGGTTAAGTCCCTTGGATAGAGTAATAGAACCTATTCCTGCCACATTTGCCAGCAAACCATATGCAATTTTTACCGTCCAATCTTTCTCACATAATTGAACATTGGTTAGCAGTTTGATATTCCCAATCATGTGATCAACAGCTCCTGAATCAATGATCCATATCGTAGATAATTCTCTATTAGCAGTGCAAACATGTGAGAAATTACCTTTGTGGGCTATTGAACCTATTGCTACTATAGAAGACTGAGAGATCTGTCTTGCCAAACATATTTTATAGCCATTCCATCTGTTCTTTGCTAAACAGATTAGATGCTGAGACTGCATTGGTCTCCTCCGTGGAGGCTAGGGTGCCTCTACTCTTCCTTTCATGAGCCGGCTTCCAATTTGGTGGCTTGCCGTGAATGTCCCAGCAAGTATCCCTAGTGTGTCCTATCTTGTGACAATGATCACACCAAGACGCCCCTTCTTTTGTTTGAATGTTGTTGGATTGCCTCCTCAGGTGAGTAAGGCAGAATGCTCTAGATTTGGGGTTGTAGGTTTTAGCATGATCTTCAACCTACTTTCCTCCCTATGAACCTCAACAAATGCTTACGTGATAGTTGGTAGAGGCTTTGTACCAAGAATTCTTCCTCTTAACTCCATCTAGGTTTTTGTTCAAACCTATGAGAAACTTATATAACCTCTTCTTCTCCACAATCTGCTTGTATTTTGCTGAATCTTCTGTACACTTCCATTGGATAGTATCACATTTATCCAATTGAAACCAATACTAATTCATGGAGTTGAAGTACTGCGTGACATGGGATTCAACTTACCTTAGATCATCAAGCATACTATCTATTTCAAACAACTCAGAGGTATTCTCAATGTGCAAGTAGGTTTCTCAAGCAGCCTCCCAGATTTCTTGTGCAGTGTCATATAACAAAAAAAATTCACCTATCTCATTGGTTATAGAGTTAATAAGCCAAGACATTACCATATTATTCTCATACTTCCAAATCAAGAACTTTGGTTCTTCTTCCCCTGGTTTGCTTGTGGCTCCAGTTAAGTAATCATCTTTTCTTTTGCGGCATATGAACAACATCACTGACTATGACCACTGAAGATAATTCTGACCATTCAACTTATGTTCAGTGATTGTGAACATATTGTTGTCAATGGTTCCAAGGTTGTTGGTTGGTAAGGGAATAATCTCATAGGACTGGTTGCTCCTGCCGACTATGATGTAAAATATCAAGTCTGACAATTGTAGGAAGAATGGATCGAAAAGAAAAACAGGGTTGCGTGGCGGTTAATGCCTAGGGTTTTACAAGAAAAGAGAAGTTTTGCTCTGATATCATGCAGAAAAATACTTAGGGAGAAGAATAATCTATCTTGTTCATTCGAGTATGGCACATATATATACATAAGTATAAGACATCCATGTAGTGTAGAAATCTATTCTAGTTTACAAAATATCTATGCTATCTAATAAATACAACATAGCTATCTCTAAAATTTAAGAGTACAATTAAATCTAAGTGAATTTTCTTGAATTATCTCCTCTCTTCCATGAGCTTTATCTTTCCTATACTTTCGGAACCTTATCTAGCAGCATTCCTTGATCCTTTTATCCTCCCGATTTCTTCTTAGTCTCCACATGTTATAATTTTTTTTTTCTTTTGTTGTTTGTATGTATTGTATGAAACACTGTGTTGTTAATTTTTTTATGAGTTTTGTCAAGGCATGAGAGAAGCACAACCCTTTGCATTATGTTGTTTTATTTCTTTTAATTTGTCAATAGTAGCATTAGAACATGTGAAAGGAATACTGAGGCTTTTCTAATTACAATGGAATTACATTAGGGATCTTAAGTCCTTACCTATTTGTCCTAATAATAGATGAACTCACCCAACATATTCAGGTAGAGGTCCCACGGTGTATATATTTGCAAATGACAGTGTGTTGGTGGATGAGACAAAAGAAGCTACGAATACTCAACTCAAGATACAGAGGACAACACTTTAGAATGTAAAGATTTTAAATTAAATAAAATAAAAACAGAATATAAGAAATGTAAATTCAGTAAAAATAAGAGTGCAAACGATGTTGTGATAAAATTGGAAGACCAAATCATACCAAGAAAAGACCAATTTTGACATCTTGGATCAATCATCCAAAAAGATGAGGAGATTAACCAGGATGTTATCCAAAAATTAAGACATGATGGTTAAAGTAAAATAGTGTAAATGGAGTTTGATGCTAAGATGAATGTGTGGCCTTATAAGAAAAGACAAAATTAGAAATGAGGTTATTTTTAATAAGGTCGGATAGCTTTTAAGGTTTTGTCATGTGAAAAGAAAACCAACAGAGACTCTTGTGAGGAAAGTTGATGAAATGGAACATGCAAGCACAAGAGGCAGAGAAATACCAAAATATGGGCCTCACAGAAGATAAAACAATGGATAGGAATGAATGCAAGGCTAAATTCAAGTAGCTGACTTTACATAGTGAGATAAAGGCCTGGCAGGTTGTTTTGTTTGAATCTAAAAATATGTTATATATGGTTGAAATGATGGCAAGTTTAAGAAAGGAAAAAAAAAATGGATTTAGGCTAGATCTAGATTTCAGAGATCCAAAACCCATTAGGATCTAAATCGATGAGATCCAGACCAAATACATGTGGATTTGGATTGGATTGTTACTTAATGGATCTGGAGTGGATTTCGCCCAGATACAAACCATTGACAGGCCTAGACTAAACAAAAACCATCTGAATCGAAAGCATAGTACAGAGATGCATGAGCACATACACCAAGACATACTTGAAAGTAGTTAAAAGGGTGTAAGTCAGCGAGTAAATAATTCTGAAATCATATCTGCAGAATGGTTTTTACATGTGAACTTATGCATCCATTTATATAGCAATCATGCATCCATTTATATAGCAATCATGCATATATGGAACCCAACAGGTTCAATCAGAACTTTGAAACAGAAAAAATTCTAAGGTGATTATTTCCACTAAAAAGCAATTATAGGTACTGAATTCTGTATGCCCCAGATGAAGGAAAGCAGTAACTTGCTGGTAATTAGGCATGGAAGAGGCACGAATTGTACTTACATGGAAGATGGCAACTGCTTTTGAGAGCAACATTCTAGTTTCCCGAGAAGAAATTTTGCCATTGAGTACCCTCCATCTCACATCAAAGTCAGAAACCATATGTGGAACTTTGTCCTCATGCTTCTTCTTTATGACATCCAACAGAGAATCTTGGATCTTCTCTTCTCCACAAGTTAGTAAATTTTGTAAAGCAGAATAGGTCATCCTACAACCCATGCAACAGAACCACTTTCCCTTTGGCAATTTCTGTTTTAAGTAGCTCCAAATTTTAGTCCAGAAATAGAGAAGCAGGTGCTTTCAACAAAAAACAGACTCTGTGGAAAGAAAACAGCCAACTACGAGAAACAACATATATGCACACACCTTTAGATTGGCCATTTTATGTTCCTTCAAGCAGCCGACATGATATTCTTTCTCACACTGGAAAGGAAATCAGTACACACTACTTTGTCAAGAACAAGCACAAATACATTCAGAATAAGACACTAACTCAAATGACAAGAGAATGTACCTGATCACAAACTATAACAGTCTGTGGGCCAAATCCAGATTTGCTAAAATCAGAACCTCTGCATGAAGGGGATTAAAGACATTACCCCATCAATAAACCAAAAATATGAGTTACTGAAGTACAATTTTCAAACTCATGGAGAGATTCTTCAAACTAGTTTCTCTTGCATAATCTAACCATTACCTGCACAAAACACATGCAATGACCTCAGCATCTTCGGGATTTTTGACAATTCTAATACAACGTTTGGTTATTTCTTCAATAGGATCAATTCCTGAAACCCTTCCAGCTGCTACAGCATTAGCATTACGCTCCACAAACTTATCTCTTTGGAACATATTCTGGCAATACTGACAGTACCATATACCATGAGGAATGCTTGATAGTGATGCACATTCTGCATAGGAAAATAAGAACGCACAGTAAATTCACGTAAGTAGACCACTACCATGGAATGAAAACTAACTTATGTAGCCAACTTGCTAGGTGCACAAAAATGGCAATCAATCTAACAATCAAGTTAACAAATGTAGCACATATTTATTGGATCATGCTTAAGTTCTCTTATAGCTGAATGCAGAAATTCTTTCACAAATTACTGAGCCTGAAAAAGGGCTGTAGTGATAGACTGGTGACAAGTCAGGCATTTTATATCATATAACTAATTTTGATCTTGAGGTGAAGAAATGCAAATAGTCTCTAAATAATGATTCTTGGAGGAAGTACATTGCTCAGAATCAGAGCTATGCTTGGAAACAAATGAATGGAGGAGTGGTTACTGTAGACATAGTTCCATGTTTACCATAGACTGTTAAGGTCTACCATTGCCAAAGTGTGGAATTGTGTTGGTTCAAATAGAAAAATGCATCTGGCATATCATGTGATAGTAAAATCCCACTAAACCTAAAAGGGAAATTTCATAAGATCTATAAGACCAACCTTGTTGTATGACATGAAATGTTGGGAGTAAAGTACCAACATGTGCAAAATAAGTGTGACGAAGAAGATACTAAAATGGATGTGGGTTCATACAAGAAAAAATAAAATAAAAAATGAGATTAATCATAATAACGTCAGAGTGGTTTCTACTGAAAAATAAGATGTGGGAGACAAGATAAAGATGATTTAGTGAGGTGAGAAAAAGACCAATCGAGGCTCTTGCGAGAAGAGTTGATGGTTTGGAACAAGTAGTTAGCAAAAGAGGTAGAGGAAGACAAAAAAAAAACTTAGTGGGAGACACTTGGTGGTATAAAGGTGTCACGTACTTAAGCTATAAGGCTCTTACAATTGGGGGGGGGGGGGGATTAGCATAGCTGATGGGGTGTTGTACCTAGCTATAGCATTACAGTTGTACTTGGAGATTGGTAGTCATTTTTTGCACCAATCTTTTGTTGAGGATCAGTATAAAAAGGACAGACCCAACCATTTCAAATCATTGAATACAATTAAAGTGATCTGATTTCCTGCCTCCTATTCTCTCTCTATCTCTCGATCCTTCCCCCTCTCAATTCTCAAATTCTCTACCCTCTCCCTCTCACATCCCCACCAAATTCTCTTCTCAAATAGTTGAGAATTCTCTATCAAATCTAGGATCTGAAATTCTAGTATCATAGCAAGTTCCTAGCCGACGAATTCTCCAAGCGATTAATCCACCATGACCGATGGCACCTGAATGAAGCAACTGGAATCGCAGTTGTAGCAAGTCACAGCGACAGTGGCAGAGATGTAGAATCACATGGGATCCATGGAGGAGATGATTGGATTGGTGGTAGATAAGAAATCGGATGCTATTGCGGAGAGTTTGCGTAGACATATGCATATGCGGGAGGAGATGCTGGAGCAGAGCAATATGTTGCGCAATCAAATACAACAATTCATGCTCATGTTTTCCAGCCAAAATCAAGTAAGAATTTCACCTAATTTGCCCCCTAGAGATAAGTTGGAACCAATTCTTCCAAGTATTGGAACCAACAACAAGACCGTCGGATCATCGAATTTTGAGGTTGAACCGGCCAAAGTGGGTGAGAATGTGATAGAGAGGTAACAAGAGACACAAGTTACACCCCATCTATCTGGCTTCCCAATACCAAAACTGGAATTACCTTTGTTTGAGGGACAAAAGCCATGATGGTGGGTAAGGCGATGCGAGAAATTATTTAGCATCCACCAGGTCGCCAAAAGCCAAAGAATGGCCCTAGCATTCGCCTATCTCAACAACGTTGGGGATGTGTGGTTTCAGAGATGGTCTAGGGTTAGAGATGGCTACAATTGGGATGAGTTTGTCAAGGGGCCAGTGTTCTAAAAATCGGGCTAGGCGCCCGCCTAGGCGCCGCATAGGCGCTAGGCGGCCAGCGGCCGCCCCGAAATTGCCCTAGTCGGGCCTCCTAGGCGCCGGCCCGAGTAATCGGCCGGCTTGGGCGCCTAGGCACCCAGGCGGCGCCTAGTCGGCCAGAGCGCCTAGGGGTTTTTCTCGGTTTAAATATCAATTTTTAGGGCTTTTTTGCTAAATCAAAAATCAAACCTGTTGCTATTAGCGTCTCGCCCTCTTCACTCTCTTCTCACCTCAACACCGCCAAGCTTCATCGGCCGCCAGTAGCTCACCGCCGTCGCTGCGTCCAGCTCCATCCTCGCCGCCAAGCTTCATCGTCACCGGCCTCTTCTCTGTCGCATCCTCCGCTTCCTCCTTGCCTCAGCATTGTCGCTTCCGCCCTCGTCCTCGCCGTCGAGCTCCATCTCCGCCGCGGCAAGCTCCATCTCCGTCCAGCGACTCCAGCCCACTCGTAACCCCTCTCTCTCTCTCTCTCTGTTTTGCGTTTGCTGCTGTTGTGCGATTTCGTTATTATGTTTTTAATTTTTTATTTTATTTCATTTTTCTTTTCTATTTATATGTAATTATTAGATTTATATTTAGTTTTTATTATTAATTATATATATCCTATAATATTTCTAACAAATTTGAAAGTATATTGATGTTTTTATTATTGTTTATATTTCTATTTTTATTATATTGTAAAACATAAATTATTTTGTTATTTTATTGTCTTAATTTGAATTATTTGATTATTTTACAGGAAGAAGTCTAATTATTCATGTATTAGAAGAATATGGAGAGGAAGAAGTCTAATTAGATAGTTAGATACTTAAATTCTTCAAGTATGGTTTATGTTACATTATTGTCGCTTTTATCTTAATTGAACCTAGAACTGATCTATAACAATTTGTTTTCTCATGCTTAATGCTATATTTCACTTGTCATTTCATTATTGTTGTATTTTTTGTTTATATTGCATTATCAATGCTTTTTAACTTTGATTTACGTCAAATTACATCACAAAATTTTAAAAACAAAAGAAAAAATAACAATTTTTCTAGGCTCCGCCTAGGCCCCGCCTAGGCCCCGCCTAGGCGCCCTAGGCGCTAGGCCCCAGTCGAGCGCCCGACTAGCGCCTAGCGCCTTTTAGAACACTGCAAGGGGCTATGTTAGAAGTTCGGAGATCGTGGCATGATGGATATAGAAGAAGAATTTAACAAGTTGACAGGATGGAACAGTGCAAGAATATCAGCTCAAATTTGGGGAGTTAAAAGTCACTTAAGTTGTGTTGTAACCCATAAATGACCAAGGAGTACTTTGTATCAAGTTTTGTAAGTGGCTTGAGAGATGAACTTCAGCCAACGGTGAAGATGTTGAAGCCTAAGATGGTACAGGAAGCAATTGAGGGGGCTTCTTTGCAAGAGTTATCGATGGAAGCACTAATGAGAAAACAGAGGGTGTAGAGTACAGGAGGCAATCATGGGCTAATGCAAACTGGAGGGAAGGTGCAGGGGAAGGAATTCCTTAAAACAAGGGCAGGATTCAAATATCAAACAGCCCCATCATCTGCCCCAACCCTGCAACAAAAGGATAAACTCATAGAATAAAAGAGACAAGCTAGTTTATGTTTCTGGTGCGAGGATAAGTATTCACCAGGGCATTAATGTAGGAAGCAATTACTTCTATTAGAAGGGGAAGAAGATGAAGGATATACCGCAGAAGGGGGCTGGCAGTAGTAGAAGAAATAGAGGAAGAGGATAATGGAGCAATATCCCTGCATGCAATCAAGGGAATGGCAAGTAGCAAGATAATCAAAGTAGAAGGGAGAGTGCAAGATAGCACATTGATGGTTTTGATTGATAATGGGAGCACCCACAATTTCATTGATGAGGGGACAACTAAGAAGATGAAATGTAAGTTGGCTAGTACACAGACACTATCAGTAACCATGGCTAATGGTAATAAGGTGGTGAGCAAATCCGCTTGCATGGGCTTTTGTTGGGAAATATCCACTGGTTCACCTTCGTAAATCACTGATGGAGATTAAAACCTCCAAATGCCTAACCACCTTCAAGTCGCCTTCAAGCCTTCTAAATCTAGATCTTAATTACTAAAATGGATTTCCTTACCTTCAACTCAAATTGAAACCACAACCATGTAGCAACCGCCCAATCACCGTCCAACACCACTATCTCTATTGTCACTAGCCAGAATCGGCTCTTCTCGCAATTGTTGTTGATTCAATAATCGCCTCCCGCCGACCCCTCCTTCTCACCCAATCACCGACCACGGGTTGGAGGACCACCGCACTCCTTGAATTCACCTTGATTTACAAGTCCTCGAAATCCAATTACGATCGCGATAAGCTCCGACCATACCACTGAAATGGTTTGATTCCGCCGCCCTGTCAATTCTGTGTTGTTTCCGGAATCGCCTCCTGCGACTTGTTCCTTTTCGCCACCAATCGCCGGTCAACTCCGACACCTACCGTTGATTGGGCGACTACAAAATTTTATCAGAATTCAGTTGGATCTTCCTGGCTTACTCGTCCTCAATTCCAAAACAAAATCACTAGAATCTTAGCCGAGCCAATCCACCTACCTCTCCTCCAAGTTGACACTCACCCCCTCGCACGTCAAAATCGATTTCGACATTCAACCGAGAATCATCTGGCTGTTTCTCTGTCAAGAATGCGCAATTTATCGAAATAGTCGGAGTTGCACCGGAAGAAGAAACTAACGGCTAAGGGACTACTCCAAGAGTCGCCTCTACCTCGTTTTCTCGTCTGCGTACTCTAATTATCGCCTAGGCCTCATTTCGTTGGAAATCACTTCCAATTTCGAGGATCCAATGCTTCGGACAACAACCATCGATATCTGTCAGACCTTAATCAATAACGAAAACCGCCGAGGAACGATGCTCTGATACCGATTTGTCATGTACCTAGGGTTTAGCCTCGAGTTGGATTGGCAATTGGAAGGATCCGATTGAATAAAGCTGAGAATAGAATGATTGGAGAGGGAAATGGGATAGAAATGGGGAAGAAATTAGAGGAAAATGAGGGAGAATTGTAGAAGGGAACGAGAGAGAATGGGAGAGAATTCTAGAGAGAAAAAAAAGAGATTCAATATCAATTCAAGGATAATCCCCTCCTCTTACAGTAGCCCTTTTATAGGCAAATTTGACTACTAACTGAATCATAACAACACCCGTATGCTCTTAACAAATTGCAAATATCTCCTAACAGCCTATTACAATATTGCCCTTCTATTGCTCTTAAGGTTATGATACTATGGAATTCAACCATTAGCTGGAAAACAAATTTGCAATCTGTGGGGACTCTTTCAACCACTGAAGCAGAGTATATAGCAGTTACATAAGCTATTAAAAAAGCCCTATGGTTGAAAGGTTTAGCTAGTGAATTGCTTGGGAAAGATGTAAAAGCAACCCTAATGTGTGATAGCCAAAGTGTTATACACTTAGCTAAAAATCAAGCCCACCATGAAAGAACCAAATACATAGATGTTAGGTATCATTTTATCAGAGAAATTCTTGAAAAGAAAGAAATTAATCTAATTAAAGTTGCAAGGAAAGATAATGCAGCTGATATGTTTACCAAAGCGATTCTCATATCCAAATTGCATCATTGTTTAAGGCTCCCACAGGTATCTCTATGTGAATGAACAAGTATGAATGAAGGTCCTAAGAAGAGCAGATCGTTTTAATCAAGCTTGGGCAGTACTCATGCAAATAGTGGAGATTTGTTATCTATTTGCATCGAGTAAGCCCAAAAGAATCAGTGAAGTTCAATCAAAGCCTCAAGTGATAGTTGGTTAGGTTTTTTTTTTTTTTTTTTTCTAACGATAACTAACAAAGAGTTATAGTCAGTAATGTCCATGTATTGTCTTGTAATGTTCGCCCTATGGTTTATAAATAGGGGGCACAGGTAGTCGTTTAGATCATGGAATGAACGAGTGCAAGTGTGAGAGGAAATTCTAGTAGTGATAGCCTTTGTAATCTTGATGGAATTTGTACTCATGAGAGACTGATCTGTCGTACTGTTTTGTTTAAGATTGGAAAAAAGATTGGTCTCGGAATTTAAGGCTGGCTATAGGATCATCAATCATTTGATGATCTAAACCAGGATAAAATCTGGTGTCTTGTGTGATTTGATTTCTGTTCTTTTATTTCAATTCTATCTTGTTTTTTTTTCTATATTGATCATTCGCGCGCGTGTGTGCGTTCTATTA
Organism: Diospyros kaki; assembly: GCA_036245055.1. Lineage (NCBI taxonomy): Eukaryota > Viridiplantae > Streptophyta > Magnoliopsida > Ericales > Ebenaceae > Diospyros > Diospyros kaki. Next base: position 41,241,768 of record BSEG01000009.1, read on the forward strand.
AAGCCAACTTGAGTGCATTCCAGTGCTCCCAAGACAACAGCTGATTTAAGATTACTGAAGCTTAGAGGACATGGTGCTAGGGGGTAGATTGGATGAAGGGGGCAAGTTTGATCAATTTTGATTTCAATAGAATGGAAGTATCCCTAGAAAAAAAGGGCCGGAGGGTGGTTCTCCATGGAAATATGGAGATGGGGGCTTGCAAAATGATCAAGAGAAGAGACTGCAACAATTGTTCAGGAGGAAATTATCCCAAGTGGCACAATTGTTCTCAATTGAAGCTAAGGAAGAACCAGAGACCTATGGGGAACTAAAGAGGGAGTGTATGATGGTCGCCCACAAACAGCCTCAAGTCTCATGGCAAGTACATGAATTGGCCCTACAAGATAGCCTACTAGTTGAATTTCATGACCTTTTTGGGATGAAATTCTAGGGCACAAAAGATCTAAAAGACGAGAGAAGAAAAGAAAGTCTCTCGGTAACTTTGTATTATCCAGAGAATCAAAAACTTACAATGAAATAAGAGGCATAGCTATTTATAAATACAGCTAGCACTCTTTAATAAGGGACAGCGCCTAAACACTTTAAGTTATCGAATAACAACACAAACGGTAAAATAGTAGGAACAGATTAAAACATACAGCAAGAACAACAATACAACATATTTATTCTAGGGCACAAAAGATCTAAAAGACGAGAAGAAAAGATAGTCTCTCAATAATTTTGTATTATCCAGAGAATCAAAAACTTACAATGAAATAAGAGGCATAGTTATTTATAGATACAACTAACACTCTTTAATAAAGGATAGCGCCTAAACACTTTAAGTTACTGAATAACAACACAAACGAAAAAAACAGTAGGAACAAATTAAAACATACAGCAAGAACAACAATACAACATATTTATACTTCCACACTCCCCCTCAAATTAGACTCCTCTGTCAGAGGACAGTCTGAAATTTGCAAGTTTGATGTGCTAGAAGAATTTTAGAATCTGTGTTGAATAGGAGACATCTTTAGACCAAGCTTTTGACACAAAAACTTGAATCGATCTCTGGCTAGACTTTTAGTAAAGATATCCGCAATCTGATAAGTGGTAGGAATGTACCGAACTTCAACATCACCTTTCTCAACTCGTTCTCGCACAAGTGAACATCAATTTCGATATGTTTACTGCGAGAATGAAATATAGGGTTCTCAGCCATACTTTTGGTTGCCAAATTGTCACTCCAAACAACCGATGTAGTAGTACATGAATAGCCCAACTCAACAAATAAAGACCGCACCCATAGCAGTTCTGTAACACCTAAAGCAACAGCTCGGTATTCAGCTTCTCCAACTGACCTGACCACCACTGATTGCTTCTTTGATCCCCACACAATTAAGTTTTATCCAAGAAATATACACTAAACGCATTGGTAGACTTTTTAGTATCCTTGCAGCCAGCATGGTCTACATCAGTATACACTGTTAGAGCCAAATTATCCAATGAAGAAGAAAACCACAAGCCCAATCCAATAGTCCCTTTGATATATCTAAGAAGTCTCTTGCAGGCAGTCCAGTGCTGCATTTTTGGAGCAGACAAATACTGGCTTAATTTGTTAACAGCAAATGAAATATCAAGGCGTGTATATGTCAAATATTGCAAAGATCCAATTAGAGTCCTATACAAAGATGGATTAGGAAAAACATCACCCTCATCAGTCAAAGAAAGGCTAGAAACCATGGGTGTTTCACAGGGTTTATAGTCTTACATGTGAGCTTTCTTCAGCACATCTAAAACATATTTAGATTGAGACAAATACAAGCCACTGGTATCTCGATATGCCTCAAACCCAAGAAAGTAATTGACAGAACCAAGAGTCTTTAAGGCAAAATGAGTCTCTAAATCAGCAATACAAGACTTAAGAGCTGCATTATTAGAACCAGCAATCAAAATATCATCAACATAGACCAGAATGAACAAAACATATGCTGATGTGCACTTAATAAACAGAGAGGCATCAGAAATTCCCTAGAAAAACCCCAGCTCTGTAAAGCCATCCTCAATTTATTGTACCAAGCCCTTGGTGCTTGTTTAAGACCATACAAGGACTTCTTTAATTGACAAACATGTGAGGGAAACTTAGAGCTAACATAACCTTCTGGCTAAGCCATAAGCACAGCTTCTTGCAAATCACCATTTAAGAAGGCATTATGGACATCTATTTGCTGGACATCCCAACCAAAGGCAGCTGCTAGAGAAAACAAGACCTGAATTGTAGCAACTTTTATCACATGACTTAAAGTCTCACCATAGTCCACTCTAGGGTTTTAAGAAAACCCTTTGCAACTAATCTAACCTTGTATTTAAGAACTGAACCATCAGCCTTGTATTTTATCCGAAACACCCACTTACATCCAATCAAATTCATATCCTTAGAAAATGGGACAAGAACCCAAGTGTGATTGCGATGTAAAGTAGAAAATTCGTCTTCCATAGCTTGAACCCATCGTGGGTCTAAAAGAGCCTCATAAACAGAATCAAGTTCAAATTCTAGAGTACTAACTAAAGCATGAGGTGAGAAAGAAGCAGTTCGAGCTTTGGACCGAGTGACCATGGGATGAATAGAAGGTAGTAGTTACAACTGGCAGTGAGGAAGAAGAAGTAGAAGATGCTGATGGATTTGGGCAGAGTTGAGGTGCAGAAGAAGAGGAAGATGAAATTTGAGCAAGATTAGGAGAAGAATTTTGAGGCAGTGCTACTTCAGGAGACGAAGAAGAAAATGAATAAGGAAAGAAATCAGAAGGAGACACTGTGGATGATCCACTAGATTGATAGTTATTAGAAAAGGAATTTGTCATAGAAGAAGAAGATTGGGAAAATAAAGCTGGATAAGGAAACTCAAGAGAATTGAATTGAACATGACGGGAAACATAAACCCTTCCTGATAGATGCAAACACTTATAACTCGAGTGAGTGTGACTATATCCAATGAAAATACATTTGGAAGTATGAAAGTCAAACTTGTGCTTGTTGTAGGGTCTAAGGTAAGGAAAACAAGCACAACCAAAAGGTTGTAGCAAGAAATAGTTTGGTGGTTAGTGATACAGTAGTTCAAATGGGGTGAGAGACTTAAGAGAAGAAGCAGGTAAGATGTTTATGATATGAACTATAGTGAGAAAAGCTTCTACCCAAAATTTTAATGGCATATAAGCATGAGCTAATAAAGTAAGCCCCATTTCAGCAATGTGTCTATGTTTTCTTTCAACCACACCATTTTGTTAGTGTGTATATGAACAAGAAAATCTAGGTTGAATGCCTTGACTTTGAAGATAAGGTAAGAAGGCTTTAAATTCACTCTCATTATCAGTTTGTAAAGCCCTAAGTTTGGAGTTATATTGCAGTTCAACAAACTTGTGAAATGTTGCAAAAGTAGATAGGGCATCAGATTTTAATTTCAAATGATATAGCCATGAGTATCTAGTATAAGCATCCACAAAAACAATGTAATATCGAAAACCTTATGTGGACAAAACAAGAGAAGGCCCCCACAAATCAAAGTAAACCAATTCTAACGGTGTTGTAGCTTTGATTTCACAATCAGAAAAAGGTAGTTGATGTAGTTTACCAAGCTTACATGAGTCACAAAAGGAGAGATCAAATTTGGAAAAAGGAACATGAACTTTGTTCAACACTGTTTGTAAGACATTTGATGATGGATGCCCAAGTTTAGCATGCCATTGTAAACTAGCATTGTTACATTGAGCTATTCTAGCATTAGAAGACTGCTCATGACCAAATGAGCTATGTTTATTACAACAAGAATCAACTCAACTGTTTAAAAACAAATGAAAATTCGAAGAGTTTGAGACATTGAACTGGACTGGAATACTGGAACCAACATGAGCAAATGCTGGTGACAGTCGATAGAGTCCATCTTTAAGTCCTCCTTGAAATAACACTTTCCCGGAAACCTTGTCCTTAATCAAACAAGAAGTAGCATGAAATTCAGCAACAACATTATGATCACGATTAAGTTGTGATACACTAATTAGATTCTTTTTCATATTAGGAACATGCAAAACATTAGGCAAACAGAGAATAGAAGCAGGTTGCTGATGAGTATATAAATTGTTGTAACCAACATGTGAGATAGGTAGGGTCTTACCATTTCCTATGGCCACTTTTATCATCTCCAGTATAAGGAGTGTAGATGGAAAGATTACCAAGGTTAGATGTTATATGGTTTGTTGCATCAGAATGAATAAACCATGCAAGATCTGCAATAGAAGCTGAGGATTGAGACAAATTATCAGGTTGAGGAGGTAAGTTGCAATAGTAGGCACTTGGAAAAACATTTGGAATGGGTGATGGAAAATTGCTATAGCTAGCACCTGGAACCGATCCTAAACTATTCATGTAGGCTCCATTAGAACCATTAAAGGTAGCCATATATCACCATTATTAAATTGATCAAAACTTGAATTAGTGATTCTCTGGAAATTGCGGTCAAATCTATAATAACATTTGTCAACAAAGTGTTTTGGTTTGCCACAAAGCTGACAATAGATTCTTCTATTAGAAAATCTACCTCGTCCTCTTCCTCCTCTATTAGTAAAACTTCCTCCTCTAGTCATGTAACCTCCTCTATTAGCAATAAACTCACCTGATCCAGTTCTTGTCGACTGTGCCATATTAATTGTCATACCAGAGGACTTTTGTAACTCTGAATCAAAAATAGGAGCAACCAATGGCAAATTCTTAGACAACAGCCTTTGTTCATGCATTAATAGCAAATATTGCACCTTTTCTATATTTATCTCATCCATCTGATATGTTATCAAACTGACAACCGTTTCATAGTCATGATCAAGTCCGTTTATAATAGCAAGAAGTAATTCCTTATCATCTAGAGGTTCTTCGATTACTGCTAACGAGTGACCTATAGTCTTAATTTATAGGACATAGTCATTTACTGACAACGCACCTTTCTTCGGTGACCTTAGTTGTTGTTTTAAATGGAATGACTTAGCAATTGTTTGGCGCGAGTAAATATTTTCTAAAGAATTCCATACCTCAATAGATGATTCCGAATGGATCACCTGTGCAAGGACTTCTTGATCAATTGTGGAAAACAGTCATCCAAGCAACAGTTGATCGGATTGCATCCAAGGTAGATAGTCTGGATTGATCACATCAGCAGCTGCATCATCAGCTGACGCTGTATTTGAATTTGACAGATACTTCAATGGCTGTGATGCCTTATTAACGAACGGCACGAGATCAAATGCACAAAGAGTTGCAAGGATCTGTGCTTTCCAAAAAATATAATTGCTCGAATCAAGTTTAATCGAAATAAAACTAAACGCCTTAGCCACCGCAGAAAAATCAAATTGCAAGGCTATTGATGAGGAGGAATTACGAGGAGATGAGGAGGAATTTGAATTGCAGGCCATTGGCTCTAATACCATGTGATGAAATTCTAGGGCACAAAAGATCTAAAAGACGAGAGAAGAAAAGAAAGTCTCTCGGTAACTTTGTATTATCCAGAGAATCAAAAACTTACAATAAAATAAGAGGCATAGCTATTTATAGATACAGCTAGCACTCTTGAATAAAGGACAACGCCTAAACACTTTTAAGTCACCAAATAACAACACAAACGGTAAAACAGTAGGAACAGATTAAAACATACAGCAAGAACAACAATACAACATATTTATACGTCCACACTTTTTGTAGAACCTAAGTCACTGCCACCTAAGAGGCCTTTGGACCATTCCATACCCCTCTAACAAAATGTTGAACCAATAATGCAGGGGCAAATGGGGTTAACAGTAAGCACACCCCAGGGAATGCAAGACCAGGCATGTCATTTGGATTCCCTTAATAAATTGTTGGTGGATTACAAGGATCATTTTATGGAACCCCAAACCTTACCCCCTACCCGAATGTTCGACCATAATATCAACCTCAAACCAGATGCTGAACCAGTCAACATTAGAGCATACTATTATCCTCTCAACCAAAAGAACGAAATTGAGAAAATGGTCAGAACCATGCTTGAACAATCCCTCATTAGACCTAGCCAAAGTCCATTCGTTTCTCCCATCTTTTTAGTCAAAAAAATGGCGATTTTGTGTCGATTACTAACAACTAAATGTCATCACCATTAAGGAAAAATTTCCCATACCCTTGGTGGAGGACCTATTAGATGAACTTAACCATGACAAATTCTTTTCTAAGCTAGACCTAAGGGCGGGATGATATCATCAAATTAGGAAGAAAACTGAAGATATACCTAAAACCATCTTCAAAACCCACCATGGGCACTTTGAATTCTTAGTGATGCCCTTCGGGCTCACCAATGCCCCGGTCACCTTTCAATCCCTCATGAACAGAATTTTTGAGCCTTATCTTCGCAAATTCATATTAATATTCTTTGATGATATACTCGTTTACAACCCTACATTCGATCAACACCTATCCCACCTTAAGCTTACCCTTGAAATCCTAAGAAACTACCAGCTTTTTATTAAAGAGTCCAAATGTGCTTTTGCCCAAAGGCAGGTGGAGTACCTATGGCACATTATATCAGATGGTAAGGTAAGTACTGATCCAAAGAAGGTGGAGGCAATGGTGTCCTGGCCGAGGCCCACAACAGTGAAGGCCTTGAGGGGATTCCTAGGGCTAACAGGGTATTATCGCAAGTTTGTGCAAAATTATGGAGTTATCAACAAACCTTTGACTAATTTGCTAAAGAAGGGAGGTTTCAATTGGGGACCGGAAGCAGAGGTAGCCTTCGAGAACCTTAAGGGTGCCATGAGCAGAGTACCAATGTTGGGGCTCCTAGATTTTGATAAGCCCTTCATTCTAGAAATTGATGCTAGTGGAACCGGGGTAGGGGCAGTGCTAGTTCAAGAGGGGAGACCGCTAGCCTTCTTGAGCCAAGTATTGAGTCCAAAACACTAACGACTCAGCATCTACGAAAAGGAACTCTTGGTTGTACTTATGGCTGTAGATCGTTGGAGACACTACTTGGAGGGAAATAGGTTCATCATAAAGACGGACCACGAGAGCTTAAAGTTTCTATTACAATAGAAACACTAGACACAGCTGCAAAGGAAAGGGATGACCAAGTTGATGAGTCTGGATTACAAGATTCAATACAGGAAGGGAAAGGAAAATAAGGTAGCCGATGCACAGTCCAGATGTCACGAGGAGGGAGATTTATCAGCTATGACCATCATGGTACCCGAGTAGCATCAAGAAGTTATTGACAGTTATGAAGGAGACAACAAGATTAAGACAGTGTTGGAAAAGCTGACGATGGGAGCTTAGGAGACGAGAGGCTATACACTGAATCAAGGGTTGCTGAGATTTCGTGGGAGGATTGTAATTAGGGAGAATTCAAGGATTAAGGAAAGGATTTTTCAAGCCTTGCATGAGGCCCTATTAGGAGGGCATTCGGGAGAGCAAAATACTTATCTTCAGGTTAAACAAGTGTTCCAATGGCCAAAAATGAAGGCAGAGATTAAAGAGCTAGTCCGAAAGTGCGACACATGTAGGAGATGTAAGTCGGAGACAATGGCCTACCCTGGGTTACTACCTAGGTAGCACGGAAATGCGTTCGAGATGTCGTTTCGACGTTTTCGAACCGTTTCCCGTTTCGGAGACGACCAAAACGCCCAGAAACGAATTTTGGGGCATTTCAGTAAATTGCGAAACATATGGGGGTCGTTTCGCAATTTACTTAAACTTGTTGGAAACGCGTTTCAGCTAGAAACGCATTTTCAATTCCAACGACCAACAGTCTCGCATTCTGGAGGCGAAAAGCCAACTACCCGACGCCCACCCACATCGCACACGCGTTTCAGCTAGAAACGCGTTTTAGCTAGAAATGCATTTCCAATTCTAGCGATCAGCAGCCTCGCATTCTGGAGGCGAAAAACCACCTGCCCGGCACCCACCCACGTCGCACACTGCCCAATGCCCATTTTCCTTCTCCTTCTTCCTCTTCTTCTTCTTCTTCTTCTGCCCGGCACCCGCCCACGTCGCACACTGCCCAATGCCCATTTTCCTTATCCTCCTTCTTCTTCTCCTCCTTCTTCATTTTTCTGGTTGTTTCTCTACCACTGTCACTCACGCACATTGGTTAAGTTGCTGCTCCTGGTGCTAGCCTTGCCGCCGTTCGCCGTTGCAGAGTGGTTGCTGCTCCATTTTCAGTTAATCTCTCGATGTCGACCCCAAGATGAATCTGTATCGCCATCACTCCCGAGTGGTTGCGTTCATTAATCTCGTTGCAGAATGAACTCGATGTCAGCCATCAGTACTATGTTCTGTGTCGACCCCGAAGTCTCGTTGTCGCTCGCTCCTTCTCAAGTCGGTGCCGGTCTCTCTCTCTCTCTCTATCTCTCTTTCTCTCTCTCTCTCTCTCTCTATATATATATATATATATTCATTACTGTTTGTGTTTGGATTTGGATTTGTATTTGTATGTGTTCTGTGTGTGTTTGGATTTGGATTTTGATGGCTGAATTATGTTATTGTATTAAGAACTTGGACAGATGTATCAATGTGCTTGGCGTTTATATGTATTAGAGGACTAGCTTATGTTATTATATGAACTAATGGGAAACAGAATTCAGGGACTAGTATTGAATTCTTTTTACGGTTTTGCTACTTATTTTTAATTTGCTGTAGATGTTGATCTTGGCCTCATGAATGGTAAAGCTCAAACGGGAGCTTTTCTGGAGGCTTGAATTCAACACATTTCAAGTGGTAATCAGAATAAAAATTCTGTTTGGCCTAACTGATGTCTAGTGAGGACAAATCCCATATACTGAGAGCTTTTAGGTTTGATTTTGTTATATAAATTTACTATTTGTTTTTAATTACTAAGTTGTGTAAGGATAAAAGAACTTTAAAAATATTATTGATGATTGTTTGAATGCATTGTGAAATTTATGTTTATATTTGTTTGAATGTATTATTGAACTTATGTTTATTGTTTACGTTTATTTGTATTATATTTGAATTATTTTGTATAATTTTTATATTAAAATTTATATTTATAAAAAATCTCTTATATTTTTAAAATTTACAGTTTATCCCGCGTTTCTATTTCCTACCTTTTTGAAAAAATGTCGTTTCAGCGTTTCCGTTTCGTTTCGAAAACGTATCGTTTTCCGTTTTCGTGCTACTTAGGTTACTACAACCTCTGCCCATCCCAGATCAGGCTTGGTCTAGTGTCTCGATGGACTCTGTGGAAGGACTTCCTCGATCCGAAGGTAAGGACAGCATCCTGGTTATGGTAGACCGGTTGACTAAATTTGCCCCTTTCATAGGGCTGACTCATCCCTACACAGCTCAAGATGTAGCTAGGATTTTCTTAGACCGGGTGATTAAATTGCACGGGGCTCCTAAGACTATAATCTCTTATAGGGACAAGATTTTTACCAGCTTGATGTGGCAGGAGCTGATGAAGTCCCTAGAAACAAAACTAAATTTGTCCACTGCATATCACCATCAGTCTGACAGGCAAACCAAGAGGGTGAACCAGAGCCTTAAAACATACTTGAGATGTGTTTGCTGGATGTAACCTAAGGAATGGCATAGGTGGTTGTCCCTAGCTCAATGATGGTATAATACCATCCACCATTCGTCGATTAAGATGTCCCCTTTTGAGGCCTTATTCGGATATAAACCACCTATTCTACCGACAGTAGGAGGAGGCTCTAATGTGGCTTCAGTTGAGGAGTACTTACAACGGAAGAGGAAGATAACACAACAGTTGAAGCAAGAGCTAGCCTCGGCCCAAAATCGTATGAAGTAGAATGTTGACCGAAGGAGGAGCGAGAGGGAGTTCGATGAAGGGGATGAAGTGTATCTAGAGTTGAGGTATAACCACTTAAAGTAAATTTCTCGAGGAGGGGTCACTAAGCTTAGCCCCAAATATTATGGACCGTTCCCTATTGAGGCCAAGATAGGGAAGGTGGCCTATTGGTTGAAGCTTCCCCCAGGGTCACAAATTCACCCTGTTTTCCATGTTTCACTCCTGAAGAAGTCGGTGGGGGCTCAACCAACGAGTTCGATATTACCAGCTCTTCCCAAAGAAATCAGTGTAAGAACTTAACCAAAGGTTGTTATTGACAGGCAGGTAGTGTATAAACATGGAGCTCCACTCATCCAAGTACAGGTCAAATGGCGAGGCAACACTTCGGAAGATAGCACATGGGAACACCTTCCGGAATTCCTCAAGCAATTCCCATGAGCTACCAGCCTCCTCAGCATTTCTTAAGGACAAGAAATGGCTAACGGAGGGGGAGTTGTCACGAAATGATCCGATTACTAGCACCCATTTCCATTCCATTTTTAAATTCTGCATTTATCTTATTTTTGTAGTAGTTTGTAGGCTAAGCACTGCCATTTTGTTATTTTTGTATTAGCCGAATTTGAGTGAGAATCGACTAGGTGTAAGGGAGGCAAAGGGAATATAGTTTGTTAGAATTGTACCGGGTGTGGGCCCACCTTTGACAGGAGAATATCTCCTCCAAACGGCCCATATATATCTGCTCCCCTCCACAATGAGGGGGCATGAATGAAAAATATCGAATTCTGTTTTCCTTCTACTTTTTCTGTTCTCTCTCTCTAATTCACTTTCTCTAATTTCTCTATTCTATCCTCTGAATTGCTCCTCAATTCCTACCGGAATAGGAGTAATTCCTATCACAAGAGTGAGGTCGTGACTGTATATCATCTACAAGCAAGGAGCTCCTCTCACCCAAGTGTTTGGTCAAATGGTCCTCCCTCCACTCGACAACAACACTTGAGAGTATTTGCCCGATCTCCTCAAGCAGTTTCCCAGCACTGCCATTTTACTGAACATTTCTTGAGGACAAGAAATAGCGAGGGGGGGGGGGGTGATTAGCATAGCTGATGGGTGTTGTACCTAGCTATAGCATTACAAGTGTACTCGGAGATTGGTAACCATTTTTAGTGCCAATCTTTTGCTGAGGATCAGTATAAAAAGGACTGACACAGCCATTTCAAATCATTGAATACATTAAAGTGATCTGATTTCCCACCTCCTATTTTCTCTCTCTCTCTCTCTCTCTCTCTCTCTCTCTCTCCCCCCCCCTCAATTCTCAAATTCTCTACCCTCTCCGTCTCACTTCCCAGCCAAATTCTCCTCAAATAGTTGAGAATTCTGTGTCAAATCTAGGATCTGACAAAATGTTTGATATGTTGTTGTTGTGTTGTTTCGGTTAATGGCATTACAGAAATTACAGCCATGATTAGAGATTGTTGGAATACTAGAATTCATGCAACCAACTCCACCTAGTCTGATTAAGTATGGGGATTGTTATTTTACTGCGTTGTTTTGGTTAGCTTAGAAAAATAATTTTTTCAGACATTTTCAAAAGAATAAAAATTAAAAATGCGTGAAATTGTTTGGAAACAAAAAATGAAATCTACATAAATATTAATTCAGCTCCAAAAAACAACCTAGAAAGTGAGAACAAATGGTTACAGAATGGGGTCACATGTTTAAGCTAGTTGTTTAATTGGTCAAGCACCTTCTATTGCATTTTACAGTTGCCCAAGACACCAGCAACCTTATATTAGTACTATTTTTCTCCTATACAAGTGTATAAAAGAAAGGACAATAGAAAAATCTGTTAGACTATTTTGCATGGAGACCATTAACCAAAAGAACTACAAACACAAATAAGAGGGTTGTCCTCTCTTACTTTTATTTTAATTTTTGGTGCACAAGCACTCATGACTCAATTTTGACTAACCTTTGTTTAAGTTCATGCTTGATCAATGAGGAGCTTGAGCTGAGCACAGATTACTGTGGTTTTATTGTGTTAAAGACTTATGTTGTGTAACAAGAACATAAAAGCTTCTCATGGTGCAGACAGCTTGATTCATAGTGTTAGAAGAATGATTCCGGTCTCGTTCTTTTAGTTGAGAGAGGACTCCCCTCTATCAATTCTTTTGTTCATCTCTTATATTCACTTATATAAATTGATAATTTCTATTCTAGTTCACAAGGTTTGCCCCTTTCCTAAAAGTTTTGATATGATATGAGCTACTACTTATTAAAAGACCTAAGAAGAAAATTAAAAAAAATTTACTTGCTTAGTTGTGGAATAACACTCACAAAGAGGTAAGAATTGTAGTTGTAAAATGGGGAAAAAAAAATCCTAATGAGAAACTTTTCAGATTAAAAAAAAAAACCTTAAATGTCTTGCATTGGCTTTCTTCGCCTTTCATCTCTTCCTCAATTTTAAATCTTATTGAACTTACTAATATGTATGATATAATTTTTTTTATTCACAATTTTATTCATATAATGAAGTAGATGACTTTCTAGATATTCCTGATATTTTAAAAGCAAGCTATTTCCTCAGAATATTTCTTAGTGTTTCATTGGGTTTTAGCGTGTTTGGAAGAAACATCAGGATTTCCATTTTCCAATAAAGTTTGGGATCATTTTCTTAGAAAACAAATGTGTTTCAAATATTTCCATGGAAATGAAACAAAACTTTTCTCATCCATAACCATGGTTGTCAAAGGTGAGCCTAGGCTCAAGGCTCAGTTGAGGGCACCTCACTCTATGAGGCACTCACACCTAGGCACTCACCTTTTGCTCCTATGTATTTTTTTTTTAACTTTTTGGTGGATTTGTTAGAATCTAACCAATAATAACCATAAAAATTAAAAGAAATTTGAGAAAACAATAAAACACCTCATTATTCAATTAAAATAGCGTTGGTTATTTGTTATTTATGATTTTATAAGTTTGCATTTACCTCTTTATATGAATATATTGAAAATAATGATGTCAAGTATTTTTATAAAGATTTTTTAAATGTGCACCTTGCATCCAAAAAGCTCATGCCTGCGCCTTGTGCTTCACACGCAAGCTCCAAGCACTCTTGTGACTCAATGCGCCTTGAGCCTTTGACAACTATGACCACAACTAGCAATATACTTTATATGCATCTCAACAATTCAAGTTCGCGTTTCAGATGAAGTTTTAACTGGCTCCTTTTAACACCAGTAGAGGCCACATATGAATTTAGGAGCTAAATCTGTCTTTAAGTTCTAACAAATGAACAAATAAAAGGAATATTTTTTTTTTTTTTTTTGGGGGGGGGGGGTGAGGGTGCGCCTCAGTTTGCATTGGCATCTTTCTACCTCTAGTGTCTTGCATCAAGTGATAACGACATAACAATGTTCAAAAGAAAATGGTTGCAGAATAGGAGCTTGTGAATTTTGTTAGGACCATATGGGAACAAAATAGATAAATACATGAATAGTAAGCCATGTTTCATCTCTTTTGAAGTGATATTACAATGAGAACAATAAAAGAAAACAAAATTAGAACATGGTAACAAATTCAATGTTGCTTAAGTACATAATTTAGTTTCTTTCCTTAGATTTTTAAATAATATGGCACTGACATGGCAGATAACTGATAGGATACTGATAATAGTCTAGCTTGAATTACTTGTATTACTGATAATCGAAAGGAATTACAAGGCTGAAATTAACAAAATGAAAGAAAATTGGACATTCGAGAGGTCCACGCTCTCCCTCTATATTCACCAAAACATTCCCCCCTTCTACTCCATTTACTTCTCTATTTATAGAAATCTGTTTCCCTCACATGAAATCTCTTCTCTCTTCCCATTCTACCCCTTAACTGAATTTGTTGTCTGCACATGCACCAATTGGCCCTCTCCCATTTCAATATCCCTATTCTGCCCTTATTTCTTAGGTCTTTGGGCAGCGGAATGTTATGGGCTACCTATCAATAATGAGTGCAGTTCAAAAACTGTAATTATATAACTGAAACTAATGCATTGATATCAAAGAAAAACCTTGTTTTATGAATATTTGTTAAATAGGGAATGGCAGCAAGTATCTATGTACCCTATATGAAAGACATAGAAAATAAAGGACTATATAAATTAAAAAAAATCTCATGTGCACGCTTTAGGGTCATGTTCATAGTTCACACAACAAAAGAACACAAGGGGCAACACATTTCTATCATTGTATAATCACCAATATAGATTTTCAAAATAGTATCTATGCACAGACAGTACTAAGAGCAGTGCATCTGATGGACAAGATAACAACTATCATTATCTGTGGAGTTTAAATCTTACCTATATGGAAGGCCCTTGGACATCCATCACAAAGCAACAGATCCCCACCATCAGAACATATGCTGCATAGATCATCATTCTCTTTGGAAGGATGCTTGCGACCTTTCAACAGAGATACTGCATATTCATGGAGAGACACCCCATTTGAAGTGTAAATATATCCATAACTGTGAAATAACACAGACAACATTTAGAAGGGAGGACAAAGAACTACCAGGTTGAATCAGGAAGCTGCCAAAAAAATTTATGACAGGAAAGAAATGACTCACGGCTTTTTTCGTGAGGCCCAACCAGCATGAGCTTCAAATTGTGATGGGCTGACCTGCTCATTTGTGGTAATGAACATCAATACATCTCATTTAATAGCCAGAAGGCTCTATGGGTAGAAAGAAAAATACCTCAGAATTGCAGCAAAGACAAAATATTCCCATGCCTTTCTTATAACCCGCAAGCAACTTCTGTTAATGAGAATTTACTTCAGATGATCAAAATTATGAAACAGGTACAGCATGTATAATAGCTATATTTATTTAATCTTTGGTAGGTAATTGATACTAGCAATGACAATGACCTGCCCACGAGAATAATAACCAACTTCAGTTCCATCTGGTAATCCACCATGCTCAAAAACCAGCTTATGCATTTGCTGATCTCTATAAAATGGATCACAACAGCAATGGAAATTGTGCCAAATAGTAAGTTGCGAGAACAATGAAGCTGAAAGAATGCTAGCTGAAATGGGACCATACAGAGTAATATACAGACTTTTTGGTTATCTTCCATTTGCTCTTTTGCAAGGAGACACATTGAGAAGCATTTTTGAAAGACTTCGGAATCAAAAAGGCTTTTGATGACCTGGTAGTTCCAGTTAAAAGCATTCAAAGACAAGACACTGACTAGATATAGTCACCCAAATTAAAATTGTATAAAGCAAATACTCACTTTTTTGTAACAGAGGGCTGTATCTTATTTTCCAATGAGATACACGCTGAAGCAATTGTGAGTGATTTTCGAGCTGAAACTGGTTTTGACAACCTGAAATAGTGCAGATAAAACCTATTAGAAGAAATTAGGATTTCAATACCACCTTACTTTATACCCATTGAAGATGAAGGAAATGTAAAAGTCAAATATTACATTTTGATGAAATGCATACTGAAACATTTGAGAGGGACTTTGAAGAGAAAGGGGTTCTTGAGGAAGTGAAATAATAAAAGCAGTGTATTATTGAACGGAAATACAGTATCTGGGTACAGTTCCATATTGTTAGCAGTATATAATAAGAAATCACAATAAATGAATAATAACAACAACATATCAAGTCCTGATACCCACTAAGAAGATCAGCTGCACAAGACCACAAATATGTTCCATCTTTGATCATCCACAATCCTTGCTCAAATGCAGATAGAAATTTTCTTCTTTTAAACCAAATTATCTCCATCTCAAACCGATAGTTATAGTCTTGGTATAGCTATTCTAGGAAGTGCCACAGTTATCCAATCTCACAGTAAGTGGTCTTTCAGTAGTTTTGCATTTCCTCAAAATCAGTAGTTTAGCATTTCCTCAAAACCCTAAACCCATTGTTTCACTTATGAAAAAGTTGACCTCTTTTTTTTTTTTCCATTCCCTATAAATTCTCAATTTCTGATTATATCGAGACCTGATATGGTCATGAATAGCATAACATTCATCAACTTTGACAATTGGATAGGGCATCCTACAGAAACATCACAATTCCTCCATCAATAATGATATTATATAGATGGACAAATGACAACAGTATAGTTCTATGCAGGACAATGATACGGTGCTTGATATGACTTTCCCAAGATGAAGGGCATTGACACCATTTTATTTCATCCAAATCAACCAAAATGGTTCCAAGTGAACTGACCCATTATCTGTTAAAGGTTAGCTGACAATAATTCTCTTTTTCACATTTTATCCAAGTATGGAGTTTTAGACACTGATCCCCATCAATGGTCTTCTCTCCACCCTTCTTTCAGAAGAAAGCAACCTACCAGCAATATTAAGAACTTTTTTTCTGCACCAAAAGCCATGATGGAGCTCTTAAATACTTCAGCTTTCTCACTTGGATTGTTATCATAAATCCAACGTATTTTAGTATTTAAACTGTAGCAGATCAGTCAAGCTTTTGGTTCAAGTCACTTCAAATTTTCATTTTTTGGCTTACAAAACATTCTTTTACCCATCAGGAACACTTTTTTTATTCTAAGTTGTATCCTCTTCTACCTGATTTGAGGACCATCCCCATTCAGAGAATGGCACACCACATCCATGCCCTTTTATCCATGATTTAAAGGAGTAAATTAATTTTATGGAAAAAATATAAATCCATTAGAATGAGAGACTCTCACCAGTTTTCAAATTTCAGTGAAGTTCTTTATTTATTTTGGAAATATAAACTTATTCCTTAAAGCTCATGCATTAAAGAGCATTAAAATAATCATAAAAAGAGTATTAAAAGAACATTAAAACAGTAGAGAATTTAGTTCTTGAATAATATAAAATCAAATAATAAAGCATGATATAAAACAAAGGATGCAATTTAATTTGGTACTCTTGTCTTCTGTAGATGTTAAGCGCCTCTAGTAAAGCAAAGGATGCAATGATGAGGATCGTTTTTGACTTGAACTTCCTGTTACCCGCCCAGCAACCCCCCAAACATTAAAAAAAAAAAAAACACACACACACACACAATGTATTCACCAAATAAGTCCAAGGGACACAACCTCATCCTGCTACACACCAGAGTAGTCAAAGGTGAGTGCCTCGCTCGACTAGACACTTGGGCATCTCAAGGTGCCATGGATGAGGCTTATCTACCTAGGCGAGAAAGGTGGCTTCAATCTTGTGACACCTAGGCAAGCACACCTCTGATGAGGGAAAAAGCATTGAAGGCACTTGATTGGGCATTAGAAAAAAGCAAAAGAAGAGTCAATACTAAGCCAAAAACACAGAGGAAAATAGAAGCAAGATAGGAAAGAAAGGAGAAACTTCACCATCTAGTGGTTGCTACTGTTCATGTGATCACCATAAGTTGCTTTCTCAATTTCTTCCCTCTTCTATCTTCTTTTGTAGTTGGAGGTCATCATAACATAGACCACAGGCAGGTGAGTTGGAGAGAAGTCACCGAGGGTCAAATAGAGCTCTCACAAGCTGAGGGGTTTTGGCATGTGAGTCACTTGCCAACGAACCCATAGCAAGTGATGGCACATGGTTAACCTGCTCTCTGCAAGCAGGGTAACTGTTGGTAGGTGATCCCTCTCTCTTCTTCTCCCTCTGGTTTGATGTTCAATGCTTAGTGATGTGATTGGCACCCAATCTATTTATTCTTGTAATAATTTGGTTTCATTGTTCTTAATTATGCTTAATGCAGTTTCATTTAATTGATACAAAATAACACCAAGTCTTTTCAATCCTTTCTGTTCACAACCTGATTGTTTTTCCTTATTTCATCTGAAGCTAATCATGTTAGGTTCAGTGGCCACAGGAACTCATACCAAGTTATCCCTTTAAAAAAGAAAAAGAAAGGGTAGTAGGGAAACAACTAGAGCTAATGACACTGCTTGAAGTTGATAAGAATCTAACCCCAACTCCACAAGATGCAAGTGCATCTAAAACCCCAAGAATATGGACCCTGGGAAAAGAATTGAACTCATATTGCAAGTGATGAAAGAACGCATTAGGAGTACACTCCAGGGTCTAGACCACTAGGCCAAACACTTTGGTGGTAATTCCGGTCCAGCACTGAAGATCTAACCACATGCCAATGAACCCACAGCACATGATGTCAAGCATTAACCTTCTAGATTGTTGCTCTTCACCTGTAGGCTCACCAGTGGTAGGCAATCCCTCTGATACACATCCCTCTCTCTTTCTCCATCTGGTCTAGCATTTGTGTGCTCAGTGACGCAGCTGACACCAAATCCCTATGTTTCTTCTCTAGAAGTATAGTGTGCTGTTTTCTTTAATGTTATAATTGGGCTATTAATGGTTATTATGCAATTAGTTTACTTTCTGTTCATTCTCTCTTAGTTTTATAATTTATTATACTTTTTATCTTTCTAGTATTGCTACCATGACATCTATTATAACAAATGGCGTTTCAATACATTTCCTTAACTGGAAGTGAGAAAAAAGATCTAACCGGGAAATATTTTTTTTGCAAGATCCCAAATATTTTTGAAAATCATCCATTTTTTGCAAGATCAAAAAGTTAACTGTTTGAACATCATAAAAGATTTTATATTTGACAGTATTTCAAATGTTTTCACACATTATTTCGTTATTCTTTTTATATTAAATATTTTTATTAACTTTTTTTTTTTATCAAATTAGTGCCTTGCTTCACTCCTCAAGCAATATAATGTCATAGCGCCTTAAGGAAATCTTGACTGCTTTTTTTTTTTTTTTTGTCTGCGTGTTGGGGGGCGGTGTGGAACCCAAATACCATCTACTGCCTAGCATATAAGTGGGCAAAAACTGAAGAAACATAAACCATTCTGAAAAACTATGTAATCAGATCCAGACATGATAAATAAATCCTAGAAGAAGAATACCTAGCATTTGCATTGGTCGCATGAGTTGGGATACCAGCTTCTGAGTTCTTTAAACCAATGCATGATGGGCAAAGTTGCTTCAACTTTTCGGCAAATGTTGCGAGGAAGGACCCTTAAATCAACAAAAGAGTAACATAAAACTCACAGCCAAAGAATTTTTATCTAGGATATCTCTTTTTCTGCCACATCAGTTGCAATCAAATATATTAAGGAATAGAGATAAAAAAGAAAGAAAGAAAGATCACCTTGGCAATTTTGACAAATGATAGATTCCCTTTCAGGAAATGGACTAATGGTACTCTGAATTGTCTCTTCCAATACATCTAGAGGAGACATCCTGCACGCCTTCAACACCTGTAGAAGGTTTTTCCCATTCTCAAGGCGTATATAATATGGTGCACATCTGGTTTTTGATTTACAAGCATGGACCTCAAATTGACCAGGCTTAACAACCTACATGCAGGAGTACAACAAAGAACAAAATTCTTAATATATGTACTCAAGGAATAGCCTGGCAAACTGAAGGAAATGTATTGGAGTAAAGAAATATGAACTCACTCTGGAACCCTTGCATGTACGACAAAAACACAAAATTCCAGCACCCTTAATTATTCCTCGCAACTCCTACAATAAAAATGTTTTTTTTTTTTTTTCAGTCTGGAGTGGAAATATTGATTGCACATAATAACAAGAAACACTAGCGGGTATATAAAATGGAAACTGAATGTTCATATCATTACTTGAATGGAATTGGGAATACAGTGAAATCCAGTATCGAAGCTAGGACAACCAAATAAAACTGGAACTATCATAATTTAACTGGTCACAAGTAACAAATTTTCAAGAATGACCCCTTTCTTATTCTACATAATTGAGCTTATATGTATGAAGAAAAATGAATACAAGTAAGCCCTCATCCTCAGACTATCTATCCATCATGATATAAGGACCTTGAGAGAGAAATTCAAGCACAAGTTTAGTTGGATGTTAAATATTACATGTATATGTTTGAGTGAAAATATTGAAAACAACTATCAAGGGATAATAAGGACCTTGAAACCTGAAGAAAAATAAAATAGATCGGCAAGTCTACCGTTTTACCACGCTTGCAAGAAACAGAATAGCCTTCAAGCAAACCAGTTGCCAAAAGCTCCTTCACGGTGCTAGGTATCCTCGCCAAAGCTACTTTCTTTGACATCTTCAGTTCCAACTTGATTGCTGGAGTTGCCAAATCATTAACAGGGGAACTCTCATTCACCTCAACATTTAAAAGCATTTCATCCTCACCACCATGCCCCTCTTTAGAAGCAGCATCAACAGACACAAAGCAATCCAGTGGCCCAATGTTCGATCTTGACTCCAATACTGACCACTTAAATCCCTTTGGGACTTTAACCAACACATCATTACTTACACTGTTCTTGCTCTTGTGGACCACCATTGGTGCAACTTCAGAGCTTCCCTCATTAACAGTAGACTTCACATTGCCATGCCTCAGTTCTTCATTAAGCGAAGCCTCATCAGGCATAGTAGTTACCAAATTGGAACTAACCTTGTCAGGCATCACACTTTCTTGTCTTCCACTAGAATTCTCAATTTTAAACCTTCTGGATCTTGTATTCCAAGCCACAACATTACCATTTACATCATTATTCACATCCTTCAGTCTCACATCAACTGCCATTGGTGCAACGTCAGAGCTTCCCTTACTAACAGTAAGCTTTGTATCGCCCTGCTTCGGATCTTCCCTAATTGAAGCCTCAACAGATGTAGCAGTTACCAAATTGGAACTAGCCTTGTCAGCAGTAACACTTTCTAGCCTTCCGCTAGAATTCTCACTCTTCAATCTCCTGGATCTTGTAATCCAGGAAACAACATTACTCTTTACATCATGCATGCTCTCATTGACATCCATTGGATCAACTTCAGAGCTTCTCTTATTAATAGTAGGCTTCACATTGTCATGCCTCAGTTCTTCCTTAACTGGAGCCTCATCACACATAGCAGTTACGAAATTGGAACTAGACTTGGCGGGAATAACACTTTCTAGCCTTCCACTAGAATTCTCACTGTCAAACCTCCTGGATCTTGTAATTCGAGCGAAAACATTACTCTTTACATCATTACTCACATCATGCCTGCTCTCATTGACCGCCATTGGCGCAACTTCAGAGCTTCCCTCATTAATAGTAGGCTTTACATTGCCATGCCTTAGTTCTTCCTCAACTGAAGCCTCATCACACATAGCAGTTACCAAATTGGAACTAGGCTTGGCGGCAGTAAAACTTTCTAATCTTCCACTAGAATTCTCACTGTTAAACCTTCTGGATCTTGTAATACGAGCAACAAAATTACCTGTGCTACCCTTTACCTTCTTCCCTTGACCCTGATCAAGGGAACCATTGACCTCAAACTTCACCGGAGACAAGCAAACCTCACCGCTCGAAGAATCCCTGAACCTTTTCCTGCTTTTACTCCCGGAAACTCCGCCGGAACCACCAAACTGAGCCCCCAACGTCGCTGATCGGGTTCGACCTAGCGAACCCGCAAGCTGAGACTGAGACTCCAAGGCGAAAGCCAAGTCGCGCTTCATGGCCTCTACATGCACAATCGGACAAATGAACTGCAGAAAGAAGCAAGGACGACCCTAAATTCACAAAATTTCAAGACGATAACCAAAAACCCTAATCTACTTTGTGTGAGCATAGGTTTATACATGTGTAGAGAGAGAGAGAGAGAGAGAGAGAGAGCAAAAGAGTTACCTACGGAATGTGCAGAGGATTTGCGGAATGGAACGCCGGACGGAGCTCCGATGGCTTCAATGATTTGACCTAATGCGAATTTTGGGAGAAAGAAGAGCGATTAGTGTTCTTGGAGAAGCGGAAGAAGAGAGAAATGAGAAGACGACGGGTCCATTGGGAAGAATAGGAAAGCCAACTACAGTTACGACTATGGGGGAGAGAGAGAGAGACTGAATGGGGATGGGACACGTGGCAGCACCTGAATAAACAACTGTTTGCCAAGAGAAAGGGCAGTAAGAAAAACACATGTGCTCTAATTTTTATATTTAAATAATTAGACTTATCCCTCTTAAAATATAAAAATTACACTAATCTCGTTAAAAACAGAACAATATCATTTTTCCCCGTGTACATAAATTCTGGAAAAGGAAAATTGCATTTTGGTTACTCTTTTTAAAATAAATAAAAACAAAATTTTAATACAAAATAAGCCAATTATCTATATACTTTGATTATAGTTAGGACCCCATGACTTGTGCTAGTTGAGAAACAAGTGTCTTTTATTTAAATAATTCTCATATTTTTATAATTCTTAACTCTATCTTTTATGTTTTAAAATAATCAAAATCTTTTTTATTCTTTAAAATTAAAGTAAGATAATTAAAATAACATCCTTTATCTTTTACACTTATCTTCCACCAAAGCTTGATGAAACATTTTTATTAGTGATTGAAGTCACTCAAAAAGATCAAAATTAAATAATAACTCAAATCATATATCATCAATATTTTCTAATAAACAAAACAAATTACTTAAATAACTATCATATTATCCAAACTTATCTCTTCCATCTAAGTATAGGTGTTATTGTTAAGAGTTTTTTTTTGCATCGAGTTGAAATGCATACTACTTTTGTATTAACTTTTAAAACATTAAGTCTATGTTTTCTTTAATGTTTTCAAGTTATTTTTAGTTTTTAATTTTTAAAAATAATGAAAACGCGTTCTCTTTACTATTTTTAAAAATGCATATTTAAAAACAAACAAACAAAAAGTTATAAAGAAAACTCAAAATAATAAAAAGTTGTTTTAAATGTTTTCATTCAAAACAAACTATAAATTCAAAACACATTTATTTATTCATATTTTATTATTGTAATGGAAAAAAATATTACAAAATTCATTAACTTTAAAATGTATATTTTTTTAGTAATATATTACCATTAAATATTTATAATTTACTAAATAATCAAATTTATTAAATAAAATATTATTACAAAATTATTTTCAAAATTTCAAAGAGAACGTATTTTTTAATTTTTTATTTTAAAAAATAATTTTTCAAAATAATAAAGAAAACGAATTTTCAATTTTCTAAAAACAAACTATCAAAACAGAAAACTGTAAATATATTCAAAATTTAAAATTAAAAATTGAAAAGTAAAAAAACACAGCCTAACATTTTAAAAAATTTTAAATTATGTATTTAAAAAATCATTATAATTTTGATATAGCTAAAACCATTTACATTAAATTGTATAACACCATGTGCTTAAAATATTTACTATTTAATTATATACATACCATATTTTAAAGATTTTGTCATACACCAATTGGGGGTAATGTAATACTTCTATATAATATTATCTATATAAATATCTATTTATAACTATATGTATATATACTCCCATATGGACATTTACTTTAAGACACGAAGGCAACCTTGCTTGTAATTATCTCTTCTCAATTGTATGTGACTGCCAGACTATAAAGTAGCCTTAAGACAGATAAAGAGTAATCATAGTTAAATTAATAAATAATCCACATGTATGATAACTAAACCAATACCTATCATGTTAAAAACATATATTTTTAATCTTCAAAAGTCCTAACAAATAATACTTTATTGGGATTAGACCATCACCAATATATATGTACTAATTACTGCTTCTCTCATAGTCAACATATCCTATTATTGTTTTGCATTTATTAATTAATATGCTCCTTTAACTTAAATTTTAGAGTGATAAAATAGTTTATTTTAGAGTAATACACTTAACATCTTTGAAATTTCACGAAAAGGTAAAATATACCCTTAACTTTTCAAAAATAACAAAGGCCTTCCATACCATTAGTATATTTTATAAATTGACCATTTTGTCCTTAACATTTGAACTATCTCCCATCTTCTTTTTTGTCTTTCCATTTTCAATATTTACTTATAGAAAATATATTTTTTAATTACAAAGATATAACTATAAATTATAATGTAAAATATATTATTCTCTAAAATATAAATATAAATATAACTTAAACTATATATATTTACATAAAAATATAAACTATATATAAACATATTTTATAAATAAAAAATATAAACTAAATATATGTGTAGAGATTTGTGCGTGCACACACATAAAACTCTCTAATTGTGATCAACTAGTATCATTTTATGTGGGTGGAATGGCCTATTAGGGTTCTATCATAGTGGGGGAACCATTAGAGTTCCACCATAGTTGATTATTAAGGTTCAGCAATGGTTATAAGAATTATCTGTGTTAGAAAAAAAAAGAAAAAAAATTATTGACATAATCGCTAAAGAATGATGAGAAAAAGGAAATAAAGAAGTTTACTAGAAAAGATAAAGATGAGAAAGAGAATAGAGATATAGGAGATAGAAGTGGAGCTTTGGGCATTTTTTTAAATTTAAGAACTATTTTCTCATAGCATGCACAAGGGAAAGTTGATGGGAGGGGTTTAGGAATATTCCTATCATTTCCAATAATTTAAATATCTTGAAGGAGAAAAATTAATAAAGTCAAGGATATTCACATTGTTTTTAATAATTTAAAATACTTTTAGTCTTTTCATTAAAGCTTACAAGTGTCATGCGTAATTTATATTTAAGTTTATATTTCATTACAAGTATGTTTATATTTTTAAAATAGTTTAAAGATGTTCTAAAAGGATGGTGATGTTAATACTTCTATAAATATTATTCATACAATAAAGTACAATGAAAAGATAACTCTCTTTATTAACACATTAGATTAAAGTAAAAAGACAATAATATTATAAAATTAAGAGTATTTATATTCTTTTTATTCTATATTGATGTGTTAATAACACTTACAAATGTATTAATTAATATCCCCACCACTAAAAAAAGTTTAATTAACTATTGGCTGCAACTAGCTAGCACTGAGTTAATTGTGCATTTAAAATAAGAAAGAATAAATTACAAGTTTTTAGACATAAGAATAACTAGTATATATCATTTTTTAATATAAAAATGTGATGTTATAATCCATCAAACTTATGCTCCTAGCATATTTTTGTTAAGATTTACCCACATATATATAATAACATAAAAACATTATTCTTCTTCTTGATCAATTAAGCAGAAGAAAGTTACTGGAGTCGTTAACTGGCGATAATAGTGTATTGATTTATTTTTCATCTTAATTAACTCTAAATATTAATTAATTAGTAATACAATGAAAAAGTTGTTTTCATTTGAATAGACAAGACACTAATGCTGTTATTATCATTTCTATCTTGAAATTTTTGTTATGATTATGGAGTTCAAGACTGAACTCAATTTTACTTGCGCCGTATCAAAAGACTCGAAGAAAAACATAATGAATCATGGAAAGTAAACTAGAAAATCTAATCAACTTGTGCATTTTTATCCAAAAAAACTAGATAAGGAGAGGATGAAAGTTTTGTATTTTTTTAAAGTAAACTTTCAAACTTTTGTTATGCATATACACACACATATACATAGTTGTAAAATTGATACTAAGACCTATTGGCATGGAGTTTGATGCTATATATTGGAACAAATTTTGATTTTTAACAAGTGAAATTTACGTGTTGGTAAATGTTATTTTTTTAAAAACGTAACATTTATGTCACACGCATATAACTGATTTTCTTTCTTTCTTTTTTTTTTTTGGTTGGGGGGGGGGGGGGGGGGTTACTTTTGTGTTTACATTCATTCCTTTCATCATACATGGCTGCACCTCATAAAAGGCAATCCTAGTTAGATAGCATTTTCTAACACAACCCACAAACTTCACAAAAATCTCGAAGTTGGTTTAACTGGATATCAGGACTGGGCTGGGTGGCCCATATGAAGGAAAGCCCACTTCGAAGTTTAACGTGATTGGATAAGAGAAGGAAAACTACTTCTATACAGTTAACAGAAAATGATAAATTCCATGAATGGCCACTGGCTGCCACAGTGATTAAAACCTCAACTTCTTTATAATCCATATTATCACGATTCAAGTATTATTACCATTACAAACTAAATAGATATTGCAGATCAGCATGCAGCATGGACTTATTCATACATATAATCACTAATATATAGAAGCATATGTTTTATGGATAAAGAAAACAAAAACTAAGAAAAAGAGAGCATAATCTGACTGGCCCTTGCAGTTGCAGAGGTTTCCTCGAGCCCTAATCGCCACACGGACAAAAAGAGACTCCGGGAAAGTGAAATGCCAAAGGATCGAAGTTGCCCTATAACAGAGAAAACCCACCACTGGAAATTAATTAAGGTGGCTGCTGCTGGCTAGCTCCTTGGTGGTGATGAGAACCACCATGCACTGATTGATCACCATATATATACCCAGAAACCAGGCCGCCGGCCGGCCGAGGGGTGGCTGGCGGCGGCGGAAAGGGCTTGGCATGACGGGTAGGATGATGGTGCAGTGGTAAGAGGGGGTGGTGGAGGAGGCTGGGGTGGTGGTTATAAGGAGGGAAAGGGGGGAAGTTGGTGATGATCAGGAGGGGCAATGAAGGGGGAGAGAGAGAGAGAGTGTGAGGTGACTTGAGTGAGTCCTAGTGTTGGGAAACTTTTGGCAAAAGGAGGGGAGAAAAAGGGACAATAGAAAAGAGGGGAATGGGATGGGAAGGTTGCAAGACAGCATCTTCCAAGGGATATGCCATATTGGCACCACCCCACTGCTTGCTCCGCATGATGATCTGATACAGATTTCCTTTTAATTTCTTCATATATATGCCCTTGGATTTCCTACTATATGTCTCATCAGTAGACAGTAAGTAGGTATGGACCTGTTATTGTCTGGAGCAGGAAGTCTCTTAACAGACATACATTACATACATGGAGCATGGATATATATATATACACACACACACATACTTATTAAAGACATACTTTTTAAGATAGTGGTAAGAAATTATATAAATAATTAAATTAAATCTCTTTGGTTAGTAGATTATTATATGTGTTTTCAATATAAAATTAAGCAACTTTAGTCTTAGATATGAGTCAATTGTTATTGCACTTGACCCCAATTAAATATTAGTTGAAAAAATGTAGCTTCTCTTTCGCTAAATGAATATGATACTACCATTTTAAGTAGATTAAAATGAGAATTAATCTATTTTCACATCAACGGAAAGCTTCTAATTAAGTTTGAATCTTCTCACTTTTTACGTACTCTCTCTTTATTTTTGTGGACTTAGTTAATTGTCTATTATAAAATTATTATTAGTACATATGAACTCATAATGTTGTCACTTAATCCTAACAAATAATATCACTAATCCTATAACAAAAAATAGCGAAAAAATAAACTTACCCTTGAAATCTAGAGTTGCCCTTCTCAAGAGGGCAAAGAAAAAGGAGTGGGTTCGTCTCCGTAAACGAGATCCCCCACATTTTTTCCAATAGATTATTAACGTTTATGGTTGGAGACAGCTTTTTCTAATCTCATTTATATATTACAGAAAGCTTTCCTTAATCTGATTGAGATTTCAATATTTTCAGGAGTGACACAAGCAGCATCGCTCCTGGTTGCTCCAAAACTAATGGGACACCTCTGTTGATGATTGCGTAATGCTTTTCATAAAGATGGTTGGCCTCCGATGAGTCACCTGTTGCTAATCTCAGCAAATATTTCTTCTTAGAATATTAGTTTTTATTTCAAATATTGAAAAAGTTCTCTCTTTCTCTCTCTCTCTCTCTCTCTCTGATATAAAAAATCCTTATAGGTAACAGATTAACCAAGCTACTGCAGTTTAGCTAAGGTTAAGTAATAAATCTAGTCGAATGACCCAAGTGCGTACCCATGTTAAAAGGACTCAAGCTTTGGATGATCTTTATTGCACAGGTTTCACACTAGTTTTATAATACAACAGTCTAGCTAATCTCCTAGTTACACGATGTGGATAAAACTGCATCCCAAAGACCAGGGATAACATCTATCCATTCAAACTATTTCAAATGTATAACACACGGCTGAATTCTGTTTATTATCCTAACATCCCCCCACAAACTCTACTGGGTGGGACACATAGTAAGTTTGGACTGGAGTAGCTTGAAGCGTCCCGAGCTGAGAGCCTTGGTGAAGATGTCAGCAGTCTGATCAGCCGAAGATATATACTGAACCACAAGGTCATGGCGATGAACTTTCTCATGAACAAAATGATAGTCCACCTGGATGTGCTTTGAGCGCTGATGAAAGACTGGATTTTGGGTCATATAACCTGCGCTAATGTTATCACAGAATATCACCGGAGCTGAGGAGAGAGAAATACCAAGTTCCTGAAGCATCTGCTGAAGCTAAACAAGTTCGGTTGTGGCAAAAGCAATACCACGATACTCGGCCTCAGTACTAGAACGGGCAACAACAGATTGCTCCCGAGATGACCAACTGATGAGGTTGCCACCATAAAATACAGCATATCCATGAGTAGAGCGACGATCATTAGGATTACCAGCCCAATCAGCATCAGAGAAGGCGGTAAGAACTGAGTGAGATGCGCGACGAAGTTATAAGCCATGAGAAATAGTTCCACGAAGATAGCGAAAGATCCTCTTTACTGCTTTCCAATGATGACACAAGGGGTGATGCATGAACTGACAAACCCGATTCACTGCAAGGGATATATCGGGTCGAGTAATAGTAACATATTGTAGCGCACCAACAACACTACGAAATAAAGTCGGATCAGACATGGATTCGCCGTGCTCCAGAAGTTGAGACGCAGTCTCAGCAGGAGAAGGAACAGGTTTAACATTATGCATTTGATATTTCTCCAACAGATCCTGGATGTACTTGTGCTGACAGAGATGCAACCCAAAAGAAGTGCGAGAGACTTCAAGCCCCAAGAAATAAGAGGGAAAGCCGAGATCCTTGATGGAGAAGAGACGATCAAGAGTGTGAACAAACTCATCAATAAAGGCAGGATCACTCCCAGTCACAATTATGTCATCAACATAAACAAGGACATAAGTGGATGAAGCACCACGGAGATGGACAAATAAAGAAGAGTCAGTATGACAAGACGAGAAGCCGAGTTGAAGGAAAGTATCCTTGAGCTTGTCAAACCAAGCTCGGGGTGCCTGCTTGAGACCATAAAGGGCCTTATGAAGCTTACATACATAATCAGGACGAGATGAGTCCACATACCCAGGGGGTTGCTTCATAAACACGGTTTCTCTAAGCTCACCGTTCAAGAAGGCATTATTGACATCCATTTGACGCAAAGTCCAACCATGAGTGACGGCCAGGGATAATAAAAGTCGAACAGTGGTAGGCTTAACAACAGGACTAAATGTTTGAAAGACATCAATCCCGGGCTGTTGACTGAAGCCTTGTGCAACTAGGTGAGCCTTATACCGTGCCACCGAGCCATCTGCATGATACTTAACACGAAACAACCACTTGTTACCTACTATGTTAGTGTTCGGAGGTTTAGGGACAAGACTCCAGGTTCTATTACGTTGAAGGGCGGAGTATTCATCATGCATGGCAGCATGCCAGGACGGATCTTTGAGAGCCTGAGAAACGGTTCTAGGAACAGTAAGAGATGTGGTGGTAGCATGAAGGACTCGAGGCTTGAGGTGTCCTGTCCGAGCACGGGTGACCATTGGATGGATTGAGTGTGAAGCAGGGCGAAGATGAGACGGGGCTGGGAGATCAAGGGGCCGAGAAGACTGATCAATTTGAGATGGTGAGTTGGGCGGGGTACTGGGTCGAGGGATTTGAGTAGGTGGAGATGAAGCAAATGGAGTAGGGTTAGGTGAGTGCCGAGGGGACAGTGGAAATGGAGCACCGACAGAGACGAATGGTGGGTGGGGACTATCATGTCTCACTGCTTGATGTAGCAGGTCAAGAGAGGCAGAGGGCAGGGAGGCCGTGGGGATAGACGGTAGTGGTCGAGCGAGAGAGCTATATGGGAAGCGGGATTCATCAAATATGACATGACGGGCAATGTAAACACGAGATGAGGAAGGTTGTAGACACAAGTAACCCTTGTGTTTGGAGCTATAGCCAATAAAGATACAAGGAGTGGATCGGAAGGCTAGTTTAGTAGAGCTATAAGGTCGAGTATATGGGAAACATAGGCAACCGAATGTTCTTAGGAAGGAGTAGTCGGGTGGTGTATGAAAAAGAACTTGATGCGGTGAGGAGTGATTGAGAACAGGTGTAATAGTATAGTTGATGAGACAAGTGGTAGTATGGAAAGCATGCTCCCAAAGGGTAAAAGGTAAATTTGCATGGGCAAGAAGGGATAGACCTTTATCAACTATATCTCGATTTCGTCGTTCCACAGCCCCGTTTTGTTCTTGTGTATGAAGGCAAGACAACCGATGACCTATGCCAAGTGTATGAAGAGATTGAGACACATTACGGTATTCACCACCCCAATCAGTTTGAACAAATTTAATTGGTAATTGAAACTGAGTTAGAACCATAGCATGAAAGGAGCGAAAAATGTCAAAAACTTGGGATTTGTGCTTCATAAAATAAATCCAAATATACTTAGAGTGATCATCAAGAAATTGAACATAGTAGTAATTACCATTAAGAGAAGGCACAGGGGCAGGTCCCCAAACATCGGAATAAATAAGATGAAATGGAATACTAGATCGTTCATGCGAAAATGGTAAATGACCACGATGGGCTTTGCCAAGTTGGCAAGATCCACACACATCGGGAAACTTATGAGACGTAACAGGTAAAGAGAAACTAGAAATAAGTTTCCTAGTAATGCGCTCATTGGGGTGGCCTAACCGAGCATGCCATCCATGAAGATCGGTTTTGACACCTAGAAAGACACTTGGAGATGGAGAAGCGACGGTGGATGGAACTTTGTAAAGGCCATTTTCAAGATGTCCCTGGAGGAGCGGAAGGCCCTGAGAAGTTTTCACAACACATGAGTTAGCAAAAAACTCAATGGAAATGTTATTATCTTTTGTCAATTGTGAAACACTCAGGAGATTTTTCGATATGCGGGGAACACGTAGCATATTAGAGAGAGCAAGTGGTGTATCATGTGTTAGTAAAGTAAATGACCCAACATGGGTGATAGGTAACTTCATACCATTACCAACAGCAACAGTTTCTGGTCCGGTATACTCGCCATGGATGGATAGATTATTGAGATCGGCGGTCACATGATTTGAAGCACCTGAGTCAAAATACCAGGAGGAGTCGGCTTGTGACTCGGGTCCAGCCAACATTGCTGAAATTTGGGGCGCATTCTCTGCAACATATGCGTGATCAAACCTGTTATATATAACACTGAATAGCAGAGTGCCCAAACTTAGTGCAAATTTGGCATTGAATTCGCTGCCTATTGGTACCTTGTTGTCGCCCATGGGGACCCATATGTGGGTTGATCGAATGGTGTTGCTGTTGCAGGTAAGACCCCCTGCCACATCCTCTGCGTCCACGTCCACGTCCACGATAGCCTCTGGAGGAATCATTAAAATGCTGTTGAACAGGACGTCCAGAATTGGAAAAATGAATGTTGGGCAATGAATTTCCATGGGTGGCATTGGCCACGTTAGCTTGTGGCAGATTGTTTCGGGACCGCTCCAAGTGCTCTTCTTCTTACAGTAGCATACCCAATAAATCTTCAACAGACACGGAATCGTTTCGAGTGAGAATTGAAGTGTAGAAGGCCGAGTATTCGTCTTCGAGCCCCATTAAAATGTACCCAACCATATCGTCAGAAGGTATGGGTTGTAAGTTAGCGGCGAGTGTATCAGCAAGTCGCTGCTTTTGTTCCACATATTCAACCATAGATTTGGAGCCCTTAGTAAGGGTTTGAAGTTGCATACGTATTTGCATCACACATGCCCGAGTTTGAGACTTAAATATTCTTTCAAGGGTAAGCCAAGCATCCCTAGAGGTTTTAGCATTGGTAATATTACCTAATAGCTGATCACTGATTGTGGATCGGAGCCAAAGGAGAACCAGCTTGTCTCTTCGTGGGCACAGCGTGGTGGAGGTTGGTGTTGCGGAAGCGGCGGACATAGAGCCAGAAGATGCTGATTGTGTAGCAGGTGGGTCATTGAGTATGAAGGACTCCAATTCGAATGCCTCCAACGCAGCCTTCACCGTTGCGCTCCACACATAGAAATTATCATGGTCTAACTTTATTGAAACTGATGGGAATGACAGTCCCATGTTTTGGATAGGTGACGCAGCAGCTAGAGGTGCTGTGTTACCTGGGTTTGACGCCATGAAATTGGTTGTAGAGGGGACAGTGTTTTGGATCGAAGCGGAGGAGCCGATTAAGCTGTTAAGGCTCTGATACCATAAAAGGACTCAAGCTTTGGATGATCTTTATTGCACAGGTTTCACACTAGTTTTACAATACAACAGTCTAGCTAATCTCCTAGTTACACGGTGTGGATAAAACTGCATCCCAAAGACCAGGGATAACATCTATCCATTCAAACTATTTCAAATGTATAACACACGGCTGAATTCTGTTTATTATCCTAACACATGTGAGATGACAGCTATAGCAGTTGGCATAAATTGAATACAATAACTTGTGACATCGAGGTTGAAGAGTCATGTTGAGCCCCAAGCCATTACTTTTTAGGCCGAATTTAAACGAGAAGACTGAGAATCGTCCCAAATATGGTACTAAAGATGGCCACAGTTGCGCCAACAGGGTTAAATTTGTTGGCCCTTGGGTACTGGCCACTCAGGGGGAGGGGGTGATTAAAAAAACTTTTGTTTATTTAACTATTTATGTAATTATTGGATCAATCTTACCATGTATCTATATTATTGTAATCAACAAAATAAATATCAAAGTAATAAAAAATGAGTAATGAACACAACGATATATAGTGATTCGGTGTGCCACAAACATCTAATCTACTCTTTCAAGATCTCAACCACTCTTGGGATTCTACTAAACCAATCAACGCTAAGGTTTTCTCTTAGGTTACCTTGGAAACTACACACAAATATCTAGATTTTTATTGGAACTAGAAAACCGAAATAAGCCACACAAGAGTTTAAAGATTATAGATATTGTCCTCACAGGGACACAAATAAATTACGAAATCAAAATATTACAAGGTAACATTAAAATAATAATCGATTATATCCTCAGTTGATGGAGATGAAAAAAAATTAGTTTTCAGCGCTTTAACCTTCGATTGCCTTGGGTTCGTTGTTCAATGTGTAATAAGACACACAAGCCTTGCGAATCTTGGATGTGACAATGGGCCAGAGAAGTTAGCCTTTTTTAATCCGTCGGAGCTTAAAACGACAGTCCCATGGATGGGTCTGTTAAAAGGCAACAAGAAGTAAGTGAAAAGGTTTTCGCTGCCAAAGTTTAAAGACTTAGGCGATATGTTCGTTGTTGACCCCCTAGAGCTGGACAATGTTGAGAGAATACTGGATTATTGCTTAGTTGGCTATTTTGCTAGGAAGTTCCCAGGGAAATTTGCCTTGCTCAAGCTTTGTAGCTCATGGGAAATCCCTTACACATACATCCCTTACTCCAACGGATGACTGATTTTTAAGTTTGAAGATGCAGAGTCAAGGGACCAAGTGCTCAAGGGCGGGCCTTACTTTGTTTTCAAGCGTGCCCTTCTGCTTAAAGTCATGCCTAGTTGTTTTGAGTTCGATGATAAGCTGGATCTTTGAATGTCTCTTTGGGTAGATTCCCAGGTCTCCCAATTGATTTCTGGAATCCAACGCTTCTTGGGAGGATTGCTTCCAGAGTGGGCTTGCCCATTACAAGTGACAGGAACACGGCACCTAAGGAGCGTCTGTAACACCCCGCCTCACCCGGGCTCGTTACTATAAGGGAATTCTCGAGGATTTTTTTTTTCCCCATGATTATCAAGCGTGGTGCATCAAGAACAATCTTCGCATGCTTTTGCATGCCCGACACATACGACGATCCAACGAACAATCTCACATGCACACATAAGCCGACACCCGCGATGAATCCAAGAGCAATTTTCATATGTAGATGAAATTCCGGAAACCCTAGTCTTGCCCGTTTAGCTAACAAGATCCATAGTCTTAAACTAAACGAGTAATAATATTATGCAACAGAAAATAATAGCATAATAGTACTGTGGCCTACCACGGAGTTCAAACATAGTGTTTCTACAACAAGATACATATTACAATGTTACAAAATGATAATAACACTATCATGTGCCCATTCATACATATATCAAAATAAATACTACCGTCCCAAAATGGTACAACAACTATCACACTAAACGCCGTCGACCCTCAACTAGGCACATCCTTGCGTTTGCAGCAGTCTCTAGCTAGAACGTTGAATATTCCAAGGGCATAACCCAGATTAGATGATAAAACATTTAAATGATGGTATGATACAGTTTACTGAATGCATGAATAACACACGAACATGACATATACAGACAACGACAATATGCAACACGTCTAACTTGAGAAATCTCCCTAGCATACTCAATCTCCAGTGAAAATCTATTCCACACACTATTGGGGTTGACTTTATCGCAACATACTTAATCCCTAGGTGTCTATCCATGCCACTCAATCACTGAGATTAACCTCGCCCTAATATTCTCAAGAAGACCCCATCCCGATAACAACACAAAATCAACACCTCGATGATATGAGAAAACACGTACCATGCACTGACTCTTTCATAAATAAAATAGTTGATGCAATATTAAACATGATCAATATGCATATGATGCCACAAATACGCAAGTAAAATGCCTATACGATATATCCCAAGTTCTAGAGGGTATAACTGCTCGCTGGAACTGATCCAAACACATCTAATTCTAAGCTCAAGAGGGTAAATCACTTCCTTGAACCTATTACACACACACCAAAACACTTTCAAACAATGGTAAGACTGGAATTGAACCACTCATCTTAATTCGAAAAAACTAATTTTTACCTTGAAAAACGTGTCGCACCTAAAAAATCATGCAATCCTTCCTTCTAATGGTCAAGTCGTCTCCTGTTTACCATTATATCTATAGAAATCAATATTCCTTTTTTTTTCTATTATTTCATCATTTTTTCTTATTTTTCTTTATTTTTTTAAACCTTTCTTTCATTTGAAAATCCATAATAAATACCAAACACCTAGTTTCTCCAAATACTTTTGCATAAATACCCCTAAAATAATTTTACAAAAATAATAAAATTAATTTCTGAACCAAAATGTACCTCACGCGCCAAGTGAGTGGGCTACGTCTGAAGTTCGCGCGTGCACCCACCCGCCTTGTCTTTCTCGATTGTCTTCTCCAACGACGGCCACCGACGATGACCTTCAACGGTCAAATCGATTTCAGGGGCTTGAAGTACTCAACGAGGTGACCCTGGAGGTGCCCTTAGATGGCCGAAAAAATCACCAAAAAGTCCTTAAAGTTTGATCGTATGTCACGACTCCAACGAGGCCCGATTTTCCGGCCAAGGCACTGAAACCCCACTAAACCTATATCAAATGCCTCCAAATTCTTTAAAAATCCTCCATAGCACTCAAGGAACAAAAGCCCTCTATTCTTGAGGCTTTATTCTTACTAAAACTCTCCGATTTGCCTTCGATTTTTGAATGAAACCCTCGGTCTCAAAAACCTTATTTATACCCGATTTCTACTGAATTTTTGACTATTCATAAGCTTTCCTATACCCTAAGACTCGAATATGATCATTACAAGCCTCGAATCAAGCTAAATGGTAAGGGTGTGCACGGTGCGATTTGGGCGATTTAGGAGGGATTTAATACGCCAAACCGCATGTGCGCTTTGGCATTAAACCAGACCGCGTAGTCTAGTTTGGTGTGCACAAATTGTAGTTTGGTGTGCACAAATTGTGGTTTGGTGCTTCTTTATTGCTTCATTTGATGCTTCCGCTATTAGTTTGTAAAATTTTAATTAAAACATAAAAATCAATGTATAAAATCATAATTTTTAAATTCTTATAGTATCTTAGAGTTTAAAAGTAAAATAAGCTACAGTATAATAAAAAATGAAAATTTAAAAGTTTAAAATCTACAACATAACCACATGTCCATAATATAAAAATAAGACAAAAATTCACAATATAATTCATGGTCAAGTAAGCATATATTTTTAATTTTTTATTAATACACTACTTGACCGGTTCGATTTTAACTGGACCAAAAAATCACAAACCGCAAACCGCATGGTTTGAAAATTTCTCAAACCGTGTCGAACCGCACCCCCAAAAAACTGCGCGGTTTAGTGCGGGCGATTTCTGCGGTTTGACGATTTTTTTGCATTACTAAATAGAGATGAAATTCTCTCAAAATTTTCGATTAGATTCTGATTTTCTTTGAAAATTAATTCCCGTCAATACACCGTCGATCTCGGCCAATGGCTATGTTCATTCGAACCATCATGGCCTGGAGAGCATCCTGGTATCCTTTGGAAGTCCCGACGACGACCGCCGCAAAGTTGGCTGGTGATTTACAGGTTTCACACCTAATTTTCGTTAATTGCACTTTCATCCCTTAACTTTTGATATTTCATGTTTCTGCCCCTATCTCTCAAACCATGGACTTTTCACTTATTCCATTAGACTCCACAAGTTTAGGATGTGTCACTACACTCTTGAAAGTCTAGAAAAACCCTCGTTTTGACCACATTCCATCAGTTTTTAGATTCTGCACTTTGGCCCAAATGCCCCTAATGGCGTTATTTCGACCCGAAACCTTTGTAAATCTCTTGTTTTTGACAACCCATGACTCTTTGAACATTTTTACTCTCTAAGTTTCATCTTGGTTTGGTTACTTATCTTTTCATTCAAGTTTTAGAATTTACACATTGGCCTGAAACTTTGATAAATTTCATTTTGACTCCAAAATTTCCAAAAGTACCTTTGATATTAACTATTGGATATTACAACGTCTCTCATTTGCTTGGGCCCTTATTGAGGTCGATGTTTCTAAAGACCTTGTTCGAGAAGCTAGTTTCATGATGCCATGTGGTAAGATTCGGCACCAGCAAGTTGTTTATGACTATGAGCCCCAATACTACTCATTTTGTATGTACTTCGGCCATTCCCTTAGTGGATGCAAGGCCAATATCAGGAGCCGATTACTCAAAGTGCCCCAACAAAGGCTCCTGAGGCGCCTTCCCCTCTGAAGGATGATAAGGCCTTGCCAAATCTTGCAAGTAGCTCGGGCTAAGTGGATTCTTCCTTGAAGGAGCAATAGCAGATTTTTGTTGCGGACAATGAGAAGGTCTTGGAGCATGCTTCGGATAAAGGCCAGGCTGATACTCCAACGTTAGAGGATGAAAGGCAATTCTAGTTGGTTTCTAGGAAGAAGAAAAAAACTGGTAAGTCAAAGACAGCCCAAGCTGAAAGTAAGGTGAAATCCTCTTCAAAGGATATTGACAGACCTGAACCCTCCCAAGGCCGACAAGGTAACATGTTGTCCAAGATTTCTGAGAATGATGACAACCAATTGGCAGAGAATTCCAAATTCCCACACGATTCAAGGAAGAAGGGCTCAGCTCTTCATATTCTATCCTGATTCTCTCTTGTTGGAACATCAGGGGCCTTAATATGCCCCTGAAGAAAAATGGGTTCAAGTGTCTCATTGATCAACACCATATTAATGTTATGGTGATTTTAGAGAGCAAGCTTAATTTGATTAAGTTGCAGCATGTTATGAATTGTAAATTCCTTGGATGAGAATAAGTTAATAATTTTCAGACTCATTTTGCTAGTCGCATTGTGGTGCTCTGGGACCTGTCAAAAATTAGTTTAGAGCCGCTGGAAATAACTCCCCAAGTTATTCACTACCTCATTTGCTGTAAGGTTTCTTCCTATACTTTCCACGCTAGTTTCGTTTATGCTTTTAATTTTGTATTAGGCAGACGTCCTCTTTGGCAAAATCTTATGGACTTCATCAACCTTTGCTCTGGTCCGTGGATTTTCATGGGGGATTTTAATTGTGTGCTTAGAGCTGAGGAGAAGATTAATGGGGTAGATATCACCTCATATGAAACTAAAGGCTTCTCTGATTGCTGTATGTCTACCGGGCTCACGTATATGACTTCAATTGGCTGCTTTTATACATGGACGAATAACTCTGTTTGTTCTAAGTTGGACAGAGTGATGATTGACCAATCTTGGTTGATGAGCAGCCTTCTTGGCCATGCTAACTTTTTGCTAGCAAGATGCTTGTCGGATCACTCTCCAAGTGTTATCACTTTTCTCCAACAAAGAAACCCCCCGAGCAAGCCTTTTCGTTTCTTTAACATGTGGGCCGATCATGGTGATTTTCTTAGTATTGTAAGGTCAGTTTTCCAGTAGCATGTTCCAGGAACCAAGCAATTTAGTTTTTGCAAGAAGCTTAGGCAGCTTAAGGGTTCCTTGAGACACTTGAATTTTAAGCATTTCAGCCATATCTCCTCCAGAGTTGATAGAGCTACAAAAGAGCTTGAGGAGGCCCAGTTATCTCTTCAAGATCATCCACAGGACCAAAACCTTCAAGCTCGGGCCTTTTTGATGCGGAAACAAACCTTGTTCTTAAAAAAAGTTGAAGGATCATTCTTCCATTAGTAGGCGAAGTACACATACCTGAAGCTTAGCGACAGGTGCACCAAGTTCTACCACGCTATTGTTAAACATAACTCCAAGCAGAATTTTATTGCTGCTATTTCTCGTGCTAATGGGTCAGTGATAGCTTCTACGAATTAGGCTGCTGGGGAGTTTATTCGGTCTTACGAGGGCTTTCTAGGCTCTTCCAAACCTTGTGATCCCATTGACCTTAATGTTCTAAGATCTGGGCCTTGCATTTCGACAGATCAGACATCTTTTCTCTCAAGAAGTATTTCTAGCGAGGAGATTAAATCTACTCTTTTTAGTATTGGTGATGAGAAGGCTCCGGGGCTTAATGGCTCAACTTTATGCTTTTTCAAGAAGGTTTAGCCTATTGTAGGCAAGCAGTTCACCGAGGACATCCATGAATTTTTCTTTTCGGACTCCCTCCTTAAGCAACTTAATCACTCAGTCATTGTTCTTGTGCCAAAGTTCAAGCATGCCAGCTCGGTTGGTGAATTCAGGCCTATTGTTATCTGCAGTGTTGCTGACAAAGTCATATCCAAGGTCTCAGCTTCAAGACTTGCTGCTGTTTTGGATTCCATCATCGACTATGTCCAATCAACATTTGTTAAAGGTAGGAGTTTAATGGAAAATGTGCACTTGGCCCAGGAGCTTCTTCGTAATTATAGTCGCAAGCAGATTTCTCTGAGATGCCTTATTAAAGTTAATCTCCACAAAGCCTTTGATTCTGTTAATTGGTCTTTCCTCCAACAGATTCTCGATGGGCTTGGATTTCCCTCAGTCTTCTCAAAATGGATTATGGAATGTGTATGTTCGACCTCCTACTCCATCATGATTAATGGTGATGATTTGATGCTCTTTGCTAGGGGCAATGTTATTTCAGTCAAGATTCTTATGGATTGTCTTCACAGATTTGAAGCTTGTTTTAGGCTAAGTGTTAATGGCCTCAAGTCCAGTATTTATCCTGCGAGTATCAATGACAGAGATTTGCATGATATCTTTGCCGTCACAAATTTCTCTAGAGGCGTTCTTCCCTTTCATTACCTAAACATTCCCTAGCTGCGAAAAAGCTCAAGGTTATTCACTATGGGCCCCTCATGAAAAAAATTTCACATTGCATTAAGGCATGGACTGCATCCTATTTTTCTTATGTAGGCAAATTTGAGCTTATTAGAGTAGTTCTTCAAGGAGTTAAATGCTTCTGGCTTTCCATCCTACCCACGTCTGCTGTTGTTATTGAGAAAGTTTATAGGTTATGCAGGCTGTTTCTATGGAACTCCAAGTCAGCTTTTTTTTCTTGGTATGAGGTATGTCTTCCCAAAAATGAAGGGGGGCTTGGCCTTAAGGACCTTCAGAGCTGGAATTCGGCGCTCCTAATCAAGGTTCTCTGGAATATTCACCGCAAGAAGGACTCCTTATGGGTCCACCAACGTTACTTAGCAACAACTTCAGTTTGGGAGGTAAGGGCTAAGAGAGATGACTCGCCTCTCATCAAAAAGATCCTTACCATTCGGGATGCCTTATGTGCTGCACAAGGTTCTCCCTCAGCTGCTATTAGTTTGTTTTCCAGATAGGCTGGTGTTGAGAGTATCAATATTTCAGATGCTTATAACTTTTTCAGGCCTAAGGGCAGAAAACAAATTTGGGCTTCTGTCGTGTGGAACTCCAGCATCATTCCAAAGAATTCTTTCATTTTGTGGTTGTGTGCTAAGGAGAGGATTCTCACCAAAGATAAGCTTCGGTTCATGGATCTTGATAGAAGCTGCCAATTATGTGGTTCAACAAAAGAATCCTTGCAGCATCTTTATTTTGGGATGCACTATCTACCTGATTTGGTATGCCCGTAACTGACTTATTTTTGAAGGTCTGCCGGCCCGTCCTGATTGTATTATCCATAGGATTAAAACCTGTGTATATAGGGTTATGTTTACCTTGTATTTGCAAGTTTTAGTTCATTTTGAGGCTCTTGCCATTGATCATTAATTGCTTCAACAATTGCCTTGGTTCTCGAGTATACCTGGTGTACATTATACATTTTGATCATTTTATTTTTACCTTTCGATTAAAAAAAAAAGAAATTACGATTATGTATCATTGAGGTTTCATCTTACTTCCACTGATGTGATGATATTACATGTCTTAGCTCATTTCTTTAAGTTAATATATTGAGAAGGTAGATTGGGATTGTCAGGATTTAATTTATGTTGAGTGCATGTTGAAAAAAAAAAAACTGCGAAATCTCAAGTTAATGCATGCTTTAAAAGAATGAGGCATTATAGATTGTGTCAATTATCCCTCTAAAAAATCTTTTCTCAATGAGGAATTTACTTAACCTATCATACCAAGCTCTAGGAGCTTGTTTGAGGCCGTAAAGAGTTTTTCTAAGCTTATACATATGATCCTCTAAGTGTGGGTCCTCAAAACCTGGAGGTTGACTTACATAAACCTCTTTGTTGGTGTAGTCATTTAGAAATGCACTCTTCACATCCATTTGATATAACATAAAATTCTTGTGAGAGGTAAAGGCTAAGAACATCCTTATTGCTTCTAATCTAGCTACTGGGACATATGATTCTTCAAAGTCAATGCCTTCTTCTTGGCAATATCCTTTGGCTACTAGTGTTGCTTTGTTTTGAACTATGTTTCCACTTTCATCGAGCCTATTTTTGAACACTCATTTGGTTCCTATGATTGATTTTTCTTTTGGTCTATGAACTAACTCCCAAACTTCATTTCTCTTGAATTGGTTTAGTTCTTCTTACATAGCCTTGATCCAATATTCATCTTCTAGAGCTTGGTCCATGCAAGTTGGCTCAACCTTTGATATAAATGCTACATTATTACAATATTGTTGAAAAAACGCCCTAGTCATCACTTTTTGGTTTGAATTCCTTATGATTTGATCTATAGGATAACTTGATGCATGTTTGAAACTTTTAGAAAGCCTATCTAGGTCTTTCTTTTCTAAAGGTTGTTCTTGGGATTGAGATTGAGAGTTTGAGGGCACATATTCAGAGTTCTCTTTGATATCTAGCTTCTTTAATTCTTTGGATGGATCAATTGTCATTTCTTCTTTAATGTCATTTCTTTCTTTTATTTCAGGGTGCTCATTGAATTTTATATGGAATGATTATTCTAAAGTGTTTGTCCTAATGTTGTACACCCTATAAGCTTTACTAGTGTTTGAGTACCCAAGAAATATGTCTTGGTCGCTTTTAGCCTGAAATTTTTCTACTTTGTCCTTTGTGTTTAGAATGAAACACTTACATCCAAAGGCTCTAAAATAGGATACGTTAGGGTTTTTGCCAAAATATAGCTCAAACGGGGTTTTCTTGATGCCTTGTCTTAGATTAAATCTGTTGTGCCCTGCTTTTCCTCAGGTGTTGGATAACTTAGGATTTAGAGGATATATTTTTTCAACATAAACTCAACATAAATCGTTCCTCGATAATCTCGTTAAACCTTCTCAGCATGTCAAACTTAGAATCATTAAGCTAAGACAAGTAACATCATCATAAATGCGGAAGTTAAATCAAAACCTCAAATGATACATAACCTAAACCATTATATTCATAACATAAAAGTTGTATCATCGTTTAACATGACATCATCAAAAATAAAATACATCATAATCCAAAATGATATGCTAAGAATCACTTACAATCGCCGTCACTCCTCGGCAATTCCTTTCCCTTTGACAC
Organism: Diospyros kaki; assembly: GCA_036245055.1. NCBI lineage: Eukaryota > Viridiplantae > Streptophyta > Magnoliopsida > Ericales > Ebenaceae > Diospyros > Diospyros kaki. The sequence goes on from BSEG01000009.1 coordinate 41,283,819, forward strand.
CGCTGCTTTCACCTGGGACATTTGAATATTTCAGAGACAAAGTCTAAATAAGATGCTGAATCATCTAAATAAGAGTTCAAAACATTTTCATGAATGTATGCAAGACATGAAACAAAAATCGACAAATCCCTGACATGTCCTAACCCAAGAGAATCATACACAACACTTAACCCTGAGAAAGGAAAATGCAATATCTCTAAAGGTAACACAACCACATCGACATATTGGCATAACACAGTTCTAGCTTAAGAGCAACAACCTTGACGCATGAACCCAGGTATCACCCCATTGTCATGTCAGGCATTACGTTCCCACTCAAAAGCATATCGAATCACGTCAACACAAACCCTGATCATAAGATGATCAACACTATCCCTAAGAATCTACATCCACCTCGGAAACAATGCTATCGCTCAAAGGCACCTGTGGTGGTGTCCACTTGCAGCCCCGCCACTTAAGCTAATTCGGGGTGGTGTCCACTCTCAACCCCGCCATTTTCCGCCAGGGTGGTGTCCACTCTCAGCTCCCGTCACAAGTGAACATTTTTCCTTGGCACACTTCCCTAGTGCTATCACTCAAGTGCCACATCCCAAGTTAATATCCTAATCCCACATGTACAACCAGTCACCCTAATGTAACTTCTCTACCCACTCAGCCCGGTACGGAACCCTAGGTAGTCATCTCGACACATATACATGGCATGGAATACCCCTATACGTTGCTTCAGCAAATACCCTTGAGGAATTACGACTACACTATTGGGGCAACATCCCAAGTTGACATCCCACATAGACAACACAAAAATATGCCAATGCCACATATAATGATTTGATGCATCATATAAAATAATATTTCATGTACATAATTTATCACATAAAATTCAATGTACATGTATAAAATATTTCAGGATGAACCTCTCATATAAAACCAACCATCATAGGTTAAAATCGTTCACATGCAACAAAACCATTTGCATGGAACTAAACAACTTTAGGATAGAACTACTCACAAAAATCAAGTTTTTAAGTAGGAGCACTCACCTTAACTTAGCCTCTCAGGCTTCTTTGGTATGCATGCCCTGATAATTTTCTGATTTTTAGAATTTTTTGAAATTTTTCGAAAGTTTTTTCCTATTTTCCTCCATTTTCCCTATTTTTCTTTTCTTTTTCTTTTTCTTTTTTTCTTCTTGTCTTCTTCCTTCTTCCCTGCGCACGAACAGCCCGTCTACCCGTCAGCCCTCCAGCCACCCACTGCCTGGGCCTCCACTACCAGCCATAAGCCATGCCGACTACCGCATAACCCCTGGCCGTTGCATGCTTTGCTAGCCACCTCCAACTCACTATTCGCGGCTACTGTGCGCAACCATGGCTGCGTCTGGTTGCTACAACGGCTAGCCCTTTGCCACTCTTTCTTGTCTCCGACCACCTCCACGACCGTTGCTGTCGTTCTTGCTTGCCATCGGCCAGCCTTAGCTGCTCCCATCGTGGCCCACCCATTATCGCTACTGCTTGCTCTGTCTTTTCTGCTTCTGATTGCTCTATTCCTTCTTCCTTATTTCTCTCAAACTCTCAATCTATTCATAGGTAACCCACCGACTTAAACCTGCCTTGGCCACCATTCCTTGAAGCCCACTTGTGGTAAAGACTTAGCCATTAAGTCTTCTTGTTGCCCACTTGCAGAAGCTTCACACACACATGAGCACACACACACACACACACATATATATAACTATATGTTGCACCATAAAATAAGGGAAATTACACACTTAAACCCTAAATTTCATCTTTATTTCATTTGGGAATTTCTCTAATTGCAATTCCACCATTAATCATCAAATTAATTTGCATTACGATACCTAAAATGCAAAATTAATAACTCCAAGTCTTACTCGATAACAATAATTTCATCTCAGCGCCCTCACAAGACTTTTGTTTCACCTCAAAACCACTTCAGGGTTGAACCTTATATAAAATCGGAGCCCCCTTAGGGTTCCGCTGACTTTTCGGAGGTCTTTTATGATCATTCGATTTTTTTAGGCTGAATCCTAGTTATACTAAAAGCTGTTTCTGATCTGACTTCTTTTGATGCCATAAATCACGTCTCAAAATGTTCGTCAATACTATATTATTTTTCTTAGATATCTAGATTTCAGGGCATTCCCTGCAGTTGACTTAGTCACTCTCAACTGTGCAAAATTACACTATAACCTCAAATCTTCTGAAAATTTCACTTATGTCCTAACGAAAATTACGCTTAAGCCCTTTAGAATTTCTCGGGTGTTACAAAATATGTTTAGGATATAGAAAGTGGTATTTACTGCTTCTGCCCAAAAGTAAGTTGGAAAATTGTTCTCCAATAGTATGGTTCTAGCAATTTCTTGGAGAGTTCTATTTCTCCTTTCAATGACACCATTTTATTGTGGGGTTCTAGGTGTGTAGAATTGATGAAGGATATCATCCTCTTTACAAAACTCCATAAAGTGTCTACTTTCAAATTCCCCACCATGATCGCTTCTGGTAGAGACGATTTCATTTTCTTGCTCTCTTTGGATTCTTTAGGCTAGTTTAACGAAATTTTGGAATGCCTCATCCTTTGAGGTTAAGAACATAACCAAAGTGAATCTAGAGTAGTCGTTTACAACAACACACGCATACAATTTTTCACACATGCTTCTAGTTTGAGTGGGTCCAAAGAGGTCCATGTGCAAAAGTCGCAAAAGCCTACTGGTTGATATTTCATTTTTAGTCTTAAATGAGGCTCTCGTTTGCTTTCCTTGAGAACACAAGAGATCTCTTCATTAAACCTTATCTTAGGGAGGCCTATGACTAAGTCCTTATTAGCTATTTTTCTAATTAGATCTAGATTAATATGACCTAATCTTCTATGCCATAAGAGAATTTCTTCATTTTTCACCATTAGACATTTTACATTAATTTGCTCAATGTCAGCTATATAAACATTTTCTTATCTACTAGCACAAATAATAGTAACATTATTATTATTGATGATAAGATAATATTTTTGACGAAATATAACTTCATACCATCGTCACTAAGTTATGCTTTAAACCATTTACTAAAGGAACATTTTTTATAGTGGTGAAATGAGGTTTACTAACCATGCTAATTCCAATCACTACCTTTGGCATTATCACCAAACATGACAAATCCTCCATCTTTGTGAATGAGATCCAAGAATAGGTCTTGCTCACTGGTCATATGTCGTAAGCATCCACTATCCATATATCACTTGCTGCCTATTGTGGTCTTCACGCACATTTGCACATATAAAATCACCTCTTAGTTTTGGGCACCCATCTAGTGACGGGTCCGTTGTATCTTACTTCATTAGGATCAAAAGATTGAGTGACTTTGGAGGTGCTTGTATATGACACATTAGCAACTTTGAACGTTTCATTTTCTAAGTCTTTCATGGTTTGGACTACCCCTTTGGGTATCCACATCCGAATTTCTTTGGTCTTCCTAGGTTAAGGCTGCCACCTAAGTTGTCTCCATTCTCTTTTTAGTGCCTTGGGTTTAAGTCTAGCTTAAACATTTTTCCTAGATATTAATGTGGCTAGAGATTTTTCAATGACATTCTTGTAAATCATTAATTTGTTGTTTTGAACCTTTAGTTCCTTAATTTCCCCTTGAAGCTTGATTGATTCATCATCATGCTTGGTTTCATTTTCTCTTTTTAGTTGTATTGTCTTCTTTTCTAAAATCTTTATTTCATTTTTCAAACTCTCATTTTCTTCCTTATGGGTTTTCTTAGAATTTTTTAATTCCTTCTTAATAACTTGATATTCCTTGTACAATTTTTCATATGCTTCTTGAAGTTCTTCTAATTCAGTGTCATCTTCTTCTTTATCTTCCATGCCCATAAGACATACATGGGCTTCTTCTTCTTTAGATTAGGATGACTCACTTGAGGCATCCACATCCCATGCCAAAAAGACATGCTTTTTTTATTTTTTAAATCTTTTCTTTTTTATTTTCTTATCCGTTTTCTATTTTTTCTCCCTTCGGGATAGTCAAATTGCATATGTCTCACTTTTTTACAGTTGTAGCACATAGGAGGCACTCTTTTGCACTTCTTTTCTTTCTTTCTCATTAATTTAGTAAATGTTCTAGTGAAGTGGGTTATCTCATCATCATCATCTTCTTCGCTAGACTTAGTTTCTTCACCTGCTTTGAGAACTAGTGTTTTCTTTCCTTTCGAGTTATCTTCATTTGATTTATTCAGTATCAACTCATGAGTTAATAGTGTACCTATTAGCATTTCCATTCTTAGAATTTTTAGATTTTTGGTTTGAGATACTGCAGTCACCAATGGATGCCATTTTAGAGATAATGATCTAAGGATTTTCTTAACTTGATCATCTTCAAAAATTATTTTTCCTAGCATCTTGAGGTTGTTTATGATCTTTTGGAACCTATCGTTATCACTTATGTTTTCATTTTGTTGCAATTTAAACTCTTTATATTGAGTCATTAGAGATTGATCTTAGTATCTTTGACTTTATCAGTTCATTCATATACCACTTCTAATTGTCTCCATATTTCATGAGATGTGAACCAAGCAAATGATTTTTCATATTTGCTATGAAGTATTGAACAGAAAATTATATATTTAGTCTTATGGTCCATTTGGTGTTTTCTAATGTCCTTTTTATTCTATTATTTCTCTTCAAGTTTAGATGTAACAAAGTTATCTCTAACAATTTTTCATAATTGATAATCTATAGAAAACAAGTAAGATTCCAGTCGCATATTCCAATAGGCAAGATTTGTGCCATTAAAGAATGACGGTCTAGAAGGTGAGGGTCCTTCGGGGATGGTTTGATTTGTGAATGAAGTCATTTAGTTCTCTTCTAGGTTGAACTAAAACAAATTATTCAACTACCTTAGAAGTCTGCTCTAATACTAATTGTTGGTCTCTTAGGTAATGGCCACTCAAGAGGAGGGTGAATTGAGTGATTAAATTTTATTTTTTGCTTATTTAATTATTTATGTGATTATTCGATCAATCTTATGTTGTATCTATGTTACTGCAATCAACAAGATAAATATCAAAGCAATAAAGAATAAGTAATGAACACAACGATATATAGTAGTTCAATGTGTCACAAATACATAATCCACTCTTCCAACGTCTCAACCACTCTTGGGATTCTAATAAACCAATCAATGCAAGATTTTCCCTTAATTTACCTTGAAAACTACACACAAACACCTAGATTTTCACCAGATCTAGAAAACCAAAACAAACCACACAAGAGTTTAAAGATTACAGATATCGTCCTCACAGGGGCACAAATAAATCACGAAATCAAAATATTACAAGGTAACAGTAAAATAATAATCGATTATACCCTTAGTTGGAGATGAAAAAAATCAGTTTTCAGTGCTTTGACCTTCGACTGCCTTAAACTTGTTGTTGAATGTGCAATAGGGCGCGCAAGCCTTGCGAATCTTGGATGTGACCCTGAAGACTTTGAAAACTTTTTTGACGACTTTTGGAACATTCAAAATATCATTAAGGAGCCTTTAATCCAACCTTGAATTATATTTATACTCATTAGAGCGACTTGTTTTCTGTTTAATTTTTCTATTTGTTAGGCTCAAGTAGTCGACTAAGCTAAATCTAAAGTCAACTTACCTGGATTTGAAGTCGACTTATCTGAATTTGGAGTTGATTTATGAGAAGGATTAGTCGACTATTTGAAAACACTTTTCGGCTAAATTGACTAATGTTTTAAGGAAGAAAAGCTTATCCTGAGATATTCTTTGCTCAGTTGACTAATGCCATAGCTAGGCTTAGTCAACTAATAGGCCAAATATGCGGAACATGAATTTATTTCATTAAATTATATATGTAAAATGATATTAATAAATAAAAATATTTTATTAGAATTAAAGTCATAAAAAATATTAAAAAAAATTGGGGGACAACGATTTATGCATAAGTCAAAATTAGTCTTTTTATTAATCATCAAAATTCTAAACTTAATTAAATATGTCAAGTTAACTCAACAAAATTAAACACGTGTTAAACATTATGGATCCCACACAAGTAAGCTGAGGAGAGACTGCACTAGCGGAACATCAATTGACTAAAATCATGAAGAAGAAGAAGAAATTATAAGATGCTGAAACTTGTCAACAAGACAACTAAATGGAGGCACTTAAACTTTTGCAAAAAGTTGGTGAGCTATAAGTAGGCATCCTAGGGAGCCTTAGGAGCATATTATTTGGTGCCAAAGTGCAAATGCTTCCTGTCCTTTAATGTGTGTTTGCTTTCCGACATGAATGACCCTTCAAACCATGGTAGAGGTGATCTCATCACCTTTTATGTATATTGGAAATCTTAAACATGGGGCACTCTCCTACCTGCACTTGAATAATGCATTGCATAAGCAGATATATATCTTTAAAAATAAGATTTTTGGACCCAGCATTTGCTAGACAATGCGGTCATACTCTCACGCTTGTGCTGAAGTAGGTAAATCATGGAGGCTGTGGAGCGTGGCTCGAGCTTGTGCTGAAAGTAGGTAAATCATGGAGGCTGTGGAGCGGGGCTTGAACTTGCTGGCACGTGAACGTCAGGGTTATAGAGCGTGGTGATATGTTATGATCCATTTTAAGGTATGACACTTGTCTCATATAAAAAAATATGAACTCTTAGTGTGAAGTTTATAATCTCTTGGACACTCTTTTCGAGTACTACTCAAAAAGTTGTAATATGTACTCTCACCTTGTACCTGATTAATTTTTTAGTCCTATAGACTATGAATTTAACGGAGATAAAAGAGAGAGAGAGAGAGAGAGAGAGAGAGAGTCTATGTAGGGCCGGTCCTGAGAAGTTAGGGGCCCTAAGCAAAATTTTATATGGACCCCCTAACATTTCAGGCCTCTAATATTATTTAATATTATATATATATATATATAATATGAAATGAGTCCATGCTTATAAGGCTAGCTGGGCCATGCTAACAAAGCCAAAATTGGCCTTAGTGGGGGGCCCCAAGGCACCTGCCTAGGTTGCCTACCCTCAGGGCCTGCCCTGAGTCTATGATGCTATAAATAACAAGGGTTTAACCTAGAGCACGAGGACGGCTTGACAGTCATCAAGGGATTCATGGGTGCTAAGTGAACGTAGAGAGGTCGTCAAGGGTTCCAAGTCCTTCAACAGCCTGTTAGTGTCTTTTATGGCTAGGATTTATCCTTTTATTTAGGAAAAAGAAAACAATCATAAGATCTAGAGAGTTAAAAATGATTTGCAATGACATTTTTGTAATTATAAATGACTGTTACATCCATTTTTAGCTCCGAGTTGAATGAATATAAACAAGACATACATCATTCCGGATGTGATTTTTATACAAGAAAACAAATCATTCTGTTACAATTCCAGAATAGAGAGTTTCCACATTCCACAGCTTCTGTTCATTACTACTTGAGATGACATAGCAATTGAGCTAAGGATTCTACTTTACTAAAAGTAAGATGATCCTTTCAAACATCACCTTGGATTACTTCTCTCTATTCGGGCTCTACTCTCAAGGCACAGCAGACTGAAGACAATTTTTCAGGATAATCCTTAAAAAAATTCCTGCAAAGAGTTTTGGAACATCAAATTCCTAGGTTGAGACTGAGAGGTATCTGAAGCTTCCAGAATTTTCCTTTTCTTCACATCAATAATCCACACTCTTCGGCATTGCATCAGGGGAAAAGGAGATTCTGGCAACGGTATTAGATCATTCAATGAAAAGAAGGTTGATGAAGTACCTTGCTGTCTCTTTCATATACAGCAGATACAATAATCATGCACTTTTCAGGAATTGGTTTTATTGTTTTGATTAAAGTTGCAAATAACATTGTTGCCTGGTTAAAACCAGCAGATCCTAAAGATCAAAAAATGCCCATCAATGTTAACAGACAATTATTGTTAGTTTGCTAGTAGTGGCATTGCACATCTTTTTTTCATTGTTGTGACAATTACAGGTAGTTCTATATGACATTTAGCCAGAATCAAGATAACAAATCGCAAATTTTAATTTCCTTTATTTCTGGGAGTACATGTTGCTATATTAGTGTGGCACAGGCTTCTGTCCTGTCAGCCTCAGAACTTCTGTTGTATACAAGTGGCAGTTGCCAATTTCTTGTTAGTTATTTGTTACTCACATACTACCAATGCTTATTCTGAAACAACAATATTAATTGAAAACTTGATGTGATGAATTAAATTTGCTACGGTTACCTGAGTCTAAGTGAAAACTGGGTTGGGATGATTGCAGATTCATGAGAACCATTTTTTCCCATTCCTAGCAGCCTTGAGCTTCATTACAAGATCCTCTCGCTGGGCCTCCACTTCAGCATATCTAAGACTCATCTCTAGGTAGCGTTCACGAAGATCTCTTAGTTCTGTCTCTAGTGATGATTTTGTGCGTTCATATCTTTCTTTCGCTACTACTTCACCTTCGGCAATTGATTTCCTTGAAGAAGTTGCATTGTTGTTTCTCCCTTCTGATGAGACCCTGCAGAGAAGGTTTAGTAGAGGATAGTACACAGTGAAAATAGTAAAATAAAGACATCTGAACAGTTTAGTGCATGAAAATGCTTTGACCCTGATAAACAACTTCTTATATGTTGTCAATTCCATGATTATTGAATTTAATGTGGTTCTTTCATTCCCAACTCCAAAGTTTCTCTTGAACACATGCAAAGTGCAATAATGAAAAAGAGAAAGGAAAACTCAAGCATCTTGTTCTGGAAATGCAGCTAGTGGTTATTGATTTGATGCAATCCTGACACACAGCAAGAGTTGCGTCACCATACTTCAACAAGGATTTAACCCAGAAGCTTTACTAGGAAAAAGTGGTAAGTTGTATAACCATTGTACTAAAAGCAACTGCTCCATTTCTCATAATACAAGTCACCAGTCTCAAAATAATATAGTAAACTTTTAGTCAGATGACATGATTATATCTCCACTGTCATCATCTAAGCCCCGTGCTCATCTTTAGTAGACTTTAATCTGATCAAGTGATAAAATCTGTGTCCCCATTAAATATTATAGAAATTCAGTTATTCCTCTTTTACTTTATTTCCAGTAGGATCCTTGAGTCACAGGATTTATCTCTAGTACGGAGGGATAAGATTCTTATCTCTGATACCCTCCCGAGGCTTAGCATCAGAGATTACAATGGGAATCCGAACCCACAGGCTGCATGGAAGACTTTATCCTCGCAGCCAGCATAACCAGCAAAGGAAGTTACTAGTGTGATTCAGCCAGAGTTGCAGCCTGGTGGCAGGCTGTATGGGCAAAATAACATGACTACACAATAGTACCCAAGAAAGCGCCACAGCAATTAGATAATACGCATGACTTTATAGATTTTAAAGTGATTTCATTTTTCATAGCATATAGAATTTTTTATTTTTATGACATAGGATATGATAGCCATATAAAGGATATGGCCATATTTAGAGACAGCTAGAGGTCTAGAATTTGTGCAGTAGCCAAACCCACCTAGCAGGATTAAGCCATGTTCTTACTGTATATAATTTCTGTTTTTCTCAATAGTCTTGTATAGCTAACAACTCAACTCTGCTCCTACAATCGTCCATTCGGAAGAAATCCTGGTGGACTATCTTCCAAGTTCCGATTGCCATAAAATTTAAACGAGAAGCAAATGAGTATTGAAAAAGAAATTATTTTCTGTAAAGAAGTCTCATGGCTAAGCACGTGTATTTCATACCCACCTTTGAAGCTGAATTTTATATTTGTTACTTGCTTCCATGGCTTCAGCAAGCTCATTCTCAAGCAACTGGACTTTTGCTATGAGATCTACTCCACTATCATGAGGACTTCCATCACGAGAATGATACTCGCTGTCACCCTTTAATAAAAGAACAAAACATAGAAAATGAGAGATCACAAATTAAATAGTTCATGCATGAAGATCTGTCCTTTAAAATGAAAAGAAGTTCTGATTGCAACTTTAGCCCCAGGGGCAAACTTGAATCTATTCCAGAGGGGATAAAATGCATGAGCATATTTTGGTATTGATTTCTGACCAAATAATGTTCATGAGACAAAGTATTTGTTCTCAAACAGTTTCTCAAATCTCCAGGTTTGCCAGTCATATGCTATAGTTCAATTGTTGATCATTTCCAGTCCATTAAATTTTAAACCAAACTGAACTTGAAATTTCTACAGGCCATCAGCATTGACATCAACCTTCAACTGGAGATAAAAAGAAACATCTATTTAGAAACAAAGGAATAAGGAAGGGCCACTAACCTTTTTACTTGTAGACCAAATCCCATCCTTTTTCTTCTGCTCCATTAATTTAATTTGCTTTTCAAGAGCTTGAGTTCTCTGCAGCGACACATCCTTTTCTTCCTCAAGTTGTTGCATTTTAGACTGAAGTTGATTGTTTTGTCTCTTGATTTGATGGAGCTCATTTTTAAGCTCGGCATCCTGAGTGTACAATGCCTCTCTTGCTAATAGATCACCCTCCACCTGCACAAGTTTTTCTTCTAAAGCAACTTTTTTATGTTTGCAATCCTCCAATTCAGACATGATAGTCTGCAAGCATGAAATTTGCTGAAGAAATTCAGCCTTCTCCACCTTCAATTCTTCGCATTCTTCAGATACTGAATGTAGAGAAGCTTCCAGTCTTTCTTTTCCAAATTTTAATGAATCAAGCTCACTTCTCAGGGCCTGAATTTCATCTTGAAGATCTGTTACCTTCTGAAATTGGACCTTCAAATTGGAAGTTTCTTCAATGAATTGTTGGCGTTCATATTCTGAAACAGTAAGCTTCAGTTCAAGATCATTCAAAGTGGTTTTCAATTTCTCTTCACTTGACCTATAACTCCCCAAATTCTTCAACAGTTTTGCATGGTCAGCCACCCGTAACTCGTGGTTTTTCTGGTGAGTTTTAAGTTCAACCATCAAATCTTGTATCTTCAATTCAGATTCTTGAAGAGCCATTTCCAATTTAGCTTTAGTATTACGCAATATGGATACTTCTTCTACAGCTTCAGAAGCTATTCTCTCTCTTTCATCATGACTTTCACAAATTTGCTTGCTGAGATGTTCTATCTCTCTTTGAAGGTCATCGACTGCAGCCGTCTTCTCCGAATGTAACTGATTTAACAAACTTTCTCCCGAAACAAGTTTTTCCTTCTGGTTCCTGTTTTCTTGAAGAAGGGCCTCTAATTCTAAAGTCATTCCGCTCTCTTTCAAGGCAAAGTCTTCTAAAGTAGCAGAAAGATTTTCCTCCAAGGCTTGAATCCTTTTAGAGTAATCAGAGGATTTATTTTGAGATTCCCTCAACTCAGTTTCCATTTTCAAAAACTGCTCGTGCAACTCCAGTTTCTGCTTCCTCAATAGCCCATTTGCATTCCGAAGAGTGTTGTACTCTTCAATAAGACTGGAAATGGATACTTGCAATTTTTTATTTTCTATTTTCAGATTTTCATACTCCCCCTGGGCTTCTGACATCTGATTTTGCATATCCAGCAATTTTTGTTTGAGTTCGAGCCTTTCTGTCTCCATCTCAGTTCCCAATCTTCTGATCTCATCTTGGAGCCTTGTAGCTACAGATTTAGAGTTATTTGTTTCCAGTAGGCAAGCTTCCCTTTCGTCTGTCATATCCCTCAGTTGAGCCTCCAAGCCAGATATGCATTCTGACAAGTGCCCTTTTTCTTCTTCCAGATTTGCTAAGTGGAGTTCTAATTCATATTTTTGGCTTTCCAGATCAGAACATTTCCTTTCAAGGATCTTGTTAGCAGAAACATGTGAATCCAAGGTGCTATTTAGCACCATTAGTTCATTTTGTAGATCATCCAAACACTTGGATGTGGTGTTTCTTTCTCTCAACACAATGTCCATGTTCTCCTCCAGCTGGCCTTTTTCTTTTCCAAGATCAGAAATTTGGGATTCTAATTCCCCCTGATAATGTCTGATGAAGCCAATCTCCTCCTCCTTCAACAATAAATTATCCTCAAGCTTCTTTATCTCAGACCTTTTATTATTCAATTCTTTTTCCAGAGCTGTAAGTTTGGCTTCCAGATCCATGTTCAAATCCTCAAGTTCCTGAATGGTCAGACGGAGGTTGTTTTCTTTCAAAATGGAATCTTCCAGCTTCGTTTGAGCTTCCAAAACATGGTCATTCCTCTCTTTTATCTCAAGTTCATCTTGTTTAAGAACTTCTTCACACTGAATAATCCTTGCTTCCAATAATTTGTTCAGTTGAATGAAAGAATTCAAGATGAAGTCAGGCGACCCTTTGGGAGAAGTTGTTTCTGTGCTCATAGCAAGATCAGATTCCAATTTGTCATCCACATGAGAAGAAATATTATACCATGGCTTCTTTACATGATAAAAGGCCTTTTGAAGCTGTTCAACTAAATCAGGGAACAGCATTGATGTTTCAAAAACAGCAAGCTCATTGTTCTTGGCTACTGAATTCTTCCCCTGAATTCCAGATCTAAATTCCCTCTCCTCAGACTCAGAAATGGCAAATGATTTATCTGGAAACTCACCAGATGAAGAGTCACATGACATGCAACTTTGTCTTAAATTCTTCTTGGAATCCTTAAGCTTGAACAGAAGCTCCAGGTTTTCATTGGTAAGCTCACTGCAATCACTTTCTAGCTCCTGCAATTTCTCTTTCAAGGCTTCAATTTCTCTGATCAGATCACCCTTACCTCCATAATCTGGTTCTCTATTTATAAAAGATTCCTGTAGTTTTGCTTCTAAACTGGCTATTTCTTGTTCTTTGGCAGCTAATTTACATTTATATTCTGTCTCAATATCCAGAAGGGTCTGATTATTCAAAGTCTTCAGACTAACATCATTCTCTGCTTCAATGCTTTTTCCTTCCAAACATTTTTCAAGCAATTGCAGATTGGCTTGTAACTCATTCTCTGATTCCTGCAGCTGTTGCAGCTGGAGCAATAAGCTCCTGTTTTCCTCCTCCTTTTCTTGGATAGAATTTTCCGTATCACTGATTTTCAGCTGCACAGCTGAAAGATTCTCAATTTCAACCCTTTGCTTTTCTATTGTCTCTTCCAGTTCTTGGAGAACAGTAATGAGCTCGATATTTGCTTCTTGACTCCTCTTCAACTGCATAGCCAAATTAGTGTTGGATTCTTGCTGAAATTTTATCTCATTTTCCAGTTCCTTCTGAATTTGGATTGCACCTTCATATTGAGATGGTGAATCCTCCCTAGCAGTTTGCTTCAATGTTGTTTCCTCCAATATTAGCCTCAGGTGTCCAACTTCCATCTTCAAGGTATCACGTTCTGCATAAGTTGCTGATAACTCCATATCTTTCTCTGCTTGCTTTTTTGCCTGATCAGAGAATTCATTTCTCAGTATGTCCAAATCAAGCATTAGCTTTCGTGCATTTCTCTCCCACATTTTGGCTTCTGCACGCAGTTCTTCAATTGCATCTTCTGCAGCTTCCAGCAGGTTTTTTGAAGAACCAGCATTTGTTAGAGATGCTGATGGAATAACACATGAAAGACTTTGTGCAGACTCTTGCTGAATATTCTGAGAATCATTCCCTGAACCTACAACCCTCGAGTTAAAGGATGAGCGATTGGATTGAGAAAGATCTTCATCAGGATAATTTCCATGAGAAGAACCATTCAGAGAGCTGATAGATTCTTGTCTCCCAACTGGGTGCTTCTCACCATCTAAGTCACTTCTTGGAGAGAAAATTTCCTTTCCTATTGAACCCTCTGCTGAGTCAAAGCTGTGTTGTGAACCAGATGCTGAGGTACTTGTCTCCTATAGGAGTTGAGGAGGTAATGTTAGTTATGCAGTTGGACAATAACAATTTACAACATTCTGTGGTGACACTTATGGCAAGTCTCCTTAAAACTTGGGCAATATAAGTAAAGGACCCACAAAATTGCACCCTAAACCCTAAACATTAATCAGAAACCATTAGCAATTTTTATCTTGAAATTGTACTTTTAAAAGAGGCACTAAACAAAGCATGAATTACTTGTTTTCTATTAACAAGTTAGCGAAAGGAAAATGCAGGAGGGATGAAATAGAATAAAAGAAAGTGAAATATCACAATTTTATTTTTAAAAGAAGAACATGAAGAAAGAATGAAGTATATAATAAATCTTTCTGCTAAATTGTTTCAATAAAAATTCTGATGTAATTACTTCCGTGTTCCATTTATATAAATAGGCACAGGATGCAGGGTGCTGTAGAAAACAATCTGTTTAGGAACAAAAAATGTGACAAAATAAAAATTATAATCCTATTTTAAATAATTAAATTCAAAATAAACTCAAATTCTTGATATCCATCAGTTTCTTTAGTCCTTAATAGAGTATGTTGTCTGCTGGTGTAAGGGTTCTCCATGATATGATTGGGTGCATCCCATGATGTTGACTAAACAATTTTCTAAGAAAAATTAAGGTGTTTATTAGACAGTTCCCCACTTTTACTTCACAATTGCCCAAGGAATGTGTGCCGCCATAATATAGTTGTGCTAGCTTTCTTTCTTTCTTCTTTCCCCCTTCCTTTCTTGCAGCATCTGAGAGTTAATAGAGCATATTCTTATTTATTTATTTATTTTTTGAATAGTTGGAGTTGCTGGATAACATTCATACATTATGAACTCCATGTCCCCCAGTGTTTCAAGCAGTAAATTCACTATATGTATAGAGTTTAGAAAGTTAGTATCAAGTACTTTCCAGTGCACCAAAGCGTGGGAGATGCATGTACACTTTCCTATTTGTACCCTATTTAAACTCACTAATATAAGCTGAATATGAACTAAGCAATATAAACATGTCACCATGCAATTAAACCCAAAGAAATAAATGGACAAGTTCCTTGAGCTTCTGAAGGCGAGTGCATCCAATGAAACCTATGCTGCACGCCCTTGTTCAGAAGTGATCATAAAAACAACCTCCCAGATTAACCACAGTCCAGCATAATTTATTTTAGCAAGGATGGTGACAGCAACTGGACTTCTTGTCACCCAGTCATTGACTAATTGGATAGCGGGGTTCTCGTCTGGTTTATGCACTGAGATTATAAAGTAAATTCCAAGTGGCTAAATTAGCATTAAATAACAGAATCTAGGAGAGAGTTAGACCCTGTTGACAGACACAGCATTTCACAGAAACTGAGGCACCTAAATGCCAAATAAGAAAAGCTGTAGTTCAGAAATATTTCTTGTATAGGAGAAAAAATAATGTTATGATGGACATAAATGAACCCAAGAGACAGTTGCTTACATTTTCAAACATGAGATAAACAGTGAGACAGGTCTTCGATGAGATATAAAGAAAACATACCCTGCTCTGAAGTTCTCCTGGATGTGAAGTGGAGCCCAAATCTTGACTTGAGGGAGAACAAACATTCCTCATGGCTGAATCATCAGATGCATTGGACTTGCCCTCGGTGTCTTGATGATCAGCATTCTGGTCTTCCATGCTAGAACTTGAGTCTTTTGATTCCTCCGCCCTGAAAGGGTGTGCACAGAATCTTACAATTAAATGAAACTGCAATAACTCAAATTAAGAGCAATGGGACTGAAAAAGGAAGTGCAACCTGAGTTTTGTTCTTGGTGTTAGACAGTGAATTTTAACCTGTGAATCAGATGGATAAACAAAAACTTCACTTGACAGCTCCAAATTTGAAAAAATCCTAAGCAACAATGTACAGATTAGAGAAAAGAGCAAAGTAATATGCTGGTAAATGGGGAAATACATGGAGAGTCACCATTGAAATAAATCTAAGTATCAGTTGATTCACTAATGAAACAAATAATCAAAAAAATTTCAAAACAACAAAAAGAGAACTTGTGAGCAAAGCTGATAAGACATTTGGTAAGCACACAACAATTCCAACTTCTTGTAAAGTACTCCCAAGTAATATTGGCGTCATACTCCTTGCTTCATGTCGGTTCCTTAAGCTATCATCCTTATTTCAGATTCGCTTACCTGGCACTACAAATTCAGGGCCCAGTGCGCAAATGTCAAGAAAGCATAATCTTGTGTTTTAATCCTGCATTTACCGTTCCTTGTACCATTTGACCAATCAGAAGTAAAACTATCACAATTTGGTTCAAAGAAACATCCAAATGAGTCCTAAACTGGTACAACCAAAAATGTAAGACCTACTCTGAATCTTTTGAATAGAATTTCCAATTCATAGCAAATTTGCTCATCTGTTGCCATGTAATTCAGATTTAAAAATGCAAATTACTCTTCCTGAAAACATCAACTCTTCCCATTTGCTAATTATCCAACAAGATGAGAAGTGGGTGGGCAACATTTTAGATTCCAGAGTTTCCTCAACCCCACTTTGCTAAGGATGATTTGTAAGAGTTGACATCATTTATTAAATTTGTCCTTTTAACTTCTGTGAGATATTACATATGTATATAGCTTCTGAGGAAACAAAAAGCAGCACCAACTACAAATTGAGATGATTTCGTGTTCTAAACTTTCAGCAAACAAGTAGAAATGGCATTGAGAGATGCAGTTGTAAAAATACAACATGAGAACTCTGAAAAAAAAAAAAATGTTCAACCCACTTGTAAAATTGTTCCATAATTGCAT
Source organism: Diospyros kaki (assembly GCA_036245055.1). Classification (NCBI taxonomy): domain Eukaryota; kingdom Viridiplantae; phylum Streptophyta; class Magnoliopsida; order Ericales; family Ebenaceae; genus Diospyros; species Diospyros kaki. The sequence goes on from BSEG01000009.1 coordinate 41,300,435, forward strand.
TTCTTTAGGGGTAACAGAACTGGGTCAGAAACTTTTGAACTCATGCAGCTAGCCATGTTGACAGTAGCCTCTCCAAGGATGCCAGATCTTGCCGATCCCTGTAACAAATAGGCATGTCAGTGGGTAGGATCTGCAACTTTATCGGATTCTTCATATCTTGTATGAGGAGGACAGAAGCGCATATTTGACAAGGAGTTGACAACCATATCATGATAATGATAATGATAATGATACTAATTACTGGAGAACACAGGCATCATACCATGGCCACAATGAACTTGAAATTACACTCTTCAAGAGCCTTTTTTACAGAATCATCTTGTGGAATCCATATAGATTCTGACAAAGTCTCTGTCCATTGACAATTGCCATTTCGCATTGGCGCTTTGCTTGATTTTGCAATCATTTTTCCAGTTTCTAAAGAGACAACGGAAACAAAGAGCTTGTCCCATCCTTTTGGTACCTGCGCCCATCAAATTGTAGAATGCACACATTTTGAGCGAGCAGTTACTAGCCTATCATTGGAAAGTAATCATTACTGAATCCAAAAAGATGATTGACAGACTTCCACGTGACCAGTTAGACGGGAAGACATAAGCATAAATGTGGGATCGTTTTCCAGTTTAACACGTAATTCAATGCTAATCACAGACTATGACTTCCAGTAAGCAAATAGCTTTCATTGACCATACTAGTATGCTTCATTTTACGCTATGCTGTCCCCTAAACCCAGCCTAGTTGTAATATGAAAATTATAAATTTCAGCTAATTATAAGATATCAAATTTGAAGTCAAAGCCAACTTGCTGAATTCAACTAACCTAACAGCTCATGACATTTATACAATATTCTGTTCACATGTACGAGTTGTGTGACAAGTCAATACAAACCCATCAACTATAAATATCTTCACTATGCATAAATAGATATTCTTATTCAAGTTTCCAACTATTTTATCTTTCTGCCCAATATGGATCCTTTTTTACTTCTTTAAGAAGAAAACCCAGTTCAAGATAGCCATACAATTTAATTAGGTTCAAGTAAATGGGAAAATGATTGATAGGAAAAGGTAATTTGTCTGCAAACAATCCATCCCACCCAGCTCATCATAATTCTGCGTAATGGGCTTCTTGTAAATAATGTTATAATTACAGTTCCTTCACTATCAGCCATATCTTCTACCAATCCATCAAAACATTGCTGACGGTGATTTGATCGTAACACTTAGATTCATCACAACTCAATCCGAAGGCACGCAATAGTTAAACTGGGAGTAAGGAAGTAAATCACACAACTGAAAGGATTTCATCAAATGCCAATAAAGCAACCAATCCAGCTTGCAAAAACGCAAGAATTGAAGACTAGGTGGAAAACACAGAGAAGGAATTTTGTGGGCACCTGAATGGCCTGGAAGTTGGAGAATTTGAAATCAACTCTCTCCCCTGATTTGGATGGCCTGTTCTGCCTGTGTAGCCTGAACATTCTCTCTTCCTTCCTTGCAGTCTTCTTGTTTTGCTCTCAGATATTGCAGTCTGGCATCAAAACCAACATTTGCACTCTAGAGAGAGAAAGAGAGCAATTAGGTATGAATCTTATGGTAGAAACAGAGTAGAGTAGAAAGAGAGAGAGGGAGAGAGAGAGGGAATTTGGGGGGGGGACTTAAGAGGTGTTAGCTAGTTGGTCTTTGTTCCAATGGGTGCAGTATTATTTTCTTTATAGTTTTGGAGTTTCATCATCAGTTGGAGAGAGAGAGAGAGAGAGATGGGGCGAAAAGATAACATGTCCACCCACCTTCCAAAGAGGAACAAATCCTCCCCAAAACAAGTCTTCATCTACTGTTTGGCAACTTTGCAATCGAGAATTGGGATCCCCAGATTTCTGACACCTGGCCCCAGTAACTACTGGAAGGCACGTGTCACGTGGTCATTGGGTGAGAGGACTAGATGTCAGCGACAAGCGGAGACCTCCGCCGCACGGTAGCAGAAAGGCGATTGCGCATGTATTAAGTCAACTAACAAACAAAACCCAAGCACTGGTCTTGGTGGTTGATTTGGACCTGTGTTTACCTCATATTGTTTTGGGAAGTAATTAGAAAAAGAAAAAAAGAAAATTTTGGGAAGTGCTTAAAAAATTCTAGCTGGACGACAGATCTAAATGGGTGACCACCAAAACGCTCACTTTTCTTGACACCATCGACCAAACCTCAAGCTTTGATTGGCTCTCTCATTTGGCGATACATTCTATGTATCTATCGCATACAATGCAACACCACCCCCCATGTTGGTTTGTCTAATCTTCACCCTTCCTTAGATTCCTCTTAACTATGTAAAAGTATATTTCTTAAAATAATGCTAAATATTTTACGGCAAATTTCTACTGTTAAAGAATCACCTCTGTAAAAGTAATTCATTACTGCCAGTACAGCTCCACTTTGAAGCTTCTTGGCTTTAAGCTCCACTTTGGAACGCAGGGCCAGGTTCGAGGGTTGGTATTTAGTAAGAGAGAAAACAGAAAAAAAATTAAATTTCTTATTCGGATAAAAAAGTTTCAAATTTATGATTCTCTGACTGGGTGAAAATTACTCCACCGCATTCTAACTTTAACTTATTAACCGAAAATTATTCTTACAAAATCGACATGGAAGATTAGCCTATTGACTGATTGATTGAAAGCGAGCATTCGAGTGTAGGGTTGTCGGGTTGAACCACTTGGTGACCCACATAATGAGAACCAAACAAAGCAGTACAGCTCGTTCCGGAAATTACAATGTAAAAAAAAACATTTTTACCCAACAAAATATCCAGAATAGTTCCCTTCCTCGTAACACCCTCACATTTTTCTTCCGATCTCTCCTCCTTCAAGAAAATTAAGAATGAACTTCGTTAAGAACTTGAACTGATGAGTTGGCCTCGTTGTAATTGAAATGTCCGTCACATTTGAATTACAGAAACAGTTTCTACGAAGAAGGAAAAAGTAAGATTACATGTAAAAATGGTCCCTTCCCAACACTTTGTAGAGTGGAAAAGCTTCGTACACAAACAATTCTCCTAGACTAGTGCTGGTTTATTGGCTGACCAAATGCAGATATGGCCCACACGAACAGACAGTTTTCACCTCCCAAAAAATGTTTTTCTGTTGACAACAACCGATACGATCGCCGTAGAAATAGATCCTTCCTCTGTTAGTAATGGGGGATGATTGCCACATGTAGTTGTGGATTTCCATTGTGAACCTAGTGCTAAAGAAGGTAATCATCAAGAAAGTGCAGGCCTATAGGGAAAGGCTAAGTTATTATAATTGATTATCACACGGTGTTCCAGTCATCATGCAGATTGAAGCAGGACCAGCTATGAGAAGAGTCATTTCTGGAATTCAAGCACCGTATAGAAGTAATCGATATAGAACGCTATAAAATGGGTGAAACCGGCAGAGAGGCCAAGCTGCCGGTATTCGTCCTCTGTCCTATGCTTACCCTTGGCACGGTAGATTGTCATGACAAAGATGTCTCCTTCAAGGAGGGCTCTAGTCCGGTGACTGTCATCGGTTTCCTTTGGCAGCACCGGTTCACAAACAGTCAACTTTCCTCCTGCCGGGAGTGCCTTGTAGCAGTTGTTCAAGATCAGCTTGCATTCTTCATCGATCCATGTTGTTAGTACCCACTGCCAAGATGAACACCAACAAGAGGAGATACATTATCACCAGGATAGTTTCAGGTGACAAATTACTGATATTCAGGCTTAAAATAACATTGTTACAAATAAAATACAAATCTTAAACTCAAGTTTATGTAATACCAGGACATATTAATAAGATTAAAGTTAAGACGGCAGGTCAATCTCTTCAAGTAGGAGCAACTATACTTGAGGCCAGGTCTACCTCTTGAAGTGGAAGCAACTATAGGAGCTTTGAATTTTATTCCCGTATAATTGGCAGGATTTACAAACTTACCATTGCACTGCCAGTAACTTCATAGAATTATAATTACAGAACATTAACTTCCACTAGGTCACCCTGTATTTTATGACATATGATTGGTACTGTAACTCCGACTGGGGATCCTGTCTACAACCAATCCCAAACTTGGATAGAGGGTTTTAGGCAGCGGATAGCCAAGGTAAAACTTTTTAGATAAAACAATAGAAATTCTATACAAATAACAAATTGTCAGGAAGTAATCCTTTATTGACTGTTCATATATATATATATATATATATATAAGAAAAACCTTTACTAATTAATGAACTAGAATTTATGTAAAGACTTCACTAAAAAATACTAGAAGAGGCGGCCCAATTAGAGTGATCTACAGAGCTTAACTTGCGATATTAATAATGCAAAATTTATGGAGTTTCAATACTCTTAAATATTTTATGTTTATACCATATATGTATGGGAAATTCTATTCGCAGCCATGCTTTTTGCTCTTCGCAGACACTTTCTAATATACCTAAAATAGCCTTGAACGAAAATTCAATTTTATCCTTCATTTTATTCAATGTTCAACTACTCACATTACACAGCCACCTACCATCATACTTTTTTCTCACCGGGCAAACTCTGTAATTCATTTCTTATTATTTTATGCTCGCTTCTCCTCACCATAGCAGAGAGGTCACTCATTCCTATTGTTTCACATCCACCATTACTCAATTATTTTCTCTCAACCAGTCGGAGTTAGCCATAGATTACTATAGTCAAATGTTGACGACGATGTGGGTAGAGTTTGACGAGGAAGATAACAACTACTCAAAAAAATATCACAAATCATTTGATGGACAAGTAAACGAATTTTGAAAGTTATAGTAATATCTTTATATATGTATTAGTGTATGTTGTAGGAGGTCAGGAAGTTGGATTCAAGAAACTTCAAGATTCCCAAACCCTAAGGTTTGGGGAAGTTGGGCTTCCTCAAATCCTATGGTTTGGGAAAATCCATGTTTCCCAAACCCCAGGGTTTGGCAAAGCTGGGCTTTCCCGAATCCTACGAATCGAGAAATTCCAGCTTCCCCAAACCCTGGAATTCAAGAAACATGGTGTTTCCCTAACCATAGGAATTTCCCTGTATATTAAATAAAATTTATGAAAAAATATGCATTTATTTTTTTTAGAAATTAAATTATTCAAGTCCAATACTTAGATAAAAAAATTAAGTATAAAAAAAAATATGTTAATATAAAATATAAAATATGTTATATTAAAAAAATATGTTAATATAATTGCAAAAAATATAAAAAAATAAAAGATGTGTTTCCCGAACCTGTGAGTTCGGGGAACTATGGATTTCCCGAACTATGGGTTCGGGAAATCCATAGTTAGATAAAAAAAAATTAAGTAAAAAAATATGTATTTGTTGTTTTTAGAAATTAAATTATTCGAATCCAATACTTAAATAAAAAAATTAAGTATAAAAAAAATATGTTAATATAAAATATGTTATATTAAAAAATATGTTAATGTAATTACATAAAACATAAAATATAAAAAAAATAAAAGATATGTTCCCCGAACCCGTGAGTTCGGGGAACTATTGATTTCCCAAACCCACGGGTTCGGGAAATCCATAATTAGATTAAAAAAATTAAGTAAAAAAATATGTATTTGTTGTTTTAAAAAAAATAAATTATTCAAGTGCAATATTTAAATAAAAAAATTAAGTATAAAAAAAATCTGTTAATTAGCACTATTTAATTAAAATTTGGGTTTTTCAAATATTTGTATAAAAAATAAAATATAAAAAAATTAAAGATATAAGGTTCGGGGAACCATGAATTTTTTCATCGTGCGTTGAAACCTTTGAACTAAACCCATTGCAAAATCGAAAATCCAAATTCATTAACTGAAAATTTCAGTAAGACGAGATAACTCCGACGACAAACAAACAGCATGCAACATAATAGAGAAGGCGACAGCGAGTAGAGAAGGTGATGTGCGGATTGTGGCTGTGCACGAGGTATGAGATATGTGAGAGGATAATTTTGGAATATAAGTGGCTGCGAGAAGTAATAAAAGTGGTTGCTAAGAGTAATTATAAATTTTTTTTTTTATTTATGGCTGCGAAGAGCAAAAACTTGGCTCCGAATATAATTTCCCTATATGTATTTATCTGTGCGCAGCAAATTTCAAGATCTTTGTCTAATGAGGGTTGCATACAGTTTTTCATTTCTGTGCCTCAATTTAATATAGTTGAAATTGTTCAAATGTCCTTTCTTTCTTTTTTAAAAGGGCTGATACCCCACACCTTTCATAAGTTTGTCAATATTATGCTCCTGCGCTCCCTAAGATAATTTCTACGTAATGAGTAAACAATTAAATGGCCAATAGACAAACTATACCTTAATTCAACCAAAATTCACATGAAGATTATGTCTGTCCACACATTTATTGAAAAAAAAAAAGAAACTAGAATAAGTGATAAATGTGATAAAAAACGAACTGCCGTATGACTTGTATCCCAGAATTGCAATTTTATGTAAAAATACTCAAAAGAATATTATTCTAAATATATCAAATTTTCAATCATTAATTTTCTTTCTCCAACAACATGTTAAGTCTTGTCTTTATCCTATCTCTAGCGTGGGCTACATGAATTCAAGGTTGCCAATTATTTCTATTTATGGCCTTGTTTATAACTCATATTAAGTGTGCCCATCTAGTTGTATTTTTAGTTTTCCTTCATCCGCTTTAACAGATACTCGTTCCATACCACTCACTCTCCTTATAGGGGCTCTTATTGACTGCCTTCTCACATGAAGAAACTTTTTTAATCATGCCTCACATATCTTATCATTAATAAAAGTGTAATAATTTTTTCTTTTCTTATATAACCATACATCCATCTTAACATTATCATCTTTGCTACACTCATATTTGGTATATTTTAGTGTTTTACATCCAACATTCTATATCATACAACAAAACCACTATTATAGTTATTTTTTAAAATTTTCCTTTTAAATTTAATGGAATCTTTCTGCCTTTTAAAGAACATACACACGTTTTCCTTTTAATCCTTCTATATTAACTATATGGATAACATCCTAACTAATTTTCTTTCCATCAAAACATATTTAAATGCAGATACTAAAAAGGGCAAAGCCACCCGCAATCAAGATGCAATTAAGGACGAAACAGTACCTAAAAAAGCAGAACAACATGTCAACCGGAAAGCAAAGAGAAGAGAGAACCTTCATGAAAATAGCATCGCCGGTAGGAATAGACTTGAACATGTCGCCGCCGACATGCTTCACACCTGCAAATCACCAACCCCATGATCCTTTGCAACCCACCAACACTCACACACAGATCGGAAAGAAAGCTCACCGGGAATGTCGGGGGCCTTGGCAACAACCTCCGGCAAATCGAAGTTGATCCCCTCCTTCACATTCGGATGTTTTCGCAGAATCATCCTCAGGCAATCCCCGGCACTGCCGCCCACATCCACCAGTCGCTCCACCTCTCCGAAACCATCGTAGCCGTCCAAGATCGCCCTCATGAACGGCACCGCTACTCCCGACATAGCCCTCTTCATGAGGCCGTTCATCTCCGGCTTGTTCCCGTAGTAGCTGTACGCCGGCTCCCCGTTGGCCGTCACGAAGGGCTCCGTCGTCGGGTCCGCCACTGCCTCGTGCATCAGTGGCCACGCCCTCATCAGCGCCTCCTGGTGGTGCTGAAGCACGTACGCCCCGTACGATAACCCCTCCTCGTCCGTCACGAGCGTTTTCCCGATCTCAGTTAGCGAGTATCTGAGCAAGAATTTGGTTGAACAATAATTAAATACGCCGCCGATACACAAGCCGATTACTAATAGAACAAAGGAAAACTCAAATTCGGATTTAACCTTAATGCAAATAATTTAGCTCAACAATAATTATATACGCTGATAGAATCATAGAAGAGTTGTCTAGGCAAGAAAAGAGAACTGAAATAAACCCTAGCCTTGGGCTGAGTGTAGATGGGTGCTACCTGGGTTGGGAGCCGTCGGGGGAGTGGTGCTCGGCGAAGACGCCGTAGCTGGTGAGCATGCGGAGGATGCGCTGGAGGTTGTCGGGGTCGCCGGAAGGGAGGACGAGGGAGATAATCTCGGCGGCAGAGAGCGGGGCGTTGGAGCCGCGCCGCCAAATGGCGTCGGCGACGTTGAGACGGACGACGGCATTGAGAGACATGGGGACGCTGATCATGTTGGCCAGCTCCAGAATCCGGAGCCTGGCGCTGTTGCGGGTCTCGGAGGTTTCGTCAGCCATAGCGATGGCGGCAGCGGCGGCGGTTGAGGTCAGATGAGCGGAAATGCAGATACCTCCGTTGGTCCATCCAGTGAGGGCATAAATAGAGGGGCGTTTGGATTCGGGATTGGGTGTTGATTTTTTGTCGTGGAGCAGGAGCACTCGCAGCCTCGTCCGCATGAGCTAATTAGGATAACGTTAAAGAGTCATTATTATAATGATATTATATTGTCTTTTAATTATATTATTATTAAAATTAATAATATATAATTACCTACTAATAAAGCAATTTTTAATTTTTTTTAAAGAAAATTAATGCAAGCGTGGCCCGAGTGCCACGGCCCCCACCCGACCCGAAAATACAAGTCATGCCGACCTGGTATCCAATAAATTATTATGATACATTTTTTAAGCTATTATTTTTCTAATAAAAATAAAATAAAGAACATTTATTTTGCATTTAATTTTTTTTAAATATTAAATATTACACTTTAGACAAGACTGTATCTCCCTAATATACTGAAATTGCTTATGTTATGAAGTTCTAATCCAAAATAAGTGGTTAGCTGTTATATTTTGAAATAAGCATTGTTCTTAACAAAATATACTGATTTCAGATATTTGTAGCAGACCCTATATTTAGTAAAATTTACTTATATTATCAATTTTTTTTAATTACTATTATTGTCTGATTATAATAATATATTTATTTGATTAAAAGCAATGCCGTCCAATTGTCTGAATTTTTTTTTAAAAAAAAAATCACAAGACAAGAGAAAATCCTCAAGCAAACAATCCAATATTTAAATCAAACACTAAAAATGATAAAAATTATATTAAAACCAGTATCAGAGATATCATACATTTTTAAGAATAAGTAACCACATATTTATAGAAAAATATAAAATAATCTTAATTAATTTGAGATTAAAGTTATTAAAGATAACATTTATGTTGATTAATTCTAATCTAATTGAAATCAAAATTGTTATAGATAACATCTCTCTTTTATAGATAATGTTTATCTTGCTCTCTTTGTATACGAAATTTCTTGTGAATGATTGTTTATTCCAATATTCTGAAATTTTTTTAGAATTAAAACTCTTTATAAATAATTGATTATTTTTTCAAAATTTTTTTTGAATATCGACATTATTTAATTTGCGTGTATGTGTGAGACCCCTCGCCCTGTGTATGAAAAATTTATGCCTTTTAACTCAAAATATCGTTTTGGGCTCTTGAGCTTTTAACAAGCCTTTACTTATAACACAACAATTACAATATATCAAACCCTAAACACACTATCAGTGTTAGGGTTTATGCCCCCCAAGGCTGGGCATTCAAAACAGCAAATCTTGCACATCTCACAGAATTCAAATCTGGATCCAACACAATTAGCCATGATGCTAACTTTGTGGGCATTTTGGGCCAAATAAGAAACAAATTTAATGTTACAGAAAAATGGAAAAACACACAAAATGGCAAAGAAATTTGAAGTGATGCCACCCTGATCTTGTTTTAGGCGAGATCCACTCCTATCTCCTACTAGACATGTTCGGAGATCTAAAAGTTATGTAGCCGATCTTGCTTAGTGGGATTAAGGCTTTTGATTGATGTAGTGGAGGTATTACCAGAATTGATAAATGAGATCATCACTCAAAACAGATTAGAACTGATGGCTTGTCCATTAATTAGCTAGTTCAGATGCTAGTAATGACATAGCAATAGAAATGTAGAGAAAGAGAGAGATAATAAAAACTGTGGTGCCTGAAGCAGTTCCAAGCAGCTGCACATTGATTCCTCATTTACTTATTTATCATCAGCCGCACAAATGACTATAACTTGGAGATGATTTGAAATGGGACATTAACACAAAAATATATAAAGTTATTACATGAAAATTACAGTTCCACAACCTCACCTAGAAGAAGATACTGGTGCAGCTGCAGGTTTACTTTGCCTTTGGCTTACTTTCATGTACAAACCCTGCAATAAGTAGGGCAAAATTTTTAGGCAAATTACATAAAAGAAGTTACACATAACATTCTGTTCATTAAACATTCAATTGGTTATCTCCATCTGCTTGCCAGAAAGATTCCAAATAATCATTTGCATATATGATGCATGGTATAAAACTCTTTTTGGTTCCCAACGGACAGGGTTGGAACTAAATCTCTGACAATTTGGTCTTTCAAACTAGAAGTTAACTCACTCTGTTAACATCCTCTTCCCATTTTACTTATATGTAAATCCAATCTGGGTATCCTCTATTGCCAGCTGCTGACCTGGGAACCTCTGTATGATTTTTTTTTGTTCCTTTAAAGATCCTATTGCTTCAACTTTAGCAATATGATTCAACCCGTTAAATAATACTTGTATGCTGTAGAGAAGAGTCTACAGATAGAGAATAGTACATTCGTTGTATGAATAGTGGCGCCAGTAGTCATGCTGATATTCTGATCAGGAACCAACTCAAAATTCATGTGCTGCAGAAAGATTGCAAGAGCAACTATGGCTTCCAGCAAAGCAAATTGATCGCCCACACATTTACGAGGTCCTCCACTAAATGGGATGAATCTGCAATAAGAAAGTTGCCAAATCAAAGTGATTGATGTTACACGGGAAGGGATTACATTCAATAAGATTCAATATCTCCAGAAGCATGAATGTTCACCAGCTTATTGTGCTCAAAAGGAAAGAGAGTTCGATGAAACAAATACCTGAAATCAGTATTTGTTTCATTAGGCACTGGACCATCCAAGTTGAATCTTTCTGGTGTAAACTCTTCTGCTTTCTCCCAGACCTACAAACATTATTGAAATACAAACAGTAAGCAGTTAAACAAGGAAGTACATGCATAGCTAACAAGAAAAAATTTGGGATCCAAGATGTTGCATGTGCATAATCTTGAGACTAGTGATGTGTTGACTTCAAAGCTGTCCCATCTCTCTAAGCCACTGAACTGTTATCCAAGTCAAATGATCCGATGTTTAAACATCACTCAACAAAGGACTCCAATAAAAATTCACAGGAAACTCGTTGAATCAAATATGTTGGCATTAATCCACTGGGATCAAAATAAATCAGCTAAGGATATCAACCAGCTTCGCCAATGGATAGCATAAGAAGAGATAAGTCTTCAATGATATCCATTATAAACATATAAATACAGTGAGGGAAATGGAGGAGAGAGAGAGTTGTGCAAGTGTGGTTCACGTAAATACAAAAGTGAAAAGGAGACCATGGGGGAAAACTATACATTGAATAAGAGCCAGGAATCCCAGGTTTTTTCAGCCAAAAGCGCTTATCAATTTTTAAGAGCATAGAAACTGAACTGATACCTGAGCAGAGTGATGGATATTATAAACTGAAATCATTATGTCTTGACCTGCGTTAACCTTGTAATTTCCAGGAAGCACATCAGGAACTTGAGCTCTTCGAAGTAAGACCTGAGAGGTGTGAGTTCCCTCAGAAAATCAAAAGAAAATTTTGTTTACAACTAACTAGAATACAAGGAAAAATTGCAACCTACAGGAGGATGTGGGTAGAGACGAAGTGATTCAGTTATGCAACGAGTCAGAAATTTTAGATCCTTAATATCTTCATAAGCTGGAGGTCTGCCTTGCAGAACTCTGTCAACTTCTTCCTGTGCTTTAGAGAAAGTGGAGGGATCCTGTATGAAAACATTTAGGACCAATACAGTAATCCTTTTTACTGAATTACAAAAACTTATTGAGAGAACTGAGTAACATAATCTTCTTCCATTTGATCTTAGCAGCAAAGCCAACGGCAAGCCCTAATCCTAGTAGGATTGGCTTTATGAATTCTAGCCAGCCAATCATCTCTATCCATTACCATATCATCTATAAGAGCATTATATCCCACATCATTCCTTTGAGATTCCAACAAAGTTCTTTTTTGGTCTTTATCTATCTCTATTGAGTTCTCAAAAAGGGTTTTAATGCTTTAGAACAAACACAAGAAAGAAAACAAGTACACAAGCCAAAGACGTAAAAGGCTGAAAATTCATGAGATAATATTATTGAGGAGTTTTTTTGTTTATTTTTCATTATGTGAAGTTGAAGAAGTTTTGGACTGTAAACTCCTTAAAACTTCTCACTTTATTATTCGGATTGGACACATTTATACACAAATGGTAACTGCTCATATGGAGGCAGTTATACACAGAAAAAACTATCACTTAGAAAATAAATAATTATATAATGAATGGAAAACTGTTTTTATATTTTGCTTAACTGCCTAACTGTCTATATTTTTTGTACATGTTTTTCTACACTCCCCCTCAAGCTGGGTTGTAAATATTAAGAAAACCCAACTTGCATCTTCACATCTTCAAACCGAGACTTCGGTAGGTAGTCTCCAATAGATCCTTGGCATGTAAAAAATCCACCTTCAATTTTTCTTTTTATGAAGTGCCTATCTATTTAGGTCATTTTGAACATGTTGAGTTGGTGCCAATATTTTAGTTAGATAATTAAAATATTGGGTGTTTGAGAGGTCTCTCTAACAACACCTCTGTTATATCTTTAATGTCGGAATACTTCTCCTTTGCGGCATCCTAGATTTCTTATGCCGTCTCGTGGAGGATGACATTTACTCTTTATTTGCAGTGTCTTCATTGACAGTAGATTTATTTTACTGGTATTGCAACCAACATCATCCTTCAGTTCCTCTAGAGATATGACTAACAACAACCCCTTAAAGGCTGATTAGGATTTGATTTGATGTCTCTTCTTTTTTGTAGGATTGGAGAGCCGGTTGCGACAGTAGTTGCGGCGATGGCAAATGAAGGTGAAGGAGATGGGCAGTGGCCAATCTGTGATAGTTTCTCTGACTGTGGCCAATCTGTGACTATGGCTATGTTCTGTGACCATCTTTGTTGTTCTTTCTCTCTTTCTCTCTCTTTGAACTCTTTGCCTCACTACTTTGATACCATGAAGAAGTTTTGGCCTATAAACTCCTTAAAACTTCTCACTTTATTATTCGGATTGGACACATTTATACACAAATAGTAACTGCTCATATGGAGACAATTATATATAGAAAAAACTGTCATTTAGGAAATAAATAATTGTATAATGAATGGAAAAAAGGCTCTATATTTTGCCTAACTGTCTATATTTCTTGTACATGTTTTTCTACAAAAGTTTTACCAACAATATGAATCCAAAGTGAGCAAGCCTTCCAATCTGAAAAAAGAAAGTGATTGTGAGCCTTGGTAGCAATTGTAAGATTGCTACTTTGTGCCCAAAATGTCATAGGTTCAAGTTGTGGAAATGGTCTCTTTGCCAAAAAAGGACAAAAAAATAAAAATAAAAAAAGCCAAGGTGTTGTGTGCAAATGACCCTCCCAGACCCTTGCAAAACGAGCAGCCTCGTGCAGTAGGGATGCCCCTCTCATATGCATGCAAAGTCATAATTACTCTACTAGGTTATTGAGTTCAATCTTCTTTAGCTTTAGTGACTTAAACTGACAGCCACAACAAGGTTTTTTAAATTGTTTGACTTTTTAACAGTTAACATTAATGAATCACGTGCCCATCAAAGAATAAAGAACAAATAAGAAGTACTTATTGCCCATTCACATAACTTTCATGAGCTCTACCACGGTTCAATAAGTATCTATTATTTGAAAATAGTAATCCTTATATAGGGTAAATGAAGTTCTCAAATTCTGAAAAAGAAAATCAGAAATCAAAAGGTGAACTTTTTTTATTTCTATTTGAACTATATGAATATTTTTTAATGCCATTTATTTTTCCTTTCCAACATACCTTAAAAACATAGAGTTATATGCCAAAATTTTTGGTCGCCAACCAGCCCTCAAGTAAAGTTTTGGCTCTGGCATTGACTGAAACCAAGAAACAGAAAAAATCAAACGAAGAAAAATCACAAGTAGTTTATTAACCACAGTTTAACTACTACAAATATACCTAATAAAAAAGACATTTGTCTTAGCCAAAAAAAAAGGGCATCTCAAATGCACAAGAATCATTGTTTTGTGAGGGTTGAGGGAGGGCCATTTTTATAAGAAGCTTCATCCTAGGGTTGTAACTGAGCCGAGCCTTACTCTGCTCAAGCTTGGTTCATCAGGAAAAAGTCAAGTTCGAGCTTGAGCTTAGCTTGCCGACAGCTCGTTTATTATGTTGAACGAGCTTGAGCTCGACAGTAAAGGATCGGTGGAGGAACTGCTGCACTTACAAGAAAATAGAGCAACAGTGCAAACGAATGGTGGAGGTGGCGGAGGTTTTGACGGCGAGGGAGACAGACGGCGCAGGCGACAAGAATGGTAGAGAAGGATGGTGTCAACGGCGAGAACGGAGAGAAGGAGGCGTCGATGGTGAGGGAGACGGATGACGGAGGTGGCGAGAATGGTGGAGAAGGATGGCATCAACACTGCGAGGAGGAGTCGACAGCAAGGGAGATGAATGGTGGAGGCGGTGGTAGTGGCATTAACAGCGAGGGGCACAGACGGTGCAGGCAGCAAAGCTTTAACGTAGGGTATGCTTCACAAATTGACAAATGGAGAAGAAAGGAGGAGATTTAGGATTAAATCAAAACCAAGCATAAAATCCGTCTCTACTTCTACCTCTGAGGTAGAATTTTGATTAAAGAAGGAAAACTTCCATCTCTGAAGCATTTTCAATTAAAAAATAATATTTTGAATAAAGCCAAAAAGAAATTCCATCTCTATTAAAAATAATAATAAAAAATATTTTTATTTATAAGTTTATTCACGAATTTGTTTGTAAGTTGAATTGAGCCAAGTTTGCCTTGCTCAAGCTTTGCTCGTTTATGAGCCAAGCTCCAAATTGGAGCTCAATCTCGATTCGTCGTTTATAACACGAACGAACTCTTATTGAGTTAAATGTCAAGTTGCTCACGACTGAGTCGGCTCATTTACAATCCTACCTCATCCTTGTCTTACAATGAGGTTATTTCCACAATTCAAACTCGTGACATTCTAATCACAAAAAAACAATTTTACCATTGCTATCAAGCCTAAACAAGAAATACAAAACAAAATGAAAATGCATCAACAGGCTAAAACTTCTTGGACTATGTTTCCCCTGTCAACCTTACTCTTTATTATTTTATATATATGCATATGCATGCCTATCATCTTATACACCTTAAAAACCCATAGAAAAATAAGTTTGGTGGTCCTTCAGGTTTATGGCAACTCAAGGCATTTAAAAATAGTACTACAAAATGAATCCAGATGAGCATGATACTATGATATAGGAGTTGACAAAACAACCAAAAACCAAATAAAAATAGTACTACAAAATGAATCCAGATGAGTATGATACTATGATATAGGAGTTGACAAAAACAACCAAAAACCAAAATATGAAAATAACAAAGAAATAAACCAATTGCTTCTTTGTCATTTCACATAGTATTGCAAAATCTTGAAGGAGTGGATGTTCAAATTCTAAGCCAAATCTCAAAATTAGTAGAACATTCAATGAGAGAATGGAGAGGAAAAGCTGATTGCTAAGATAAGCATAAAATATTCCATTACCTTACTTAGAAGATATGTTGTCCAAGTCAACACTGAGCCAGTAGTTTCATGACCAGCAACCAGCATTGACAAAAGGTCATCTCGTAGTTGCATGCTTGAAACCTGGATCATAGTGGTAAAATTTAGAAACAAAAAACCAACTCTTTTCTCAAGTTCAAAGCAAAAGGCCTACCATGCAAGAAACAAAACATCATAAACAGAAATGATGGCCTGAAGTGGAAACAACAAGACAGCTCTTAAAAAGGAAACCATTGCAATTCCATGTCTTCTAAATAATATACTACACCTTCACACTCATAGAAGCAATAAACCTTAGAGCATTTCCAGTGCACAAGGCTCCCTACTTTGAAATAGTGGGAGGAGGGTTGTATTTATATACAACATTCCCCTTGCTTCTTTGCAGAGAGTCTAGTGCCACAACTTGAACCCATGGCCTTTGAGTCACAACCTTGTATGATGATAATTTGTATAACATAGTACTTCAACTATTAGCAGAATTGAATCAGGGCAAGTAAACTCTTTATAAAAGATAAGGAAAGGGGGGAAGACAGGGCACACGTGTTATGTACACTGAGGTGGCACACCAAATCACTTCCACATCATTCAGCCGAACCTCCATAATGTCTCCCTCCAAGGATTGAGTCTCCATATTGAATCTTCAAATGCTAGCCGGTCATGTGGCAAGTAAATCTCCAATCTCTTCCGCCAACAATCGAGCACGTGAATCTTTAGTCCTTCCATTGAAGATTTCTCCCTCTAGAGATTTAGTTCACTGTGATGTTTCTCCAAATGTCAGCCTCATGAGTTGGCAGATTGCATCTCCATATTCTCTCTTCTCAAAGATCAAGGCTCGATATTGTGGCAAATCCTCAGCTCTACCGATGGAACTCTCTGCCAAAGTAAAAGGCTAGAGCTACTGGTTTCAACTGGGCTGTATCCATCCCTTGAGGAGCTTGGTCTCAACCAATCACAAGAGAGTTCATTGTCAATGATGGGTCACTCCAACCCACCATCACATAACCAAGATGTGGTACTATTACTATAATAATCGGTCATTACACTAATTAATGGAGGGTCAAGTCAAAACCAATCACACACATCCTCAGACTTCAGCTTTAAGACGTAAGACCTCCACTGTAAATGGGGGTCTCGAGCTGTCAGAAACAGATTGATCAGAACATTGGAACCCTCGCTCTCTCTCTCTCTCTCTCTCTCTGTAGTGATTGCTAACTCTCTTCCTTCCAACTCTAGTGATCCATGAATGCTTAATGCCTGCTGTGATACCTGGCTCAACGCTACAACCCTCTACAAGGACCATTAAAAAGGAGGCAGGCAGAATAAATAAAACTGGCCCATATAAATCAGTGAAACTCTAGTAAAGGAGAACTGAGATATAAGCAGTCTCAGTATGGGAGTCTAAAAGCTTATTGCTACATATTTCATCCATATTAAACCAATGAAGTTTAAGTACAAGAATATAAATGTTGTAAGCAGAACATGTCATGGTTATACATAAGAGCAGAAAGTATGCACAGACCTCCTCTCTGCTAGCAAGCAAGAAACGAAGAATGCTTGGATCTGTATCATTTACATACTCCTCCTCATTAATTCTTTCACCCTCAGATTCTACAATCTCTTTGCACTTAGCAATGAGTTCTTCAACAGTTCTTTGGATCAATGTAACAGCTTTCTCAGCTTTTATTTGTCGTGGGATAACTTTGCATAAAGCTTTAATCTGCATTATTTATGCAAAAGAAAGCAAACAAACAAGGTCATCATTATCAAGTAAAGTAGATCAGAAAAGGCATGAAAAGGGTACAAGAATCTGCCTTCCAGTACGGTAAGAGATCGGTGGAACGGGCCTCTGCTTCTTTTAATGCAGTGTAAACAGCATCAATAACAGGACTATCAGCAGTAAGGGAATCAAAGTTGTAGTTGAATATAGCAAGACCGATTACATCAAGAGTCAATTGAGAAAATTTTTCCTCCATGTTCACAGCAGAGCCATTGAGTGTGTCCATTTTGAGCTTCTCCACTAATCTCTCAGCACATTTGCAGAATACCTGATCAACAACTATTGACAAGTACTTCTTGTGAAGTGATGGAACTACTGCCCTGCGCCTTACCTATCACAAATTAGACTATGTGTTCAAAAGCCTAGCATCTAAAGTAACCAGAATATGAGGAACTTTAGGTTGTGATTACCACAGAGTGTCATGCAATGAGAAATCAAAAAACAAAGAGAGATAGGTTAGCATCAAAACCCAGAATTTGAAATGTCAAACCAAGCTATTTACTTCTAGAACCTGGTGTGCAGCCAATTTAGATGTTCAAGACTGTCATGCACTAAAGAATTTTAAGGAGAAAATAATGGCAATCCAGAATGAAAACTCCAACCCTCATTTTGTGGTTCATACAGCGCCTAGAAAATTGTATAATATACCATTAAGTTTTTTGTTTTTTTTTTTTTTACCACTTCAGAAAATGAGAACCATCAACACATGTCATGTGAATGTAAGAAGATAGTTTTACATGGTCCAGAGATATAACACCAAAACTTCATCATACGTAAACTGGCTTCCAATTTCTGGAAATAGAAACTGACGAGGGCAGTTTTTGTGTTTAATCTCCAGGCATTGCAGTTTATATATCAAGTTCAATTCTGGTACATGGAATGTGCTATAAAATTATAAACAATTAGTGCAAGAACATCTTGTTAAACCACTTAACCATATGCAATACTAACATCCTTATTATCATTGTCCATTAATAAATAATTGGGAACAATAGAACCATATAAAGCCAGATTTTTTGTTGATGTTTTGCATTGAGAAATCTGTCTAGAAGATTAAGAGAACAGCAGATCCTTTAGGTGAATGAAAGCGGCTGGAAATTCTAAGTTCGGGAGAGGCTAACTTAGGTGTTTTATTATAAGGGTTAGTTTAGTTTTTGTGTAGGCTAAAATTAAAAGACCTTGTAATTACCACCTTCTATCCTCAATAAATAGAAGTTTTTGGCAAGGCAGTCGGAGATAACAAACTATCATTCTTTTGTCCCTGAATGCGAGTGATATTGCTGTAAAGGGAGGAAAGGCTTTTGTGTAAGGGAGAGTTCTTTGTAATCTCTGTGAGTGTGCAGTTTACTCGTGTGATAGAGCATAGGGATCTTGTAACTGTTTTCACCGGATTTCTAGTGGATTGCTCTTGGACTTGTGGCTGGGTGTAAGGCTGTATTTGCAGCCTGAACCAGGATATATCACGCGCCTCTTGTGTTGGTTTGGTTGTATCTTTTTGTTCTTTTCTTTTGTTAAATTCTGTTCTTGTATTTACAGGTTGTATATTTCTGCATTGGTTGATTTCCGGGTGAGAAGTGTTGAGAGAATTGGCAAATAAAGTATTGATTGAGTATCTAAAGAGCTCCTAATCCTAACATTTTTGCATGAAATCAACAACTTACAACTAATTTCATCATTAAATTTTTCAAGCTAACACCATAGAAATAGCAATTAGCCCACATGGGATGAGGGCAACAACAAGCAAACTTGGACACATTTCTTTCACTGCCAAATTATGACAACACCACCACCATACCAAGCCTTTATCTTACTACATGGGGTTAACTACATGAATTATAACTTTGTATTCATTTCTATCTATGGCCTTAGCTTCTGTCAGGCCTTGATAACTTATATTAAACCTAAGAGTTTCCTGCTAAGTTTTTCTTAGTTTTTCCCTACCTCTTTTCCAAAATACTCGTCTCATTCCATCCACTCCTTTCACAGGAGCCCCCTATTGGTCTTCTTTCACATAACCAAATTATCTTAATTGTGCCTCGCATCTGCCAAATTATAACAACTTTACCAAAATAATTCAATTTCACAACATAGAAGCAAGCGATTACCGTCCAGAGCTGGCCTTCGGCAATGGCAAAACCAGAGCCGAATAAGAACTCAGAGACCTCCGAAACAAGCCCCTTGGCATACTTGCCATAATTCCTGAGCACATGCTTGGCAATGGCCGGGTCACTCACCACCACGAAGTTCCTCGGACCGGCGGCGAGCCGGTAAATGGGGCCGTACTCGTTCATCCACTTGAAAAGCGGGAGGAACAGAGCCCCGCCCAGAAGGTCTGAAACGTCGTCGAGCTTGGCGGTTGCAATGGGTATGTTGGAATCGTCTTTGCCAAAGCTGAGGGACCGAGTCAGGGAAGTGAGCCGGTCCGGGCTGACCCACGAGCCGGGCTTGGTGGTGGGTGGTTTGTTGTCTATGGAGGATTTGATGTGGAGAGAGCGAGGGGCAGTGGCGGTTCTATGGAAGCGGCGGCGGGTGGGGTTTGGGTGGAGGGGTAATGGAGGAGAAAGAGAGAGTGAGGATGGCATGTCGATGATGAAGATGAATCAGAAAGGAGTTTACTCTACTCTGCCATTCACAGTTCAGAAGTGGAGCAATCTGCCATGTGAGCGTCTGGAATTTGGCTTTGGATCAGATATCCCATTCCCATTGAGTGGAAGTGGGACGAACACTCACTGATCCACACACTAACCCAACTAATAATGCCACCCAAATTAGGGAGTTTCAAATTGATTAATCAAAATAATTTTATTATTAATTAATGATAAATATATGGAATTTTATTTTATTTATAATTGTGTGCAGATCAGATCAGATGGCATATTGAAGTTCTTGAGCCAGGCTTGTAATTGAAGTTTAGGCCCATAGCCCATCAAGGCCCTATATATTCTGATGTAATGTAATAGGCAAATCGCCTAGAAGGAAGAAGTTAGAAGGTGTCTTAAATTGTAATCAGGTATTAGCTTACCTAAATATTTATAATTCCTTTTTTAAGCATTAAAACGAGGTGTTTGCTTATACTCAAATGGGCCGGCCTTTAGGCCGAAAGGGTTTCTTTTCTCCTTATTTTATTAACATGCAACCAATCTTCTACTGAACAAAAGTGTTGCTAAGGGGGAAGGGGGGGTTGGGCCGGGCCCTGGCCCGCCCTAACAGGCTCAACCGCTCAACGTGACCTATGGTGGCAGTGGATTCATGTCTAACATCCTTACACATCATTTCATTCTTTTTACGATATCTATTTGTTAAGGCTTAATACATAATTTAATCTCTGAATTAATCAAAAAAATAGTTTTAAAGATATCAACTAAATTGTGTTCACTATTCATCCTTAAATAAAATAATTTATATACTTTTAGTCCCTGACTTAACTGACGTTAACTTTGTCTCGTCACGCTATCACGTCATCGACACGTCATTCCTCAGTACTATAACGTCGCTACGACTTAATGTATTTTTTAGTCCCTGAACTAATAAAGAAAATGGTTTTAAGGATTTTAACTAAATTGTGTTCACTATTCATCCCTGAACAAAAAAATTTATACACTTTTAGTCTCCAACTTAATCGACGTTAACTGAGATGTTAATTTTGCCTCATCACGCTATCACGTCACTACCATGTCACTCATAATATTCACTTTTGTTATCCATATTTTTATTAAAAAAAAAAAAAAAAACTTCAACACACACCTAGCCATGGCTGCCTACAGCCATGGGGAGCCATTTCCCCATTCTCCCTCTTTCCTCGTTTTGGACCATTTTTACCTCAGCACCTGTCGTCGATTCAGCCATTGCCGGTTGCCTTAGAACGATTGGGGGTCAGGGACCTTAAATCCAGCGATCAAGGAACGACTAGGGGTTGGGAACCAAGGTTCTGGGGTTCCCCGACCCCTAACAACTGACAACCATGGCGGCCAATCGTCCGACCATTAGATTCCTGGTCCTAACTACGGCTGGGTCGAGGAACCCAGCCTCCCCATGGCCGTGGTCAGGGAGCCCAACTGTGGAAACGTTGTTGTTGTTTTTTTTTTTTTTTGTATAAAAATATGGACAATAGATGTGGATATGATGAGTGACGTGGCAGCGTGACGAGCCAAAATTAACGTCTCAGTTAACGTCGGTTAAGTCAAGGACTAAAAGTGTATAAATTTTTTTTGTCCAAGGATGAATAGTGAGTACAATTTAGTTGATATCCTTAAAGTCATTTTTTTTATTAGTCCAGGGACTAAAAAATGCATTAAGCCGTGGTGACGTGACAGTACTGAAGAGTGACGTGGTAGTGTGACGAGATAAAGTTAATATCTCAGTTAACGTCAGTTAAGTTAGAGACTAAAAGTGTATAAATTATTTTGTCCAGGTATAAATAGTAAGTACAATTTAATTGATATTCTTAAAGCTAATTTTTTGATTAGTTCATAAACTAAATTATGTATTAAGCCTTTTGTTAATGATCACATATTTGTTACAATATTTTTATATGGGTTACAGTGTTCATATATGTATAACAAACATACTCTTATTGTTATCCAACAAAACGTTTATTTTAATTTAAAAAATTACCATCACATATAGTTTATAATATAAAATATCATCACAAATATTAGATTTAAAATTTTAAATAATATTTCAATTACGAAATAGCCCAACAAATAATAGTGATATGTGCACTGGATTTGGTCTAATTAGTTGACTTATTTGTTAAGGTGAGGTGGCAGTGTAACAATGGATACTATTTTCCTAATACCATATATTACAGTGGGTAGTCGTTTCCATACTTGTTTTCTCTTTCCAGCATATAAGAATATTATAGATAGTCAAAGAATATCATGAATAAAGGGAAGGAATTGAAAACCCAATTTTTGACTCGTCAGTTATTCTTTTTCTTTTTTTTTTCTTAATTCTGTCTTTTTTTTATACTTCTGTTTTCTTTCAAATTTTATTCGTGATATTAGAGCTAGATGTTCTTGACTCAATCACAGAAGATTATTAGAGAAAAGAATTGTAGCGAACAGTATAGCGTTGATGAATTTGATATAATAAATCTATTTTTACTATATAATCTCAAACAGTATGATGAGTTTGATGAAGATGATACTTATAATGATTTTTCAATTTTTAACGAAGAACCCGTTATCATAATTCTCAATGAAAATTTTAAAGAATTTGAGATTATTGAAAATAAATACATTGTACTAAGTGACATTCACAAGCCTAATCAAAAATCAATTAGATGGGATTGTTGCCGACAAGTCAATCTTGTGCAGTAACATTTCATAAATGTCTCTTGGTTGGCAGGAATTTATTTTTGTTGAAGATGGAGCAAGTTTCAAAGTTGATGTACCAGAAAAATTCAAAAACAGATTACTACAGCGACGGGATTATGGAAGATAATTATTGTATTATGGAGCTGTCAAAACTATTTTGAGCACTGTAAAAAGATTCTTTAAGGGAGAAGAATGATATATGCAGTGAACTTGGTTTAATTAGTTAGTTTGTTTGTTAAGGTGAGGTGGTGTTGGTGTAGTGAATAGTATCTTTCTAATATCATACATTGCATTATAGTGGGTAGTTGTTCTCATACTTATTTTCTCTTTTCAACATATAAGACTATTATAAATAGTCAAAAAATACTATAAATAAACGAAAGGAATTGAAAACTCAATTTTTGTCTTATTTACTATTGTTTCTTCTTTAATTTTGTCTTTTTTTTTCTTTGTTTGTCTTCCAAATTTTATCCATATCAAATAGTCAAGGCTACCGCAATTGAATTAAAATCATAATTAATTAATGTTATGAATTGTTCAAGGCCACGAGGGCGTCTTCCAATTCATTCGACCCCATCCACATGCACCCCCGGCGGCTTCAATCCCCCCTAGGCCCTAGCTAGCTCGCCTCGCTTTTCCGTCATTTTATTATCCATTACTTTGATTCATTCAATTCATCTTAATTTCCACGCTACTTAATGTTTCTTTGCTTTGTTCATAATTAATCCTTCCTTCAATTAATTAGTTGTTTGACACACATTTACAATATGCATATATATATATATACATGGTAAAGTATGATTTTTTTCATACGAACATATGAATAGAACAGCTATACAAAGTATTGCTGTAATATCACTCATTGTCACCAAAAAGTACTCATTAATTAAAGTTTATTTGTAGGTGATAAGGACTAATTAAGTGATGTGGCACCAACTTAAATTACTAGAATACCCTTACGCGTTGATAGTCTCACCTGTCACATGGATCATCTGAGAGACCGACACGTGGCCAGTCAACACTCCAGAACAGAGCCCGAGAAATCTGGGTCGAACCGCAAGACCCGTTCCAACTTGATCGGGATTCTCGGGAGTCGCACCCACTCATCTCGGGTACCCCAAAACGGGTTCGCCTATAAAAGACAAGGACTCTCGTCAGGTATACTTAAGCTCTACAGCTCTCTCATTTACTACTACTTGCATTTACTCTACTGATTTGAGCGTCGGAGTCCACCCCAGGGGATCCAAGCCCCAACCCTCCATTGTCTTGCAGGTTCAACACCCGAGGTCCGACATCCCCAAGTCCGAGGTTTCATTCCCGAGGTCCAGTCGCAGAGGTGGCACGTGGTGATCGGTCCCAAAAATTATCATCATTAAGTAATATATTTAATACGTCTTCAGAATACTATGAGGGTGTTCGGCTTTTTTTTTTATAGCTTATAAATCTTCATATTTATAAATGGTGTAAAATTTAAAAATTAGATAACGTTTAAGTTGATAACGTAATTAGATAAATGTTTGTCATTTATATAGTTATGTGTTTAGTTTAAAATAGTTGATAAATTATGAGAACTTAACAAAAAAACGAAAATAGATATGTTGTTAAAATATTACAAATAAAATTCATAAAAATACTAATTTTTAATAAAAATAAATTATAAATTAATATTCAACTGATAAAACTTTTACCATTAGATGTTAATAAATTATATAAAATTATTAAAAAATATATTAATACAATATTTTATGTTTAAATTTAGGCTTAATTATAAAAATGTTAAATATATTAATTCAATAAATATTAATATACATATATACAATGAATGTAGGAGAAGATGAGAGCGATGTTGATGGCAAGAGGAGGTGACGATGGAGACAACGTAATAAAAGATGGAGGCGACGGTGATGGAGACAAATGAATGATGGCACTGGATGATGGATAATGACAACAAACATGAAGAAGGTGGACGACAACAACGGACATGATGGAGGTGACATCCAAGGGAAATGGGTTTGGAGGCAGCAGCAGCAGCGACAAAGAAAATATAAAGATAAAGAAGGGTAGATGTTAGAAATATACGTTTTATTTAAGAGCAATTATTGTTTCATTCATTTGGTCAATGAACTAAGTTATCAAGAACTTATTTGAAAAAGCAAAAAAGGTGGTGAGGGGGGGGGAGGGGGACAGTTTATCTAAAACGCTGTTAAAATAATTTATAAACTTGGTAACATTTATGTATTTAAATTGCAGAATTAAACTTACAAGCCGTCAAATCGATAAGGCAAACATCCTCTATATACTATCCATGTAGAATTATGTCGTAGCAATTAATGAAATTGATCCTAAACCCATCACGACCTGTTACATTGGTTTGGAAAATGTTAGAAAGCTCGACGGGATGACAGAAATGGGGCAAAAAGACGTTTTTGCCCCTACGCCTACTCTCTCCTTCCCCTCCCATGTATTTGCCCCACCCTTGCTTCTCTCCCTCGTCTCCCATGACCGCTGCCCTAGCCTTGTCGTCGCCCTCGCCTCGCCTTGCCGCTGTGCCTCTGTCGCCTCGTCGGCCTCGCCTCCATCGCTTCGCTGTCATTGCTGCCTCGCCTCGCCCGATTGTCGTTGAAGATGCAACGATGATCAGGCGAGGCGAGACGGCGATGGCAGTGAGGCGATGGAGGCGAGGCCGACGAGGCGACGGAGACGCAATGGCGAGGCGAAGTGAAGGCGGTAGCGAGGCGAGGCGAGAGTGGCGACGAGACTAGGGCAGCGGCCATGGGAGGCGAGGGAGAGAAGCAGGGGCGGGACAGTGACTTACTTTGTAAATTTGTAAAGTTGGTGGGGGTAATTTTGTCTTTTTATCCCCTATCTGTAAAGCTCTCTGTGAGTCTCTCTAGCTATCTAGTGGAGCTCCAATGGTTTTAAGTTATATGAAGATTATTACCATGTATGTGTGTGCGTATAATTCCTATCCATCATGAATTTATTTTGAATTAAAATTCTAATGGAAAGGATAAAACTTCATATATATTTATATAATTACCTCTAACGCATAAAATTTCTCGTCTTGTCCTTATGACAATGAAAACCCAAAAAGAAAAAAGATAAAAGTGGAAAAGTAGATCACAATGTTTTCTAGCAATATCTCAACCTAGTGCTTGTGGGTGATCTCCAGCTAGCATAGACATGAATGTTAAACGTTATCGTGAAATATATAGATATGCTGCACTGCATGCCACTACTTTTAATGTAGCAACCTAGCTAGCTAGCTAGCTTTGCTAGGTCTGAATTAATTAATTAATAAAAATGCAATAGTTTTTGTCCGTCCGTTCGTCCGTCTCCTCTTGCTCAAGTTCTTGACCCACCAAGCTTTTAACTCAATACAATTATATATGCCGCAATTAATTAATGATATAATTATAATAAGCAGGCTCTGTAGCTAGCTAGCTTCCAGGACGTGACATGTATGGCATGAGCCAATTTATTAATTAGTTAATCTTCTTATATATATATATTTCAATCCAACATGATAAACAATAACTAATTAATTGATTAATTAGTTCTACAAAAGACAAAATACACAAGTCGTCTTGTCTTCAATTTCTTGCTCAAAACGTATTCATGTCAACTTCCTTGATTCCAGAAAGTTCTTCTTCTTGTGCTCACGAGATGAAACGTACTTGAGGAAAGTAGCAAAATCAGTGTCCATATATCGCCTCGGATTCGCTTCGTCGACGAGCTTCCGCCATGGCCGGATCACGGTTTCCGAAGGAACCGTAAGCAAAGAAGCCAAGGAAATCCGAGGCTTCAATGAATTCACCATAACTCTATGCAACACGCTCTTGTACCTCCCATTGCTAAATATCTGTCAAGTCACATTATTATCAGTCCCAATTCAAACGCTTGCATCAATTAGTATAAGCAATTCATTAGAGTTAATAATATTGTTGTTCGAAAGTTTGAAACCTTAATTTAGCATATATACCTCCAGATGATCGCCAACGTTGATAACCAAAGAATTGGGGTTTGGTGCAATTGTAACCCATTTTCCCTCGAAGTGAATCTGAAGACCTTCAACCTGATCTTGAAGAAGAAGGGTGAGGAAACCATAATCAGAGTGAGGCGGCATTCCCAGTGTCAACTGGGGCTCCGGGCATGGCGGGTAACAGTTGACAACCATTAGCTGGCTCCCATCCTCCAGTTCTCGTAAAATATTATCCTCCTCTTCATCTCCATCGTCATCTTCTGTCGTCTTCTTCTTGTTACCTAATCGAAGGCTCTCTACGATTGCTTCCATTAGCTTGAGGAACAAATACTTGTTCTCATTCGCGTAGGTAACCGCCAAATTCCTGTTTCACTAGCCTATGGTTAGATTAACCAATCAAAGTTGGAAGGATAGATATTATGTGTGTGTGTGTGTGTATATATATATATATATATATATAGAATAGTGTGATATATTAGTTGATTAATTAAATTATTATATACCTGAAGTCTGAGGGAGAAGAAGGCCAATGAGGAAGCATTTCGGATGAAGGATAGCACATTAGCTTCAAGAAGTCTCTCCAGTAAAAGACGCCATCTTTTGTCTGGTTGAAGCTGGTGCCGTATCTAACCGGAGAGTACATGTTAGGGTTCATGTACTTGTGCCTTTCCTCGAACGGGAGGTCGAAGAATCTTCGGCTGACATCCATCATGCTCCTTATAACGCTGCCGGAGATGCCATGGTTGACAAGCTGCAAAAATCCACGGAAATTAACCTATGATCAATTAATATCACTACAAGAAATTTGATATTCTTGTCACTAAAACTTCTGTTTTCATTGCTAAAAATCAAGTGCAACGAAGCATATTTCGTCGCATTAAACAAGCCAAAATGGTTGCCGGAAGAATGATTTATATATATATATATATATATATCAATATATGTGATGCCAAACCTGAAAAAACCCGTAATGCTCACAAGCATTGGCGAGGGATTTGAGGACTTGGGGGCGGTTGGGACCGTGGAGTTCGGCGAAATCGATGACGGGAAGCTTAAGATTAGAGGCTTGTTGATCCACGATATCGTTGGGGCGCTCAGAAGCCGGCAATACGTACTTTTTGGGGAGCTTGGCAGTGCCAGTTTCAGACAAATGCTTGACGCCTTTCTGATACTCGCTCTCTAACGAAGCCGCAGAATCCTCCTTCCTAATCTTCATTACCATTTCAGCCTATAGTATATATATGAACAAGAACCTGCAAACAACAACAAGACAACATCAAGAAGACAACATTCCCAGCCAAAAAAAAGAATAAGACAACATCAATGTTTAATGCTGTTCATAGGGGTAGCTTGAAATTAATTAATATTTGAATATATAACCTTGAGCTTTATTTGTGAGAAGAACCGAAGTTGCAGAGCTGGATAACTAAGAATTGGAGGATGAACTAGTTACGAGTGGGTTGTGGAGTATTTATAGGGAGGAGATATCCCGAAACCAGCTTCTGATTTATAAAATCGGAGGACTTCAGGGTTCAACAGAGAAGCAAAACCGTTGACAATGAGCAGTTACATCACTACTAGCTAGGTCTGCTCTGATCTTGTAGGGACGATATATATATACATAAATATATATATATATAGACACAGTACTCCAATTTGTCTTCTTCCCAGTTGGCCCTACCTACAACACCCCCCCCCCCTCCTCTCTCTCATATTGTAGACACATATCGATCTAGAGATGCATCGTAGATCTTTCCGCTTCCCTTTCTGGGATTTTTTAGTGGGTATACAGGATGCCATGGCTGACCTTAGCTTTCCCTCTCTCTCTCTCTCTCTCTCTCTCTCTCTCTCATGTTGTAGACACATATCGATCTAGAGATGCATCATAGATGTTTCCGCTTCGCTTTCTGGGATTCATTAGTGGGTACGTAGGCTGCCATGGCTGACCCTAGCTTTCCATGATCTTATCCTGACTGGCGTCTCTTTCAATTTAATTTTCAGATCCCGCATTCTTAATGAACCAAAACAGCAGAACCATAAGCCGTTTTTGTAGATAGTTTTATGAATAATGCTGCTGGGACATGACGCTCTTACCAGTTATATATATATTTTTTTAAAAATATAATATCTTTTCAGTATGATTGATAATACTATCATAAATTATGAGTATTATTTTAATTTTATAAAAGAGGAAAGAACTTATCACTTAAAACTTAAATTATAAACAGTAATCAAAATGTGTTGATTTATTGAAAACTTCATTTTTTCTTTTTTTTTACTAAATAATACTCACCACTATTAAGCATTAATTTGAGATGGGGTGGAGACATCATCATGATTCATGGAGCCCCCAGGCCCAGCTCGTGCCATTGAGATGCCACTATCAGAAATTTTCCGAGAAAGTACGGCTGCACATTACAAAAAGGGAAGAACCCAAAAGCCACAAAACTAACGTACGAAATTCACTCAAAATAACTAAAATTCTTGGATTTTATTACTTTTGATATAATAATAATAATAATAATAATAATAATAATAATAATAATAATAATAATATGAGTTTCTATTTTCTGGTGCGGAAGTCTTTTGACTCATTGGCCTTTCCGGCATGTCTCTGATGGTCATTTCATTTCTTGCAATTTGGGGAGCACCCACTACACGTCAATCATACCGACCAACCAATGAACTTCTCACGTTGCACGTCTTCATGTTTATTTTGACGTGGATTTATTATATAGTTTATTCTTCGTTGACGTGGAAATTTCAAATGTTAAACATATATATTATATTAAGGAAATGACGTCACTACCACCTAGTCAAGTGTTATAACATTTATTTCCAAATTAAACATATAAATTTAAAATATTAAAAATAAATCTTAAAAGATGTCCATAAAAAAGCACAAAAAACTTTAAACTGAACTAAATTAAATTAAATTAATTTATCTAATCTATTTTAACGACCCTTATTCCGTAGTTTAGATTTTCGCTCAAGTTAATTCTGTCATTCTAGCCAACAAATTTGTGATTATTTCAGACCTTGAAATATGGCCTAATTTAATTTTAAATGATGTAATATTATTTAATAAAAAATAATAAATAAATAAACATAAAAATTCATACAAAACTACTAACGTGCATTGTTATGTAACACATCTAGCGTCACAAGAAGACATTATGAAAAGAATGATGCTTAGGTAAATAGATTAAAGAAATAAAAAGTTGAAATGTAGCCACGTCACTCTTTGTAATGGTTGAAATTCGTTGGCTTAATTCAACCCGATTAGCACAAAATTCAATTAAGAACATACATAGATGCGTAACAGCTGTTGACCTCAAATTTTGAACACATTTAATTAATTAATTAATTGATTAAACTTAGGTTATCTAAAGAATTACGGGTTGATATCATATGTCATGTGACATGGTATTATTTAATCAGCTGCATGCGATCTTACTAAAGCCTAATTAATTTTTAAATCTATAATTAGGGATTAGTTGGGTTGTATTGTTAAGTCCAAGCTGCTCCCCTACAAATTAATTAGACAAACAGAAACTTGAGTTGGAACTTGGAATCAAATATATAAATGATCCTAAAAAGGTAACATAAGCCGTGAAATATATAATGAGTTCTTCTTTAGGACCAGATATATTGATAGAGAAGCTTATTGAATAGGGTCAAAAAGATCAAATTATCCTTACCCACAATACAAATTTCTAGGGGATGTCACTATCTTCGCCTTTCTCATCTCTTCCTTTCATGGTCGTGACCACTGACCATTGCTACCATCGTCTCGTCTCGTTGACCACCACTGCATCATTCGATGGTCGACAAGGCAACAGCAGTGAGGCAACGAGGCAATGGCAGCAAGGCAAAGCCAGTAGTGGTCGACGACCGACGGTCGCATTGCGACCATGGAAAGGGAGAGAGGAGAGAGGAAAAGGCTGGACGAGGGTATTTGGGTCTTTTTGACTCCATTTGGTAAACCCCTCAATAAGCCCTCTTGGGTTTCAAGAATTTTTCATATATAAATAATCCTAAAAAGATAACAGAAGTCGTGAAATTGTATCAAATAAAAGAAAAAAATTTATAGGATAAGTGTCCTTGCGCGGCACCTGGTACTCATATTTTTAATTACGTCAGGAGACGATGAAACTATCATCCTCTTATAATTAAAAAAAGCTTAATATTAATCATTGTTTTAAAAATAATGATTAAAGTTTAATAAATATATTTTATTTTTAAATAAAATATAAATTAACCAACCTATGCCTACAATATTATTTAGATATTGCAGACCATGCACATGCCATTGATTCATTATACCTTGTAGGGTTGATCTTTAACCAACCTATGAGTTGCCTTTCCTAGAGGTTTAAATTGGCCAATTAGATTATAGCACGTACCATACCTTTCTATAAATAACATATTTTATTAAATGTTGATAACAGCAATACAGATAACACCATATAAAATATATGTTAATCCTTGTCGATAAAGTTACCCATGCCATGCACATAGATTAACCAATGTTTTAGTTTGATGTTGATTTGAAGAGTCACATTAAATAGTGAGTTATTTTAGATGGATATATAAAACGTTAGGTTAGACATTTAACCATAACTATAAATATTTTCGCATGCACGTAAGATCATAATATTTGTCACCAACTAATTAGTCTTCAGAGTAAGCAATAAGTAACTATATCTTTTGTGGCAAGTATTTAGTTAATTCAATTAGATAGTATTTGTTAACCATTATATAGGATAGAAAGATAAGATATGAGAAGTATTTCAAACTTTTTAATTTTTGAACATATTTATTAAGTTTATCTGATAATTTTTAAAAAAACCCTCATGTACCTCTTATCTGATTTTTTATAGATAAATTTATTTATTTTCTTTATTCAAATAAATTTATCTGATATTTTATAAATAAAATCAAATTACCCATATACCCATATATAAAATATTCACCCATTTCTTTTCACACCTTCATCTTCTTCTTCATTGCCACCAAACTTTTTCCTATTCATCAATTTCTATTCACCCTCATCTTCTTGCTCACTCATTTGTCATCGCCAATTTCTTCATATTCTTCCTTACCTATTTCTTCTCCTTTGCCTACTCAGTGATCTTCCCCTTGGCGGCACTGGTCTTCCCCTTTCACCTGCTTCATCGTTCATTTTCTCATCATTCTTTCTCCTCGTTCCTTTTCCCCTTTGATTTTTTAAATTATTTTTATTTTATTTTATTATTTTATTATATAATATAAAAATATATTTTGATATTTTTAATAATAAAAATATTTTATTATTATAATTCCATCAAAATTTATTTTTAACTCTTTTAGAATTTATTTTTGAACATGACTTTAGAAAATAAAACACTTTTTTTAATTTTTATTTTTTGATAATTCACATTAATCATAAAATACTATTTTAATCATAAATTTGTTGTTAATATTAACATATAGCTTCGAATGAATTTGATAATAGGGATATTTTGGTAAAAAAAAATCCTTATCTATATACTTATCATATGTATTTAACAAACATATGGAAAGAAAAAATACAACTCTTAATGGATTTCAAAAAATTTAACAAACAATCTGATAAAAATTTTAAAATATTTTACAGTCTTATCTTGATCATTCTATATTTTAATTCGCAAAGTATTTTACCTTTATTTTGATAACTCTCTTATCTTATTCATTTTAACAAATACTACCTTAATAAATAAATTAAATTTTATGGAAGATAACTAACATTAAGAAAGTTTTACTCAGTGATGCTAAACCCTAATCCATACTTATCATGATCACACTATCTTTAGGTTAAAAGGCACAAATATGACCACTTAACAGATTCTCCTCACAGAAAGACAATTCCTTTGACAAATCCTACTCTCTATGTTATTGCCTCTTCTCATCCCCAAATAATCTTTGGCTTAAACATCAAATTTCACAACAAATTCTGGAATATGACGTTTTTAACACCCCAAATTTAATGGGCACGCTATGAACTATGGAAACACCAGTTTTTGTATAGTTTCTATAATTATTAACTTTAGTTCATAGATCGAGTAATCTTTAATGTTTGTAAATGTTAAATTATTACTCTAGTTAGTTTTTTTTTTTTTATTGGCTCGTTATATATCTATTCAAAATTTGTAGCTCAAAGAATATGAATACATAAATAATTCAAGAACATTAAAAAAAAGAAAAAGAAGTAGCCTTGTCAATTTGCAAAATAAATAAAACAAATAAAATAAAATCTTCAAAGAGTGTATTGTACTAAAAGACTTGCTTTCATAGAGGGCTTTTGTGTAAATTTTGGTCAGGCCCACTTAGCCTCTCATAACAGCTCCAAAATCCAACCCTAGCCCGGATCTCAAACTTGGCCCAGTTTTTGCTTTTGTATAAACCTGGGCCCAGCCCGGCCCAATGAACTACAAATATATAATGGTGCTGACAGAGTGATCCAAGTGGATTTGGGCATGGCAACAGATTTTGTACTTGTCCTCGAAGAGTGCTTAAAATTTGGTCGAATCTTACATAATTTAAATTTAAATTAATTATGATAAGATATAGAATTTTGAATTTAAAATTAATTTAATCACAAATAAAATTGAATCAACCACTCCAGTTAAACCAAAATTGATTATGTTGTGTTTCCATTACAAAGTTTAAATAATTATATTAAAATTTTATTATTCAAACCTATAACACACCAAAAATATTGAGATTTATAAAACTTATCTTATCATAAATTCTAGAGAAAATAGCAAACTCAAGCAAAATAGAGGAGTGCAAAAACATATTAATAAACAACAAGATTTTGAAAGTGCCAGAAGGGTCAGTAGATCTAATGATGCAATTAAAATGCAACCCAATGCTAATCAATAGGGTTGACTCAAGGTATAGGTCATTAAATTCTACGCTTTGCCCCCCATCCAGCTTCCTCCCCCCCCCCCCAAAAAAAACAAACGAAGGCCTCAAAAATGAGAGAGAAAAAAAGAAGATATCAAATGAGACAAAGAGATGATGTTTTGATTATTTTTATGCAAGTAATAATATAAGATTTTGTCACAACTTCACCATAAAGTGTAATTAAAAGGGCATTATCAATGGCTACAGTTCATGCACTTTTTATAATTATTTTTTATTTTTAAAATAATATTAAAGACTCTAAAATAGTTATTGTTTGAATAAAAATGTCTACTAAAAAAATATAAATTTAAATTTGAAAAAAACAAGAGAAAAAAATGTGAAAGAACTAATTTAATCATAAAAAAATGCATTTGATAGATTTATTATAATACTAAACACTAAATATTAGAAAAACCAAATGAATACTGAAATGAAAAATTAGTTAAAAATCGTGAACAATTCAAATTTAGCACAATAAAAAAATTTAAACTCAAGTCTAATCGATTTATTAGTTGAGAAATATCCTATTAGACAAGTTTTAGATTTTTTAATAAATAAAAATTTTAGACATTTTTCTATAATTCATTACATTCGAAAATTATCAAATGGACAAAAACATGATAGAAAATAACTAATATATCCAAAAGAATTAGATAAATTATTTTGTTATTATTATAAATTATTTAGTTAGAAATTAAATACAATTTAATTAAAAAATAAAGGGTATGGAGATTGGAAAAATCTTGGTGCCAAAGTTAAAAATTATAAAACAAATAGTAAGCATACTATAAAAATAAGAAATGAGTTGATAAATATTTTAGTATTAAAAATAAGAAATTCCATTATTAAAATAATCAAACAATCAAAATATTTTTCAATTATGATTGATTGTATTTTAAATGCAAGTC
The DNA here is from genome assembly GCA_036245055.1 of Diospyros kaki. Lineage (NCBI taxonomy): Eukaryota > Viridiplantae > Streptophyta > Magnoliopsida > Ericales > Ebenaceae > Diospyros > Diospyros kaki. The sequence goes on from BSEG01000009.1 coordinate 41,335,134, forward strand.
ATCAAAAATAAATGTCTTTTATATTATGATGTGTTATTATTTTAAAAAATCAGATAAAAATAGAAATATTTAATAGATTTTTTAAAAGCGAATGATACATTTGCTTAAGGTCTTTTTAATATATTCATAAGTAAAATAAAAAAATTTAAACTTGATATAAATAATGTGAGAGTATAAGAATTTGATAATGAGTCTAATATGAAAAGTAAATAATAAGGTGTACCAAAAAAATTCTTAGATATAAATTTTAGAATATTTTATACACCATGTAATTGTCATAATTTTAATTTAATTCTTTGTGATATGACTAATTCATGTGCTAATACTATGATATTTTTCAGAGTTACACAACACATATACTCATTATTTTCATTTTTTATAAAAAGATAGAAAATTTTGTAAGACTATGTTTCTAATTTGACACTTAAACCATTATCACAAACATGTTGAAAAAGTTATATTAAAATTATTAAAGCAATCAGATTTTAAGCTCCACAAATAAGAGATGTTTTATATTAATTAGCAGAAACTAGTGAGGATTCTAAAATAAAAAATTAAGCTATTGCTTTAGTAACATATGAGATAAAAAAAATTTAAATTTATGTTAAGCATGACTATTTGGTATAAAATGTTGTTCGTTGTGAATACCGTTAGTAATTATTTATAATGTAAAGATATGAACATTGTTATTGCAATAAATTACTTGAAGTGTCTTATTTATTTTTTAAATAATATAGAGAAAAATTGTTGAAATCGTTTATGATTTTTGTTAAAAAAATTGCAAAGTAAATGAATATAAAATTAAAGTTTTATGAAAAAAATACAATAAGGAGAAGGAAAAAATTTGATGAGGATGAAAATGAAGAGATAAAAATCTTTTAGAATTAATTATTTTATATGTTTAGTTGATCATGTAATTTCTATTCCTCAAAACAGGTTTAAATAATTTAAAATATATAAATATAATTTGATTTTCTTTAAAATGTAGAAAAGTTAAAATTACTTGATGGTTATAATTTGAAGAAAAATTGTTTAAATATTGAAAACTTTCTAAAATATACTCTCTAATATTGATAGTTTGAATTTATTTTTAGAATTAAAAGTTTTAAAATAAATTATAATAGTAGAATTAAAAACAATATTTGTGACACTAAATTTTATAAAAAAACGTAATTTTATTTTCAAATGTATAAATAGCTTATAACATATTATTAATTAGTCGCGCTGGATTGCCTCTGTGGCCGTGCATTGGATCTTGACCGCCATTAAGCTGAATCTTGGAACTCTAAACCAAATGATTCCTAATTAGATACACACACTATATATAATTTGAATAAAATTACTTTTTCTATATTTCACTTGTTTTTTAGTTTGTAAAAAAATGTTTTAAATACATATAATAACTTATTAATTTTATTTTTTATATAAACACTGAGAAGAATAAGACCAACGCTTAACAAAAAATTTACACCTAAACATATTAAAAAGCAGTTAGTAATTTGCTTTAAACAGTGTAAATAAATTAGAGTAAACAATTAACATAAATTTACAAAAATATATCAAATAATTATATTATATTCACCGTCCTAATTTTGACGTTTTTTTATTATGATGATAGAAAAGTTTAGTTAATAATATAAATAACTTGGAAACTAAATTCAGTAAAATATCAGGCCATTTGCTTAATTCATCAGTTATTTAGAAATTTGAAAAATCAAATAAAGGGTGTAAAAGAAATTGAATATTCCAATAATGGTTAGTTATTTCTATGGGCTTATAGTAATTTTTTGCAACATGTTTTATTTTCCAAATAATTATTAATTGACAGCTAACTAAAAGTCATCACATCAGGTTTAAATAAGAATTGGAATAATGTTATCAGCTGTTGCAAGGTTTTGGGCCTGCATTGGGCTTCGACTCTATGCATAGCTCGGCCCAGTTCCACTCTATGCTCACATCAGGTTTAATATATACATATATAATGGATTTTTGGTTTATATTTAATTATTTCATGTGTTAAAAATATTTTTTTTAAAAATAAAGACATATTTCCCACAACTAACAACCGTGTATATGATTGGGCCAAAATCTAATGTGTGGCAAACAAGCACCCAAGCCAAGACGGCAGGCAAGTGATGTTAATATCTATGCTTCCATTCCATCTCCCAATCATCCATACGTGCTTATGTTCCCATCAGTATCCACCGACGCAGCCCCCAGCTTCCAAGGAGTACACGTGTCCAGAACTTATGTTGCTTCATTAGTTCAAGGTTCAATGATGTGTCCTAAATAAAATAAAATATTAAAATGCCACGTCTTGCCATGCCGGTTGTTCACAGATTTGATGAGTTCTTCTATAGAACCAGAAAGTCCTGTCAGACGGCCTTACAGAAGCGACATCTCGTAATATTTTGATTATCAAAATATCGCGAGATTTTGATTATCAAAATATCGCGAGATTTTGATTAGGGGAAAATTCATTTCTCTCTTTTTTTTTTTCTCTCTCTCTCATTCCTCCTCTTTTCACCTTACCTTCGCTGCCACATCTCTAGCAATCGTCGGATTTGTCTCGCCTCCACCGTTGCATCGCCTTGTCTAGCAGTCGTCGGATTCGTCTTGCCTCCACCGCCGCATCACCTTGTCCAGCAGTCGTCGGATCCCTATCGCCTCCTCCATCGCGTCGCCTTCTCCAGCAACGACCACCATCTCCGCTATCCGCAGCTGTTAAAGCCGCCGCCAACGCCAACGCCTCCGCCTCTACTGTTGGGCCAATACTTTCTGCCAATTAATTAGTGTTCTACAGCTTCTAGATTTGGCTCTTAGATTTGCTTATTGAGAAATTTGGTCAATCACCTTATAAACAAGTGAGCACATTTCGCATTAAAATTCATGTACAAGTAGTAAAATTCATGTACAAGTAGTATGGCTGCCAAATAAACTTCTGATTCATAACATTTTCTAGCAACAACTAAGGCCTATCCTACATCATTTTTAAAGATGATTAATTCTTAATTTATGGAACTGAACGGACACATGTTGAAACATGCCTCCCAGAGCATTATACAAACAAGTATATTTCTGTTTAGAGTTCTATTTGAAACAAATCTGAAACCGATTTAGGTAATTAATCCAAGTGCTAATTAAAAAAAAAAATACAAAAAAAGAATAAAAACCACCAAGTTGCTTCATCAACTTCCGCGAATAACGGGCGGATGGAGCAAGGGGATTTCCGACGGGGCCACCACTGCTGAAAGGAGGAGAAGAAGGGGGCTTTGGGCGGATGGAGCAAGGGGCTTTCCGATGGGGCCACCAGTGCTGAAAGGAGAAGGAGAAGGGGGAACTGGAAGAGCATAGAGGAAGGAGGTGACCCGACGGTTTCAAGCGTTAACTAGAAGAGCATAGAGGGAGGGGGCCAGACGGGTTTAATTAGTTTAATTGGGGGCGGTGCGATTGAGAGAGACGGCCCCATGAAAAGGAAGGGGCTTTCAGTGTTCGGGCAAGAATTGGAAAGACGAGGCAGACCGACCTTCAGAGTGGTATTGCTTGAAAATTAACAACTTGTGAGGGACATTTTTGTTATATCACTTCCTTTCGGTAAATCCCTCGGTAAGCCCTTTCTGGCCCTCCAGAATTTTCCCAAATTTGAATTTCCCAAAAATAACTGCTCACCTACTGTCCCTATGCTTCCTCGGAGGGACGACTTGGCGGACACGCTTGTTTTTTCAGCCACGCCCATGTGGCTTCCTTTGCCTCTTTCGTCTTCATCTTGTTGCAATCATCGTCTATGTATATAATTCCAACCCTTTTACTTAAAATTTGTCCTTGTGATGACCGATCGATGCCGTTGGGATATTGAAATGGAACTGATTAATTATGTTTCTATAGGCTGAGGAAAAGAGTGTCTTCTTTTCTTCTATCTTATTTAGCTGTGTAGCCTGTGCTCGATATGGGGCAGACTGTCCGACCACAGACCACCACCAACAACCAGATAAACCAAAATCCAGCCATCTGTACGTTAATCTCCACCAAAACCAGATATATTGATTAAATCTCCTTAATCCCAACACAGATCAATTGTCCCCCCTAGATGAAGAAAGAGCTCTTGAATTAATGGGGAAGATGCAACCTATGTCATCCTTCACTTCTCTACTCGTCTCCCTCCTCGGCATCGCCTTAACTTCTCTGGCCCTTTTAATCTACTTTCTCCACGTCGTCAAGTACAGCAGCAGCCGCCGGCACCACTCCGGAATCCCTGCGCCACCACCCCCCTCCTGCGGTCCAGCCACCGCAGGAGTCGACGAGAAAGTCCTCGACGCCATACCGGTCCTCGCCTACTCCGCCCAGAACCGCCATCTCTTCCTCTTGGACCACAAAGAATGTGCAGTTTGCTTAGGGGAACTGGAAGAAGGAGAGATCGTCCGTCTGCTACCGAATTGCAGCCACCCGTTTCACGTTCACTGCATTGACCAGTGGCTCATGGGCAATGCCAGTTGCCCGCTTTGCAGGTCGGCCGTTGCACCGTTTAAAGATCAAACTCTGGGAGCTAGGGTTTATGATCAAGAACGTGAATCAATGGCCGAAGGGGTCCAAACCGGTGGCTCTTCTGGGATGCTCCGGCACTGTGCTTCAATGGCGTTGCCGGGGGAAGGCCATGGGAAGAGGCTGCCTCCGGCCGGGCGTTTGGACGTGGGCTTAAATTTAAAGCGATCGCTGTCCATGGACCAATCGTATCTTGTTATACAGATGGAGAGGTTGAATGAAAGGGCTTGTTCATCATCGTCTTCGTCGAAAGCTGAGGTTATGAGGCATCTGGATCGGGTGTCGTCCACGTTGCTGAGGTCTTTCACACCGAGGTTGAGATGGAAAAGGGTGCCTCTGTTAACGGACATCTTCTTCCCCATTGAGATAATTATATGAATGAATAATTAATTAATTATATGTAATCAAAATTTTATTATTGTTAACAACTCTATTTTGCTCAATAATTTTATTGTTTTTGTCACAATATTAAGCTTGTACCAATTTAAAGTAGAAGCACATTGGGCTTAGATTTAAATAATCTTTCAATTTTAAATACTGTGTTACTTGGTAAACGTTTAGGATATCCTTCACTGGTACGTGGCCGCACTACTTAAATTGGTTGACCTTCTGAGCCAATTAATTAAAATTGAGACTATATATATATATATATATTTATATGCTTTTATTCCACCATATATAATAATTAATGTTCATTTCTTTTGAATGTCTACTACATAAATTTATAAATATGAATAATAAAACACGAATAAGCACTTAGATTAATGAAAAGTAAGCTAGTTCTTCCCCATAAATTATAATATAAATCCATAGTAGGCAACTTCTATTGTTGGAACTTTTTTTGTGATTTTTCTTGATTCTAAAATATTTTTAGTAATTTTCAAGTTTAAATTTGTTCAAAACTTGCTTTACCTATAAAAAAAATGATGAAACACGATACCCCAATAAATCTTTTAATACTCAAATCAATTATTAAACTTGAAACTAACTGGATGTTACAGTATTAATATAATCAATGTATAATTAGTAAGATACTCTTGACTTTTGAAAAATTGTACCCTTTTATAGACTCATGGTAAAGTTGTGGCCCGGATTATAACATATGAATAGGTTTAGGGTATGGATGGCCCATTCTTTTAGGTTGGATTTGCCACTTTGCCTAAAACAACTTTAAGTTCAATGAGCTCCTAAATTGAATGGAAAATGCTATATTCCCCCTTTGGGTTACCTTCTGGGCTACCCATATAATTTTTTAATATTTTCTCCCTCCCCCACTCATTCTCTCTCTCTCAGACTCTCTCCCCCCCCCCCCCCCCCCCATGACTCTCTCTTCCTTAATTAATTTTTCCCCTCCCTCACTTCCTCTAACGAACACCCCCCTCCCCACCACACACACACACACATACCTCCTTAATTAAACAACCCCCCCCCCCCCTCCCAACACACACACATACCTCCTTAATTAAACACATCTAATTAACTCTCATCTTTCTATTAAATATATCAAATTAATTAAATATTTAAATTATAAAATTAAATAATAATATATTTATAATACATATTATCTGTTAGTGATATTAAATTTTTATAACTTAATAAATTAAATTATTTGATTAATCTTCATTTGATCCCATGTTTTACTTTATTATTTTAGAACAAACAAATTACATCTTGATATGATTATTTTATACAAAAAGTTGTTTTAGATAAAAGAAAAATAAAATTAATATTTATTTTTAAAAAATGTAATTATATTATAAATTTAATAATTATAATAAATTAGTTTAATTATTGATTTTTTCTCTTTTATTGGCTGTAGTGTAACAGCCCACCTCCTCTATACATTTATACTTATTTACATACTTATACATATAACAGTACATACTATAATTACTGGCATAAGCACTATTTATAAGTATATTTTAATTATGCTATATGATTTAAACTAAATAAATTAATTACATACCACTAAAAATAAATTTATACTTAATAAACATTTAAAACTCTAATAATTTCTTTACGGTCACATGCCTTATATCATTGAATAAATTTTACTGCTCACTAAAATTTTAATAATCTTTTAGGGCCTAAAATTAAGATATTTACGGTATTTCAGGGTATTACATGTAGTGTTGAGAATTACAACACTTTGAGTTTATAATTTAACTAGTAGTGAAGTGAAGAAAATGTTAATAAAAACTTAAATTTTTTTTTTTAAGATGTAATTTGTCTATTATAAAATAATAAAGTAAAACATATGATCAAATAAAAATTGATCAAATAATTTAATTTATTAAGTTACAAAAATTTAATATTACTCACAAAAAATATATATTATAAATATATTATTATTAATTTTATAATTTAAATATTTAATTAATTTGACATATTCAATTAATGAGATAAAAAAAAGAAGAGTTAAGATAGATAAGTGGAAGTGAGGGAGAGGGAAAAATTGGTTAAGGAAGAAAAATTGGGTAAGGAAGAGAGAGTCATGTGGAGTGGGGGGGTGTTTGTGAGAGGGAGAGAGAGTCTTGTGAGTAGGGGTGTTCAAAAAAATCGGTGGACCGCAGAAACCGGCCAAACCGAACCGAACCAGACCGATCCGATCGGTTTTTTTTTTTCGTGGTCGGAAACGGTTTGAAAGCTATCCAAACCGCGCGTTTCGCGGTTTGGATAGTAGGCGGTTCGGTTTAAACCGAACTGCCCAGAAAATTAAAAAAAAATTAAAAAAAAAATATATAAAGTCACCCAAGGGCCAAAGCCCCGCGCACGCGCAACCCCTCCCCCACCCGCGTAGCCCTAATCGACAGCCCCCTCCCCCACTTCAGCAACCCTAATCGGCAACCCCCTTCGGCCCTCCCCCACCCGCGCAACCCATCCCCAGTTCTCCCTAATCGAAATCATCCGATCTCTCCTACTGCTGCAACCTCCCACCGTCTTCCCTTCTGCTTTCTCTTTCTCCTCGTCCTTGGATTATCGTGGTAGCCCACATTCATGGTTCCATCGCCGGCTGCGACAGATCGAGGCAGAGGAGAGGAAGCTCGGGCCGAAGCGAAGATAAGAGAAAGCTCGACAGATCGAGGCAAAGGAGAGGAAGCTCGAGCAGATCGAACCAGAGGAGAGGACGCTCGGGACATACTGACATCGCTGGGGCTGAAGCTTGGGCCGAAGCAGTTCGCCGATCTCACAAACAAGGATTGTTTCGTTTACCTGACAGCGAAGACCGGTGAGTTCTGAAATTCAAAAGCTAGTGTGTGTTTGTTTGTTTGTTGTTATTGTTTCAAAAGCTGAAGCTTGGGCCGAAGCAGTTCGCCGATCTCACAAATGAATTGTTATTGTTTCCTTAGTTGTTATTGTTTGATTGTTTCAAACCGCGGCAAACCGCACCAATCCAGACCGCAAATGCGGTCTGGATTGGTGCGGTTTGGCTGGACCCAAACCAAACCGTGGTTTGGTTTGGTCATCAAACCGCACTAGCGGTTTGGCCTACTGAAAATGGTTCAGACCGGCCAAACCGCACCGTGAACACCCCTACTTGTGAGAGAGAGTGAGTGGGGGAGGGGAGAAATATTAAAAAATTATATGGGTAGCCTACAAGGTAACCCAAAGGGGGAATGTAGCATTACTCTGAATGGAAAATGCTATTCCTTTGCGAAATAGGAATTGATTTGATTGTGCTATCCAAAGCTGGTAACGTAGAGAAAGTTGATTTGCACCCATTACAAGTGCAAATAAACAAATAAAAAGTTGTTCTTCCTTTATGCAAACGGCCGGCCCATGTGCGTTCGCTGCCCCACGAAAACCATCCCCCCGACTTTACAAACCCTTTCTGCTTGTCACCATAAAACTCTGATCAGTGGATATAACTTTACAATATATCATTTAGATGAATATTTTTTGACATTTTTTGAATTTTAATATTGTGTAGACTGATTGAAGTTATTTTTTCATTTCGTAGTTAGATGCACATGGGACCATTTGAAAAAATAACCTAAAATCTGCTTAAAACTCCTTTTTCACTTGGCTTTTCAATGCCCGTTTATACTGTCCAACAAATTGTTTCAATGAAGTCCTTGAGTTGACATACCCGTCGAATAATGCATTCATACTCTCACGCCTTTGCATTGTCAGCATCCCTACTCAGAAACTTGTCTTCAAAAAAACATGGCATCGAACGATTTATTTCTGTATAAAGTCCTATCAATCATTCGTTCTCATGTAATGTGTACACATTAATCATTGAAGTCCAGCACTATTCAAATTCTTCAGGAGTTTGAGATTCATATACTACATCGTGGATTGATGAATATATAGAACCCTTAAGAACATGGTTCTAAATTTTTCTGATAACTTTTTAAGAATATGCAACAAACACCATCTATGTTTAGTGTTTGAAAAAACTATCTGAATTGCATTCTGCATTACCCTATCTTGGTCCATTATTATGCCAGTAGGAGCTTGACCATGCATGCACTAGAGCCATATCCTAAAGAGCCAAACAAAAGTCTCGGTATTCTCGTTCGACACTAAACCACATCCAAGTAGTTTCAATTAGCCATGATGATTCACACCAACAAAAGGAGCAAACGACATGTCATACTTATTCGTAAGATATGTGGTATCAAAGGTGACTATATCACCAATTCCTTGTAGACTTCCCTACACCTATTATCTACCCAAAACACGTTCTTCAATCGAGCCTCGTCATCCAAATCAATACTGAAATAAAATCAGGCAATTGAATTTGTATTCTCGAGAAGTATGCTTGTATTGCAACATCTCCTTCTTCGAGTCTTAATCGCCTGACTTTTTCAATATAGTTTCTACAATCTTTTTGGACGCAAGTCATTTGGTTATATCCCCATGCCTCAACAACTGCTAAGTTAAAACTTTTGTACAATGGAATCCCAGCAACATCATTTACTTCAAGTCTGCATTTCACATGTGCATTAAGTTCCCGATTGCATTGATATAACCTAGACTTTGAATGACTTATTAGATTATTATATTCAAGAATGACAGAGTTAATCCACCACACCCCACAAGTCATTAAACATGTTGACACCCTAACTTTACACCCTATTTGAGTCGTTGGTTGAGCCTTCAAAGAAGTGCTTGTAGTGTTGCTTCTTCAGCCTTCTCGACTACACGTGAATGTCACATACTTTACAACTCCATCATCACCCTGCTTCGAGTTCCTTTTCCTAACTAGGAAGCCTATCTCATAAACATATGATTTGCAAAAATCGAATACTGCATTTTCATTATCAAACTTCATCTCAACCTTAGGCACAAACAGACCATCTTCTCCTAACAATTCATCATCCAATCAGTCCATATCCTCCCTTACTATCACGTTATCATATTCTCTCAAAAGTTCATCATCCTCAATTTAAAAAATTTCATTTCCTTTATAAACAAATCAATTTTGAAATAAAAAACACCAATTACACATACAAAATAATTACATGTTCATTAAGATGACATTTCTAACCTTTGTCAACCATCTTAAATGTCGAATGTTGTTGGTTGCCCCAGTCGCAGGTGATGGGTCAGTTCCAAAAGCAGTGAAGTACAAAATTAAGTGCAAAATCGAAATCAAGTTTCAATGCACACCTATAAACCAATTGCACAGATAATGGCTAAAGAAGAAACAAGTACACAAAGATCTAGAAAGTTCACTTCATGATATTATCAATATAACTTGCAAATTTGTAACATCACCCACTATACACCATCACACATTCAAATGAGAGTAAAGGATGATCAAAATGTCACAAGTTACAGTACAATACAAAAGCAAATGACCCACATACTTCTCCCATTTGTTGCAGTTCATATTTTATTTGTGTACAATACAAAAGCAAAAGTTGTAGTTCATATTTGATTGAAGTTCCCCCATTTGTGTATTATGTTTTTATCGATTTTCAATTTCCTAGACTGGTGTAGATGAGAATATTACTTTAAATAGTTTGATTCTCATTTTTGTGAATTTTTTATAGGTTGATTATGCTGTTCCATATAGTGATCTTCCCATGATCGATAAGCATGCCCTTTTTCAGCTTGAAAATGTCGTAAGTAACATCAAAGAGAGCTATGAAAATTATCAATTCTTCAAAATATTCCAGGTACGAATGTTCTTGATCTGACTGGCTTTATCTGATACCATATCAAGTTCACACTGAATGAAATGGTTGTTACTGTTGGAATACGTGGTCATTGCTTCAAAGCTGAGATATGGAGAGATATTGCCAAGACATTGATTAGCACATCTAAGGGGGATGTGTTAAACCCACTTGTGTTTTATTGTTTTCTTTAGCAAATTTGATTCTCAAAATCTTGATGAACTTAAAAAGTATAGGTGTACATAGGGGAACACCTCAAAAGTGTCCTGTATCTCCCCAATGAGCATTATGTGGAGGTTTTAGACTCTGTATTTACCTTTAGCTCAGACATATGTTCCAATTCAATTCGTGCTCATTTCTGTGGTGGCAATACAAGTTTTAAAAACTTTAGACAATTTTTTATTTTTGCAATCAATCAATTGAAATTTATAGAAGAATTGGCACTTATATGTTCCAATTTTATTCCCATCTGCAAACTGCCCATGCTGTTTCATATAGTGATCAACCAATTTTTCAGTCTTATTGTCTTGAATATTTGCAGTTGGAAAGCTTAAAAAAGACACTCATGCAGTCACTTCAAGATGAAGATAACCCTGTGAGTATTACAGGGTCACATTTTTTCTAGTTCAAAAACTGTTATCATGATTCATGAGATATTAATTCAACAAAAACTGGTTAAGAACAATAGTGACTACTGACTAGTGATCCTAGCAACTCAAATCCATGACATTGCATGCAAATTCATATTGACTTTGACTGCTAACAAAATCTTTGTCACAAGCAGGACAGTCTTGGGTTGCTGCTACTCAGACAACAACTTATGCAAGCTTGTCTTCTCAATCACTTGCTGGAGGTCATATTAAATTTTGTCTTCATTTTATTGTATTTCTATTTGTTGTATCAAATATGAGGAAATCTGAGCTGCTCTATTACTTAATAAAAATTATCTGTCAATAGTAGTAGGGAGAGGGAGAAATTATTGATTGATCACTCTGATTTGGTACATCCTACACAATTGAATGCAAAAGCCCATCCAGATCATTGTCTATCAAAACTCTTTGTTTCTAATTTCAGGCCTCTTGTTCTCCATTTTTGTTCTTCTTGTTCAACCGAAAGTAAACTCTAAACACTAAGGGGGCCCAATTCAAAAACTTCCCAACTTAGATCTAAAAGATTATTGCATATCTACCGCCAAGAACTTTCCAACTTAGATCTGGACTAAAACAAGGTGGGAATCACAGAAGACGAGTCATAGTGCCTGGATTTGCATTTTTCATTATGCCATGAATCTTGAATTAAAAGAAAAACTGCACATTATTAGACATCTTGCAGAAGCTAGACAACACTCAAAGAAATGCTGATAATACTAAGGTAAGATTGAAGTATATAGATAACATACACATGGGAGCTTGGAGGCGGTGACTATGGCAATATCAAGAGAACAATAGTGCTACGACTCGCCGTGAGGGAAAGGGTTGTGGAGGAAGTAATTTCTCCCAATTTCTCAATCGTCGATGGAGAGTGGTGGCTTCGCTAGTGGTCAGTTGGTCACCGGTGGTCTCCGTCGATTAAGAGAGAGGGTTTAGGGAAAGGGTTTTGTCTCATCTTTCTCCCTTTCTCTTTCATTTAGATGGGCAAGATATCGCAATAACATATCCTTCGATCACCTGATATATCGTCAATTTATCACAATATCCCACTCCTATAAAGTAATCTGTAACACTCCTTCTGTATGAATAATGAGACTCAAGAAAGTTTTACTAACTGATGCTAAACCCAAATCCACTGAACAAATTCTCCTCACAGAAAGACAATTCCTTTGACAAATCCTACTCTCTAAGTTATTGCGTATTCTCATTCCCAAATAATCTTTGGCTTAAACATCAAATGTCACCACAAATTTTGGAATATGACGTTTTTAACACCCCAAATTTAATGGGCACGCTATGAACTATGGCAACAGCAGTTTGTGTATAGTTTTTATAATTATTAACTTTGGTTCATAGATCAAGCAATCTTTAATGTTTGTAAGTGTTAAAATTATTACTCTTATTAGTTTTTTTTTTTTTATGGCTCGTTATATATCTATTCAAAATTTGTAGCTCAAAAATATGAATATATAAATATTCCAAGAACATTATAAAAAAAGAAATAGCCTTGTCAATTTGCAAAATAAATAAAACAAATAAAATAAAATCTTCAAATTGTGGAAATTTGGGCCAGGCCCACTTAGGGCATGTTCTCTTTATCGTTTTAAGGCCATTTTCTATTTTCAATTTTTTAAAACACTCAAAATGTGTTTTTTTTGTTATTTTCAAAAATAAGAAAAAAATTTATAAAAGAAATCCATAACAACAAAATATTATTTTGGGTGTTTTCAGTGAAAACACATTTAAAAATTAAAAACAAGAAAAACGCTGGCGAGACCCCCTACCCCCTGCAATCTCACATCTGTTCTCTCTTTCTCTCTCCTCTCTTATCTCTCTCTCTCAAGCCTTGGCCAAACACAGCCATCACCGCCGCGCTACCGCCTAGATCCACCATCGCAATCGTCCAGCACCTACCACCGTCATTATCTTTTCCACTGCCTATCACTGCCTCACCATCGCCTAGATCCGTCATCGCCACGGCCTAGATACGTCATTGCAACCACCCAGCAGTGTCTACCACTGCCATTATCTCTTCCATCGCCTATCACTTTCGCGCTACCGCCAAGATCTGCCATCACCAACGCCCAGAGCCGCCATCACCGCCTAGATCCGCCATGCACAGATCCTCATCACCTCCATTATTTCTTCCTCATGCCTTCTGCCATTTCTTGCCTTTGCCTTTTTTTTTTCAATTATATTTTTATAATTTTGGATAAATTAATATTTATTATTTTATGATTTATAATTTTTTTAATATTTATGTTATGGGTAATTTAAATCTCAAAATTAATGTGAGATTTTAATTTGTATGTAATCATAAATTTATCATGAATTAAAATATTATAAAATAAATGTTTATAATTTTAAATTAAATTCATTAACTAAAGTATTGTAAAATAATTTTTTTTTAAAAATTTCAAAATATACACGTTTTCTAATTTTCTGTTTTAAAAAACAGTTTTTCAAAATGACAAAAAGAACGCGTTTCAAAAATCTCATAACACAAACTCAAAACACAAAATTCAAAATAAATTTAAAATTTAAAATACAAAACCAAAATACAAAGAGAACACCACCTTCACCTCTCATGACAACTCAAAAATCCAACCCTAGCCCAGATCTCAAACTTGGCCCAGTTTTTGCTTTTGAATAAACCTGGGCCCAGCCCGGCCCAGTAAACTACAAATATATAATGGTGCTTACAGAGTGATACAAGTGGATGTGGGCATGGCAACAGATCTTGTACTTGTCCACCATGGGTGATTAAAATTTGGTTCGAATCTTACATAATTTAAATTTAAATTAATTATGATAAGATATAGAATTTTAAATTTAAAATTAATTTAATCACAAATAATAGAATTAAATAAATTAAAATTAATTTATTATTAATACTAAACACTAAATAATAGAAAAATTAAATAAATATTTAAATGAAAAATTAGTTGAAAATCGTGAATTTTTTTTGAAAATAATAATTCAAATTCACTAAAAAGTAGTAAAGAATATAATAAAAATTTAGAGAAAAGATGTAATCACCACGAATAAAAATATTAATGATGAGAATGAAACAATTATTAAAAATATATATGGTCCACCACAATGAAGAAATTTAGACTAAGTTTGATTGATTTATTAGTTGAGAAAGATCCTATTAGCTAGGTTTTATATTTTTTAATAAATAAAAATTTTAGATATTTTTTTACAATTTATTACATTAAAAAATGACCAAATGAACAAAAACATGATAGAAAATAGCTAGTATATCTAAAAGAATTAGATAAATAATTTTTTTATTGTTGTAAATTATTTAGTTTGAAATTAAATATAGTTTAATTAAAAAATGAAAGGTGTGGAGATTGAAAAAATTTTAGTGCGTGCCAAAGTTAAAAATTACGAAACAAATAATGAACATGCTATAAATATAAACATTTGAGTTTATACCAATATGAGATTGCTTAAAAATAAAATAATTGATAAATATTTACAAGAGAAAATAAATAAATAAAAGGGTATTGAAAGAATGTACTATTAAAAATTATTGTTATTGTAAAAAAAATTTAAAAAAATAATTTTACATTTTGTGGTACAAATGAGAAGATTTATCAAGATAATAATATATTTTTTTAAACTTAATAAAAATAATTGTTGTGTTTGATCCAATAATGTTATAACACTTTAGATGTATTCAAAATGAAGAAATTCATAGGCATTATCTTGATAATAATATATAAAATGAGTTGATAAATATTTTAACATTAAAAATAAAAAATTCTATTATTAAAATAATCAAACAATCAGAATATTTTTCAATTATACTTTATTGTATCCTAAATGCAAGTCATCAAAAATAAATGTCTTTTATATTAAAATGTGTAAATATTTTTTTTAAAAAAATTATTAGATATAAATTTTATAATATTTTATACACCATGTGATTATCACAATTTTAATTTAATTTTTTGTGATATGGCTAATTGATGTGCTAATGTTATATTTTTTGGAGTGACACAATGCATATACTCATTATTTTCTTTTTCAACAAAAAGATAAAAAAATTTGTAAGACCATGTTTCTAATTTGACACTTAAGCCCATTACTACAAATATGTCAAAAAAGTTTATTGAAAATATTAAAGCAATCAGATTTTAAACTCCACAAATAAGAGATATTTTATATTAATTAGCATAAACTAATGAGAATCATAAAACAAAAAAGTAAGCTATTGCTTTAGTAACATATAAGATTGAAAATTTTGAATTTCTATTAACCATGATTATTTGGTATGATATAATGTTTGTTGTGAATACATTTAGTAATTATTGATAATAGTAATTATTTATAATCTAAAGATATGAACATTGTTGTTAAATGGATCATTTGAAATGTCTTATTTTTTTTTAAAAATATTACATAGAAAATTTGTTTAAATCTTCTATGATTTTTTGCTAAAGATATTATAATGTAAATGAATATAGAATCAAAGTTTTTGAAAAAAAGTACAATAAGAAAAATGAAAAATTTGATAAGAATGAAAATGAATAGATAAAAATCTTTTAGAATTAATTATTTTATATGTTTAGTTGATCATGCAATTTCTACTCTTCAAAACAGGTTTAAACAATTTAAAATATATAAATATAATTTGATTTTCTTTAAAATGTAAAAAAGTTAAAATTACTTGATGATTATAATTTGAAGAAAAATTGTTTAAACATTGAAAATTTTCTAAAATATGCTCTCTAATATTGATAGTTTGGATTTAATTTTAGAATTAAAAGTTTTAAAATAAATTATAATAGTAGAAATAAAAACAATATTTGTGACACTAAATTTTATAAAAAAACGTAATTTTCTTTTCAAATGTATAAATAGCTTATACATATTATTAATTATTTCTGTTACTCTAGTTTAGCAGAATTTTTTTAAAATTAAAATTTAATAAAACCTTATTTATATTGAACTATGTCACAAAAAAAGAAATAATTTGGCTATATTATGAAACCTTATTTATTGCTTTTGTATACCATATGAGGAGAATTAAGTTATCTTCGGAAAATGGTTCTTTGTTGTTAAACAAGGTCTACATCAAGCAATTAATTTGAAGTTGAACCTCTACTGCTATATATTTATATGGCTGTGTAAAGAATATCTGTTATTCCTGTAATGGGAATCTGGAAACGTTTAGCCTAAGCGTTTATCGCCATTTATAAACTGTATTTCCACATTGCGTATATATGCCATGAAAAGCAGAAGAAAACAAAGGATTCATGGCGTGAGGGGCAAAAGGGGGTCTAGAGGAGGCTGAGAATTCCTCCCTCTTCCCATCAAGCTTGAAAGAATCCAGTAAAGAACCCCGGCAGAAAAGAAGCTGAAAAACCACGCATTGTTGTAAATCACCACGAACGAATCAGGAACCCAGCTCACCACTCCCGTCACTTTCAAAAACCCCGGCATCACCGGCAAAACGCCGGCTACCATCGCCACCATCGCCGCCAAATTGTACCCTCCGGCGTAATAGTACGCCCCGGCCGGGCTGGACGAGTAGAGCTCCTTCACACTCAGATTAGTCCCCTTGACAAGATAGTAATCCGCAAGGATTATGCCTCCAATTGGGCCCATCAACGCGGAATAGCCCACAAGCCACTTGTAGATGAAACTTTCAGTCGACTGAAGTAGCCTCCACGGCTGGAAAGCGATCCCCAGCAAAGCCGTCAGGATTGCCCCTCTTCTGAACGTGAACTTTGAGGGGCTGAGATTGACAAGCGCGTTGGCCGGGGCCACCACATTGGCGGCAATGTTGGTTGTGATTGTGGCCAAGCTGATCCCAAAGATGGCCAGAATCATGGTCCAAAAGCCCCCAACTTTTCCGAGAAGTTGAATTGGGTTTGAGATTACTTGTCCAAAGATGACTTGGGTTGATGAGGTTACAGCCAGGCCGATGAATGTGAACTAACCCATGAAGATCGGGAGGCCGGCCTGGCCGACCATTTGGTCGGCCTGGCTCTTGGCGAAGCGGGTGAAATCGGCTATGTTGAGAGCCACGGTCGCCCAGAAGCTTATGTTTGCAGTGAGGGAAGGGAAGAAGATGGACCAGAAATCGGAAGAGGAAAGCCTGGAGGAAAGGGAGAGCATGTGGCCAAAGCCATTGGCTTTGAGGTAAGCCCAAATGACTAGGCAGCAAGTGAGAAAGATGAGAATTGGGGCTGAGTATTTTTCCAGCTTCCTAATGCCTTCCATTCCCTTCCACACTATTGTCAATTGGGCGACCCAGAAGGCTGCAAAACAAGCGAATTCAAGAGGGGAAGTTCCAAGCCATGGCAGCGCCTGGGAGAAGGAAGATTCTTTGATGAATTTCGGCAGTAGAAGGAAGATTGCCTCGCCGCCTATCCAGGTTTCTATCCCGTACCTGCATAATCGGGCTACCAATACCATTAATAATTTGTCCAAGTTTAGGAAGACTATTATCAGTCAAATACAGTTTCGGGTGAGAATTTGAGAATGATCCAAAGATAATAATACTTGGATCGATTTGCTTTTACTTTTAACAATCATATCATTGTTCATGATCCAAATGTGTTTGACGATCATATTCACCGCCACAGATGAGGGGGAAAAGAGGGAGAAGATCTAATCTGCTAATAATTGTTTTGGATATATCATCCAGTCTATTCCGCTACTTAATTATTATCAATGACATGACATCTCTCAATACATTATACTTAATTATTGTGAATGTTTCAATATTGATGTGTAATAATCAAATTCATACCGTACCATCCACAGCCAACCAGAGCTCGGAGAAGAGTTGGGATGTGGGCGCCATGGATTCCGAAGGATGACCTCGCCAGGACGGGGAAAGGGATGCCGTAGCGGGTGCCGGCGTGGCCAGTTAGGACGAGTGGAAATAGCAAGATTAGGTTGGCGGCGACGACGGTGGCGATTCCTTGCCACCAGGCCATGCCGAGATCGACGAGGCTGCCGGCGAGGTAATAAGTTGGGACTCCGACGACGAGGCCGACTCATAAACTGGCCATTTCCCAGCCGGACAAAGTCCGGTCCGCCGGCGCCGTGGGCTTGAGGTCATCGTTGGTGAGAGCGGGGTCAGGCTCGAATTCACTGGATTTTGACGCCATGGGCGGAGAACAGAGACATTTTCTCCGGAAAATGGGAGGGATCTGGCGTTGGGTGAGATATATTTTAGTGGAAATGGTGGTCGGTGGGTTGGGAGAAGAGTTAAGATAGTAATTGGGTTCTGGTTTTGGTTTCGGAAAGATCGCAGAGTGGTGGGGATTGGGATGGAAATGGAAGCTTAAAAATTTGGCAGCCATCAAAGAAGACGATGATGATGATGGCGATGATTCGAAGTAGTTGGAATCTGTGGTATCTGTTCGGGGCTTTGGGGATAAGTGGTGAGTGGTTGGCACATCACCATCTCTCTCTCTCTCTCTCTCTCTCTCTCTCTCTCATGTCAGTCTTCTTGTGGGTTGGCCATGGCAGACTTAAGAAATTGATTCCTTAGAAAAGTCCAAACTGCACCAATTAGTCGCGCTGGATTGCCTCTGTGGCCGTGCACTGGATCTTGACCGCCATTAAGCTGAATCTTGGAACTCTAAACCAAATGATTCCTAAGAGTTGCTCTACAGGGCCGATGGCTCTACAGAGCTACTTACAGACAGGGGATAAAATGATAATTTTGTCTTCACTCGCTTTGTAAATTTGTAAATGGGCTACTGTCCTCCCGCTCTGCACCTCACCTATCTGCCATGGCCACCGATCAAGTCTCTGTCGCGTCTCCCAGCAGTCGCCCGGCCTCGCCTCTATTGTCTCGCTGCCTCGCCGACAGTCACTGCATCGACTATCGGCGAGGCGAGGCGAGGCGAGGCGACGGAGGCAAGGCCGGGCGATTGCAAGGAGGCGCAGTGAAGACTTGATCGGTGGCCATGGCAGATAGGTGAGGCGCAGAGCAGGGGGGGAGAAAGAATCATAGGAAGGAGAAGGGGAGAGCAGGTCGTGGGGGCAAAATAGTATTTTTGCCCCCTTTCGGTAAGCCCGTCAGTAGACCCGTTGGGCTGTCTAACATTACTCGATTCCTAATTAGATACACACACTATATATAATTTGAATAAAATTACTTTTCTATATTTCACTTGTTTTTTAGTTTGTAAAAAATGTTTTAAATACATATAATAACTTTTTAATTTTATTTTTTATATAAATTTACAAAAATATATCACATAATTTTATATTCTCGGTCCTGATTTTGACGTTTTTTATTATGATAGAAAAGTTTAGTTAATAATATGAATAACTTGGAAACTAAATTCAGTAAAATATCAGGCCATTTGCTTAATTCATCAGTTATTTAGAAATTTGAAAAATCAAATAATGGGTTTAAAACAAATTGAATATTCGAATAATGGCTAGTAATTTCTATGGGCTTATAGTAATTTTTTGCAACATGTTTTATTTTCTAAATAATTATTAATTGACAGCTAACTAAAAATCATCACATCAGGTTTAAATAAGTATTGGAATAATGTTATCAGCTGTTGCAAGGTTTTGGGCCAGCATTGGGCTTCAACTCTATGCTCAGTTCGGCCCAGTTCGACTCTATGCTCACATCAGGTTTAATATATATATATATATATAATAATTAGTTGATAAAAATTAAAAAATATTTAAAAAAAAAATAAAGACATATTTCCCACAACTAAACAACCGTGTATATACTTGGGCCAAAATCTAATGTGTGGCAAACAAGCACCCAAGCCAAGACGGCGGGCAAATGTTAATATCTATGCTTCCATCTCCCAATCATACATACGTGCTTATGTTCCCACCAGTATCCACGGACGCAGCCCCCAGCTCCCAAGGCGTACACGTGTCCAGAACTTATGTTGCTTCATTAGTTCAAGAGTTCAATGATGTGTCCTAAGATATGACCTAAATAAATAAAATATTAAAATGCCACGTCTTGCCATGCCAGGTGTTCACAGATTTGAATTTCCCAAAAATAACTGCTCACCTACTCTCCCTATGCTTTCTCGGAGTGACGACTTAGCTGACACGCTTGTTTTTTCAGCCACGCCCATGTGGCTTCCTTTGCCCCTTTCGTCTTCATCTTGTTGCAATCATCGTCTATGTATATAATTCCAATCCTTTTACTTAAAATTTGTCCTTGTGATGACCGATCGACGCCGTTGGGATATTGAAATGGAACTGATTAAATCTATAGGCTGAGGAAAAGAGTGTCTTCTTTTCTTCTATCTTATTTAGCTGTGCTCGATAAGGGGAAGACTGTCCGACCACAGACCACCACCAACAACCAGATAAACCAAAATCCAGCCATCTGTACGTTACTCTCCACCAAAACCAGATATATTGATTAAATCTCCTTAATCCCAACACAGATCGATCAATTTTCCCGGCCCCTAGATGAAGAAAGAGCTCTGGAATTAATGGGGAAGATGCAACCATACTCAACATCGGAAAAATCGCCACCTATGTCATCCTTCTCCACTTCTCTACTCGTCTCCCTCCTCGGCATCGCCTTAACTTCTCTGGCCCTTTTAATCTACCATCTCCTCGTCGTCAAGTACTGCAGCCGCCGCCGGCACCACTCCGGAATCCCTGCGCCACCACCCCCTTCCTGCCGTCCTGCAGCCACCGCCGGAGTCGACGAGAAAGTCCTCGACTCCATACCGGTCCTCGCCTACTCCGCCCAGAACCGCCATCTCTTCCTCTTGGACCACAAAGAATGTGCAGTTTGCTTAGGGGAACTGGAAGAAGGAGAGATCGTCCGTCTGCTGCCGAATTGCAGCCACCCGTTTCACGTTCACTGCATTGACCAGTGGCTCATGGGCAGTGCCAGTTGCCCGCTTTGCAGGTCGGCCGTTGCACCGTTTAAGGATCAAACTCTGGGAGCTAGGGTTTATGATCAAGAAGGTGAATCAATGGCCGAAGGTGTCCAAACCGGTGGTTCTTCTGGGATGCTCCGGCACTGTGCTTCAATGGCGTTGCCGGGGGAAGGCCCATCGCCTCCGGGGCGTTTGGACGTGGACTTAAAGTTAAAGCGATCGCTGTCCATGGACCAATCTTATCTTGTTATACAGATGGAGAGGGAGAATGAAAGGGCTTGTTCATCATCGTCTTCGTCGAAAGCTGAGGTTATGAGGCATCTGGATCGGGTGTCGTCCACGTTGCTGAGGTCTTTCACACCGAGGTTGAGGATGGAAAAGGGTGCCTCTGCTGACGGACATCTTCTTCCCCATTGAGATAATTATTATACGAATAATTAATTAATTATATGTAATCAAAATTTTATTATTGTTAACAACTCTATTTTGCTCAATAATTTTATTATTGAGATATATTAACTACAATTTTATTTTTGTCACAATATTAAGCTTGTACCAATTTAAAGCAGCAGCAGCATCAGCATCACATTGGGCTTATATTTAATATATCTTTTAATTTTGAGTAATGTGTTACTTGCTGAACGTTTAGGATATCATTCACTGGTACGTGGCCTCACTACCTATAAATTGGTTGACCTTCTGAGCCAATTAATTAAAATTGAGACTATATATATATATCCATATGTATATATTTATATGCTTTTATTCCACCATATATAATAATTAATGGTCATTTCTTTTGAATGTCTACTACATAAATTCATAAATATGAATAATAAAACACGAATAAGCACTTAGATTAATGAAAAGTAAGCTAGTTCTTCCCCATAAATTATAATATAAATCCATAGTAGCCACTTATTGTTGGAATTTTTTGTGATTTTTCTTGATTCTAAAATATTTTTAGTAATTTTTGAGTTCAAATTTGTTCAAAACTTGCTTTACCTATAAAAAAAAATGATGAAAGACGGTGCCCAATAAATCTTTTAATACTCAAATCAATTATTAAATTAACTTGAGACTAACTGGACGTTACAGTATTAATATAATCAATGTACAATTAATAAGATACTTGATTTTTGAAAAATTGTACCCTTATATATAGACTCATGGTAAAGTTGTGGCCTGGATTATAACATATGAATAGGTTTAGGGTATGGATGGCCCATTCTTTTAGGTTGGATTTGTCACTTTGCCTAAAACAACTTTAAGTTCAATGAGCTCCTAAATTGAATTTGGGCCTTGCCCAGTAGTAAGGGCCCAGAATCTGGGCATTTGCCCCAACTTAACTTCCATCTCATTTTAATTTTCATTTTCTTTATCTCTTGAACATATTTTGTACTATGAAAAAATTGATAAAATCCAATTATTTTCACGAAATTGATTTATTTGTTTTACGTTTATCTCAATTCTATTATAAAGATATGTTAAATTGTATGTGAATCTTTAGTGTTAAATTAGATCGATAATATCATAAGGCACTTAATATTTATAAAGTAAGAGCTAATAATGGGTGTAAAAGTTGAGTCTCCCTCACATAAAAAAGATCACTAAAACTCTAATTAATTTAAAAAAGTTTAGAAAAAGAATCAAAGGGTTAAAAGAATATATATGGAGCGAAATAGAAATATCCAAAGCTGGTAACGTAGAGAAAGTTGATTTGCACCCATTACAAGCGCTAATAAACAAATAAAAAGTTGTTCTTCCTTTATGCAAACGGCCGGCCCATGTGCCTTCGCTGCCCCACGAAAACCATCCCCCCGACTTTACAAACACTTTCTTTTCATTTCCCTTCTTATTTTATATACATAGGAGGTTGCAATTTAATTATTTAATGCAGTTATAGATATATACATATGTATATGCAGTATGTACAACACCCCCATCCCCCCAAAACCATCCTAACATTCCTCCACCATTGATCCCCACCACATCACAATCAACTTTTGTGGGACACAACCCAACATCTTCTCATTTCGTAGATCTATAACTTCATCTAAAAATTTCACAACCCATCTTAATTAATCTTAATTATTCTTGGATATGAATTTTAGTTGGATAATTATTTTTATATTTATAATTACAAAATTAATAAAATAAAGCGGGTATATATGAAATATTTTTTTTATATATATATATATACTTGGTAATTAACAATCCTAAAGCCACAAAATGAGTTTTTAAAAAAAGAGAAATATCTTAGGAATATTGATCTACAATTGCTGCTGTTGGGGTTTTGGGGCAAAGAGGCATAAAAAGAGGGGAGCTTTTTCATGGCCAAGTTTTGCAAGGGGCTTTCGCTTTGCTTGCATGATTAGGCTTTAAAAGGTGCCCTATGCGGGATTCCCTTTCTTCTTCTTGCACTCGGCTGAGGAGGTGGTGGAGCGGCCATCGCCGCTGCCGGAGGGAACATGTCTTGTTGCTGTGAACCTTCAAGCAGTGCCCTTTCTCCTCTTCTTGATGAGGATGAGGATGACGATGATGATGATGATAATCTCCTTGACGGCATCCCTTCACCTCTTGATCTCTCCGCCAGTTGCCCGCCATTGTTGCCCTCCAAGCTGAACCTTGCATTTCCATTTGTCTTGATTCCTACAAGCTGAGTTAGTAAATCCAAAAATCAAAATTAACTTGGAGTCACAATTAAGCAAAAAACCCCATTTAGCAAATAGTTAATGTGGGATGACAATGATGGCCATTGGTGGTGGGTCAGCCATGAAAGCTTCAACAATGGCGATGGGTTAGGGACATAATGGGATTGCGATGATGATAATGATCTATATATTTTTTTGTTTTCATTTTCTTCTTATTTGAGAGAGAGAATCCGCAATTACACAATTTATGCATAATATCTCACAAATTACTTGGTGAGAGATAATTAGAGACCATATATGATAGCCTATTACCCGTCGGCAGCGAGGGAACCAGCAGATTGATCAAGAGCGGCTATCACTATAATGTGAATGTGTGTGCGTGTGCGCGCGCGCGCGTGCATGTGCATGAAGCATGATGAAGGGTCAATATTGGGCATGGGAAAAAGAGAAGAAAAGTAAACGCTAAAGAGTCATTAGCATTAATTATTAATATTACCAACCTTACAGCCTAAAGAACAGAAGCGAAATGGGTCCAAGAGGGTTCTCCCGCAGATTTCACAAATGTGAGAAACCGATTTGCCAGACTTCGGCTGAGGCCTTTCGTTCAAGAACAAAACCCTCGCGCTGTTTATGACATACGTTTGAACTCCACTTATGTCCAATACATTCTCAATCTCCGAAACCCTCACCACATCATGGTACGACGATCTCCTTATCTGCAACATTATTCAACCCCCAAAGCAAAGAGGGCAATAACTAAAGGAACAAACTTTCTTGATACACACACAATGACTGCAATTTGAAGATCGGATGAAATTAATGTCCTCAATTACCTGGATGACTTGGTGATCGTTGTGTCTGGTTGAGCGGCAGTAGAAGCAGAAGGCGTCTTTGTTGCAGTCCAAGCAATACATGTTGCACTCGCTTCTGGCGGCGTCGCCGTGAATCCGGCAGACGGAGAAGAAGGCTGTGTTCAGCAGTGGCTCCAGCCACGGCGGAACCAGCATTTCCGCCTGCTTGGAAGCCCAGAAAACTTAACGGAAAGATCAAGAAAATGTCTTATAATCCAAGAAAATGCAGGTGAGTGGGAGGATGTGAAATTGGCGTTACCATAACGAGAGACCTGAGTTCCCTGAAACGGGTAATGTCGGAGAACTGGCGGATGGGATTCTCCGAATTGACAATGGCGGATTCGGCGAAGCGAGAAATGGATCGCGCAGGGAGGGGGAGGGGGAGAGAGAGAGAGAGAGAGAGAATTACAGAGAAGAAAACAACCCGAAACTTAGAATTCAACAACAAAGCAAGGCCTAGACTGAGAGCTCAAGGCTCATTAACAAATGATCGACGGCCAGGATCCCGCGGGGTGGCTGAGACAGGTTTTGGGCCGTCGGATCGAAGCGGTGTTTGCCGCTTACGCTACTTTGGATCTTCTTTGCGTCTCTACGTAGGATGTCCACCGGAGTACGTCTTCTCGCTGTTCATCGTGTTCCACGTGTCATGTTATACACGTGGCGCAATCATATGAAGTGGGGAATCCGGGCCCACGCGTCGATCTTGACGTGCGGAATCAACCGAACGATGCCTGGTATTTTTGGATTGCCGGATATGTCCCTCCGAGGTTGGGGTATTTACGGCTGAGGCGCTGACGTTTACCGGTGGTCCCCGGTGGAGCTGTTCCCGTCATTAATTTAGGCCGCATGTCATGTCGGACCGGAATTAATTTAAATTTTGTAGTTATTCATTTAATTAAGGAGGGATTGGAAAAATTATATAATTAACCACATTAATTAATTAATTTAAGGATCTTGACATTACTAATAGCCCATCAGCTTTAGCCACAGCTTCTGCCGGCGTGATAAAACTTTGTTGATGTTGATCCCACTCCATGCTTGATGGGTGGTGTTACAGTCCACACATTCATATTTAAGTCTAAGAGCTAATGACACGGTAAAGAAAGTCTCTTCTCTTCCGAGGGAAGAGATTGACTTGATTGATGACATAAAATATAATATTTTTTTATTACTTTTAACCATCTTAACAAAATAACTTTGAGCCCAATTTTTTTTTTATATATTTTAAGTATCAAAAAGTGAAGTTTTTGCTTTTATTTAGAAAGTAAAAAATTTAATATATTATTTACGGTGTTGTGTTTATTTTTAAATTTTAATTCAACTTTCCTTCTACCCCTAGTGTTCTAGGGACAGAAAGAAATGATAAATTTATTTATAATTCTTTTAATCTTCACTTTAATCGTTGAAAAGTGTCATCGATGATGTCTATAGAAAGACTATATTTTATTAAAATGTACAATAGCATGATGGGAGGAAAATTCATAAATAATCACAATACTTTAATCTATAAGTTAAAAATTACAATTAACTCAATTACATTGTCAATGAAATTAGCACAAATTTGAGAAGTAAAATCCCAATTACATTGTCACGCTTTGCTATTTCTCTCTATATATCCTGATTTTACAAATATAGCCCGACTGTCATGCATTAATTTTCATTACTTTAAATCTATAAGAGTTGGGAGCACGTGTCTGAAAAATGATTTTTTAATAAGAAAAACTCTACCATGACCAATTTTTTTAATTAATAAAATTTTAAATAAGTAGTTACCCCACCACCAAGGTGTCGGACCTATCGAAGAAGAGAACAAAACCCAATTGATTCTAAGCTCTAATATTATAAGATTAGAAACGACATTTTCAAAATAATGCCAATTCCAAAATATATATATATGTGCCCAACTTCATGCCTTCTCCAACCAGGAGGGAACTAACCCCGACGCTGGCCTGGCGGACAACTCAACTCCCCTTCATGGCAGCTGCAGCCTGCAGATGGGATTTCTGCCCGAGAGCTCTGATGGGCTTTCCTTCCACCATTTCCATAGCCTCCTGCTTCTTTTAGGCTTAGCCAACCCTTTTTGGGTCTAAACTTTGTTACTGTATAGTTTTTTTTTTTTTTAATAAAAAAATACTATTAGTAGATCATGGACTAACCACTGTTAAAGCTTCAAAAAAAATAGTTTAAATGTTTGGCCATGTTTACACGTAAAACTGTGTCAAACGAAGGAACCATAATTATTATTGCTGCTTCGTGGGAAGGATGGGTTATTGAAAAAGTAGGCAGTTTTTATAACTTGGTTCCAGATACCCACATCGTAGAAAACGAAGGATTCGAAGGAAAAAGGGGGAAAGAAGAAGACTATCTCAAACTTTATATGATCGATCATTAGCGGGGCCCTAGCAATAAAAAGTGTGCACATAGTTTTCCCGTGATGGATGGACATGTTGAAGTTGGTGTGGAAAATGGAATGGATGCTTCACATTCATGATTCATCCCCGTGTGGCTGATGCCATTTTATTCTTCCCCACCCCCCAAATAACAGCTGACAAATTACAAAACTTTCGGTATCTGAATTATACTACCACTTAACACGTTTATTAAAATAAATAAAATTAAATTAAAATATTTTTTTGAATTAAGATATAGAATAACCAAAATAAGAATGTAAAGTATTCTAAAATTTTTATCCGATTAATTATTAAATTTTTCAGAATGTATTAGAGAGTATATGATTTTTTTTTGTTTTTATCTGTCAGATCCTAAATAAATTTATTTAGAAGAGAGGAGAAAGAGATAAATTTATTAAAATAATTTTTGATAAAAAATTACGTAACTTTTTTTAGTTAGTTGCCATATAAATTTAATAAACATAATAAAAAACACTTTTGTCTGGAATGCTTTTTATATCTCACTTTTTTTATTCTATATTTTGATTAACAAACACTATCTTAATGCATTTGCTCTTATGAATTAAAATTTTGAAGTTTGATTATTAAGTAATGGTCTAAGTGATTTGAGAGTTAAACTTAGATATAAAATTATCTGGCGTTTAAATCTTTTGTGAGGGATTTGGTTGGTATCGTCCACTATGAGAATTATTATGATTTAGGAATGAAAAGGCAAGTGCTGCTATTACTATCATCTAATTTGAAGTATTGTCACTCTCATATATGACATTTGAATTTAGTTAAAAGAAGATTAATGAGAGCTGGCTCCACTAAGTCTAACTTAATGGGTGGGAAAAGCACTCTCACTTCTTGCTTTTTCAAATCTATCCCTTTGCTTGGAAGAAAATGCCTTGCAACCATACTAAAATTAGAATTAGAATGAGATTATATGTGATCAAATTGAAATAATATCTATTAGTGGTAAAATAAAATCAGCCGTGTAATCAAGATGATTTAAATAAGTGAGAAGAAATGTGATAAATGCATCTACAAGTACACTTGTGAGTCTGGCTTTTAAAAAGGCTATTGGAGTTAAAATTGTTATAAAAATAACACTGAATTAGAGTAGGGTTGTAACTAATAATTTAAGAAAAATAATAATAAATAAAAAAATTAGACACAAATTTTATGTGAACCCCTCCCCCCAAGCAAATTAGAGTAAAAATTATGGACAAGGATATAAGAATTTACTACAGAAAAATAATAAGAATTATAATTTTTCTTCTAAATTACAAGGAAATAATAATAATAATATTTTCTTTAAAATAGGATAATACTATCTGATATTTTTAACTCTCTATTTTTCTCTTTGCAAGGGATACTAGGGGATAGATCAATTGAGTTTGGGGAGGCCAATTTATAGGCCTCCCCAATGCTTTTAAAACACGTTAATTGTCAAAAGTAGAGCCGCATTCCGGCACCCTCTTCTTGTAGATTCTAGCTTATTCTTTTTTCTTTCATTTGTTTTTCTTTGTTTATTTTGTAGCTCGCCACCTTTCTTCATTCAATGTTGGGGCTGATTTCCAGCTATAACTTTTAATCCAACAAAAATTATCAAAATCAAGTTTTTAGTGATCCATTCTTCCCCTAATTTGGGAGAGAAAAAAATGAAAGAATTCTAGCTCCATCCATTTTAATTTTATTTCATTATTATTGTTTTTTTTATATATATAATCTCTTCTATATATATAATCCCTCCTAAGTAGAGCATTAAGACAAGTTGGTAAGAAACTTCTATACATAGTAAAGAATATGGAACTTTTATAGAGGATGTAATTGCAAATATAAATGATTAATTAACGAAAGTTCATATAACAGGAAAGCTTAAAAAATAAAAAATACCACTTGTGGGGTTCTATGTGACGAGCAAAGCTGGGCGAGGCTGGCAAAGTGGCAACATGGGAACATGGACGACAATGGGCTTGCTTTAGGATTAGGAGGAGTACGTGCCTATATGTTTAAGCTTTAATCACGAATATTTAATTAAAGTTACCATTTTGTGTCGCGATCTAAAGCTATTTCATTAAGTTGCCATGAAACGTGGCTCATCATACGCGGCCACATGACCCATTCATCTTTTATTAATCTTTTAGCTTTAAGAAATATATATGGTTATGATGGTATGCACATATATATCTACAAACATGTCAAATCCATCGATCTACCGATGATTAATGATAGTATAAAATAAACATGGTTTATATACCCTTTGAATTATACCGATGATTAGGTTCTCACTTAAGCTCAATGCCTCTCACTCAAGTGGCCGTCCAACTGTCTTGCTCTTGTATTTTATGTCCATTTGATGTGGACCTGGTGTTGTTTGGATATGGCCTGCAGATTATATCCACTCATTCATACCATACCCACACACACACACACATGTATGTTTGTCTTTTCTTAAGTTGTCATTGTTTTAGGATGTCAAATTCATTTCCAAAATGGTGTTTGTTGAATATGAAATGCAATGTGAGAAACACAGTTAAGGTAATTTGGATAAATGAAAAGAGAACTAATTATATAAACTTTAAGCAAAATTCTTACATTTAATTATATAATAAGATATAATAATGATGAAGATTTAAAATTCAACAATCTAACTCAAACTAATCAATTAAGATTTTGAAAATTGATGCTTCTGCATGATATTTGACTGATCAAGTCGTCACTCGTGCTGTGAGTGAACATGGGGCGACTGATAAATAAAATAGATCGTGGAGTATCAGATGTTAAGGCCATGGATTCCAAATGTTGTGGGGTTTGGAAATTTCTTAGGGG
Source organism: Diospyros kaki (assembly GCA_036245055.1). NCBI lineage: Eukaryota > Viridiplantae > Streptophyta > Magnoliopsida > Ericales > Ebenaceae > Diospyros > Diospyros kaki. The sequence goes on from BSEG01000009.1 coordinate 41,365,044, forward strand.
CAGGGGCCCGGGGGCAGTGGGGGTGGGGACAGGTTTTAGTTATGGGGAAGATGGGAATTTGGCAGTTAGGATAGGAGTGATGAAGATCGAAGAGGCGGCAACTGATTTGATTACCATCTATTGTTGAAAGGCTCCTTTCAATGGAAATGAAAGCTCCCTGCCAGGACGACGGAGGGGACTCCTCTCTCTCTCATCATTCTTGTGGAGTCATGCTCGTGGGATTGAAATCTGAAATTAATGCTGTTGGGACAATTATCAAAAGTCTTGTTCCGAATCGACCACACGCGATTTTTATTCTTTTTTTAAGAGAATTAGGCAATATAAAATGTATTTCTATCAACATGTTTATGCCATTAGATATTCACTTCTATTTATAAATTATATGAATTGACATTCGAAGTGTAATTTTGTTATTTGAATTGAGATTCTCGAGTGGTCCAGAGATTTTCAAGATAGGAAAAAGATTTTCAATTGACTAAATCTATTAAAGAGATTCTCAATTGACTAAATTCAAATAGTAGAGTAGATTACTAGTTGAATCTATCATGTCAACAATTGATCTAAATCTAAAAACACATGGCGCTCATAAGTGACAACACACGAATAGTAAAGTAATTTATTTCTCTCTCTTTATATTATTCTCTCTTCAAAAATGTTATTTAGATATAATTGAATAATATTTGTGTGTAATATGTTGTATATTTAACACATTATTATTAAGTGTGTCACTTAAAATATCACAAGTCTTGGGTGTGCTTAAATGTATTTAGATAGTGTTTGATATTCAAATAATATTTTGGAATTAAAATTTGACTGTGGCACACACTTGAGGTGTCGGCTATTGATGAAGGGGGACAGCTTAAAGCTACAAACTATGTGGTAGGTAAGTATTGAAGATGGGATGCTTCAAGTTGGAAGTCCAAACATGAGGATGCAATTGCCAGTAGAAGTTCATTACAAGTCTTGGGTTCAGCCTCAGGATGCAATTGCCGATGTTTATAGGAAACTTTATGAGCTATATATATGGCATGGCCCCATTGTGGTCGCAGCCTTAAGGTCCCGTGTTTGTTGTCCAGTGAAAACTTAGTCCAAATGATGTTATATTTTGCCTTAAAATTCTATCGAATTAGTAAAAGAAGCATCGACTTCTATCGATAGGACAAATGTTTTAAAAGTCGGATTAAACTGAGTCAGTCAGGGAATTTGTCAGAATCAAATGACAAAAACTGTCTAATTTTTTGCATGAACCATGGCCAAACTGGGTGGGGAGAGTGATCCGGGTCAAATCTTTCTTATTTTTTATTTTATTTTTAAATTTTAAGAATATAATAATAATAATAATAATAATAATAATAATAATAATAATAATAATTTGAAATATTTGAAAAGAGTCGTTGCCTTTAATTTCTATCCCATCTAAAATTTCATTAATAGATTGATAATTTTGTTTCGTTTTTAACTTGTAAGTTAAATATTTGATCTTGAATTTTATTTTACTTTCATCGCAAATTTTTGTTATTATTGTTGTGTAAAGTTTTGTAATTGTAGGATCTTTAATACACCTTTAAATCTATTAAGTATTATGTGATAAATTTTAATTAATTTTATTTTTCTAATTGTAGGATCTCTTGAGCAACCTTCTTGATAGCAAACCTTTGGTTTTTCAATAGTTTGATTGAATGGTCTTCTGAGTGGATGAGGTTCCTCACTCTCCGAGGATTAGGGATGAAAAATATTAGCCATTATTTCTTGACAAGACATATGATTATGATTTAGGTTTAGATTTAGGATTTAGATTTTTTAGCATATACAGGTAGTAAGATTTGAATTGGATTAGTCATTAATTAGTGAGAAAAGAAAGGAAGGCTTCCCTTGATATAGTGCATTTGATATGCTGGTCTCTAACAAGAAGGTTCCTTACCAATACTAATAGTGGAAGAAGTAGGAGAGAGCATACATGACAATTTCTCTGGGCACTAAGAGAGGAAGAAATTAAAGACAACTTTTCACTTTATATAGCATGGTTCTCTGCACAGGCGGTGATTAATGAGGTTTGTTTGCTATATATAGTTTTAACAGAGTTCGACAAGAAGGAATAGTTTGTCTCAACTGAAAGAAAGAAAGAAAGAACTTACTTTTCTTTATTTTTCTTCCTTAAATTCTCAACTACCACATTCCTTAGATTGATGAGACCATGTTCACTAAGCTCAAGCTTGTCTAAAATAGCAAGCAGTTAGAGAGGATTATGGGCTCCCTTCTTTTTCAGTCAAGCTCACCAAAGTCTCCTTCAATGTAGACTTCAGAAAAGGAAGGATTGATGACTCAAAATGTAGAACTTCTTGCAATTAATGTACAACCAAATGGAGGTTTTGTCAAAGAACAATCCGAAAGATGCCACTGTTCTTCTTCATAGCCTGAGTATTGATTACTCAGAATTCTTAAAATAGATTTGACTTTCATGTCTTGCCAATTTTTTGATACCAATAAAAGCAGCTTTTGTTTTTTGATTCTTTATGTTTCTTCTTTGTTGCTTTTCTCTTTTCAGTAAAGACGGTAGAATACATCTTCTGGCCATGGCAGCCTAGATATAGAAAAATTTTGACGCACGGCTCAAGTGACACAAAAGATAAGCCGTGTCGAGACACAATTAAAATATTTTAGACATGAAAGATGAAGATCAATGGACTAAACTGTGACATGAGTGGATGAAATAGAAGAAGTTTGTGATGTGGCACCACTTAAAATTATCAGAATCTCCCTACGCGCTAATAGTCTCGCTCGCCACGTGGATTGCCAGAGAGACTAATACGTGGCAATCCAGCAATCCGGAGCGGAGTCCAAAAAATTCGGGCTGGACCGTAAGACCCGTTCCAACTTGACCGGGGTCCTCAAGAGTCGTGCCCGCCCATCTAGAGTTTTATCTTGGGTATCCCATAACGGGTTCGCCTATAAAAAATAGAGGTCCTCATCAGGTATGACAGGCTCTCCAGCTCTTACATTTTTTGCTACCTGCATTTACTCTACTGATTTGAGTGTCAGAGTCTACCTCGGGGGACCCTAGCCCCGCCACTCTGTTGTCTTGTAGGTTACACTCCCGAGGTCGGACATCACCAAGTTTGAGGTCACTACTCACGAGGCTCGATTGTCGAGGTGGAATGTGGTGGTCGGTCCTAAAAACCATCATCATTTGGTGTGCATCGTCGGGCTGACGTCTATTCTCGCCAGCCTCTTCTTTCCCTGCCTTGTGCTTCGAACTTCCACTCCTCACCTCGGACCTTGTGTCAACGACTTTCGCTCACTGTCATAACTAATTACATGACTCCCCGAAGAGATGTCACCCGTACCCAGGTTGGTGTCAATCTAAAGGCCCCGATGCAAGGGGAGAATCTACCGCCTCCGGCTAATCCAATGTCAGAGGACCGACTCACCAAGCTAAAAAATCAGGTCCAATAGTTAACTGAGTTGTTAACCGGCTATCTACACTAGAATGAACAACGTCATCCACATATGCCCTCTCAGCGGGAGGAGCACCAGCCACCTCCTCCTACTTGGAAGCCTCGTCAATCCCGCCAGTCGGGTTAGGAAATCAATCCCTCTGAGGCTGCAGGATCTACTTCTTCCTCCTCACGAGAAGTATGGACTTTGTAGGAAAGGCAATTGCGATTTCTGGAGAAACAAGTCTCGGAACTCAAGAAGAGAAAGGAAGAGCTGCCCCACTTCGATTTTAACCAACCCCTAAGTAAGAGCATTATGTTTGAGGTTCCTCCGGAGAGGTTTCGTATCCCATCCATCAAGCTTTATGATAGAAACACAGACCCTTATGATCATGTAGAGCTTTTGTCCTCTCACATGCTGGTGCAATCGGGGTCAGACGCGATGTGGTGCCGAGCCTTTTCGGCTACTTTGGGAGGTCATGCTCAGACTTGGTACTTTTGTCTTCCCCATCGTTCTATCAATAGTTAGGGAGAACAAAAGACCTATTTCCTAGCCCATTACGCTCCATTGAAGCGTCATCGGAAGTCTTCTATGGCTCTGGTTAACGTCAAGCAAAACCAAGGGGAGTCATTAAGGGATTTCGTGGCTAGGTTTAATGAGGAGGCGTTGAGCATCGACGAGTTTGATCAGTGGATTGCAATGGTGGCTCTCCAGAATGGCTTGAGGGCTGGGCCGTTCGCTCAGTCCTTGGCTAAGACTCTACCTCGTACCTTCAGAAAAGTCCTTGCCCGGGCCAACAAGTATATCAACGCTAAAGAGATGATGAAGGTAAAGCGGGCCAAACAACCTAACAGGAAGGAAAGAGAAAAAGAGAAAGCCAATGGTGGAATAGAAGACGGACTATCGCCCATCTCGAATCAAAGATCGCCTGGGTTTTGGGGGGTGCCCGTGGCAGCTCGATGAGTTATACTCCCCTCAATGCCAGTCGAGTAGAGATTCTACTGGCACTAGAGGATAAGGATTATCTGCGGCGTCCTCCCCCGCTAAGGTTTCCACCCAACACTCGAAGCAAAAAAAAGTATTGTCGATTCCATCGCAACCACGACCATGATACAGAGGACTACATTTAGTTAAGAGAAGAGATTTAGGAGCTTATCAACCAGGGTTACCTCTGGGATTTCGTTGGCCAAGAAGGCTCGAGTTTGGGTAGAGTTGAGTCCAAGCCAGAAAATAGGAGAAAATCTCCTACTCATCACCGCCCCGGAGAGAAGGAAAACAGCCCGTTGGGGATGAAGGACAAAAGTTTATCTTGTACACATTGACAGTGGGAACGGTTCTCGGGCCTCAAGATAATTAGTTGGGGGTCTAGAGTGTTAAATTTGAATAGCTATGGCACCAACACCAAGAGGGGGGTGAATTGGGTTGTTCTAAAAAATTGATTGAACTTGAAAATCCTTTAAATGAAAAATGTGATTTTAGTGAAAGTGAGGATTAATGAAATGCTTGAAACAATAAATGAAACAAATAGCACAAGCATATAAGAGACACAACGATATATAGTGGTTCGGCTTAAACCAAGCCTACTCCACTACCTTAGCTCCTCACTAAGGATTTTTCAATCAATCCACTAAAAACCTCCTATCTCTCCGGATAGGCCCTCTAGCAACAAGCTAGGAAATACAACCCCTTGCTTCAACAAGCAAGTCCTCTAGCACAACAAGCTAGGTATTCAACCCCTTGGTTCAATAAGCAAATCCTCTAGCACAACAAGCTAGGAATCAAAATCCTCCTACAAACAATGTAGTCTCTCTAGCAAAACAAGCTAGGAAAATTACAAAGAGATATAAGATTGGAGAGGATCTGAGAAACAATATTCTCAGTTACAAACTCTCTCAAATATAAATACAAGGCTTGATAATGAATTTAACAAAATGAATACAAAGCCTTGAAGAGAGAACGAATTTACCAATTAAGCACAACCATGATCTTAGCACTTGGGAGCTTGTAATGTAATCTCTTGGTTGGTTTGAATCATCCATTTGACTTGTATTTATAGTCTCTTGAAAGCCCATAGACGAATCTTGTCGTTGGTAATGGGAAAGTCACTTTGAGTAAGTGGAAAAACTAGCCGTTGGGGGTTTCTACGACACAAACGGTCGACGGATGTAAGGCATCGATCGACAGATTAGCAAATTTTTAAAATTCGATCGACAGATCAAGAGGAACAGTCGACAGATGGTGAGACATCTGTTGACAGATGAAGCCATCCTTCAAGACATACAACAACACATTTGGATTCAAAATATCGAAGTACCTCCATTTAATTTATTTATATTTTACCTCCATTTACTTTAATACACAAATGTAAATAACGAAGTACCCCCCATTTGGATTCAATAAAAATATCTAAAAAATCAAAATCCATAAGAATAAAAAAGTAGAATTTGGGTTTTAGCATAAACTTAGGATTTTGCGATTTTACTACCTCCAAGATATATTCTTTTTATTTCTTAAAAAATTCATTAAAAATCGTTTTGGCTCTAATGAATGATAGATATCAAATTACTGGGAGTTTTTTTTCTAAAAAGAAAACTCTTTCTTATACTTCTCCTTATAAGGTGCTAATCTCCCAGACTTAGAAAAATTTTGAGACGTTATCAAAACGATTTTCAAAACATGATGCATGAACTAAAGGATTTTTCATACGTTTAAATTTCAAACCAAAACCTTTCATGCATGCTTCAAAATATGAAAACTTATTTTGAAATCTGAAATTAACATAAATGATTTTCATACTTAAGATTGAATTTTCATCAAACACATTTATGTTCAAGTTGGTCTTTTGTCTTAGAACAATTTTAGTTTTATGTTGACCAACGACTTCAAAACTTATTTTGAAAATCTTTTTAGGAGATACTTTTAAATCTTAATACTTGTTTGAACAAATCTCCATTTATAGAAAACTATAGATCATTTGGTTTTCATTTTCACAAAGGTACTTGAAATTGATTTTGGTTGAAAACCATAAACTTGACTCATGACTTGGGGATAGAACAAAGTATTATTTTTCATCATCAAAACTAAACACAAGGGTAGAACATCATAGAGTAGGTTAGACTCCACCACTCCCAAGAATACGGTAAAGGCGAAGGTGGTCATCACTTTCTTCGAAGAGGATTTTCAGAGCTATCCTAACTACTTAGACCCCCTGGTGATCTTTGCTCAGGTAGGAGAGTGAGAGATGAGACGAATCCTCGTAGATCCGGGTAGCTCTTCAGAGATTCTTTACAAAAGGGCGTTCCCGGGGATAGGGTTCACGCTTGATCAGCTGAGGCCAGTCCGAGTCCCATTGGTTGGTTTTGATGGAATGGTGATTCATTCGGAGGGGTTGATTCGGCTACCCCTGATGGTCGGTAGTGGCACTCACAAGTCCCAGGTGATGCTGGATTTTTTAGTTTTCGATATGCCCTCAGCATACAATATGATCCCCGGTAGGTCTGGGCTTAGTGCTCTGAGGGCGGTACTGAGCACCTATCACGTGGTGTTGAAATTCCTTACTCCGGGTGGGATTGACAAGGTAAAATGAGTCCAACGACAGGCTAGGAAATGCTACGTGGCCTCCTTGAATGCTACTATGACCAAGGGGTCATAGATAGACTTAAGATCGAATCAGGATGTTATTCCTCAAGCTGGTAAGTGCCAAATAGAGTGGGAACAAGAAAGAGGCCCAAGTATGGGAGAAGATTAGCAATCGGTAAAGGAGGTGGGACAGAGTTCTAATGCCCCTCCTGGTGTGGTCACCAATTTCATCTTGGAGGGTTCGAAAGAGCCTAAGACCTCAGAGTCGGTGAACAAGCAAGGTATTACAACTGACGGGTGCACGCTAGAAGTTTCATGCTAGGCAATCTTATACTGGGACGGTTCGATGTGAGTCATCCTCGAGACACGAATAAACTAACTCTGAATTGGGAAGGACTGTAACGCCCCGCTTTTCTGAGCGTTAAATAACTTAGGAATTTCGGGAATATTTTTTTTTTTTTTATAAACCATCTCCCGACAATCCCGTTTTACCTTCTCAACTCACTAAATAAAAATCAATAAGCTAAGACAGGTAATCATCATAAATGCGGAAGCTTAAAATCGAAACCTGATATGGTACATAATCAATTTCACTTTATAACCGTATAAGAATTCGTACCATACATTAACATCATATCCTCAATATTGAAATACATAAATACATGGAGATTCCATAATGTTCTAACAAGACTAATCATCAATAAAGCATCAGCCAAAACATATCCGAGTCAGCTTACTGAATCCATCAGCTACGCCATCACGTGCCGTCTCATCTCAACCTGATCCTTGCCTAAGCTGCAAGTCTAAACTGGAACGTTGAATGTTCCAGGGGCATAACCCATTAGAAGATGAATCTTCTAGTAAGGGTTTAAAAACATGATATATGAATACATGATGCAATAACATAAACAATCATATGCCCTAGTGTAACTTTCCTGGCCTACCAGCCTGGCACGGAACCCTAGGCAGAATCCCAAACCTCTGCAGGATAATCCTAACGTTGTTCCATCATTGCCCTTGGGAATTACGGCTACACTCTTAGGGCAACATCCCCATCCCATGCATAAGTATCAATATGCCAATAATATCGTGATATGCAAGAATAACGTCTTTCCATGCAATATGAAATAATCATAACTTCAATAAATATCATGCATAATGAAGCAAACGTTTCATATATAGGTTCTCGGGATAAAATCACTTACCTTTAGACGTAAACTCAAATTTTCTCGAAAAACGCGTATAACCTCGTTTTGCGTGCCAACCTTGAAAATAACATAAACCATCAAGATCCATGGCCAAATCACTTCCTGGCCAATCATTTCCAAGTAAAATCAATAATCTAATTTTTTCATACTTTTTCCTTATTTTCTCTATTTTTTCTCTATTTTTCATAGTCATAATTTCTTCCAAAATTCAAAATAAATACCTAATCAGGTAATTTATTTAATTTTTCTTCATGAAAATTGCTAAAATAACATTTCTAATCTCTATGAGTTTTCTGAGAATTTTTCAAAATCTCTTCCTATTTTTCTCTAATTAAGTTTCCTTTCAAAAATTTAAAATAATTATTTCATCATAACATTTCTCAAATAAAATTTTATAAAACTGAACCATTCCTTTTTCTTGTATTTCTGGATATTTTTCCAGAATTTTCTCTCTTTTATTTCTATTTTTACTCTATTTTTCTTTATTTCAGCATTTAAATAATATTAAAAATTATCTCCGGTCATCTTCTCCGGCGCCGGCACACCGGAAAATTAAACTGACTATACCAGAAGATAGCTTACCTTGAGTTGATCATTTTGTCCAAATTTGAGCTTGAAAGAACACTTGGAAGACCTCCATCCGAGCAAAATTCAGTTCGGTTCCGGCGAGATCCGATTTTTCCGGCAAAGCTCCGATCACCCCTCAAATGAACTCCAAAATTTCTCAAACTTTCCAGAAATGATCCTCAGCTCATGGGCAACAAAAGCCCTATGGTTTGGTGCCTCAATTTGTTCAAAAGTGAGGTCGATTTGAAACTCAAATCTTGCAAAACTCTAAGCCACCATATCCTCTATTTATAGGCGATTTTGGCCCCATAAATGACGGATCTCGCTTCAATCAAGGCCTCTGATGTCCCCTATTGCCCTTAACAAGTCCAAAATCCACCGAAAGAGCTCCATTTTCGCGATCTAAATGGCCAAACTTTCGGCCACTTTTTCTTCAATTTCTAGCAATTCCATTGCTTGTTGTCGGTCAAGCTCTTTACAAAAGATGCTCCTTGAGCAACCCTCGTGCCATCCCTGTGGCCAATTTCGGTGATTTGATGGGTTGGTCGGCCATGGTTGCTTGGAGATTTTCTTAAAATTGCACTTTGGCCCCTCAAACTTTGGTTTTCTCACTTTGGCCCATTTCACCAAGCTCTTTAACTTTTGATAATTTCTCTCAAGAACCTAAAGTCCTGAAACATCAATTTGACCCCTGAGGATTCTGAAAAAATATCGTTTCGGCCTCTCTTGAGTAATTTCAAAAAACTGCATTTAGGTCCGAATCTCCGTTTTGGCCCTAAACCTCTTCGTTTCTTCCTGAAACCACTGAAGGGTTGTTCCTTATGAAAAATTAAAGCCCCCTCAAGTTTCTGTTGACTTCTCGAAAGTCATCTATGACGATTCGGTATTGCAGCCTAATTAGTAGCTGTATTTTAGCTGTACCGAAAACTGTTCCCGATCCAATTTATTTCGATGCTATAAATCATATCTTGGGGTGCTCGTTAATGCTACATCATTTTCCTTTGTCATTTCGGCTCTAGGGTACTCCCGGCAGTCGATTCAGTCAATTTTTCGGACTATTCAGATACCAATTTTCTCTGAAACCCCATTTCTCTAATAAATTACTTATTTTTAATTAACCCAAATTTTCGGGTATTACAAGGACTGTACCGAGTGGTTGAATCCTTAAGTCCGGGAGCATATCAACTAGAAGACATGGAAAGAAGGCCATTGAAGCATACCTAGAATGTGCAAAACTTAAGGAAGTTTTATGAATGAGGAGGGAAATTCTCCGAACCTCTTTGTACTCTTTTTTACTACAAATGGCAAGACTTCGGATTCTCTCCACCTAATAGTAATCTCACAAAGACCGACACTTAACCAAATGAAAATCCAAGGGTCACGAGCCCTAGGCCGTCCCCCAGTCAGGGTGAACTAATGGCTAAGGAGAAACTCTAGTCTAACAACCCTCATCTGCGAGGGAGTGGCTAAAATCCAAAGGTCAAGTGCCCTAGGCCGTCCACAAGCCGAAGGTGGACTAATGGCCAAAAACAATTCAGAGCCCAATACCTTCCTTCGCGTAGGAGTGAAAAAAATCTATGGGTCAAGTGCCCTATGTCGTCCACAAGCCGAAGGTGGACTAATGGCAGGAAAAAATTTAGAGCCCGACACCCTCTTCAGTGAGGGAGTGGCTAAAATCCAAGGGTCACGAGCCCTAAACCGTCCCCCAGTTAGGGTGGACTAATGGCCAAGGAAAAACTCTAGTCCAATAACCCTTCTCCGCGAGGGAGTGGCTAAAATTCAAGGGTCACGTACCCTAGGCCGTCCCCAAAGGTGGGCTAATGGCTGAAAAAAATTCAGAGCCTAACACCTTCTTCTACGTGAGAGTGACTGAAATCTAAGAGTCAAGAGCTTTAGGCCGTCCCCAAGTCGAAGGTGAACTAATGGCCGAAAGAAACTCAATGCCTTCCTCAGCGAAGGAGTGGCGAAAATCCAAGGGTCAAATGCCCTAGGCTGTCCCCAAGACGAAAGTGGACTAATGGTTGAAAGAAACTCAACACTCTTTTCCGTGAGGGAGTGACTGAAATTTAAGGGTCAAGAGCCCTAGACCATCCCGAAACTAAAGAAGGACATAAATTAGGAAAACCATAGCTAGACACGAGGTAAAATGAGCTCAACGAACGTGGCCTAGCTTGGGAACTCTCAACCACGCCTGCTATGAAAGTGACAAGAAACATGTTAGCCAAAGTTTCAATATATATATTAAATTAAAAAAAAATGAAAGTGGGGCAGCAGGGCAGAAGCCCAAAGGGGTCGGCTATACATATCTATATAATAAGGCACGACTGTTTTTGAAAATGTGTAGAGACAAACTGTCTTTGTGTGGCTGAGATTCACGATTGAGAACAATCAACGGCTAAGATTCACGTCTCCTCCCCCCCTGCGTGGCCGCCCGCCCAAAACGGTCCCATCACGCCTCTCTCTCTCTCTCTGTTTCGCTCTTTGCCTCACTCTCTACTTCTCTGTTTCCCACCCGCCCGCGGCCATCGTCCCTCTCTCTTTCCCCTCTCTTCCCCTCTCTCTTTCTCTCTCTCACCCGCGGCCATCGTCCCTACTGCATCTCTGTCTCCCTCTCTCTTTCTCTCTCTCACCCGCGGCCATCGTCCCCATTGCATCTCTGTCTCCCTCTCTCTTTCTCTCTCTCACCCGCGACTCTCTCTCACCCGTAGATCGCATCTCTGTCTCCCTGTCTCTCACCCGCAACTCTCTCTCACCCGCGGATCGTCCCCGCCCCATCGTCCCTGCTCCTCTTCCTTTCTCTTTCTCTCTCTCACCCGTGGCCATCGTCGTCGCCCCTCGCCCGTGGCCATCATCGCCGCCCCTCGCCCGCGGCCATCGTCGCCGCCATCTTTCTCTCTTTGTCTCTCTCCCTCTCTCGCCGCCATCGCCGCCACCGCGTCCCTGTATCGCCGCCCCTGCATTGTCGCTGCCCTTCGCCCGCCCCCTTCTCTCTGTCTCTCTCCCTCTCTCTCTCCGCCCTTGCATCGTCGCCGCCTCTCGCCGCCCCTGCTGCGCACTGCCGACGCCCCCCAGCCACGCTGCCGCCGCCCACTTCCGAGGTCCTCTCTCTCTCTCTCTCTATATATATATATATAGATATAATATATATAGTGTATTATATAGATTTACAAGATTTAGTTTAGTTTAATATATATAGTTTAGTTCATTTCTGTATTTAGTTAATTTCTGTATAAACGTGTGTGTATTTGATTACATATAGTTTAGTTTAGTTTAGTTTAGTTTAATTATTCATTTCTGGTTTTTTATATTGTTATTTAATTTAGTTTAGTGTATTATATAGACGTGTGTGTATTTGTATATACTGTTATTTAATTTAATGTATATAGTTTATGTGTGTTACTGTTCAAATTGTTACTTATTATGTGTTAATGTATTTAATTTTAATTTAGTTTAGTTTAGTTTATGTTTATGTGTATTTGATTATTTGGTGTTTGGTTAATTTACTGATTATTTATGTGTATAATTTAGTGTTTGGTTATTTGGTTTTTTAGTGTATTATATAGATAGAAATGTTTTGGTGTTAATGTAATAGATGTGTGTGTGTGTTAACAATTTGCAGTTTGCTTTCACACGTGTGTGTGTGTTAATGTAATTTAGATGTAAATTACTGTAAATTTATTTAGTGTTAATTTAATTTAATTTAGTGTTAGTTTCATTTAATTTAGTATTAGTTTAGTGTAAATTAATTTAGTGTATACAAATATGTGTGTTAATTTCATTATTTATGTGTGTTAATTTAGTTTATTTAGTTGTTTTAATTTATGTTTTAATTTAGTTTATTTAGTTGTTTTCTGTATTTAGTTTAGATTTACTGTTTATTTAGTTTAGTTGACTGTGTATTTGATTGTGTGTGTGTATTACACGTGTGTATTTTAATTTAGTGTTTTATTTAATTTAGTGTAAATTCATTTAGTGTTAATTTAATTTAATTTAGTGTTAGTTTAGTGTAAATTAATTTAGTGTTAATTTAATTTAGTTTAGTTTATGTAAACAAATATGTGTGTTAATTTATGTTTTATATTAATTTACTATTTTAAAATTATTAATTTAGTGTATTATATAGATTTACTAGGGAATGCCCGTGCCTAAAGGCACGACGTAAATAATATTAAGACTAATTTCTGAATAAAAATAAAAATTAAAGTTATTGTTTTATTTAGTTTATTATTTTATGTTTTAATTTAGTATATTACACGTGTGTGTGTGTGTTAATTTGATTATGTGTGTTAATTTAGTTTAATTTAATTTAATTTAATTTAATGTTAATTTAATTTAATTTAGTGTTAGTTTAGTGTAAATTAATTTAGTGTTAATTTAATTTAGTTTAGTTTATGTAAACAAATATGTGTGTTAATTTATGTACATTTCATTATTTCTATCCTATTATTTTGTGTATTTTTTATAGTGTTTTATGTTTTGTGTACATTTGATATTTTAAAATGTTAGTGTATTAATTTAGTGTATTATATAGATATACACGTGTGTGTGTGTGTTAATTTAGTTTAGTGTAAATTCATTTAGTGTTAATTTCATTTAGTTTAGTGTAAATTAATTTAGTGTTAATTTAATTTAGTTTCGTTTATTAATTTAGTGTATTTCATTTAGTATATGTGTATTTGATTATTTGATTATTCATTATATACATTTAATTTAGTGTATTTTTTGTACATTTGATATTTACACGTATACATTTGATATTATTTTGTTGATGTGTCAATTTTTTGTACATTTGATATTTTTTAATTCAACTTTTTTATTTTTTATTATACAACGTTATACAATAACTTTAATTTTTATTTTTATTCAGAATTTAGTCTTAATATTATTTACGCCGTACCTTTAGGCACGGGCATTCCCTAGTATATATATATAAAAGAAGCAAGCAGTGGGGGCAGGCGCCCCAAGGGAGGTCGGCTAACCTAGCCCTGGTTCAGGGTGGCTAGGTCGACCCTAGCTGCGCCTCAACCATGGTCGAGGCTGAGCTCAGCCATGTCGAGATCTAGCCTCAGCCTTGGCCAACCTCGGCTAGGCCGAGCCAAGCGCTTGTCCCCGCCAAGATCTTGCGAGGCCGAGTCCGACTAAGGCTTGCTTGGTCGAGGAAGAAGATGCAATATTAAAAAAAAAAAAAAACAAACAAAAGATAAGCAACAAATAAGGAGCAAAATAATATAAATAAAAAAGTAAAGGAAGAAAAAAAAAAAAGAGAAGAGAGGGAAAAACTAATCTCAAAAGTTTGGAGCTTGGCTATCTCATACTTAAAAATACTCTTATGCATATTGGGGAGAATCTACAGTCAAATAATCTCAGAAATTAAGATAGTCCTCGACCCAGCATAATTTTCAGTTCAACTCAAGGAGGCAAGTGATGTTGCACCACCTAAAATTACTAGAATACCCCTACGCGCTAATAGTCTTGCTCGCCACGTGGATTGCCCTAGAGATTGACACGTGACAAGTCAGCAATCTGGAGCGGAGTCCGAAAAATCCAGGTCGGTCTGTAAGACCCATTCCAACTTGACCGGGGCCCTCAGGAGTCGTGCTCGCCCATCTCAGGTTTTATCTTAGGTACCCCATAACGAGTCCGCCTATAAAAAACAGAGGTCCTCACCAGGTATGACGATCTCTCCAGCTCTTACATTTTCTGCTACTTGTATTTACTCTACTAACTTGAGCGTCGAAGTCTACCCCGGGGGACCCTAGTCCTACCACTCGGTTGTCTTGCAGGTTACACTCTCGATGTCGGACATCACCAAGTTTGAGGTCACTACTCCCGAGGCTCGATTGTCGAGGTGGCAAGTGGTGGTCGGTCGAAAAAACAATCTTCAGTTTGTATAAAAAAAAAAGTAGAGGAAGACGAAAGAAAGCTTGGTGAGAAACCGTTAAACATAGGATAGAGATAATTGTTAAGTTAGAATTCATATAGTTCACTCTACCTACCAGGATTAAGGCTTGGAATTGTTCTGGTCGTTGCTGTAAAGATCTTGGACCGTTCATCTATATATAGCTCTCTAAGCCATTCCTTTTGGACTGTAAAATGGCTTCAATAGAGAGCCTATTTCTATTTCTCTTCCTGTCTCCACTACTAGCTGATGCATTGGTTCATGGAACTAGTCAAGTTACTGCAGAAACTAGTGATAGGTCTGAGCAATGGGGATGCATTGAAGTTCGCCCAAGTACATCAAAACTTCCTAAACGCATTCGCCAACTATATTATTTTGTCGTGTCGTCGTCGTCGTTGTTGTTCATGGCGGTATTGTAGCAGTAGTGCTACTCATCAGTTCCCTATAATCTTTCGTTTAATGTTGTAATGCAAAGGCAAACATGTTCTGGTGGCTCTACAGAAGCCCCCACAGAGTTGAAGATCATACGAACCCTTGGCCTATAATTTTATGGCTACAAGGCGGTCCTATAAGTAAAGCTTGGCGTAGAGCATGCATAAAGACGAACAAATTGAAATGTACATGCTGTTGTTGCATATTTCATCTGATTTTTAGAGTTTTCATATGTAAATCAAGGGGCTTCTAGAGTTGGGCATGGGAGTTTCCTAGAAATAGGACCACTGGACGTGAATCTGAAGCCTAGGAGTTCAACTTGGCTCGCCAAAGTCGATCTCTTGTTTGTAGTAAGTGTTAGGATTTATGATTCAAAATGTATTTTTCATATATTTCATATGTGTTGTTTGTATGCATTTTGATATATATTTGGGTTTCATCTTATGTTCATTTAGCTAACATTTAAATGTATATATGATTGATCTGCTGATTATTTTTGTGGCCTAAATAGTCGTTGGGCCTAGATTAGTTTTATGAGCCAAGCCCATTTTGTGTGGCCCATGCGATGTGCCTCAGCCCAGCCTGGTTGCTTGCTGCTATATAAGGGCAACTTCATGCCCTAGTTATTACAGATCTGTTATTGCTCTCATTTTGAAACCCTATATTTGACGCACTCAAGGTGAGACTCTCTCTCGCTTGTAAATCTTTCTCTCGTTCGATTGAATTCGGTTTGTTGGTAAGATCATACGGTAAGGTTGTATTGCTTTAAATCTCTGTTGTTGAATCGCCTGAAGCGTGAGAGATTTAGTGTAACTGATAGATCAGATTCTTGACACGATCTTGAGATCAGTAGAACAGATTCTATACTTGTTCTTGTATTTCATTTTCTGATTTCAGTTTATGTATTTGCAATACATTTTGTTCTTGCTATGATCTTGTAATCCGGTTGTAATCAAAAGCTATTTAGTGGATTGACTAAAGGCGGAGCCTCTGCCGTGAGTAGGATCTTTTGATCCGAACATATAAAAGTTTTGTGTTCTTGTGTTCTTTACTTTTCTCGATTTATGTTTGCTCTTTGTTGGTTTGGCCGATTAAACAGAGTTAATACATTAACAGTAAGTTATAGGCTTGCTTGTATGCCTTTTTCAAGTAACTAGTACTCCTCTTTACAACTTGTAAACACCAAATGGATATCGAAGATTTGAAATCAATCTTGTGTTATTCACCTGTGGTTTCAGGATAGTCCAGTTGGAACTGGTTTTAGCTACTTAGAGGATGAACGTGTGGCAGTTAGGACTGACGAAGAGGCAGCTGCTGATTTGACTACGTTGTTGAAGGCTATTTTCAATGGGAATAAGACCCTACAACAGACTCCACTGTTCATTTTTGGAGAATCATATGGAGGAAAATTTGCTGTTACTCTTGGGCTATCGGTTCTTAAAGCTGTTGAGGCAGGGGACTTAAAGCTTCAACTTGGAGGAAAATTTGCTTTGGGTGTAGTTTTATTGCTTTGGACAACTACTGCTTCAAACTCACTCTTTCTTATACGTGTATACACAAAAAACAGAGAGGGAAACCAATATGCTTGACAAGAACTAATAACCTAATTGTAAAAGTAACATTCTCCTAAATCTGCACTTGTTTGTCTGATCAAAGGAGTTGCTTTGGGAGACAGTTGGATTTCTCCTGAAGATATTGTGGTATGTGGTTAACACAACTTAACTGCCTTTTCCTTTTCCGTGTTTAGTTTCAAAAGATGCCTGTTTCTTGTATCATCTAGAGACTTAAGAGTATAATTTCTATGCAGTTTTCATGGGGACCTCTTCTGAAGGGCGTGTCTAGACTTGGCAGCAATGGTTTGGATATATCAAACAGGTTCCTCTCACTTCCTAATGAGATAAAATAAAAATAAATTTAAATGATGCTCCCAAACAAGTTTAGGAAAGACGAGTTCGGATACTCCTGGGATTAACCCACTTTGCCTTGCAGTTTAGCTAAAAAGATCAAGCAGCAACTTGCCCAAGGACTGAACAAAGATGCAGCTGATACCTTGCTAAACCTTGAAGGAGCTATCTGGGAAAGCAGTGGCAATGTGGTCTCTCTCTCTCTCTCTCTCTCTCTCCCCCCATGCTTTTGCTTATGTTGCATGCAGCTCCCAGAATATTAATTTACTCGGTTTCATCTGGAGTATGTTGTAGAACTTCTGCAACTTCTTGTTGGATCAAACTGCCGATGCAAGAGAGAATCGATTGAGACAGTCTGAGAAGGAACTCTTCCAAGATGTCTGCCTCTACAACTGGGACATCACACGGTGATCTTGATACCTTGATGAACGGGCCTACTAAGCAGAAGCTTAAGATCATCCCAGAAAATGTAACGCAAGTTCTTTCACTTCACTAACATAGAAAGGGAACAAATATTCGATCAAAAGACAAATTCCGTTTACCAATGTGTAAATTACATTAATTGATCATCTACCGATGGGGAGCACAAGCTTACTGGGTCCTCGATGCCCTGATAGATGACTTCATGAAACCTAGAATTTAAGAGGTAAGATGTAGTTAGCATACATACACAGTAGAAGACTTGACTTATGAGACAGACTGTCCAATGTGTATTGCATTTAGCAATATCGTATTTTTCCAGGTTGGTGAGCTGCGAGCCAAAGGACTTAATTAACGTGACTATTTACAATGGACAGGTACCAATATATGCACATATATTTGACAGAACATATTATGGAAAAAATGGGTAACAAAAATTAAGATAGAGTTTCCCTGTAGATGTTTAAGGATCTTACTTCCATCCAAAGTTCTTCTGCACATAACTCTTTTGATTGATGTGGTCTGGTGTTATGTATGGCAGCTTGATCTCATGTGCCTCAACCAAAGGCACAGAAGCATGTGTCTAAAAACTCGAGTAACCGTTCTTTCATCTATAGTTTGTAGTTAAGTTGTTGATCTGGCACGTGTCACTCAGTCCCGTACTTAAGATTTTGGAGTCCTGAATCGAAATGTAAAAATAACTCCCGAATCATAGTATATATTTAAATTTTATTTTTCATAATAAAATATAAAAAAAATATTCATACCATATCAAAATAAAATCGAAAATTTTCTAACTGATCAATTAAAAACTACTCTCTTTATAGTTTTGAAGGTAAAAATATCAATCAAATTTACATAATCAAGTTGTTCGAGCATTTTTTTCTCAATAAATGCATAAAATCCTAGTTACCCATAACTCATTACCAGAGATTCTAGTTAGTCACAATTAAGTTTATAAATTTAAATTATCAAATAAAATAGAAATAATTAAACCCAATTAAATATGTTTGTTGGCTCTTGACTTCAAACTATAAAATCAAATTCTATATCACAAAACTTGTATACGTAAGGCACACAGAAAACATTAACATCTCAAAATATAATATATATAGAATATATATATATTTACAGAAAAAATAACAAAAATATAAATAGCTCAAAAAAGAGATCTCACTGGCAGACCCCACCGCCAGCCATCGTGGTCGATGGTTTCTGGTGATTAGAGGCAACCACTCGACACCCTTATCCCCATCGACCAACATATCAAAAAACCAACAAAATCCAACAGCTGAATCTTTATAGATCTAAGATTAAACTTTCGATCTAGTCCAAATCGTGTGTATATACATATATATCATGCATCTATATGAAAAATAATTATTGATAAAACTAAAAGACCTACCATCTTGTAGGTCGAGGCCACTTTCACAGTAAAAATACCACTACAAAAAATCCGTTATTTAGTAACGGATTTAGCAACATAATTTTTTCGTCACTAAATAGAGACGGAAATTCGAATTTGTGACGGAATATTCCGTCACCAATTTTTTTATTTTTTTTTAAATTAGTGACAGAATATTCTGTCGCTAAATAATTAAAAAAATTTAATTTATTTTTTACTTTTTAGCGACGAGGTGACTTGTCGCTAAATTTTAAATTTTTATTTAATTTCTTTTTTATTTTTTAGCGACGAGAGATGCCCTGTCGATAAATTTTGTTTTTTTATTTTTTAGCGACAGGTGTTACCCCGTCGCTAAATTTTTTATTTATTTATTTTTATTTTTTTAGCAACAGGAGTTGCCCTTTCCTTAAATTTTTGTATTTTTTTATTTTTATTTTTTAGCGACGAGGTTGCCCCGTCGCTAAATTTTGTATTTTTATTTCTTTTATTTTTTAGAGACGGGTGTTCCTCGTCACTAAATTTTATATTTTTTATTTATTTATTTTTATTTTTTAGTGTAGGGGATTGCCCGTAACTAAATATTAAAAAATTAAATAAATAATAAAAAAATTAAAATTAAGTTAAATATATAATAAATAATTAAAAAATTTAAATAAAAATTAAAAAAAATAGTATTAAATGCATATTTTATGTATTTTATTTACATACCAAAATATGTAAATTGATATGATTTTGTAAAATTTATAAGGACAAAAATGTATTAAACTGATTTTTAATCAAATAAAATTTAAATATTTAAAAGATTAATTAATTACAACATTTAAGTGGTACATTAGTTGACTTAAAAATTTATAGTATTTATTTTTTAAAGTATTAATTTATGAATTTAAAAGATTTAAAATAAAATTAAAACGGTTGTAGCTTAATTTAATATATAATTAATATGTGCAGTTTATATAATAAGATGGCTTGCAGATTAGACGGTCGCACGCACATACCCATGCGGAGAACCTGGGATCGAAACCAAGGAGGGGGAAAATGAGGTTGTGTTGGTGGATTAATTGCAGCATACATGTGGTGGCTTAAGGGGGTGCCACTTGGCGTGTAGAGATGTGCACACGTATTCGTGCATAGATTAATTTTTTTTTTTAAATAAAAGTTTGCGATGGAACTGTTTCTGTCATAGTTTCAAATTTATTTTAAAATTTTTTTAATATTTAATTTTTTATTATGTATTAGTGACGGAAAGTTCTGTAGCTGAATAGCGACGGAATTTTCCGTCGCTAAAATAATTTTAAAATTTTTAATTTTTGAATTTTTAATTTTTTTAATTAGCAACGGAAATTTCCGTCGCTGATTCCGTCGCGAACTTGACCCATCACAAAGTCCGTTGCTAAAATTTAGCGACGGGAAGATGTGCGTTGCTAAATCCGTCGCTAAATTTTTTAACGACGGAATTTGATGTTTTAGGGACGGATTTTTCCGTCGCTAAATGTCATTTTTCTTGTAGTGGTCGAATTTAAAATCAGAATGCTGGATTTCAAAAAATCAATGATTCAAAGAGTTGTTCTTGAGAGAGTGAAAGAAAGAAGGAGAGAGAGTTTGGTAGAGAAATTACTGCATTCTACAAATTTTTTTGGGGGTTGGGAGAGATTTATATAGGGGCAAAATGGTCATTTTGACACAGGGGCAAAATAGTAAATTTCTTTTCAAATTTATGGACCTCTTAAATTGGCATAATTTATGGGTCATGAGACAATGGGCTCTTCAATTTGCCTATAGGTTTGGGCCTGGTGGCACTGAAGGTTAACCAGACAAGTTTTGCAAGTGGGATGGCTTACAAAATTATTTAGGCTTGAACCGAACACCTTTTTATAGGGCAGGAGATGACAAAAATACAAAAGGGTTCATGAGGTCATAGAGAACCTGTTCTTCTATTGGACTCTTCAATCTGGGCACTTTGTGAGTACTTTTAAGTTACTTCACCATTCTTATTTTTGTAATATCTCGTATCGAGCGATAGAAAGGATCGGAACAACTTACCCTAATAAGTCTACACGAACTTCCTAAGGAGTCACCCATCCTTGAGCTTCTCCAGCTCAAGCACGCTTAACCTCATAGTTCATTGCCTACATTCAGTCCAAAATGTATCCAGCTGGTGTTGTTTCTTTCCTTACTTATCCTCAATATATACTACCTTTTCTCTGGACTTTTAGAGTATTACATTATATAATATCCCGCATCGAGCTATAGGAAGAACCAAAGCAACTTACCCTGATGGGCCTATGCAAACTTCCCAGGCGGTCACCCATCCTTGAGCTTTCCTAACTCAAGCACGCTTAACCCCGGAGTTCCTTGTCTACATTCAGTCCAAAAGGTATCCAGCTAGTGTTGTTTCCTACTTTACTTATCCTCGATATATACTACCATTCTCTGGGCTCTTAGGGTATTACATTCTCCCCCCTTGAGCACATGACGTCCTCATCATGCGATCTTACAACTGGTCCCAAATTTTCTCCTCTTTAGAGGTTGTCATCCTATAAGCCTGTTAGAAGCTGTTCCTTGTACAGGTCTTTGAGCCTTGGCGCCACTCCCCACCCTTATCGGACCGTCTTTACTAAGAGTCAGATCTGATACCACTTGTAATATCCTGCATCGAGCGATAGGAATGATCGAAACAACTTACCCTGATGGGTCTATGCGAATTTCTCAGGGATCACCCATCCTTGAGCTTTCCCAGCTCAACTTGAGTTTCTCCAGCTCAAGCACTCTTAATCCCAGACTTCCTTGCTTGCATTCAGTCCGAAAGGTATCCAGCTAATAATTTTTTATTCTTTACTTATTGTCGATATATACTACCATTCTCTGGACTCTTCGGGTATTACAGTCTCTCGAACTCAAATGTTATCAATAGTCATCACCATCACATTAATTACAAAGATTTGGTGGTTTGGCAATTGAATCACTCTAGATGCATTACTGTTCAAAGCTGATATCTAAACCAACAATCCTCCTATATATGTTTGCAGGTCCCGGTAGATCAGCCTTATGTTTCTCATGAGATGGTGAGTAACGTTACTCGATCGCCCAATATCACCTGACCCTAATGTCCCTAATTGAAATCCCAGAAAGCATATACAACTGTTTGGAATATATGCAGAGTTAAACGTGTTTATCTTGTGTGTTGACGACAAGAGTACTACTTCTGTATGCATTATTATGCAACAGTTCTCTTCTTCAATATAGTTTGCTCACGTACACTTTTGCAGCAGAAAAGTCATCTTCTATGAAACTCTCTTAGGTTCTCCTCTTTCTCCACTACAGAAATGAATTAATTTAGGGGAAAATATAGCAAAATGATGATCAATTAGTTTGCATATATAAGAGCACATTTTAGTGGATGAGACTATTTTTTAATAATTTAAAGCATGATCTTTATATGCAATCTTACTTTTATTTTATAAAAATAAAATATTATTTCTACAACTGAACCGTATGACTTTAAAGTTATAAATGTGCAATCTTTTATCATCATCAATTACTTGCAAAGTGAAAATGAAATGGACTAGAAAAAGAAAAAGAAAATAAAAATAAAAATCTTTATTTCACTAAAATGAAGAATATTTTGGCAATACATCTTATTATAATTCGACAATAATTTGAGATTGTCTTTATTCTAATCTGTATTCTTATAATTAGAAGGTCAATTGTCTCCAACGACTCATGTTCAACTTTTTTTAGTAGGCCGTGTTCCTCTTCCTCCCTTGTTAGGTGTCCATATGTTTGGATTTAGATTACTCTCGTTGAGAAATCGAATTTTACAAGTTTATCATAACTGTGTTTTGAGAGAACAAACAACGGAAAGACTATAAAGGGATAGTTTTAAAATCTCATCAAATGGGAAGAGGTTATTATAGACCAAAAAGTGGTTTTAGAGACTTAAAGAAAAATTTATGTATAAAACCATCAAAATCTAGTAAAGGTCCCAAATGTTATTTTAGAGGCTTCTCAACAGAAGGAATGAGGATTTTCAACTTAGATGGTTTTTTTCAAAAAAAAAAATAAAAATCAAACACCATTCGAGCAAATCTTTGTAAGTAAGAAAAGTTTAATACAAAGTGAATATTATGTCAAATTTTAAGTAAATTTCTATAATTATCCTTTGTTTATTATATATTGTTGTTGAGGACTCCAGTATGTTTTAAAGTTACCTGTGTTTGAGGGGGAAGTTTTTGAAAATATTACAATTTTTAAAATATTTTAATATTATATTTCTTTATAAGCTATTCAACAATTTACTACATTTTTCCAACTTAGCAAGTCACGTTGAAATGCAAGTCTTTTGGTAAGACGAACTCGCTATTGAGAATAATGAAATGTAACAAAACACATTACTCAGAGTAACAAATTTAATTTTTCTCAATTCATCCTCTTACCCATCATCACCCATCATCTCCCTACATTTATTAGTCAACACTTTAGCAAAATTTTCAATTTCCTCATGCTCATTACTAGGAATAGCATGTTTTGTTGTATCAAATTTGAGAAGACTTCAAAATTTGCCTAAGTATGAATGGTAAAGTATAGGAAGATGTTGACTCAAACGTTTGTGTGTTTTATTATATATCACTACTCTTAATAGCAAGTTTGACTCACCAGAAGACCTGCATTCCAGGTGACATGTGGAGTTGGAAGAATTGTAATGGTTTGTTAAATAGTTTAAAAAATGTAGTACTTTAGTAAATTATTTAAAAATATATAATATTTTAAAATTTTTCTCTACGTTTATGTATGGGGGTTCTCAATCTCATGAGCAGCAAGCTCAGCCACCTCAGATGAGATTTCTACAAACGCATGATATCCTCCAACCTCCAGCCTCCAACCTCCATCTGTAGTTTCTTCCAATGGCTTCAATATCTACAAAGGCCTTCAGCTCAGCCACCTGCAGAGGCTGCGGCCGGTGTCATCAATCTTTACTTGTGGTTTTAAGAGAGCAATCTTCTTTGCATTTGTACTGATTAGTTTTCCATCATGCGGTGGCTGCGTAAGCGATGATCTCAACGAGAAAAGGACAACACCCGCGTCTTGTAGCTTGGAGACAGGTGGAGTTAAAAGGAGGAGCCGACGGTGAAAGAAAACGAAGGGATTAACAATGTAGAATGCGTACAAGAACCGATAGAAGATAATAGAAGACAGATCAACAATGGGCGTCCATTACGATGGGCACAAGAGTTCCATTATTTATTGGTAATCATGGTCAACATTTTAAACTACTTAATGTATCGATGGTAAATAATAAGAATATCTCTCGCATCTCATCATCTTAGTCATGTGCCTCACGCTACCTCACCTCACTGTCGTAGATAAGGGGTATTTTAGACATTTTAACTACATTATATATCTCAATATGTAAATCATAATGTACCAATAGTATTTTTCTTTTCGTTGTATCTATCAGATGGATGATTAAAAAATAATTCATTAATTAATTACACTGTCAAGAAGACAAAATCTGATTAACGATATAGACTAACTGATAAAAGCTTTTTCACGTTCTTCTGAATCGATAAGATATATCATGTGTGTTTGAATGGATACATAATTGAACCATGGCGTTTAAGATTCTATATCTTAATTATTAAAAACTATTATTTTAAATTTTTACTATAATACAATGTTTACACAAATATAAATGCACTCATTTACGCAAGTGACATGTCATGTGAATAATCAGTTAATAGTATTTAAATAGTTTGATAGATTTGTTGTACTCCCTCAATAATTAAAAAATATAATATTTAATTCTTAATGTGTAAAACATCAAGATTTCATTAAAAAATAAAGGTATTAATTATGTCACAAATGATATATACAAAGAAAAGAGAAAATGACATGTCATTAAAAGACTCTGTTAACGAGACAAATTAAATTAAAATTTATCTTAGTGATAAAATGACTAAATTACCCATAGCTTAAAAAAAAAACCCTAAATTCCAAATACCTAAATCTCTAAATTACTAATAAAAAAAAACGTTACATCCTTTTATTCTCAACCACAAAATATAACAAAACTAATCTCCATTCTTTTTCGTTGTTGAACTCAGTAATTCATCATTTCTATTTAAAATATTACCAATTGATTATTCACGTGGTGTGCCATTTATAAAAATATGTATTTATCCACACACTAATATCCTGTTACGATAAAAAAATTAAAGTAATAATTTTAATAGTTAAAATACAAAATCTCAATATTTTATATATCAAAAACTAAACTTCATATTTTTTATTTATTTTAATAATGTCATTTGTATTAAACTTAAATGTACAATTAGGGTGATAGTTGCATTTGGGAAATGTAACACATTTGAGTCTCTTGTGAGGGGTCTCATTGTGTCTTTGTGGCCGACTCGATTATCTACTATATGATTAATACATGTGGGCTTAATAATAGTTAAGTTAGCCACGAAATTTAATTGAGAATTTATTCAGTGTCTTTGCACATGCAAATCTAGAGAAACAATTGATTATTATCTCTTGGGTCTAAGATTTTTCGTTTCTTATAAAAAAAAAGAAACAAAAAGAAAGCTGCCTTGTTTCATAACTTATATAGCAATGATATAAATATGGCAGTATTCAATATTTGGGACATTTTAATTAAGGCTTCGTTTGTTTGCAGAAAAATATTTTATTGAGGAAGAACAGTTTTCAGAGAAAAAAAAATTGAAATTTATTTATTTTTTTTTTGTTTGGTTATAATCTGAAAATCTTGTTAGAAAATCATTTCTAGTATTTAGCTGATATTTAGAAAATTATAATATTTTTTTCTTTTATCATCAAATCTAAAATATTGCACAAAAACATAAATAATTTTATATAACATAAAGAAAGAAACAAATATAGTTACAATAAAAATAAAAACATAATAATATCATATGTCATCCAAACAAGTAACCAGATAATTATAAGTTTGACATTACTATAAATTTTATATACATAATCTTAGTAAAAGTAATAAAGTTTGATCTATCGTTTCTAAAATATTTATATATATAATTGTTTGTCCATAATAATAAGATAAGAAACACAAGTTTAAATTTAAGGACCATTGACAATATACATTTTTTATGATATACATCCCGATCTATCATATTCCTTACTAAAATTTTGCACTCAAAATTTTCGTAAGTCATCACTTTTGGCTAAAAAGGGTTATAACATCAATTCGTGTTTTATATGATTAATATGGACAAGAATCTGTTACGAAATTATTTTTTCTTTAATATATCAAAATTGTGTCCAATGAGCGACAAAAATTTAATAGTCCATTTTTAATTTTAAGTAGGTGATTAATAAATTTTTTAAAATAATATTAAATATGACGGTACGGAATTATCAATCCATTTTGGATGTCAAAATCACTACCATAAATATAATATTTTACTATATATTTAATACAAAATATATTACAATTAAAAGTGAATACCCTAACTCTTGATAATGCATCATTTAGAATGCGTTGATGTATAATTCCATCCCAATAAGTTAAAACATAGATAAATCTCAAATCGAAAGAGATGGCTGCCAACACGTTTCCTGTGGTCCCATCTATTGGACCACGAAATTTCCCTTGAAATTCAAAAGGCAACACCACGAAATTCCCTTGAAATTCAGAAGGTTTTTTTGCTTTTGAACATAAGTTTCATCGAGTGATCGAACACAATCCTAATTAAAAAAATAATAATATTTGATAAAAAAAAATTTGTTAATAAAATTGGCAAACTAAACATATATATAAAAACAATTAGGGCACTTCCCTCCTGGTATTTTAATTTTTAATTAATTTGTAATAATAGATTGTATGTAATTGTTTAAGATTAAGTGAGATATTGTAATCATTTTTTAATCATGTAAATCCACTTCCTTTTTGCCAAAACATAGTGTCAAAAAGAGGGTTCCGATTAAAAATAAAATTACAAGGGTTAAGAATTTCAAATTACAAGCTTTGAGGGACTTGGTGAATTTTAGCCATATATGTATATATGCAAGTGTTATTTGAACACAATTTTAATATTCAAATAACCCACAATAAGAGGTACACCCTATAAAAAAAATAAATAGATAACACATTAATAGCAACGTGATAACATACCTAAGCGTCAAAATTCATGTCTCCAACTAAAATTTCCAATATATATAGTGAAACTTGGTGGACTAGAAATCTCAGATCAAGCTTATACATATATAGTAAAATTTGGTGGACTAGAAATCTCCGATCAAGCTTATAAAGAACTGAGCTTTGGTGGGTCTTAGCCAATGGCCATGGCCTCCCAAATTGAGCAGCTCCACTTCCTCGTCGTTCCTCTCATGTCCCAGAGCCATCTCATCCCCATGACGGACTTCGCCAAGCTGCTGGCCCAGCGCGGCCTCGCCGTCACCATTATCACCACCCCTCTCAACGCCGCCCGCTTCCAACCCATCGTAGACCGTGCCGTCGCAGCCAACCTCAAGCTCCGCCTCGTCCCCCTCAAGTTCCCCTGCAGCCAGGCCGGATTGCCGCCGGGATCAGAAAACATGGACACTCTCACCTCTCCCAACCAAGCAACCCAGTTCTTCCTAGCCAGCAGCATGCTTCAAGACCATCTCGAAAAATTGGTTTCTGGTTTGGAACCGAGGCCGAGCTGCTTCGTCACTAGCAATGCCGTTCCCTGGATGGCGCAAGTTGGCCGGAAATTCAACATCCCGACGTACGTCTTCAATGCGATTTCTTGCTTCAGCCTCGTCTGCTCCAATCGCATCGATTCCATGGACGAAGAATTGTTTGATAGTGAGAAGCCCATTCTCCTTCCGAATTTGCCTCATAGAATCGAATTAACTAAGTCGCAGTTACCTCGATCCATCCCGAAAGGTTCAGATAAGCTTGACGGCCTCTGGGACCAGATAAAAGCAGCTTTGCTTTCGGCAGAGGGCGTTTTGGTGAGGTTAAGATTAGGATATTTTGATTTTTTTAGAGTCTTATAATTCATTTAAAGCGATACGAATTTGTTGTTTTGGTTCACAGGTAAACAGCTTCGAGGAGATGGAGCTCGGCTATGTAGAGGAATACAGAAAAGTGAAGAAGAAAACATGGTGCATTGGGCCTGTTTCCCTCTGCAACAAAGAGCTGCCGGATAAGTTAGGCCGGGGGAACAAAAACTCCGTCGACGAGCACCGGTTCCTGAGCTGGCTGGACAACCGGTCGAATAACTCCGTCATTTACACTTGCTTCGGTAGCCTCTGCCACATCCCAACTGACCAACTAATCGAAATCGGGCTTGGACTGGAAGCGTCGAATCGGCCCTTCATTTGGATAATCAGAGAAATGGATTATTCCCCGGAGATACAGAAATGGCTGGAAGAAGAGAGATTCGAAGAGCGGAACAAAGAAAAGGGTCTGATAATCCATGGATGGGCGCCCCAAATTCTGATTCTCTCCCACCCGGCCGTGGGAGGGTTCTTGACTCACTGCGGGTGGAACTCAACCGTGGAAGGAATTTCCGCCGGCGTTCCGATGATAACCTGGCCGATGTTCGCTGAGCAATTCTACAATGAGAAAGTGGTAACCCAGGTTGCTAAAATCTTTTAAGAATATTGTCTGTAATTAACTTATCCATTGTTATGCATCTGATCGAAACCAGTTTCTAATAACTCTTTCTCTCTCTCGACTTCATCTTTCAACTTTCCAACACAGGTGTTGAGGATTGGAGTAAAAATCGGCGTGGAAGTTGGGATGAAACGGGGAGAAGTGGAAGAGAAGGGCGAGGTGATGGTGAAGAGGGAGGAAATCAAGAGGGCCGTGGATCGGCTAATGGACGAAGGAGAAGAAGGAGTGCAGAGAAGGGAGAGAGCTAGAGAGCTGGGAGAGATGGCGAAGAGGGCGGTGGAAGAAGGCGGATCTTCTCACTGGAACATGACGTTGCTGATTCAAGACGTAATTGAGCAGATGAAGAATCGAAGGGGGACAATACAGGAAGACATGGACAGGCCACACCCGGTCGGCAGTCTCCATGCTTTCTCTGCTCAGGTGGCATCACATGGTTGACAGATTCTATTTCTTGGAAGTTGATAATTTTATTAGTTTTCCCTTATCCCGTTGAGATCAATGTAATCTAATATTGTCACTCCTCTCTGTTCTGCATGTATTTCTTTCAATAATACGAAATAATTTATCCATAAATAATGATCAATTAATATTTTAAAGTGATCAAGATAAATCAACCTGATTAGTAATAAAATAAGATTCTCTAAATACTGATTAGTATATATCAAATTAAAGTAAGAAATTCGGGTAGATTTGGCTTTAATCTAGTGGCACGGAACGGACGAAGAATCACGTGGCATGTGCAGAAGAACATGCCAGGGGATGGGGGGTGAGTGACGGGGATCACCGGCAACTGACGTGACTTTGTGGATATGAAAATACTTAAATTTATAATTTTTATGGTAATGAATGACCGCCTTCTTTCTTTGAAGGCCTTATCTTTCCAACTTGTTTCTAGAAAGTCTTACGTGTCTATAGCTATTTTTTAAAATTACAGCCTTTTGTAAAGAAAATAACAAGATGTTATTATCAATTTATAGATATTTAAGAAATTATAAGAAGTGAGAAATGAAAATATATTTGGAGAAAATTACTAGTATGGTAATATAGATAAAAATAAAAATTTTATCGTATTTCATATACACACAACCAAATATAATATACACGTCAAACATAGGTTGAATATTTAAGTAACACGCATATATAACAATTGAATACATAAATAAATAAATGCATACCTGCTATTCGATGAAAATATTAAGACAAAGTTTACCTCAAGATGTGGTGGTCCTAGTCGGTCCACACCTAGTATGCAGTAAGATATCGTTTTGGTCATATTTTCTTGTGCTAGATACAGAGAATCTACATATCATCGGTACTTGTGTCTCAAAATTATACGCGTAATAATTACACGTATAATTTATGCTGATATTTCAAAGAAAGAAGAAAAAAAAAGCAATGATAGAAGAGATAAGAGAAGAAAAGACAGAGGCCTGCCTCTATCATTTTATTCAATCTCTTCCCTCTCTTCTTTTAATTTTTCTCTTCTCCAAATTCAATTAATTTTGAATTTTGTCGCCACTCCACCTCAATCATGCATGCAATAATTTAGAGATTACTATACAATTTTACTATACACTTCACTATGCATCGTGCAATTTTGACCCCTCTTATTGTGTAATCAATAATTGATTTCATATTATATACTATGCACTATGCATTTAACTATACACTATTGGCAGAGGGGCCAATGGTCAACTTTTGACCAATCAATTAGTGGGTTCATTATCTGCTAACAATCAGATAACACCAAAATCCTTTTCAGTATAGGTCAACCCTTTAACCCATCACTAAAACTTCTCCAAATCCTAGCGACATTCCCAAAGTTCCTAAAAAACGCCTAGCAGCGATTTAAGATAGCATAGATAGTAGTGAAATCTCACTTCAAGTGAATCTATTACAGTTGACAATTACTGTGTGCTATAATTCTTCTATCATCTAACGTCTCGATTGAGCGATAGTCATGTACTGACAAACTCAGTAACTATGTGTCAAGTCTCATTAATGTGACTAGATAATACCTCAGGAAACATCTTTCTTTACTTTCAATTTGTCTTGGTCAGGGACTATCCCATCACATTAATAGTAGATCACATAGGATGTTCACTCCATTTGTAATACTCCATTTCGGCATAAGGCTGCCACGTAATTTAAGAGAGATTAAAATATCAAAAATTAGTTTGATAATAAAAATAAGTCATTGAATCAACTGCAGGGAGTACCCTGGAGCTTAGATGTGTAAAGAAAAAGGTATGTCAGCGACGAGTGTCTTGAGGTGAGATTTATAACACCGAAAGAAATCAAATCGGAGACAATTTTCGGTACAACTATAATTCAGCCTAAAAAATCGAATGGTTGTAAGGGACTTCTGAAAAGTCAACGGAACCCTGAAATGGCTCTGGTTTTATGTAAGGATCAACCTTGAAGTAGTTTCGAGATAAAAACAAAGGTCCTGTGAGGAAACTGGGACAAAAACGTACTTATCGAGTAACTTGAAGTTATTAATCTTGGATTTAAAATATCTCGATGATTATTGTTACGGGTATTTTTCGTCCTACTCTATAAGAGCGGGGCCCAACTTATTGGGCCGGTCCAACTATTAAAGGAGCTGATAGATTTCAGGCTGAGACCCCCAAAGCGAGCTCGCGCATGGCCGAAGCTCGGCCTGGAACAATGTCATCTGGGCGAGCTCCCAGCGACCTCGCTGGTTACCGGCTCAGCCAACCAGCTCGCGTGATAAAAAGGCCAAAATCCTGACGAGTTGACGAGTTAACAGGCTAAGAGCCGCCCCCAGCCATGCGGTCTAGGCCCATCACTCTCGGCCCATCTGGCAAATCCATGTCAATCCTATCTTGGTCTTTTCATAATGACATCATTACTGCAGTGGATTACTTCACCAAATGGGTAGAAGCAAAGGAGCTCGCACAAATATCCGCTGCAAAGGCAGAAGGTTTCGTATGGAACCACATCATTTGCAAGTTTGGAGTCCCTCAGCAGATCATCACCGATAACGGAACACAATTTACTAGCGAGCAATTTGTCCAATTTTGCGAATCACTGGGGATCAAGAAAAGCTTCACAGCCGTAGACCATCCACAAGCTAACGGCCAGGTTGAAGCCGTCAACAAGATAATCAAGTAGATATTGAAAACTAGGTTGGAGGCCAGTAAAGGAGCCTGGGCAGACGAACTACAGACTGTACTCTGGGCCTACCGAACTACTGCCCGTTCAACCACAGGAGAGACCCCTTTCTCCATGGTCTATGGATCTGAAGCAATGATCCCCATGGAAAACGAAGTAATGAGTCAGCGGAGGGCCACTTTCGACCCAGAGAACAACGATCAGCTACTCGTTTCGCATCTCGACCTGATCGAAGAAGCAAGAGAGGCAGCTCAATTAAGGATCGCGACTTACCAACAACGCATGGCAAGATACTACAATCGGCGAGTCTGAGTCCGACAGTTCAGTGAAGGAGATCTTATGCTACGCCTCGTCCTCCCCGGAGCCCGCAAGAGCAGTGAAGGGACTTTAGGCCCAAATTGGGAGGGTCCATACACAATAAAGGAAAACCTTGGCAACGGAGCATATCATCTTGCAGATCAGGACGGAGCAATTCTTCCGCGGGCATGGAATGCTGAGCATCTGAGACAATATTTCCGATAAGAAAGCACTTATCTCTCTCGTGTATTTTTACTTACTGGACAAATGCTTCACTTTTAAGTGCCACTTTATATGAATATTTCGTTTCATATATATGAGCGATGAACCTTTCATACTTGAATTATATTTCGCGACTGCGCAAAAAAAAAAAAAAAAATGGCCTGCGAGCTGGGGCCCATTCAACTTAGCTTTTACGCTATGGTTTGCGGCTTACCTGAGCAGTCATTTTTAGTTTCTTCCCAAGATCGTGGTTGACAAATTTAAAATCATTCATCTTAACCCTAGTGGCATGGTTTGATAATAAGTCACCACAAACAAAAAAATGGCCTGCGAGCTGGGGCCCATTCAACTTAGCTTTTACGCTATGGTTTGCGGCTTACCTGAGCAGTCATTTTTAGTTTCTTCCCAAGATCGTGGTTGAAAAATTTAAAATCATTCATCTTGACCCAAGTGGCATGGTTTGATAATAAGTCATCACGCAAAAAAATGGCCTGCGAGCTGGGGCCCATTCAACTTAGCTTTTACGCTATGGTTTGCGGCTTACCTGAGCAGTCATTTTTAGTTTCTTCCCAAGATCGTGGTTGAAAAATTTAAAATCATTCATCTTGACCCAAGTGGCATGGTTTGATAATAAGTCATCACGCAAAAAAATATGGCCCGCGAGTTAGGCCCATTCAATCTTAGCTTTTATGCTATGCTACGGCTCGAAATAACAAGGTTTTACCTAACATATTGCCTAAAATTGTTTGACTTTAGGGTCCGTCATTATCAATCTAAGGGGGTTTTCATGTTGTTCGGATTCGAGAGCATCCTTACGTTCGACTTTCAGTTTGCAAAAAATAATATGTAGGGAATAGAGAAACGAGAACTTCAAGCAATGAGGAAACTTTATTATTTGAGGAGCTCGAGTACAAGATTGAAGGAAAAGAGGAATGAAAATCTAAGGGCCTGAAGAGTTCGAGGCCGGGGCTGCAGTATCCTGAGGACTTGGATCGACGGCGTCTTCCGCAAAAAGATCGACCACGACCTGGGAAGGTCCGGGCTCAGGGGCTCCACTTTGGGAGGTCGCGGTTTTGGCGGCAAATCTCTTCACCGCCATTATCGTTTCCTCGCCAAAAAAAGAGACGTCGAGATCCGGGTGCGCCTTCCATAGAGTGAAAAGAAACGCACTACAGATGTCGGACTCAGCCTCCTCACGCTCCTTGGAGACCCGAACCTCGACGTCGACCTTCAACTGCTTGATCTCTTCCTCCGCCACTTCAGCCCGACGAAGAGCGTCATCCAAGTCACCCCGCGTCGTGACCAGCTCCGCTTCGGCCTTCTTCAGCTTCGAGGTCACCTGAGAGAAGGTCGATTCATGCATCCTTCTCTCGCGGTCTAGCTCATCTTCGGTTTCCTTCTTGGCCCTTTCGGCGTCTCTTGCCCGATCCTCCAGACCCTCAACCTTATTCCGATACTTTTTGGACTCATTGGTCACAAAGGTTAGATTTTCTTCCAGTCTCTTCTTCTCCTTCTTTAGCACTTCCACGACGATCTCAAGCTTCTCTCGTTCCCTCGAGAAGCGAGCTCTCTCCTCATTCTGTTTGAAGACGCCCAGGGAAGCCTGCAAAGCTCGGAGGTCAGCGCAAAAAAAAAAAAAAAACAACAACAACAAAACACAAAAAGAGAGCAAGTCCCTTACCAAGAGGCAGTGGCGCGCGACATAGTCGTCGAGGGTGTCGCCGGACACCTCCCTCCTATCCAAATTCCTGGCGTAGTTGCCGAGAACGTTGTTCAGGTTGTCCAAGAGGGGAGTGAAGTATGTCCTGCCGGCCGTAACCATAGAGGCGCTCGGCGCTGCAGTAGTGTCCGCCTTCTTCCTCTTATCGGCCCGAGACTGCTGGGCGATCTGCGGGGCCGGCGGAGTTTTCCTCTTTCCACCCGGAACCTCCTCGCAGACCACCTGCTTTCCGCGATTCACCGTCGCCGCATCAGCCCCTGGCCGCGAGGAGGCGCCAGCAGGAGTCGATTCCGAAGAGCCCGCTGCTGTCGATACAGGGTTGAGGCCTGGCAAGTTCGCGAGGTCGCGGCTCACGCCTTCCACATCATTAGGGGTACCCGCAGCTTGAACCTTTGCCGGAGAAGAAACCACGCGAACAGCCTCAGGTATGCTTGAGATCGCAGGAGCCCTAGGGCGCTAGAGTTGAAGCTTCATCACTCCCGATAATGGTGGCGGGGCTGCAACAGTGACTTCTCCACGAACTCGGTTTTCTCCAACCAGGTCCACCCCAAAATCGGCAATGTCCAAGGCCGACCCTATCTCCCTCTGGCCCTGGATCCCTATGTCTTCCTTCCTAATTTATTTAAATTCCAGGGGAGGAGCGAGCTGATAATCTCTGAGCATGCAGTCAGTAAACTCACAATCGTCTTCGTCAGTTTTCGCTTCGAAAGCACTTTTTAGTCCTGCCGCCTCAGAAGTGGTCAGTTTGGGTTTCCCACTAGCAACATCTGCAAAATCAAGACGGAAGAAAATTCATAAACACAGAGTATACAAACAGTTCTTAGTCATAGGGATGAGTTGAAAGACCACTCACTTGGCATAAGGACGAAGCTGAAGTTGTTAAGGTCGTGAAGGGAGCAACAAGAAATATAGAACCAATGGGACTTATAGTCCCCTACGTTGGATCTACCTTTTTCCTTCCCCTGCGGCAAAAGTCTTTTATAGTCAGACGAACGAGCTGCCATATAATACAGCCCGTCCTTGGTACCCTTGAAAGAGTAGAGGTACCTAAGAATTTTGGGCGTAGGGAAAGGGAGCTCGTTTTTTCTAAAAGGTAAGGCCAAAGAGGTTATTTGGGCGTAGGAGTTAGGGGTCAGCTGAAAGGGGGCAAGCTTCAGATCGTTCAAAATAGTAACGAGGTAGGAATGGAGTGGGAACCTAAGGCCAAATTCTAAGTGTTGAGGGCTGACGGCCACATATCCTGCGGGAGGGAAGGCAGCGTGGTCGCCGGGTGAAGGCACCATCAAGCGAGCACTGCAGGGGAACCTGTATTCTGAAGCGCACGACTTCAGCTCGGCAAACGTCATCTTCGAGGGATAACATTTGAAGACCTCACAAGTCGCACGCTCATCGGAAGCTCGTACAGTCACTACTGAGGCGGTGCGTTGAGGAATCCTCTCAGCGACCTCAGAGTCAGACGAAACCACACTTCGTGAAGCTCGCGGTAGCACCCTCCCTCCGGCGCTCGACGAGCTGGAAGTGTCGTCGTCTTCCACCCCGATGTTGCGGCGCTTCCGACCTGATGTAAACATCTAAAAAAAGGGGGGAAAAGAGGGACAAATCAGAATGACGAATCAGGAGCACCTAAGAAACTCCCTAAATATCAGGCCGCGCACTTCGCAACAGGGCATGACCCAAAATGAAACAAAAAGAGATAGGAAGAAAAAGGGGAAGAACAGAGCCGAGGCTTCTAAGTTTAACAGGACCCCCCAAAATTCCCAAGAACCATTCCTGTGGAATGGACCACCATTGCCGAATGGCGCAATATGGAGGCCGAATAAAAAAAAAAAAAGAGAAGAGGGGAAGAAGCAAGGTCGAAGACGAGATATATCAATGGGGTTCAAGAGACTTACAGTTTTCCGATGAATGACTGTTGAGTTTGAATGCAAAAAACCCATCAAAGAATGAGGACGAGGGAATCGCAGGATCAGCAACAATGGAACTTTGGAGCCGGGGAGAAAGCGGTTTCAGTAGCCAAGGGAGTTTTTGAAATAATGCAGTAGAAAGAGAAGAGGGTAAGTTTCCATCCCTCCTTTTATAGTTAGGGGTACACCACCGTCGGATGGAAAAACCGACGAGCTTCCCCAGATCCAACGGCGATGCACAAAAGTGTGGTACCTACGAACAAGATGATTGAACGGTTATGGGAAACGTGCGCATTAAATGCGCCGCAGACAAGACGTGCTACATGAAACAGTGTGACATGACGCGATTGGGCAGAAAGTTGAAAAGACGCCTTGGTTGCAGGGATGGCCGGAACATATCAGCTCTCAGTTCGAATGTCGTACTGCGAGCTGGGGGGGCTTGATGTTACGGGTATTTTTCGTCCTACTCTATAAGAGCCGGGCCCAACTTATTAGGCCGGTCCAACTATTAAAGGAGCTGATAGATTTTAGGCTGAGACCCCCAAAGCGAGCTCGCGCATGGCCGAAGCTCGGCCTGGAACAATGTCATCTGGGCGAGCTCCCAGCGACCTCGCTGGTTACCGGCTCAGCCAACCAGCTCGCGTGATAAAAAGGCCAAAATCCTGACGAGTTGACGAGTTAACAGGCCAAGAGCCGCCCCCAGCCATGCGGTCTCGGCCCATCTGGCAAATCCATGTCAGTCCCATCTTGGTCTTTTCATAACGACATTATTACTGCAGTGCCTGGATTTCCGCACGTCCGCCTCAAATCCTATCTTCATTAATGACGGGTCTCCTCGCCGTTAATGACTGGTCTCGTCCACATTAATGAAGGTTCCATCGGTACCTTCTTGCAGCATGGACATCCTTCGCCGGCACTAGGTATTCTGTCTCATCTCTTGGGATAGACATGCTACACCTAAGGAAGAACACCCCTCGATATATACGGGCCAGCTCTGGTAAGAAAGGGTAAGACATTATTGTTTTTTTCAATTAACACATTCTTCTCTCTCAACTCCCCACAGACTCGCTTATTAACTTAAACTTCGGAGTACTTTGTAGGGACGGAGACAAGGCTCAGGAGGTAAAAAATCAGACATCATGAATACGCACTTCGGATCCATTGCACCAGGCGGGCCAAAAGAATCATAGTCGACCAATTCTGAACGTCGACATTTTGGCGCTAAAAGGAGGGCCCGCTTTGGTCAATACATCAATGCCGAAAACCAGAAACACGAGAGGTTCTGGAGCAACTACCAACCGACCAGTAAATCTTCTCGATCGCTTACCAGGAATCCCACAAATCGGAGATACCACGGCGTCCACTTCCAGGCCCCCTCCGATAGAACCTACTTATAACGTCCCCGGAGATTGCTCCTACCCGCCCATGGCTCCTGCCACCGATGCAGAAATGACACGAATCTGGCAGCAATGTCAAGAAACTTTGGAGAATACTGTTATGCAACTTGCTGATGCAGTCAAAACTCTCGCACAAGTACAAGTCAACGGATGGTTGTAAATCGAATGGATGATGCAGCCTAAAAAATCAAATGGTTATAAGGGACTTCTGAAAAGTCAACGGAACCTTGAAATAGCTCTGGTTTTATGTAAGGATCAACCCTGAAGTGGTTTCGAGATAAAAACAAAGGTCCTGTGAGGAACTGGGACAAAAACGTACTTATCGAGTAACTTGAAGTTATTAATATTGGATTTAAAATATCTTAATGATTATTAATTCAATATTTAAAATATGTTGCCTTTAGAGAGATTGTTATTTTCTCGAGGTATGGGTTAAGCGCTGTGTGAAATTCTCTTAGGTTGGGACATGTCAGGATTTGTCGTTTATTTTATGGTCTTACATATATTCACAAAAATATTTTTGAACCCTCATTTAGATGATTTAACACCTAATTTGGAATATGATCCTAGAATATTCAAACATTCTAGGTAAAAGTAACGATGCTAAGGGAAATGAGGTTCTCTAGATGTAGTTGTTATTCACATGTTAGATCTTTAGTAGGTCATTTGGTTATGTTTAAGGTGTTTAGATGTTATCTTTGAGAGATGAGAATCTATGTATATTATTTTGAAGATGTCATATTAAACAATGATATGATTTCTATGTTATAAATAAAAGCATCATGGTTATGTTTCATTTGAAGTTTCAATCTTGCTTTCGCATTTATGATGATAATACCTGTTTTAGCTTATTGATTTTAAGTTTGATATATTGAGAATGTAGAACGGGATTGTTGGGAATGATTTAGGTTGGGTGTGTGTTGAAAAAAAATATATTCTTGAAATCCCGAGTTAACGCACGCTTAGGAAATGCGGGATGTTACACCATCAAATACTAGTAAGGGTGACAGATCATATTCCCAATACTTGTCTCCATATACTATTAATACGGAACTGCATAGATGAACATTCTCACCTCCCAATTGAATGGTTCGGTTCATTAGCAAATCTTGCACACCAATACACAAAACAACTATACCGATTCAAGTCTAAGGATTAACACATCATCTCAACCTAATGACATGACCATTATTCATCAGGCCATGTAGTCAGTCATTAGCGTCACATTCGGTTGATCGTTCCCCAACGACCATCCACAGGTTTACTAGTGACATTTCATGTCATATGGCGCATGACACACCATCATCCCATCAGTATCCCCATATTGATTGAGATAGTAACGTCTGTACTAATCCATACTCGGTTAATTAGAGTCCACATTTAAAGAATCTGAGGACTAAGAATAGATTAAGATATTTTATTACCAGATAATTTTGTCACACAGTTTTAACACTTTGAGAATAAGATTCTCATGCAGAAAATCTAAAGACTCATTCATATAATTGATTGGAGAAAATATGAATGAAGTAAACCTTGCATTTTATTAATTTATACAAAAATATAATTAATGCATTAAAATAAGTCCGCTAGATGTCAATGTCATTCAAGTCTAACATTAATGCACATAACACTAACAACATCACTAGCTTGTCAAAGTGTATATTGTAGTTTGGATCATAATGAGAATAAGTATATCCTCTCTCATGTCGTAGAAAATTAGTTGATTCATCTTGATTTCAAAAGGATATTTAAAAAAGTTAAGGATGAGATGGTCAAGTATCTTGCTAGATAAAGGATTCATATATAATTGATTGAACAATTTGATGCCTATGCCTTCCATGTAGATAAATGAATCATATATTTAAATTTCCTTTTTGGTCTTCTTGGTTAGAATGATCACATGGTGGAGATTGACAAAGTAGTGTGCCTTCACCATGAATAATTCTTTTTTTTTTTTCTCTCTGTATTGGTTCTGTTTCCACCTACATAATTCTAAAGACTACCACCTTCTTTGTTGTTGTGGTTGATTTACAATTGATTGTTGTGTCTAGTATTGCTTCATCTTTCTTGATTATTGACCAGAATTTGAACTTGCCTTCTTAGCTCGTATAATTGCATGAAAAAAGCTAAGGGATCCATGGCGTTTCTAGATGATCATTTGATTGCCTTTCTTCAAGTTGGATTTTTTTGGATTAGATGGATTGTCGTTAACAATGGGATGATCAATTGGGTGGTCTACTATCTTGTTGAGTCAATGAAAAACCTTTATTCCAACATACCGCACCAAAATGATAGCGTGGAGATGCCACTTCGATGCCTAAGCTAGTAAAAAGTTTGAAAGATAACTTAAAAACTTGTAAAAAGAGTGAATAATATCATACCTTTAACTCACCTCTTAAGATTCTTTTACACCTTTCAAGTTGAGCTTTGAGATAAAGAGCGCGATGAGATCATATGAGCCCACCTAGCTTACGTTATAGATGATTAGTTGATTTCTCTTGATTTCGTGAATTCAAATTGAAATTATTGGATAAGTGTATAATATTTTATCCTAAACTTATAGAAATTAAGATACATGATATTAAGAAGACTTGAAATGCTTATATCGTGCATCTTCATACAAGCCTTGGATTTATCTATTCCTTCAATCATAGGGATTACCTCATGTTAAGGGTTTATTTGATTGTAATTGTCTCTAAAGAATAGCTTAAAGTACAAGTATACAAATTATGTTCTTTCGTGTTATTTTTCTTCAAGTAATTCGAGAGTGCACTTGCTCGGGATTCAAATTTTTCATGATATCGAATATTCAAATTCATACTATGAATTCATTAAATATTTGACCTCTAGCGTAGCTTTGACTTTTAGAGTGACCCTAATAGCCCGACACTTTATTTTATATGAATTTTTTTATCTTTTTAACATTATCTAAATATTTTCAAAATACAATTATAATCACTTTGTTGCCACGTGTGAGTGTGAGTTAAAACTTCAAATATATGGGGGGGGAAAAATAGAGGTGGGTTGGTTGTTATAATCGTTGATTGAATTAACAATATTAAAAGCTGTTGTCACAACGTTGGTAGCTGAAGTAGCAATTTTTTCTTTCACAACTTATCATGCAAAAACATTTTGATCTAAGAATTATAATGCTACTATATTTCGGGTTCAAATTTTGGTGGGCACTTCACCTAGCACTATTCATTGGTTCTTGTATATTTACCCTTGTCTTACTTTGAGGCCCACGGGCCTTCTCCTGCCCGTAATTGATCATGGGCCAAGAAGCTAGCCTGGACGTCTAACGGCCCCGACTGAAATAAAGGATGCTTTGACAGAATTTAAGGGCTTTGATTAGTTTCAAAAAATATTTTTTAAATTTTCGTTTTTGTTAAAAGTTATATTTATATATATATATATATATATTTAATTTATAATATGAGTTAGAAAACATCAAAAAATATATTTTCTATTTTTTTAAAAAAAATGAATGCTATTACTTTTTAAAACATGAAATGCTAAAGAAAATTTAATTATAAAATTAGAATTAAAAATTAAAAAATATTTTTCACAACCGAACAAGAATAAAGATTTTAAATTGAAAATAATGAATATAAGCCTCTAATGATTA
This sequence comes from Diospyros kaki, assembly GCA_036245055.1. Taxonomy (NCBI): domain Eukaryota; kingdom Viridiplantae; phylum Streptophyta; class Magnoliopsida; order Ericales; family Ebenaceae; genus Diospyros; species Diospyros kaki. The sequence goes on from BSEG01000009.1 coordinate 41,405,842, forward strand.
GGGGTGTAGAAACAGTGAGTTCGATTAATTTAGTTCTTTCAACTAAAAATTGAAATAAAAATAGAAAATCAAATTTTTAAGAAAAATTAATCGAACTGAACTGATATAAAAAAAAAACAAAATCAGATTGACAAATTCAATCGGTTCGATTTGATTAGTTTGGGTAAATCAAATTTTTGCTCTTCTATGTCAATGGTATAATATGATAAAGAATCGATATATAAATTTAGTAAAAATATAATTATGATTAAATATATAAGTATAGTAAAAATATAGTTATTATGATTAAAAAATTAATTAGCTCAACTGCCCAGTCCGATCGATTCACGGGTCAATTTTTTAAAAAATAATTTTTCTAATTCTAACTTCAACTGGTGCACCGAACCCGGCCCATTGGATCCAATTCTCAAAACAATGCTTTGCGACACGGTTCTTTTTTCTTTTTTTTTTTTGGTCCTTTCTGGGTTTTCCTCTTAGACAAAGCCCAGAATCTTGACCCGAAAATGGTTCTGGAGATGGAAGGGAGCCTTAGGCCATAAAAGTTCCAATTTCTGTCATCATCTGTTGTTGAACTATACTAATGGAACGACAAATAGTAACGTATCATTTGGTTAACCACAATTAATTAATAATAAAATGTCACATATAAAAGTTTTAATCTTGCCACATGAATTTTATTTTTTAATTATTTCTTTTATCTGTAATCTTATAACTCATATAATATCAAGTCTTTCTAAAAAAACCCAACCCAGTAACCTGACAAAAATAAAATTAGTATACAAAGTACATAAAATGATGTCACTTTCTATTCTTGAATAAAAAAGATAGAAAAATGTGTCATTTTTCATGGATGCCATCCCCTGTCATTGTATAAACAAAGGGGAATCCGCCACAGACGGAGGCAGATTCTGATTTGAAGCCTTACCCCGAAATCCAAATTATCACTTGAAATCCATTAATTCAATCAGAAAGAAACGGGATGTATATATGTGTATATGTCTTGTGCAGACGAAGATCACTCAAATTCAGAGCAACCCCGAAGCAGCTGATAAACTCAAAGCAGCTGCCAGCCAGCCAGCAGATTAATTGATTAATTCTCCAATCTTTAAATTTCTTCTCTAATGGCTTCCCAAGCTCATCAAGATCTCCACTTCGTCCTGATCCCAATGATGTCGCAGAGCTACCTCATTCCCTCCACAGACTTCGCCAAATTACTCGCCCAGCAGCAAGGCGGCACTGTTTCCATAATCACCACTCCCCTCAACGCAGCCCGCTTCCAGGCCATGATCGACCGAGCCAGGTCAACCTCCAAGCTCAACATCCAGCTCCTCCCCATTCGCTTTCCCTGCCGGGAAGCCGGCTTGCCCGAAGGCTGCGAGAATCTCGACTCTCTAACCTCTCGCAGCCTGGTGAAACAGTTCTTCATGGCCACTTACATGCTTCAAGACCCCGTTGAGAAGCTGCTGGCAGCAATGCAGCCGCAGCCCAGCTGCATCATTACCAGCAATTCGCTTCCATGGACTTCGAAGCTGGCTCTGAAGTTCAACGTCCCCAGGTTCATCTTCCATCACATTTCCACCTTCCATCTTCTCTGCGCGCATAACATTGCCTGCAGCGGCGCCGATGAGAGCGTCGGTTCGGACACGGAGCCCTTTCTGGTGCCCGGGGTGCCCGACAGGATTGAGCTCACTAGGGCTCAGCTTCCCGACGAGGTTAAGCGGGCGACGGAGGAGATGAAGAGGGCGATAGAGCACATGAGAAACGCCGAGCTATCTGCCGATGGCGTTCTGGTGAACAGCTTCGACGAGTTCGATTCTAGGTATGCCGAAGAATATGCGAAAGTGGTGAAGAACGTCTGGTGCATCGGCCCTGTTTCTTTCTGCAACAAGGACATGTCGGATAAATTCAACAGAGGGAACAAGGCCTCCATCGACGAGCACCACTGCTTGAAGTGGCTTGACGCAATGGCGCCACGCTCCGTCATCTACGCCTGCTTCGGCAGCCTCTGCCGTATATCGGCTCCTCAATTGATTCAGCTCGCTCTGGGCTTGGAATCATCGAATCGTCCATTCGTTTGGATAATAAGAAAAGAGGATTACTCGGCGGAGCTAGAGAAATGGCTGGCGGAAGAGAATTTCCAAGAGAGGACGAAAGAGAGAGGCCTTATCGTCCGAGGATGGGCCCCGCAGGTTTTGATTCTATCTCATCCAGCTCTCGGCGCCTTCTTGACGCATTGCGGTTGGAACTCGATAATGGAAGGCGTTTGCTTCAAAGTTCCACTGATAACCTGGCCGATGTTCGCAGAGCAGTTTTACAACGAAAGGTTCATCGTCGATGTGCTCAAGATTGGCGTCACCATTGGCGTTAAAGTCACCATGAAATGGGCGCAGGAAAAGAATTTAGGGGTTTTGGTTAACAAGGAAGATGTAAAGCGGACCATAGATCGACTCATGGACGGCGGAGAAGAAGCTGCAGAGATTAGGAGAAGGGTTCGAGAGATGGGAGAGATGGCGAACAAGGCCATGGAAGAAGGGGGATCATCTCAGTGGAACATGAAAACGATGATTCAGTACGTGAGGAAGCAAGCCAGCCTGAAAGCCTTGGCACAAGAGCTTGACGGCCTCCGCGGCCCTTGCAGCCCGGTGGCTTCCGTCGTGTCTCCCGGCCGATTGATGTTCAAATCCGGTGAAGCCGCTTCTTAGGGTAACCGCCGCTTTCCCCACTTATAATCTTTTCTACCAGTTGTAATGAATAATCAGTGCCGTGTTCGTCAATAATTCCACCATTAAAGGGGGGCTTGTGTTGTATCCATTCAAAGTTCAAATTAATGTTCAAATTGTTTCTCAATGACCATAAGCTATAAATTAAGCAGTCTCATATCAGTCATTCATTCACTATTTCTTTTAAATAAAAGATGATGCCATTCATTGTTGTAAGACAAATATTTAAGATGTAATAAATACACTTTATTTTAACACAAAATGTTTATAATTGTGCTTGTAACATCCTGCCCCAGGGATGTCAGGATGTTAGAGAAATTCCAAAACTAAGAAAATTAATTCACAAAAACCAAATGCTCCCCATAAAATTTTAATTTTTTATGCTCCCAACTAGAGGGTACTTAATATTGCATTGCTTAATTAATTACAAATTAATCTCTAGTGAGTTTTACCTTGCCTACTTAATTGGTCATAATTATCTTCCATGCATGCCAATATTTAGAAAAATACTATTGATACTCTTTGGGCTACGAAAAGTAGGTAAGATGACAAAATTACCCTTGCTCAGTTTGTAAAATTGTAAGACGCTCTATTCTTCCTCTCTCACCCCGCACCTAGCAACCATGGTCATCTCTTCTTTCCTCCCTTCCTATAGCTGCTTCTAGCAATTGCCTGTCACTACCATCCTGTCACCGTTTTTGCCTCGAGCTGCCTCGCCTCTCACACGTCGATTGTCGCCACGGCGACAAGCGATTACTGAAGGTGACCATGGGAAGAGGGGGCGGGAGAGGAGGCGACCATGATCGTTGGGTGAGGGGAGAGAGAGGAAGAATAAAAGCACGTTTTGTAATTTTACAAATTGAGTGAAGGTAATTTTGTCATTTCAACTACTTTGTGTAGCTTCAAGTATAACCCATGAAATACCAATAATATGATCCAATATTTAAAGGTGAAATTGCACAAGAAGTTTGAACCTAAAATAATTTCCTCTACCATGTCCTCGATCTCAATCTCATCCTTTACCATGATAAAAAAACTAAGAATTGAGCCCCTAGAACATAATCGGATGGTAAAATGACGAGCGTTATGACGATCTCAACCCAGTGGAGTGTGAGTTCGATTCCTCCCCGAAGCAAAGGTGAAGCCCTACGTGCTATTTATTTTTCCCCGTATAATTAAGGGCACGAGCACAAAAAGACCACACAAGGGTGGTCATCCCCAAAAACCAAGAATTGCAGAATTTTGATCATTATGGGTTCTTCCTCTGCCGCGAGCACTACTTTTTCTTCCTCTACCTCTGAATCCTTCACGATTAAACTCTCGTGTTTGAAATGCTTGCTCCATAGGGGGCATGTCAAACTGCTTGATACGAAGCTCATGGCTTTGCAGTGATCCAAGGCCGGCCTCACTCAACAGCTGACCCAAATCTTTCTTCAATTGCAACTAAAATATGCTCAAAATTTCTGAGCATACTTTGAAGAATTTTCTCAATAATTCCTTGATCAGTGGGTACTTCGCTAATTCTTAATTGATTGGCAATAGCAATGAGCCAATGACTACATTGACATATTCTTTAATTAGCAGATTCAAAATCCTTCATGGCTGATAAATCAAATTCACCTTGAAGGGATTATAATCTTACCATTTTCATCTTGTCTTCCTCTTTGCAGGTTGCACGCAAAATATCCAATGCTTCTTTTTGTTGTGATCGCAGTAGAAATTCTTTAAAAGATGGCTTCATCCATCACTTAATAAATAAAATACAGGCCCAGCCTAAAAGGGGGGAGTCAGTGCGACTGCCATGGGCCCATTATTCAAGGGCCATTATTTAGGGTCGTTGCGGACTTCAAATCAGCTTAGTGCACTGTTGGGCTAGGCGTGACTTCAAGTCTGTCAACTTAAAATCCGCTTTTCAAGTCCGCTTAGTATTGTTCAATTCTACTTTTCAAGTTCGCTTTGTGCTCTGAGCGGACTCTTCAAGTTCACTGATCTAAAATTCTAATCCTTGTGAACTTTTTGTGGAGAGGGAGATTTTTCAAAAGGAGTTTCTCAAATTTCAGGTTATATTTCTCAAATGAATTTCAAATAGATTGATATTATTTTGCTTTAACTATTCAGCATGTAGAGAATTTTTTTTTTTTTTTGGCTAAATGAAAGAAATTATTTTGCTGGATGAAAAGAACTTATTGAATTGTTATAAGTATTTATCTTGTTTATATATTGTAGCCTTTTATTCTAAATTTTAATATATTGAAGTTTGAATCGATATAATATATTTGGCATAAATATTAAATTTTTAGTTAATTTGGACATATTAGATCTTAGTTGAAAAATAAGAATGAGTTTATCACTAAATTTAGCTTAATTTTTATTTTTGCCCTGGGCCCTAAAAAATTCAAGATCGACACTGGTCATCATTGGCCTATTAAAGGATAAGAGGTGTCCCATATTTCTATTTTCATGATGTGAGTTGCTGCTTGAAATTTGTACCTTCTGGTTGCTGCAACCACAGCCATGTTGATTTCACATCCTTCTGTTTCAGTTTCTAAATGGAACAAGATATTGGGACAGGGAATTGAGGTTATGGAGTCACATTTAGTGGCTTTTAAGAATGTATGTCAGTTCTTAAACATTCTCTAATCATTTTATTTTTTTCTTACTGTATTCGTTCAGTGTAGATGAGTTGTTACAGAAACTTTTGTCCGACAGAGATGCATACCTCCAATTCAAAAACATTCAATTGGCCGGCTTGAAATTCAAAAATCATGTAAGTTTATTTCCTTTCCTTTGTATTTTGCACCTTTCTTGCTCAACTAGCACTTTTTGTCTCTATATGATTGAATATAATATGTTGCCGTTCGATGCCTTTTACATGAATATTCATAAGTTATCTTACATTTTTGGAATTAAACAGTAAGTTATCTTACTGTTTAAGCCAAGTGTTGGGGCGATCGCTTTCAACACTAGAAGCTACCGTTATGATACTGAATGTGAAGGTTTTTCCTCGGCTGTTTATTTTTGTCATGCAGTGCAGAGTCATTCACACAACAGAATTGGCCACTGCGCAAGAGAAAGTTAATGAGATGGAAATTTTTACCCAAGCATCCCTGGTCAATAGAGGCTCCGAGGTAAAACTATCATTGTTTTCATGGCAATCTAATATGTGCCCTAAGCCCTTTGTTGTTTGTGGAGGCAAGGGACGAGGAAGAACGAGAATCCCAGATCCTGCACAGGCAGTTTCTTGATGGGGAGGTTGATTTAGTCATTTTTGTGCCATTATACCAAAAGACGCGTTATCTAATTCCACAGGCGTTGTCTCACCCATCTTGCGGCCAATTTGGGGCATGAGCAAGGTCATTACGAATAGCAGGGGGAGAGACTTGTGGTGTGTCAACCCTAGAACTTGTCCAGCCATGCAGTTTGGGACTGTGCTATTGTATTTTAGGCACTTCTAGCTGTCTTCTAAGCATATGCCCCCTTTTCACACTCTGAATTCTAATGAATGTCTTTGCCAGTGGGGGTCTGGCTGTGTTTCATTGATTCAGCATTATAATGAAATCGCTTTGATGGGCAACAAAGCCAAAATTTTCTTGCCAATCTCATCAGTGATGGCTCTTCTAATTCTTTTTTTTTTATTTATTTATGATCTCTGAAAAGTGAAAATTACAGATACAACATGATGTCGAAGTCATCCGGTACACTTGCAGCAGAAAGGTATTGGATACGAACATTTCTACGCCATTGATGTTCCTAATCTTGAGATTAAGGGGGAAGGTATCGACATGTGAAGAAAATTAAGAAGCACATACTGCGGGAAACCTTCAGCAGAATGGTCATTCCCCTCGGGAATCTACTTTTTTATCATTCAAGCGGTCTAGTTCTTTCTCCCATTTCAGACCAAACATCTGGCGGCCAAAAGGAACGATGAGGTTGTAGCGGAAAACCTGCATTTAAACTTAGTTCGGGTAAAAAAAATGCAGCAAAATCCCTTCAAAAGTGAACCAAAACAAACTTTATTACTGACTCACTTTATCATTGATGCCACGCAACTGCGTTTTCAGAGCATCTGCGAGTTCGGTCCATTTAGAGTTATTTCCTTCTCCCTTTTGCGCTAAGGCTCTCTGCAGGGCTAGTCGCCATTCAGCGATATTATTCCTGATTTCTTTGTTCAGCTCAACCCACTCTGGTGCACATTTATTTCTTGAAAGAATTCTGTATAAGGTGTCTTCAGCGGGATCAGCATGCGGATTAGTGTTAAGATCAAGGGGTTTTCCTTTCCCTGGTAAATTCTCAAACTGCCCTTCTTCCATGGAATGCCATATCCTTTGCTCAACTATATTTATAATATCAGTTTCAGATCTGTCCAAATATAAAATCCAGCTTAAATTGTCAGGAGTCCTTGATAAAAAAACAGTTTAGACACTGCAGAATGCGCGGGGCTCCCAGCTTTGCGATGGCTGGGGGAGGGTCATATTCTATGGGCAGCCTCCCCACGCCAACCCCTTTTGGGCAAAAATTCCATTATTCCAACAAAATACATCAAAATATTTAGGAACCTCCTATTTTATTGATAACAAGATCTTATGATTTTAAGGAACTGGGTAATATAATATTTTCATTGACCTGTTTTGGTTTCTTTCTGCACCTCTAAAGACCATCAATAAAAGCAGTTGTAGCAGGTTAACAAATGAGTGTCTAAACTAGAAACATCATTCCTTGTGAAGTTGAGGCAATGTGAGGGAAAGAAACTAGGGATGCATTCACAACTGATACAAAAGTAAGCAAATTGATACGAAAGTACAGGGAGAAAGTATTATAGATAGGCAATTTGAGCAAGCAATTATAAGAGTTTAGGAAGCAAATCAGGTATTTTGAAACTAGGGAAAGTTTGTTTTCATATGAACTTCTGCAAGAAGACTAACAGATTTCTTTTGATTTTTTTTTTTTTTTTTTTGAAAGAAGATTTGATTATATTAATGCATAAAATCAAGGCGGCCACTAGAAGCAGCGACACAAACATCCCTACCCAAGACGAACAAACCCCAAGAAAACTTGAACTAAACAAAGAATGATAAGCTAAAATCACACCCTCAGCGACAACAGAAATCACTACCAAGCTAGAATGAGAATTCAACACCCCCCAAATATGAAACAGAGTTCACCATACTGTTCCCTGAAATTGAGACACAGATCACCTCAACACTCAAGCCACATGAACAGATTGAAAAACCGGAAAATGATCTCGAAGATTCATTGCTCCCTGATCAACCATATTTTCCCATGAAACAAGGAAGGATGATCCACCTCAAACAAACTTCAATAAAGGGTGACCTACAAAAGCCAACTAGGAGATAAACACCACAAAACAGAAAAGTGATCTGATAAAACCATTCTGCCCAAAACAATCACACATCAACTCACCCCCAACCAATCTGGGACAGCATCTTGTTGTAATGTATTCTAACAGATTTCTTTAGAGGAAACAAAAAGCTTGTTCAAATCAATCCAGCATGACCACACTTCTATTCATACAGGATAATGTATAATCCTCGTATAAACCAAAGAACTGGAATTTTAATGAAACTGATCCATTAAAATTCTGGAAGTAAGAAATAAATATAAAAATAAAACTAATCCTAATTATTTACAAGTATTATTCCTAAATCATCATGTTCCTATAAAATACATCTTAATTCTTTGATTCCTATAAACTAGCCTCAATTGAAGGCTAAGAGAGAGCGAGAGAGATTCCAGCTTATGCCCAACTGATGGTATGAGGAGATAAAATAGGAAACTCCACATAGTAGAAGGACGAGTCTAGCAATGTCTCGTCCAGTGGCTGCTAAATGTACAAACAGCAGAGGGATGAGCATAGAACCCATAAGAAATGTATCTTTCCAAAGGGGAACCGCACCCACATGACAAACCTACGTCACACAAACTGAAGAAACTACAACTTGGAGAAGAAGAAAATGTCATGACTTAAGTGGTAGTGTCTCCAATAGAAGTACCAAACGTCAAACTTCCAATTGATGATCAATTTCGTTTATAGATCAAGCAACGGAATTGGTGCTCCTGTTCCTTGGTATGATAGAGCTCTTCAACACAATTGCTGGGAGACAAGTACCCAACAAGATTGAAAGAATTGAAGAGACCAGGTGAGAATTGTAGCATAAAAATAGGAGACAATCCTAAATAACATAGAAGTTAGTAAATAGGAACTCGTGGCATTGCAATGAACCCTAAGTAGTTAGATCTCAGCATTCCTCAATGAATAAGCTTGTACGCAATATTCTTATGGTTTATGGCATCTACAGTTTAGAATGCCACAACTTTTTCCCTTTTATAAGCACGCTATTATATGGCTTTCCAATGGAAAGCTAGGCTGCATGCTTGAAATTGCCATAAGTTTTGACCCTGTTGGAAAACAACTAGATTGCTATGCAATTAATACAAAAATGCTCTCAACACTATCCAGCAAGTCCACCTAAATCATCATTTATTTCTATGAGATTCTAAACTCCAGTTCTTTTTCTAGATAAAAACGAAAGACTAAAATATAGATTCCAATGTTGCCATCAATCAATAGGGAAATCAAATCAATACATACTTCTTTCTTGCTTCATTCTCCCACTAATAGATAGGTTAACCCCAATTTGGTGCTCTACAACTTCATTTGATCACCAATGACAAGTTTTTGATACTGGTAGGGACTCCCCAGCTTCCCCATGCCCTCTAAAAATCTTCTTGGTTCATTTTCCTACGCTCAGTTGACAGTTGAAGCCATAGCTCTGAATGAGAGCTGAACTATTACGCTTGAAATAAATTCTAAGCTGCAATAGCTTCAATCCTACCCTTATTTGACACAGCAGCTGAAATCCAACCAGTGGAATGCTGTTTAGCTATCTCATATCCCGTTTTGATTGAAAATCAAGTAGTATATTCATCTTTCCAAAGTTCTGCATTTCCGAGCACTCATTAGCTTTTCTTTCCTTATTCTTGGTTATACTGTTAGATTTATTTATGTATATGTGCAGTAGCAGCAGTGTGTGTAAATAGAACCGGATGTAGAGGATTAGTCATGTTGTATATATAGTTTAGTAGGCGCATGTTTTGAACTTATAGGATTATGAATTAGAGAAGTTTTATTTCATTTCTCTCTTCTCTGTTTTGAGCAGATTTATTTTCCAGTTATTGATTTCTTCACATGGTATCAGAGCAGAGATCAATGGGATCTGCTTGATTTGTTTCACCAATTTCATTCGACGTTCTCGGATCGGTCATTGAAGCGATCTTCAGTTTCCAGATTCTCTGTTTCTAATCAAACCAGCGACAGCATTTCATGGCTTCGAACAGATCTAGCATTGTGGTAGGAGATCCGCTACAAATTCATGCTTCAGATCATCTAGGTATGATCTTAGTCTCTACTCCATTAACTGGTCTCAATTATAGATCATGGAGTAGAGGAATACAAATTGCCCTAGGCGCTAAGAGCAAGCTAGGGTTTGTAAATGGGGAAATTCCGATTCCGGATGAAAATAGCGAGGAGTTTAATCTTTGGAAGAGGTGCGATTATATGGTTACCTCTTGGTTGTTAAATTCGATTTCTAAAGATCTTGTAGATGCCTTCATTTACACTAACAATGTTAGACAACTTTGGCGTGAGATAGAGGAGAGGTTTGAGGAAAGTAATGGAGCACTCGGGTAACAACTCCAACGCAAGATAAGATCTGTTAGTCAGGATAATCTTTCTGTATCTGTGTATTACACTCAACTTAAAAGATTATGGGACGAATTGGCTGCAGTAAAGCCTTTACCAAACTGCTCTTGTGGTGCGTCTAAGGCTATATCTAAATTTGCTGAAGAAAACAAGTTGATGCAATTCCTTATGGGACTGCATGATGGTTATGATCATGTGAGGAGTCAGATTCTATTGCTTGATCCTTTGCCAAGTGTTAATAAGGCTTACTCGATGATTCTAAGAATAGTCACAACATCAGGTAGTCTCTACCTTGAATGAGACTAATGAAGGAACAGTGTTTTTCTCTAAGCAAAGTCCAAACAATAAGAGAGATCAGAAGAAATTCAAGAACAAAAGTTTTTGTGAAAACTGTAAACGGAGTGGGCATTTGAAGGACTCTTGTTTCAAATTGATTGGTTATCCTGATTGGTATAAGGAGAAGATGAATCAAGATTCAGCAAAAAAGGTTATTGCAAATGTGACTAACAAGGTTGAATTAACTTCTGATACACCTCTAGATGTTGTCTTGTCGGATAATCAAGAATTGGGAAACTCAATTGCAGTGGCTCTTCTAAAAATGCTCAAGCCCAATGCTGCAAGTATGAACCTCAATACTGCTCTGAATGATTTTGCTGGTAACCCAAAGTCTGTTAACTCTTGTTCTTTTGGTATGCTTGGTGAGGGTACATGGATTCTTGATAGTGGTGCTACTGACCACATTACGTATCATAAAAGGTTGTTCCGTTCTTTGCACAAACTGTCACACCGTGATTCAATTCATTTACCTAACCACACCACCACATTTGTTACACAAGCAGGAACTGTTTGTTTAAGTCCTGCTATTGAGCTTCATGATGTTTTATTCATTCCTTCATTCCACTTCAACCTTTTATCTATTAGTAAATTGCTTTTTGATCATCAATTGCAAGTAATTTTTCTTCCTATTGGTTGACTCCTACAGGACCTGGGGGCACATAAAGTGTTGGCGGTAGGAAAGGTTGAAGGGAGATTATACAAGCTAGACAAGTCAAGCTTCCTTGTGGACACTATAACCAGCTTTCTTTTCCAGCTAAAATCTCTCAATTTACCTCTTGTATCAGATACTTTACCAAAAATTTCTTACAAGAATAAAGCATTTACCAATTCTTCTAGTTGTGATCTGCCTGTTACTTTACCGTACTTTGGTAATTCTTTTGTTACTACTTCTAGTTGTGATTTGTGGCATAACAGATTAGGGCATATGCCTATTAAAAACCTGAAATACATACCTACATTAAAGCATTTGTTTGATGGTACTTTTTCATGTAATATCTGTCCCTTAGCAAAGCAAACCAGATTGCCATTTCCTCTTCATGATCCTAAAACCACCAATCCTTTGGAACTTCTACATGTTGATTTTTGGGGCCCATATTAAACTCCTTCCTTAACTGGTGCAAAATACTTTCTTACCATTGTTGATGACTATTCAAAAGCTACTTGGACCTACATGGCTCAACACAAGAGTCAAAACCTTTCTCTTCTTCAAGCTTTCATTCGGCTAGTTGAAAACCAATTTCAAACCTCAATCAAATCCATTCGAACAGACAATGGTACAGAGTTTCTTAACCACTCTGTGTCTACTTTCTTGCAATCTAAAGGTATTTTGCATCAAAAGACTTGTACCTACACTCCGCAACAAAATGGAGTGGTTGAACGTAAGCATAGACATTTACTTGAAGTGGCAAGAGCCTTACAGCTACATTCTCATTTATCTAAACAATTTTGGTCTGAATGTGTGCTTACTGCTACTTACCTTATAAATCGAATGCCTCTTTCAATTCTTAAATGGGAAACCCCTTATTTTCGATTGTTTCATAAAGAACTTGATTATGCTTCTTTGAAAACCTTTGGTTGCCTATGTTATGCCACAAATACCTTCCCTCATAAAGATAAATTTTCTCCAAGAGCCATTAAATCTGTCTTCATTGGCTATTCTCATTGTCACAAGGGATACAAATTGTTTGATCTTACCACCCGCACTATCTTTGTTAGTAGGGATGTTACATTCTTTGAATCTACTTTTCCTTTTCAAGACAATGTATCTTCGTCCTGTCAACTAGATACGCCATTACCTCAAATTCCAATCAGCTTACCTACACTTGAATTTGTTCCAGCTTCAAGTTTGTCTTCTATTCCTTTGACTGACAGGACATCAAATGTTTCTTCTCCATCTCCAAATTTACAATCCTCTTTACCTGAACCTCGCCGAAGTACTCGTGTCCCACAACGACCAGTTTGGCTTAGTGACTTTGTCAGCTTGGTTCAAGCTTCACCTGCCTATGCTTCCACTTCTGCGTCTATAGGTAATTGTCATCTTTCTCAATTTGAATCCTTTCTTTTTTCTCCAGCCTATATTTCTTTCCTAAACAATTATCTTCAGTCCCTGAGCCATGTACTTTTCATCAAGCATCTCAAGATCCTAATTGGGTTATAGCAATGGAAAATGAGTTGCAGGCCTTAGAGTTAAATGGTACTTGGCAAATGGTTGATTTACCTAAGGGTAAGAAACCCATTGGTTCCAAATGGGTATATCGTGTCAAATATAAACCAAATGGAGAAATTGATCGATACAAAGCGCGATTAGTAGCCAAAGGATATAATCAAATAGAAGGTCTAGATTATAAGGATAGATTTTCTCCTATTGCCAAGTTAGTGACTGTTCGGTTGTTTATAGCAGTGGCTACTGTAAAAACTTAGCCTATCTATCAGATTGACATTAACAATGCTTTTTTACATAGTCATCTTGATGAGGAGGATTATATGACTCCACCTACTGGTTATTCTGTTGATCCCGGCAAGGTATGTTTGCTGAAATGCTCCCTTTATGGGCTAAAACAGGCCTCACGCCAATGGAATTTGGAGTTTAGTGGTTTTCTTATTCAGCTTGGATTTGTTCAATCTCCTTATGATCATTGTCTCTTTACACACAAGACTGATTCTCATTTTGTTGCCTTACTTGTTTACGTTGATGATGTCCTCATTGCTGGAGATGATATTGATTTCATTCAATCCACTAAGGCAGCTCTTGATAAGAAATTTACTATTAAGGACCTAGGGTATCTCAAATATTTTCTTGCCTTGGAAGTTGCTAGATCCTCTTCTGGAACATTTCTGTCTCAACATAAATTCATCATGGATCTTGTTCTTGAAACTGGTTTACAAGATACTAAAGGTTCTTCTTTTCCTATGTCTAAGGGTTTATCTTTAGAACCTAATCAAGGTACTCCTCTTTCCAATCCTGATCAATGCCGACGGCTAATTGGTAAGCTATTATATGTTAATCTTACAAGACCAGACATTAGTTATGCTGTGCAGCACTTGAGTCAATTCATGTCATCTCCTTCTCAACCTCATTTTGATGCAGCTCTCCGTGTTGTTAAATACCTTAAGGGCACTGCTTCTTATGGTCTTTTTTATCCAACTTCTACCAGCCTATCACTTTCAGCCTACTGTGATGCAGATTGGGCTTCTTGCAAATTTTCACGACGATCCTTAACAGGCTTTTGTGTTTTTCTGGGTGGTGCTCTAGTTTCCTGGAAGACTAAGAAACAGCCTACGGTATCGCGGTCCTCTGCTGAAGCTGAATATCGCAGCATGGCGTCCACTACTTGTGAGCTTGTTTGGATTTCTAATCTTCTCAAGGATCTCAATGTTTCGGTTCCTTTGCCGATTACCCTTCATTGTGACAACAAGGCTGCTTTGCACATCGCTGCCAATCTGGTTTTTCATGAGTGCACCAAATGCCTTGATATTGATTGTCATCTTGTCTGCGATTATCTCAAACAAGGTTTTATAGCTCCAATCTTTGTTCCTTCTCAATTGCAGCTTGCAGATTTGTTCACCAAACCTTTGACAGCTGCTCATCATCAATCTATGGTTGTCAAGTTGGGCTTGTGCTCTCCCCAATCTCCAACTTGAAGGGGGGTTCTCGGTTATACTGTTAGATTTATTTATGTATATGTGCAGTAGCAGCAGTGTGTGTAAATAGAACCGGATGTAGAGGATTAGTCATGTGGTATATATAGTTTAGTAGGCGCATGTTTTGAACTTACGGGATTATGAATTAGAGAAGTTTTATTTCATTTCTCTCTTCTCTGTTTTGAGCAGATTTATTTTCCAGTTATTGATTTCTTCACACTTATTAGCCATCTCAAGTTCCACGAAGAGTAAAACCAGTCAAAGCGAATGTCACTATTATTAACATCAAGAAAAAAGAACCCCGTCCAGTAAACCCATACCTCAATTACTTGGGGTCAGCTAAAACAAGCCCTACTCAGCCGTTCAATTCTGTCTCCAGTTGAAGTTTTGATTTTCCGTTTTAGTTTTCCTTCGAATGCTTAATGGAACATAAAAATATAATGACAGAAACCTATATATTATTAGAGTTAAAAGGGAAAAAAATAATTAAATCTAGACAACTCCTTCTAGCCGGAATTTTCAGAGTAACCATACAGAAGACAAATTGGAAGGTGAAAAGGAGAAGAGAGGGCCTGGGAATGATACCTGACGGCGTTACGTTGGCCACGGAGCTCCGGAGGGAGCTTACTGTCGTTGACGGCATCGATGACGGCGGATAAGCGGTCGGGGATCTTCTTATTGAGATTCGACGAGGCCCACCGGGGGTTGGACACCCCACGGAACGGAGCTCCAATCGGAGAAGACGACACTTCGCCGGCCGTTGAGCACCGGCGAATCAACGGGCGGGATGCGAAGGCCCTTGCAACGCGCGCTGTTGCCATGGCAGTCGCAGAAGCATAGAGAAGGAGAGGGAACGAGGGGGAATTTTATGGTTTTCTAAGAAACGGTGTCGTTTTGACGTGGCGTATTTTGGACCGTGAGATGACGGCGCGACTATCTTATTGGGCCCCTTGTGTTTTGTCAGTCAAGGTCGGGGATATTCCAGAAATGAAATATTTTATTAATATATTTTTATATTTTTATTATGCCAATACTACCAAGATTATGTTTTACTAAACTTACTATAAATTATTATTTAAATAAATTATTAATTCTAGTTTGTTTTACAATTACTTTAATAATTATGATTATAACCATAATTAATAATTTATTTATTTTTTTAATTATAACAAAATTTATACATATTTTATTATTTTTTAATTATGTGTGTTAAATAAGAGAATAATTGAATAGATCAAATTACTCAAAAAGAGTTTGACGTGATTTAATTAGAGAGGGCAAAATAGGGAGTCTAATTTGAGAGGGGTTTTAAGTTTATTATTGGTTGGACTACGTCAGTGTAGAATAACATAAATGGTTCAATATTTTTAATTTTTTTAATTTTTTAATCTATTTAATTTGAGCATCTATTCAATCGAGTTGATTCAGTTTTAGAAAAAAATTGGTCTATTCAATTTAACTAATTCGATCGATTCAGTTACATCCACAATTAAAAAAGACATAAAATATGTATAAACTTTGTTATGATTAAAAAATAAATAAATTATTAATTATGATTATAATTGTAAATATTAAAATAATTATAATTTTAACTTAACAAACTAAAATTAATAAATTATTTAAATAATAATTTAAAATAATATTTAAAAATATATATAATTAAATGTATGGATGCATGTATGTGGGGATAATTTGTTTTTTTTAAGACAAGGGGATAGGGGAAAGTGTACTTGGTGATGGTGGGATTGGGGCTTGTGTCGCGCAATATAAGAATGCTCGACATAGACATGAGATTATAATTTCTTATCGTAAATCTAAATATTTTTAAATTTGTCTTATGCTTCGATGAAAAATAAATCTTAAATTAACTTTAGCCTCAAATGAAAATTAATAGGATAAGAAAAACCAATTGGGGTTATCAAAATATATATATATTTTTTTTCTACTTAAAAAAATTGTTGATCAACCGGAGGCCATGTTTGTTGGCTATTGATGTTGGGTTGCTGTCAAAGTTGGATGGTCTTCTATCAATGGGTAAGTCAATCATTAATAATTAACAAACTACTTATAATAATGTACTATGCTTTCAAATTCAATGAGGTGACGATTTCTCATTAATTTAAATGAATATTAAATTTTAAATATTAAAAATAACAAAAAAAATTTACTAAACTGTGCCTAAATTGGGTAAACCCCCCATTGCATCCCCAACCATTTTTCCTAATAATTAATGGTAAAAGTGTATAGGGGCTAAACGTGACAGGGGGTGTAGCAATGATCACAGTAGCGTGGCACATGGATGAATCATTTTGAATTTGGTGGGTACCTAAGAAATCGAATGCATGATTCATGAACCGTCCAAGGATGGATGGAAGAAGAAGTTTCCTAGCATCTTCTTAAATCTAATGATTAACGAAACAATATTGAATGCAATATTGATGACCTTTGTGCTCCATCGCCATCGAACTGAACTTTCCATCTCCACAACCAAATTGAAGGCCAATGGTCCAATGGACCTTTTCCAATTCAAGGTTGTCTTCGAAACAAAAGCAAATAGTAGAAGAGTAACCTACGTGACTCAAATAATAAATAAATGGAATTAGTATTGAGTTTGTCATGTGAATAAAAAGGTACGTTCAATTATTATTATATTTATATTAAAATAATATTTATTAAAATAAGTAAAATAAAAAAATGTTAAAATAAGGTCGGAATACTTTCCAAACTAAGATATAAAATAATCAAGATAAGATTGAGAAGCATTATAAGATTTTTATCAATCTGTTTGTTAAAATTTTTAAAATATACTATAAGAGACAAATATTATTTTTTTCTTATCTATAAAAATTAAGATTTTTATCAACTTATTTTTTTCTTATCTATAAAAATTTCAATCTTAAAGATGATCAATTTACTTGCAAGTCCACAGTTTTTCATTCGGGCCAAATGAGATCTTTGTGAAATATCAAAATCAAGTAAGTGGATGGAGGCCAAGTGAGGTCTATAGAGTGGGTTGATTCTCAAATACCTTTAATATGTTAAATAAGTCTTTAACAAATGTAGCTGGCCCCATAAATATTCAATTTATTAATATGAGATTTAGCTTTTCTTGATTTTAATAATGATAATAAACATTGGATAAACTATATTTATCATGATTAATTTTGTTACATGCATGTTGAGTTGTTAGACTTTCACATGAATTTTTTAGTGGATAAAGTTGATTAAATTTAGTACCAAATAAGTGGACTCAATCATAAAAAGGTTGCAAGGTTGTTTAATAACGCGAAACTTTAAAATGAAAAAATTGGTTATGTTAACAGAATTTGAATTTATAATTTTTTTAAGAATAGTTAATTTATCAAATAATTTTATCACCACATATATGTTTGTTTTATTTAAAATTATGCCTAAACATTAAAAATCATTTATAATTATCAAACGTGACTAAATAAGTTTTAACTGAACATTTTTTTATTATATATATAACACGAATCATATAACTAATTTTTTTTAAACCCTAAAATCTGATATTTTACCCCCCCCCCCAAAAAAACAGTAAATAATATTGCGAGTGAAAAGTAAAAAAAAATTGGATTTTGTCAGCAGTACGTAGACGTGGGACGTGGTATTGTGACAACGTGATATCAACGCAACGGCTTAATTTTGCCTGCCAACGTCACTGGGTCCCGCTCGCTTCTTTTCTAGAAGAGATGTTTTACCAATATCCAAATGGAAGCGGGTGCATCCACGCGCTCTTGGTAAAAAAAAAAAAAAGACCGAATTAAATAAACTTAAAAAAGAAAACATTAATTATAAAAATAGAGTACACGGGGAGTGGTGTCTTTGAAAAAAAAAAAAATGTATTTAAAAATAACCTCAAGCACACATGAAATTTGACTGAAAATAAATTTACTTTTGCAACCAAATTTGGTTGCCAATTCAATTGGCCAGGTCAAGCGTGCGGACTACGCAGCAGGCCAGACCTTACGGTTCCGCCGTATGGTCAAAATTACCCTTTTCAGAAAGATTATGTCCCCAATCTTGAAGGCCTTTTTCTGACTTTTCACCGACCCCTGGTCTCGGGCTCGGGAGCGGTGGGAGTCCTGGCCAATTAAAAAAAAAAACAAAAAGAAGAATACAATATAATAATTTAGTTAAAAATAATATAAAATTATATTAAACATCTTTTTTTATTAATATTCGTTTATGATATATATATATATATATATATTATACCTTGTCTTCATAAGAGGGAGGAGGGAACTTCTCTTCGTCTTCTTCTCTACAGAGTACAGACTGCACGGCCACTGTCACTCACCCACTCTGGCTCAGCCTTAGTCTTAGCCTTAGCCAGTCCGTCGCCATTGCCACAGTCGTCCAGCCGTCGACTATCATTGTCCGCCACTTATTCGGCGTATTCGGCGTCACCACCAGTTCGTCCGCCACATAACCACCCATTCGGCCCTCTTCCGTCATGCCAGTACCTTCCGTCACCTATGTTTCATTTTTATCCCGCAGATACCCATTTGTTTTAGTGAACCGAACCAAACCGAGCGCGTCACTTTTGATTCAGCTTGGTAAATTAGAAAAGCGGAGCACTTCGGTTTGATTTATAGTTGGATTTTTTTTTTTTTTCTGAGAGAATAGAATCAATATTTCAGTACAGTTTCATTCGATTTTTTGTTGATTAATAATATTATTTTCTTTATTATTAAATGAAGCAGTAATAAACTTTAAATTATTACCGTAAATGAAAAACGGAGGCTTTAGTAAACATTTTCTTAATAATAATTGTTAAAAAAGGGAAAAATTATTTCACAATAATCAAACCCCAGGGGCAGGGCAGGCAGAAAGGCAAACAAACGTCAAACAAAAATAAAAGAAAAGAAAGCCTCTATTCACTGTCGTCTCTCTCTTCTATCTATATAATTACGCATATAATATGTATATATATGCATATGTGCAGTCAGGCCGTTTCTGTCTGGTCCTTTTGCTTTCTCGAGAGGCCTCAAATTTGGCCGCTAAGGGCGCTATTATTCTCTCATTACGCGGTTTCAAATAATGCACAGAAGCAGCAGAGGCGCATAAACACTTTAGAGAAAGAGAGAAGCTGCATACAATTCGCGGGGCGGTGGAGGGGCGCAGGTCTTGCCGGAGCGCTGGCGATGCCGGGGGTGGCCGAGTTCCTCCTGATCTTGGCGTTCTTTGAGGCGGCGGCTGTCTACTGCGGCGGCTTTACGCCGCCGAATCTGCTCACGCTCGAAAGGGCTTTTCCGGCCAACCAGAGAGTGGAGTTGGAGGCCCTCCGAGCTCGGGACCGTGCGAGGCACGCCAGAATGTTGCAAGGTGTTGTCAGGGGAGTGGTCGATTTCACAGTCGCCGGGACCTCGGATCCCTACCTTTTCGGGTAGTACTATCGTAATCCATTGAGCTTCTCTTTCTCTCTTTCATGTTAGGTACCAACAGTGTGTGATTTTGCTACTACGAAATGTGTATATGTATTTTTAGTATGTCTTGATTGTATCATTGGCTCTAGCTGCTGTTTCTTCTTTTGGTTATTGTTAGATTTATGGTGTTATTTTTTGTCATCGTCTTCTTTAATTTTTGTTCCGATACCAGCTTTACCGGGCAAGATCTGACGGGTATCATTTTAAAAACATGTGCATTGAGTCGGTTGACTATATTCTTCAGCTCTTGTACTCTTGTTTATTTTTCTTGTCTGGGTTTTCCCAAAGTTATTTATTCTGATTTTTATTTTCCCAGGACATACTTCAAATATTTGGATCAATAGGTTTCATGTTAGTTGATAATTTATATATAGCGTGGACTCCTATTGAGTCTATTCTAAGGTTGGGGTTTTTGGTCTTATTGCAGGCTTTATTTTACCAAAGTTAAACTAGGCACTCCACCAAAGGAATTTAATGTGCAGATTGATACTGGAAGTGACATCCTGTGGGTTACTTGTAGCTCCTGCACCGATTGCCCCCAGTCAAGCGAACTTGGTGTGAGTATTTGTTCATTTGATTTTGCAAATTATAATCTAGAATATATCCACCTACTGATATTGTTCTGTGTTTTTCAGGTTGAGCTCAATTTCTTTGATGCTGCCACCTCATCAACTGCATCTCTAGTTTCTTGTTCGGACCCAATATGTGCTTCTGTAGTCCAACCTGCGACTGCTGGATGCTCCTCTCAGAGTAATCAATGTGGTTATTCGTTTCAGTATGGAGATGGAAGTGGAACATCTGGTTATTATGTATCTGATTTGCTTTATTTTGACACAATTGTGGGGACTGCTTCAATAGCTAACTCTTCCACTCCAATTGTTTTTGGGTAAGCCAAATTGACTAAAATGACTGTGTCAATGCAAGATTGGAAAATGATTATTAGGTGGAGGGAGTAGATCGTGACGAGGATTAGATATGAAGCCCAACTATATTAATAAACCCGTAAGGCACATGGTTAACATAACCATTCCATAATCTTAATGTAGAGAAAAACTCTAAGCAATTAAAATCCACAAGTAAAATTATAAACTGTGGTAAAAATGAGTGGTGTTAATTAGCTTTGGCTATTCTACATTGTTATGGTTGCTGGGAGAAGAAGGATGAAAGTTACAAAAGGAGGATTTTCTTTGTAATGGGTGTCGGTAGATTGTATTTCATGTTCGGTGGCCTGTAACACATCAAGAGTTTTGTTCTACTTGTAACTTCAATCTTTCTCTTCATTTTATTATGGTTCCTCTAGTCCCATGTGAATTTCATTTATTTTTACTTTTGTGGGCTGAACTTAAAAAGTTTTTGGATTGCTGTTTTGGAATTTGGAAACAGGTGTAGCACCTATCAAGCAGGCGACTTAACCAAATCAGATAGAGCAATTGATGGGATTTTTGGGTTTGGTCAACAGGATTTGTCCATCATATCACAGCTGTCATCACGAGGGATTACTCCCAAGGTGTTCTCTCATTGCTTGAAAGGAGAGGGCAATGGTGGCGGCATATTAGTTCTTGGTGAGATTTTGCATCCAAGCATCGTATATAGTCCCCTTGTCCCATCACAGTACGTATTCTTTTGTTTACCATTAACTACTAATTTACCTTCTCACATGTCCTTCTGTTCTTATGGATATTTTGGTTATCCTTGTAAATTAGTATTTAGTAATATTAGATAGGAGTTCAGTACATATATTATGTATAGTATTTAGTAATACTATATATTATGTATATATGCATGTTATATAGGTTACAGTTAGCAGTTTGTGATAACAGCGTCCAAACAATTTGATAGGCTAGAACTTAGTTCTTAGGTCAAATTCCTCTGTTTATGATTCTATCCAAGTTTACTTTACACTATACATATTCTGTAAACTATACTCAATTGTCCACATGTATTGAAGTCTTTATGTTTTCTATTTTACTTTATTTTTTCTCCTTCGGCTACTCATAGCACTTTGTTCAAATTTGCTTATAGATTACAAGTGCTTTGCTGTATATGTTGGGGTCGATTAACAATTGTTTGTTTTAGTAAATCCTACTACCAGTACTATTGAAAGTATGTTATACTTGATTAAGTGTTAGCCTCTTTTAAATTCTTTTACCATTATTTTCTATGTTGGTCTTTATTTATTTCCATTATTCTTGTCATACCCACTTATTTGCACCCCGCATGGTTTGCTAGTTTTCTTTCCAATTATATTTGCTACCAAACTGTTTTCTTATTATCTAAACTATCTTTAACCCACTTAGGGGGATTAAGGCTTGTGTTGTTTTATCTAAACTATCTTAAGAGTCCTTTTTCACACTGGCCCCTTATAGAGAGGATACTAACCTGGCTTTCCAGTTTCCATCTTAGTTCTCAATTTTTTAATGTAACACCTGTTCATTTGTAAACTTGGAGAGTGTTCATGTAAAGGATGGTGTACTAAGGTTGAGGTAGCTTCATCTGTCTAATCCTTCTGGTTTAATGGGTATATTGGCACATTGTAGCTTATGCATTACAGGCAATGATTCTTTTCTGAAATTATTTATTCTCAACTTAAAAAAGGAAAATTTTAGGATTAACAAAGGAGCCAGAATACTGGCATGATTCTGCATCTTTGAAACCAGTGGTTTTGCACCTGAAACTCTTCTGTCTAGGTTATTACTCCGTCTATAGAGATCTATTGGATTGCTGTGATGCGTGCTGACTGGTGCTTTGAACCAGCAAGTAGCTGGGCCAAAGTTTTGGTATGATATTGGCAAAGCAAGAAAACTAAGGGTTTATTAACAAATATTGCTAAAGTATATAAAAAAAAAAAAAGTCAATAATATTGTTAGAGAGGTTGAATCAGTTTTGGTTATTAGACTCCATTGAAGCATGTTGTTGGGGGCTTGGAGGTGTACAGCAATTGCTAATATGAATGACTCCTACACTCATTTTTGGCCTTTGGAATAGCCACCTATTTAATGTAGAGGTCTTTTCTGCCTGGCTGAGCCTGGGCATGATTTATTTGCATAGGGTTCACCCCTTTAAGGCTCTTAATTTTCTTATATATTTGTCATAAAAAATAAACAAACAAAAGAAAAGAGTGTGTGTGTGTGTCTCACCAAACTTGCTGGAGTAACTGGGTAACTGGCCCTGTATATGTTGGTATGTTTTCTAAGTTGACTTGATACTATAATCAGGTTCCAGAAAAGCTGAGGTGAAGCTTATCAAGTTATCATAGTTTTATCCTTAAAATAGATCATGAAATTTAAGTGTCGATGTAAAGCTTATCAAGATATCATAGTTTATATCTTTAAAGTAGATACTAGAATTTCAACTGCTAAGGTGATTTGTTGATGTTGGTGATTTGTTCTTGAAGTTGTACTACATCTGTATGTTGTGTTCATTGTTAGCTGCTGAACTGCTTTAATTACTTCCTAGTTTTGTGTTAATTTTCTTGTTTGGAACCGTGCTTTGACTCGCATATCCGTTCGGCATTCACAAAATCAATATATCTGTAATTTAAAACTATCAGAGTGGTGGATACTTAAAGAATGCAAATATCTTGTTTGCTGTGTGTTTGAATTTTGATTATTCCCTACATCTATTCTTGCAGGCCACATTATAACTTGTATCTGCAGAGCATTTCTGTCAATGGCCAATTGGTACCCATTGATCCAGAAGTGTTTGCAACATCAGGTAGCCGAGGAACAATTGTTGATTCTGGAACAACTTTGGCATACTTGGTGGAAGAAGCTTATGATCCTTTTATTGTTGCCGTAAGTTCATATTTTCCTTTCCTTTTCACAAAATCTCCTGGAGAGAAGGCTTAAGAGAAGCAGTGGCATTAGCATATGCTGCTGAGACCCTGTACACTTACTAAAAAAGAAAGAAAGGCCCCCCTTAACCTATTTAAGTCTAATTTACTGAGCCCCACAGAGAAATAACAAAGTCTGATCACTGACCCAATCCTGATATCTTGAGCAGGGACTTTCATGTTTGGTTGACGAACTTGATTCCTCGAGTAACATGGGTTCTCTTCATGCAATGAGAAGTGGTTGGTCCCTTATAGAGATTCTGTTAATTGGGAAATGCCTATATTTAGGCATGCTTAACTCACTGTGCATCTTTTTGCATGAAGAATACCTACATACTTGAGGTGGGGTTATTTTGTAAATTGATAGGAAGAAGAGTATTTAATATTCATCTAAGTGTGAAATGATCCTTTTCTTGTGAATGAAATAGACAATGAACACTTGACAGGCTTTTGATTAGCACTAGCTGAGTTTAACTTTTATCTTGTCTAGGTGCAAGTTACGGAATCTGTTCCAAACATTATCAATTCGAAACAATGATAATTTACCTTGTAATGGTGATGGTTTAGAAGCACTAAGGCAGGCTGATTTCATGCTTATTTGGTTATTGACCATGCAGATAACTGATGCTACATCACAATCTGCAACACCAATCATTTCAAATGGAAACCAATGTTACCAAGTACCCACCAGGTTTCTCTTGCAGACTTTTTTTTCTTCATTTTTTTTTCCTTGCATAATTACTCGAACCCCTTTTTATAGTTAACTAAGATTACATTATTGTCTGAATATTTAACAGACCAGTACCTCGTTTTGCAGTATAACTGAGATATTTCCTCCAGTTGCTTTAAACTTTGTTGGTGGTGCATCCATGGTTTTAAGACCAGAAGACTACTTAGTACATTATGGTTTTGTTGTGAGTACTAAGCTATCCTCTTTAGTTCAGTCACTCCTCTGTCTCTGAGATTCTGGAACATAAATTACTGAATTCATATATTTCATAATAGTTAAATATACCAAGCTAGATATGTTAGTATTGAACTGGTCAATTTTTTGTGACAGGATGGTGCTGCAATGTGGTGCATTGGCTTTCAGAAAGTCCAGGATCAAGAAGTAACTATTTTAGGAGGTCAGTTTCAAGGTTAAAGATATATTTTGATATACGAATTTGTTGGACCCATTTAACAGTAATGCAACTTGCTTCAATTTTCAATTAGCCCCATTTTATGAACAGAATTTAGTAGGTCTTTTCATTCCATCTTTGTTCTAGAATATTGATTTAAAAATTTGGGTAAATTACATTTGATACACATTAAAGTTTCACTTATTACAGTGTGTACCCCCCCCCATTCTGGAAATTACACCGACCTCCCTTTGGTCAAACAATTGTTAAGAAATTTGTGTAATTTTTTATAACTTCAAGGGTACCCCATGTAACGTAATCTAATGTCAAGGAGTAGTCTAATATAACTTCAAAACAATGAGGTAGCTAGTTTAATTTCTGAGAAGGGAGGGGAGGGCTCCCTATTTTTGTACCAAACCTTGGGGTGCCAAGTGCAATGTACTCTAAAAATTTTTGTTTAGTTCATGAAATGACAAACCTCTTAAAAGTGAAAAATACAGATCTTGCTTGCACCTGGTGCTGCATCATAACAGTTTTTTTTTTTTTTTAGCGAAATTTTATGAATAGGTTTCTCCATCTGCTTTTCCTTTCTAATATATGCATGATCCATATAGCTTTTGCTTGATTTTGTTTTTTTGCTTGCATGCATACTTTCAAGAATTATTGGCTTTAGTTTGGGTTACTTAATTTTGTATTTCTTGTGTGCAAATACAACAAAAAATTTTTACTGGACTGTGTTAATTTTTCTGAATTATGTGACTTCCCATCTTTCACAGCCTAGGCAAGTTGATCATGACAAATACACTCCTAAATGTCTAGACATACATATTTTTTTGCAATTGATTCTTTAATTCAAGAATTTCTTCCCTCAAGTTGTGGATATGCTGAATATGATGGAATTTCTATTCTTAGTTAAAGTCTGAAAAATCTTGGCAGCTCATGAGACTTGAATTCATAGCTTAGCTCTTTCATTAGTAGAACCCTTATATGTCGAGCAATTTTTTTTATTTTTTTGCTGGGAAGCAGATTTTTATAATGTATACATGACGACATTTCTCCTCCTTCTCCTTCTTCTTCTTTGTCTGAGCATATGCTATTAGCAAAGTGAAACTGTTAGTTCCATTTGTTATCTATCAACAACAAATTACTTAGCAAGTGCCAATTCTATATCCAGTAGTACAATTGTAGCCGTGACATTTCATTTTCTCTGCCCATTGACAACATAGTTTGTCTATTAGATGCCTTTGGAAGTATAAAATAATGCTCAATATCATATTGAAGCAGGCATAATTCCTTCTTTCAAATCCTCCTATGGGAAATGGAGGAGGCCTTTGTGATGGACTCCATTATTGAAGCAACAGTGTTGTTTAGATAGAAGGAGAAAAGCTCCAAATAATTAGCAATTGATTAGTTTGTTGCCTAGAGCAATACAAAATAGGCTGTTGACTGCCCCTTGAGCATCCAGGCTCTCAGATCCAAGCATATATTGGCAGGTACAAACATGGATACAAACATTGTACTTGGACTCAGACATGGTAGGTAATCAAAGGATCATGACACAGCACAGAAAAATGTTGATAATTAAATATTATTGCGTGTACATGAAAATAGCAACTATTTTTATGTTTTATTTTTTGAATGATAACTGATTTTTGTACTGTACATATTTAGAAAGAATTGTGACTAAAAGGTGATTTAATTGATTTAAGTGAATATGCCTGTCATTCCATTCCTGCTATTAAACACGTGTATCCCCCATATCTTGGATGATTGTCTTCAAAATGTTAAATAATAGGACAACTATAGACAATTATCCATCAATGTTGGTTGCTGGCATGACATATTCGAATGTGTGGCTGTCATTCTGATGAGGCTTATGACTACTTGGATGAAGTTTATGATGTTTGGTTCATTAGTCATCATTCAATGTTTCACCTGCCAAGATTATGACAACGTGGACTGAAGTTTATGATAATTAAAGTGATGTATTGCGTGCCAAGCTTTTTCTTTGAGCACCATTGGGAGCAAAACGCTTTCTCTGCAGAACTTCCCATTCTTCTGCCTGTGTTCTGTGTTCATATGTGAAGTCCTTTCCAAACAGAGTACAATTTATAACTGTAAATGGGACCTTGAATGCTTGATCAATTGTTTTAAACTTCATTTCAGTTTTGACATGATTGTTGTTTCTTAACTTCTCTATGGATTACTTCTCCATTGAGAGAGGCTGATGAAATTGTATTTTCTAGTAACTTATATCATGAGCACCTTTCAGAAAAGGTTTTTCTTCAAAAATTGCTGTGGTCAAGTGCAAATGGACCTACTTAAGGTGGATGAGTAGGGTCTAGAAATCAATTTTTGATGGACCAGCCAAGCAAACCATGGAGATTAAATGCCAAAATCATCCAATGTGCTTTATGATTAAATAGTTTAGAGATTTATTTTCAACATTGACAACATATCAGGCTTCTATTCTCTGAAAAGTGATATAGAAGTTTTGGTGTTTGAAGACCTGTAATGCTTAACTGGTGTAGTGGGGGGGACTAATATGAAATTCAAGTCTTGGATTTTGATCTGACCTTGTTTCTGACATGCACTTATGAAAACAACAACAGGCCTTAATCCCACTAAGTGGAATTGCATCAATTCTAGCTTTTAAATTATATCTCTATCTATAGTCATATCTTTTGTAAAACTATTATATACCGTGTCATGTTTAGGAGTTCTCCATCAAATTTAATTTAGTTTTCCTTTACCTATTTTGGCACAAACTTCTTCCACTCCATCTGCTTGCCTCATAGGTACTTCTATTGGTCTTCTTATAACATTTCCATATCATGTTATTTACAGTAGATGCCACTCCATCCTCGATATATATAATTTTCTGTAAAATTCTGTCTTTTCTTATATGGCCGCACATCATCGGAACATTCTCATGTCAATTGTAGTTTTTTTATTTTTTATCAGACCAATGACTTTCTTTTTCTGTTGCATACCTTTACAAAAATATTTTATTTGTTAGAAAAATAAATAAACAAACAAATAAGGATACATAAATAGACAAGGCACACGAAATGTAGGAGTTCATATATATGTACACGTCATTTTGCAAATGATCGTTGCTCATTGCGAAGGATTTAGAGGTTCAGACAAATTGCCTCACATATTCAGCGTTTACATTGAATTCCAAAATTTGGGTTTTGGTGCAGACCTTGTTCTTAAAGATAAGATATTTGTGTATGATTTAGCTCATCAACGGCTTGGGTGGGCAGATTATGATTGTAAGTCTATCAAAACTCCCGTTTTCTTTTCCAGGCTGAACTTGCCTGCATCCCTCATTTATTTTTTTTCATGTTACTCAGGTTCAATGTCTGTAAATGTCTCCATAACTTCAGGCAAGGACGAGTTTGTTGCTGGGCAATTGAGTAGGAGCGGCTCAACACGAAACATCCTCTTCAAGTTCATGCATATGAGCATTACTCTTCTTGTGCATATTGTATCACTGTTCATCAGTTTCCCTTTACTGTAACTCAAGCTTCTGCCATCGGGACCCCATTCTTTGCCTATTTCATTGGCTTTTCACCGATTTTACTTGTAGCAATCAATATGCTTTGTGGTCTTGTTCCCCCCCCCCCCCCCCCCCACTAGAAGCTCGTTCATCTGCCATCTTTTCCTGACCTCCTTCTAGGCCTTCTGGTTAACTGAGAACCTCTCAGTCCGGTCCCCTTATCGTCTTCGCCCTTTGACTCAACATTCGGCTCGCCCTTGTAAAAGGTCTATGGAATTGTAAATTATCTCCATGCTTCTTGGCTGAGAGAGTTATGTAGAGTGAAATTGCGGACCTCGGAAGAGAGCTCCGATGCGTTTGCATTTGTCAAGAACTATAGAAATATGGTTAACAGTGTGTGTAGAAACTGGTTTCCTTTTGTAAAACACAATTGCGAACACTTTCTTCTTTTCGTTTGCTTTCACTGAGGTTTGCTTCTGGGAATTGGGAGTCCCCCAAAATGTAACTTTTAGCTTGTCCATAGGCATGCCATGGAATCCTCGCAACTACTTGATGTTTTGTACGATCATATGGTGGCTGGCACTTGAAATGAACCAATGTAAAGAATTCATGAATCAGTGTGTCGTGGATCAAGGTAAAAGAGTATTTTGGACTTAATTCTTAAACACTATAAATAGTAGCAATGTCTAAACTGTTGCAAGAGTATGGTTTTAATTTTGTTACATGTTCTGAAATCAAATATGTTAAAAAAATATTAGATTTTTCATCGTGAACGTGTAAAAGGAAATATTAAACTTGACACAACATTTTAGCTCCATCATCAAACCTAAAAATAGTTTTTTTTTTTTTTTTAATTTCCTTTTATGAACCAAACACAAAAATAGTTGAAAATAATGAATTTAATTGGTTAGTAGTTACTATCATTAGAAAGGCTTTTTATGTTTTGGTTCGATCCAATGTTTTCGGATACTTAGAGAAAATATCGTCCAACCATTATTTCTCAAATTGATTTTATAACTCAATTTTAACTTTGCACGACTATTTTCTTTTTTTGATTCGGTCAAATAGAAAATAAAATTATGTTAAAATTTTGTGACAACACGTTTTTAGTATTTAGAATTTATTCTTACGTGTTTCTAATTTTATGTTCCTCTTTTAACCATTTCATCCCACATTACATTTTCCCAAATGCTCATATTTTCTAATAAAGAGTGTATTTATTAATAAATTTAGTGATCCGTTACTGATTTCAAATATTTATAGTTAATAAATTTACTAAGCTTTCAAGTTTTACAAATGCATAGAATAACTTAGTTACCATAAAAAACAAAAGAATAACTCATCTAATTCCCATTCTATCCCTAGCTCCAAGAGAATTTTCTGTGAATGGGTATTACACATTACTAAAAAAAATCTACCATCGATTGAATAATTTTTTTTTAGGCTCGATGGTCATTTCTGTAATCTTGGAATTATATGTATTTATAATGTATGTAAGTTTATGTATTATTATTATTAATATTATATCTGATTTTCACATTCTCTCTCTCTCTCTCTCTCTCTCTCTCTCTCTCTCTCTTATATCTCTCCATTTACGGGCAGTATCCATTCCCAGAAGTAAATGGAACTTTGCTTCCACGGTTCCACCGCTCTCTTTCTCTCTCTTGTTTGTTTCTAAATTCCGTCCGAATAACCCTTTTCCGGTGGTGTTGGCGGCGGCATTGCGGCTGTGTGATAGCGGTTGCGGTTGTTGGTGACGTGTTTGTGTGTTTGTGCGGCTAGCAATGGCGGTCCCTCTGAATGGCTCCGCCGCTCCGGCGTCTCTGTACGTCGGGGATCTACATCACGACGTCACAGACGGGAAGCTCTATGATCACTTCTCGGAGTTCAAGAGCATCACCTCCGTTCGCGTTTGCCGTGATTCCTCCTCCGGCCGGTCCCTCTGTTATGGTTACGTGAACTTCGTCGGCCGGCATGACGGTAACCACGACTTGAGGGCAATGCAGTGCAATGCCGCTCCTTATTTTTTAATTTCTCGATTTATTTCAACAATTTAGGTCGGAATTCACTGTTTGGTTGCCTTAATTTTTTCTCAGTGCTTGATGTGTATAAATGCACGTCTACACACACACACACACGAACGATTGTGTCGGACTGTAATTGAAGAGAAACCTGATTGGATTTTGATTGGTTTGGGTGATTGCTTGGAGCCTCAACTACAAGGTGTATTATTTGAGGATAAAGAGTTATTTGGACGAATAGAGTGGAGGGGGGAAAAAACTGTGATTTCTCTTCGCTACTTTGTGTAGATTTTTTTGAATAATTTGGACATGTGATCATGATTCAAGGCCAAACGATTGGAATTTTTTATTGTAATCTGTATTGGTTCGGGTAAATTGTGTGGAGCAGTGTACTCTGTTATGGATTGGGTGGAGCCCTGTATTAGGATAACGATTTCAGTTGAAGTGTTAAAGAATGGTGAAACAAAGTTATGATTTTTCTTGTGTATGCACATGCTTTCTTTTTTCATTTTATGCATGTGAAATTTTCTGGATTCTGTTGATATATTTGGATCTGCTTTTGAATTTCGATTTGAAGTTTATTTTTCTTATTTGGACTTTCTGATTGAACAGCAATGCGTGCTATTGAGGTGAAGAATCACTCTATGCTAAACGGGAAAGTGATAAGGGTTACGTGGTCGCACCGTGATCCCGATGCAAGGAAGAGTGGAATTGGGAATGTTTTTGTCAAGGTATGAATATTTTTCATTCGAATAGGAAACCATAAAGTTTTGAATTGTCTTCTTTGATTTAAGTAACATGTTTTTATTTTCCTTAAATTCTAGATTTTGGTTTGGGATTTTTGGATTTATTTTACAGAATTTGAGTGAGTCAGTTGATAATGCAAAGCTTCAAGAGATGTTTCAAAGATTTGGGAACATTTTGTCTTGCAAAGTAGTCATGTCCGAAGATGGGAAGAGTAAAGGATATGGATTTGTCCAGTTTGAGTCTGAGGAATCTGCAATTGGTGCTATTACAAAGCTTAATGGGTTTAGTATTGGAGGCAAGCAGATGTATGCAATTCTCTTCATTTGTTTTTTTATCCTTATGTAACTTATTAGCTTTGTTTCTTTATTCTTGTGCATTAGCATTCATGTAGAGAGTTAGGTGAAGTCTCCATGGCCTTCAAATTCATAGTAATTTTTGTGCGGAGACAACTTTAGACCTTCAAAATAACCTTTGTACAGAGAAAATTACAAAACCCTCGCAACCATCATAATTCATAATAACTGGTCAGTCACACTTTGAGGACTTAGTTATTGAGTTGTGGCATACTCCAAACACACACCCTCAAAAACCAAATAGCATCCATTAAGCTACTGAGGAGTGGTCCATCAACTATATTGAGGATGCCTATTTATAGGCAACTTTAATGAACTAGGTCTCCTATACTGAGAGCTATTTGTAATTAAATTGGGTTTTATCTGACAGACTCCATCTCTATCAAAATAAAATTTGAGTTATTAATAGTGACATATTCATGCCTTCCTTGTTGCATAAATATTTACCGCTTTATATAACTTTATCTTATCAGGTATGTTGGTAAGTTTGTGAAGAAGAGTGACCGTGTCTTGTCCAGTCCAGATGCTAAATATACAAATCTCTACATGAAGAATTTAGATGCAGATGTCACTGAAGAAGTTCTCAAGGAGAAGTTTTCTAGGTTTGGGAAAATTCTTAGCCTGGTTATCTCAAAAGATGATAATGGGGCATCAAAAGGTTTTGGATTTGTGAATTTTGATAGCTCAGACGATGCCAGACGGGCAATGGAAGCTATGAATGGGACAGAACTTGGTAGGTTATGTTTTTTCAGTGACTGATTTGCTGAAGAGTCTAGAATTTCTCATTTCTCTTTGGCTGTTTGATTAGGTTCCAAGATTCTCTATGTAGCTCGAGCACAGAAGAAAGCAGAACGTGAGCAGGTTTTACGTCATCAGTTTGAGGAGAAGCGGAAGGAACAAATTCTGAAATACCAGGTCCCTTTCTAGCTCTTTTTCTTTGTTGTGAATATTTACTTTATCGTTTTATTTATTTATTTATTTTTTCTTCTTGATCCAGGGTTCTAATGTTTATGTCAAGAATATTGATGATGACATAACTGATGATGAGCTTCGGAAACACTTCGGTCAGTGTGGCACAATTACCTCTGCAAAACTTATGCGAGATGATAAAGGAATCAGTAAGGGGTTTGGGTTTGTCTGCTTCTCTACACCTGAGGAGGCTAATAAAGCTGTGAACACTTTTCACGGTAAGCTCATAAGCTTATATATGTGGTCAGTTGCCATTTAATTAAGATACATCAACACCCAGAAAAGAGAGGGACTCTACTTGATCATGCTAATAATTTGATTTGTGTTTGATCCAGAGACACCAATGTGTTAACATTTTCTATTCCTTTCCATGATCTTTGGTTGAAGTGCTATATTAAATCCTAATCATCTTGAAGTTGTATTAACTCCATCTTTCCTTTTTACTTTAGGCCTAGATGTTGATGGGGAGAAATTTTCTGTCATTTATTGTGGTCTGTTTATCATGTGAATATTGGAATAGTATATCATTTGCGCAAGTTGGATGCTATTTCTAACTCTGAATTTAATAATATACTGAAGATCTTATGGAAAAGTAGGGCTCTTTGGGACTGTGGTTCTTTGTGAATGGATCACTCTCAATGGAAGCCAGCACCTGTTTAAAATAATTTTATTACCCTCTCTCTACACAACTGCATACATGTTTGCATTTCTGAACAAATTTGCTTGTCTTTTCTGATGATGTACTCATCATAGATGAAGGATAATCGGATCCTACCAAAAAAGCAAAAGAAAGAAAGAGAGAAAAATAAAACACAAAGAAAAGAATGTGTTTAATGGAAATCTATTATAGGTAGACATGGAATGACCTTGAGTAAGAAATTAAAAAAAACAAAATGAAATGTACAACAAACCATTTATGTGGCTCTCTATTTTTTAAGGGAAAGGAAAGATTTTTCCACAAATTTTAAGATCCTAGAATTGTGAGGTACAAACTGTGATTTAAGCAACCATGACTGTCATTTGCGGGTGATTTCTCATGTTTATGCTTTCAATTAATAGTATTTGAGAAACTAATCAGAATAGGAAATAGAGAATAAGAAGATGAAAGGAACAAATCAATGACATTGACAGAGGACGCTAAATGGTATTGGAGAGGAAAATGAATTATTGGCCTCACAATAAACTTGTTATTCTTCAGAGAACAATGTAATTGGCTTCTTAACTTGCATGCTTTTGGTCATTGAAGTTTTAGCAATCTTGTCATGTGGGTTAGAACTTAGAATTAGTTTGCATTCATTTTTTACCTGGGGTGCAGGTACACTCTCTCATCTCATCCTTGGTGTTTTACAGGATACATGTTCCGTAGGAAGCCACTATATGTGGCAATTGCTCAAAGGAAAGAGGAGAGGCTAGCCCAGTTACAACTTCAGTATGCACAGCATATGGCAGGACTTGCTGGCCCCTCAACTCTTTTTCCGGGTGGATTTCCTCCTTTTTACTACACGGCTCCTCCTGGTGTTGTTCCCCAAGTACCTCCACGACCAGGCTTGATGTACCAGCCTCTTGGCTTGAGGCCAGGATGGAGGGCTAATGGCTTTGTTCCTCCAACTAGACCCAGCTTGCAGCCATCACCACTTCCAGCGGTAAGTACCCATGCATTCATTACAGCACTTGAACCTCCATCATGCATTCTTTTAGTGACGTGATTTTTGCAAGATGGATCTACATTCTGCCCTGTGTTCCTCTTCTTCAGTCAATATAATTGGTTCATTTGGAAAAGAAGTATGCTAATTAGTCATGCCTTGTCAAGTTGTTCTTCACACTCCTATGTTTTTGTTTTTCTTTTCAGATCACTAATTTACTAAGACAACATAGGCAAAACAAGGGAAGGTTGAACGAACATATGATTCCTCAGAGTGGTAGTCATGCCATTTCTTATGTTCCACATGTGCAACAGCCTTCTCAGTCAGTGACCTCAAAAGATGCGAGCAATCAACAGGTCTGCTTTTTTTCCTTGTCATTTGTTTCTTCTAGTGACATCTATTTTCCTTGGCTTACAGATTTTTGGCTCATCTCTCCATATCTATTGTTTATTCTAAGCAGTTAGGATGATAAGAATGGTTTATTTTCCTTAGAGAATAGAAACATATACTACCTTACAAATTCTAATATTTGTTAACAATGCTTACAGCGGACCGGCCAGCCAAGATATGTGCCAAATGGACGTGTACGTGAGATGAACAAGGGGTCGGAGATGTTGAGCAGCAGGCTTTCCGCTGCTCCTCCTGAGCAACAGAAACAGATACTTGGGGAACAACTATACCCTCTTGTCCAGAAACATAAAGTAATGTCTCTTTGCCTACACTATAAACGCTTACAATGTACATCCCATTCATTTTCTGTTTCTTCCAAGCATATTCTTAGGTGTTGGAAGAATGGCTATAATGTTCCTAAATCTAAATCAAGTTCATGTCTCTCCATTGTAGCCTGATCTTGCTGCAAAGATAACGGGGATGCTTTTGGAGATGGACAATTCAGAACTGCTACTGTTGTTGGAGTCACCTGAGTCACTATCTGCCAAGGTGGAAGAAGCCGTGCATGTACTGAAGCTCTCAAAGACAAAAGTATCCAACCGAGACTCTCTTCATCCGGGATATCTGTCGACTGAGGTTACAGTTAATTGAAAACACTAATGTGTTTTAGAATCTTTTCTTCTCTCAAATGGAACTTACATACTGCAACTAGATTTCTGTTCGAGTGAGATTTTTTAGTTCTTTCATTGAACCATCTAATGTTTCCTTTTTGTAGTCTGATTTACCGGAGAAATATTCTATCTCAAGCATTTGATCTTTATTTGCCGTAGAGATCTGACTTGATAACTTGATTCATGAGTATCTAATACCTCTACTATTACTGCTGTTAGCTTTGTCTTCTAAAATCAAATGCTATTGTTTTTTCTTCTTAATTTGATACTTCATTCAGTTGAACTAAAATTAAATTAAGAACCAAGCTTTATGTTGCTTTTTTTGTTACTAGAATGTTACAGGTTCGAGATGTGGAATTGTCTTTTTGAGTAACATTATGTACAAAAATGACTCAATTTTTGCAAAGTGAGGGGTCTCTTTTGATATTCTTTTATCAAGCTTTGTGCTGCCTAATTCCATTCTCTGGATCTAATTATTAGCAGTAAAAATGTAACCTACTAGTAGCACAATTTGTTATATATCTCTCATATGTGAGTATTCTCTAGTTCATGCATTAAGATAAAGGTTAGAAAGATGATAGTGGAATTAGAAGTTATATTGTTTTTATTTTTTTTTTGGTGGAATGTTTATTGGTTTTCTCACATCACCTCCTCCTCTTATTAGGAAATTAATAATAAAAGTAAACACTAAACAGAAAAAGTATACAGAAGAATACAGATACGAAATAATTTGACATGAGAATATTTGCACATCAAAAAATAAAAACAAAATCATATGAGTGGGTTTTTACATAAATATTTTTCTTTATAGAATCATATTGGGTTGTTTCTGTATCATTTTCTAAACAAAAAGGGATGACTTGAGAAAAAACAATATCTTGTCATGATGAAGTAACTATTAGAGAGGATCTGTGAGTTTAGACAAGAAGAAGCCAAACCTGATGGTACCAAAATAGAGGGTGATATTGTCATGCTCTTGTCAACCTGTAATTATTATCTGTCATGCCTTTGTGGCTATTATCTAATGCTTTCTTGACTGAAGAGCTATCCCAGACCTCCACCACATATATATTTACTCTAATTATGTGACATTAGCCTTATGATATGATATCACTGTGAATTCAGCCATGATTGCTAGTGCCCACAATTAGGAAACAATTTGAGAAGCATATGCTTAATTTCATAATAATGGTGCGTGCGTGCGTGCGTGTGTAAACACAATGGGAGCAATATACTTTTGCTTTTGATTGACCCATGGTTCATGCTTAAAATCTCTCCTTATATTGCTTACCCATCATATTGCTTACCCATCCAAGAGTTGATGAGCTTTCAAGTTAGGATAAGTCGATATGCATAAATTAAACTACATTAATTTGAAATCATAGTTTTGGTTGAAACATTTTAAAAGGTGAAGTACTTGTGTTATTATCTAATTTTATGTTAATAGTTTATATTAAGAAATCTTAAATATATTATTTGATCTTGTGAACTGGGATCATCTTTTCTTACTAATTTTAAAGAGAATTTTGTTTTCATAAGTGATACCAAAATTAACTTAAAATTATTATTAACGGACTAATTAAAAAAACTGTGTAAAATTATATCAAGTATATCAACACAATAAAATTCACAAATATTATGTACAAAGTAAAACAACAAAAGTGACCAGCTATATATATGACTCTGTTTGGTTGAAACTTAGAGAGGTGTAAAATTAAATGCTTTCTCCATTCCCGAAAGGCACCCCCCCACCAATGTCAATACCATCATCTTGGTGGCAAGTCCAAGTCTTTTGGATCATCCATGCTGCTTTCTCCACGAAGTAAGCATCTGATCCCAGCCTTTTCTCCTTTCTGTGCTTCCCCTTCCAACTGGGTCCATATCTACCCTTGGAATCACTTTTACCTACTGTATATTATATATGTACATATGGATGCCTTTCCTATCAAGCATATCTTCTCCACTGCTTTTCCAAATCCTTACTTTTTTCAATCTTTCAACCCTGAATATCCCAATAATACATGCATCAACCACTTGTCATCAACTTCTGTAACAGCCACTCTGAAGCTTCCTGCAGTATGTGCTGTACTGTTGCAGCATCTTTATATTAGTTATTAATATTTTGATAAAGCTTTTATTCTCAGTTGATGTATATATACTAATTAACTGCACGTGTAGTATGAGAAGATATATAAAATTTCTGTTTGTATATATTTAATTTTTAAATTTTATGTATTTATGTCTTATATCCCTTCGTAAGAAAGTAAATGATACATTATAATGACATCTTTTTGACACGGTCAAAATATGATTATTTTTTACATGAAATATTATGTATTTTGTGATTCAGAAATATATGTAGTACTTGGATTAATTTAAAAATAGAATAAATTATCAAAATAAAAAAAGTAAACTCAAGATCGAGGAATTATAATTCATAGCAGATAAATCATTTATTTTTTAAGTATTCTGTGATGTCATATAATGTCAACCCTGAGCTCATTAGAACCCTCCTCTTGATCATCAGTCATCTTCATTATACTCTGAAGCTCCTGAGCAACCTCTCTCATGGCGGGTCTCTCCCTCTTCTTCTCCCTCAGACAAGCCAAAGCCACCTCAATGAACAGCTTCACAGTACTGTTCGCCATCTTCACAGGAGGCTCCTCCCCCAGCAGCCGCCGGTCGACAACCTCCAAGATCGAGCCAGTGGAAACTCGCTGGGTCACATAAACCACCAAGTTCACATCATCTTGCTCCCTGGAGAAATCAATTGCCTTCTGTGAAGTCAACAGTTCAAGCATCACGACTCCGTAGCTGTAAACGTCGCTCTTGTCATCCAACTGGTAGTTCCGGTAATATTCCGGGTCCAAGTATCCAAGCGTTCCCTGAGCACAGGTCGAGACATGGCTGAGCCCCGGCAGGGCCAACCGGGAGAGACCGAAATCGGCAACTTTGGCGTTGAATTCGTTGTCGAGGAGTATGTTTGTCGACTTGACGTCTCTGTGGAAGATGGGAGTTTGAGCTGATGAGTGAAGATAAGCCAGTGCTTCGGCCGTCTGTGCAGCGATTCTCAGCCGGGTTTTCCAGTCCAGGAAGAAGGCGGCGGCACCGTGGAGATGGTCGTGAAGCGTCCCGTTAGAAACGAACTCGTAGACCATCAATGGCTGCTCGGCTTCCACGCAGCAGCCGACGAACTTAACCAGGTTTCTATGGTTTACCTGTGTTGATTAGAGGGAAAACAGCTTAGATTGGATATGTAAGCTATACGGATAAATAGAGTTGGATATCTGACCTATATATATATCATGGGGTGATGATGAGTATATATATATATATATATATACTGATCTTAATATACGTAAAAAATGTGAGTTTCTATGAGAGATTTTTTTGAGCTAAGCGAGTTAATGTAAGTTTGAGAGTGAGATAATTAATATTCTGTGTTATAAATGAGAGTTTCTACCTGGGAAAGGATTCCGACTTCGTTGAGAACTTGGTGGGTGCTTTTGATATCGCCGACTTTAGCCGATTTGACGGCGACGACGGCGCCGTCTTCGAGCTCGCCTCTGTAGACTTCTCCGAATCCGCCGCGGCCCAAAAGCCTGTCTTTGGAGAATCCATTTGTCGCCTTCTTCAGCTCCGACAAGCTGAACATCCTAGTCGCTTTTCCGCCTTTCGATATCAAAACATCTTGCCTTGCCTTGGCGAGCTTTGCCTGGTTGAAGTATTTCCCGGATTTTCTCACCGTTACCACCGCCATTGCCACCGCAATAACGACGGAGGAGGCAGCTGCAATCGAAACCTTCAAAACAAGGCCAGATTTCTTCTTCGTTCTCGAGCAAATACCGAGGACACGATTCCAGTAATAGCCTCTATTGCAAATGCAGCGAGAAACATTCTTTTGACACGTGGAATCACCGGAACAATCGAGCTGGGTTTTACAAGCCTTCTCCGGCGGCGGGCTCCACTGAATCTCCAACCCTTCTTCCCACTGACTCGCCGGCGCCGCCGGATCAAGGTTCAGTACGCTTCTGAAAGCCCTGCAGCCGGAATAATGGAGCCTAATCTTGTACGCCGACGGCATCCCGCCCGCGACGAAGGTGCAGCAGGGGTCCAACCAGCCGGCGCAGTGAGCCGCCCGGTCCTTGTCGACGTGGCCGGCCGGAAAATCTAGGAACCGGTGGCAGAGACTGGAAGAAGTGCAATTCAGAGGAGAGATTAAAAGGCGAGGCGAGCAGTTGAAGAGGAAAATGGTGTTTGATGAGGTGATGTTGAAGGGAAGACTGTGGTTCAGCCATAACCCCTCGCTGCGAACCATGTCTTGAGTCACGCAGCTTGTTCCCGGCAGCCATGGCGACGGCCGGACGATCATGCGTCTGGAAGACGCCATGATTCTGAGGATGCGATAAGAGCTTCCATTAAGAGCATCGAAGAAGAGGTTTTGGGATTTGGGGTCACAGCGGATGGAGTAATTTGGGTCTCCACAAGTGTGGTCTATGCTCAGAGGGTATGGGATTTCCGTGGAGCCACAATTGGGGCAAGTCCTCTGGGAAAGAGAGTGATTGAAGATGAGGTGGAGATGGATGAAGACGAAGGTCCAGAGAAGAGATGGTTTCATCTTCTTCATGGAAGATGATCATGGTGCAAAGACCAAGGGCCGGAGTGAGATGGGTAAATAAAGGCCATGAAAGGGGAATAAAGGTGGGTGAAATCAATTAGTTTGGAAAGTTGGGAGTAAGAATTTAGGTTTATTATTAAAAATTTTATTTTGCAATATCGATTATTTTTTATCTTTTTAATTAATATGGTTACAAGCCAAAAATACATATTTTAATTTTATATTTGTATATATTTTTTATTTAGACCCTTAAACTTTTTATTTTTTTAACTACACCACTGAACTTGTAATTTTAAATCAATTGTATCTCTAAATTTTTTATTATTTTAATTATATTTTTAAATAAATTATTCTATAATTAAAATAATAAAAAAATTTAGAGATGCATTTGATTAGAAATTAAATAATTAGAAGGCATAATTAAAACAACAAAAAATTTAAATTTTTAAGTGAAAAAATATATAAATACAGAAGTTAAAATACATATATGATCAATATCTCTAAATATATTATTTTGATCATTATTTAACTCTTTTATTAAAATTTAATGTCATTTCATCCTTTATATTCACATAAAATTTTATTAATTATTTTTTAATAATCAAACTATTTTAATTATATCTATCGTACTATACTTTTAATAAGAATTATTCTAACCTTATTATAAAACTAAACTAAATATATCCAAGAGGTGCCGTATTTGTAAAACCAATGGGTGTTCTCTTTATTTTATTCTAGTGGTCGAGGAGGAGCGACGGAGACCCAGAGACATGAGGTATAGGGTTGGCAATGGTTTGGTTCGGTTTTGATTTTTGTCAAAATCATAATCAAATCAAATTTAAATTCTTAAAACTAAAATCAAATCAAAACCCATTTGATTTTAAAAAGTTAAAATCATAATCAAACCATTCGGTTTCGGTTCGGTTTCGGTTTAACCATGGTTTTTTTAATTTAATCCATACTAACAAACAAAGACAAATAACATTCTTAAATTTTTTTGATAATTTCACAACAAATAAAGATAAATACTAATAAAGTTTCCTTATTCTTACATAAAGCTACAAAACATTGTAAAACATTGTTGTGTGCTGTCACTTTGCGAGCATGCCATATTTTATAAAAATTTGCACAAAAAATACAACAACCTCAACAACAAATGAGCATGCCATATTCTGTAAAAATTTGCACAAAAAATACAACAACCTCAACAACAAATCAAGCATAAATAAGTAAACAAAATATGACCAAAAAATAAAAAAAAAAGCCATACCAATAACCAGTTATATGAGAGCCGAGAGGCAGGCAGAAGGCGAGAAAGAGGGCGAGCAAGATGGCGAGAGCCGAGAGGCAGGCAGAAGGCGAGCAAGATGGCGAGAGCCGAGAGGCAGTGAGGCCCAGAGCAGCGAGCAAGGGAGGGCAAGGCTGACTGGCTGAGCCCTCGAGCAAGCGTGGGGAGAGGGCGAGAGCCGAGAGGCAGAGGGTGAGCGAGGGCGAGTGGGGTCGAGCGAGAGGTCGGAAGGCAAGCAAAGGCGAGCGAGAGCAAGAATGGCAGAGAGCTAGGGCGAGCGAGGGCAAGAGGGGCCGAGAGTAAGAGAGGGCCAACGATGGCGAGCGAGAGAAATAGAGAGGTAGAGAGTGAAGGTAAGCGCCCGCCGACGAGCAAGAGAAAATAGGCGCGAGGGTGAGAGAGACCGAGGGCGACTGAGAGCAAGAAGGGCTGAGCCGAGCCCTAGCAAGAGAGATTGAGGGAGGGTGAGCGAGAGTCGAGAGTAAGAAGGGT
This sequence comes from Diospyros kaki, assembly GCA_036245055.1. Taxonomy (NCBI): domain Eukaryota; kingdom Viridiplantae; phylum Streptophyta; class Magnoliopsida; order Ericales; family Ebenaceae; genus Diospyros; species Diospyros kaki. Next base: position 41,447,360 of record BSEG01000009.1, read on the forward strand.
CGAGTCGAGCCTTAGCAAGAGAGATCGAGCGAGGGCGAGCGAGGGCGAGCGAGAGCAAGAGAGATGCAGAGAGCTATGGCACGCGGACGAGTGAGAGCAAGAGAGATGCAGAGAGCTAGGGCACGCGGACGAGATAGAGCGAGAGCCAGATCGAGAGAGGAAGGAGAAGAGAAGGGGGAGAAGGCCAGATCGAGTGGGCTGGGGTGGGTTGCGCGCGGGTGGGTTGGGCTTGGGTGGGCTGGGTTGGATTTTTATATAATATATATTATATATACATATTATACCTATTTTATTATATATATATAATATATTCGGTTCGGTTTGGTTTGGTTTGGTTATCTACTATTCGGATCGGTTTCGGTTCGGGTTTTGGTTTGGTTTTAGTGAAAACCATAACCAAACCATACTCATTGAAACAGTGTTCAGTTTTTTCTCAAATCAAACCATTACCCTGTCAAACGGTTTTTAACCGCGTTGACTGATTCGGTTTCGGTTCGATTCCCCACGATTTCGGTTACAATTACCATCCTTAATGAGGTACCAAACACAAATTGCTAAATAAGGAAACATCGAAGAATCATGAATGGAAGGCTATAATAGTAATTTTCGTGCTGCACTGACACAAAAATTACTATTATAGGCTCCATTAAAACTCAATGAATTGGTCCCATGCTAACATTAGTTTTTAAAATTTTAAGATTCATGATTTTGAGAATATTTTAAGATTTTTTAATTTTTAAGATTTATACAATTTTATATTTGATTAATTTTAAATATTTTTAAAAATGTTAGATATTCTTTTATCGAAATTTTACATTTTTATTTTTAGTTTAAATGTAATATTTTTAGAAATCTATGCTACTTTTTTTAAAATAATTACCCTTATTTAATTTTTTATTTAAAAATAATAAATTTCTTATAGTATTTAAAATATTGGGATCCACAACTTTTAGAAAGTTAAAAAATATCATTTTGTTTTACACATTATGTATATATATATATATATATGTGTTTGTATGAGAAGGTAAGGGATGTTTTAATCTTTTATTTGTTAAAAACTTTTTCTAGTCTATCGAAATTCAAGATTCTCGACCCCTAATGAAAATCTTTTTGTGGAAAAATTAATTAAAAATAAATATTAAGAATGTTATTTCCTCAAGATTCTTTTTAAAAAAATTATATTAAATATGGGAATATAAATTTTTGACTTAACATTCTCAATAATCTAAAAATTTCTCCTATACTAAATGCTCCCATAAAGTAATGCTTTTCATCTATGAAATGAATTGCAGTGATGTGATAACTCATCTAAAAGTATTTGTTTGAAAAAGATGAAAGGGCACCAAACATATTTTATTTTTTATATTTTTTAAATAGATATATAATGTCAATTAAACACTTCTATATGACTTGTTATATTATTGAGATGATTGTCCTTACACGGTCTCCATTGTTCGTGTCTTTAATTTTGACAGAAAAAATAAATTATAGGTGAAGATTTTACCTCATTACGCATGACAAAAAATCGAACTCCCAACTTAATAGTATAAATTTTAACTTATTGTGACCTAATCACTTGACTTGTATTTTAAGAATTGTCACATCACTATTATTTATCTTTAATGATGATAAATAACATTAATCTAACATGCATGCTAAGAAGAACGTATAATTAATAAGTTATTGCATGTATTTAATATTAAACATGAGATTATGGGTTCTCATTACTAACAAAAATAATTTTGAACAATTTAGTCTTTAACTTCTTAAATTGACTAAAATCAAAAAGTTAATAACCTACCCTACACTGTTTTTGCATAATTATCAGATGAAGTATTATCTGACCACCATTTCACTTCCATTAGTCACAAACTTAAATAAACAATAAAAATAAAAGTGAAATGGAAAAAGAAAGAAGTTAATTCTAAATTTTATTTTTTAATGATCGGATTTTGTTGGAAGACAAAAAAGAAAGAAGTATGATAAAGATGAATTCCTATAAAAAATAACTAATATTCTATCAATTGTCTTTCTCCCAGCAATTAATATTAGTTGAAGTAATAGAAATTTTCTATTAGCTATCGATATTAGTTGAAGTAATGAAAATTTTCTATTATTTATTTGATGCAAAAGAAAAAAAAAAATTCCCCTTAGAATGAAATCCTGTCCTGCCCTCTGTCCGACCTTTCACATAAAAGAGAGATGAATTTAGTATTTCTATTCTTAGAGAATTCATAAAATATCATTTTTCTTTAGCAAGATAACGTAGTTGGGCCTGACAAAATGAATTGGGCTTCCTTTTGAGTCTCACGTTATGGCTCAAACATTTTGATGAAGAAATTATGAAAATGGAAATTGATGAAGAGGTTAATTATTTATTACTTGATTTCAATGTGATTGTGCAATAAATACAAATTTTATATGACATATTTGCCCTTGGACTTTGTGAAACTCTTGAGATGACTGCTCTTATATAGTTTCCGGTATTCGTGTTTTTAATTATGTCAAATAAGATAAATCGTAAATTAGATTTTTAACTCTTGTGCAGGGCGATAATCAAACTCGTAACCCATCAAATTGACACCGACATATTGCTCATCCAACAATTCGATCTATGTTTTAGGGGTGACTTTGTGAAACTCTTGCTCATTCGTGAAGGGATTCGTAGGTTATATGTTATCCCTTTTAATTAGTATTGTTAAGTGAAGAATGGATGGGTGTCCGATAATTATTTCTTTTGAGGGAGAGAGAGAGAAAATTCAGTATAAAAAAAAGAAAAAAGAAAGATCTAAGAGAAAGAGGATGAGTAAATGAGTGATACTTATTGAATTGCTTCATTTCATTGCTATTAGTTTCTTGTCAATTTGTACGTTATTAATTATCAACCCTCATAAAATGGGGAATCCGTTTTGGGTCAAGTATATATATATATATATATATATATAAATTGGTTTTTGTTTTAATTCATTACAATTAGACCCTCCAAGGTTTAGAAAATATACTGAATAATAATTAATAATGATAAAATGAGTTGTTCAGCCATTTGAAATTAAATTAAAATTAAAATCTTATCCGTTTCTACTATTCTTATTCTTATTGCTATGTAACCAAAATCAAAAATTGAAAAAAACTCGATCTAAAACAAGACGATGGATGGCTGTTGAATTTAAATTATCATCATTTTTCTTTTATTAAAGATTATTATCATTAAGAAAAAAAAACAAAAAATAATTACAACCTATATATATATATATATATATATTTACATGATTTGCTGCCTTCTTTTGTATAGCTGCGATATATGCTTGAATATTTATCAAGATTAATTTTCAAAATTCATCAAAAAATAAAAAGTTCAATTTTCAAAAGGCAAATGGATAGTTTCAGTTTATGTTGAAGGTTGGAACTTTTGGTGTTCAAATGTAATGATTATTTTTGGTATGAAGTTTAACTTAAATTATGAAATATAGCTGATAATTCTAGATTAATGTGTAGTTTGTGGAGGAGCAAAAAGTCAGAAAAAAATTAGGTGGTTAGGTTGCAGATTTTAATGAAGCATGTTTTGTGTTTTATGACTATATACATGTAGTTGCTCTTGACGAATAAATTAGTATTTTTGCCTCATTTTTCTTCTTACTTTCTTCTTCCTCAACATACTCAAACCAACAAATGGTATTGTAGGTCTCTTAGGATGTGACTACTTAAAAGAGAGTGAATTGAGTATTTAAAATTTTTAATAATTTTTTTAATTAAAATTATTATTAATTAATTTTATACAAATTAAATTTGTATAGATATGTATATGTGTGTTTGATTTTAATAATGAATGCAAGTCATAAGACATAAACATAATAAATAAATGAGGCACAAAACAATTTTAAGTGGTTTAATATTTTCACACACACTTAATCCACTCTTTCAAAGTCTAACCATTCTTGGGGTTCTACTAATCCAACCTCACCAAAGTTTTCACACTAACTCACTTTGAAAACTAGATACACTTCTAGATTATAACGAATTCTAGACAATCACTATATTAAGGTTTTCTCCCTATTTTAGATTAAAAACTAGATTCACCTAGATTTTAACGATTTTATGAAACTTATATAATCCATAACAATAATTTAAATGATTACAAGTAATTGTCTATATTTGGACACAAATAAATAATCAATTAAAAATAGATTATACAAGACAAATGAAATATAAATAAAATAAATAAATATTTAACCTCAAATGAAGAAGTTCAGATTTGTCATAGAAGATTTGAAGAAATTTTTCTCTTATCTTGTGCCTCTTCGGTGGATGTGTAGTGATACTTTGAGTGTCTCGAATTGTTTGGCTCTTTGTCTGAGAGCGTTAAAGAGCTTTTGGGTACTTTGGATATGCAATATAGACATTCTGAAAAGTATTGTAGCGTCGTTATTCACAATAGTTAGATTTACTGTTCAAACGGTTGAATTTACTACTGCTTACAATGGTTAGATCCCTATTTACTATAGCCTCACTGTTTACACGATCATATTTGTTCACAACGGTCAGATTCACTATAGCGTCATTGTTCACTGTAGTATTTTGAAAATATATTTTTATAAAATTTTTTTATGCATTTCAAGTAATTTTAATGGAAAATAATATTTTTTGGTAATACATATTTTATAAATTAATCAAGAATAATTAGTATATTCAAGATATCATTTTGTTAATCATCAAAACTTAATTATAAATTAAATAAGTTGGCTCAACAGGTATCAGAGCTATTAGGTTCTTAAGAGAAACTGTGAGAAAGAGAGAAACCAACAAGCTTACCCTTAATACTAAAACCCAAAAACTTTTTGAGAGAGTTTAGTCATGACCTCAAGCAGTTTTTCACCATCTTCTGTTCTTATATTTTCAAGAGAAAACTATGTTGTTTGGGTTGTAAAGTTGAAGACTTACTTGAGGGGTCTTGACCTTTGGGATGTACTTGAGACAAATAAAGATTCTCCACCACTTAGAGCCAATCTTACCATTGCACAAATAAAGCATCATTCAGAAGAGCCAACCAAGAAATTCAAGGCTTTGGCATGTTTGCAAGTAGTTGTGTCAGAAGCTATTTTCGACTGGATAATAGCATGTGAGACACCTAAAGAAGCTTGGGAGAGACTAAAGGAGGAGTTCCAAGGCAGTGAGAAAACAAGACAGATGCAAGTCTTGAATCTTAGAAGAGAATTTAAACTGCTTAGAATGAAATATTTTGAAATATTTTGAGATAGTTAAAGAATATGGTAGCAGATTCTTAAGGATGGTGAACAATATTAGGTTGATGGGGGTCTAGATGAAAAAGATGGCCCTACAAAAAATCCTAGATAAAGAAGATGGGTTGCGGCTCCTTGATTTGAACTTTTTTTTTTTGTGTTATTTAATTTTTTTATTTTATTTATTTATTAAACTGAATATGTGATATGTTTGTTTGTATTAATTTTTTTAAATGATATTTCTAAGGTTTTATTTTTTTGTTTTATTTTATTTCAATTTTATTTTATAGTTTAAAGTATTTGAATCAAATTTATAATTTATTAATAAATATTTATTATTTATTTTAAATTAAATTTATTAAATAAAATATCATAATAATGAAAAAAAATTATTTTTAAAATTTCAAAGTAAACGCGTTTTCTAGTTTCCTGTTTTGAGAAATAATTTTTCAGAATAATAAAAAAGAATGCATTTTTAAAAATTTTAAAACAAACACTCAAAATACAAAATTCAAAATAAATTCAAAATTCAAAACTCAAAACGCAAAACTGAAACATAAAAAGAATACCACCTTTGCCTTTAAAACTTTTAAACTGAATAAAATCAAAAAGTTAAAGAGATGAATTTGTCTTTTTATTCTTAAAGAATTAATAAAATATCATTATTTTCTAGCAAAATAACGTAGTTGGGCCTGTTTGCGAGAACCACGCAAAATGAATTGGGCTTCCTTTTTAGTCTCACGTTATGGCCCAAACATTTTGATGAAGAAAAAATTATGAAAATGGCATGGCGTTGAATTGATTGAGAGACTAATTATTAATTTATTACTTGATTTCAATGTGATTATGCGATAAATACAAATTTTATATGACATATTTGTCCCTGGACTTTCTCAAACTCTTGTTGATTGCATGGAGGGGGTTTTATATGTCACATGTCACCACTTTTAATTAGCGTAGAGTAAAATGATATAAAGAATTGCTTAGATCGATCGAGTTTTTCTTTTTGGAATAGGCTTTTAATGGTCATTTAATCATTTCTTTTTAGAGAAAATAAATGTTTGGAAGAAAGAAAAATCTCAGAGAAAGTGCATGAGATTAGATGAGGCATGCTTATTGAATTGTTTCAAAACACATAAGTTCAAGAATAATTGATCTGATCTTATAATCTGTCTCAATTAATTTGTGGAATTGCCCTTTTTAAAAATGGGGATGCTAATGCACTTAAAGGTTAGTTGGTTTACTTAAACATTTTATGTGGTGCCACTATTAGTATTTATTTGCCACATTGCTATTAGTTTCTTGTCCATTTGCATGTTATTAATTATCAACCCTCATCAAATGGGGAAGTGTATATATATACACTTCCCCATTTTAAATTAAATTAATCTTATCATACAAAGACAGTGTATCTACTCACAGAAACTTTGGTATCAAATTGAAATTATAAGAATTTTAAAAAGTTTTAATATTAAACTAATTTTGTTGTAATAAGAAAATATTTAGTCAATATACGAAGATTTAAAAGATTAAATTAATTTTATTGTACTTATTTAACTTAATTACTCTTAACATTTTATAAACAATAATATGAAGGGTTCCACAATATCATTGAAATTTTTATCCTTAAAGATTTTTCACATCTTAAAATTTTAAAAAATGATATTATTTGAAACACTCACATTTATTTAATATTTATAAATTATAAAAGCAGTGTAAAACAATATGAAAAATTAAAATAAAAAATATATGGTGAAAGACCTTTCAAATTTATACTCAGAAGTGAGAAATTTTAAAGAAATTAGCAAAAATAAATTATTTTGTTCTACCAATGTCATCAACAAAATTCAGTCAATTTTTTCTTAAAAATTTTGAAATAAGCATAACATAATAATATGAAAATTAATTATAAATATAAATTCAAATATTTGTCATAACGATAAAAAAAATTCTAATTTATAAATGAAATTGAATTTAAAAAAATTAAAATGAGATAAACATAACATCAAAGATTAGGATAATCCCCAAAAAAAAAATTAAAAAGAAAGATAAAAAATTTTTCCATATGGAGTATATAATATCAGAAGTAATTGATAGAATCGTGGATTAAAAAAAAAATCGATATGAAAAGTTTATCCTAGGAGAGAGAGACAACTATACCAAATAAAGATAAACAAAAAATATATAATTTATCGGAAAATCAAGAATATTATAAATTTAACAAAAAAATCGTACAGACCTAGTTTGTAAATCCAAATATGAAAAAAAGTTAAATTAATTGATAAAAATAGTGAGTGAAAGAAAAAACATCAAATGAAATAATTTAAAATGATATTATTTAGAACTTTTTATTTTAAATACTCAAATTTTAAATTCATTTATTCAAATAAAACGATTTGAATATTATTTTTTGGGTTCATATAAGAAACGTTTTGGGTCAAGTGTATATATATATATATATATTGGGTTTTTGTTTTAATTCATTATAATTAGACCCTCCAAGGTTTAGAAAATATATTGGATAATAACAATGATAAAATGATTGTTCGTCCATTTGAAATTAAATTAAAATTAAAAACTTATCCATTTCTACTAATCTTATTCTTATTGCTATGTAACCAAAATCAAAAATTGAAAAAAACTCTTATCTAAAACAAGACGATGTATGGCTGTTGAATTTACATTATCATCATTTTTCTTTTATTAAAGATTATTATCATTAAAAAAAACAAAAAATAATTACAACCTATAGCCAGCCAATTCTGAATAATTATCAAGATTAATTTTCAGCATTCATCAAAAAGAAAAATTAAAGTTCAATTTTGAACAGGCAAATGGGTGGATAGTTTCAGTTTGATTATTGGGTAGATGATTGGTGTGGATTTGGATTGTTTATCTACATTTCTGGAGAACTAGTATAAATTGAAGGGTATGTGCATGGGCATTTCCCCACATATAGCCATAGCCATAGCCGTAGGCTTCTTGTTCCCCTTCTCCAAAGCAACGTAACATTGAGAAGGAAATGGGGAGTTACAGTAGAGTTTTGGGCTTGGCTTTACTCTACTACTGTCTTGTTTCTTCTTATTCTTCTTTTCCGGTTGATGCCCTCGACGTTTCGTATGACGGCAAGGCGCTCACCATCGATGGAGAGAGAAGAATCATCATCTCAGGCTCCATCCATTACCCTCGCAGCACGCCCGAAGTATATATACATATATATATATTCTCTTCTCTTACTTAAAATCTCTATGTATGTATATAAAGCATTTGCATGAATATTATTTTGCAGATGTGGCCTGATTTGATCAAGAAAGCAAAGGAGGGAGGGCTCAATACTATCGAGACTTACATCTTTTGGAACGCTCACGAGCCATTGTATCGTCAGGTTTAAATTTTATTCTTAAAGTATCTCAAATTAATCTTTAATGAGTCTTTTTAATTTTAGATATATTTCTTTTACTAACGTTTATTCTCTTCAAAATAGTACGATTTTTCAGGCAACTTGGACTTCATTAGGTTCATAAGAGCCGTCCAAGACTACGGGCTCTATGCTATTTTGCGAATTGGACCATATGCCTGTGCTGAGTGGAATTATGGGTATGTTAAAATCTTAATATTTCAATTCATTTGATAGTAATTTTTAACCCAGCGATAGCTAACTAAATTATTTTTCTTATGTATTTATTGCTTAGAGGATTTCCTGTATGGTTGCATAACATGCCAAACATGACATTCAGAACTAACAATAAAGTGTTTGAGGTATATATATATATATATATGGATGTAAATTTTGAAATATAATGAATTATTTATTTTCATTCTGATTTTGTTAATTATTTATTTGAATTGTAGGAGGAGATGCAAACTTTTACAACTTTGATAGTCGAAATGGTTCGAAAAGAACATCTATTTGCCTCACAAGGAGGACCTATAATCCTTTCACAGGTTTAATTGCTTTTTATTACACATATGTTGATCATATTGCTTTTCTCAATGTTTTAAATATCTGGGTAATTTTTTTCCTTTTTTTTGTTTTTGTAAAAATATAGGTTGAGAATGAGTATGGAAATGTCAAAAGCAAATATGGAAATGATGGAAAAGAATACATAAACTGGTGTGCTGATCTTGCTGAGTCCTACAAAGTTGGTGTTCCATGGATCATGTGCCAAGAATGGGATGCTCCAAAGGGCATGGTATTACCCTTTACATTAATTAAATGCTCATTAAATTTCATTTATTTTTCAGTTTTTTCTCAACATTATGTGTAATTTTGGTGTGTTTTTTTCCCCCACAGATTAATACTTGCAATGGATATTATTGTGACCAATTCTACCCTAATCATGGCATGCCTAAGATGTGGACTGAAAATTGGACTGGCTGGTACTTATAACTGTTATATTTTGTATAATTATATTAATATCTTAATTAAATTATCTTCTTACTTTTATCATTGATTAATTTAGGTTTAAGAATTGGGGAAGTAAATATCCACACCGAACTGCTGAAGATCTTGCTTTTGCAGTTGCTCGATTTTTTCAATATGGTGGCACGCTACAAAACTATTATATGGTTTGTATCCAAATTAAATCTCTTAATAAGTACTTGCATTTTATCAAACAAATTGATTAATTTAGTTAACTTTTTACATTTTGTTTTTCTAATTATGTAGTATCATGGTGGTACTAATTTTGGTCGAACATCTGGTGGTCCCTATATTGCCACATCATATGATTATGATGCACCTCTCGATGAATATGGTAAAAAAAAATTAAAAAATCTATCAATTATATCTATCCTCTTATCTTTATTGTATTGTGGTACAAATATTTGTAACATGTTCTTTTTATTAGGTAATTTAAATCAACCTAAATGGGGGCATCTTAAGGATCTCCATCTCCTCTTAAGATCAATGGAAGAGGTTCTCACACATGGTGTTGTAAGAAATGTTGAGTATGGCAACATGATGACTGTAAGTTTTTCTTTCTTTGTTTCTTTTTTTAATTGCATTTCTCTTCTTTATATATATTAATTTTCTTACTGTCAATTGATACTAAAATATGTGGTTTTCCCCCCCATCTTTTGCAGGCAACAGTGTTTAAGTATCAGGGTAAAAGGGTATGTTTCTTTGGAAATGCAAATGAAGAAAATGATGCAACATTTGACTTTGAGGACACAACGTACACTATTCCTGCATGGTCTGTTAGCATCCTTCCCGATTGCTACACAGAAGTTTACAACACTGCTCGGGTACTTATCGACAACTTTAACATTAATCGAATCCATTAATTCTTTTGATGAGTTTGACTGCTGATCAATTTGTTTTTATCTGATGTTGAATTTGTATTAGGTTAACGCACAAACATCGGTAATGGTGAAGATGCGGAATGAAGCTGATGCTTTTCAGGAGCCCTATAATTTGCAGTGGACATGGAGAGCTGAGAAGTTTGAGCATGTCAAGGATGATGATGCTAAAAAGGGTTATCTTCAATTTGATGGGCTCCTGGATCAGAAGTTTGTATCAAATGACACCAGCGACTATGTGTGGTATATGACCAGGTAATGCCATGATTAATCTTAAAACCATTTCATTATCCGTTCACATTACCAACATATGAAATGCATTTACCGGGCTAAACTTGCCAATCTCTGCTTGCTTGTTTCAGTGTGGACATTGATCACAATGACCCTGCTTGGAGAGAGGAGGTTACGCTAAAAGTTCACACCAAGGGCCATATACTTCATGTTTTTTTGAACGGGAAGCACGCTGGTAATGTGTCTAAAGTTCGAGTAGTATGTCTGCCAGATTGTTATTGAGCATGATTGTGAAACAATGATCTTGTTGCAGGATCTCAAGCAGCAAAAGATGGACATTGGACTTTTGATTTTTTGACAAAATTTAGGATGAAAAATGGGAAGAACGCACTATCTTTGCTTAGTGTTACTAATGGCCTGCAAGTGAGAATTAAGAATCTTAAGTTCACTGTCACGCATGTTATATCAAACAACCAATTCAATATTTTTTCATGTTTTGTTGCGTAGAACTACGGCGCGTTCTTTGACAAAGAGCAACATGGAATTCTTGGACCGGTGAAGTTGATTGGGGGTGACAATCAGGTTAAGCATCTTGATGAGTATGGATGGACTTACAAAGTTGATCTCAATGGAATCGGGAAGGGCCTTTACATGAAGGACACCAGGTACAACAGGAATTGGAAGGTGGAGAATCTTCCTACAAACAGGATGTTTGTTTGGTACAAGGTGATTCAACAAATTTTGTCTGCTAATTCTGCAATGACCCTATTGTTTATGTTGTCATATCAAGACATTCTTACATGAAAATTAAGAGTTCTTTTTGTTTGTTGTAGACAACCTTCAAGGCTCCAATGGGTGATGATCCAGTTGTTCTGGATTTGCTTGGCATGGGGAAGGGAATAGCTTGGGTGAATGGCTTCAACATTGGAAGATACTGGCCCAGTTACTTTGCCGATGATAATGGCTGTGATTTCAAGTGTGACTATCGTGGGAAGTATGGTAGTAACAAATGCTTAACAGGCTGTGGGGAGTCCTCTCAGAGATGGTAGCTAACAGACTATTTTCATTTACATGGTTTACTTCAATTTCTTTGTCTTTGGAGGGTATCAAGCAGTACTTTAATCATGTTGTTCTTTTACTAGGTATCACGTGCCTCGCTCAATCCTCAATGATGACAATAACTTACTGGTGTTGTTTGAGGAGTTTGGCGGCAATCCTGCCAATGTTGAGGTTCAAACAGTCACTGTTGGAAAGGCTTGTGGAAATGCCTATGAAGGCAACAAGTTGGAGTTATCTTGCCAGGGAGGAAGAGTCATATCAGATGTCAAGTTTGCGAGCTTTGGGGACCCCACGGGCAGCTGCGGAGCCTTCCGCAAAGGCCACTGCGAGTCGCCTAATAGTTTGTCAGTTGTGCAAGATGTGAGAAGTTGTCCCGTTCTCTATCACTGTATATATATAGAGGTTTGCGCTGATTTATTTGTTTTAATTATTCCTTTTGTTTGAATTGCAGGCATGTCTTGGCAAAGAGAGCTGCACAATTGATGCATCTGAGTGGACTTTCCAGCCTAGCGGTTGCAAGATCCTCACCAAGAGACTCGCTGTCGAGCTCGTCTGCTAAATAAAATGATTTTCTGCAACAAAGTGTGGAGTTGGGAGATTTTAGTTTTGTTGAATTTCTAGTTTCATTTTAGTTCAGTTTACTTTAAGTCAAAGGATAAGTAACTTTACTTTAGGTTCAGCTTGTTCAGCAGCAAACTGATGTAAAGCAGAGTAAAATTAGTTACAACATTTGTTCACTATTGTCTCCCGCCTATTTGAGCTGCCATTTTCTCTTCCTTTGCTTGAATTACTTGGCTGCAAAAAGCTAAGTTTCAATGCTTAGCTTAAAAAGGGAAGGGCTGAAGTGAAGTAAGAAATAAGAATGGTTATAAGTGCATGTTTATTCTTCGAAGTTATTATCTCCCATTCACCAACGATACATTGAACAAATGGAACTTTATTATATATATATTTCCTGTGAAGAGTTATACAACTAGGTACACATGTATCAGAAAAAGCTCGAGTCTTGTTAGTGACTTGAGAATGAGAACGAAAGTATTTTCCAAACACAGAAAGGGCTGATTTTGCCAGTTCAGGCCTATCACCAGTAATCTTTGCACGAGCACTGACCATTCAAGAATCGATGAAAACCTGAACTATCCCTAACATGAATCTCCCTCTTGGTAACGACTGAAACATACTTCAAGAATGTATGGCAGTCCCCACAGAGAAGGATGTTCTTCATAATCCGAATCGGTTTTCCTGGCTTGGTCGTTAGAAGCCCATAGGTAGTTGCTAGTTTTGCGCTGTGGTAGAACAAAAATTCCTTCTTTTGATATTCTTCTACCTCTTGAAGCACAAAGCTCGTGTCGGGGACATACCCAGCCTTCATACTTTCTAATATTAGTATTTCTAATCCTCTATAAATGTCTTTGGATTGACAATGAGATTTATCCCTTGCATAGAAAGAATGAACCTTGCTGTGATGAATAATCCAACTTCGACCGGGGAGTTTCTGGAGCCCCTTCTGCCTCATCTCCTCTCTTACTGTCTCAGAGCAATGCCATCTCCCAGACGCAGAATATAGATTTGAGATGAGTATGTATGTCGATGGATCTTGGGGCTCTAAAGCAAGTATTCGCTTTGCAGCCAGTTTCCCCAGGTTTGTATTCAAGCGGATTCTACAAGTATCAAGCAATGCCCTCCAAACAGAGGCCCCTGGCTCAAAAGGCATCTTACCAATTAGTTCCTCTGCTTCTTCAAACAGACCCCAGTAACCAAAAACACCAATCAAGGACGCATAATGTTCTGCAGTGGCTTGAATGCCATATATGGTTTCCATCGACAGAAACAATTTTCGGCAGTCATTGACTAAATTTGAGTTGGTGTGCCTATAAGCTGAAATAACCAGGAGAAATGTAACTGCATCTGGCAGTAGACCAGCCTTTTCCATCTCCGACCATACATGTAAGGCCTTATCACCCTGCCTGTGAAGGACATAGCCAGCAACCAAACTGTTCCATGAAACTGTGTCATGAGTTGACATATTGCTGAAAACTTTAAATGCATCTTCCATGTTCCCACACTTGTAATACATGCTCATTGTGGCATTTGCCAACCCGATATCAAACCAAAAACCAAGCTTAAGAGCGTGGCAATGGATTTGTTTCCCGATCATGCATAAGCCCAATGCTCCAGAGACACCAAGAACTGAAGCTAATGCAACTTCATCAACAATCATGTCTCCTGACAGCCTTTGGCAGAACAGAGAAATTGCCTCTTCTGGTTGGCCATTTCGAGAATACCCACAAATCATTGATGTCCACGCTATTAGACTATTCTTGTTGCTTGGCACTTGAATGAACATCTTCTCTGCTTCATCCATCCTTCCACACCTTGTATACATATCAAGCAATGCTGTTTCAACAGAACTATTCAACTGAAAACCAAACTTGAGAACAAATCCGTGAATCTGTTCACTAGTCATCGCTTCCATTAACAACCCACAGGCATTAATGACACTAGTCAAAGTGGCCTCATTCAACTCAACACCCTCCTCTACCATTTCAACAAATAATCTCAAAGCTCTTGACCCCCTGCCATTTTGACAATATCCGGCCATCAAAGCATTGTAGGAAACGCAATTTTTCTCTGGCATCTTATCAAAAGTCTCTACAGCCAAATCAACAGCGCCAAATTCCATGTATGCCGTAATCATTTCAGTCCAAGTAAATATGTCTTTAACAGGCATTCTCTCAAACAAAGTAACCACATCTTTTGCACTCCCACACCTCGTGTAGAACCCAATAAGCGCATTATTTACACTCAAATTGTACTCAAAACCAATTCTGAGCAAGTGAGCGTGAATTTCTCGGCCTCCCATCCAAGCCAAACCACCAGAAGAGGCAGACAGAAGGGTTGAAAGTGTAAATTGGTCAACTCTGAACCCCTCGCATCTTTGCATATCTCGAAAATATTCAAAAGCTCTATCATACCTCAAGACTTTCACCAAACATGCCAACACAGTATTCCAGGAAGCAATGTCTCGTTGAGGCATTTCATCAAACAAATTAAGGACAAAATCCAAACACCCACATTTGCCGTACAGTCCCATGAGCGCATTGCAAACAAAAGTGTACTCCGTATAACCCATTTTAATCGCCAGCGAGTGAACTTGAAACCCCAAATCTAAATCCGCAAGGCGAATGCAAGCAGTCAATATAGCAACAAAGCTAAATTCATTAGGCTCAATTCCTGATCCCCTCATTTCAAAGAAAAACTCCACGGCTTCAGCTTCGCGACTGGACTTGGCGAAACCCGATATAATTGAAGTATACGACACCACGTCCGGGCACGAAAGGCTCAACAAAACTCCCTGAGCATAAGCCATGAGACCGAGGCTGAGGTACGCAACAATTAGAGCGTTAGACAATTGGGTATCTTCTTCAAGCTTCAGAATGGAGGCATGGACCGCTTTGGCGAGTTCAACGTCACTGTAACGAACTGAAAGCCGAAGCCAACTGAAGTAGTCGTTTGCAGGTGGTTCATGGTTTTTTAGGGGAGGTGGGTTGGAAGCAGATGGGTGTAGGTTGGGGAGGAATTGGGTGGCAGAGGTTGCAGAGTATGGGACGAGCTGCGGATTGGATTTAGGGAGAGAAAGCAGTGTTCGAGATGGAGAAAGAGAACATACTCCTGGTTGTGGAGGAGGTTTCGATGGACAGTGTCGGAGCTGGGGAAAGGGTGGAGCCTGACGAGGATAGAAAATGGATTGAAGACAGGTGTCGGTGGGCACGCCGGCGGCGGAGTAGTGGATAACGGCAGCCATGGAAAGAAGAAGGCGCCGACCATAACCTCCAGCCAGAAACTGCCTTCGGGCCACCGATCTCCAATCTTTTCTTCCTGCTGCAAGGCTCTTTATCAGTTTTAAAAAATATTTTTTAGCTTTTAATTTTAATTTTATAACCAAAATAAATTAAAAATATATTTATTTAATAAAATATATATTTTTATTTTTAATAAGAAATTCATTTATTTAATAAAAATAAAAATTAAAAAAAAATATTTTCTACAACTAAACAACTCCTAGAAAATTGAGTTTTTATTTTTTTGTTAGATAATTAACCATTTGATAGAAGAAAATTAGAATTAAAAAATTGAAAAATATTTTTTGAAACTAAACATCCCCAAATTGACTATTAGAAAATAAGAAAAAATAATTAAAATATGAGCCTTCACTCCATGAGTGATTGTTGGATAATTAACCATTTAATAGAAAATTAGAATTAAAAAATTAAAAAATATTTTTTGAAACTAAATATCCTTAAATTGACTATTAGAAAATAGGAAAAAAATAATTAAATTATGAGCCTTCACTCAATGAGTGAACAGCGATAGACAAGCATGCATGTAGGAAAATTCAATTTTAAGGATAATATAAGATAGGATAAATTACACCGTTAGATTAAATTGAAAGAGAAAGTGATTGAATGAAGGAGAGAGAAAGACATGAGAGAGAAAATAAAGGCCTTCTGGGTACTTAAAAATATTAATAATATTTTTTTTTAGTTAAAGAGAGATTAGTGTAATTTTTCAAAATAAAGGGGTGATTTTTCGAATTTAGCCATACCTCCGGAAGGAGGCAATCGTAATAATATTATTGGGACTCTGAGCAGCAGACAAATAATGAAGCCGTTAAGGGATTGGGATTTTGCTCTTTGTGAGCTTTGCTTGTAGTCAGTCGTCGATCTCCATGGACAAACCTAGTAAAAACCAGGTCCTCTCTCTAACCGATACATATGATGTTCTACTTGCTCGATTCGCAGATCCAGTGGTAATCTTTCAATTGATTTGAATTGTGATTGATGCCGTCGATTAGGTTTCGTTGCGAGGAGCGAGTGCGAAGGAGATTACGAGGGATGATCTTCTTGAGAAGGTCTCCCAAGAAAGGGAGCTCCGGAATTATACGCGCCGGGCCATGGCTGCCGCGATCGTTATCCAGGTGCATTTCGTTGTTTGATCCATTTATTTGATTGGTTTGTGGTTTTCTCTTGTTCGTTATCCAGGTGCACAGAAATATGAATATGTTTGACCAACTATTCGAATGTGGGAAGCCAAAATGAAATGGAAGAGAAAGAATTATAATGAAAGGTTCTGTAGGATTTAAAGAGAAGATCAGCCCAGAAGAACGCATGTTTCTCTTTTTGTTAAGCAAATAGTTTATGGAAGAGAACTGCCGTCTCAATGGGGTGAACCATGTAAAAAAAAAGGCCTTAAGGGGGTGCACCCTGCACAAATGAAGAACCACAGGTTTTTTCTAACTCTCTCTTCATTCTCCATCAGGCTGTAGAGAGATGAGTTGATAAAAATTGAATTGAAGATTGTTGCACCCCTGGGGAATACTGGTTGTGAACCTCTGGTCTTAGCCCGTGAACGTATAACTAAGTTTGACTTCATATATATACTGTTGAACTAGAGATAGAGAGAAAACCCTTTTTAGGAGAAGAGAACTGTGCAAGGTCTAGCCTCCTTCTATTGAAATTTATAGTAAGCCTATATAATAATTAAGGCTAAAATTAAGGCCTAATTACAAGCTAATTGAGAGCTAATTACATTTATTCCAACACTCTTCCTTAAGCTGGAGCATATAGGTCATATACACCAAGCTTGTTACAAATGAAACCAATACGAGGGTCTCGAAGAAATTTAGTGAAGACGTTTGCCAGTTGATCGGCTGAATTAACAAAGTTAGTGGTAATACATTTGGATAATATCTTTTCTCTGATGAAATGATAGTCAATTTCTATGTGTTTGGTCCTTTTATGAGAAATAGGATTTGAGGCTATATGCAAAGCAACTTGATTATCGCAGATTAACTTCATTTGCATCACCTCGCCATATTTTAATTCTTAAAGCAATTGTTTCAGCCATATAAGTTCACATGTTGCCAAGGCCATAGTACGGTATTTTGCTTTGGCACTAGACCTAGCAACCACATCCTACTTTTTACTTTTTCAAGATACCAAGTTGTCACCAATTAGAACACATTACCTGGAAGTAGAGCATCTATCTGAGGGAGATCCTACCCCAATCGGCATCAAAATATCCAATCACCTAGGTATGACCCTTATTTTCATATAACAATCCCTAATCTAGTGCGCCTTTGATATATTTGAGAATGCGAACAACAACATCCCAATGACCATTACATAGAGATTGTAGAAACTGACTAACCACGTTAACAACAAAAGAGATGTCTGGCCGATATCTACCAGGGTCAGATAATAGCTCCCCTGTCCTTGTAAGAGCTTGATATTTGGGTCCTTAGGAGTATCAACCAGTCTACAGTCAAGCATCCTAGCCTCCTCAAGAATGTCTAAGGCATATTTCCTTTGTGAAATAACCATGCCGCTTTTGGATTGGGCCACTTCAATGCTAAGAAAATATTTCAACTTAGCCAAATCTTTAGTCTGAAAACGGTTGAAGAGATGTGTCTCCAGTTGAAGAATAGCATCTTGATCATTTCTAGTGATGACAATGTCATTCATATAAACCACTAGATAAATGCATCGACCATTTAATGAGTGGCGATAAAAAACATAGTGATCTGCCTCACTGCGAAACATACCAAATTCTTGAATAACTGTACTAAACTGTCCGAACCAAGTTCGTGGAGATTGTTTCAACCCATAAAAAGAGCGGCGAAGTTTGCATACTAATCCAAACTCTCCCTGAGCAACAAAGCTATGTGGTTGCTCTATATAGACTTCCTCTTGAAGATCACTATGAAGAAAAACATTCTTAATATCTAGCTGATAGAGAGGCCAATGATTCATTGCGTTAATGGATAAAAACAAGTGCACAAAGGCGATCTTAGCCTCCAGAGAAAAGGTGTCATTGTAATCCAACTCGAAAATTTGAGTTTTGGCAACCAAGCATGCCTTAAAGCGATCAACCTTCCCATCAGGACCAACCTTCACAGTATAAACCACTCAGTGACAACCAACAGTGGATTTACCAAGAGGAAGAGAAACCAATTCCCAAATGCCACTAGAATGTAGAGCATCCATCTCATCAACCATGGCCTGGTGCCACCCTAGATTTGAAAGTGCCTCATTGGTAGTTTTAGGGACAACAATAGAAGATAAATTGGACACAAGCATAATAGGATGAAACCAAGCGATGATAGCTAAGGAAAGTGTATATGGGGTGAGGGTTGTGAGTAGAGTGTATACCTTTACGAGTGGCAATGGGCTCAGGAGAAGGATCAACAACTGACTCATAAGCAACTGACTGGTTCGAGGTAGGTGAGGATGTCAGAGCACTAGGTGAGTCAGCAGGTTCTTCGTCAGCAGTCGTAGGAGGATGTGGACGACGATGATAAACCTGAAGGGGATGCTCAGGGACAGGAGGAGCAGTATCTAAGGAGGGAGAACAAAGGTAAGGAGTAGTAAGAATCTCAGAAACTATGCGACTCTCGACAGGAGAAGAAAGAAAGAAAGGAGATGTCTCAATAAAGGTAACATCAGCAAAGATGAAATAATGCTTCTTATCAGGAGAATAACACCGATAGCCTTTCTAAAGTCGAGAGTAACCAAGGAAAATGCACTTGATAGCCTTAGGATAAAGTTTGGGACGACCAAGGGTCATGTCATGAACAAAACAAGTGCAACTAAAGACACAAAGTGGAAGTAGATAAAGACTCTGAGCAGGGAAAAGGATGGAGTGAGGGACCTCGTGCTGTAAGATAGAGGAAGGCATTTGGTTAATGAGGTAACATGCAGTGAGAACAATATCAGCCCAAAAATGGAAAATGAACATGACTATGCAGTAAAAGAGTGTGAGCGATTTCAATTAAATGATGGTTTTTGCGCTCTGCAACTCCATTCTGCTAGGGTTTATAGGCACATAAGAATTGATGTAAAATAGCCTGAGAAGCCATAAAAGTAGTGAATGGAGCTGAAAAATATTCTCTAGTATTGTCACTATGGAAGACATGGATAGAAATATTAAATTGAGTTTGAATTTCACCACAGAAGTCCTTAAAAATAGTAAATAACTTTGAACGGTTTTTCAGTAAGAACACTCAAGTACATCAAGAGTAATTATCAATGAAAGTGACAAAGTACTAAAAACTTAAAACAGAGGGAACATGACAAGGACCCCAAACATCACTATGGACAAGTTCAAAAGGAGACGTAGCCTGATTATCGACATGCTTTGGAAACAAAGTACGAGACTGTTTTCCAAGTTGACACGACTTATAATTTAAAGTGGAAACATTAGCAAGACGTGGGACCATTGTTAGGATACATTTGTACTAGATTAAGACTTGTAATGTGAGGGAAATGTCATGTTGTAATTTCTGTATCTGTTCTTCTAGAAAGGGTTTGTTGCTATTTTAGGCTGATTGAGATTGTTGTAACTTCCATTTTGGGCAGTCGGTCAGGAGGGTTACTCCCGCCCCCAATAGCTTATAAATAGGGGCTGAGAGGTAGGCTTTGAGAGAGCTTTTCAGTTGAGAATTTACAATCTATCTTGGGCGAGTATGTGCAGTGAGAAGGAGGGTATATCTTTCTTATTTTCAACTCTATATAGTTTTCAGGTTTATGGGCTAGGTGAGAGTTGGGTTTTGTGGCACATGTAATCGTGTATTGGTATTTAAGATAGTGGAAAAAGCAAGGACATAGCCAATCTGGATGTAGGTTTCTTTTGAGACTGAACCAGGATAAACTTCTTGTGTGTTGTGTGCAGTTCTTGATTGTTTTCTTGATTAATTCTGTTTCTTTGATTTGTTTCTGATTAGAGAGGTCTTTGGGTGTGTTTGAGTGATTGAGTGATCATAGATAAGGGTGAGATTTAGGTTAACAACCGTCTTTTGTAATTTGGATAGATTCGGATGTCCTAAATGATTATGAAGAAAAGTAGGAGACTCAGTAGAAATGCAGGCTGCTGGTGAAGAGGGCTTGTCGAGATGATAAAGTCTTTGTGACTCACGCCTAATGCCAATCATCTGTCCCGTACCCTGGTCTTGCACAACAACAAAATCCGCAAAAAAGGTTATGATACAAAACAATTAAGAGCATGTGTCAATTTACTAATAGAAGCTAGATTAAAGGGGCTTTCAGGAACATATAAAACATAATCTAAATAAAGGGAGCGGTCGGGCTTGACCAATGCCTGTAGCAGATGTTTTAGAACCATTGGCAAGGGTAACACAATTGGCAAACAAGAAGAAGTAGAGAGACAGGAAAAAAGAATTTGGTTACCAGAGAGATGATCGGTTGCACTAGAATCGAGAATCCATGGTCCAGGAATGGTAGACCGAGTAACACAAGGAATAGAATTACCAGTGTGCACCACAGAAACAGTGGATGACGATGCAACCTGATACTGAAGATAGTCCTCATAATCACTTTTAGTCAAAACAAGAGACGGAGAAAAATGATTCTCAGAAGATTCTATTGGGGAATTGGCAACAACAGATCGAGCCACATTAGTAGCGCATGGCGGTTGACTATGCAATTTGTGGCACCATTCTTGAAAATGGCCTCACTTATGACTAGTGTTCTAAAATGTGCTAGGCGCTAGTCGAGCGCCAGGCTGAGGCCTAGCGCCTAGGCGGGCTTAGGAAAACTGTTGATTTTTTTTAACTTTGTGATGTAACTTGATGTTATTTTCAATTAAATCAAAGTTAAAAGTGGCATGAAAATATATATATCTAATATTTATATATTAGATATATATCTAATATATAAATAGAAAAGAAAAAATATATATATCTAATCTAACATATAAATAGAAATAGAAAAATATTTATATATAATATATTTAACATATCTAATAGCTAACATATAAATAAAAAAAATTAAATACATAACAAACCCTAACAACTAACACCAGCAACCCACGCGCGAGAGACACAGAAAGAGAGAGAGAGAGAGAGAGAGGTTGGAAGCGAAAGCGGAGATGGAGCTTGACAGTGGCAGCGACGGTGTTGATCCAGCAAGGAAGTAGCAGCGAGGACAGAGCTTGACGACATAGAGGCGATGAGGAGGTCGCGATGGAGCTGGAGGCAGTGAGGAGGTATCGACGGCGTTGAGGCAGCGACAGCCTTGGGCTGAGAGGGCGAGACGACTGAGAGGAGTAAGAGAGGCTTCGGAATCGACAAAGGGTAAGATTTAAACCCAAAAATTAGGCATCCCAGGTGGCGCGCCCAGGCAGCTAGGCACCGCCTGGGCCGCCTATGTGCTGTCGTCGCCTGATTAATCGAGCCAGCGTCTAGAGGGGCCGACCAGGGGCCGCCTAGCGCCTCACCAGCGCCTAGGCGACCGCCTAGGCCAATTTTTAGAACATTGCTTATGACATTAATTGCATTTAGTGTAGTTACCTCGTTGTGAGTTACCGCCTTGATTGTTCCCTTGCTCTCCTTTACCAAAAGTTCGTGACACCAAGACAGAGGTATCAACTTGAGAACCATTGATGACTAAAGACGAGGAAGAAACCCAAAGAAGTTTAGCAAGGGCATTTTCTAGTGTTAGAACAGTGAGACTGTATAATATTTGATCTCGAACTGGAGTAATGTCAAATCGAATGGCAGTCAATCTCAGAACCATAAAGAACTTATCTCGTTGCTACAACTATTCTTCTACAGTATTACCAATTGATAACAAAGAGTTGAACTCTTCCTTCAAAGATTGTAGGCGGCTAAGAAATTTAGACATATCTATATCCTGTTGCTTGAAATGAACATGTCGTGTACCTAGGGTTTACCTAGGGATTGGATTGGAAATTAGAAGAATAAGGGGGAAAATTAGAAGAAGAATAGGGAGAATCAAAAGAACAAAACATGAGGGAGAGAAAGATCGAGAGAGAGAAATTAGAGGAGGAAATTTAGAAATGTTTCAAATGTGTTCATTCATGCCTTTGAATTATGTTGGATAAGTCTTATATACTGATCCAGATAGTAGTGATTTGGCACCAATAGGGCTGCCAAATATTCAAACCAATTATAATTGAAGGCGCTACCTTCTAGGTACAACTACAACTACTTCTAAGTACAACTGGTTCAATCCAAACTGAAGAAACTTGAACCTCTTGTTCCTCCTTTTTTCTTACTTCAATCCGAGAGAATAGATTACAATATATACATAAACTTCGGCTAAGATTTCCTAAAAAATCTCCTAGTCTTTAGCTTCTAGATATTAGGATGAGGACTCCTAATTTTTAGGACTAGATTATACACTAGATTAATTCATAAGATAAATAAGATACATGAACAGATAAATAAGATAACTCTAAAGATGATAAGCTCTTCTTCCAGATAAGATGATAAGCCTAAGCAGCCCATTCTTCATTCACGGCACTAGCAGTTAGAAAGCATGTAGGACATTATGATGCATAGTTGGAATTCTACACTCTCTCTCAAGCTGGGCTGTGTATATCAAGCATACCCAGCTTGGACTTCAGTTTCTCAAAGGTCTGTCTCGGTAGTGCCTTTGTTAGAATATCTGCAGTTTGAGACACAGTTGGAATATAAGTCAAGTTCACTATATCTGCTCCCACCTTTTCTTTAATGAAGTGTCGATCCAATTCTATGTGCTTGGTTCGATCATGATGGATTGGATTTTTTGCAATACTTATTGTGGCCTTGTTATCACATAATAATCTCATAGACATACTGAGTTGCATGTTTAGCTCCCTTAGCAGCCTCATAAGCCATATTCCTTCACATATTCCATGAGACATGGCCCGATATTTTGCTTCAGCACTACTTTTTGCAACCACTGACTGTTTTTTGCTCCTCCATGTAACAAGGTTTCCCCAAACATAGGAACAATAGCCTGTTGTAGATCGACGGTCACTTATGTCTGCATTAGTGAACACATCTATTCC
Organism: Diospyros kaki; assembly: GCA_036245055.1. Classification (NCBI taxonomy): domain Eukaryota; kingdom Viridiplantae; phylum Streptophyta; class Magnoliopsida; order Ericales; family Ebenaceae; genus Diospyros; species Diospyros kaki. Next base: position 41,471,059 of record BSEG01000009.1, read on the forward strand.
TCTATTTTCTGTTTTCTTGAAGTATAGTCCCTCACCTGGATTTCTTTTTAGATACTGAAGAATTCGATGAACAACCTTAAGATGCACTTTTGTTGGATTATTCATGCTTCGACTTACCATGCCCACTGCAAATCCGATGTCAGGTCGGGTATGGGAGAGGTAGATGAGTTTTCCCACAAGCCGTTGGTATCTCTCTTTGTCTGTTAAGCTATCTCCTTGAATTTCATCAAAATTGTAGGCTGCATCCATTGGAGTTTCAACTGATTTGCACCCAATCATACCTGTCTCCTTTAATAAGTCTAATACGTATTTTCTTTGGGTCACATAAATTCCCCTTTTTGATCGAACTATTTCCATCCCAAGAAAGTACTTTAGGAATCCCAAGTCTTTTACTTCAAATTCCTTTGCTAACAGTCTCTTTGCATTACTAATTTCTTCATTGCAATCTCTTGTGATAATTATTTTATCCACATATTCAATAATAATAGCTCTTTTCCCTTCTTTTGAAAATTTCACAAATAATGTATGATTAGATTGGCATTGGAGGAATTCATACCTTTTTAGAACTCTAGTGAGTCGGTCAAACCATGCTCTTGGAGATTGCTTAAGCCCGTATAATGATTTTCTAAGTTTGCATACTTTCCCATCCTTACCTTGGTTATCAAATCCTGAAGGTATTTCCATATACACGTCCTTCCAAGTCACCATTTAAAAAGGCATTCTTGATGTCAAGTTGGTGAAGTGGCCAATCCAAGTTTGCTACTAAGGTAAGTAGGACTCTAACTGAATTTAATTTGGCCACTGGAGCAAATGTCTCCTCGTAGTCTATTCCATAAGATTGGGTGAATCCTTTGGCAACTAGTTGGGCCTTGAATCGGTTTAAACTTCCATCAGCATTATATTTAACTGTAAAATCCACTTGCAACCACCTGGTTGTTTACCTTTGGGAAGATCAGTTATCACCTAGGTGCCATTCTTTTCAAGCGCTGTAATTTCATCCATTACTACCATCTTCGACTTAGGTTCCCTGAGAGCTTCATAAATATCCTTTGGAATCTCCAATTGGGTAGAAAATGCACGAAAACTGGGCGATAATTTGTCATATGAGACAAATTTCGCTATTAGATGTTGGGTACAGGATCTGACTCCTTTCCGCAGGGCTATGGGCATGTTTAAATCATATGAGATCTCCTGTTCTTGGGTTTCAATGTTAGCTTCAGGAGTAGGAACAGAAAGTATATTACCTGTATCATCTTCAGGAGGTTCAGAATTTGGAGTTGATTCTTAGTCAATGGTGGGAATGTTGTAGTTCTCTACTTTCCCATGAGTTTTCTGACGCCTTGAATACACAATCAGCTCCTTAGGATCATTGGAAGGCTGAAGCAGAGGATTTATAGAGGTAGGTTGAAGATCCAAAAACTGATATTCCTCATGAGGGTGATGCTCCCCCTGAATATCAGTTCTGGTGTAAAAAGGCTGATTTTCGAAGAAGGTAATATCCATAGTGTTGTAAAATTTTCTAGTGGCTGGAGAATTGCATTTGTAACCCCTTTGATGAGATGACTAGCCAAGAAAGACACACTTAATAGATTTTGGATCGAGTTTGCTGCATTGTGGCTGAGTATTATGAATAAATGCAGTGCACCCCAATACTTTCAAGGGAATGGATGAGAGTAATTTGGTGTAAGGGTAGGTTTTAAGAAGAGTTTGAGATGGGGTTTTGAAGTTCAACACACAGGAAGGCATTCGGTTTATAAGGTAGGTGGTAGTGAGGACTACTTCACCCCAAAGATGTTTAGGGATGTTAACATAAGAGATCTGGTGACTTCCAAAAGGTGTCTATTTTTCCTTTCGGCAACTCCATTTTGTTGTGGAGTGTCAACACACGAAGTTTGGTGAATAATACCATGCTTGGATAGGTAGGCATTAATATTGGAATGGAAATACTCTCTCGCCCATTGTCAGTTTTGAACACTTGAATCTTGGTTTGAAACTGATTCATGATCATGCTATGGAAGTGTTCAAAAATATTTCCAAGCTCTGATTTCTCTTTCATTAGGAACACCCAAGTGAGTCTAGTGTGGTCATCGATGAATGTGACAAACCACTTAGCACCGGTGATATTGTGGACCCTAGATGGGCCCCAAATATCACTATGCATCATAGAAAAAGGATGTGAGGATTTGTAAGAACTAGTAGGATATGTAGCACGAGTATGCTTAGAAAGTTGACAAATCTCACATTGATAAAGAACAACCTTCTTATTGAATAATGAGGGAAATAATTTCTTGAGATACATGAAATTTGGATGTCCTAATCGATAATGCCACAACATGGCTGGACTAAGGGTATTTAAGCTAGAGTTTAGTGCACTACATGGTTTTGGACTTGATTGTGATAGTTGAACATCTTCAACTCGAAGTAAGTAGAGTCCTGAACACATCTTAGCACTGCCAATCCTCTTCTCCAAGTCCGATTCTTGAAATTCACACAAGTTGGAAGAGAATTTAGTGATATAGTTTCTCTCTTTTGTCAGCTTACTCATTGAAAGTAAGTTACAATTGAGATTAGGGACATAAAGAACTGATTCAAGGTTGATGCTCCCTGAAATCATAACAGATCCTATGCCTTTTACTTGGGATAATGTTCCATCTGCTATGCGGACAGTATACTTACTATCAGGACAAGAAGTATACTTGTTAAATAAAGATATATCTCTTGTCATATGATCTGTTGCACCTGAGTCAACTATCCAAGCCTTTGGATTTTCTTGTTGGACACTTAGGGCATGAAGGAAGTTACCTTTTGAGGCTAGCATACTAGATCTAGTAGTATTATTTTGAAGAGTCTGTTGCAGTAGCTTTTGAAGGGTTTCAAGTTGTTCTTTACTGAAGGGATTGGCCTTAGCGTTGATTTGTGATTCAACAGTATTTCCACGTCCTTCTTTCTCTCGGGCTGGTTTCCAGTTTGTTGGTTTGCCATGAAGCTTCCAGCATATATCCTTAGTATGCCCAACTTTCTTACAGTGTTCGCACACTAGTCTGTTCTTCTGCTGTTTGTCTCGATTGGAGGAATTTCCTTAGACTACCATGGCAGAGTTTTTAGCTGGGAGAAAAGGGTGATGTGATCCCAGCATTAGTTTCTTCCGGCTTTCCTCCCTACGGACTTCTGAGAAGACTTTCCTAACACTAGGAAATGGCTTAATACTTAGTATTCTTCCCCTCATATCATCCAGATCTTTGTTGAGTCCAAGGAGGAATTGGTAGACTCGATCTTTTTCAACAATCTTCTTGTATTGTTGAGAATCTTCTGAGCACTTCTATGATTTTTCTTCAAGAATATCCAGCTGCTGCCATTGGCGAGTTAAAGCATTGAAATAGTCTGTTACAGACATATCTCTTTGCCTTAATTCATGAAGCACACTCTTTATTCCGAACACCTCCGATGTATTATCAACATTGGAGTAAGTCTCCTTAATCGCATCCCATATCTCTTTTGCGATTTTAAAATACAGGAAGTTCCCTCCTGTTGCATTCGTCATGGAGTTTATTAACCATGACATGACCATGCTGTTTTCTACCTTGCAAATCTTGTAGGTAGGATTGGTTTCTTGAGGTTGCACTGCAGTTCTGGTGAGATAATCTTCCCTGCCTCTTCCACAGACGAACAATATGACTGATTGTGACCATTGGATGAAGTTCTGGCCATTCAATTTGTGTCCAGTAATCTGAAGAATAGGACCTTCAGGGATGTTGGACATTGGAACAGCCATTCCTTCGGATCCGGACGATACTTCAGATGCTGAAATCTCGTCTGTGTTGGCCATGATGGCTTATCAGAAACAAGCCCGCAATGGATCAGATTTACTGCTCTGATACCATGAAGAAACTGGAACCTCTTGTTCCTCGTTTTTTCTTACTTCAATCCGAGAGAATAGATTACAATATATACATAAACTTCGGCTAAGATTTCCTAAAAATTCTCCTAGTCTTTAGCTTCTAGATATTAGGATGAGGACTCCTAATTTTTAGGACTAGATTATACACTAGATTAATTCATAAGATAAACAAGATACATGAATAGATAAATAAGATAACTCTAAAGATGATAAGCTCTTCTTCCAGATAAGATGATAAGCCTAAGCAGCCCATTCTTCATTCACGGCATTAGCAATTAGAAAGCATGTAGGACATTATGATGCATAGCTGGAATTCTACACAAACTAATAGCAAATACAAACCAATGAATTCATCTATTATCTATTATCTATTACTAATATACCCCTAGGTCCTGACATTCCCCCCGCCTTAAAACATTTCTTGTCCCTAAGAAATGCCACCCTTCTACTGCTGCCAATATGTTTTTTCCTTCTCTTCCACAGCTTGGATGATGCAATCTTGAAAAACTTCTGTAAGCCTAACACATTGTCCATGGCTCTCTTGGACTCATCGGCTGAAACAAAACCCGAAGCAACCACTCGCTGATTGTCGTAGTGAGCAATTGAAACGTGCTGACTGCTATTCTTACCAATTTTTCCCATCACCTCTCCTTTGATGTTGGTTGTTTGGGGTCCAGAGAAATGGCTAACTATGCCTGTGACTTCCTTTAATAATTCATCACCATCTAATATAAGTAGGGACGACAGACACACGCCCATAGCTGCAGTTAATGTATCCCAGATAAGCCCACTGCCATTCTCATTTGTAAAAATATCTGCAATCACCTTTATATGTAGCAATATAGGAATGTCAGATCTAGGAGTTGTAGTACAAATTCCAGTCCTCAATCGGTGATAGAAATCCTAAGCGGCTGACTGTAGCAAGAATGAATAGAGCAGCAGAAGCTTTGTTCTCCACTGCAAAACTCTTGGCTTCCTTAGCCCTTTCCCTTAATTGAAATCTTGTTAGGGATTTATTTGCTGAAGCTGTGCTCTCTTGTATTTCCAAAACAGTATTTTGCTTTATCGGTACGAAACACTGTAACCCTTCTTGAGAATTGGCATTGTCCAACTTATGCAACACCTCATTTCCAACCATACAGCTTGAATCAATTCTTTTCGGTAGTTGTCCTTCAATTACAAGTTGTCCCCTTACTTCCTTATCAAATCCACACACCTTCACAACATTAGAAGATATCTCAGCTGAGGACATACCTCTAAACATACCATTTCCAGCAATAGTAAGGCACTCAAATTTCCTTGCCCTTCTTGTCCAGACATACTGATTGCATAGGAAGTGATGAGAAAGTCCCACAGGTTCCTTAATGGTTGAAACCAGGCATCCATCACTACTTTCATTCCAAACATGATTTATAATCAGATTACCCAATGAAACAATATCCCTGACCAAAATATCAACTACATGGAAGCCATCTTCACAATAGTTCCCCTCCCCAATTTGATTAATAGCTTATTTTTCAACCGAATCATTAGCCTCTTACCCTTGTAAAATGTGGTCTACATCGATCTTCTTATCCATCCTCCTTTCATCTCTAGAATCTTGAGTTACCATTGACAGGTTCACGTCAGTTGGTTCCTCAAATCCTTGTAAATTAGGATCTTGCTGAAGGACACCAACACCAACTTCCTTAATATCGACTAATTTTTTAGTCGAAATCTCTTGATTCCATGCAAACAATTCAGCCACATCTATTTTGTTTTGTTTGTCAGAATATTCCTCTTCATGGACTTCATTTTCAAAGGGATCAGATGGTCGCTTTGGATCTGTTGTCCTAACCACCTAATCGTCATAGTTTCCCTTTAGAGAATGCTTTGCACTGCCAAAATTATTCTTGATATTGCAATCATCCTTCTTGTCATTGCTGCCTAAATCAGAATACTTATTCTTCTACCCAAAATCTAAAGTAGGCAGTGAATCGGCCTTCCACAATTTTGACTTCGCCTTAGGCGGCTTCATTTCCAAGAACTTATGAGGAGAATAAGGATTATTCGTAGCATCTGGTAGCTTCTCTATATAACTGGATCAAAATCTTATCTGAAAAGCAAACAAGTATGTAATCTAACCTGATTTTTTCTAGCGAACATTATCATGTATTGGTCCCTCATTCAATTTTTGAATTCATCAATAATTTCACGCATGTGATTGATCTCCTCTCGTAGCAAACCGGCAAACACTGTCTAGTTTCCGATCCATTGTCGATTCTATAGATCCAACATGGATCTGCCTCTCCGTCATCATCACTGTTACTTGCTGCAATTGATATCCTCTCGGTTTCACCCTGATGTCACCTGCCATCAGAATTCAAATCACTGATGGGACCACTGGCTGAGGAATAGCTCTGGATGATTCCATTGATCGTATAGCTACTATTAACTGCCGAAATTGAGAAATGATCATTGTCGATGCCTATACTCACTTCCCTGTCAAGCCTGATTTAGGCACAGAATAATTCGCACGTTACAACGTCTTGATTGTCCTTCAAGAGTTGCCTAGGACTACCAATTCTCCTGACTCGCATGCTGCAATAATTCCCTATACTTGTTGGAATCTTCGTCAGACTCGCCTGGCTTGCTCACCTTCAAAGTTGACTAGAATTTTTGGCCAACTTCTTTGTTACCGTCACTGCAGGTCGTCCTATGGAATTGCTTCATCGTTCAATCAAAAATCTCTGTTGGAAATTAACAATAGAGAAGTATCCTTCCCCCGCCGGAGTTCTGCCAGATCGCCGAAATTCACCAATGGAATCGCCTGGGCTGCTCGCCTCCTTTGATCAATTGTGATGCAACCAACGTAATTCTCTGGGATTGAGAATCGATGGTTGTAGTAATCTATGAATTGGCTACCAAATCTGTCAAAACTGCTTCGCCCTTCCACTTCGGGCAAGAATTACTGCAATTCGCAGCCAAGCGTCATCTTTTGCTTCGCCTTCCAAGTTCACCTAGCTTGTCAGAATTCACAGCCAGAATCGTTGGCCTGTTCTGCCAATCTCTACAAGTCGCCTCTATATCCGCTTCACTAATTCGCCATGTTTTCCATAGTCTTCTCTTTCTCTACATCTTTGTTGTAAACTTTTTCCATTCTATCTACTCACCTCACAGGTGTGTGTATTGTTTTCTTCTCACATGTTGGCATGTCCAAATCATTTTAATTGCATTCCGTGCATTTTATCTTTAATATGCTCCACTGCAACCTTATTATGTAAAATTTTGTTTCTAATTTTGTCTTTTCTTTTATGGCTTTGCATCTACCTTAATACCCTCATCTTAGTTATGCTTATATTTTATGCATGTTGGTACTTAATTGATAAATATTCTGAGCCATACGATAAAGAAAGTCTTATAGCTACTTGATAAAACTTCCTTTTTAACTTAAAAAGGATTTAATGATTGCATAAACTGCTAGGTTCACATCTTCACTTTGATGATCTTGTCTTGATTCTATGAATAAAATCCTCAATAATGTCTCCTCTTTTTGAACAATTGAATGAAAAGATAACTGATATTTTTAGGAATTTTTATTGAACTTACATTCCACTGGTGAAAATTGTGTTGACATACTCCTTGGATTGTGCTCTGTATATAGTGGAACTTTGCTTATCAGAAATAATTGTTTGAGCTTATGCAGAAAGTTTGGAGGAGCTACAATGTGACGAAGATAGCAGCTTTCCAGCTCCAAGAGGAGTGGAAAGTGATGGTGGAAAACAATGCTCTTTCCATAACCAGATCATGGGTTTCAAGCAGTTTATTGAGGCCTTTTCTTTTCTTTGTTACTTGTTTATCAACTCGTTGTCAGAAAATAAGATCCCAAGATATACATTGTATGCAGACTTGCTTCCGGATTTTACTGGAAAGCTTGAACTCAACTGGTATGCCATTATTATACCTGTCAAGTTTTGAGTTTATAATGCTGTTTGAGGTTATTTTCTTCTATGTACCAGTGTTCAGTTTTTAAGGTGAGCCTTGGCAAGATGGTAAGGTTGGTTATTGTGACCTGGAGGTCACAGGTTCAAGTCAGGAAACAATCTCTTTTCTAAGCAAGGGTAATGCTGTGTAAACTTGACCTTCACTGGAGCCTGCAATGCAGGAGCCTCAGGAGCCTCCTGCACTGGGTTCACCTTTTGGTCGTTATATAGGCACTAGGCATTTTGCTCTGGATTCTATATGTAATCATGCTGACATGGAATTCTACTTGGGTGTTTATTATTTCTCTCATTTTAAAAATTTCATATTTTTATGCCTGATTTTCTTTCTCAATAGCTGATTTCTTTTTTAATCTTTTTCTCTTGGGACCTCATCTCATTAAACATTATTGTTTTCTTATGTATTTTCAGAAATTTTCTGCTTAAAATCTCTCTCTCTCTCTCTCTCTCTCTCTTCCCTCCCCACCCAATAATAATATCAATTACGAGTTGATGTTTCATTTATTTCAAATAGTGTTTTTCAAAATTATGGAATTTAAGGCTTGTGATGATGATGAGTGTTGAGTTCTTCATCCAACCCCCTAGTTTTTCTACCCACTCTTTTCTTAAGTTTTATCTAAATTTCATTGACATGCTCCGTATAGCATTGTTATTGTTCTATAAAGCATTATGGTTCCATAAAGTATGGCAGAGGTGGGCATAAAAGGCATGGCACACATCTCCCCCCCCCCCCCCCCCCACACACACACACACCTAGTAATAATATCAAGAACCATGCTAGATGTACAACTATTTTGTACATCTTGGGCTACACAAGAGGTATAATGACCAAAATACCTTGCGCCTCACATGCGCTTCACGCGCCTCTATGCGCCTCATGAGGGTTTTTTTTGTGATTGGTACACCTTTATGTAGCCCATGGTGTACACAAAGGTGTACCAATAGCATTTTCCTAATATCAATTACAAGTTGATGTTTCATTTATTTCAAATAGTGTTTTTTAAAATTGTGGAATTTAAGGCTTGTGATGATGATGAGTGTTGATTTTAATTTTTCGTCTCACCCTCTAGTTTTTCTACCCACTCTTTTCTTGAGTTTTATCTAAAATTGACATGTTCAGTATAGCATTGTTGTTGTTCTATAAAGCATTGTGGTTCCATACAGTATGGGCTGAGGTGGGGCCTTAAAGCCATTGCATATGGCATGCATTGCTAGGCATGCATACCTAAGCCATCGCATTAGGTTGTTGCCTGCACCGACAACTTTATTAATTTTTTACTAATATTTAATTTTGACATAGTGGGATAAATGGTTGATAGTTATTGTTGTATATAATTTATTCAATTTCTATAATTATATATTTTAATTTTTATAAATATATATTTAATGTTGTTGACATCAATAACCATAAATATTATAATGTAAATAATCAAATTATCAATTTATGCATAAATATCTCTGCATAGTGGGATTAAAGTTTGATATGTGGTTGTTGTAGATTGTACTAAATCTGATTGTTAGCGATTATATGATATCTAATCCTTGTTTAGAACAAAATAAGGAATTTCTTAATTGGTTGATATGAGTATAAATATTGCCAAATGTCTTTGCAAAATAAATTATTTTGTAAACAGAATAGTTTATTAATTGTTGATTTATTAGAGGTTTTTACAAAATACATTATTTTACAAAAATAAAATAGTTGTGGGGGCAAGGCATCAGCCTGCTAGGGCCCTGGTAGGCTAGCCCACGAAAGGGTGGTAGGCCAGCACGGGATGGCATGTCCCACTTACACCTCTAGGGAAAGCAATGCAAGGTTCTTTTCAATTAGAAGGAAGCTTCCTCCACATTTTCCGTGTTGACTGTGTCTTGAAAAGGACTGTAAGTGTAGAAAAATGTTTTGTATGGTCTGGGAAGAATATATTTTGTTCCTTCAGAAAGAAGAGATTTTTTATACATTTAATGGTATTTTTTATGGCAAGAGTAGTGGTATTTTTTCAATAGCTTTGTATATATAAATACTATCGAAAGGAATAGCAATTTGTATTGCATTAGTGACACTTTTTCAATAGTTCCAGTGTTTTTATTTATTATGTTCATGAACGCTCCTAATATTTTTAAAATATTATTTTTTTGGTTGTATCCTTGTTGTGTCCGTATCCTTATTTTTTTGCTAAGGCGTATCCCTATTATTATTATTTTCAAATCAACATATCCCCTCTTCTTTTCCATATCCATAATTGGTGCTTCTATTACTGGATCAGGGAAAGGTTGGATATGTGCAACCTGATCTTTGCTTTTGGAGAGTTTGTTTCCACTTTGGAGGTTGCAATGGGGTGACCTTTGTTTTTGTTCCAAGGTCAATACTTCTCATGTTCTATTTGTTGATCCAAAGAATTCTTAGAGGCTATGGGGTTTTCTTATGGAGTAGTGTATGTAATGCAGGACCTGAAAGAAAGAATACAAGATTAAACTCAAAAGCTCAATCAATATCAATATTCAATGACAATAATCAAAGCCACCTTTATTTACAACCTAAAGGACTATTTATAGGCAACTAATAGTACCCTAACTAGGATTCCATAATCTCGCTCAATTAGGATTCTAAGGGAACCTACTAACTAAAGGAAACAAAAGAAATCAAAACAAATTAGGAAACAAACTAAAATAGGAAATAAATAAAGAAAATAAAATAAACAATATTAATTCCTAAAGTATACTCTTCTGTCCTACATCAGTATGTCCCTTGATTCTTAACGTACATTTTACAGGACTTCTTTGTTTGCATAGCTTGGACTGACATTATCTACTCTTTTACACTTATTTCAATGCCTCTACTTGTGTCTTCCATTTTCCTAACTTCCTAGTTCCACTTCCATATTTTTGATTCCCAACTTGTTATTGTAATGGGTGTGTTAGAAACTGATGAAGGGAAGGAAAGAAAAAATTAACAATGATACTTTTTATCCTCTAGTTGAAGTGGTTATTGGTATGAGAGGGGCGCTATAGCATAGCACCATGAAATAAAGGGTCTTCTGAGTATGATCAATGGAAGCTCATTTTTATCATATATAAGAGGAAAAATTTTGTTTTGTTGAATGATCAATGTATAGCCTAAAAGTAAGGAAGTTAAGACTCTTCTCCAGCCATTAATTGAAGGTGAATTATGGTCTTCAGATGGGAATATTGCAAGTGGAGGAGGGAAAAACATTTTTAATAATCCGATTATCACCAAGAATGTCAAGGTGACAAACTGTTGTTTGTGATAGTGATAGGATACTGATAATAGTCTAGCTTGAATTACTTGTATTACTGATAATCGAAATGAATTACAAGGTTGGAAATTAACAAAATGAAAGAAAATTGAACATTCGAGAGGTCCACGCTCTCTCTATATTCACCAAAATATTCCCTTCCTTCTACTCCATTTGCTTCTCTATTTATAGGAATTTGTTGCCTGCACATGCCTCCCCCCCCCCCCCCCCTTCACTCTTCCCATTCTACCCCTTAACTGAATTTGTTGTTTGCACATGCACCAATTGGCCTTCTCCCATTTCAGTATCCCTATTCTGCCCTTATTTATAGGAATGTTATGGGCTGCCTATCGGATGGCTGATGCATACATTATCAAACTAGATGATTGCACTTGTAGAGGTGGTTATGGAGGCAGGGGGTCCCTAGTGCATGAGGCTCCTCCTTTGTGTGAGTTGAGGGAGGATCATGTCAGTTTGTATGCAGCTTTCCCTTGCTTTTTTTGTAAGGAGGCTGTATATATATTCACTTGTACATTTAGGCTCCACCTAAATGTACATATTCATTTAGGTGGTAAATTAATGGAACTTTGGCTCCTCTAATGCAACCTAAGCAGCCGAAGCATTCCCCAGATGATGACATCAAGATATATATGATTAAGATAAATAAAAGGAAGGAAAGAAAGAAAAGAAAGCAACTATAAAAGAATAATGGAGGAAGACCAAAGGATTGTTCTAGTTAGAAAATAATGGGTCTTTGATTCTATAACACGTTTGTGGTTTAATTATAAGTTCCAAGTTGAGGCACATCAACAATAAAATTAGGCTGAAAATGAACGTTATCTTTTACCTCATACACAGACAGACACAGACATGCACACACAGCGACTAGTTGGGGTTTCTTAAGTTGAGTTGAATAAACATTTTTTCATAGTATTTGCATGAAGCACTTCCTTAAAATTGTTTTCTTTACTATCTAATATGTAATTTGTCCAGATGACTAAACTACTGATACTGATCTTTAGCTGTCCCTGGTTTGTAGATCCTCAGAAGAACTTTTGCTCTCTGGCAATAGGTAAACTGGAAGAGAGAAGGGTGTGGAGTTATCAAGCACGGAGGCTCATTTCTCTATGCTTGTTTATTCTTGGACAGTGTGATAATTCTCACCCAGCCAATCACGATATTGCTGCCCTTACCTCTCTGGCAATGCGTTTTGCTGTTGTATTGACTGATTTGAAGGGTTGGGGAAAAGGCACTAGTGATAATAATGTTCACGATGCGGAGATAGCAGTGAAGGATTTGGTTCAGTTTATGGGAAGCAAGAACAGTGGACTGTACCATAATGTTAGAAGATATATTGAAAAATTGGATGCTTCTTTTTCTTTGCAAATGAAACCAACAGATGCACAATTTCTGATCACTGCCAGTGCTCTAACTTTAGCTTTACGACCAATTCATGCTGCAAATCTAAATGAACTCAGTCAATTAGAGGGGCATTATGCCACTGAGCAGTATTGTGTGTTTCTTCTTACAATCCCTTGGCTTGCTCAACGTCTACCAGTGGCACTCTTACCTGCTCTGCAGCACAAGGCTGTTCTATCACCTTGCTTCAGGACATTGCTGGTAAGGTTCATTAAGTGGGAGCTGGAAGCTGAATTTCATTGTAATTCTTGGATGTGCTAACAAAACTTTGACTTCTAGGCGGCTAAGTATGTGAATTCATACATAGAAAATAACCATCTGGAGAAACTGACACATTTCTAATGTTTAGAAGTGAACCAGTAATCTATGATAAAAGGTATCCATAAACACAAATTTTGCAATGCTATTACTTTTGATTAGGTTGAAATAGAGAATAGAGACTATTGATATTCAGATAGAGAACCTGGGTAGATATTACATTTTTTGTTGCTTTCCCATCATTAGGATAGTGTGTGGCCATTGATGAGATTTTATGAACTGTGACCAACTGAGAAGTATCATTTTAGGTAGCCCCTTTTTTTTAAATTATAAAACTCTGCAAGTTGCATATGTTTCCTTTTTCATTATATTAAATATTGCGTTAAATAATCTCTTCTTTGAGATTTTTAGATGCCTCTGAAAAACAAAATTTAATTGTATGTTTCATGAAGGTGTTGTTATCTTTTGAATTTCTTTTAATTGAAATTTTGAAAATCTCCTCAAGTTAAGTCTTATGCATTATTGGAAAATAAGTTCTTTAGGTATCACCAAAGTCATCTTTTTTCGTTATATTATAGAAAAAAGGAGATGTTCAAAAATTGTGAAAATTACAGAAGAATTAAGTTAATGAGCCATATCATGAAACTCTGGGAGAGAGTAATAAAGCAGAGGCTCAGAAAAGAAACAGATGTCTTGAAAAATCAGTTTGGTTTCATCCCTGATAGGTCAACAATGGAAGCTATATACCTATTGAGGCGCCTAATGGAAAGGTATCGAGATTATCAGAAGGACCTGTATATGGTGTTTATAGATCTAGAAAAGACCTATGATAGGGTCTCTAGATAAGTATTATGCAGGATTTTAAAGAAAGGAGTCCAAATAGTCTATATACAAGCTCTTAATGACATGTATCACGATGCAGAGACAAGAGTCAGAACATGCGGAGGGGATACTAAATCGTTTAAAATTACAATGGGACTGCATCAAGGTTCTGCACTAAGTCCATACTTATTTACTTTAGTAATGGATGAACTCACTAAACACATTCAGACAGAGGTGCCATGGTATATATTATTTGTAGATGACATAGTGTTGGTGGATGAAACAAAAGAGGGAGTGAACACTAAGCTTGAGGTATGGAGAAACAATATGGAATTTAAGGGATTTAAATTAAGTAGAAGGAAAACAAAATATAAGGAATGTAAACTTAGTAAGAATGCAAGAGTGGAGGATGTTATAATAAAATTGGAAGACCAAATCTTACAAAGAAAAGACCATTTTCGATATTTGGAATCAGTGATTCAAAAAGATGAGAAATTTACGAGGATGTCACGCATAGAATTAAGATAGGTTGGATAAAATGGAGAAATGCATCGGGGGTGTTATGTGATGGTAAAATCCCATTAAAACTAAAAGAAAAAATTCTATAGGACAGTTATAAGACCAGTCTTGTTGTATGGCTCAGAATGTTGGGTAGTCAAATACCAGTATGAGCAAAAGAGGAGCATAGCAGAGATGAGGATGCTAAGATGGATGTGCGGCCATACAAGAAAAGATAAAATTAGAAATGAGATTATTCGTAATAAGATAGGAGCAGTGCCAATCAAGGAGAAGATGAGAGAGACTAGACTAAGATAGTTTGGTCATGTAAGAAGGAGATCAAGAGACGCTCCTGTGAAGAGAGTTGATGAAATGTAACAATTAGTCAAAAAAAGAGGTAGACGCAGACCCAAGAAGACTTTGGGAGAGACATTAAAGTTTGATATGAAGTGTACGGTCTTAAATGAAGATATGACAAAAGACAGAAATACATAGAAGTCTAGAATTCATGTAGCCAACTCCACATAGTGGGATAAAAGCTGGATATATTGTTGTTGCGTTGTTATAGAAACCTTAGAAATCTGTTAACTTAGGCCAAACTTATCAATATGTTTATTGATCCTGTAGATGGTTCACGTATTAAATACTTTTAGAATTGGTTTTTGATGGTCAATGAAACAAGAGGTTCTGAAAGTACTCACACTTCCATCTTTCCTTTGGAAAAGGATTACAACATATAGGGATATACATTCCTAAATTAGATACCATAATTCTAGGACCATAAAATCAGTAAACTACCAAATATGACAAATAGGAAAGTTGAACCTATTCTAACCCCAATAACACTAGGTTTTATTCTATTTTTCCAACAGTCAATTTATCAGAGAACAGAAATTGATATGTTATACAATTCAAGTTGATCTATTCTTTCTTTTTTTTTTTTTTTTTTTGCTAAGTAGACTTCTCTACTTGATCTATGCCATTACATATGAATTAGTTCAAAATTTTGTACTTCCCTTCCAAACAATTAATCTGAAGCTATGTTTCTTAAAAGGTCTGGGTGAGTCACTTGGAAGTCTGGGCTGGTCCTTTCTTTCAAGTGGCAATCAACTAAGGACATTGTTAACAAAAACAATTTGTTGTATGTTGCTTGCTTGGTTGTATCTGTTTTGCTCATCAATTGCATTTGTGATAATTCCATCATCATGTTTCAAGGTATTATACCTGTTGTCTTCTTTTATTGATGATCTCCAGTAGTAATCTCTTTTTTACTTAGTTAGCTTGTAGTAATAATTGAAACATGTGGGAGCTGATCAAAGTGTGGCAGGTGATGGCAGATTTTGAAAGACAAAATTCTGAAGGAGATTTTAGAGGTTGATAAGGGGAAAGTTGTTTCTTATTCCAAGACGATGCCTCAAGTTGCTTGGCTTCTAGCTAATGTTTTATCCCTTGCAACAGTGAGTGATTGCAGTTCCTGGATTCCTAGAAAGTTCACTGAAGGCCTAGACTACATTTCCTATGTTCATGTTACTATCATTCTTTCAGAGAACTTGCTAACTTGGTTTGAGAATGCCGGATGGATAAAAAATGAGAACCAAGAATTCCAAACTAATTTTGAAACTTCTGCAGAATCTGATACTCTTCTCTGTGGGACTCAGACAAATTGTGGATTCTTGAAAATGTCATACATTGACTCTTTTAGGCCTGTTTATCAGCAATGGCATCTCATGAAACTGTCAGCCTTGGAGAAAGATGCTTTTGATTATGACATTGATAATCAGATGCCAAAAAATATGGAATCTTTTGGGAAGTGTGATCTGCTTGATGTTGCATATTATTATTCTTATATGCTAAGAATATTTTTGGCTCTGAATCCTGTGGTTGGGTCATTGCCTGTTCTCAATATGCTCGCTTTTACTCCAGGATTTCTTGTCAATCTATTGAGAGCACTGGAAAGATCCATGTTTCCTGGAAAAAGTGATGTTGCCAAAGATAATTTTCTCTCTGGAAATAGAACTTCCAGAAACAAGGATGATGGGGTAAGTGAGAGAAAGCAAAAACGGGTTACTAAGGAGGGTGCCAATAAATTGGCTGCCATGTTATATAAAATCACTGGTAAAGGAAATGTTGGTTATACAGGTGCAGTAGATCAACCTACACCTAATTGGGTTGAAGAAGATTCTTCTGATGTATGGGATATAGAGCCTTTGAGGCATGGTCCAGAAGGTGTATCGAAAGATACTTCTTGTCTACTTCATCTATTCTGCGCTTCTTATTCACACCTGCTGTTAGTTCTTGATGACATAGAGTTCTATGAGAAACAGGTAAACAGATTGCATGACTCTCTCTCTCTCTCTCTATATATATATATATATCATACAGTTCATTTTTTTTTGCTTTTCCCTTTGCCATTCCAATTCTAAATTTTATTTACTTTAGCATTTAATTAAATGAACTAGGTTCCTTTCACTTTGGAGGAGCAATGTAGAATTGCATCAATGCTTAATACATTAGTGTATAATGCCCTGTCTCATAGTATCCGCCAGCAGAGTAGACCTCTTATGGATGCTGCAATTCGATGTCTGCATCTGTTGTATGAAAGGGATTGTAGGCATCAGTTTTGTCCCCCAGCTTTGTGGCTTTCACCTGCTAGAGAGAATCGGCCCCCGATTGCTGTAGCTGCTAGAACTCATGAAGTTTTATCTGCTACTCCAAGATTGGATGAAGCTTTGACCTTTTCAAGCATGGGTTCTGTCATCACCACTACCCCACACGTCTTTCCATTTGAAGAAAGGTAAATAAAGCTTAATAAACTCATAAATTTCTCTTTTGATTTTATGATTTGCTGATTGTTTGTAATGTGCAATTGTGATGTGTTTTAGTTCAACTTCTCATCCTTTCCATTTTGAACCTATTTTAACTAGAATATGATAGGACCCTTGTTAGTCACATGAACCAGCAAAGGAATAGGAGGGAAGAAGCAAGGGGCAGAATAGGATATTGGGAGAGGGGGAAAGTGACAAAAACAGTTGAAGGGCAAAAAGGGGAGGAGCAGCCAAGGGAGCACGTCTGATAGCTGAGGCCGTCGGAGGGGAGTGTTGCTGATAACAAACTATAAATAAGAGAGGCTAGGAGAATATGAGAGAGGATGATTTTGGTATTGAGTTCTTAGGAGAGTTAAGGGCCTCTCGAATGCCCTATTGTTCTTATTCTTGTTGCTGCAAATCATTGGAAACCATTGATATTTGATTGCTGTGAATTTGCTATCTGGTATCCTATCATTTGGTATCAGAGCCTCTCCGATCCTAATGGAGGACCTGACCGATCGAGTGGGTGACTTGGAGATGACGATGGAAGGCATGCAACGGAGTGTTCAAGCGGTGGGGAAGAAGGTAGCGAGCTTGCTGGAACAGTTTGCTTGGATGAGAACGAGGTGGGAAGAGCAGGATCGAGAGAGGAAGAATGAGGAGAGACGGCAGGAGCAAGAGAGAGAGAGGAAGGGGAAGCGAGATGAGGAAGACCAACCTGCGGGTTCGCCCGTGTCAAGAGAGGGAAGGCCGGTAGCTGGAGGGAGAAGTGGCGAAGGGGGCAGCTGGGTCGATGGTGTCAGAAGGCAGCAGTGCTGTGGGAGACGCCTGGAAATACCCATCTTCGAGGGAGATGATCCAAATGGCTGGGTCTTTAGGGCTGAGCGCTACTTCCTGGTGAACCAGTTGTCCGATGCGGAGAAGTTGGAGTCGGCGGCCTCATGCTTTGAAGGAGCGGCTCTGTCGTGGTTATAGTGGGAGCAAAGACGACGACGGGTGAGGAGCTGGACAGAGCTCAAGGCGATGTTGAGGGACAGGTTTAGGACCGCGCAGGAAGGCACGGTGGAAGAGAGGTTCCTTGCGCTTTGTCAGTGGGGGTCCGTCAAGGGCCACTTTATCAGTGGATTAAAGCTGGTCAATCGAGCCGAGATGAGGGTGACGAGGCCGATCGGGCTGGAGCAGATGATCGAGGATAAGGTGGAGGGGATGCAGAAGGGAGTCGACGCCAGAAGAGGGGAGGTACAATCGATGGAAAAGAAGGTAGCAGTCAGGCCGGTCCAGTTTGCATACTTGAGGATGAAGTGGGAGGATCCAGAACGGAAGAAGAAGAGCATAGTGAAAGAGGGAGATAGGCCTTCGGAATTTATCCAGAATTCCGAGGGATCACCTGGAATCGAAATGGGCAGGGAGTTCGAGGGTGGAATGGGAGGAAGGTGGCGGCTGGAAGTGCAGGAATACCGCCTCCTCTTTGAGATTGAGAACTGCAAAGTCATCTTCGACCGGGTCATGGGCAAGACCAAGGGCCATAGCTTCGTCCAGTTCAAGATGAGACAGGAAGCGGCCAAGGCATTGAAGCAGCCGAGGAAGAAGATCGGGAATCTGATGTCAAGGACGGCGGATCTGGGAACGTCCAAGGAGGGCATCTTACCGATGATTGGGGCGCCTTTTGCTTCTGATCTTAAAAATCTGGGCCAGCAAAAATATGAAAAAGCTGGTAATTTGGTGGAGTCTCACCTTGAGGACAAGGTGAGTTTCATGGGCGAGAGTAATGATAGGACCCTTGTTAGTCACATGAACCAGCAAAGGAATAGGAGGGAAGAAGCAAGGGGCAGAATAGGATATTGGGAGAGGGGGAAAGTGACAAAAATAGTTGAAGGGCAAAAAGGGGAGGAGCAGCCAAGGGAGCACGTTTGATAGCTGAGGCCGTTGGAGGGGAGTGTCGCTGATAACAAACTATAAATAAGAGAGGCTAGGAGAATATGAGAGAGGATGATTTTGGTATTGAGTTCTTAGGAGAGTTAAGGGCCTCTCGAATGCCCTATTGTTCTTATTCTTGTTGCTGCAAATCATTGGAAACCATTGATATTTGATTGCTGTGAATTTGCTACCTGGTATCCTATCAGAATATAAATTATGTTGCATGAAATTTAGCTCAATTTTGCTAAAGAAGCAATTTAAAGCAACCCAGGGTCTTGGCTGTTGCAAGCAAAGTACAATTTTCCAAGGGTGGACATTCAGGTTTTGTTGTACTCTTCTTTGTAAGCCATCTGATGAATCCCCATTGTGTGAACTCCAAATACAATGATGCCTAAGCTATTTCGGTACCTCAACTTGATCATTCAGAAGAACAATGCTGGAGTATATACCTGGTGTTAGAGCCTCAACTACCTAGACAAATACTTTTTGTTCCTCGAAGTGTCATGTGATCTCTCTCAAAGGCCAAGCCACTGATAGGCCCCCAGTTCACTGGACGTATCAAAGACGGTCCAACGGGCAGGGGCAGGAGAGTAAATTGGCTGGCTGGCGTAACAGCCAGCCATGTGCGTAGAGGTAAAGTGGGAAAATTGCTGGCTTGTGTAACAACCCAGCAGGTGCGAAACCAAATTCAGTTAGAGGAGGAGGGAGGAGAATATATAGAGGGAGAAATTTGTAAGGGTAAGAAAAATTTGTATTCAGTTCTTAGGGAGAGTTAAGGGCCTCTCGAATGCCCAATTTTTCCTTGTAATTCGATTGAAGTTGGTGAAATTGAATCCAAGACTTAGTGATTTTCTCTTGGGTTCCCATCATCCACAAGCCTCAACCCCCCCCCCCCCCCCTCCTCCAAACACACACACACTCAACAAAAGCAAACAGGGTATTGGTTACTAGGTACCATTTTGATATATCATTGACTCTAATGTATATTAATACAGTGAATAAATATATAATAAATGAACAGAAATCACAAAATTAAATAATTAAATATTTCAATTAAGAAAAAATATTTATAACAAATAAATTATAGGCTAAGTAATCTCAAATGCCCAATTATACACAAGAAATAACCTTTAATAAAATAATTTATCATTTCTTATTGCAGCCTTCAAAAATTCAACAAATAAATTTGATAATATAATATACTATAAATAATAAAATATATATTTAAGTTATAATACAAATTATAATATGCATTTAAGTTTTAATATATATAATACTAATATATATTGACGTGCACAAGTGTGCGCGTGAAGAAAGATAGATAGACACACACACACACAGAATTGCACTCTAGGTATGCAGAGTCTGCACTTTGTGTCCTAATCTCTACATTGGTTGCTGCCAAGGCTTCCTGGCTGTCCCCACTGTTGAAACAGAAAAAAAAAAAAAAAGAAAAAAAAAAAGAAGAAAGAAAAAAGAAGCTCTCTTGGACCTATTTTCTATAGTCTTTTCTTTTTGGGTAATAGATTTTCCTTTTCAGTTGTTCCTTGTGAATCAATTTATTTACTTAAGGATCTGTAAAACCATTATTCGTACATTATGTTTTCTCTCTACATGGTTGTCAAAGTTTGTCAAAATATATTTTCCACGCAAGCTGGCCAAGTTATTACTTTTTTCTTTTCTTTCATTGTTAATATTCTCTTTTTGCCGGGACAGAGTTCAAATGTTCAGAGAATTTATCAATATGGACAAAGCATCCCGAAGAAAGGCAGGTGAAATGCTTGGACCTGGTTCACGAGCAGTTGAGATAGTAATTCGTCGTGGTCATATTGTTGAAGATGGTTTTCAACAATTGAATTCTCTTGGAGCAAGGCTGAAATCTGGCATCCATGTCTCCTTTGTTAGTGAATCTGGTCTTCCAGAGGCAGGCCTGGACTATGGTGGGTTATCTAAGGAGTTTTTGACTGATATAGCAAAAGCAGCCTTTGCTCCTGAGTAGGTTCCACATGCGCTATTGTATTCTCTCCAATGAATGTATGATGCTTAATCAAATAACAATCTTATACTTCTTGTTTCTGGTCATAGGTATGGACTATTCTCTCAGACCTCAACTTCAGACAGACTTCTAATTCCTAATACAGCTGCAAGATTTTTAGAGAATGGTCTCCAGATGATTGAGTTTCTTGGAAGAGTTGTTGGAAAAGCACTTTATGAAGGAATATTGTTAGATTATTCTTTTTCACATGTTTTCGTACAAAAGTTGTTAGGTCGCTACAGCTTTCTTGATGAACTATCCACACTTGACCCCGAGGTCTACAGAAATCTCATGTATGTTAAGGTAAGCCTTCTGATAATGTAGGGTATTCAACTAGTTTACAAATACTAAGGCTAAAGTGAGAGACCCCTTAATGATGGGAGTGCAGTAGTGGTTCTTGTCTAACAGATTGAAAGCTGGCTTATATACTGGGAGTTCCCTATTCATGCAGAGTAGCTTGGTTGTTACCTCTCACCCTGTTCTATGGTCAATTTTATTTCATGCAGAACAAAACTATTTGCGCATAAGCTCCAAGGCTGTACTTTTGAATTTCATAAATTAGTTACAATCTTGATTGTGTGTGGTGTCAGTAATCATGTTTTCATGGTATGGTTCAGTGCTGGATCATTGTCCTTATGAATTGCCAGAATAAACCCAAGGTCTACTTTCTGCATCTTATCCCAATCTTCTTAAATAAGAATCTTGATGAAAGCAAGGTGAGCTTATCAGAAGTATAGTGATGAATTGTTGTGTGTCAGTTGCATCCTACAAAACAAAGTGGACCTATGCCATACAGTGCCAGATGTTAGCTGATATGTAGTCCATTTCAGTGAATTTAGCAGTAAAATTCTTTGTAATATAACTTTGCATGTTAAAGCTAGCTGGGATTATCCCTAATGGTAAACAGATATGTCATGTCCATGTTTGAACGGATTGGAAAGTGAAGGCAGGCTTCATGATGTTAGATCTATATGTGTAGGATAGTGCACTACAAAACTCTTGGATGCTCTTCTTTCACCTTTGGTATATTATCTTCTAAGCTGCTGGCTTTTGTTTTCCATTGTTGCTATAACAATTTATATTTGTACAATTTCAAGTTGTTGGCATCTTACATGCTTCATTATACAGCATTATGATGGTGATGTGGAGGGGCTCTGTCTGGATTTCACTGTTACAGAAGAATCTCTTGGTCAAAGACATATTATTGAGCTTAAACCAGGTGGCAAGGATGTGTATGTGACAAATGAGAACAAATTGCAGTACATTCATGCAATTGCAGACTATAAACTTAATCGGCAGGTACATAATTGTTTATGTTGTTAATTACAGGAACATCTTTTATATTATTAGCCAATTTATCTGGTTGCACTTGGGAATTGCAGATATTACCTTTCTCAAATGCTTTCTATAGAGGGTTGACAGATCTTATTGCCCCATCTTGGTTGAAGCTGTTCAATGCAAGTGAATTTAATCAGGTATTACCATTTAATCAGATCTTATTGCTCCACCTTGTAATTTACAATGAGGTATTACCAGTTTTTTGGTAACATAAAATATGATGTTATCTTCCTATATAAACGACTTGATACAAAAGATGTAGAAAGGGATATATATAAATTAGCTAAAGCAAGAGAAAGAAAAACAAGGGATTTAAATCAAGTGAAATGCATAAAAGATGAAAATCAAAATGTATTAGTGAATAAGGTAGCGATTAAGGAGAGATGAAAAGAGTATTTCACAAAACTATTCAATGATGATGGCGACACAAGAGTTAGGTTAGGACATCTTAGTAACTCCGAAGGGAATCTGAGCTATACATTTTATCGACGTATAAGTTCAAATGAAATAAGGCAAGCATTAAAAAAGATGAAAAATCATAAGGCGGTGGGACCGGATAATATACCCATAGAAGCATGGAAATGTATGGGAGAAGAGGGCATCTCCTGGTTAATGAAATTATTTAACGCAATCCTTAAATCAAAAAAGATGCCGGATGAGTGGAGGAAGAGTGCTTTGGTCCCTATATATAAGAACAAAGGAGATGTTTAAAACTATGAAAATTACAGAGGAATTAAGTTAATGAGCCATACCATGAAACTCTAGGAGAGAGTAATAGAGCAGAGTCTCAAAAAAGAAACAGAGGTCTCGGAAAATTAGTTTGGTTTCATGCCTGGTAGGTCAACAATGGAAGCTATATACCTACTGAGGCGCCTAATGGAAAGGTATCGGGATCATCAGAAGGACCTACATATGGTGTTTATAGATCTAGAAAAGGCCTATAATAGGGTCCCTAGAGAAGAATTATGGAGGGTTTTATAGAAGAAATGAGTCCGAATAGTCTATATACAAGCCCTTAAGGACATGAATCATGGTGCATAGAAAAGAGTCAGAACATACGGAGGGGATACTGGACCGTTTAAAATTACAATAGGATTGCATCAAGGTTCTGCACTAAGTCCATACTTATTTGCTTTAGTAATAGATGAACTTACTAAAGATATTCAGACAGAGGTTCCTTGGTGTATGCTATTTGCAGACAACATAGTGTTGGTGGATGAAACAAAAGAAGGAGTGAACACTAAGCTTGAGTTATGGAGAAACAATTTAGAATCTAAGGGATTTAAATTAAGCAGAAAGAAAACAAAATATATGGAATGTAAATTTAGTAAGAATGCAAGAGTGGAGGATGTTATAATAAAATTGGAAGACCAAATCTTACAAAGAAAATACCATTTTCGATATTTGGGATCAATGATTCAAAAAGATGGAGAAATTCACAAGGATGTCACACATAGAATTAAGGCAGGTTGGCTAAAATGGAGAAATGCATTGGAATGTTATGTGATGATAAAATCCCATTAAAACTGAAAGGAAAATTCTATAGGATAGCTATAAGACCAGTCCTGTTGTACGGCTTAGAATGTTGGGCAGATACCAGCATGAGCAAAAGACGAGCATAGCGGAGATGAGGATGTTAAGATGGATGTGCGGCCATATAAGAAAGATAAAATTAGAAATAAAGTTATTCGTAATAAGGTAGGAGTAGTGCCAATAGAGGAGAAGATGAGAGAGACTAGACTAAAATGGTTTGGTCATGTGAGAAGAAGATCAAGAGACACTTCTGTGAGGAGAGTTGATGAAATGGAATAATTAGTCAAAAAAAGAGGTAGAGGCAGACCCAAGAAGACTTTGGGAGAGACATTAAAGTTTGATATAAAGTGTATGGATCTCAATGAAGATATGACAAAAGATAGAAATACATGAAAGTCTAGAATTCATGTAGCCGACCCCACATAGTGGGATAAAGGCTGGATATGTTGTTGTTGTTGTTTATTGAGTCGATTGGACTTAACTAAGAGGCTAACCCATGTAGGTTCACATGAACCATTTTCTTTGTCTTTTCTTTAAGTTTATGTATACGTTTCTCTTTTTCCTTGGGGGATCTATAATTCTGTTCTTAAGTCTATAAATTTCTTCATCTTTACTTTTAAGTCTATGCATGCATTTCTCTTTTTCCTGAGGCTAACCTAGATGGTGTCTTAGAAACCCAAACACCTCTTCAAGGGAAAAGTCTTGGCACTATGATCCATTGAAGCCTCATAAAAGAATTTCAGCTCAAGTGCCAGTCCCCTAGGGATTCCTTCTTCTCACTCTCCAAAAGGGTAGCTAAGAATAAAGGATCCACAACAACTACAAACTCATTAATTTGTTTTTTATTCATGGTATATCCTACCCCCTCTTGGAATTGAAACAACTTAGTCAACCACCATTTCCCTTGTGTCTTGTAGAACTCAAAGCAAGGCCATAATACCATTCCTTAATCTCAAATCATTGCACCATAGATGATTTCTAAAACTCAGCTTATCCATCCTTAAACTTTGAAAGGTATACCTTTTCTGGAAACTGTCCCTGTCAGATTTGAGTCCCTTCTCAAAGATCACAACTGTAGGGTAAGGAAGCTACTTTTCTCCATTAGTTTCTAATTTTCAGATCCCTAAACCACCCTGCTTAAAGGAGGACAAAGGATCTCCTAATCGGTGAGTGGTTCATGAATTCATCTCCCATCTCACTCCATAGAAAGGATTTATAATTTGTCTAGCTACTTTTTCATTGAGGTAGGAACTGTGATCAATGGCATTTAACAAGTGGCAAGTCTGGACAAGGTACTTTAGTAAGGGTCAATAAGCAATCCTTGGACAGACAGATATTGCATATTCAGTCCCACCAACTTTTGGTCTCTACAGAAAGTATCTCATATGTTTCATCTTGAAAGATGACTTCAGATATTTCATATTCCAGCCTCCTTTGTCTTTGTTGTGTACTCTTGTTCTATGTTTGTTAGTGCACCTGTGTTGTACAAGTTACATGAGGGAGTCTTGGAAAACTTTTTGTACATTATTGGGCCTCGTTCCAAATAGCTTAAGTTTTTGGCACTGGTTATTTAATGTTCTTATTGCAATACATGCCTTCAGAAGTGTACAATTGAATTTTAAAGGGCAGCGAGTGTGAATATGGATTGCAATTGATGTAATGCTAGTGAATAACCAACAGACAACACCTTTCTGATTTGACTTTATTTATTAATTCATGTGACGTCTTTGAATTCTAAAGCTACTGTGTGTGTATGTATACACGTATAACTAGTGTTGAACCACAGACTGGCAGAAATAGAAAAAATTGAGGTAGGGGCAAATTTACACTAACAAAATTTGAACAACAAATAATTAATATATATAATAATTTAAATTGTACTCTATGCTTTTCTTTTTCTTTTTCTTTTTTTTTTTTTATGCTAAACATATTCTATATGCTATGTTTGAGAAGCAAAACAGAGTAGGATTTGTAATTAAGGTTGAAAAGACGAGAAAATTTTTGGTATGGGGACTTGTGGGACCTGCATAGTTATTTACTTGTCTCTCATATAGTTTTGGTAATCTCTTACTCTATATACTTGTACTTCTTCCGAAGAAGAAAACAGAGTCAGAGTACATTGTTTTAACAACTACAAATTTTTTTGATAAATAGATAAAATTCTATTAAGGAAATAGAAACCTCTTCAGCAATAATAAGGAAACTCCCCCACACAAACAAAGAAACAGCTCC
Source organism: Diospyros kaki (assembly GCA_036245055.1). Classification (NCBI taxonomy): domain Eukaryota; kingdom Viridiplantae; phylum Streptophyta; class Magnoliopsida; order Ericales; family Ebenaceae; genus Diospyros; species Diospyros kaki. Next base: position 41,497,050 of record BSEG01000009.1, read on the forward strand.
ACAAATGTAGCACAAACTGAAGGACTAACCAGAAGAGGACAAGCAAACAAACACTTCCAGCACCATAAATAGCATTATAGCATAACCAATCCACTTCCTATATAAAGAGACCTATCCCCATATTCATAGCTGGAAAGATCTGCAGTACATCTAATATTGTCAGACAATATAAGCAATTTTATATTGGTTGCTATAATCACTTATATTTATACAAAGGGGTTGTCAAGCACTTCGGGGAGCCATGCAACACCCCCCCCCCCCCCGCGCAACACACACACACACACAAAGTTCTGCCACAGAAATCCACAATACATGATTAAGAAAGTATGCATGTTCTACCATAGCAAAAGATTACTAATATATAACATGTGAATGAAAAATAAGCATGTATGCTATTGAATACAAATTATTACTGATGCATTCGAGTATCAAACAATGACAATTACATCTTCTGAAATACAAGAGTTTGAACTCCCAGAGTGTTGGCTAATTGTCTTCGATCTTTCCATTTTCTTCTTTTAATTTCATTGACCTGTGCTTTGCATATCTTCCTAGAGTGGTTATGGATGTAGAATGTTCATTAACATAATAGAGTTTGCTTTATTGGTTTGATACTAAGATATAATCTTGGCATGCAGTTGCTCTCAGGTGGGAAACATGACATTGACGTACATGACTTGAGAAATAACACAAGATACACTGGTGGATATACTGAAGGGAGTCGGACCATTAAAATATTTTGGGAGGTATGAACCTGAAAATAATGGTCAGATTACCCTGTACTCTATTTTAAGATTCTTGTTGTTTATGAAAACCACTTGCGAGGTTCAACTTCCATGCTAATGTCATAATGTCAAAGTTGAAATAGCTTCATGCTCTAATTGTTTGTTTTATCTTTCCATATGCATCCTGGGGAACCTTTGCTTGTCTCAGAATTTTGGTTCTTACATTTATGACCAAAACTAATCTAATTATAGGGCTGCAATGTAGCAAAAAGCCTTCATGCTAAATTGGACAAGTTTGGACCCATTTCCACTTTGGAACATATGTTTCAAACTTTGTTCAAACCATTTTAAATTTTCATGTACTTTCTTACTTTCTCTTCTTTTGGATGCTTTAATTTGGTAAAGGATTAGTTATGTTCTTTAGGAATTGACATTCTAATTTGAATATTTCAGGGGAAAAAAATAAGCATGTTCCTAACCATATTAAGATGTTAAAAGGCTAAACAATATGATATGAGCACTGTAGTCACCCGGGATTGCCATCTGGAGAAAGTTGGATGCAGACACATCGACGAATACAGCAATTACATTTTTTGTTTAGAAATATATAATATCCACAAACTAAGAAAATAATGAAATAAGCACACTAATTCAAAATGAAAGATATCTTTGAATACAATAATTTAAATTTCATTTAACATACAAAAGTAACACTCCATAAATCATATACAGTTGTAATGAAATAAGAAAATAATGAAATAAGTACACTAATTCAACATGAAAGATATCTTCAATTTGTAAATTTAAATTTCATTTAACATATAAAAGTAACACTTGTTCATGAATGATTTATGTGACACCCCATAAATTTATTAATAAACATGGGAAGAGGGTCCCAACATGACACTTCAAAAGGTGAGGAGCTATTCTTAGACAGTTGCTGAAACAAAATATGTAAGGTGGCAGCCAAGCAGGTGGAAAACCTCAGGTAAACAGCTGAATTTGAAATAAGTTTTTGGGGACTAAATTAAGATAAATGCATGCATTATTAATATGTTATTAGACATAAAAAGAGGATTCCAGTGATATGGAACTTTGTAATTTTGGTTGAGAATTGAGGAAGTTGGAATAAGGACTTAATTTAGGGATTATGGTTAATTGAGCAAGAATTAGTGAAGTTCCAGCTATAGGGAAATCTTCAGAAGGTTTTAGAAACATGGTGAGCTGGCTGACTTGCTGAAGCATACAGGTGAGGTATCTTCCTACATGAAAGGCTTACATCTAGAGCTAGGTGGCAACAAGAAAGACAAATGGGTGGCAGCTGCTTCAGCTGTCTCTGCAGGAAAATTCCACCAAACAAGAGCCAACGGGAGCCATTGGGGCTGCCATGCACTCAGCTGCTTCAGCGGAGAAGTAGGCTGCTTCCATGGCCTATAAAATAGGACAGACCTTCTCCATTTCAAGAGACAACTGAAACGAGAGAGAGAGAATGTCTCCATAAGAAAGACTGGTAGAGTGAGAAACTTGAAGGAAGTAAGGAAGTTCTTCTGGAAAGTGAGAAAGGAGCTGAGAAATAAGAAAGGCCTGCTAGAAAGCTAAAGGAAGCTTGAAGAAACTAAGGCTTAACTTGAGGTATGCATGCTTATGGTTACTCTATGTTGGCATTATGCATGAAATGATTTTATGGCAGCCTAATGCATAAAATGACATGTTATGTTCATGATATGCGTGCATAATGTGAGCATGTTGCATGAAAGTATTGAGTCAAGCATGTGTAGTTAATGAAGGTTGAAGCCATAAATGTGCTGTAACGATTGTTGTTAATGTTTGGCCAAGAGTGGAGCATATAGGTCGTGTGAATGATGCCAAAGGATAGTGTGAGGGCTTGAACCTTGGAGAGGGAGCAACTGGTGAATGGGAGAAGGTTAATGATTAGGGGCTGCCTTCATGAAATGTGTGGATGATATTATGAGCATGTGATTGCATTGCCACGACATGACCTACTGAGAATTCTATTCTCATGAATTGCAGTTTAATATTCCAGACCATGCTAGGGATGGGGAAATAGACCAACCAGGGGTTAGAGGATGAGAGGAAATATACAATACATTATGTTATGTACTTTTGGTAGAATGCTTTGTACAACTTAAACACCGTTGTAATTAGTTGAGTTTGTGATATAAACTGCTATGTTTTAGAATTATGCTTGGAATTAAATTACTCTCTATCATTTATGAGCAAGTTTGGTTGGAAACCGAAATTAGAAATTGTTAAAAATCGTATGGAACAATAACTTATTCCATCATGTTGATTTACTAGATTAAGGAAATATATATACAATAAATCTCCTAAATAATCTCCAAGAATAACTCCTACTAACTCCTACTTATCTCCTATTTTCTAGGAATAGATTTTACAATATTTAAATACTAATTTTGAGATAGATAATTGATAAATAGTTGTTGTTGATAGCCCTTATCTAGAGCCCATCTCCTCTTTATCTTCCAACACTCCCCCTCAAGCTGGTGGATAGATGTCAATCATTCCTAGCTTGCCTCTCAATATTTCAAATCCCTGTTTTTGCATGGCTTTGGTTAATATATCTGCTTCTTGATTCTCTGTTGGTACATATGTGAGTCTTATGTTTCCGTGTTCCATTTCTTGCTTGACAAAGTGTCTATCTATCCAAACATGCTTCATTCGACTGTGTTGTACTAGATTATTCACAATACTGATGGCTGATTTGCTGTCACTGTATGCTTTCCATCTGGTAAGTCCACAACTTCTCATGTTCCATTCTTTTTCAAAGCCCGCATTTCTTCCAGAATTGCTGCATTCCACCTATCATCCTGTAAGGCATGATATATATCCCTTGGAATAGCTATATTATCCAGGTTAGTAGTGAACAATTTGAATTTTGGAGACAACTTTGAATACCCTAAAAAATTAGAGATGGGGTGTTGTGTGCAGGATCTCACACCTTTTCTTATGGCAATTGGAAGTTCAGAATCACCTGGATTATGCTCCACTCTATTTTGGATTTCAACATCACTTGCATTGTTGTTTTTTGGACTTATCACCGGTGGTTCAGATGGTTTGGTATGCTGAGGATCGCGCGGTTTGCATGAATACACTTTTAATGGCAACTGATCTGCTGCTGGAACTATAGTGCTTTCTTTCTCTCCCCCTTGATGATGTAGGGTAGAGATATTAGACCCGGAACCATCAACTGTATTAGGCAGAAGATTAGGTAGAGGAGCAGGTATGAGACTGATTGGATTGCAATTATAGTCAACCTCTTTGGGGTTATTTTGGAAATATGATTGATGCTCGATAAATGAAACATCACAGGTGACAATGAATTTTCGTGTAGGAGGATGATAACATTTATATCCTTGTTGTGTTGGAGAGTATCCAATAAAGATGCACTTGAGGGCTTTAGGAACCAATTTTGACTGAGGTTGATTTTGATGTATGAAAACAGAGCAGCCAAAAATCTTAAGAGGAAGAGAGTTCAAGATTCTGGTATGATGGGGAAAGTTCTCAAGAAGAATATTCAAGGGTGTTTGAAATTTCAGAACTTTGGAAGGAAGTCTGTTAATGAGGTAGGTTGCAGTGAGAACTGCTTCTCCCCAATAAGTATAGGGAACTGATTTTGTAAACATTAAAGCCCTAGCTGTCTCAAGGAGGTGACGGTTCTTTCGTTCTGCTACCCCATTTTGTTGAGGGTTGTATGGACAAGAGCTTTGGTGAATAATACCATGCTCGAGGAGGTATTGATTGAATTCATTTGAAAAATATTCTCGGCCATTATCAGTCCGCAAGATTTGTATAGCTGTTTGAAAGGCATTTTGGACCATTTGGTGAAAACTTTTGAATAGAGAGTAGGCTTCGGATTTGTCTTTCATGAGAAATACCCAGTTAACTCTAGTATGATCATCTATGAATGTAATGAACTATCTAGTGTTAGTGAGATTAGGAACCCTAGCTGGCCCCCATACATCGCTATGAATCAAATGAAATGGTTTTGAGGGTTTATAGAGGTGATGCGGATGAGAACTCTTAGTGTGTTTTGCAAGGATACAATTCTCACACTTAAAAGGCTAAATTTTATTGCTGGAAACTGATGGGTACAAAAAACGAAGATACTCAAAACTAGGATGGCCTAATCTTTGATGCCATAACATAATGTCCAAATCTGAAAAAGTAGCTAAAGAAAATTGAAAGCAAGACCTAGTTCCAGTAGAATAATCAGGACTTGAGATTTGGTAGAGCCCCCTGCTTTCCTCAGCACTTCCAATCATCTTCCCCGATGATATGTCTTGAAAAACACAAGAAGATTGAGAAAAAATTAGTGCGCAGCCTCTTTCTCTTGTGATTTTGCTCACAGACAGCAGGTTACATGTTAAATTGGGAACATATAGAACTTATTGTAACACTAATCCAGATATATATGCAGTCCCTCTTCCCTTAGCCATAGAGGTTGTACCATCAGCCATAATTATAGCTATTCCTTGACCACTTGGTTCAAAATTAGACAAAAGTTTAAGAGAACCTGTCATATGGTCTATTGCTCTAGTATCTACAATCCAACTGGTCGAATTGGACATTTGAGTTAATAAGGAATAGCGTTTGTTACCTGTTTTTGCTAGGGAAACAGCTGGGGGGTTTTCACCTTCTGCTTGCTGGATTTTTGTTTGACTGAGTAGGTACTGTAAGGCTTCAATTTGGGTTTCAGTTAGAGATATATTTGTTGGCGTCCCTTTTTCAGCCTCGGTTGCATATGCAGCTGGTCCTCCTCGCCTTTGATTCCTTGGTTTCCATCCTGCCGGTTTACCATGAATTTTCCACCAGGTTTCCCTAGTATGATAGGGCTTATTGCAGTGGTTACACCACTGCCTATCTTTCTGGATTTTACCCTTAGATGTTGTAGGCTTCATCCGATAAGTGTTTAGGGCAGAATTTTGAGTATTTGCCTCATAGTTTGATTGAATAGAAGCTAATAACATAACCTTTCTCCTGCTTTCTTCGCGCCTTACTTCAGCAAAGGCCTCAAGCAGGGATGGAAACGGTTTTGTCCCGAGCAATCTTCCTCTTACTTCATCCAATTCCGGATTCAAGCCATGAAGGAAATCGAAGACTCGTTCTTTCTCCACCATCTTGCTATACTTCCTGCCATCCTCTGAACATTCCCACTTGATCTCATAAAAGAGATCCATCTCCTGCCATAAGGTTGTGAGAATGTTGAAGTATGCTGTAACAGTATTAGAGCCTTGCCTGGTGGTTCGGATATTTGATCGGATTTGGAAGCTTTGGGCAGTGTTCTCTAAATCAGAGTAAGTCTCCTGAACTGCTTGCCATATCTCGCTTGTTGATTTGTAGAACAAATAAGTCCGTCCGATGCTAGGCTCCATGGAATTAATCAGCCATGCCATGATGATGGCATTCTCGGCCTCCCACACACCGGAATTGGCTACATCAGAGCTGGGCTTTAGGATATTCCCTATTAGGTAGCCTTCGCGTCCTCTTCCGCGGATGACCAACAACACGGATTGGAACCACTCTCTAAAGTTGGTTCCACCCAATTTGTGTTGGGTGATCTGAAGCGAGTGACTCTCAGTTGCCATCGGGTAGGTTGGAACTTGGGTGGTCCTCATTGTGGCCGGCAGAAGATTCGAAACTGTGCTGGCTGATGGATTTTCGGCCATATCGTGATCTGAAGAGGCTGATATGAACTAGAGCTCCAGCGCTTGTAAGTCACAGGTACCAGGCTCTGATACCATGTTAAAAATCGTATGGAACAATAACTTATTCCATCATGTTGATTTACTAGATTAAGGAAATATATATACAATAAATCTCCTAAATAATCTCCAAGAATAACTCCTACTAAGTTCTACTTATCTCCTATTTTCTAGTAATAGATTTTACAATATTTAAATACTAATTTTGAGATAGATAATTGATAAATAGTTGTTGTTGATAGCCCTTATCTAGAGCCCATCTCCTCTTTATCTTCCAACAGAATAAAAGGGAGTACTTCTAAGGAGGAGGTTGAGCAGATCCTACTCAATGAAGTAAAGACTTTTCATGTAATCACAAGCCAAGGATGTACCTTAGCTTTGTGACCCAGGTTGAGCAGGTCCTACAGAACGTGGTAGGTTACGACCACATTGATACACTCTAATGTATGTCAAATAAGAGGCATACCTTGTAATGGTGATGGGGCACCACAACATACAGTTGTACTTCACATGCAAAAAACATTCCAGTTTAATAGCCAATAAGTTATTCTTAATAATTGTTGGACATTGGGCGAGGGGTCTGGTATTTTGATGCATTCAACTAGTCATCAACATTGGATATGCCATCTTGTGTGTCTGATAGAGCACCGATACACCACACATATTAGCGTAGGGGTAAGAAAAGAGGCAAGAGGGTAATTGAGGAAAAGGATACAGGGGTAGAATTGTTAGAGGCAGTTAGGAATAACAACCTCACATGCCTATAACCGTCGGGGGAATCCATATAAAAGGGAGAGGAAAGAAGAGAGAGGGTGTGAAGGAATTTGAAGAAGATTCTAGGAGAGGCCCGCTCGAATTGGCCTTTGTTTTCATTTTTCTGTTCTTCTTCCTTCTTTTTGTTAGTTGTCTAGAATTGAACATTGTAAATTAGATTGTTATCTACTGATTTGGATAGTGAAATTGGAGTTTGAGTGGTTTTTCTATCATTTTGGTATTAGAGCGATTGATCCATGGGGATGACTGTTTCTAAAAGAGTGGGTGAGCTAGAGGGGTGTATGGCGGTTTACAAGAGGGACTGGAATCGGTGAAGGCGGAAGTCATGAGGGTGCAAAATATCGAAAAGAACATGGCAGGGATGATGGACCAATTCAACCTATTAATGGTGCGATAGGATGAGCAGGAGAGAGAGAGAGAGGGAAGCGAGATGGGGAAGACGAACCTGTGGGTTCGTCCTTGTCAATGGAGGTAACGCCGATGGCTGGAGGGAGAAGTGGTGAAGGGGGCAATTGGGTCAATGGTGTCGGAAGGCAGGAGTATCGTGGGAGACGCCTGGAAATGCCCATCTTTGAGGGAGATGATCCAGATGGTTGGGTCTTCAAGGCTAACCGCTACTTCATTGTAAACTAGTTGACCGATGCGGAGAAGTTGGAGTCAGTGACATTATGCTTTGAAGGAGGGGCTATGTTGTGGTTCCAGTGGGAGCAAAGGAGGTGACGAGTAAGAAGTTGGGAGGAGCTTAAGGGGCTATTGAGGAACCGATTCAGGTCCACACAAGAAGGGACCGTGGAGGAGCGGTTCATGACCCTTCGACAGTGGGGAACTGTTAGAGACTATTGGAATTGCTTTGAGATTTTAGCATCACCCATTGAAGAGATGCCCGAAGCTGTTTTGGAGGGACACTTCATTAATGGACTCAAACCAGAGATCAAGGTAGAAATCAAGGTGTTGAGGCCCTTGGGCCTCAAGAATATCATGGAAATAGCCCAACGAATTGAGGACCAGAATCAGGTGCTCCAAGGGAATCGTTTTGGTTACAGGTGCAGCGAAATCTAGGGTTCCATGCCTCCAATCCTCATAGGATAGTCACAGCTAGCTCTTCTAATTCCTCAAGATCGCTGACCAACGGGAAGCTAACCACACCACCCTTCAAACAATTGAGTGAGACTGAGCTACAAGCCAAACGTGCGAAGGGATTATGTTTTCGTTGTGACAACAAATATTCAATCGGGCATAGGTGTAAGAACAAGGAGCTGCAAGTGATGGTTATTTATGAAGAAGAGAGGGGAGAGGAAGAAGAAGAAGAAGAAGAAGAAGAAGAAGAAGAAGAAAAAGAGATAAAACAAGATGAGGTAGTGGAGGCTTCCGGGGAGTGGGAAGATACTGTCATGGGGAGATGGTGGAGTTATCACTAAATTCCGTGGTAGGGTTAACTCCTCCTTAAACGATGAAGATTAGAGGAACAATTGAAGGCCAAGAAGTGATTGTCTTAATCGATAGTCGAGCTTCCCACAATTTCATATCAGCTGACCTGGTGCAGAAATTAGGACTCTTAAGGATGCCCACTCAAGGATATGGGGTGATAATGGGCTTCGGTATGGCAGTGCAAGGGCCGAGAGTATGTAAGAAGGTCCTCCTATTGTTACAAAATGTGAGGATAGTGGAGGACTTCCTTCCTTTGGAGTTGGGTAGCTCTGATGTCATTCTTGGGATGAAATGGTTGGCCACATTGGGAGAGACACAAGTAGACTAGGGTTCTTTGATCATGAGGTTCAAGGTGGGAGGCACAGCCATTTCCTTACATGGGGATCCCAGCCTTAGCAAGACTTTAGTGACCATGAAGTCCATGATGAAGGCATTCCAAAAGGGTGGGGAAGGAGTATTATTGGAGTTAGGTTGTTTAATGGCTGAAGCAATGGAAGTTAAAATCCCTAACAGCTTGCAAGGGGTACTATCCGACTTCAAGGCAGTCTTTGAAGAGCCATGTGGGTTACCCCCGCACCGAAGGCGGGATCATACCATCATGCTGCAGCCCGGGGTTTCCCCAATAAGTGTCAGACCTTACCGATACCCCCATCTCTTGAAAATTGAGATTAAAAAACTTGTTAGAGAGATGCTGGTTGCAGGTATCATCAGGCCAAGCATCAACCCCTTGTCCAGCCTCGTATTGCTAGTTAAGAAGAAAGACGGAGGGTGAAGGTTTTGTGTGGACTGCCCCCAATAACTATCCCCGATAAATTTTCAATTCTGGTTATTGAAGAACTCCTAGATGAGTTGAATGGAGCTGCAGTTTTTTCTAAGTTGGATTTAAAATTGAGTTACCATCAAATACGTATCGCACCTAATGACATTCTGAAAATAGATTTTTGCACTCATGAGGGCCATTATGAGTTTATGGTGATGCCGTTTGGATTAACAAATGCACCCGCTACATTTCAGTTTTTGATGAATGAGATTTTGAGGGCACAATTGAGATAGGTTGTTCTTGTATTTTTTGACAACATTTTAGTGTACAACAGAACGATGCAGAACATCAGGATCATTTGCGTTGTGCATTGGGAATATTAGCTGAAAACAAGTTGTATGCCAATGCAAAAAAATGCCGGTTTGGACAATTGGAGATTGACTACTTTGGCCACATTATTTTGCAGCAGGGGTTTGCTATGGACAGTTCAAAAATTCAAGCGGTTATGGATTGGCTTAGCCCTCGTTCACAGTGAAAACTCTGTAGTTTTTTGGGACTCACGGGGTATTATCACTGGTTGGTACGAAATTATGGAAAATTAGCTTGATCGTTAACGGAACGACTTCGAAAAGATAACCATTGTATTTATGGTACGAAAATGGCAACATTATTTATTGGGGAGGAAATTCATCATCCAAACAGATCAGAAGAGTCTAAGGTTCTTGATGGAGCAATGGTTGGTGAGCTCGGAATGTCAAAAATAGGTGATAAAGTTAATGGGCTACCACTTTGAGATACAATATCGGCCTGGCTTGGAGAACTGTGTTGTTGATGTGCTCTCCTGGTTTTCCTTCCCTGTCACACTCATGGCTCTTACTACTCCTCGGGTGTTGTAGTTAAATCAACTCAAAGAAGAAGTGGTTGTTTTCAGCCACTTCCAGCAGATCATCAGGGAGCTGCAAGCTGAACCTTCAAGTAATCCAGGCTATTCCTTGGTGGATGGGCAGTTATTATTCAAAGGCAGGTTGCTACTTCCCTTTGGTTCGACTTTGATTCCTTTATTGATGAAGGAGGGTCACAATGGATAGATTGGAGGCCACTCGAGTTTCTTGAGAACTTATTGTTGAAATATTCGAAGATAATATCTCAATTCCTGATTCATTCTCGCTGCTTCTTTGCTATTTTTATCATGGTATCAGAGCCTTCATTCTGCTCTTAGATCTCAGCCGAAGCCTTCATTGCACTCGGTTTTTTTTCCTGAGTCAGCGTTTCACACACCTTGTGTTCATTCCGAGGCCTTTATTGCCTTCCCTTGATTCCTTAATCACCCAAGATGTCAGCAAGCTCGGATATTAATCCTGGTATTGCTACTGGAGAATCAGAACCGGATTCAATCACCGGTATACATGGAGGTGCGGTCAACTTCTCTGGAACCAGCGGTGGAGAGTTGCCTGGAATGCATATTTCCTATAGATTGGACGGTAGAAATTACCTCTAATGGGCGCAGTTTGTTCGAACCTTTCTCAAAGGGCGAGGAAAGCTAGGACACCTCACTGCCTCACCACCGAAGACCACTGATCCAGCCTTTCCGATTTGGGATATTGAAGATTCTCTTATCATGTCATGGCTGTGGAATGCCATGCAACCCGAGGTTAGTAAAAATTATATGTTCCTAGATTCGGCTAAAGCTATTTGGGACACCATTAAGCAAACGTATTCCAAGGTACAAGATGTATCGGTAATCTTTGATATCAAAACAAAGATTAATAGCACTCGACAAACATCTTTAACAGTCACCGAGTATTTTAACAAGATGAATGGCCTTTGGTTAGAGCTAGACCAATATCAGGAAATAAAGATGATATGCAGCGATGATGCAGCCACTCTTAGTCGGATTATTGAAAGAGATAGGATTGTTGAATTTCTTGCTGGGTTAAATGCTGAATTTGATCAAGTAAGGATTCAAATCCTTGGAAGGGAGAAGCTACTCTCCCTGAATGAGGTCTTCGTTGTGGTAAGAAGTGAAGAAAACCGAAGGGGAGTTATGCTCAGTGATGGAGGGATAGAAGGATCAGCTATGACTGCCACAAAGAAGGATGGAACACGGTTTAAGACGGGAAAACTAGAGGCAAACAAGAATCGTGAAGGGCTTTGGTGTAGTTTTTGCAACAAGCCTAGGCATACTCGAGATTATTGCTCAAACTTCATGGTAAGGAGGCTGTGTTGAAAAAGATGGGTGGTTTTAAAAATATGACAGCATCGAAGCAAGCCTACATATCATCCAAGGAAAACGAAGAAGGAGGAACAATCAGTAAGGCAGAATCGGTCCCATGTACTGAGACTGCACAACTTGATGGTGAGGAAATTAACAAACTTAAGGTTCTCCTTAAGACTATCAATGATGGAAACTGTACTTTCGCCCAGCAAGGTAATTATGTACATGCAGTATCTCTTAATGCCTTTAAAACTGATAGGAATGACATTTGGATCCTAGATTCAGGAGGCACTGATCACATGACCCCTAATCCATTGCTCTTTGACACCTATGAGCCTGTTGTTACTTCCAAACGAATTACCATTGCTAATGGAACTTCGGTTTCCATTAAGGGTCAAGGGACAGTCACCCTCAGCCCAAGTATTACACTAAAACAGGTCCTACATGTGCCCAATTTATCCACCAATCTTGTGTCCATTCACAAACTCACTGATGATCTAAACTGCTGTGCCAATTTTTCTCCTAATGTGTGTGAATTTCAGGCCTTGAAGACAGGGAAGATGATTGGTGCAGCTAGGGAACAGCATGGGCTGTACTATCTGGAGAAAAAGGGAGGCTATCCTTTGATTGAAAACCGATCCTTGAAAGCTGCTAGATTCTCCCAGTTTACTCCTGATTCTGCTGCTCCTGTTTGGCTGCAACATTACCGACTTAGTCACCCTCCATTTCCTCTTCTAAAAACCATGTTTCCTTCCTTATTTTAGTCCCTAGATCCTAGTAAATTTCAGTGTGAGGTATGTGCTATTTCCAAGCATCATCGAGTGTCCTATCCATCTAGCAATAAGAGGTCATCTAAACCTTTCTTTTTGGTTCATTCCGACTTATGGGGACCCTCTAAAATACCAAATTGTTTGGGGGCCCGATGGTTTATTTCATTCATTGATGATTGTACTCGAATGACTTGGATTTTCTTATTAAAAGATAAGGCTGTAGTGAGCACCATTCTGCCATATTTTTGTAAGCTAATCTCCACACAATTCAATTGTACAATTCAGAAATTTTGAACTGATAATGCAAAGGATTATGTTAATAATCACTTGCACCAATTCTTTCAACAAGAAGGGATAATTCATGAAACTTCGTGTGTCCACAGTCCACAACAAAATGGAGTTGCGGAACGGAAGATAAGACACCTTCTGAATGTTGCCCGAAGTCTCCTCCATCATCATAAAGTGCCTAAAAATTTTTGGGGGGAAGCTACTCTTACAGCAGCCTATTTAATCAATCGAGTACCCTCAAAAACCTTAGAAAATCAAACTCCATTCCAGCTCCTCTCTACTTATTTTCCAGACCTCAATCTACATTCTTCTCTTCCACTAAAGGTCTTTGGATGTGTTTCTTTTGTTCATATTCCCAAACAAAATAGAGACAAACTTGATCCTAGGGCCTTAAAGTATGTTTTTCTAGGATATTCTCCTACCCAAAAAGGATACAAATGTTATCATCCCTCTACAAAGAAATTTTACATCTCCAACGATGTTACATTTGTTGAAACCCAATCTTTCTTTCCTTCACATCAAACTGGTCGCCAGGGGGAGTGTTTAGATGGTGACCAGACTATTGGGGAAGATGTCTTTCAAGCTCTATCTCGACTTCCTCTCTCTCCCTCATCTTAGCAAAGTAACAACAGTGAACATCCAGCCAGCCAACCACTCTCAGGCCCCAGCCAACAGCTCTCAGGTCGGTTCAAAGGATCTCCCTATGTTTTCAAAAGAAGAAAACAGCCTGCTCTGGACTCCTAGCAAGCACCATTATCTGATCCTAGTCAAGGTAAGGGATTTATACAACCCTTTTTTGCAGAAAACGACTCTCAGCCCTCAAATTCAGATTGCTCTAATCCTCCTAACCCAAGTTATGATGACTTAGATCTGCCTATTGCTGTTAGAAAGAGTGTTAGAAGCTGTACCCAACATCCCTTAACTAACTTCTTATCCTACCATCGGCTGTCACACAAACACAAAGGATTCCTAACATCTTTAGATTCAATTGTCATTCCTAATTTAGTAGAAGAGGCCCTAAGAGATCAAAATTGGAAGCAAGCTATGATGGAAGAAATGAAAGCCTTGAAGAAAAATCAGACTTGGGAAATAATAACAAGACCACAAGGAGTTGTGCCAGTAGGTTGTAAATGGGTATTCAATGTAAAATACAAAGCTGACGGAACTTTGGACAGGTACAAGGCAAGATTAGTAGCCAAAGGATATACCCAATCCTATGGCATAGACTATTTTGAAACTTTTGCACCAGTGGCTAAGATGACAATAGTAAGAATTCTAATCTCTTTGGCAGCATTTTTTGGATGGAAACTACAACAATTTGACGTTAAGAACGCCTTCTTACATGGAGACCTAGAAGAGGAAGTTTTCATGGAATTGCCTCCAGGATTTCAAGAAACAGAAAAAGAAAAAGTGTGCAGGCTCAAGAAAGCTCTCTATGGACTCAAACAGTCTCCAAGGGTTTGGTTTGGTAGGTTCTCTAAAGCCATGAAGACTATGGGATACAATCAAAGCCGAGGTGATCATACTCTCTTCATGAAACATTCAAGCGAAGGGAAGATTACAGCCTTGTTAGTATATGTAGATGACATAATTGTGACAGGAGATGATGAGGAGGAGCAAATGATGCTAAAAGGAAACCTAGCTCACGAATTTGAAATCAAGGATCTTGGTATTCTCAGATATTTCCTAGGCATTGAAGTGGCTTACTCTAAGGATGGTATCTTTCTATCTCAACGTAAATATGTTCTAGATTTGCTTACTGAAACAGGGCTTACAGGAGGCAAAGGATCCAGTGTCCCAGTAGAACCTAATGGAAAACTATGGCAGAATCCTGACAGTCAACTAATTGACAAAGGAAGATATCAAAGGCTAGTGGGCCGGCTGATATATCTCTCACATACTAGACCTGATATTACATTTGCTGTCAGCCTTGTGAGCCAATTCATGCATAACCCTACTGAGGAACATATGCAAGCTGTAAGGAAAATACTTGGATATCTCAAGACTAATCCAGGCAGGGGCCTATTGTTCAGAAAAGGAAAAGAATTGGATATTAAAGGCTTTACAGATGCTGATTATGCAGTATCTATCAATGATAGAAGATCAACCACCGGATATTGTGTATTCCTAGGTGAGAATCTAGTGTCTTGGCGGAGTAAGAAACAGAGCATTGTGGCTAGATCAAGTGCAGAATCAGAATTTAGGGCTATGGCCCTTGGGATATGTGAATTGTTATGGCTAAAAATTATCCTAGAAGACTTGAAGATAAAAACACGAGGAGAAATTGAGTTGTCTTGTGATAACAAATCCGCTATAAGTATTGCTCATAACCCAGTTCAGCATGACAGGACAAAGCACATTGAAATAGATCGACACTTTATCAAAGAAAAAATGGATGCAGGAATAATCAATATTCCCCATGTTTCATCTGAGGAACAGGTAGCTGATATATTCACAAAAGGTTTGGCAGCAAAGAGGTTTGAGAATCTGATATGCAAGCTTGGGATGATAAATATTTATTCCCCAGCTTGAGGGGGAGTGTTGAAATATTCGAAGATAATATCTTAATCTATGATTAAGATAATGCTCACTTTTTCCTATATTCTAGGAAGAGATAGAATCTCATCTACTCCTCTAAAAATTAGGAGATTTGTTTTATCCATGTTGCTGTATTTTTGTTTGAATTTAAATTCCTAGTTTTTAGGATCTCTTGTTATTTAAACTCCTCATGGAGTATTCAAGATTAATGCAGAAGTACGGTTTCTTTCAATCTTTCAATTCTTGATTCATTCTCGCTGCTTCTTTGCTATTTTTATCACTTACAAAAGGCTGGCTACTAATGTGTGTGGGATAGGAATAAAAAAGGATATCTATCGGTATGTCTGCCAATGTCCCATATGCCAGCAACACAAGTACATGGCTCTCTCATCGGGAGGCCTACTTCAACCGCTCCCTATTCCCCATCAAATTTGGGAGGACTTCATAGAAGGACTACCGAAATTAGGGGAGTGGACTCCATTTTAGTAGTGGTGGATCGGCTTAGCAAGTATGGGCATTTTATTGGATTGAAACACCCATTTTCAACAGCCAATGTAGCAGGTGTTTTTGTCAAGGAAGTTGTACGACTGCATGGGATTCCTAATTCTATTGTCTCGGATAGAGACAAGGTCTTTATCAACCATTTTTGGAGAGAGTTATTTCAGCTATAAGGCACACAACTGAATAGGAGTACCCCAATCCGATGGCCAAACGGAAGTCCTCAACAGGACATTGGAGACTTATCTCCAATGTTTTGCCTCTTCTACACCTAAGGCGTGGTACACTTGGCTTCCTTGGGCTGAGTATTGGCATAATACTTCCTATCAAGCTTTTTCTAAGCTAACCCCTTTTTAGATAGTCACGCAAGCCGCCTCCACTTCTACGATTTGAGAAGGGTACCACGGCCACATCCAGATTGGAGCAGCAACTAGCAGAAAGGGATTTGGTGCTAGAAGAGCTTAAAGGCCAACTATTGCGAGCACAAACAAAGATGAAATCCATAGCCGATAAGAAGTGGAGGGACATTCAATTTGAACTGGGAGACTTGGTTTACCTGAAAATTTGGCCAGGCAAAAGACCTTGGCTACCAAGCTAAATGAAAAGTTGCCACCAAGGTATTATGGCCCTTCGCCATGGAAAAGAGGATAGGGAAGGTGGCATACAAGCTAGAACTTCCACCCACCTGTGCCATCCATCCCGTATTTCATGTATCTCAATTGCATAAGGCCGAGGGGACATTACCAGTAGCTGCCTCCATTCCAACTCCATTGACAGCTGAGCTAGAGATGATAGTAGAACCAGAATTTCTATTGGGAATACGGTCGGGCAAAGGGAAGAACTTGAGGGGCCTTGATGTGCTAATTCAGTGGAAAGGGTTACCACCTTTAGAAGCTACCTGGGAACTCAAATATTGCAATAGTTTTCTGAGTTTCACCTTGAGAACAAGGTGAATCTTATGGACGGGAGTCATGATAGAGCACCGATACACCACACATATCAGCGTAGGGGTAAGAAAGGAGGCAAGAGGGCAATTGATGAAAATGATACAAGGGTAGAATTGTCAGAGGCGGTTAGGAATAACAACCTCACGTGGTTGTAACCGTTGGGGGAATCCATATAAAAGGGAGAGAAAAGAAGAGAGAGGGTGTGAAGGAATTTGAAGAAGATTCTAGGAGAGGAGGCCCTCTCAAATTGGCCTTTTTTTTCATTTTTCTGTTCTTCTTCCTTCTTTTTGTTAGTTTTCTAGAATTGAGCATTGTAAATCGAATTGTTATCTACTGATTTAGATAGTGAAATTGGAGTTTGAGTGGGTTTTCTATCAGTGTCCAACACATATTTTGACTTGTTGAACAAGTTTTAGTCTTTAATTTATGTTGGGCACAGATACAACACACATTTAAGAGTGTCAATACTTAATACTTAAATGGTTTTTCTGACCTTCTGAAATGTTTTATTTAGGTTTTGTTTTAGTTTATTGCTTTATATTTTGTTAAGAAATGTTTTTAAAATTATATTTTAATGTACAACCTCTTGGCATTGTTTTATCCTAAGAAGGTTGGATACTTCTAAGAACGTGTCATTTTCTTGTTGAAACTTTCTAACATTGGGTTCCTCAAGAAGGCATTAAAAGAACTGAATTACTTTAGATTAGAAACTAAAAACGTGAGTCCATCGCTTAGACATTTATGAAATATATGGTAAGTTAGAAAAGCTGAGGGTCCGTATTTGTGCATGCATGTGTATACATGTATGAAAATAAGTAAATATATTTTCCATGAATGTAAATGCAACAAATGTAGGGAGAATGGATGAAATGCCCATTTTTGTCCTTGCTTGGTTCTAAAAATCATTGTCCTCAAAAAAAATTGAGATCTTGACAATTTTACTTGCCCAATAAAAATACAATAAAGGTATTCTTTTATGAAAACATCTTGATTTGTTTTGCAATTGTCAAGAATTTGATTGTAACACGGATTGTTCCTTGAAGACATCCTTCTTATCTGGGAGTTGTTTCTGAAATTTATTGGTTTAATTGGTTTTTTTTTTTTCATTAGTATATAGTTTTATCTTGCTTTTATAATTCAGGTTATCTCAGAATTTGAACCAAAAGAGCGATGCATGCTTGTTAAGTTTGTGACAAGTTGTTCTCGAGCTCCTTTACTTGGATTCAAATACTTGCAGCCGACATTTACCATTCATAAGGTATCCTCTTGAATTAGCATTCCTTTTCTTCTTCTTCATTTTTGGTGCTGATAATTACTGTTCAAGAATGTTATGTATTATTGGTCAATGACCAGAGTCTGAATTGTGTTGAAGAATAGGCACCAATATATGAACTCTCAGTTTAGGCTCATGTGATGCCCGTTTAGGTTAACTAAATGCCTTCTTTCCTTTAGATTGTTGATGCAAATGTACTTGTTCATGTTCCTGACTGAAAGGGAGGATAAATATGGACATTGGTTGCTTTGAGGTTAGAAGTTTTGGAATGAATAATATGTAACTAACTAGGAATACTGTTGTTTTGGGGTTGTGCTGGTTTGGGTATTTTCCTTCTCTGCCTTAAATTTGCATTATCAACTTGGTTGATTAAATGATTTGGAGTGTTCAAAGAGAAGTTGCTTGACTTGTCTTTTTCTTTTGAAGTGTTAAATTTTTTATGCTTTATTTAGTCCCAAGTCCAAGTAAAAGAGGAGAATTGTATTAGGCAACTAACAGCTAGTAAAAATTGTCAGATCTTTTTATCATATTATAGAAAAAATATTATTTTGTTGGGACGTAATCCCCATAATGATGTGTTCTATATCTGAATACAGCAAAAAAAGGATAAGGCTACTGCATGAAAACTGGAATCTATTGTTCAATTTGCGAGGATCCTTGCATTTTTACAGAGAAATGCAAGTAAAAGCTTGTTCAATACTAGATGCTCAAGATTACATCATGAAATATTGAAACATTGACATGGAAATCTGTGGAGGTGGTGGATGTGATCAGTAGAAGAAAAATTAATATTATATTCCTTCAAGAGATGGGACAAGTTGGTGAAAGGCTAAAATAATGGTTCAGTTAAGATATAAGACTTTGGTACTCAAGGAATGACCATACAATATGGTAAATGGAGTAGGAATTATTATGGATAATAGGATGAGGTAGTAGATGTAAAGAGATTGGGGGATAGAATTATTGCTGTTAAAGTGGTCCTAAGAATAGAGACTATGAGCTTCGTCAATGCATGTGCACCACTTAGATTGGGAGAAGAGATAAAAACAAAATTTTGGGCATTTTTAGATAGGTTGTTTGATTACAAGGACTTTTTTTAAAGTTATGCAATAAAATCTGGCCACATGTGAGGGAGCATGTTGGTAGGATTAGATCAGATGGTGGTTAACAATTAACAAAAATCACTTAATCAATATATTCCAATATCATTTACTCTTTTGTTTACATCAATGTTCCCTATTTGTAGAGTACAAACCCTAGAACAAATAGGATACTTTTCAACTAATCCTACCACAAAATCTATTAAAATTCAGAATCCTAATCTCATAAACAATATAAATTAAAATTTAAGTATAATGTTAAAAACTCCGCCTGGGGATGTTATCCACTGCCGGTCCCAAGCCCGGATAAAGGAGGAGGGTTGTGTTAGGTAGCCGACAGCCAACGTAAAACTTAGTCGGATTCAAAACATGAACTCTAGACAAATTATGAAAAATCGTTTGGGCGTGGGCGTAACCCTTCATAGCGACGCGCTACACTGCCCCCGTGTAGTGACAAGTGAGCTAGGGCCGCTGCATCGGCGCCCGGATGTAGTGATAAATGAGCAAGGGTTCCCGCACTTGCTTGGACGGATGTGGGTAAAGAAGTTAGTCCAAAATCAAAATCAAAATCAAAACCAAAACCAAAATCAAAATCAAAATCAAAATCAAAACCAAAATCAAAATCAGAACCAAAATCAAAATAAAAAACAAAATCAAATTCAAAGTCAAGGCCAAAAACAAAATCAAATCCAAAGTCAAGGACAAAAACAAAATCATAGATTAAGGATTGGGTCATGGAACATAGGAACATTAACAGGCAAAGCTATGGAAGTGGTGGATGTGATGATTAGGAGAAAAATTAATATTATGTGCCTTCAAGAGACGAGATGGGTAGGGAAAAAAACAAAAACTTTATCAGAAGCTGGATATAAACTATGGTACACAGGAACTGATCGAGCGAAAAATGGAGTGGGGATTATTATGGATAAAAGCTTAATAGATGAGGTAGTGGATGCAAAGAGAATAGGGGATAGGATTATTATGGTGAAGATTAGTCTAGGAAGAATAACTATGAATATCTTTAGTACATATGCATCACAAGCGGGGTTAGGTGATGAGATAAAAGCAAAATTCTGGGAGGACCTAGAGGGACTCATACAAATGATACCAAGAGGAGAGAAAGTAATTATAGGAGGTGACTTAAATGGGCATGTGGGTAGAGACGGAAACGGATATAGAGAGGTACATGGAGGGTATGGATTCGGGGAAATTAATAATGAGGGTAAATCTATTCTCGATTTTGCTATGGCATATGGGCTCATTATAACCAATACGAGGTTCAAAAAACGGGACGAACACTTAATCACATATAAAAATATCACCTCAAGCACCCAAATAGATTACTTCCTCATGAGACAAGATGATCGGTTATGTTGTAAGGATTGTAAGGTAATACCGGGAGAGTGTTTGACTACTCAACATAGACTTCTAGTGCTTGACGTCCAAGTAAGAAATTGGAAGAGAAAAAATCACATAAAACAAAATCCAAGAATCAGGTGGTGGAATTTAAAAGGGGAGAAACAACTAATCTTCAAAGAAAAATTAAAGGGTAGAAGGGAATGGAATGGAGAAAGACAAACAAACCAAATGTGGAAAGAAATGGCTAATGCTCTGAGAAGCACGGCAAAGGTAGTCCTTGGAGAGACAAATGGTAGAGCCCCTAACCTTAAGGAGTCTTGGTGGTGGAATGAAGATGTACAATTGAAAATTAAAAATAAGAAAACTTGCTATAAGGCGGTATATCAATGCAACAATGAAGAAAATCAAAAAAATTATAAAGAAGCAAAAAAGGTAGCAAAAAGAGCTGTTAGTGAAGCAAGGTCAAAAGCATATGAGAATCTATATAAACGACTTGATACAAAAGATAGAGAAAGGGATATATATAAATTAGTTAAAGCAAGAGAAAGAAAAACATGGGATTTAAATCAAGTGAAATGCATAAAAGATGAAAATCAAAATGTTTTAGTAAATGAGGGAGCGATTAAGGAGAGATGGAAGGAGTATTTCACAAAATTATTCAATGATGGTGGTGACACAAGAGTTAGGTTGGGACATCTTAGTAACTCCGAAGGGAATGTGAGCTACACATTCTATCGACGCATAAGTTCAAATGAAATAAGGCAAGCTTTAAAAAAGATGAAAAATCATAAGGCAGTGGGACCAGATAATATACCAATAGAAGCATGGAAATGCATGGGAGAAGAGGGCATCTCCTGGCTAACGCAACTATTTAACACGGTCCTTAAATCAAAAAAGATGCCAGATGAGTGGAGGAAGAGTACTTTGGTTCCTATATACAAGAACAAAGGAGATGTTCAAAACTGTGAAAATTATAGAGGAATTAAGTTAATGAGTCATACCATGAAACTCTGGGAGAGAGTAATAGAGCAGAGGCTTAGAAAAGAAACAAATGTGTCAGCTGGAGCATATATATTATATAGCTGTGAAACTTAGGAAATAAATCTAGCTTTTAATATGTATAAACCACTTAATTAAATTCATAGACTATACACCTATATATATATACAAATACAATAGGGCATGGGCCATGGGCTCTGTCATAGGATTAACCCTAGACTATAACCATATAACTCAACACTCCCCCTCAAGTTGGAGCATATATATTATATGCACCAAGCTTGCTACAAATATACTCAATTCGAGAACCCCTGAGAGACTTAGTGAAGACATCTGCTAACTGGTCATTGGCATTGACAAAATCTGTGGTAATACAGCCAGATAAAATCTTCTCTCGGATGAAGTGACAATCTATCTCGATATGTTTGGTCCTCTCATGAAAGACTAGATTGGAAGCAATATGTAATGCAGCTTGATTGTCGCAAATTAATCTCATTTGTGATATCTCCCCAAACTTGAGCTCCTGAAGCAATTGTTTTAACTAGATAAATTCACACGTTGCCAAGGCCATAGCACAATATTCTGCTTCAGCACTCGACCTAGCAACAACCTCCTGCTTCTTACTTTTCTGAGATACTAGGTTTCCTCCAACCAAAACACAATATCCTGAAGTAGACCGTCTGTCAGAAGGAGAACCTGCCCAATCAGCATTAGAATATCCGACTACTTGAATATGACCTTTGTCCTCATACAATAGTCCTCTACCTGGAGCTCCCTTAATATACTTGAGAATCCGGACTACCGCATCCTAGTGGCTATCACAAGGAGACTGTAAAAACTGACTGACAACACTGACTGAGAAAGAAATATCTAGGCGAGTGATAGTGAAATAATTAAGTTTTCCAATTAGCCTGCGGTATCTTCCAGGATCAGCAAGAGGCTCCCCCTGTCTTGGTAAGAGCTTTACATTAGAGTCCATAGGAGAATCTATAGGTTTACAATCAAGCATCCCAGTTTCTTCCAGAATGTCTAACACATACTTCCGTTGAGAGATAACAATACTAGAACTGGACTGAGCAACTTCTATGCCAAGAAAGTATTTAAGTAACCCCAAGTCCTTAGTCTGAAAATGATGGAAAATATGTTTCTTCAACTGAATAATACTATCCTGATCATCACCGGTAATAACAATATTATCCACATAGACAACCAAGTATATACACCTCCCCTGTGATGTATGTTTATAAAAAATCGAATGATCAGACTCACTACGAGTAATACCAAAGTCTTGAATGACAGCACTGAAACGAGCAAACCAGGCTCGAGGAGACTGCTTTAACCCATATAGTGAGCGACGAAGTTTATAAACCTGCCCAGACTCCCCCTGAGCAACAAACCCAGGAGGTTGCTCCATATAAATCTCCTCCTGAAGCTCACCATGTAAAAAGGTATTCTCAATGTCCAATTGATACAACGGCCAGTGGCGCATAGCTGCTATAGAGAGAAACAAACGCACAGAGGACATCTTAACAATAGGGGAAAAAATGTCACTATAGTCGAGGCCATAAACCTGATTTTACCCTTTGGCAACCAAACGAGCCTTGAGGCGATCAACCTGTTCATCAAGACCCACCTTGACAGTATAGATCCACCGACAGCCGACAAGAGATGTCCCTAGGGGTATAGGAACCAAATCCCAAGTACCATTGGAATGCAAAGCAGTCATCTCATCCACCATTGCTTGTCGCCACCCCGAATCAGAAAGTGCCTCACTAACAGTCTTAGGTACTGAAACAGAGGATAAGGAAGACACAAAAGCACAAAAAGGAGACAAGAGACGGTGATAGCTAAGAAAATTATAAATGGGGTGAGGATTGCAAGAAGAACGGGTACCTTTCCGAAGGGCAATAGAAAGCAGATCCTCAAAAGCCAAGACCACGGCAGGTGGAGAGACTGGAGTAGGATGTGAGGCAACAGGAGTCATTGAAGTAGTAGGAGATGCGGGAGAAGGCGCAGGAACAACATCTCCATCGGGAGGAGACCGAGGCTGATGATGTCGATGATAAACCTGCAATGGGGTAGAAGAAGAAACAGGGAGAATAGGAGCAGGAGGACTCGTGGGAAGAGGGATGGCCTCAAAAATGGGTTAACACTCGGAATGAGGCGAAGAGTAGAAAGGACACGACTTAAAGAAGGTAACATCCGCCGAAAGAAAATAGCGGCGAGTGTCAGAAAAATAACACCGATAACCCTTCTGAAGGCGAGAGTAACCAAGAAAAATGCACTTGATGGACCGAGCAGACAATTTATCTTGACTGGGAGACAGATTATGGACAAAACAGGTGCAACCAAAGACACGTGGAGGAAGAATATATAATGGTTGTTCAAGAAACAAGAGAGAATGAGGAATCTGGTGCTGAAGAACCGATGAGGGCATCCTATTAATGAGATAGCAAGCAGCAAGGACAGTTTCATCCCAAAAGCGAAAGGGGACATGATGATGTAGAATAAGAGTGCGAGCAGTTTCAATCAAATGTCTATTTTTACGCTCAGCGACCCCATTCTGCTGTGGTGTATTGCATAAGACGACTGATGTAAGATCCCTTGAGAAGACATAAAGGTAGTAAAGGGAATAGAAAAATACTCAAGGGCATTATCACTGCGCAATACTTGGACAGAGGTATGAAATTGCGTTTTGATTTCAGCACAAAAGGATTCAAAAATTGAAAATAACTCAGAACGATTTCAATTAAATATAACCATGTGCAACGAGAATAATAGTCGATAAACATTACAAAATATTGAAAACCCAAAACAGACACGACACGAGTAGGACTCCAGACATCGGAATGAACTAAAGCAAACGGGGACATAGCCCAATTATTGACACACTTTGGAAAAGAAGTGCGAGACTGTTTTCCAAGTTAACAAGACTCACAATGAAAAGACGACAAACTAGATAAACTGGGGATCATCTTCTGAAACTTAGCCAAACTAGGATGTCCCAAACGATTGTGGAGAAGAGCAGGAGACTGAGTCACCAAGCAAGCACTAGGCGATGCAGGAAGGTTGAGATGATAGAGACCCTACGACTCACATCCGACGCCAATCATCTGTCCCGTACCGCGATCCTGGATAGTAACAGAATGATCATCAAAGGTGATAGAACAATTTAAGGCACGCGTAAGTTTACTAACAAAGACAAGATTAAAGGGACAATGAGGAAGATAAAGGACAGAATCTAAAGGCAGAGAAGATAAGGGTTTGGCAGTGCCAATAGCTTTAGCAACCGCTTTGGACCCATTAGCTAATGTTACAGAAGGTAAAGAAATAGAATTAGTAAAATGAGAGAACAAATGAGAATTACCAGAGATATGGTTAGAAGTACCTAAGTCCAGGACCCATCGTCCCAAAGAGGATGACTGAGCAAGATAGGCAGTGGAATCACCAAATTGGGCGACAGAAGCAACTATGGATGAGGTTTGTTGGGACGTCTTATACTTGAGATACTCATCATAGTCAGCCCCAGTGAGAATGACAAATTGCGGTGGATGACCATCAAATGACTCAGATCGAGAACCATCAGCATGAGCAACATTAACACGAGGAGGACGGCCATGCAACTTATAACACTGTTCCTTAGTATGCCCCCACTTGTGACAATAGTTACACTTGGGGCGTTTGCCTCGATTACCACGATCTCCTCCTTGTTCGCCACTACTCTGAACCTGAGAAGCCATGACTGAATGATCGCCTGCAGAAGAGGGAGGCACCGTAGGAACAAATGAAACCCGAAGAAGACGAGAATACACTTCATCCATAGTAGGTACAGTAGGACTAGCAAGAATCTGATCATGAACAAGAGCAAGCTCAGGACCAATGGCAGCAAGAGTACACACCATGAAAAACTTATCCCGCTGAGCTAGATCCTCTGCAGCAGTCTTACCAGCAGGTATCAAGGAGTTAAATTCAACTTTAACAGAGGCCATCCGACCAAGAAAATCAGGAAGAGTCAAATCCTGTTGTCGTAAACTAAGCAGATTAGATACCACTAAATATAGGCGTTGAATGCCATTAGTGTATAACGCCTTGGCCTGAGCCCACAATTCACAGTACATGGCATAGTTAGTATAAATTGGATGAAGAGAGGGGTCAATTGACTGCCACAGGAGACTGCACAACAGAGCATCAGCTCTCTGCCATTCAGGTTTGTTTGTGGTCACATTTTCGGCCTTGGTAGTTAGATGATCTTGTAAGCCTTGACCCATACACCATAGTTCAACCGCCTTGGACCAAGAGATATAACTAGAACTACCCATCAACTTCTCAGTAGCAATAGCTGGAGAGGGAGACAAAATACAAGAAAATGAGCCAGATTTACTAGTACCAGCCATGGATAAAAGGGAGCCCTACAAGATCAACAGATCTGAAACAAAGGATTAAATAAACCAAAAAATAAAAGCTGGATGATCCAGCACAGAGAACAGGTGCGCTAGAGCGACGGCAAATGGCAGATGCCAGTGACTGGCGGCCGCGGATGGCAGCGGGCGACTAAACCACCGGGGCTGGGATGGACGGAAGGAGGCGAGTCCAATGGTGAAGACGGCGTTGCGATCGGAGCACTGGTGAGAGAGATTGGAGCAAAAACGTCTCTGTGAACAGTGCGAGAGAGGCGACGCGTGGCGGCGGCAACGGCGACGATCCTCCGGGGGTCAACAGATCGGAGGTCGGCAAACGCAACGGCGGTGGTGGCGTGCGTGATCGGTGGCCAGACGGTGAAGACCCGCATCTAACCAGTAGCGCGCGGTAGAAACGCAGTGGGCGGTGATAGCGGTGGTACGGTAGGCTGCGGCAATCGGTGGCGACGCAACCGACGATGTTCGTCGGTGATGTGGGCGGCGGTGGCAGCTAGGGTTTGTATGGTGGCTGCTAGGGTTTTTATTTTGGATCTGATACCATGTGAAATTTAGGAAATAATCCTAGCTTTTAATATGTATAAATCACTTAATTAAATTCATAGACTATACACCTATATATATATACAAATACAATGGGCCATGGGCCATGGGCTCTATCATCGGATTAACCCTAGACTATAACCATATAAGTCAACAATAGCTAATACTATTTCCAAGAAATGAGAGAAACATTTAATCACATATGAAAGTGGCTTATGGACTACTAAAATAGATTTATTTCTTATGAGGCAAAAGGATTGCTTGTCTTGTAGGTACTGTAATTATACCAGGAGAATATCTAACCAACCCATATGGACATATTGGTTTCAACTTCCATATTAAAATAGAGGAAGGATGATAAGAAGTGAAGCTAATGAATCAAATATTACAAATTAAAAGGTGAAAAGTGGGATATTTTAAAAAAAAAAAAAATCTGTGGCGGAAGATATTGGATTATGGAAGACGAGGCAAATTTAATGTAGAATGAGATGGCTACCATAATTTGAAATACAACAAAAAGGAAGTCAAGGTGTCTAAAAATCAATTTGGTTTCATGCTTGATAGGTCAGCAATGAAAGCTATATACTTTCTTAGGTGCCTAATAGAAAAGTGTAGAGATAAATAAAAAGATTTACGTATAATTTCTATAAATTTAGAAAAAGTTTATGACAAAGTCCCTAGAGAAGTCTTTTGGAGAATTTTAGAGAAGACAGATTTGTTTTGAGTTGCTTATACACAGTTTACTGAAAACAAGTATGATGTAGTAGAAACATGTTTTAGAACTTATGGAGGAAATACTGAAATTTTCAATTATAATTAGGTCAGATCAAAGATCTATAATGAGCCCTTATCCGTTTGCTCTAGTGATGGATGATCTTACTAAGTACATCCAAGAAAAACTGTCTTGTGTTTTATTTTCTGATAGCATTATCTTGGTGAATGCAACAAAATGTGTGAATACTAAGCTCAAGGTAGGGATAGACAACTTTAGAATCCAAACAATTCAATTGTAGCAAATTGAAAATTGAATATATAGAATGTAAGTTTAGTGAAAATAGAAATTTGAATGATGTCATTGTGAGACTTGAAGATCAGTCATTTCAAGAAAATATCAGTTCAGATATCTTTTATCAATTATCCAGAAAAGGGTGATTGTTCATAATATTACTCACATAAGTAAGGTAGGATAATTAAAATAGAGGAGTTTTTCCTGTGTATTATGCTGTTGTGAAGGCCCTTTAAACCTAAAAGGGAATTTTATTGAATGGCTATAATATTAATTTTATTTCATGGCATGGAATGTTGGACAGAATTAGAAATGAGGTCATCTGTTATAATGTTAGAGTGGAATCTATGGAAGATAATATGCATGAGATGCAATTACGATGGTTTAGTCATGTAAGAACCTGTAGGTGCTTCTGTGAGGAGAGTAGATAAAATGGAAGGAGTTTATAGCCAAAAAAAAACTTGATAAGAAACTTAGGACTGATATAGGTTATAATGGCCCACCTAGTAGGATTAAAGCTTGATGGTGGTGGTGTTTTGGGTTTGAAGAAGAGGGAGGAGGCTGAAAACCAAAAGTCAAATGTGCTGAAGAATGCCGTTCTACACATATTTCAGGATATGCATAAGGTAGATACAAGTTTATGTTGTTCCTCCTGCAAAAGAATCCCATTCTTTTTTATTCTTATTTCATTCTGCCATAAGGATAATGATACATATTGTGATGGGAATAGACCAAAAGCCGATGCATGTGCAAAAGGGAGAATTTAGTCTGTCTGCCCCATGCATTTGGTGTCTCAATTTGCAACAAATATCATTATCCTAGATGTATCGGGAGCCATAGCAGAAAAAAGGCTTGTAGTTATGCAGATCTTTCAGGCATACAAATTTCAAGGAGTATTCCTTTGACAGCCATGATGTGGGATAGGCAGAATCTTCTTAATATTTTCTGAATAAACAAAAGACACAGTCAGAATCTGGTACTTTCAAAGAATCCTGCATATAGAAGTTTTGAGGCTGAGAGGTGGCATCCTTTAGTTGGCAGAGAGCCTGAGATCCACAAATATCCCCATAGGACTTCTTTTTTATTCTCTCCTTGTTACTCAATTTGTCAGATCACTCAAAACTGTTTTCTTGGGTGCTTTAGTGCCAAAATTGGTGGTTTTCTGGGTCTCTTTCTCTCTCTCTCAATACATGATACATGCATGGAATCTGCTCTTTTTTCAGATGTAGTTTGTCAGCTAGATTTCTCATATTTTACTTGGTTAAGAGTTAAGTCTACTGACTTCCAGATATAATTCATTTTCATCAGCTGCATTTCTATTTTGCCTTTTCTCTTTCTATTTGTTTCATTGCCCTCTATCATCCACCTTTTTGGGGGGAATTAAGTAGATTACGTAGTGGAGATGGGGAGGAAAAATGGAATGTGGGGATGGGGATGGAAGAATTGGCTCCAGTCCATGTCCCTTACTAACCCTTCTCCCCAAGAAGGGAAAAACATGAAAGAGAAATAATGAAATTGATACTGAATTGGGACCTGAAATGATATAGGTTGCATGTGATATGCCACTTTGGGCAACATTTGGAGGACAGGACGTGGAGCGACTTCCATCAGCTTCTACATGCTACAATACTCTCAAGGTACTGTACTGGGGATGAAGTCCTCTGCTTCTTGACCTTTAACTTGCTAAGAATATGTCCCAAAGTGACTTTTTAGGCTTAAAAAATCATTTCTTTCTTCCTCACTCATAAATCATGTGCTTTTCCTGATGCTTAAAGCTTCCAACATACAAACGAGCTAGTACTCTGAGAGCCAAGCTTCTCTATGCAATCAATTCTAATGCAGGGTTCGAGCTTTCATAGAAGTTCCAAGAAATTACTAAGGTAACCCTTATTTTCCTTTTGTCTTTCTCCAAGCTTAGTCCTGTATTAGATTTGAAACTATGAATGGAAGAGTAGTTCATATAAGTTGATTAAGTTGCACTAATGTTTTGAAATGCATCAAGAAGTAAGGACCAAAGGAATTAGGTTCATTGTGCCTTTTTTTTAATTTAATTTATGTATTTTTGTTTTTTCATTTTTCTTTCCAGGAAAGCATAATTAGAATGTACCCGATGGTTGAACTTAAGAATTGTTTGTTCTCCCTTGACATGTTAGTCCATCCATGGCACCTGTCTTTGCAAAATACAGTCACAATGAATGAACTACTCATCATACAGCCATACTATTTCTTTTTCTTTCTGTTTTTCATGATAATAGAAGGGTCAGTACAAACCAGATTTACTGAAGGGTCATGTACCTGAAGTTTACAATCCATGAAAACCAACAATAGAACAGCTAAATGCCACCTAAAGAAACATAGTCCTCATAGCAACCGTAGTTATGTACAAGTAGATAACAGAAGGGGAAACAAAGGTATTCTCAAGTTTTGCTATAGGATCTATTACTCCTCAAGAGATGAGGGAGAATCCCTGTTCAAGAAGATCCTGTGCTAGGACTTGATTAGCAGCTTCAGATGGGTGAAATCCATCCCTAAACATATACTGTGTAGCATTTGAGCATGTTCCTACAGATCTGGCATTGCAAAGCATGGATGTCTCTATTGTACCTGTTCCGCAGCAAGCCTTCCTTGATTCAAAAAACCCTAGCATATATAGTTGCAGGTGAATTTTGAATCAGTTTACATTTCTATTTTGTTGAGAATAAAAGAGAGAAATTCTTTGTTCTGGGAAAAGCTTTTCTGAATCAAGCTCCGAGTATAACTCTGAAAATTAGAACTTTGTGGGAAGTGAAAAAACGTATCAGAATCTTGTGATGCAATCAAAGTAGAAATATTTATATCATAGATGCTTGAAAATATTTAGTTATCATCAGTAAAAGATGATCAGTTATCTCCGCCCCCCCCCCCCCCCCCCCAAAAAAAAAAAGAGAACTAAATTGATAATAAATTTGGGGTTGGGGGCAGAATAAAAAATGTATTTTTGTGAGAAAGATTACTGGCTACCTAACAAGGAAAAATATATTCATACCATTATCGGTGGGCTTTGCAACCAGGTCAAGCAGAGGCTGATAGATATCAAAGACAAGAAGTTTGAGACCAGGAAGCTTGCTGTGCAAGTATTGTGATGTACTCTTTAGCTTATTGTTAAAGGAAACTGCATCTCGGTTCAGACTCTCAACACATTGGTTGCTCTCTGAGCCAAATAGTGTGATAGCTGCTGGCAAGCATCCAGTTGGTGGTAAGGTTGTAACTCCAATCTTCCTTCCTCCCAGGCCATAGAGAGTCTGTTGAAAAGGTAGGATTTGATGTGAAAAATGTTCATGCTGTTCGTCTTTGGGGTTTGTACATAATGGAGTTTTCTATCAAGATTGTGTAAAACCATTTCAAATTAGAAATTTGTGTGACTGGTCAAGTGTTTCATGGTTGACACATCAATAGCTTAATTTCCTTGGTGTTGAAATTCCAATCAAGGTAGGCTTAACAGAGTATCAGGTCATTGCCCCAACTGGATCCATATACCCTCATCCCTGTCAAGTTCAGATTAATGTGTATTGCACAACTTTTTATTCAGCTCTTTTACTAGGCATAAACGCCCACAATTTGTTGGTCAGTTATTTGGGGTAGACATAAACACATAGCACAATTTCCTGACCCACAATTTCCCATTGATCAGCATCCAGCAGATCAGGAATTTTTGATGCAGTAGATAGCAGAGTGATCACTAGGTACACCGTGGTGTGTGCATTTGTCAGTGTTTAGAGTCTGCCACTGCAAGCCAACACCCATAAAGCTCATATGACAGCAAGTAGATACTGGAACAGAACCCAGATGACCTCACATGACAGGCAAATCTCATGAACTAACATTTGTTCACATTCCATATGTTTTGTACCGAATACAATGTGTAGGTTTGATTTTTATCCTATTTAGATGAGCGCCAGCAAGTTGTAAAACTATATTAGATAATATACCCAACAAGTTGCATCATGAAATGCATGTAAATGCTACTCCTTGTGCATAACTATTTCTGCATTATCCTAGATTTAACCATTAGAATACTTGGTAATATGTATCCACATATATGCTTATTACCATTTCGGTGGAGGGTACGAAGCAAAACCTGGACAAAATTAGAATAGGCTCTCATCAGAATGTCTGAGAACTGATCGGGTGAATAGGCTCTGTTGAGCACGGGGTTGATGTAGTAGTTCTGAACGAAGTCGCTGCTTCCTGCACTCAGGAGATGGATTCCGCCCGAGAACATGGAATCCTCACAACTTTGTCTTGATATTCCTTGTAGTATGCTAGCTACTGGGTGAGTGAGAGAGCGCGCTACAAAAACGAACAGTTGCAACGCAAGTTACTCTTACGACAATATCTTCCAGTAATCAGCTTGCTTGCACACACACACACAAGAAGAGTTTTGATTTTCTTTGGTTGTCTACATAGAACTGTGCTGTCCCGTCAAAATAACCAGAACCAGCTGACGCGAAGTTGGCACTGGTCAAGTGGTTATTTCCTTTGGCGTCCTGGCTGAGATATGCTGGAGGACATGAAGTGAATCCAAGGTACTCAGCTGTTACACAAGGATATTAAGCAAACAGAAATGAGAGAGAGAGAGTATTGTTTATCCGGGAAATAAGATACCAGTGAAGTCTGTAGCAAGCTTTCCGTTGCAGAACCTCCCGGTAGGTTTGTGGGTGACGAAGTCCCTTCCGTAAGGAGCGAAGTTTGCCTTGATCAGTGTAGTGAGGTTGTTATTGTTTCCCACATCAACTACAGAGTCCCCAAAGATACACAATATGGGAACAATAGCGTCCCCATTAGCCATAGGGGGGGAGCCATAGCAAAAGCAAGAAAGACACCCAAGAGAAAACTTGTGAACCCCATGGTCTTTTCCCTTTGCTTCGACAGGGAAACTCAGCCACAGATAGAGAGGGAAATTGTTAATGAATAATATGGATGACCCCCGGGAAGGGGGGGGGGGGGGGGGGGGGAACAAGAATTTAAGAAAAACTGCTAGCAGTTGATGGTCAGAATCTTGGAACGAAATCATCAACTCTCTTTGTGAAGAAGTAACCACGTTCTTCTTGAAGATAAAAGATGCATGAAGATGTGCTCTGAAATAGGGAGAGGGTACAGGGTGTTTAATACCTGTTGCAGGCTTGGGGTTTTGGGGCTCTGCCTCTGATACTGAAGCTGGCGTTCATTTACTTCACCTCTTCATGCCACGCGGGTTGCGGTTGTGTACTCAATTCGCAATGTCAGTCCACCTACAAGCCCATTGTTTTCAAGGAAAATAGTATCTTCACCCCCAAAAAAAATTGTTTGAGAAATATTACTGTGTTTATAACTTTCCCCCCCCTAAATCTTTCAAGATGAAACCATGTTTATAGAAGAATATAAAACCATTATTGTCACCAAGAGCACATCCTAAACAAACAATTTAATATAAGAATATGGTAACGTTTACAAATTAAGAAACAAAAACAGAAATTCTTGGGATTTTTATTATATAAAGAACCTGATTATGTAATTAATGAGGATATAACATAAATGAATGCAAAAGAAAAAAGAAAAGAAAAGATGTGTGACAATTAAGGAATTGTGCCCCCCCTGTAATAATATTGCCTGGTATTTTTAGAAATTGTGCCCCTATAATAATTAGCAACAAAGTAATCCAAGCACAACAAAAGGAAATGACAGCTTAAATAGGAGTGACAAAATGGATGATAAATCTGGAAACTAATATTACTCGATAATTAATAATTACTATAATAAATGAACTAATATTTCTTGATAATTGATAATTACTTTGAATAAATTGATAATGTTGAAAATCTAAACTAAAACTAATGTCACTTCTCCTTACATAAGCTAAAACTAACACTTTGCATAAATTAAATGAGCTAAAACAAAATTTAAAATGAAAGAAAATCATTCTATTCAGCATGCAAGCTCAACAGCAAGTCTTTTTGTGAGGATCTTGCAACCGCTAGGCTGAAAAGTCCACTCAGAGGCATCAATTGTGCAGCTCTCTTTGCCAAGACATGCCTGCAATTCAAACAAAAAAAATAATTAAAACAAATAAATCATGTGCAAATCACTATATATATGATGATAAAGAATAGGATTGGTGCTTACTTCTTGCACAACTGACAAGCTATTAGGCGACTCGCAATGACCTTTGCGGAAGGCTCCACAGCTACCTTTAGGGTCCCCAAAGCTCGCAAACCTAACATCTGATATGACTTTTCCTCCCTGGCAAGATAACTCCAACTTGTTGCCTTCATATGCATTTCCACAAGCCTTTCCAACAGTGACTGATTGAACCTCAACATTGCCAGGGTTGCCACCAAACTCCTCAAACAACACCAGCAAGTTATCGTCGTTGTTAAGGATTGAGCGAGGCACGTGATACCTAGTAAAAGAACAGCATGATTAAAGTATCACTTGATGCTCTTTGAAGATGAAAAGAAATTGAAGTAAACCATGTAAACGAAGATAGTCTGCTTGCTACCATCTCTGAGAGGACTCCCCACAGCCTGTCAAGCATTTGTTACTACCATAGGTTCCACGATAGTCACATTTGAAATCACAACCATTATCATCGGCGAAATAGCTTGGCCAGTATCTACCAATGTTAAAGCCATTCACCCAAGCTATTCCCTTCCCCATGCCAAGCAAATCCAGAACAACTGGATCATCACCCATTGGAGCCTTGAAGGTTGTCTACAACAAACAAAAAGAACTCGTAATTTTCATGTATGGATGTCTTGAAATGACAATATAAACAGCAAGATCATTGCAGAATTGGAAGATACAATTCATTGAATCACCTTGTACCAAACAAACATCTTGTTTGTAGGAAGATTCTCCCCCTTCCATCTCCAATTGGACCTGGTGTCCTTCATGTAAAGGCCCTTCTCGATTCCATCGAGATCAACCTTGTAAGTCCACCTATACTTATCAAGATGCTTAACCTGATTGTCACCCCCAATCAACTTCACTGGTCCAAGAATTCCATGTTGCTCTTTGTCAAAGAACTCGCCGTAGTTCTACGCAACAAAACGTGAAAAAAAAATGTTGAATTGGTTGTTTAACATAAACATGCATGAAAGCGAACTCAAGATTGTTAATTCTCACTTGAAGTCCATTAGTAACACTAAGCAAAGATAGTGAGTTCTTCCCATCTTTCATCCTAAATTTCGTCAAGAAATCAAAAGTCCAATGTCCGTCTTTTGCTGATTGAGATCCTGCAACAAGATCATTGCATCATCAATCATGCTCAATAACAACATATGGCAAACACACTACTCGAATTTTAGACACATTACCAACGTGCTTCCCGTTTAGAAAAACATGAAGTATGTGCCCCTTGGTGTGAACTTTTAGAGTAACCTCCTCTCTCCAAGCAGGATCATTGTGATCAATCTCCACACTGAAACAGGCAAGCAAAGATTGGCATGTTTAGAACGGTAAATGCATTTCATATGTTGGTAATGTGAATGAATAATGAAATGGTTTTAAGATTAATCATGTATAGCATTACCTAGTCATATACCACACATAGTCGCTGGTGTCATTTGATACAAACTTCTGATCCAGTAGCCCATCAAATTGAAGATAACCCTTTTTAGCATCATCATCCTTGACATGCTCAAACTTCTCGCCTGCCCATTTCCACTTCAAATTATAGGGCTCCCGAAATGCATCAGCTCCATTCCGCAACTTCACCATTACCGATGTTTGTGCATTAACCTAATACAGGTTCAACATCAGATAAAAACAAATTGATCAGCAGTCAAACTCTTCAAAAGAATTAATGGATTCGATTAATGTTAAAGTTGTCGATGAGTACCCGAGCAGTGTTGTAAACTTCTGTGTAGCAATCGGGGAGGATACTAACAGACCATGCAGGAACAGTGTACGTTTCGCCCTCAAAGTCAAATGTTGCATCATTTGTTTCATTTGCATTTCCAAAGAAACATACCCTATCACCACGATGCTCGTACGATGTTACCTGCAAAGATGGGGAAAAAAAAAATCATTTTAGTATCAATTAACTTGATTTGTGATATAAAGGAAAAAAAAAACAGGGAGGAAAAGAAGTTCAAAACTTACAGTCAACATGTTACCATACTCAATGTTGCTTGAAAAACCATTTGTCAAAGTCTCTTCCATTGATCTTAAGAGGGTGTGCAGATCCTTAAGATGTCCCCATTTAGGTTGATTTAAATTACCTGATAAAAACAACATAAGTATTTGTAAAACAATACAACAAAAATAAAGAGTATATACACAATTGGTATTTTTTTTTAAATTTTCTTTACCATATTCATCGAGGGGTGCATCGTAATCATATGATGTGGCAATATAGGGACCACCAGATGTTCGACCAAAATTAGTACCACCATGATACTACATAATTAGAAAAACAAAAATGTAAAAAGTTAACTAGATTAATCAATTTATTTAATAAAGTGCAAGTACTTATTAAGGGATTTTGGATACAAACCATATAATAGTTTTGTAGCGTCCCACCATATTGAAAAAATCGAGCAACTGCAAAAGCAAGATCTTCAGCAGTTCGGTGTGGATATTTACTCCCCCAATTCTTAAACCTAAATTAATCAATGACAAAAGTAAGAAGATAATTTAATTAAAATATTAATATAATTATACAAAATATATAACAGTTATAAGTCACCAGCCAGTCCAATTTTCAGTCCACATCTTAGGCATGCCATGATTAGGGTAGAATTGGTCACAATAATATCCATTGCAAGTATTAATCTGTGGGGGGGGAAAAAAACACCAAAATTACACATAATGTTGAGAAAAAACTGAAAAATAAATTAAATTTAATGAGCATTTAATTAATGTAAAGGGTAATACCATGCCCTTTGGAGCATCCCATTCTTGGCACATGATCCATGGAACACCAACTTTGTAGGATTCAGCAAGATTAGCACACCAGTTTATGTATTCTTTTCCATCATTTCCATATTTGCTTTTGACATTTCCATACTCATTCTCAAGCTATTTTTTTACCAAAAAAGAAAAAAAGAAAAAAAAATTACCCAGATTTTTAAAACATTGAGAAAAGCAATATGATCAACATATGTGTAATAGAAAGCAATTAAATACCTGTGAAAGGATTATAGGTCCTCCTTGTGAGGCAAATAGATGTTCTTTCCGAACCATTTCGACGATCAAAGTTGTAAAAGTTTTCATCTCCTCCTACAATTCAAATAAATAATTAACAAACTCAGAATGAAAATAAATAATTCATTGTATTTCAAAATTTACATCCATACATATATATATATATATACCTCAAACACTTTATTGTTAGTTCTGAATGTCATGTTTGGCATGTTATGCAACCATACAGGAAATCCTCTGAGCAATAAATACATAAGAAAAATAATTTTAGTTAGCTATCGCTGGGTTAAAAATTACTATCAAATGAATTGGAATATTAAGATTTTAACATACCCATAATTCCATTCAGCACAGACATATGGTCCAATTCGCAAAATAGCATAGAGCCCGTAGTCTTGGACGGCTCTTATGAACCTAATGAAGTCCAAGTTGCCTGAAAAATCGTACTATTTTGAAGAGAATAAATGTTAGCAAAAGAAATATAACTAAGATTAAAAGGACTCATTAAAGATTAATTTGAGATATTTTAAGAATAAAAATTAAACCTGACGATACAATGGCTCGTGAGCGTTCCAAAAGATGTAAGTCTCGATAGCATTGAGCCCTCCCTCCTTTGCTTTCTTGATCAAATCAGGCCACATCTGCAAAATAATATTCATGCAAATGCTTTATATATATACATAGAGATTTTAAGCAAGGGAAGAGCATATATATATATATGTATATATATACTTCGGGCGTGCTGCGAGGGTAATGGATGGAGCCCGAGATGATGATTCTTCTCTCTCCATCGATGGTGAGCGCCTTGCTGTCATACGAAACGTCGAGAGCATCAACCAGAGAAGAAGAATACGAAGAAAAAAGACAGTAGCAGAGTAAAGCCAAGCCCAAAACTCTACTGTAACTCCCCATTCCCTTGTCAATGTTACGTTGCTCTAGAGAAGGGGAACAAGAAGCCTACGGCTATGGCTATGGCTATACCTATATGGCTGGGCTGGCTATATGTGGGAAAATGCCCATACACGTACCTTTCAATTTATACTAGTTCTCCAGAAATGTAGATAAAGAATCCAAATCCATACCAATCATCTACCCAATAATCAAACTGAAACTATCCATCCATTTGCCTCTTCAAAATTGAACTTTAATTTTTCTTTTTGATTTATTTTGAAAATTAATCTTGATAATTATTCATCAAAATTGGCTGGATATAGGTTGTAATTATTTTGTTGTTTTTTTCTTAATGATAATAATCTTCAATAAAAGAAAAATGATGATAATTTAAATTCAACAGCCATCTATCGTCTTGTTTTAGATAGAGTTGTTTTCAATTTTTGATTTTGGTTACATAGCAACAAGAATAAGATTAGTAGAAAGGGATAAGATTTTAATTTTAATTTAATTTCAAATGGATGAACAATCATTTTATCATTATTATTATCCAATATATTTTCTAAATTAACCTTGGAGGGTCTAATTGTAATGAATTAAAACAAAAACCAATATATATATATATATATATATATACTTCAGCCAAAACGGAGTCCCCATTTTATGAGGGTTGATAATTAATAACATGCAAATTGACAAGAAACTAATAGCAATGAAATGAAGCAATTCAATAAGTATCACTCATTTAATCATATGCTCTTTCTCTTAGATTTTTCTTTTTAAGCAATTTTTCATATCAATTTACTCTACGCTAATTAAAAGTGGTGACATGTGACTTATAAAACCCCCCCTATCAACAAGAGTTTGAGAACGTTCAGGGGCAAACATGTCATATGAAATTTGTATTTATCGCATAATCACATTGAAGTCAAGTAATAAATTAATAATTAGTCTCTCAATCAAGCCATGCCATTTTCATAATTTTTTCTTCATCAAAATGTTTGGGCCATAACGTGAGACTAAAAAGGAAGCCCAATTCATTTTGTGTGGTTCCCACAAACAGGCCCAACTACGTTATTTTGCTAGAGAAAAATGATATTTTATGAATTCTTTAAGAATAAAAAGACAAATTCATCTCTTTAACTTTTTTATTTTATTCAGTTTAAAAATTTTAAAGACTAAGTTGTTTAAAATTAATTTTTTTAAAAAAATATATAAATCTATGTAAATTTAACCCATGACCAATAATTTTGTGGTTAACCTTGAGTAAAAATAAAGTCGTAATGTTTTAATTGCATTTTTAGTACAAATTTTTTTGTAAATAGCACAAAAGAAAA
This sequence comes from Diospyros kaki, assembly GCA_036245055.1. Lineage (NCBI taxonomy): Eukaryota > Viridiplantae > Streptophyta > Magnoliopsida > Ericales > Ebenaceae > Diospyros > Diospyros kaki. Next base: position 41,535,825 of record BSEG01000009.1, read on the forward strand.
ATCCACTAATTTGTAAATTTATCCAAAAGTTTTAATTTTAACAATTGTATCCTATTTGACTAATTTTATCAATATTTAAAATGAATTTAGAAGACTTGTGTTTGTTGACATAACAAGCCACATGTCATAAAATATATATATATATATATATACAAGTGGAACCCACATATATACATATAAGTGGGAGTCACATATATAATTTTATTTTTTATTTTTTTTATGTGTATACGTGAATCTAACTAATATATTTTTTTTATGACATATCAATAATAACAGACATGTCTCAAATTGATTTAAGTGTTAGATAAAATTATATTCAATTGAATTAATTAAGATATAATTGTTAAAATTAAAACGTTTATATAAATTTACAAATTCAAAAAAAAATTAAATCTGTACTAAACTAATCAAAATTAATCAATATATAGGCAACGGAGAATGAATTTTTAATTGTATTAGGGAAGGGAGCAATCTTCAAACAAGAGTCAAAATGGAGCCAGCCATCGAGTCGACTGGATCCACTGGCAATTTGGCACGTTCCTAATTAACTTCCAGTCCAGCCACCGCCTCCGTCTACGCTACGGACGGCTCTTCAATTTTCAAGGCCATTGCCCAATCCCCAATCCCCCAATCCCCATGCCATTTCACTTCTAATGCATCTATCTAATCTACCCTTTGCCTACTGTTATTCATATTCCTGTTTTGAGTAAATTACAATCTAATTGCTTTAGGAAGATTTTAGTCTACTAAAATTGGGTAATGCTTAGAGTAATGATTCATTTTTTTTTATAAACATTTTTTTATTTTAAATAAAGTATATTATTGTTTTAAAATAATTTTATTAATTAATAAAATATTACAAAATTACCCCAAAGGTGATTATCATTATTCATTAAAATTTTAATAATTATATATTACTTTTAAATAGTGTATATTTATTATATCTTATTTTGAACCTTTAACACTATCATCATAAAACAAGAATCATTTATTATTCTTATTTAAAATATTACTAATATTTTGTCATTAATTTATTCTATTATTAGTAATATAGTAAGGTAATATAAATATATATTTAAGGCCTAATAAGTGTAGTTTATTAAATATTTTAAAACATGATTTATTTATCATCAAATAATAAGATTATTTAAGACTAAAAAGTCATATAGAGTAAATGTCATGCGTGTTTACGACGTTGTTATTTATATTTATAATTATTAATTTTGTTAGAATTAGATTGAATTAGTCGATTATTTATATTTGTAATTATTAATGTTATTAGAATTAGATCGAATTAGTCGATTGGATCAGTTGAACTAATAATTGGTTAAAAAAATAATTCTGTTTACAATAAATAAATAAAAAAATTACTTGTCAAAAGCTCAACAAATTTTTTTACACCAACCATGGTTAAACCAAGGAACTAGCTAAATCGAGCTAGTTGAACTGGTTAAATTTTTTTTAAAAAAAAAAATTATGTACTCTTTTATTCTTATTTCATTTTAAATATTAAAAAAATATAATAATAACCAAAAGGAATGGACACGATCATTTTAAACTCTTTTATAAAAAAAATTTATACTCTCAAACAAACTAATTACACTCTATAGTCACTTTGGATGTTAGTTTCGATTGTGGTTGTGAATAAAATATATTAAGATAGATATGAACTGAAAATTATGTGAAAAAATTGATATTGAAAGTGCAGTCGTAATCGAGTTTAACTACCTAAAGAAACTGCATTGACAAAGTGACTATAAAGTGTAATTAATTTATTTGAGGGAGTAAAAATATTTTTTTTTTCTAGGGAAGGGGTTAAAAACGAAAGGGTTGTTCTTTTGGTGTTTCAATTTTGAGTTTTAAGTTTTAAATTTATTTTTAATTTTTTATTTTAAGTGTCTATTTGACATTATTGAAAAAACATTCTTTTTGTCTGTAGTATTTTCTGCATTTTAAAAATTTTGAGCATGTTTGTGATTAAAACAATTAAAATAATTTTTTATTATTTTAACTTTTCTTTACAAATTTTTTTTTATTTTCAAAAATGTATTTTCAAAAAATGTAAGTAAACATATTTTTACTATTTTAAAAAATTAAAAATTAAAAATAATATAAAAATAGTAAAAAGAATAGGGCCAAATTTTCTATTTGAGATGGGATTAGTTTTTGTAATTTCCTCGTAAGAAAAGGGAGTTGAAGTCTAATATTTTAATATCATTTTGATAATATAGGGATAAATTTTTTGTTTAATTTTTAAATATTTGACATGGGTTTTATTTTACTTTCATCATAAATGTGTTAATATTGTTGTAATTTTTTTTAATTGCAAGATAATTAATATCAAGGGAGTTTTGAACACATAATTTAGTGAATGCAATCAAGTTCATGCAATAGACGATAAACTTGGTAAAAAAAAGGCACATAAAATTATTTTAGGAATGAAAGAAATTGAATTATTTATCTTATGCACCAAGTTGTACAACAAAGTACACATAAAATTATTTTAGGAATAAAAGAAATTGAATTATTTATCTTACGCACCAAGTTGTACAACAAGGTAACCAAAAAGGGAAGAGAAGTCATTGGATTGTCTCCAAGATACAGGTCAAGTTATTGGGTTACGATAAATTGAAATTTATACCAATAGGACATGGATTCAATTATTTGTTTTGTTCAATGAATCAAAAGTCTCTACTTACGATTTATTTTCTCTACTAAAATTGATAACACAAGTGACGAGAGACCGCACAAGGACAATAACCTCAAGAGTAGTCATTGGATTTTCCATGGTAATTAATGGTTTTGATGTACACTTTGATCTCATGTTAAAATATGAGAACTAAATATCATTACTTATTTTAAAAAAATCCATATTTTTTTATTTATTTTTAAAAATAAATGACAGGAACAAGCTGGCATTACACTCTCCGTAAAATTTTAGATTGGTTATCGATCATTAACTTAGTCCTTTTAAGACTTATTACAACACGGATAATAATGTAATAATACCCTGAGAACGTTCTTAAAAATTTTTTATTCTTATAATTTATGTAATTTTATATTTGATTAAATTTAATCATTCTCAAGAATGTTAAATATTCTTTTCTTTGAATGTTATATTTTTATGTTTGGTTTAAATATAATATTTTTAAAATTTTATATTTTTTTCAAAATTACCTTTATTTAATTTTTTATTTAAAAATAATAAATTTCTTCTATTATATAAAATATTGGGATTCACAACCTTTTAGGAAGTTAAAAATATTATTTTTTTACACATTATGTATATATGTGTATATATATACATAATATATATATTTGTATCAATATGTGTGTGTATATATATATACACATTTTATATATTTATGTGTATATATATTATATATACATAATATATATATTTGTAAGAAAAAAAGTTATGACAAAGATAATCTTGAAAATTCAAGTTTATATTAAAAATTTTCTCAAGTTTATAAGAATTCAAGATTTCTAATTCCCCATGAAAATTTTTTTTAAGGAAAGTTAATTAAAAATAAATTTTAAAAATATTAGTTTTTTAATTTTTTTAAAAAAATTATATTAAATATAAAAATATAAATTCTCAACTTGACATCCTTAAAAATTAAAAAAAAATTCCTATACCAAACACACCTTAATTTTTTGCGAAGGCTTGGGTATTCAAACTCATCAAAGTAGAGTTGGCCTTTTCAGGTCTTCGATTGACTAAACCTTCTTTGTGGTTGATTAAAGATTTCCACAACTACATGACTAACTTACTTATTGCAGTGTACCATTCTAAAAGTTTAGCAAAATTTGTCAACTTCATGTTGATGTTTGACAGCTAGGGGTCAAAGAATCTCATATTTATGTGATTTTTGGATATATGTTATATCTCTCTCAAAAATCTTTTCCACCCAATATCATATCAAACAATTGGATAAGATTTATCCACCGAACCTTTCTTAATTCCTAGAAAATGACTTTCTCCTCAAGCCATTGAATCTTTCTTAATTCCTTCCAAACCCTTCTAGTCAAATTAATACTTAGCCAAATCCTTCTCATTAGTTCATAAACAATCTTTCAGGGTAAATCACATCAAAGATCATAAAATTTTAATACCTTTTTCAGTTTGATCATTAAACTTTAATTCCTTACAAAATAATCACAAAACTTTAAAATATTTTGTAATATGGTCACTAAAGTCATTTTTTTATGGTTCTTAGTCAAAATTGTTGATGTGGCGATGATGTAGCGCTGACGTGACGATGATGTGGTCATTGTCATGTCAGCAATTTTGACCAAAAATTATTTAAAAATCACTTTAGTGATCATATTACAAAATATTTTAAAGTTTTATGATCACTTTGCAAGGAATTGAAGTTTAGTGATCAAATTGAAAAATAGGCCAAAATTTTGTGACCTTTAATGTGATTTACCCCAATCTTTCACATTCCAACAACATATCCAATCCCAATCCACCTTTATTATATTTATATGAAGGAGAAAAAAGAACCCAACAATAAATTTTTCTATCGCTGAATCTATAACAATAATTATGAACGATAACTACTAATAATTTTTTTATATATTTTTTTATTTTATTATCTATCATATTATAAATTTTGGCAAAATTTTTAACAAAAATAAAAATTTAATAGTTATTATAAAACAAACTGAAATATAAAAATTAAATTGTTAAAAATCATAAAACTCAACGAAAACCAGTGTAATTTCCCCAATTGGTGCCAGAATTGAATGCTGAGTGACGTTTGGTTAAAATAAATAAAACCAAATTGAGAAATATTTATGGATAATGACGAAACTTTCAACGTCATAATGAAAGAGGTGGTGGCATCGCGGTAGGACTTCAGCCGACAAACGTGACTTGAACTTGCGGTGTAGCGTAGACTGCACGTGGAATGTCCACAGTGCCCTTCTTTAATGAAATTGCAGTAACGCTACAATGGGCAAAGTGAAAAATCACTTATAATTTAACTTTTATTTAGCTACCATTCTTAAATATTTAAGAACAATTTAAAAGTTTATCTTAATATAAGATGAAATTTAATGACACCTCTACCTCTACTTTTATTTAGCTAGCATTATTTAATTAATTATTTCTGTTTTTCTTATTTTAAAAAAAACAAATATTAGAGAAGATAATAATTTATATTCATAACATCAAATGATTAAAGAATAATTTTAGAAATTAAAGGGCAATTGCGTACCTTTAATTATATGTAATTTTGCCCTAGATGGTGGCAATGGCGAGTACACTATCAAAAGGATAAAATTGTGATGAAATATATTTAATGAACATAGAGAACTTAAGGTTTATATACTAAAAGGTAAATTGCTCACCAATTGTAGTCTTTTAATTTTATTAGGTTGGATTAAATAATATTTATTTAATTAATCCCATCTATTTAAAATACCAATCGCGATAATTTTGTGTGATAAAATATAACATTTTATCAAATAGATTAAACCTGAATTAATTGAGACAATAAATGATCTCTTTTGCCCATTCTATGCATTGAGAAAAGAGAGAATTTATTATAATTCTTGGAAAATGCAAATGTTTATTTAATTAGGGTATTATTGTCTTCTCATAAATTTATTATTAAGTTAACTAATAATATGAAAATTTGTGATTCAAACTTTCAAAGGATGTCCCAAATTCGAGACTATAATATATAAATGCAAGTTTCTTAAAATATTGGGTGTTTTAGTATTTATAAAAGGACAAAACTTAAAGGGTCTAACTGTAATTGATCAAAAGAGAATCAATATTATTTGCCTCATAAGGGATTCAAAAACAACATATTTAAAAATAAAAAAAGAATTAACTATAACAAACTCTAAAAATTAACAATACATTTATATTTAAATTACCTTTTCTTTTCTTATTTTTTTTTCTTTCTCCCATTTTCTTAATCTCTTTCTATCTATTGCACAATAATCGATAGTCACTAACGACAATCATCACTAGATAAGTCTCTTTTTCTTTCCTCTCTTTCTTAATTGAAAACTAATTTATAATCGAAGAAATAATAAAAATATATTAGTAAATTTTATTTGTAATATTTTTGTTATTCTATAATAATAGTGGAGGTAAGGATATTTTAAAAATTAATAAATATTTATTAATAAAAGAGGATTAAGTAATTTACGTTTATAAAATTTAAAAGGAATTATATAATTTTTTAAAAAGTAAAAATAATAAATGCAATTTAGTTCGCAGTTATAGCGTGTGAAATTTAGCTTAGTTCATATATAAGTTACATAAGCAAGAGTTTCGTGTGAAATTTAGCTTAGAAAGTTGGTAATTATTTCGCGATCACATTGAAATAAAGTAATAAATAAATAATCGATAAATTGAAATTCAGGCCCTCTCAAACCCACTCGCGTCCAAATGCTACCGGAACACTACGCCAACGTGGCACCGAATGGGGCACGTGGCTGTCGGATACAGCGAGTAGCTGAGGGTAAGATTGTCGACGCGTTGAGAGGTAGCATGGTGAAATGTGGGTATTTATGACATCATCGGTGGATTGAAGATTTCCGAAGGGGCAGAATCGGAATAATAATTATTGCCAATATGGTTGCCGTTTTTTCAATTATTTTGGTATATTTTGCATGAAAGCTCAGAAACAGAGGAGAGAGGGATAAGACGCCTGGCCTGGTGAAGCAACCATTTCTCACCAATTGTTGCGCTCACCATCTCCCAAACGCTCTTTCCCGCTTTACTTTTCCCGATAAAAGAGAAGAGAAAGCGAATCCAAACCCACCCGCAAACCCATCAGAACGAGGCCAATTGATTCTAGATGTATAGGGAGAGAGAGAGGAAGGAGATGGAAGAGAAAAGGCTGTGTTCATGGCGGCCATCATCGTCTTCCAAGCTTTTGTGGCTTATAGTCCCACTGCTGGTGGTTTTTGGGGTTGTGGCTTTACTGGGTCCAAATACCCTGAATCGGGTTTTTAATTTGGACCGCTATCCATGGGCGTGGAGTCCTGTTATTTCTTCTTATGCTTCTTCTCCCGCAGTGTTTTCCGGCGAAAACAGTTCCGTTTCGTCGGAGGTGGCGCATTTGGGTTGGCATTCGAGGTTAGCTGATGGAGAAGAGGCTGTGTCGTACGATTTCGGCGTTCTTAATCGGTCGTCTTCTCCACCGCTTGCCATTGAAGTTATCCAAATCTCTCCACCGATCGCAGCTGTAAGAACATTTTCTCTCTCTGCGTCTGTATCTTTGTCCGTTCTGTCTATATATGGACTTTCTTTTTTTCTTTTCTTTTCCTTTTTGCCGCTCTCTCCCCCCCCCCCCCCCCTCTCTCTCTCTCTCTCTCTCAGTCTCTCCATCTCTCTGTGCTTGCGTGTATTTGGAAATAAAGACGCGTATCAGTTTCCTTCTGATAATCCTGCGATTATTCCGAAGGAAAGGAGCTTCAGTCAATTGATAAAAAATTATCCACCCAGAATTGAAAATATTTTCTTTTCTTTTCCTTTCCATTTATTTCTGGGTTAATTCTCCGGAAAACGAAAATCCTGTTGGGTTTTTTGGAAAAAAAATGCCTTGAAAATGTTCCTTTTTTTTTTATCCGATTCAATTAGCTAGATTTATTTCCCCAGAAAATTAGAAAATATACACTGTACAACTGAAGTCAATAAGAGAGAAAATGGACTTAATTTTTTTTTTTAATTTTATCTCTGTTCTATATTGTAGAATGTACTAATTGTTGATCGACAGGTTGAGGAGAATCGTGAAGAGAGCTCCAAATCCAATACTAGCATAAATGGAACCCCTACTGTAGTTCCTTCTGTAAATGAATCTCAAGCTCCTCCCATGGCGCTGGGGAGATTAGGACGAAAACAGACCAACTTAATGAAGCTCGAAGCCGGCCTCGGCCGAGCTCGAGCCGCCATTAGAGAAGCTTCAAGCAACGGGAACCAAACCCAAGATCCCGACTTCGTCCCCAGAGGCCCAATGTACTGGAATCCCGCTTCCTTCCACAGGTAATTATTACCCGATATCTTACATGAATTCTGGCTTTTCGAATTACTTTAATTTCTTCTTCTCTCTGCAACCCCAGGAGCTACTTGGAAATGGAGAAGCAGTTGAAGGTATTCGTGTACGAAGAAGGAGAGCCGCCGCTGTTTCATAACGGGCCGTGCGGGAGCATATACGCCATGGAAGGAAACTTCATCCACAGAATAGAGGTGAGCCGGTTCCGAACCGGAGATCCCAACAAGGCCCACGTTTTCTTCCTGCCGTTCAGCGTGACGTCGCTCGTCCGTTACGTCTATGTCGGGGATTCTCACGACTGGGTGCCGATGAAAAATACGGTGAGAGATTACATCAATCTCGTGGCGGAAAGATACCCGTTTTGGAACCGGAGCCTCGGCGCCGATCACTTGATGCTCGCCTGCCATGACTGGGTAAGCCATTGTTTCAACTTTGAATTATTCCCCAACTAGAGCCTAGAGGTGAACATTTCACTAATTCAGTGGATTAAAAAATTGATTTAAACCACCTGATTTTAACCTTAACATAGATGGTAGATGGTAGATGGTAGTTTTGGGGACCACAAGGTCTCAGTTTGGTGTGATATATATTGTGTGGTATGTGTTTCTTAAAAAAATTAATAAAACAATGAATTTTAAAGAGTTAATTTAGTATGAATTATACTTACAATGATTAAATTGATTTTAATCCAAAAATATTATAACTTATTTAATTTTTTTTAAAATACTGCAGTATTAAAATAGGATCCCTTATTTAACAATTTAACTTAAACCACCCTTTAAAATATTTCATGATTTAAAATGAAATTGAATGGAATCCAACCAAATTAAATGAATTTGTTGGTTTGGCACTGTTTTGAAGGGGCCGGAGCTCTCCAAGTCCATCCCTCACCTCTACAAAAACTCCATCCGGGCGCTCTGCAACGCCAACACCTCCGAAGGATTCCAGCCCAAGAAAGACGTTTCCTTCCCGGAGATCCTCCTCCCGGACGGCACCACGAAGAAGCTGCTCGGAGGCCCTTCTCCCTCCCGGCGTCCCATCCTGGCCTTCTTCGCCGGCGGCGTCCACGGCCCCATCCGCCCGATCCTCCTTGAACACTGGGAGAACAAAGACGCGGACATCCAAGTCCACAAGTACCTGCCCAAGGGCGTCTCCTACCGCGGCATGATGCGCAAGAGCCGCTTCTGCATCTGCCCCAGCGGCTACGAGGTGGCCAGCCCCCGCATGGTGGAGGCGCTCTACATGGGCTGCGTGCCGGTGCTCATCAAGGACCACTACGTCGCTCCCTTCAGCGACGTTCTCAACTGGAAATCGTTCTCGGTGGAGATTCCGGTGAGGGATATTCCGGCGCTGAAGACGATTCTGGCGGGGATTTCCCAGTCGCAGTACATAAGGCTGCAGCGGCGGGGCCTGCAAGTGCGGCGTCATTTCGAGGTGAACTTGCCGCCGAAGCGATTTGATGTTTTTCACATGATTCTGCACTCCGTCTGGCTTAGAAGGCTCAACGTCCGTCTTCGAGAAGATGGTGATTCGGAATGGATTGTCAACTGAGAAATCTATTAGCTGTAACGTCCAAAGTAGACATTGTGCTCTCTCCTATTTATTTATTTTATAAAAATGTTTTCCATTAAAATTTGAATTATCTGTGGGCAAATATGTTGGAAATTAAAAAAAATAGGGGAAGTGGATCAGAGCAGGTAGGCCTTGTTTCCATCTCACTTATCATTGAAAGCAAGAACAACAGCCTATATAATAGGCTTACAAAGTTACAAACAGTCTTAATTCTAAGCAAATAACTAAAGATAATGGACCACTAACTCAATGCATCTTAACAGAAAATCAATAATTAACACAAGAAACCAACTATCCTAAAAATGAAACCGCATCTACTGATTTTGGAACACTACTCAACACTTTCCCTTGCTTCAAAATTTATTACTCCCATTTGCAACCTAAAGTAATCATGCTTGACACTTGGAAGAGACTTTGTGGGAACATCTTCCACTTGTTTATTTGTGCCATAATGCTTCAAGACTATTTCTTCTCTTGCAAACAGATTACGAATGTAATGATATCGGATGCCAATATGTTTTATCTTGCTATGAAATGATGGATTCTTTGTCATTGTAATTGTTGTTCTATTGTCATAAAAGATTTTTGTTGCAGCTACTTGCTCTTGAAGAAGATCAGTCAATAACCTCCTTAGCCAAACTGCTTGACAAGTCAATGCCATTGCAGCAACATATTCAACTTCTAATGATAACAGGGCTACAATTTCTTAATTCTTTGAACTCCATTAAATAACACCTGAATCAAGAGAGAAAACATAACCAGAAGTGTTCTTTCTATCATCGAAACAACCTGTCCAATCACTGTTAGTAAAACCAAATATTCTGAAATCTGATACTTTTGTGTACCAAATTCCAAAATCAACAATTCCGACAACATATCGCAAGATCCACTTTACTGCACCAAGATGATGCTTCGTTGGGTTATGCATGAATCTTGAAACCACACTAACAAAAAATTGTATGTCATGTCTTGTATGAGATAAATAATTTAGCCCACCAACCATGTTTCTATAACATTTTGCATTTGTCATACCCGTACCATCATCAACAACAAGCTTCTCATTCACATTCATTGGAGTTAAGGCTGGTTTACAATTCAACATGTTAAACCTTTTAAGAAAATTAGATGCATATTTTCTTTGTGAAATGAAAATTTCAGCTACACTTTGGTTCACCTCAAGTCCAAGAAAACAATGTAGTAGACCCAAGTCTGACATCTCAAACTTGTTCGTCATAGAAGACTTAAATTCAGCAACAAGAGATTCACAAGACCCCATATAAATCATATCATCAACATAAAGACATACCACTAAAATATCAGAGGTACCTTGCTTCTTCATATAAAGGGTTGGCTCATTAGGATTCCTTTCAAATCCATTTTTTTGGAAATATGAGTTGATTTTACTGTACCAGGCTCACGAGGCTTGCTTTAAGCCGTATAAAGCAGTCTTCAGCCTGTAAACCTTGCTATCATCATCACTAAAAAGGCTTTCAGGTTGAGCTATATACACCTCTTCTTTTAACTTACTATTCAAAAAGGTAGATTTAACATCAAATTGATACACAAGCCAATTTAATTGTGCAGCCAAGGCCAAAAAAGTCCTTACTATTTCAAAGCATGCCATAGGAGAAAAAGTTTCTTCGAAATTGATGCCTTGCTGTTGCGAGTACCCTTTCGCCACCAACCGAACTTTGTGTTTTCGTATAGTACCATCAGCATGGTACTTTGTTCTATATACCCACTTGAGCCCAATAACATTCTTGCCTTTCGGTAGATCAACCAACTCCCAAGTCTCATTTTTCTGTATGGCTGAAATTTCCTCATGCATTGCATCTTACCACACTTGACTTTCTGTTACTTCATCATAACAAGTGGGGTTAGAAACATACAAAGCAAAACTACAAGAAACATATACCTCCCTCAAGGAGTGAGTTTTCTTTGGAGAAGTTTCTAAAGAATAGCTTGAGGGTGAGTGAGGACTTGCTAGAGTGGATGGGCTGCTAGACAGAGTGGAGTTGCTAGATGTTGAGCTGCTGTCACCTTGTACATCAAGAGATTCTGCTGTAAGAATTTCAGGATCTTTAGAAATTAAAGTTGCTGATGTTGCGTTACTATCGCTCCATGTCCACTTTTCTTCCTCATTAAACTTCACATCCCTGCTAATAATCACTTTGTCACTTATGGGGTTATACAACCTATATGCTTTGGATTGAGGGTTGTAACCAATAAAAACACATTTTTCTGATTTTTTTTATCAAGTTTATGACGTGATGGAGAAGTATCCAACGCATAGGCTATACAACCAAAAATTTTTAAGTGGATTACTCGTGGCTTCCTACCTTTCCAAGCTTCAAATGGGGTTCAGTTCATGACTGCCATTTGTTGTCATCATGCTTTTGGCTATTTCGACCACAGTTCTGTTTTTCCGTTCAACCACTCCGTTTTGCTCTACTGTGCGTGGTGCTGACAATTCCCTGTGAATACCATTTTCCTCACAAAAAAATTTGAATTCGTCAGAGGTAAATTCACAACTCCTATCTGAACGTAGAGCCTTATTCTGCTCCCACTCTGCTTCTCTACTAATGCTTTGAATTTCTCAAAAGTTTCTGACTTGTTTTTCAAGAAGTAAACCCAACTCATGCGACTATAATCATCGATAAATAACAAAAAATATCTATTCCCACCAAAGGATTCAACAGACATTAATTAGACCACAAACATCAGCATTAATTAATTCAAGACAAGTAGAAGCCCTCCAAGACTTGTTTACAGGAAATGTGTTTCTACTTTGTTTCCCATATACACACCCTTCACAAAAGTCAAGTGCATCAATTTTTGGCAACCCAACCATATTTTTTTGACTCAACAATTTCAGCCCATTCACATTCAAATGCCCATAACGCAAATGCCATATTTTTGCATCACTGACTCTAGTAATCAAGGCACACTTTTCACATCATAAACTTCTAAAGGAAACATTCTATTTTGTGCCATAGGAATGCTAACAATTATCTGACCTGATTTCTTATCTTTGACGAAGCAAGATTATCACCAAACATAATAGAGTATCCACCATCCATCAATTGCCCAACACTCAACAAATTATGAGCTAGATTAGGAGCATATTGCACATCATGGAGAAGTTTTACATCACCCGATGAGGTTTTGATGGCAATTGTACCTTTCCTTTCAACTTGCATCTGGTTGTCGTCACCAAGTCAAATTTCACTTCTCTGTGACTCATCAAGTTCTCTGAACAACGACTTTGTGCCGGCCATATGATTAGAGCACCCACTGTCCAAAAACCACACACTACTGATAGTATCATCAATAGGAGAATTTGCCATAAAAGCTTACTTTCTTTTTCAACATTCTCTGTAAAATTTGCTTGCTTTTGTTCTTTCCTATGTTTGATCCAACAGTCTACTTCTTTGTGCCCCATTTTGTTGCAGTATCTGCATTGGATTAAGCTTTTGTATTGACGTGATTCACCAAATTGACCTCTACGTCTACTGCCATGACCTTGTCCACGAAATCCACCCCTGCCTCTACCTCAACATCCTAAATTTTCTAACTTTCCTTTGAAAGAAGACTCTCCTCTCACCTGAAAAGCCTTTTCCTCAACCTTTTCAGATGATTTGTTAAGCCTATCTTCATGAGCTAGTAGATAACTCATCAATTCATCAAAGGAATAAGTGGACAAATCCTTTGACTCTTCAATTGCTCCAATAACATGATTAAATTTTGAGGTTAAACTCCTCAAAACTTTGCACACAACTATCTCATTACTAATTTTTTCACCATAGCTTTTCATATGATTGACAATACCAGGCACCCTAAACAAAAAATCTTGCACAAATTCTTTTTTTTGCATAGCTAACGTTTCAAAATTGCTACAGAGAGTTTGCAGCTTCACCGTAATCACCTTTTTGTCTCCCATATACTCTTGCTTTAGAGTCTCCCATGCCTCATGAGAAGTAGTTGTTGCAGCAATTCTGGGAAATATTTCATCATCAAGAGCTTGCTGGATCATGAAAAAATCCTTGGAGTCCTTGCTATTCTCCCACAGCTGTTGATCGAACTCGATTGGTTGCTTGCGATTCTTCTACGGCTGTTGAGCAGGCTCGACTAGTTGCCTGTCTTCAAACCCGTTTTCTACCAAGTTCCATATCTCTTGAGACTTGAAGAGAGTTTTCATCTTGAGACTCCAAAAATGATAATTTACCCCTTTGAAATTGGAATACGGGTTTGAGATGTAGCATTTGTGTCATTTGTTGCCATTGGTCTGCAAATTAAAATCACGACCGAAACCTGGTTGTAGCTCTGATACCAAGATTTTGTTGGAAATTAAAAAAATAGGGGAAGTGTGTCACAACAGGTAGACTGGATTTCATGGACAAGGTCGTGGCAGTAGAGGTAGAGGTCAATTTGGTGAATCACGTTAATATAAGAGCTTAATCCAATGCAGATATTGCAACAAAATGGGGCACAAATAAGCAAACTATTGGACCAAACAAAGAGAAGAACAAAAGCAAGCAAATTTTACAAAGAAGGTTGAAGAAGAAAGTAAGCTTTTTATAGCAAATTCTCCTATTGTTGATACTATCGGTAGTGTGTGGTTTTCGGACAGCTTTTTATAGCAAATTCTCCTATTGTTGATACTATCGGTAGTGTGTGGTTTTTGGACAGTGAGTGCTCTAATCATATGTCTGACACAAAGTCACTGTTTAGAGAACTTAACGAGTCTTTTCTAAATTAAGTCAATCCTAGATTTAAATACTTCAAATCAATCGATATTAATTCGAGTTGGAATGGAGGTTTAAGCCCAACGCAAGCCTTTTACAGGCCTCGAATTCATGGGCTTGGCCCAAATTGCTAGTAGTAGAGAGAATTTTACTTAAAAACGAGGAGGCCCATCAAGGCCTTGATGTATCCGCAAAACAATATGGATCCAGTCGAAATCATGAATGCAGCATTCACTACAAAACCGTTTTGTAACGCCACATAGCATTAGTTATTGGTCATTTAATATATAGTTAATAAGGGCTAATTAGTACATGTAACACTCTCTTCTGCCTCCTCTCAGTTTCTGCATCCAAGATTTTTCGTCACTTTCCCAAGAAAGAAATCATGGGGCAATGCAAGGAAAGGGTGTGCTCATGGTGGCCGTCGTCTTCTTCGAGGATTATTGTGTTGGTGATCATACCGTTGTTTGTGGCTTTAGTGTCGGTGGCGGCTGTAATGGGTGGCATCGATTGGATTTTCGCGTCTTACTATTCATGGCAATGGAGATCTTGCACTTGCTTGCCGCCTCCTCCACCTTCTGCTTCTTCCAGTCAATCCACCGATATTGAAGAACCAGTAAGACCCTCCTTTTCATGATTCACATTTCGCATATACAGCACAGTTGCATGAATTGTTGGTGCGTGTGTGTGTGTACATAAAACACTGAAAACAATATTCTAAGAGAAATCTTGTACAAATTTCCCTATAATTATTTTGTCAGCTATTGTGCATACTCTTCATTGATAAAAAGAAAAAAAAAAAAAGCATGCTCTGACTGACTCTGAACCTCCATATTCCTTCCAAAGTTTGATTAAAGATTGGAATAAACCCAGAAATACAATAACATAGAAGAAGATCTAGAATCAGCTCGAGCTGCAATAAGAGAAGCCAGAAATGATGAAGAAGACGACGATAAGATCCATGACCCTGACTACATCCCCAGAGGTCCAATTTACTTGAATGCTACTGCTTTTCACAGGTACATTACATCATACACAGACCCATCTCAACCCCAGGGACCCAACCCGTCATCTAGTCCCCATTCTGAATTATAAATCAACCTCTCAGTCTTCTGCAATTAAATACTGATTGGTTGCAGGAGTTACATGGAAATGGAGAAGAAATTCAAGGTATTCGTGTACGAACAAGGCGACCTGCCAGTCTTCCATGTTGGGCCTCGCAAGGGCTTGTATTCAGTGGAGGGGCTGTTCATCCAGAACATGGAGACGAGCCGCTTTCGAACCGACTATCCAGAGCAAGCCCATGCCTATTTCCTTCCCTTCAGCGTCACCATGATGACTCAAGTTGTTTACATGGACGACGACTGGATTCCCATGATCGACATTGCCAAACACTATGTCAATACCGTTTCAAGAAAATACCGTTTCTGGAATCGCAGCCTCGGAGCTGATCACTTCATGCTAGCTTGCCATGACTGGGTAAGCAAACACCCCTCCCCAACATTCTCCTTTACTTCTAATTTGCAGCTGCCATATAACTACATCCTGCTCTATACAATCAAAAGAAAACTTCCTGATTTCTTGTGTAAGATTTGGTGTCTAGTCCAGCATGAACAGTTTTCCTTCGTCTTAGCATGTTGAGAATCTTACGGCTCTCGACTTGACCCACAGCTCAACATGACTGGCACTCATAAATTGGTAAAATGAATATCTCTGCACAGAAATGTATAAAAACAATTGGTAAAATGAATACCTAAAGCCATAAAAGTGTTTTAATTGGATCATGAAAAAGAAAACCAAAGGAAAATAGAGTTTAGTCTAATTGTTTTCGAATAAATGGCTACCATATTACAAAGAAAATATCATTTCAAACATTTATCAATGTTCTAGTACAATTCAATAAATAAAACACGTAATTTATATAAAAATGTATAACTATATAATAATTAAAAAATAACATTTGGGCCATAAATGGCCCGGTGGGCCTTGTTGGGCCACCAATCCTAAGAGATGAGATAGGCCGACTCATTTTACAAATCTATGTTATGCTTGCCAAGTGGTAAATATTATAGTTTTTCATTTTTAGAATCGCAGAAATTATTTTTGGGTGATTTTTCTAATTTATTGATGTAAAATTAGAAATGAGCAAAAATTTAATTTTTTTTTTTTTTTAGGAAATGAATATAGACTTTATACTTAAACCAGCATAAATTTTCAGTGCCTTTTTTTTTCTTCTTAATTTCTATGTAAGTAGAAAGTGCTGATTTCGTTCTTGATAGTATGGTTGTTATAAAAAAAAAATAAATAAATAAATAAAAATAAAACACTAAACTTAAACATTAAACATGAATAATGGTTGTGATGTTTCAGGGACCTAACGTCTCCATGGCCGTTCCAAACCTCCATAACAACTCCATCAGAGCTCTCTGCAATGCCAACACCTCCGAGTTTTTCAACCCTGTAAGAGACGTTTCCATCCCCGAAATCTACCTTCCCGACGGAACAATCGACGGAATGCTTGGCGGCCCGCCGCCATCTAACCGCTCAATACTAGTATTCTTCGCTGGAGGGGTCTACGGCCCCGTCCGGCCGGCTCTCATGCAACACTGGGGAGGAAACCAAGATCCAGACGTCCGAATCAACAGCTATCTCCCGGAAGGCGAATCCTACTACGAGTTGATGAGAAAATCCAAGTACTGCATCTGCCCGAGCGGCTACGAGATCGCCAGCCCGAGAATGGTGGAGGCTCTGTACATGGGATGCGTTCCGGTGCTGATCAAGAAGAGCTACGTGCCGCCGTTCAGCGACGTTTTGAACTGGAAGGCGTTCTCGGTGGTGGTTTCGCCGGAGGATATTCCGGAGCTGAAGAAGATCCTGGCGGGGATTCCGGAGAGGGAGTATATGGAGATGCACAGGAGAGGGCAGCAGGTGAGGAGGCATTTCGAGATCGGTTCACCGGCGAAGAGGTACGATGCTTTCCACATGATTCTTCATTCTGTCTGGATGAGGAGGCTCAACATTCGAGTTCGTGAGAACTGAGAAGAGGGAAGATGAATGATGTACAGTGCAGATTGTTTTTAATGCCGGAATTGCATTTCACTGCCCATTTTTAACGTTTTTATCTACGCATATTGCATCTCCAATCGTAGAAATTGTGTTGACACGTAAGAGTGACACGGTAGCTAGTCTTGCCAACTTGACACGTAATCAGACACGATTGACCAAGCTGTCATAAGGAGTCCCCGTTATGTCTATTTCATCGGGTTAACCCACATTGCCCCAGCACTTATAGAATGGGATCGGATGGGATTAAAAAGATCAAAATATTCTCATTCAAAATATAAATTTATAAGAGATGTCACTATCTTCGTATTTCTCCTCTGCTTTCTCATGGTCACGATACGATCGTCGAGTGCTGCTGCCTTTGCTTCATCGCTATCACCTCATCACCTCGCCGACTGTCGAATGATATAGCAATGGTCGACGAAACGATGGCAATGCAGCGACAAGGCAAAGTCAACAATGGTCGACATTCGCATCATAGCCATAGGAAGGGAGAGATGAGAGAGCATGACAATATTAGTCCACTTTACAAATTTATAAAGTGAACGTGGGCATTTTGATTTTTTTTCTCTCATTTGGTAATCTTTTTTGTCAATTTGTCTAGTCCTGTAAAAGAACTCCTATTTCATGTCTCTCCCCAATTAAAATAAACCACCACATCAAATGAATACACATCATTAGTGATGCCTCTTAATTTGATATTATGACTTATTTTTATTAAAGAGAAAGCTAAAGAGATAAAAAGTGTGGAGAACAGATTTAAACTCGTTTTAGATGGACCATTTTAGATTCGCATGCTAGGTAGTTTGGTTGGGCAAGCCAAAATGGTTTGTCGCGATGAACCACCATTTTGACGTCAAAGCCACCTGAAGATGCACATCATTTTGAGAACAAAAAGGAGTTTAATAGAGAGAGGTAGAATCACGAAAATAAAAGAAAACCCTAAGTATGTATAGATTGCGGAAATGAACGACCAAACTTTAGTCGGAGATCGGGTTATCCTCCTCATTGTAATTAATTAGTGGAAAATAATCTTTTTCCCTGGTCATCTGGAGCCAAAACCGTGTACCCAATGGTGAAATACACCATTTTTGGCCACCAATTTCCAAAACTATATTAATTTTATTTTAACATTTCTTTTGGCATACTCCTTCATTCACTAAATCTTTTGGTTCCTATTTTCAAGTTAATGACAACTCAATAGTTTTGTTTTAATTTAAACATCTACGGAAGTGATTATTGGTGATTATACAATTTGAAATAGTATGTTAATCAATCTAAGAAAAGATAGTCTATCCATTTAGGTAATGTTTATTAAAATGAGTAAAATAAAGTTATATCAAGATAAGATTGAAATACTTTTCGAACTAAGATATAAAATGGTCAAAATAAAATTAAAAAATATTTTAAGATTTTTGTCCAATTATTTGTCAATTTTTTTAGAATATGCACTAGAGGACAATTGTGTTATTTTTTCACAGCATTAGATAAATTTATCTGAAAAATTTTAAATATAAAATTATGAAACTTATTTTTTAAGAATCATCAAATAAATTTAACAAATACAATAAAAAACACTTTTATCTCGAATACTTTCCATATTCTACATTTTCTGCTTTATATATTAGTTAACAAACACTATCTAAATAGCCAAGATTTAACTACATCACTTAGGTTTTCGATTTAATTAAGTAACTTTTTAAAGAAAATAAAAATTAGCTAAATCTAAAACCATTAGGTGACATAATCAAATTTTAGATGTTATACTCCTGATACACCAAACAATTTTCCCTATGAGAGTCTACCATTATGCCAAACCATTAACTAATTATGTAGTCTTCCTAAAGGTACCGGCCTCATTTCATTACTAAATTCATAACAATTAAGAACATATTTTTCATTAATTTTAAGTTGAAAAAAATCTTTTGATTAATCGAAATTGTTTTGTCGATACTGTAAACCTGATCCCCGTCCGTAAGCAGGTTCTCGGGCATTGTAGAATTACATCATTTTCCGCGAAAAAACTTAGCCACCTTTCCTGGGCTCTAAACAAACAAACAAACAAAGATGGAAAGATCAAATCGTATCCAGCTGGTTCCAAGCCACGAAGCTCGCATGCCCTAATACAAGCTTTGCATGCACGACAACGTGTCAGCCCTAATCTAACTCTACCCCTCCACGCGTCCCAGAACCACCACGTGTCAACCAGTCATCAACCCAACCTTTCACTCGTCAGTATCACAAAACCCCATTAACACCCACCTCCATCTCTCTCCTGTATATAATACTCTCGTCAGGACCATCCAGAAACATAAAAGCGTAATATTAATATTTCTCGGTTTATTTCTCATATAATTGATCGGTGTTTTTCTGGGGTGGGCATTGCTAAGCTATTGATGGCGTCGATCTAGGAGAAGGAGGAGAGAGCTGAAGCTGCCGCGGGGGTGGCTGCCGATGAGCTCAGTGAAGTGATGAACCGGGAGAGAAGAAGAGGGTACGAAGAAGGGGCCTTGGCGGGGGAGACTAAGGTCTCTCAGCCGCGTTACGATAATTATGAGCAGCGGCAAGAGGAGAGGCCCGGTGTTATTGGCACCATATTGAAGTCAGTCACCGGGACTCTTGAGCACGCCAAGGAGGTCGTCACCGGCAAGAAGCAAGAAACTTCCGAGCAGACCCGTGAGGGTGCCCAGGCGGCGGCGGAGACCATGGACAGGGCAGCCGAGAAAGCGGCGGAGACCAAGGAGTCGGCGAAGGAGAAAACTAGAAGCGCCAGTGAGACTGTCGCCCAAAAGGCGGTTGAGGAGAAAGAGTCGGCGAAGGAGAAGACTAGAAGCGCTGCTGATACTGCAGCTCAGAATGCGGCGGAGACGAAAGAGTCAGCCAAAGAGAAGACTCGAAGCGCTGCGGATATCGCCTCCGAGAAAGCGAGGGAGGTGAAGGAGAAGGCCGGGGAGTACACGGGGTCGGCGGCGGAGAAGGCGAGGGAGGCAAAGGACACAACGATGGGGAAAGCGGGAGAGAAGGTGAACCAGGTGAAGGAGACGGTGAAAGGGAAAGCGGAGGAGTACAAGGATTTCACGGCGGAGAAGGCGGAGCAGGCAAAGAAGAAGGCGGCGGAGACGAAGGATTACGCGGCGGAGAAGGCGATGCAGAAAGCGAGAGAATACAAGGATTACACTTCAGAGAAGGAGAAGGAAACCAAGGACACTGCGGCTGAGACAGCGAACCAGGCGAGGGACGCAACAATGGAGAAAGCTGGTGAATACAAAGATTACACTTCAGAGAAAGCGGAGGGGGGGAAGGACACTGCTGTGGGGAAGATCACGGAGTTGAAGGACTCGGCTGTGGATACTGCGAAGAAGGCCTCGGGTTTCTTGACAGGCAAGAAGGAAGAAACCAAGGAGAAGACCTCCGAGACGGCCGAGGACAAGGTGAGTCGGCTTTGAATTCTGCTAGCTTTTGAGACGTTACAATAACTTTGATCCTGATCATCTGTGTGTTTATTATAGGAAAAGCTGGGGGAGACGGGGGAAGCGATGAGGAGGAGAGGGGAGGGGTTGGGTTCGAAGGATGACGTGGAAGGGACAGGTTGTGGTCGGAGTGGTGGAAGTGGCCGACACTCCGGTGGGGGCCGCGGCGGCGACGCTGAAAGCCGCCGATCAGATTTCCGGCCAGACATTCAACGTCGTGGGGCGGGCGGACGAGGAGGGCAGGGGTGAGGTAATAGTGGAACCCCGGGAATAGAAGGGGATCGTGCTGTTGGGATCATACTATGATAAATGATACGATGTTATAATTGGAAGCTTTATCTGCATGATATATGCTGTGTATGTGTTGGTTGGTTTGATATATAATCACATATAAGCTTTTTCTTTTTTTCCTTTTTTCTGTATGTGTCACGTTTATGGCGCCTCTCTCTTCCTTCGTTACTTCCGCCGCTATATTTTTCTTCTTCATTACTTTTCTATTCCTTTCTTCCCTGCTGATCAATTTTTTGGGGGAAAATTATTTTATCATAATTATTTTTTAGAACGTTTAAATGTGTAATTAAAGTTGAACGGATAGAAAAAAAATTCAGTTAAAAATGAATAAGAAATATCATGGAATCTCAGTCTTAGACGAAATTGTAACGTTTCATCCGATAACATAACGTTTCATGGATAACATAATATTTGTTTTATTTTCTCTCTTCTCTTTTATTTGACGTAAGTAAGAGAATATTTTAGTAAAATTAAAAATACTTAAAAATCAAATTAATATTATTACTTACTATTCACCATTAAAAAATTAATACCCAAACCAACAGCCCCAAATCTTGTTATAGGAAAACCACCCATTGTTAAAACTCTCTCTTCTAGATCTATGTATGAATTTTGGAACATAGTGCGCCAATGAATACCAAATATATAATGTTTGTCAGCAAGTGATAAATGTTGTAAGCATGTATATTTATCAGAAGCGCAAAAATCAAAAATCACCCCCCAAGTTTTAAGAAATTACAACGATATCTTGATATTATTAAAAAATAATATTTTTCATCCTATTGAAAGATTATTGGCCTTAAATGTAACGGTGTGATGGTAAAATTGTCCTTTTGGAAGGAAGAGCAAATGGAGCACAGTTTTCTTGTGATTTTGGAGATTTTTGTAATTTATTTTTGTATTAAATAATTAATATTATGTATTTAATTATTAACTTATAAGTTTAATTATTGATTTTGTATATATGTGTATTTGATTATTGTGCGTATTTAATTATTAATTTTGTTTATGTGGATATCTAATTATATTTTATATATTCGATTATTGATTTTGTGTATTAGTAGTGAAAATTATAAATAAGATAAAATATATAGAATTGAAGTTTATTAATAAATAAATGAAATAAGAAGTGAAATAGAGAAAAGAATAAGGGGATTTGGTTGGAGCACGCATAATTTTTGAGGTAGTGTAAAAATAAAGAGTGAATTATTTATAATATAATAAAAATTGAGATAGAAAAGTGAGTTAGAGATGGTCTAATTATACTATGAGTGTATATATATTGGTTTCAGTGTTAACATTTTTCAACTATACCAAAATAAGGTTTTTGTTTAGATCTAAATACTTATATTTTCTTTGTAAAACATTTGTTTTACTACACCTGTTACTAATATATAATTGAATGTAACTCTATTTTTCGTTACTTGATTTAGTATTTATACTAAATTTAATTTTTTTCTATCAAAATATTTTTATATAATTATAAAGTTATTTATTTGATTTTTTTTTTTGTTTTTCGTTTTTTCATTTTGAATTTGCATGTGCCATATTTGAATGTTAAGTATATATTATTTTGAAATTTTATTAATTAATTTTCTTTTATTTTTTTATTTTATTGATTTTGTTTTTTCTAATTACTTATTGTTTTAGTCATTCATGTGGGTCCCATAAGGGTACTTTGGTCTATTCCTTAGTCATTAGATTCCAAGACTAACATCTTTTAATTTACAAGGTCCTTTGTAGTACATCAGTTAATTCACAAAAGAAAAAATATAGATTTCCAAAAATATAAGGTTGTCCCAGCAGTTTCCTAAAACAGTGATTTTTAATTTTTGCCCTTATCAGAATGATATGATTGTACCTGCATCAGTTATGGTCTTTAACTTCAATGTTCACAGGAGTTCAGTATGGATGGTGGTATAAATAATAATTTACGAAACAACAAAGAAAGAAATCAGATAATTTATACTGTTAAAAAAGATTCTAATGGAAACCTTTTAATAGGAGCAGATGATAATTCTAAACAAAATTGGTGTCCTAATTAACTTTTAACCTATTATAATATTTACATATTTTTGTGGAAAACGTGCTCATTTAAAAGAAGAAGATGTTATTGGGTCATCTTCTTCTTCCAAGTCCAAACTAAATTCACCCCAATTGTACAAGAAATCAAATATTAATTTTTACTCCTTTGTTTACCATTGAACCATGCATGAAAATTCCAAAAAAATCCATTAGCACAAGGAGAATATATATGCTTGCAATGCTAAAACCTTTTGCCTACCTAGAAGTACAGTCAAACTCCAACAATTTTATGAATTTATCTTGGGTTAGCAAAGGATTAATCCGTTTTAAACCTGTTAAAGATTTGAGTGATCTTTCAAAAGAAGCTTTAATCAGAACCAGAAACTTTAATGTTAAATCTATCGAAATCGAAGATTGGGGTCTTCACCGGCCCACCGTTCATAAACAATTCTCTTGCCCTTGTCACCCCTCAGGCTATACATTCTGGGACTATAAATTTCTTTTTCGTCAAAATCAATCCAATTTAATGTCTTGTTCATTTTCTTTTATAATCAATTAGAAAAGATTACATTATTTGAGTGCATAATTGAAAGGATGACCAAATACAATATTTTGACAATTATATTAAGAAAATATCCCTCATCTCTTGTTTTGGCTGCCTCCTCTCTCTCTCTTTCTTTCTTTCTTTTTTTATAATCTCTGATCGTCATCTCGCCTCGTTGCTGTCTCACCTAGCATTTATTGACTGCCACTATATCTTCTCTCTTTCTGCTTTAGACAAAGAAGATGTAGCGACGATTGACACGAGGTGAGATGACAACAAGAAAAGTGACAAATATCAACCATGAAAAGATGAGATGATAACAAGAAAAGTGACAATTAACAATCATGAAAAGGGAAGAAAAGAGAGTAGAGAGGAGACAGGCTGAAAGATATATTTTTATTATTAAACATATATATGTAGTTGAATGTGAAACTCTCCTTCGATGTAGTAAAGTCCTAACCAATTTAGGCTAAAATTTCCTGTTTGGTTGCCCCGCATTCAGCGCTAGGTGAGGCAGGTACAAAGGAGATTTTAAATAAGATTTGATGGGACATCGTTTGGATTAACTCGTAGCTTAACCCTCTTCGTCTAACCCATCTCTGACAGTATGAATGTTATCTTGACCAATTTGTTCACCAAGCCTTGATCACCTTTTGTCCCGCAGTTATATTTCATGTTCCTTGGATCATGATATATGAGTATGGCCATCATGAGTATTCTGACTCTTTGTGGTTGGAATATAGTTAAATTTGGTCCACATATCAAAATTAAATGGTGAGAAAAGGTTTATTTAAAATCCACTTAATTACAAAAGGCAGTTCAAAATTGGTTTAAACAAAACATTGAGAATTGGAAAGAATCATCATCCTTAGCTCACCATGGAGCCAATCTAACTTCGAGAAAACATAAATTAAAATTACAATTTTTCATCAAATTATAGAAGAAACAGCTAAAGATGAAGAAATTGAAACAATTAGTTAAAAAAAAAATTATGAATTACAAAATGAGAATGATTGTTAAAGAGTTCCCTTTAGAAGATTATGAATCTATATATCTGTACGTAGTTGAAACAATATTTCATAAAAACTGAATATTCTTCTCTGTCAAATTAAAATAGAGACCCATATATATATACAGATGTCTAGAATTATTGTTCTAATTAACAGAACCCAGTGAAAATGTCCCGAATTATTATTGTTCTAACGAGACCTATATATGTGAAGATGTCCAGAATTAATTATTGTTCTGCTGACCCCAACGTCCAATCTATTTTTAAAGAAATAATAAAAGTTGAAAAGAGGTGAAGCTGCCGACACATTGCGGCACAAATGAACCCTAGATTAGATTTCTCCCAATTTAATTATGGAATTTAGTTTTGAATTTTAAAATGTCATAGGAATATATATAGTTCAGTTCTTTGTTTATAAATTAAAGACCCCATGCACCTTCATTTGAAAGACACACCAAACTAGATGAAATATTTCTTTATATCATCAATGCCTCTCATAGCCTCCATAACCATCTCCTTTGTTAATTAAAAAAAAAAAAAAATTCTCTTGTGAGCTTCTAGTTATTATTTTGAGCTCTTTCCTTACAATTTAGTTTTTACAATGAGTTGTTGTTTAGTACCTGGGTAATTTATTATTGACAATAAAGAGGATACTTAACATGCACAAAATTAAAATATTATTAAACGTTATTTTATAATTAAAAATTTATAATCTTATCTTGACCTGTAAATAATAACTAATTAATTTTTACCATTAAAAGCTATTAAAATGTCCCCAATTTCTTTTACTATAACATAATTCATCTTTTAATATTTTATCTAATTTTATTAATAAAAATTAACTTAATATAAATCAAATAAAATTTAATAAGAAATTAAAAAGAGCGACTAAATTGTAACAAAAAATAATGTTCAGTATTCATAGTGCAAAAAATTTACTACCTAAGAGGTTCCTACTGGGGCGAGGACCTGGGGTTGTGTTTTAATAAAGATATATATATATATATTTTAAATTTTATCATTTAAAATTGTTATCGTACGTGTAGTATCATTTTATATTCTTTAATTGTTTTTAAAAGGGCAAAAATCAAAAATCACCCCCAAAGTTTTAAGAAATTGTAAAAACACCCTTACACTATTGAAAATTCAGGTTTTCCCTCTTGTGAATTAACCAATGTAGTACAAAGAACCTTGTAAATCTGGTGACTATGAAATGTATCAAAGTACCCCTATGGGACCCACATGAATGACTAAAACAATAAATATTTAGAATAAATAAAATCAATAAAATAAAAAAATAATTAATAAAATTTCAGAATAATATATACTTAACATCTAAATATCAATGCACAAGCAAATTCAGAATGAAAAAACAGAAAATAAAAAAGAAATCAAGTAAACAACTTTATAATTATATAAAAATATTTTGACATAAAATAATTAAATTTAGTACACATACTAAATCAAGTAACAAAGAAATAAAGTTACATTCAATCATATATTAATAACTGGTATAGTAAAGTAAATATTTTAAGGAGAAAATACAAGTATTATTTTACTTTCAATTTTATATATTTTACCTTATTTATAATTTTTACTATTAATAAACAAAATTAATAATCAAATATACAAAATAATCAGATACATGCATAAACAAAATTAATAATTAAATACGCACAATAATAAAATATACACATATACAAAATCAATAATTAAACTCACAAATTAATAATCAAATACACATATCAATCATTTAATATAAAAATAAATTAAAAAAAATCTCCAAAATCATAAAAAAATTATGCTCCATTTGCTTCTCCTTCCAAAAAGATAATTTTGCCACCACACCGTTACATTTAACGCCAACAGTCTTTCAACAGGGTGAAAAACATAAATTTTTAATAATATAAAGGTGTTCTTGCAGTCTTTTAAAATGTCGGGGGTGATTTTTGAATTTTGCCTTTTTAGATTGGGAGATATTTAGATTCAGATTTAAATGCTGCTGACAAGAGTACTGTATTTAAATAATAACTTTTGAATTTTAAATTACACAATCTTAAATACAATATACCTAACGACAATGGCTGACGCGGAACTGAGAAGGCTGGAGGACGTGGGGATGGGGGCAGGCAGACGCAAAAAGGGACGTGGTACCTTCCACGGCATGCCTAACAGTAAAGCACGTGAAGTTTTATATAGAATGTGTTAAGAATTAAATTTTTATAGTGATATTTTTTTTATATGAAAGTGTAAATTAAATGTCTTATTTTATATGTATATAAATTATAATTATATTTAAATTTATCTAACGCACAAATAGAAAGGGAAGATCGCTCGTGCCTAAGACTAATCGGGTCAAATTTAGAATATAAAAAAAAGAAAAAAACAATAAAAAAGGGAGGAGATAACAGTTATATTTCATCAATTCCTTCTGTTTCTCCCCAGGAAGCATGTTCGTCTTTTGCAGCTTTTACAGGTCTCTTGTATTAATATAATAATATGGACAGTGATAGCAGAGTTTAGTGAATTTTTAAATTTATATGAGGGCGGTTACATTTTAATTAATTGATTTATTGAATATTAAAAACTATTTTCTTCAATACAACACTCTAAAAGATATTTTTTATTTAAATTATCAAAAAGTGTTTTGAAAAATCTTCCCAAGCAGCAGCACATCTGATCTAACAAAATGAAATATAATTATAATTATATTATTATATTTTTCCTTTTAAAACGTAAAATGAATAAATGCTTCGTGAAAGGGAACCGTTTCCGCTCTCCGATCCCCAAAATTCACCGTCTCCTGTCGTACGTCTTCTCCGCTCTGGGTGCAGAAGCTTCATAGCTAGAAGGAACGGACGAGAGAGTTCGATCGCATTCTCCCAAACTAGCCTGATCATCAATGCGAAACGGTGCGACTCTTCTTCTTCTTCTTCTCTTTTACGTTTAAGTTCGTTTCTTTTCCCCTTCCTGATTGTTATTATTTTTCCACGGTACTGTTCCTGTTGTCTCTTTCAACAGCTTGAAATTTCTTGATTTTGGCGAATTTCAGACGTCTGTTAGGTGCGCACATGTAATGGCCTGTACGTGGTTGTTTGATGAAATGTCTTGGTTGAGTAATTTGGTAAGACTAGAATAATTGAGAACGCTCTCCGCGTGGTAAGGTTAGTGTTGACGCCGGGAGAAGAGGAACTCTAATTTTGCTAAAAATTCGAAACGATGCTCACCTACGTTAGTGGTTCGTAATGACTTTAAACAAGCTAATTAAGTTCATTTGCATCTGGATGCAAATATACCATCTGGTCAGTTTCCCTTCTACTTGTGAAATATAAGGATTTTTACCATTTACTTGGTGTTTGTTAGTTTACACTAAAGTAATATGCTCAACTGGTATGGTTTTGGTTTTGGTTTTTGTTTATGGAATGCAAATAATTAAAAAACTAGGGAAACCCTGATGATCACGGTACGAGCATTTTGAATATTGTTTCAAAATCTCACAGTTAAATATCTAGGGTGGTTTATTTAGCATTTTGATGGTTGTTGCTTATCCAGAATATCAAAAATTATGATTATAATGGCTAAATATTGGGATTTAGACTCCTGTTTTATTTGAACCTTGATGCCCAAGATTTCGTTGTGACCCTATTTTTGGAGATGAAGTTGGTTATGTTAATTGGAGTTGACAATCTCTACCTTGAGGTGACGCTGATGAGTCCCTCACGATCTAACAACAAAAAATGAACAAGTTTTTTTTAATGAAAAAAAAAAAATCAGAGGTGAGACAATTAGTATAGCAACTATCTCTAAGCATGATTATAAAGGCCATTTGTTACTAGAGAATGTCTCTTTTGAATCATAGGTACTGTCAAGAAGGCAAATCAATCACCCTAACCCCACCAACATGTATAGTGGTAGCCCCACGATTTACTTTCCACAAGTAAGTTTTGTGTTTAAGATTCGATTCCCTTACCACCTTGGCTATGAATTTGGTGGTAAATATTCACGTTTGTTAGTTGTACAGTTGTACTTGGAAAGATTTCTTTTTTAAAGAACTTCTCTAGTTTTTTTTTTACCTTGTTTTTAGGTTCGGCCATTTTTATTTAACAAAAAGAACTATTTTAGTTACCTTAAATAAAAAAATGTCAGTATATAAATCCCAAATATAAATAGTATACATATGGCGACCTAATTTGATGAAAAACCTCCTTTTTTTTGTTGGATTGAGTTGGGTAGGGTTTTTTTTTTGGGGGGGGGGGGGGGGAGGGGCATTTTAACAACGTAATTTGTGGAAAAAAAATTTTAGGATCCGAGGCTGATAAAAAATAATATATATATATATTTCTATAGCCAAAATATTCCAGGATCTTATTAATTTATAGTATTTTATGAAAGGAATATTGCTTTGAAGTTGACAGATATGGCTACAGTCTACCTACCTGCAAAAGATTATTTGCAAGGAGTTGTGCAAGTAGATCCGGCAGCCAATACAGTAATGGAAAGAATAATTGATCTTTATGTGCTAGCTGTCACAATATTTCCAGTCCATTAAAAACCCCAATCTTCATTTAAAGGCCGGAAAACAAAGAGTTAGTGTTGGTGGTCACTGAAGAGTGAAGACTACATCTGTTGAATAGGTTAAGGTACTTTTGAGCTCGACCAGCTATACCTTCTTGACCACATGATTGTCGCATCATGGATGACGTTCAATCCGCCTCACAGAAAGAACCGTGTTTATTACTTAGAACGAAGTTGTTTACTGAAACATCACACACTTTGCAATCTCTTTCTAAACACAAATTCAAATATTTTATGTTATTTTATTTTGTTTATGGGTGAGTAGTTTAGGTTTTTTGCTTTTGAACTGAAATCAACACTTAGATGGATATTAAAAGAATAGATAGAAGAAATTGAAAACCGGTTTGGGAAGAGTATTTGGTTTCAGGTTCTGGAAGCTGCAGAACTGCCTGGAACATTTTCCTTCATGATCAAAATGATTAGACGATGAAAAGAGTACTTGGTATACTCAAATCAGACTTTGAACCACAAAATTATGATTTACATTTTTATTTTTCAAAAGCCCATCATTGAAAACTTGGCATTGGAAGCTGAACCTCTATTTCTTGATTACATGATGACTTCCTTTGATGAAGTGCAGCTCGTCAAATCTCCAACTTCCATGGACGGGTTAGTCTTATTTAGCTTTTTAACTTCGATTTTCTGTAGGGAAACCAGTATTTGTTTCCAGTGGCTTTGTACTGCAGTTATACTACAATAACAGACTTTATGTGGAAAAAAAAAAAAAAAAGTTGGGTTCCATTATTTTTAAATTTTTATTTTTGAGGAGTTAATTAGCTTTGAAGAAAACAAAAAATCAGCATAACTACCTCTCTTAGGACTTCTGAACTAGTCCTAGACATGGCCTCTTTCCTCTTAAGCAGCAATATGCAATGATATATGTGCGCCACTGCCAGATAAAGTTGCTGGTTAATATGTAGGGGATTTTTTTTTCCGGATTAATATGTAGGGGATTTAGATTTACAAGGATTATTAGTGCATCATTTTAAAGTGATTGTTTATAGTATACCCCATACAAATCAGGATCATCCTTGTTTATCCATTCCCTGACTTGCTAACCATATTCATGCTTGTCTCTCAATAAGCAAAGAGAGTGTGACCATGGCTAAAATAAAAAACGTTCTTTTGGGTTTGTATTTTTATGTACACATATAAATATACCCTCGAAAATGTTGAACTAAGTCAATTTTAACTTATTTGGCAGGAGAAAATATTAGCCTGTACCAAAATGCAGCTTGGTTTCTCGAGCAGAAAAACTTGAACAAAATTATATCACTTGCAATGAATAATTGTATATGGCATCGAGTCCCATTCAAATCAAATTTCCATACGTCTCTTTTCGAATCCACCCAAAATTGTACAAATGAATTTTCGTGAATGGGCAATAATTAATTTATAAAAATATTTTTTAGATATTTTAATATTATATTATATTAATATAAATATATAAAATATTAACGAAAATATTAACTTTAAGCGTTCAAATATTGTTTCTGATTAATTTATTGTGGAGCTGTCGCGATCTGGCGTAGGTCATATCAGACAAAACCAATGGGTCCCACTCCATCAGGCGGCGTTTTAACTTGCCAGACGTTTTGTGGATCTACAGTCTACCACCCATTCTTGGGATGTTTGGGGACTTAGGTCCACCAATTACGTGGAAGTCCGTCCAGATGGCCAACTTGGATTCCATCATTAACACAGGAAAACCTTCCATATAAGCCCGAGATTCCGTCTCTATGAAGCTTTCCCCCTTTTTTTTATATATGTGCATAAAATTTGCTTTTAGTGTTTGCTTGATTTTGATTGCGCGGTCGCTCTTGAAAGAGAAGGTAACCCCGGGGAAGAGCTGTAAAGGATTAACAGAAAACGTGGTGGGTGGTGCTTGGACTCTCGGTTACAGCCATGGCTACCAAAGGGTTGGTGGTGTATCTCTTATCTGGGTTTTCCATTGCTGTTCTATCAGTTCTTTACTTGAGTCACCGCCCAAGTGAGGATATCGCATACTCGCAGCCTCTTTTGTATGGAAGAAACAATACCTTGCATGCCCCATATGGATCTAAAAAAGTTTGGCCTGTGAGTTCTCTCTCTCTCTCTCTCTCTGACGAAATATGCATTTGATGTGTCAAGATATGTCTACTACCTATTCTTATTGGTTTAGGTGAAAACACTCATTTTTTTCTGTTTTCTTTTATTATTTTGTGGGAGGTGGTTCTTTACTAGACGGATTTTGTTTCTGTGGCAGGAGTTAAAGTTTAGTTGGAAAATCGTGGTGGCAACGTTGATAGGGTTCTTTGGATCAGCCTTTGGAACGGTGGGTGGTGTAGGTGGGGGAGGCATTTTTGTTCCAATGCTTACTCTAATTGTTGGATTTGATACCAAGTCTGCTGCTGCTCTCTCCAAATGTACCTCTCTCTCTCTCTCTCCCTCTCTCTCTCTCTCTCAAACTAATATGGTACCGGAGAACTGAAAATATATGATATCGACATAGCTAAGAGGGAAAGAATGTTCTTTTCTTTTGATGGTAAAGCATGTAAGACCAAAAAGTGAAAGGAATTTATGTCCTTAGCACTAAATTGTTTTCCCTTTTTTTATTTGGTTAAAATTTCAGTTGTTGGGAACTTGTGATTGAAGATTGGTTGTAATGGTATGGCTTGCAGGTATGATTATGGGGGCTTCCGCATCATCAGTTTGGTACAATTTAAGGGTGCCTCATCCATGCAGAGAAGTACCCATCATAGATTATGATCTGGCACTGCTATTCCAGCCTATGCTTATGCTTGGCATCACAACTGGTGTGGCTCTTAGTGTTGTCTTCCCCTATTGGCTCATCACTGTGCTGATCATCGTCCTGTTCTTGGGTAATGCAACTGGTTTGGAATGATTGATACCTTTTATGATTTTTTCCCCCTTCTCTTTCAAGTTGCAACCTCCTTTCACGAAACCCAGGGTCATTCGTCCTCAGCATAAGATATTTATTGAAGATCTGGCTTCGATATATTATTTTTCTCTTTGCTTTTTTTTTTTTTTAACTTCAAATGACTTCAATTACTGATTCTTAACAATTTAAATATGTCACTGTGACACTGCACTAGTTTTATGTTAAAATGTCTTTCAATCTTTGATTAAATATATTGTTAATAGGGACATCATTAAGGTCTTTTTTTAAGGGCATCGAGATGTGGAAGGAAGAGACTATTTTGAAGGTTAGCTGTTGTACCAAATTGAATATTTTTACCTGAAATGATTTTGTACAATTACTTTTTAGTTAATCCAACTTGTAAAAGAAGATTCCAAATTATTAGTCGGAAAATGACTGGTGAAAAAGAAAGTTCTTCTCTTGTACAAATAAGAGAAAGTAAAGCATTTGATTAAGTAGCATTGATATATAGAGTAATACTAAACAATTCCTAATTTTTTTGTTTTGTTTTCTTTTCATGACAAAAAAATGCAGAAAGAAATGACACGGCAGCAAGCAACTTTTGTTAATTCTCGCGGAGAGTGTAAGATATTATCTGTGAAGTATGAATTTCGTAAATGAAATTAGTGAACTTGTAAGCTATCTGTGCTTATTTCAAAAGAGTTCATGCTGTATGTTTTTTTCCCTGTTCTAGTGCTAATCGATACAGAGTATGAGCCATTGGTTCCCAAAGAGGAGAAAACACCGATGGTGAGCAAAGCCTATTTTAGCTTTTCTATAATTTTGGTCGTATTAGTTAGCGATGCTAATCACTCTTTTCTTCAGCAAGTTTTACGATTTAACCTCAGATGGAAAAGGCTTCTGGTGCTTTTACTTGTATGGGTTTCCTTTATACTTCTTCAGGTCATCAAGGTAAGTGCATTCAATATCTCTTTCAAGGTGTACATCTTTCCACAAGGAACATGTGTGCATCAAAATATTTGTGTCTGTTTATATGTTAATTGCACTTTTTTGTATTGTTGCTGTGCAGAATGACATTGCGGTTTGCAGTACATGGTACTGGTTAATTTTCTGCTTACAGGTATTTCAACTCTAGCTATTGAATTTCCCTTTTTCTTGTTTCCTCGTCTTCTGTATTTCCTTTTTCTTAATTTGGAATTGAATCTCATAGCCTCTGGTTCTTAATTCAGTTCCCCGTCGCACTTGGAGTGTTTGGATATGAATGTGTCAAATTGTACAAAGAAAGCATGAAGAGGAGGATCACTGGGAATACAGAATCAGTATGCGAGGCTAAACTTGAATGGACACGTATAAATCTTGCTTTCTGTGCACTATGTGGCGTCTTAGGAGGTACCGTTGGGGGCCTCCTTGGCTCTGGTGGTGGATTCATTCTTGGTCCCCTTCTCCTCGAGATTGGTGTCATCCCCCAGGTATGGTCATCATTTCTCACTTCTCTTTCATGCCACTTCCCAAGTGTCCTGTGGGCATATTTTAGTAGAATTGTCGGGATTTAGTGGAACATTAGATATTAAATAACGTAATATGCATATGTTAACCATTAATACTGATTACTGACTGATTAACTTGCTGAAAATGATAATCTATTTGCCCATCATGAATTCTCCGAGATGTGGCTTAAGACTTGCGATTGTTGCCAAGACATACAAGGGAATTCCAAGTGTTATGCTCTCTTTGGCTACTTGTGTTGCATCCTGCAGTTGTTTGAATAGGATGGCAGTTGCATCTTCCCTCAATAGAATAGTATTCAAATTCTTCTTGTTGCATTTACTCCGTTAATTCTTAAGTAAATGAATTCCATGGAAAGGAAAGGACCACTAGAAACTTGCAGCGTCCATGGACCACGGATTTAATTGCTTGTCATTACTCTCCATAATGATGTGACGGAGATATGCATATACCTATATATTGTGGTTTGAAAATTTTCAAGTTTCTTTCTAGTCACCTGATCCTTTGCATCCAAAATGATAATTGAAGCAAAATGGGTATGAAGACAATTCTTCCTAATTAAGAACAATCATAGAGTTTAAGAACTATCATAGAGTTTATCCGTCTAAATTATTTAATGTGAATTATTCTTTCAAAGAATTAAGAGACAGATCTAGAGACGGATCTGGAGAAGGGCTAATCTCCAGATTTATAGGTCATTTCAGCCCGTCTACTCCCCAAATGATCCAAATTCACATGGCAGATCTGGGGATGGGGAGGGTTGAGGCCCCTGGGGATCTGCCCCCTTCAATTAAATATTTCTCTATTTTTTTCAATTAAATATTTCTTTACTTCTTTCGGACAGATCAGGAACGAAATAAATTTGTTTGCTTCGTTCACAGGTTGCTAGTGCGACAGCAACATTTGTGATGATGTTTTCAGCATCCTTATCTGTTGTTGAGTTCTACCTCCTTAAAAGGTTCCCCATTCCATATGGTATGCTCTTTTTCATGCATTTGCTTTAATTTCAAATGTGAAAAGTAATTCTAAACATCTCACGTACTCTTCTGGCATGAGGCCTTGTTTGATTTTGTTCTAATTTTCAGTTTTCTATCTTCGTTTTTATTAAAACAAAAACATAAAATACCGTTTGATTTTATGGTTTATTTTCAAAACTCAAAAAAATAAAAAATTAAACTGCATATTTTTAATTTTGACTTTTGAATTCATTTTTAATTTTATATTTTAAGTGTCTATTTTAAAATTTTTAAAAATGCGTTATTTTTGTCATTCTAAAAAATTGTTTCTTAAAACAAAAAACTAAAAAATATGTTTACTTTAGAATTTAAAAAAAAAAATATTTTATAATATTTTATTCAATAAATTTGATTATTAAATAATAAAATAAACTCTTTTTAATATAATATTTTATATTAAATATTATTATACATAATATATGTAATATACTTACTAATATACTACATATTTTTCTATATTTTTAATTATAATATATTTTTTGCATTTTAGTATTTTCAGTCTATTTTGGCTTAAAATACTCAAAATAACGGGGTTTCCTTTATAAAAAAATTTCTTATTTTTGAAAATATATTTTTAAAAATAACAAAATAAACACATTTTTAGTGATTTAAAAAACTGAAAATTCAAAGCAGGCTAAAACACCAATGAAAATACAACCTAAAAAACTGGTAAAACACGAAAACGCCACCAAAAAAAGGTGTTTTCATGTGGATTCCATTTCAAGTTGGTGACCCTGTGTTCTCTTTTCACGTGAGAAGAAGTCACTGACCACCAAAAAAAAAAATGAAAACTGAATAAAAAATCAAACAGGGACTTTATAACTACCGAACTATCGTTCACCAATCATTTTACAGTAAACAATCCTTTGAAATCTGAATCTGATATAGACTTCATAAAAAAACAATTATGCAGCACTATACCTCACAGCAGTATCAATTCTGGCCGGCTTCTGGGGGCAATTCTTCATAAGAAAACTCATCGCTTTTCTAAAGAGAGCTTCACTCATCGTGTTCATCCTCTCAGCTGTCATCTTTGCCAGTGCCCTGACAATGGGTA
This sequence comes from Diospyros kaki, assembly GCA_036245055.1. Lineage (NCBI taxonomy): Eukaryota > Viridiplantae > Streptophyta > Magnoliopsida > Ericales > Ebenaceae > Diospyros > Diospyros kaki. The sequence continues at coordinate 41,571,603 of BSEG01000009.1, forward strand.
AGTACAAACTGAAATCTTCAATACAACACTGAAACACTGAAAGCCGAACGGTTTGCTTAAAAGAATAACATATCAAGTCGTTATCTCATTCCATGTGGTTGGTTCCGTGAAATCTAGCCCCCCCTTCATATGCGGCCCCTTATATTCTTTAAATTCCTTACCCTTACAAACTGGATGCCTAATAATGGGTTGCTTCTTGTTCGAAAATCTGTAACAGGGGTGATCGGCATCGAGACAAGTGCCCGAATGATTCAGAACCACGAGTTCATGGGATTTTTAGGATTTTGTAGCAGTCAATGATCTCAGTTAGTGAACATACGTTGTGATGTAGAAATTAAAGAGAAGCAAAGTAGGAGTGAGCAAAAACAATTGGCGTGATGAGCGTACAAAATAAGTGGTGTTGGCCAATGCCTAATTGTCCAACCCCTGGGAAAGTTTCCATCATTACAAGGGAGTGGCCGTGGTGAATGTTTAACTTATCGTTAAAATCACCGCCTACGACTCATTTGTGTTCTTTTCATTGCAGCAGTTGATTCTGCCAATGTATTGGGTGTGTGTTTAATCAAAGATCTGTCGTTTAAGAAAACACTTCATGTATTCTGTTCAATGATGTTGCCTAAGGTTTGTTCTAAACCTTTCTGGGTTGCCTTATGGTTCTCCTTGGGCTATTATTTCACCATCTATAAGTGATTATTTTCATTTCCTTGTCATCCCCAAACTCAATTTTGCATAGAGTAATCCCAAGTATTCTCTTTTACCATAATTGATTTAAACCTGGATAAAGAACGAAAATTGGATAATACGTACAACTCAGCCCCTAGTCTGATGGAGTCGGACAACTCCATTGAATTGCCTATCATTGTCTATGAAAATTATGTTAGGTAATGTGATCTTTTCCTATATTTAGAAAAAAAAAATGTAATCTTTTAATAAAATTTTTAGATAGATATTGAAAACACTAAAACTAGTGTTATGGACCCACCTAGAAAGATTGAAGGTGTACGTTTCAAATATACATTTTTATTATTTCCTATTCTTATTTTAAGAAATGAAAACTCAATATATTCATTGGCAGCTTTGATTTGTTTAAGGGCGGATTCAAAACGACGTCAAAAATTTGCATTATATCATATCCCTTCCATCCAGTCCATTAATTTTCATTTATGTTAAAGAAAATAAAAACTGAAAATATTATTTGATCTTGCTGCGAGCTGTGCAGAAAATAAAAATGAAAATTGAACGCTTCCATATTCAATATTAAATTTATGTTGTGGGTGAAAAAATTATTCGCAGTTAGAATATCTAAAAAATTTAGGGATTATTTTCTTCGTATTTTGGTTTTCAGTTTTTGATTTTAAAATTTATTTTTAATTTTATATTTTAAGTATTTCTGTTTGTAATCGTTGAAAATATGTTTTTTTAAGCATTTTTTGCATTTTAAAAATAGATAAAATGGCTCTTTATTATTTTGAGTTTTTTTTATAATTTTTTTATTTTTAAAAATATAAAAATAAATACGTTTCTACTGTTTTAAAAAATTAAAAATTAAAAAAAAAATTGAAAACAAAAGAATAGTCGTTGGACCAGAGTTGGTTGCCTACAACTCGCTGGAGTTGGTGTCAAGGACTCAAGATGATGAAACTTGCTAGACTTGGTGTGTGGGTTGCCCTGAAAACGGTCAAAAAACACTTGAATCTAGTTGTCGGAGTAGCTCATTGTCAAAAACTCGCGGGCTAGCAGCAACTGTAGTGTCACCATACACTACAACAAAAATGATTTGTTGAGACATCTTTTTTAGGGTATTTTTTAAAAAGTGTCCTCTAAAATACCATTTTAAGACACAATCTAAAAAAGTGTCCCAATACAATAACTTTAATGAGACACAACAATTAAATGTCCTATAAAATATCATTTTAAGACACAATTTAATAAAGTGCTCTAATAAAACAATTCTAATGAGGCACAACAATGAAATGCCCTAATAGACAAATATAAGTGTCTTAATAGATAAATCTAATAGGGCAGAATTTTTGAAATGCCCCATTAAAATAATTCTAACAAAACACTCTAATAAAGTGCTCTAATAGACAAATCTTAAGTGCCCTAATAGAATAATTCTAATGAAAGTTAGATATACTATAAAATAAACATAGACACATATATTAATAAGATTATGTATAGATTAGGTGGTCACGTGTGTGCAAGAAGAAGGAAAGGTTCAGGGTTCGAGCCGAGAGAGAAGTAAGTTAGAATTAAGAGAATGTCTTGTGGGAGATATGAAAAATAAATTTATAGTAATTTTTGAGACATTTTTAAGTGTCGCAACAAACTTAAATTTATAGTTGTTTTTAAGACATTTATAAGTGTCTCAATACGTTTTTGAGGCACAGTTATATGGGGCATTATTATTAATGCTCTAATAGTTAAAATACCCCAATAAACTATTTATTAAAGCATTTTTAAATGCCTCTTAATTCAAAATTTATTGTAGTGATATCTGGCTCTAGAGAGCATAGAATTGTCGGATCTATTTGAGTTCATCACGAGAACAATCGGATTTGGTAAACTAGTCGATCTTCAAAAATATCAATAATTTTAGATGCGGTCGTCGACTGGATTTGCTAGCTAGGCTTAGTGTGAAAGGAATGAAATCATGTTCTGAGTTCGCTATACTTAAAAACGTCGTCAAAAATAGAAATCTCAAGCCATTGTGTGGCTCTTATGCAAGGTCGCTGGAAATGTGCAGTGTCAGCTTCAGGTCGCGGTCAAAGGGGAGAAGAAGACTTTTTTTTTTTTTTTTTTAAGATTACGTCATATTACTAGCATCTTCAGTTACCTCGTTCTTAGAGCTACACTAAAGAGGTAAATCGAGAGATGTGCTCAAGTGATCAGAGTGGTAGGGCTAAGCACCACTAATATCACTCCTAAGGTCCTCCCCTAGAAGAAAGCATTCTGCTTCCCTCAGAAATCGAACCTACACTAGGAATCTCTAGACAAACTTTTTAACCTACCCCTTTACCACTTGACTATATCCCTGGGGCAGAAAAAAACCTTTTGGATTGGGTGGATGGGAAGAAGAAGACCTTTTTGATTGGGTGGAGAGGAAGATAAAATGGTGGTAATTTTCGGTCCCTTTTCAAAAGTTAAAATATCTTTTCTTGTGATAAATAAAATCATACTACTCATAAGATTTAAATTTAAAATTTTAAGCTTATCATCGTTATTATTTACTACTCTAGTATTATAAATAAAATATAAAGTATCACAAGATATTGTATGCAACATAATTATAAGAATTAGGAACAGTATCTCTAAATTGAAAGTATAAATTCTATTTTTTACAATCATGATATTATTTTAATTGTGTGACTTCAACCATTATTTAGTCTTGTAGTATTATAATATTATTATTATTATTATTAATTATTAAATAATATAAAATTAACATAAGTTTTGCCTGGCGAGATAAAATAAGAGAAAGGGGATGGATCCCAGTCCGTCCCTCCTGGGCAAACCCGACACGGCAAGTTGGATAATAATAATCTCATTCAATCGTGCAAACTTTACACGTAATATGGTCAAATTTGTGGGAAATTTGGAGTTGTGTAAATTGTGGCTGACATGACAACAGAGTTGGCAAGATTCCTCACGGCAAATCCATCCTCAGTCACATGGAGATTTGGCCTGGTTTTTGTGAAGATCACACATGTACATGCACATCCACTTGCACATCAGAGTTTGTCTTTTATCTCTGTACTTTTATATTTTTTATTAAATTATTTATTATTTTTATTATATTTTTAAGTTTAAATTTTAAAATCAATTTGATTCTTATATTTTTTTTTCAATTACAAAAAAAAAATGTACTTATGACCTTTTTTTGTTAATTTTTAATAACAGAATATTTGATTTATCAATTTGACCATTTATAAACTATTGAATTAATTTATAAGATACATAACTTATTTTTTGACTCATTTAACAATATTTAAGAGTTTAAACGCTTTATAACTTATAAACTCTTAGGAGTTTTTTGCGTTAACTAAGCAAATATCTAATTTACCCTCAAACAAAATACATATTTCTAACATTTACCATTCTTCATCTCTCTGTCTTCTTTATCGTTGTCTCTAGCAAAACCCATCTCCATCATCGTCACCATCACCATTGTCTACCATCCACTGTCCTCCATCTACCTACTTCGTGATTGTCCTCAATTATCATCCCAGCCCGTTACCTCCATCTTCTTTTTTGTTGCCTCTATTGTTGCCATCTTTTGCTGTCACTTTCTCCGTTCAATATATATATATATATATATATTTAACATATATATATATTAATGTATATTGAATTAATATATTTAATATTTTTATTAAAAATTAATATTTTTATAAATTTTATTTATATCATTCAACAATATATCTATTTTCGTCTTTTTATCAAACTCTGATAACTTATCAATTCTTTTAAATCAAACGTATAACTATATGACTGATAACTTAAAAATATATTTATTCAAACATGTTATCAATTTAAATACTATCTAATTTTTAAGTATTATATAATTTAAAAAGTAAATAACTTAAAAACTATTTTTAAAAAAAAAGAAATAAGCCAAACACCCCCAAAATAGAAAACTTAATGTTTGATAATGTTATAAATGAAAACAACTACGTGAAAAAGTCATCAAAGATTTAAGTGGGGACTAGAGTTGAAAATCTTAGAGCATCTCTAAGGAGAATGCTATTTTGGAGTGCTAAATTACCTATTTATAACTTTGAATAGTATTATAGTACTTCTAAAAAATAAATCTGCTCTAATGACAAGTGTCAAAATAGAGATATCATTAATATTTTAAATTCAAATAATCAATATTTTATAATAAAAATTAAAATAGACTAATTAGAGCATCTCTAATGGGGAGTGTCATTTTGGAGTGCTAAATTATCTATTTACAACTCTAAATAGTGTTATAGCACTTCTAAAAAATAAATCTACTCCAATGACAAGTGCCAAAATATAGGTATCACTAATATTTTAAATTCAAATAATTAATATTTTATAATAAAAGTTAAAATAGACCAATTAAAAATGATGGTTGGAATTTGCATCACTTTTTTTTCTCTCTCCAGAGGTTGCAAAAATGGCACCCCAAGAGGGTTGTTGCCATTTTACAATCCCATATCTCACCCCTATTAGAGTGGTTAATTTTTAATCTAATGTGCCATTTTAGTGGTTATAGAAATGGCACCCCATATGCCACTCCTCATTAGAGATGTTCTTAGAAATGGTAGTTAGAGTTTGCATCTCTTCCTTTTTTTCTCTCTAAAGATTATAAAAATGACACTCCAAGAGACTTATTGTAATTTTACAATCTTATATTCTACCCCATTAGAATAGTTAATTTTTAATTCAAGATACTATTTTAACGATTATGAAAATGACACTTCATATGTGACTCTGTATTGAAGATTTGAAGATGCTCTTAGAACTCATTTTAAGGTTTGGAGTTGTATAAATAAATTGTGGCTGACATGACAACAGAGTTGGCAAGATTCTTCACGGCAAATCCAGCCTGTCACATGGAGATTTGGCCTGCTTTTTGTGAAGATCGCACATGTACACGCACATCAGGGTTTGTATTGTCTTTTATCTTTGTACTTTTATATTTTTTATTAAATTATTTAATTTTTTTATTATTTTAATTATAATTTTAAGTTTAAATTTTAAAATCAATTTGATTCTTATATTTTTTTTTTCAATTACAAAAAGAAAGCACTTGTGAACCTTTTTTGTTATTTTTTAATAAGAGAATATTTGACTTATCAACCATTTATAAATTATTGAATTAACTTATAAATTATGTAATTTATTTTTTTTGACTCATTTAACAACATTTCAGAGATTAAACACTCTATAACTTATAAGCTTTTAGGAGTTTTTTGGGTTAATTATGGAAATGTCTAATTTACCCTCAAACAAAACACATATTTCTAACTTTTATCCTTTTTCATCCCTCTGTCTTTTCTATCCTCATCTCTAACAAAACCCATCTCCATCACCACCGCCAAAACCACTGTCTATGACTCACTGTCCTCCATCTACCTACATTGTAATCATCCTCTATTATCATCCCAACTCATTATTTCCATCTCTCTTTCGTTGCCTCTATCATCGCCATCTTTTGTTGCCACTTTTCTTCGTTCAATATATATATATTTAACAAATATATATATATATATATATTAATGTATATTGAATTAATATATTTAATATTTTTATTAAAAATTAATATTTTTATAAATTTTATTTATATCATTCAACAATATGCCTATTTTCGTCTTTTTATCAAACTCTGATAACTTATCAATTCTTTTAAATCAAACGCATAACTATATAACTGATAAGTTAAAAATATATTTATTCAAATACGTTATCAATTTAAATACTACCCAATTTTTAAGTTTTATATAATTTAAAAGATAAATAACTTAAAAACTATTTTTTATTTAAAAAAAAGATAAGCCAAACACCCCCTAAATAGAAAACTTAATGTTTGCTAATGTTATAAATGAAAACAACTATGTGCAAAAGTCATCAAAGATTTAAGTCGACGCAGAGTTGAAAACCTTAAAATTTATTTTAAGGTTTGGACTCTAAATAGGTTTAAGTCCCAAACCTAAAGGTATTCCAAGTAGGGTAACAAGTCTAATCCAAAAGAATTGGGCTCGAATCCAAGCCCGCATCAATATTATATTAACAATTGGTGAAACTCAATTAAAGAATAAAAATTTAACCTCTAACGTGATATAATTTTGGTCTTTTATTAGCCTCATAAGAGCCAAGTATTTCATTAGCTATAGAGTGATTGCATCATTAGTGATTGATTCAAGCATAGAAGAATTCATCAGAGGATTGAACATTACTTTCCTTTTGCAAGTAGAACAAGTATCGAACAACTTTGAGTTTAAAAATAATTAGAAATACCCTACAATCGAGAAAAGCTAATTGAGGGAATGGCTCTTGAATAAATTGAGTGGTGATTGGCCTCAAAACACTCATCAATAAACATATCATATTGACAAAAGTATTCAATACTAGTCCCTCAGGGGTGCCCGAGCAATTTTCGCAAGAGGTGAGAAAACTTGGAATCCAAGTTCAAATCCCCTTGCGGTCGTTTGCCCGGGTATGCTGGATTTATCTCCTCTCTTCAAAATGGGGCATCAGGGGAGGGGCGTTTGTTATGGTGCATAATCCAAAAAAAAAAAAAAAGTATCCGATACTAATAAAAAATGATTTGTCTCGAATGTTGATTTGATGAAAGAATATCTAGTGACTTGAATGAAAATAAAAATATGCATATGCAAACATAAAAAATAGTGTTTACATTTTTTTTTTGGAGCAAATTAAAACTGTATTTATTTTCTGAAAAATCAAAAATAATGCATCAACCAACATTTATGCTTTTTAAATAAAAAATAAAAACAGAAACGGACATAAACGTTTCATTGGGCTTTGGCCCAATTCTTGCCTTCATTCAGCTTTTGACGTTCGGCCCACTTGTAGTGTTACCATCCTTGGGAGTTCCCTAATTCTCGGGCCACTTATAATTGAGTTTCGGCATAAAGTCGAGTCACTATCAATGGGCCCGACCCAGTGGTTACAGTCCATTACTACAAATTCAATTACTTATCATGGGCTTCGGCCCAATTTGAGTCATACACTTCACTGGGTTTCTACTCTGGCACCAAGCTTTATCGGCCTCACCTACTAATTTGTGGGCTAAGGCTACGGGTGACCTTAGCTTTATGGGCTTTGCCGACTAATTCGAACGAGCTTATTCAAATGTAGACAAAAGTTAAATATATATCTTTCTTTAACGAACAATAAATGAGGGTATATATATACAATAAATAAGTTCACTCATTAACATAATCAAGATAAAATAATTTAAGTTTGAACTCAAGATATGAGTTTTGTACAAAAATTTAGCGTAAAATGAAAATACTCGCTAAAATAAAGTCTCAATTTATTCACATACATATTTTTTGATAAAATATATATTTTACTTATAGTTTTTGTTTGGTAGAAAAATAGGTAACATCAAAATGTAAAAAAAAAAAAAAAACAAAAAATGACTTGCCTAAAATATTTCGATAAATCATTACTTTGATATCAAAGGTAAAATCTTTACTATTCTAAAGAAAAAAATCACACTTATACATACAAAACATTACCAAATTTTCTAATATGTTTGGCTTGTTCTAGCATTCAATGTTTTTTTATGTTAATATTGTGTTTATGTGATTCAAAATAATTAATAATTACATTTTATGTTTTTATCTGTAATATTGGATTTCATGTTATTTGCATTTCATTTGCATTATATATAATCTATTGTTATATTATGTGGACCAAGTTTCATTTGGGACGAGATATGATATGGCCAAGTCCATAATTGTGTGATCCATGCGTGTTGCCTTGGCTAGCTTGGCCATTCCAGTTGCTGCTGCTGCTGCTGCTATATAAAGGCTCTTATGTTGTCCTAATCATCAGATTTGTCTTCATTTGTACTCTCGAAACCCTAAGTCGGCGCTTGAAGCGAGACACTGAATCCTTCTTTCGATCGATCAATTTTTCGATTCTATAATAAGATCACTCGGTAAGGTAAAAGTATTGTGTAATCTCTGTTGGTAGAAACTAATAGAACAGATACTTAACTTGATCTTGAGATCAGTCGGACATAACTTGCACTTGTTCTTGTATTTTGTATTCTGTTTCAGTTCTCTATTTTACAATACTGTTTTTATTCTTGTTGTTATCTTGTAATCCAACAGTAATCAAAAGTATTTAGTGGATTGATTAGAGGCGGAGCCTCTGTCGTGAGTAGGATCTTTTCGGATACGAACACATATATCGTGTGTTTTTGATTTCTTTAAAATTTTATTTTATCTTTCACATTTTACACTTGATCTTGTGATTGGCCGGGACATAGGTTGGGTAAGAAAACTAACATTTTACATAAATAATCTTTTCTAAACAATAATATAGAAATGATTTTATATTGGAATGTATATAATGATCGGAATGAATTTTGAGAGGGAGAGGAAGAAGCAGAAAGAAGAGAAGGTAGGAAGCTTTGAGTTTTATTTCCAGTATAATTACTCACTACACTTTGGCCCACATCTGTAGCCTTACAGTATTAAGTAAAGATAACAATCAAACTGAAAAATAAGGAAACAACTACCACCCACGACGAAAATCAACCCATGTGGGTTTATTAAATTAACAAATTAAATAGACAAATTAAACAAACTGACTAAGTCTCTGCTGGACTCAATCTCCCCACTTAATCTAGACTCAATACGTGTGAGTTGTGTGGATTGCATGTATCGCATAATACTTGAAATTAAATATTAGAATTAAAAATATGGGACTTAAATTTTATTTTTTATAAGGAGATCTAGATAGTGGTTAGGAGAATGCCTTAACATTTATATATACAATGGAGCTAGATTAATACCGAATCTAATTAGTTTGGTCCATATCGGTTTGAATTTGGGTAAATGAATTAGATTTTGTGGGTTAGATTTGACAGCCTTATTAATCATGCTGATATGTTATAGATCAAATCCATTGAAGATAAAGCTTAATCTCAAAAAGGGGAAAAAGTATACACCTTAAAATTGAAGAGACTATCAACAATTCTAGTAGATGAGTCATGTTATTTGTACAGAAAGTGGATTATAGAATCACTTACAGGACAATGAAATAACCATTTTGTCCCTGCAATAAATGACCCAAAGCAAAAGACTCAATACTATCTCTCACTCCCCATGTCTCTCTCTAACTCTCTTTCTCACACTGTCGGCCCTAATCCTTTGGTCGCTCGCCTGTCCATCTCCGAACACTGTCGCCCCAACTGCAAGCAGCAAGGTGGCAGTGGCGAGGTGAGGCAGCGAGGTGGGGCAACAACGCGGCGAGGCAGCAAAGGCGAGGCGAGAAGGAACCAGAAGTGGGGCGGCAGAGGCGTCACGACAAGGCAGTAGAGGCGATGCGGTAGAGGCGACAAGGCGAGGTTGCAGCGACAAGAGGAGGCAAGGCGACATGGTTGTAGTGACGAAAGAAGGCGAGGCAGTGAGGTTATAGCGGCAGATGAAGTAAGGCGGCTGAGGCGAAGAACGACGACAGGTGGTCGGTTACAACAGCGAGGGAATGGGAGAGAGATGGGAGAAAGGGAGAAGGAGATGAACAAATATTGCAATATATCACCTTGTAAAGCATTATGTAAGAATACATCTATACAAATAACATTTTCCCTAGTAGATTAGGGTCTCCTTATAATGATTGATAATAGCCTTGGGAAAAAGACTGGCGAGAAATGTTCTGGGAGACTGGAAGGTCTCCTGGTGACCTCCCTCTTTTGTAGGAAAGTCTTAAACGTGAAACATGATGTTGAAAATCCCTTTAGGAATCTTGTAACAAATAAGCCTTTTTGGAGTATTCATTTAGAGATTGTCTTGCATCTTTTGATTGTGTTATCTCTTGCATGATTCAAAACAACCTGATTACAGATTCTGCAACTACAAATTCTATTGTTTTATCACAACAACAACAATTGGAGTCATTTGTGGGAATCAGATCAAAAGGCCTAAGAAAAATAGTTTGCACGACATCTCAGGTCATTGGTGACAAATACAAAGAAAATGATCCTGATGTTGACAACCCTCTGTTGTTTTACTTTTGTATACTTAGTTTTGATGATGAAAAATAATATTTTATTTAATCCCTAAGTCATGAATCAAGGTTGTGGTTTTCAACATAAACCAATTTCAATATCAAGTATTACTTTGTGAGAATGAAAACTAAATGAATTTCAACTGTCGAGATTTCAAAATCATATTTTTCTAAGTCTGGAAAGTTAGCAACTTATAAGGAGACATATGAAAATGTTTTCTTCTTATAAAACTATCTCTCGGTATTTTAATATCTAATATCCATTGGTGATAAAACGATTTTTATTGAATTTTTCAATAAATAGAAGGTATGTATTTTGAGTGTGGTAAATTTGTTAAATCCTAAGTTTATACTAAAACCAAAATTCTATTTTCTTATAGTTATAGATTTTGATTTTTTTGATATTTTTATTGAATCCAAATAGGGGGTACTTTCTTATTTACATTTATGTATTAAAGTAAATGGAAGGTAAAATATGAATTAAACAAAATGAGGACATGTTGTGATGTTTTGTATCAATCAAGTGTTCTTCTACATGTTATCAGTTAAGTGTTCAATTTTTCTAAGTAAATAGTCGACTGTGTGTATATGCTTTGTCGACTATGCCTGTGAATAGTCGACTATGTGCCTAATGATAGTCGACTATGCTTGCATGTTCTATCGACTATGTATGACTTTTGTCAACTATGATGAATGGACTGTCGACTATGATTTTTTCTTCTGTCGACTATGTGTGTGCATGATGTTTGAAATTCTCTTCATATTTTGAATGTGTCAACTATGTGAATGTATCTGTCACTATCAGTAGTTTTTGTTGGACAATAGTCGACTATGCCTTCTTCTCTATTGACTATGCCTTGTTTTATTTATGAATCTGTCGATTATCCATTGTCTTCTGTCAACTACCTCTTTTCGCAGAAAGCTATAACGGCTAGTTTTTCAAACCTCAACGGTCACAAAACGGCTAGTTTTGGGCAAGGCTTTTGGGATGTTTATATATACAACTCAAGGAGATCAAGAAGAGGCTAATGGACAAAAGTGAATTGATTTGAGCTTATATTTATATTCGTTTGTATTTATAGTAACTATGCTTCATTTTTTTCTCTCTTCAAGGTTTTGATTTTAACTTGTATTAATTCATTCAAGCCTTGTTTTCATTGTGAGAAATCTTGTAACTAAGAGTGTCAACTCTTAGCATCTCGTTTACATTTGTATCACTCTTATTTTCTTAACTTGTTGTGCTAAAGGGCTTGCTTGTATAAGCAAGATGATGTAATTCCTAGTCTTGAACTAGAAGACCTACTTGGTTTGAGTAGGGAGTTTTAGTGAATTGTTTGCAAAATTCTTAGTGAGGAGGTAAGGTAGTGAATTAGTTTGAGTTAAGTCGAACTACTATAAATCCTTGTGTTTCTTGTGGTTGTGCTCTTTAATCTATTTATCTTTCCAAACATTTCATTATTCCTCATTTGGTTCACATATTTATTTTTGTAAACTTACATCTGTCATTTTATATGTTCTATGTTTTAAATCTCTAAAACCTCAATTGGGTCAAAAAAATTTCAAGTTCAATTAAGTTTTAAAAATAACCAATTCACCCCCCCTCTTGATGTGTGCCATAGCACCTCCCGGTTTAACACCCTCATGATCCAAGACTCCAGGAGAATGTTCCATATGAGGTTTTTAGGGCTTTAGGGATAGCTATTCAAACCGTCCCTCTCAACGAAAATGAAGTCCTAAAACAACACCATGAAGAGAGCACCAAAGCTCTCTGAGAGGTAACCACTTTCCTTCAAAATGCTCGCCTACAAACTCCCTTCCTCTTATTTTACAAGATTATTTATTGCCACCACTCAAGAATGCACCACATGAGCAAACATTTCTCCAAAAGACTAAAAGAGGTCTTTGAGAAATTGAAAGGAGTTTGTGAGATATGGTCCATTGGAAAGCTCCAGGATGAAAACTAGGAGCTTCTCCCAGAGGTCCATCCTAAATAACTCCCTAGGAGACCGAGCCACTTTCCTAGGAGACATCATATCAAGGAGGATCATGGGAGATTGCTCTACGAGACCACCAAATCAACCTTAAGTGACTCTAATTTAGAAATGAGTCATTCCACCCCCTAAGGAAAAATATCATAGTTGTCGAAACTATCACATTCAATCAAAATCACACTTGGGCCTCAACCAAATCAGTTTAATCTTACTGCTCAAGATGCCAAAGATATGAGAAGAATGATTAAACAAGTCTTAGAACAAAGGAAATTGATAATTGTGGAGGAAGACCCACACAAAAGAAAATTTCCCTTCCTTACAAAAATTGTAATACCCGGGAATGATTTGAGAATATAAATGGTATTTAATGAAGGGCATAAATGAAATTTGCGAAAAAATGAGACTATAGGGTATACTGACGTAGCTTTGGACGACCGAATTAGTCGGAGGGAGTACCCCGGAGCCTAGATAGCCAAAGAAAATGGTATAGTATCACGAGTGATTTAAATTATGATTTTTAGTGATGAAAGAAATTGGATCGTGAACAATTTTCGGCACAGCTGTCAACCAGGCTGAGAAAATCGAATCGACATAGAAGACATCCGAAAAGACAACAGAACGTGTTAAGGACTAATAATTCATGTATAGAACAACCCTTAAGAAATTTCAGGTTGAATCGAATGGATTTAAGGTCAAATTGACCAGTCGGGCCTAAGTGTAATTTTCTAATTTTGCCCGAGGGAGGTCAAAACAGTAATTTTTCAGAAGTTTCAAGGACCAAATGAAAAGTAAAAGTCTTTAGGGACTTAGTAGTATATTTGGAAAGATCAGGGGTAGCATGAAAAGGGTCAAAATGAGATTAGATGAAAATATGGGGTCAAAGTGTAATTAATAGAAGTTGCAGTGTGAACGCACAGTGAAGGAAGTCGGCCACCACACGTGGCCTCCGTTTTCGGCGATGGGACAATCGAGGCTAGCCTAAGGGAGGTCGTATATGGCCGTAGGAATTCTTGGGGACCAAGCTTGGCCGGTGATTGGGTGAGAGTTAGTTGGAAATTACTATAAAAGGGGGGCCGAGGGTTTTAAAATTTTTGCAAGAAATTGGTCGCGTTTTGGTACGATTTTTGGAGCTTTTGTTAGAACGGAAGGTGCTATGGCACACACTAAGAGGGGGGTGAATTGGATATTTTAAAAATCTTGATAGAACTTGAAAACTTTTTGACTCAATTGAGATTTTAGTGATTTAAAACATAGAACATATGAAATGACAAATGTAAAGTAAGAAGAATAAATGACACAAAAGATTTATAGTGGTTCGGCTTAAACCATGCCTAATCCACTAGCTTAGCTCTCACTAAGGATTTTGAACAAATTCACTAAAATCTCCTACTTACACAAGTAGCCTATCTAGCTACACAAGCTAGGAAATACAACCTCCTACTTAAACCAAGTAGGCCCTCTAGCTACACAAGCTAGGAAATACAAGAAGTATACAATTGGAGAGAATCTAAGAGATGAATCTCTTAGTTACAATGTCTCTCAAAAATGATACAAGGCTTGAATGAAATAATACAAGTTAAAATTAAAGCCTTGAAGAGAGAAAATTAAAGCACAATCAATATAAATACAAATGTGTATACGATGTAAGCTCAAATAATTTCCTTTCCATCCATTAGTCTTCTCTTGATCATCCTTGAGTTGTATTTATAGGCTTCCCGAAAGCTTGAAGAGAAATGTAACCGTTTGTGACCGTTGGAGTTTGAAAAACTAGCCGAGGGTTTCGAAATTTTTGCAAGAAATTGGCCGCGTTTTGGTACGATTTTTAGAGCTTTGATAGAGGGCTTTTGGTCACGAGGCATCAAGGATCACTTTGGGATCGTTTTGAAGCATTTTAGTGTAAATTTGAGGGCTATTCAAAGTTGGCCGTGAATTGGAGGTGGTCCGCTTACCGCCGCCTATAACTGACCGTTTGGTGGGTTTTTCGGTGTTGGTTCGACTTGAAATTAGTGCCATTGTGATCGACTTGCTTAGGGTTTCAAGGGGTACCTTCGTTTTTGGCATCGGAGCAACTGCTGATGGCTGAAAATCGGAGAAGACGGTGGCGCGTGAGCTGCACGCGTCAGCCATCACTTGCACCCACGCGCAGAGCGCATGAAGGCGCGTGAAAGGGGCAATTTTGGTATTTTCTTTACCAGTATTTTTCTTTAATTATTTTAGGAATTACTGTGTTGAAATATTTGAAAAAATAGTTGAGAAAATAATTATTTTGGAATTACCAAGGTGAAAAATGGGAGAAAATAGAGGAAATTATGAAAAAATTGAGGAAAATGGATTTTAATGCTTTCTTAATTAATTATGGTGTTTAGGAAGTGTTGTGGTTCGAGGTTGACTATAAATTCAAGTGTCTATGATTTGGCACGCATAACGAAGTTGTGCACGATAATCGAAGCGATCCGAATTTGTCGAGGTGAGTGTTCTGACTGGAAAACTACTTGGTTTACTGTGAGTGGTTCCAACCCAAAAATTTGATTTTAAGTTGTGAGTGTTCGCTCTCAAAACTTTGTTTTGACTTGTGAATGGTTTTATCTCAAATGTTGGTTTTGACTTGTTCATGCAAATGGTTTTGTTACATGTAAATGGTAACCAGTGACGGTTGGTTTTTATGGGGGAGGTTCATCCCTAAATGTTTTGAATTGTGCATTGCATTTTATAAATTGTTGTTTATATGATGCATTGAATTGTGAAATGTGGCATTGTCTTGCGTTTTATGTGTACGTATGGAATGTCAGCCTCGGATGTTGTCTGAATAGTGTAGCCATAATTCTCCAAGGGCATGACGGAATAATAGGGGTATCTGATGCTGGTGGGCATGTCAGGATAGCCTCCTTAGTTTACGTGGCAGACCGTTTGATCTGAAAAGTTGCACTAGGACGACTAAGTGGTCTATACTGTGTTGTTCATGTAGGATGTCAACCTAGGATGTTATATGGATAGTGTAGCCATAATTCTCCAAGGGCATAATGGAATAATAGGGGTATCTGATACTGGTGGGCATGTCAGGATAGCCGCCTTGATTTCTGTTCTAGGCCGTTTAGCCAAGGAAGTTGCACTAAGACGACTAGGTGGTCCATGTGAAATTTTGGAGTTGGGATTGTATGGTGGTTCTTGGATACTTAAAGTGGGAATGTAATCTGGTGAGACACGTTGGTAGCCCCATTTAAGTTAGAATCGCATCGCGTCGTCGTGTCGTTGAGTCGTTATGGTGGCATAGCTTTTAGAGAGATTGCTCTTTTCCCGTGGTAGGGTTAAGCGCTGGGGATTCTCTTAGGGTAGGGCTTACCGGGTGTATTGGTTTATTTCATGTCTTGCATTCATTCATGAAAAATGTGTTTTGAACTCTCACTTAGATGATTCATCATCTAATTTGGACTATGTCTCTGGAATATTCAAACATTCCAAGTGAAGACAGCGATGAGAAAGGGAAAGGGATCGTCAAGGAGTAACGGCGATTAGTGGATAGTTTACATTATGTCATTTCAGTTATGTTGTTTACTTTTGAAAACGTCATGTAAACGTTGGTGCAACTTTATATATAAATAAAGTGGTTTTGGTTATGATCTATTAAGGTTTCGATCTAACTTCCACATTTGTGTTGGTGAACATGTCTTAGTTTATTGATAGTTCATAGTCGATTTACTAAGAAAGTGTAACGGGATCTTCAGGGAATGGTTTTTGTGATGGGTTTTTATTTGAAAAAAAAAATTTATATCCCTGGAATCTTATGTTACGTTAACCCCCTCCCGGGAATTGGGATGTTACAAAAATTATGGAGAAACCTCTTCTCCCTAAGTTCAAAGTCTTACGCAAGAAAGAGAGACCCTCATGATCACATACAAAACTATGAATTTGTATTTATGTTGCATGACTAGGAAGACATTATGTGTCGAGTCTTCTCCTTAACTTTAACAAATCATGCTCATACATGCTTCAATAGCTTAACAGAAAGGTGTATCTCTTCCTTCCACCAATTAAGGAGAGAATTCATTAAGCCATTCACCATTAATTGCCAACGAAAAAAAGATGCTACATAACTGCACAATATTTGCCAAGTTATAAAGGAACCTTTTGGCAGTATGTAGACTATTTTAGAAACATTACATTACAAATTCAAGATTTACATATAGGCATGGTAGTTATTGTAATGCTTCAAGGAACAAGATTTGTACCTCTATAATAATCCCTTACCTTAAAACAACCAACATCATTAGCCAACTTATTTGTACAGGCCAATGGATACATATTATAGGCCAAAATAATGTGAATAATCGATGAACAAGAGGAAAGAGATAGAAGAAGGAAAAGATGATATCTTAAAACCTAATAGTCCTCCACAACTCCAATTTAGAAATTATACTTCTCTCATAAAGCCCTTACCCATTATATTAAAAGCCATTGAAGGGTAGAAACCTATCAAATTTCCTAAGAATACTGATAAACCTCTAGGAAAGGAAAAGAATATTTTCTACCAATTCCACAATATTCACAAGCACTCCATTAACAAATGCCATGAGTTGAGGAATCAAATAGAGGCTTTGATAAAAGAGAGGAAACCTAAAAGATTTGTGGATACGTAGAGCCAACCAGAATACCCTAAGAATAGGAGTACAACCCATGTGCAGGAAGAAAACCTTAACGTCTTAGGTTTAGGGAGCACAAGTCACCCCTCAAATATCTAAGCCCCTAGAAGCCAAGTCATCTTAGGCGGAGGCCTACAAGGAACTTGTGGGAAACACTTATATATTGCAAATGTTTCAATGAAGTATTATAAGTATATTCGTCGGAATAAAATCTTTCATCTTGTTGCAATTTCTTTTTCATGTGTTTTGTTTTTAGGATAATGAATGTATTAAAAAAACTAAAATCATGGTGAACAAGCAAACTTAGGATCAAAGCAACAAATGTGTGAGAATGATCTAGGATTCACCAAAAAGGAAAAAGGATGGATGTGAAAAAAAGAAGATAAAAACATAGAAAGTGTGAGAATTATTTGAAATTAGAAATATAGAAAGCGTGAAAATAGTCCAAAAAAAAAAAAAAACTTAGAATACGTCAGAATGATCCATAATTAAAAATGAAAAAAATATGAGAATGTTGTAGCACCACATTGAGATCAAAAGCATAAAAAAAATGTGAGAATGATTTGGAATCAAAAACACAAAAAAGTGTGAGAATAATCTAGAATAAAAAAACACATAAAATATGAGAATGATCTAAGACAAAATTAGTAACATAAGCACAAGAAATTTTCGATAATGATAAAAGGACAAACTAGTATTAGAAGCACAAAAGTGTGAGACTAGATTAAAATCAAAACACAAAAACGTAAAAATGATCTATGATAACCCATAATCAGAAGCAAAAAAAATGTGAGAATCATCTATGATAAGGAAGACCAACTAAGATGCCTACAAGAGTCACTTGCGAACTAAGGACTCACTCTAGGCACATGTGAATGAAAACTAGCTAAGATGTCTGAAGGTCATTTGTGACTCACCCAAACACACACGAACAATCCATCACAAGTCGTTAAAAAAAATAAAATACAAGAATCCTTCGGCAAGGTGAAGTCCTCCCAAAAGATTGGGAAGCAAACCCTGACTAAAGAAGGGAGGGACACAACTTACTCAACCAAGCTAGAAGAATCTCCACCCTAAAGATTTGCAAGAGCTTCAAAATGAAACTAACATATTCCCATTATAGCTCTAAATGGGAAAGTAATTCTTAGCAACTAATCAAGGCACTCATTTCCATAAAGGAAACTCAAAAGGTGAAATGACGATGGAATCAACGATTTAGACATTTTGGAGAAAAAATCACAACCATCAGATGAACGAATGAAAATTTAGTGTGGAAAAATCTACTAGATAGAAAATATTGACAAAAAGGTAAAGGCCTCCAAGGAGAGCCTCGGAAAAGATGGGCCATAACATAGTCTATTGTTTCTTTCGAGAATCTCGAATGAAAGAGTAAAGAGAAATAAATGTGTTAGAGATCACGTACATTAAAGACAAAGTCGAGGCCCACGAAGAGGAAAAGGTATACACTTCAAAACTCGAGAGTTTGTTCAATTTCTTGGAGACTACACATCTAGTAGACTATAGTCTCCTAGTAGTGATCGATGGCAATCTTGGGAAAAAAGCTAAGAAGAAAGGTTACAAGATACTAGAAGGTCTCTCGGAGACCTCTCCCTCTCATAGGGAAGTCCTAAGCAAAACACGAACATGATATTGAAAATCCATCCAGGAATCTCGTAACGAATAAGCCTTATCTTTTAGGAGTCTTAATCCTACTAAAACTTAGAATACTAGGGATACCTATCATGAATTCTCAAGCATTTTTATAAATAGGTGAGCCTTCACCTCAGAAATGGTACGTTTTTTATACTAACTACAATACTGCTTACAAATTTTCTGCAAATTCAAATATCTAACTTAAGTATTAGAGTATTCTTGCAAAGATTACCCTACCCCCTTTAATTGTGTTCTCTTCTGTAAGATTCTAAATGACTTTATTATAAATTCCCCAACTAATGTTCTATTGTTGTGTTATAGCTACAACACATGCTATATGTAAAAGGTGAACTTTGAGTTTCAATTTGAAGTTTGAAATCCAAAAATTCCATCACTTGACTTGAAATCTTCTCTTTAGGTTTGGCAGTCTCACTATTGATATTCCCAATCAATCTTGCCACCACCAATCTCTGATTGGTCTTGTTACCTATGAGATATCGATTGATTTTTAGGCAAAAGGTTGGCCTTGGGTCTTCTATGTTTGCTTTTCCCCTTCTCTACACATTTTTTTTTTTTTTTGGCCATAAATCAAGCTTCCTTTTATTTTTCTGAAAAGCCACCAATGCTTGCTTCTTGAACCCTCTTGACCTCGCATTTTCTTTCTCTTCCTTTCATTGTTTTTGTCCTTGCCTTTCAAATCCTTATGATCTAACTTCGTTTCAACAAGCCCTAAACCCTGTTTCTTATTTGTTGCCATTGTTTTTAACCCCTCATGTTGTGGTTGTGTGATTCCTTATGGGTCTATCATTTATTCTAGGAGAGTAGGGTGAGATATGGTGGTGACTATTAAGAGTAAAAAAATTACTATAAAAGATAAATTTAACTTTTCATCTAACAACTTAAGTTAATAGAAAATTATGGGATAAAAAAAAAAAAAACAATGGCAACAAGTAAGAAAGAGTGTTTAGGGCTTATCGAAACAAGTTGAATGCAATATTGATTTTTGCCGAAGGTTTGAGATTCAAATCCAATGGGAAAGAAAAGTCATGGTGATGGTGATTCATTCTATATATCCTATCAAATCTTGAGAGAAAGAATTGAGGCCGCTAGAAAAGGCTTAGTATATTACCATTTTCGTTTAGGGTTTTGTGCTATTTGTTTTGGAGGCCTTTGTTGGGCCTTCAGGTTTCAGCGCAATTTATGTTTGTGCTTATTGCTTATGCTTGTAAGTGTTTGGTGCACGCTCTTCTTAAACTTTTCCTTTGTATGATCATCCCTTTAATCAATTATTGTCTATTCCCAAAAAAACACATTTTTTTTAATATCAAATGCAAATATAAAGATTATATTTATCAAAATCTTATTTCTTTCTAAATTTTCCTATATATATGGCACATTTGAAAACCCCAGTAATCATTAACTTCCCAAAACCAAGGCTATTGAGAGCGACCTGATCTTCTTCAACCACAAGTGATAGTTAACAACCTAATTGATCATTGCAAAAGGGATTATGTTTTAAGATCAAAATTCTGGTGGAAAAATCTTTTGCCAATAATAATATATGTGCACGATCGATGACCCGTTCTTACAAACAATCAAATGTATATCGTTATGAATCGTAATGAGTTAGCAGTTAACAAAAGAATGATTTAGACAAAATTAATAAACCAACAACAAACAACATTAAAAACAAAGTATCAGTTTTAGGTTTAACATTAATTAATTTATAAAGATTAATTAACTGTAAGATCTAGATGCCAACTACAAGGCAAACCCTAATAATAATCAACCCAGTTCTTACCTACCTAGTAGCTAGGTCTAATATAGAACAAGTAGTATTGAGAAAAAGCAGCCCCGGCCTGTTTCAAGGATAAGAAGGCAGGAAGCTACCCCAGTAAGGCGGCATCGCCGGATTGTATTCGTCGACGGAGAAGACATAGTTTCCCTGATCGCCAATATTCTGCTGGTGGCTGGTTTCCCCTAGCTTGCCGGAGCCCTGGTTCTCAACCGACGTGCTCTCCACCGTCTCTTCACCGGAGATTTCTGTCTGACCTCTCGAGACTTGCTTCTTCATTGCTTGGTCGTTGAGCAAAGTTTTCAATGCCGAGACCTTTCAGGATCATGAACACAATATTCAAATCAGAAAAATATCACAAAAATGCATGGCTGCATGGGGAGAGAGATTTGTAAAGAGAAGGTGACAATTAGAATCCGATTGTGTGCAATTATACTAAGAAGTGATGAGTAGAACAAAACAAAAATTATATACTTACGGCCACGATCACACCTAGTTTTGTTCTATTTATTATTTCTTTTAATGAGAGAACTCATTTGTGTGCTTTAAATAAACTCATGAGTAGGCATACTTAATAAAATTTATAGAAGTTTGTGTATGGGACTGTGCCCAGAGTTTGATATCTCGAAAATGAGATGATTATAATTTTTTATCACTAAACTAACCTTGGAGTCCACGAACTGTAATTTTTCATAAAGAAATCCACATACCCTCAATGGCTTTGCACGAAGACAATTACAAATCCTTAAAAAGTTATTTCTTTCATATAAGTTAAACTATTCCAATCAACAATTTATTAGAAGAGCAATTAGATTTGAATTTGAGACCTTAAACTCACTGAGTGTTACCTTATACCAATGGGCTGCAACTTAGGTGGTCCTTAAATTATTAAACCGTTCCATAGTTGTAGGATTATGAACGTGCATAGAACTTAGAGCAATTCAAATCTAAGACGTGTTGCCAATGAGAGCGCTTCTAATGCTTACCTCTTCTTGGAGCTTCTGCTTCTCTTTAGAAACAGTGTCAAATTCCTGTTTGAGAACGTCGTAGAGGCGCTCGACCTGCTTGGCTTTCCACCGAGCACGGCGGTTCTGGAACCAAACAGCGATCTGGCGAGGCTGCAGCCCGAGCTCCCGGGCCAGCTTCATCTTCCTTTCAGGGTCCAGCTTTATCTCCTCCTGGAAGCTGCTCTCCAATGAGTCTAACTGCTCGTTCGTCAGCCGCTTCTTCTTCTCCAGCTGATTCCCGTAATAACTACCACTCTTGTCCATTCCGCCGACCACCGCGTGCGACGGCTGCGCCACCACCGGATACTTCATCTCAGCGCCTGAAAATTATGAAGCAATTAAGAATTATAGTAATTATTTTATATATGACCAGCAAATCTACGTGCGTTAATGTAGCTGAAGTATGACTAAGATTCTAACTTTGACATGAAATTCAACAAACAAATAGTGCACACAGAGAGAGAGAGAGAGAGAAATGTGGGGGACCTGGGTAGTGATCATAGTTGAAGAGGAAGTTGAAGGAATTTTCAGGGCGAAAGACAAAAGGGGGTCTGAGGTTAGCATTCCAATCCATGTTTTAGGGCTGTGGAAGCTGATAGTGATCTTGAGTTTGATCAATTTAGCCCAAATCAGTACTCTCTATTTACTGTTCTCCACCGTCACTAGTCGGAGCTCCAGTCCAATGGGTAGTTGCACCTCAGAGAGAAAGCAGCTGTCTCTGTAGAGAGAGAGAGAGAGAGAGAGAGATGGCTAGACTTTGTGGGTATGGTTCCCCTTTCGGAGAGAGAGACAGAGAGACGGCTAGACTTTGTGGGTATGGTTCCCCTTTCGGAGAGAGAGAGAGAGAGAGAGAGAGAGGGCTAGACTTTGTGGGTATGGTTCCCCTTTCGGAATGCAGGAAGTATATATATATATATATATATATATAGGTTGAAACTGATATTAAATACCAGGACAGAAAAGGGAAAATGATTCACTGTTTTTTTTTTCAATTTTAAAATTTTTTATATGAACATCCAACTTTCTACTTCATTTTAATTTTACAGTCCCCTCTCGTTGAGTTAAATTCCGTTATTAATTGATCATATGACAAGTTGTCATTACAATTGCTAAAATTGGAACATGAGCTAAAGAGAAGACTCATCAGATAGTCAATTAATTAATTATATGTAGAGAAAAGTTTATATTATGTTATCATTAAGTCCAACGGTCGAGAATTATATAAGAAACTATGTCATAATTTTTTTTAAGTGTAAACGACATGAGAATGAGAATGAGGTAGATATATAGAGAGAGTGAGATTTGGGTTGTTTTTTGTTTGGTAAATGGGGTTTTCTCTTTATTCTTTGCTTTAAATTTAATATGTGCAATATTGTTATATCCATATAAATATACATAGTAAGAACAGAAGTATGTATATTATATAATCAATAAAACTATACAGAAATCATAAGAACATAGCAAAACTAAATAAAATATATATATATATATATATCCCCACATTAATAAGAGTAAAATTTCACTACAACAAAATTGTAGAATAAGAAACCATTCATATTATCTTTAATTCTATTTATTTGCATGATTTGCTTCTTCATTTTGGGAAGGGTTAGGGGTTAAATGGTTGGTTCAAATAAGCTGTAAATAATTAAAATATATATATATATTTAATAAATTTATACTAAACAAATAAAACCATATAATATAAATGAGCTTTTAATTAAGCATGTGTCGATCTTACTGTCTTTTTTGCTTAAAAAAGGAAAAAAGCAATATTGGGAGAGACAGCATGAGCTTACACAATGTAGGTTCATCCATTCTCCAATTTGAGCAATTATTTCTTGTCGCAGCTTCCCTACAAGAATAGGTGTATATAATAATTGAACTCTTCCTTATGCAAATTAGCACTGACAAAGACATGTCACAATATATTGGAGTTGTTCCAATAGTCCATTTTGAGAGTCCCCTTCTCCGTTGCCATAGCTGTGGCCTGCGACATTGTCATAGTCTTTGGGGTGTGGCATCTTCTTGATATATATGTTGATACCACAAGATTTGGCTTTGACCAGTGTGTGGGGGACTGGGAGCATGGCAAATGTTAGAACCACGTATTGTACGCCACTTCCCATTTTTGCAAAAATTAAAATAGTCATATTTGAATATAGTATTTTTTTTTTCTTTTCGCAAAAAAAATTATTTCAAATTTTAGAAACAAATACCAGACAAAATAATATTTTAGGTAATTTTACTAAGATCTATTGCAATTTAAATCATTTTTATAAGCACTCCATGTGATTTACTTTTAATATTTTAGGCTTTAACGAATTTTTTTAAGACATTGTAGATATTATGGTTATTTCAATACAAAAAATTTTAAAAATATTAAAATTAAATCATTTGATATTTGTAAAAGTAAGTTAAAACAGTCCATAATATTTATATAAAAGTTCCTTAGAAATATATATAAAATGGGATTGAATAAATTGCCCAGTATTTGATTTGTACATCATTGTATTCAAAGTCATTTAATTCGTACTGAGAGGAGGACTCGTCTTTAATTCGTACATAGTACAAATAATATTACATACAAATAAGAAAATTATAATATTTGTAAATTTATATTTTTGTTAAAATAAATTAAATTCTGAAAAACTAGGATTTCTGATTAGATTTTTGCCACGTATAACTAACCAGCCTAGGGCTAGGGTTGGCTCTGTGCATTCTGGGACTTTCCACAATCTTTCAAGGCAATGGACCCGCCCAAAACTTCCCCATCAAAACCAACCAATTAATTGCAACCTTTACAGGCCATGCCTATTTTTTTGTCAAATTATTTTCAGAGGAATAATATATAAAAATAATTCCCAGATCACGTAAATTAAAAAAAAAAAAAATAAAAATAAAATAAGAAAGAATAATGAACATGTGAATCGCATCTGTATTATAAGGTTGGATTCCATTCATTCATTCATTTTGATCTAAAACTTGGAAGTATTTAAAGTTAGTTTTTTTGAATTACTAAACTAGTGTTTCAAGATGGCCAAATTGAGCTAGCCCTAAGGGCTAAGGCCCCAAAACAGCCATCTCAAGCTAGGAGGTAGACCACTCAATGATTTCATGATGGTTTTTAGCTGTTTTAATCAATTTAGTTCAGTGTTTGTCACAGTTTTCTAACATAGATGATAGATCAGCTAGGAGATGGGAGGTTTCTCTGTAACCATTTGATTTGATGGTGTTTGGAATCTCATCAGTGATCACGCAGGTTACACTGAAAACAAAAATGACAGAGAACCAGCACACACTTCTACAATAATAAAAAAGTGAGAGAATTGAACTTTGAGGTTTCAAGTTAGGTTTGATGTGATATATTCTTATTTATTAAATTAGAAGACTAAATATGTTGTTATTGTTATTAAATTAAAATAATAAAATGACATATTATTTAAAGAGAAAAACTAAGTATTTTAACAAACAAAATTAAAAAAACTGTCAGATCCTCGCACTTGCAGACAGTTAACTAATCACTCTTGGAAAACCACCCTTTTGAGTTTTTCTATTTTTACCTTAAATTAGTTCCATTTACTCCTGAAATTTGATTTTTCATATTGTTGTCTGAATTTGGTTTTCCTAAAAACAATTTCCATCTCATTTGAAATTTGAGGAGTTACTTGGCAGACTGAACATTGATAACTAGAAAGAGCTGCTCC
This sequence comes from Diospyros kaki, assembly GCA_036245055.1. Classification (NCBI taxonomy): domain Eukaryota; kingdom Viridiplantae; phylum Streptophyta; class Magnoliopsida; order Ericales; family Ebenaceae; genus Diospyros; species Diospyros kaki. The sequence continues at coordinate 41,597,130 of BSEG01000009.1, forward strand.
TAGGCATAATTGCATAACCTTTTTGAATCTGCAAAAGACAACAACATTTACATAAAGTAGAAGCAGTGTTAAATGGAAGAACCCAAAATCAAATTGCTCTCTCTCTCTCTTCTCCCCCCCCCCCCCACCTTAAAATTGCAGAATAAATAGGGACAGTTGAAAAAGGATTGACAGAACCAAAGGACATGTACATAATTGCCTTGCAGGCGGCGCCGGACTATGGCTGGGCAATGACCTCTGCTTAGTCCTTGCAGATTCATCAAAACCCTAATTAATGGAAAGCCATCTAAAAGAACAGAACTTCCAGCGCAGATCTGTTTCTGCTCTAAATGATGAGTAAACCCACATTTGACCATCCATGAGTTGCCCGCTCAAAGCAAAGCAGACACTGGTAGGTTGTCTTGATGGGTTACCAGTTTGTGTCCGTTTTACAGTAACCTAGCAAACCAACTCAGGGCGGGGACCTGACAATACCTGTGGGAAATAAAGATGTGTTCTGTGTATGAGACTTCTCATTTTATAAGAGTATACTTAAACGTAATCTTTGCATTGTAACCTTTTACAAAGAAGTTGTTTTCATAACTAAAACCTGAAACATTCAAATTAAAAATAACAAGCTTACCATTGCTCCCGAGACTAGCCCTCAACTTTAACATTGAACTAATAGGATTTTTATGAATAAATAACGAGATCGCAAGGGTCATCATACGTTCAGAAAATTGTCTGTTTCTGCATTTCATCTACACAGTTCTCTGTTCACCGTTCCTTAAATTCCGGGGGAAACTGCAAAAAGATACTGCCATTACACTGGGAGATACGAAAAGCAGTGAAATTCAAGCCAAAAGGAAAGTGAAGACAGAATGCAGGCTGAAAAAGGGGCGAAGAACATAAATGAAATAATGAATATGGCACTGGTCTTGACAAGTAGGAAAGAACCGTCCCTCATTCACATCTCAATTATAATACACAAATGGTGATGACCTGAAATTGACTGGCAAAAGGTAACTGATAACAGAAGCAAAGTCACTAGCATCTGCTTCAAATGGTATACTAACATAAAGCAAAACTGGGTCGAAATTGTGTAGATTACAGAGAGGACACAACCCTATTGCAAAACACAAACATGAAATTCTCCACAACATCATGAGCTTTCAAATGTATGATAAAATCCCAACTAAAACTTTCAGGGACTACCAACAATTCTAGACATGTCCCAATGATTATTTCAAAACCCCTCTTCTTCGCTGTTTCAGATTACTTGGGACAATGGATACAGAATCTACACAAAGACCACCTTTGGAATGGGTGCAGTCAATCTGTTTCATTGAGAATCTCACTTCAGTAGCAGGATCCGACTCTGTGACAACAAACTCGCCTACCTTGTACTCTATCCAGCACCCACGCTTGTGGTTGCCATTTGCTTCATCTTGTTCAGTCTCATCTAAACATGACTCAATTGATGCTTGCTGTCCATCTGAGGTTGAGAACTCAAACCGTACAGGCCTTATATCCCAACCATGGGTGTGCTCAAAGTTGCCAACTCGCCTCCCAAGCCTCTTTGAAAATTTTCCAAGATGAATCCTAAATGACAGGGTATATATATCAGCAGGAAAAGGAAACTTTATCACCCCATCTACTTCAAACCACCATATTTGCAGTAGATAGGCCACTGAATGGAACCTGCACAAAGAAAAAACACACGATACTGATGCATCTCAGAAGATTATGATTATTATTTAAAACAAAGTGAAAAGAAAATGTATCTTCTTATGCGAGGAACCTCTACATAAACATCATCAAGAAGCAGAACTAGCCTCCACTCCTTGAGAATATTATAAAGGGTCCCATTCAGTTTCATACCAATCAACTAAGAACAACCATTTCGCATAGCAGATGAAATAAACAGGGTTCTTTTATACAAAAGGAAGCGAAAAAAGGTTCAATATATTGAAACCCATGCTCCAGTCACAACCAAGTAGAGAGAAGGCTTAGGTAAAGTTTTTATGGATCCTAATGAAAGACGATAAAGCATAACAAAAAGTGCAAATTGATGGTCTCAATACAATCCAAAACTAGTAAAAGATGAAGCATGAGCTATATCACAAATCTTAATTTGTTATAGAAGTTACAAGGTCTTTCATATTAAAAAAAATAGTAAATTAATCCAATGACAGTCTAAAAGAAAGAGGATATTTGGTAAAGTTAAGGGCTAACAATCACAACTACTCACAAATGAGTAAAATTGAACCATTCAAAATAAAAATTCATAAGAGAAATATAAATGGAATCAGGAAAACAAGCAAGATTATCTACAGTCCAGACTGCCATTGTAACAAAGGTAATAGGGGATAAGACTTGATTCACCATTTACATAACTATCAAAGTAATACACATCAACATATAAGAGTCTCAGTTAATCAACCATCTACAAGGTATCTGATTTTTTTTTCTATAACTGAAAATATATAAAACAGAAAAAGAAACTGTACAAGGTATCTGATTTACTCCACAACTTTTCACTTCACCATTACAAGCTACAAAAAAAGGATAACTGTTCAAGTTTTAATGATCAACGGGGACAATTAGGTGTATTAAATTGAGTTTATTGTACAGGTGCCACCCCAAAAAATAATAATAAGGGTTGTCCCTAGTGCATGAGACTCCCACCTTCACAAAGGTCAGGAGAAGGTTATTTTTATATGCGTGCTATCCCTGCTTTACAAAGAAGCTTTCCGCAACTCCTACCTATGACCTTCCAGTCACGAACGAGAGACCTTACCATTGCTACCAAGATTCACCCTCAAAAAATAATTATAATATATTCTATTTTATAAGCAAACATCTTATTTTGGTGTTACAAAGCCCTGCCAATAAAGTGTTTTCCTAAAATGCCTTTCATATATCATGCTTAAAAAGAAAAAATTAACTATGTTAACAAAATTTGAATTTATGACCTCCAAATTATAACTAATTTGCTAATATTGACAATTTCAAAAAGAAACCATGAACAACAAAAATTTGATATAGATATACATTTAAATAAAAGTCTGTTGAATTTCTCAATTAACATGTTACTTCCTATTATTTCCAATGGAGAACGTGTTGTTACTAAACTGAGGTGCAATGGTTTAGGTAAGTTCACTGTCCAACCAATGCATGCTACACTATCAAATTCAATGAAGGATTGGAACATTAGTTACTAGCTACATCAACAAAAAGCTGAAAACAATAAAGAAAACAGCACTCAAAATCACTGCACTTATTTCATTCAAATGAAAAGACAATTCTGGCACTTTCAAATTCAACATCCACCAAAAAAGCCAATCACTTAACATCAGTTACATATGTTTGTTTTTCTTTTTCTTATTGACTTCATATCATGATTTTTTAAACCTACTGCAATCGTGAATGGGATGGCCAAGGCAAAAGACTCACATAACCTTTTACTTCATTATCCCTTCTGACTTGCTGGAAAAATCATAATACATTAAAAGATTATTCCCTTCAAGAATAGTAAACTTACCATCAACCTCAGTTTAGTATCATCTAACTGAATTTTTTTTTTTTTGGCTTGGCAAAATACCTAACTGAATCTTTTTAATGCCATGCAGTGTCAAGCTCTAGCCAAATCCTAATCCAACACAGTTGATGTGGGATAGAAAAGTACATTTTAGGAATTAATATTTGCTTATTTGATTCCTAATTAAATAGGAAAATATTGATTCCTAAAATGTACTTTTCTATCTTACATCAATTGTCACTACTTCAGAAACTACTGCTTCTACCTAACAACAAAGAAGACTGATAAACTGCTTCAACAAAGCTACGGGAGAAAATTTTTACTAGTCAGATCTTGACATTTCACAATTGAAAAACTATGCAATTCATCCAAACGACACATTAAGAACTTGATCACCTTTTTACTAAGTTTTTGCAGCTACCCAGGACTAAAGCAAGGTCTAAATTATATGCACCTGAGTTGGTTTTTGGGTAAGGGCATCTATGCAAGTGTTAGATTTATCTAATTATCATGTCATGTCAGGGGAATGTCATGAAATATCTAAATTCCATGTATTATGTTCTTTCACTTGTCCACAAGAAATGGCATTTGCAAGTCATTACCCATAGGCCCGGCGGTCTAGCATGGTTTTCATTTGTTCAAATCTCCAAATTCATATACATAAGATCATCCATGCAGACTTTTAACATGAGACTCATGCCAAGAGAGCTAGTGGATTAAAAATGCAGATCATATACTACAGCATTGGTACAAGAGCATGACCAAAAAACATGTCAAACCTAAAAGAAGTAGAATTGTGGAAAATAAATTTACATTGCCAACCCTAAATACTAAAATAATACATTTTCATTTAGCTGAAATCTCTCTCTCTATATGTGTGTGTCACCAAAAAAAGATACTAAAGTAGTACCATTGTTCAGTTAAACTGAAAACACCTTCCCCCCCCCCCCCAAAAAAAAAAAAAAATAGACTAAAAACTAGGTCATTACTGTTATATAGATATAAACAGTTGGCTCTGTATTGTCACAAGACAAAAAACACTGAATTTCTTTTCCCCCTCAGCAAAAGAGGGGAAAAAAAAAAAAAGTGTATTGAGAAGGTAAGCCATCACTCTACGTAAAGAAGCATCCTAGAAAAAGATAACATAACAATGACCAAATCCATCAACATGGGAGAAGAGCCCTACCCCAACAACAAAGTTCATTAATTAAGAGACACCATGGAATAACAAATAACAGAAAAAAATAAATGGCAAGGTCAAAACAAAATGACAAACATAAAAGAAAGAATTGTCTTAAGAGAAGGATAAGTCTGACAATGTGATGGCAAGATATCCTCCTATATAATCACACTAAATCATACAAAAGTGTATTTAAGTGAACATTCTCTCTCAATAAACTTGCACACAAAGGAGATGAGTAAAATCATCCATATTCTGGAGATAAAAAAATAGCTGTTGTTAACTTAAAGAAAACAATAGACAAATAAGCACAAACTTGATATGGCAGAATTTGAGAGGATAACAGTAAACCAGCATATAAAAACAAAATAAGATAAACATTCCAGCCTATCTAGACATGAACCAATTAACGGAACTAGGGCAATGGTACCTAGGATGCAATTTGTTATGGTATGTGATATGTACATGCATGTATTTCCTGGCCCCTAGAAAAGGATAAGTTGGACCATTATATAGTGTCACAGTTCGCTTACAGACAGGTCACTCTCAAGTTTGCAGTTGCAGTTGTCTCAAAATTTGACTTTGATTTCTCTAAAATTGGAAGTGGCACCTTTTACAATTTGGCATATGCACTGCCATTGGGGTAGCATGATCCAGGTCAGAATTCCCTGACAGGGCCCCAACTCTAAATACACTAGAAGGGGTAACCCTTTATTAAGGCACATTGAAGGTAAACCGATATCCAAAATGCAATTTTTCTTTTCCAACATCATACCAAGCCTTTATTCCATTATGTTTGGTTACCTACATGAGTTCTAACTTTTCATTCATTTCTATCCATTGTTTTTCTTCTGTAAGGCCCATAAAAATAAAATAAAAAATAAGTGTCTCCCATCAATTTTTTTTTTTTTTTTTTTTTTGGGGGGGGGGGGGGGGTAGGAGGGGGTCTGCTTCTACCATTTTCCTAACTATTTACTCCATTCCATAGCCTCACAGGGACCTCTATTGAGTATTGGTTTTCTTCTCACATGATCAAACCATCTCAATCGTGTCTCAAACATCTCACATTCAATGGGAGTCATTCCAATTTTGTTACAAATAACCTCATTTCTAATTTCTCTCTCATAAGGCTATACATCCATCTTCACATCATCATCACGATTCCACTCTCATTTTGCACATGTTGGTCCTTTATTGCCCAACATTTTGTGTCATATACCAAATGTGGTGTTATAACTATTTTATAAAATGTTCCTTTTCCAGTTTTAATGAGCAAGAAATAAAAACTAAAGTTTCCTTTTATAGAACTTACTATTACATAAAACACCAAATGCACTTTTCCATTTTAACCATCATGCCTTAATTTTATTGGTAACATCCTCATTAATCTCTTCATATTTTATACAAGAGTAATGCTATTTATCTAGACTGGAGATGGATCTCCAGTCTAGATAAATAGCATTACTCTTTATATAATTGATCCAAGATATCTAATTAGTCCTTTTCAATATGATTTGATCTTCCATTTTACCATAACATCATCCACACTCATATTTTTACTAAACTTACATTCCACATATTCAGTTTTCACTCTACTTAATTCAAAATGGAAATTCAAAGTTGCTCCATCATTATGAAGTATCAATTTTAACATACCTGGATCCATTGAAGAAGCCACACGTACGTACATAACTCAACTGCACTTGGTATCACCCAAGTATTTTTGCTTAATAAACTTCTTATTAAGGGGCCCATTTTCAAAAATGAAATTCTAATTCACCATCTGGATATCTATTTAGTCAGCAGTGAGTAAGCAGATCATTTAAGGTCACTAATCATAGGTTGTCTAGTAAATGGAGGAATAAACCACATACCCGTATACAACAAGAAGAAGCCTTAATCCCAACAAGTGGGGAAACCTCATACCTATATCATCATCATCAACTACACCTTATCCTAACCAAGTTACAGTTAAGTGGCACATCATTCATAATGTTAGTTGACTTCTAAAAGTCACATTGACAATACAAATCCATGCAAAAGAACAATGTAGCAAAAGTTTATGTTAAATGTCCTTTTAGACACAACCCTCTAGGAGGAAATAATGAGACAAAGTTCCAACAGTCTTTCATATGGAAAAGTTTCATGAGATGGCAATGGTAATGAATGAAAACCAAATAGCTGTGCCCTCCATGCCCAGGAAAAAAAAAAAAAAACCCAGTGACACCTATTTAACCAGCAACAAAGAGATACCTTTTTTTATAAGAAAATTCTTAAGATGGTTCAGGGCCCACTAAAAATAAGATGAGCAAGACACAATTAAAATAGTCTTAGATGTGTAAAACAAAGATCAATAGAAGCACATTGAACTAAGCAGATGGAATGAAAGAAATTTGTAGCAAAGGAGATAAAGGGAAGACCAAAGAAAACTTCGTGAAAAACCTTTAGACATGTGAAATATAATGGCTTCACAAAAGATAGGATTTAAGCTTGTGACATCGTCACTGTTATTGTTTTCAACACCCCCCCCCAAAAAAAAACAAATAAATAAATAAATAAAAATAAAAAATCATGTAAATACAGAGAACACCTTAACAAGTGAATCTGTTTGCCACCATCTCACATAACCTGATATTATAATCATATCCAATGACAAAATTAATTTCTCACTTCTAACTCTTCAACCATACTTCCAAAAAAACTATTTTTTCACTTCATTAACATTGATCAATCACCTAATATCCAACAAAGACAGCAGCAAAGTTTACTGTCCTAATCCTAATAGACAACAGCATGAACTAAAGTTGCTCAACACAAGATTACACTACACATTGCCGGGCACACTAAATTTATTGCTTTAACAAGGACAGCTTTCACCTAAAATAGAACATCGATGGTACTGAAACTATCGAACACAATAAACACATTACTACACCATGGCAATCCAAGTTCCACAGTAGAAGCAGAAAATGCAGAGATAGCCATTTGAAACAATTACAAAGGACACATGCTAGTTAGCAATAAACAATGTATAGATAAACAAGAAAATATACATAACCTTATAAATATTTGAAAAAGGAATAAATAAATTTCTACATGCATGACTTAAGAAGTTGATGAGAGGTAGAGAATTGCAGACAATTATTATGCACAGGCTACACCACATTCAACAAAAACAAATCGAGCCTTAATCCCACCAAGTGGGGATTTTATCTAGAATCCATGTTAAGAAGACCGAGGATTTTTACATTGGTTATTGATTACTTGTGATAGGGATAAAGATATAAATTCTTTGATATTGTTTCCTATTTTGATTGTAAAGATTAGATTTAAATTAGGATTTATCTTGTTATTTTGATTTGTTTCCTGTTTTGTTAGATATTATAGGATAAGGATTGGAGTCAAATTAGGATTTAGATTCCTTAGCATACAACAGTCAGGTTTACTTTTGGCCTATAGATAAGGCTCATGATGTCACTTTTTATTCAGTTCTTGATTATTGACTACATTGGCATCGATTTGCTCTCTTGGCCATTCTTTCTCTTCCCTCCTTCTCTCTTGGCTTTACTTCTCTAACCTCTTCTCTTTCTACTGTTCTGCATCAACTTTACACAACACCCCTCTTTTATTTGAACTTGGTACCAACTATAATAAGGGATAATACCTTTAATGATAGAATTTAAGGGGATTACACCACATAAAGCATTGTTATATTGTTTAGGTTACATTTGGTTGTTTAGGACATGTTCAAGTTGTCACAGGGATGCCCTTTATTGTATATCCTTACTTTTGACTTCATTTCTATACTACAAAATGACCATTTAAGTCTTCAATTATGGGTAGCCAGTGTATAAGCCAAAGAATGCCAACTGTACAGTGCCACATTCTGTTCCAGTCTTTTTTTCTCTTTCATTTTCTCCTCTCCACTGATCTTATCACCAATCTGTGTTAATTATTATAAAGCATCAGACAATTGCCCATGAAATGTTGCCCATAGTTGAAATGCATGCATCTATTTTGATGTCATGAGCAAAGCAAATCAAATGTCTCAAAGTGTTTATTTATAGTGTGCCTATCCAGAATCTGTCTCCAACACGGAATAGTGCACTATATCAGTACTAGTGCCAATACCAGTCACAAAAGGACCTTTTTTACTTAGCCCAAAAAAAAAAGGGACCTCACCCAATACAAGTGTCCAAATTATTATTGCAAGTGATGATGGACCAAATCTTACCCACAAGTGCAACAATAATTTTACTGAAGCATATCAGGAACATCTTGAAGTATCTTACTTCTAATATGAAACTTATAAGCCTCTTGATCAACCAGATTCCTTAAAGTCATGAAAGAGGTGGTCCAAACGTTTCCCCCTAATAGGATGTGGACAGGCATCATCAGTGTCCAATACACGCACAAAGTATTTTAGTTCTTATATGAAAGAGGTGGCCTCCAATTAAATTCCTAAAAGCGTCATAAAAGTGGTGGTCTCCAATTGAAACAAGGACAGCTACTCAGTACTGAAACGAGGGCAGCAACCATCAGTGTCTCATAATGAACATAAACACACATGCGCGCACATGCACAGAAATATAAGTGGTAAAAGATAATAAAATCATATTCTATTCATCTAGAAGAAAATTATCTCCATCTATCAGATATAACTACTGTACTTTGGAATGCATAAAAGGCAGAACATAAACCAATAATACCAAATGATGATGACTCCAGCAAAAATAAGGCAAAGTCATAACTGGCTTAAGCCAAAGATTTTAGCGTTTATCCATTTGAATTTCAGCCTTGATCCCAGAAAAATATACTAACATCAGTAACAGAATCTTGAATAGAATCTATATCTTATCAATCAACATTAACTGAAATAGTACCCATCCCGTTAGATTAGTTTGTTCAGTGTCTAACCTAGATTCTTCAGTCGGAATCCAATTCCAGTATCTTCTATCTTCAATGCCAGTAATCGCCATTCCCCTTGCAGAAATTGACATGCAAACCCTTCCTGTAACCCTATCCAACCATACTTCCTGTAACATCACCATAAAAAGAGAACACATAAATACGCAGAAATAACCCCAAATCCAAGTTAAAATTTTTCCAAAACTCTGATTCTTCAACCCAAACATTAAACTTTTTTTATTGGCTTTACACATCATAAAACACAAGATAAGAGCTTCCACGACCCCTAATTCCCAAATTCCGAAAAGACTACAAACGGAATCAACAGGAAAAAACGAATAGAAAATAACCAAGGCGAAACCATCACGCAGCTTGAAATTGACCCAACAACCTAATTCCCTCATATCCGAGTACCACGCAGAAACATACCCCATTCTTAAAACCCCAAACATAAAGAGGAAAAAAAAACCACCCCCCCCCCTTCCCCCCCCAAAACCCTAATTTACGTAAACCCCAATTACCAAATTCGAATCCGGAAAGGGAAAGAGAAGAAGACATGCCTTGTTGCCATCGTCGAAAGGGACGGGTCGAGAGAGGAGGGCAAAGATGTCCTTCTTGGAGAGATTCTGGTGCCTCTCGGGAGGCAACAAGTCGAGCAGATCCCTGTAGTTAGGGGGCAGCTTGCCTTCCCAGACGGAGTCGGCCGAAGCGGCCCCGCGGAAAGCACGATTGAGGCGGGCGAGGTTGCAGATCTCCGGCGGCGTCAGGTAGAGGAAAACGCACGCCACGCAGCTCTCCGGTATGTCGCCTAGGCCCGGCCCGCCGGCGGAACCGTTCGATTCGGTCAAGTTCGAGAGCGTCGCCCCCATCTCCCCAACCAGTCTTCTCCCTCTCCTTCAAATCATGTCGCCACCGGTGGTGTCGCCGCCGTCAATGGTGGTGGTCGTAGTGATCGAGTGACTGGTAGATAGAAAAAGTGTGCGCCAAAATCCAGAGAACATAGAGCGGAGAAAGTCTGTCTCGTGTCCCAAATGAATTGAATTGAAGAAATAGGCCAACGCCAAGAACTGAGACCCCATATGGCCAACGGGTCACCTCTTTTATTCCATTTCATTCTCCCCTTTTATTCTTCACTAAATTACACCCAACCTCCCCCCCCCCCCCCCGCCCAAGTCACATCACCTTCCCTATGTTCTAGCATATCCCTATTGACTTATATATACAATAATTAAAATGTATTCTTTCAAATTATTTTTAAAATTCACAAATACTCTATTATTTAAATCATAATAATAATATATCTAATCTTCACACTGCGTCAACTCTTTAGCCTTCACCTTTAATATAAAATGATATCATAATCATATTTTAAATATATGATTATTAAAAAATCATGTCAATGTAATAAATGTTAATCTTTTACACGATTCATTTAAAAATTTAATTAAAATTTGTATTTATATAAATTGATGGGAGACATGATGGGGACATGGCAAAATAAATGAAAAGCAACTATGCCTTTTGAAAGGCCTTGAGTGGTTCCCACCCACCTCCTTCTTCGTGCTAATATAATCCTCGTGAATAAAATGATTTAAGAATTAAGGGTATGGTTATCATATGAATTTACAAATTAAATATGTCATTTCTTTAATACTATTATGGGTTTCACCACATAGATTAAAGTGAAGATAAATTAAATTTAATAAAGCATGTCAATCTAAGATATAAAAAAAAGTGAGAATTAACATGATAAGAACATAACAAGAGTATTATGCTATGTGATAAGAGTAAAAAAATTATTATATTTCATATTTTTGAATATATCACAATCAAAATAAACTTAATTATCTAAAAGAAAGAGAATTAGCATGATACGAACGTTATGTTATTGAGTAAAGAAATGTCACAACTAACATAAATTAAAAATATTGAAAGCTTATGTGGAATCTCGGGTGAGCTACACTATGAACAATGTAATCAAACTAAATTATGATTTTTTTTTATATTTTTATTTTTGCTAAATTCACTCCTTTATAAATACTTCATTAATTATAGAAGATGTTGTAAAAACTCTTTTTTGGGTAAGTTTAGGCTTAGAAACCTAACCTAATCTAGTATATTATTTTGCTTTGATGTATAATATTTGTTTTTTATTGTACTAACTTTCATTTTATAGAAATATACTTAATTTGACTCTCTATTCTTTTGAAAGAAAAATTTGTCAAAATAGTCAATTCAATTTTCAAATATAGAGAAAATGTTAAGAATGTTATAAATTCAAAATTTTTTAAATGTCATAAACTTTTTTAGATAGGACGAGTTTATAAAGAAAAGAAAAATGAAAGAGAGAACGTGAAATAAATAGTTTAACAGATCATGGAGATGGAGTCCTAACTATATGAGATTTGTAAAAAATAGGAGTTATGCTTTCGCCATCACAATTCAAATTGCAAAGAATTATAAACAATTAAATGGCCAATGCTATTGCATGTAATGTTCTTAGAATTGGCCAAATTGGAATCTTAAAAAAAGGGAGTTTGTTAGATGGTGTTGGATGTTTTCCTCCTAATAGAGAAAGAATCGTTTGTGGGGGCAATGAATGAATACCAATATACTATTTTTGAGTTAAAATATTTTATTTTTTTAAATAAAGTTAAACTAAAATTTAATTTAATGTATCTAAACATGTTGTTTGAAATTAACACGAAGAAGTAACCTTCTTTGAAAGAAATATTCAATTTCATTGGACTACAAGAATTTCATGTCTTTAAAATTCTTACATTTTAACTTTCGTTATTTGAAATAAATCAAAAAAATATATACCACCAAACAAACACTGCTAAAATTTAGGGTTTTTACAAAATCATTACTGATTATAAAAACCCTTTATTTCAATTAAAATATTGTAATTGATTTGGTTATTATTGCAATTAAGTTTAATTAATTAATATAGTTAAATCAAATTTAATTTCAATTTAATTCAATCCTATTATAGATTAAAAAATGGAGGTGGTTTCGTCATGCCGTTAACATGAATAGGGCGATGTCTGGGACATTTTTTTTCAATTGGATTGTCAATTCAAGTGCAGTAAGTTCTGCTGCGCTTCAATTCATCTCATCAGTGTGTTTCAGGTTGTTTTAGTACCTTTTTGTCTCAAGCCTTTTATTGTCAACCAATAAAGATTAGAGTCTGCTTCAACTTAATCTTTAATTATTATGTCTCTGATACGTTCAAAAAGCAAGATTCCGTAACTGCGACAAACTCATTCTTTTCTAATTAAAATGTTAAAAAATTATGTTTTGATTTTTTGATTTGACTCAATTATCAGGATTTAACAATTTAAAAGAAAAGGAAGGTAACATGGTGCGTTAGGATTTCTAATTTTAAAATACGATTAATTGTATTATTTTATTTTTTTAATTATAAAATTATTTATCTCTTTTCATAAACATGAATCATATATTACGATTGAATCAAGTAAATATCGTGTTTGTTAATTATTTTCTTGCTCTATTTTCAAGTGGGCAAAAGTGGGGTTGAATATTAATGAATTTTGTCTTCTTCACATTCATTCTTTTAATTGTTTTTGGAAGTTATTGTAACTTTGGGTGGGGGGGGGGGGGGGGGGGTTGTACATCGACATGCCACCAGTTAGGCGGGCGATAATACAAGAAGTCGTGATTTTGAAATGCTTTCCCAATTTGTATTTGGATGATGCATTTAAAGGGATTTAATATGTTCACAGTGTCTCATCAATACGAGTTGTGCCAGCTGAGTTGCTTAACCCCAAACGGTTTATGAGTTGGCCTCAACTTACTCCTGATTTTTTTTGTATTTTTATGAAAAATTGCTAAATAATACAATCAAATAATTAATATATTTAGTATATTGTGTAATATCTTGAGAGTCCAGGTCAAGCAAGAAAGGATTATAGAAAAATTAATATATATATTGAGAATAATAAAGAAGGAAACAATATCAATTGAATACTTTTTGAACTAAATGTGGATAAAGAACTCTCGAATTGAGTGTGTTTAAACTAAGGTAGCTAAAAAATTAGTGACATCTAAAAAGTTCGCGTAAACGCATCAGAGTAAGTTGATCTGATGCTTCCTATCACTCAATACAAGATATTACAATCTACATATGAAATAACTTTTTCAATACTAATTGTGCCAAATGCATGCGAATTGGCATGTTGTTTCACACCTTTAGTATAATTATAACTTATTCAAGTCACTCTTAAATCATCTAAAATAGAATTATAATTAGTGTGATACTAGATTTGTGTGTGTCCCTAAATTGTGTTTAACTTATTTCCAATCATATTTTCTATTCTACTCTATATTATATTTTAAACAATTCACTCTACTTTTTTTATCTCCAAAACCATACTCACTCTAACTACACTCCTTATTTTACTATCTATTTAATTCCTTATTCTTATTTTATTTATTTATTAATATACTTTAATTCTAATTTTTTATCTTACCTGTAATTTTCACTATTATAAAATTATAATATTTATTTTATAATTTAATAATAAACTTTAATCCTCATCGCCATGACCGACTATTTCCATCGTGTATGTTCATCTCCGATCGTGGGCCTCTCTTGTTCTGTCATGTCCAACCACATTCAATAGTCGTATTCAAAGTCGACAACAAATCAGCTACAACATGCTTTGTCCTCTTCATCTTCTTCGATAGGGCTTTATGCTTCGACAATGGCAATGCTTTCGACGTTAACTGTTGTGGGAAGAGATATTGAGAGTTGCGATGGACAATGGAATAGTTGAAAAGGCGAGGGATTTGGCCTTCGCTATTTCAATAGTGAGCAAAATCAAAGATGGCAAGATGTGTTGGAGCAACTTCTTTCATCCCCTTGACTAAAATTTTGGCTTAGCAATGGAAAATTGGCTATGTTAGAGACAATCTTAGTAAATTATTTGTCTACGAGAAGTTATTTGCATGCTAAAATTTATATATTATTTAATAAAAATATATTACTTAGTTTTTCTCGTGTATGTTCTTTCTATATTCACCAAACTTGTCAACTATTTTTCTAATTTTTTATATATCTACAATTAAAAGATTTCTTTAAATTTTAAATGTTTAACAAGTTTCACTTTCAAATAATACTAAATAATAAGTTTAATATTACTAGAATAGATAATATTTAGTCAAGACGAGTCATGTTGAACACACAAATAATGAGTTATATGCCAACCTTCGAACTAAGATGGGCACAAACCTAGTTGCATGGTCCAATACCATTCATCGACAAGTTTTACAAAATATGTTATAATTATAACTTGAAATTTAAATTTATTTGTAATTAGAATTCCTAATTTGATCGTGATTAAGATTTCGAATTTGATTGTGATTAAAATGTTGTAAAATCTGATTTTGAATGGGTTTATCTTATCTGGAGAAATATCCTCTTGACTCATATTCAGATCAAGATATAATTTTGTGTGTGTATATTTACAGATGAGTTTAGATTTATAAATAGTTGTTTAATGCCCTGAAATTAGTTATAGATATATCACTATTATAGTAGGGATATTATCTTAATGATATTTTGGTAGTAGTTATACGACTATTATTGTATCAATATATCATAGTGATATTTTATTCTTTCTAATAATGATTTTTTCTCATTTGAGTTTTTCACATTAAATTTTATATTAGTTCATGTGGTTGATGGTTTAGTTATGGTTTCTTTTCGATTCAAATTTGTAACAGAGCATGTTAGTTTCTCAACTTATTTTACATATTTGATATATAATTTTATGAGTTGTGTCAAATACATCAACGACTTCTAACAACATATGGGCCATGTTGCAGTTCAACTAAACTGGCACGGCTTGATGCTATGCATCTACAAGTTAGAGCATTTATAACGTAACACCAAATTGGCATTTGACACTAATTTGGTGTCAAAATATACTCTGATGAATACATTAATTTGGTGATGGGTACAAACTTCGTTCATCAAATATAGTGTTATGAATAGTAATACTATTCATCAACACCAAATTAAATTTGTAGTTTTATTTCCAATTTTACCCTTCTTGTTATAATTCCAAAATAAATCATTCCCTTTATATCCTTTATTATATTTGTATATTTTGATTAATAATGAAAAATACAAATTAAATTATTATAAAAAATATTGTAACGACCCG
The DNA here is from genome assembly GCA_036245055.1 of Diospyros kaki. Lineage (NCBI taxonomy): Eukaryota > Viridiplantae > Streptophyta > Magnoliopsida > Ericales > Ebenaceae > Diospyros > Diospyros kaki. Next base: position 41,612,929 of record BSEG01000009.1, read on the forward strand.
TTCGAGTGATAAGAAAGACTGGAACAACTTACCTTGATGGGTTTACATAAACTTCCCAGGGGGTCACCCATCTTTGGATTACCCTAGGTTAAGCACGCTTAACTTGGGAATTTCTTGTCTACATTCAGTCCAAAAGGTATCCAGCTGGTATTGTTTCTTTCCTTACACTATTCTCGATATATACTAACTTCTCTAGGCTCTCGAGATATTACATTCTCCCCCTCCTTAAGCACATGATGTCCTCGTCATGCGATATTACAACCGGTCCCAGATCTCCCTCCTTGCATGGCCGATGTAAGATTCGCCTAAGGTGCCTACACGCACCCCCATAGGGGCCTACACACCCCCCTCGGGACTCAGCCTCCTCGCTGAGGTTTGCCCCACCAACGCGTTCAGAGGCTCGGGGGTCGGCTCTAATACCACCTGTAACGTCCTGTATTGAGCGATAGGAAGGACCGAAACAACTTACCCTGATGGGCTTACACGAACTTTCCAGGAGGGTCACCCATTCTTAGATCACCCCAGATTAAGCACGCTTAATTTGGGAGTTCCTTGCCTACATTCAATCCAAAATGTATCCAGCTGGTGTTATTTCATTCCTTACACTATTCTCGATAAATATTAACTTTTCTGGGCTCTCGGAGTATTACAAATATATACCATTAAAAATATTTTATTAAGATCTATAAAATGAGTATAATATTGAATATATTTTAATATATATTATAAATACCATGTTAATATAAAATGAACTAACTTTGTTTATATATATTAAAAATTATTATTTCGATAATTACTTGATAGAAAGATAATATTCTCAATGCAAAAACTTAATAATATAATACAAAGTAATAATATTTCCATTAACTTAAATTAAAAATATGTGATAAAAATAGAAAAAAAGTTTTTAAAAAAAACAACACCACCAAAATACTGGTCAAATGAATTTGATGGTCCACTTCCTCCTTAAAATTGTTGCTCGTGAGACTTTTTTTCACAAATTCTCATTTGTTTATTTTGAAGAGCATTGTGTATCATTAGATCTTTTAAGGAATCTGCATCCCTTTATAAAATTTTATTCTCTTTTCATTTGATCTTTTATTATAAAAATTAGGTGAAAATAATAAATTAAAAAATTAGTTGGAAAAGTAATTACAATAACATATTTTGTAAAAAAAATTAAAAAATTATGAGCGTAATTATTAATTTTTTTATAAAATATGACTAATTATTTTTAATAATAATATTTTATATTAAAAAATTAATTAATATTAATTAAATAATTATTTATAAAATATTCTTTAAAGATGCTTTTTGACACCAAAATAGTGTTGAATACATTGGAGTGAAAAAAAAAATTGGTGTTCACTAATTTGGTGTAGATTCCTTCTTAACATTAAAATAAATATCAAATTGTGTTAACATTGAAGATGCTGTTAAGTGACATGTCGATGAAGGTACATGCAAGTAACTAAATAAATTATATATTAAAATATTGAGTGAGTCTTGTGCTCCTAAAATATTTTAGTGTCTGTCCTGTTTGAAACTTTTTATAATTTATTAATATAAAGTTATGTTTTAGTGATAATTTATTTATGGTATTCATCAAATTCTAATTAATAGCTAAAAGAAAACTAGTTGAGGTTAACTTGAATATTGTAAATAATAATGACAATTATAATAATAAAATTCTTTAATATTAATATGATCGTAAATATCACAAATATTAAATATCACAAACATTAATTTTCTTAGATAAAATTAATTACACTGTACTCTCTAAGACATTAGAGACAAAATAAACTCGAGCCAAAGAAATGCCCTTTTACCTTTTTTAAGTAAGAAACTAACTTGATGAGAGTTTCATATGATTGAGTGAATGTCTAGCATTAATAGAAATTTGAGTGGAGAAAATAGCATGTCTTTATATGAGATATTAGGTAAGCAATGCTAATAGTAATTCATTGTGAGATGTGACTGATGTTATAATTTTAGCTTTACATGTATGATTTTATACTCTTTTATAAAGTTTAAGCTAACACGACAAGAACATCAAGTGATTAAAAAGAAAAAATCATCACATCTCATATCAGTTAGAGTGACAAAAACATCGGGTGATTAAGAAGAAAAAATCATCACATCTCATATCAATTAGAGCGACAAAAACATCAGGTGATTAAGAAGAAAAAATCATCACATCTCATATCATTTAGAGTTTGAGTCAAGAAAACATCAAGTCTTACCAAAAGTAATTAATTTTAAATAGAAGCCTAAAATATTAAGATTTTCTTTAATAAATAGAATTATACTACTCAAATTTAATGGGAGAGTAATTGAGATTCACGAAACTCGAATTAGAAATCTCAAACTCAATATGATCAAAATATATGACTATCTTATAAAATACAAAGGGTATATATGGTTCGAATTAATCTAGATTTAACATTAATCTAGAATTGAACTAATGCCTATATAAATTGAACTAATCCAATCTAATAAAAGTTAAGTTGGTTCCATTATGTTCTTAGTTTAATTACATATAATTATTTATGAAATTTAATTTTTTTTATATAAACTTTTTTAAAAAATATATAATAGTTGATAATGTACTTTAGATCATGATAAGTAGCTCACATGGAACGTTTATATATTTATATTATTTATTTTTAATTCATTTGTCTTGATCACCTCAGTTCGATTTTAGACCTACAATCAAATCGATGTACTAAAAAAAGTGAACTAATTACATTTGTTCAATTCAAGTTCCAAATTCCTACTAAACTCTTTTAACATTGATTACTATTTTGTACGAGATTTTATTAGTTCAACTCGGTTTTCAAATCACTCCATGATTAATGTTCGCCCCTATTTTCCTATCTTTTTGAAGTCTCCACCAATGTGACCTAAATTCAGAATTGGCCCAACAGAGTTGGGGGTCTTAAGGGAAAGGATTTATTGAGTTCTTCGAATATTAATTTTTTTATAAAAAAATAAATAATACATTTTTTTACATAAATATTTTATTAAATAAAAAAATTAAAATTCAATCAACTACAAAATATAATAATCTCTTAATGATAATAAATTTTCAACTAAAATATATTGTTTCAGAGATAAGAAAAAAAAACCAAACAACTTACAACAATAAACAAAGAAAAACAAAAATAATTTTTCTTGAAATTTTAAGAATGTCAGTGCGAGTAAAAAACTATACATTCATAATTCTGTTATAGAAAGAAACAAAACAAAACATTAAACTGATAACATTAAAAAGATAAAATTCACCAACAATGAGTAACTTTTCATTCTATAAATATGTGAATTTTATGGAATATTGGGATTTGAGAACACCACAGCAATGGTTAAAAATTGAAAAATGGTGAAAGAAAGTTAAAAAAAAATTATAATGTTTTGAATTTAATTTTTTAATAAAATATTAATTATTAAAAAATATATATATACATAAATATTACAAATTTTTAAAATTTGGGGCCTTATAATTTTGAGAGCCTAATGCTATGACATACATGGCTTAAGGGTTGGGCCGGCCCTGCCTTAATTCCTACTTTTTTTTTGTTATAAAAAAATATAATTTTAATAAATTAATTTCTTATAAGAAATAAAAGCTTAAATATATAAGTTTTGTTTGGAACCAACCTATGTATTATTTTTTCCATTTTTTTGTAGCTTTCAGTACTTGTTTAGATTTTTTTTTTTATCTTATAAACATTTTAATTTACATTTTGACAATTTAATGAGACATTAAGAAAACATCTGAGTTAGTAAGGCTGCCTGCCTGAAGGCATACATTGAAATCAAAGCATTTATGAGGTAGATATTTGGGCATAATCACAGGCAAAAGAGACGTTGAATGTTAATGAATTTTGTCTTCTTCTGATTGAAACGTTTTGTGAAATTATTGTATTTTGGTAGGAGCATGGGCATGGCATTGGCACGTGCCTCCAATTAGTCAAGGCACGGTTTTAGGACACCCCCCCCAAATTGGAATGTGTCAGGGCTCTTTACCTGTGGGAAAATGATTCTCAATTTATATATTTTATAAAATATTTAAAGCACGTGTTCAAATGTTAATAATGTATAAATTAATTTGTAATTCCAAAAAAATTAGAATATACGTTCAAAAGAGAGATATTTTAAATTATTTTTTTGTGTGACTTGTCTAAGAGAATAAGATCAAGATGGTTTATGAAAAATGTTTACAAGAAATATTTGATACTTTAATATCGATTTTCCGCTATTTCCTCTAAATCTATTCTACAGATTTGACTCATTTAAAGGGAAGAGACTGAAACAACCTATGAATTTGAGAGGTAACTTTTTTTCAAATCTGTCTCTGAATCCGCCCTTACTTGAGGCTATAGATTTATAATATGTTCTAAAAGTTGGGTTGTTTGTTTACTAAAATGGTAAAAATTGAGTTTTTCAAATTTCTAAAATAAGTTAGAAAACTCATTTTAATAATTTTAAGTTCAGTTTAATTTTAAAAAATCACATCTCTGAAGTCTATATTTTTATTTAGAAAATCTTTATATTTGAATAAATTTTCTAAGTTTTTCATTTTTTGTAAAATATTTTTTTTAAAAAAAATTTAGGATTGCTTTTCACGACTGAACAACTCCTGATTGTTTGGGAATTAGTTGAATTTCAAAAACATTACTAATTAAAAACTTTAGAAGTATTTTTTATTTCTATATAATTATTTCAAAGAATTCACTAGTAACACAACATGGCATTGCTTATTTTCTAAGTTTATTTCTAAAAATTGGTTTTAAATTAGGATTAGATGCTTTATGAATATGTGTGTGTGTATATATATATATATATCTCCTCTAGCTTGGGTGCAATTAATTAAGGGCCCTCACATCCTGCTTCATGCACGTGAAAGGGGTTAATCATGGTATATAGCAACACACCAGATAAGAAGCATAGTGCATGGTACCCACAAGGAGCCACTCCCACATAAGGGTGAAACTCCCATATATCTCCTATACTTGCTTAGATTTTAAAAGGTTGTTTGGCTTAGTGGTTTGACCGCATATAAACTGCATAAGCAGCGTTTAAGCTAAGCAATATTTTTGAGTGAAGTGTTTGGCAACCTAAATTAGCTTAAACGCTACTATAATAGAGTTTGAAAAAAGCTGGTACTCTCAAGTTTTTGCACAAAACGCTACTACGTGGATCAAGTAAAAGATTATTCTACGATACCCCATCATCTTCCCTTTGCTTTAGCCATTATTGTCGATGTCGCTCCCGTCGTCGCCCTTCCTCCATAACCAGGTAGCTGTCATCCAGCTGGGCCGCTGCAAGCAGCCAAAGTGTTGGTGGATCACGTCATTGTTGCATCTGATTTCAAATCTGTCGCCACAAGTCGCCGAGCGCTGTCGACCCTCCTCCATTACTGTCGTAGTCATCAGGTGTCGTCTCCAGCCTTGATTGCTGCCTCCTCCTCCATCGCCAATGACGTCCCCAACCTATAAGTGTATATATATATATATTAATGGTAATATTTTTAAAGAAAAAATAAAAGATGCATATATATATTATATTAATATATTTTTTAATAAGTATGTATAATTTATCTAATATTTAGAAATTAATTTATAATTTTTTTATAAAAAATAGTATTTTTATAAATTTTATTTGTATTATTTAGTATCATGTCTATTTTAGTCTTTTTGTCAAGTTTTGACAACTTATCAGTTTTTACAAACCAAACACATGACTATTAACAGACAGTTTAAAAACATATTTATCCAAACGCGTTATCAACTTAAACACTACATAACTTTTATACTAACAATTAATTAACTTAAAAGCTCCAATAAAAAATAGTAGGTTAAACAGCCTCAAAATAACTAAAACTTGAAGATTTTAGAAAGTTTTGGTATGACCCATTAAGAGTGGACATTGTGATGATGTATAATTTCTTGATGTATGTTTATAGATGCCCACTTCCACCTACACCATCACAAACATATCCATTTTTACTTATATTATTACATAATTATGCGTTAGGTTTTCTATCCTTTTCTACAAATTTGGATGGTATCGAGACGTTTCTTTCTACATATAATAATTGTTCGATTGTTCAAACAACTAAAGTATTCTTTATCAAATTAATTATTATTTCAATTTAAGAGAGTGGACAAGAGAATGTATAAGTAGTTGAAGAGGAGATGACCTTTGACAAAGGTTTGAGAACTTTTAGGTTCTAGGTTTTATTTTTATAAAGTGTAAGATTTTATTGGTTGTATTTTTGAATTGTATTTATATAAAATAAAAAAAAAGATGATTTAGTCTAGCTAGACTAAAACAAATAAAATTATTTATACAAATTTATATAATATCTTTTTAAAGAAGGCATATATAACAAATAATAGTAGTTGGATATTGGGTTAGGCAAATCGTTAGTGTGGGCGATTTAAAATATGTTTTACAAAACAATTTGAAAATCGAATTTTCATTGACGACTTATTTATCTTTCAAACCATATATAACCACATGACCTAAATTATGGGTTAGTGGTTTGGACAGTTTCAATTATTATAATTAATAGCAATTAATAAAAAAAATGAGGAAACATACTAACAAACAATAACATTTTGGTTGAGACTGAGATAAAAAATTGATTGTTTCAAAGACTTGGCTATAAAATCACTGAACCAAAGATTATAAATTTGTAATTTACTTGAAAATCAATTAAAATTTAAATTATAAAAAGCTTAATTTTATTTTAGATTTGGTTTTGACAATTTATTAAAACTCAAAATTCAAGCAAGATCACTTATATTGTTTTTAAAATTGTCAAACTATAACTGACTTATGTTACAATTCGACAATTTAGATTGGTTGGATTTGATCAACTATTTCAATTTTTTCTTCCTCACCCCACCTAAACTTTTGAAAGTTAATGAAAACTAAATAAGAGAAATTTCAAAAAGAGCCCATAAACAGTGGTCCAAAATTGCAATCTTTGTTGACTGCAATCTACAAGAAGGCTATGGGACAGGGCAACCTTAATTCAGCCCCCACGGACATAATTCAAAGAGTTGAGGGCAAGTATAAATTAGAACTTAAGAAGCTCTTGGATTGTAGTTGCTATATAGTCAATAAAGTCTCATATTTGAATTCTTAATTTTGAATTCCGTGATTAACTCCCTTTACAGAAATCTTAAGATTGAACTGCGAAAACTCTTAAGGTGAGAAATTTCATTTTTATGAAACTAAAGACAATCTTAATTTGATAGAACACTTTAATACTATTCATATACGAGTTGCGTAAGACGATAGCCTAACCCGAACACATTCTTAATAAAGTTATAACTCATTTAAAATGGGTCAAGCTGACTATGATACTTCTCATTTACAAGTTGGACCAAGCATGTTGGTGGCCCAATTCATTCGACATCTTTATATATTTATTAGTCTTGTTAGGTACATCACCTAACTTTTACAACATATGGGACAAGGCTATACTTGGATGAAAATAGTGCTAAGTTTATCAATGACTAGCTAATTGGATACTTTTATACGAGTATAGTTGTATTTGAGGTGAATCCAGTTGAGCTCATCAATAAATTGTGTCAACATTATCAATTAGTGACATGATGCATTAAACATCTCTAATATGATTATGATTTATTCAAAACAATTATGTTAAGATTCCCATTTTTGACGTGGCCTACAATTTCTTAATTTGACTAGAACCAAGTCTTGGGGTTCGTATAACTTATTCCAAAATGCTAAATAAAGGAGAATGCTCGCAAGAAAAACACAAGATTTGGGATTGTGCTTTCAACCAAAGGTTTCAACTTTAGGAAAGAAGAAAGAAGTAGCACACGGAGGTTCCGTAAGAACATGGAGCTTATTATATGTAACACTGGTTTGGTTTCAAAGAGTAATTTAAAATTAATTTTTAGTTATAAGTGAAGTGGTTGATTCACGAGAAATTGAGATTCGTATTAGTAAATTGTGAATTTAATTTTTTATCTTACGTAGTGAGATAAAATTTTTACATATAATTTATCTCTTTTATTAAAATAAAAAATAAAGATAATAATTTTAAGTAACTTAAAATTAAAATCTTTTTAAATGGGGTCGGATGAAATGGAGTGATCACACGCACACACGTAGTGAATCTAGGAGCAAATTTGACGGTCCACAGCCGACCCAATCCATATCTTTATTAATTTGGGAAGAATCAGTTAAATCAAGGAACGGGTTATGGGTCAAGAGACGAGGGCAGAAGCGGCTAGGGCTTAGTTTTGGAAAAATCCTGTGGTCTCTCTCTCTCTCTCTCTCTCTCTCGCGTGGAAAAGCAAAACCATGGGCAGTTTTTCTCTGTGTGATGCAAATCCAAAACCTGCCAACCCAAAACCAGCTGCTCCGCTCTCTGTATCTGCTAACGCACGCTTTCTCCACCTATATCACTCGCCACAATGTGCCTTTTCCCGAATCATCTTTTCACTTTCCTTCTCTATGTCTCTCTCTGTCTCTCTCTCCAAGGAAACTGATCGATAGAAAGCTGCAAAAGCTGATTCAAGAAGGAGCCTCGATCAGAACATGGTGTTGTAACGCTTCAATCCCGTCTCGGAGAACTTGGGCGTTCTCGGGTGAATCTTGAAAATCCGGTTTCTGGGTCTTGTTCTGGAGATCATTTCGGATGCTGGGTATGTTTCTATTCTATCCAAAGTGAGCGGTCCTGAAAACACTTGCTATTCTAGGATTTGGTGGGCAAAGTAGATTTATTTTTAGGCATTTTCTAATTGGCATATAGGAGTCAAGTAGAGTAGAAAGTTACAGCTAGTTTTTGAATCTTTTCATGGAACCTAACAGTTTACCAGGTGGGATGTACTCAACCATGGGCTCTGGAATGCTGGGCTTGGAGATGTCACTGCACCACCAGCCACAGCCAATCCCTTCTCAAAACCCTAATGTGCAGCACAACCCACATCCCCAAATGATGGTTTTTGGCCATTCTGAGCCTGATCACCACTCCCAATCCCAAAAACAAGGCTACCCAATCAACACTCAGAAAGCCAAACCCCAGCAATTGACTCTCAGCGATGAAGATGAACCTGGAATCACTAATGAAGACAGTGGTGGAGATGGGAAAAGGAAGGCTTCTCCATGGCAAAGAATGAAGTGGACTGATAACATGGTGAGGTTGCTGATAATGGTCGTGTACTACATCGGCGATGAAGCCAGCTCCGAAGCGGCCGATCCGAAGAAGAAAGGCGGGGGCTTTTTGCAGAAGAAAGGGAAGTGGAAATCGGTTTCTAGAGCGATGATGGAGAGAGGGTTCTATGTCTCTCCGCAGCAGTGTGAGGATAAGTTCAATGATCTGAACAAGAGGTACAAGAGAGTGAACGATATACTCGGGAAGGGCACGGCCTGCAGGGTGGTGGAGAATCAAAGTTTGCTCGATTCCATGGACCATTTGTCCTCCAAAATGAAGGAAGAGGTCAAAAAGCTTCTCAATTCAAAGCACTTGTTTTTCCGGGAGATGTGTGCTTATCACAACACTTGCGCCGGCGGCGCTGGGGCTTCGGGTGCCAGTCCGTCGACTGAGGGGGCTGGAGAGCCGACTCAGATTCAGCAGCAGCAGCCGCCGCCCGCGGTGCAGCAGCAGCAGCGGTGTTTCCATTCGTCGGTTCATAATGCCTCGATGGGGCCTAATTCGGGGAGAGTGGAGGAAGACGATTACGACGAGGAAGACGAGGAAGACGATGACGAGGAGGACGAGGACGAAGATGGGGTTGTGGGGAGCGGGTTGAGAGGCCACGAGGACGAAGATGGAGGGGAAGAAAGGGCGATGATGAGAAAGAGGGCGAGGAAAGGGGGGATGTGGAGTCCGGCGACGGCGGCGCTGCAACAAATGGCAGGGGAGATGGCGAGTGTGTTGCAGGACGCAGGGAAGAGCGGGGCCGAGAAGAGGCAGTGGGTGAAGGGGAGGCTGATGCAGCTGGAGGAGCTGAGGGTGGGGTACCATTACGAGGCGCTGGAGCTGGAGAAACAGAGGCTGAAGTGGGTGAAATTCAGCAGCAAGAAGGAGAGGGAAATGGAGAGGGAGAAGCTCAAGAATGAGAGGATGATGCTGGAGAATGAGAGGATGGTGCTGTTGCTTAGGCAGAAGGAATTGGAATTGGGTGATCTTCAGCAGCAGCAGCAGCAAGGTTCTTCCAGCAAGCGGAGTGACCCGTCTCCCATTTCGGGATGAATGAATTTGTGCATATGGATGTGATCGATGGATAGTAGATTAGATATAAAATAGATAATAGATGGAATACCATTTTTGTTATGTTCTTCCGATTTTGTTGTTTCATGGTATTAGTGGTATAATGATGGTACCAGTTCTTCCAGCCATTCCACACTGCCTCAACTTCATCTTCATCTTCTATTTATGGTTGCCAGGCATCGTGTTGGTAGATGAAGAATCCCGTTTCTACTATCCCTTTTAATTTTCAGTTAGTGCACAAGTCAGGGTTCCAAATATAAAATGCTTATCGAAATACCAAAAAACAACACACGCCCAGTGGGACTCGAACCCACAATCGCCTGATTAGAAGTCAGGCGCCTTATCCATTAGGCCATGGGCGCACCTATTGGTTTGGGACAGGTACAATAACTTGACCGATTCTCTTAATTCCATATGCTGCTTTTCCTTCAGCCTCTGTTTCCCGACATCAAGCTTGCTTGCTGCATTTCATTTGCTACTATAATTCTGATACGTGAAAAAAAATTATGGGAAAAGAAGATAACCAGTCGGCAAACATCACAAGACCCAACCCATTGTTTGGCACAAAGGCCCGCAGGAAGTTTGCGTTTCTTGAACCTCGGTAAAACGATGACAACCATCACAAATCTTAAATCCCACCAGGATTAGAGCTATATGAATTCTGCATCTCTAAGACCAAAATTGAAAATTTTAAGTGGCGTTCTCTTGTGTTTTAATTTTTAATTTTAAGTTTTAAATTTATTTTTAATTTTATATTTTGAGATTATTAAAAATACATTTTTTTTTGTCATTCTAATTTTTTTTCTTAAAATAAAAAAATGAAAAACTTCTTTATTTTAATTTTTTTTAAAAAAATATTTTATAATATTTTATTCAATAAATTTGATTCAAAGTAAATTATAAATATTTATTAATAAATTATAAATTTGATTCAAAGATTTTAAACTATAATACAAGAGATAATTGATAATCTAATTATATGTAATACATTAAAATTGTCAAGTATTTTTTAAAATAATTTTTTATTTGGTTCAATTATTAGTTTCATGATAAATTTATTTTTGACTTATGTTAATTTTAAAATTTAGATTATTCATAACATGAGATGCTGAATAAAGGAATTATAAATTACAAAATAACAGAATGATAGAATTCAAAATCTTAGAAATATCATTAAAAAAAGAATCAATACAAAAAAATTATATTATATATTCAATTTAATATTTAAATAAAATAAAAAAATTCAAATCATAGAAGGAATCAAATCATAGAAGATAAGTAGTCATAGCAATCAAGAAATGATCGATGAAGGGCAGGTGAGTCGCGCAATTCAAATAGCAATTGTCGTTATAATTGTCGATTGACGGCGATAGGTAGTGTCGGGCACAATACTTGATCGTTCAACAGTTGATCAATGAGGGGCGATGATATTGGATGCGATGCAAAGTGAGTGACGATGGGCTATTGATGGCAATGGGCAATGACAGGCGAGATGCTCAATCATTTGGTAGTCGAACGACGAGGGGCAATGGGGAGCATGGATGGCAATAGTGATTGAGCCTCGAAGAGAAGAAAAAAAAAAGAAGAAAAATAACTACATATATTTTTCGAGTTTTGAATTCAAAGTGACTATTTTTAGAATACAATTTGAATGTTTTGAGTTTTGTGTAATTTTTCTTTTGTATTTAAAAAAATAAGTAAAGAAACATATTTTGAAAAACTAAAAACAAAAAATGATCTGGAAAAAAAAAAAGACCTTAGTTTCAACCTGGCTCAAAAGTTCAAGAGAAAGATGCAACAATTTCCACCTCTAATTAGATCAAAACTCAGGCCAACACTTGGAGTTCCATGCAATCAAGTCATGGTGTTCGTGGGCCAGTACTTAATCACAAGGCAAAGAGTTCCGATCTTGGCTAGAATGTTACATGTAGTTAAGTTGAAACGGACAAGAATAAAAGGTTACTGTTCCAAACCCAAAAACTGGATATATCAATTAACATTATCATCGACCATAAAACACGTAAATGTAATGTGAGAATTCAACAAAAATGGGCGACCAAGGCCATAGTTCGCAGCACTCTTAATATCAATAAACAGACCTGCAAGGCTACACCTATACCGTACAATGTTGTGAAGTGTGTCCAAACAAAAAGCCTAAAAAATTGGACCTCATAAGGTGTGGCAACAAAGTCCACCACTGTCCAAACAAATGGCGCAATAATGGCTGAAAACACTAAAAAATGAAGCATTCTAGCCCTCAAGCTCGATAATCTTGATGACAGATGCATCCCCAACTTTCTGACAAATAACTACTCTGTCATGTGACTTTATCACCCCGGAGGCCTTCCCATGGTCGAGCGCAACCTTCAGAACCGACTCATTTGTTGCATTTGTAGACTCAGCCTGCAGAATTAAATAAGGTAAACCATAGTTTTGTCCAAATCTACATACCAGAAGTTCAGCACATAAAAGGCACACACCATCGAAAGGATCAGTATGCACAAAATTAATATGGAAAATAAGAACTTACAGGATGTCGAGGATCAGCAAGCATGGGGAAAAGTCCTCTAACTATTAATGACTGCCTTGCCTAACCATTCATCATAAAAAGAAAGACCAGAACGATGATCTCAGATGTCAGATCATCAGTATAAAGGAAAAGCAAATAGAAAGAAGAAACAAAGGCAAATGGACAAATTTATGGAAAAGCTAATAAAATAAACAAATCACAATTCTTGCAGAAGAAAAGCCATAAATGAGGGGGTGCTCGCACCTCAAATGCACCACTGAAACTCCACTTTAGTTGATTGGTTTTGAGCCGGGGAATGACTACAGATAGAACTGGCATTGTTGGCCTATATTTAGCAATCAACCTGCATGTTTTTGAGATCTAATGTGAGTGTCATGGACATAAAGTCATCCAGGAAACATGTATTTGGAAGTAGACAAAATGTTTTATCTGCACCAGAGGATGTATATACCTTGCAGCCCTTCCGGATGAAGTGAAGCAAATAATGACTGATGCCTTTACCTTAATGGCAGCTCGTACCTGAGAGAGAGAGAGAGAGAGAGAGAGAGAGGGTGTATTAGCACATGCTAATGTTATTAGGTAAATAGACAAATTTAAAGTCAAAATTATTAAGGAGAAAGGGGTGGGGACAGAACAAAAACACCATAACAAAATACCGCAGAGGAAGCTATGGATTCTAGGTGGGTCATTGGTTCTCCAACATATTTGACAGTCTTTTTAAAATACACGTCTTGATTGAAAACCTTCTCTGCCTGCATGGAAACTAATCTTAAGTAAACTGGCAATAGCATTTTATGGAACACAAGGAAGTAGATAAGACTAAGATGTTAATAGTAATGTCTTGAGTGGCAATCATTTCATCACATCCACCATATGCCATTCCAACACAATAACCACATTTGTATCAAATATGATAAAACATCAAATGCAGAATGATCAAAAATAAAGGGAAGACATAAGCATATGATCATGTTATACTGCATAAGCCACAGATATCTTTCAGATATATAGTAACTATTTCGAACATCATGTGCGCAGTAAATCAGAGGGTAATTAAATCAGAATTACCCTCCGAAGTCAAGTGATATCAAGAAGAATTAATTGAATCCGGTAAAAGATAAAGAAATAAGATAAATACGGGACTGTTCAAAACTAGGACCTAAATGCATAAAAGCAATATGGTGTGTGCACAAATAGATAAGATGTGCAAGACGTGATTAAGATAATTTATACATCTGAAAATAAGGCCAATAAATGCTATTGTAAGGAGTGGATGTGACGGAATAAGTTTACAGCAAAAGAGATTAAAAAAATTTGCCACAAGATATACCAGAAATCCGCCCCCCCCCCCCCCCAAAAAAAAAAAAAAGAAAGAGAATCTTAGGCATGCATGGGGCATAATGACCCTACAAAAGGTATGCTCATAGATAGAGATAATTGGCCACCTAGAATTCAAATAGCCCATGCCAACTAGTGGGATTAAGACCTGGTATTTCTGTCGTTTTATGCTTTGTGTGCATGGATAAATATATTCCTTAGCATTTAAAAAAAAGCAAAATAAAATTGTAAAAAGACTTCTACTTCTCATTGTTGCCAATATAGATTAAATTCTTACAAGCAGAAGTTTGATGAACACAAATATTCTCAGAATCTAATTTACAGCAAACAAACAATCCCCACCAACCACAAAATTTGAGCAGCATAAGCAACAAACAATCCCATTTCTAAACTATGATTGTTTTTATCAGCTTACACGGTGAAGAGAAATAGAACCTTTACACAGAAGAGTGACAGCCCTCCATTTTTAGGGAAATCAAAGTGAACAAATTAATAAGCAAATTAGTTTCACACTTCTAGTCCAAGTTGAATGATTAAACAACTTTCAATTAACAATTAAGTTCATCCAACAGAAAGATATAGAAATGTTGATTTAGTTTACCTCAGCACAAATTTTACCAACAATAGAAATTGTTTCAACAGGATAGAGGCCACGCAAGGTCTCAGCACCAAGAAGGATAGCATCACATCCTGCCACCATTAAGAATCAGAGGAGAAAGCAAAATGAGGCCCCAGATTATACACATTATGATAGTAAACAATATCAAACATCTCAGATTAATAAAGATTACAAAATGAAGTTAAAAAGGAACCTTCAGCAGGGGTACATAATTGGCAATCACATTACACGCGTGTGCACACATACACCGTTTTGAATAAATAGGATTAGAAAGAGACATAAAACAAGGCACCAATAAGTAGGCAAATCCTCTAATGCACAGAAGAGGCCAGAAACTTCTAGAACTATCTATCTACATTAAAAAGGTAAAAAATAAAAAAGAAGAATATTTCAATGATCAGAGCCACCACAGGACTTACTCCATTGTTCAAAAAAGTAACCAAAATGTAACTCACCATCCAGTACAGCATTGGCAACATCAGTTGCTTCGGCACGAGTTGGTCTAAGATTGCCAGTCATACTATCAACAACTCGAGTCACCACAGCAGGCTTTCCAGCCATGTTGCATTTGTAAACAGCAGCTTTTTGAAATAAGAATACCTGTAAATTGCAGGATTGGAATCCAGTTATAAAATAGCCTGTGCAGGAAGCTATCCACAATTGAATGCAAGAATATAGTTTGCACAATAAAAAAAGAATATAAAATTTTTCCTAATCTAAATAATTTATAGGATAACTATGTTGTTTAAATAATTTATTGGTGGTCCAACAATGGATGACACATAAATACAACACAATATAACATATCTGTGAGAAAATAGTAATTTTGGAGTGCTACTTCTACATTGAGACAAGCAGGAAGAAACAGAAGTTCCTTTTGCTTCATGTTGCTCCATAAAACAACACCACGAGAAGGACTATCAAGAAATAGTAGGGGAGACAAGTAGTTCATTGTTAAAAGGCAATTCAAAAAATTTTCTTCAACCTAATGGGCCCACAGTACCACCACCACTAAGCCTTAGTCCCACTAAGTTGGGTGGGTTATACCTAATTGACCCACAGATTTACACAAATTTCTCTTCTACTTCACAAGAAACAGAAAATATATCAAGGAAAATTAGAAGTTACAAAGTGACAAAGATCCTTCAAAAAGGAATATTACTAAGATGAATGCACAACAAAGGACAGCAACTAGAATTTCTCCAACTTATAATAATTTCCAATTGACATGTCCAACAAACCCCATAAGTGCATTTTATTTAACTGCCATTTGAACAATTACAGTGACCAATATGTCCATTCACTCCGTTTAAAATGCCAAAAAAAGTACTGACACAATAAGAAATTGCAAACCACAAGATGACAAAAGTCCATATAGTTCACGGCAAGTAAAGCATTCAAGGCAAGAAGGGTATGTATCTGAACAACCATGAGAAGCAGTGCCAGACAGCCATCAGACATCAATGCAGAAATTTTGTCGCAAAATCATCACATATAGTTTGCTCAAGGGGAATTACTAACCTTCTCAGGTGGGAGATCTATGCCTAGATTTCCACGAGAAAGGATGATACCATCTGCTTCTTGTAAGATCTCATCAAAGTGGGTTAAACCCTGGAAGAAATAAGCACTCACAAGTTCAAACTCTCGTATAATTGCATTCATTCTCTTTGAACTTGGAACTGAAAAGCATAGGCAAGCTCACATAAGCTACCAACACATGGAAACTCACCTCTACATTATCAATTTTTGCAAAAATTTGGGTCTGGCTGAGATCACCAAACTTAGATAAGAATTCACGGGCCTGCATTACAGCCAAAGGAAGCACGTTAGTAGAGTTAATAAGGCCTGAAAGGGGCACCAATTAAGGAATAATTGTTACCTCACGAACATCTTCCGCGTGCCGAGTATAGGATAGAGAGAGAAAGTCAATCTTGTTTTTTACACCCCAGGTACTAATGATCTGAAACGGGTGATGATCAGTCCATCAGGAAATAACTTGGTAATGTAAGTCATGGAAACAAGTGGAATTTGATTTAATTTAGGTATATACTTATTCCTTGAAGAGGGTAAGCCTAGGTAGCAATGGTAAAGGTTGCTCCTTTCTGACTAAAAGGTCAATGATTTAAGTTAAAACAGCCTCTTTGTAAAACACACACATATAAGCTACATATAGACCAGATCCTCACAAAGCAGCACACCTTGTGCACTAGAGAGGCCCTTTAGATACTTAATTTTAAGGCGCATTAAAATGAAGCTAAACAAATCCCATAGGAAAAAAGCTAATCAAGTTGCAACTTCAAAGGTGTTATGCAGATTTTTGAAAGGAGACATGCATTTATATCAGGATCTAACCCACTTTATTAAGGTGGTAACATAAAATGAATCCAACACACACACATCATCTTCTAAAGCTTCTACATACCATGGCATTAATAACTTTGCCCCAACTTTACAAAATAAAACCAAATTGACCATCAATAATATGCAACTCCATCCACCTAAGATGGAATATCTCAACTTTTTCCATTTTAGTTTCATGTATGCTCCTCTACAGAGTGTTGGATCCCTAAATATGTTTTTAAGTTTTCAGTGCCCAAAAGAGTAGGACTCACCTCCTTGTCTTTATCAGTAAGAGTTGGCAACTCAATATGAATTTGAGAGACATGGAGCGTGTACAATGACCCGGCCAATGTTGCAGTGTTCTTTATCACACAAACCACATCTTCCCCTTTCACGTCATCCACCTGCTCAAATCAGTTAATAAAATGCATGAGTCATCATGTCCCAGACTGCTTTTGTGCAGAACAAGGCAAAGCTATCCAGTTCAAACCTACATTTACTTCCACTCCACAACAAATCCAGATGAAAATTTTCAATATTAGAAGGCACAATAAAATGAAAATTATCTAACAAATACACCAACTTCCCTACCATTAGCATTTAAACTCGCAATCCAACTCCTACCCCCATGCCTAAAACTTGTGAGAGAAGCATACACACAGAGAGGGCCAGACACATGCTCACAGAGAAACAAGATATAATAAAACCCATTAAGAAAAAGTCATCTGGACACTCTGCCCCCTACCTCCAGCCAAACAGAAGTAGTCTCACTTCCTGTGAACAAGTACTGACCAACAAAGATGGTGTCACCCTTCTTCACAGCCTGCAAAAACCACACCAAAATCCTGTTGATAAATAATATGGTAATGTGAACTATTGCAACTACTGTCCAAAAATTTATTATGTGATAAAGAGTGACCAAGCATAAACTTCAAGAACTATAAAAGGAAATACATCCAGGCATTGCCTTATTTTGCTGGAAAATTTTCTCCAGGCCAGTTTTACAACTGTTTAAATTTGATCATTGCCACTACAATACAAATCCTACATTTCAACAAGGCAACAGATCTTCTCCATTTCACAATCCAATCCCATCTTTTAGTGTCTAACATCCACAAGGGCATAATCAACTGATACAGGAACATAACGGATATTTATAAGAGAACCATGAGGCCTCAAGAAGCATATTAGTGCATTCTGGAGTTTACACACGTACATGCACTGAACGGGTGAAAATAAATGAGAAACAGCCAAAAGTGGAGGCTATGTGGAGAGTTACAGCAAAAAAACACGAAACAAAAAGGAAGAAGACAAGAAAAGTTAAACATAAATGTTTGGAAAGTCAAGAGCATGCTTGTACTAATTTATACATGCCAGGAATTATGAACAATCACAATACAGGTAACAAGGTTCATATTAGAGGGGTATATGAACTTCCCTACCTTCGACAACCCAAAAAAATTAATTGGCAAGACATCTGAAGAAGCCTCTTGACCTTGATGGGGTGTTAAAACTACGATGCCATCCTCTTTAAGAGAAATAGATTTCTCGGTGTTGTTGACAACCTGCAACTCAGGGCCCACTGTATCTAGCATCACCTGCAAAACAATAGCATAGCCTCATCCCACTTCTTCACTTTGCAAAGGTTTCGTTCCATTGGGTCGCTTGGAAAATGTAAGAAAATAAAATTTTGCTAAAATTCCTTTGGATATTCATCATTTAGCACACTTCAACTGGCAACAAAGACCACCAATTACTTGGCTACGTTAAGGTGAAACCCCATTTTGTTAGAGACCAAAGACAGCACAATAAAACACATTCAAAATGCATTTTCTTTCACCATAAAAAATAACTAGATCGTATCCCCATCACTTCTCTCTGCGACCAAATAAGGCTCCTAAAGGAAACCGACCACTAGAAAAGGACAAAATTCACATTTTTCAAGCAAATAACGAGAACAAAAGGCAGAACAGCAAAAGACAAAATCAACGCGCGACCAAGATCATCTGGAGAACATCAACGACTGCTAATTGAAGCCTAAACACGCATGCAACTAGATAGATACGTACAGCGCAAAGCTTCGTCGTAGACTTCACGGCGGCCCTCAAATTTTCCAAAGTCTCTTGGTGGTAGTCCGCGTCCCCCCAAGAAAAGTCGAACCGAGCCACTGCCAAAACCACACGCCGCCAAAAAATCTATTACTCAAATATCATCCAAAGATCCATAAGAACCCAAACCCTAATTCCAACTACACAGCTTGTGCCCACACACACAAAACACTGCAAAGCAAATAAAGCAACGAACAAATTCTAGGGAATACAGAGAGTAAAATGGAGGAATCAATAAACTACCAGACATCCCAGCGTGGAGGCAGCCAGAGATGATCTCCACGGATCGAGACCTCGGCCCCAAAGTCCCAACGATCTTCGTCATTGCAGGGAAGAAATTCTGCGTAACACGACATCGTTCAAAGTTGCAAAATCAAATTCAGGAACACATGAGACAGACGCGTGATAAGAGCGTAGATCGGCAGTGGAAACTGAAAGAAACTGATGGGAAGGAAACTTACTGCTTTGGATGGCTCCAGAATGGAGGCCATCCTGATAGGCTCCTCGAGAAGAAGATGATTCGCGTGCATCTTTGCTGGTTAACAATGAAGGACTCTGAAGATTCGCACCCCAACAATGGAACAAAGCACCGATATAGAGAGAGAGAGAGGGAGAGAGAGAATGGTTCAATATAGAGAGAGGCGGGCCGAGAGGGAAATACAAGAAGAAGAAGAAGAGCAGCCTGATTTTGATTTTCGAGCACCGAGCCAGGTGGAATCAAAATCTCGCCTTCTCGGGGGTATTTCGGGGTTCGAGAAATTGGTGAGTAGGTACGCGCATGTATGTAAGTCGTGAACGCGATGGTTCTCTGTTCTGTACGGAGGCAGCATCACCACCCCCCACTCCGAAGCCACGTGGTTCGGTGGACGGTTGACACGAGGAGCGCATGTTTGGTGGATTCGGTGGGCCGAGCCGGAACTCCATTCTCCTTTCTTGGGCCCGACGTAACATCAAACATGAAATCCTGTGGGCCGCCCTCCAATCTGCCCTTGCTGTGTGCCGCGCACCATGCCCACTCATCGATGGTCCACTGCAGTTCTCCGCGTCCGATATTTCGCGACATTTATATTTCTTCTCAGCTCCCCTTTTTTTATTTTACTTCTGTTTCCAATTTCGGTCGCCCATTTTTATAATCAGTAATTTCTTTCCTGTGTGCGTACAAACTAGGCAGAAGGGGATCCACAAGCTTGTTGATTTTTGTATTTTCTTTTTTATTCAAAAAATACATTTTATTTTAATTTAAAATTTAAAATATCGTAAGCTAAAAATAATTTCCTTACGTACGCTCGACTGCTTTAATATATAAAATCATTTTACACACAATAAATTATCCTTTTATCTCACGTTCTAGTCTTTTATATAATTAATAATTCACCTGAAGGAAAGTCAAAGTCAGCATCTTGTGGCGCTGGCGCTGGCAGGCAGGTCGGTCGAAATGGTTGATCACCGTATTTCAAGTTTAAACAGAGGAATTTGACCGATGAAGGGTTACATAATAATCTTATTATTAATTTAATTTGATTTAATTCTACTACTATTAGTTTGTTAGTATTACCCTTAGATCACGTCATTAGTCTTTTCCATGAGTGCTAAGTAAAATAAAAGAATTGTAATTTATAAATAATGATTGATTTCATAATGATTTATTTTAAAATAAAATTGTACGCAAGACGCCTATACTTTTTTGTTCAAAATGAAGGATTAAAATTATTATCAATAATGAAATAAATCACTTGGAAAAATTCTCCAAAATTAAGAAGAAATTAACTAAAAAATATTGTCAAATTAGACATGAGAGTGTATGTATCCCTCTTATTCGCTTTTTCAATCATAAAAAGATAGCATTCTCGACATACGACTACCACAAAACTATTTTCTTTATTATTTTATTAGTTTTAGTCTCCTAAATCACTGTTCACTTCAACTTTTCAAAGTCAATTTTATTATCTTACAGATCCATAAAATATTGATCCAACTCCATCATAACTATGCTAATTGATTAGTCTAAGACTCTAAATCTTGATGTTATATAAATTAATGTGCATCTCATATAACGTTGAAGGAGGGAGTGATTACCATAATTTTTTTATAAATTTATTTTTGATATCTCTTTTAAAGAAAATTTAATTATTATGTGATATATGTCATATTTATTAAATAATATCATGTGTTACACTATTTTTTTTTTTGTGGTTATTTGAACAAGTTCTCTGCACTTGATATACTTTACCTTACAATTTGAGAATTTTTAAGGTGCGATAAAGTGGAGTGCCACAATAAACGGAGTTTTTAATCTAATGAAAGGGAGACTTGCGGTAGTTCATGAAGCTAATACAAGGCTATTAGTAGGCAATTAAGTTGTTGCCTTATTAGGTGGGGAAGGGTGTTTCACCCAATCGCAATGGAGACTTTGTCATTTTTTTCAAGTAAGGGAGGCTCTATCACACAAGTAACATATGGTGAGGATAGAGAGTTTTGACGATGATACAACTACTTAGGGTACTAGGGGTCATGACTAAAAGTGTTGTGTGGATGTAGACTTTAAAAAAAGTAGAGGTGACTAGGCAGATGGCATGACATGATTTGATAGGACCCCTTAAAATATTTACCACACATGAAGGAGTGCGATTTTGTTCACCCTCTTTAACACGGAGGTAACCATCATCCTCATTGTTTTTGTGAGGGTGAAAAATAACGGAATGTCAAGTCTCATTTGAAAGCACAAAATGGAGTGATGGAGCACAAATTTTGGAAGATCTCAAAATTATCCAATTACATGGAGATAAGAGATAAAAAGATTGAATTTATAAATTGCATCTTTGTAGATTATTATAGGGAGAACATTTTTACCTTTTGTTCATAAGTCTAAAGGCTATAATTAAGAAGAGGTGTTCCCTGATTTGTATTTCATTCTGTTCATTCTTAATTTTCTTAATTTGAGTTTTGAGTTTCTCTCTAATTTTTTCTTCTGTTCTCTTATGTTTTATTGTTGGTTCTTGTAGCGTGCAATTCTAGGATGACTTGGGCATTACCAAGCAAGTGATCGTGAGCTAAGGTCACAAAACAAAGGCACAAGTTCCATGGTCAAAGTGTTAACTGGTGCTAAAACTAGGCACTCACCCATTGAAAAGCTAGCTTATGCCCTTGTCATGTCAACTTTACCGACCAACCCCTCTAGCAAATGTTTAGTAAAACTGAATTTTCAAGTAGAGTACTTAAGTGAGCAATGGAACTAAGTTTGACATTGAATATCACACTAAGCCAACCATCAAAGTTTAGGCCTTTGCAGACTTCATCTCAAAGAACACTTGGTTAGAGAATGAGGCCAATGTTGTCGAGCAATTTTGGACCTTTTTTTTGAACGAATCATCTCATTCTAAAGAAAGTAAGGTCGAGTTGATTATTTAGACTTTAGAAAGTTACACATAACAGTATACATTACATCTTGAGGTCAAGGCATTTAAAAAAATGACTGAATATGAAACTTTCCTCACTTGGTTCAAACTCAAAAGATGACTAGGAGCCAAACATCTCTTAAACCAAATAGAGATGAACATAGCCTGTTATTTGAGCCTCATCAAAGAGCTTTTAACACTGTTTATAGCTCATTTAAAATTGAGCATATTCATTGCTCAAATAACACACTTTTCAACGTTGTGTCGAACATGACATCCTCGCTCTATCTGACTGTATTTTAGACAATCCTCATCGGATTCTTATTCTTGAAAAGCATTGAAGAAATTGTTAAAGGCTTTATAAATTATAATCAATGCAAGAGTTGAGCATGATAGATGACATTGCATACCAGGTGAATTAGGTTTTTAAATTTTTAAGAAAAGTTAAGAAATTTTATATAAAATATTTGTAATTAGAGTTTAACTTTTTTAGTGTGATTTTTCAGGATGAATAAAGTAACCAAAAGACATTTAAACTGGTGCGAAAATGAGTAATAGTGCTAAATATATTTGAAAAAGATTTTCAAATTTGAATCATTCTCCGAGTCCTTCCACATTCTATACAGAAAAAGAGTTTACTATGCAATCAAGAAGAAAAAAAAAAATCATACAAGAGAAACAATTCAGGTCAAACCAAACCCGAACCCCAAACCCAAAAAGGGGCAGCATGGCTAACCCCGGGTCAAGTGAGCCCTTCGCCGGCCTAGTTGACCATTTTAAACAGGCCGAACGAGTTTAGAGAACAATTCATTCTGTGAGTGCTTTTATTTTTAAATTTTTTTAAATGTAATACAGGCCAAATGAGTAACATGATAATAGTTTAGATAGAATGGGGCATTTTGATGGGGCAAGCTACAGGCCACATAGATTAGGCCAGACCTGACATCTCTACAAGGAGGTCCTGTCGATGTCATCATACTTGTGAAAAATATTATTTATATTTTTTAAACAACACCTTAAATTACATAATATAATTAAAATGGTAAAAATATTTATCATCTAAGACGATAAGATGGCATGAGATAGTAAAATACATGATTAAAATATCCCTCATTCAATGCATTGAGACGAGAAGAGGATGTCTGAGAAATATTTTAATTATTTACGCGCGTATATAGCCCTTGACGTATAAGTGACATAATTCTACTTGTAAGTATCATATTAAATATAGTACCTGTATTTAAGCAAATTTGGATATAATATGAGATATAGTTTATATATTATGGTATTATTTATTAACTAGTATATATATTAAAAAAAAGTAAAATATGAAAAATATTTTAAATAAAAATAATTTCTATTATATTTGTTAAATTTATCTTATAACTTTGTAAAAAAAAAGTTGCATGATTTATTATTTGAGATTTTTTAAATAAATTTATTTTTTTTCTTTTAGATAAATTTATTATGGACTTTACATAGAAGAAAAAATTATACATATATTCTCTAAAATATTCTAAAAAATTTAACAAATAATTTGATACAAATTTTAAAATAAATTTTAACTTATTTTTACCATTTTATATATTAATTTATAAAATATTTTAATATTATATTAATATAATTCTATCTTACTAATTTTAACAAACAAACCATATCCTTTACCTCTAGCGGCCAGAGGGGTCTATAGTGTCAAAACAAAGGAGCACGAATATGTGAAATGGAAAGTCCTGAAAGAAGTGCAAGATAAAGCGAAAAGACGAAAATAAATGTGTGAGAAGTCTTGGAAGAAGTGCAAGATCAATGAAAAGGCCTGAAGTTGAAGGAGGACGCAATCACTTATCCGCATCCTCCATGGCGCAAAGCTTAAAACGATCGCAATCACTTTTCACCCCTTCTGCTATGGCACAATTCAATCCCCAACTCTTTTATTTGTTGTTCTGATGAAGTTCCGTTTGTTTGGCAAAATTGAGAGAAGACCACCCCTGCCCAGATATCTCAATTACCTGAACAATTCGAATGAATGAAAGTGTTTACGAATGGAGAAAAAATAAAATATAAGACAAAAAGTACCCTGACATATATATACAAAAATAATAACAGTAGAAACAAAGATAAACACATGTATATACTACAGGGACTCCGCTAACATAGCGGTCACAAGATAAATAAACGCATACAAACTCCTGTGCTAACATACATGAGACATGAGAAATGACCAGACACAGTCAAAACTAATAGAGTAAATCTTACTCAACATTAGAGTTAACGGGGACTGATGGAACTGCCTATACACCATACTGACTCTATCACTAAACGCTGACTCCCTTAGTCGAAACCACGCTGTTACTACCAGAAATGATGGAAAACAAAGTGAGCCAAGAGACTCAACAAGCATAAGGAAAAAAAGACTAAAGACTGAACATATTCAGTAAACTTATCCCAGATCACCAACCTCCAAGCACACACAAGGCATAAGACGCACAACACAGTATAAAAGCATAAATAAAAGCACGTATTAGTTATTGGGGCCCACACACGACACCCAAGTCCCATACTAACCTGCCGTTGCCCTGAAAGACAACAAATACTACCAACAAACCTGTGCGCGCCGTCTCGGGTTGGTACTCCTATCACCCGAATGCTCGCATTGGTCCTCCCGACACCCGAGTTGTAGAATAACCGAGTCGTAGGCTCTCTTGGAACGGTCTTCCCGTTCGAGACTGTTGAACAGATAGTAACTATGCAATGCACATAAAAATGCAATGGCGTAGTGAGCATCAACGCAATACACTAGCCCCCATACATCCAGGCATCAGGCTATACTTTGCCCACATAGTAAACCACACGCGATGCATATGCCCGTGACAGATGCAAACTAACCATGCTAGAATGTTCGTGTCCAAGCATACTCAGTAAATGAATATCCCAACATGCATCCCGTACCCATGTGCATATCAAATCACGAAAAATAATACAACATAACATAACAAATCATGCAGTAAATTACATAATAGTAAAGCTAATCAGCAGTGTCCAACACCGATCAACGGTCAGTGATTAAGAGTGTTCACTTCAGGGTCGTACGATAGTCTATTCAAACATCACCAGACAGCCGACCACTGCCCTACTGCTCGATAGCCCTAGCCGAACCTTAAATAAACCCGAGAAGCCGTACCTCTGAGAACCTAATCCCCAAGTTGGGTTCAACATCATTCCGAAATAAATAGGGGTGGTAGTAGGCACACAACCAATAAAATTCTAGAAGTCTCGAATTTAATTTAAATGACACCAGCTGAATATCTTTTGGGTTGAATGTATGCAAGAAACTATCAGGTTAAGCGTGCTTAAGCTGGGGAAGCTCAAAAATGGGTGACTTCCTAGGAAGTTCGTGTAGGTTTATCAGAGTAAGTTGTTCCGGTCCTTCCTATCGAGGCATGTGATTGTAACTTCCTTGCCTTTCTCCTCCTCTTTTGAATCCATCTTCTCTTTCATTTTGTCTTCTTTCTTTTAGGTTCCAAAAGGTAAAATCCCTCACCTTAAGGGCCCCCGTAGCTTAGCTCCAAGATTTTTGCAGAGGGAGAGAGAGTCAATCACGAAACCTAGAGTCAAGGATTCGAACACGGGACCTCACTGACTATATAACAGCTACAGTCTAAGGGCTCCTTAGATTCCAACTCGTACTTGCCCTCAACCACTAGACTATGCCCATAGGGCTTATCTTCATTCTATTTCTCTTCGAATTGTGAGCCTCCTCCTCTCGGTAGATATAATTCTTATAAATGTAGCATTCTCTTACATAAGTCTAAATTAGAGATTTTATTTTTATTTTCATCTTCATATATAAATACGAAAATATAATTTTCAAATAATAAAAAAATACATAGTGCCATCATGGACATGATCAATTTTTGGTCGAACTCTGTAAATTTGATTTTGTGTGTATGATCTTATTTCAAATTTTTTTTATCGCTTGATTTGTTCCTTAACATAAAAGCTTGTAAAAGAAATTGTAGCCTTATTTTGTGATTTTTCTTTTGACTAAGTAAATTTTAGCCTTATTTAAAATGGGTATTTTTTTCTTACTCAAAAGTATTAAAAATAAATTTAAAAATCATTAAAATTTAAGGTTCAATGTTTGAATACTATCATTTGTGAAATATGATAGTGTAAGAAAAAAGATATTTGAAAATGAGATAGATTTATAGTGAAGCTGAAGTGACAGTTTATTAAAATACGAGATACATAATTAAAATAATTTGGAATATTATGCAATGAAGTAAGGTGAGGCAAATAGAATTTTGCAGAAGCCCAATATATGAGCAGGCTTTGGGCCTTATTCATACTTCGTTGCGGACTTTAGCTAGGCCCAATTTTGGCCCAGTTTACACACAAAAAAAGTTGCCCACAAACGAAAATTCCACGTTGAAAAATTATCTTTAGCTGTATCTCTTTGATAAGTAATTAATAAAAATATATTTTAGTTAAAAATAGAGTCTATTTTTGTATAAAATATAATAAGTTAGCATTTTTCCAAAATCCAATAAACCCTAAACATTACAAATGAAACAGAGATACAAACTAAGGACCTATTTGTATTTGGTTTTAACTTTCATGTTTTTATTTTCTATATTTGGGTTTCATTTTATCAAAAAAATAAAAATTCAACATGTTATTTAATAAGGCTACTTATTTTTAAAATTCCATATATAAGAACTGATATGCTCAACAAATATCGATAAGTAAATGCGGATTAAATGCTAGAGGAAAAGGAAAAATTAAAACAAAATTTGGAGAAGCAAGTGAAGACAAGACCCACCCGATTTTGGTGGTGAAAACCGAATGAGTCTCGGTTCCTTTGAACCGAGTGAGTCCAACTCGGTTCTTAGCCTCGTGTTATCTCAAATCCCGAGCGAAATATACCCAGAATATGTCATTCGAGAAGTCCGGGATGATTGCCACGTGTCCCTAACTCCCTCCTCTATAAATAGGAGGCTTGCCTCTTCATTGAGAGGGGATTCATTGGTGGAGAGAGAAGGAGTATATTTTGCTCTCAAACATTTTAGGGGCATTCGGTTCTTTGGAGGCACTCGGTTCTTGGGCAGTCGGTTCTTTGGAGGCAGTCGGTTTTTTAGAGGCAGTCGGTTCTTTGGAGGCACTCGGTTATTTTGGGGCACTCGGTTCTTGGGGCATCAGGTTATTTTGGGCACCAGGTTATTTTGGGCTCCAGGTTATTTTGGGCTCTAGGTTATTTTGGGCACCAGGTTATTTTGGGCTCCAGGTTATTTTGGGCACCAGGTTATTTTGGGCTCCAGGTTATTTTGGGCACCAGGTTATTTTGGGCACCCGTTACTTTCGGGCTCTCGTTACTTTTGGGCTCCCGTTACTTTCGGGCTCTCGTTACTTTTGGGCTCCCGTTACTTTCGGGCTCCCGTTACTTTTGGGCACTCGGTTTTAACCAAGACCCAATCAGTTTTAACCCGATGCCAATCATTTCTTCAGCTGTTCAACTCCAAGGAAGAGGCAAACAATTTTAATCAGCAGCTAGTCAGTTATAATCAGCAGCTAGTCGTTTCTTCAGTCAGACAGTTATAATCAGTAACCAATCGGTTATTTGAACAGTACTATTCATGAAAGGACAATTATTCACCCGCAACTATTCATCAGCATAAACATGAACATTTATACACATATCAGTAATGTCATGCATAATATTTGCGACATGCATCAGGCATATTTCTCAGAATATTGTCTGATTTGGCCGTCGGGGGGCCCGCGCGGGGAATTCCCCGCGTGGCCTTCTAATTGTTGTTCTGCCCGCAGGTTAAATTTTGGACGACTTTATCCTAACTTTGGAAGACCAATCTATTGAAGGCCTCACCGGGTCCCATGTCGCTTGTCACACGAAGACCCCTTCGGGTACTTGACAAAGAAGATTTTGAGAACTATTCTAGGTCCAGGCTTTGTAGAATTTCAACTACAGCCCAATCCGGATCCGTTGAACCCTTGTGAATGACACCTCTGACCATTGACATTGATGGATACTTTCGCTCAAGTTGATCCCTAGATAAATAAATATTATTGTTGTAACTTGGCCACAACAAGAACTAAATAGTAAATAAAACAGGTTTAATAAAAGTAGGGTTGATTACTCATAAAAAAAATTAGGGTTCATAATTAAACATATGTAATAGATCATTTAATATTAGCCAAAAATATGCTTATGACCATAATATTTTATCAACAAAATAATCAATTAGGTAGCATTTATTAAAATGAGAAATATAAGATTATATTAAGATAAGATTAAAATATTTTTTTGGACCAAAATATTGAATGGTCAAGATAAAACTGAGAAGTATTTTAAAATTTTTTATCAAATTATTTGTTAATTTTTTTGGGATACATTGGGAGACATATGGGCTATTTTTTTTATTTGTAGGGTTTAAAATAAATTTATTTAGAGGTGGAAGAGATAAATTTATTTGAATAATTTCAGATAAAAAGTCAAGTGATTTTTTTTCTAAGAGTTGTGAAATAAATTTAACAAATACAATGAAAACACTTTTGTTTGAAAGTATTTTTATATTTTATTTTTTTATCTTATATCTTGATTAACAAATACTATTTTAATATATAATTTTACATGAATAAATTATAAATTATCCCAACTCAATTTTTGCAAGAATAAAAGTAAAAACCATTCAAATTGTGATTATTTTATATAGAACTTGTCACGCATATTCCAATAATTTTATTTTTAATTATTTATTTAAATATGAATAATTAAAAATTATTCAATCATGTACAAGAAGTAAAGAAACTTTAATTATTAAAAATATTGAATTTTTTTTATAATTATTACTATTAGTAAAAAATTATGTACATCTATAATCCTATACTATGATTTCTTACTTTAATTGAGAATTAATTCAAATATATAAATAAAAAATAAACCATAAAAAAATTAATTTATTGAAAAGATCAATTGATTTCATAATTTAACAGAACACAAAACTTAAATCAAATTGTTTGGAGTGGTTCTTAAAAATTATCAAACCATAATGGACTACTAATTTATGAAATTGTGGTTTAATGGTTTGGAACGGTTTACTTTGGCTGATTTGAGCGGTTTAGTTTTTTTTTTTTTTTCCTCACCCTAATGGGTGGGAATGTAATATTCAATAGTTTGAGGGGATAAATGTCATAGAACCCATAGTATAAGGAGGTAACCGTAATGTACCATAACAGGTCATGCGATTCTTACCAAATCTGGCCCCGCCCATGTGGCTGCACGCTGTTTGCCCAACTTAACGGGACCGTGACAAACCGTGACGGTACTATCTCACGGCACGTTAACCATGTGATCGCGCTCCCACCCACTGATCTAACGTCGTCTCCGGACGAGCCCTAACCCTAACGTCCCTCCCATGGCGTCGTGTGACGACGACTTCTCTCTCCTCGGTGACGATAACGCCCAGCCGTCAACCCCCAACCTCGTCCACCACCACCAAATCGCCGCCGCCCACCACCACCCCCACGGCCGGGCCTATACTCCGCGGTTTTCGTCCAAGTCTACTCCGATCCACGGGCCACCTCCCTCCGCCGCGGCGGCGGCGGAGAGTCCCAACGAGGCGGCTGGAGAAGGAGTCCGCGGGGATAACTACGGCGAGGGTGCGTTCTGCTCCCAGCCGGATCCGAAGTGTGCGACGTCGTATCATGACGTTAATCCTTTTGCGGAGAATGACTCGAATCCGTTCGACGACGGGCCTGATCCGACCAAATCTAGGGCTAACCTGTCGAACGAGAAGCGTAGGGACCGAGAGGAGCTCAGCGACGGCGGGACGCCTTATTCTTACAACAAGAAGCCGAAATTCGCCGGCGGTGGCGGTGGCGGAGGCGGAGCGAGTTCCGCCAGTGGCGGCGGAGAGTACAGGAAGGACAGGGAGGAGTGGAGTGACACGGCGATTGCGTGTCTTCTAGACGCGTATACGGAGAAGTTTACGCAACTGAACAGGGGCAATTTGCGGGGGAGGGACTGGGAGGAGGTAGCAGCTATTGTGAGTGAGAGATGCGAGAAGCAAACGAAGAGTGTTGAGCAGTGCAAGAACAAAGTGGACAATTTGAAGAAGAGGTACAAGTTGGAGCGGCATAGGATGAACAATGGCGGCGTTTCTGCAAGTCATTGGCCGTGGTTCAAGAAGATGGAGGTTATTGTTGGTAATTCATTACCCTCAAAGGCTGTACCAGATGACGACAAGGCTGTTGCTGGATCGTCAAACTCGCTTAGACAATCAAAAAGGTGTGTTTTGTTGGTTGTTAGTCACTCTTTGAAAAAAAATTCCAGCTTGATAAGTGTGCGCGTGATCAATTATTCTGGTTTGGTTTGCGTTTTATGGGTAAATTTAGTAATCTGATAACCATGGAAGTAAATTATTTTTCCCAAGACCATAGGGAGTGATTAGTTTCGTGATAGAAGCTTTCTTCTACTTCCTGATTGCACACACCGAAATTACTTGGCAATTCATCCGAGCTGGCTTTAGGTTCAATTTAAAGAGAACTTAAATTACTTGGCAATTCTGGGTTATCGAGATCCAGTAATCTCATTGTGTACCATAGACCTTGTTATAACTTGAAGTTTTTTGTTTTTTTGTTTGTCAGTGCAAATTTCCCAACTAGAGTGATGATCAATGAGGGGAGTTATGGCTGTTGGTTGGATTAAGGTTGTATATCATGTTGTGGAAAAAGCTTGGTACGGGCAATGGATGGGTTTTGGATATTTTTATTCTGGTCATCATTCAATAAATTTGGAAATGGATGTTGTTGTGGTGGTTTAAGAGGCTTTATATGGAATAGACAGTTTTTTGATTAGGGAGGGAGGAAGAGAAATGAGTTTCCAATCATGGAAATTTCAGGTTAATCTAAAGACTCCAAGTACTTCATCTTGGGTGAGAGTTAATGGGATTGATTTTCCTGGGAGAGAATGATGTTTGGATAATGCAAGATGTTTCAAGGATTTGCTTTATTTGAATTTTTCAGTTTCTAATAAGAATATTCTGACAAGTTGATGTATAAGCTGAG
Organism: Diospyros kaki; assembly: GCA_036245055.1. Classification (NCBI taxonomy): domain Eukaryota; kingdom Viridiplantae; phylum Streptophyta; class Magnoliopsida; order Ericales; family Ebenaceae; genus Diospyros; species Diospyros kaki. The sequence goes on from BSEG01000009.1 coordinate 41,644,598, forward strand.
TTGGTAAATCATTACTTATTTTTTCTTTTAAGGTGCTCAAGTGATGCTGTGAAAATGCTTTTAACCAAGGCTGAGCTCTCAGAAGAATATTCTGTTAGGAGGAGTCTGAAGAAAATGAATATTCTTTGCAATGTGTTAGAGATGAAAAAGTGAGTTGTGGGATGGAGTCAGAAAGAAGTTGGTTAATACTTAAGCACCATCAATTATGATGGTGGGTAGAAAGGGTGGAGATATATGGAGGAGTGGGAGAGGGGAATTGTTAAAATAAAATATATTAAAACAAAAACAGGAGGGTGGACCCTAAACGAGGAAGAAGCAGAAAAGTTAAATAAACAAATTAAAATGTCTTCATAATAACAGGTAAAATATATCAAAACCAAACAGTAGGATGTTGAACCCTATAAAGGGAAAATAAACAAAACTAAAATGTCTACACATCAACAGGAAGATACAGATCATCCATGAACTCCACAAAGAAAACAAGTCTACAAGGATTACACTACTAATTTAGGACTTTTAAGATGGCAGAGAATTCTAGCATTTGAAGAAAAACATTCCCAGTAGCTGGCATCATTCAGTGACCAACAGAAAGAGAGAGAAAGAAAAAGGGTGGGGGGGGGGGGGGATCAAACTTTTTCTCACAGCTGGGTAATGAAGAAGAATGCAGTCTGCAAACTCACCATTGTCCTTATACACATAGCACTGGTCTACCACAAGATGCTTCTTTGTAACTTGTAAGGCAATTATTTGAGGTAGGAATAGAACCAGCTGGAGATGCTGAAACATTTTGTCTTTAGCCAAATTAATATGAAGCCTTGAAGGTAGCAAGACAACCTTAATGTCCTAAGCTTGTGTTTTGAGGTTTAATAAAATGTTACTTGTAACTAATGAATGCTACATTGAAACTGTAGTATCTCTGTGGCTTTCTACTCAAAATGTCATACCCAACCTTCTTAACAGGCTTACCTGTTATTAGGCTAAACACCTCTATCAGTGTGATGACCTAAAATGGAGATAAAGGATCCTCCTGAAAATGCAGGAATGAATCTAGCTCCACTGCATTCAAATTCAAATCTCCCATGCTGCAACTGCAAGCCCTTCAGAATCGGTATTGGGTTTCAGGCAGGCAATATCATATTTGTTTTTGGGCTTCTGGACTTTGTGAGTTTTCAGCTAGTTGTAATGGCTATTCTCTCTCTGTTTCTCTTTTATTAGTGGTTGGTGCCAATTGCCACCTTCTTTTATTTAAATTCGTTTGGCTTATTTAACAGAAAAGGGAGAGAGAGAGAGAGGTGTTTGAGTGATGCCTAAGTGCTGCTACTGGTCTGGAATACGAGAAAAATATACTTTGATAAAGGAAGTTGCTTGGGTGAAAGATATAACATTAATTAGCAAAAAAATAAATAAATAAAAAGACATAAGATTTACCAATAAAGTTAGAGGGTGTTTAGCTTAAGTTAAATCATAGGAGCTTATACGCTCTTACAACTTTTATTTGGAAATTTTAGGTTTTAAGGATATTTTATTTTGGTCTTTTAATTGGTCAACAAGAACTTTTCTGAGACATCTAATAAGCTCTCCACAACAAAAAAAAAAAAAAAAAAAAAAAGAGGAGGCTAGAGGTTACCAGCTTTTGCAAAAAGCTGTTGCAAGACCTTATAAACTGGGTAGCTTATAAGTTTTTCCAAGTTAGCCAAACAGTTGAAAAGAAATATAAGCTGTTAGGGAGCTTATAATGATAGGGATATTTTTCTATTTTGATTTTAAAAATAATATTTAGATTAGGTTTTGTCTTGATGTGTTTTGATTTATCATAGTTATTTTGAGATAATAGAATTTTAGTTGATTTGGGGATTGGATAGAGTTATATTTGATTTTAGAGATTATAATCATATTTGATTAGTTGTTATCTTTAATTGCCTATAAATAGGCAACATGATGTAACTTTTTATTCAGCTTTGGATGATTGAATAATATGATTTCCCCTTCTTGAGTTTCTCTCTCTTCTCTTCTCTCTCTCTCAGTTTCTTCTTCTTCTTGTCCAGCATCATATAAACTAACTTTGACCAGCAAAAACAGTAAGCCAAGCACCCTCTTAATCCATTTATTTATACATGAATGTTTACGATGGTGTAATTATTGAGACATGTTCCAAAAAGAACATGAATACTTTTTTATGTAGAAATGGTTTACATAGTGTAACATAGGTTCTGGTCCTTGGATCTCTGAGAATGAAAACTATACATATGAAAGAAAAGAACTACACTTGGCTGGCCTAAGACCATGCATATAGCATAAATTAACCTAGTAAAATACTCGTGGATCAACACTTTAGCATATTAAATTTCTGGAAGTACACTTGATTCCCGTGAGCAATACAAATAAAACTACTAATATCCAGAACTTGATTCAATCCAATCTTGTTTCAATGATGTTTCAATCATGATGTATTGGATTTCCTTTCTTTACATACATTATCCTTAGCAAGTGTTGCATCTTTACATTATACTTGCAGAGATAGGTCATGAGAGAGAAAAATAGAACCTTTCAGCAAGTATGGTAATTACTTATGCTATCATACTGATTTTTCTTTATTTTTTAACTTTGTAGTCTATTGCTCACTTAAGTTAGTCTTATCCAGGATGCATTGTTCTGGGTTGAGACTTGAGATTTGAGGGGGCTCTTTCATGTTTCCTGAGTTCCCTTTTTTGTGGTTCAAGTCAAGCAGATGTTTCTATTAGTATTTTTTTGTTCATTATTATTCAAATGCACACACATACACATAACTCCTATTCTCCTCTGATGTTGGCTATTTGTTTGGGGCAGATATGGAATTGCAACACCCAGCCCTAGTGCACAGATAACTAACATGAAGTCGAAATCTTTAACAAACCCTAGATGGCGAAGGGTTGTTTTCAAAATTAGTGGAGCTGCTCTATCTGGCAGTGGTCCTCATAATATTGACCCAAAGGTTTATATTGATCTTCCTTGTGCTTATAGAGATTTTGATCAATTAACCATGACTTTAACCATTTTGATCATATATCTGGCCATTTACTGGATTGATTTTTTTTGTTTGGGTTCAAATTTGATAGGTGGCAATGCTTATTGCTCGAGAAGTCTCAACTGCTTGCCGCCTTGGTGTTGAGGTATTAATTTTCAAATGATTGTCAATTGAACCTGGATTTTCTGTTGTCATATGAAGCTTGACTGGTGACATATCCTTGTGTAATACTTAGGTGGCAATTGTTGTCGGAGGCCGTAATTTCTTCTGTGGAGACACTTGGGTTACAGCAACTGGTTTAGATAGATGTACAGCTTATCAAATTGGGTAAAGCGGTTTTCATTGCCAATTTCTCCCTTTTAAGTCATAACTTTTTTTTTTAAGTGATCATGATACTTGTCACATGTCAAATGGCATTTTCTTTGTTTTGCAGAGATTTTCTGTTGCCAATTTTAACCTTTTGTTTTTCCCTTTTATGATGATATCTTTACTTTCTTCTCTATGATTTTGTTGTGCATATGTGTGTTCTTTCTTTTATTTTATTTTTTTTGGCTAATTCTTTCTTGTATTTTCCCTAAAGACTTTTCATGCAACAGATTCTTTTGCTTTGTCTAGATGAAAAGTGAAAAAAGAAATAGTGCCTTAACTTATTACCACCAGAACTTTGCTTTTATCGTTTTTTTTTTTACATGGAAATAGTACTCTAGATAGTAAATTTTAAGAGAAGTCAGATGTGATAAATATCAGACAACTTGGGAGAGTGTGGTTGTTTGAAAGTACGAGAACATTGATGGGGCAATAATAAGTAATCAACTCTTCTTTTTGACCCTATATTTTCTTGGCTTATTTTGGCTCAGTTAGTTATCTCTTTCTTCTTTGGAGGGCTTTTTTTTTATTTTTTGGGGAATGATTGTTGATTTTAGTTCCTTTGTTAATAATGAGATGGATGATCCATCCATGATGAGGAATCAAAGGAGTATCTTGGAAGATTAGAAGTTAGGAAATTCAACAATAATGTTGTTTTCTGATCAATCTTATGGTGTTTTTGCTATGGAGATCTTGTAGGATTATGACATAGTAATAGGGGAAGATTATGGTTTACGAAGAAAAAATGGTTAAATTGGCACAATTTAGAAGGTTTGTATAGTTGCTTGATGTGCAATGTCATCTTTCACTAATTAAGACATTTTCTACTCTACTTAGTGAGATTAAGGCTTGTGATTATTGTTATTGTTATAAGAGATTTTCTACTAGAAGAGCTAGAAGAGGTGCAATCTCTATGTAGCTAGAAGGTATTTGTTCTATTACGTGCTATGTTATTTAATTTTAAATGCTAGAAAGAGTATTTCAAATTACTAAAAGTAAGGTTGCAATTGAATTGAATCGAGGCGAGCCAGCTTCTAGGCTTGAGCTCGAGCTCAGCTCGCCAAAAGGTTGGGGAGCCAAGCTCGAGCTTGAACTCGCCAATAGGCTTGAACTCACTAGTAGGCTCGAGCTTGCCAAAACTTGTTATTTTACTTAAATCTAATTTGCTATTTTGCTTTATTATATATACATATATTATATTATGTTAAGTGATTAAATTAATATATATAATAATTTTAAACATATTCAAATTAGTTATATTATTATAATAATTTAAAGTTTGATAACTTTATGTTAAATAATATATTTATAAAATTATAAATAAATGTATTAATATATTTGTAAATGAGCTTAACAACAACAACAACATATCCAGCCGTTATCCCACTATGTGGGGTTGGCTACATGAATTCTAGACTTCTATGTGGGTTACATCCCAACAGATAGTTTGTCTAGAATTCATATTTGGATCCGACTAGGTTTTACACTGGTTGTTGGCTATCTAACGCAACCCTCCTCTTTTATCTGGGCTTGGGACCGGCAGTGGATAATATCCTCTGGCGGAGTAATGATGAAATAAAGTTTGAACACCATCTTCACATGGAGAAATTTCATGAGATGGTGGTGAATGAGGATAATTGATATAGTTGTGTTCCATAACTCATTTACATATTTGTAAATGAGCTTGTTCATGTTTAATGTATTAGTTATATTATTAATGTATTTATTCACGAACTTCTAATCGAACACGTTTATAAGCCTCTAATCGAACCTATTAGTATTCACGAGTCTCTAATCGAATATATTTGTAAGTTTTAACTAGCCGAGTTTTACTAAGTTCTAGTTCGGCTTGTTTATAAATTGAGCTTCAAAGTTGGGTTCAAGCTCAACTCATTTACCTTAATGAACGAAGTTGAACGAGTTTTTGTCGAATCAAACACTAAGCCGTTTGTGAACGATTTGGCTCATTTACGACCCTAATTAAAAGAGTATCATTTGATTTCATTTCTTCTTTTGTGTATACTCAAAATTCTTTCCTTCTGATCTGTTAAATCTCATAGGTGGTTGTTTACTGCATTAGATATTTCAACGGCCATTTGTTTAACAAGGTTCAACTTAATTGTCTCAAGTGGCAGATACCTTACCTTATTCATTGGCCTTTCACTGTGTCCCACTTAATAGGTTTCTGACCTCTTGTCCATTAATCAGGATACTCAAGAAAGATGTAGAACAAGAGGTAAATTAGTTAATATACTCTTTAACTAATGCAAGTTTATTACCGTTGTATAGGTTGTGTCCAACAACAACAATAACAACAACAACATATCCAGCCTTTATCCCACTATGTGGGGTCGGCTACATGAATTCTAGATTTTCATGTATTTCTATCTTTTGTCATATCCTTATTTAGGTCCATATACTTCATATTAAACTTTAATGTCTTTCCCAAAGTCTTCTTGGGTCTACCTCTACCTATTTTTTTGACTAATTATTTTATTTCATCAACTCTCCACACATGAGTGTCTCTTGGTCTCCTTCTCACATGGCCAAACCATCTTAGTTTAATTTCTCTCATCTTCTCCTCAATTGGCACTACTCCTACCTTATTACGAATAACCTCATTTTTAATTTTATCTTTTCTTGTATGGTCGCACATCCATCTTAGCATCCTCATCTCCTCTACACTCGTCTTTTGCTCATGTTGGTATTTGATTGTCCAATATTCTGAGCCATACAACAAGACTGGTCTTATAGCTGTCCTATAAAATTTTTCTTTCAGTTTTAATGGGATTTTACCATCAGATAACACCCCGATGCAATTGTTCATTTTAGCCAACCTGCCTTAATTCTATGTGTGATATCCGCGTGAATTTCTCCATCTTTTTGAATCACTGATTCCATATATCAAAAATGGTCTTTTCTTTGTAAGATTTGGTCTTCCAATTTTATTATAACATCCTCCACTCTTACATTCTTACTAAATGTACATTCCATATATTCTATTGTCCTTCTACTTAATTTAAATCTCGTAGATTCTAAATTGTTTCTCCACAACTCAAGTTTAGTGTTCACTCCCTCTTTTGTTTCACCCACCAACACTATGTCATCTACAAATAGCATACACCATGACATCTCTATCTGAATGTGTTTAGTGAGTTTATCCATTACTAAGGTAAATAAGTATGGACTTAGTGTATAACCTTGATGCAGTCCCATTGTAATTTTAAGCGGTTCAGTATCCCCTCCACATGTTCTGACCATTGTCTCTACACCATGATACATGTCCTTAAGAGCTTGTATATAGGTTATTCAGACTCATTTCTTCTCTAAAACCCTCCATAATACTTTTCTAGGGACTCTATCATAGGCCTTTTCTAGATCTATAAACACCATATACAGGTCCTTCTGATGATCCTGATACCTTTTCATTAGGCGCCTCAGTCGGTATATAGCTTCCATTGTTAACCTACCAGGCATGAAACCAAACTGATTTTCTGAGAGACGTCGCCTGGGCTACCTAGCTGTCGATTAGGCCCGATTAATCTGGACCAGCGCCTAGGGGTGCTGATTTGGCCTTAATTGCGGCTGCCAAGGGCTACCTAGTGCCTAGGCGGACAAGGTGGCTGCCTTTTTGAACACTGGTTGTGCCTCTTCCAGCCCATCAACTTTACCTTTTTTCTTTTATTGGTATTTTTTACTTGGCTCTTCCCTTAAAGGCATAATCAAGAGCAAAGAAGAGTTGATGAAGTCTATTTGTTGTTTTATTATCTGCACTCACCTGATGTCAGGTATGATTTTGTTTGTTGGAAAATTTCAATTGTATAGACTTTGAATTTTGTGGATATAAGTGCGGGGAAAATCATTTTTTTCCTCTGTTAACCATGTAGTTTTTTAAGGCTGCCTACAGTTTGACTGCAATGACAGCTTTATATCATTCAATGTCATATTTAGTCATGTCCTAGACCTAATTCAGATGTGACATTTTCAATTTTTACCAGTATGATGGCAACTGTGATGAATTCCATATTGCTTCAGTCAGCTTTAGAGAAGATGGGTATCCAGACTCGAGTGCAAACGGCATTTGCAATGCCAGAGGTTGGTGAACCATACAGTAGACAAAGGGCTATTCGGCATCTTGAAAAAGGAAGAGTTGTAATATTTGGTGGTATTGGTGCTGGCACTGGAAACCCACTCTTCTCCACTGATACAGCAGCCGCTCTTAGGGCTTCCGAGAGTATGGCGTTGCTTCATTTGGGAAATTCCCTCTTTCTGTTGTTAATAGCTTAATTACGGATTTGTTTTTATATATATGTATTTTGTATATGTGAATGAAAATACGTAACCCCTTGTTCCTCTTCAGTTCATGCAGATGCTGTCCTGAAAGGTACCAATGTAGATGGTATTTATCTCTGTGACTCCAGAAGCAACAATGTCATTTTTGAACATATTTCCTTCAGGGAGTTGGCCTCCAGAGGTACTTCTCCTATGGATACAATGGCAGTATCATTCTGTGAGGAGAATGGAATTCCTGGTTTGTATATGTTTTTTTTTCTATTCTTTGATTTTAAGCAAGAAGGATGGAGGAGTAGCCAATCTCTGTTTTCATTCTAATATTGTGAAAGTGTATTTCTTCTTGCAGTTCTGGTATTTAACCTTCATGAACCTGGCAACATATCAAGAGCACTGTGTGGAGAACAAGTTGGCACGCTAATTGATCAGACCGGAAGAGTTAGCTAATTCTTGGGGATCATCATATAGATATAATGCTTGGCATTTCAACATGTGATTGTGAGGTGGAATAAAATTGGTGGCTCTCTCTGGAAGTAAGAGGTGATTTGAACTTGTGTATGGGATAATCCCAATCGTGTTAGGGCAGATCTCAGCAAGAAACCACACTGGTTAGGACTTCTCCCGTTGTGTTATGCTATAGAACATAAGCTTCTAATATGCTTGTGCTGTTAACTCATTGTCTACAGTAATAACAACATGATCCATGACTTGCTTTGATCATTCCCTTCTTGTTCTTTCTCGGGTATTTCTCATGCTTGTAAATTGTTCCAACTTCTCCTAGTAATTAGTGGGGGAGCAGAGTCGACTCAAATGGATTAATTGATAGTGGTTTCAAGAGCCCAAAAAAATAAAAAATACTAGCTCAAAATGTTCAATGATGCAAGTACTCGTGGCATGTTTCTTTCTGCAGCTCCTTAATGATATGGTAGGTCATGCTGCCCTATGATGGATTAATGTTGCTGGGTATGATAGGACTTTTGTCTTGCTGTAGGTGTTTTAAACTGTACCACAGCTGTTGGTTTATGGTTGTAATTTTGTTACGTATGATATAAATGACTCATCATGCTTTGTTGATCAGCAGATTATGCTTGAGTCAAATAGATTTTGACACTGTAATGTAAACTTTTGACAGCATCCAAAGGTTTTTACTGGAATTTTAGGCAGTTTATGGAGGCTGCCTCTCCTTGGTAAAGAATAAATATGGAGAGATGTGACCACCACAGGTTCTGAAGAACTCTCGACTTTAGTGAAAGGTAAAAAGAAACTGTCCCCTGCTACTGCTAGATAGACGTGGATGTGTTTGCTTACCTTTTTTCCATCAGCAATGAGTTGGTGACAGTGAAAAAGGAGAGGAATGGATGATTGTTTCAAATAAAGGCAAAGAATAGTAAGGGGCAGGATGTCAACTTTCTTTCCATTTTCTTTGTTTTCATGGTATCCTTTTCTTGCCATGCACTTATTCTTCAACTTTGTGATTCTGATCGAGTGTAGCTCTATTAATTGAAACATAAAACACGAGAAAGGGCGTTTTAAGTATGTGAGACTCTCTTGACTTTAAACATGAACGGTCGGGAGAGTGGTGTTTGTCCATAATCTTGATTTACTGTTACTTTTCACAAAAATGCTATGACTTTGCCATTGTTATTAAATCTCATCCCATCCTCATAAGAACAGGACGAAAGTGGGAAGAAAAAGGGCTGTTGTAAATTATGGATTGGTGCCTGCAGAAAAAGTGACTGCAAGGAACTCAAAATGTCAAAGCTGCATTACATACCAGAAACAAACTAAGGATAAAGCATACAAATATTACAAGGTTGGGATGAAAGAAAACCAATAGGAAAATCCATAGATACTGAGAACAGAGAGCACGAAACAATAATGATTTGCAATAAGTCGGTGCAATGGGAGAAGATGCTAGGATCGTCAAGAGAGCACCGGCATCAGTAGCCGGCGAGCGCCTCCTCAGTGGTGGCAAGTGATGGCGAGAGCGAGTTGCGTGACTCGTCGTAATCTTCCCCGAGTGGCGACTGCTCCACCCTGATGTCCTCAATCATCTTGGCAACTTCAGCCATGGTTGGCCTTTTCTCAGGCTGTGGCGACACACATGCCAGCCCAACTTGCAGCATTGCTACAAGCTCCTCCTCAATGTTCTTGTACCTGAGCAGCTCCTGATCAAACACTTCTGCCGTCCACTCGTCCTTCACCACTGATAGGACCCATCTGGGCAAGTCCACCGCCTGCTCCTCCTCCTCAAGGCGGGGCCGGGACGGGGACAGGTACCGGGACGGGGCTCTGCCAGTGAGCACTTCCAGTAACAGGACTCCGAAACTGTAGACATCTGCCTTCTGGGAGAGCCTCTTGACTTCGGTTTGTTCTGGCGCTCTGTATCCGCCCAGCCTTGCCGTTGCATGAGCTGGGTTCAAAAGCAACGCTAGCCCAAAATCAGAAATGCAGGCAACTCCATTTTTGTCGAGCAAAACATTGGATGATTTCACATTTCCATGGGGAATTGCTGTTGCAGAGTACTCTGTATGGATCCTGGCCAGCCCTCGCGCCGCTCCCAACACCAAGCTGATCCTTGTTGTCCAATCTAGAGGAATTCTCCCCGGACCGCGGTTTCCTAATTGTATAAACGACCACACATCAACATCAACAAGTTAACATCAATTATACATCCATGGGATTATCAAAAACATGTCCCTAGGGTGGTAAGCCTGCTGGTGCTTGTGTGGGTTGGCTCCCCTGGGAGGTCGCATGATAGACCTCCAAGAGTGGCTTTGCTCCATCACTTAGTGCTTGATGTGTTGCTTCTCACGTTAAAGTAGGGTTTAAGAGTAACGGGACTTTGACGTTGTCACTCAAATCTAAGAATGGATACCATCGATTCTTGTGTGGGTTGGCTCCCCTGGGATGTTGCTCGAGCAAACCATCCTGTTGAGGCCTACCCTCATGGCAGGGGGATAGCTCCCTCTACCCACAAAGTGTTCTTTCGGGCTCAAGACTTACCCTTAATAAGCAAAAGAAAATACAAACAAAATGGTGGGCATTAAACAGGGAAGGAAACTGTTCTTACCGTGGAGAAGTGAATGCAAGCTTCCATTGGGGAGATAGTCGTAGACGAGAAGCTTCTCCTCTTTAGCGTAGTAGTAAGCTCGAAGCCGGACGATGTTCGGATGCTTGACCTTTCCGATCACATCCATGTACTGCTCGAACTCCTTCCTCGCGCAAGGGTTGGCGTCTTTCAGCCGCTTCACCGCCACAGTGTAGCCGTCGTCCAGCACCGCCTTATACACCGTTCCAAGGCTTCCTTTCCCAAGCATCTCCGCCGATGCCCGAAGCAAATCCTCCAGTTCAAACTGCTTCTTCCTGTCGAAGAATGCCAGCTTGCTCCCATCGGTCGCGTTCGTGCCGTCACTGTCTCCGGCGTAGACCTTCTTCTCGGTGGTGTAGCTACTCGAGCTTCTTCTCTTTGCGCTCTCTGTATCCGATCTCGAACTCGAATCTCTCGAGTTTCTTCCACAATAGTAAGCCACAAGAAACGACGTGATCACCAGCAAGACGACTGAATTGGCAACCACAATTGCAACTATGGCGCCTGGATTAAGGCCTTTCCGGGACGGTTTCTTGTTCTCGTCAATTATGGTGGTGGAAGGTAGCGAACTAGGATTCGACGGAACAGTCTGGGACGAAGCCGTGGCCGGAGGGGCGTTTGAGAAGGAACAGACTGGCAACGGACCCGATCCGCAAAGACCTTCGTTGCCTGAAAAGCTCGGATCCCCGAACTTGCCCCTTAAACTCTCCTGTAAGTGGCCATAAAACTCATTGTTGGATAAATTCAGTTCCTTGAGCCCAGGAATTGAGCCGAGAAATCCAGGAACCGGTCCGGAGAGCTCGTTGTTCTGGAGGCGGAGAGTGAGGAGGCGGGTCAGGTTCGAAAGCGAGTCCGGAATCGGACCTTTCAAGTTGTTGTTGGAGAGGTCTAATCGGAGAATTTTAGTGAGCGAAGAGATGGAAGACGGAATCTGGTTTGAGAAATCGTTGTTGGAGAGGTAGAGGAGCTTCAAGCGGGTGCAGTTGGTGAGGGCGTCAAGGGTGCCATTGAGGCGGTTGCCGTGGAGGTCGAGGAGGCGGAGCTGGTCGAGGGCCGATAGGGCGGCGATGGGACCGCGGAGGTCGAGGGAGGGGAGGGAGAGGGCGATGACCCGGCCGTTGGAGCAGCGGACGCCTCGCCAGGAGGCGGAGCAGGCGTCGCCGGCGTCGGCAGAGAGCGTCCAGTTGGAGAGGAGTATGCCGTGAGCGTCGGTGTCGGACTGGAAGAGGGAGAGGGCGGCGGTGTCATTGGTGGGTATAGAAAGAGAGAGCCGGGAGAGAGAGAGGCATAGGAGAAGGAGAAGAGAGAGAGAAGCGAGAGAAGAAAGGGCCATGGAGTTGCAGCCTTCAAGGCGGGAAGAAGATGACGACCTTGGCTTTTAAAATATAAAGAAATAATGATTTTATTTTCAAATTTATATTTTGTGAAAGGAATTAAATGTATGAAAATAAAATTCTTGAAAAGAAAAAGTTACGCTCCAACCGAAGGAAGGAGCGTAATAAACACAAGATGAATTATTTATTTATTTATTTATGTGAAATGATGTTTATTAAGTTATTTTTTATTCCATTTATTTATAATGATTATAGAATATATATAAATAATTGAGTAGCTAAATCAACTTAAGGTTGAGCTAATGATGTTGGTGTCATATTATTTAATTAATAATAATAATAATAAATAAATTATAACTTAAAGATGAATCTCCAATTTAATTGACACATTTTTATTAAAAATTTATATATTTATATTTTCTTATTTTTTAATAAAAATATATCAATTAAATTGAACATACATTTTTAATATAGATAAATAATATTATTCTGTTCTTATTTTGTATGTGCATAATCTTGGCAGCTGCCAGCTGGCATGGGATTGGGAGGACTATGATTAAGGAAAGAGAGAAGGTTATTTAAATATAGAAATTTGATATTTATTAATATAAAATATATAAATAAAATTAATAGTAGATCATATGGAAAAGAAAAGTAAAAGGAGGGGAGGGAATGAATGAATGAATGATAGAGGATGAAAGGGGAGGGAGGGAGGTTGCATGAATGATTGATGTTCCCACACCCAACACAACACTCCTCTCAAAATGGAATTGAGTAAAAGATCATCAAAGCACCTCCTCAGACCCCCTTTTTCTTTTTTCAACTTTGCCTAAAGAAAGCATCTACCCCAGCACCCCCTTCAAGAATATTAATTTTATTTATTTTATGTTTTTTAAAAAATTAAATTTAATCATCATCATCATAGATTCTTAATTAAATTAAATTGGAGAGCTCCATTCATATTAATGACATTATAACTCTCTTTATCAAAGAATTACAGTTGAATGATGAAAATAGTTTATATAGATTTTCGGAAGCCTTCAAATTGATTGGATTGAGGATGTTTTGATGTGGGTTTTTATTTATTTATTGGATAATTTGTTTGGGAAGGAAGGAAGAAAGGGAGAGTGAGTCAAAATCAAAGCAAGAGAAAGTGAGAGAAAGACACAATCTAATGCTTTGATTCGGAGGGAAGCACAAAGTGGAAAAGTGTTGTTTTTATTCAGCAAAGCAGTGACGAAGAAGAAGAAGAAGAAGAAGAAGAAGAAGAAGGTTTCTTGATTGATTACTGTGAGTGAGTGAGTGAGTGAGGACATTGCAGCTGGTTTCAATGGAAATTTGAAATTCTCCTCTCAAATCTTGTTTATTTATTTATTTGTGTGTTTTGACTTTTAGCATCATCTCTGGCTTCACTCCTTGCTCCATGATTTTGCATCATTGGCATCTTTGGATTCTGTTGCCAATTGCCACCGTTTCAGCAAAGAAAAGAAAATCACATAACACATAGCCCTTCTTAAATAGTTGCCTCATACCATGATATGGTATTTCAAATATACGGTTAATGGTTAGAGTTTAACCATTGTCTATTTGTTTTCAAAATAATAGTTAATATGGGATAATACTTAGGTAAATCACACCAAAGTTCACACAATTGTAACGTTTTTTTCAATTTAATCACTAAATTTTAATTTCTTGTAAAGTGATAACAAAATTTTAAAATATTTTACAATATGGTCACTAAAGTGATTTTTTGATGGTTTCTGGCCGAAATTGTTGACGTGGCGATGAAGTGGCACTAATGTGGCTATTGCTATGTTAGTAATTTTGGCAAGAAATTGTTCAAAAATTAATTTAGTGATCATATTATAAAATATTTTAAAGTTTTATGATCACTTTGTAAAAACTTAAAATTTAGTGATCAAATAGTAAAAGACACCAAAATTTTATGACTTTTAATGTGATGTACCCATAATACTTAGAGTGCGATTTTGTTCACCCCCTTTTAACGGGGTGAACATCACCCTCACACTTTTTGTGAGGGTGAAAAGGCAATAGAACGACAACGAAATAAAAATATTTCGTTGTCGTTCTATTGCACTCTAATACTTACATGTTTTGCCTTTGATTTTGTACGTTTCTTGAAGCTAAACAAAATGGTACAGAAATCTGATTCGTTTCTTGGGACCATAAACATGTGAAAATAGATAAGAGAATAGGACAGTGAATTTGGACTTTTCTACATCTTTTAATGTAAATATTTACTGTTATTATTCATGTGAAAAATTAAAAAAAAAATGATTTGAGATTGATAGACGATGAGATACCCAGTTCTGGGTTGTTTTCAAGCAAATTGAAGTCTGATTCTTCCATTTGCATTTGGTGGGACAAAAAGTCAATATCGACTTTAAGTCCTAAGGAAGCAAAGTTGTTGCCAGCCAATCCAATCCAATTCTAATCTAATTAATCAACTGCTGCAGTGGAATTGTACAAACTGCAACTGCAGGCACATGTTTTTCCAAACCTCTTCCAACTGAAAAACCTTATAAAATTTCAACAAAAATAGTGAGTTTGGAATAGGGTTTTTATTTTTTTATAATTCAAACTCAATGACGTTTAAATTATAAAACATTTTCTTGGTATTTGAGACTTATTTTATTTTCATGATGGGTTATGGGTTTGGGAAAGAAATGCCGACAACTGGAAGGGCCCTGTAAAGGGGGGCAGAAGAAATGAGTGAGTCCAAGGGGGGCTGTAGAGGATATATTAATTAATTGATCAAATCTCAAGCCATTTGGTGGGTACAGTACAGAGATGATGTTTGCAAAAGGGCGGAAAATAAATAACACCTTTCTCTGAAAAGTATTTTTTCTTTAATTTCTTAAACATGAAAAGAAAGGGGAGATTGAAGGCGAGATTGGCGTTCCAAAAGAACTCACTTGGAGACGACTCCATTTTCCAAGTCAAGTTGTATGGTGAGTCAAGGTTACTTAAACACGCACACACCCACCGACACAAGCGCTCAGAGAGGTAACATACTGAGAATGGGCCGCTCGCTCAAGTGTTTGAATTTCTTTCGGCTAAGACGGGTAACCAGAATGTAATCGCGATAGCTCCCAATTAACTTAGTCCTTCTATATTTTATTGATCAGATGTTTCCAAGGAATTCAAATAAGGTATCCTTAAAATTTGTTAGAATTTAGGATTGAAAACTATCAAACACACAAACAATCATAAAAGATTTATGTAGAAAACTCAAATAAAACAAATTACGAGTAAAAAAAATAAAATATCACTAGAATGATATTAATACTATAATAGGGATATAACTGTTATAATAGAGATATTACTGATATTAATTCCAAGATATTGAGTACTTAATTATAAATTTATCACTCATGTATAGATGTATATAAAAAAAAAATATTAAACAAAACTATAATCTAATCAAAAGATGAGTAATAAAGAAAATAAATCTTGATGAGTTTTAACATAATCTTTAATTGTAAATGAAGTCCAAATCATATTTAAATTTGAATTTCGGATCACAATTATCATAATCTTTACCTTGACATGAAATTCAAATATTGAATTATTCATAATTATTTATTTTAACAAAATCACGAAAAATTAATCTATTTGATGAATAATAATCAAATTGACACAATGTTCACTACATTGGATATCTTTAGTCACATTTAAAATATAGATAACAAGATCAACCACAACATACTTTTGAGTGGGTTTGATATTTCTTTTGAATTTGTCTTTTGCAATATAATACTATGATGGATCAATATTTTTTTTGGGATTGGCTTAATTTGAGGTGAAGACTCAAATATATGATTTTTATCAATTTCAAGCTCCACCTGAATATTAGAGTTCTATTGACTTGTAAGGTTAGATTTTTTTAAAGACAAACCACAAAACACTCATCACATATAACATTTTTGTTAAGTATAACTTTAGATACTTTTGAATCTCATAACTTAAAGATTTTAACACCAGATTTAAAACTAAGAAAGACACACCTTTTAGACATTTGATTTTAATTTTCTATTATCAACATGCACAAATGTAGGATATCAAATAATTTTTAAATTAAAATAATTTGCAAGAATGCCAAATCATACATCTTTTGGAGTTTTCTTATCAATGACAAATGAAGGAGAATGGTTAATTAGAAAACATGCAATATTTGCTACCTCAGCCTAAAATGATTTAGGTAAATTGGAATTAGACAACATACAACCCGTGAAGCACGGAAACGGCTCGGAGGTGCTGTTTCAGCGTTTTCGAGCCGTTTCTCGTTTCAAAAACGGAAAAAACGGCCCAAAACGTTTTTCAAGTCGTTTGTGTAATTTTTAAAAAGTTTCGGGTCGTTTCGGAATTTAAAAAACGTAACTAGAAATGCATTTCTAGCCGGAAATGCGTTTCTAGCCGCCCAACTAGGTTGCACGTAGCAACTTCCTCCTTCATTTTTCCCTTTTTTCTTTTTCTTCTTTTTCTTCTTTTTTTTTTCTTATTCTTCTTCCAACAATTTCTTCTCCTTTTTCTCCCAGTGATTTCTTCTTCTAATGATTTCTTCTCCTACTTTCTCCTTTTTTTCCCCCTCTTTTTTTTTTTTTTTTCTTCTTCTTCTTCTTCTCCTAGCAATTTCTCATCCTCCTTTCCTTAACAGTGTCTGCGAAGCTAACAGTATATATCTATATTTCTAATACATTATAAAATTTATATATATTATTTATGTTTGAATATTTCTTTTTATTTTGTATATTAAAAATAATATTTATAAAAAAATCTTTATATTTTTAAAATTTATAGTTTACTCCGCGTTTCCGTTTCTTACTTTTTTTAAAAAATGTCGTTTTTGTGTTTTCGTTTCCTATCGGAAACGTCTCTCGTTTCCATGCAACCTAGCATACAACATATATTTTCTATCAAAGTTCTGTTCATCCACTTAGCTACACCATTTTGTTGTGGCATACATAAAACTGTTAAATACCATAGAATTCATTCTTTCTACAGAAATCATTACATTCATTTGATAAAAAATCAAAACCATTATCAGTGTTGAGACGCTTAATCTACCTTTTAGTTTGCTTTTCAATCAGGGTTTTCCACTATTCGAAAGTAGTAAAAACACTAGTTTTCTATTTCAAGAAGAATTCCCAAACTTTCCTAAAAAAGTCATGGATGAAAGTTAACATATATTTGGTACCACCTTACATGATATTCTAGCAGGACCCTCGAGATCAAAATGGACATAGTCTAATGTCTTTTTCATTCTGTGAATACCTTTATTGAATCTGACTTGTTTTTGTTTACTAAAGACGCAACATTTATAGAACTCTAAATTTTCAGTACTTTGCTCTTCTAGAAGTCATTGTAACATCTCGCATCAAGCGATAGAAATGATTGGATCAACTTATCCTGATGGGTCTATGCAAACTTTTCAGGTGTCACCCATTCTTGAGTTACCCTAATTCAAACACGCTTAACCCAAGAATTCTTTATCAACATTCAGCGCAAAAGGTATTTAGCTGATATTGTTTCATTTCTTACTATTCTCGATATATATATATATATATATACTAACTTCTCTAGAGTCATTTCCTGGACCTAATATTGGGTTCTCGAGGTATTACAATCATCTTTAGCTTGATTCAGCCACACTCATTTCACTCATATGTCACAATTGAGTGATATCAGTATTTAATAAAGAAGAAGTAGTAATAGTAGCATCATTTCTATTAGTAAAACTTTGCAGAACATATAATATTTTATATATATATATATATATTTTTTACCTTTTATTTCAACAATAACATCTTTATTGACCTTATTGACTCCACCTTCATTAATGAACTCGTACCCATTTAAATCAAGAATACTAATTGAGATAAGATTTTTCTTAAGGTTTGGAACATATTTGACATCAGTTAAACTTCTAATAATGTTATCTGTAGTGACTCGTAAATAGTAAATTAAATTAATTATTGAGTTATTGTGTTAATCTAAATTAAAAAGAATATTAAAATAATTTGTTGTTATAAATAATAATCGATTATGTGATTTTAAGAAAATAAGAAATTAGGGTAATTAATTACTTATTACAATATTTTTGGAATAAAAAAAATTGAAATAAATGAAATTGTGGGATTTTTAGAAGTTTCGGGCGTTAATGTAATTATTATAAGGAGTGTGTGTGTGAATAATGAAAGTGGTGGGGGTGCTGGTGCAAATTTCAGAAAAGGCCAAAAAGTCACCTCAAATATAATATAATGCCTATATATGTTGAAGGTGGCGTGCGGGCGCGAGCGGTCGCACGCGAGGTGGCCAGGCAGCGGACGCGGGTTCAATTCCACGGGTGGACAGACGCGCGAGGCTGGAATTTTGGCTGATTTTAATCAGCCTTGGGCGTCGAAACGATGCCGTTTCGGTGAGGCAGTGGCCTCCCCACCGACTGCTCCAGCGCTGCCACGTGGCCGCGCCTTCTCCGCCTATTTTTGCCCCTATTTAAGCCCAATTTCGGGCTCTTTTTTTTTTGTGCAGCCGAACAGTGAGCAAATTTTCAGAAAGGAGGCAGCGTGCGCGAGAGGAAAATTTGGAGATTTTGGTGGAAAAATCAAGATTTAATCAAGTTTAATCCAAGTTTTGATTAGTCAGGTATGTAGAGAAACTAGTAATTAATATTCTGTACAGTCGAAATTTCGTTTAGAGTCAAATTTTATTAATTTTGGCAAATAATTGGGATATTGCAGTTTGTATAATTTTTACCGCGTTGGGTCAAATCAAGCCTAAGGATATCTTCGTAAAGGCAAGTTCTTTATACCCTCTACGTCAGTTCTTTCGTTGTCAATTTATTTAACCTCCCTTCGTTTGTTTCGGCTGTTAATTAATTATGGAGTTTTAAATGGTTAGTTTTAAAATTTAATTTATTAAATTGGTCTCATGGATTTTATTCGTTGGTTGCCTACGGGGGTTTGTGCCACCCCCTATGCTTGTGGGAATGATGCCGTATTCACCCGGGGCTATGTTCTTAGCTATTCGGGTATTATTATGGATTTTGGTTGTTTACAGGCTAGAGTGGTTGTGCAGTGGGGGCTCAGATCGGTAGTTCGGTGATGGAATGACTGTTGTACGGTCTATCTTAGGCCACCGGCTGGTCTCTCCTATCCACTGACAGTTGACTGGTGCCAAATACTATTGACTAGCTCTGCCGTTACGTGTTTATTGCATAACTGGTATCGTTTATTCTTGTTGCATGCTTTGGTGTGCACAAGGGTACGAGCTGCATGTTGGGATTTTCATGCTCTGGTTATGCTTGATCACGGACATTCTAGCTTGGTTATGTTACATCCAGCATGGGCATATGCATTGCGTGTAGTTTACTATGTGAGCGGAGTATAGCCTGATGCCTGGATATATGGGCGCCAATGTATCACGTTGATGCTCATTACGCCATTGCATTTTTACGTGTATTGCATGGTTACTGGTAGTTATTAGTTCTCGGACGGAAGTATCGTTCCGAGGGAGCCTATGGCTTGGGTGTTGGGAGTACCGACATGGACACACGGGTGATGGGAGTACCGACCCGGGACAGTGCGCACAGGTTTGTTGAGGATATTTGTTGCCTTTCAGGGCAGCGACAGGTTGGTATGGGACTTGGGTGCCAGGTGTCTTGTGTAGGCCCTAAGGACCGGTATGTGGTTTTATTATGCTGCACTGTTATATTGTAGCGTCTCATGACTTGTGTGTACGTGCGGGACTGCGTTTGGGGTGATCTCCTATTCTATTTATAGTCTTCCATTTCTTATAAACTTGTTGACTCTTGCGGCTCACTTTGCTTTCCATCATTCCAGGTAAGGGTAAATCGAAGGTCGAGGGCGAAGATTGCATTGCCTAGCAGCCGGTCGCGTTGGTTTGGTGTACAGTTAGTTGCCCCCGTTATCTCTGATATTTTGTCGGTATTTTTGTCTTTCATTTTTTGGCTGTGCCGGGTTATTTCTTGTATCTTCTATTGTTGGCACAGACGTCTGTATGTATTATTATACTCCATGACCGCTGTTTCAGCAGGGTATTTGTATGCGTGCATATTTGTAGTTTACTTCCACTGTTGTTTTTCTCAAGCATGCATGCCAGGGTAAATTCTCGTTTTGTATTTTATTCTCTTTTTTCCTTTCGTAAGCGTTTCCGTTTAGATAAACCGGGTGGTTGGGATATCCGAGCGGGGGTGCTTACATTATCAAATATTTTAATTTTAACTGTTTCAACGTTAACAATTTTACAAGAAAAATTATTTCTCATCAACACATCACTAGTAGTAAAAAAATTTTATGTCAAAAATCAATCCCAATTAAGAGACATACGAAACGTGCATACTATGTTAAGAATCCAATCTTTACAAGATTTGACAATTTCATTAGTTACCACGATAAGTTCTCCATTGCTACTATTATTTTTAACAATATTGATTTCTCCTAAAATATCTGGTTGTTTTCCCTTCTAATCAGATTATTGTCTCTTAAATTTATTTTGTAGTTTAAAATACTCATTTTTTATGTGCCCTTTGTTCTTACAAAATTTGATCTTTACAAAATTTAATGATTTCTTCTTACAATAGTTACAGGTTTTATCTTTATTTTTAGAGTTGTATCTATATTTTCTCTTGCTACCAAAATTTCTATTATGTGTTATCCCTCTAATAAAAATACTCTCTTGATTTTCTGAATTTCTCAATAACTGTTTATCAATTTTTTCTTTCGAGAACAAAGTATCATAAACTTTATCTAAGGGGAGAATGTCACGATTACAATGTCTCTAAAAATTGAATATGAGCCTGATAGAGAACATAACAAAATTACCCTCAAATCTTCACCATCATATTTAATCTCCATACTTTCTAAATCAGAAATAATTTCCTTAAACACTATTAAATGGCTTTCAATAGGCATATCTTTTGCCATTCGATGAGAATATAATCTCTGCTTTAGATGTAATTTACTGATTAAACTTTTAGTCATACACAACTGTTTCAATTTCAACCATAGAGCAGTAACAATTTTTTCTTTCAAAACATTTAGCAAAATTTGATTTGATAAATACAGATGTATCTGGAATAAGGCTTTACCTTCCTTGCGCTATTTTTCTTTAGTACTCCATGATTGTGACATTTTATCAAAGCCCCAAGGTATATCATCTAAATCTATTTGTGCTAAAATTGTACGCATCTTAACCTGTCATAGGAAAAATCTAATATTTAAGTTTAATAATGGAATATCAGCAGATGCTATTCGATGATTCGTCGTGAAGGAGATAGCTGGAGAAGACGATGAAACAACCTCGATGATTGACGACAACTGGGAAGAGGTTGACAACTGTTGGCGACTATAGGTGAGAAGGCGGTCAGCGACAATGAAGCATTGACGACTATTGGTGGTGATAATAGTAATGATTATGGCTAGAGACCATATAGCTGAAGAATATGAAGAAGGGTTGTAGATCCGATGGTTGAGATCTATCAAAAATTAATGGTTTGATCTAACGATTTTAATACTAGCTCATTAGGATTTAGGATAAGAAATAATCTACGATCAAATTATTCAACACACAAACAAGCACAAAAAAATTACGTGAAAAATTCAAATCAAGAAAAATAACAGGTAGAAAGAATAAAATATTACTAGGATGATATTTTCACTACAATAGTGATATATCTATTACTAATTTTAGAGTATTAGATAGCTATTTATAAATCTACTATTCATTTATAGATGTATACAAAAAATAATTTAAATAAATCCATATTCTAATCGGAAGATAAGTAACAAAGAAGATAAATCTTGATAAATTTCAAAAATAATTTTCAATTATAGATGAAGTTTGAATTATAGTTAAATTTGAATTTTAGATCATAATTTTTATATAATTATATATATATTTATGATAAAATATAATTATACATTTATTTTTAAACTATAAGCAAATTATTCTTTTCATTACATGTGATAAACATACCTGCAAAGTAAATTCTTAACTTTGCATTTTGGAGCCAAAGGGGTAAGAAGAATGTGACAGGGATACTGTTTTTTTTTTTTTTCTTTCTTTCTAAATGTGACTTGAGTACTTAGAGATGTCGAATGGGTCGGCACATGCCAACTTATAGTGAGCCAGGCTCAGTTTAGCTTACCCAGTATTAGAGGGTTAGGTTGAGTCCAACCCAGTATTTTTGGGCTCATGACTTGTTTCATGTAAGGGCCTGACTTGACTAATTGGGCCTATCAAATTTTGATTTAATAAAAAAAAGATTATAAATAATTCAATTTTGATATTTAATTTAATAACTTTAATATTTAAAAAGCTATATAAACAATGTCAAAATTTAAGACAATAAATAAATTTTAAATAATTTATATTTTATACAAAAATTTAAGAACTAGTTGTTTTGGTTAACGTTAATTCTTTTTGTCGCCATAAACATTAGGCTAACTATTAGCACCACCATTTGGTCTCATTCTCACTTGTTGATCTTGTAGTTTAACCAGCTCAAATGCCTCTTGATCTTCATTTGGCCCAAGAAGAACATCTGTTAACCAATCGTAATTCTTCGATCTAACAAAACGATTGCCAAATGATCAAGGAGAATCTACCAAACCAGGCATATTTGAACAGTGAGACAAATACATCAATTCCAAGAAAGAAAGACTCTAAATATCCAATGAAACAAAACCCCTGTTTGGTCTTGTCAAGCTCGAGAATCTTACCAAAAACAATCACATTTCACTTCAGGGAAAGGAAAAAAATAGACGTCTGAACAATGTACTGAAGAATTCTCTTCTTCTCCACGAAGGAAGCCAAGGAAAATGGGCATCCGACATGGTTGACATCAAAGGTGACTACACATGAAAAGGTTCCAAACACTCAAAAAACCACATGTTACCGACAAACTTAAACCACTGCTTCCTTGAAAGAACCATTGCATATAGGTTATTTAGGGCAAATCGTGGGCGGTTGCCCTTTTAAAGTTCCGGCCATATATCACCAGAAAGTGTAAGCATGCTTTTATAGTAATGGACAAAGCCAAGCGATCAAAGAGGCAAATGAGTTGAGTTGAACCAGAGTCCTGCATTCAGTACAGTTAGGCCCAGCCACACAATTCGGCTGGAGGCTGGCCATGATTATTTTCAAGAAGCCCCAAAGTCTATATAAAGGTTGCATTGTCAGCATTGATTAACGAAAGAACACACACACACACAAACATAATCCGAGCTCTTTCGTGCTTCCCACCTGAATTAGATCGATCTCTACTCTTAATGCTATTTCATGGCTTCTTCTGCAGAGAAATCGAGATTCCGCATCTACAACATTACGAGGCTCAAAAGAATGGCTAGGAAGTGGCGCAAGATGAGGAGCTCTGGGGAGAAGGAACCGCCCCGCGACATTCCTCCAGGCCACCTGGCTGTGACTGTGGGAGAAGCTGGCAGGAGGTTTGTTATCAGGGCAGACTACCTGAACCATCCGGTTTTCCGGCAGCTTCTAGACCAAGCATACCAGGAGTATGGTTACAGTAAGGATGGTCCTCTTACTATTCCTTGCGACGAGTTCCACTTCCAGGAGATAATCCATTCAATTAGAAGCGCTACAAGCCAAATCTCCTGCAATGCAGCCGAAAAGATGCAGGATGGATCTATGAAAAAGTCTCATATACTAGAATCCATTCATCTTCCCGACCCCACCTAAAGAGATTAAAGCTTGTGACTACTGTCGTTGCGAAGGCAGTATATTTCCTATTCCATATTCTACAGTATACAAGTGTATGGCAAATGAGCAATACAACGACAACTGCAGTATAGATAGATAAACAACATGTATATCAACTCCTCCAGCGTTCTCTTGCTTTTCTTTTCTTTGGTTGAATGACAATAGCATTATAAGTAAAATTCTACATCTTTTTCAGAGCAAGAAGATGTGAAACTTTGTTTTATATGGAACAAAATATATGGTGTTCTGCTTCATTTCAGGGGGAGTGGGGTTGGGAACGAGCTGTAATTGTTTATCAACAAATGAACTAGACTCGAAGAGATTCATTCATATACTGATTAGGGAAAATTGAGAGGGTTTAATTCGGGAAAATGCTTTTGAAACCTGAGAGGTAAATGTTTTGTGTTTCACTTATGGGTTTCCAAGACTACATGGTCCACCCTCTCATGGCAATATTGTTTTTTTTTTTTATTTAATATATACGTGCTTGCTTATTGAAAAAACAAACAAACAACTTAGATGTAACATAACATTCAATGTAAAATAAATCAGAGCCACTATGATGCAATGTGTTTCCTGAAATATATGTACTCTACCCACTATTCAAAGATATGAATTAATTAACCAAATTAAAAAAAAAAGTGTGAATATTCATATAGCTGGTTTTCTTCTCAAACCTACGTTTATTCATCAGTCATCACCTTCTGGTTTAATTAACGTGTGTTGTTTTAATCATGATGGCGTTGTTCATATTGACTAAACTTTCGGACCATTTCAAAGGAACCCCTCTTATGTCAAACACACTCCAAGTTGCTAATATTATAGATGTTTATGCTAATCATAAAGTAAAAAAGGCTACAAAATACTTCAGAATGACACTGTATTCGGCAACATAATCAATTAATCAGATATTACTGCAATAATTACAGCATTCTGAACAATTCAACAGAAAGACAACAACATATCAAGTCTTAATGCGGAGAGTTACCGTCGCTAAAAAATGTTTCACAGGACTTGCAAAGCCATTACTTCACCTGATCAATAATCACAAGAATCACAAAACAATTAATAATAATGTCAATTTCCCCCCATTTGATAGCTAGGGTTTGATGTCAAAGGATGATGAAGGACCATTCCAAGAAAATTAAGCCTTATCTAACACTTAATGCAAAATAATGAAAGGATAAGTTCATATTCTACGCAGAATTTCAAGTATTAAAGAAGAAATTATTATATTTTATTCCTAATACTACTATTGTTGTCAAACTACAATAATTACATTTATTTGTCTGGAATTATCTAGAGCATAGTCCTTCACTAGAGCTGAGGGTCTAAAGTGTTGCAGGCAATGTTAACCGGGTTTGAACTGGCTGGAAGCTGCAGTCCTAGAGGCCAAAACAATTGGAGCCTGAAAAGGGTCTTCAGGGCCTTTGGGACAACTTGTCCGGATAGGGTATTTGAGGCGACAACAGAGGGATGCCCCAAAGTGTCTTTGGGGAGATAAGTCTTCGAAAATCACGGCTTTACCTTAGCCTGCGAATACAAAGAACATCAGAAAAGCAAGTGAGGGACTCTCTTATACGGGCCCTCCAATGCTTAAGTCAAACAATAGTCCGAGAAGTATGAGAAATGTATAAGTATGTAAGTGTCCAATGTATGTATGTATGTATGTATGTATGTATGTATGTATGTGGTGTCTTTTGAGTGTCCCAAAGAATATGGGTTTTAGAAAGAGACAGGGTTAGATCCAAATGACTCATGAGAGTTGAGAGAAAGATCAATTTTCCTTCAAAAAGGTTAATATTTATAGACAAACATGTCGCCCCACGGTTAAGCCTGAAAGCTCTTCTAGGGAAGTGGATGCATAAAGAGGTTGAAGGAGTTAGAGATGTCTTTAGGGTGAAGCCTCGATGGTTGTCTCTAGGTGGTCCCGAATGAGGCTTCGGGGCCATCGGGTGGCTTTGATCTAGAAGACCCCGAAGAGTTTATGGACTTCTGCAAAATGAATTAGGCTAGACCAATATCGAGGGACCCATCAAGGGGTCCAGGAGGCTTTCATCTGGGAGGCTCTTCAGGGAATAACTCATTGGGAAAATACTTGAGACTTAGAAAAATTTTGGGGTACCCCACAACAATAATTCCCCACTCTTACCTTGGATTGAAAGGCAAAGGAAAGAGTAAGATACAAGTGGATGCCTGATGACTCATCGGGGGAGAGCTTCTGGGGGACTCGTGATGCTTTGTTTACTGAAGGCTTGGCCTATAAATAGGAAGTGGTTCCCAATGGGCCATATTTTTTTCCGAATAGTCAGAGTCATTCGAATCTTCCCAAAGACTTCCAATTGTCTAGGAGACTCTTTACTACTCTCGACCTCAAATTTTCTGAATCTCCAAAAGATTCTTACCAAACACTTAACTCCTTCAAGGTAAAATGGCTTTCTGAGTGACCCCTTCCTGATATTATCATCTCCTCGCAGATAAGGCCCTCAATTTTAAGAGGCAAAATTGTCACAAATTTTACACAATCTTTCTGTCGTGGGATTTTCTAAAATTTTCCTAACTCTTAAGCAATTTCCTGATAAGTCCTTCCATGGAGAGTCTCCAAGATGATTGTCTCCTGGGTATCCCAAGAACAGTCTTGACTTTATTTTTGCATATGTTTGAGGACACATTTCGAGTCTCCCAAACCCAAGTCATCTGGTGGCCTCGAAGCCTTCTTTGGGACCACTCAGAGATAACATATCCATCAAGACTTGCCCCGATGACGTCTCTAGGCTCTCTAGCCTCCCTATAAGCACTTCTTAGAAGAGCCTTCCAGCTCGATTGTGGGTCCCACTCATTTTTCTATAA
This sequence comes from Diospyros kaki, assembly GCA_036245055.1. Classification (NCBI taxonomy): domain Eukaryota; kingdom Viridiplantae; phylum Streptophyta; class Magnoliopsida; order Ericales; family Ebenaceae; genus Diospyros; species Diospyros kaki. Next base: position 41,671,293 of record BSEG01000009.1, read on the forward strand.
ATACACTCCTCCTCAAAGGTAAAGGGATTTTTTTTCGACCCTCGTGAGCTATTTGGCCAATATTCTCTCTCTACAACCCATTCGGGAACCTAAGCATTCCTCCATTTGGGACAAAGAACATTTACATGCTATATACATTTGACATTGGACATTCATCTACATATTTTGGACATTTCTCTTGGACTTTTATCTGACTTAGGCATTGGAGGGCCTGCGTGGGGAAGTCTCCCACTTGCCTTTTTGATGTCTCTTGTGCTCGCAGGCTAACTGTCAACCCTGTTTTCCTAAAGACTCAGAAGCCCTACTTCTTCAAAGACCCACTAGGGTCCTATTTTTCTTCTTTAGTGCCCCGAAGACCCCTCATTCGAGTTCATCCAAATTCAGCTTTCAGGACCCCAGCTTCGACTTGGTTGACCTTGCCAACATCTTTGTGGTACCTTGTCTCTCTGAGAGAGTTCTCTCGGGAAGAAGGTTGTGAAGGCCTATTAGGCAGTTGCCGATAGGCCCTTTCTTAAAGATCCTCGAAGGAGTCTCTCCGAGTGGATTCTCTCTCAGAGAAGCTCCTCGAAAAAGCCTCTCCAAGAGGGCAGCAAGATCGTTGCACACATGTCCCAATCAATCATCGAAATGCGGACTTCTATAAAAGGCAAGACAGAACACGATTGTCAGGATTCGAACATTTGGTAACTGATCTTGATTCACTCAAATTTTCCTTTTCGAAGTTCTTTTCATTTCTTTCCGCGGCCTTTCCTTCATCCCATACTAACTTGATCGTCGGAGGGTCTTTGCATGAAATCCTTCCCGCAAGCCTTCTCACATTTGTCTCGCATTGCATCTCTTCTAGAAGCCGAGTCTAGGTCATCAGTGTCCCTCCAAGAGAACCTATGTTCTCTTCGAGGCCATTGAAACACCTTCTCGAGAGAAGCTTGTTCTTTTTTTGGACGTTGATCGATTCTTCTCCGAGTGGCGTTCCAGACCCTCTCCGAGAACCACTTACAGAAATTAGGCACTAGGCTAGTCATACCTCTCTGAGAGAGTACGTCTCTTTGGGAGGCTTATCTATCTCAGAGAGACTTTTCCTATCTAAGGGACCTTATCAACAAGCCGAAAGAATTAGCTCTTTCCACAGCTTTCCTCTCTCCGAGAAAGCCTTCTCAGTAGTTGCACTTTTAGACACCAACATCTCACTGGACTCTAGACGACGATTTCCCCTTACCCCAAAGAAATTTCTATTGTTGTATTTTTGGTAACAACAATCTTAAACACTTGTTTTTGGAGAAAGACTCTGCTTTGGTTGTTCCTTAAAAAATAAATTTAATTGTTGTAGTTTGGAAACAATACTTTCTGATTTGTAACTCTGGAAACTACAACATAAATTTGTCCATGACTAAAAATTGATTTTTCAAATAAAGTCCAACATACTAAAGAGATTGACCTTAACTTTTATTAATAGACATAGCATATGATACAACCAAAATGTATTACCTTCGTTGAAACTTGAAAGGTAATCTTGGATTTGATAGAGTTAAAATCATTCTTAGAATAAAAACTTTATGCCCTGCATTACTTTCTCGTAATAACCTTGGCTTCCAGAACATGATTTCCAAGCCTTATAATGACTAATCTTGTAATGACCCTAAATTGGGGTTAGGTGTTTTTAATATTTAATTTTAGCTCAAGGCATTCTAAATGTGGGTCGAAATATTTTTTACCATTTATGATATATTGTTTTGATGGCATAACATGATTTTGGATTAATATGAAATTTTCTTGATTCATGTGATCATGAATTTAAATGTATGGGCCTATTTTTTTAAAATTTGAAAAATAAATGTTTTGGACTAGTTAAATGAGTTCATGGGTTTACCAAGTGGGTTAAAATAAATTGTTAGATTTGGGCTTGGGCCCCAATGGTAGAGGAGATTTAAATTGTGTTATGTAAATAATAATAATAATAATAATAACAATAAAAAAAGAGAGAAGATAAGGAAATAAATTAAGCTAACATTTGTCAATAAAACCCCTAAATATTTTTGTCTATTATATGAGAAGAGGGGCATGTTGGTAAAATTTCAGAGTTGGCATGCAATTTGCACAGCCTTTCTGTGTGCAGAAAATTTCTAATTTAAGTGCATATCACCCTTCCTTTCTTCACTGTTTGATTCCTTTCCTCACTCCCTAGCATCTTCTTATACTTCACCTTCACCTTCCATTTTATGTTCATCTCGCTGCTGTCTTCCATTTTTGTGCTGGTGGAGCTTTTCTTGCTTGCATCTTCATCAGGCAAGTTTCTTACTCAACCTCTATTACACTCTCTACATTTCGTACTCAACTTCTTAGCATTTTGCAACTTGCTAGCATGCTGTAAGGTAAATAGCATATACATACAAAATTGTTGAGTTACAGTGGGGACTCGGATCGCCCTATTTATTTCAAGTGAATGGCTCCTTGGTAGATAAGGATGCAAATCTTAATTCATTGTATCCATAGCAGCTAAATTATATAGAGATGTATATATACACATATTTATATATATGCACCACCTCTGTTGAATGCGTTAACCAGAATAACAAACCCATTTGTATATATATATTGTTGTAACTATATCAGCCGTTGAATGCCTTGTCCCAAGCAACCCATCTACATTTACACATATATAAATATATATGCATACACAGTTCGGCCATAGATGCCCTGTTCCCAGCAGACCCATTTACATCTTCATACTTATGTACTTTTGTGCGTAGCAGAGTAGCTGCTCAGTGGAAGCTCTCTCTCTTTCTCTCTCTATATATATATCAATAAAACCATCCAAATGGAGTTCTCTCTCCCCTCACTGTTACACCTGGAAGCTCTCTTTTGCCCATTTGAACCACCCAAGATGTATATATGCATATACAACATGCTCTGTTTCTGTTCGGCCACCCCACATTTGCAGATATATATATATATATATATACGTACACACCCGAGTTGCTGGATGCCTGCCCCAAATGAACCCATTTACATTTATATTTACAGATACGTTCAAGCCAATGCCTTGCCCCAAGCCACCAATTTACATTCATATAATATATATATATATATATATCCACGTCTACGCCCTACTCCAAGTAACCCATTTACATTTATATATATATATATGTACATTTACACGTCCAAGCAAATGCTCTGCTCCAAACAACTCATCTACATTTATATATATGTATATATATACACGTTCAAGTCACTGGAAACCATTTACATTCACTTATATATATATAGATATATACATATATTAGCACCCACGCACCTACTATAAAGAAGTGAAGTCCAGCCACTGTTCACATTTGGAAGCCATATATCTATATATCCATACCCACTGGATGCTCCATGTAAACCCATTTAAAATTCTATATTTATATACATATATATATATATATATCTACACACGTCCAAGATAAGCTACTGGATGTCCAAGCAAACTCATATATACTATTAGAGTGCATTTATATGTACATATTCAAGCCCACTTATATAAATACTCAAGCCCACCCACATAAATATTCAAGGCCCATATATATATTTCAAGCCATTCAATATATTAAAAGCCCATTGGAATGACCCTGCGTTGCACCTTATCCTTAGCCACATATTTCTATTATAATCATAATAGAAAATATCTTATATGGTTGGTGATGTTCTAAAATTTAATAGCTCAAGGTATAGGTATAAATAATATACGTGTATATATATATATATATATGAATACTTGTTATGCACCCAGTAAATTATAAATCTTAGTAATTGATTTAATGAACTCTTGAATAAATTATTGTAGCGTGTGTACACTTGATGTAAGTGAAAAGCTACTCAATAATGTGAATGGAAAGAAATTATTTGTATAAATATGACAATAATTTGTGAGATGAAATTTCGTGGATTCTATATATATATATATATGGAAAGGAATGCATGATATGTTCCGTACACGTTCAACATGTGTATGTTATGATACCTTGTAATATTTATCTTTGCGCACCTATTATTTTGCGCGGAAGGAAAGAGTACCCTAGAGCACCTGGTGCGGGACGAGGTGACCATAGCCCGGCAGGTTGGCTCCATATTGAATGTGAGTTTTTATTTTCTTGATGCACTTTGGCATATGTTGTTTGATGGCTTGCAAGCCTACGAAATTTAATTCTGATACTTAATTTCATATGCACATTTGCATAGTAATATATGGTGACGTGATGCATTTAAGTTGAAATTTATAAAATCATAAATTACGAAGCTTGTATAAAACCGTGGAGTTCTTGATTTCTCTTTTTGGTGTCACCATATTCTTGATTCCTGTTCGCTATTCATTGCTTCTCGAACTTGCTGAGCCTTGTGGCTCAGTTGATCTTCCTTGCCATTCTAGGTAAAGGGAAGGCCGTTTTCGGGGGCGAGTCCAGTGGGACTAAGGTCAAGGGATATGGGTGTACGGAGACGCGTCCTAACTTGAAGATCCTATTTAGCATTTTGGTGAGGCTTGATGAAATGATTTTTATTTTGTTAGTTAACATTAGAACCTCTTAATTATTTTGTATGGCCTTCGAGCCCCAAACTTATGAGATATTGGAAGTGTAACTGAACCTTATTTTAGTTTCCGCTGCTAGTAATGAATTGAGTTATTTTATTATAGTTTGTTCTATATTATCTCTGTGATGACCTCCTTTCGAATATCCTATGCTAGCGGGAATATTCGAGAGTGGGCCCTTACAAATCTAGTCCCATTATACAACCCAACAGAATGATCAATATTTCTCAATAACATAACATGAATACTAACTTTCAATTTTAACTCATGATTAAGCACCCCAAAGCATACGATACTATTTAAAAATTCTAGAATATGAAGATCTTCTAATAAATCAATATTGAAATCTAATCTGCGAGCTGCATCAAAACTTAAATATGTCTTTCCCTTAGTTGGATTAAGGGAAACCATATATTCATTTACTGATTCAATAATTTCTAGAGTTAGAGTAAGTATTGCTCTTTCTTGCACATATGAATGGTCATGAACATTATATGAGAAAAAAAAAATATATGTGTTAGCATTAGTGTTATAATGTTAGATTTAGATGGCATCTAATAATTGTAATTATGGGACTAATGATGTAATTATTATAAATATAATAAAATATGTTTTCATATTTTAAGGTCGCATTTTCACTCATACCTCTCCAATCTTTATCTATGAATGAGTCCCTAGATTTTTTGATAAAAGTCTTATTTTTAAGTGTTAAGAATATGTGACAAAGACTTTTGAATTAAGAATCTCTTAAGGGTATTTCTAGTCCTTAAACTTCTCAAAATGGGACTATGATTAGTCAGTTATGAACTAGCACATGGGTTATTACATTTGATTAGTATGAGATATTAATGATAAAAGGTGGTGAGTCGCATGCCATAATACATGAGATGGATATAGTAGACATGTGGGTAGATGTGTTAGATATGAGAGCTGAAGACCGATTCTAGTGATACAAAGGGACTTGATCTTGTAATTATTTAAATATTATTTAAATGACAAGTTTATATTTTTATTTAAATTGTAGTATGATTTAAATTAGAAAAACATATATCCATTAATATAATAAAGAGTGGATACCATTCTTAAGAGTTAAGAATTTGAGTTACGGATAATCCATAATTCGTTATATTATATAAACAAGTTCATGGCCGTAGAGTTTCTAATCTGGATAATAGCAACTCGTAAAGGCCAGCACATCGTCTTCTTCCTTCAGTATGAGATATTGAAAAGATAAGGTTGGTGAGTCTCATGTGATTTTGTATGAGATATAGAAGGAAGATGAGTGTGTGCTCGTTGTAGGAACGAGTTCACTGAACGAGACTGTTAACATTGAATCACATGACACGACCTGGATGTGCAACTAGTCCTTGACCTGAGATGACTTGGATATCATCAATATTATATGGTTATTCTAATCAAGAATAATCATATGTAATTATGTGTCTAATTTAGTGATACATGAGGTATGTGTGCATCAGACATAAAATCTATCACCTCAAAATTTATGAGAATGATATCTTATACGATCCAATAATCACTTGACGATAAATCCTTGGCCGATATAATATGATGATGGAATTTGTTCCATAAGGGTTGTGTCATAATTAGTCAAGATTGATTTTGGATTTGATCATATGAAGAGATTAAGAAATTCGACCTGTTGACCATAATCTCATATCTTGTCAAGATATAAGATGATAAAAGTACCGTATTGCATGGTAACGTAGTAAAATATAAACAATACCCATTTCACAATAAATTGGGTAATCATGACATATTGATAGATGTCACTCATGATTTACGAGAATTAATCGCTGATTATTCTTGTTTCCAATTTATTTATGAACCCAGAAAGTTTCACACAAAAAAAAAAAAAAATCACTTTCAAGGGAAGATGGATAAATTAGTAATCTTATAATTACTAATAATAGTGTATTTATTTATTAGATAAATAAGAATAATTAAATAATTATATTGTGAATATAATTATTTAATTATTAATTGGATTAGGTATTTTGCTAACACATTAGGCTTGACCCAATGACACTATTAGATTGGATTCAAATAAACACTACTAGATTGGACTTAACCCAATTATATTAAATGGAATGGGCTTGGAAGCCCAACCCATTAAAAGAGTAAGGTTAATGGAACTCTATAAATAGAATGAAACTCTATAAATAACTCCATTAACTCTTCATTTTTTTCTTTTGAAACATTTTGAGTGTTGAGAGAGTTTTGAAGAATTATGTGTGAATCCAAAAGATAAGTTAGAAATTTTTGTGAAAAATTTCTTCTACTTATATTTCTTTTGATATTCTCAGAAAGAAGTGATTTTGAGTGGACCGACTCAGCATTCTACACTTGGAGGATTATACGGTGGGAAACCTAACGGTGAAATAAGATTTCATCTAAAAGGTAATTTTTCGTTTATGCCTTTAATTTTTTAAACCATATTTTCTGAGAAACAGGATACTTGCAAACTAAATTTTTATTTTGTTGCGCATATGATAAAATCTATGTAATCCCAACAAGATGTTAGTAGAACATCTACTGAATATGATGCAAGTGATAGATCACATAGTTGAGAAGATCTATGATCTGTCACTGGCTTCAATTGTGTTACTGATCCTTAGACCGGAGACAACACAGTTATCTTGTATGTCAATGTCAAAGATTTCTTGTTGCTAAAAATTATCTGATTACCAGGTGAGAGATGTACTATGTGGTTCATGTGCAGTAGCGTATGAAGGCAGACGATTGCTAATGACATTCATTAGCCTTCGGTATGAGGTGAACATCATATGCAATTAGTGGTAGTTGTGGTTGTATGAATCCCTGACTAGGATACACATGATTGGAAAGATGTTTCTAATATTAAAAAGTGTTATGATGTATCATCTCGATCACACCACACTAGATCTTAGCATAGTCATCGAGTTAATGGGTTTGATCAGTCAATGACTCTTACTTGATCGGGATGTTAATTGATGGAAGGATAATAGTACATAATGATCAGAAACCTAAATAGGTTCTCAAAGAAGTATAACTTCATTACTAGTAGGATCACCCTGATACAATATTAGTTGTTACTCAAGATCTTTCAGGATATATCAGGAAAATGAAGATATCCTCATTGTAAATCAGGTATGTGGGATAGACGTGTGGGATAAACGCTTGAGGGCGTGTGGCAAGGTAGTTATTTTTGAAAATTTTTGAGAAATTTTTCCAAAATTATTTTATAATTTGTTGTGGAAAAAAATTTGAGAAATACCTTGAGGAAATAATTATTGTGCCATTTTGAAGAAAATGAGTTAATGGAAAGAAAAGAAAATAAAAAAATGAGAAAATTATAAAGAAATTAGGAAAATCATAAATATTAATTTCCTTAAATAAATTATTGGTCAGAAAGTGAATTGGTCATAAGTCTTAAGGATTTTGTGTCGTTTGAGGCTAGCACATATTTTGAGGATAAGTCAAATCGTCTTTCAAGGTAAGCAATTTTATCCAAACATTAGCTTATTTTATGCAAGGATTTAGTCTATAAATGTTTTGTGTTATGGTAAGAGCCCGTCCTAGAAAAAAAAAAAAAAACATACACCATATAAGCAGTATATTTTTCAACTTGTTTTTACATGTTGTCATGCCTTAAAGTGAATATGTTATATAGATTGCATTTACACGTCATGATGAAATATGCTTAAGTCCACAATTATACCGTTGATCATGCATCACATATATTTGAGAGTTCAAACAGACATCGCTGTTTTACCACGACTACCCCATACACCTTGACTTAGAAAAGAAGTTGTAAAAATGGAAAGTAGAAATAAAGTGTGGTTAATGGCTCGTAGGCTCAAACGAAAAGAATGAGAACATTTTGTATATTGCATATATGCACGAAATAGTAAGATTTTATTTTCTTACTTAGATGATTCATCATCTAACGTAGATTCTGTCCTTGGAATAATAAAATGTTATAGATGAAAATGTAGTAGAAGCGGGCATGGAAGAAACTTGTAATGGCACTTAGCAAGTGCACGTTGTTTTGTCGATATATTTATGCAATCTAAGTATTTAAATTCTGTTACTTTAAATTATGAACGTTTTAAAAGCTATTGATGTATAACCTGATTTATGGTTAATGTTAAACTTTAGGTTCAATTTCTGCTTCCGCTATTAATAAAATATCTAGCCTAGCATATATGTGTATGATGAATCTCATGCTAAATAGGTAGATCAAAATTTTGGGACTTCTATAATGATTGTATTAACAATACAAAGATTGTTTAAAAAAAAAATAGTTTTAAATTTTTTAAATTATGACATACTTGAAAAAGTGGGGTGTTACATTAAACGTCTCATTTAGTATTAAAATTTCTCCCTTGACTAGGTTAACTTTTAGAGTGAAAAAGTTTATTGGAACAACAAATTATTAAATATATTAAATATATTTTATCAAACCAAAACATCAAATGTAATTATTGTCACTACACTTTATACTATTAATTATTTATATTGTAACTTGACATATTTAAAAAAAATTGAAGAACTTTGAAAGATTTTATTTCAATTTATGATGCATCATATATTGTAAAGAAAGTTTAATATGTTTCATTTAGTATTGGAACGATAAATTATTAAATATATTTTATCAAATTAAAGCATCAAGTATAATTATTGCTACTATACTTTATAATATTAATTATTTATATTGAAACTTGATATATTTTTAAAATAATTATAAAATCTTAAAAAATTTTGTTCCAAGTTATGATGCATCATATATTGTGAAGAAACTATATATTATATTAAATGTTTTATTTAGTATTAAAATAACAAATCATTAAATATATTAAATATTAAATATATTTTATTAAATCAAAGCATCAAGTATAATATTGTCATCACCTTTCCTTTAACGTAAGTTTTAAAAGAAAAATAATTCACTCTTAATGATTACTTGACAAAATATTTTAAAAATTATTTTATTTTAATATATTAATAAGATTAATAAGATAAGATAAGATATATATTTAAATATATGTGACTTGAACCTTCCACCTTCTCTATAATTGTTTATTATATATATATATATATATATGTAACTTGCACCTTCGACCTTCTCTATAATTTTTCTATAATTATTTATTATATATATATGTGTAACTTTGACCTTCAACCTTCTCTATAATTGTTTATTATATATATATATTCTCTAAATTATTTATTATAAGGGTATATATGTAACTCGATGACGCACATGCCTTCCACCTTATATTAATTGCCTATTATACGTATATGGCAAATTCTATTCTTAGCCACTTTTTTGTTCTTCGTAATCATTAAAAATTTATTTATATTTTTTTATTTTTTGTAACCAAATTAATAATTTTTTATAGTCAATATTTTTCAAAAATACCATTTTCCACACAGTCGTAACCATTCACACACATTCTTCTCTATAATATATCTTCGAACCTTAACAATTTCGATCCACAAATACAAACTTCACGAGACAAGTTTACAAAATCAAAAACACATATATATATATATTTTATTCACCCACTTTCTCTCTCATCAATAGCCATACGTAGCTGCCCAAACACAAAATAAATTCACAATGGACGAACACAAAAAAAATGGATAAAAATAAATAATCAGACACTATACACACACACACATATATATATAGGAAGTAAGCAACGGCCATGGAGGGGCCATGGTCGCTGAGCTTCACGAATCACGCCCCCCCCAAACCCTGGGGTTTTGGGGGGGGGCGTGTGAAGCTCGGCGACCATGGTTGCCTCTATGGCCGTTGCTTCCTTCCTGTATATATATATGTATGTGTGCGTATATATACATATATTTATGTTTGTGTATGCAGTGCATATGTGACTGTTAATGTATATATGTATATATATATGTGTGCGTGTGTGTGTGTGTTTGTTTGTGTATGCATGTGTGTTGTTCTACTATTATATTTTTATCTATTTTTTCATTTTCGACTGCATCGGATCTAGTATTTTTTGTTGTATTGTCTTCGTTATGAATATGTGGGTGACGAGCAATTGATTGAGGAAGAAAGTGGGTGTGAGGGTAAAAATGAGTTTTTAAAAGAGGGTATTTTAGGTATATTAAAATATGACTGAGAAGAGTAAAAACGTGGCTGCGAATAAAATTTTTCTACGTATATATATGTAACTTGCCCTGCACATGTCTTTCGCCATAATCATTTAAGTAATGCTATTCATCTCCGCATATGTCTTTCGCCATAATCATTTGAGTAATGTTATTCATCTCCGCATATGTCTTTCGCCATAATCATTTGAGTAATGTTATTCATCTCCATTGGAGATGAACAGCAGTAACATGGAAAGTGAATTGTCTGCATAGTTGGCAGACACTTCATTTTCTCTCTCTCCCTCCCTCTTCCACTATCTCCTCCACTCTCTCTTTCTCTCTCCCTCCAGTTGCCCGAACTTACCCCCTTCTTTCTCTCCTCCCACAGCCACCCAAGCTAACCCCCCATCTCTCTCTCTCTCTCTCTCTTCCACTATTTCTTTAAGATATGCAGTGTGCATGGCCATTGATTTCCTCCGAATTAGATTCCGGTTTATGGATTATTTAGCCTAGCCCCTACAATTTAAATTCGTAAGACTTTGAATTTTACTCCAAAATTGATTTAGAAAAAAATAACACCTTATGAGGTGATCTTCACCAAAGATCTTTAAAAACTAACTTATCCCACAAATTTAGTCTAAAAAATTCATGAATACCGTAATTTGATCTAGGGGAGCAGATTAACATGAAACAAATTGGGAAGATTTGGGATTATTGAATTTCCTTACACGGAGATGGGGGCTTTAACTGTAGTTAAGATGAAGAAATACCCATATCAACACACTATAAATACAAGATGAAACCTCCAAAGAAAGAAAGAAACATAAAGATCACCCATTGCAAATACCCACATCAACTCACTGCCAATACAAGATTTGTCCATGGCTATGTGGTTTCTGTGGCCAGTGGTGGGGGCAATGGCTGTGCGAGTACCGGAGGAAGGGACGATAGCGATGCGAGCCCGGGGAGGGGGCGACTACGGGCGGTGCTCATGGTATTGGAGGGGAGACTGCGGGCGACGATGATGGCGCCATCCTTGGGCGACAGCGGTGCGAGCAACGGTGGCGGGGGTGACGGCGACAATGGTGGCGCGATCTTTGCTCACTGCTTCTCTGGTCCTTTTGCTTTTTGATTCTATCTTTTTATTTTTTTTTATTTTGAGGTATTTGAGTTTCATATGACTAATTTTCAAGAATTAATGATCTTTTTCCTTAATGCACCCTCTAAGTAAATTTGGATGCAAATACAATCTATACACACTCAAAACTAACTCTCAATATGTTCACACTCCTTTAGTATCAACTATTTTAGTCTTTTCACACTGTCTCCCCAGTAGTACTCAACATTTTCAGGATGCCAATGAGATTCGAACTCCTAACTCTCACGTTAACTTTCTCCTATTTTGCCGTTGCACTATGCTCATGGAGACTTCAATCCCATCCTTTTCGTGTGATGCAAAGTTGCCAACAAAAGCTTAAAGATTATTTTTGATTTTTTGTAATTTTTTAATAAATTTTTTTTCATGACACATCACATCAATCAACAAATCACACAATCAATTAAATTAATCAAAAGCTATGAGTTTGTACTCCCATCTATATTTAATTCATGTTAAATAATGTTAGAAATATACTTAACCACTAGTCCAAGCCAATTACCATTCTTACTTGTTTTTCCTTTATAATTTGAGAATTTTTAAAAAAAAATATATTTTTCACAAAAATCCTTCACTTATCTTTAATATTAACAACTGTCTTTCAAAAATTTCATTATTTTACACTTATTTTTACAGCTCGAATCTAATTTAATTCATAATTTATATTAATAAGTTTAAATTTTAATTCGTTTTGAAATACTGAATTTAAAAAAAATAAAAAAATATAGGCATACTAATTAGAAATCTTAAAAAAAATTAAAATAAATTTCTAAGTTACTAAAACTTAATATAAAAATATAAAAATCATCCATCTCCACCAAAATAAATGTTAGTGTTGTGTGTCTTAATACTAGATTTTGGTGACATTTACCGTGCTTGTTTTAATGTATTAATTGTATTTTTGTATAAATCTATAAAAGACAATATTTTTTTTATTCACATTTTCTCCAATAATTTATATGAATGAATTCCTAGATCTTCTGTGTGAGAATCTTATTTTCAAGGTATTAAGATTGTGTGATAAAATTGTTTGGTAACAAAACTTCTTAAACTATTCCTAGTCCTTAGATTCTTTGGATGAAGACTCCGATTAATCGAGTATGGACTAGTACAAGGGTTACTATCTTGTTCAGTATCAGGATATTGATGGAAGGATGATCTGTCACACGCCATATAACATGAGATGTCGTTAGTAGACCTGTGGGTGGTCGTTGGGAATGATCATCCGAATGCGACGTTAATGATTGACCATATGGTCTGGTGGATAATAGTCGTATTATCAGGTTGTGATGGTGTGTTGATCCTTAGACTTGAACTGCCACGGTTGTTTTGTATATTAGTGTGTGAGATTTGCTAATAAGCCAAACCATTCAATTAGAAGGTAAGAACTTTTATCAATGTGATTTCGTATTACTTGTATATGGAGACAAGCGTTGGGAATAAGATTAGTCACCCTCGTCGGTATTTAATGGGGGTGAACGTCCTATGTGATCTACTATTAATGTGACAAGACAATCCATAGTCAGAACAGATTGAAAGTCAGGAAATGTGTTTCTTGAGGTGTCATGTAGTCACATTAATGAGGTCTGACATATAGTTTGTAAGTTTGTTACTCCATGATTTTTTCTCAATCGAGATGTTAAGTGATGGAAATATTATATCATACACTAATCGTTAACTATAATATGTTCACTTAAAGTGAGACTTCACTGTCTCATATACTGTCTTGAACAGCTGCTAGACGTTATTTAGAAATTCTTGGAACGTTGTCGAGATTTGAAGAAGTTTTGGTGATGAGTCAAGGGGTTGACTGATATTGAAAAGGGTTTCGGTATTATCTAATTGCTAGTGGGTAGTGAACCTAGAAAGTCACACACCATATTGTATTGCATTTGATATCAATATCGTGTGCCCAATATATCTCTAGAAATTGTTGGTCAAAAGTTGATCATTGACCCCTCCATTACATAGTGCATAATGTGAAATTAATTATTGATTACATAGTAAGTAAGATGCAGTATTGCAAATAGTGTATATTATATAGTGTATAGTGAAATCAATTATTGATTGCACGGTGGGGGTGGCGAATTTGAGAAGGCAATTGATTTTGGGAGAAGAAGAAAATAGGAGGGGGGAACTCTCTTCCTCTTTCCCTGACATGCTGCTTTTTTTTCTTTTTCTTCTTCATTTGAAAAATTATAAAAATTATATATGTAATTGTTAAACGTATAATTTTGAGAAGCGGGCACCGGTGATACTCAGATTTTCTGTGTCTACCACGAGAAGAGGTGATCAAAATAGTACCTTACTGCATACTAGGTGTGGACAGACTAAAACTATCACAATGTGAGGTAGACACGGTCTCAGTATATAAATAGTTTATATACCCTAACCTTATATCGGACAACATGTATGCATTTATTTATATATTAAATTGTTGAATATGCGTGTTGCTTAGATACCCAAGTTATATATAACGTGTATATTATACTCTACTACGTGTATTTGATATATGGTAAAAATTTTATTTTTACCTACACCATTATACTAGTGATTTTCTTCAATAAAAGAGCATGTCTTAAATAAGAACTTAGTTTGTGCAATGGGTTTGACATGCTTGATACACTTGATATCATCAAAATAAAATCAATACATCTTCTAGTGTGTCATGTTATTTTGCTGTTGATGATGAAATATTTTTTTTTAATATTTAAAAATAAATTAAATTTTATCTTTAGAAATAAAAAATATTCTATTTAATCAATAGCAAAGGATATATATGTGCTTTCAATGTTTACAAAATCTTCTATTTCTATGTTTTTAAACTCAATAAAATATGTGAATGTATTATATCAAATTTACTTTCAAAAATCATACACATACTCTTAAGAGATCAAGGAAAATTGTTGACTTCTTTGTGTTGTTTTATAATGTCAACTATCTTAAGTTGAACGTACTTCAAATAGTTGAAAAAAATTGTCAACCGGATGTATGAAACTGTCAACCGTTTCCTTCACAGTCATTCTATAATGACTAGTTTTTGTAAGTTCTAATGGCATTTATAAACGATTAGTTTTATTCAAAGTATTGAAAAAGCCTATAAAAACAACCCATGGATGCTCTAGAGAAGACTAATGAATTGAAATGAAGTGTGAAGAGGTTACTATTGTATTGATTCTTCTTATTAGTGCTTAAGTTTTCATTTTTCTCTCAAAAGGCTGATAAATATCATTTGTATTACCTTATTCTTAGTCTTTACTTGAATATTTAAAAGTATTATAACTTAGAGTGTCAACACTCAGATCTTTTGGTTTGTATTCTTTGTTGTAATCCCTACCTTGTGTGCTAAAGAGCCTATTTGATATAAGTAGGAGATTGTAATTTCTAGTAATTTATGTTAGATGACCTATTTGGTAAAGTAGAAAAACTTAGAAGATTTGAAAATCCTTAATAGAGAGCTAAGGTAATGGAGTGAGTAGGCTAAGTTTGAGCCGAATCACTATTAATCTCTTGTGTCTCTAACATATTTCGTTATTTCTCTTGCTTGTGTTTCATCGCTTTCATATTTATCTTTAAAGACCTTCATAGGATTTTTTGAAAGATCATAAATATCCAATTTACCCCCCTACTCTTTGGTGTGTAGGGCCATATTTGTGCAAACCCAACACATCATATAAAACTATGCATAATATTTACAAAACATGGCATGGTATGTCACAAAAATAATGAAGTTTACAAAACCTATACTTCAAGAGCCTCATTTCTCTTCAAACCACATGTATTTACCCTTGATGTTCGAATATTTTAGTAAATGAGCCCTAAAAATAAAATATTTATATAAAAATATATGCATGAAAGAAAATGTAAGTTTTTATTACAATGTCACTTATGATAATGTTAGCATCCTTTCAAAAGCTTTCTCAATTGGTACTTTAAGCGCCTCTTAAAAAGTCCTTAACCATGTCACCTTGGGCCTAAACAGCGTTGAGTAAAATAGTATAGCCATATATGATTATAAATGTAAATAAAAAGCTATATAGAGTATATTTTCAAAAATAATTTCTCAAATAACACAAAAAAATCACAAAATAAGAGTTTGTATGTGAGAAAACTCACCTTGGAGTCTCTTAGGTGAATACTTGTTCTTCTTAACTTTGTCGACCTTTCGTTGTTGACCTTGTGAAAGCTTATTCTTTCTCTCTCTCTCTCTCTCTCTCTCTCTATCTCTTTCACAAAATAAGGTTGCAAATTTCTTCAAAAGTTTCCTGTCCAATTTGATGAAAGCCTTTAATCTCACATCATTTATTAGTATGTTCCATTTCTCCTTTTTGGATAAGGTTTCAAATTTCTTCACAAATTTTCTGTCCAATTTGATGAAAACCTTTAATCTCACATCATTTAAAATAGAAGTTAAAATGATTTTTGAGAGGTGATTTCAAGTAACATTTCTTGTATAATATATATATATATATATATATATATATATTGGTGAGCATGTCGTCCATTTATTACTAGAATTGAATGAACTACAAAAATTAAACCAAATCGATTGAATTTCCTATTAATTGAAGAAAACACCAGTTCGATCGGTTAATCGAACATACTAAACTTTTAAAATATACATATTTTTTTGTTTTAATTAACTTAATCAAGCTAAATAAAAACTTGTTTAGCAATAATAATTCAAAATATCAATAATTCTAAGCAAAAAAAAAGTGTCAAACAAAATATATTACAACATTATTTTTGGTTAAAACAACGTTTTAACAATTTCGATTAGTTTGATTTTTTTGTCAAACTAATTGAATCAAACTAATTAAAAAATATAACCAAATTGGTTTTTCTATAAAATTAATCAAACTGAATTGATAATTTCCATTGATTTTTATTCAAAATTTTGGGCATATATATATATATATATATAAGAAGAGAAGAAAATAAATAAAAATAAGAGAAAAGTGGTGGGGGCTTTGCTGCTCACACAGGCGGTCATTCCTGCCTGGTAAGGTCCCTTTCGGTAATGGATCTTATGTCCTACCTGTTAATTTTATTTTTTTTTATATATTATACATTTAATTACTATATTATTGCCCCACGGGCTTTAGGGATGGGTGTGTGGGTCCCACCCCATGGGGCCCACGTCTCCCTCCCCACGTTGGGCAAATTTTTTGTTACCCTTTATATATATTTTTGTATATTTACTTACCCTTTTTAACTTATTTTTTAATCAATTAGATTACTTCTTAATTTTAATATATATTTACATATTTTAGTATTTAATTTTAATTTTGCACGTAAAATTTCAATTTTCTCTAAATTAAATTTAAATTTATTTTCCTTAACCTTCAAATATTTTAAAAATACTAATATTCATTATTTATCATCTTAAGCATCATCAATTATTATTAAGTGACATAATGCACCAAAAAACATATGGCAAGTGAAATACAAATGTTTGATAATTAGAAGTTAAGTGATAGTTTTAAATTCATGCTATTTAAAAATAGTGTCAGAATAATATATTATTAATATCATATTTTAAAATTATAAAGTTATTTTTATAAAAATCTTATTTATGAAAAAGGTCTTTTTCAAGTGGTAATAATATTATTTAGGAGGATTGATACGTTCCAGCAAGCTATCAGGGAGGTGGTGGTGTGTGGGCCCCACTACTCCATAGGATTCACGTGTTTTCCCTCAAATTATCTATCAAGTAATTATTATGTTATTGGATGTAGATAATATAATAATTTTAATTTGATATTATTTTGTTGGACAAATAACAGTTTACAGTTTACAAGTCATCGTGAATTACATCAACTCTTATATATTTAAATTAAAAAAATGTTATTTGTACAGAAGTTTGGTTACATAATATGTACAGGAATGATATATCGTGAAATATCACGATATTTTGAATTCATCCCCTTCTCCCTCTCTCTCCCTCTTTTCCTCGCCGTTGCAACCTCACCTGCGGCCGTTCTTCGCCTCCACCTGGTCTCACCGCCGCCTCGTCTCGCCAACGCCTTACCTCGCCTCGTCTTGCCGCTGCGACCTCTGCCGCCTCGCCGCTACAACCTTGGTTGCCTCGCCCCGTTGCCTCAGCCGTCTCGCCCCATCGCCTCTGTCGCCTCATCGCGTTGCCTCTGCCACTTTGTCGCCTCGCCTCTGCTGCTTTGTCGCCTCACCTCGCCTTGAGGTCGACAGTGTGAGAGGGAGAGCGAGAGAGAGAGAGGGGGAGAGAGATGATATTGGGCATTTGAGTCATTTACTGCAAGGGTAAAATATGTATTTTATTGCTTTTGTAAGTATTTATGTACAAAATTTTCTGCACAAATAGCATGTCCCTTTAAATTAATTGATGATGGAGAAAATGGAGAAAACACGACAATAATAATATAATATTGTCCTATATATATATATATATATACATCCAACTTCGAAAATCGAAACACAATCACAGAGCAAGAAAGAAAGAAAATGGAGGCAACTCTCGGGGACGTTACGTTTCTTATTACTGTCTTTCTATTATCAGCCACTCTCCTCCTTCTGATCAGCCGGAAAAAGACCAGAACAGGCCGGCGGCCGCCCGGACCACCGGCGTGGCCGGTCTTCGGAAACATGTTCGACCTCGGCTCGATGCCACACCAGACCTTACACAGCCTCCGGACCAAGTACGGCCCTCTTATCTGGCTGCGGCTCGGCTCAATGAACACGCTCGTGGTCCAGTCGGCCATGGCGGCCGCCGAGTTGTTCAAGTACCACGACCTCGATTTCCCCGACCGCAAGGTTCCCGACGCCTTCACCGCCTGGAACTTCTACGAAGGCGGGTTGGGTCTCAACAGTTACAGCCCGTACTGGCGGCTGCTCCGCCGCCTTTACTCGGCGAAGTTTCTGAGTGCCAAACGGATAAATGACACCGCCGACATGAGAAGGAAGTGTGTCGATAACTTGGTGAAGTGGATTGAGGCGGCAAACGGAGGCGAGGTAAACTCAAGTCAAGTGTATCTAAGAGATAACTAAAACCATAGTCTATAGCTAGACAATATATATATTATAATAACTTGAATTGATAAATTCTAATTATAGTTTGGATCATCGTCAACAAGTAGGTGGACATCGGGCATTTGTTCTTTGTCACGTCGTTCAACCTGGTCGGCAACCTGGTGCTGTCCAGAGATGTATTGGGCTCGGAATCTGAAGAGGGGTTCGAGTTCTTCGACGCCATGAACAAGGTGATGGAGCTGGGACGGAAAGCGAATTTAGCTGATTTTTTTCCCTTGCTCCGGCGGCTGGATCCTACTGGAGTGAAGAGAGAGATGGTGAGAGAGATGGGGCGAGCCAGGAGGATCGTGGAGAAATTCGTGAAGGATAGGATTGAAGAGAGAAAATCCGGCGGAGAGATGAATGATGAGCACGACTTGCTGGACGTGCTCTTGAATCAGAAAGGGAACGCCAAAGATCCGCCGGTCCCGGAGTCAAAAGCGATCAATGCCATACTGGTAAGTGCTAATAAAAAACGAAAAAGAAAATAAGACATCAATTTAACACATTTGTTCACCACCTCACAATAACAAATCAAAATTCACTCCATTTTTGATAGTTTTCCTCTGAGAAATTACTTATGTAAACCTATATAACCTTCAAATATTATTTTGTCAAAAAAAAATAATACCCAGGATGTCTTTGCAAATTTATCTTATTATTAACACATAACAGCACATTTTTAATTTGAAACCCCAAAATTTACTATGGTGTTTCAAAAACACAAAATAATTTTTCTTTATTTATGAAAAGTTCTAATTTGATTAGATGTGTATTATACATATTTCTATCCTCTATTTATACGTTTTTTTTTTTTTTTTGTAGATGATTAAATTCCCTACACAAAAATTAAAAGAATTTACACGGAACAAGATGGGGCATACCTCCGAGCGAATACATAAAACAGAGCAACACAAAACTAACACAATGAAAAGGAGCAACAAAACACATGTTGGGAGCTAACAACAAGATCTTAGGGTTTACAATATTTCAATCACAGATGTTTGATGAGCAAAACTGGAAGCAAAAATAAACATACACAAAACAGAAACGAAACCAAAAATGAGACACGAGAGTTTTACCGTGGTTCACCTCAAAACGAGGTTACGTCCACGTTGAGCTCGAGAGAGACGAGTTTACTGCACTATATGATGAATCCAAGATTACACCCACAAAAAGCCTTCACAAAACTCTCGATACAAACAATGGTTCGAGAAAACAAAAAATGCCAAATAATCACTTAATACAGATTAGAGGCGACCCTATCGAACCATATAAAAAACAAGCAAAGCTATACAACATTTACAGAGAATGAAAAACAGAGAAAACAAACCAGAACCCTAATCCCGAAGATGAAGGCTTTCGTCTCTTCTCAATCTTTCTCTTTCTTTGCTTTTTCGTCTCTTTTGTCTCAAAATCACTGTATGTCTCAAATCCCAAAGGGTGGGATTAAAAGCGATGATGAATGACTCGGATGAATGCTCATAAAGTATGGATGAAAGGCTGGGATTCAATCGTGCAAGTACGATTAATTATTCTAACAAGAATGGCAAACAAGTAGAGGAGTGATCGGGCAAAGAAAAGCGAGATCTGATGCCAACTAGGGCAACCGATGGTTGCCACGTGTAGCCATCCAGCAGCTGCCAAATGGCAGTATGCGATTACTACACATGGCCATCTAACCAGTTTAAAGGCAACGACGTCGTTTGGAGCTTCAAAGCCAACAACACACAAAAACATGACGTAGACAAGCTAACTATCCTATTCCTTCTTTGGATTATCTCGTTTGCTTTGGGACTTGGATTTTGGGGGGCATCCATAAAATACAAGCTGAATATTTAATCAAAATCAAACATAGCATCTATCGAATCATCTACGTCAGGATTCCCGAAAGCTGGATATTTCTCAAATTGAGTTTTATATAAAAGAGTAGATGAATTTGAGAGCTTAATTATCTAACCATATACTAAATATACTATATATATATATATTTTGACAATGGTAAATGATGCAGGAAATGTTCTTCGCCGGATCAGAAACAACAAGCAGTATCATGGAATGGACAATGACGGAGCTACTGCAAAACCCTAGTTCAATGAGAAAGGTGAAAGAAGAGCTGGACCGAGTCATCGGAAGAAGCAGCAGCAGCAAGGTAGAAGAAGGGCACCTGGAGGAGCTGCAGTATTTGCAGGCGGTGGTTAAGGAAACGCTGCGATTGCACCCCTCAATTCCTCTGTTGCTTCCGAGGAACGCCGCAAAAGACACAGATTTCATGGGCTACTCCATTCCCAAGGACACGCAGGTGCTCGTCAACGTGTGGGGCATCGGAAGGGACGGGGATTCCTGGGCCGAGCCCTCGGCGTTCCAGCCGGAGAGATTCATCGGCTCGAGCGTCGAGTACAAGGGGCAGAACTTCGAGCTTCTTCCGTTCGGGGCAGGGAGAAGGATCTGCGTCGGGTACTCGTTGGCTCATCGGACGATTCTCCTCGTGGTGGCCACTTTGCTGCACCTTTTCGACTGGGAGCCCGCCGGCGGCGTAGAGAGTGTGGACATGAGGGAGAGGGAGGGGTTAACACTGCGGAAGCTGCTGCCGCTGAAAACAATTACCCGGCGTCGAGCAGAATTATTGACCGAAGACGAAGGCAAAATCTGACGTCCGATTTGAATTCAAATAAAGATCTTGGAAATTGGAGACTACCAGGAACGTGTGTGTGTGTGTGTTTTAGTGCAGAGTCTCCTGCTAGGCTGAAATGAGAATCGTTTTCATTATGGAATGAAAATAAAAATTGATATTTTAAAAAAAAGAAATACAAATACATAAATATAATTTTTAATATAAAAATTATAAAAAAATAATTATTAAACATAAATATATGAACAAGAATCATACAATTAAATTCACAATAAACATTCCAGTCATTCAATCCATGATAGAGCACTCGAGCATAGAAATGAAGGATCGAGCATCAAGTAATAATCAACGACAAGAGAGAACAATAAAGCACTGAGTAATCAAATCAATAACAATACTAGCACCGAGCTTCGAGGAATCAATGGCGAGTGGAAACAACGACAAAAGATGTGAGAACAGAATCGATGGCAGCACGAATATTGAGCAATCAATGATGAGAAGAAACGATGACAAAGGACTTGAGAACAACGAGAGGATTGAGTAACTGAATTGATGATGGCATGAGCACTAAGCAATTGACGGTAAGAGAGAACGATGTCAATCGACATAGGGTTGAAAAATGATGACGAGAGGATTGTGTTGAATTTTGGATGTCAAATAAGAAATTAAGGATAGGGGCGTGGGTAAGAAGAAAGAGAACTCGAGAATAAATTAAGTATATATTTGCTAATGTGTTTGTGATAGTTTAGGTTAATTGTAAAATACCTCTCAAAACGTTTATGAAATTATAAAAATGACCAGAAAAACGTTTTTGACTGTTTTCACATTTTTGAAATAGAAAACACCTTGGAAATGCTGAAATTATTTATTGTTTATGACCTTTTTATTTCACAAATAAATATATAAGTAGATTTTTTTCATAAATAAGCTTATTAACAAATTGAGTTTGTTTAAATTAAATAAACAAAAGGTAAACATCTTAAGGTGTTAATATAATAAACAAAATTTGAATAACCTTTATTATCTCTAAGACTCACTGAATTGAGTCACCGAGTGAGTAAAACGCATACACAAACGCAGGCACGTGAGATACATGAATCAACCAGACTAGGACATTATTTAACACTAAGGGCCTGTTTGATTGCATTTTTTTTTCATGGAAAATGAATATTTTCCACCTAAATTCCATATTTTGTAGTGTTTGATTGTATTTTTTTTCCAGAGAACTTAAGTTCTCATTTTCGATCACGTGACCCTATTTTCTAGCTTTTGATGGAAATAGTTTTCCGGGGGGGTTGTTTTACATTTCCAGGGAATTCCTTATCGCGCACAAAGCCGACTCCTCGATTTCTCTAGGGTTTCCTATCCCATTCGAGCCTTTGAGCCGGCTTCGTTCCCTTCCTCTTTGTCGCCATCCACCGCCGAAGTCGAGCCCTTACTTGGGCTTCGTCGCCATCTTCGACTTCCTGTGAGTCGCCATCCACCGCCGAAGAAGACCATCTCCGACTTCCTGTGACTCGCCATCCATCTTCGACTTGGGCTTCGTCGCCATCTCCGACTTCGTTTTTGTCACCATCTCCGCAGAAGACCATCTTCGATTTCGAGTTTCACACCACCAGCGCATCTTCATCTTCTTCCACGGTAAGGTTTCCGTTCTCATTCTGTTCTTATTTCTGTAGTTTCGGCGAGCGATCTTGGTATTTGTCCATCGATATTGGTTTTTCTCTCTGTTTCAGTGAACGATCTTGGTCTTCGACCATCGATCTAGAGTCTTCGTCCACCGGAAGAGATCTTGTTCTCTGTTTGAGCGAGTGATCTTGGCCTCTGTTTCAGCGAGCGATTTTCGTGTTCGCCATCTCCGCCGAAGTCTACCTCAGATTTCGACTTGCAGACCGCCATTCATCCTTGTCGCCATCTTCGTCCATGGTTAGCTTTCGTGTTCGCCATCTTCCCCATCTTGGGCATTTTTTGTTCTAAAAATTTATAATACAACAAACTTCTCAACATTATAAATTTAATATTCTGATATATGTCCATATTTGTGTGGAATAAAGGAAAAAATAAACCAAAGTAGCTTTGGTTTTTGTCATTTCTGCATATTGTGATATATACTTCTGGGTTCACTCGTGTAGAATCCAATGAAAATATTGTTAAATGAGGCATATGCCATTGTAGGTTGAGAAACTGTGCTTCAGATACACCGAGTTTCTGAAAAAATGGACAAGTCACTGACTGCATAAACGAATAGTGCTCTTCTCTATCTTTTTATTTGCATCACCATTTCGTCCAAATCCAATGCCAAAAATCCGAGTTTGAGATTTTCAAAGTAATAAAATCACAATTTGAGAGGAATTTCAATTTTTTTTTTCAGATTAGGAAAATTAAGATTTTGTAATGAAGCACCGCGTTAATTAGGCATATGCCATGGTTTGTTTGAATGAGACCAGTGGGTATGTATGGTCTTGCTGGAATTGTTGTTTGCGTAAGATTGCTATATAAATTATTATGAAATATTAAACTTTTGATCTTGCTCTATGTTTTCATTGCCCCTTTGGTTCACTGCGTATTCTTTATTTTTCTGTGGCCACTGTGAAGTGGTAGGGAAGTTCTGAATGTTCCGTGGATTTGGAGTTCCTATTATTTTGCTATGGGTACCTAGCTTGTTTTGTGTAAGTTCCAAGATAGCTGCAAACCTAGTCGGCTCTTGAGGAAAATAAATCGTTTGTGAGTTAGTTAAAAAGATTTTGGTGACATGATCTCCGAGTTCCTTCATGGATGGCATGCTGCTTGAGTAGTTATCTTTCCTGAGGTGACTAAATCATTGGATAATGCTTGAACACAAACTCATCGGAGATAGGCCCCTGTGCTTGCTGTAAGTAGATGTCAAAAAGTCTGCAGCGACTGTGTGGTATGGTACTCTATAACATGAATGAGGTGCGAATTGTTTTCCCCTTAATTCTTCTGTGATCACGGAGTTAATTCTCCCATTGTTCATTGAAGCGTTTGCTTCTTATTGATTATGGCTATTTGCAATCTGACCTTCTCCTTTATTTGTTTGAGATAGGTGCACTTGATATATGTCTGAAACATATTTACTTTTAATTATGCAATTGATATACTTTTGCATTTTG
Source organism: Diospyros kaki (assembly GCA_036245055.1). Lineage (NCBI taxonomy): Eukaryota > Viridiplantae > Streptophyta > Magnoliopsida > Ericales > Ebenaceae > Diospyros > Diospyros kaki. Next base: position 41,695,940 of record BSEG01000009.1, read on the forward strand.
TTGCAAGAAACATCCATCAAGCAGAAGAAAATGACACATGTCAAACATTAGCTCCTTTTGTTATGCACGTCCAAAACTTTATTCACATGATATGTGGCCTTTTGATTATGGCATTGTTGAATTAATTTGATCAAGATGGTGCAGTGACAGCCGATTGGATTGGATTGGATTACTGATGACGCTTACCTACTACTCTCCTTGGCATGAAATTGGATCAAGAATTGTACTCTATTTATGCTTTTTGCTCAAGTCTTTCTCTGGTCATGATGAAGGAGTGTTGAAATTCTGATCTTGTGTACTACATATATTAGGCTTTGTAATTTTATTACCAGCTTTGAAGCTGAGGAATTGTTTTGGTGATGTGGTCATCTTACTTTTTGCTAGTGCTCCCAATTGTTGTATGGTCATCTAATTTTATTATGTATGGTTTTGTTAGAATTACAGGTGTATTATGTTTATGGCTTTATGTTGTTGGCAATGTTGCTATTTGAGTTACAATTGTGGAGGCATATTTTTTGTTGTTGTTTGCGTTATAGGTGTATTATTGTTGTTATTTACATTACAGGTGTATTATGTTGGTTTTTATTAATTTTTTGTTAAATGTCGAGAATTACAGTAATGATGGTCTTCTATCCATGTTTAATTGAGTAGCTTTCACATTCGTTGCCTTCTTTTTAGGAAAAGAAATTTGTAAAATTGGTTGGTTCATTTTAATAGGAATTGCAAAATTGAATTTTGACTTTCATATTCATAATGGTGATTTTGAATTTGTTTTGAATTTCTAGGCAAAAAAAGTATTTTTTCTATGGAAAATGTTCATTTTCTAGGGAAAATAATGGCAATCAAACACCATAAGTTAGAAAAAATGATTATTTTCATGGAAAATAATAGCAATCAAACACCAAAAGTTAGAAAAATAAAATAATTTCTAGGTAGAAAATTAAGTCAATCAAACGCTATAAATTGATATTTTTCATAGAATTTAGGGTGTGTTTGATTGCATTACCTAGAATTTAATTCTAGGTAATATTGGCTAGAAAACAAAATCCATCCCACCATCTTGAAAAATGAATTCTATGGAAAAAAAGCTTTAAATGTTTGTACCTTACACATTTTTTCATAGAAAAGTTAAGAGTATTTGATTGCTTTCCATAGAAAATGTGTAATGATTACATATTTTCTATGGAAAATGTGTGCAATCAAACACACTCTTAATTCTAGGTAATTTAATTTCCTAGAATTTATTTTCTTTCTATCTAAATTCTATCCTTGCAATCAAACACACCCTAACAGTCAAACTGTAGAAAAGTCCAAATTCACTATCCTATGCTCTATCCAAAACAATAGTTGCTTCATACCTTGATATGGTATTTCAATTATACGGTTAATGGTTACAGTTTAATCATTATTTTCTTCAGAATAATAGTTAGCATGGTTCTTTATAAATACACCTATTAATATGGGATAATACATACATGTTTTGCCTTTGATTTTGTATGTTTCTTAAAGCTCAACAAAAAGATATAAAAATCTGACTCGTTTTTTTGGGATTAGTGTCTTTGCATGATCCCCTGTTATTCGTACTCTCAATTTTGACAAATGAGATAAATTGCAGGTGGAGACTTTGTCTCATTATGCAGAACAAGTGATGATGTAGAGCTGATCACCCTCTTCTGTCTTGAACCAAGTATCTGCAAAACGGAGTCGGGGACTCGTTCTCTCGTGATCACTCCGACAATCAATTCAGTTCATCGAGTTTTGTTCTAACTAACTGAAGAAAACTATCTCAATATTTTGCTCTGGATTCATTAAGGTTTCACAGTTATTTCGAGTTTAATTGTGTGCACTATTAGCATCTCCAACATAAACTTAAAATCTATCTTCTTTTTTTTTTTTAAATTACTGAACCATTCTTTTATGGAAGAATCACTATCTCTTTATTTCTTATTATTTGTTTTAAAAAAATAACAATATAAGTAAAATGTGATATCTTTGCTTATACTATATTTTAACCAATCATCAAATTCATTGAACTAAGCTAGAATGAATTGTCTTGATTCGAAACTGACATAGACCTATTTACAAGTAAATTCTTCTAATTTGATTTTGAAAATTAATATTGTAGTCAATTATTGTAATTCTTAGCCTGAGACTTATAGGAAGTTGTGCAACATCAATTTGCTCAATACTTATTTTGTTAATTTGTTCATTTTCTTCAATATAAATTTTTTCTATACTTGCTTTCTTTGCTTCACAATTTTCTTCAATACTTTGTTTTATTTGCACCATTATTGTAAAAAATTAAAATTATGAGCAAAAAATGTTGTGATGGTTCTAGTGGGCCATTATATATTTGATTTCTTCAATACTTATATTTTTTTATTTCTAGTAGTAAAATATAATATAATTTTTTTATTTTTAATTGTAAATCATTGTAAAAAATAATTTTTTTTTAAAAAAAATCTGGCCTCAGGTGGCTCCGCCCTGGCTGGGAGTAGATAAAAAGGTTAATAACATTTTTATTGTTTTAAAGACTTTACTCTAAATAATTAAACAAAAAATTATAAATTTGTTACTTACTTGACAATCGATTAAGTGTCCATTTATTTAGGAGAAAGTGTTTTTACGGAAAAAACAGTTTCTTCATAAAATAGTTTTTTGAATAAGTATTTTTTTTAAATATATTTTCTGTTATTTGGCTGTAATCTAAAAACTATTTATAGTTTTCCAACAACAAATGGATCGAGAGAGTCAAATATGGTTGGAGATGGCGAAGCAGTCGATGACGCAAGAGGGGCTCGACAAATAGAGGCGAAGAAGGATGGAGACGACAATGCAACTAGAGCTCAATGAACGGTAATGGCGACCTAAGAGGAGCAGGAGTTTTAGAAAACATCGTGAATTTCTGATTTCAGCTCAATGAAAGTTTGTGGAAGGCAGAGAAAACATTGTGAGATCTGGATCATCCTACAATTTTGTAGTTTTAGAAAGTGAATTTCTGATTTCAACTCAATAAGTCGCTTTCTAATTTTTTTTTAATTGATGAAAATAACTCTCTTTTGACTGACTTTGATGTTTTCTTTGGCAGCAAACACAGGAAAACACTTTTCTGGGAAAATGTTTTTTAGCAAACAAACACATCCTAAAATTTATAATCTTATCATTCAATGAAAAAAAGCTCGATTTTATTTGAAAATTTGAGGAATGGTTGGTTTGGCACTTAACCAATATTCAAAACCTAAATCAACCTACTTTAGGAAATTTTTAAAATTGTTAAACTATAATTAATGGCTTCTTTTGTAATTTGGTTTAATCAACTTGAGTAGTTTAATTTTTTTTCTTGCTTGTCCCTACTTCTACGAGTCGTGCCAATCACTCACTGATGATGAGAGGGTGGAGTAAATTTTAAAATTAAAAAAAAAAATCAAACAGAAAACTAAAAATAGAACAAAATTGCCTGAGCAGCTTGCTGGGCTGTTCATCGGGTGAAAGATGATACCATTTCTTAAGCCCATTTAAAATCTGGCCTCACGAGCAGTATTCGGCCCACCTCTATTTCATCACTGGTAATTTGAATGATGTCTTTATAACAAGAGTTCTCACTTAATATATTTAAAATGTTTTAAGTAAAAAAATAATATAAAAATTGTGTCGTGACAGGATAATTTTATATTCACTTCACATAAACTTTCTTATATTTGTCCAAATGTCAAGGCTTTCGAACTGAAAGTGGTCTGATCGCTTGCTAGGGCCACATTCGGCAAAGAAATAACCTGAGCTTTTGAAAATAAAAATAAAAGAAAACCCAAGGTCAAAGCTGCTCCCAATGCCATTAAGAATTCAGCCTGCAACTCCCACAGAGCCAGCCGGGCCGTGCCCGATCTTTGACATTGACAAGACCTGTAAGTATGCCCGCCCATATATCTCAATCAGTCTTACTACCCAAATGGGAGTGTTTATAGAAAGAGAAAGAATAAAATACATGATAAAAACTATCCTAATATACATATACAAGAATTAAAATAATAGAAGTTAAGATATACACATATATGTACTATGGATATTCTGTTAACACAACAGTCACATGATAAATAAATATAAATAGATACATGTGTCGACATATATGAAACACGAAACATGATCTGACACAGTTAAAAATAATAGAATCAATTCCTCTCAAACAATATTTTTTATAGACAATATTTTTCAAAAATACCCTATTCCACACAGCCATAGCCATTCACACACATTCATCTCTATAACACATCTTCAAACCTTAACAATTTCGATCCACAAATACAAACTTCACGAGACATGTATACAAAATCAAAAACACATATATACATACATAAACACATATATACAATGCAGACAGACACATATATATTCTATTTGCCTACTTTCTCTCTCGTCAACAGCTATATGCGGCTGCCCAAACACAAAAAAAAATTCACAATAGACGAACACAAAAAAAATGGATGAAGATAAATAATTAGACACTATATATATACAAAAAAAAATAGATGAAAATAAATAATTAAATACACATACGTATATATACACGCAGACACACAAACATATATATATATATATATACAGGCACACGCAGACACACACACACACACACACACACACATATATATATATATATAGGAATGAAGTAACAACCATGGGGGCGGCCATAGCTGTTGAGCTTCACGAATCATGCCCCCCTAGACCCTGGGGTTTTGGGGGGGGGGCATGAAGCTCGACAGCCATGGCTGCCTCTATGGCCGTTGCCTCTTTCCTGTATATACATATATATATATATATGTATGTGTGCATATATATATATATGTGTATGTGTGTGTGTATATACATATATTTATGTTTGTGTATGCAGTGTATATGTGACTGTTAATGTATATATGCATATATATATATGTGTGTGTGTGTGTTTGTGTATGCATGTGTAGGGGTGAGTATTCGGTTTAACCGAACCGAACCGCCGTTTTCTAACGAACCGAACCGAACCGTTTTAAAGTGTAAAATCGAACCGAAATACTATACTAACCGATTTAACCGAACTCGAACAAACCGACACTGAATTTAAATTAACCAAACCGAAAAACTGAACCGATTATACACGAAAAAATCGAACCGATTATACTCAAAACCGACATAACCGAAAAATCGAACTGATAATACACAAAATAACCGATAGATCAAAGCACCTTTGCATTCAGCTTGGCAAATTGAGGTAAAATAAAACAGCTCCAACTAATTCAAATTAGTTTCGAAACCTGAGGAAAAAAAAATGCAGCCAATCCATTACATGTAGAAATCATGTAGCCGACACCCGACAGTAGAGAAAAAATGGATTGATGCCATAATGCCAAGAAGAAATCATTTAATTAAAACCAAAAGAAAACCAAAACGAAAAAACCCAAAATTGATTGGGACAAACAGTGTACAGACAAAGTTGAGTTACGAGTAGCATATATAGCCATATCAAAAGATTCAAAACAAACGAAAAAACAAAAAAAAATGAAAAAATACCTAGGCGTCGGAGTCGCGGACAGAGGAGACGATGGATAGACAGTGGCCGGTCAAGGACTCAGTGTCGGCTCTGAGCATAACCAAAAACAAAGTTAACTACCACTGAGAGAGAGAGAGAGAGAGGCGATGGCCGATCAGAGACTCACCTGTGGTTGTGGCTGTGGCTGTGCGAGGTGACGGACGGGCCGGGAGTCCGGGACAACGGAGGTGACGAAGGAATCGACTACCGAGGGCGATGGACGATGGCAACGACGACGCGTCGATGACGACCGGGGTTCGAAACGGTTGGAGTTAGGGTTTCGCTCTCTAGCTCTCGCCTCTCTAAAATTGGGTTAGGGTATTGGCCGCGCGGACGAACCGACTAAAGGCTGGGTTTAGGGGGGGAGGGATTGACACAAAACGATGTCGTTTCTAAACGGTCGGTTCGGTTTCTTCGGGTAAACGGCCGAGAAAATCGAACCGCTTAACCGAACCGCTCAATTTCGCCCCTTCAAACCGAACCGGCCGCTTCTAACATAAATAACCGAACCGAACCGACCGGTTCGGTCAGTTCGGTTCGGTCGGTTCGGTTAAACCGACATCCTGCTCACCCCTATGCATGTGTGTTGTTCTACTGTTATATTTTTATCTATTTTTTCATTTTTGAATGCATCGGATCTGGTATTTTTTGTTATATTGTCTTCGTTATGAATAGGTGAGTAACGGGTAATTGATTGAGAGAGAAAGTGGGTATGAGAGTAAAAATAAATTTTCAAAAGAGAGTATTTTAGGTATATTAAAATATGACTACGAAGAGTAAAAACGTGGTTGCGAATAGAATTTTTCTGTATATATATATGTAACTTGCCCTACAGATGTCTTTCGCCATAATCATTTGAGTAATGCTATTCATGTCTACTTGAGATGAACAGCAGTGACATGGAAAGTGAATTGTCTGCATAGTTGGCAGGCACTTCATTTTGTCTCTCTCCCTCCCTCTTCCACTATCTCTCTCTCTCTCTCCCCAGTTGTCTGAACTTACCCTCCTCTTTCTCTCCTCCCACAGTCGCCCAAGCTAACCCCCCCCATCTCTCTCTCTCTCTCTTAGGATTTCTTTAAGATATGCAGTGTGCATGGCCATTGATTTCCTCTGAATTAGATTCTGGTTTATGGATTATTTAGCTTGGCCCTTGTAATTTAATTTGTAAAACTTTGAATTTTTCTCCAAAATTGATTTAAAAAGAAATAACACCTTATCAGGTTATCTTCACCAAAGATCTTTAAAAACTAACTTATCCCACAAATTTAGTCTAAAAAATTCATCAATATCGTAATTTGATCAAGGGGAGCAGATTAACATGAAACAAATTGGGAAGATTTGGGATTATTGAATTTCCTTACACGGAGATAAGGGATTTAACTATACTTAAAATGAAGAAATACCCACATCAACTCACTACAAATACAAGATGAAACCTCCAAAGAAAGAAAGAAACATAAAGATCACCCATTGCAAATATTGGATTTTTGGCTTTTCTCCCATCCCACATCGGCTGGGCAGTGGGTTTGGGAGGGTCATTTTCATTATAAAAGGCACCCCCCCTTTGTTATTTATCATCCCCACAAGTTTGCATTTATTGCACTTGATCCCTCAATTGTGTGTATTTCTTCTATTTCACACTCTATTTTTTCTCTCTTTGATATTAGTGAAAGATTTGGTGGTGTTCGAGGATGTAGGCTATATTGGTTGAACCTCGTTAATTTTCTAGTGTTCTGTTTATTTTTATATTCAATAGTTTTTGTCGGGTATTATTTTTAGTGCTTTTGATTTTGGGGAAAATTGCCCGATTTTCCCAACAATTGGTATCAGAGCCCAAGGTTCTTAGTATGCTCCGTGGTTGTATCTGTGTCTGATCTTCCACATCAGAAAAGATTTTCTTGGATTGTTCCGCTTTGATAACTATTGAATATAGAAGATGGCAGAGATGGCAGGCGAAAAGAGTTCAGAACAATCCACATCGGGAGCTTCTTCTTCGTCCACTTGGGCGACGAATTTGGCGAATACAAGAATTGCAGTGGAGGTGTTTGACGGCTCAGGTCATTTCGGCATGTGGCAATACGAGGTTCTAGACGCTCTCTTTCAACAAGGTCTAGACATCGCTATTGAAGAAAAAAACCCATAAGATATTGAAGAAAAAGATTGAAAGACCATCAATCGATTGGCGTGTGATACAATTCGATCATGCTTGTCCAGAGAGCAGAAGTATGCATTTTCGAAGGAAAATTCTATCAGTACACTGTGGAAGGCATTGGAGGAGAAATTTTTGAAGAAAAGCGGTCAGAATAAGCTCTACATGAAAAAGAGATTGTTCCGCTTTACTTATATTCCCGGTACCACAATAAATGATCATATCACTACCTTTAATCAGTTGATAGCTGATTTGATGAATTTGGATGAAACGTTCAAAGATGAGGATTTGGCTTTGATGCTATTGGGATCCCTTCTCGAAGAGTTTGAATTTCTTGAGACGACTCTGCTTCATGGGAAGGTTCAGGTGTCTCTTAGTGAAGTTTGTGCCGCTTTGTATAGCTATGAGTTGAGAAGGAAAGATAAAAAGGAAACAATGCATGGCACAACAGAAGCATTGATTGCAAGAGGCCGTTCGCAAATTTAGAAGAAAGGAAGGAGAGGGAGATCCCGTTCGAAACCCAGACCGAACAAAGATGAGTGTGCCTTTTGTCGGGAGAAAGGCCACTGAAAGAAGGATTGCCCAAAGTTAAAAGCTAAAGGCAGATCTGACAGAGGGAAAGTTGTCTCAAATGTTACTGAACTTAACGATGAGAGTTCAGATCTTTCACTAGTTCTTACGTCTTCGACAAGCTATTCTTGTGCTTGGCTTTTGGATTCGGGTTGTAGCTACCATATGTGTCCCAATCGGGACTGGTTCTTTGACTTTCAAGAACTTGATGGAGGAGTTGTTTACACGGCAAACGACACACCTTGTGAAACAACCGGAGTTGGCACAATCCATTTGAGGAATCATGATGGATCGACTAAAATGCTAACAGATGTGAGATATGTGCTGAGTTTGACAAAGAATCTCATTTCTGTGGGAACATTAGAGTCCAAGGGATTGAAGGTAACTGCAGAAAATGGAGTTATGAAGGTGTTCTCTGGCGCACTTGTAATGTTGAAAGGTATATGAAAGAAGAATAACTTGTATTACTATCAGGGTAATGCAGTTATTGGGACAACAACAGCAGTAGCTTTTGATGATGACAGTGATACAAAAGTAACCAAACTATGGCATATGCGTTTGGGACATGCAGGTGAAAAATCTTTGCAAATTTTAGCCAAGCAAGGATTATTGGAAGGCGTCAAGACATGCAAATTAGACTTTTGTGAGCACTGTGTTAAGGGGAAACAGACGAGAGTGAAGTTTGGCATTGCAATCCATGATACCAAGGGTATTCTGGATTATGTTCACTCAGATGTGTGGGGACCATCTAAGACAGCATCTATGGGAGGTAAACACTACTATGTAACATTTGTTGATGATTATTCTCGAAGAGTATGGGTGTATTCTTTGAAGAAAAATGATGAAGTGTTGGGATGTTTTCTTAAATGAAAAAATATGGTAGAAACTTAGATTGGCAGAAGGATCAAACGACTTAGAACAGATAATGGTTGTGAGTATAGAAATGATTCATTTGATAAGGTCTGCCAAGATGAAGGTATTGTTTGACACTTTACAGTTAGAGATACATCACAACAGAATGGGGTGGCAGAACGCATGAACCGAACGTTGCTGGAGAAAGTTTGGTGTATGTTGTCCAATGCTGAGTTGGCCAGACAATTTTGGGCTGAGGCTGTGACATATGCGAGTCATCTCATTAACCAGTTGCCATCAACTACTATTTGTGAAAAAACACCTTTCGAGGTATGGTCTGGAAAACCTGCTAATGATTATAATTCCTTACATGTTTTTGGTTCCACTGTATACTATCATGTTAAGGAGTCCAAGTTAGATCCAAGAGCAAAGAAAGCATTGTTCATGGGGATCACTTCTGGAATAAAGGGCTATCGGCTCTGGTGTTCGGAATTAAAGATAATCTTTAGTAGGGATGTTACCTTTGATGAATTGTCCTTGTTGGAAAAGGTAACAATGAAGTTGTGCAACAACTTGATGATGCTCCATAGCAGGTGGAGAATACTCCAAAACATGTGGAGTTTGAAAGAATGATTGACTTAGCAGTGAGTATCAAATCAGGTGGAGACACTCCTGCGGCAGAAGAGTCGTTAGATGAAGAAGAGGTTCCGACCCAAGAACCTCCACAGCAACAAGAATCAATAGCAATAGGAAGACCACGACGAGAGATTCGAAAACCTGCTTGTTTTGTTGACTTGGTGGCTTATCCATCTCCAATTGTAAATGATGATGTTCCTACCACTTACAATGAAGCTGTCCAAAGTTCAGAAAATGAAAAGTGGAGGAAAGCTATGAATGAAAAAATGCAGTCCCTTTAGAAGAATGTGATATGGGGACTGGCCAGCTTACCGAAGGGAAAGAAGGCAATTGGATGCAAATGGGTATACGCAAAGAAAGATGAATTTCCTGACAAGAATGATGTTCGCTTCAAGGAAAGATTGATGGCTAAAGGCTATGCTCAGAAAGAAGGTATTGATTATAATGAAGTGTTTTCTCCAATTGTGAAACATTCCTTTATTAGAATTATGTTGGCCTTGGTAGTGCAATTGAATTTGGAACTAGTTCAAATGGATGTGAAAACCGTGTTTCTACATGGTGACTTAGAAGAGGAAATCTATATGACTCACCCAGAAGGATTCAGAGTTGCTGGTAAGAAAAATTGGGTTTGCAAATTAAACAAATCATTGTACGGATTGAAGCAATCTCCGAGGCAATGGTACAAGCGATTTGACAAGTTTATGTTAGGGCAGAGGTATACAAAAAGTAAATATGATCATTGTGTGTATTTACACAAGCTACAAGATGGATCTTTTATTTATCTTCTTCTGTATGTTGATGATATGCTGATAGCCTCCAAGAATAGTGGAGAAATTGAAAAATTGAAAGCTCAGTTGAATAAGGAGTTTGAAATGAAAGATTTAGGTGAAGCCAAGAAGATTCTCGACATGGAGATAATCAGAGACAAGAAGAGAGGAAGGCTTTGATTGACTCAGAGAACATATATGAATAAAGTACTACAACGTTTCAGCACGAATGAAAAGTCAAAACCTGTTAGTACCCCATTAGCTCCTCATTTCAAACTTAGTGCATCTTTATCTCCGAAGAATGCTGTGAAACAGGAGTATATGTCAAATGTTTTGTATGCAAATGTTGTTGGTAGATTGATGTATGCTATGGTGTGTACAAGGACCGATATTTCACAGGTAGTTGGAATTGTGAGCAGGTATATGCATGATACTGGAAAGGAACATTGGCAAGCTGTGAAATGGATTTTACAGTATATTCTGAACATCGTAAATGTTGGCTTAGTATTTGAGCGAGATGAAAAAGTGGGTAATTGCATAGTTGGTTATTGTGATTCCGATTATGCTGGTGATATGGATAAACGCCGATCTACGGCTGGTTATGCGTTCACTTCAGCAAAGGCACCAGTCAGTTGGAAATCTACCTTACAGTCTACAGTTGCTCTGTCTACCACAGAGACAGAGTACATGGCAGTTACAGAGGCTGTGAAGGAAGCAATTTGGCTTTATGGGTTGCTTGGTGAATTGGGAATTGGTCAAAAGTACATTAAGGTACATTGTGATAGTCAGAGTGCTATTCACTTAGCAAAGAACCAAGTTTATCATGCAAGGACGAAACACATCGACGTAAGATATCACTTTGTACGGAAAATTCTGGAAGAATGAGAGATACAGATTCGGAAGGTCCCAACCACCGAAAATCCTGTTGATATGATGACTAAGGTTGTGACAGTAGTCAAGTTCCAACATTGCTTAGACTTGATTTATATCCTTAGTATTTGAAGTTGGCGCTTCATAGCGCATTTGAAGTCACTACTGATGATTGATTTTTTGAAGAGATTGTTGAGGATTTTGGATGGGATTTGGGAGATTCGCCAAGGTGGAGATTTATGGGATTTTTGGCTTTTCTCCCATCCCACATCGGCTGGGCAGTGGGTTTAGGAGGGTCATTTTCATTATAAAAGGCACCCTCTCCCTTTGTTATTTATCATCCCCACAAGTTTGCATTTATTGCACTTGATCCCTCAATTGTGTGTATTTCTTTTATTACACACTTTGTATTTTCTCTCTTTGATATTAGTGAAAGATTTGGTGGTGTTTGAGGACGTAGGCCATATTGGTCGAACCTCGTTAATTTTCTGGTATTCAGTTTATTTTTATATTTAATAGTTTTTATCGGGTATTATTTTTGGTGCTTTTGATTTTGGAGAAAATTGCCCGATTTTTCCAACAGCAAATACCCACATCAACTCACTGCAAATTCAAGATTTGTCCATGGCCGTGTGGTTTCTGTGGCTGGTGGTGGGGGAGACGACTGTGCGAGCGACAGAAAGAGGGACGACGGCTACGTGAGCCCGAAGAGGGGGTGACGGCGGGAGGTGCTCACGACATTGGTGGGAAACTGCAGGCAACGATGGTGGCGCCATCCTTGGGCGACAGCGGTGCGAGCAACGGTAGTGGGGGTGACGGCGACGACGGTGGCAGGGGTGACGACGACGACGGTGGCACGATCTTTGCTCACTGCTATGGGGAGGGGAGGTGGAGAGAGAGAGAGAATGATAGTGGAAGAGAGAGAGAGGGGGAAGGCATAGTGGAAGTAAGGGAAAATAATTGTCTGCGAACTATGCAGACAATCCACTTTCCATGTCACTGTTGTTCATCCATTACTCTAATCATTTATTATATATATATATATATATATAACATGTATGTTTCAGGAGATCGTAAAAGGACTTCGGTTCTTTTGTTTTTCGATTCTATATTTTTATTTCTTTTTTATTTTGAGATGTCTAAGTTTCGTATGACTAATTTTCAAGAATTAATGATCTTTTCCCTTAATGCATCATCTAAGTAAATTCGGATGCAAATACAGTCTATACACATTTAAAACTAACTTTCAATATATTTACACTCTTTTAGTATCAACTATTTCAGTCTTTTCACACTATTTTCCCAGTAGTACTCAACCTTTTCAAGATGCCAATGAAATTCGAACTCCTACCTCTCATGTTAACCTTCTCTTATTTTGCCGCTGCACTAAACTCATGGAGACTTCAATCCCATCATTTTCACGTGATGTGAAGTTGCCAACAAAAGCCTAAAGACTATTTTTGACTTTTTATAATTTATTAATAATTTTTTTTCATGACACATCACATCAATCAGCAAATCACACAATCAATTAAATTAATCAAAAGCTATGAGCTTGTACTCCCCACTATATTTAATTCATGTTAAATAATGTTAGAAATATACTTAACTACTAGTCCAAGCGAAATACCATTCTTACTTGTTTTTTCTTTATAATTTGAGATTTTTTTTTTAAAATATATATTTTTCACAAAAATCCTTCACTTATCTTTACAATTTACAACTATCTTTCAAAATTTTCATTATTTTACACTTATTTTTACGGCTCGAATCTAATTTAATTCATAATTTATATTAATAAGTTTAAATTTTTAATTCGTTTTGAAATACTAAATTTAAAAAAAATAAAAAAATGTAGGCATATCAATTAGAATCTTAAAAATAATTAAAATAAATTTCTAAGTTAATAAAACTTAATATAAAAATATAAAAATCGTCTATCTCCACCAAAATAAATGTTAGCGTTGTGTGTCTTAATACTAGATTTTGATGACATTTACCATGCTTGTTTTAATGTATTAATTGTAATTTTGTATAAATCTATAAAAAATAAGATTTTTTTCATTCACATTTTCTCCATTCATTTATATGAATGAATTCCTAGATCTTCTGTGTTAGAATCTTATTTTCAAAGTATGGAGACTGTGTGATAAGATTCTTTGATAATAGAACTTCTTAAACTATTCCTAGTCTTTAGATTCTTTGGATGGGGACTCTAATTAATCGAGTATGGGCTAGTACAATGGTTACTATCTTATTCAATATCAGGATATTTATGGAAGGATGATCTGTCACACGCCATATAACATGAGATGTCGTTAGTAGACCTGTGGATGGTTGTTAGGAATGATCAGCCGAATGTGACGTTAATGACTGACCATATGGTCTGGTGGATAATAGTCGTAATATCAGGTTACGATAATGTGTAGATCCTTAAACTTGAATTGCCATGATTGTTTTGTATGGTCTGGTGGATAATAGTCGTAATATCAGGTTACGATAATGTGTAGATCCTTAAACTTGAATTGCCATGATTGTTTTGTATATTGGTGTGCGGGATTTGCTAATAATCCAAACCATCCAATTAAAGGGTAAGAACTTTTATCAATGTGATTTCGTATTACTTGTATATGGAGACAGGCGTTGGGAATAAGATTAGTCACCCTCATTGATATTTAATGAGGTGAACGTCTTATGTGATCTACTATTAATGTGACGAGACAGTCCATAGTCAGAATATATTGAAAGTCAGGAAAGGTGTTTCTTGAGGTGTCATTTAGTCACATTAATAAGGTCTGACATATAGTTTGTGAGTTTGTTACTCCATGATTTTCGGTTAGTCGAGACGTTAAGTGATGAAAAGATTATATCATACACTAATCCTCAACTATAATATGTTCACTTAAAGTGAAACTTCACTGTCCCATATACTGTCTTGAACTGCTGCTAGACGCTATTTAGAAATTCTCAGAACGTTGTCGAGATTTGAAGAAATTTTGGTGATGAATCAAGGGGTTGACTAATATTGAAAAGGGTTTCGATATTATCTAATTGTTAGTAGGTAGTGAACCTAGAAAGTCACACATCATAAAGTGTTGCATTTGATATCAATATTGTGTGCCCAATATATCTCTAGAAATAGTTGGTCAAAAGTTGATCATTGGCCCCTCCATTACATAGTGCATAGTAATAATGCATAGTGCATAATGTGAAATTAATTATTGATTACATAGTAAGTAAGATGTGATATTGCAAATAGTATATATTATATAGTGTATAGTGAAATCAATTATTGATTGCATAGTAAAATTAATTATTGATTGCACGGTGGGGGTGGCAGATTTGAGAAGGCAATTGATTTTGGGAGAAGAAGAAAATAGGAGGGGGGAACTCTCTTCCTCTCTCCCTGACATGCTACTTTTTTTCTTTTTATTCTTCATTTGAAAAATTATAAAAATTATACATGTAATTGTTAAACGTATAATTTTGAGAAGCGAGCACCGGTGATACTCAGATTCTCTGTGTCTAACACGAGAAGATGTGATCGAAATAGTACCTTATCGCATATTAGGTGTGGACAGATTAAAACTATCACAATGTGAGATAGACACAGTCTCTGTATAGAAATAGTTTATGTACCCCAACCTTATATCGAACAACATGTATGCATTTATTTATATATTAAATTGTTGAATATGCGTGTTGCTTAAATACTCAAGTTATGTATGACGTATATATTATATTCCACTACGTGTATTTGACATACGATAAAAATTTTATTTTTACCTATACCATCGTACTAGTAATTTCCTTCAATAAAAGAACATGTCTTAAATAAAAACTTAGTTCGTGTAATGGGTTTGACATGCTTGATACACTTAATATCATAAAAATAAAATCAATATATTCTTCTAGTGTGTCATGTTATTTTGCTCTTGATATTTTATTTTTTTAATATTTAAAAATAAATTAAATTTTATCTTTAGAAATAAAAAATATTCTATTCAATCAATAGCAAAGGATATATGTGTGCTTTCAATGTTTACACAATTTTCTATTTCTATGTTTTTAATCTCAATAAAATATGTGAATGTATTATATCAAATTTGCTTTCAAAAATCATACACATACTCTAAGAGACCAAGGAAGATTGTCGACTTCTTTGTGTTGTTTTATAATGTCGACTATCTTAAGTTGAATGTACTTTAAATAGCTGAAAAAAATTGTCAACCGGATGTATGAAACTATCGACTGTTTCCTTCATAGTCATTTTGTAACAGCTAGTTTTTGCAGGCTCTAACGACGTCTATAAACGATTAGTTTTATTCTAAGTATTGAAAAAACCTATAAAAACAACCCATGGATGCTCTAGAGAAGACTAATGAATTGAAATGAAGTGTGAAGAGGTTACTATTGTATTGATCATTCTTATTAGTGCTTAAGTTTTCATTTTTCTCTCAAAAGATTGATAAATATCATTTGTATTACATTGTTCTTAGTCTTCATTTGAATATTTAAAAGATATTGTAACTGAGAGTGTTAATGCTCAGATCTTTTTGTTTGTATTCTTTGTTGTAATCCATACTTAGAAGATTTGAAAATCCTTAGTAGAGAACTAAGGTAATGGAGTGAGTAGGTTAGGTTTGAGCCGAATCACTATTACTATCTTGTGTCTCTAACATATTTCGTTGTTTCTCTTGCTTGTGTTTCATCGCTTTCATATTTATCTTTAAAGACCCCCACAAAATTTTTTGAAAAATCATAAATATCCAATTTACCTCTCTACTCTTTGGTGTGTGGGGCCATATTTGTGCAAACCCAACACATCATATAAAAATATACATAATATTTACAAAACATGGCATGTCACAAAAATAATGAAGTTTACAAGACCTATACTTCAAGAGCCTCATCTCTCTTCAAACCACATGTTACCTTTGATGCTCTAATATTTTAGTAAATGAACCCTAAAAAATAAAATATTTATATAAAAATATATGCATGAAAGAAAATACAAATTTTTATTACAATGTCACTTATGATAATGTTAGCATCCTTTCAAAAGTTTTCTCAATTGGTGCTCTAAGCGTCTCTTAGAATGTCCTTAACCATGTCACCTTGGACCTAAGCAATGTTGAGTAAAATAGTATAGTCATATATGATTATAAATGTAAATAAAAAATCATATACAGTATATTTTCAAAATTAATTTCTCAAATAACACAAAATAAGAGTTTGTCTGTGAGAAAACTCACCTTGGAGTCTCTTAGAAGAATACCTGTTCTTCTTAACTTTGTTGACCTCTCGTTGCTGACCTTGTGAAAGCTTATTCTTTCTCTGTCTCTCTCTCTCTCTCTCTCTCTCTCTCTCTCTCTCTCTATCTCATTTGGATTTCTTTTCTTCTTAGGATTGGAAGACCACCCTCGTTATCGCTATTTATACTCCACACACTTTAGTATGTTCCATTTCTCCTTTTTGGATAAGGTTTCAAATTTCTTCAAAAGTTTCCTGTACGATTTGATGAAGGCCTTTAATCTCACATCATTTATTAGTATGTTCCATTTCTCCTTTTTGGATAAGGTTTCAAATTTCTTCACAAGTTTTCTGTCCAATTTGATGAAAACCTTTAATCTCACATCATTTAAAATAGAAGTTAAAATGATTTTTGAGAGGTGATTTCAAGTAACCTTTCTTGTATAACATATATATATATATTGGTGAGCATGTAGTCGATTTATTACTAGAATTGAATGAACTACAAAAATTAAACCAAATCGATTGAATTTCCTATTAATTGAAGAAAACATCAGTTCCATCGGTTAATTGAACATACTAAACTTTTAGGATATATATATTTTTGTGTTTTAATTAACTTAATCAAGCTAAATAAAAACTTGTTTAGCAATAACAATTCAAAATATCAATATTTATAAGCAAAAAAAAGAGTATCAAACAAATATATTACAACATTGTTTTTGGTTAAAAAAACAACGTTTTAACAATTTCGATTAGTTTGATTTTTTTGTCAAACTAATTGAATCAAACTAATTAAAAAATATAACCAAATTGGTTTTTCTATAAAACTAATTAAACTGAATTGATAATTTCGATTGATTTTTAATCAAAATTTTGGACATATATATATATATATAAGAAGAGAAGAAAATAAATAAAAATAAGAGAAAAGAGGTGGGGGCTTCGCTGCTCACACAGGCGGTCAATCCTGCCTGGTAAGGTCCCTTTCGGTAATGGATCTTATGTCCTACCTGTTAATTTTAATTTTTTTATATATTATATATTTAATTTTAATTTGCCCAAGGTGGGGTCTCCCTCCCCACCTTGGCAAATTTTTTGTTACCCTTTATATATATTTTTGTATATTTACTTACCCTTTTTAACTTATTTTTTAATCAATTAGATTACTTCTTAATTTTATAGATATATTTACATATTTTAGTATTTAATTTTAATTTTACACACAAAATTTGAATTTTCTATGGTAAGTGAAATACAAATGTTTGATAATTAGAAGTTAGGTGATAGTTTTAAATTCATGCTATTTAAAAACAGTGTCAGAATAATATATTATTAATATCATATTTTAAAATTATAAAGTTATTTTTATAAAAATCTTATTTATATAATATTATTTATGAAAAAAGACTTTTTCAAGTAGTAATAATATTATTTAGGAGGATTGATACGTGGCCAGCAAGCTACCAGCGAGGCGGTGGTGTGTGGGCCCATAGGAATCACGTGCTTTCTCTCAAATCATCAATCAAGTAATTATTATATTATTAGATGCAGATAACCTAATAATTTTATATTATTTATTAGACAGATAACACTTTACAGTCATCGTCAATTACGTCAACCCCTATATATTTAAATTAATCGATGATGGAGAAAATGGAGAAAACACGACAATAATAATATAATATTGTCCTATATATATATATACAACAAACTTCGAAAATCGAAACACAATCACAGAGCAAGATAGAAAATGGAGGCAACTTTCGGGGACGTTACGTTTCTTATTACTGTCTTTCTATTATCAGCCACCCTCCTCCTTCTGATCAGCCGGAAAAAGACCAGAACAGGCCGGCGGCCGCCGGGACCACCGGCGTGGCCGGTCTTCGGAAACATGTTCGACCTCGGCTCGATGCCACACCAGACCTTACACAGCCTCCGGACCAAGTACGGCCCTCTTATCTGGCTGCGGCTCGGCTCAATGAACACGCTCGTGATCCAGTCCGCCATGGCGGCCGCCGAGTTGTTCAAGTACCACGACCTCGATTTCCCCGACCGCAAGGTCCCCGACGCCTTCACTGCCTGGAACTTCAACGAAGGCGGCTTGGGTCTCAACAGTTACAGCCCGTACTGGCGGCTGCTCCGCCGCCTTTACTCGGCAAAGTTTCTGAGTGCCAAACGGATAAATGACACCGCCGACATGAGAAGGAAGTGTGTCGATAACTTGGTGAAATGGATTGAGGCGGCAAACGGAGGCGAGGTAAACTCAAGTCAAGTGTATCTAAGAGATAACTAAAACCATAGTCTATAGCTAGACAATATATATTATAATAACTTGAATCGATAAATTCTAATTATAGTTTGGATCATCGTCAACAAGTAGGTGGACATCGGGCATTTGTTCTTTGTCACGTCGTTCAACCTGGTCGGCAACCTGGTGCTTTCCAGAGATGTTTTGGGCTCGGAATCTGAAGAGGGGTTCGAGTTCTTCGACGCCATGAACAAGGTGATGGAGCTGGGAGGGAAAGCGAATTTAGCTGATTTTTTTCCCTTGCTCCGGCGGCTGGATCCTGCTGGAGTGAAGAGAGAGATGGTGAGAGAGATGGGGCGAGCCAGGAGGATCGTGGAGAAATTCGTGAAGGATAGGATTGAAGAGAGAAAATCCGGCGGAGAGATGAATGATGAGCACGACTTGCTGGACGTGCTCTTGAATCAGAAAGGGGACGCCAAAGATCCGCTGGTCCCGGAGTCAAAAGTGATCATCGCCGTATTGGTAAGTGCAAATCAAAAACGAAAAAGAAAATAAGACATCAATTTAACACATTTGTTCACCACCTCACAATAACAAATCAAAATTCACTCCATTTTTGATAGTTTTCCTCTTGAGAAATTTCTTATGTAAACCTATATAACCTTCAAATATTATTTTGACCAAAAAAAATAATACCCAGGATGTCTTTGCAAATTTATCTTATTATTAACACATAACAGCACATTTTTAATTTGAAACCCCAAAATTTACTATGGTGTTTCAAAAACACAAAATAATTTTTCTTTATTTATGAAAAGTTCTAATTTGATTAGATTTGTATTATACATATTTCTATCCTCTATTTATACTTTTTTTTGTTTGTGTAGATGATTAAATTCACTACACAAAAATTAGAAGAATTTACACAGAACAAGATGGGGCATACCTCCGAGCGAATACATAAAACAGAGCAACACAAAACTAACACAACGAAAAGAAGCAACAAAACACACAAAAACATGATGCAGACAAGCTAACTATCCTATTCCTACCGATTTAGCTTCCTTCTTCTTTGGATGATCTCGTTTGCTTTGGGATTTGGATTTTGGGGGGCATCCATAAAATACAAGCTGAATATTTAATCAAAATCAAACATAGCATCTATATCGAATCATCTACGTCAGGATTCCCGAAAGCTGGATATTTCTCAAATTGAGTTTTATATAAAAGAGTAGATGAATTTGAGAGCTTAATTATCTAACCATATACTAAATATACTATATATATATTTTGACAATGGTAAATGATGCAGGAAATGTTCTTCGCCGGATCAGAAACAACAAGCAGCATCATGGAATGGACAATGACAGAACTACTGCAAAACCCTAGTTCAATGAGAAAGGCGAAAGAAGAGCTGGACCGAGTCATCGGAAGAAGCAGCAGCAGCAAGGTAGAAGAAGGGCACCTGGAGGAGCTGCAGTATTTGCAGGCGGTGGTGAAGGAAACGCTGCGATTGCACCCCTCAATTCCTCTGCTGCTTCCGAGGAACGCCGCAAAAGACACAGATTTCATGGGCTACTCCATTCCCAAGGACACGCAGGTGCTCGTCAACGTGTGGGGCATCGGAAGGGACGGGGATTCCTGGGCCGAGCCCTCGGCGTTCCAGCCGGAGAGATTTATCGGCTCGAGCGTCGAGTTCAATGGGCAGAACTTCGAGCTGCTTCCGTTCGGGGCAGGGAGAAGGATCTGCGTCGGGTACTCGTTGGCTCATCGGACGATTCTCCTCGTGGTGGCCACTTTGCTGCACCTTTTCGACTGGGAGCCCGCCGGCGGCGTAGAGAGTGTGGACATGAGGGAGAGGATGGGGTTAACACTGCGGAAGCTGCTGCCGCTGAAAACAATTACCCGGCGTCGAGCAGAATTATTGACCGAAGACGAAGCAAAAATCTGACGTCCGATTTGAATTCAAATAAAGATCTTGTAAATTGAATGGTGGAATTTTGTTTGGATTGTCATTTCACCTTCTTTTTTGGTCACTCTTTCTAAAATAAATGCTCCTTTTTAAAATTCAAAGTCCACGTGTAACTCTACCAATATTTCAAAAGCTTTTGAACCCTTTTTTTTTTTTAGATTACGCCCTATTACTAGCGTCCTCAGCCACCCCACTCTTAGAGCTACACTGGGGAGATAAATCGAGAGATGTGCCCAAGGGATCGGGGTGGTAAGCCTAAGTACCATTAATATCACTCCTAAGGTCCTCCCCCATAAGAAAGCATTTTACTTCCCCTAGGAATTGAACCCACACTAGGAGCCTCCGGACAAACTTTTCAGCCTACCCCTTTACCACTTGGCTATGCCCCTGGGAGCTTGAACCCCTCATTTTTAAGTTCTTGTCAGGTGATTTTTTTTTTACACGTGTTAGAGTGATTGAATGGTTGACACACGGAATGATCGAACAGAATGAAATTTGCTCGGTTAAGATTTGACGGACTTCATCCAAGATGAAATTCGTCCAACACACTGCTATTAAAATTAAATAAAAATTAAAATAAAAAATAATTAAAATTATAATATAAAAATTAAATTAAATTAAATTAAAATTAAAATTATAATATAAAAAATAATTAAAATGAAGTCCGCAGTCGGTGGACTTCAATTTGAATGAAGTCTGCTCGCATAGTGGCGGGCGGACTTCATCTGCCCAGTAGCCGGCTCGTTGTTGGGCGGGCAAACTTCAACTGTGTTGAAGTCCGCTCATTCAAATTGGGCGGACTTCATCATGGATGAAATCAACTCGACCTTTATTTGGACGCGTGTTTCAAGGTGAAACAGTAGTTTCAAGATGAAGATATTTTTGTCTTTAGTCATTTTATATGTCAACTGATTCGGGTAAAATAGCATTTTTTTTTATTTTCATTAAGATTAGGTATTTTTTTTAGAGCCATGCCATAGTGCTCGAATGGTTGACGCAGGAAATGACCGAACGAAATGAAACCTGCTCGACCAAGGTTCGACGAACTTCATCTAAGATGAAATCCGCCCAGCATATTGCTATTAAAATTAAATAAAAAATAATTAAAATTATAATATAAAAATTAAATTAAAGTAAAATTATAATTATAATATAAAAAATAATTAAAATAAAGTCCGCAACTGGCGGACTTCAATTTGAGCCCAGCAGCCCGCCCGTTGCTGGGCGAGTGGACTTCAACATAGTTGAAGTTCGCCCGTTTAGTTCGGGCGGACTTCATCCATACTTCATCATAGATGAAGTCCGCCCAACCTTTATTTGAATGCGTGTTTCGAGGTGAAGTAGCAATTTCAAGGTGAAGATATTTTTATTTTTTTATACTTTTAGTCATCTGTACGTCAACCAATTCTGGCAAAGTAGTATTTCTTTTTTTTTATGAATGAAATTTTTATTAAACAAAAAAAAAACAATCCTAATTTATGCACAACATACAATGAGCCTGACAACCCAATCACTTGTCATTCTTATTGTTAAAATTTTGATTTTACACATAATTTTATGTTTTAAAAATTTTTAAATAATTCAAATCTCATTGAAAATTTAATTTAGAGGTAAAATCCTATAAAATCTTAATTTTACTTATACAATTTTATGTTTTAGAAATCTTCAAACGATTCAAATCCCATATAAAATCAAATTTGGGATTAGGTGATCTATTAATTAATTATCTATTTATCTTGATTTATTTATACAATCAATATTAAATTAAATAAAAATTACAACTTAAATCTCATGAAAGATATTGAAAGCATCTTCTAAAAAATTTTAAAGTATATTTTTTTTCTAAATTATTTATATTTTGTCTCTATATTAGCTATACCAACCTATTTGTTTTTGAACTATATTTTGAAAGTATTATCTTTTGAGTTATAATAAAAAATAATCAGGTTATTAAATAATATTAATTTATTTTCTATAAAATTATGTTATTATAAATATATATTTACAAAAATTAAAAGATATTTTTAATTATTTCTAAAATTTTATGATTTTGTAATCCAATTTTATAAATTCTTTTTCAATCTCACTTAAAATCTCAATTTTAATTACATTAGTTATTTTTTTAAATTGCATTGATTACGCTTGTATTTCTAAAATTACTTATTTCCATATTATTAATAAACAATTGTTATTCTTTTTTAAATCCCAAAATGATCTCTTCTTCACCCTCAATTTACCTAAAAAAAAAAAAAAAATTAAAACTAGTGGTGCCCGATCGGCCACCATCCCCATCACTTTGGTCCGATTCCAACCTAAGTTTTTAAATTACGATTCGAACCCGAAACTTCTCTTAAGTTCACACCGAAGACAATTATCAAACCCAAACTTCCCAACTTCAAGCAATTGCAGAAACCCAAACTCGCCTTTGCCTCCCTCATGCCATCGCCGAGACAAGACAAATAGGACTCTATCTACAGAGGAAATGGTCGTCTTCCTACTAAATCTTATAACATTCCTCTTTCTACCACAACTCCTGGTAGGCTGAAATGAGAATCGTTTTCATTACGGAATGAAAAAAAAAATTGATATTTTAAAAAGAAGAAATAAAAATACATAAATATAATTTTTAATATAAAAATTATAAAAAATAATTATTAAACATAAATATATGAACAAGAATCATACAATTAAATTCACAGTAAACAATCCAGTCATTCAATCCATGATAGAGCACTCAGAGCATAGAAATGAAGAACCGAGCATCAAGTAGTAATTAACGACAAGAAAGAACAATCGAGCACTGAGCAATCAAATCAACGACAGTACTAGCACCGAGCTACGAGAAATCAATGACAAGTGGAAACAACGACAAAGGACTAGGACATTATTAACACTAACAGTCAAATTGTAGAAAAGCCCAAATTCACTATCCTATGCTCTATCCAAAACAGTTGCTTCATACCTTGATATGGTATTTCAATTATACGGTTAATGGTTAGAGTTTAATCATTATTTTCTTCAGAATAATAGTTAGCATTGTTCTTTATAAATACACCTATTAATATGGGATAATACATACATGTTTTACCTTTGATTTTGTATGTTTCTAAAAGCTCAACAAAATGATATAAACATCTGATTCGTTTCTTTGGAATTACTGTCTTTGCACGATCCCCCGTTATTCGTACCCTCAATTTCGATAAATGAGGTAAATTACATGTGCAGACTTTGTCTCACTATGCAGGAAAAGTGATGATACAGAGTCGATCACCCTCTCCTATCTCGGATAAAGTGTTTGCAAAATGAAGTCGGGGACTCGTTCCCTCGTGATCACTCCGACATTCAAGTCAGTTCACCGAGTTTTTCCAAGTCTAAGTATGTAGCTAAAAACTCAAGGAAAAAGAGAGGAATCCCTTACTCGTCTTGGTTGCTTTCTTTTTATCTTCTTGTCAAGATAAGAATTCCCTTTTCGAATCTCTGGGATCTAGATCTCATCCTTTTAGGAGCAATGATCTTGATGATGTGGATATCATAATAGTTTCCGAGGGGTTCGGGATAATCCCCGTCTCCATGATCTTCGGAACGATGAAGAGGTCGAGAAATCCGAAGAATTTTTGTTGAGCAAAAGCTTAGTCGATTTGTTGAGACGTATTTGTCACATGTCCCTCCTAAACTTAGGCTGGGTGGCGACTCTAGATTGGCTCCTTAGCGAACACATGTCTTTGCTATTATTGGTTGTATTCTCAGGGTATAGGAGTAATTATGGACCTGAGAGCATTTTCCCTCATCATTTGCCCCCTACTCCTCGAGCCATTCAACTTCAATGGCTCAAGGAGTGCCGAAGTTTTCAACCACAAAACATTGATTATCTTTAGGGGTTTGAGCTTCATTTTCCTTTGAAGGTTGAAATCCACCAGGGAGCCGAGAAGTCCTTTGCCTTTCCATAACGTGGCTATTAATTTTCTCGATGTCGACATCGATTTTTTTTCTGACATTGTCCAAGCTTTTCACTATCGAGACGCGTAATTCAAGGTAATGAATGCTCATCATTACCTGTCTCTTTATCCTCCGCCTATAAGGCTTTAATGCGTGATTCTCGCCTTTTTGTTTATTTCTTCTCCCGATCCTTTTCTGTCTAGCTTGCTGCTATGTTAGCGTGTGTTCCCTTCTTTTCCTATTCCCTCCTTGCTTTCTCTTTCAACCTCTCTTTCATGGTGATTATCGAATATGGAAAGCTCAACTCGATCGGCGCAGAGCTAGTTAAGTGGGAAACTCACCTTACTTCCTCAATCCCCTGCCAATGGATGAGTGAGTCGGAGTGCCATCATTTTAGAGAAAAATATAATCTTCCCGAAGAGTGGGAGGTCGAGTTTAACACCCATTTGTGGGCATGCCACCCTGTTACCGGCCATCTTTGCGTCTACAAGTGTGCTTTCGACAGGGGTTTTCGCCCTAGGTTGCACGGAAACACGAAAACAGCATTTTCCAGAAAAGTTACGAAACAGAAACGTGGGGTAAATTGTAATTTTAAAAAATATAGGGGTGTATATGAAATTAATTTATAATTTATATAATATAAATGATATTAAGTTGCAAACACTAGAATTGCAGATGAAAGTTGCTGAAGGTTTGGATTTTAGAGCAACTAGAGAGAGACCCCAGTCGCCCCTCGCCGAAGTGTTCTGCCATCGTCGCTGCCTATCTCACCGTCAATGCGTCGCCTTACCTCTCTCGCCATTCTGGTCGCAACCTCGCCTCTCGCTCTCCTTGCCAAATGGTTCTGTTCAAATTATAGTTGAAAATCCAGATTTTCTCTTTTTTCCTCTGTTAAAAATCCCAAATTGCTGGCTGATTTCGGGATCAAGACGAGGATTTCTTAGTTGGGTTCTTTCTCGCTGTCTCTGGGGATGAAGTCCCCGTTTGGGTCTGTGAATTTTTCCCCAGAGACCCCCAATTCTCCAGCAACTTATCTATTCCCATCTGACCTTCTCTCACTTCTTCCACGTACCTCTCTTGCCTCGATGCTAATGCCACCTGAAATTAGTGTTTTAATGTTTGAATATCAATCATTCAATTACTCATAATATGAAAAACAATTTATCTAATGCTAACAACATTATGGTGCCTTACCATTTTCTGAATGCTAAAAAAGAAGAAGACAGCTTGTAAGGATTTGTCGCTGGAAATGTGTTTCTGGTTGGAAACGCGTTTCCAGCCCATTCTTTTAAATTCTAAAATGGCCCTTAATTTTTCAAAAATTACACAAAGGGCCTGAAAAATATTTCGGGCTATTTTCCACGTTTTCGAAATGGGAAACGATTTGAAAATGCCAAAACGACATCTCTGAGCTATTTCCGTGCTTCACAGCTTTCGCCTGCCCCCCTGAGAGAGGGTTATGTCACTTCTTTGACATTTTACCATTGTTTTGACCCAACTGTCCCTTTTCGGATTGAGGTATTTGATGGGCTTTATCGTTATCTATAGCTTTGGTCGGGTGGACCCTTTCGGCAAGCTTTTCGATTACTTCTTCACTACGAACCGCGATCCAAGAGGTTTGATTTATATTTCGCCAATGATCGTGAAGGAAGGTTGCCTCATTGCATCCAATGAGAGTTCTGATCTTTAAATCACGACCACATTGCTCATGTTCTCCAAGAGGTCTAAAGATTCAGATGACTAGAATGAGCGCTTTGTCTCCGTTTGCCCTAAAGTTTCCAGTTCTGCGCAACATATTTGCTCCATGTGTAATGGGTGGACTTTGGATACCAAACGCAAGCGTCTGAGCGTCGAGGTTATTAGAGAGTTGGCCGGTAGGATCTTAGGTATCAGCCAAAACTAGAATGAGGAATGGCTTTCAACTCCGATGCTCAGCAAGGCGGGCCTGGATGGTGAGACAACCCTTATCTTTCTTTCCTCCTCCTTCACTATTTTCGGCTTGGCCAGACATTGATTCCATTATTTTTTCTACGCAGTTGAAGATCTCTGGGAGATAACCTATTCCCCCGTTACTGAGGGGATGCTCCTAGACTTTCCCAAAGGAAAAGGACCTTCCGCCCAAACCAAATTGAAGAAAAAAACTAAGAAGGCCCCCAAGAGCTCTCAAGGTAAAGGACTCCCTACTCTGTCTAAAACGGCTCCCAAGACCTCTAAGAGTAAAGGACTCACTGCTCCGTTCAGATTGAAGAGAACGGTTGAGGGGGATCTTACGACCTTCTAAGAGGCCTCAAAGGGCAGCACTAGGGCTCGCCAGAAGAGCTCTTCCTCTAAGACCTGAGCTCCGAAGAATATGAGGGACCCCCAACCTTCTCCTTCATCAACCACACCACTTGCTTTACCCTAAGATCCATCTAAAGGCGACAACGAAACAATCGCCCAAGCGCTTGAGGTGGCTAGAGTAGAGACTAAAAGAAGTTAGTTGTCTGTAGATACAGAGTTAACCATATTAAAATCCCTATCACCTATCACCTGAGGGGCACCCGAGGTTAACAGGGAGAGCTTCTTTAGAAGAGGCCTCAGTGCTATCCACCAACGAGATTCTGGCCCGAAGGGAAAAGCGACGAAGAGTTAAGACTACCCCCTCCTCTTCTTCGGCCGAGGCGACCACAACTGTCAAAGTAGCCACGACTCCTATTACCACCCTGGCGATCTCCAGCGCTTCACTTATCTCGGGTGACCCAGATTATTGCACTAAGATTCTGAAGGTAATGCTAGCCTCTTGATTTCCCTTTCGGGTTTTCTTTGTTCATGGGCCCAGGCTTTGATAATCATTCCTTTTCCTGTTTTTTTTTTTTTTAGAATCTTTTGGCCTTCCAAAATTCCGTTGCTCGACAAGAGTCAGAACTTCTATCCCGCATCAAAGATTTGGATTTTGAAGTCTAGAAGCTTCGAGGACTCGAGGCCCTCTCTTTTAAGCTGGTGGACCTCGAGCACAATGTACATGTTCTTAATAAATCCGTTGAATTAGCTCACGAGGAGGCGAAACTCGCCAATGAAGCCAAGGTCAAGCTTGTGAGGACTTGGAGCTGGCGCAAAATGGGATGCTGGAGGCTTAACAGGCCAACTCCAAGCTAGGGGAGAAGCTACATGTCGTGAAGGGAGCAAAGAACATATTATGATAAAACGTGAAGAAGCTTACCTCAAAGTTGAATGAAGCCAAAAAGGGCCAGGTGGAAACAATGGAGTCCTATTCTCGGTGCCTAGAGGATTTTCAAACAGCTAATGAAAAGCTTTGATCCGCCCTCGAGGATGGTCGTGTGGCCTTCCAGAACGGTCGTGAAGATTTTCGAAGCTCCGAGGCTTACGTTGCAGAGTTAGAAAGAGTTCTTCAGGGTGGATTCGCGCATATGAAGAAACTCACAAAGAAGCGTTTCCTGAACCTGGACGTGGACTCCATCACTTTCGATGTCTGACAGCTTTATCTTCTTTGGAATAAATACCTTTGTATTTATAGACACAATATTTCAAGAAAATTCGACGTTTACATTTTCTTCTTTCTTTGCTTGCTTGTTTTCCAAAAACTTACAAAGTTTCTATATTTTTCCAATGAAGACTAAATGTTACCAGCGCTAATTTAACCATTCTTCGAGAGAGCTAGGTGTCCCTACCTTAACCATTTTAGCCACACCCAAACGTGATTTATCGTTGTCATTTTTCTCTTTATCGGGATTCGAGGCCTCCCGATGATCATATCTGATCCTCTTCTTTTTTATCTTTTGATCGAGGGTTCGGGGGCCCTCGAGGATCACATTTGATCCTATTCTTTTTTATCTTCTTAGCAAGGTCTCGGGGCCCCCCAAGGATCACATATGATCTTTTTTTTTTTTTTTTATCGAGGGTTCGGGGCCCCCTAAGGATCACATTTGATCATTTTTCTTTTTTATCGAGGGTTCGAGACCTCCCGAGGATCACATATGATCCTTTTTCTTTACTCGAGGCTTTAATCCCTTGAGGTTAACCTTAGTTTTTGGTCAGGGGTGGTCCCCTAGATTTTTTTGTCATGAGAAACTTGACTGTTGGGAGAAAATAAATTTAATTAGAGAGCAATAACAGGAAGGAATATTATTGATAAAATTTTCTCAAATTTTGCACATTCCAAGTATTTTTGATGGGTATGCCCTCCACAGTTTCGAGTTTATAAGTGCCAAGATTAAGGGCTTCCAATACTCTGTATGCGCCTTCCCAATTAGGTGTCAACTTATTCGCCTCCCAAGTGCTTCGAACGTTTGCTCGTCGCAACACCCAATCTCTAGGAAAGAAACTATGAGCCTTAACTCTTTGGTTGTAATGCCTTTCATTACGTCGATTGTAAGGTGTTGGTCGTACCTTCACCTAATCACGAAGTTCATCCAGGAGATCCAAGTTGTTTGTTAGTGATGATGCAGAGCCGATCACCTTTTCCTATCTCAGACCAAGTATCTGCAAAATGGAGTTAGGGACTCGTTCCCCCGTGATCACTCCAACATTTAAGTTAGTTTATCAAGTTTATCCAAGCCCAAGTATGTAGCTGAAAACACAAGGAAAAAGAGAGGAATCCCTTACTTGTCTTGGTTGCTTCCTTTTTATCCTCTTGTCAAGATAAGAATTCCCTTTTCGAATCTCTAGGATTCGGATCCTTCCTTTGAGGAGCCATAATCTTGATGATATGGATGTGGTTATCGTTTCTGAGAGGTTTGAGATAATCCCCATCTCCATGATCTTTGGACCAATGAAGAGGTCGAGGAATCCGGGGAATCTTTGTTGAGTAAAAGGCTAGTAGGTTTGTTGAGACGTATCTTCCATGTGTCCCTCCCAGACTTAAGCTGGGTGGTGACTCTAGATTGGCTCCCCGACGAACACGTGTCTTCGCTATTAGTGGTTGTATTCTCAAGGTATAGGACTAATTATGGACCTGAGGGCATTTTCCCTCATCATTTACCCTTCCACTCCTCGAGCCATTCAACTTCAATGGCTCAAAGAGTGTCGAAGTCTACGAAGGTTTTGAGCACAAAGCGTTGATTATCTCTGGGGGTTTGATTTCCCTTTTTCCTTCGAAGGTTGAAATCCACCACGAAGTTGGTAAGTCCTTTGCCTTTCCATAGCGTGCTATCAACTTTTCTCGATGTCGACATCGATTTTTTTCTGACGCTGTTCGAACTTTTCACTCTCAAGACGCATAATTTAGGGTAATTAATGCTCATCATTACCTGTCTCTTTATTCTTCGCCTATAAGGCTTTGATACGTGACTCTCGCCCTTCTGTTTATTTCTTCTCCTGAACCTTTTTTGTCTAGCTTGTTGTTATGGTAGCGTCTGTTCCCTTTTCTTCTTGTTCCCTCCTTGCTTTCTCTTTCAACCTCTCTTTCATGGTGATTATCAGATCTGGAAAGCTCAACTCGGCCAACGCAGAGCTAGTTAAGTGGGACACTCACCCTGCATCCTCCATCCCTTGCCAATGGATGAGTGAGTCAGAATGTCAGCATTTTATAAAAAAAACATAATATTTCTGAAGAGTGGGAGGTCAAGTTTAATACCCATTTGTGAGCATGCCACCGTATTACCAACCGTCTCCACGTCTACAAGTGTGCTTTCCATAGGGGCTTTCGCTTGCCCCCCTAATGGAGGGTTATGTCACTTATTCGACA
Source organism: Diospyros kaki (assembly GCA_036245055.1). Lineage (NCBI taxonomy): Eukaryota > Viridiplantae > Streptophyta > Magnoliopsida > Ericales > Ebenaceae > Diospyros > Diospyros kaki. The sequence goes on from BSEG01000009.1 coordinate 41,726,436, forward strand.
TCTTATCATTGCTCCTACACAACTATCCCCTTTCGGATGGAGGCATTTGATGGGTTTTATCATTATCTATAGTTTTGGTCGGGTGAACTCCCGTGGTTTGGTTACCATTACTGAAGGCCCAGTTTCATTCGTCATCCTTGAGAGGCCCGAAACTTCGAACTCTAAGACTATCATGGTAGCACTGTCTGGATTCTTTTTGGTTGGCGTGGACAACTCCCACCTCGGTGGCTGACATCGGGAATTTCATAGCCAGATAGGGGGTTGACAAAACTACACCCAAGGCATTGAGAAATGGGTGGCCAAGCAGTGCGTTGTACGGCATTTGAAAGTCAATGACCGAGTACCAGATGATGATTGTTTTAACGAGGGGTGCGGTTCCAGATGAAGTTAATAAATTGATGTACCCCCTAACGTCGACCAACTCTCTAGAAAAATCGATCAAATTTTTGGGAAATGGGTTTAGATCTTCTTCTTGGATCCCAATTCTTCCTAAGGTTGACAGGTATAATAAATCGGTCGAACTCCCTTGATCAATGTGGACTTTCTTTACCAAGAAGTTGGCTGCGACGACTATGACCACCATGGGATCATTGAGGTTCTGATCGATCTCCTCAAAGTCTCTATCGGTGAAGAAGAATACAGAGTGTTAGACCATCTTTCTCGGCCTCCTTTCGACATTGTTTATTGACATTATTGCTCGGAGATGTCGCGTCCTTGCCGAGCTTGAATCTCTTCCTCCCACAAAGCCTCTAGAGATGGTGTCAATGACCCCAGCTATTTGATTGGTCGAGGATGGTCCGTTATTCTGCTTGTTGTCTTCTCGAGGTCGTCTCTGAGGGCCTGCGACTCCTTCACCTGTCTGGGTTAACCTGTGGGGATCGTCTTCGATCCACTCTGTAGGTGTATTGACGGAGGTAACCCTCTCTGACCAAACGCTCAATCTGGTCCTTTAAGGCAACACATTCTTTGGTTGTGTGCCTGAACATGCGATGGTAGTCACACCGCTTACTGGTGTAAGCATTAACGCAGTGAGGTTGTTGATCCAAGGTGTCTAGAAGCAAGATTATTCTCAAGTTGTAAACTTCTCAAAGAATTCACTCTCTCCTGGTTGTGAGGGGGGTGTAGCCGTCATAGCGCAGTCGGGGTGAACTAAGGAGTCGGGCTGGCTCCCTTCATCCCTTGCCAGGGTCTTTGTTGTTTTGTCCTCGGTTGGAATCTCTTTTGAGATGGTGTTGGTGCTCAGTAGGGGCCTTTGGTTGATGGACCAGTTGTGGCCAAGCTGATGGTTGGTGTTTTCACATCTAACCGTCGATGCTTCCTCTATGTCTATATATCGCGCAGCTCGTACCCTGAGATCGTCCAGGTTGAAGGGAGGTTTTCGAGCCAGCGAGTCTGTGAAAGTTCTTGCCCTTAGCCCAGCCATAATGGTGTGTAATGAGATTGCCGAGTTGAGGTCTTTGATCTGGATGGCCTCTTGGTTAATCCTATTTATAAATGTCCGGAGCGACTCTTGCTCACCCTGCCTCAAGTTGATGAGACTAACCGACATCTTGCGGTGAGCTCGGTTTGTGGAGAAATGAGTGAGGAAGCAGGTGGCTAGCTCGGGAAAATTGTAACATGGTTGACCTCTTCAACATGCTGGGGAAGGATCGTCACATGATCAGATTCGTACCCCCACTCAGTAACATCGTGACATTGAACATGATAAGGTGCTCCTAGGGATTGGTGGTGACATCGTATGGCTCTAAGATGCTGGGGAGGTGGAAGCCATCTGACAAGGGGACGGTCATGATGAACTCCGAGAAGAGATGGTTTGAAGAATACGAGGACGTGGAAAGCGGGGGAGCGGAGGTATGGGTAGCTTGATAGTGTTGATGACAGCTACCTTCTGCGTCATAGTCAAACCGTTAGATACATTGGTCACATTGCTGATTTCGGGTTAACTCAACGCATTTGTTTTGAAGCTGTTGGACGGTCTAGAAGATGACTTCCATGACAGCTAGGTTTTGTGGAAAGTGGTTAGCGGCATTTGGCTCCTAGACAGGGGCATTTCTAGTTCGCACCATGGTAAGGTGGTAGGGTTGGCTTAAAAGGCTCTAGTGAAGTTATAGGGTAGGTAAGTTTTACTGGGTCCCACGGTGGGTGTCAGATGTTCCTTCCTAACCAAAGGAAGTGATCGAAGGTGTGCCTGAGACGACAAGGGATGGACTCTAGTGATCAGCCCATTTGGGAGGGGGGCAACTGACACTTACAAGCACTCTGACGTTCGAGTGAGTAGGAGAGTAAAAAGTGACAGAGTATGAATAGACTAGAAAGATAACATACTTTGGTTTTAAAGAGAGCTGGTTCATATAGAAGTATGAGAGGCTCTCCTGTGTGCATGTGTCGTGCATTTGCAGGGTGATGAGACTAGATATTCAGCACCGACAGGGGCTCCCAAGTGACAATATGGTGTTGACGGGACCCTCATTAATGTGGATGGAATCCGCCATTAATGAGGATGTGATTTGCCATTAATAAGGATGAGATCTTGAGTGGGCGAACGGATACCCAACATGAAACTGCAATGATGGCTGTAGGCTGGCACAGTGCTAGGACCAAGCCGAGATTGAGTCATGAGAGATGGGTCGAGATTGGGCTAGTACGGTCCACTAACAATCTTCTACTTGCACTAATGTTTACTGCAAAAAAAAAAAAAAAAGATTTTAGAGAAGAAATTTTTTTCTGTATCTAATGGAGACGAATTGGCAAAAAACTTTTAAAGACAATTTTATAGACGAAAAATATCCCTCTCTAAATCAAAGATGGAATCAGAGATAGATATTATCTATCTCTAAATTTTTTTTCTTTCAGAGAAGAATTCAGAGATGGAAAATTTTCATGTCTGATGCTAGTCATGAAAAATAATTTTTTTCTCCTTTAGAGATGAAAATTTTTCAGTCTTTTAAGTTGGATTGAAAGATGGAATCTTTTTCATCTCTGAAATCACTTAGAGATTGAAAGATTTTCATTTCTGAACTCTATATTAAATGTTTTTTATTTTATAATATAATAATAAAATAATTGATATTTTTCACATCATATATGTATTTAATAGTTAATTACTTTTAGTTTGTTAGTAGGTAACTATTTTTATAACTTTGTACTTCAATTAATAAATAACTCACTAAGAGCACAAAATAGAAGAAAAATATCATTTAACTAATTATATAGATTACAATGTGTTAAAAATATCATATATATGTCATTATAGAATATGTAGACATGATAACATAATTAAATGTATTATTCAAAAGTAAGAAGTCATTCATAAAAAATAATTAGAGGAGTGACCTATCTAATAGATATGCTTGTTAAGAAATAAAAGATTGTAAATAAAAATTTATTGGATACACTTAATAGTTATACTATAAAAAACTATAAGGGGCTAACTTTTTTTTTTTTTTTTTGAATCTCAAGTGCTATGCACAAAAAATTGATCTTGACCAAATAAAAAATATATATATTCTGAAATAAATCTAAAAATGTTAATCAAGATCTATCTATATTTTCTGTTATTATTTGTTTGTTATTAGTTATTATTTATCAATTGTCAACCATTGGTCACCTGTCCCAACTGCCATCATCTCTTTCCTCATATTGTTAATTAGTTAGGATAGAACAAATATCTCACATTGTCATCTTTTCGTCATTCGCCTCCCCTCTCTCTCTCTTTGAGTTTTAGATTGTCAAAATTTAGCGATTTAGAACCCATTATTGAGATGGGCTTCACCAAGCGATTTAGAACCCATTGTTCTACTCACGACCAATGTTTTAAAAATTGAACCAAATTGGCTGGTTGACAAGTTAAATCGAGAACCAGTCTGTCATCCAGTTTGATTATATATATATTGTTGACTTTCATTTAAACCAGTCAACATTAGGATAACCTGGTAAATCGGACCAAAACAAGGAACCGAGTTGACACTATTTTTTATTGTAAGGTATAAAAGAAGCATGGGAATGCGGCGGCGTGCTGGAACTAGTGAGTGCCAGCTGAGGGTGTTTGCCGAAATGGCAACACGTTGGGACAAGTTGTTGTGTGAATCTATGATTCCGACGTTTGAAAAGTTCTACTGCCCATTCAGTGACTGTTCCACGGTGTAGGTGAACGATGAGGAGGCAGTGATAAAGTAATCGAAGTGTCCAATTTGCCATAGATTGTTCTGCATGTAGTACTACGTGTCTTAACACGGCGAGATTGTGTGCGAGGCATTTCAGGGATTGAACGAAGATGAAAGGGGGAGAGAGGATTTGATTGTGAGAGAATTGGCCAAGATTGAAAGATGGAAGAGATGGCCTCACTGTAAATACTATGTGGAGAAAATAGAGGGTTGCCTCCACATGACTTGCAAGGTATAAATTATCTTTAATAAGAGTGTTTTGTATGTGTGTGTCCATATATATATATATATGATATTATCCGATCAGATCACTCCGATTTAACTGGTCAAACCAACTGACTTGTGACTCAATTAATAGACCGATTCGCTCTTTGATCTGAATTTTAAAACATTGCTTGCGACTGGAAATCCTAAGTATGGTGGAAGCTTTGTTTTTTTTATTTATTTGTTTTCAATTTTTCATGTATAATAATATTTATATTAATGTATAATTTATACCAATAGATTATTAGATATATATATATATAGATTATTTTATATATAAAGCTAGTCAAATAATTTTTATATATATACTAGCAGCGTGGGCATGTTATGTATGTGGAAGTTAAAATATGCACTTGATAATTTAACTTTAGTTTTTATAGATAATATTTATATAAATATAAAGTTTAGGCGTAGCTGCATAATTGGTGTTAAGTTTATATTATTTTTAATGTGAGAAGTTAAGAATTTAAATTTTGCTCACATAATAATTTTATATTTTTAAAATAAAATATACAAATAACATTTAGAAAATTATTTTGTTAACATGATTTCATAACACTAAAATAACATATTGATCAGTTAAGACACGTAGTACAAATAACATTTAGAAAATTATATTTTATATTATATTTTGTTGATGTGTAATAAAAAATTTAGATAATCATATAAAAAAATCAAAATACAAGAATAAAATTAATTTAAAAATATAGATTTATATGTGTAATTAAAATAATAAAAAAATTTAAATAATTGTAAAAAAAAATAAAGTATAAGAGTTAAAAATATGAATTTGAGTCCTTTGACAAACTAAGTTTAAGTTTTCATAAATATTGAATAATAAAGTATAAATTAAAAATATTATTACGTTTATGTATTATAGATTAACAATAAAATAATAAAATATCAATAAAATTAATAACAATAATAAATAAAATACAACAATTGTTTTGGGGGGAGGGGAGATGCTGACATGTTCATATCGGGTAATATAAGAAATATTCGATGCAAGTAGGAGATTAAGATTATTTGTATATATAATAGATGGAAATAGATGTAGGTTATAATAATATAATACTACTTTTTTAGATATTAAACCAGAACTTAAGTCAGTCTTTAATATATTAATATATCAAAATATATTTGAAAGCAGTCGATTAAAATAAGCAATTATTTTTTAGTTTATTTTATTTTGTTTTTGAGTTGTGGGAATGGGTGCATGTGCACGACTTTTTTAATAGAGTTAATTTAACGGTGTTGATGAAAACAAATAATAAAAGAAACAATATAAATATAAAAAATTTTAAGTATTCAAAAAGTTTAATTATTTTCTAGGTAATTATTTTTGAGTTACCTTATAAATAATTATTTTTGAGTAATTATTATAGTTTTATATTTTTTGTTATTTTTATCCAAAATTTTTTGAATAATTTGAGAGTTAGAGAGACAAACAGAGATGAAAATAAATTGTTTAGATTTAAAGAAAAATAATTTCTATCTCTATTTTCCATAAAGTAAAAATTAGAAATGGATCTAATTTCCTCTTTAATATCAATATATATATGTGCAACTTCTTCTCCTCCATTTGTTTCATATGAAACCCTAAAAACAAAATAGAGATAGACCACACACAAAGATCGACGAATAATGTTATTCAACAACCCTCAATGCCACCCTCAATATCACCCAAGGGATATCACGATATTTCCAATTAAGATAGGGTTGCAAAATTTCAAATTTCAAATTCTTTTCTCTTTCTCACACCCTTCCCTCTCTCGCACTCTCTCTACGTGACCCTCTTTCCTCTCGCTCTAGTCTTCTTTCTCTATCTCATTCTCCCATGCTCCTCCATTCCTCTTGTTCAGGCCATCTCTCTATCTTTTTCTCCTACTTGTCCGACCGAACTTTCGGCATCCCTTGGGCTCGTTCCAACCCCGATCTAAAACGTGTAAGTCTTTAGTTTTATGAGTAAAGATATATACGCATTAAATCTTAAATATACGGAGATTTAATCGTTGGATCTTATTGATTTTTGGATATGTTGATCGATAGGGGTAAGGGTGTCGGGTGGTTGCCTCTAATCGCCGGAAACCACCGGCCACGGTGGCCAATGGCTACTGGTAGTGCGTATACATGCGTTATGGGTTTGGCTGAAATTTTAAGTTTAGATCTACGGAGATTCGGCCGTTGGATCTTACTCGATTTTGGGTATGTTGGTCGATGGGCTCTTAGGTATCGGGTGGTTGCTTCTGATCGCTGGAAACCACTGGTTACGGTGGTCGGTGGTGGTTGGCAATGTTTTTTTAAGTTTAACCAAAAAATAAAAATTAGATATATTAAAATCTAACCGTTAAATCTATTCTTTTTTTTTTGTATGTTAACTCTCTTGAATTGGTGTTTCTAATGATAGGTTCTGATCGTGAGAAGTTTCGGCTGACGATGATCACCGGCGACGTTGGTTGCGATGATTATGACTGTCGTCTGTATATACATACATATATTTATATTTTTATATATATTTACATATTTTTTTATAATTATTTTAATTTATATTGCAAATGTTGATATAAATTATAAAGTTATAAATAATTTATAAATTATTTAATTATAAATTTGTATCGAAGATGTTGAAGTTAATATTGAATTTGTGATATTTGAATATTGTGAAAGTTAAAATTAAATTGAATTGGTTGAAATTTAAATATTAATAAATTTAATTGGTTTGTATTTGTTTTGTGAATTTTTTAATTGAAATTGTTAAGTTTATTTAAGAATTGAATGGTAAGTAATTATTGTTTATTTTATTTGAATTTAGATATTAATTAAGGTGTGTATATATTTTAAATTTATATTAAATAAAATTTAAATTAGTTTAATATCAAATTTAAATTTATTTAATATAAATTTATATTAATGTGAAAGTTGCTTATACTACAGTGAAAGTGATTTTTGTGTAGATGATGTAATAATTACACAATAAATTAATACTTAAAATGTATCGTACACTTTATTAAAAAGAAAATTGATTCCTTGCTCGTACCAAAGAAAAGCCACTTAACTTGGCCTCATCCATATTTACATTCTCCCATCAGCGCGTGGATTTATCTTTTTTTTTTTTAAAGTAATTTTCTAATCCATTTACTTTAAATCAAAGAAAAGAATGTTTTTAATGAATTATTTTTTCATTTACCAAAACACGAGAAGTATTTGTAAGGATTACTCTTACCATCAAGGTTGGTAGGTCCGTTATTTATTTAAAAAGTGTCTTTTCTCTTTTATTTTTATGATTTAGTAGTGCCCTAACTATATATATATACATATATATATATAATTTATGGATTCTAGTACTAAATAAAATTTTTAAAAAAATAAAAATTCTAATCAAGAGAGATGCATAATTTGATAAATTAAAGTAGAGGGAAACTCAAATGAACAAATTTTTGAACAAGCCATTGGTATCCCTAGTGGTGTTTTTCCATTTGGTTAGAAAAAATTAAAAGAGTACAACTCAGTCTCAATGTATCACATAAAATTATTTAATTATTTTTAAACTTTTATGTAATTTAATTTAAAATATATATACATATTAATAAATATCTAAATTTAAATAAAATTAACAACAACTACTTCTCATTCAATTCTGAAATAAACTTAATAATTTCAATTTAAATATTCACAAAACGAATACAAACCGATTTAATTTATTAATATTTAAATTTCGATCAATTCAATTTAATTTTAACCTTCACAATATTCAAATATCACAAATTCAATACAAATTCATAATTAAATATCATATTAAATATCAACATTTAGAATATAAATTAAAATAATTACAAAAAAATATGTAAATATATATAAAATATAAATATATGTATATATATATAGACATATAGACGAAAGTCACAACCGCCGCCACCAACGACCATCGTCAGCCGAAACTTCTCATGATCGGAACCTACCATTAGAAACACCAACTCAAGAGAGTTAATATATACAAAAATACGACATATTTAACAGTTAGATTTTAGGAGATCTGATTTTTAGTTTTCGGTCAAACTTCAAAAAACACGGCTAGCCACCATTGACCACCGTAGTCGGTGGTTTTCAGTGATCAAAGGCAACCATCTAACACCCAACGGCCCTTCAACCAACATACCCAAAACCCAACAAGATCCAACAACCAAATCTACAGAAATCTAAGTTTAAAGCTTTCAGCTAAGCCAAAATATCACATATATACGCATATATCATCCTTGTGTGCTGAAAATCATCGCTGATAAAATTAAATAACTTACCTCCTTGTAGATCGGTGCCAATAGAGACAAAATCGAGAGCGAGAGATATAAAGCGAGAGAGATGGCCAGAGTTTTTTTAGCTCGTTATAACTAATATGCTGTCGCACATGCGAGAGAGAGAGACTGAATAGGAACAAGTAGGGTGCTCGGAGATGTTGCCAAATGAAATAGAGAAACAGAGATACGACCGAAGTAGTAGTGTTAGAGAGAAAGAGAGATTGTGTAGAAATAAGCCAAACGGACACATGGGTTTGAGAGAAATAACTGAATTTTGGGTATTTAAATTGAGGATATAATAGTCATTTTGATCATAAGTAAGATTGTAATTTGGTGCGAGGTGGTACTGAGGGTGGCTGAATAACATTTCTCAAGATCGACCCTTGCCCGACGACTGACTATTGTTACTGTCACTATCGTCGTCGTTTATTTCTGCTGCCTTGCTGTTGCTGCTAGCCACCATTGTCAAAATCTGTATCTGAAATCTGATTTAATATATGGGGCTCAATGTTAGTGGAAATATTTAAAGTAAAAACGTCTTTCGCATGCACTCCGAGTTGGTGATTGTCACTCCAAGAGAGCAATTGAGGCCTTAAAATATGAAAACACCGGGGGGGCGGGGGTCATAGACCCTCCTAATTTATCGAACCCATATAGACGGCCTCAGTGTTAAGTAAAAAATGTGCGGCACTAAAATAAATAACAAGGAAAATTTGAACGAAAAGGACAAAAAAAAAATAAACAAAGAAAGAAGAAGTTGAAGGGAACTTGTAGTAAGAAGAAGTTAAAAGAAGCTACCAGTCTTCTCTGTCAAAATCGTGGGACCACGCGGCGAAACCTCACAAAAGGCATCCCAAGAAGCTGCTAGCTGTAATAATCAAAATTTTATGCGGTGGCAACCCTAAGGAGGACAATAAATTGGTCTTCCTAGGTCATTTGTGTGGAGCCTCCTACTTTAACGGACCCATACAGACAGCCTTAGTGTTAAGTAAAAAATGTGCGGCACTAAAATAAATAACAAGGAAAAATTGAACAAAAAGGACAAAAGAAAAAAGAAAGAAGAAAGAAGAAAGAAAGAAGAAGTTAAAAGCAACTTGCAGTCAAAAAAAGTTAAAAAGAAGCTAAAAGTCCTCTTTGTCAAAATCGTGAGACTAACTGGCGAAACCTCACCAAAAAAAAGGAATCCCAAGAAACTACTAGCTGTAATAATCAAAATTTTATGCGGTGGCAACCCTAAGGAGGCCTATAAATTGGCCTTCCTAGATCATTTATTAATTACTTCAGTGTACTCTGGACAGATAAAAAAATTAAAGAGTTAAAAATATTAAAATATTTTTTTATTTTTTAAAAAAATTATTATTATTATTATTATCTCTTTATAATTTTAAAAATATTATAATTTTTATTATTTTTTATAATAAATTCTTCTATCTTTATATATGATTTTTATCTTGATTTATTTTAATTTTTTTATGTAAAATATATATATCTAATTTATTATTATTATTATTTAAAAAATATTAATTACAACCCTGCTCTAATCCAAAATTATTTTTACAAGACTTAATTCTCTCCTACTTTATCAAGTAAATTCTAACCAATTACATGTAATAATAATAATAATAATAATAATAATAATGTTTATCACCCGTATATGTACACACACGAGAAAGAGAAAAAAATAAATAAAAATAAGAAAATAGAGGTGGAGGCTTTGTTGCTGACGCAGGCGGTCAATCCTACCTGCTAAGGTCCCTTTGTCCCTTATGTCCTACCTGTTAATTCTAAATTTTTTTTATATATTATTTATTTAATTGCATATATATGCACACATGTATATATATTTAAAAATATTACTTACTATATATATTTGGTTAGCCGTTCTAACTTCTTTTTTAATCAATTAGATTATTTTCTTAATTTTATACATATATTTACATATTTTTATAAAAATAACAACATATCCAGCCTTTATCCCACTATTTGAAATTGAGTACATGAATTCTAAACTTTTATGTGGATTACGCCCCAACAGATAGTTTGTTTAGAATTCATATTTCAATCCGATTAGATTTTACGCTAGTTGTCGATTACCTAACGCAACCTTTCTCTTTTAATCGAGTTTGGGATCGGTCGTGCATAACATTCTTGACAGAGTAATGATATATTTACATATTTTCATATTTAATTTTAATTTCTTAGAGACTTATTCAAATTTAAATTTATTTTTTTAAACATTCATTATTTATGATCTGAAGCATCATCAAATATAAGTGACATAATGCACTTAAAAACATATTGAAGGTGAAGTACAAATCTTTGGTAATTACAAGTTAAGTGATAGTTTTAAATTCATGCCAGCTATTTAAAAACAGTATCACAATAATATAATATTAATATATAGTCATATTTTAAAATTATAAAGTTATTTTTCTAAAAATCTTATTTATAAAAAATATTAAATTATCTAGCGAGATGATGGGGAGAGGGGGGGGGTTATGATAGGCCTATATATATATATATATATATATATCAGATGTTGATTCGAAACACAATCACCGAGCAAGAAAGAAAATGGAGACAACTTTCGGAGACGTTAGGTTTCTTATTACTGTCTTTCTATTATCGGCCACTCTCCTCCTTCTTATCAGCCGGAAAAAGACCAGAACCGGCCGGCGGCCCCCGGGACCACCGGGTTGGCCGGTCTTCGGAAACATGTTCGACCTCAGCTCGATGCCACACCAGACTTTACACGGCCTCCGGACCAAGTATGGCCCAGTTATCTGGCTGCGGCTCGGCTCAATGAACACCCTCGTGGTCCAGTCGGCCATGGCGGCCGCTGAGTTGTTCAAGTACCACGACCTCGATTTCCCCGACCGCAAGGTCCCCGACGCCCTCACCGCCTGGAACTACCACGAAGGCGGCTTGTCTCTCAACAGTTACAGCCCGTACTGGCGGCTGCTCCGCCGCCTCTACTCGGCGGAGTTTCTGAGTGCCAAAAGGATAAATTACACCGCCGCCATGAGAAGGAAGTGTGTCTATAACTTGGTGAAGTGGATTGAGACGGCAAACGGAGGCGAGGTAAACTCAAGTCAAGTAGTGTATCTAAGAGATAATTAAAACTATAGTCTATAGCTAGACAAACAACTTGAATCGATAAATTCTAATTATGGTTTGGATTAATAGGTGGACATCGGCCATCTGCTCTTTGTCGCGTCGTTTAACCTGGTCGGCAACCTGGTGCTTTCCAGAGATGTTTTGAGCCCGGAATCTGAAGAGGGGTTCGAGTTCTTCGACGCCATGAACAACGTGAAGGAGCTTGGCGGGAAGGCGAATCTGGCTGATTATTTTCCCTTCCTCCGGCGGCTGGATCCGTCGGGAATGAAGAGAGAGATGGTGAGAGAGATGGGGCGAGCCAGGAGGATCGTGGAGAAATTCGTGAAGGATAGGATTGAAGAGAAAAAATCGGGCAGAGAGAATAATGATGAACACGACTTGCTGGACGTGCTCTTGAGTCAGAAAGGAGACGCCAAAGATCCGCCGGTCCCGGAGTCGAAAGCTATCAATGCCATACTGGTAAGTGCATGCTAATCAAAAATGAAGGAGAAAACAAGACATCAATTTAACACATCTGTTCACCACCTCACGATAACAAATCAACCGCTCGTTTGGCTGGGCGGTTTGACCGCTTATAAGCTGGTTGAGTAGCTTTAAGCTACGCAGCTTATTTATTAAAAATGTTTAATTTTAAATAAGAGCGTTTAAGCTATATAGCTTAAATGCTCTTACACCAGCTTCTTAGAAAAGCTATCACTCACCAACTTTTTAGAAAAACTCTTATTAAATAAGCTAGGTTGACCATGTAAATGACCATTCTACCCTCTATATTTTGAATAATTTACGGTCATTGCAAGTCTTCTTCAACCCTGCCTCGTGCTTGTCACTATCGCCGCCATCTTTTTCGGCCAACACCAACGCCCTCGTTATTCGCCATCGCCCTCATACCTTGTCCCACTTTTTTTGGCCATCGCCCGTCGCTTCCAACATTCGCCATCTTTCCACCCTATCACCCTCATTATCTGTCGTCGTCCCCATCGTCTGGTGTCACCTCCACTATCGCGTTCCTTCGATGATCTCCTTGTCACTGTATCTCTGTGTACATATATATTAACAATAATTTTAACATATATATACATTTATATATTAATAATTTATAATTAATTTTATTAAAAAAATATTTTATATATTTTTTATATTATTCAGTAGCATGTTTATTTTAATTTTTTTTATTATATTATGATACCTTATCAGTTATTTCAAGTCAAATACATAATTATTAACTAATAAATTAAAAGTATATTTTGAAAAATACATTATCAGTTTAAACACTATCTAACTTAAACGCTATAACCAGTTTAAACACTACTCAACTTAAAATCTTTAAAAAAAAAAATGCATAGTAAAACTAGCTACAAAATTCACTCCATTAATATTTGTGATGGGTTCTCCTCTGAGAAATTAATTATAAAACATAATTATTTGATAGACAAAATAAAAATAAACCTTAAAATTTTGATAATTATCAAGTTATAACACATACACAGATATAATAAATGGGCTACGTACGCTAGCTAAATTACTAATGTGTGTTCAACAACATAGCTAAAACTAATTAAGGATATATTTGATTCTATTATCTAGAATTTAATTCTAGCTAATATTATTTAAAAAACAAAAACCATCTCACTCCTTGAAAAATAAATTCTATGAAAAGAAGTTTTAAGTACTTGTATCATACACATTTTTCTATAAACAAATTAAGAGTATTTGATTGCTTCTATAAAAAATATTATAATAATTATATATTTTCTATAATAAATATGTGTAATCAAACACACTCTAAGTGTTAATTGTAATGTAAACCTATAACCTGGAAATATTATTTTGACCCAAAAAAGTAATCCCCAGGAGGATGCATATCTTTACATATTTATCTTATTATTATTATTAGCACATAACAGCAAATTTTTAATCCAAAATTTACTATCGTCTTTGAAAAATAAAAAAATAATCTCTCTTTATTTATGAAAAAGTTCTAATTGGATTTTATGTATTATACATATTTCTATCCTCTATTTATACTCAAATTGACTTTTATATAAAAAAGTAGATAAATTTGATAGCTTAATTATCTAACCATATACTAAATATACTATATATATATATATATATTGACAATGGTAAATGATGCAGGAAATGTTCTTTGCTGGATCAGAAACAACAAGCAGCAGCACGGAATGGGCAATGGCGGAGCTACTGCAAAACCCTAGTTCAATGAGAAAGGTGAAAGAAGAGCTGGACCGAGTCATCGGAAGAAGCAGCAAGGTAGAAGAAGGGCAGCTGCAGGAGCTGCAGTATTTGCAGGCGGTGGTAAAAGAAACGCTGCGATTGCACCCGGCAGCTCCTCTGCTGCTTCCGAGGAATGCCGTAAAAGACACAGATTTCATGGGCTATTTCATTCCCAAGGACACGCAGGTGCTCGTCAACGTGTGGGGCATCGGAAGGGACGGAGATTCCTGGGCCGAGCCCTCGGCGTTCCGGCCAGAGAGATTCCTCGGCTCGAGCATCGAGTACAAGGGGCAGAACTTCGAGCTGCTTCCGTTCGGGGCAGGGAGAAGGATCTGCGTCGGGTACTCGTTGGCTTATCGGACGATTCTCCTCGTGCTGGCCATTTTGCTGCACCTTTTTGACTGGGAGGTCGCAGACGGCGTCGAAAGTGGGGACATGAGGGAGGGGATGGGGATAACACTACGGAAGTTGCTGCCGCTGAAAGTAATTCCCCGGCGGTGAGCAGAATTATTGACCGAAGACGAATCCAAAATCTGACGTCAGATTTGAATTCAAATAAAGAACTTGGAACTTGAAGGCTCCCAGGGAGGGAGGTGATGATGAATAAACTTATTTATTGTTATAATATGGAGTTGTTTATATATATATATAATTTTTTTAAAACAAAAAAACTTATTTATTGTTTATGATCTTTTTATCTCATAAATAAATATATAAATAGGATTTTTTTTTCATCAATAAACTTATTAACAAATTGAGTTTGTTTAAATTAAATAAATAGAAGGTAAACATCTTAAACGTGTCAATAAACATATATTTTAAATAAATTTTTTAATGTATAAATTTAAGTTATACATTATTTTTATCATATTATGTTCTTTCCTGATAAAAGGATGGAAGGTAGGCGAGTCTGCAAAGGTGAGGGACGGGCCCCGGTGATCAATCCATTGGGGAGGGGGTGGTACCTGCAAGTAACCCGACGCTTGAGTGAATAAAGAAGTAAAAGTGACAGAGTATCAGTGAGTCAGAGAAAAGAACATATCTTGATTCTGAAGATAACTAGTTCATATAGGAGGAGGAGATGTCTTCTTGCATGTATGTGTCGTATATTTATAGGTGATGGAACTGAGTATTTGGCACCGGTGGAGGTTTCCATACGGTAGTATAGTGTCGACGAGACCCTCATTAATGTAGATGAGATTTGGAACGGGCGCGCAAATACCCAATATGGGGTTGTAATGATGCTGTTACAAGCTAGTGTAGGGCCATGGTCAGGCCGAGATTGGGCCAGAATGGTCCACGGCTCCCCAGGTCGGATACTCAAGAAGTGAGCGTTCAAGTTAAAAGAGGGGAATTCTAGATGAGTTTTGTTGTATATGCTAGTTTTTGAAAGTTAGATTGTCATTAGGACCCAGCCAAGATAGATGGTCGAGTTGACGCATGGTCTCGTGTGGACGAATGTTGGCTCTAAGGACATCTGAAGCCAGCTTGGCTTTTATGATGAAACAATTCTTTTCGTGCTTTGATTTGTGGTGCGCGTGGTTTCAAGATTCGAGGCATTATGTCCATGGGGTGCTATAGACAGGTAACTGATAGCCCTTTAAATGTGTGACAGGTGACGGTTTCATAGCGATGGATTAATGATGGGCGATACCTAACCATTGGATGTTTCGTAAGCCCTGTTCAGCGGTCTTTATGGGCGGGTTGCATTGGCTAAGGTAAAGCCTAAGAAGGCAGAGTCTAGTCTTCTGAGAGTGATTAACTAGAGAAATGCGGCTCGACTGAGATCGGGCAAGCTAAGTGAAAGAGTTAGGGCGTTAGAGGCTAAACAAGATGCTTCTCGTCATGAAGTTGCCCACCTGGAGGCCTGTGCGAGGAGGGAAGCCCTTATGTAATATCTTGAGGGCTTCAACACAGCGCTGACACAAGTTCGATTACTCTGTCCAAAGGCAGATCTTACTAGTTGTGAGTATTCCAATGAGGTTGTGGATGGTCGACTTATAGACCTGGGTTCGGAGGATCCGGTAGTTGAAGATGAAGCCTTGAAGGGGGTACAGGAGGCGGTCAGTCATCCAGGAGAAAACGCCGAGCAACCTGGTGACGTCTCTATTTCCACTCAGCCGAATCAACCCATCATCGATCCCTAGAGTGGCTCTCGCTTCTTTTTCTTTTCGTGTTATGTGAATAGTCGGGTATTGTAACTCCATTATTGAATGAAAGACAAATTTCTGGATATGGTCTAGCTTTTATATCTCTCTTTTGGCCTTGTTTTCCATTGTTGTCGACTTATCAAGATCGGGATAAACCCGAGGTCGGGCCTCCGGGGTAGACCAGCACCCATGGGTTAATGAGCGAGATATGAAGTGGCCATGCTCTATGCTAAGACTTTCTTGGGTTACCCGAAAGTGGCGGTCTGGGTGCTGTGTTTTGAGGGCGCATGTGACACAGAGTCTGAAGCACATGGTTATGAAGGCAAAGTGATGTTTTTAGACACATGACATGTTGCTTTCCCAGGGGGTGTGTTTACGAAGGTGAGTGGACATTTTCCCACGTGTGGTGCGCCATTTTCCTAGGCTAGGGTAATAACTACTTGGGTACGTGGCCCTATTTCAACGGTGGTTCTTCGACTGCCAGATATGGGGCATTAATGGTGGGACAGGTGGCATGATCATAGGTGGGGGCAGATGATGCTAGATGTTCCCCACTACGCCTACAAAAAAGGGTTCCCTCCTTCATTTTCGTGTATCTTTTAGTTTGTGCTTGGATGTCTTCCTCCGTGCGAGAAATCTTCGAGTTTGAAAGTCGGTAATGTGGAATCGAGTCAAGGTTCTGTCGGTCCATGGTAGTACTTCGGGCGGCGATATCGTGGGATTGGTTGTTGTATTGATGGTCGAAGCTAGGTGTGTTTGGGGAAAAAGTAGAGTCAAAATGTGTGGTTTTGGACGAAAGCTGTAATAGGATTGATAGTTTTGAACGAGGACGATACGTGGGCTGGCAAGTCCAGTTCACCCTCTTCCATTCTCGCTCTCCCCTCTTATTTGGAGCTCCAGGTTGCGAATCCACAACCACCGTGTTGAGGGCTTTGTCTTTCTTTTTATAGCTCTACTAGGGGGGAAACGACATCTCTTGTTTTCCCGTGGATCTGCATCATTAAGATGTGGTTTATAGGTGGCTCCATAAGTTGGGGCGTAGCCAAGAAGATTTCCAGTTGTTTTGAGCCCCTTGTTTTCAAGATCACGCTGGTTTTAACCATAAAGGGGCTCTATAGACGGTGCATGTTCAACAGCTGCGTAGGCCTTGTTGTGCTAAGACTTGATTATGGTGAGCTATGGAGCTAGCTCGGTTGTATTTTTGTAGTATTGTAGTTTGATCATCAAGAATGTAATGGAGTAGAGAGTTTTGTATCTTCGTTTGTATCTTATAATGAAATGAAGTAATGAAATGAATAACCTTCCGAGTACCTTGTAGCTTTGTTCCTTGTTTCCTTCAGTGTTTGGATACTTTGATTGTCATGAGTACTAAGCGAGCCGAGGTTGCTTGAACCTGCCTGTTTTGGGGTATGGCTCAGCAAGACTGAGGTGGCTCCTAGTCTTCTAATGTTTGTACGTAAACATAGTATGAGTAATAAAATGAGAAGATTTTCAGGTATCTTGTAGCTTTGTTTTTTCTTTTCTCAGCATTAGGATGGGATCGAGATGACTCGAGATCTGTTGAGGGGAGACCGAGAAGAGTTGCAGTTTGTCGATGACTGATACAAGGCATCTTAGGACAAGATTGAGATGACCCGAGGTCCATTTGAGGTGAGACCAAGAAGACTCGAGGTCTGATGACTTGAAGTCCATTGAGGCGAGACCGAGAAGACTCGAGGTCCGCCGACCTGCTTGATACAAGGCATAATTTGAACGGGATTGAGATGACTCGAGGTCCGTTTGAAGTGAAACCGAGAACACTCGAGGTTTGCCGGTGCCCATTTGATACAAAGCAGATTAGGGTGGGATCGAGATGACTTGAGGTCCGTTGAGACAAGATTGAGAAAACTAGAGGTCCATTGAGATCAAATCGAGAAGACTCGAGGTCCGTCGGCCTGTTTGATTCAAGACATAATTTGAACAGGGGAATTCCCCGAGATCCGCCCGCCAGGATAGACTCAAGCGCTTGGGGGCGAACTGACCGCGTCGATTTGTTTCGAGCACTTAGCGAGACTGAGGTGACTCGAGGTCTACCAACCTGCTTGATACAAGGCATAATTTGAAAGGGGGAATTCCCTAAGGTCCGCCCGCCGAGATGGACCCGAGCACTTAGGGATTGACTGACCACGTCGATTTGTTTTGGCAGCACGGCTTGGCGAGATCGAGGTGATTGAGGTCCACCGGCCTGTTTGATACAAAGCATATTTTGAACAGGGGAATTCCCCGAGGTCCGCCCGCTGGGATAGACCAGGGCGCTTGGGGGCGGACTGACCGCGTCGGTTTGTTCCAACAGCACGGCTTTGCGAGGCCGAGGTGACTCAAGGTCCGCTCACTTGTTGGCGAGACCAAGGTGACTCGAGGTCTGAGGGAGACCTCTTTTAGGAGTGAATGAAATCCTTGGGATGATGGTCTTCAATATAATAATTTGATATGGGGGTTCCGAGTGTTGACATAAGATAAAACATTTGGGATTGGATTCGTGTAAGGACATAAAAAGCAAATGGAAGTAGCTTCCTTGATAAAATGAAATATACTGAATTTAAATGATACAGGAAGACAATCGCTTAGCTATAGTATTTTTGAAGGCTGGCTGCGTTCCATGAACGGGGCAGTGGCTGTCCCGAGAGCTCAGCCAGGTGGCAGGCTCCGTTGCTGAGGTTATCGGTGACTCGGTAAGTCGATTTTGGGTTGCTGATACACTCTTCTTTAAAGCTCAAGCCCGACTTCAGGATCCTGTCTATGGATGTGTATCCCTCATTCTTGCTCTTCAACAACAGGTTAGTGATTTACAAACTTATCGAGCTTATTTGCAAGATTCACTATTCGTATATTATTTTTCACATCCCCAACTTGTTCATCAACCTGATCAATACCCAAGCTGGAATTCCAATCTTCCCATCATCCCAGAGGACATCTCACTCCCAAGTTTCCCCGAGGCTACTTCCCTACCTCATCTCGATGACACTAGCAGTAGTCAAAAGCCACCCCCAGATGACATCGATGAGTTGGGACCCGTCGTATTTGGAAACCGTCGTCGCCACTAAGCATCAGCATCATTTTCAGTTCTATGGTTCGCCTTTTTCTTTTGAATAATTGTATGGCTTGATCCCCTGTAACTGTTTTGATTATATGAAATGAATATTTTGTTTTTGGATATTTTAACGTTTCATTCCCTTGTCTTAACCTCTATTGAATACTGATCATAAAATATCTTAGCCTCTTATAGCTGTTTAATAATTTCTCAAATCGAGGTAAAAATATCAACTCTTAATTATCACCTGATAATTCATATCCTCAATAAAGTTACACATAGCTAAACATCCAACCTATCATTGGCAATTACATCATTAAGAAATAATCCCGTTGAATCCTCTGAGAATATATCCTGGTATTTTTCATTTTTCTTACGGCTTTTCACTGACCGCAAGTACTTATACCTCACATCAATAGGCTCATTCTAACTTGCTGACATCATTTTAATGATTGTCCAGCTATACATCTCTCAATTTGCCTACTAGGGCTACCTAGACTAACTGTCTAGTCATATGAGAATTTCATTCTCCGAAGTTTCAAAATCCTGGATCTCGAGCTTCTTTTACTACGACCTATCATTCTGGCACACATGCCATCACTTAATTCCCTCATCACGAATTCCTAGATCCTCCATGACCCTTAAAATCGATCTTTTTAGAGAATTCCTCAGGAATCCCAAACCGATTTATCTCACATTAAGACATCTGTACGCTCTCTCCAGATGCCGTTCATATGCTTTCTGGCGAATAAAACTTGCTTCTCTAGTAGACCCTAGTATTCCGCACATATAGTGTTTCGGTACACCTGGTTTACCCTACACAAGAAGCTTAAAATCCCCTCATTGAAATGTTAACTACCTCCCATCAAAATGAACAATTCTTGCTCCCACTGCCACCATAGCAAATCCACGAGTGGAAGGTTCGAGTCTGGACTCGGCACGCTACGGCCTGCCTCTCCAAAATTCATGATAGTATCCTCTTGTCTACACATAAAATCAAGGGTCAGATCAATAACCAACATAATTTCTTCCCTCCCCCCATGGGGCCTAGATTCAGGGATTCACAGATCCCTCTGCTCGCTATCCTAGGAAACACATTTCCTAAGCAAGCCCGCAAATCAAATCACGCTTACTCGGAGGAGTATTTCAACTCTAGTTACGACCTACCTTGTCCCAAATGTGAATTCCCAATCCTATCATCCACACTTTGGTGTTTCCGGTCTTTTATATTTGGCCTTAATCAACACATCATGCTAATCACAAACCCCGCTCTGATACCACCTTATGATGCCTTGGCCCCACTAATCGGTACCACCATGATGCCTTGGCCCCACGCACCGAAGGACGACTATGCCCCTACCAATATAAAGCATTAAGATATTATGGGCACCTTCGGTGGGGTCCAGGCTTTGCCGCCTTTGACCTGTCGGGAACTCAGGAGTAAATGCATAGGCAGCGAAAACTCGCCCTGGTCCCGCACCTGATTAGGCCCCTTGGGGAATAAATTCAATTACAAACAAGCAGATACCAACATGCCCAATAAAATCCCAATAGCTAAACATATTTAAACATATCTCAAATCCCGGTCGTAACTGACCAGTACAAGTTTCTTACACCCACGGGGTTTACTCATAGTGGGAACCTTAACTTGGTTCAGTTTATTTCTATATTTAACTACAGTCATCACCTATGACTAACACACTATAAATATATTACATTATTAGCATTTGGGGTTAACCCACACTCTCACTTTTGACGGTCACCGCTCATTGGCGGCTCATTTGTCAACACCATTTTTCCCTTCTCGGATCTTGAGCCACCTGTTGGGTTAGTGGGAAAAATATAGGGATGAGTCCGGAGACTCAGTAAAGACAATATGAGTTGTAGTAAATTAAAGCGCATGACAATTATAGAATAATGTGAAGTGTATCATGCATGTAGGCCTGTTCACCTCACCCTGATCTTGATTTTGGTGGCCCCACTGATTTCATTTAGGACCCCATCTCAAGACTCACACGGCCCAAATCTACAGCCTCATGTCTAGACACTTCTCCCACAGTCTAATACAAGTCATGCAAAAGTAAATTTACACACAAACCATATTAAACCCTTACCACGCGCTAACCACTTGCTTTGCGTCGATTTCACGTCCCAATTTCCTAAACAATTTATAAAATAAAATAATTTAATTAAACATGTAATTAATTTTAATTATCGCCGTTACATCGCTAATTAATTTAGCTAAATATGTGACTAATTTATAAATAGCACTATTAAATAAATTTTAAAAAATTTTATTCCTCATATATACACACGGGCAGAGTTTTGGCACGTTAAAAATTACATAACGTTAACAATAATGAAACACCGCTATTTATAGGCGTTCAAGAGCTCGGCATAAGAGGGTGGAGCAATTGGGGCTAAAAAAACCCCTCCAAATGCTGCGACGTAGTAGCATAAGAGGAGGTTGGGTGGCTGGGGCAAAGCCTCAGTAGTGTCGCGTGGCACAACAAGGCTGCGCGGCCACATGGCCGCACGCATGGCGTGCGCGTGGGCTGTCGCGTGCGTCCTCACGGCGTGGGCGCCATCTGGCGCGCCATGGAACGACGCCATTTGGCGCTTGGGGTTGGCTAGAATAAATTCCAGCCAAAAATTATTCCTCTCCCGCGCGCGCTCCTCCTCATTCGATCCCTGGACACCCAACTAGTCCTCCTTGCGCACGACCAGCTGGGCTGGCTTCTCTCCTTGTTATTCTATGAGCCAAAATTAAATTTAAGTAAACCCTTACCTTTCCCTGCCACAATGCAATAAACACAACATTCTTTACTAATTTTTTTCCCACTCCACACCCATTTAATAGATCATAATTAAATCCTCATAACCACAATTTTTTTGATAAATCATGAATAATTCATCTCAACCTCATAATTAATCGATAATCATACACAAACCACCTTAAACCCATTGATTAATTATTTTTTCAAAGTCCAGGGTGTTATAGAATGTCTTGGAGTAAAACTATCTAAGAAAAATGATATGGTCTCGACGAACGTTTCGAGATAGGATTTATGATATTGAAAGAAATCAGAACCGAGCCAGTTTTCGGTACAACTAAAATGCAGCTGCCATTTAGGTTGCAAAACCAAATCATTATAGAGGACTTCCAAGAAGTCAACGAAAGTTTGAAAGAGCTCTGGTTTTTCGTAAGAAACAACCCTTCAGTGGTTTTGGGATGAAACAATAGCCTAGTGAAGACACTGGGGCAAAATCGTCACTATCGAGTAAGTTTAAAGTTAATAATTTTGCGTTTTCGGTATTGTAATGTAATTTAATTTGGCATTTGAGGGTATACTTGCAATTAAGGAGTTGCATAGATGAAATAGAAGTAAAATTGGAGTTTAAATATGAAAATTTTCTATTAATATACTATAATATATATAATTATATATGTATATACATATATATATATATATTCACACGCAAATGCCATGGCTGCAACCTATACCCTTTGTAAACTCCATGAGCTGCAATCTTTATGGCAAATTGAGTGTCTTAGATGCAATGAAGGATAGCTAAAATGTGATTTGCACGCAAGGCATGAGAGTTGGTGATGAATTTGCTATAAATAAGTAGCAATTGAAGGATGGAAGTGAAGAAGAGAGCAAGCAGTGGCCTTCTCTCTTGAAATCAAAATGGCCGAGAGAAGAAAGAGAGAGATTGAGAGAGTGAGAAGTAAGAGAGAGAGACCGAGAGAGTGAGATGGAGGCGACTGGAACGAGCCGCAGCAGCTTGCGGCAGCCATGGCCTCAAGTTTCCAGCAGTTGGGCGGCACGACAGCCAAAACGGGGAGCTGCTCGTGGTGGTTCGCGACGAGGGACAGCCTTTTGGCAGTGGTGCGATGGTCGGCGAGGCCAACGGAGGCCAGCGACAGTCGGAGGATGCCTAAACGGTAGCCGATAGATGGGGCGTAGAGGGCTGGCCAGGGGCTGTTCGTTGTAGAAGGCAAGGCAGAAGAAAGAAGGGAAAGAGAAAAAGGAGGAAGAAGAAAAAGAAAAAAAGAAGTAAAAAAAGAAAAAGTAAAGAATGAGCTGTTGTTCACACGAAGAAGAAGAAGAAGATGAGGATGAGGAGAAAAGAAAAGAAAAGGGAAAAAGAAAAAGAAAATAAAATGGAAAAAATATCAAAAAAATCCCAAAAAATAAGAAGTGGATATTTATTAATATTCTTGAGATTTTGGGTGAGAAAATTGTTTGGGCATGCATTTCGATAATATGACACGCATACCAAGGAAGCTGGAGAGACTAAGTTAAGATAAGTAAATTTTTTTAAAAATTTTCAGAAATTCAGAAATATTATTTTATGAAATATCATAGTGAAATATTTGAGAAAATATTTAAAAAATATTTAGTTTGGATTTATTGAGAAAAAATAGGAAGAAATAGAAAAAAATAAAGAAAATACAAGAAATTATGAAAAAATAGGTTTTCATACTTATAGTGATTAGGATGCTTTGAGACTAAAGTTGAAGTGACTTGTGCAAATTTTTAGATTGGCACGCAAATTGAGATAATGCACGAATTTCGAGATAAACGCGAATATCGATGTAGCTGATAAGCTTAAAAAGGTAAGTAGTACTTCCTAACTGAATTTAGTTTTATGGAAAATGTTTGGTTTGTAGATGGTTCAAACCAAAACCCGATTTTAAATAAATGATTTTATCATGTTATCATGCTTTGATATGAATATATCATGTAGATTGCATTTACATGTACTGATGACGAGATGTGCATGTCTTCACGATGATATTATTGATTATGCATCACATAAGGGTTTGAGATATGGACTGGCACCGCTTCTCTGCCAAGGGTGCACCCATACACTTTACCCTGGTAAGGAGGCTGTAAAAATAGGGAACAACAAATAAGTGCAGTTAACTCAAATCGAAATGATATGGAAATGACATTTTACATTTTGCATTCCTGCACGAAATATGTATAATGTACCATTACTTAGATGATTCATCATCTAATTTGGACTTTGCCCCTAAAATATTCAAACATTCCAGATGGAGACTGTAGCAGATACGAGGATGAATGAGCTATGAAATGGCACTTAACAAAGTGCATGATGAATTGAATGATGAATGAAATGTATGTAATGTAGCCATGTATTTAAGTTCTGCTACTTTGAATTCTGAACGTGTTGAGGAACAATGATGTAAGAATTAAATTTTGATTAATATTAAGATGTCAGGTTCGATCCTTACTTCCGCATTTGATATGTATAATGATCCTCTTTCGAGAAAAATAATTAGAACTTCTGGGATAGATACGAGGAATGATGTGATTTAGCTTTAAGTTTGAAAGAAAAAAAATTATTATCCTAGAATTGTCCCAAGTTATAATGCGCCCGAGAAAACAGGGCGTTACATTCATAGTCATGTAGCAATTAGAACACTTCAAATTTTTTTACACCGATTGAATACTTTGATCTACCAAGAGAAACTCTTTATCTCCTCAAATCTCTTTGAAAGGTCTTGAGTGAAGTCAATATTTCAAGTAAACCTATTAAGACATTCGATTACCGTACACTATAATCATTCCATTGACTAACATCCAGACCAAATGAAAGCCATGGAGTGACTAAACTCACAAGACTCGATATTTGTGTTAAGATCTAGTTTAGCATGATCAAGATGACATATTAGAACATCTTTCGACATTCAATATGACATGTGATATATTACATATGTCACATTCAATAGATGTTCAACCAACACCTACTTACATGTTTATTGTCCACATCTAATGCAATATGACATGTGACTTACCATCTTTTATCATTAGTATCTTATATTAATAAAATGTTGTCGTCCATGTGCTAGTCCATAATTGGTTAATTATAGTTCTCTTATCAAAACTCTTAAAACTAAGAATCTGTCATACCCAAAATAAAATTATGTATTTAGGTGTAATTTTTATTAAGGTAAAAGTGTAATTCTCAAAGTTATTAAGGTAAAAGTGTAATTTTTAAAAATTATGGGGCTAAAGTAAAATTTTTGAGAACTTGAGTACTTGAGAGCAAGGGGACAAAGTGAAAAAAGGCAAAAGTTGGGGGATTGAATTACAATAAGCAGTGTGAACATAGTGTCGACAACAAATGTCTAATCGACGTTCGAGAGGTATGGTGAGGCCATCATGGCTTGACTAGGTTGTCCGGTGGAAAAAAGTACCCTAATTGGCCAAAGAAACAGCTGGAAAAGACTATAAATAGTCGAATTTTGGCCTAGGGTTTAAACAAATTTTTAGTCCAAAAATCTGAGCATTTGGGGAGAAATTGAGGGAAATGGATAGAGAACTTTCGTTCTCCAAGTGAGAGAGAAAATTTTTGGAGAATTTTAGAGATTTTGGGATAGGTTTGAGGGTGTTTTGAAGCCTCACTAAAAAAATCAGGCTTCGTTGAAGACGCATTGTAATTGGCGGATTTGATGGTGTTTTAGCTGGATTTTCGAGCTACCAATGAGTCCATCATATTCGGAAGAAAGAATAGAGCAAGGAAAACAAGCAAAACCAATGGTCGGCCGATGAAAGGAAGGCCGGAGAAGACGCGTGAAAGCACACACAAGGTGCGTGGATATGGGCGCGTGAGGTAAGGGAAAAATAGAAGAAAAAATGGAAAGAAAAATATAGAGAAAAATTGAGAAAAATGAGAAAAAAATTCTAAAAAATTAAGAAATTTAATTTTATTAATTTTTATAAAATTTGTTCAAGAACAATATCAAAGCACGTGTTTCGAGGCAAAGCACGAGTTTTGAGAAACCTTAAACAATCAAATCAATGTGAGTGGTCCTTCTTGAAATTTTATACATGAAATAATTTATCTAAATTAAGCGTGAATTCCACAAAGGTTGCTAAAATATATATGATTTATGTGCATCTTATCATATATGTGCATCTTATATTGCCTTGATAATTGTGATATTACATTTGGTATTAAATTATTGATATATATATAATTGTGTCATCTATGTTGACCATAGCAGAATAGGGTGTTAGTCGAGTAGCATGACTTGCATTTCCCCAAATAAGTTTTGTCGAAATAACCATAAAAGTATTTGGTGTTGTGTGTGATTGCCGGCATGATTGTCGAGGACTCCATGCCAGAGCTAGAATGCTAACGAAAGCTACCTTAAGGTGTCGGTTAATTCATGTCCATGCATCATACATTCATGAAAATTATTTTGAACTCTCATAGAATATTTTTCTTCTAATTTTGACTTTGTCCTTGGAATATTCAACGTTCCAAGTAAAACAAGCAATAAGAAAGGATAGGAGATTGTTGAGATGTGATTGTATTAGTAGTCATATAATAGTCCTACACTTGTGCTAGGACAAATTATGAGAATCTTGATAATAAGGGGGTGTTTGATACGAAAGAAGTTTTTAAATTCTTGGGATTCATAATTCTTGATAATGTTCTTAGAAATATTTGATTCTTAGAATTTATGTAATTTTATATTTAATTAGATTTAAACATTCTCATGAATGTTAGGTATTTTTTTCTTAAGAATCTTACATTCTTATGTTTGGTTGAAATGTAACATTCTTAGAAATTTATTTTTTTTTTCAAAATTACCCTTATTTAATTTTTTTGTTTAGAAATGATAAATTTCTTATTACATATAAAATATTGGGACTCATAACCTTTTAAAAAATTAAAAAACGTTATTTTTTTTACGCATTGTGTATGTGTGTGTCTATATATATGTTTGTATGAATACGTGTGTGTACATTTTATATGTTTGTATAATATAATATAATATAATATATATATATATGTTCATGAGAAGGAAGTTATGGCAAATATAATCATTAAAAGACTATAGGGTTCTAAGAAGATAATGGGTGTTTTAAACTTTTTATTTGTTAAAAACTTTCCCAAGTCCACGGGAATTCAAGATTCCCAATTCCCCATTAAAATCTTTTTGTGAGAAAATTGATTAAAAATAAATCCTATGAATGATATTTTCTCAAGATTTTTTTTTTAAAAAAAGTTGTATCAATCATGGGAATGTAGATTCTCAACTTAACATTTTAAGAAATCTAAATACTTCTCTTATACCAAACACCCCCTAAGTGGCATGTTATAGCTATTTATATGTTAATTTATCTGTCGAATATTGTAAATTTTATAGTTATTGAGAACAATATTGTACGGTTTGATTTCTTTTGTGATTATAACATCCATCAGTTTTCGATTCTGCTTCCACAAGTATTTAATTTACCACTCGTTTTCTTATCATTTGGAATGCAATATATGTATGTTTAGAGATTTTTAAATATGGTATTTTTAGAATTTTGAAATGGTGTTGCCAGAAAAAAAAAAATCCCATAACAGTGACACTTTGGAGGGTGGGTCTTTACATAATCACTTTAAGAAATCGTGTATTATAAATTTTTATCACATATTTTCAATAACTTGAAAATAAGATTATTAGGATATCTAAGAATTTATTCATATACAATTAGAAAATTATGAATGAAAATATAACTATTTAATTAATATACAAGATTATCATTTAGTCCTATTACATACTAAATGTCATATAAATCTAGTATTAAGACACTAACACTAACAATCTCTCATTTGCACTAATTTTATTGTAAAAAAAAATGATTTTAAAGAAGAAATTTTTTTTTGTCACTAATAAAGACAAATTAGCAAAAAAGTTTTTAAAGACAAATTTATAGACGAAAAATATCCCTTTCTAAGTCAAAGATGGAATTAGAGACGAATATTTTCTATCTCTAAATTTTTTTTCCTTTAGAAAGGGATTCAAAGACGAAAAATTTTCATCTCTAATGTTTGACACAAAAATTTTTTTTTTCTCATTTAGAGATGAAAAATTTCGACCTTTTAAGTTGGATTCAATGATGAAATCTTTTCCATCTCTAAAATCAGTTAGAGATTGAAAAAATTTCTTTACTGAACTCTATATTAAATGTTTTTTATTTTATAATATAATAATAAAATAATTAATATTTTTCACATCATATATGTATTTAATAGTTAATTACTTTTACTTTGTTAGTAAGTAACTATTTTTATAACTATGTACCTCAATTAATAAATAGCTCACTATGAGCGCAAGATAGAAGAAAAATATCATTTAACTAATTGTATAGATTATAATGTGTCTTTCATTTATAACAATATCATATATATGTCACTATAAAATATGTAGACATGATAACATAATTAAATGTATTATTCAAAAGTAAGAAGTCATTCAAAAAAATAATTAGAGGAGTGACCTATGTTATAGATATGCTTGTTAAAAAGTAAAAGATTTCAAATAAAAATTTATTGGATACACTTAATAGTTATACTATAAAAAATTATAAGGGGCTAACCTTTTTTTTTTTTTTTTTGAATCTTAAGTGCTATGCACAAAAAATTGATGTTGATCAAATAAAAAATAAATATATTCTTAAATAAATTTAAAAATTTTAATCCGAATCTATCTATTTTTTTCTTTTACTATTTGTTAGTTACCATCCATAATTTGTCAACTGTCAACCATCGTCATCATCTATTTTCTCATGTTGTTAATTAGTTGGCAGAGCAGCAAATCATCTCACATCGTCATCTTTTCATCATTTGTCCTTCCTTTCTCTCTTTCTGAGTTTTAGATTATCAAAATTCAATGACTATGATACTTTTTCAATCAACAACAAAATTAATTAATATTGTTCTACTTGCGATTGGGAATCCTAGATAGGTGAAAGCTTTGTTTTTTTATTTTTTTTTCAAATTTTCATGTATAATAATATTTATATTAATATATAATTTATACCAATAGATTAATAGATATATAAAAATTATTAGATATAATTTAAAATTATTTTATATATAAAGCTAGTCAAATAATTTTTATATATAGACTAGCAGTGTGGGCATATTATGTATATGGAAGTTAAAATACGCACTCGATAATTTAACTTTAGTTTTTATAGATAATATTTATATAAATATAAAATTTAGGCGTAGCAGCATAATTGGTGTTAAGTTGATATTATTTTTAATGTGAGAAGTTATGAATTTATATTTTGTTTACATAATAATTTTATATTTTAAAATAAAATATACAAATAATGTTTAGAAAATCACTTCTCCGCGTTAGACATTTCTTATCTTACATGACAAGAACTTGTCAAGCATCACCCTAATAATTGTCGTATTTTATTTATTATTGTTATTAATTTTGTTGATATTTTATTATTTTAAAATTAATCTATAATGCATAAACATAATAATATTTGTAATTTATATTTTAGTATTCAATATTTATTTTTTCCGCCGCTACAGAGATCGGC
This sequence comes from Diospyros kaki, assembly GCA_036245055.1. Taxonomy (NCBI): domain Eukaryota; kingdom Viridiplantae; phylum Streptophyta; class Magnoliopsida; order Ericales; family Ebenaceae; genus Diospyros; species Diospyros kaki. Next base: position 41,756,100 of record BSEG01000009.1, read on the forward strand.
CACCTTGCCCGACGACTGACTAGTGTCGCTGTTGTCGTCGCTTGTTTCCGCTGCCTCACCGGCGCTGTCGGCCACCGCTGTCAAAATCTGTATCCGAAATCTGATTTAACATATGGGGCTCAATGTCAACGGAAATATTTGAAGTAAAAACCTCTTCCGCGTGCACTTCCAGTTGGTGATTTTCACTCCAAGTGACCAATTGAGGCCTTAAAATATGAAAACACGGGCCCCGCCGGGGGGTTAAAATTATTAACAAGGAAAAATTGAACAAAAAGGACAAAAAAAGGAAAGAAGAAGTTGGAAGGAACTAGCAGTCAGAAGAAGTTAAAAGAAGCTGGTAGCTGAAATAATTAAAATTTTAATCACTCCAGTGTACTATTGTCAGGCAAAGGTCATTTATTAATCACTTCAGTGTATTATTATCAGATAAAATAAAATAATTAAAGAGTTAAAAATATTTTTTTATTTTAAAAAAAAAACTATTATTGTTATCTCTCTATAATTTTAAAAAATATATATTATAATTTTTATTACAACTATGTTCTAATCTAGTGTTATTTTTACAGGACTTAATTCTCTCCTACTTTATCAAGTAAATTCTAAGCAATTCCATGTAATAATAATAATAATAGGTGAAACTTTTTACGCATTCCAGCAAGCAATCTGCTTGAATTGAGTAATTCCTGTTAATTCCAAGTTAAAATAAGATAGAAAAGTTCAACAACTAATATAGAAATCATCAAATCTTTTATGTCAAATGAGTTCTGAAACCGATTGAGACAGAGATTTTAAATTAGAGTTAACTAAAATGCCAGACAAAATTGCAAATATTGATGAACCAAGTTGTGACCAATGGGGGGCTGGCTGGCCCATATATGACATGATTTGGAGCATAATGGATTTGGGTCTCTGCAAATACAAACGTTGTCTTCATACTTGAAAAAATAAGGGACCATGGTACAGCTAGCATTGCCAACTTGCCCAACTGGTTCTTTGGAGTTTAGATGCACACAACGCGCGCGCGCATGTTCAACTTCTCAACTTCATTTTCATGTCACTTTCAACTTGGGCTGCCTGCTCTCCACGCCACTCCATACCATAATACGACATATGTCGACCCATAACTATCCAAACTGTTCCATCGATTCATCGATTCATGAGGAGCTCTAGGATTGCAGCTTCTGTCTTTGCTAGATTTGCGAAGTGCAGGGTCTGGACTAGAAGAATGTTTGTCCCAGGAACCATATGCTGCTTCTCAAAATTCCGCTCAGAATGCCACCTTATCGTGCTATGAGCAAGCGGGGCAAGCCATCCTAATATGCTTGCAAATGCCAAACTCCAGTCCGCTGCAAGGGCAGTATTGTAGATAGATAAAGTTGAAGTTTTGGCAACAAACTTCAGCTTTTCCCGTAGGGAGGCTCTGTTGCCTGTGGGTAACATATTATATAGGTCATCTCTTGCATCCAGGCCGATCAAGTGAGGAGCTGAAGCCAGCTTCTCAATCAAAATGATAACGTTTGCATATTGTAGAGCTAAAGCAGCAGCACCAAGGGTGCATGGAGGCGCATTCAGTGATTTCCGCTTGGTGATGAAAGGCGATAATTTAGTATGAACCACATTATTGGAAGAAAGAGGCAACAAGTTGCAGTCTTTAGTTTTGTTGATATCATTTGACAAAGCATTGGTTGATCTTAAAGAGTCAGTACTTGTAGGCATGAAACTCTGTAGAATAGGAGACTCGCCTCCACCTGTCATGCATCCTTTAAAAGGTCCAACGTGAGCCAATCCCCTAGATCTCAGTAAGGAGGGATTACCATGAAGGGCCAGTGATTGGCGGTGAGCTTGAGACTGCTTCTTCTTTGATCTAATCTTACTACCACCCAGCCCCAGATTGGAAACTGACCTACCTAGAGGCCCAGAATGCAAGCTAGACAGGCTACCTTTAGGTGGATTAACTGAAGTGTGCGAATAAGTGGACATGGAATGACTGCGAACAAGACAATTAGCGGCATTTATATGTTCAGAGTTACTGTTTTCTTCAACAGATGCCACTTGGTTAATTTCAAATACATGTTTGATCCTCTTGACTACCGTGATGAGGGATCTTAATAGAAGCCGAACTATGTAGTCATATGTCCTAACCCATGGAGACATTTCCCGCAGAGTTTTCACTTCCTGCCGTTGCCTCATAACCTTCTGCTGAAACTCAATTAATTTCACCTGACCTATATCAACATTGCCACGCAATCTCCTAAAATTCTGCTCGAGCTCAGCCAACACTTCCACCTCTTGATACAACTGTGCGGTCACCGCAACAAATCTTTCCATTTTCTTAACTTTCTTCTCCATCTTCTTCAACTTGTATTCCCATTCTTGCCATTTTACATCAACCTCATTTGGGTCATCAAAAACATGATCAAGACGGAGATATACGGGGTCTGTGCACCTTTTTCCAAATCTTGCAACTGATTTTGCCACACATCCAACATTTTCAATTATCTCGGTGAATGCAAGATCCATTAGATAATCAGTATCCTCAGAAACAAGCTTTCCAATACCAAGTGAGTTCACTATCTCTTCCTTCAACCTAACAAACTGCCCGTCACTTAGACACTGCCACAGACTAACCACGTTAGCCATGATACTTGCAACTTGAAATGCCAAAATTCCAATCACAGCCTTTTCAGGTTCTGACCCTATGCTCTTACGCGAAGCTCTCCACAAACTACTAAACCATGATTCCGTCACAGTCTCACCCCCCATTATCCTAAAAATACCACTTAAATATAATTGAAACTCTCAACAGATATTGCAGTTCCTGTAGCGGGTACCCGGTACTAAATCAATAAAGAACTCCACTTCCCTTGGCGGTGGTAACCCTGGTAACTCATCTGGAAACACGTCAAAAAATTCACAAATCACTGGAATTTCAGATAATCTTGCTTTATTGCCCACACTAGTAGTTACAAAAGCTAAGTACGCCTCACAGCCACGTCTCATAAACTTCTCTACTTTTATTACTGAAATTATCAGGGTTGTACTCATAGGTTTAACGCCCCTATATACAATAACAGGCTGTTGCGGCAGTTCAAAATATATCATCTTACTTTGACAATCCATTTTAGCAAAATGATGGAACAACCAGTCCATGCCAAGAATCAAATCAAAATCCTGAATATCTAACACAACCAGGTCACCCAACAGGTTCTTATCGTGCACTTTAATCTCACAATCCCGAAGCATGTCACCACTTACCAATATCTCATTTCTAGGCGTAGACACTAATAGATAATATGGCAAAGTAGTACTAGAGATAGGGACATGACATAGAACATGTAGAGCAATGAAGGAATGAGTAAATCCAGTATCAAAAAGTGCCCGTACATCCATGCCATACAAAGAGAGAATACCTTGGATGGTCTCATTACCTTTCTCGGCATCAGTTGACGTCAGAGCGAAAACCCTGCCCTGTACGTGAGGTCGATCAGTAGCTACTGCCCTCTGAATAGGTGGTACTGCTGCTGGTGAAGCTGTCCCTTGCACCCTGGGCCCTCCTAACTTCTAAGTAAAACTCTAACCACTTACCCTCTGATCCTTGAATTGCGGTGATTGTGGGCAATTGTTGGCCTTATGTCCATTCTTGCCACATCTGTAACATATCACATCTGGAGTAACTGCTGCTCCCTGTCGCTGGGGACAATCTCTCTGCACATGCCCTAATTGACCGCATAGATAGCACGCCCCAGTGGTCCCCGGCAAGGACCCTTGTGCTGTCTCCCACAAGCATTGCATACCACGTGCCCTTCTGTTCGCTTGGCCTGATTAGATTCCCATTTTCTTTTTCGACTGTCATTACGTGTCTGTGAAGAACTAGCTGCTCTCTGGCTAGCGTATTTACTTTTCAACTCATTCCTGCTTTGTTACACGGCATAGGCTCTTTGTACTGCAGTAGGATAATCAGTGATCTGTGCTCCCCCCATCGCATGCCGGAGTTCTACACTCAGCCCCCTTAGAAATTTGGCTGCCTTTTTGGCCTTTGTAGAGATTATGTCAGGAGCAAATCGGGCTAAAGAAATAAACTCAGATTCATATTGTGCTACTGTCTTATCCCCCTATGTCAACTCAATAAATTCATAGCTCTTTTGTTCCCTAACCCACTCAGGAAAATAATGGTTATTGAAGGCCTCCTGAAACTCTACCCATGTTGGTTCTCTGCCCACATACCGTTGCCTAACTGTTTCCCACCATCGCTCTGCATCTCCTCTCAATAAGAAAGATGCCAGCCTCACCTTTTGTCAGTCATCACAATCCATCGAACGCAAATGCTTCTCTATTGATAACATCCAGGTTTCCGCTGCTGAAATATCCACACCACCATAAAACTCAGGGGGTCGGAGAGCCATAAAGTCTTTAAGTAGCTGCCCTCCACCGGAGCTACTAGTACCTTGAGCTGCCAAATCAGGAGTCGGATTAGCAGTGACATTAGCTGGATTCCCTGTATCCACTGGAGGTGCTTGCTCCTCTCGTTCACGATCCGCAGCAAATCAGTCCACAACTCTCATGAGTCTTGCCAAGGTCCCTCGCACCTCAGCCATCTCCTCTCGCCAATTTCCACTACCTTCCCCTGGAGATTCAGATGCGGCAGAAGGTACAGTTCCAGTTCGACCTCAGCTCCGACTCTGGGATGGTGGCCTCCCTCGATGTGCACTCATCCTTCCTGCATAATCAACACAATTAAAACTTAAGTCCACACTTAGATCACCCTTAATCATAAGGACATACTCTTACTCAAGCTCATATCCACCATAAAATAAATTCTTAACACTACCCATCGACCTATGTGTACAGAGACTCAAAGACTCATCCTAAACCTTCAAACCCCCTTTACTCTGATACCAAACTGTGACGGCCCGTCACCTGGAACCTCGGCTAGCAGAGAGGATCCGTGAGGAGGTCATCAATAGAATGATATAGAAATAACTCAATTAAAAATGTTAAACCCAACCACTACAAGAGAGGGATAACATCGAAACATCCATAAACATTCACTGTATTAACACATATGCACATCCATTCGTGACATAATTACACAAGTTCTAAGCTTTCATTAGATACAAAACCCCAAGCCATGACCACCACAACATATACATAGGCCTTCAAAATATAAGAGAGTGACAAGTTCTCTATAACACAACAAAAGACTTCTAATAACCTTGTCTTTAGGTAATTTCTGTACACAGTTAAGTCCCTTGAGATCCACCTTTGTTAGATTCGCCTTCAGCCTTACCTTTATCTTTTCTTGGAATAATGTAAGAAGCAAGAGAATGAGCCACAAGGCCCAGCAAGTATAACAATGAATGATAATAAAAGTTAGATTACAACATGAGTAATTCGCCATAAGGGAAAGGAATACGCCCAATAATTCAGACACACCGGCCACACAAACCAAAGAAAATATATGCACACATATAACTCTCATTAACTTGTACAATTAGCAATGGACGCTTGGGGACAGACAGCTCAACTCCCAGGGCAGTGCTCGTGAGCACAATTAACCCTCGAGGACAATCAGCTCCCACCCAAGGTCACAACTACTTCAAATGCTAGAATGTCATTGGGTCCAGATAGCTCCACTCCAAGGGCGGTGCTCGCGACCACACACGACCCCTGAGGCCAATCAGCTCCACCCAATACCTAGGCTAACACACCCATATATATATATATATCATAACATGACAATGCATGAAACACACCCCCAAATATGCATCCCAATCATCTCTCATAATATTCATTCATAAGACCCTAAGACTCAAACCAAGAAATGCCATGGATCGCGGATTGGCTCCCAACCCTAGTTGGTATGAATTTAAACCCTAGGGAGACCCTTAAAATATTGTCCAAATAATAATCATAATATATCAAATTGAAGGCTATCGAGTCTATTTTATAACACTTCAAATGGTTCATCAATCGGATATCTATACAAAAAGTTATAACTAAAATAGTAGAAAGTGCGCAGTCTAGTCTATTGCGGGAGTCGACTTTTGACACCCTGGGAGTCGACTTTCGAAGCACAGTTGACTCCTACATCCCTAGAGGCGACCTAGCCGAGAGCTCCTTTATGCAGAGTCGACTCTTAACACCCCAGAGTCGACTCTTGAACCTCCAGAACCCAAAACTGACGAGCAACACACCCCCAAACTCCTCAAACTCTCCCAAAACTCAAATCTAAAGCCAAAATACACCATTCCCAAACAAATATAGGGTGGAACAAATCCTATTGAAGTCTCAAAATAATTTCAACCATCACATACAAGAATTCAAAGAGATTTACAAAGATCTTTACATAGATCTCAACCAAAAGCATGAAATACAAATAACCCTCAAGACATCAAGACTTAAAGGTTTATAAGAGGAGTAGAGGAGTAGAACTTGCCTTAATCACCACTTTTAGGGACTCCACTTGAAGAAGTTCCACAAAACCCACCACACTCTTCTTCAACCCAAAGTAGAGAAACCATAAGCAAGAGAAGATGAAGATGGTGGAATTCTATCACTCAACCAACCCAAAACCCTCTTGGAGCTTGATCACCAAAGGAAGAAGAAGAAGAAACCCTAGTTGCTCCCCCTCTTCTTTACCTCTCATGAGCGCCCCCTCCTCCAATTTCCTTTTCTTCTCTCTTTTTCCCTTCTTTCCTCTTATATATATATATATATATATACATATACACACAATATTATTAACCCTTTATAACTCTTTTCCCTTATTAACTTTGACCAATATTCAAGAAAAATTCCATAATTCACATTATAATATTTCTAATATCTCAAATTTCGTAAAATATTTATTTACATACCTTACAAGTCATGAATCCCGCTTCCATTAGAACCAATCATTTGATCGTCTTCCACATTCTCTGTACTTTGATCACATTACCTAAAAATAACACATACAATGTCCCAATGTCATTAATCAATCAATTAAATATTCATTTTCCTAAATTAATATAATCAGACCGAATAACGAGTCATTACAGTATGTGGAAGTTAAAATATGCACTTGATAATTTAACTTTAGTTTTTATAGATAATATTTATATAAATATAAAATTTAGGCGTAGCAGCATAATTGGTGTTAAGTTGATATTATTTTTAATGTGAGAAGTTATGAATTTATATTTTGTTCACATAATAATTTTATATTTTTTAAATAAAATATACAAATAATATTTAGAAAATCACTTGTCCTCCTTATCTGACCCGATAGGAACTTGCCATGCCAAGCATCCCCTCCCCCCCCCAACAAAACAATTGTTGTATTTTATTTATTATTGTTATTAATTTTGTTGATTTTTTATTATTTTAAAATTAATCTATATGCATAAGCATAATAATATTTGTAATTTATATTTTGTTATTCAATATTTATTTTTTCCACCGCTAAAATTGGTAATAAGCCGAGCTACTTGTGAGCTGCCTCAAAAATTGACTCAATAAGATAGTTCGTGATACAAATGAACTAAGTTTGAACTCAAATATTTTGCTCATTTAGTAAATGAGTCAAGTTTGAACTATAATTAGCTCGACTCATTTGGCTCACGAGCCATCTCGATATATTTATATATATTAATTTTATAAATTTATTAAATAAAAAAATATTTATTACTTAATACTCAATAATATAAATATATACTTAATAATTTTATAAATATATTGTTTAAATATAAATAAATATATATATTATATATATCACATATATTATTTAAATATATATATACATAAATATAAGGTGATAGTCAGTTTCGAACTAAGCTGAACCAACTCGTAGTTATCATCGAATTGAACTCAAGCTAAAAAAATCAACTCATATCAATTTCGAGTTAAGTTATGAATCAAATTAAAATCAATCAATTCTCACTTGAAAAGAATAATTGAGGTCTTAAAATATGAAAACACGGGCCCACCGCGCCGGGGGCGGGGGAGATGTGCGGCATTAAAATTATTAACAAGGAAAAATTGAACAAAAAAGACAAAAAAAAAAGATAGAAGAAGTTGGAAGGAACTAGCAAAAAATTGAACAAAAAAGACAAAAAAAAAGATAGAAGAAGTTGGAAGGAACTAGCAAAAAATTGAACAAAAAGGACAATAAAAAAAAATGAAGAAGAAGTTGGAAGGAACTAGCAGTCAGAAGAGGGGGGCGGCATTAAAATTATTAACAAGGAAAAATTGAACAAAAAGGACAAAAAAAAGAAAGAAGAAGTTGGAAGGAACTAGCAGTCAGAAGAAGTTAGGAAAAATTGAACAAAAAAGACAAAAAAAAAAAAGATAGAAGAAGTTGGAAGGAACTAGCAAAAAATTGAACAAAAAGGACAATAAAAAAAAATGAAGAAGTTGGAAGGAACTAACCGTCAGAAGAGGGGGGCGGAATTAAAATTATTAACAAGGAAAAATTGAACAAAAAGGACAAAAAAAAGAAAGAAGAAGTTGGAAGGAACTAGCAGCCAGAAGAAGTTAAAAGAAGTTGGTAGCTGTAATAATTAAAATTTTAATCACTACAGTGTACTATTGTCAGGCAAAAGTCATTTATTAATCACTTCAGTGTATTATTATCAGATAAAATAAAATGATTAAAGAGTTAAAAATATTTTTTTTATTTTAAAAAAAACTATTATTGTTATCTCTCTCTAATTTAAAAAAATATATATTATAATTTTTATTATTTTTTATAATAAATTCTTCTATCTTTACATGTAATTTATATCTTCATTTATTTAAAGTTTTTTCACTTAAAATTTATATATTTAATTCTATTATTATTATTATTTTAAAATTATTAATTACAATTATGTTCTAATCTAGTGTTATTTTTACAGGACTTAATTCTCTCCTACTTTATCAAATAAATTCTAAGCAATTCCATGTAATAATAATAATAATAGGTTAAACTTTTTACCCATTCCAGCAAGCAATCTCTTGAATTGAGTAATTCCTGTTAATTCCAAGTTAAAATAAGATAGAAAAGTTCAACAACTAATATAGAAATCATCAAATCTTTTATGTCAAATGAGTTCTGAAATCGATTGAGACAGAGATTTTAAATTAGAGTTAACTAAAATGCCAGACAAAATTGTTGATGTATCTGAAAAGACGAGGCAGATAAAGCGGAGCTAAGGAAGCAAAAAAGACTTTCTTGGCCCAGCCAAGGGGAACCCCACTCAACCTGACCGAGTGGCCAAGGCCACTCGCACCAACCGAGTGGCCTAGGCCACTCGCAACCCCCCCACTCGGCACAACCGAGTGGGGGGGCCACACGGCCCTGTCGAGTGAGGGGGGCCACACGGCCCTGCCGAGTGGCCCACATCTCACTCGGCCTAGCCGAGTGGGGTCCACTCGGCTAGGCCAAGAGACCCCCACTCGGGTGATGACCGAGTGGGGGATCACCCGACACCCTGCCGGTTGACCCATCCCGAGCGAAGATTCAGCCCATGGTCGCCCAAATGGGCCCCAAAAATTCCAAAACGGGCCCCAAAATCCCCGCTGAAAATATCGCGAGATCTCTCTCTCTCCTCCACTATAAATATAAGACCATGCCTTCATCACAAGGTACGCAATTTTGAATAATTGAAGTACGATTTTCCATTTTCTCTCGAGATCTAACTTAAGCATCGGAGGGTTTGCGCGGGGACCCCCATCCGCGCCCTAACAGTGCTCTCGTTTTGTAGGCCTCTCGTCACTATCAAGGTCTCTCGTCACCAGCCAGGCCTCTCGTCACCATCAAGACCTCTCGTCACTCCGAGGCCTCTCGTCACTATCAAGGTCTCTCGTTTTGTAGGCCTCTCGTCACTATCAAGGTCTCTCGTCACTCCGAGGCCTCTCGTCACCAGCAAGGCCTCTCGTCACTCCGAGCCCTCTCGTCACCAGCAAGGCCTCTCGTCACCAGCCAGGCCTCTCATCACCATCAAGGCCTCTCGTCAATATCAAGGTCTCTCGTCACTCCGAGGCCTCTCGTCACTATCAAGGTCTCTCGTCACTCCGAGGCCTCTCGTCACCAGCAAGGTCTCTCGTCATCAGCAAGGCCTCTCGTCATCTCGAGGCCTCTTGTCATCACGAGGCCTCTCGTCATCACGAGACCTCTTGTCATCCTCAAAGCCACCAGATCACTTTGGGGCCACCAGGTCATCAACCCACAAGACCATCAGCCCACGAGATCATCAGCTCAACAAATCGTCAGCTCTGTCGGTTTATCAGGCTTGGAACTCCATCAGATCCAATTCCTCGTCCAGATTCTCATAAGTGAAGGCACGACTCCCGAGATTCTTGCATCTGTCCGCAAATTAAAAATAGATCGTTGTATTGGCAAAAACAATTGGCGCCGTCTGTGGGAAGCGCAAGACAAAAAGTCAACTTAAGAATGGCAAACACCCGTGGACACCGACTAACTCTCTCTCAAGGCGTAGAAACACGCCTACCACCACGAAACACTCAGCAATAGGCAGCACCTCCTCCCCCACATAATGCTCAACCTGAATGAGGCGACTACTCCATTTCCCCCAGCCCGCAGGTGGGGAACCAAACAGTCCCATCACCACTGCTTATCGGCTCAAGGCCACCTCCTACTGATCAAGACAGCCATCACGCACGGTACCATGGGAAGAGTATGAAGCATTGAGACAACAACACGTTGAGGGCATGCAAGCACTTCGAGACATGGATGGTATCCTCCAAGGTATGATGCCGGTAGGGACGTTGCCCGATACTCTGAAAAAGTTTATGCCATCCCCATAACCTCAACCCGAGGTAGGGGCTGATTCCTACCAAGAAGCCACTCCCGATTCTCATTCTCGATCTATGCCCAGACGAGAGGGTAGGCCTAGGTCACCACCTCCAAGAAAGAACCCTCATTCCGTACCTATCAGAAATGAAAACCCCAGAATGGAAAACAGAACCAGAAGCCCTCAAAGACGGAGGTATCATGAAATAGTGGCTAGTATGTGTACAAGACATGACAATCAGACAACAGCTACAATGAGGGACGATATGAAAAGAGTAGTGGAAGAGGTGCTTGAACGGAAAAAGTTAATCCCTACAACAGAAGAGCACCAACGAAGAAAAAGTCATTTTACGACAGATATATTGGAGAGACCACTGCCTCGAAAATTTAAAATACCACAAAGCATCCTCTACTCAGGGAAAGACGACCCATATGATCATGTTCAGAATTATGAGTTACTGATGATATTGCATGGATGGGACGACGATATAATGTTCCGAGCATTTTCCTTAACATTGTCAGGACATGCTCGAACATGGTTTAACAGCCTTCCAAAAGCCTCCATTTCCTCATTTGGGCATCTTAGGATAGAATTTACCAAAGCTTTTGTGATTAACAGTAGAAGGAAAAAGGATGCCACATATTTGCTCAGCATACGACAAGGGAATAAGGAATCTTTACATCAATTTGTGGATAGATTTCGTAATGCCACCCTTGAAGTCCCCGACTTGCCGGCCCAAGTGGCAGTGTCCACTATGCTCCAAGGGACGCGCCTCGCCTCTCTCCAGGAGTCACTTTCTTTAGACCCCCCCAATGTCCCTGACCGATCTATTTGCCAGAGCAAACAAGTATATCCTCCACACTGAAATTATGAGGAATGTGGCAGGGAATGAAGACAAAGAAAAGAAGAGAAAGGAGCGAGAAGGGGAAGAAGAGTCTATCTGACGACAAGAAAGAGTTACGCGTTCGAATGTACCTAAACCTCACTTTAATCATTATACTCGGCTTTTACAGCCCCGATCAACTATATTAGCTGCAGTCGGAGGGGAAGGACTCCTTAAACTACCCCATAGAGTTGATCGACCTATGGGGAAAAATCAAGGAGAGTATTGCAGATATCACTGAACTCGGGGACATTCCACTGATCATTGATGAGAATTAAAGAACCAGATTGAGATGCTCATCCGTGAGGGGCACTTGCAAAGATATGTTAGAAATGAGGAAGAAGAAAACAGGGAACCCCGACAAAGGGAAGACAGGCATGATGGGCATGAAAAGCCAAATCCAAGGCAACAAGAGAGAGGAAGAGATCATCGGGTAGATGCTCGTGTAGACAATGAGCCGACTCAACAGGCCATTCACGTTATTTCAGGGGGGGAAACCCTAGGTGGAGACACATCAGTCTCCTGAAAGGCATACGCACGTCAAGCCTACCAAGTTAACTCAGTGATGGAAGTAAGAGCTGATGAAAAGCCAATCACCTTTACCCCAACTGATCGAGGTGATATAATACTCCTACATGATGATCTCATGGTCATCTCAGCAGTCGTGGCTAAGCACCCCATCAGTAGAATTTTAGTAAATAGTGGCAGTTCTGTCAATTTGATTTACTGGAATTGTTTTGAACAAATGTATTAATCCCATGATCGATTGAGGAAAGTATCCTCACCTTTGTATAGCTTTACTGGAGAAGCGGTACCAGTTGCAGGATCTATTCAATTACCTATCACGTTAGGTGAGGACCCCCAACTTGTAACTCGACAAGCGAATTTTATGGTGTTTAAAACTTCCTCGGCGGCATACAATATGATCTTAGGACGCCTATTACTCAACGATCTAAGGGCTGTGGTATCCTCATGCTATCTATTGATGAAATTCCCCACGCCCGCTGGGGTGGGACAGGTTAGGGGAGATCAAAAGAAAGCACGAACCTGCTATGTGTCGTCTACAAAAGGGAAAAGAGCTGAAGAAACCTTATCCATAGCCGAGAAAGCCATACATAAATCCTTGGAGGAAGGAGCTGCACGTAAACCTCAACCTGTTGAAGAATTAGAAGTAATACACCTGAGTGAATCAGATTCTGAGAAAGTGGCGTATGTGGGATCCCAACTTCCGAAACGTGTGAAAGAAGAAATCACCAGATGCCTGCGAGAAAATTCAGACGTGTTTGCTTGGAAACCGAATGATATGCCAGGGATCAGTCTGGAAGTAATATGCCACCACTTGAATGTGGATCCCCACTTCAAGCCAGTCCAACAAAAGAAGTGAGACATTGCCCCTGATAGGTTACATACGCTATAAGAGGAAGTTGACAAGTTGCTAAAGGCGGGTTTCATTCGAGAAGTATTGTATCCAGAATGGATGGCCAATGTTGTTATGGTCCCGAAACCTAATGGAAAATGGCGTGTTTGTGTGGATTTCACCAATCTCAATAAGGCGTGCCCCAAAGACTCCTACCCACTACCACGGATCGACCGCCTCGTGGACGAAACATCTGGATACCAGTTTTTAAGCTTTTTGGATGCATTCTTAGGGTACCATCAAATAAAGATGTACCCTCCAGACCAGGAAAAGACGTCATTCATCACTGAAAAGGGGACATACTGCTACCAAGTCATACCTTTTGGACTTAAGAACGTCGGAGCCACTTATCAGCGCATGGTGAATAAGATCTTTAAAAAATTGCTGGGCGACACAATGGAAGCCTATGTTGACGACATGATAGTGAAAAGTCAAGAGGATGAATCCCATGTAGAAAAGCTAACACAGGTGCTTGGGGTCTTTAGGCAATACAACATGCGGTTAAACCCAGCGAAGTGTGCATTTGGAGTACAATCTGAAAAATTCTTGGGATATATGATCACACAAAGAGGAATCGAGGCTAACCCTGAGAAAATTCAAGCAATATTGGATATGGAACCACCCGTGTCAACTAAAGAAGTTCAGCGATTGACAGGGCGAATGGCAGCTCTGGGACGTTTTCTCTCCAAGTCAGCCGAAAGGGAGTTACCCTTCTTGCGAACATTAAGGGCAGGGAAAAAGTTTGAGTGGACAGAACAGTGTCAAAAATCATTCGAAGCGTTTTGCTTTTTCAAGTACCAACAATGTGGCTGAGTATGAAGCCTTAATCGCTGGAATGAGGATAGCAAAGAAATTAGAGGTAACACGATTAGTTGCCCATAGTGATTCTCAATTAATTGTGCAGCAATTTCAAGGACAATTCGAAACCAGGGAACAAATAATGGCTCAGTACTTGCGTAAAGTCAAAGACCTGGCCCAAACATTCCAGAGCTTCCAATTAACACAAATAAACAGATCCCTTAATGGGCACGCTGATGCTTTATCTAAATTAGCATCCACCAGAGAAATAACAGGAAGGGCAGTATTTGTGGAAATGCTACACCATCCGAGTATTGAAGAAAAAGAAGTATCATGCATTGAGACGGGGACAGACTGGAGATTGCACTTCTATCGTTATCTCACTAACAATGAATTGTCAGGCGATCCACAAGAAACGAGAAGGCTTAAGATGCGGGCTTCAAGATTTACTATCATAGATGGGATGTTATATAAGCGAGCTTACACTACACCTCTTCTCAAATGCTTAGGCCCTCAAGAGGCCGAATATATCCTAGCAGAAGCTCATAGTGGAATGTGTGGAGAACATCTGGGAGCAAGAGCTCTGGCGACCAAAATATTAAGAGCTGGTTTCTTTTGGCCCACACTAAGGTCAGACGCGCTAAAGAAAGTCAAGTCATGTGACAAATGCCAACGACATGCTCCAGTCCAATCTGCTCCGATATCCCAGCTACAGCCTGCGTTCCAACCTATACCCTTTGCTCAGTGGGGCTTGGATATTTTGGGACCTTTCCCTCAAGCGCCCAGGCAAAGAAAATTTTTAATAGTAGCTACTGACTATTTCACCAAATGGATTGAAGCTGAGCCGTTGGCCACTATTACAGCACGAAAAGTAGAAGCGATGGTATGGAAAGACATTATTTGCCGATTAGGAATACCCAGAATCATCGTCACGGATCATGGGAAACAATTCGATTGTGACTCTTTTTGAAAATTTTGTGACAATCTAGGGATTCAACTAAGATTCGCATCGGTGGCGTACCCCCAAGCCAATGGACAAGCTGAGGTCAGTAACCGAACCATATTACATGGCTTAAAAACTCGACTTGAAGGAGCCAGAGGCACATGGGCAGATGAGCTACCCACCATTTTATGGGCTTATCGGACGACTAGTCGAGTCGCTACTGGAGAAACTCCATTCAATCTTGTATATGGGACAGAGGACTTAATCCCCATAGAAATTTCAGCGAAGTCCCCAAGGTTAATGGCATATGAAAAGGAGGATGGTGTGAGGAATTCTGAAGCATTGCGAGAAAATTTGGATCTGATTGAAGAGCAGAGAGATAATCTGCAATGAAGATAGCCGCATATCAGAGAAGAATAGCCAGTTATTTCAATTCTCGGGTTAAGAGTAGACCCATGAAAGAAGGAGATTTAGTACTTCGAAAATCTATTGTAACCAACGCGCTAAGAGAAGATGGAAAGCTACAAGCCAATTGGGAAAGACCATATCGTATCCTAAAGCTGATCGGACCCAACACTTGCATTTTACAAACTCTTGCAGGAGACACCGTGGGAAAAACATGGAATCTGAATTATCTGAAGTTGTATACAAACGATGTACCTAAGCAACTATCTACAGTAATATAAGTCCTGAATAAAGACCGTGGACGTAGGCACATTTTGCCGAACCACGTAAAAATGCTTGTGTGTGAATGATTGCCATTTTATTTTAAATTTGCAGAAAGAGAACTCATACGCGGTCGAGGCCGTTGCCCCGCCTATGGCCCGACAACGAGGTAAAATTCGATCAAGCTCGTTGCCCCGTCCATGGCCCGGCAACGAGGTAAAACACGGTCGAGCCCGTTGCCCCGCCTATGGCCCGACAACGAGGTAAAATTCGATCAAGCTCGTTGCCCCGCCCATGGCCCGGCAATGAGGTAAAACGCGTTAGAGCCCATTGCCCCGCCTATGGCCCAGCAACGAGGTAAAATTCGATCAAGCCCGTTGCCCCGCCCATGGCTCGGCAACGAGGTAAAACACGGTCGAGCCCGTTGCCCCGCCTATGGCCCGATAACGAGGTAAAATTCGATCAAGCCCGTTGCTCCGCCCATGGCCTGGCAACGAGGTAAAACGCGGTCGAGCCCGTTGCCCCGCCTATGGCCCGACAACGAGGTAAAATTCGATCAAGCTCGTTGCCCCGCCCATGGCCCGGCAAGGAGGTAAAACACGATCGAGCCCATTGCCCCGCCTATGGCCCGACAACGAGGTAAAATTTGATCAAGCCCGTTGCTCCGCCCATGGCCCGGCAACGAGGTAAAACGCGGTCGAGCCCGTTGCCCCGCCTAAGGCCCGACAATGAGGTAAATTTTGATCAAGTTCGTTGCCCTGCCCATGGCCTGGAAACGAGGTAAAATGCGGTCGGGCTCCTTGCCCCGCCTACGGCCCGACAACAAGGTAAAATTCGATCAAGCCCGTTGCCCAGCCCATGGCCCGGCAACGAGGTAAAACGCGGTCGAGCCCGTTGCCCCGCCTATGGCCCGGCAACGAGGTAAAATTCAATCAAGCCCGTTGCCCCGCTTACAGCCCAGCAACGAGGAAAAATACGCTCAAGATCGCCACATTGTGCATAATTCAAAAACGAAAGAGAAGTCTTGGCCTCGTATCACTAGGGACGGCAATGAAAGAGTAAATCAAGCAACAAAAGAACAAAGCACGTTGGATAGAACCAAGAAGAAAATATTTCATTGATAAAGCATAGTTCTCCTACAAAAAAAAAAAGAGGCAGCAACAGCGAAAAGCAAACTACAAGGGGAACCTACTCGCGAGAGTGAGACCTGCGAGACGAACGCCAAGTAGACCCAAAGGACACAACAGGAACCTCAGGAGGCACTGTGGGAAGTTCCTCTTCCTCAGCCTCGGCCGTGTGAGGGACATCTTCAACAACTACTCTAAAAGCTTCTTCAATGGCTCCGGGATCAGCCGTCGCGCTTCCTTCCCCACGCTTAAAAGGAAATGGAACCCAGGGGCCCGTCAAATTATGCAAATCATCCACCAAGTAAGAGTCCAAGTAAGAAGAAGGACTCAAGGGCTCATTTGGTTCATATTGACGCCAATCCACTTCATGAGACTCTTCAACCTCGTGGGTAAGAAAAAGTTCAGGAAAACTCTCTCTTAGGCGCTGAGACTCCAGATGGGTGTGAGCCAGATAAAACCCATATTTCAGGAAGCCTGAAGCATATCTTCCCTTCCTATCCTGACAATCTTTCGAGAGGCGATATTCCTTCACTGCTTGAGCTCGAATATCCCGGGCATCCCTACGGCTTATCTTCAGCTCGGACAGGCGTAAGGAGTGTTCCTGCATAAGCGCTTCGTGTCGCGCCATCAACTCCATATTCTTTTGCTCTTCAGCTCCAAGCTTCGAGCGTAAATCTTGAATCTCCCCGTGGAGGCTCGAGGTACCAGCGGAAGCCTCAGACAGCCAATCACTCATACGCCTAATCTCTTCCTCCGCATTCTTCTTCCCAAGCTCCGCCAGACGAGCATGACCCTTTAACTCTTGGCGCTCCTCATTCCAGGAAGATTGGCGCCGCCTCCAATCTGACATTTGGGCCTCCACCTGCTCTCGATAGGCCCTGTCCCTGGCGTTGGAAGCAACCATTCCCTGGATCCCCTGCACCAGGAGCCGCTCTGCCTCATCCCTAGTTTAGCCATAGTTGTCTCCAATAAACCGTCGCTCTTCTCGAGGAAGAATGGTCGAATAAATGAGACGAGCACCAATCCCCGGTTCAGTAACGGAGTCTATCTCTAACACCCCTGGAGAAACTTCAAAGTCCCGACCAGTAAGTTTCGTACCATCTCCGAGAATCATAGTATGTCTCATGTCACCTGGAGGGGGAAGTATAGGAGGTGGCCTCAATGATTTCTCGCCTTCAAGAAGGCGACGATCCTTCCTATTAGGAATCACAGGATGGCGACATTCTTCCTCCACCCGGCTCATATCACCAGCAAACCGAGAAGACGAACTTTGCCCTCCTCGAGAATTGGGAGCAGGAGATGGGGAATTGACGGCATCTTCATGAGGAAGAGGAATCGATGGAGGACTTTCCGTATGAGAAGGATTCTCAGCACTCGAAGGGTCGCTTCTCGGGCGACGCCGCCTTTCCACCCCTGTGGGAGAAACGCCAGCAAGCCTACGTGATCGAGGAGGACGAGAGCTTGTAGCTCCCTCGGTACTTGGGGGAGGAACCCCGGATGTCGTCGCAGCACGCGCCTCCTCTTCACGGTGGAGTCTACGCAGCTCCCTCAACCTACTCAATCCAGCCATCTCTGCAAAAATCAACGCGAAGCAAAACCTTCAATATGGGAAAAATAAATACAATAAAGAAGAAAGGAAGGCAATGTCAAAAAGATATTCTACCCCCAGGAGTGTTTTCCTCCTGAGGATCGAAAGGAGGATGCGAAGACGATTCAGGCATTTTTATATCCTCCTCCTCGACTCCTTCCATTTCCTGGTTGGATAGCGTAGAAGACTGAGAAGGAGAAGTTGGCGTTACAACCCCCCAGCCCGTGATTCTGAAATTCTCCACCGTCAAGAGGTTCATCAAATCGACGGGGCCTTGTGCTGTCAGCATCTCTACAAGACGACGATATACACCCCGAACTTCCTTGCAAGGAGGGAACCCTTGGCTAGCATCCTGATGGTTCTAGTATAGAGGTGCATCCCAGCTAGGCAGAGGTTCTATCACTACCCATCGCTCTTCAAATCGATTGATCTTATTTGGAAGAGCGTTAAATAGCTCGGAGCCCGAAACCTTTTGGAACGTATAAAGGGCACGGTTCTTGCTAGCTCTTCGCAACCGATAAAAGCAACTGAAGAGAATCAAGGAATGGGGTACATCCCTCTGCTGGCAAAGCATAGAAAAACCTACCATCTAGGCCCAACCGTTAGGGTGCAGTTGGGCAGGAACAATTTGATAATGACGTAACCATGCCATGGCGAAAGGTGGAAGGGGGAAGCGGAGCCCCACCTCAAATGAAGCGAAGTGAATACCCAGGGAGCCCTCATCTACTTGAGAAGGATCCGGCTCGTCGAGGCGAGGATACCTCACCATAAAACCAGAAGGTGTGGCATCATAAATCTTCTCAAAAGCATCATATCGAAGTCGAGAACTTGAAGTGTCAGGGATGTGCGCGGGACCAGGGGTGATCCCGGTCTTCTCCTCGACATAATAAAGAAATTCGAGACCGTTACCTTGTTACAACGAAAAAGACGGAAGGTCACAGCAAACAAAACACCTGCACAAAAGACAAAGAGCATCAGTATAAGACAGAAGAAAGAAGCAACCGAAGGAAAATCAAGTGATTAAAGGCATAAAAGGACGAGAAAAGGCCGAAACCACTTGGCCACAACCGAGTGGAGGGCCATTCGGTCATGACCGAGTGGCCTCGGCCGAGAACAAGGCCACTCGGTCATGATCGAGTGGCCCCCAAATCGCACCATTCCATCGAAAAAAATGAGAGGTGGCCTAGAAAACGCGTCGAGACCTGAGAGAATTTGAGTTTGAAAGTGACACGCTTGAGAATTGAATGAAGACTTGAACCCCTATTTATAGGGGCTCAAAAAGTGAAAAACACCAAAGCTTCCAAAAAGATACAGAAAATTAAGAATAAAAGCTCATAAATGGTCTACCAAAGAAAAGTAAAGAAGGCAAAAAATCACATTACAATTTTCGGGAAACTTATACTCTTTTACCCGACCTCTTGACTAAAAGACCAGGGAGCAATTGATGTACCCGAAAAGACGAGGCAGGTAAAGCGGAGCTGAGGAAGCAAAAAAGACCTTCTTGGCCCAACCAAGGGGAAAGCCACTCGGCATAGCCAAGTGGCCTCCCCCACTCGGCCTGACCGAGTGGCCTAGGCCACTCGCAACCCCCCCACTCGGCACAACCGAATGGGGGGCCACTCGGCCCTGCCGAGTGAGGGGGGCCACTCCGCCCTGCCAAGTAAGGGCCACTCGGTCATGCCGAGTGGCCCACATCTCACTCGGCCTAGCCGAGTGGGGTCCACTCGGCTAGGCCGAGAAACCCCCACTCGAGTGATGACCGAGTGGGGGATCACCCGACACCCTGCCGGGTGACCCATCGCGATCGAAGATTCAGCCCATGGCCGCCCAAATGGGCCCCGAAAATTCCGAAACATGCCCCAAGATGCCTGCCAAAAATATCACGAGATCTCTCTCTCTCCTCCACTATAAATATAAGATCATGCCTTCATCACAAGGTACACAATTTTGAGTAATTGAAGTACGATTTTACATTTTCTCTCGAGATCTAACTTAAGCATCGAAGGGTTTGCGCGGGGACCCCCACCCGCGCCCTAATGGTGCTCTCGTTTTATAGGCCTCTCGTCACTATCAAGGTCTCTCGTCACTCCGAGGCCTCTCGTCACCAGCAAGGCCTCTCGTCACTCCGAGGCCTCTCGTCACCATCAAGACCTCTCGTCACTCCGAGGCCTCTCGTCACTATCAAGGTCTCTTGTCACTCCGAGGCCTCTCGTCACCAGCAAGGCCTCTCATCACCAGCCAGGCCTCTCATCACCATCAAGGCCTCTCGTCACTCCGAGACCTCTCGTTACTATCAAGGTCTCTCGTCACTCCGAGGTCTCTCGTCACTATCAAGGTCTCTCGTCACTCCGAGGCCTCTCGTCATCAGCAAGGCCTCTCGTCATCCCGAGGCCTCTCGTCATCACGAGACCTCTCGTCACCCTGAGGTCTCTCGTCATCCTCAAAGCCACCAGATCACTTTGGGGCCACCAGGTCATCAGCCCACAAGACCATCAGCCCACAAGGCCATCAGCTCAACAAATCGTCAGCTCCGTCAGTTTATCAAGCTTGGAACTCCATCAGATCCAATTCCTCGTCCAGATTCTCATAAGTGAAGGCACGACTCCCGAGATTCTTGCGTCTGTCCGTAAATTAAAAATAGATCATTGTATTGGCAACAACAATTGCAAATATTGATGAACCAAGTTGTGACCAATGGGGGGCTGGTTGGCCCATATATGACATGATTTGGGCATTGCCATGGAGCATAATGGATTTGGGTCTCTGCAAATACAAACGTTGTCTTCATACTTGAAAAAATAAGGGACCATGGTACAGCTAGCATTGCCAAGTTGCCCAACTAGTTCTTTGGAGTTTAGATGCACATAACGCGCGCGCGTATGTTCAACTTCTCAACTTCATTTTCATGCCACTTTCAACTTGGGCTACTCTCCACTCCACTCCATACCATATGCAACATATGTCGACCCAAAACTATCCAAACTGTTCCATCGATTCATTTTGATTAGTTCACTTTAACCAAATTTTTTATCACCCCTACACACACACACACACACACACGAGAATAGGAAAAAATAAATAAAAATAAAGAGAATAGAGGTGGGGCTTTGCTGGTGACGCAGGTGGTCAATCCTGGCTGCTAAGGTCCCTTATGTCCTACCTGTTCATTCTAAATTTTTTTTATATATTATATATTTAATTGCATATATATATAAACATGTATATATATATTTAAAAATATTACTTACTATATATATATATATTTGGTTACCCGTTTTAACTTTTTTTTTTAATCAATTAGATTATTTTCATGGGCTACTTCATTCCCAAGGACACGCAGGTCCTCGTCAACATGTGGGGCATCGGAAGGGACAGAGATTCCTGGTCCGAGCCCTCGGCATTCCGGCAGGAGAGATTCATCGGCTCAAGCGTCGAGTACAAGGGGCAGAACTTCGAGCTGCTTCCGTTCGGGGCAGGGAAAAGGATCTGCGTCGAGTACTCGTTGGCTCATCAGATGATTCTCCTCGTGCTGGACACTTTGTTGCACCTTTTTGATTGGGAGGCCGCAGGCGACGCCAAAAGTGGGGACATGAGGGAGAGGATGGGGATAACACTAGGGAAGCTGTTGCCGTTGAAAGTAGTTCCCCAACGGCGAGCAGAATTATTAACCGAAGACGAATCCAAAATCTGACGTCAGATTTGAATTCAAATAAAGAACTCTGAACTTGGAGGCTCCCAGGAAGGGAGGTGATGATGAATAAACTTATTTATTGTTATAATATGGAGTTGTTTATATATATATATATAATATTTTTTTAAAACAAAAAAACTTATTTATTGTTTATGATCTTTTTATCTCATAAATAAATATATAAATAGGATTTTTTTTTCATCAATAAACTTATTAACAAATTGAGTTTGTTTAAATTAAATAAACAGAAGGTAAACATCTTAAACGTGTCAATAAACATATATTTTAAATAAATTTGTTAATGTATAAATTTAATTTATACATTATTTTTATCATATTATGTTCTTTCCTCATAAAAGGATGGACTGTAGGCGAGCCTGCAACGGTCAGGGACGGGCCCCAGTGATCAATCCATCGGGGGAGGGGGGTGGTACCTGCAAGCAGTCTGACGCTTGTGTGAATAAAGGAGTAAAAGTGACAGAGTATCAATGAGTCAGAGAAAAGAACATATCTTGACTCTGAAGATAGCTGGTTCATATAGGAGAAGGAGATGTATTCTTGCATGCATGTGTCGTACGTTTGCAGGTGATGGAATTGAGTATTTGGCACCAGATGAGGTTTCCAAACAATAGTATGGTGTCGACGAGACCCTCATTAATGTAGATGAGATTTGGAACATATGTGCAGATACCCAATATGGGGTTGTAATGATGCAATTACAAGCTGGTGTAGGGCCATGATCAAGCCGAGATTGGGCCGGGATGGTCCACGACTCCCCAGGTCGGATGCTCGAGAAATGAGTGTTCAAGTTAGAAGAGGGGAATTCTAGATGAGTTTTGTTGTATGTGCCAGTTTTTGAGAGCCGGATTGTCATTAGGACCCAGCCAAGATAGATGGTCGAGTTGACGCATGGTCTCGTGTGGACGAATGTTGGCTCTAAGGACATCTGAAGCCAGCTTGGCTTTTATGGTGAAACAATTCTCTTCGTGCTTTGATTTGTGGTGCGCGTGGTTTCGAGATTTGAGGCGTTATGTCCACGGGGTGTTATAGACAGGTAACTGATAGCCCTTTAAATGTGTGACAGGTGACGGTTTCATAGCAATGGATTAATGATGGGCGATTCTTAACCATTGGATGTTTCGTAAGCCCTATTCAGCGGTCTTTATAGGCGGGTTGCATCGGCTAAGGTAGAGCCTAAAAGGGCAGAGTCTAGTCTTCTGAGAGTGATTAACTAGAGAAATGCGGCTCGATAGAGATTGGGCAAGCTAAGTGAAAGAGTTAGGGCGTTGGAGGTTGAACAAAATGCTTCTCGTTATGAAGTTACCCGCCTAGAGGCTTGTGCAAGGAGGGAAGCCCTTATGTAATATCTTGAGGGCTTTAACACAGCGCTGACACAAGTTCGGTTACTCTGTCCAGAGGCAGATCTTACTAGTTGCGAGTATTCCAATGAGGTTGTGGATGGTCAACTTATAGACCTGGGTTCAGAGGATCCGGTAGTTGAAGATGAAGCCTTGAAGGGGGCACAGGAGGCGGTCGGTCATCCAGGAGAAAACGCCGAGCAACCTGGTGGCGTCTCTATTTCCACTCAGCTGGATCAACCTATCATCGATCCCTAGAGTGGCTCTCGCTTCTTTTTCTTTTCGTGTTATGTGAATAGTCGGGTATTGTAACTCCATTATTGAATGAAAGACAAATTTTTGGATAAGGTCTGGCTTTTATATCTCTCTTTTGGCCTTGTTTTCCCTTATTATCGACTTATCAAGATCAGGATAAACCCGAGGTCGGGCCTCTAGGGTAGACCAGCACCAATGGGTTAATGAGCGAGATATGAAGTGGCTATGCTCTATGCTAGGACTTTCTTGGCTTACCCGAAAATGACGGTCTAGGTGTTGTGTTTTGAGGGCGCATGTGACACGGAGTCTGAAGCACATGGTTATGAAGGCAAACTGATGTTTTTAGACACATGACATGCTGTTTTCCCAGGGGGTGTGTTTACGAAGGTGAGTGGACATTTTCCCACGCGTGGTGCGCCGGTTTCCTAAGCTAGGGTAATAACTACTTGGGCACGTGGCCCTATTTCAACGGTGGTTTTTCAGCTGCCAGATACGAGGCATTAATGGTGGGACAGGTGGCATGATCATAGGTGGGGGCAGATGATGCTAGATGTTCCCCATTACGCCTACAAAAGGGGGTTCCCTCCTTCATTTTCGTGTATCTTTTAGTTTATGCTTGGATGTCTTCCTCTTTGCGAGAAATCTTAGGGTTTGAAGGTCGGTAATGTGGAATCGAGTCAAGGTTCTGCCGGTCCATGGTAGTGGCTATCCCGAGAGCTCAGCCAGGTGGTAGGCTCCGTTGCCGAGGTTATTGATGACTCGGTAAGTGACCGGTTTTGGGCTGCTGATACACTCTTCTTTGAAGCTCAAGCCTGACTTCAGTATCCCGTCTATGGATATGTATCCCTCATTCTAGCTCTTCAACAGTAGGTTAGTGATTTGCAAGCTTATCGAGCTTATTTGCAAGATTTACTATTTGTATATTATTTTTCACATCCCTAACTTGTTCCTCAACCTGATCAATACCCAAGCTGGAATTCCAATATTCCCATCATCCCAGAGGACATCTTGTTAGATATGAGCCCTAAAGACCAGTTCTAATGACACAAAGGAACTCGATCTTGTAATTCTTTAAATATTATTTAAATGGCAAGTTTATGTTTTTGTTTAAATTGCAATATGGTTTAAATTATAAAAACATATATCCATTAGTATAATAAGAAGTGGATACCATTCTTAAGTGTTAATAATACGAGTTACAGATAATCCACAATTTGTTATACTATAAACATGTTCCTGGCCATAGAATTCCTATCATGGATGATAGCAACTCGTAAAGGCCAGCACATTGTCTTCCTCCTTGTTTTAGTATGAGATACTGAAAGATAAGGTTGGTGAGTCTCGTGTCATTCTGTATGAGCTATAGAAGGAAGATAAGTGGGTGCTCGTTACAAGAACGAGTTCACTAAACGGGACTGTTAACATTAAATCACATGGGTTATTTCTCACGGGTCAATGATTTGATGTTAACTACGATTTTACAACTAGTCCTTAGACCTGAGATGACATGGATATCTGTGTATTGGTGGATTAGGATATCAGCGATATTATGTGATTGTTCTAATCAAGGATAATCATACGTATCTATGTGCCTGATTCAGTGATACATGAGGTATGTGTGCATCAAACATGGAATCTATCACCTCGAGATTTATGAGGAAGATATCCTATGCGATCCAATAATCACTTGACGATAAATCCTTGGCCGAGGTAATATGACGATGGAATTTGTTCCATACGGGTTGTGTCATAATTTGTCAAGATTGATTTTGGATTTGGTCATATTACAAGATTAAGAGATTCGACCTACTGACCATGATCTCATATCTTGTCGGGATATAAGATGATAGAAGGACCGTATTGTATGGTAACGTAGTAAAAGGTTCACATTACCCGCTTCACAATAAATTGGGTAATCATGATATATTGCTAGATGTCACTCATGATTTACGAGAATTAATTGTCAATTATTCTTGTTGCCAATTTATTTGTGAACCCAGAAAGTCCCACCCAAAAGAAATTACTTTCAAAGATAAAATAAATAAATTAGTAATTTTATATTTACTAATAATAGTGCATTTATTTATTGGATAAATAAGAATAATTAAATAATTATATTATGAATACAATTATTTGATTATTAATTGGGTTTGGCCTTTTGCTAGTACATTAGGTTTAGCCCAATGGCACTATTGGATTCAAATAAATACTATTGGATTGGGCTTGGCCCAATTGCATTAAATGGAATGGACTTGAGAAGCCCAACCCATTTAATGGAGAATGGTTATTTAATTGAAACTATAAATAGCTTCAAACTCTTAATTTCTCTCATAAGTTGTACTTGGATCATTTTGAGAGTTGAGAGAGTTTTGGAAGAATAGTTCTTGAATCCAAGAGGTAAGTTAGAATTTTTTGTGAAAAATTTCTTCTACTTATCTTTCTCTTTGATATTCTTGAATAGAAGTGATTTCGGGTGGACCGACTCGGCATCCTACACTTGGAGGATTATACGGTGGGAAATCTAACGGTGAAATAAGATTTCATCCAAGAGGTATTTTTCGTTTATGCCTTCATTTTATTAAACCATAATTTCTGAAAAATGAAACACCTGTAAACTAAATTTTAATTTCCGCTGCGCATATGATAAGATCTATGTAACTCAACAGATCTCACTCCCAAGTTTCCCCGAGACTACTTCCCTACCTCATCTCGATGACACTAGTAGTAGTCAGATGCCACCCCTAGATGACATCGATGAGCTGGGACCCGTCGTGTTTGGCAACCGTCGTCGCCACTGAGCATCGACATCATTTTCAGTTCTATGGTTTGCCTTTATTTTTTTTAATAATTGTATGGCTTGATCTCTTGTAACTGTTTTAAATATATGAAATGAATATTTTGTTTTTGGATACTTTAACGTTTCATTCCCTTGTCTTACCCTCTATTGTATATTGATCATAAAATATCTTAGCCTCTTACAGCTGTTTAATAATTTATTAAATCGAAGTAAAAATATCAACTCTTAATTATCATCTGATAATTCATATCCTCAATAAAGTTACACATAGCTAAACATCCAAGCTATCATTGGCAATTGCATCATTAAGAAATAATCCCGTTGAATCCTCCGAGAATATATCCTGGTATTTTTTATTTTTCTTACGGCTTTTCACTTACCGCAAGTACTTATACCTCACATCAATAGGCTCCTTATAACTTGTTGATATCATTTTAATGATTGTCCAGCTATACATCTCTCAATTTGCCTACTAGGGCTACCTAGACTAACTGTTTAGTCATATGAGAGTTTCATTCTCCGAAGTTTGAAAATCCTAGATCTCTTAATCGGTTTAGGTCTAGAGCTTCTTTTACTGCGACCTATCATTCTGGCACACATGCTATCACTTAATTCCCTCATCACGAATTCTTAGATCCTCCGTGATCTTTAAAATCGATCTTTTTAGAGAATCCCTCAGGAATCCCAAACCGATTTATCTCACATTAAGACATCCGTACGGTCTCTCCAGATGCCGTTCATATGCTTTCTGGCGAACAAAACTTGCTTCTCTGGTAAACCCTAGTATTCCACACATATAGTGTTTCGGTACACCTGGTTTACCCTACACAGGAAGCTTAAAATCCCCTCATTGAAATGTTAACTACCTCCCATCAGAACGAACAATTCTTGCTCCCACTGCCACCATATCAGATCCATGAGTGGAAGGTTCGAGTTTAGACCTGGCACGCTAGGGCCTGCCTCACCAAAATTCATGATAGTATCCTATTGTCTGCACATAAAATCAAAGGTCAGATCAATAACCAACATAATTTCTTCCCTCCCCCCATGAGGCCTAGATTCAGGGATTCACAGATCCCTCTGCTCACTATCCTGGGAAACACATTTCCTAAGCAAGACCGCAAATCAAATCACGCCTACCCGGGGGACTATTTCAACTCTAGTTACGACCTACCCCGTCCCAAATGTGCATTCCCAATCCTATCATCCACACTTTAGTGTTTTCAGTCTTTTATATTTGACCCTAATCAACACATCATGCCAATCACAAACCCCGCTCTAATACCACCTTGTGACGCCCTGGCCCCACTAACTAGTGCCACCATGACACACATTACAATCTGGGCCCGCACCGAAGGACGACTATGCCCCTACCAATATAAAGCATTAAAATATTATGGGCACCTTAGGTAGGGTCCAGGCTTCGCCGCCTTCGACCGGTCGGGAACTCAAGTATAAATGCATAGGCAGCGGAAACTCGCCGTGGTCCCGCACCTGATTAGGCCCCTTGGGGAATAAATTCAATTACGAACAAGCAGATACCAACATGCCCAATAAAATCGCAACAGCCAAACATATTTAAACATATCTCAAATCCCAGCCATAACCGACCGGTACAAGTTTCTTACACCCACTGGGTTTACTCATAATGGGAACCTTAACTTGGTTCCAATTTATTTCAAAATTTAACCACAGTCGTCACCCATGACTAACACACAGTAAATATATTACATTATTAGCATTTGGGGTTAACCCACACTCTCACTTTTGACGATCACCGCCCACTGGCGGCTCATCTGTCAACACCGCTTTTCCCTTCTCAGATCTCGAGCCACCTGTTGGGTTAGTAGGAAAAATATAGGGGTGAGTCCGAAGACTCAGTAAGGACAATATGAGTTGCAGTAAATTAAAGTGCATGACAATTATAGAATAATGTGAAGTGTATAATGCGTGCAGGCTTGTCCACCTCACCCTGATCGTGATTTTGGTGGCCCCACTGATTTCATTTAGGACCTCATCTCGAGACTCACACAGCCCAAATCTACAGCCTCATGTCTAGACATTTCTCCCATAGTCTAATACAAGTCATGCAAAAGTAAATTTACACACAAAGCATATTAAACTCTTTCCATGCGCTAACCACTTGCTTTGCGTCAGTTTCACGTCCCAATTTCCTAAACAATTTATAAAATAAAATAATTTAATTAAACATGTAATTAATTTTAATTATTGCCGTTACATCGCTAATTAATTTAGCTAAACATGTGACTAATTTATAAATAACACTACTAAATAAATTTAAAACATTTTTATACCTCACATATACACACGAGCAGAGTTTTGGCGCATTAAAAATTAAATAATGTTAACAGCAGTGAAGCACCGCTATTTATAGGCGTTCAAGAGCTCGACATAAGAGGGTGGAGCAATTGGGGCTAAAAAAACCCCTTCAAATGCTACCACGTGGTAGCATGAGAGGAGGTTGGGTGGCTGGGGCAAAGCCTTAGCAGTGTCGCGTGGCACGGCAAGGCTGCGCGGCCACATGGTCGCGTGCATGGCGTGCACGCGGGCTGCCGCGTGCATCCCTGCGGCATGGGCGCCATCTGGCGCGCCCTAGAATGATGTCGTTTAGCGCTTGGGGTTGGCTAGAATTTATTCCAGCCAAAATTTATTCCTCCCCCACGCGCGCTCCCTCTAATTCGATCCCTGGCCACCCAGCTAGTCCTCCTTGCGCACGACCAGCTGGGCTGCCTTCTCTCCTTGTTATTCTATGAGCCAAAATTAAATTTAAGTAAACCCTTACCTTTCCCTGCCACATTGCAATAAACACAACATTCTTTACTAATTTTTTTCCCACTCCACAACCATTTAATAGATCATAATTAAATCCTAACAACCACAATTTTTTTGATAAATCACGAGTAATTCATCTCAACCTCATAATTAATCAATAATCATACACAAACCACCTTAAACCCATTGGTTAATTATTTTTTCAAAGTCCAGGGTGTTACAGAATGCCTTGGAGTAAAATTGTCTAAGAAAAATGATATGGTCTCGACAAACGATTCGAGATAGGATTTATGGTATTGAAAGAAATCAAAACCGAGACAGTTTTCGGTACAACTAAAATGCAGTTGCCATTTAGGCTGCAAAACTGAATCATTATAGGGGACTTCCAGGAAGTCAACGGAAGTCTGAGGGAGCTCCGATTTTTCGTAAGAAACAACCCTTTAGTGGTTTCGAGATGAAACAATGGCCTAGTTAAGACACAGGGGCAAAATCGTCACTATCGAGTAACTTTAAAGTTAATAATTTTGTGTTTTTGGTATTGTAATGCAATTTAATTTGGTGTTTGAGGGTATACTTGCAATTAGGGAGTTGCATAGATGAAATAGAAGTAAAATTGGAGTTTAAATATGAAAATTTTCTATTAATATACTATAATATATATAATTATATATGTATATATATATATATTCACACGCAAATGCCATGCCTACAACCCGTACCCTTTGTAATCTCCATGACCTGCAATCGTTATGGCAAATTGAGTGTCTTAGATGCAAGGAAGGATAGCTTAAATGTGATTTGCACACAAGGCATGAGAGTTGGTGATGAATTTGCTATAAATAAGTAGCAATTGGAGGATGGAAGTGAAGAAGAGAGAAAGTAGTGGCCTTCTCTCTTGAAATCAAAATGGCCGAGACAAGAAAGAAAAAGATCGAGAGAGTGAGAAGTAAGAGAAAGAGATCGAGAGAGTGAGATGGAGGCGACCGGAATGAGCCGCAACAGCTTGCGACAGCCATGGCCTCAAGTTTCTAACAGTTGGGCGGCGTGGCAGCGAAGACAGGGAGCTACTCGCGGTGGTTCACGGCGAGGGACACCTTGTTGGCAGTGGTGCGGTGGTCGGCGAGGCCAACGAAGGCTGGCGGCGGTCGGAGGATGCCCAAATAGCAACCGACAGATAGCGCGTAGAGGGCTGGCCAGGGGGTTTTCGTTGTAGGAGGCAAGGCAGAAGAAAGAAGCGAAAGAGAAGAAGGAGGAAGAAGAAAAAGAAAAAAAAGAAGAAAGAAAAAGAAAAGAAAGAAGTAAAAAAAAGAAAAGAAGGAGTTGTTGTTCACACGAAGAAGAAGATGAGAAGGAGAAAAGAAAAGAAAAGGAAAAAAGAAAAACAAAATCAGATGGAAAAAATATTGAAAAATCCCAAAAAATAGGAAGTGGATATTTATTAATATTCTTGAGATTTTGGGTAAGAAAATGGTTTGGGCATGCATTTCGATAATATGACATGCATACCAAGGAAGCTGGAGAGGCTAAGTTAAGATAAGTAAATTTTTTAAAAAATTTCAAAAATTCAGAAATATTATTTTATGAAATGTCATAGTGAAATATTTGAGAAAATATTTAAAAAAAATATTTAGTTTGGATTTATTGAGAAAAAATAGGAAGAAATAGAAAAAAAATAAAGAAAATACAAGAAAATATGAAAAAATAAGTTTTAATACTTATGGTGATTAGGATGCTTTAAGACTAAATTTGAAGTGACTTGTGCAAATTTTTAGGTTGGCTCGCAAATCAAGGCGATGCATGAATTTCGAGATAAGCACGAATATCGAGGTAACTGATAAGCTTAAGAAGGTAAGTGGTACTTTCCAACTGAATTTAGTTTTATGAAAAATGTTTGGTTTGTAAGTGGTTCAACCCAAAACCCGATTTTAAGTAAATAATTTTATCATGTTGTCATGTCTTGATATGAATATATCATGTAGATTGCATTTACATGTACTGATGACGAGATGTGCATATGTTCACAATAATATTATTGATTATGCATTACATAAGGGCTTGAGATATGGACTGGCACCGCTTCTCTGCCAAGGGTGCACCCATAGACCTCGCCCTGGTAAAGAGGCTATAAAGATGGGGAACAACAAATGGGTGCAGTTGACTCAAACCGAAATGATATGGAAATGACATTTTACATTTTGTATTCATACACGAAATATGTATAATGTACCATTACTTAGATGATTCATCATCTAACTTGGGCTTTGCCCCTGAAATATTCAAACGTTCCAAATGGAGACTGTTACAGATACGAGGATGAATGAGGTATGAAATGGCACTTAACAAAGTACATGATGAATGAAATGTATGTAATGTAGCCATGTATTTAAGTTCTGCTACTTTGAATTCTGAACGTGTTGAGGAACGATGATGTAAGAACTAAACTTCGATTAATATTAAGATGTCAGGTTCGATCCTTGCTTCCGCATTTGATGTGTATAATGATTCTCTTTCGAGAAAAATAATTGGAACTTCTGGGATGGATACGAGGAATAATGTGATTTAGCTTTAAGTTTAAAAGAAAAAAAAATTATTATCCCAGAATTGTCCCAAGTTATAATGCGGTCGAGAAAACGGGGCGTTACATTCATAGTCATGTAGCAATTAGAACACTTCAATTTTTTTTACACCGATTGAATACTTTGATCTACTAAGAGAAACTCTTTACCTCCTCAAATCTCTCTGAAAGGTCTTGAGTGAAGTCAATATTTCAAGTAAACCTATTAAGGCATTCGATTACCATATACTATAATCATTCCATTGACTAATATCCTGAGCAAATGAGAGTTGCAATACCTCGTATTGGCATAAGGTTGCCACGTAATTTCGAGGGCCTTTGGATACCGAAAAGTAGGTTTAATAGTAAAATAAATCATCGAATCAACTGGACGGAGTACCCCAGGACTTAGATGTCTAAAGAAAATGGTACATCAATAACGAGCGTCTCGAGAAAAGAATTATGGCATCGAAAGAAATGAGATCGGGAACAATTTTTGGTACAACAAAAATATAGTTGTCGACTAGGTCGCAATATCGAATTGTTATAGACGACATCCAAAAATTCAACGAAGCATGTCAAGAACTAGTATTTGATGTATAAAACAACCCTTAAATGGTTTCAGGTTGAATGGAATGGATTTAGGGTCAAAACGATCAGTCGGGTCGAAGTGTAATTTTCTAAATTTGCCCGAGGGAGGTCAAAACAGTAATTTTTTGAAAGTTCCAAGGGAGAAATGAGAAGTACTAATCTTGATGGTCTTAGTGATGGTGCTAGAAAGATCAGGGGCTTCAGGTTAAGGGCCAAAATGCAAAAGAAAATTTCAAGAGGGCCAAACTATAATTTTCGAAAAAGCTACACGCGCATGGCAGAGCTGGCATAGATTTTGGGCTTAAAATCCAGAGATTTGGGCAGCAAATCTCATCAGGGCATGGCCAAGGATGGTCTAGGAGGTGTGTGGGAGGAGTTTTGGCCAGAAATTTGCCACGTGGAGGTTGGTTTTGGCCTATAAATACCAAGGATTTTTAGTCGAATTTGGAGCATCAAATTGCTCGGTTTCGAGGGCGAATCGAGGAAAGTTAATAAGGGGGTTTTGATCCTTGGAGGTAGTAGATTTATTCTGGAGAGTTTGGTGAGTAAAAGGGTGGGTTTGAGTAGGTTTCGGGCTTGGCCGGAGCAAGAAGGCGGTGGTGTCGACCGAGGCTTTGGCCGGCCATTTGAAGGCCTTCCGGTGCT
Source organism: Diospyros kaki (assembly GCA_036245055.1). NCBI lineage: Eukaryota > Viridiplantae > Streptophyta > Magnoliopsida > Ericales > Ebenaceae > Diospyros > Diospyros kaki. Next base: position 41,788,978 of record BSEG01000009.1, read on the forward strand.
TATTTTGGGCTGAAAGTGGTGGCATCGGGATCGAATCGACGAAGGCTTCTAGGAGGAGTGATCGGGGTCAGATTCCGGTCACTAGCCGGCGACCAACTCGCCGAAGGCGTGCACTGCACACGCTATCTTCACTCGCAGATACGCGCCTAGGTGCATGGGGGCACGTGCCACATAGGTATTTTTCAATTTTTTTCTAAAATTTTTGAAAAATTATTTTATGAATTATTATGTAAAAATATTTGAGAAAATAGTTGTATAGATATTTATTTTGGATTATTAGAGAAGAAAAATGGGAGAAAAATAGGAAAATGTGAGAAAATTAAGGAAAAATTATAATTGTTGGATAAATATGATGATTAGGGTGCGTTGAAGCTTGAGGTGAAGTGACTCGTGAGAAGTTTGAGGTGGCCACGCTAATCGAGGCATGTCACATTTTTCGAGAAAAGTTTGAGTTACATCTAAAGGTGAGTGGTTCTATCCGAAAAGAGTTATAGTAGCTTGTGAATGGTTTACTGTTAGTGTTCACTCCTATGGCTTGGTTTACTATGATGGTTTGTCCAAACGGTTATTTACACGTGTATTAAATTTCGTACGATAAATTGCATACATCGAAATGTTGATTTTAAGTTATGCATATTATGATTTTCAGCATTGGCATGTTGTGTCTTGTCCATGTGGGATGTGGGTTGTTAACCTGTGATGTAGCCCTGAGTGATAGCACTTGGGATGCGTACCAAGGATTAATGCTAGGTGACCCACTTGGGACGGGGCTTGACGGACTTCACCCTACGGTACCCAAGTGGCGGGACTGAGAGTGGACACCACCCCGGTTGTTGGCTCAAGTGGCGGGGCTGCAAGTGGACACCACCCCAAGTTCCTTTGAGCAATAACATTAATACCGAGGTGTCGTTGATTCCGAGGATAGTGCTGATGTGATACTCTTGGGGGTAGGGTTGCTTTGGGTTTGGGATGCTTTTGAGTAGGAGCGTAATGCCTAACAATGACAATGGGGTGATTCCTGGCTTCATATGTCGAGGTTGTCCCTCTTAAGCAAAATTGAGTTTGCCAATGGGTCGGTGTGGTCGTCTCACCTTTAGAGAGATTGCATTTTCCCCGATTAGGGCTAAGTGCTACGTGGGATTCTCTTAGGCTGGTGCATGTCAGGATTCGTCAGTTTTATATATGATTTTACATGTATTCATGAAAATGTTTTGAACTCTCACTTAGATGATTCAGCATCTAATTTGGACTTTATCTCTGGAATATTCAAACGTTCCAGGTGAAAACAGTGGCGCCAAGGGAAAGAATGTCATCGAGATGTAGCTGCTATGTTTAGTTTTCGTAGCAATGTTCAGAGGTTATGAAATATTTTGATATTTTCATATAAAACATCGACTTGGTTATTATCTGTAAAAGGAAATTGTCAGTTATATATATATTTGAGGTTTCGATCGTGCTTCCGCTGATGTATTTGATAATACCTGTCTTAATTTATTAATTCTTTAAAATTGTGATATGCTGAGAAGGTATAATCGGGATTTTCGGGAAATGAGTATGATGAGGGTATGTATATCGAGAGACGTATGTTGTGTGTTTGATGTTGAAAAAAAAAAAGAAATATATGTATATTCCTGAAATCTCTAGTTAATGCACGCTTGAGAAAAGTGGGCGTTACAAAAGCCATGGAATGACTAAACTCACAAGACTCGATATCTGTGTTAAGATCTAGTTTAGCATGATCAAGATGACATATTAGAACATCTTTCGACATTCAATATGACATGTGATATATTACATACGTCACATTCAATAGATGTACAACCAACACCTACTTACATGTTTATTGTCCACATTTAATGCAATATGACATATGACTCACCATCTTTTATTATTAGTATCTTATATTAATCAAATGTTGTAGTCCATGTGTTAGTCCATAATTGATTAATCATATTTCGCTTATCAAAACTCTTAAAACTAAGAATTTGTAATGCCCAAAATAAAATTTTGTATTTAGGTGTAATTTTTATTGGGGTAAAAGTGTAATTTTAAAACTTATTGGGGTAAAAGTGTTATTTTTAAAAATTATGGGGCTAAAATATAATTTTTGAGAACTTGAGTACTTGAGGGCAAGGGGACAAAGTGAAAAAAGAAAAAAGTTGGGGGACTGAATTACAATAAGCAGTGTGAACACACTGCAAGTCGTTAGTGGCCATAGTGTCAGCAACAAATGTCCAATCGACGTCCGAGAGGTATGGTGAGGCCATCATGACTTGACTAGGTTGTCCGGTGGAAAAAAGTACCCTAATTGGCCAAAGAAACAACTAGAAAAGGCTATAAATAGTCAGATTTTGGCCGAGGGTTTAAACAAATTTTCAGTCAAAAAATCCGAGCATTTGGGTAGAAATTGAGGGAAATGGATAGAGAACTTTGTTCTCCAAGTGAGGGAGAAAATTTCTGGAGAATTCCAGAGATTTTGGGATAGGTTTGAGGGTGTTTTGAAGCCTCACCAAAAAAATCAGGCTTCGCTGAAGACGCATTATAATTGGCGGATTTGATGGTGTTTTGGCTGGATTTTCGAGCTACCAATGAGTCCATCATATTCAGAACGAAGAATAGAGCAAGGAAAACAAGCAAAACCAATGGTCGGTCGATGAAAGGAAGGTTGGAGAAGACGCGTGAAAAGCACACGCAAGGTGCGTGGATATGGGCGCGTCAGGTAAGGGAAAAATAGAAAAAAAATGGAAAGAAAAATATAGAGGAAAATTGAGAAAAATGAGAAAAAAATTCTAAAAAATTAATAAATTTAATTTTATTAATTTTTATAAAATTTGGTCAAGAACAATATCAAAGCACGTGTTTCAAGGCAAAGCACGAGTTTTGAGAAACCTTAAACAATTAGATCAATGTGAGTAGTCCTTCTTGAAATTTTATACATAAAATAATTTATCTAAATTAAGCGTGAATTCCACAAGGGTTGCCAAAATATATATGATTTATGTGCATCTTACCATATATGTGCATGTTATATTGCCTTGATAATTGTGATATTGCATTTGGTATTAAATTATTGGTATATCAATAATTCTGTCATCTATGTTGACCATAGCAGAATAGGGTGTTGGTCGAGTAGCATGACTTGTGATGTTCTACCCTTGTGTTTAGTTTTGATGATGAGAAACAATACTTTGTTTATCCCCAAGTCATGAGTCAAGTTTATGGTTTTCAACCAAAATCAATTTCAAGTACCTTTGTGAAAATGAAAACCAAATGAACTATAGTTTTCTATAAATGGAGATTTGCTCAAACAAGTATTAAGATTTAAAAACATCTCCTAAAAAGATTTTCAAAATAAGTTTTGAAGTCGTTGGTTAAGATAGAGCTAAAATTGTTCTAAGACAAAAGACTAACTTGAACATAAATGTGTTTAATGAAAATCCAATCTTAAATATGAAAAATCATTTATGTTAATCTCAAATTTCAAAATAAGTTTTCATATTTTGAAGCGTGCATGAAAGGTTTTGGTTTGAAATTTAAACGTATGAAAAATCTTTTAGTTCATCCATCATGTCTTGAAACTCATTTTGATAACGTTTCAAAATTTTTCTAAGTCTGGAAGACTAGCACCTTATAAGGAGACATATAAAAAAATGATTTCATTTTGGAAAACTATCTCCCGGTATTTTATTATCTTCTATCCATTAGTGCTAAAATGATTTTTAACGAATTTTTCAAAAAATGGAAAGTGTATATCTTGGAGGTGATAAAATCGCAAAATCCTAAATTTGTACTAAAACCTAAATTCTACTTTTTTTATTCTTATGGATTTTGATTTTTTAGATATTTTTATTGAATCCAAATGGAGAGTACTTTCTTATTTATATTTATGTATTAAAGTAAATGGAAGGTAAAATATAAATAAAATAAAATGAGGACATTTACTTAAACTAAAGAAATGTAAATAAGTTATGCTGTATGTATGTCCTGAAAGATGGCTTCATCTGTCAACAGATATCTCACCATCTGTCGACCGATTCTTCATTTTTAGACCATCTGTCGACTGATGCTCTTACATCTATCGACCGACAAAATGTCATTTCGTGATGCTTCAAGCCATCTGTCGACCGATGCCTATGCATCTGTCGACCGGCAGAATGTTTGCACAAGCATCTGTCGACCGTTCCTCTTGATCTGTCGATCGGATTTTGAATTCTTGCTAATCTGTCGACCGATGCCTTGCATCTGTCGACCGTTTGTGTCGCAGAAACCCCCAACGGTTAGTTTTTCCACTTACCCAAAGTGGCTTTCCCACTACCAACGGCAAGATTCGTGAATGGGCTTTCAAGAGACTATAAATACAAGTCAAATGGATGATTCAAGCCTACCAAGAGATTACATTACAAGCTCCCAAGTGCCAAGATCATGGTTGTGCTTCATTGGTAAATTTGTTCTCTTTTTAAGGCTTTGTATTCATTTGGTTAAATTCATTATCAAGTCTTGTATTTATATTTGAGAGAGTTTGTAACTGAGAATATTGTTTCTCAGATCCTCTCCTATCTTATATCTCTTTGTATTTTTCCTAGCTTATTTTGCTAGAGGGACTACATAGCTTGTAGAAGAATTTTGATTCCTAGCATGTTGTGCTAGAGGACTTTCTTATTGAAGCAAGGGGTTGAATACCTAGCTTGTTGTGCTAGAGGACTTGCTTGTTGAAGCAAGGGGTTGTATTTCCTAGCTTGTTACTAGAGGGTCTATCCGGAGAGATAGGAGGTTTTTAGTGAATTGATTGAAAAATCCTTAATGAGGAGCTAAGGTAGTGGAGTAGGCTTGGTTTAAGCCGAACCACTATATATCGTTGTGTCTCTTATATGCTTGTGCTATTTGTTTCATTTATTGTTTCAAGCATTTCATTAATCCTCACTTTCACTAAAATCATATTTTTCATTAAAAGAATTTTCAAGTTCAATCAATTTTTTAAAATAACCCAATTCACTCCCCTCTTGGTGTTAGTGCCATAGCTATTCAAATCTAACAACTTGCATTTCTCCAAATAAGTTTTGTCGAAATGACCATAAAAGTATTTGGTGTTGTGTGTGATTGCCGGCATGATTGTCGAGGACTCCATGCCAGAGCTAGAATGCTAACGAAAGCTACCATAGGGTGTCTGTCAATTCATATTCATGCATCATACATTCATGAAAATTATTTTAAACTCTCATATAGAAGATTTTTCTTCTAATTTTGACATTATCCTCGGAATATTCAACGTTTCAAGTAAAACAAGCAGTGAGAAAAGAAATAAGATTGTTGAGATGTGATTGTACTAGTAGTCATATAATAGTCCTACACTCGTGCTAGGAAAAATTATGAGAATCTTGATAATAAGGGGGTGTTTGATACGGAAGAAGTTTTTAAATTCTTGAGATTCATAATTTTTGATAATGTTCTTGAAAATATTTGATTCTCAGAATTTATGTAATTTTATATTTAATTCGATTTAAACATTCTCATGAATGTTGGGTATTCTTTTTTAAGAATCTTACATTCTTATGCTTGGTTAAAATATAACATTTTTAGAAATTTATATTTTTTTTTCCAAAATTATCCTTATTTAATTTTTTGTTTAGAAATGATAAATTTCTTCTTACATATAAAATATTTGGACCCATAACCTTTTAAAAAAATTAAAAAATGTTATTTTTTTTACGTATTGTGTATGTGTGTGTGTGTCTATATATATGTTTGTATGAATACATGTGTATGTATATATATACATTTTATATGTTTGTATAATATAATATATATATATATATGTTCATAAGAAGGAAGTTATGGCAAATATAATCATAAAAAGTCTATAGGGTTCTAAGAAGATAATGTGTGTTTTAAACCTTTTATTTGTTAAAAACTTTCCCAAGTCCATAGAAATTCAAGATTCTCAATCCCCCATGAAAATCTTTTTGTGAGAAAATTGATTAAAAATAAATCCTATAAATGTTATTTTCTTAGGATTTTTTTTAAAAAAAAATTGTATTAGTCATGGGAATGTAGATTCCCAACTTAACATTTTAAGAAATCTAAATACTCTCCTATACCAAACACCCCCTGAGTGGCATGTTATAGCTATTTATATGTTAATTTATCTGTCGAATATTGTAAATTTTATAGTTATTGAGAACAAAATTGTACGGTTTGATTTCTTCTGTGATTACAACATCCATCAGTTTTCGATTCTGCTTCCACAAATATTTAATTTACCACTCATTTTCTTATCATTTGGAATACACTATATGTATGTTTAGAGATTTTTAAATATGGTATTTTTAGAATTTTGAAATGATGTTGAAAGAAAAAAAAATTCCCATAATAGTGACACTTTGGTGGGTGGGTCTTTACATAATCACTTTAAGAAATCGTGTATTATAAATTTTTATCACATATTTTTAATAACTTGAAAATAAGATTATCAGGATATCTAAGAATTTATTCATATATAATTGGAGAATTATGAATGAAAATATAACCATTTAATTAATATACAAGATTATCATTTAGTCCCATCTATATATATTGTAATACCCTAAGTCACATTGAATAAATTAAATTAATATGAAAATAAGTTTATGTAATTAATTTGGTTTAAATTAAATTTTTGTTTATATGATTAGCTTAAGTATGTATGTGTAATATAAATAAATATATATATATATGTAAATGAAAATAGTAGGATTTAAGATTAATGTGATTAAATGAAATTATAATATGATTTAAAATTAAAGAAAAATCATAGTTTTATGTAAATGTAAGTATGTATGTCGTGTATATATGTATATATACATATATATATATATAAATATGTATATAAAAAAAAATCCAAAAAATCTGGATTTTGCAGAAGCAGTGCACGGCCAGAGCATGGCCACGCCTGCAAATGGGTTTCAGGGCAAGGGGGGCATTAAATGCCGAAATGATGCCGGAGTGGCCTCAGGGACGCGTGGCCGATGATGGTGAGGCAAGGCGCGTCGAAATCGGGCTATAAATAGCCGCTCCAAGACTGCCCATTTCATCCGAAAGTTGTGAGGTTTAGATCGATCGATTAGAGAGAGAGTTTGAGAGATTGGTGAGTGGGGTTTTGATCTTCAAGTCGTGGGCAACATTTCTGGGAAATTTGGTGGCCAACGGAGCAGCGAAGATGGGGGAATCGAGCTCGCCGGAAAACGCGCAACTTGCCGGAGCCGCGACTTCAAACGACGAATCGAGGTATTTTCTTATGTTTTTTCTCGAATTTAAGGTTTTTATGGTATTGGGGGGTCGGATATGGGGGTTTAGAAGCTTCGTTCGAAGCTTTTTGAAGCGGCAGCATCACCGATGGCGTGTCCAGCCGCCGGAGAAGATGAAGCAGACAGACGCGTGCAGCCACACGCCCGCGAGTAGGAAGAAGGCGCGTGGCTGGCACGCGCCCAACTAGAAAATTAAAAAAAAAAAAAAGAGTAAAATTTTGAAAAAAAATTATTAAATTTGAAATGTTGTTTATGGTATATTGGAAAAGCAATTTTCTGAAAATGCCAAAATTATTAATTATTTAAGTAGATTTTTCTATTATGAAAATAAAGAAAAATAGGATTTTAATTCTGAAAATTCCAAGAAAAATTTCATAATTTTATAAGTGTTATTTAAGAAATATTAGTTAAAAGGAATTGAATAAAATGAAAGATTAGGTAATTATTATGTAATTTAAGTAGATTTCTCTATTATGGAAATAAAGAAAAAATAGGATTTTAATTCTGAAAATTTCAAGAAAATTACATAATGTTATAAGTATTATTTAAAAAATATTAGTGAAGATAAATTTAATAAATTGAAAGATTAGGTAATTATTATGTAATAATTACATATTTAGCTATTATGAAATAAGGGAAAGAATAGGAATTTAAGTTAGAAAATTCCAAGAAAATTCCAGAATACTACAAATATTATTTAAGGAATATTGGTAAAAAGAGATTAAATTTTTATGAAGCTTAGATAATTATTATGTATTTTGAAGTGATAAAGCTTAAGAATAAAATAAAAAATGAAAGAAATTATGAAAAATTAGCAAATGGTATTCTAAAAATAAATCTATGTTGTACGGGTCCTTGTGAGCAAGGAGATTAAGGGATAACCGCTTGGCACGTAGTTCGAGACAAATTAGTTGTAAGTATGCTGCCTGAATTTAATACAGTTATAAACGTAATTGCTTTTATCATATTGACATGCTATGATATGAAATCATCACGTAGATTGCATCAATGTCATGACTATGAAATGCATACATGCACAATGATATTGTTGATCACACGCATATGAGGCCGTAGAGAGTACGAACTGACACCGCTGGCCTATCAGGTGCACCCATACACCCCGGCTTCGAAAGAGGTGACCACTAAAATGATAGGCAGTATGAGGGGTGTAGTTGACACCTACGATGAAAGACATTGCATACACTCATGACATTGCATTTAGTATTCTTACTTAGATGATTCATCATCTAACATGGGTTTGCCCTTGGAATATTCAACGTTCCAGCCGGGACTTGCAGAGATGATTTAGAGGTTGGTGTTGTGTAGGGATACGAGACATCAAGATGTACCATGTTATAATATGACTAGCTTAATGTCTGTGTATATTGTTCTGTCATCAAACACTTCATGTATTAACTTGTATTTAATGCCATGTACAGTTATTAAATTATACATTGCCATGAGCAGGTTCGATTCAGCTTCCGCTTGTCTTTAATTACTAGTGTAAACATTTCGTCTAGCACTAGATAAGCCCTTAGGAAATTTCAAAAATAATGTTAAAAAAAAAAATAGACCAAATTTCCTAAGACATAACACGCTCGAGAAAGCGGGCTGTTACATATATATTATGACAAAATAGTCGTCAAATTTTTTCCCGCCCATTTCCACTTTCTATTTTGATATTTTATTATATTTTGTTTATTTTTTTCTTACTCGAAATAGAATTTTTATAGGTCATTAATTAAGTCTAGATTTGTGGAAAACGTGTAGTTCTTGGAATCTGTAGATAATTTTTTTTATGATTAAATAGTGTTTGGAGAATGTGTAAGCATGTTGATATATGAAGAGACAAGATTTAATCCATATTATTAATTTTTAAATATTAACATAAAATTTTAAATAAAATGAATTACAGAAAAATGAGACTTTTTTAAATTGGAAAAACTTTTGAGATATCAGGTAATACCGCCAGATACCAACTACCAAGTAAATTTTTTTAAAAAAAATAAATTTAATTTTTATTTTATTTCCCATAATTTACCTCTCATTCTCTCTCAATAAAGCCACTATTCAAAACTCTAAAACTCTTAATTAGTTTCAGAATCATGCAAAAAAAAATATAAATCTTATATATGTTTATGTTATTACTTAATTTTGAAAAATAATTAGTTTGTAGATTATGTTAAATTAGTTATTTAGACAAAATTGAATTATTTTAAATAAGTTGTTTAACTTATTTTGACAAAATTAATATTTTGTATAGGCTATTTATATATATCATATGTTGTCATATTTTTTTTTGAAAATTTTATTATATTTTATATTTTTATTATTTATGTTACTAATTTATTATATGTTGTCATATTATTTATTATTTTGTATAAATTATTTATATTTATCATATGTTAAATTAATTATTAGTTTGTGTAAAATGTGTAGTTCTTGAAACTTGTAGACTATAAATGAAATTTATGGTTGTGAAGTTGTCAATTTTAAATAAGGGTGTGTTTGATAGCATGAAAAATCTCAAATCCAATAAATTGAATTTCATATTTGGTGTTTGACACTATATGTTTTTCATAAGAAATTGAATTTAATATTTGGTGTTTGACACACTATATTTTTCATGAAATTTAATTCCATGGTACAACCATTACAGTATGTTTTTGATTATTTTTCATGGAAATTTTCATTTAGAGAGAGATGATTTTTGTTTTCCATGCAAGTTAGAAAATATTTTATTTTTCAACTAAATGCTATCAAACACACTATAAATTCAATATATATGAACTTTCGTACATCGCACGGGGGATCAACTAGTTACATACTAAATGTCATATAAATCTAGCATTAAGACACTAACACTAACAATCTCTCACTTGCACTAATTTTATTGCAAAAAAAAAATGATTTTAAAGAAGAAATTTTTTTTTGTCACTAATAAAGACGAATTAGCAGAAAAGTTTTTAAAGACGAATTTATAGACGAAAAATATCCTTTTCTAAGTCAAACATGGAATCAAAGACGAATATTTTCTATCTCTAAATTTTTTTTCCTTTAAAAAGGGATTCAAAGACGAAAAATTTTCATTTTTGATCTTAGACAGAAAAAAATAATTTTTTTCTCGTTTAGAGATGAAAATTTTCGATCTTTTAAGTTGGCTTGAATGATGAAATATTTTCCATCTCTAAAATCAGTTAGACATTGAAAAATTTTTGTTACTGAACTCTATATTAAATGTTTTTTATTTTATAATATAATAATAAAATAATTGATATTTTTCACATCATGTATGTATTTAATAGTTAATTACTTTTACTTTGTTAGTAAGTAACTATTTTTATAACTATGTACCTCAATTAATAAATAGCTCACTATGAGCGCAAGATAGAAGAAAAATGTCATTTAACTAATTGTATAGATTATGATGTGTCTTTCATTTATAACAATATCATCATATATATGTCACTATGGAATATGTAGACATGATAACATAATTAAATGTATTATTCAAAACTAAGAAGCCATTCATAAAAAATAATTAGAGGAGTGACCTATATTATAGATATGCTTGTTAAAAAGTAAAAGATTGCAAATAAAAATTTATTGGATACACTTAATAGTTATACTATAAAAAATTATTAGGGTCTAACATTTTTTTTTTTTTTTTGAATCTTAAGTGCTATGCACAAAAAACTGATGTTGATCAAATAAAAAATAAATATATTCTAAAATAAATTTAAAAATTTTAATCCAAATCTATCTATTTTTTCTTTTACTATTTGTTAGTTACTATCCATAATTTGTCAACCGTCAACCATCGTCATCATCTATTTCCTCATGTTGTTTATTAGTTGGCTTAGCAGCAAATCATCTCACATCGTCATCTTTTCATCATTTATCCTTCCTTTCTCTCTTTCTGAGTTTTAGATTGTCGAAATTCAATGACTTAAAACCCATTGTTGAGATGGGTTTTGCCAACAACTAGGATACTTTTTCAATCAATAACAAAATTAATTATTATTGTTCTACTTACGATTGGGAATCCTAGACAGGTGAAAGCTTTGTTTTTTTTATTTTTTTATCAAATTTTCATGTATAATAATATTTATATTAATATATAATTTATACCAATAGATTATTAGATATATAAAAATTATTAAATATAATTTAAAAATATTTTATATATAAAGCTAGTCAAATAATTTTTATATATAGACTAGCAGCGTGGGCATATTATGTATGTGGAAGTTAAAATATGCACTTGATAATTTAACTTTAGTTTTTATAGATAATATTTATATAAATATAAAATTTAGGCGTAGCAGCATAATTTGTAACGACCCGTTGGTGGGTCTAGAGTTTACTTGAATTATGAATTATTATGTGTGATAAATTAGTCTCAAGAATTAAATGTTATAGAATTGTGATTGCCTAATTTAAGGGGTTGAGTTTTTAAAGAAAAACTTGAGGTGAAGCCTAGTGTATTGGGTTGTGTTTTATTTAAGAATGAGGTTGAGAAGCCTTTGGGCCTAAGAATATATTTTGGACCCATTGTGTTGAGCTAAAGAAATGGGCACTTGGCCCATGAGCATAAAGTTTTATGTATTTTAATTAATCAAAATGAATGAATTATGAAAAGTCTAGTGAGGGCTTGATTTTGTTCATTGTGTGTGTGGAAAGTAAGGGTAAAATGGGAATTTCATAAAAGGGCATTAATAAAAAATGAAGTTATGAGTATTATGGGGTAAAGAAGAAAATGAAAAAGAAAAGAAGTAAAAGACCAAAATGGGTTTAATGAATTGTGATGTGTGTGTGAAGGAGAGGGGCAAAGTAGTAATTTGGCCAAGAGAGTGGGTGGTAGGCTGATGGCCGGCCATTCCTCCCCTATGCCTCTTTCTTTTCCATGTCTCTTCCCTCTTTTCTTCTCTCCTCTCCCGATCAGCCACTTCTTCTTCTTCTTCTTCTTCTTCTTCTTCTTCTTCTTCTTCTTCTTCCATTTTCAATCTCCATTGAAGCTTAAGTGAGAAGTTCAGCTGGTTGTTCTTCTCTTTAGATCAAGCATCATTAAGGCAAGTTCTTCTTGCATTTCTTTTTGGTTATGCAAGTTTCTACTCTATTTCTTTACATGACAAGTTCTCTTACCTCCTTGTTTCATTTTGGAGGCAAGTTCTAGTTCTAAATGAAATTTCTTGTTCCTCTTATGTTGTTTCATTGCAAGTTGCCGTTGATTTTTCTTTGTTATTGCAAGCTTGGGTTCTTTTCCTCTTGGGTCAAGTTGATTTCCTTCTTGGTTCCCTTGTCTTCAAATCTTCAATTGTATTAGAAGATCTAATCATGAGTTTTATAGTGAATGGTGCATTATTTTCTCATTTCCTTAATTTGGTGTTTTATCATTGGTGGGTCTTTTTGAGAGTTTTCATTAAGGTCTAGTTCACCCTAAATTCTCAAAGGAATGGCACTTGATTGATTAGGAATGTTAGAGAAGCAAGGTTTGGTGTATCTTGCTTGGAATGTTGAATTTTGTGGGTTATCGTGGTTATTTTTAAGTTTCAGGCTTCTGTTGGTCGACCAAGTATTTCAGTCGGTCGACCAAGTATTTTAGTTGGTCGACCAAGTGATAATATAAGCTTCTGTTGGTCGACCAAGTATTTCAGTCGGTCGACCAAGTATTTTAGTCGATCGACCAAGTGATAATATAAGCTTCTGTTTGTCGACCAAATATTTCAGTCAATCGACCAAGTGTTTTAGTCGGTTGACCAAGTATTTTAGTCGGTCGACCAAGTGATAATATAAGCTTCTGTTGGTCGACCAAGTATTTCAGTCGGTCAACCAAGTATTTTAGTCGGTCGACCAAGTGATAATATAAACTTCTGTTGGTCGACCAAGTATTTCAGTCGGTCGACCAAGTGTTTTAGTTAGTCGACCAAGTATTCCAGTCGGTCGACCTAGTGTTTTAGTCGGTTGACTAAGTTCTCAGTCGGTTGACTAACTCTTTCATTCGATCAACCAACATAATGGATTAATTCTTTCTTTTTGGTCCGATTCTTTTCTAATGCTTGTAATTCTTCCCCAAAGCTTTTGAGATGTTTTAATTGGCTTAAAACTCATCTCGTGGATATGTAAGGGTCCCCAAAAAAGGGGAAAGTTAATTAATTGTGAGAAATAAAAATGAAAATCAACTTGTTTGACCTTGAGGAAGGGTACAGAAATGAATTTCAAGGAATGATGCTAAATTATGTGATGAAAATACCATTGGTTCATGTGAGGATATAATCTTGAAATGTCTAAGTGCGCATGATGAGAACATTTCTAATAATGAAACATGATGATATGTTTACTTGAAATCTATATGAGCATTGCATGGTATTATTATTATTTGCGCACTTATTATTTTGCGCGGCAGCTATGTACCGCAGGGTGAGAAAAGGATATCCTAAAGAGCGTCTAACGCTGGTAAGGTGGCCATAAACCCGGTAGGCGATGCTCAAGCCAAATGAATGGCTAAATGATTTTTCTATGTATATGTACACATATATGTGAATGAAAGGCCTTGAGGGCTGATGTGCTACATAGAAAGTATGTATTCATGAGAAATGAAATGATGCATAAAATACATAATGACAATGGTATGAGAATGATAATAATGATAGATTCTAATGGGAAATGCTACTCATACTTGGGAAGTCGGGTCTAATCCATTTTGGTTTATCCATGCTTTGACTCTATTGCTTTAATTGTTGTAATATATACTTGTTGAGCCTTATGACTCACCTTGTTTATTCCTGTCATTCCAGGTAAGGGAAAAGCAATTGCTGAGGGCGAGTTCAGTAAGGCTAGAGCCCGAGTCTAGTTGTGTACAGAGATATCCCAGCCGAAAATGTTCATGGGAGTGGTTAGTTTTGAGGGCATGCAGAGTGAGATTTATTTTGTAAATGATATTTGCCCTTTTTATTTTGATTGTATGGCCTTTAAGCCTAAAGAATTGTGTAAGTTAAAACGCCATTGGGAAAGCTTTCTTTGACTCTTGATGATCAGTGATCAAGTAAATAAATAAATAAAATATATATATATATTTGATGTTCAATTTGAGTTATTATTTCTGCATCCATTTATGTGACGACCTCCTTTCAGATTTTCCTATGCTAGCGGGATTATCCGGAAGAGGGCCACTACATAATTAGTGTTAAGTTAATATTATTTTTAATGCGAGAAGTTATAAATTTATATTTTGTTCACATAATAATTTTATATTTTTAAAATAAAATATACAAATAATGTTTAGAAAATCACTCTCCACGCTAGACATTTCTTATCTTACATGACAGGAACTTGTCAAGCATCCCCCCCCCCCCCACACACACACACACCCCAAAACAATTGTTGTATTTTATTTATTATTGTTATTAATTTTGTTGATATTTTATTATTTTAAAATTAATCTATAATGCATAAACATAATAATATTTGTAATTTATATTTTAGTATTCAATATTTATTTTTTCCGCCGCTACAGAGATCGGCCACCTTGCCCGACGACTGACTAAGTGTCGCTGTCGTCGTCGCTTGTTTCCGCTGCCTCACCGGCGCTGCCGGCCACCGCTGTCAAAATCTGTATCTGAAATCTGATTTAATGTCAATGGAAATATTTAAAGTAAAACCTCTTTCGCGTGCACTTCCAGTTGGTGATTGTCACTTCAAGAGACCAATTGAGGCCTTAAAATATGAAAACACGGGGCCGGGGGGGGCGGCCGTGTTAAAAGTCAAAAATGTGCGGCATTAAAATTATTAACAAGGAAAATTTGAACAAAAAGGATAAAAAAAAGAAAGAAGAAGTTGTAAGGAACTAGCAGTCAGAAGAACTTAAAAGAAGCTGGTAGCTGTAATAATTAAAATTTTAATCACTCCAGTGTATTATTGTCAGACAAAGGTCATTTATTAATCACTTCAGTGTATTATTATCAGATAAAATAAAATAATTAAAGAGTTAAAAATATTTTTTTATTTTAAAAAATTATTATTGTTATCTCTCTATAATTTAAAAAAAATATTATAATTTTTATTATTTTTTATAATGAACTCTTCTATCTTTACATGTAATTTATATCTTGATTTATTTTGATTTTTTTCATTTAAAATTTATATATTTAATTCTATTATTATTATTATTTTAAAATTATTAATTACAACTATTTTCTAATCTAGTGTTATTTTTACAGGACTTAATTCTCTCCTACTTTATCAAGTAAATTCTAAGCAATTCCATGTAACAATAATTATAATGGGTGAAACTTTTTACCCATTCCAGCAAGCAATCTGCTTGAATTGAGTAATTCCTGTTAATTCCAAGTTAAAATAAGATAGAAAAGTGGAGGCTTTGCTGGTGACGCAAGTGGTCAATCCTGGCTGCTAAGGTCCCTTTGTCCCTTATGTCCTACCTGTTAATTCTAATTTTTTTTATATATTATATATTTAATTGCATATATACACACATGTATATATATATATATTTAAAAATATTACTTACTATATATATATTTGGTTACCCGTTTTAACTTTTTTTTTTAATCAATTAGATTATTTTCTTAATTTTATACATATATTTACATATTTTCATATTTAATTTTAATTTCTTAGAGACTTATTCAAATCTTATTGACAAATTTTGAATTTTCTATAAATAAATTTAAATTTATTTTCTTAAACAATCATTTTTTATCATCTGAAGCATCATCAAATATAAGTGACATAATAAAAACATATTGAAGGTGAAGTACAAATCTTTGGTAATTACAAGTTAAGTGATAGTTTTAAATTCATGCTAGCTATTTATTTAAAAACAGTATCACAATAATATAATATTAATATATAGTCATATTTTAAAATTATAAAGTTAATTTTATAAAAATCTTATTTGTATAATATTATTATTACTTATGGAAAAATACTTTTTTTTGTCCGGAAGACTTGTCTCAAAATCTTATTTATATAAAGTTATTATGTAATATTACAAAATGAAAGCTTGCCTCAAAAGTCAGATATTCTAAGATAACAATTTCGATCTCCTGT
Organism: Diospyros kaki; assembly: GCA_036245055.1. Classification (NCBI taxonomy): domain Eukaryota; kingdom Viridiplantae; phylum Streptophyta; class Magnoliopsida; order Ericales; family Ebenaceae; genus Diospyros; species Diospyros kaki. Next base: position 41,805,327 of record BSEG01000009.1, read on the forward strand.
CCGCATCGAACATTCCTTAACAATTTCGATCTCCGGTCCTATACATATATGTATCTGATGTTAGTTCGAAACACAATCACAGAGCAAGAAAGAAAATGGAGACAACTTTCGGAGACGTTACGTTTGTTATTACTGTCTTTCTATTATCAGCCACTGTCCTCCTTCTGATGAGCCGGAAAAAGACCAGAACCGGCCGGCGGCCCCCGGGACCACCGGGTTGGCTGGTCTTTGGAAACATGTTCGACCTCGGCTCGATGTCACACCAGACCTTACACAGCCTCCGGACCAAGTACGGCCCAGTTATCTGGCTGCGGCTCGGCTCAATGAACACGCTCGTGGTGCAGTCGGCCATGGCGGCCGCCGAGTTGTTCAAGTACCACGACCTCGATTTCCCCGATCGCAAGGTCCCCGACGCCCTCACCGCCTGGAACTTTCACGAAGGCGGCTTGTCTCTCAACAGTTACAGCCCGTACTGGCGGCTGCTCCGCCGCCTCTACTCGGCGGAGTTTCTGAGTGCCAAAAGGATAAATGGCACCGCCGCCATGAGAAGGAAGTGTGTCGATAACTTGGTGAAGTGGATTGAGGCGGCAAACGGAGTCGAGGTAAACTCAAGTCAAGTGTATCTAAGAGATAATTAAAACTATAGTCTATAGCTAGACAACATAATATATTATAACAACTTGAATCGATAAATTCTAATTATGGTTTGGATTAATAGGTGGACATCGGGCATCTGCTCTTTGTCGCGTCCTTTAACCTGGTCGGCAACCTGGTGCTTTCCAGAGATGTTTTGAGCTCAGAATCTGAAGAGGGGTTCGAGTTCTTCGACGCCATGAACAACGTGATGGAGCTGGGCGGGAAGGCGAATCTGGCTGATTATTTTCCCTTCCTCCGACGGCTGGATCCGGCGGGAATGAAGAGAGAGATGGTGAGAGAGATGGGGCGAGCCAGGAGGATCGTGGAGAAATTCGTGAAGGATAGGATTGAAGAGAAAAAATCCGGCAGAGAGATTAATGATGAACACGACTTGCTGGACGTGCTCTTGAATCAGAAAGGGGACGCCAAAGATCCGCCGGTCCCGGAGTCAAAAGCTATCATTGCCATACTGGTAAGTGCATGCTAATAAAAAATGAAGAAGAAAACAAGATATCAATTTAACGTACACATCTGTTCACCACCTCACGATAACAAATCAAAAAATTCACTCCATTAATATTTGTGATGGGTTCTCCTCTAAGAAATTAATTAATTATAAAACATAATTATTTGGCAGACAAAATAAAAATAAACCTTAAAATTTTGATAATTATCGAGTTATAACACATACTGGCGAGGCACAGATATAATAAATGGGCTACGTATGCTGCCTAATTAAATTACTAATGTGTGTTCAATAACACAGCTAAAACTAATTAAGTGTTAATTGTAATGTAAACCTATAACCTGCAAATATTATTTTGACCCAAAAAAGTAATAGCCAGGAGGATGCATGTCTTTACATATTTATCTTATTATTATTATTAACACATAACAGAAAATTTTTAATCCAAAATTTACTATCGTCTTTGAAAAATACAAAATAATCTCTCTTTATTTATGAAAAAGTTCTAATTGGATTTTATGTATTATACATATTTCTATCCTCTATTTATACTCAAATTGACTTTTATATAAAAGAGTAGATAAATTTGATAGCTTAATTATCTAACCATATACTAAATATACTATATATATATATATTGACAATGGTAAATGATGCAGGAAATGTTCTTTGCCGGATCAGAAACAACAAGCAGCAGCACGGAATGGGCAATGGCGGAGCTACTGCAAAACCCTAGTTCAATGAGAAAGGTGAAAGAAGAGCTGGACCGAGTCATCGGAAGAAGCAGCAAGGTAGAAGAAGGGCAGCTGGAGGAGCTGCAATATTTGCAGGCGGTGGTAAAGGAAACGCTGCGATTGCACCCGGCAGTTCCTCTGCTGCTTCCGAGGAACGCCGTAAAAGACACAGATTTCATGGGCTACTTCATTCCCAAGGACACGCAGGTGCTCGTCAACGTGTGGGGCATCGGAAGGGACGGAGATTCCTGGGTCGAGCCCTCGGCGTTCCGGCCGGAGAGATTCATCGGCTCGAGCGTCGAGTACAAGGGGCAGAACTTCGAGCTGCTTCCGTTTGGGGCAGGGAGAAGGATCTGCGTCGGGTACTCGTTGGCTCATCGGACGATTCTCCTCGTGCTGGCCACTTTGCTGCACCTTTTTCACTGGGAGGCCGCAAGCGGCGCCGAAAGTGTGGACATGAGGGAGAGGATGGGGATAACACTACGGAAGCTGCTGCCGCTGAAAGTAGTTCCCCGGCGGCGAGCAGAATTATTGACCGAAGACGAAGCCAAAATCTGACGTCAGATTTGAATTCAAATAAAGAACTTGAAATTAGGAGACTCCCAAGAAATGAGGTAGTGATGAATAAATTTATTTATTGTTATAATATGGAGTTGTTTATATATATATAATTTTTTTAAAACAAAAAAAACTTTAACAAATAAATATATAAATAGAATTTTTTTTCATAAATAAACTTACTAACAAACTGAGTTTGTTTAAATTAAATGAACAGAAGGTAAACATCTTAACGTGTTAATAAATAAAATTGAATAACCTGCTTTATATCTCGCTACCTGAGAGAGTTAAAAAAGACACGCAACCCGATACACGCCCGGTAATGCGGGCCCGGGGCTGCTGAGAATGAGAGACATGATGAGGGATGAGGAAAGAACTACCACAGATGGTTACGTGCAAAAGCCGCAAGACAAGTCAAGTACGACTCTTGCCCTGTTCAGTTCAATAAACATATATTTTAAATAAATCTGTTAATGTATAAATTTAATTTATACATTATTTTTATCATATTATTTGTAATTTTTTATATTACTTTATGGTAAGTACGTTAAGGCATAAAAGCAAGCACTCACATGAATATTATATTTGAACATAATTATAAAAAATATTACACATTTTAAAGAGCCTCTCCATCTTACTTACGATTAAGCCAAGGATTCATTGTTTTTTTTTAAATCTAATGATTAATATAAATAAAATATTAAATATTAAAATTACCAACATTTTTCCTTGTCAGTTCCTTCTCTTCTTTGCAGGAGCATTGAGCGCCACAACGACCAAAATATTTTTCTTTTTTTGTATTTATTTAATGTTGGATGGATGGATTGGATTGGATATTGTAGTACTTATATTGATGCATCAAATGAGGATCAGGGATAATACTATTTGAATCGCCTTTGTAGATGGATAGATTTCTAGACGTACGCATATCTCAATCGGAGGCTGGAAGATATTTTCTAAGAGAAGGTGGGGGTGCTTGTCGGGAGTGCTGGATTTTGATCATTTACATGGTAGTGTTACGGAATCGAAGCAGTGGAGAAGGTTGTGGTATTTGCAATTGTGCATTTACCGTATGTTCTTCTAATGAATGTTACTGCTTGTGTTCGTTTATTTGTTTAGTTTAAGAATTAAGGATATGCCGCCGATGATTTAGCGAGATGGGCTATAGACGCGAGATTGGGTGGTTCCATCCACACTAAGCTGTTAGATTGTTGTGCACGTGCTGAATTACAAGACTTATGTTAAGAAGGAACGTCACTTCTGCAATTAGACGTAACACAGGGTGAATTTCAACGTTCAAACTTCAAATAATACTGCTCCCTAAGTTAAGATGGATGATAACGGATGCCTTACCTTTGCAACATACTCTAATCTCGGTATTCTAAATTCAATATCACTGACTAGCTGATACAGAAGACGTGAAAGAGCTGTCTTATAGAACCAGCATATGCTTCCATATACTTCAGAAATCTTAATGGCACAATATGAAGTAAATACAATTTACAAGGAAATGGCTGTGAAACCTGCTAAATTAATCTATTACGTAAACAAAATCTATATGTCAACTAATCAAGCCAACTCAATGGCGGCTAGTTCCAAAAGAAGATAGAATTTACCTTAATTAATGGCCAACCGCCTTGTCACTCCCAAGAATTCAGAAGCGTAAAATCTATGCTTTGAGCAATTGACCTCTCTGTCTCCACTCCATCAGTTGTCATGTATTAAGAAATCGTCTTCCCCATCATCACATACTGTATACCATGTTATCCCTTTGATGCATATAATCATCACAAACTCTTCCACCGACAGATTCCATGAGAGCCTTCTCTTCGGTGCCCCTTCCGAACCTTGACAGGTAATTCAGACCCATGAGGAGCTCTAGGATTGCAGCTTCTGTCTTTGCTAGATTTGCGAAGTGCAGTGTCTGGACTAGAAGAATGTTTGTCCCAGGAACAATATGCTGCTTCTCAAAATTCCGCTCAGAATGCCACCTTATCGTGCTATGAGCAAGCGGGGCAAGCCATCCTAATATGCTTGCCAATGCCAAACTCCAGTCCGCTGCAAGGGCAGTATTGTAGATAGATAAAGTTGAAGTTTTGGCAACAAACTTCAGCTTTTCCCGTAGGGAGGCTCTGATGCCTGTGGGTAACATATTATATAGGTCATCTCTTGCATCCAGGCTGATCAAGTGAGGAGCTGAAGCCAGCTTCTCAATCAAAATGATAACGTTTGCATATTGTAGAGCTAAAGCAGCAGCACCAAGGGTGCATGGAGGCGCATTCAGTGATTTCCGCTTGGTGATGAAAGGCGATAATTTAGTATGAACCACATTATTGGAAGAAAGAGCCAACAAGTTGCAGTCTTTAGTTTTGTTGATATCATTTGACAAAGCATTGGTTGATCTTAAAGAGTCAGTACTTGTAGGCATGAAACTCTGTAGAATAGGAGACTCACCTCCACCTGTCATGCATCCTTTAAAAGGTCCAACGTGAGCCAATCCCCTAGATCTCAGTAAGGAGGGATTACCATGAAGGGCCAGTGATTGGCGGTGAGCTTGAGACTGCTTCTTCTTTGATCTAATCTTACTACCACCCAGCCCCAGATTGGAAACTGACCTACCTAGAGGCCCAGAATGCAAGCTAGACAGGCTACCTTTAGGTGGATTAACTGAAGTGTGCGAATAAGTGGACATGGAATGACTGCGAACAAGACAATTAGCGGCATTTATATGTTCAGAGCTACTGTTTTCTTCAACAGATGCCACTTGGTTAATTTCAAATACATGTTTGATCCTCTTGACTACCGTGATGAGGGATCTTAATAGAAGCCGAACTATGTAGTCATACGTCCTAACCCATGGAGACATTTCCCGCAGAGTTTTCACTTCCTGCCGTTGCCTCATAACCTTCTGCTGAAACTCAAATAATTTCACCTGACCTATATCAACATTGCCACGCAATCTTCTAAAATTCTGCTCGAGCTCAGCCAACACTTCCACCTCTTGATACAACTGTGCGGTCACCGCAACAAATCTTTCCATTTTCCTAACTTTCTTCTCCATCTTCTTCAACTTGTATTCCCATCCATGCCATTTTACATCAACCTCATTTGGGTCATCAAAAACATGATCAAGACGGAGATATACGGGGTCTGTGCACCTTTTTCCAAATCTTGCAACTGATTTTGCCACACATCCAACATTTTCAATTATCTCGGTGAATGCAAGATCCATTAGATAATCAGTATCCTCAGAAACAAGCTTTCCAATACCAAGTGAGTTCACTATCTCTTCCTTCAACCTAACAAACTGTCTGTCACTTAGACACTGCCACAGACTAACCACGTTAGCCATGATACTTGCAACTTCAAATGCCAAAATTCCAATCACGGCCTTTTCAGGTTCTGACCCTATGCTCTTACGCGAAGCTCTCCACAAACTACTAAACCATGATTCCGTCACAGTCTCACCCCCCATTATCCTAAAAATACCACTTAAATATAATTGAAACTCTCAACAGATATTGCAGTTCCTGTAGCAAAACAGCATTTCAACAATTAAGTGCAAGCTAACAGAAGTACCTTCCTTAAATTACTGAATATAGATTCTCCATAGACACCATAAAATCCCCCCCTTTCCCCCTCCACGCCTGTTTTGAATTTTCAAGTAATTTGCATAGGGAATACAACGGATGAAATGCAAGTACTATTTCTTCATTTCAATTGGATTTCAATTTCATACTGCAAACGTATTCATGTAATTGGGACTGTCTCAACCATACCCCCTTTCCAAAAATAATACAAAAAATAATATGTAAGAAATTCAAAGACTCAACAAATATTGCATTTTCCATGTAAAGCAGCATGTACTAATTAACAGAAACAAAAATAAGATATGACAGAGTCCAGTTTCCCCAATTTTTTCACCTGCATTTGGCTAGTCCTTGTCCTCCCCAACCTAAGAAAGCAAACACAAAATAAAAATGCAAGAGAAACAAAAACCCGAGCCCTAAAGGTACGGATGCCAATAAAAAAACGAGAAATAACTCATTGAAGATAATCATAGTTAGGTTTCCCCAAATTAGGGTCTTTTACCATGAGCAGCAAATAACGAAGTATATCAAACAATCAATTTTTGGTCTTGTTTTTTTCTTCCAATAATCACACTATCTGAGCAGCCAAACTCGGCCAATCTTTAGAATTCACGACTTAAGAAGAAGACAGGTGCAAGAGATTTCAGCTCCTTCGCTTATTCACTTCATGACACTTTCTAAGCAACCAAACGGCATGTATTACTCGAAATTTTCAAATCGAAGCTCTAAGACAAGAAGAAGCGGAGTAAACTCAAAAGGAAAACCGAAAAGGAACTCACCTTTGATTTGAAGAAGAGTAAAGCGTTGCGCTTTTGGGAAGCAACATTGACATCTGAGGCCGCAGGAATTTCAGATTTCAGAGAGAGAGAGAGAGAGAGAGAGAGATTGGAGAGTCAAGATCGAAGGCGGAGCATGTTTATAGTGTGCGCACCACAGGCGTCGTTTAGTCGAATCGCGGAAAATCGGTTCATCCGAGAGTGTTAAACGACGTCGCATTGACATGTTTTAGCCTTTTACCAAAGCAGAAGGCCGAGCACGTATTCAAACAGCCCCTCGTTAATCTCGAAGTTTGATCTCTCTTAAACCGCGGCTCTCTTAGTTTGAACAATTTTCTTTCCTTTTTTCACCCTGATTTTGTTTATTATTTTTTTATTTATTTTTTATCAATGGAAGCCCAGTAATTCACAGAATTGCGTCTACCAAATAAATATTCTTTATATTAGCTCTTCTGAGTAATCATAAAAAAATATATATTACTAAAAACTTGTTATTATGGGAGTCAAAGTGTTTAGTGGTTGGTTAATGTGTATTATTTAGGTATAGAATTTTGAAAGGCATATGCTTGCCATATAACACAGACTGGCCTTCCCAATTGATGTTAGCTAAGCTCAAGTATTGCCGTAAAACATGAACATGATTAGCCGCGGCCTGCAAAGGATGGAAGGTTAGTACAAGTTAATTAACAAAAAGTTGATGGTAGTATGATGAGCATATGGTTTATTCTTGGGAACGAGGCAAAATCCTTCCCCCCCTTGAACTCATCTACCAACAAGAGCATGGCGTCATAAGCACTAAGCAGCAAGCAGCCATAAATTTAAATTATGTATTATTCATTTAAAATTCCTTTTATCATTAATAAAATTTAATAGACTTTCGGCCCACGTGACTCAATGCTGGTGATTCATCTCAGAAAACAAACAGATTTGGAGCCCAAGTATCTCAAGATGGGCTTTCGGCCCACATGACTTTAAGGCTCGTGATTCATCTCATTCCAACGAAGACGTCAGCCCATTCCAACGAAGATGCTTTTGGATTTTTTTTATTTTTATTTTTTGTTTTTGCTGAATAAAAAAAAGTCTAATTAAGGATATTTGTGTACAAGTTAAAATAAAAAAAAAAAATTGTTTTTTGTGGAATAATAAAAAAACACGATAAAGACATGATCATCAGTTGATTAAATTTAATATTTGTGTAATTGAGGGTATTTGATTATTAGACTATATTGATATTTTGTACTGTTATTAGTTAGTTTGCTACTTCTTGTTGTTTGTGTTGTTGTTGGTTTGCTGTAGTAGTTAACTTGTTATATTGTGTGCTGCTGTTGTGAACTAAGGGTATTTATGTAATTAGATGATGTATTAGTTTTAGAACATTTAAGACTGAGATTTGATTAATGAAGTGACCCATGAGGCTATTATTTCAATGGTTTCTCTTTCGTGTCTTTACTGTCTAAAATTGATTAAATGTAATTATTATGCAAGGGACATGATGATTTGTGAGAATAGGTAAGACTTAAGAGGAGGGGGCAATAATAATAATAATATTAGAAAATAAAAAGACGATAAACAAGTAAGTAAACAAATGTAATATTATTAAAAGTGTTTGTTGATAGAGAGGAAGCCAACAACTATGTTGAAAGTTGAATGCAGTTCTGCCAAACCAAAGGGAAGTCAGTCAGTCAGTCAGTCCCCAATGAGTCCCTATAAATTTAAAATTTCTATTTCCAGAAAGCTAAATCAATTAATGGCGTGACACAATACACGCAATATTATCTTTGCTTCACTTTTCAAACTTGGAATCATTTCTCCTTCTTCCTTTTTCCTTTACTTCTTTTTGCTTCATGTTTTTATCAAATCCATTGCTTTCGGTTCTCTTTGCCTTCATTAACTTTTTTCGCACGTTTAAATCAATATTACACTATTTTTTTTCATTATATTTAAATTTACAAATTCTCTTTTTTTTTGTAAAAAAAATAAAAATAAAAATGAACTCTCACCAAAGGAGTACCCGAATCAAATCACATGAAGAGAAGTCAAAAAGTGATTTTTGTTTAAGTTATTTATCGAAGACATTTGCAGCTTTGCTTTCATGCTTCTTCTTTACTTAATTAATTTAAGTTCTTAATTATTATTTTTTTTAAGGAAAAAAAATGAGAATAGGAAGGATTAGTTTAAGCAGCTGCACAGTGGTCCTCCCCCCATCTCTTGAAAAATCAAAACAAATCCATTATTATTATTATTATTATCCTTATTATTATTATTATGATTCATGGGTTAACAAGCACATGGACTCCCTTGTTCCCAAAGATAAGTAATTAATTAATTAATATAATTTTGTTGGGTTGGGATGGGACTGTGCAAGAGATGGAATTGTTTAATGAAATGAATGTTGCCTTTATCAAGGCATATTGGAAAGCCTTAGTTTGTGAAACAAAAGTATTTGGTATTGAGTTTGTTAACGCTCATTAGCCCCACATGCTCATCATTGGGAATCCCCCCTTAAGCATTCAAACAAAACCCCCCCTCAAGTCGTCTTCACTCTTGATCCGACCCTTATTTCAATGGAGGAAAAGGAAATCCACCCTGTATTTTAATGCCGAACAAATTGTCTTCTCTCATTTGCAAGCAACCTCCCCAGATGGGTAGGTGGGTTAGGATAATCTTGAACAATACTGTTAAACGCGTGTCCTTTTTAAGGGTCCCTTAAGAATGTATTTAGTGTAATTAAAATCTCTTTAATGATATGCATCGCATCTAATTATGATCTTTTTAAGGTAATATTTGTTAAAATAAGTTTGTATTAAGATAAGATTTTAATATTTTATAAATTAATATATGAAATAATTAAAATAAAGCTGTCAAGTATTTTAAAATTTTTATCAAATTATTTGTTAATTTTTTTAAATATATTGAATGATACGGGCATCACTTTTTCTTATTTATAATGATTAATAAATACTTATCTTAAGAGAATGAGAAATAAATATATTTGAAAAAAAATTAAATAAGAAGTTACATGATTTATTTTTTAAGTATCGCTAGATAAATTTAATAAGCATATTAGAAGTAATAAAATTTTAAAAAAAAATTCATATCTTATATTTTTTTATTTATATATTAGTTAATAAACACTACTTAAATATTTACAATATTCACGATTGTTTAGATAGTCATTTTTTTTTTATATATTTTGTAAGTTTAAATGTAATACAACTTATGGAATTATCTTAAATGACCCATGGTAGAGATTTTTTTAAATATTTTAAATAATTAATTTGTTAATTTTGTTCAAATTAAATAGATAATTTACAATCTAAATTCACTTTATTAGGCAATATTTATACATTAATGATATGTTGCTCAACCAATCATCCTGCCTAGTTTGAAAATTATGAATCTGAGGAGTCATGTTTTAAACGTTGTTGTTGCTGCCTAAATAGTTTTAATTCAAATAATTTATAAAATTTAAAGTGAATGATATTGTTAAACTCGATTAAAATATCAATTAAACTCTTTATTTTGTTTTTTAATGTTAATATCCGTACATCTCTGTGAATAGGAAGAGACAAACGGGGCAGGTTAAGGTTCCGGCCGTCAAGACAGCTTTTCGTTATCTCTGCTTTTTCTTTCTTTTGCAGTGTCGCGAATTATTATTTTAATCAATTAAGAATTCCTAATTTTTCCTATTCTGGCATTTTATTCTTTTTATTTTATTTTTTTAATTTTGGCAGATATCGTATTCCTTTTCTTACCAAAGGCTTGCTTCTTTTCCAATCCCCCCCCTCCCTCCTTTCCACGCTCCACTCCCAGTTTTTTAATTCTTTATTAAAAATGTTGGTTAAGACTCTAATGGAAGAGTTGGATGATCAAATTGAATTAATTAATTAATTAATTAGATAGAATTAAGTAAGTAAATTGAAGGTAAGGTTTAATGGTAATGGTAATGGTAATAGTGTAGCTCATTATTTTGTTAAGTTAAAGGGTCAATGTGTATGTGTTTGGCATGATCATTTCTCCTGATGATGCCTATGACTCCTACTTTGACTGATGCCACTTAATTTCTTTTCTATAATTTTTATTATTTTTTTTTTGAATGGTTTGGTTTTGTTTTAATAGATAGGGCCATTTGAGCCTATTATTTGAAATATAAAACCCAAGCTTGTAAACTAATATAAAATTTCATTAAAAAATCAAACTATTATTTCTTTTTGGTATTAAAATCAAACTAAATCACGACCACTTAATATTTATTAATTTAGTTAAAAAAATTCAAATTTAGAGGAAAATGTTTCTGAAATCTGAAGCGGAGAGGGCAGACTTGTCTTCTCATTGGGGGGAGGGGGTGCTCATTTCATCAAAATCACGAACATCCAAATAAAGACGAAAAAGGAAAATGGGAGGGTTTGGAAGGGAAGGGATTTGAAGTTTTTTTTTACCTTTTTTAGCGACACAGTGCATTAAATTATCGGGCGGGGGGTTTCGTCCCTCTGTAGCTTTGACAGCACAGCACCGACCTGTTGACTGACTGCCCTCGCCTCGCCTTCTTTCCCTTCTTTACCCTTTCTTTTAGGTAATTAGCTGGTTTTTGTGCCTTTCGAAAATCAGCTTTCTATTAACTTCTTAACAATACCCCACCTGCCCTGCCACCAACCGATTTATCTTTCTCCCCGATTTGCCCTTCCGTTGCTTTGGATTTAGGTACACCAAAAACAAATATAAAAATAATATTTTGTTATTATTTAAAAAGGTAAATAACATTTAAACCCCTGCTATTTTGTGTATATATTTATATATAGTAATGTCAAATCACTTTTTGTAAATTACTCTGGTAAGCCATACTATTTAAAATATTTTTTGAAAAAGAATTTGTTATTATTATTTTTATACTTACTTTTTTTAATGAAATTTTTAAACTTTTGAATTCATGAATAATATGACAAATGACTACTTAAACAATTAAATTAAATATCATTCTTTGTGATTAGTTACTAATAATTAAATTAAAGAGAGATATTATGTTACCAAATGCGAGTTTGTAGGGGATGGGTGTTTGGGCTCCACCTCCTCCCATGAGATTCACATCATCTTCTCAATTTATTTATATCGAACAAATTTTATGTTATTAGATGCGAATAATAAAAAATTATCATGAAAAATTATTAAATTTTTAAAATAAAACTTACAAAATCCTTAAAAGTGGGTGAATGAGTGAATAAGTCCCTTTGACCATATATCTATTTATAAAGATTTTGGGTTGATATTGATGTATAATAATAATAATAATAATAATAATAATAATAATAATAATTAAGATAATAGATTTTTTTTCTTTTTCAGAATTATGCCAAATATGTTTAGAATTGTTTTTTTTCCCTTTCTCAAAAATCTTTTATCTGTCTATAATAAAACAAAGCATTAATTTAGTGGATAATAATAATAATAATAAGACAAATCTTTGGAATTGTTTACTTTCCTAAAATAAAAAAAAAAAAAAACACTGCTTTGTTAGTTTTGCTTTTAGCATGGAATTATGGCAATAATACAATTAGGAATTTGCTAGTAATTACGCTGCAAAATTAATGTTATAATTGACGATTTCTTTATTAATAAAATGAGAATATAATACATCAATGAGATTTCATGACCAAAAATGAAAAATAAAGTGAACTGTTTATATTTGGATACAAAGAACAAATATTAATAAATAAGAAGAAAATGGAGAAAGAGTATTTATTTAAAAAAAAAATCAAAAGATTAATAGTCTGTAAGAGTATTTTCTGTGGTTTTAATTTGCGATCTGCAAATTAGAAAATAAATCATGTAATTTGACCCATTCAGAAGGAGAATATAGTAATTTCGCTCTGATCACTGTAGAGTCCAGACAAAGATAACAGCTTGGGTTTTTCTTCTTTTCGTTTTGTTTTTTCTTTTCTTTGCTTCTTCCATTCCATGCCCATTAATGGAGGGAACTCAACTTTACAAACTCTCTTCCAACAAAGTACAGTAGAAATTCAAAGAGTACAGTCCAAAACACATACAGCTTCTGCTTCTGGCGCCATTTCCCCTACCCAAAAAGAGGGACTTGTTCAAAATCTTCTCTCTCTAGAACTGTCTTTCTCTCTCTCTCTCTCTCTCTCTCTCTCTGTGTTCCATTTTTGTTGTCTCGGAGATGGAAGACAAGGGGAGTGCCGGATACGGGTCGGCCCCGTCCAACCTCGGGACGGAACCGGCACCGGCGAGCGGCGGCGGCGGCGGCGGGATGGTGCCTCAGGTGAAGAGCATGGCTGCTGTCGACACCGCAGGCGGTGGTGTTCCGGCGGCTGGAGCCGGTTCTACGGCGGTTGTTCCCGGCGGAAGTGGTGATCTGTCGGTGAAGAAGAAGAGAGGGCGGCCTAGAAAGTATGATTCCGACGGTAACTTGAGAGTACCGTATGTTTCAACTACACCGCCACCGCCGGGGTTTACTTTTTCGCCACCGTCTTCCGAGTTTTCTTCCAAAAGGGGCCGTGGCCGGCCGCCTGGCTCTGGCAACTGGCAGCTGCTTGCCTCTCTAGGTCAGTTTTTAAGCAATCACAGATTCGTTAGGTTTTTTGTGAGATTTTCTTTTTCCGACCGCTGTCTGGGTACTGGTAAACTCGTCTGGGCTTTGCAATAGCCCCCGAATCACAGACTCAAGTTCCTTTTATTTCTGATAATTTCTACTTGCTATTCTTAATATTACTTCGTTTCCCACTTTTTTTTCTTCTTCTTTTGTTGTCCAAGGGTTGTGTTTTGGGGCTTCACCCCCCAAAAAATAATGTTCTTTATTTTACAATTTTTATATCCCACATTGTAAATTTGGACGCAATGCACAATATTTATCTCCTTTCATGAGTTGGGTTTGCTTTGTTTTAGATTTGCCTCAATTTTTCTTGCTTGATCTGTGAAGGTGAGCTGTTTGCGAACACAGCCGGGGGGGATTTTACACCACATATTGTCACAGTAAATACAGGGGAGGTAATAAACAGATTTTGAGAACAAACGGCTGAAGATCTTGTGCAGATCTTGGTTATTTTCTGTTTCATCTTACATAAATCCTTTGTATTTGGCAGGATGTTGCAGCCAAGATTCTTTCATTTTCTCAGAAGGGTCCTCGAGGAATCTGCGTGCTCTCTGCCAATGGTGCTGTTTCTAACGTTACGATTCGCCAGCCGGGTTCTTCCGGTGGACTCTTGACATATGAGGTTTGCCCCAAACATGGTTCCATGGCTCTTGTTTGACGCCAGTAGCCTCCTCTTTTCATCATTTCCTTGTTAAAATCTATCACAGTTTTGCTGCTCTCCTTTTAATTTGCTTCCTTGCTGCTTCTGTGAGATTTTGCTCATAAATTTTCTCGTCACGGCATATAAATATCACCCTTTCCTGATCCTTGAAAAGAAGAAAGTTACGGCCTCTTAGTGCTCTATTTCAGGTTTTATGTTTTGTGTAGGACTGCTTAAATTTTTGTGGTTTCTATGCTGAAATTTGGCCTTTATGCCTAAAGGATTGTCTTTGTATAGGGCCTCCCTCTATCTTAACAGCCAAAGATATATACGTTATCTATTCTATTTCATAAGCAAACACTAGAATTGGTGTTATTTTTCAATATCTTGATTTCTCAAAATGTCCTCAATTTTGATTAAAAAAATAAAAGAAAAAAAAAATTTGCAACTGCCAAAATTTGTCAAAAATTTGTATTCTAATCAAATTTGCAAGAAGAGATCATAATTATCTATTTCAGTTTGATAATATTTATATTTGAAATTTGCTTTAAAGAAACTATTTTGGTTGGATAATATTGATAATAATTTGCTTTTTATTATTTTTTTCCCTATTTTATTTATTTTGGAATTCTTTAGTGATTCCAATTGCAATTGAAATCCTTGAGGTTTGAATCAGATGGCTTGTAATGTATATTTGGTGATTTGCTGCCGGTTTTAAATTAGTTCAGTAATCCTTATGTATAGATGTTTAGGCCTTGTCCTCTCTATTGTTTTTAGGTTGTTTTCAATTTTCAATTTTTCAAAACAGCAAAAACGTGTTTACTTTTATATTTTCAAAAACACAAAATTTTTGTAAATAAAACTCAAAATAACAAAAAGTCATTTTGGCTGTTTTTATCACAAACACGCTCAACATTTTCCAAACGTGAAAAACGCTACAAACAAAAAGAACGCGTTTTTAGCAATCTCAAAACATGTATTCAAAACTAAAAATTGAAATACGAAGAAAACAGCCTCTTTAGTTTTTGGTTAACAGCTTAAATTTTTTTTTTTCTTTTTTTCATGCATTCATCATGCTCAATCATTCTTTGTATTCTCCCCTTGCTGTTTTCTGGCTTTCTTTTTCATATTGTATTAGCTAGTTTTCCTTGCTTTTGGATTTAAAAACATGAAGAGAAAAGTTTTCAAGAATTTCAGTACTTTTATGAAGAATTTTTGTACTTGTATTGATGGCGAGCCTTGGTAGCAATGGTAATGTGTATTATGAACAGATATGTCTTAAGTTTTAACTTAATGCAGGGCCGCTTTGAGATATTGTCTCTATCTGGGTCGTTTACCATCTCTGAAAATGGCGGTGTAAGAAGCCGAACGGGGGGATTAAGTGTCTCGCTGGCTGGTCCTGATGGCCGTGTTATTGGTGGCGGCATTGCTGGTTTATTGATGGCTGCTAGCCCAATCCAAGTAAGAACATTCCTTGATATATTTGGTAAATTGAAAAGCCTTTATAAACCATAAGACCATAGATAAAAATGATTGACAAACTAGAATTTATATAGTTAGCCGCTCATTGTGTGATAAAAGGATGATACACCGTTGTACATTGGTAACACATCATCTTTGAAACTGCTGTTAGCTCCTTTAGCCAAGTGTTGACCAAAATTTTCTGTAAAGAGTGATTTTTTGTGGTTTGTTGCTAGATGGTGGTGGGGAGCTTCATGCCAAATGGTTTCAAGGCACACAAAAGAAAGCACCAATATGAACCCAGAACCACTCCGGCAGCTCTACGCTCCCCGGATATGGTCACCCAGGCGACGCCAATCTCCCAAGCAGCACCTGCCAGCAGCTTCTCTCCTTTGCCAGCCTCTCATTTTTCAGTACACGACCATGGAGAAGCTGATAACAACATTGACAAACATAACATAAATTCAACACCCGATAGCGCTGAATGGAATGACTTGGAACCGGCATCGCCCCAACGACCATCTCCTGACATCAATGTGTCTGTGCTAGTAGATTGATTAGTCTGGAGGTATGGGTTTTTTTTTTTCCCCTCTATTTTTCTTTTGGTCTTGTTTTCATTTTTCACCCTCGTTTGGGCTCCTAACGTAATGCATGTTCTTGAAGACAATATTAGGGCTGGTAGAGACTCACAGAGGCTGATATTATTAGTTACTAAGGCTAATTTTAACTTCTTCGATTCATGTTGTAACAAATAACATTATTGTGAAAGACTTTTAAACACTGTGTTTGGTGTTGTGTAGTAACATATTCCAGCCGTCAAATTCTCTTCCAGAATTGGTTGAATCTTCGTTTTTCTGTTTCTTCGCATTTTGGTTATCAATTCTTTGCTGCGCTTCTTCTCATCGCAGCCAATGTTTTCTGGGGTTTTATGTCCTTTTATTCAACTGGTATTAATACAGCCGATTTCCCTCCTGCTCTCTTTTAGGACCAAATTATGTAATCTTTTGTTCTTCTGGTCTTGGTAGACGACCATACTTTGTGCGTGTTCGACTCGACTGCATTACATGGTGTTGTTTACAGAGAAATTTATATCGGATCGGATCCCTTACAATTTCGACGGGGAAGCAGAATTTTGTATCGACCCTTTTCTCATTAAGTCTCTTTCAAGAATATGATGTAATTCAGAACAGATGTGTTGCTTCCGTCAAAGCTGATAATAAAACCTTTTGACCAAACCCAAGCAGACTTGCACTTGTTCAAGAACAGCGTGATGTTCTGGGCTACTAAGATTTTGTTGCAGTGGTTTGACTGTGCGGGGCAAGACAGCTTCTGTAAATTATAATATACTTTGATTGGAAATTGAAAATTAGTTCTTTCCCAACACCAGATCGACAAGCTTTTGCGTTTGGAATCCAGGAAACAACGGGAAAGCAAAAGAAACTACTATGGCTTTGGAATAGAAAATGAGACAAGACAAGAATATATTCGACCAGATTAAACAAGGAAAAATATTTTTCCTTCTAATTTCCCCCTCCCACCAAAAACAATGCTTGTGCTGAGATTATATATAATATTCTAGTTTCAAATCTTAATATTTATTATTTCTACTTAAATGTTAATACGATTAATCCCTAGTCTTCCAAGTTGCAACGATACATACATACATATATATATATGAGTAGTATGATTTTAGTAAAACGATGCGGGTACGTACACAAGGTGTTAGTCGATCATATTCCGTTGAATTTTGTATAAATTTAGAACAAAATCAATTATAATAGAGTTTGGATTTTTAAACCTAAAATTAACCTAATTTTTTAAAACAAAACCAGCCCAGTTTGATTAAATTCAAGGTTTATTATATTTATTGTTAGTAACGCAAGGATTCTCTCAAGAACTAGTCTTGAAAGTTATTTTAACTAAAAACACGATTATATTTATTAGTCGGGATCAATTTGGAAGTATGATTAATAAGCAGCCCCATGCACAATACCCCACGGCCACGAGCATATACATACATGCATGGATGATAATGGAGTTGCTTCCGACACAAGCGAGAAACCGACACGTGTTACAATTGGACAAGTGGCAGAAGTTTCTAGCGCCAACTGTGCACCTCCTCGCTTTCTTGGCTACACCTACATCTTTCCAGCGTCTTCTTCTACCTTTTTCTTTCCTATTTCCCAATTATATATATATATATATAAATTTATATTTCTATAGCCCTTGTATTCTGCAATTAAGAAGACAAGATTGAATCCCAGTTGGAGCTCGAGAATTGGCTGAAATGGAGAGGACGGACGACAAGAAGGACACGGTGACTATCCGGGCGGTAAGCCGGGACGAGGAACGCAAGAAGAAGGTGGAGAAGATGGAGCTTCACACCCACAACATCGACACCATCAAGTACGTGGAGAAGAAGCTCTTCGACAAGGGCGTGCACAAGATGGAGCGCCACCCTACGGACGGGCTCCCGTTGAACCGGCCGCCGCCGAAGTAGGGGCACGGCGGGAAGTTCACGTGGGAGGGCCCGGCGACGGAGCCGGAGAACGAGCTGGAGCCGCTGCCGCCGGCGATAGACGAGAGGGACCCCAACTACGTGGACGAGGAGGCGGAGAAGAGAGCGGCGGCGGAGGCAAGGGAAGGGGTGGCGAGGGTTGAGGTTGATCCTCGGTTGAATGTTTAGACTCCGCGGAGCGTTAATTTTGTTTGGGTGATGTGTTGTAATTGGGTTCTGTATGGTTTGGTTTTCCTGTCTTTTTGTTTCTGTTTGAGAAATGGGAAAGTGTTGTGGGAACGAGAAAGTGCTGGAAAATTGCCAACGCAGTGCCCCTGACCCTTCTTGATTGCCTTGTCATATATCCATTCAATTTCGTCAGTTTCTTTTCAGGTTGAAGTTCTCTTTCAATTGACAAAGCCTGTTAAGTACCTCAACTTTATCATCTCGGGGATGTAGCTCAGATGGTAGAGCGCTCGCTTAGCATGCGAGAGGTACGGGGATCGATACCCCGCATCTCCATTCGATTCATCCTATTCATTTTTCTTGGCTTTATTTTTATGTACGGGTCAAATGAATTGCCTATTTTTGGCCTTATAACTTCGGGAAGCCATATTTTAAATAGAAAACTGAATGGTAAATAAAATATATGAAATATGATGACCTAACTTTTACCATCAAATTATTATATATCTTAAAAACATCTGATCCCATTTTAAAAAAGAATGGGGCTCTGATTCTGATTGTTCTGGTTATTCCACAGCCCCCCATACACTGTCGCAGAGTTGCAATAATCAACCAAAGAGTCATTAATCCAATCTAGATGAATAGCTGCAAGCAAGTTCAGACAATAACAGTGAAATTGTTTGGGTCATGAAAGACGAATCTCTTTATTTCCGTGTAAAAGTCACCACCATCCTTCCTTTCGTTTGTATCAATCAGCGGATCAGTTTTGGAAGTTTTAGTTATTTTACATACCTGATTAGCCACCTGCACTTTGGGCATCGATTCCCGCATTTGTCACATCAAAATTAGACCCAATTATGGCCAAATTAATCCAGAATTATTGGTTTGGTTGGGAAATTCAGTTTTAACTGGATGATGATCTCTAGCTCTAGCTCTAGCTGATTACCGGTTGTACAGATGGATTTAAAGTAAAGGCCTAATGGGCTCCAAAAATTGAAATTGGGCCTCATCTCCAGCTCGATGGCTAACGAGTTTGACCCGTCCCAAAATGTCATCGATCACCGACTCGAGCACGTGGCTTTTTTTTTTTTTAAAAAAAGTGTAATAATAATTTGCTAGCACGATGCCTTAAATCATTTTGGATTTCATCCAAAAGAAAATATATATATATATATATATATATCCATTGTTTGTGTATTGCACTAAAATCTATAATCTATAAATGGGCTTCAATGCACCACGGAAAAGCACTTAAAATTAAGGATTTATGACTTATTAATTTTTAATATAAAATTTAGAATTGAATCTATTCAACCTAATTTATTAGGTTATAAAAAAGAAATAATGGGTATCATGTATCCTAGGCTCAAAATTAAGATCTAACTTAGAGGTCTCATCAAGCCTAAATGAAAGATACAGTTAAGGGGTTTAATCTAAACCCAAACTTGAATCAAGGCACATATTACTTATCATCAAAGTCAACTTGTCAGTTCAAATTGAACTCTTTACCTGATTATGATCATTCACCAAGTTTATATCCAATCATTTGATTATTTGTTATGATTTTTTATCAAATTTCCAGTATATTTATATAAAACTCAAGTATCTCATTATTTATATCATTACTGTATCATTATTTTAGCATTCTACTTTTAGTCTCGTCACTAACTTGATCGTCGAAGGGCCTACCATGAGACAAAGTCCTGCCCTCCTTTTGCAAGTCGAGTAAACCTTCAACAAGTTTGCGATTAAGAATCATCAAAAACTACTTATAATCAAGAAAAATTAACTAGTATAACTCTTAGACAAATCTAATATAAATGGCCTGAATTACCATCATTACTAATATTTTCCATTATGCAATTACTAGCCCAAGAATGGAAGTGTTATTAAAAAATTTAATGTAAAATACAATCCAAGTCCTTGTTAAGTCACTAAATTTTAGTATAACCTGGTACCATGTTTTGTCAAATATATGGAGGTTAATAATCTCATGCATATATATATTCTATTCTACTCTCTCTCTCTCTCTCTCTCTCTCTCTCTCTCTCTATTTGTTGAGAAAATAAAATAAATCAATCACATAATAAAAACGAACACAAGATTCTACCTGATTTGACTTTACAACAAGCCTACATCCACAATCCCAAACTTCATGAAATATTTTATTACATTCACCAAGAATTACAAGTCTACAAGTCTTGATTGATGAACTTGACAAAACTCTCCCTCCCACACACCACCTTATATCTGAGTATATTTTTTGTTACCTAAAACTCTCTTTAGAATGATGTTACTCTCTGCCATATATAAAACTCTCATATAAAAAATATATATAATATGACCTATTTATAAGAAAATGACACCTCCCTATTTTCTATTTCTACTCCTTGTAAGATTTTATTAGCTTCTTTTTTGTTTGGAATTTAAGGACCCCACAACACTATTTGCATACCACAATTAAGGATATCACAGAAAAAGATAAATAAATTGAACAGACAACAATTTTTAAGATTAAGAATGAAGAAAGGAGCTAAATTAAAATAATTGGAAGACCTTCTTAAATGTGCAAAAGATGGTTTATTTTGTAGGGATTCTTTTCCATATATTTGAAAAATTAGAGTGTGCCCAGGTGACAAACTTGAGAAATTATAGAAGGGTGTACTGTACAGATATATAAAGAAGGATAGAATCCAAGACTATAGCGATAAGAGACAAAAAAGGAAAGTGCCACTGCGGTTGCTTCTGCTAGGAATGATTGTACAAAGAAGACAGAACAAACCAAGCAGGTAGGGAAAGCTGACCACTACTGGTAATCATTTAGCACAGAATTTTGCAGTTAATATATATTAATCGCTTGAAACAATTAAGTTGCGAGTTGGGACTCTCATAATAAGACTGTAAAAGTTTTCCATGATTTTGCTGTATTCACTGAGATCACAAACCAAGCAGGTAGTGAAAGCTGACCACTGGTAATCATTTAGTACAGAATTTTGCAGTTAATATATATTAATCGCTTGAAACAATTAAGTTGCGAGTTGGGACTCTCATAATAAAACTGTAAAAGTTTTCCATGATTTTGCTCTATTCACTGAGATCACAAACCGAGCAGAAAGTGAAAGCTAACCACTGGTAATCATTTAGCACAGAATTTTGCAGTTAATATACATTAATCGCTTGAAACAATTAAGTTGCGAGTTGGGACTCTCATAATGAAACTGTAAAAGTTTTCCATGATTTTGCTCTATTCACTGAGATCATGAAATCATTAGTTGACTCACTGTTCCAGCCCCCTTGCTTGCGGCCATTAGTTTCCTTGCTTAAAGAAGCGAATCCAATGGTGCTTCATCAGCCGTGTGCCTTTTTCTTGATTAACTGATCGAGCAGCAGTTCAAAACTCCAAGTCTTGGAGCTTATCTTATTGCGCAGTCTTATCTTATTCTTTATTAAAAAGAAAATATTTTTATTATCGACGGGCAAACTAATTAAGAGTGATGAGAATTGAGAAGCAAGCGGTAGTTCAAGAAATTGAAGCTTCACCCAGTTGGCTCCATCAGATCAACTTCTTTGAAGACGTATTTATTATCAATTTTCAGGGAACGACTATTTATTAATTAGACACTTAATTTTGATCTTTGTGATAATATGCTATATTAATATAGAATGTGAGTCAAAATATCAAAATTAAGTGTTTAAATAGCATTTCAGTATATTGAAATAGAAATTAAAAAAAAAAAACAACTGGGAAATTCCCGCTACTAGAAATAAAAATAGGGACATGCTATACGCAAATGCACAAATTTATAATAAATTTATTTATTATTATAAATTTAAATAAAAATATCAAAATATTTGCAACCACTACCTATCACCTCCATTGGACTGTTGTTGTTTTTTGTTCCCTAATAAGACCCAAGGCAATGACGATATTTTTTTCGGACGGGTCCTCATAGGCTTCGGCCCGGGATTGAAGGACCCAAGACCAAATTACCATCCTCTTTTGGCAGCCCATTTTAGAAGACGGGCCACAAGCCCACTCTCCATTTTAGAGGAGAAATGGGCCTCAGCCCATTTGCTCAAATGGTGACCGAAGCCCACTTAAGCCGGCCCATCTCCTTTAAAGCCCACATATATAAGAGCCTTAGGCCCTTTTGCTGGCGCATCTGTTTGCTCTCTTCTTTGTCTCGGCCGAGCCCTAGTTTCCTCTCTCTCTCCCTCGAGTTTCCTTCCTTGGCCGATTGCTTCATCGCTTCAATCCTTGTTCCTTCGATAGCGATGAAGTCCATCTTGCCTTCTGTGAGTTTAGTTTCCTTTGATGGTTTCAGCCGCCTTTCCTTTTGTGCGAAAGACAGTCTCTTAGATGTCGAGGGAAATGCCTATAAATCCAGATCTGGGTTTCTCTCTTTGGGTAAGTCGATCTCCTTGCTTTGTGCCTTTGATCTTGCTGTTCTTACCACCGATTTACTGCTGTGTGAGTGGTTGCCTTCGGTTGAGCGAGAGAGGGTTTACCTAGCTGGTTTGGCCGAGAAGGGTTGGGGCTTTTTCTGGGTTTTGGTTTGAGGGTTTCGATAGTGGCTTGTGGTTCCTATTCGTTGGCGTTACCAAGAGGGGTAACTGGTCTCTCAGATCCGAGCCTTGAACGTTTGAAATCAGAGTTTGTATTGTGTTTTACTTTACATTTCAGTTCTGATCTATATTTGATTCAACATATCGCACTAACCTAATCTGTTTTGAAGAGATATTCCGCAACAACTGTTATTACGTAATTCCTGATGAAACTGCTCAACGGTACGCGCAGTGCTTGGAGTTGCCCACAAGTTAAGGTTGAGCAGTCTATATATATATATGCATGTGAAAATAATTACGTTTATTTACTAAGAGAAGATCTTCTTCCAATACCCATCAAAGTGGGGTAAAAGCAATTAATAATTTCTTGAAGCTCATCAATTTGATTGGTTTAGTTGCAACTGCTTGCTTTTTCATCTCATCAATTTGTTACGCTATACATGTATACATATCGCATAATAATTGATGATCAGTACGTAGTAATATAAGTTGCTTCGTCCTTTCACTGATCACTGCTCAGTGCTCACTGCAATCATAGTTAAGAATATTAGATATATGTTGAAGGGGGGGTTTTCTTTTTGTTGTTGCCAATCCAAGGAGTTCTTCTTTCCCATTCATGCAGTTGTTGTGGGTCTTGTCTGGCCCCATACGTCAAATTAACAACATTTTCATGCATATATTTCGTGTGATTTTTTTTTTTTTGGGTACGTACTTATTGCATGAATATACCCTCTAAATTGTGGAGGAATATAATAAACATTCACTACAACAAAAATGATTTGTCAAAATATCTTTTTTAGAATATTTTTTAAAAAATATTATCTAAAATATCATTTTAAGGTACAATTTAAAGAAGTGTCACAATACAATAATTCTAATGAGGCATAACAATTAAGTGCCATAATAAACAAATCTAAGTGCCCTGTAAAATACCAACACAATTTAAAGAAGTGTCCTAATAAAATAATTCTAATGAGACACGACGATGAAATGTCTTAATAGATAAATCTAAATGCCCTAATAGATAAATCTAATGGAGAATAATTTTTGAAATGTCCCATTAAAATAATTCTAATGAGACACTTTGATAAAATGACCTAATACATAAATCTTAAATGTTCTAATAGAATAATTCTAATAAAACTTAAATATGCTATAAAATTAATGTAGACACATATATTAATAAGATAATGTGTAGATTAGGTGGTTATGCGTGTGCAAAAAAGAGAAAATGTTCAAGGTTCAAGCTGAAATGAAGGATAAGTTAGAGTTTAGAGAATGTTTTATTAGGGATGTAAAGAATAAACTTATAATGATTTTTAAAACATTTTAAGCATCGTAACAAATTTAAATTTATAGTTGTTTTTGAGGGATTTATAAGTGCCTCAATATATTTTTAAGGCATAATTACACACGATATTATTATTAGTGCTCTAATAATTAAAATGTTTGAATAAACTATCTATTAAGTATTTTTAAATGTCTCTTAATTTAAAATTTGTTACAGTTATTCTAATTTCATGATGAAATTCAATGATGAATTGGTACTTACTTTTGGCAATATATGTTAAGAAGTTTACTGTATTTTAATCACAACTTTAATTTAGACCCTCAATCATATGTTATCTCAACACTTGAGATATTGACAATCAAATCAACTACTTGCATTGTTAATTTTTCACAATCTTAGCCTTCTATTAGCTGTCATTTCTTCAACCAAAATCAGTACGACCCAACACCCCCCAAGAATTTACTTCACCTTAATTTGCCATATCATTTATCTCATTCTAAAAACTAATTGCTGCCAGATATGATTGATTAGCATAAAATATTCATATTATATATATATATACATATTCTTGCGACATTTTATCTTAATTAATTAAAAGTGATGAATTTATAAAAAAATTAAAAGAGTTTTATGTAATCATGTCATTAATAAAAAAAAATTATAAAAATGATTATCTTAAACAACAATTATTAAATTTATTTTTGATTAATGTGTATTGTTCTTTTATATACTAATATGTAAATAGTTAATAATTTTATAGATTATCCAACCAATTTTAATATAAATTTATTAAAAATACACCTATTTTTTATTTTTCATTGTTAAATTAACTTGTTGTGATATGCAAATATATTTAGTTTATATAAAAATGAATAAATTAATTAAAAAGTCAAATTAGTAAAGCTATTTCATTCAGGAAGTTTAATACTTATAGAAATTTAATATTAAATTGAAAATATGTATTAAGAGTTCTAATATTAAATTAATTTTGTTGTAATATGAAAATTATTTAGTAAATATAAAAAAAAGAGATCAAATTATTTAGCCGAATTTTATGATCAAATTATTTTGTTAAATTAATTTTCATTTTTAAATTTTTCTTTGTAAACTTTTGTATTCATTATTTATTTTATTTTTTTCCATTCAATGTTTATTTACAGCTTACAAGAATAATGGGAAAGGAAGAAAATTTAAAAACTTATTGTATTCATAGAATTTTATTCCTCACATTTTATAATTGTTTTTCTGTACGTAAGAATAGATAAACAAAAAAAATTGCAAAGCATCGATGCTATGAAATAGGACGAGTAACCAAAAACGAACTAACAACAACATATTCAGCCTTTATCTCACTATGTGGGATTGGCGACATAAATTCTAGACTTTCATGTATTTCTGTCTTTTGTCATATTTTCATTGAGATCCATATACTTCATATCAAACTTTAACGTCTTCTTCAAAGTCTTCTTAGATCTGTCTCTACCTCTTTTTTTGATTAATTGTTCCATTTCATCAACTCTCATCACATGAGCGTCTCAAAAACGAACTAACAACAAATAAAAAAAAATCACAAAATACACTAACACAAAACTAGCCTACAATCATACACATACACGCGCAACAAAAATGATGAAAACTAACACCATCAAATTGAATCTGTAATTGCTGGACCTAAACCCTTAGACCCCTTCTTAACTTTTTCAATCGCATTCTTTTTCTTCTTCTCTTTCTTTAATAGAGACTTTAATTTAACAATAACATATCTAGAGTTATCTATTCTGTCAAAAACAAAACTTTTCTTCTCCATGCGACCTTGGAGGAATCGATTTTGTCTATTTTGTCTAGAGTTATCTAGAGTTATCTATTTTATCTCATCAAGATAGCTCGCTTCCCTTGGAGGAATCGATTCTCCAAGTAAGGGTATGCATAGTTCGATTTGGTTAATTTTTGACATTTTCAGTATGCCAAATCGTTTGTGCTGTTTTTTATCAAACCAGACCGCGTAATCTACTTTGATGCATAGAAACCACACCACAAAATGTGGTGCAGTTTGGTGCAATTTCTAAAATTTGCCTAAAACATTCAAAATATTAATTCATCCATTTTCGTGGTGCAGTTTCCACAGTTTCATAAATTGTTTCATCAACCATTTAACTCATGAATTAAAATAAATAAAAGATTATATATAAACAGATTATTTATATATAAACATAATGAATATATAAATTGTTTCATAATTTTTAAAATAAATTATTTCATAATTTTTTTATTATTACATTATACTCGAATGATTCGATTCAAATGGAATTGAAAAAATCTCAAATCGTAAATCGCATGATTTGAGAATTAACTTCTCCCCTTAAAAAATTGCATAGTACGATATAATACAGTTCGATTCGATCAATTTTCATAATTTATCGTTTTTTTTAAACACTCCTATCTCCAAGAGAAAGACATATCCATATCCTCTTCCACAATTGGCCCTAGCTCAATTCATTTAACACGAATAAATTTAGACCCATATTCAGCAATCTCAATAACACATGTATGGAATGATTCTTTTCTAGTATTACTCAATGATTCCCCTACTCCCTTCCATCGAACAATCTCAACCCTGATGCCTAAGAGAAAAAGATTCTTAAAACATTTTGAGAAGCGATGACTAAACACACAACAATGAATAAAAATGGAAGACACTCATTTTATAATTGTTTGATATATGCAAATAATAATATGAAGTATTTTAACACCATTTAATTTTATAGTTTTATATTATATTTTATATAAATAATTGTTTTGTTTATACAATTTAATTAATGCATTCATCCCATTTAATTCACTTATTCCAATAAATGCATTCACACTAAAATCTCTTCCTATACTTCCTAATTTTATATTATACATATATAAATTAATATATTTATATCATTTAATTAATATGTTCACGGGATAATCGCCTTCTGCGACCCCGTTACTTGTATCCTCAATTACGTCAAGAGAGATAAATTATAAGTTGGGTCTTTAACTTTTACATAGGACGAGTATCGAACTTGTAACTTATTAAATTAACACTAACATATCACTCATTCGACCACTTAACCTATATTTCAAAAGTAATTAATATATTAATACTTATTTGAGAGAGGGAGAGAAATTAAAATTTCAGTTTCAGAGTTTAATGATTCCACCAGAATTATAATTTCAATTATTTCATTTGAACAAAACATAAAAAAGAAGAATTGAATATCAATTCTTATGTTTGGAACCAATATATATAAATAAAATTAACACAAGTAATTTAATAATATTAACCTTACGAACTCAATTTAAAGTATTTAAAAAATTAATATATAATTAATTTATTAGTGAATAAAATCATTTTTTTGTATCGACTTGTTGTACGTTACACTTTAAAAATTCACAACAGGACAAAAAAGCACAGCTAGGCATCGAACCTATATAATCGAAAATCACGTATTTAGTAATTAGGTCCTATATATATTATGCCTCTTTATTATATTTTAAGTGACAAAATTAGGAAAATAAATACTAGGAATATAAAAAGATAGGGAAGCGTATTTGTGAAAATAAATAAATCAAATTTAAGAATTCTATTTCTTTATTTCATAATTATTATTTCAAATTTTAAGTATATAGAAAATTTTAAAAAATTTCTATATTTTTTAAATAAAAAAATTCATTAAAACTGTAAAATTAAAGTTTCAACTTAATAATTTATAAACTATTCGGACAGGTTGCAATGATATGGACCATATGGTAAGTAGAGCTGCATTGCTCTAAAACGGCTCTATATATAGCCAACACGGCAACAATCAGACCGAGCGTGTCTTTATTGTATCTACAGATTGAGAGAGAGACGGAGAGAGAGGGCCAAAATCACGGAGAGGGAAACCTGTATTCTCGGAATCCTACGGTCGCCGGCGCGCCGGAAAAGTTTCGCATTGCCTTCCACTTTAAACTCTTTGATTATATCGGAGCCTCACACTTGCGGCTCCAAAAGATCGAGGAAAGCGAACCAGAAGGCCAAAATAAGGTTTCCATAAAAGCTCATCCTATCTCTGGCATTGAAGCCTTATATTTACCTTCGTTTCCTCTCTTCTGCCCTCATTCGTTTCTGCTTCTGTTTTCCTCCGATCACAGAAGCAGGGGGCTTTGCTTTTACCTATTTTTCTCTAAAAGAGATCAATCTTTCAAGGCATTTCGTTAGGCTTATTTTTCTTCTCTTCTTTTTAGCTCTTACCCTGTTTCTTCAAGCCAAAACACTGATAGAATGGAACTTATTTCGTCGGCGGAGGTTATTCAAGACACATTAGCCGGCGCTAGAGGAGGCGATGTTAACGACCAAATTTTGTTGATTTGGGGGCAGATCAAAGCGCCGGTGATCGTGCCCCTTCTCCGGCTGGCCGTTTTCTTCTGCTTGATCATGACCGTAATGCTGTTCGTCGAGAGGATCTATATGAGCGTTGTGATAAGCCTGGTGAAGCTGTTTGGCCGGAAACCTGAAAAGAGGTACAAATATGACCCCATCAAAGACGATGTTGAAGAAGGCAATTCGGCTTATCCCCTGGTTCTCGTTCAAATCCCAATGTTCAACGAAAAAGAGGTTTGATTTTCACTTTTTCTTCTCAAATCCTACGATCTGCATTACTATTTTCCTTCAAGCGGCTGGGTTTTCTTTTTCATTCTTTCTTTCTAAGGATAATAACTTGGCAGTGTTTATGTCTAATATAAACACACAAAAATGAGTAACGATGTGAAAGAGAGCATTATAACCTCTTATTTTCTGGGTTTCGAATTTCTATACAGGTATATCAACTTTCAATCAGAGCTGTATGTGGGCTTTCCTGGCCGTCTGATAGGATCATAATCCAAGTTCTTGATGATTCAACAGACAACACAATCAAGGTAACGAAATGAAGATGGCATTTTATCTGGATTTTCCAAACAAGGCCTATTGCGGGCCCTGAGAGATGATGGGTGTGTTTGTTTTTGTAGGCTATGGTGGAACTGGAGTGCCAGAGATGGGCAAGCAAAGGGATAAACATAAAGTACGAAGTGAGAGACAACCGGATCGGGTACAAAGCCGGGGCTCTGAAAGAGGGCCTCAAGCGAGAGTATACCAAAAACTGCGAGTTCGTGGTCATCTTCGACGCCGATTTCCAACCAGAACCCGACTACCTCCAGCGGGCCATGCCTTTCCTCGTCCATAACCCGGACATCGCCCTCGTTCAGGGTCGTTGGAAGTTCGGTAATGCCTCCCTCTCCCAAACACGCCCATAATTTTTCTTGCAAATACCACTTATGGCTCTTTTATGTCTGTCTCTTTATAACTAATATTATATTTATGCTTACACTTAATTAATGGAATGGCTCTCGGCCGCTCCAACACACCCTTATTTAGAAATATTTCCAAGAGCTGTGATATTTTGATTTTTTTTTTTTTAATTTCTCTGACTTTTTATTTGTTTATGTGCTTTTGGATTGCAGTGAATGCAGATGAGTGCTTGATGACTAGAATGCAAGAGATGTCATTGGATTACCATTTCACGGTGGAGCAAGAAGTGGGCTCTTCTGCTTATGCCTTCTTCGGCTTCAATGGTTAGATGCCTTAACCCCCTTTCCCCCTCCCCCTCCCCCTCTCCCTAACTTGTAGTAATTACTTTGAAATAAATAAATAATTTTAGGTGCCCGATCTTCCTTGTGCAATAACAATCCCGAACATTAATCCTACTAGGTCAGCCCGGCTAAAGCAATGGTTACCATGCTACTAATAAGTTCATTTGGGATAGTTGGCATTAATTCATTACATCTGCTAACTGCCATCATATGTTTACTTTAGGCGCAACTAATATGGATAAGAGCTCAATAAACCATTGTACTTTTTACAAAAATGAATGCTGTATATTTTAGATATAATCAATGAGATTTTTGGAAATGATGGCGAGGATCTGGATTCAAACAATTTTGAGTGAAAGCCCTAAGGCCCCATTTGGTTTGGTTTTGAGGTGATGGGAGGTTAATTACATTAAAGTGTTTGATAAACACTTGATTTGAGGTGACTAGAAACGGTAAAATGAGTAAAAAATGACATGGGAGAACTAATAAAAGTTGTATTAGTTAATAAAGGTCAAAACTAAGAATATATAAAAAGTGCAAGCTTTGAAGAGACTCAACTTAACCTCAACATTTTGGTGAACTTTTGAGTTTAGAGAGTTTGAACTTACCAAACTCACCTCACTCTAATAGTTTCAGATATTTACCAAAACACCCATTTTAATGTGTTGGCCTCCCAAGGACTCAAAGCCAAACACAACCTGAGTGATCTTTGAGAAAAATTTAACCCACCAATTCATTGGGAATTTTGATTAGCATTTTGAGAAGGATATGATGCAACTCTAGGACTCTACCTTTATAACTATGCACGCGACTAATAAGTCAGATATCCGTGTAATTATTTTTGAAATTTTTGGGTGCTTACATGATGTGCGTGACTTTGGACTATTCCGTGTTTGCATTTGCTTCTGCATCCATAGGGACTGCTGGTGTGTGGAGAATTGCTGCGATTAATGAGGCCGGCGGATGGAAGGACCGAACAACTGTTGAAGATATGGATTTGGCTGTTCGTGCCGGTATGAAAGGCTGGAAGTTCCTATACCTGGGTTCTCTCCAGGTAACAGTATTGCTAGCTTCCTGCATTTCTTCGGTTTCCGTGTTCACAAAAAATACTAGTTGAATGTGACTCTTGAGTTCATAATTAAGACCAACTAATTAATATATCCGAAATCTCTCTGGTAGATAGTTTTATGTGGTTATTTTTATTGTAGGTGAAAAGTGAACTGCCAAGCACGTTCAAAGCCTTTCGCTACCAACAGCACCGATGGTCTTGTGGCCCGGCCAATCTTTTTAGGAAAATGTTTGTGGAAATTGCGACAAACAAGGTAAGCTCCCCCCAACACCGACCGCCACTGCCTAGTTGAGGAACAAAGACTTGAACTAAGTATTTCTATGCTTTCTTTTTAATTGCAGAGAATACCGCTGTGGAAGAAGGTGCACGTACTCTACAGCTTCTTCTTGGTCAGGAAGATTGTGGCTCACATTGTCACATTTGTGTTGTACTGTATCGTGCTGCCGGGGACTGTGTTGATCCCGGAAGTTGAGGTTCCAAAATGGGCTGCTGTTTACATTCCTTGCATCATTACCCTTCTCAATGCAGTCGGAACTCCAAGGTTTGGTTTGATTTGGTTTTCTTTTCTTGATAGTTATTTGGATTCTTATGTTCAGTAATAGTACTCTCCGCGGTGTCTGTTATATTTATAGTCTTATTTTCTGTGAGACCCTTATAACACATATCATATTTGATAACAGTCTCCCACATAGAAATTAAGATTGACCTAAACTCTATGTTCTTGCTTGTCCTTTGATATTTATAGTTAAGCAAGAACACTCTCTAACATTGCGGGTTGCTCTAAATATCAATGGGAAGTAGTGAAACTATTGTTCTAAAGTTGCTTGAAACACACTACTACTTTGATCTTCCAGGTCTATCCACTTGCTGATGTTTTGGATCCTTTTCGAGAATGTGATGTCTCTACATCGGATGAAAGCAACCCTCATCGGTCTCCTGGAGACTAGGAGAGTAAACGAATGGGTTGTCACCGAGAAACTAGGCGATGCTCTCAAGGCGAAAGCAACCGTTAAGGCTAAAAGGCCACGCTCCAGGGTTGTAGAAAGGTACTAACATAAAACAGAAACTGTCACAAATGGGTACTAGCTAGAGCTAGACATATTATTATCTTCACATTTTGATCACATATATAATACTTGACTTATCCCACTCTTCTCTGAATGTTGGCAGGATGAACATGCTAGAGCTTGGCGTGGGCCTCTTCCTCTTCTTCTGCGGTTGCTATGACTTTGCCTTTGGGAAAAACCATTTCTTCATCTTCCTTTTCCTCCAATCAATCACCTTCTTCATCGTCGGGTTTGGCTATGTTGGCACCTTCGTCCCCAGTTCTTAACTCTTGGCATTGGCATATGGGCCAGTTCCCAGATGCCAGATTCAGGGGGTTTTGGCAACATAACGTTTTTTTGTTAATTTTGATTTCTGTTTTTCTGTTTTCTGTAAACAAAGCTGGTGGTCATTCTTTTAGCTTAGCCCTAAGATTCCAGTCAGTGGCTTGAAGAAACGGTGTATATTTCCAGATCAATGAGAAGAAGCAGCTGAGAAAGAGCGAAGGCAGAAAGAACATAATGGGTTCTTTTCAACTGTGATATGCCCCTCTGATAGATTGTTTTTCTTTTCCTGTTTTTGTTCTGAATGAAAATAAAAGAAACATATTGCTTCAGGTTTCAATTTTATCAACGAATATAGTTATGCTCTGGACCTTTGTTCTTCTCTTCTTCTTCTTTTGTTGGGGCTTTATTGGATTTTGAGCCTCTGCAATCCTACCAGAATTCATTTATTGAATTCAACAACACTGTACCCTAACTTAAAGGCTTGCAGTTAAACCCTTAACTGCCTGGACCAACTACTCAGCTAGCTACAGTCGACCAATTTAATAATGTCACTTTCGAATTCATAGAAGACGACGTTTCAAGAAGAGTAATGCTATTTGCACCTTCATATTGATATTCTGTTCATTAATTATTAATACATCTTTTATTAAATTATTCAAATGAAGAGTATATTGGATGTTAACTTGAATGTGCAAGTAGAATTTTACTCTTTCAAGAAAGGATTCAGATTGACACCATGGAGATCAACTAAGGCACTTCTAACCATATATGCTTAATAAATATAATGTTTAATTTTTTATATGTAAAATGTTAAAATTTAATATTTTAATTATTAAAAATTATTAATTTAAATTTTAAAATAGAGTTGTTATCTATATTATGTGTGATACTATGTGAGCGAAATATATCAAATTAGGCTTAATATATAAATATAACATTTAATTCCTCAACAATTAAACATTTTGACATTGGTTCCTGATAGAAAAAAAAACAAATTTGATAATAAAAAAAATCTACATTTCATAAAATAAAAAAATGAAAATTTTATTTAAAAAATCTAAAAGTATTTAAAAAATACTTAAATTATATAAAAAGACTTAAAATTTTATAAAAATACCTAAAAATATTCACACAAAAAAACCTAAACTTTATTAAAAAAAGATTTAAAATTTTCATAAAAAAGATCTAAAAAAATTTCAAAAAAGACTTAAATTTCATAAAAAGGTCTAAAATTTTCATAAAAATGACCTAAAAATATTTATTTTTAGAAATATTAAAATTCATAAAAAAAAAAACTAATGAAAACTTTGATAACAAGAATTCAAATGAAAAATGACAAAAACTTCATTGAACCCATAAATATTGTTCACAGACTATCAGATAAGGTTTTAAACAAGAAGTGACAAAATAAACCCCATTAATTTTTTTACAATATTTTTAAGTCTTTTTTTATGAAATTTTTATGTCTTTTTATTAAATTTAAGGTCTTTTTTTATTATTTTGTGGTCTCATTATGAAATGTAAATATTTTTTAATCAAATTTGGTATTCTTTTTATATTAGGGACTAAATATCAAAATTTTCTATTATTGAAGGACCAAATGTCAATTTTTTTTAATTATTAAAGGACCAAATATTATATTTACGTATTAAGCTTAATATGATATATCTCGCTGATGTGGCAATTACTCACAAAAAATAAGAGCATTCATAGTCACGATAGGAATTTAAAACAATAATTTTAAATAGTTAAAATATCAAATCTTAATGTTTAGCACATCAAGATTCAATGTCATAATTTTTTAATTTTTAAAGAACTATCATATATATTAAGCTAACTATAAATGGAGTATGATCTTGGTTGACTCAATTGGGGTTGGGGGTGAGGGCAATGTCTATTGACCAAGTTGGATAAGAATCTAAGAATGTTCTAATTGAGTTTAAATAGAGATGGGATAAGAATGGTACGAATATAGATTTTATATAGAGTCCATTCTCATTCAATTATGCTTTATATAAATATATTATGTGATTTATAATATGCTTATAGTCACTTACTCAGTAGGCTGAGTTTGCTAAGTTGTTTTGGATATAGAAGTTTGCTCTTCCTAAGTTTCTTAACTTTTTATGTATGGATATTTCAAATGATTACCAAATGTTGCTTCTACATGCCATGGAGCGAGCCGGAATTTTTCTTGAAATAAGAAGAAAACTAAAAAACCTAATAAATATATCCGTCATAAGATTAAAGAACCTTGATACAAATATATTCAACATCAAACATAAACATGATTTTACAAATAATATGATCACAAATGAAAAAAAATATATATATTTAGTTTCACTTTTTTCTCAAGATTGGCTACTTTTATAATTGAATTTATATGATTTGAATGAGAATTGGATCAAGAGAGAAGATAATTTGGACTTTAATGACTTGCATAGATAGAAGTAATGAAAATTGTCTAAAGAATTGTTGGGGTTGTCCTTTCGATAGTTAAATCAATAAAGGTTGAATAAAGATTTAAGAGATACGAATATCATACCTTTTGTTCTCCCAATCAAGGTGTCTCACCCTTATTACGAAAGATTAATTAATTTCTCTTACGAGTTTGGGATAAAATTAAATTGTGATTGTTACGTTGATTATTGATACCTTACTTTAGAATCATGGAGGCAATGACACATGACCCTAGGGGAATTTAAATTATTATCTCCAATTCTCTATAATTAACATTACAATAAATTTTAGATTAAGAGGCATTTAAAAATAGCTTAATAGATAATTTATTAGGACATTTTAACTATTAGAGCACTAATAATAATGTCCCGTGTAATTGTGCCCTAAAAACGTATTAAGGCATTTACAAATGCCTTAAAAACAATTATAAATTTAAGTTTGTTACGACACTTAAAAATACCTCAAAAATCACTATAAATTTATTTTTTATATTCCCCACAAGGTCTTCTCTTAATTCTAACTTACTTCTCCCTCGGCTCAAACCCTGAACCTTTCCTTCTTCTTGCACACACGTGACCACCTAATCTATACATCATCTTATTAATATATGTGCCTACATTTATTTTATAGTATATCTAAGTTTCATTAAAATTATTCTATTGGAGCACTTAAGATTTGTCTATTAGGGTACTTCATTAGAGTGTCTTATTAGAATTATTTTGATGAGGCATTTCAAAAATTCTGCCCTATTAGATTTATCTATTAAGACACTTATATTTGTCTATTAGAGTATTTCATTATCGTGCCTCATTAAAATTGTTTTATTAGAGCACTTCTTTAAATTGTGCCTTAAAATGGTATTTTATAGGGCACTTAATTATTGTGCCTCATTAAAGTTATTGTATTATGGTATTTTTTTAGATTGTGCCTTAAAAGATATTTTAGAGAATACTTTCTAAAAAATATCCTAAAAAAA
The DNA here is from genome assembly GCA_036245055.1 of Diospyros kaki. Classification (NCBI taxonomy): domain Eukaryota; kingdom Viridiplantae; phylum Streptophyta; class Magnoliopsida; order Ericales; family Ebenaceae; genus Diospyros; species Diospyros kaki. The sequence goes on from BSEG01000009.1 coordinate 41,840,805, forward strand.
TGTCTCAACAAATTATTTTTATTGTAATGTAGATTAGAATCTATTGTCTTCTTTCATGTTTGAGATAAGATTTTACATAAATAATTCTTTAAAATTTATTTATTTATTTCAACACTAATTTGAATGCTGAGTAGATAATATTTGGATTTTATCATAATTGCAGTGTACTTGGGGTAATTGTTTTCTACTCCAATTAGGGTTCCTCATTTGGCCCAGGCCTAATCAAAGTCCTTGTTATGTTTGACTTTTAACTTTTTCTTAGACAAGGAGACTAATTATAATCAAAAGTTAAATCCTTTGAACCACTTAAATTAATTGGTGACATGACCAAGTGATTGGACTTATCTTGATTGATGACGTGGTGTTTTTGTCATGTCATATTTTTTTAAAATCATCAAAAATAAAACTGAATTATTAAAGTACACTATATAAATTATTTGACGTTACCTCTCTCACTTCTCCAATTAACATACGACTGACAATCTAAATGGCTTGTCCTAAAAGCCAGTACAGAATTTAAAAGCCCATTGTCACTGTATGCACAAAATCAAAATCTCAAGGCCCAAAGAGAAGTCTAAACTGAATGAATTGGAGATTAGAAGATCCTTGGGGTTGTTTATTTGAGAAAAAACAAAATAGTTTTCCAAAAAAATATTTTCATAGAGATAGAAAATTAAAAACTCTCTTTTAAATTGCTATTTCTTTTTGTAAATTTTAACCATATTTTTTCAATTTTCTACTAAATAGTCTTTGGTTTGAATTCTCCAATATTTATATCCTTCATCAACCTCTTATTTTCATTCAACTTCAACTGATTGTCACATATTCTTTGTTAATTATTGAAATTTCCACTTTCTTGATCACCGATTGTCCCTACTTTCATGGCTCGTCTAGCTCATTTCTTCTTTCAAATCCTTTACTAATCATTGGCATATCTACTTCTTGAATCATTAGGCGCCCTTGTTTCTCACATATTCTTTATGGCTTATCTAACTCGTCTTTTCTTGCAAGTTTTTTTTGCCAATCCTTGGCCTTTTCGCTTCCCAAATCGCCAATTACCCTTATTTCTCATAGATCCCTTATAAGCTTGCTTATTCTTGTAAATTATTTGTCAATCATCTGGCTCTCCACGTTTTGGATCATTAGTTGTCCCTATTTTTCACAAATTTTTCGTTTATTTGAAAAAAAATATAATAAATAATTTTATAAAATGGACAAAACTAGATCATGATTGCCACTTAATAAAAATGTAATAAATAGTTTTACAAAATGAAAAAAAAATAATAAAATATAAAGATAAATAAATGTTAGTTTATTTTCAGTCTTTGGTCATATAAAAAATGACATGATTTTAAACATATATATATTTTATTTTTTAAAGTCTAAACCTAGTTTTATACTTGACAAAAATAAACACATTTTTTATTTTCTCTAATTTTTTTGTAAAAAATAAAAAATATAAAAACTAAAACTAAAAAACAAAAAACATTCTGCCCTCAACCCCTTTTAAATTCGCCAAAAACCACTGGCAGAGTCGGAGGACTCAATCAGAACCCTAAGGGACGGACATGGCAAACCGGTTCCGTCTTCTTCCCAAACTCCCCGCCAGAACCCTCACCAAGCCCCAGAATCCCGCTTCTCTCCTACTCTGCAAATTCCAGTGTTCCGGTTCCCCACCACCAAATCTCGACCACGTTGAACCCGCAAATTCGCAAGACCGAGACCGCCACGAACAGGTTCGGAAGCTCCGAATACTGCTCGAACAATGTCACACCGACACCGCCCGAAAGCTGATCAAGTCTCTCATACTTTGCAAAACTCCCTTCTCTTCCCCATCGGACCTCTTCTCCCTCTTCTCCGCCTCTGCGCCTCCACTGAAAGCTACTTTCTCCGACTTGCTGCTATCAGTCTGTGCCGAATCGAAGCTACCCAATGAAGCCGCGGAGTTGTTAATGTTGATCAGGAAAGTAGGAAAGTTTCCTTCTTTGTTTTCCTTCAATCTCTTTCTTGAATCTTTGGTGTCTTCGGGTCAGTATACCAAGGCACTGGATTTGTTTACGGAAGTAGTCAATTCTGGTATTCGGGTTGATAAATTTACGTACGGCAAGGCAATACAGTCGGCGGTGAAATTGGGTGACTTGGAAAGGGCTGTGAATTTGATGGCATATATGAAGAAACGGGGAGTAAATCCTAACGGGTTTGTGTATAATGTGCTGATTGGTGGCTTGTGTAAAGAGAGGAGAATCAAGGACGCATGGGAGCTGTTTGATGAAATGATTAAGAGAAAGGTGGTGGTGAATCGTGTTACATATAATACGCTTATTGATGGGTGCTGTAAGGTGGGGGATTTGGAGGAAGCGTTTAATCTGAGGGAAAGGATGAAGGCGGAGAATGTGGAGCCAAATCTTGTTACGTACAATTCATTACTTAGTGGGCTATGTCGGGCACAGAAGACGGAGGAAGTAGAGAAACTGTTGAAAGAAATGAAAGCTCATGGGTTTGACCCGGATGGATTCACTTACAGTATACTTTTTGGTGGAAACTCAATTTGTGGTAATGTGGATGAGTCACTGGCTTTATATGAAAAAATTCTCAGGAATGGGATTGAGCTCAATGATTGTACTTCTGCCGTTTTGTTAAATGGGCTGTGCAAGGGAGGGAAAATGGATGAGGCCAGGGAGGTTTTGAGGAAGATGACTGAAAATGGGCTTGTTCCAACTGAAGTGATGTATAACACAATTCTGAATGGGTATTGTCGCACTGGTGAAATGGAGAAAGCCCTTTCAACTCTGGAACAAATGGAAACTGATGGGCTCAAGCCAAGCTGCATCACATTTAATTCACTGATCAACAAGTTCTGCAAAATGGGTAATATGGCTGAAGCTGAGGAGTGGCTTAAGAAGATGACAGAGAAAGGAGCTTCCCCAGATTTGCAGACATACAACATTCTAATTGATGGGTATGGAAGGAGTTGTCAATTTGATAAGTGTTTTCAGATTCTCGAGGAAATAGAAAATAATGGGTTAAGGCCCAATGTAGTAAGCTATGGGTCTCTCATACACTGTTTATGCAAGGACAGTAAGCTTCTTGAAGCTGAAATAGCACTCAGAGATATGATAGGCAGAGGTATTATGCCAAATGCACAGATATATAATATGATTATTGATGGTCATTGCACAAGAGGGAATTTGAAAGATGCCTTCAGGATTTTTGATGAAATGTCTAGAGGTGATATTTTTCCAACAGTTATAACGTACAATATACTCATTCAGGGGCTCTGTCAAAAGAGTAAGGTAGTGGAAGCCGAGGAATTGGTAGTTCAAATTGCAAACAAAGGATTAAAACCAGATGTTATCACATACAATACACTAATCTCTGGATATGCTGGTATAGGGAACTTTCAAAGGGCTATCGATTTGTATGAGAATATGAAGGCTGCTGGCATCAAAGCTACTCTACATACATTTCATCCTCTAATCAGCTTATGCCACGAGGGTGGTCTGATTATGCTAGAGAAAATGGTCCAAGAAATGTCAAAGATGAATTTGACTCCTGATCGACTCATATATAATGAGCTTATTCATTTCTATGCAGAGCATGGAGATGTTCAAAAGGTTTTTTCTTTGCACCGTGAGATGGTAGATCATGGCATTCAGCCTGACAAGATGACATACAATAACTTGATTGCTGCTCGTTTTAAAGAAGGAAAGTTGCAGGAAGTGAAAGATCTCATTAACAATATGAAGACTGGAGGATTGTTTCCTAAATCTGATACTTACAGCATACTGATTAAGGGGCATTGCCATCATGAGGATTGCAACGGGGCATATTTTTGGTATAGAGAAATGCTTGAGAATGGACTCCAGCCAGACATCAATAGCTCTAATGAGCTTGCATCTTGCTTTAGGAACCAAGGAAGGTTGCAAGAGGCTGAGGATATCCTCTCAGAAATGAGCATTAAAGGAATAGATGGCTAGTGCAGAAATGAGAATCTTTATGCTGCTTCCAAAATGTGATGGCAAACATTTAGGCATTAAGCAGCTTGCAGCTCTACGGAATGCAAAGGTAATAATTTGAATACCCATAACACACAGTTGGTACTCCTATCTACTTGCCAGCCCCTTGGTTTTTACACTGTGTGATCCAAGAGAAAGGGTTTTCTTGTCCTGTATTAACCAACACGTTATGCATGCATCCAATATAAAAAGGGTATCTCCAACGCAAAAGGCTCCCTGCGTTGTGAGAGTCAGGGGATGTTCATATTTGTACGCAACCTTCCCCACCACCTGGTAATTTGGCTGATTTCATAATTCAAACCCTTGACCTTCCAGTTATGCATAAGTGCTCTCCTAGAATGCGTATTATATTTGATCTTTAAATTTCTTATATTGATATAACCATGAGGTTTCATTGAATTTTTGTGTTATTCTTAGTTCTCCTAGATCTGATTTGCTTATTGGAACTCCTGATTTAAGTACTTATGAACTGTGACAGTTAAAACTCCTACGCTAGATGTTGGATGGATGCATCTGCCCTTTATACCTGTATTTCAAGTTAATTTGTGGCTCAGTTAACCAGACGATTTTTATATTTGCTATGTAACTTATGTTAATTTCCTTGAAATAGATGATTCTAGGGGACCAGTTTGATAGGTCTCACACATTAATGGAAAATTTGAAGCATTATTTATTGTTTAGCCTTAAAAGCTGTTTTCCACAAAACTCCTCTTGCTGCAGCAGTGAGAATGAGGAACCGTCTCGAATTGCATTGATATCTGATCTTCCTTTATATTGTTTTCAGAGAACAAATTTGTTCAAATTGTTGTTCATATTATTAAAAAATTTACTGAATAACAAAATATAATAATGATACGGATATATGTGCAGTTTAAATTAACTTCACTCTTATTTTTCTAATTTGAAAGCTTTCTCACGATCGGTATAAATGTTGTAATGAATTTCAAATATTCCCTCCCCATTCAGATGTCTATTGAAATGGATTCGCAATAGAGGATTATTGCTTGGTGCAAATAGTGGAAGCTCCAGGTGCCTAGCATGAAAACCATCATTTATGTTTGAAGGCTGCCATTTTTTTAAAAGAATGCAGACATGGTTTACCTCTACCAGAGGTGCGTCTTGGCAGGACTAGCTCAGGACCATGGATATCGCTAAGTACAACTTCCGATGTTCTATGCAGATTTGATGTCAAAATGGGATGAACAGTAGTTTTCAGGCATAGTGATAATTTTTTTAATAACGAGATTATGGTCCTAAAAATAAATTAATTTCATAGAGCCTAAAACAACAAACAAACATTCTCATTGGACACGTGAAAGTATGTGCGGAACATGCCATGTGATGTGTGCATTGCTGATGCCTCTTGAGACATGTCAACTTATGCGGCATCCACAGTTACAATGACATTGTTCAAGTTAGGTCTGATCAAAGTTGAAAGTTGAGATTAGTTTAGTGTTTATTGCAGTATTCATTAGATTCTAATCCTTTTGGACTTGTGAATTTGTGTAACGGCAAACATTCAATAAATACACACATGAAATGTGTCCATTGGTGATACCTTATTAGTGTTGCATGCACAGTTACAATTACTTAATTCAAGCTGGGAGGGGGTAATTAAAGTTGAAAGTTGAGAATAGTTTAGTGTTTATTGTATAAGATAGTAGATTATAATGACCTATGAATTTATGTATTTTTTGTGTTGAATCAATGTTGTAATTTATGTATTTCTCGTTTACTTGCTCTGTTCATTCATTTGATCCTGTTATTGCTACTCTGTTCCATCCTAAAATTATATTTCAATTGCAGAAAGTTAGAATGACATTTTCTTTTTTTCTTTCTTTTTTTTTTTTCCCCTTTTTGTTGCTAAGTTAGGTTGAACTTTTCAATTACGAAAACTTCCATTCTTTTTTTTTTTTGCTAAAATTATATTACATGAATTTTTCTATCTTGTTGCAATGTGTAAGATGTTGGGTAATAGCACCAGTAAAGATGGTTAAAGGTCTAGAAGTCCATGTAACTGACTCCAGTTAGTAGGATTAAGGCTTTGTCTTCTTAAAGTATAAAATGCTCTCCAAATCTAACCATTGACCTCCATTCTTTGCAATAGCATTTCTTCAAATGCATATTAGCTGCTCGCTCAGAACTTCAGTTATGCTTGATGCTATATTTGCAGAAATCGTGATATTTGTCCATATTTTTCATGCCATTGTATACAGTTTCACTTGCTATTTCAAATGAACCATTGCCCCAACTTCTCAAGATATATTATCCTTTCACCGCCGTAACTCACATTGCTACTAGTTTTCCTGTTCAAAACCATTTCTCTTCATCCCCGCTAGAATATGGCAGTAATTAATGTCAACATTTATTGGCTTGCGGACCAGAAATTTTGACCTCTCTGGCTGTTCATTCTGCATGCAGGCTTTGAAGTTTTGTGAATGAGCAAATGCGTTGAGAACAGGGGCCAAGCCGGTGAAAGCCAAAAAATTCAGGATTGATGCATACACTCGCTAAATCTTCTGGATTTTGTTCTCATGGTATTGGTACCAAAAAATAAGGTATACGATATTAGAAAAAAAAAATTGGCGATTATTGAAAATTGGTATTATGATTTGAAAGAAAATGGTGCAGTGGTAGAAATTAGAGTTTATTCTCTTAGAACTAAAAAGTGGAATCTACTTCATTAGAAATTGGGAATTCTCAATATTTTAAAAAATTTGTGATGCAACTCCAAAAAGGGGCGTGCAATGTTGGAAAATAAGATTTGTCGCTCCAGTACTAGCAAATGGGTCTACATTAAGGGTGTATTTGATTGGAAGATGAAAAGTAAGGTAGAATTTTAATTTCATGAAATTTTAATTTTCACCCCACATTCTAAGAATTACAATTCTTTGATTTTAAGGAAAATTTTCACTTTTTGAATTAAAATGAAATTCAAATTTTATGGAAAAAAAAAGTGTTTAATGGAATTTTTTGGAATTTGAATAGAAAATGAATTTTACCTTCATTTTTCATTTTTATCAAACATACTCTAAGGTGTGTTTAATTGCACATATTTTTCATAGAAAATATGTAATTTTTACACATTTTTTATAGAAAATAATCAAATATTCTTAATTTTTTTATAAAAAAATATGTATAGTACAAGCATTTAAAATTTCTTTCCATGGAATTCATTTTTCAAAAGGTGAGGTGGTTTTTGTTTTTTAGGAAATATTAATTCTAGGTAATGCAATGAAACACACCCTTATTACTTAGAATTAAATTTTAGGTAATGTAATCAAATATAGTTAATAGTAATATGAGATTTTTTGCAATTGTAGAAAATTGGTATTTAGTTCCAAAACAAAATGGGTATAATGCTATAAAATGGGATTTGTATCCACATGAATTAAAAAATGACATGTTGTATTAGAAAAAAGTTTTTAGGGATTGTAGAAAATTAATGTTACAAAAAAAATGATATGACGCTAGAAATTAGAATTTGTCTTTATAGTACTGAAAAATAAGATATGCGATATTAGAATTTTTTTATAATTATAAAAAAATTAGTGTTAAGGTTCCAAAAAATAAAGATAGCAGTGATCCAAAATTGGAATTTATCCCCGTGGTTCTAATACATAAAATTTACTTTTCTAATATTTTTAAATGCTTATATCATATTTAATTATTTATAGTGACCTAATTTTTAAAATAAAATTAAGAATAGGCGAGACAGCACGCGAGAATTGAAAATTTGACTTACATAAACATGACGCATCCAAGTCCAGCCCCGTTCGGTAAGTAGTCACGTGATGTTTCACATGTGGCCCATGTCCAACACTTATTTATCGCTTCAGACCTAATCACAGTCACCCCGACGTCGACGGCTGTGATTAACCCAACCCGGCCTTACAAATACTAGCGTACCGTCCCACTTTTCAAACAACTTTGCCCTGTGTTGGTGTTAATCTCTCTCCCTCTCTCAAAAGCCAGATCTAAGCCACACAACCGATGGCCACGATTCAGATCGTCAAGGCGAGACAGATCTTCGACAGCCGCGGCAATCCGACGGTGGAGGTTCGGTTTCAAACTCTCATTCACTGTATAAACTCGATCCCTCACCGATTTGAGCTCCCCGAGCCGAATCGGCCAGTAAATGATCTCTGGGAGTGGTGTTGAGCACTCGCTCGTTTTCGTTTCCGTCTGTGTGTATTTTGATTGTTTTGAATCGTATAATCAATCTGCGGGTTTCGATGACAGTTTCAGGGATTATTTGTTTTTTTTTAGCCTTTTTGCGTGTGTTTGATTTATTGATTGGAGGTGAGACGCGTTGCATGTGTGTTTATAGGTGGACCTGGGTCTATCAGATGGTAATAAAGTTACCGCTGCTGTTCCAAGTGGAGCATCGACTGGTAAGGACTGATTTGTTTTTCTATGAAAAATATTAAAATAATATGTATTAGACATGCCTAGCACCTTTATTCTGGTTTTTCTTATTTTTTTTCCTTCTGCCTATGACAGTTTTTCAAGTGATAACCATGCAGTGTGGCTTAATTTCTTAACGAGGTTGGCTAATCGCGCATGTAACAAGCAGAGTAATCTGCTGAAAAATATGCCACCTTATGAAAACTTGTTTGTTTTGTAATGTGCAAAACATGCTGAGTGGCAGATTAAAAATAGCTCCTAGAATTTGAGTTACTAAAATAAGGAAAATGATGGTACTTGGCTTGTATGTTGAATCTCTTTGGTGGAAATCAAGAGTGATTTACTTGTCCAAAAGGAAATAAATCATACGCAGTGGCTGATTAAGTCATTCCTAGAATTTTGGTTTGTCAAATAAGGAAATGATGATACTTAGCCTTTGTATTAAATTTCCTTGATGGTAATCCAGCGTGTTTTACTTGTCCAAAAGGAAATAAATGAAATAATCCAGTGCAGTGTTCTCATTCAAAAATTTTGACCCTGTTACTCACAGCTAAGTGATATTAAAGTGTTTCTATTTTATGTATAACGATGCTTTAAAGATGTAGCTGCATCACTTTTTCTTGCAATTAAATCAATTTGTGGGAGGCTTCTGTTTGGTTTTTGCCCCTATTATATAATTAATTTTCTTTAGATTTATTGATTTACTGAATAGTTTTACCAATTTGGCTGTAGCAGTTCCTGATAGATTTTTTTTTAAACTGAACTTCCTTGAATATCTATTATCCGTATGTTAATGTTAATGTAGAATTTGTGAATTGTTATTTATAAACTGAAAGAATACTTTGGTTAACTTATCTGTGGCAACAGTTTGTTGTCTGCTTTTTTGAGCAGATTATTGCTCAGTAGTTTATTTTTCATTGAATTCTATTTTATAATATCTCACAGTGAGATCATGGCTCACATTTTTAAGCTTAGTTGTTTCTGGATTTTACTCAGCAAACACATGTTTATGTCACTCATTATCTTCGCTTCTTTCCAGGAGTTTATGAGGCCCTTGAATTAAGAGATGGGGGATCAGACTACCTTGGAAAAGGTGTATCAAAGGTTTGTTATTATTTCCCAATCATGCCATTGTTAGTAATTTATACTTGTACTCTATTCTTATTGTTTTCTTCCAACTGCATTCATGTAGGCTGTTGAGAATGTCAACAAAATTATTGGTCCTGCTCTCATCGGGAAGGTTAGTTGTATCCACTTAAGCCTGCATAGGATTTTTCCTGTGTCATCATCAATATTGAAGAAGCCTGGTCTTAACCTTGAATATTATTGCTTATTATTATTGTAATAACGGATGGTTCTATTTGAAGAATCCATTTTGTGGACTTGTATAATCTGTACTCATCTTAGAAGAACTTGCAATGATCTGTAAAGTTTTTTGATAATTAAACTACACATAATTATTTGCAAGTTATATTGAAGCTGTCTTCTCCATCTTGAATGAAGTTCAAATCCCTTTATACAGGACCCAAGGGATCAGGTTGCCATTGACAACTTCATGGTTCAAGAACTTGATGGTACTACAAATGAGTGGGGCTGGTGCAAGCAAAAGGTAAAATTTTACCTGATGGCTATTGTATAACTTACTTATCCTGGAACATTTATACCACTGAACAAATTTTGTTTTCCAGCTTGGAGCAAATGCAATTCTTGCCGTGTCTCTTGCAGTTTGCAAAGCTGGAGCTGTTGTCCAGAAAATTCCACTTTACAAGGTATTTGGACTTGTTATTTTGACATTCTCACCAATGGAGTGGCATTTTGCAATCTCCTACTGATATTCCCATTCCTTTGGCAAATATTTGAAGAAAAAATGTGTGCATGTGATTCTTAGGCTTTGTTTTGTATCATTCTTCGTCTATTTTTTGATGTGGACATTAAGGATGATATGTGTATGCACAAAATTGGTAGCCTCACTCTTGGCTTACTTGTTTGAAGAGACAAGCCTAAGCAGAGTGAATAGTTCAGGGTAGATCAAGTGATGGGTTGACATCATCCCTTCAACTTACAAAAGAAAGAAATAATTAATATGTATTCCTGTAAAGACCACAGAATGCATATATGATGAAAGGTGTTGTGAGAAATTCCCTTGCCTTTTCATTTCACCGAACAGATTGTTATGGTTTCTGGTATTTAACATTTAATCTGTGTTGAAATGGCACTAATAACTGTTTAAATGCCATCTGCTTGGTTGATCAAATTTATGGATTTGATATAATTACATATTATGTGTTTCAGCACATTGCCAACCTTGCTGGAAACAAGAAGTTGGTGTTGCCAGTTCCTGCTTTCAACGTCATCAATGGTGGATCTCATGCAGGGAATAAGCTTGCCATGCAGGCAGGCCTTTTGATGTACCTTACTTGTTTAATTTGCCCATATGGTAATTTGGTCTGAGTTTCTCATCCATTTGTGTTTGCAGGAGTTCATGATCCTTCCAGTGGGAGCTTCTAATTTCCAAGAGGCTATGAAAATGGGTGTGGAAGTATATCACAACTTGAAGGTTGGTCATTTGTTCATATTCTTCTTGGCTTGCTATGGTGGATTGCAGCTTTATCACCTACGTTCTCAATTTGTCATTCTAAATGGACTGCTGCAACATACTGTAGCAAATTATAAATGAGTTTTGTGTTGCTTGGCTATGTATGGTAGCATCTTATAGTAACAGATCAAGTGTATAACAATCACACAAATCTTAATTCCACAAGTTGTTATATCAAATCAAGCCTTAACTTTGCATCCATCATTTGGTTGGTGTCATTGAGGAAACTAAGGAAATGTTTTTGTCCGTGCTAATTATATTTGCGTTGGTACATATGTGAATTTTTAACTTTCCAACCATCTTTATCCATGGCCCAATTTTACTAACTACACTTTGTAATTTCAGGCTGTGATCAAAAAGAAATATGGCCAGGATGCAACTAATGTTGGTGATGAGGGTGGCTTTGCTCCCAATATTCAGGTCAAACATTTTTATAGTGTTTTTGACTTCGTGTGCGTGAGAGAGAGAGATTTTAGGAACAATCCATTCAAGATATCTGATTTGTGTTTTGCACTCAGGAGAACAAGGAAGGCCTTGAACTGCTTAAAACAGCCATTGCTAAAGCTGGCTATACTGGAAAGGTTTGTTTTAAAGTTCAATTTTAATTTTCTTTTTTAGGTGCCTCATACCAATGGTTCTGTTGCTTTATGTAACAAGATCAATACTTGAGTTGTCCTTTCTTTCTTTAGGTTGTTATTGGAATGGATGTTGCTGCGTCTGAGTTTTATGGATCAGACAAGACCTACGATCTGAATTTCAAGGAAGAGGTGAGTTTTCTGTCATGTTACATGGTAACCATGTTGAACTGCAATATTTCAAATTTGGAACCAGAGCAAGAAGTCAAATTTGTCAATTTTGGATCTGGGTCCTTTCATGTTTGACATTCAGCCTGCAAACACATATAAGAGTAAGCATTTGTCCCAAGTGACTCATTTTAGTTAATGACTAATATCTATTTGAAGAATAGTATAGGAGGAAGCTGCTTCCAATAGCTATATCAACAATAACCACTGGAGAATGTGTAATATGTGTCTTTCTTTGTGTATTTGTGTTTTGTGAAGAGAGTTGGAGGGAAGGGGGGAGACAAGAAATTGTGGTGAAAGAGGTTAGAGGGAAACCAAAGAGAACATGATGAGTGTTAGAAGGATGCAGCTTAGTAGTATTGTACACAGTGTTATTTCCTCTTAGTTGTACAGAGTTATTTTGTTTTATAGAGCTGTATATATACCGAATAGTGAATAGAGAATTCAGATCTTTGGTGAACAGAGAATTCATATCTTCTTTTTCCCTCCATACCAATTCCTCTACCTCTTTCTCTTTCGCTCTTCTTCATTGATCTGGTGTTCTGAGCTCATGTATGAGCCTGTACAGAACCAAGGTTGCTAATCGCATTATTATGCTTTAAAGAAATTCTAACCAATGCTTGCGTTTCTTTCTATATAGAAAGCACCAGCTTTCTCAAGTTAGTAATTTATCTACTTTTACGGGACAAGAATTCATCAAATAGAATTTGTGAACCCTATGTTGTAAATAGGGATGGCAATCTGGATTGGGTTGACCCAGACCAACCTTGACCCATTTAAGCGTGCCAAAATGGGTAAAAAATGGTATGTGGGCAAATGGTATCACCCATTCTACTTTCTACTTCACTGTTCTCTTTCTTCTCCTTCCTTAGATCTGTTTAAGAGTTATAGTTGGATTGAGATCGTTATCTGCTTTATATATTTAATATTATAAATAAGTGATGAGAATGACTTAATGAGTTTCTAGGAAATTAACCATCAATGAAAATAGCGGAATCTTTATTTTTTTAATTTATTCATGTTGTTTGATTAAGAATGATTGATTGTGTATTTGTTTTTCTATTCCTATGTTTTAAACTTCTAAGCTGATTGGAAGTGACCAATTAGGGAGGGTATAATTGGCAAATCAATTAAATAATCTGAAGCAGTTGGGCAGGCTGGATTTTGTGGTGTTGCGTGTAAATGGGAACTAAATGGGTGAAGTGGGTCTTAAATGGGTAATGCGGGGGATGGGGGTGGGTATGACGGGTTAGTGGGGATGGGGATAAATGGGTTGGGTCAGGTCTATACTATTTACCCTCATATCCGATCCACTGCCATCCCTAGGCTTGTAACTGTGCTTGAATTGGGATTGTTTGTGAATCTGTAAGAAAAATTGAAAAACTTGGACCTATGGATTTGTTTGTTTCAGGAGTGTTTCTGGAAGATGTATTCATGAATTTTCTGTTGATGTGTTGGATGTGCAGAACAATGATGGTTCACAAAAGATCTCCGGAGACAAGCTCAAAGATCTATACAAGTCATTTGTGACTGATTACCCCATCGTATCAATTGAAGATCCCTTTGACCAAGATGACTGGGAGCACTACACCAAGCTGACAAGTGAAATTGGTGAGAAAGTACAAATTGTGGGAGACGATCTCTTGGTCACCAATCCCAAGGTACTTGTGGGCTTCAGGAAAAATCTTTTTGAACTATTCTCTCCATCTCAATGTTGCCTGCTCCCCCCTTTTGTTTTAGTTTGATAAAGCTGCATATATGGTTTATGCTTGCAGAGGGTTGAGAAGGCAATCAACCTGAAAGCTTGCAACGCTCTTCTTTTGAAGGTATGCTGGGATCTTTCTTTTGTCGAGAGCTACTATTTTGTTGTATTGGACCAATTAGAATGGTCTCATTCCATTAATTGTTTTCCGGACAGGTTAATCAAATTGGATCCGTAACCGAGAGTATTGAGGCCGTAAAGATGTCCAAACGTGCTGGTTGGGGTGTGATGGCTAGTCACCGCAGGTATGAAGACTATCAACGTGAAACAACTTAGAATTTCTCCATTCCATTTCAATTGTCCACCGTTCTCTAAGCCCAATTTGCTGACTTACTCAACATTGTCTTGTTGCAGTGGAGAGACAGAGGACACTTTCATTGCCGACCTCTCCGTTGGTTTGGCAACAGTAAGTATAGTTCCAGTCCAAGATTACTGCACCAATAGGACCAACCTTGTGAATTTTGCCTGGCTGATGGTGGTTATTTTTAATTGCTCTCTCAGGGCCAAATTAAGACAGGAGCTCCATGCAGGTCCGAGCGCCTTGCCAAGTACAATCAGGTTCGCATCTTGGCCTTCCTCCCATGCATTGTCGTATTTTGCCTTTCCTGGCTTTGCTTCCAGTTGATTTCTTTAGCTGTATCTTAAGCTATATCTCTATGCCCTTTTATTTGTCCTGCAGCTCTTGCGAATCGAAGAGGAGCTTGGTTCTGAGGCAGTGTACGCAGGAGCAAGCTTCCGCAAGCCCGTGGAGCCCTACTAGATCCGAGTTTTGTGTCAAGACCGTGTGTCCTGTCGAGCTTGAGTTTCACCTGCAGTGAATAAATCTACATGCAGAATGGATGTCTGTGTGACCTGACCCCTCTGTAATAATTATAACTCGAAAAGTTTTGGGCCGAGGACTAAAGACAATCTGAGAAACGTTTTGAAGGAGCATGTTTTGTCAACTATTTCCAACTTTTTTCATCTTCATACTCCTAGTTAGGATCAGGATTTCTATATGAATTTTTGTGATGAGATGGTTCTGGTTGTGCAATTTATCTTTCCCCACTTACCCACACGGACATCAATTCTTTTGCTATCATTTAGATTGGGTAAGATAAATGAAAACATCATGCCCTTCGGCAATATTAGCAGGGGAGATGATTCCGCTTAGTTCGTTCGCACTCTGAAGGCATGCGTCTGATATGTCAAATTGCTTCGGAATTGTGTTTTTGTTGCTAACTTAACAAAAAGTAAAAAGAAAATAAAAGTGATTCGTTACTGTTCACAGAAACTCATCTCACCCGGCCGAATACCACTGACGTTTGGGGATGCGTTTCACCCCAACGACGCAGCAGCAGCAGCAGCTACTGGTGCGTGGTGTCCCCCCCCCCCCCCCCCAAGTTGGGTTGGGTTGTCTCAGATACTGCACATTTTGTTATTAAATTTTAATTTTAATTTTTGTGAAACAATTAAAAAAATTACTACTAATTATTTTTCATTCATTTTTATTTATTTTGTAATTTTAATTTAAATATTTATAAATAATCAAATTCACTTCACCTTATCTCATCAAAACGTTCGCATAAATATCAGAAGGGCGAAGGAAAGTGAATTGCGTTGCCTGAATAGGCTTCTATAAAAATGTGCTCCATGGCAATGTAATTATCATGAAGTAGAGAAAACGATAAATCTTATTGTGATGTTATTTTTATTCACAAGTAGTAGGGAAAATTATAATAATTATTCTTAAAATTTGACGTGATTATGAGAATAGCTCTCACAATTTAAAAATAGTGATACTTTACTGTTAAATAAAGGAATAAAATAACTAATTTATCATATTCTCTCCCCCCTCATTTGATTTTAGAATAAAATGAAAAAAAAATTACAATGAACCCATTAGGTTCTTTGTTGATGGCAACCATAAACCCATTTAGGTTCCTTGTCAATGTGTAATAAACCTAGATGTATCTTAAACCCAAGTTCAAGATGAATAATAAGCACATATTTAAGTTCGAAAATGTGTGTACTTGTGTGTGAGGGAGAGAAAAAATGTTCATTCTAGTTCGAATCGAATTTGGGTGAGACCTCTGTATTTAAGTTTAATGCAAAGGATTTGATTTGTATCTAAATATAGAGAGTTCAATCAAACCATTTATATTTGAAGCTAAATGAGTTTGTGGAGAGTTTAATCAAACCCTACTTCAATATCTAGGTTCAAATCAATTCAATTCAAACCCCGAATGCATGGATTTTGAATCCTTTGAAATAAAAAGAAAGTGTGAGCACTCATTTATATTTGATTTGAACTCAGTTATAAAATCATTTAAAACATATAAATATGTACACACAAAAAAAGAAAAATAAGAGCTATGTTACACTTGACTATAGTAGCGGTAGTTGGGTCATAAAAAAAGAAAAAAAAAAACAGAACATGTCGAAAGAGACCACGTGTGTGAGATGGTGGTCGATGGTGATCGTGGCAATTCGGTTGCTATAAAAAGCATGGGGAGAGAGAAGTTTTTTAGATATAAAAATATTTTGATCATTTATGAATATTTAATTAAAGTTAATTAATAATAAGAGAAAATTACAACATGAATACTTGTTGTATTCTATTAAACATTAGGATAATCTTGTAATTATCTTAAATTTTTAAAAATCGTGTGTAATTTTTCCTAATTAATATGTTGCTCACAATCAAAATCACATCTCTATTGTTAAAGATAAATTTTATTTTATTTTTTATATTTGAATATTGGCTTTTGCATCTACTCAAGGATTTTAAATGTAATATTTGGGCAAGGTGATGGAGTTGATGTCTTATATCGGCAGAAATCAATACAATAAAGAAGCAATGGGACCACCAAAATAGGCTTTGGAGGTTCATACTTCATATACTAATCAATCCTATTCCTAGCAATAAAAAAAAACCGTATAAATCAAGCTCTGAATTAGTAATTACCATCGTGCATAAACACGTAAATTAGAGTTTTGAAAGTCAACGGATTATCCGATTTAGTATTTATATGTAACAAAGTCTAAATTATTAAAACAAAATAAGGTGTTAAGGTGCTGGCTATGGGGTTCGAACCCATGCGCACTTATGTGCAGAAGATCTTAAGACTTCCCCCTTAACCTCTCGGGCAAACCAGCGCACATGATAAAAGACATCCACACCTGACAAGGACGCAACCACTACTTCGTTAGCTTAACGCGGCGTCTTTCATTCCAAGCATATAATGAAAAAAAAAAAAAAAAATTCTAAATAATTGAATTATTTAAAAATAATTTCATAAATTTATCGTATGTTTAATTGACTTAATTTTTTACCTATAATTTATTATACTTTTCTAATTTTTGATATTTAATTACCATTATTTTTCATGAAATTAGTCATTTGTTTCAAAAAAAATAATATTGGAAAATGTACAAAAAAAAAATCAAAATAAATTTAATTGAAAAGAAACTGAACAAAAACTCACATAAATAAATAATGTGGTTGAAAAATGAAAATATAGGATAAAACAAAATTAAAAACTTCAAAAACAAACATCCATCATCAATGTGAGAGAGCTCAAAAGAGGGTCAAAAACTAGGAAATAAAGGGACAAAAGTCGAAGAGGAAGATGAATGGTGGTCTGGATGAAGATGAAGATGAACAATGATTGACAGGAATGGCGATGAGGAGGAAGGGGAAGGACTGGCAACTAATAGGAAGGGGAAGGGCCGACAATGAACATGAAAAGGATCTTAAATGTTAATCGAAAACTTGGCCATGGACGAAGAAAAAGATTGTAGCGGCCTAGAAGAGAATCTTAGAGGTTGTCTTCAATGAAGACGGCAACGAACACGAATGGGACAAAGTTGATGCCGAATGGAAGAGAAGAAACCCTAAAAAGGATGAGAAGAAAAATTTGTTGAGTAGAGGGAGCAATGTGCGATGGGCTGCTTCTCAATTTTCAATTGCTTGAATTTTTTTTTCTAATCCCTCTCCATGAGAAAATCTGTTACAACAAAAGTGATAAATATGCATCACATGATAAAAGTATGAAAATAATTTATCTATACAATTTGGCCAATCAAACACCTTAAAGGCTAGAATTTGAGTGAAAAATAACTTTTTTATGAAAAATATGTACAATTAAATGCATCCTTAGAGAAAAAAAAGAAAAAGAAAAAGAAAATCATAGGAGTATCAATTGAAAGCCTAGATCCGAAGTTGTGACAAAGAAGTGTTTATGAAGCAATGTAGACATTAGTTTGTATTTATTTAAGGTGTATGGCAATAAGATATGTATTTTTTTGTGTAATACAAATTAACTTATATGTAGATTTAATTATAAATTATATGTGAAGTTTAGTATTTATCACTTGCTATAAATACTTATTTTATTTTTAATAGAATTCTACTTAAAATTAAGTTTTTTCTTATAAATTCTTACTGTAATGTGTCATGTGGGCATACACAAAAATACATTGGCATAATGCATTTTTTTGTCCTTGAACTAATCAAAAAAATAGTTTTAAAGACTTGTACTAAAAAGTGCTAAATATTCATCCCTAAACCAAATTAATTTGTACACTTTTCGTTCCTAACTTAACAGTCGTTAAAAGAGATGTTAAATTTGTTTCGTTAGCATTGTCACGTCACTCCTATTATCCTTGTCAGCACTGTTACATCACCCCCCCCACACATATATATGTATACACACACCCAGCCATAGTTATTGGTGACCATAAGGAGCCCAGGTTTCCCTATTTCCCATTCTTCTTCCCTCTTATACTTCTCCCCTCGTTTTGGACCATTCTTGCCTTTGCACCTATTGTCAATTTAGCCATTGTCGGTCGTCTCGGACGCAGCCGCCGTCGCCGTCTTTATCTTCTCCAGCGCTGGTCGTCGTCAATCGCCTCTATCGTTTTCAGTCAACGTCCCTCTAGCCTCCTCTACATTGCGACCGTTATCGCCGTTGCTGTTGTTCAACCATCATGACCATTTGCCTCTACGCCGTCAGACATCGCTGCCTCTATCGTCCTCGTTATTCAACTATCAGCCTCACTTCTGGTTCTCAAATTTGCAACTTGCAATTTTAGCAACCAACCGTTGTTGTTTCTTGTTTTCGTCAGTAGCCATCGTCGGTTGATTTGTTCCCTGTGTCAACTGCCAAATCTCATTCTCTTCATTTTTTTTTCTCTCTCTCTATTTGTTGCGACAGCCGGCCACTACGACCATTGACCAAACTTCATCTCTGCCAGATCTGGGTGACTGTCGACCAAGTTTCGTCTCCACCAAATTGGGTCTTTGACCAAACTGGTAAGTTCGACCAAACCCACACACTTAGTAGTCGAGGACCAAGGGTCGGGGATTCCTCGACCCCCCAACAGCCGGCGGCCATGGTCGGGGCATGGCCTCCAACGAGGAACCTTGGGTTCCTCGACCTCTAATCGCCAGATTGTTGGGTTCCCAGACCTAGCCATTGTTGGGTCAGGAAACCCAACTTCTCCATGGTGACGATTAGGGAGCCCAACTGTGGTGGTGGGCATGATTGGGTGTGTGTATATATATGTGATGATGTGTTAGTACTGATAAAGATAATATAAGTAACGTGGCAGTGCCGACAAAATAAATTTAATGTCTCTTTTAATAATTGTTAAGTCAGGGAAGAAAAGTGTATTAATTAATTTGGTCTAGAGATGAATAGTGAGCATTTTTTAGTATAGATCTTTAAAGTTATTTTTTTTATTAGTCTAGAACGAAAAAATACATTATGCCAAATACATTTACTTAATCAATCAGCATTAAATAAATTATCCTCAATTCCCTGTATCCTGTTATTTGAGACCAACAGACCAACCACCACAAATGATCTAAGGACTCGAGACTTTGAATATTCAAGATGGACTTCAGTAAGTATTCTTTAATAATTGATTTGTGGTGTATGTGGTCAGTTATTACTTATTCAACTTGTCAAACAATAAATAATTTTTTTCATTTAAGTCATCAAATTTCGTTCATTAAAGTAACTTGTTATTAATATTCTACACCTTGCAATACTAAACTTCATCTAAATTGTCAAAATATTTATTTTAAACACAATCTCTACCCTTTATTTATATTGACTTATATTATAATTTAGACATTATATAAATTATGTAAACCTTAATCCATTTCTTCGTGTAATTTTTTTTAAATATAAGTGATATAAGGAAAAGGGTATTTTTGAAAATTTAATCTAAAAATAACACCAAATTATGAATCAATTTAATAATAGAATAATAGTGAAAGGATAGCATAACGAAATTAGTCAGCTTACATACAAAAACTAGAGTTACCTGAAATTAAGGGATGAACCGTAAATTTCCTAAGTACCGGGGCTTCAAAGGCAATTACACTGTAAGGAACAAAGATGTCTTTAATTGGAAGCCCAATTTACTTTAGGTTTAGGCTATTGACCATTCGAGGACTGTACAGAAGAAGAACCCTAGATCCCCCAGAGCACACAGAGAGAACCGTCAAGCTTCCCCTGGGATTCAGATCTATCAATGGCGGAGCACTTGGCGTCGATTTTCGGGACGGAGAAGGACAGAGTGAACTGTCCATTCTACTTCAAGATCGGAGCTTGCCGGCACGGCGATCGCTGCTCGAGGCTCCACACGAAGCCTTCCATAAGCCCTACTCTGCTGCTCTCGAACATGTACCAGCGTCCCGACATGATCACTCCAGGCGTCGACCCCCAGGGTCAGCCCCTCGATCCCCGCAAAATCCAACGCCACTTTGAGGTTAGACGCCATCCAGATAGATTTCTAGACGCTTGCATAGACGTGTTTAATTCGCTCTGTCTACAAGTGATTACTTCTATGTTTATATATTGATGAATCTCCAATGATTTATGTACGATTATACACATGAATTAATGTAAATTTATTGTTTTGGATCCTTGGTGGTTGGGATGATACCATAGCGAGAGTACGAAGAAAGAGTTCGAACAAAATTGAACGTCAGTTAGAAGTTACACAAATATTTGTAAAAAAGGATGCGTATACATATGTTAATGGACATATTTATGTGCATATACATATACATAAACAAGAAGAGGATGCGCACAAATCCTGAATCTTCTTCTTCTTCGTCATCTCTATTTCTGGATGAGCAGAAATTCTGGATCTTTTTCTTCGTCATCCCTATTTGGTTCTCATCTTCTTCCCATCCATGTCTCTTTTGTTTTCCATTTTCTTCGTATCAATGTACTGGTACAACAAACGTTCATCTCTGGTCACTGAAACTGAGAAAGAAAGACGAGCAGGCTTGACTTTGATCCTAGTCCAACTCAAGTTGTGGCCGTGGCTCAGGCTTTGTTGAGTACACTAGGGCATCAAAGGAACCCTGGAGACCTGAAGCTCTAATCCAGAAGAACAATGGTTTCAGAAATGTCTTCTAATGTGCCAGAAACTAAAACCACCTTAGAGCTATTCTATTTTGGTGAGGCAGCTCAAAAAGAAGCAGACAACTTTGAACTTCCCCTACCCTGACCCCTGTAGAAACACGAAGGGACTTGTTAGTCACCTATGGCAACCTACTGAATGATGGACAAACATTTACCATTATTATAATGACATCACTCAAAAAGCAATTTATATCATTGCAAGATCCAAATTGACCTAGAAGTACACCCCACCATTTCTGCTAATGATATCTGCTTTTAGGGGTAATTCTGCCCAAAGTGCGACATAATTTTCATCATCAAATGACTGAAGGGAGCAATAGTACCCATAGCTTATCCCCAAAGCTCCTCCTCAGGAAAGCCTAGCAAAACCAGTCATCATTAACATCTGGTATGCAAATGTAGAAGATATTGTATTTCACCTAGGTCTCCACCAGGGCCACTAAAAAAAAAAAAGTCTTCCTTGAAAGCTTTTCCTTCAAGCTATCAGAATCCTTAATCCTCTGGAGTAGGACCTAAAAGACCCTGTTAAAAGTTTTCTAGAGTATAGGATAAGAAGATCAGTGAAAACAGTGTTTTTTTGAAGGCCAATGAAGCATTAAATAGAAGTTTATATCCCATGTTGTAATTAGTGATAGTTGGGGGGGTTAAACTGTAAATATTTAATAATCTTCATTGGGATATCCGCCCACTATTATAAATAGAGGGCCAGGGGTAGCGAGTGAGGTAGAGTTCATAGTTTTCTGTTTGTAAGAGTGCTGATCGCTAGAGAGAACGACTAGAGTTTGATAGCTTTGTAATCTTGGGGGGAACTGGGGAAGGCTTGGTATACTCGGGAATAGAAGGGAGAGAATTCAACTATGTAACTTATCATTCTTTTGAATAAAGAAGGCTGCTCGAGGAGGTTCAAGACTGGATGTAGGGTTGTCCAAAAAGGCAATCCAAACAATGATAAAATTTGGTGTTTCTGGTTTGTGTTTCTGTTTCTTGTTTGTTTTTATTCTGTTATGTTTTCATTATATTGATTTCTTCTGTTGAAACCATTATTTTTGTTCTTAAGTTCAAGTGTGTGTGTGCTAGCTATTGAGTGTGTTAAAACCGAGAACTATAATCTCTCAAGAATCACTCAAGAACCTTACCGAATTCAAACAACATTCAAGACAGAAAGTAGATAATAAAAACAGAATTAGAATGTAAAGAAAACCAAATCAGATTGCAGCACACATGATATACCCTGGTTCATGCCATTTACCTGGCACTACATCCAGCAATCCAAGAAGCAACCAATCCACTAGAAACGTATGAGAAACCAGTACAAGAACACCCCTCTTCTACCTCACCTTGCCTCTTGAATACAATACTCTAACCGAAGACAACAAGAACTATAAATGGACCGCTCTCTTTCTCGCCTCTCACTGTATCCGAACACAAGGAATGAAAGATACAATTGATTGAATGATAAGACTGACCTCCGCACCCTTCTATTTATAGACTAGAGGGGCGGAACTACCTAAGGGAAAATAACTAACTCATAAAAGTCAAATCTACCCTTAGTAATTACAATTAGTTACATTTATGTCCTATTAACTAACTGCTGCCAAATCATCTCTTATTTCTTCCATAATTCTAGCATTCCATTACATTAGGCAAAACAATAACAGTGTGTGGCATAATTTTTGTCCAAGAAAACAAATCCAATGACCCTAGGTATAACAAATTGGTATCAAAGCATGTTCCTAGTATCAAGATTCATCAAGATTTTTTCTGTTTTGATTCTCGGTCATTGAATAGTGTCAAATAATGTCTACAACTAGGTATGACATAGAGAAGTTTGATGGCCAAAATGATTTCGGCCTTCGAAAGATGAAGATGAGGGCTTTACTAGGAAATTTAGGGCTGGAAGAGGCTTTAGACAATGAGGAAAAACCAATAGAATCTCTTACAGAAGAACAGAAAAGAGAAATGTCTAAACAGAGAAAAAAAATCAACAAGAAAGCATTTAATACCTTAATTCTAAGCCTAGGAGACAAAGTCTTGTGGGAGGTGTCAAAGATGACAACCGCGGAGGACCTT
The DNA here is from genome assembly GCA_036245055.1 of Diospyros kaki. Classification (NCBI taxonomy): domain Eukaryota; kingdom Viridiplantae; phylum Streptophyta; class Magnoliopsida; order Ericales; family Ebenaceae; genus Diospyros; species Diospyros kaki. Next base: position 41,863,886 of record BSEG01000009.1, read on the forward strand.
TGGAATAGGTTAGAAACCCTTTTGTTGGGTTTTTGCATGGAGAATTATTTCTAGAAGATGAAGAATAGAACCTGTTAGAATGAAGATGAAGTGCGACTGGATTTATTCTAAGTTAGATTAGTTAACTTAGTGGTTATATTACGAGGGATACATTAGTCTTTTGTATAGGCTAAGTAGTTAGCCTTATAATTTCCACCCCTATGGGTTATAAATAGGAGGCGAGAGGCTGAAAGTCGCATATAACAAATCATTGTATTGATTTCTCTGAATGCAAGTGATTCTGTTGAGAGAGAGAGAGAGAGAGAGGCTTAGAGAGAAAGTTTGTCTTTATATTCTCTTGTATAGAAGGCAGTGAACATGTGTGAGAGAGAAGGAGAGTTCTTGTAATCTTGTTTAAGCGGTTTCTAGTGGATTTGGCTCTCGGGATCAAGGCTGGATGTAGGATTGCATATTGCAATCCGAACCAGGATAAATCAATGCCTCTTGATCGGTTTGATTGCTCTTTTACTTTATTTTCTTTGCTATTTTCCTTTCCAGTTTTATATACTCTGTTGTGGGTTTGATTTCCGGGTGAGGAGTGAAGAGAGATTGGCAAAATAAATTGTTGAATTGGGTTTCTAAGAGCTCCTAATCATAACAGATTGGTATCAGAGCCAAGAACCCTTTCAAGAATTGCCAAGAACCCTAGAAATCTTTAGTTTTAATACCTGTTATGGCTTCTGCACTCTCTTCCGCTAGATATGACATAGAGAAATTTGATGGGTGAAATGATTTTGGTCTATGAAAAATTAAGATGAGGGCGCTGTTGGGAAACTTGGGATTAGAAGAAGCCTTAGAGGCAGAAAAGAAATTGCCCGAGAATGCCACTAAAGAACAAAAAAAAAGATTTCAGTGAGCGTAGGAAAGAAATCAACAAGAGGGCCTATAATACTCTAATTCTAAGTTTAGGAGATAAAGTCCTTGGGGAAGTTTCAAGGATGGAAACAGCTGAGGCTTTATGGTCTAAATTAGAGAGTCTTTATATGACAAAAACCTTGTCAAATAGGTTGTATTTAAAGGCAAAGTTTTTTACATTTAAAATTCAAGAAGGGCAGAAACTAAATAATGACATAAATGAGTTTAATAAACTATGTCTTGACTTAGAAAACATAGATATTAACTATGATGAGGAAGATAAAGCCCTTGTATTATTGCATTCTTTGCCAAGAACATATGAAACCTTTGTTGATATATTAAAACATGGTAGGGAAAAATTATCCCTAGAAGATGTTTTTGGAGCATTAAACTCTAAGGAGTTGCAGCAGAAAGTAGAAGGAAAGATTGTTGGAGATGTCCTTACTGCAAGAAGTAGGATTGAAAAGAGAGAGTTTAAATCCAAGGGCAAGTTTAGATCCAAGTCTAAGAATGGCAAGAAACCGTTTAAGTGTTACCATTGCCATGAAGAGGGTCATATTAAGAAATTCTGCCTTAAAAGAAAGAAAGAATTTAAGAAGAAATCAAATTCTGAAATTTCATCCTCCCTATGTGAGTATGATTATGATAGTGCAGATGCATTGGTTGCATCTTGCCTAGAAGATAAGGATTTGTGGGTTTTAGACTCAGGTTGTTCCTTTCACATGACCTCCCATAGAGAATGGTTTTTAAACTATCAAGATATAGGTGGTGGAAAGGTAATGTTAGGGGATAACCATGAGTGCATTATAAAGGGGGTAGGACACATTAAATTAAGAACACATGATCGATTGGTAAAAATGTTAAAATTTGTTAGGTATGTTCTAGATTTAAAAATGAACCTAATATCCCTAGGAGAATTGGAGAAAAGTGGTCATTCCTATAAAGGGCATGGCGGAGTTTTAAGGGTATCAAAGGGATCCCTTATCTGCATGAAAGCTGCCCTTCACAATGGTATATATGTGCTGGAAGCAACCACTTTAAGTGGTGAGGCAGCTATAGGTGAGAATAAAACCTATGATCAAACAAAATTGTGGCGTTATAGGATGGCTCACATTAGTGAGCAGGGACTTAGAGAACTATCCAAACAAGGTATCCTAGGGGCTAAAAATTTAACAGATTTGGACCAATGTGAAACATGTATTTTTGGCAAGTCTTCTAAAGTAAAATTCCCTAAGAAAGCAAATCACATATCTAAAGCCCCTTTAGACTACATTCATTCTGATTTATGGGGCCCTAGTCAATCTTTAACTCATGGTGGGGCAAGGTATTTTTTGTCAATCATAGATGACTTCTCTAGGATAGTTTGTGTATATGTAATAAAATCAAAAGATGGAACTTTTGAAGCCTTTAAATCCTGGAAAACCTTAATAGAGAATCAAAAAGGTATGAAAATCAAGATTATTAAAACAGATAATGGTCTTGAGTTTTGTAACAAAGAATTTGCCCAAATGTGTAAAGAAAGTGGCATCCTTAGGCATCTAACAATTCTCGGAAACTCCAAGCAAAATGGCCTAGTTGAGAGAATGAATAGGACCCTTTTAGAAAGGGTAAGATGCATGTTAATCCATGCTAGGTTGTTCAAATCGTTTTGGGGAGAAGCTGGTACAACAGCTGCCTATGTAATTAATAGGTCTCCTTCAGCTGCAATAGGGTTTAAAACACTCTATGAAATGTGGCGTGGTCATAAGCCAAGCTTAGAGCATCTAAGGGTATTTGGCTGCATTGCTTATACACATGTTAAGCAAGGGAAATTGGAGCCTAGTGGGGTAAAGGGAGGTTATCCTAATGGGGTAAAGGGATATAAGTTATGGGCCTTAGAAGAAGGATTGCCAAGGACTTTGGTTAGTAGGGATGTGACTTTCAGTGAGGATTCCTTCTTAAGGATGATAAGGTAGGTATTCAAAAGGATAGGCTAGTGAAAGGGAAGGCTGTTGAGATGGAACAAGAAGTCCAGGATGCTGCGATGCAAAATCCCATGGGCTTGGCAGCAGATCAGCACACTGACAGTGCTGATTATCCTATGCAACTGGACCAGCATGATGCTGATCTTGATTCTCCTACCTTAGAGAGTTTTCCGCAGAGTAGCAGTGATGATCCCTCTAGTTCTGAGAGGTTTCAGCAGTCTGGCAGTGATGGACCTTTAGGTTTGGATAGTTCCCCTAGTGTAGGTAGGTACAATGTGGCAAGGGATAGGCAAAGGAGGGAGGTTAGACCTCCTATTAGGTATGGATACTTTGATTTAGTCTCATGTGCACTGTTAAGTGCAGCAGAGACAGCTGGTGATGAACCTCTTACATATGAAGAGGCTATGAGATCAAAAGATTCCAAGTTATGGTTGGATGCAATGAGATCTGAAATGGATTCTCTAAAAAAGAATAAACTTGGGTTTTGGTTGATAGACCCTTAGGTAAAAGGGTGATAGGCTGTAAGTGGCTCTTTAAGATAAAAGAAAAGGCATGTAAGGAGCAAAAACTTAGGTATAAAGCTATGTTAGTAGCAATGGGATTCACCCAAGCGGCTGGGGTGGATTTTAATGAGGTTTTCTCACTGGTAGTGAGAAATACCTTCATTAGAATCTTGCTTGCAATGACTGCCTATTTAGACTTAAATCTAGAGCAAATGGATGTGACCACCGCATTCCTTCATGGTGAGTTAGAAGAGGACATTCTAATGGATCAGCCTAAGGGATTTGAAGTAAGGGGTAAGAAGGAGCAAGTATGCTTGTTAAAGAAGTCCTTATATGGACTTAAGCAATCCCCTAGACAATGGTATCGAAAATTTGATACATTCATGATCAACCAAAGCTTCAAGAGAAGTTCCTTTGATTGTTGTGTCTATTTTAAGCATATTTCATCTAAAATTTTTATCTATCTCCTTCTATATGTGGATGACATGCTGATTGCTAGTCAATCAGATGTGGAAATTCATAAGTTAAAGTTGAAATTAAATTCAGCCTTTGAGATGAAGGAGCTAGGAGAAGCTAGAAAGATTTTAGGGATTGAAATAGAAAGAAATAGATTTAAGAGGTTAATCAAGTTATCTCAAAAAGCATACCTAGAGAAATTGATTAAGAGATTTCAAATGCATGATGCAAAAGAGGTAAAAGTTCCTTTTGCATAACACTTTAAGCTATCCCACAACCAATCACCTAGTGATAAAGAGAGCATAAGAGAAATGAGCAAGATACCTTACTCTAGTGCTGTAGGTAGTCTCATGTATTGTATGGTGTGTACTAGGCCGGATTTAGCCCATGCTATGAGTGTTGCTAGCAGGTTTGTGGCTAATCCAGGTAAGGAACATTGGGCTGCAGTAAAATAGATATTCAGGTACCTAAAAGGATCAATAAACATGACTTTAGTTTATGGTGGAGCTTGTGTTGAAGATGAGCCTAATATACTAGGATTCACTGATGCTGACTATGCAATAGACCTAGATAGAAGAAGGTCATCTACCGGTTATGTATTTAAGCTATGGAATGCTACCATAAGCTGGAAAACAAATTTGCAATCGGTAGTGGCTCTCTCAACCACTGAAACTGAGTACATAGCGGTTACGGAAGCTATGAAGGAGAGCCTATGGTTGAGAGGTTTAGTAAGTGAACTCCTAGGTAGAAACGTTAAGGCAATCTTAAATTGTGATAGCCAAAGTGCTATTCACTTGACTAAAAATCAAGCACACCATGAAAGAACTAAACACATTGATATTAGGTATCACTTTATTAGAGAAGTCCTTGATAGGAAGGAAATAGATTTGATAAAGGTGGCAGGGGAAGATAATGCTGCAAACATGTTTGCTAAAGCGGTTCCAACGACAAAATTACATCATTGTTTGAGGCTCTTACACATTTATATTTGTGAATGATTAGTTGTTTTGTAAGTCCAAAAAGAAAGCAGATTGATGGAGTCGGATTCTAGAAGATAATCATGCAAAAATGGTAGAGATTTGTTGGGTTTTTGCATGGAGAATTATTTTTAGAAGATGAAGAATATTACCTGTTAAAATGAAGATGAAGTGCAACTGGATTTATTCTAAGTTAGATTAGTTAACTTAGTGGTTATATTATGAGGGATACATTAGTCTTTTGTTTAGGCTAAGTAGTTAGCCTTGTAATTTTTGCCCATATGGTTTATAAATAGGAGGCGAGAGGCTGAAAGTCGCATATAACAAATCATTCTATTGATTTCTCTGAATGCAAGTGATTCTGTTGAGAGAGAGAGAAAGGCTTAGAGAGAAAGTTTTTCTTGATATTCTCTTGTATAGAAGGCAGTGAACTTGTGTGAGAGAGAATGAGAGTTCTTGTAATCTTGTTCAAGCGGTTTCTAGTGGATTTGACTCTCGGGATCAAGGCTGGATGTAGGATTACATATTGCAATTCGAACCAGGATAAATCAACGCCTCTTGATTGGTTTGATTGCTCTTTTACTTTATTTTCTTTGCTGTTTTCATTTCCAGTTTTATATACTCTGTTGTAGGTTTGATTTCCGGGTGAGGAGTGAAGAGAGATTGGCAAAATAAACAGTTGAATTGGGTTTCTAAGAGCTCCTAATCATAACACCTTTACATGACCAAGACTCTTTCTACCAGATTATACCTAAAGACTAAGTTCTTTTCCTTCAAGATAGGTGAGTCAAAAGCTACAAGATCACATTGACAGCTTCAATAAGCTGTGTTTAGATCTTGAGAACATTGACATTAAGTATGATGATGAGGATAATGCATTGGTCTTATTGCACTCATTGCCAAAATCATATGAGACTTTTGTTGACATCTTGGAACATGGTAGGGATAAATTGTCTTTGGATGGTGTAGTAGGGGCTTTAAATTCTAAGTGTTAAAACTGAGTGCTCAAATGATCCAAGAATCACTTAATAACCTCACCGAAATCAATCACGATTCAAACAGAAAGTAAACAATAAGAACATAATTGAAATAGAATAGAGAAGCAAACCAAATTGCAAAACACACGATATACCCTGGTTCATGCCATTAACATGGCACTACATCCAGCAATCCAAGAAGAGACCAATCCATTAAGAATGTATGAAATTAGTACAAGAATAACCCTCACTCGTCTCCACTTGCCTCTCGAATACAATTCTCTAACCGAAGACAACAAGAATTATATTTTGACAGCTCTCTTTCTTGCTTCTCAGTGCACTCGAACACAAGGGAATGAGATGAATGACTGATTGATGATCTACCCAACATCTGCACCCTTCTATTTATAAACTAGGAGGGCAGAACTTTCTAAGGGAAAATAACTAACTTATATAAAGTCAAAACTACCCTTATTAATAACAATTAGTTACATTTAAATCCTGTAAGCTAACTGTCACCGATCATCTTTATTTTCTCTCTGATTTCTTCTAGACTTCCAGTCCAACAACTCGAGCAAAACATCACACTAAGGAATTGTAGCTAAAGGTAGAACACAAGAACTCAGTAAGTGATGCCGTCTCGGTTGGATTTAGATTGGATAGTAATAATCCTAAACAAAAGGGAAGGTCTAGATCAAAATCTAGGAATGGCAGGGGAAAAGTAAAATGTTTTCATTGTCATGAGGAGGGCCACATCAAGAGAAATTGCCCAAATAGAAATAAATAATCTCAAGAAAGAACCAAACTGGAATGTTCTAGTACTATGAGTGGATCTGGATATGAGAGTGCGGATGCCCTATAATATTTCTAGAAATGCTGGAAAAGAAGCATAGGTTCTAGATTTAGGGTGTACTCTTCATTAGAAATTGGTATTTGTTATGTCATTTGTACTAGATTAGGATTTTATGTGTAAACAGATATTTTGTATGACTACATTTGTATGTTTCTTTTCTGTTTGAAGGTTAGAATGAGTATTCTTCTAGAAGGCATGTTTCTAGAAGGGCAGCTGACCGATTTAGTTATTTCTGGTTAGGGGGTTAGGCCATTAGATAGTTGTAACTCACGTCCCTATAGTCTATAAATAGGGATTGTGGGGGTAGGCAAGGTGTGTGCTTCATTCTGAGACAATTTTGTTACTATCTTGTGGGTTGGGATCGATTGAGTGGTTGAGAGTAAAGCTGGGGATAAGCTTTGTAATCTCAAGGAATCCAGTTAGCTTTCAAGGTATATGTGCTGGGTGTGGATTCGGGTATTCTCTGTAATCATCCTAAAGTTTGTTTCAAGATAATGGATTGGAAAGAGGCTGCATCAGTCTAGATGTAGGTCTCGAAATTTGGGACTGAATCAGGATAAATTTCGTTGTTCGTTACTGTTTTCTTTATTCTTGTATGTTCGCTTATATCGTTTGTGTTCTTGGAGGTCTTGAGTGGTTTTTGTGAGTTATTGGGTTGTGAGAGACTTGAGGGATCGCTGTGTTCTTGCTCTAACAACGTGGTATCAGAGCCAAGAAGACCCCTTTGGTGATCAAGATTTTTCAAGAAACTCAAGGAGACAGAATCAACTCCAGAAATTGATATGGCACCAACTGCCTCAAGATATGATATCGACAAATTCGATGGGGCTAATGATTTCGACTTGTGGAAGATGGAAGCTCTTCTCTGTAGTCAAGGATTAGAGGGAGCTTTGGAACAAGAGGATAAGATGGTAGACATAACAACTGGGAAAGAAGTACTGGTGATGTCTGAAGAGCAGAAAAAAACTCAGAAGGAAATCAACAAGAAAGCCTACACCATCTTGATTCTAAGCGTGGAAGACAAAGTGCTTAGAGAAGTCTCGAAGTGGAAGTCAGCTACAGAAATATGGAAGAAGATTGAAGACCTATACCTCAAGACGACTCTTTCCAACCATCTATATCTAAAGGCCAGGTTCTTTAATTTTAAAATGCAAGAACCCCTGAAATTGCATGAACACATAGATGAATTTAATAAATTGTGCCTAGACTTAGAAAATATAGGAGTGAAATATGAAAATGAGGACAGAGCTTTAGTACTTCTATATTCTCTGCTTAAGTCCTATGAGAATTTCGTAGACATTCTTCACCATGGTAGAGATAAGCTTACGTTAGAAAATGTCATAGGTGCATTAAATTCCAAAGAACTGAGGTTTAAGATGAGTGACAAATCTTCTCTTGGGGATACCTTAACAGTTGGTCAAGAAACTCTAGAAAGGACAAGAAGAATAGGGGTAAATCCAGGTTAAAATTTAGGATATTGAGGGGTTCCATTCAATGCTATTATTGTTAACAAGAAGGTCACATTAAGCGGCAGTGTCCAAAGAGAAAGAAGGACTTAGCCGAGAAGGATAATTCAAGAGGAGGGGTAAACTTCTGTGACTCAGTTTATGATAGTTCTGAGGGTTTAATTGTTAGTGAAAGTGCAGAATGCCTAGAGTGGGTTCTGGATTGTGGCTGCTCCTTTCACATGACCCCAAAGAAACATTGGTTACAAAATTTTAAGGAAATCAGTGGTGAAAAGGTCTTGCTTGGCAATGACCATGAATGCAAAGTTCAAGGAGTAGGAGATGTTAAGTTAAAGCTTCATGATGGCTCCCTTAGAACTCTCACATTAGTAAGATATGTCCCTGAATTAAAGAGAAATCTGATTTCTCTCGGTGAATTGGATAGGAATGTCCTTAAGTTTAAGGGTAAGGGTGGAGCAGTCTAGATATCAAAAGGATCTCTAATATGTATGAGTGTTGTTTCAAAGAATAGCATTTATCTCCTGCAGGCTACCACATTATGTGGTGAAGCTGCAACAATTAGTCTTAACCCTAAGTCCAAGGCAAGTCTATGGCATTTAAGAATGTCACATATCAGTGAGCAAGGGCTCAAAGAACTTGCAAATCAGGGTATTTTGGATTTAAGGCAGTCCTTAGAATTAAACAAGTGTGAATCTTGCATTTTTGGGAAGACAACTAAGGTTAAATTCAATAAAATAGTAATACACTCATCAAAAGCACTTCTAGATTATATTCATTCAGACTTATGGGGTCTAGCTCAATCATTAACTCATGGGGGCTCTTGTTATTTCCTATCAATAATAGATGATTATTCAAGAATGCTGTTGAAGTTTGCCTAGAGTTTGTGCGGTAGAAGATCAGTAAAGTATTAAAGATTATTGGCTGGAAGTTATTAAACAGTTAGGGTTTTTTTCAAGCCAAAGTGTAATTAATGTAAACTTTGGGGGTCTAACTGTAATTTCTCTATAGTCATTAGTTATATGGGGGTTCCGCCTCTTCTATAAATAAGAGGGCAAGGCGGCAATCTAAGAACTCCTTCTCCTTTGTCAAGTTCTCTTCTTCTATTGTGAGTATTCTTTGTTCTAGAGAAAGTGAGGCATATGTATTGTGTTCTTGAGTTTTCTTGGAGTGAACAAGGGCTGTACTTGAGCGATAGGATTGAGAGAGAGGTTGGGCTTTGTACTGATCAGTTTCATCCTAATAAAAGGCTGCTCTTGGAGGGTGTTTGAAGGCTGGATGTAGGATTGCCAAAGGCATTCCGAACCAGGATAAATCTGCGCCTAATGCTGTTTGGTTTGATCTTTTTATTCTGTTATTTCCTTTTCTGTTGTCCATATATTCTGTTTCTATTCTTTCATTGCATCTGAGAGTGTTTGAGAGGGTTTATGTGAGGGTTTTCTCGCCTAAGGTTGTAACCTAAGAGTCCTAAGGTTAACCATTTGGTATCAGAGCCTCCCCTAGGATCAAGAACTGCTTTCTTGCAAGGTTTCTTTATATTTCTTGTTGATTTAATCTACCTACTGTCTTCGGCCATGGCTGCAACAAGATATGATGTAGAGAAATTCACTAGCCATAATGATTTTGGCCTTTGGAGAATTAAAATGAAAGCTTTACTAGGGAACTTAGGACTGAAATCAGCCTTAGAAGAGGAAGGAAAATTGCCTGAAACTCTCTCGGCAGAACAGAAACAAGAAAGGTTAAAACAGAAAGAGGAAATTGATGAGAAGGCCTTTAATACATTGATTCTTAGCCTTGGTGATAAGGTCTTAAGAGAAGTATCCAAGATGACCACCGCCCTATCCCTATGGAATAGGTTAGAGACTCTATATCTAACCAAGACCCTTTCTACCCGGTTGTTCTTGAAAACCCGCTTCTTCTCATTTAGAATAGGAGAAGGTCAGAAATTGCATGATCATATTGATGATTTTACAAAGCTGTGTTTGGACCTAGAGAACATAGATATCAAGTATGATGATGAGGACAAGGCCCTCATTCTCTTGCATTCTTTGCCTAAGACCTATGAGACCTTTGTTGACATATTAAAGCATGGCAGGGAAAAACTGTCACTTGATGATGTAATTGGAGCTTTAAACTCCAAGGAACTGCAACAAAAGGTAGAGGTAAATAGTTCTCCAGGAGATGCCCTAGCAGCTGTGTCTAGGCCGGAAAAGGGGGATCAAAGAAATAAGGATAGGGGAAGATCTAAGTCTAAAAATAGTAGGAGATTTGTTAGGTGTTTCTTATGTCATGAGGAGGGACACATCAAGAGAAACTGCCCAAACAAGAAGAAAGAAAACCAGGAGAAAACCAGCCTCGAATGCTCTAACACCATGTGTGGTTTTGGCTATGAGAATGCGGATGTCCTATAGTTTTTCTAGGTATGCTGGTAGAGTAGCATAGGTCTTTGGTTTAGGGTGTTCTTCTCATAGGAAATGGGTATTTACCCATAGAGACATGGTGGAGGGGGAAATGGTTTGTCCAGATATCAATCTAAGGCCAAGATAATTGGAGATGTGAGAATAGGAAGCATGGTGGAGCTGTTCCAGAATGTTAGAAGCTGTAAAAATGTCCCTGTTTTAATAAGAAAGTCTAATGTCCTTAGGAATAATTAGATAGTGAGAATTGGAGTCCTAAGAAGTTGCAAGGATCTCTTAGAGAGATGGTAGCAACCCTCAAGAATAGAGGATATGTGGTGCATGTTTGCAGGTCTTGTGGATAAGATGCAGCCACTAAGGATAGCCTATGATAAGTTAGGTTAGCTCATTTCTTGAGGATGGCTCACAATGGTGAGCAAGAATTAGGAAAGGTATCTAAGGCTAGGGATATTAGGGGAGGGGAAAATTTGCAGGTATATAGGAATAGAATCCATGTAATTTTTTGACTAGGTCTCCATATGTAGTGTTGCCTAGGATGGGATAAGTTAGAAGCCAAAAGGTTAGTTACCAGTGAGATATGGAATTGTCGGGTTTAAGGAGTCTTATCCACTATCTTGAGTGCTAAAGAATAGGCTGTCGAATAGAATCTCTTGTGCAGAAGAGGGATGCACTCTTGTCCAAATGAATGGCATGCAGCCATGTAAATTTGGGGAGAATTTTGGACTTAAATGGAAGATCTCTTAGGTTATAGGGGTGGAGTGCTGTGAAGTGTCTATTTGAGAATTAAGGAAGGTGCTGGAAATGGGGAAAAGTCTAGGAAAAATGCTAGACAAATGGCCATTGATTAAAGCAGCGCATGAAGGCTTAATTTTGGATCAAATAGGTATCACTAACAGCCATTATCCATGTGGAATCTAAGGGGAAAAGTGATCCTATAGAGTAGCCCAAAGGAATAGAGGTTAGAGGGAAAGGTAAGCAAGGTTGATTGCTTAGAAGGTCTCTCTAGGGATGATGGTAATTCCGGGTGAAGGTATAAGGAATCTGATCCCTTTAGGATAAGTCCAAGGGTTGAATTTTTGAGTGCATGGAAAGCTGTGTGTATTTCAGTGGTATGCCTAGGGAAATGTAAGGCAGCTTCATCGGTATTTGTTCATGAAGGATTCTCAAGGTATAGCTGAGTGTCAAGATCAGTTTTGAGAGTGAAGAATAAAGGGAGAAGCTGGAAATTCTAAGGCATAGAGGTTGAAATAGGATTTGGACAGCTTAAAGCAGCCTAGGTTACCCAATCTTAAGCATATCTTGATTCCCTGGTAGATAGTTAGAGGAGAGTTAAGAAAATAAGTCTAGCAGTCTTGTTCTGAAACAAACATGAGAAGAAAGGCAGTGGTAAAGCCTAAAGGCCGGATTTTTGGGAGCTAGGAATGGAGTCTAGCTGTGAAAGGTCAATCCGGGTGAGGTGCACTATGTTTGAAATGCTGTGTAAAATTTTAGACCTTTGAGGAGGATAATTTTTAATGAAGAGTTGCAGGTTTAGTTATTGCAGCTAGAATTTATCCAAAGAGTGGGCCATTATTATATTTTACAGCATTGATATGTTTTTTCTTTGATGTGTTTGTGTTTGATTTGATCAGGTTTGTGTCCATCACTCATGTGGAGAGCAGGTTTTTTGGCTATCGGGTGAAGAACTCAAGGCAAATGGTGGAGATTTGTTGAAGTTTGCCTAGAGTTTGTGCGGTAGAAGATCAGTAAAGTATTAAAGATTATTGGCTGGAAGTTATTAAACAGTTAGGGTTTTTTCAAGCCAAAGTGTAATTAATGTAAACTTTGGGGGTCTAATTGTAATTTCTCTATAGTTATTAGTTATATGGGGGTTCTGCCTCTTCTATAAATAAGAGGGCAAGGCGGCAATCTAAGAACTCCTTCTCCTTTGTCAAGTTCTCTTCTTCTATTGTGAGTATTCTTTGTTCTAGAGAAAGTGAGGCATATGTATTGTGTTCTTGAGTTTTCTTGGAGTGAACAAGGGCTGTACTTGAGCGATAGGATTGAGAGAGAGGTTGGGCTTTGTACTGATCAGTTTCATCCTAATAAAAGGCTGCTCTTGGAGGGTGTTTGAAGGCTGGATGTAGGATTGCCAAAGGCATTCCGAACCAGGATAAATCTGCGCCTAATGCTGTTTGGTTTGATCTTTTTATTCTGTTATTTCCTTTTCTGTTGTCCATATATTCTGTTTCTATTCTTTCATTGCATCTGAGAGTGTTTGAGAGGGTTTATGTGAGGGTTTTCTCGCCTAAGGTTGTAACCTAAGAGTCCTAAGGTTAACAAATGCTATAGGTATATGTCTTAAAATCTAAAGATAATACTTTTGAAACATTTAGGGCATGAAAAACTATGGTAGAAAATCAAAAGGACAGCTCAATTAAGGTTATAAGAACAAATAACGGGTTGGAGTTTTGTAATAGGGAGTTTAATCAAATATGTAAGGATGGTGGGATCATTAGGCACCTTATAGCTCTCAGAAACCCCAAGCAAAATGGGGTGGCCGAGAGGATGAATAAAACCCTCTTGGAAAGTGTAAGATGCATGCTTTTCCATGCACAATTACCCAAGTCTTTTTGGGGAGAGGCAGTGGCAGTTGCAACCCATGTTCTTAATAGGACACCCTCCAAAGCTATAAACCTCCAAACCCTTTATGAAAGATGGACAGGACATAAACTAAGCCTAGACCATCGTAGAGTGTTCGGATGCCTAGCCTATACTCATGTGAAGCAAGGCAAATTAGAGCCTAGGGTCAAGAAATGCTTGTTTATAGGTTACCCATTTGGTGTTAAAGGCTACAAATTATGGAACTTAGAGCTAGAAGGACTAAGAACCATAGTCACTAGAGATGTGACATTTGATGAGGAGTCTACCATAAAATTAGGAAATAACGAATCTCAACCTGATCAGGAAGAAAATAGAGAGACTGTTTAGGTGGAGATTATTGAAATCAGCCCTAATTTACCTCAAGATGCACTTGAAATTGAGCATGACTTACCTGAACCTGAGCAAGTAGATGACCATGAGAAGGACCATGAATCTTCCCAAATTGAAGGGGAAGATAATGATAGTGATGCAGATTCCAGCCTAGGAGATCATCCTAATCCTGATAGGTATAGTGTGGGAAGGGACCGACAACTTAGAACCTGTAGGCCACCTCAAAGGTATGGTTACTCAGACCTAGTGGCATATGCCTTTACTAGTGCAGCAGAAGTTATAGGAGAGGAACCCCTTACCTATGAAGAGGCAATGGCCTCGAAGGATGCTGACAAGTGGCAGATAGCCATGAGGTCAGAGATTGTATCCCTCAAGAAGAACCATACCTAGGAGTTGGTCGAAAGACCAAAAGGGCAGCTAGTGGTAGGCTGCAAATGGCTGTACAAAGTTAAAGAGGGAGCAAGAGAAAATACTAAGCCTAGGTTTAAGGCAAGATTGGTTGCTAGAGGCTTTACTCAAGTGTCGGGTATTGATTTCAATGAGGTGTTTTCTCTGGTTGTGAGACATACTTCTATAAGAATTCTATTAGTTATCACTGCCCAATTAGATCTAAACCTTGAGCAAATGGATGTCACAATTGCATTTTTTCATGGGGACTTAGAGGAGAGGATTCTAATGGAACAACCAAAGGGTTTTGAAGCTAAGGGAGAGGTGGAGAAGGTATGTCTTCTTAGAAAGTTCCTTTATGGGCTTAAACAATCTCCAAGACAGTGGTACTGAAAGTTTGATTAGGTCATGTTAAGCCAAGGGTACTCTAGAAGCTCTTATGATTGTTGTATCTGCTTTAAACATATATGTCCTAGCATTCCCATATACTTCTTGTTTTATGTGGATGACATGCTTATAGCAAGTTAGTCCACACAAGAAATCTAACTTCTCAAGAAAAGGTTGAGGGCTGAATTTGAAATGAAGGAGCTCGGGGAAGTTAGAAAAATTTTAGGAATGGAAATCACTAGAGATAAGCATCATAGGAAGATATATCTGTCACAAAAATCCTACTTAGCCAAGCTATTATCTAGATTTGGAATGACTAATACAAAGGCAGTTAGTCTGCCATTTGCTGCTCATTTTAAACTATCCTTAGATCAATACCCTAAAAATGAAGAAGAAAAGAAGGCGATGGAGCACATCCCTTATTCGAGTGCAGTGGGCAGCATCATGTATAGCATGGTTTGCACTCGACCTGATTTGGCACATGGAATGAGTGTCATAAGTCGGTTTATGGTCAATCTAGGAAAGCCACATTGGATGGCAGTCAAGTGGATGTTTAGATATATTAAAGGATCTATAAATAATGCATTGTCCTATGGTGGAGCAAGAGTAGGAGAGCAAGCTAGTATCCTAGGTTTTTCGGATGCTGACTATGCTGCCGACATAGATAAAAGAAGATTCACAACCGGTTATGTCTTTAGGCTGTGAAACTCAACAATTAGTTGGAAGTCTAGTCTCCAACATGTGGTAGCATTGTCTACTATTGAGGCTGAATACATAGCAGTTTCAGAAGCAATTAAGGAAGCTATATGGCTTAAGGGTCTAGTGAGTGAGCTCCTAGGGGTAGAAGTCAAGGCCACTTTGATATGTGATAGTCAAAGTGCAATTCATTTGTCTAGAAACCAAGCATATCATGAAAGGACTGAGCATATAAATGTAAGACACCACTTTATAAGGCAAATTATTAAAGATAAATTTGTAACTAATTCTAACCAAGGTTGTAGGGGAAGACAATGCGACAAACATATTTACTAAACTTGTGCCTACAACAAAGTTGAAACACTACATGAAGATTCTGCAGATTGATCTAGGAGGAATTTGAAGATGTAGGGCAGTGGATGATGGTGCAGGGCTGAGAAGAAGCCTAATCAAGTTCAAATGGATGGAGAATTTGTTATATCATTTGTACTAGATCAGGATTTTATGTGTAAACGGATATTTTGTATGACTGCATTTGTACGTTTTTTTTTCTGTTTTAAGGTTAGAATGAGTATTCTTCTAGAAGGCATATTTTTAGAAGGACAATTGACCGATTTAGTTATTTAGTTATTTCCGGTCAGCCGGTCAGGCCATTAGATAGTTGTAACTCACGTCCCTATAGTCTATAAATAGGGATCGTGGGGGTAGGCAGGGTGTGTGCGCTTCATTTTGAGACAATTTTGTTACTATCTTGTGGGTTGGGATCGATTGAGTGGCTGAGAGTAAGGCTGGGGATAAGCTTTGTAATCTCAAGGAATCCAGTTAGCTTTCTGGATATATGGGTTGGGTGTGGATTCGAGTATTCTTTGTAATCATCCTAAAGTTTGTTTCAAGATAATGGATTGGAAAGAGGCTGCATTAGTCTGGACGTAGGTCTCGAAATTTGGGGACTGAATCAGGATAAATTTCATTGTTCGTTACTGTTTTCTTTATTCTTGTTTGTTCGCTTATATCGTTTGTGTTCTTGGAGGTCTTGAGTGGTTTCTGTGAGTTATTGGGTTGTGAGAGATTTGAGGGATCACTGTGTTCTTACTAACAGTATTACTAGGCAACTCTTAACTCTTAAGAATTAAGGTAAAGGGAAATTGGAGATGTGTGAATAGGATGCATGGTGGAGCTGTTCCAGGATATTTGAAGCTGTAAAAATATGTCCTTGATTTAAAAGAAAGCCTAATGTCCTTAGGAAGATTTAGATAGTAAAGGATTTCTCCTATAGAGGAGAATTAGAGTCCTAAGAAGTTGCACAAGAATTTCTTAAAGAGATGGAAGCAACCCTCAAGAATGGAACTTATGTGGTGCAGGCTGGCATTTTTTTAATGTGGATAAGCTGCAGCCACTAAGGATAGCCTAGGGTAAGTTGGGCGGTGTCATTTGTTGAGGATAGCTCACATGTTGAGCAAGGACTAAGAAAGGTATCTAAGGCTAGGGATATTAGGGGGAGGAAAATTTTGCAGGTATAAGGGAATAGGAACCATGTAGTTTGAAAAGTCACCAAAGTAAAAGTCTCCTAAACAGACCTTGTATATGTCAAAAGCCCATTAGAGATCAATTTCTAAGATCTAGGGGGACCTATCTAGGCCTTGTCTCATGGTGGAGGTAGGTGAGGTGAACCTAGTGGAGATGGTGTGTCCCTAAGAAATTCCCAAGCGTATATGAGTTTGCTGGAATTAAAAATAAACTTGCTGGAAATTGCTTTTAGTATGAAAGGTTAGGTGGAGGAGTTGTGGAATAGGTATGCCTAGGTCTTCTAAAGCTAGGGTTCTTACCTATCTAGGAAAACTCTACCAATAGGACATAAAATTAGCTGATGATAAGGGCAAGGGGTGGAATCTGGGATGCTGGAAAATAAAACAGCATGTATAATCCTTTGGGAATGTCCTAAACTAACCTATGAATCAAGGTATAACAATAGGAAAATCTGGAAATTTTTTTATCATTCTCATTGTGTATGCATGGCTGGATTGTGAGAGGGAGAAAGTTAGTGTTCAAGATAGCTTTGGCTCTTGCAGTGAGGGTCCTTGTGAATAGTGAGGGAAAAAGGGTGTGTGCAAGTATTGTCTTGTATGGTGTAGCCGATGTTGATCAAAATCTGGGTTAAGCAAGGAAAGGGAAGGAGAATCATCTTGTAGGTAATGAGCAAGGGAATAGAAGGTCTAGTGTTGCTTAGGATGAGTAAAAGATAGAACATAAAGTAAGTTACCGGTGAGATATGGAAAGAGTTGGGTTTAAGATACTTGCACTGGTTTTGAGTACTAAGGAACAGGCTGGAAAATGGATCCTCTTGTATAAGAAGAGGTAATGCACTCTTGTCCAAATGAATGGTATGGAGCCATGTAAATTTGGAGAGAATCTTGGACTTAAATGGAAGATCCCTTAGGTTAAAGGAGTGGAGTGCTATGAAGTGTCTATTTGAGAATTAAGGAAGGTGCTGGAAATGGGGAAAAGTCTAGAAAAAAGGCCAGACAAATGACCATTGGTTAAAGCAGCACATGAAGGCTTAATTTGAGTCGAATAGGTATCACTAACAGCTATTATCCATGTGGAAATTAAGGGAAAATTGATCTTATAGAGTAGAGGTAAGCAAGGTTGATTGCTCAGAAGGTCTCTCTATGAATGATAGTAATTCCGAAGGTGAAGGTATAAGAAATTTGATTCTTCTAGGATAAGTCTAAGGGTTAAAATTGAGTGCATGAGGAAGCTGTGAGTAATCCAATGATATGCCTAGTGAAATGTAAGGAAACTTCTCTGGAAATTTGTCCATGAGGACTCTCAAGGTGTAGTTGAGAACTCAGGTCAGTGTTTCAGAGTGTAGGATAAAAGAGAAGCTAGAAATTTTGAGGCATAGAGGTTGGAATATGAATTGGACAGCTTACGGCAGCCTAGGATTACCCAAACTTAATAGATAGAGGAGAGTTAAAAGAAAAAGATGAGCAACCTTTAAGTTTGAAACAAACATGAGAAAGAAGGACAACGGTAAAGCCTAAAGACCAATTTTTGGAAGTTAGGAGTAAGTCTAGCAATGTTAAGGCCAATCCGGGTATGGTGCACTGTTGATGTGATGCTTTGTAAAAGTTTGGAACCTTTGAGATTAAGGAATAACATTAAGTATAGATTTGGTTTATGGTGGAGTGTACCTAGATGAAAAGCCATGTATTTTTTAGGGGGTATAGATTGCAGCTTGTGCAGCAGAAACCCTAAAGGTGATGCCAAGTTAGGATAGCCAATGGGTAGTTCAAATTGGTTTAGAATTTGATCCCACCATGGAGGGACCAATCATGTTGATGTTAGGAATATATTCATTAGGAAAGTCCCTTGAGAAGGAGGATAAATCCTAATTAGAGTTGCATGTGTAGGATATGCAGTTGGAAGTATTGTCCAAAGGTTATCCATTTGTAAAATTTACAGCATTGATTTGATATTCTTAATGTTTGTTTTGTGTTTGAGTGATCAGGTGCAGCAAGAAGAACCTATAAGAGCAGGTTAAGTTCATCTATTGGATGGTTAAGGCTTTGATGGATGAAGGTTGAAGTATACTCAAGACAATGGTGGAAAATTGTTAAAAGTTGTCTAGAGTATAGGATAAGAAGATTAGTGGAAATAGTGTTTTTTTGAAGGCTAATGAAGCATTAAATAGAAGTTTATATCTCATGTTGTAATTAGTGATAGTTGGGAAGGGTTAAACTGTAAGTATTTAATAATCTTCATTGGGATATCTGCCCACTATTATAAATAGAGGGCAAGGGGTAGCGAGTGAGGTAGAGTTCTTAGTTTTCTGTTTGTAAGAGTATTGATTGCTAGAGAGAAATGCTAGAGTTTGATAGCTTTGTAATCTTGGGGTGAAGGCTTGGTGTACTCGGGAATAGAAAGGAGAGAATTCAACTGTGTAACTGATCATTTTTTTGAATAACGAAGGCTTCTTGAGGAGATTCAAGATTGGATGTAGGGTTGTCTAAAAAGGCAATCTGAACCAAGATAAAATCTGGTGTTTGTGGTTTGTGTTTCTGTGTCTTGTTTGTTTTCATTCTGTTATGTTTTGATTATTATATTGATTTCTTTTGTTGAAACCATTATTTCTATTCTTAAGTTCAAGTTCATGAGTGTGCTATTGTGGGTTTCTAATTTCTATCTGCCCATAGATGATTCATAAGCTTCTTTGATACTGTGTAGGTTCCATTCTATGTAATTGATCAAACTAATTGGTTTTTTTTTCTTATCTGTGTTCAGTGTTATAAGATGCGCTAGGCGGGCACCAGAATGGGGCCTAGGAAAATTGTTGTTTTTTTTTTAAATTTTTTTGATGTAATTTGATGTTATTTTCAGGTAAATCAAAGTTGGAAAGACAAGTAAAATAATGGAATTAACTCTAAGAAAACAAATTATTGTAGATCAGTTTTGGGTTCAAGAAGGCAGAAGCAACAATAATGCAATATAAACCATATTCGAAAAATTTAATTATCTAATTGGACTTCTTCCTCTCCATATTCTTCCAACCAACGATCTTCATCAAACTTAAAATCAAATTCATTGATTTCTTGCTCATTTTCTTCTGATTGAAAATCATCTTCATGAGGCTCTCTCACTCTAGAACTTCTTTGAGGTTGAAGCATTTTGTTTGCTCCGAATGCTTCACCAAGCACTTCCCAAGTGAGCCTCGTACTTGGCTCAACTTCTTCATCATCATCTCCTCCATCAACGATCCATCCTTGTGCATTACCAGCATCACTAGCAAGTAGTACATCAACATTTCTTTCCTCCTCCCGTTTTTGCTTATTCATCAATTTCGCATTAAATTGGACACAAACTAGACTGTTCAATCAATTCACGTCCAATCTATTTCTTTTCTTCGTATGTATCTACATAAATAAAATAAAGGCAATATCAATATAAATAATAAGTGGATAAGGATAACTAATGATATTAAAAAAATATAATCCATAGAGATAGTAAAATTAAAATATTAAAAATGTTATAAAATATACGCTAACCCCTTCAAAAGTGCTCCAATTTCTTTTATAACCGGATGAACTAGTGGTTAATGAGAGAATCCTTCTTGCCATTCGTTGCAAGTTTGGAGTTTGATTTTCATAAGTCATCCACCATGTAACTACATGGGTCAGACAAGTATAAAGTAAACAAATTTATACACTAATACACAATAGAAACAAAGAAAGAATTAAAGGAATTTTATATTTGGATTATAATTGTCATCATTTTTTACACACTCTTGAGCTACCCACAGTTTTCCAAAGGCTCATTCTTTACAAGTATACTTTGGCAACTTAACATTTATAACATGACTTTGCAATTCACCATTATAAAACATCTCCACACAGTTAAAAAATCTATCCATCACTTCATGATCAAGTTGTACATCCATATCATTGAAAAAGTAGTAGGGATTCAAAAGGTAAGCTGCAAAATGCAGTGGACTAATTAGCCTATTCTTCACCCTTGCTTCAATAATCTTCATAACAGATTGATAGTTCTTCTCAAGATTATTTAGGGCCTCCTTAATATCTTCCTTTGTCTGCTTAATCTCTCTATAAAAAAAGCCCATAGAAGATTTTCTATCTGCATCAACAATTCGAATCACCTTCATCAAAGGTGTAAAAACCTTAAGGCATACAATCACACCATTCCAAAAAGTAATGCTCATCACAGTAGTATAGGCTGCTTTCCGTTTAACAGTCTTCGACCATTTGAACTCCTCCCATTCAGAGCTGGTAAACATGTCCTCATTTGGGTTTTTTCCTCCATCAAACTCTGCAAAGTAAGGAAAGAAAAGCAAATCTAGTGACTCCTGGTCTCACTATATCCCTCTTCTTCGCAAATGACCTTCTTCGCAAATGACCTCATTAAAGATAAGATCTTATGGTGTGCATAAATGAAGATTGTCAAACTCTTGGCCTAATCAATCACTTTCTTATACCTCAACAGTTTTCCAATTCTTTCAAACTTCAAATTGATGGTGTGAGCATAGTTCTGAAAGGCGCGAGGCGCAGCGAGGCGCAAAGGGTCCTGGAGCCTGAGGCGCGAGGCGCACGAGGCGAGGCACGCCTTTGTGAAGCGAGGCGCACCTTTTAGAAAAAAAACTAAAAATCTTGTAAAATCATAAAAAACTATCAAATTATCAATAATAACACATACATATCATTAATGTTTCATTATCTTCAAATTCTAAACTAACAATATCAAAGTTAATTCATTCATCATACAATTTCTAAACTAGAAATATCATTAAAGTTCAAACTTAAAGTCTCAAACTCAAACAAGTACCAACCATCGTGCAAAGTTCTAAACGAACATATAAACACTACAAGTCCACAATCAATAAAGAAGTTTTAATCATCATCATCATCATACCCTTCACCAAATTAAAAATCATCTTACGGTGCCATATTTTGCTCATCCCTGATTCCCTGCTATTTTTCTTCTTTTGCATGTACTCTCAAATCTCTTGTTTTATTGATGGAGGACATTTTGGAATAGCTTTAGTATTCTCCACAATCAATAAACACTACAAGTCCACAATCAAGAAAATGCTTTCATTTTGAAAAATGTTATTTTTCTAGGTCTGGAAGATTAGCACATTTTTTCTAAGTCTGGAAGATTAGGGCATTATAAGGAGACATATAAGAAAATGTTTTTATTTTGAAAAACTAACTCCCGGTATTTTGATAGTTAATATTCATTGTTGTTAAAATGATTTTTAATGAATTTTTCAAGAAATAGTAGGTATGTATTTTGGGGTGGTAAAATCGCTAAATTCTGAGTTTGTACTAAAATCAAAATTCTATTTTCTTATTGTTATGGATTTTAATTTTTTAGATATTTTTATTGAATCCAAATGGGGAGTACTTTCTTATTTACATTTATGTATTAAAGTAAATGGAAGGTAAAATATAAATAAAAGAAAATGTGGACATTTACTTATATAAAAGAAATGTAAATAAGTAGTGATGTATACATGCTGAAACTCAAAAGAGGGGATGCTGGGGAGGAGAGGAAGAAATGATGCAGGGAGGATGCAGGCGCGAGTTTCATGAGGCGCGCCTCAGCGCCTCACCTTGCAAGGCGAGCGCCTTGCAGAAACCGCCTCGCCTCAGCCCAGGCGAGGTGCCAAACTGGCGCCTTGCGCCTAGGCGCGCCTTTAATAATTATGGGTGTGAGTAGCACATGAGATCCAAAAGATATTTGGCCTCTTCACCTTCAACAATGTTGCCACTCCCATATTGTTGGTTGTTGAGCCAACTTGAATTATTTTTATATATATTAAGATTTTGATAATTAACAAAAAGATTAATTTTAGTCTGCATACAAATCGATATCCCTCAATTTTATTTTCTAGATAATTTGCATTACGGGATTAATTCAAATAAAGTATGAATAATTAATTAAATTATTTTGCAAATATTGTTTTAATGGAAAATCGTATTTTCAATATTTATAGTTCATTAGTCGACTATTTGTAGCTCATGAGTCGATTAAGCAGAGAGCATTCCTGCATATATGTTTCTTTTCTATAGTATTAGTCGATTGGGTCAAGTGGTGTTTTTCAGTTTAGTAAACTAAACCTCAGTTTAGTCAACTATTGATTTTCATGAGTCGACTAAATGTTCTGATTAGTCGATTATCGGTGTCCAACGGGCATAAAAGTTTAAAAGGAAAGCAGGTCGCCCTAAGGAGTATAAAATCAACTCATCCTCGTTTCTTGAAGACTCTTAATCACGTTCAAGCCTCCAAGAGCCATATTTAAGAAGTGCAAAACGTCATTACTCTCATTCAAGATTCAATAAGCTTCTGTGCTGAATTGCTAAATCAAAATCAAGTTCAAGGCAACTGAAAGTTGAAGCACTGAAAAGAGATTGATTCCTTACTTCATCAACTGAGGGTATATTTAGTTTATTTGATTATTGCCTTATAATAATTTTTTATGTGATTTATTTGTGTCCTTTCGAGGACAATTCTTGTAATCATTAAACTGTTGCGTGGATTGTTTTAGTTTCCTAGATTGGTTGAAAATCTAGGTGTTTGTGTAGTTCCCAAGGTTAGCTAAGGGAAAACTTTGGCGTTGATTAGTTTAGTGGAACCCCGAGAGTTGCTAAAATCTTGGGAGAGTGGAGTAGGTGTTTGAGATACACCGAACCACTATACATTACCTTGTCTATCATTTGTTCTTTATCGTTTTTATATCTGCTTTTTTATTTGGCGTAAAATAGACATAGGTTGAACCAGGGTGAATAGTCGTCTAAAAATTGAAGTGATCGAAAAAGTTTTATATAACCACTCAATTCACCCCTCCCCTCTTGAGTGGCCATTACCTACGGGACTAACAATTTGTTGGTTACTATTTGGATGACATTTTGTGGCCCAACTTGCTCAATGCTCTTTCAAAGACGAGTTCAATTGTATGTGCTTCATTTGAAAACTCTCTGGAAGAAAGAAAAGCAGTACCTACATTAGAATTAACACACAGGTTCATGATGCTTCTCTTTTTTCTGTCTGTCCAAGCATCTGTCATAATGAAGCACCCATTTCGTGCCAACTCTTTTTCATGCTTCTTGTTGGAATAATCCCCAGCTTCGAATCACTCAGTTACACTCTAATATACAATTGAAACACTCCCTGAATCACTCACTCGAAACACACACACGATTTGCAATAAATCAGAAAACAGATCAACAACTAAAACCAATCAAGAACACCAAGAATTTTATCCTGGTTCGGTCTTTTGAAAGACCTACATCCAGACTGCTCTAGGCTCTTTTATCTTCACTATCTTGAATGAACTTTGAAAGGATTACATGCACTAACCAAACCCCTCAGCCTTATACACAGACTGCTGAGAGATTGCTCTACTGAATTACAAAGATATACCCTCTAAGTATTCAAGTATAACACCAGCGCATACTCCTCTCTTCCTCACTACCCAAGACAGAATAAAAGAGTGCTCCTAAAGCTAACACCCGATCTCTATTTATACAGCATAGAGGCGGTAACAGAAAGCTACCCAAATATTGTTAGTTACAACTAACTAACTGCTTTAACAAACTGCTAACTAACATTCTAGAAACAAACCTTCTAGCATAAAAATACCAAGTGATATAACAAATGCTTAACAGAAAGAAAACACCTCTCTCGAGATATACAAGCTAATCTAATACAAGTGATTTATAACAAATTCTCCACCCACTTGATTTGATTTGCTTCCTCAAGAGATCTCCTCCTGCTACCTGAATCTTCACTTGCTGCTTTGATTTTGCTGCCAATCTGACGGAATCAATTTTAAAATATTCAAGCAATGCTTTAATTTTGAAACAGGAACAACCTTTGTGAAGATATCAGCTGCATTTTCTTCACCTGAAACTTTGGTTAGAATAACAATTTTATTTTCAATAACTTGTCTGATAAAATGATATCTTATGTCTATATGCTTTGTTCTTTCATGATGTGCTTGGTTTTTAGATAAGTGGATTGCACTTTGACTATCACACATTAATGTAGTCTTAACATCTACACCTAGAATCTCTCCTACTAATCCTTTTAGCCATAAAGCCTCTTTAAATGCATCTGAAAGGGCTATATATTCTGCTTCGGTAGTTGACAATGCTACCACATGTTGGAGGCTTGATTTCCAACTGATAGTAGAATTCCATAACCTAAACACATAGCCTGTTGTGGACCTTCTTCTATCGATATCTGCAGCATAGTCTGCATCTACATATCCTAGGATTATAGGAGGATCTTCTAGACTTTCACCACTATAGGACAAAGCATAATTAATTGATCCTCTAAGATATCTACACATCCATTTTACAGCCAACCAGTGGGGCTTTCCTGGATTAGCCATAAATCGACTTATAATGCTCATTCCGTGAGCCAAGTCGGCTCTTGTGCAAACCATTCCATACATTAAGCTGCCTACAGCACTTGAGTATGGGATGTTGGCCATCTCCTTCCTATTCTCATCATCCTTTGGGGACTGTTCTGATGATAATTTGAAATGAGGTGCAAAAGGCACTTTAACAGCCTTTGCAGTTGACATTTCAAATCTTGATAATAGTTTTGCTAAGTATGCTCTTTGGGATAGATAAATTTTTCCATGTTGCTTATCCCTAGAAATTTCCATCCCTAGAATTTTCTTTGCTTCACCTAATTCCTTCATCTCAAATTCAGCTTTCAGCCTTTGCTTGAGAAGCTGGATTTCTTTAGTGGATTGACTTGCAATAAGCATGTCATCCACATATAGCAATAGATAGATAGAAATTCTAGGTGAAACATGTTTAAAATATATGCAACAATTATATGAACTCCTTAGATAACCTTGATTTATCATAACCGAATCAAATTTTCGATACCATTGTCTTGGGGACTGTTTAAGTCCATACAATGACTTTCTAAGGAGACACACTTTCTCCACCTCTCCCTTAGCTTCAAACCCCTTTGGTTGGTCCATGAAAATTCTCTCTTCAAGGTCTCCATGAAGGAAGGCAGTTGTAACATCCAACTGCTCTAAATGAAGATTCAGTTTAGCTGTGATGGCCAGCAGGATTCTTATAGAAGAATGCCTTACTACAGGAAAAAAAACTTCGTTAAAATCTATTCCTGGGACTTGGGTAAAACCTCTAGCAACTAGCCTAGCTTTGAACCATGGCTTAGGATTGAATCCAGCCCCTTCTTTGATTTTAAACAGCCATTTGCAGCCAACTACTCGCTGCCCTTTAGGCCTCTCCACCAACTCCCAAGTCTGGTTTTTCTTAAGGGAATTTATCTTAGATTGCATGGCTTCTATCCATTTATCAGCATCCTTAGAAGACACTGCTTGCTCATATGACAAAGGTTCTTCACTAGCTATTTCAGATGCAGTAATTAAGGCATAGGCTACTAAATCTGAGTAGCCGTATCTTTGAGGTGGTCTACGGGTTCTAGGCTGTCGGTCCCTGGCCACACTATATCTATCCCTATTAGGTTGATCGTCTATGCTAGAGTCTACCTCACTGTCATCTTCATCTCCTTCAAATTGAGATGATTCATGATTATGGCTATCTTCAGGATCTGAATTAGAGCTAGGATTTAAAGGGTCAAACTCAGCTTCTGAGGAATTTTGAGGCAAACCTGGAGAGTTTTCTGAGAGCTCTACTGGAACTGAAACTCTATTTTGACTCTTATCTTGATAAGTTTTATCTTCATTTTCATTCATAGCAGAATTCTCATCAAATGTTTCATCCCTAGTTATTATAATCCTTTGACCTTCAGATTCCAAATTCCATAGTTTATAGCCTTTTACTCCAGATGGATATCCTATAAACAAGCATTTCTTGGCCCTAGGCTGAAGTTT
Organism: Diospyros kaki; assembly: GCA_036245055.1. Taxonomy (NCBI): domain Eukaryota; kingdom Viridiplantae; phylum Streptophyta; class Magnoliopsida; order Ericales; family Ebenaceae; genus Diospyros; species Diospyros kaki. The sequence goes on from BSEG01000009.1 coordinate 41,890,231, forward strand.
TCCTTGCTTTATATGGGCATGGGTAAGACATCCGAACACTCTAAGGTGGTCAAGATTTGGCTTATGGCCTGACCACCTTTCATAAGGGGTTAAGAAATTTATAGCTGTTGATGGGGATCTATTTATAACATAGGCTGCTGTTGATACAGTTTCTCCCCAAAATTCTTTAGGTAAGTTTGCATAGTTTAGCATGCATCTAACCCTCTCTAAGAGGGTTCTATTCATCCTTTTTGCAGCACCATTTTGCCTAGGATTACCGGGTACAGTTAGGTGTCTAATAATCCCCCCTTCCTTGCACATTTGATTGAAGTCCTTATTACAAAATTCTAACCCGTTATCAGTTCTTATAACTTTGATTTTCTTGCCTTTTTGGTTTTCCTCCATAGGCTTCCATGCCCTAAATGTTTCAAATGTATTATCTTTTGACTTTAGGACATATACCCATAACATCCTAGAAAAATCATCTATTATAGATAGGAAAAATCTTGAGCCACCATGGGATTTAGTTTGAGCTAGACCCCATAAATCTGAGTGGATATAGTCTAGGGGTTCTTTTGATGAGTGTATAGCATTTTTACTGAATTTTATTTTTGCTGCTTTACCATATATACAAGACTCACACTTGCCTATACCTATGGTCTGTCCTAAATCCAATCTACCTTGCTTTGAAAGCTCTTTAAGGCCCTGCTCACTGATATGAGCCATTCGTAAATGCCATAGAGTTTCCTTAGATTTGGGTATAGGACTTATGGCTGCGGTTTCCCCACATACTGTGGTAGCTTGCAAAAAATAAATTCCATTTCTCAGTTCTGCCTTCATACATACTAAGGACCCTTTAGTTATTTTAACTACTCCTTCTTCACCTTTGAACTTTAAGCCGTTCCTATCCAATTCCCCAAGAGAAACCAAGTTTCTCTTTAATTCTGGAATATATCTAACGGCTGTGAGGATTTTAAGAGAGCCATCATGCAGCTTTAGTCTAATGTCTCCTATCCCTTTTACCTCACATTCATGGTCATTACCTAGTAAGACCTTACCTCCATTAAAGTTCTTAAAGTTTTGCAGCCAGTGACGATTAGGAGTCATAGCTGGAATCTAGTACCCATTCATGGCTTTCAGCATTTTCACTTACAACTAAAGCTTCAGAACTATCATAGCCATTATCACAAAAGTTTACCCCTCCTCCTGAACTCTCCTTCTTAGCTAAATCTTTTTTCCTTTTAGGACACAGCCTCTTAATATGGCCTTCTTGCTGACAGTAGTAACATTTGATTGGGCCTTTTCCATTTCTAGATTTAGACCTTGACTTTCCCTTATTTTTATGATCCTTTTTAGTGCTTCTTGATCTTACTGTTAAGGCCTCACTAGAGTTAGATTTACTGTCCATCCTAATTCTTAATTCTTTAGAGTTTAGAACCCCTATAACATCTTCTAAAGAAAGTTTCTCTCTACCGTGTTGGAGGATATCTACAAAGTTTTCATAGGACTTTGGTAACGAATATAGAAGAACTAGGGCCTTGTCTTCGTCATCATATTTCACATCTATGTTTTCTAAATCTAAACATAGTTTGTTAAAGTCATCTAAATGCTCTTGCAATTTTTGATTGTCATGCATTTTAAGATTAAAAAACTTGGCTTTTAGGAATAATCGACTGGATAGAGTCTGCTTGAGGTAGAGATCTTCCAGCCTTTTCCAGATTTCCGCCGCCGACTTTAACTTCGATGCCTCCCTTAAAACTTTGTCTCCAAGAACTTTGTCTCCAAGACTCAGAATCAGAAGGCTGAATGCCTTTTTCTTGATCTCCGCCTGAGCCTCCTTCTGTGCGGTAGTTAGAACTGGTGTCGCGCTTTCAGTTGATGTCTGGGTTACCTCTGATTCCAGCACCCTTTCTAAGCCTTGACTGCAGAGGAAAGCTTCCATCTTGATCCTCCATAGGCCGAAGTCGTTGGTCCCATCGAATTTGTCAATGTCGTATCTTGCTGCAGTTGGTGCCATCGAGTTTTGAGTCTCTGATTCTCCCTCCTGAGGTTTCTTGGTGAATCTTGAATGTCACTGAGATTGAAGGCTCTGATACCAAGTTGTTGGAATAATCCCCAGCTTTGAATCACTCAATTACACTCTAATATACAACTGAAACACTCCCTGAATCACTCACTCGAAACACACACACGATTTGCGATAAATCAGAAAACAGATCAACAACTAAAACCAATCAAGAACACCAAGAATTTTATCCTGGTTCGGTCTTTTGAAAGACCTACATCCAGACTGCTCTAGGCTCTTTTATCTTCACTATCTTGAATGAACTTTGAAAGGATTACATGCACTAACCAAACCCCTCAGCCTTATACACAGACTGCTGAGAGATTGCTCTACTGAATTACAAAGATATACCCTCTAAGTATTCAAGTATAACACCAGCGCATACTCCTCTCTTCCTCACTACCCAAGACAGAATAAAAGAGTGCTCCTAAAGCTAACACCCGATCTCTATTTATACAGCATAGAGGCGGTAACAGAAAGCTACTCAAATATTGTTAGTTACAACTAACTAACTGCTTTAACAAACTGCTAACTAACATTCTAGAAACAAACCTTCTAGAATAAAAATACCAAGTGATATAACAAATGCTTAACAGAAAGAAAACACCTCTCTCGAGATATACAAGCTAATCTAATACAAGTGATTTATAACACTTCTTCAGTAACTTTTTCGTTCTGTCAACTTTTCCGTTTAATAACGGTTCCCTCAACTAGTATTGACTAGAAGACTTGAAGCCTGACCCAAATTGACCAACTGCCTTAGCAAACAATTTGAAGCTATCATAATCAATAGCATTAAAATGTATACCAGCTTTGTACACCCATCTAGCACAATATTTATGAACAGACCGTGTTCTCTCTTTAAAGAGTGCTTCACTAATATTTTGCTGCCTTTGCGTCATGATGGAATAGTTAAAACCCTAACTATTGTAAGGTATGTTCCTGAATTAAAAAAGAACCTAATTTCCCTTGGAGTATTAATTTCCCTTAGAGAATTGGACAAGAATGACTATTCCTATAGCGGGGATGGTGGAGTTCTAAAGGTAACTAGAGGGTCACTTGTGTGCATGAAAGCTGTTCTTCAGAATGGGATATATGTTCTGCAGGCAGCCACATTGTGTGGTGGTGCAGCCTTAGGAGAAGCCAAGAATTTTGAACAGTCTAGGTTGTGGCACTTTAGGATGGCCTATATTAGTGAACAAGGCCTTAAAGAACTATCCAATCAAGGAATCTTAGGTGCTGGAAAATTTACAGCATTAGATAAGTGTGACACTTTGTCCTAGGAAAGTCTATAAAAGTCAAATTTCCTAAGAAAGCCACCATTCATCGAAAGCCCCATTAGATTATATACATTCAGATCTATGGGGCCCTAGTCAATCCTTAACCCATGGAGGGGCAAGATACTTCCTATCCATTATAGATGATTACTCTAGGATGGTTTGGGTTTATGTTTTGAAATCAAAAGACCATACTTTTGAGGCTTTTAAAACCTGGGAAATCATGATAGAGAATTAGATGGGTATGAAAATTAAGATCATTAAACCGATAATGGTCTAGAGTTTTGTAATAAGAACTTCTCCCAAATGTGTAGTGAAAGTGGCATTCTTAGACACCTTTAAGCCCCTAGAAACCCTAGGCAAAATGGCTTGGCCGAGAGGATGAACATAACCCTTCTAGAGAGGGTGAGATGCATGTTGATACATGCTAGGTTACCTAAGTCATTTTGGGGAGAAGCTATAACTACAGCTGCATATGTAATCAATAGGTCTCCATTGGCAGCTATAGGGTTTAAAACACCCTATGAGATCTGGGAAGGCCATAAACCAAGCCTTGAGCATATAAATGTGTTTGGTTGTATAGCCTATGCTCATGTAAAGCAAGGCAAATTAGAGCCTAGGGCTAAATGTTGTCTATTTATTGGCTATCCGTCAGGGGTTAAGGGTTATAAACTGTGGTGTTTGGAAGAAGATATGCAAAGAACTTTAGTAAGTAGGGATGTAATCTTTAAGGAAAATTCTTTCTTGAAAGAGGATAAGATAGAGGATAGGAAATAAAAGGCAAAAGCAGCTGTTGAAATTGATCAGATACAGCAAGGTCAAGATGCTGCTAGTGGCAGCCAGGATACCTATGATGCTGCCTATGACAGTCCTATGGACTTGGCAGCTGACCAGCATAGTGCTGGTGCAAGATCCTCTAGCTTAGGTAGCTTCCAGCAATCAGATGATGTTGATACCTCAAGTTATGATGGAGACCAGCACACTGACAGTGCTGGTTCATCAAGTTTAGGAAGTAACCCTAGTATAGATAGGTATAATCTGGCTAGAGATAGGCAAAGGAGAGCAGTAAGACCTCCATTAAGGTATGGGTTCTCTGATTTAGTGGCATATGCACTCTATAGTGCATTAGAAGTAGCTAGAGAAGAGCCTCTCACTTATGAAGAGGCTGTAAGATCTAAGGATTCAAAGAAATGGCTAGCTGCCATGGAATCTGAGATGGAATAACTTAGAAAGAATACAATGTTGACCTTGGTTGATAGACCCTTAGGCAAGAGGGTGGTAGGCTGTAAATGGTTGTTTAAAATTAAGGAAGGGGCAAGAATTGAGTCAAAACCTAGGTATAAGGCTAGGTTAGTAGCAAGGGGCTTCACCCAAGTAGAAAGGGTGGACTTTAATGAAATGTTCTCACCAGTTGTGAGACACACTTCGATTGGGATTTTACTTGCTATGTCTGCCCACTTACACCTAAGCATAGAGTAGATGGATGTGACCATTGCATTCCTCCATGGCGAATTAGAAGAGGATATTTTAATGGAGTAGCCTAGAGGATTTGAGATTAGGGGTAAGGAGCAAGTATGCTTGCTGAAAAAATCCTTATATGGACTTATATAGTCCCCTAGGCAATGGTACAAGAAATTTGATACATTCATGATTAGTCAAGGGTTCAAGAGGAGTGATTTCGATTGTTGTGTTTATTTTAGACGTATCTCATCTAAGATCTTCATATATCTTCTCCGTAATGTGGATGACATGTTGATTGCAAGTCAATCACATGTGGAAGTTCAAAGTTTAAAACTGAAGTTGAAATTAGCCTTTGAAATGAAGGAATTAGGAGAGGCTAGGAAGATTTTAGGGATTGAAATCTCTAGAAATAGGCAGCAAAGGAAGATCCAGCTATCTCAAAAGTCCTATCTTGAGAAGCTGATTAAGAAGTTTCACATGCTTGAAGCAAAGGAAGTAAATGTTCCTTTTGCTCAACATTTTAAATTGTTCCACATGCAATCACCTAGTGTTGAAGAGAGCATGAGAGAGATGAGTAAGGTTCCCTATTCAAGTGTTGTAGGTAGTCTTATGTATTGTATGGTGTGTACAAGGCCGGATTTACCCCATGCCATGAGTGTTACAAGTAGGTTCATGGCTAATCTAGGAAAAAGACCATTGGACAGCCGTTAAGTAGATATTTAGGTACTTAAAAGGAACAATCAATATGGTGGAGCTAGTTTGGATGAAGAGTTTAACATTCTAGGGTTCACTGATGCTGATTATGCAACAGATGTAGATAAAAGAAGATCCTTTACAGGATATGTGTTTAAGTTATGGAACTCAACCATTAGCTGAAAAACAAATTTACAATTTGTAGTGGCTCCCTCTACCGCAAAGGCCGAGTATATAGTTGTTACAGAAGCTATAAAAGAGGCCTTATGGTTGAGAGGTATAGTAGGTGAACTCCCAAGGAAGGATGTTAATGCTATCCTAATGTGTGATAACCAAAGTGTTAGACACTTAGCTAAGAATCAAGCTCACCATGACAAAACAAAGCATATTGATGTGAGGTATCATTTTATTAGAGAGATACTTGAAAGAAAGGAAGTAAGTCTAATTAAGGTGGTAGCCGATATATTCACAAAGCAATTCCTATGTCTGAGTTGACACCATTGTTTAAGACTCTTACAAGTTATTTTGTGTAAATGATCAGTTTTATGCAGGTCCAGATGATAAGCAGCTTGATGAAGACAGGTTTCAGGCAACAACTCAATCAAAATGGTGGAGAATTGTTAATTCAGTTTTGCTTTGAGTGGCTGGAAGATTAGAGGGAGTCAGACATGTCTATTTGAGGTATTTGTGTGCGGCAGTGGCAGTTAGGTAAATAGGCTAATTGTATGGTTTTGTTAAGTGAGGGGTAGATAGCGAAAATCGATCCCGGTTATTTCTCATATTGTAATTCACGCCTTTTAGTCTATAAATAAAGGGGGTGATGGTAGTCTATAAATAAAGGGGGTGATGGTAGACTGCCGGTACCTTGTACTGTGATCACTCTCATTGATAGTTTCTAAGAGCTGTATTGTGAGAGAAAGTCTAGAAAGATAGTCTTGTAATCTTGGTGAGAGTTCTTGTGTATCAGTGAGGGAAAAGTGATTGTGCGAGTGTGATTCTTGTATTGGTTTTCATTAAGTTCTAGTGGATTGCTTTCTCTGAAAGCGGCTGGATGTAGGACTGGTTTTAATTAGTCTGAACTTGGATAAATTGGCGTTCTTGTGGTTTGATTGTTCTTTCTTGTTAGAGATGAACACAACTCTCCCCGAGATTTCCTCACCTCAAATGACTCACACTTGAACTCTCTCTCACCCAAGATGAAAATGATATGAGAACCACACAAGAAAATAAACGAAATACAGTAAGAACACAGAAGGATTTATCCTAGTTCGATCTCTAAAAGAGACCTACGTCTAGACTGATAAATGTGCCACCCAATCCACTATCTTGACAACCTTCAGGATGATTACAAAGAGGACCTTAATTTTACCAAGCCCATATACCCTAAAAGCTAGCAGAATTCCAAATTTACAAGACTAACCCAGCCTTACTCGCATCTCTCACTCAATCCCGAACACAAGACAAAAAACAGGAGTAAACCCCTCATGGAATGAAGTGCACAGAAAACTGATACCTAACTCCTATCCCATGATCCTTATTTATAGGCTATAGGATCGTTAGTTACAAGGCAAACAAACTGACCGACTGACCGAGAATAACAAACATGCCGGTCAGTCATCCTTCTAGAAACAGAACTTCTAGAAGAAACTTAAATCTAACTATATAACAGGAAATAAAACATACAAATGCAGTAATATGAAATGCCCAATTTTACATGACTCCTAGTCTAATACAAATGACACAACATTTCTTTATTCATTCAATTTTGTTATTGTTTTATTTCTGTTGTATGTTATACCAGTGAGTTGTGAGAGTGCCAAGAGTGCAATCTAATCTTGATTTCGAGGACTGCCAGTGCTCCCAATTCTAACATGTTCATTGATTTTGGCTATGGTGTGACTCGACTCTCATGTGGTGCTCCGGATCATTGTTCTCACTCAAGTCTCTCAATTTAGATTGTTATGTTGTACATCTCTTTCATATAGCCAACCCCACCTAGTGGGATTAAGGTTTGTGATTGTTCTTATTGTGCATCTCCTTCCTGTTTTCGAAGTGATGGCAATTTGTTCTTAATGTTCATCTTTTTATCATGCTTGTTAGCAATCCAACATAGTACCGATATAGTTTCTGGACGAGCTTATAATTGTTTTGTCATTTTTTTGGCCTTATTTTCTATTTGTGACTCTTTTTAGACCTACTCCCTAGTAAATTCACAAAATTTGGGGGTATTGAGGTTTGTTTTTGTTGTTTGAATAGCTGTACACACTACACAGGTTTGTGATTTTTATCAGTTTCAGTTTCATTATTTTCTCTACCAGAACTGTGCACCTTTGTGGCAGGTTTAGGGGTGCATCTTTTACTTAGATAAAAAGGATAACTTTCTTTTCTATTTTCATTTCTCAAATTGCTAATGTTATGGAGAGCATAATTGGTAAAATGGTTATTTCCCCCCTTTTCTTTTCTGGAATCTGTAAGAGTTGCGCTACAATGCAGGATTTTTACGAAGATTTGTTTGAGGAGCTAAGCAAGTATGGGGAGATTGAGAACCTTAATATCTGTGACAATTTGGCTGACCACATGGTACCTCTTGTCGATAGTTTTATTCTTAGTGTTTTGTTAATTTGTTATTGAGATTCTCTTAATCTTTATTATGGATCATGCAGGTGGGTAATGTGTATGTGCAGTTTAGAGAAGCAGAGCATGCTGCCAGTGCGCTCCAGAACTTGACTGGAAGGTTTTATGCAGGTTAGTTGCACTCTGATCCAGATATATTTAAGATAAAATATACCACACATGAACACATAGAAAGTAGGGGCACTCATACTTCCTTGAAACTCACGAACCAACTCAAAAGTTCCTACCAGGGGCACTCTTTTTTTTTTTTTGGGGGGGGGGGGGCTGTTTGAGTCTGCTTGGTTCAGTTTTGGGTCAAAGAAATAACAAACTAAGTTGAATTGCATTGGGTTAGAGTTCAATTCTTAGGCCAATTGGGTTGGGCCCCAATCCTTCTTTATCCCATGCACTTGTAGACCTACTGACCGAATAAGCTTGTATAAAAGCTTGCTAAATTTTTTCCGTACCTAGTAGTAATTCTTATTCTATATCCACATTGAACTCTCAACTCAGATCTAAGAACATCTTATCGCAGCTCTCCATCTTTTGTGGTGACAGAACTCCCTGTAACCCTCACATGCGTATTTTATCTCAAATTTCTATTTTCTGTAGTAGGCTAGCAATTTTTTCACTCACCGCTATGTAAACACTCTTCCACCACATTTCTCCCTTTTACTTTGTTTGATTTCATTATCTTTTGTTCACCATCTTGGATACTTGGAACAGTTATACTGGACCCAAAACTCCACTTCATCAAGTCCAATTTTGATTAGATTGGGTTGGTTTGGTTTGGTTTGGTTTTACTTTATGATTGGGTTGATTATGGGTACAAAATTATAAACCCAGTCACAATTAATGTTGAGTCTCCCAAACCAACCTGACTCATAAGCACCTCTATTAAAAAGGTGATGTAACAGAGTTGTCCCACTGGCTGCTTTTCCATCATACATTCAGTTTATCAGTGTTGGTTTCTGATATGTTCCAATGCTAAAGTTGTTTTACTGAAGGTAATTTATACCCTCAATGCTACAGATGTTAATGGTCTAAATCAGGCAATTTTACAAATTTTTTATGTAATTCAATTGTGATTGAAAACTCCCATATCCCTTTCACAAGTTCTAATACATGTTTTTGCCCCATAATTCAAATCATTACTAATCAATATCTGAGCAATTTATATTACTTTCTCATCTAAAAAAACCTTTTTAAATAATTTGTGATGAGCTTTTTTAAAATCTATGAACACTATGTATCAATAGTTTTGTTTATCTCTAGGCCTCTTCAACGAACACCTCATCAAGTATGTAGTTACCGTCATTGATCTACCAGACATGGAGCTAAATTAATTTTTAGACACTTTGATGTCCTTATTAACCTTTGCTCAATTACCCTTTCCCAAAGTCTTTGAGTGTGGCTTATTAACTTAAATCTTTGCCTAGCAACAGCAATCACAAGCCTTAATCCTATTGGTGTGATTGGTTGCTTGAATTCTTTATCTTTAATCGACTTTATCCATGGTCATACCCTTTGTAAGGCCATTATATCTTACATCATGTTTAAGGATGTCCCGACAAGTTTTTTTTGGTCTTTCTCTTTCTCTTCTGTTACAAATTTCTTCCATTTCATTCACTCACCTTACTGTTGCTTCTATCAGTCTTTTATTCGTATGTCCAAATCATCTTAATTGTTTAGTTACATATTATATCAATTCTTATTTCATCTTTTTTTGAATGTTTGCACATCCATTGTTATTTGATACAACAACAGGATATCCTCCTTTTACTTCTATAGATGTGAATGTTTATAAACTACCTTCTTAGCAACTCGTCATTTGCTTATTTGTAAGTAACTTGTCACCTATGCACAGATGCTCCAAACACATTAGATGCCAATATCTCATAATACCTTTTTGCTCAAAACATGGAAAAAGTGCAATGGGCATCTGTTACATTTACTCAAAACTCAAGGCAACTATAAAATAACAGAGATAGAAAAGTGAACTTGATTGATGTGTTGTGTTGTATCATATTAACAAAGAGAGTTTAGTAAATTTATATATTATTGACCTTACAGCCTTTGCACTACCTATGAATTAGACGAAGAAACTTTTGTTGTCCATGTAACTTAAAAACATTAGTTGCTTCTATTTTATTTAGAAAGAAAAATCCTTAGCTGCTTCCAACATTTTCACCAAGAAAACAGGGGAATTCCATACCACCTTCCTCTTATCATTCCCTATTCTCTCTTGATTGATCAGTAGAGAGGCTTATATCACATTTTTGCTCTCATTTCTCTTATTGCCCTTTTTCATGGTTGTGAGAAGTTGCAGGAAAATTAGTCACTTCTGTACCTGCTACAACTTTGGAATTTCAATTTGCAGGTCATATGTGTTTTAGGTCAATTAAAACCCAAAAAAAAAAGAGAAAAAAGGGCCCAAAATGAGGGCAACTGTAGTCATCACTTTTGGGTCAAAACAAACTGAAGCAATTACACTATACACATATTTGTTTAAGTGCAGTGAAGCAAAATAAATGCTTAAATTCTATGGAATTTTATTTTGATTGACCTGAAAAATGATGTGCCAACCATAATGGGACTGGGTTGGGGATGATCTGGTTGGAGATGGCTTGCAAGAGAGGTAACTTGAAGTGCACTTGGGACGGGGTGAGTGAGGAACCTCGCAAATGCTAGTGTGAAATTCCCCTATCATATTCTAATGATAACGATTCTTTTTTTTTTAATTATTTCCAATAAATCCTAAAATGCCTTTATTATAAGAGAAGCAGTTAGTTTTATTTATTTATTTATTTTTTCTGCTCCTATCATGCACATAAAATTATTTATCTCTTAGCAATATATGATCTTTTTATTTGTGTTAACTTACTGGGTATTGTTATTTTTATTTTTGAATTTTATGTGGGTTGTCTACCTTAATTTTCCCGTGCCAAACCCAATTAACTTAAATGAAGCAGGGAGTTTTGGTATAAATGGGATTTTGGGTTGAGAGTTCAATATGTTACCCATTTGGAGGGGGCTGTAGTTCCTTGGCCGGGGATGGAGTAGGATCACCACGTTGCCAGTCCTATGGCAGAAATTGGTAATGCAGGAAATGGCCTTTTTTTTGGGGAGGGGGGTGGGGGGCGAGTCTAGACTTGAATTTACTTTAACCACCTATGTAGGCGGGAAAGAAAATGGTATTACAAGAAAATTTTCAAGTTACTTTCTGATGGCCTTTCGGGGTAAACCACTAAAGAAAGTTGGGTTGAACATACTGTAATCACTCATCAAAGGAGGGGAGAACATTGGTAGTACCGGAAATTTTTTTACTTTATAGTGTAGTCAACCCCACCCAGTGGGATTATGGTTTGATATGTTTTTACTTTATATTATTACTCTTTTCGTTCTTATCTGATTCTTCAATAAGTTACACTAAAATAAGTGGAAATAATGTTATCAAACACGGTTCAGCTGACATAGCTTCTATGTTTTAGGACACCCCATTATTGTTGACTTCTCTCCTGTGACCGATTTTCGTGAAGCTACATGTCGGCAATATGAGGAAAATGTCTGCAATAGAGGTGGCTATTGCAACTTCATGCATCTGAAAAAGATTAGCAGGTGGGTTTGCTTGGTGATTGAACATTTCATGTTGGAGGTTTGTTTTTAGTTGCATAAACTTAAAGGGATCATTCTATTGCTTTTTTATTTTTTTTGTTCACTAAATAGAGAATTGAGGCGGCAATTATTTGGGAGGGGTGGGCGAAGGCACAGCCGCAGTCCACAGCGGCATCGCAATTATGAAGAGCGCCCACATGGTGGTCGTGGTTCTGGTAGGAGAGGTGATGACCGAGATCACCGCCATCATGATAGGGGCAGGAGACCTAGAAGCAGAAGTCCAGGACAAAGGGTTGGGCGAAGCAGAAGCCCCAGGGAACATAGAAATAGGAGCCCTGTAAGAGAAGGCAGTGCTGAGAGAAGAGCAAAGATTGAGCAGTGGAACAGGGAAAGGGAACAAGCAGAGTCTGCTAATAAAAACAGTAACAGTAGAAATGATATTGATAGCAATGGCCTTGCAAGGAATGGAGATCGATTTGATGATTCTCATCAGCAGCAGCAAGGAGATTATGACTACTGATCCAACTGTCTGGTTTGTGCCCAGGCTCGCTCTTAAATTCTTTAAAGAATCTTTACATTGCCTTGAAATTTAAAATACAACATATTTAGCTTATTTTATATTTTGGGAAGTACATTTTAGAAAAGATAGCTTACAGTCCATTTTCCACTGTGCAGGTGGAGTACAGGTTCATTGTTATATGATATTGAAAGTAAAAGCATTTTTTATTCCTTTTTTCTCCTACCATCCGCTAAAAGAAGATGAAAACAAATTTAGGGAAGAGACACAGTGACCGTGCAGAACTTGAATGCCTATACTAGAACCCATTCTATTCTCCACTACTCAGCATCTCTGTTCTTAAGTCATTATTTTCTAATGAATTTTGTGCAGATTTTCCACTCGTGCATGGTGAAACCAAAATTTCCCCTGCAGTATTTCCCAAAATTTGTTTTGTAAAAGTTTCTTTAATCTTGGTTAGGATATTAACATACTTCAGTCATAGGGTTACTAAACAAAAGTGTATTTGTCATGAAAGACGCATGGGCCATATTTGACATTTTCCAGTTTATTGAGAGAAACCTTGATTTCTCACATTTGTGCACAAGGGTATACTTTCTCACCCTTGTGTTGCAAATTTCATATTATTTTCCAGCCATCATTCTCTTGTTAGCAGAGTGAAAGGCTTCTCATGTTTGGCATGAAAACTTTGTGCACACCATCACTCGCATGGCAAGAATAGCATCTGCAGGTTCATGACATCCCCAATCCATTTTTAACCAAAAGAAGCTATAGCTCTTATCTGCTTCCTTTTTTTTTCTGATGAGTACATTTTTAAATTTTGATATAATAACATGGATATCCTTCTATATATTTCCTCAACGAGTTAGCGGTCTTACGAATTTCACTAGTTTTGCAGGTTCAGGTATTCCTGCTTCCGGGAATGAGCCTCATCTTTTCCACAAGCACCTTACCATGATATTTGTATACAGGTTTGCTTGCTACAAATGTCTGCAGAGCAACTTTACAGGATCTGATCAAGTTAGCAGCCCGTAGCATTTAAACTGATGATACCAGACCTCATTGGATTGACAGTATGCCTTAGTAGCAGCAGCGGCACCAACAGCAGTATTTGTTCAGGAATGTCTGTACTTCGCCTTTTGCATTAAGCAGTTTCAGATTATTTAATGTGACAACACTAATACTGCTCCTAAATGTTTGTGGTTTTCTTTTCGGCTTTGGGTTTTTCGGTCGATTTATAGGTAAAATATGTGCCATGTCAATGTATGATTGTATGGGATGGGAAGAGTGGGGCAATCTTAGCCATTTGCTTTTGCTTTTATGATGGTGAAAGTCTCCTTTTGCAGCCATCACATGGTTATTATAAGCCCCTCGGGGTTTATTCCTAGATGTGTCTTGTGAATGTCAATGAATGTCAATGATCATCGATTGTGAATTTCTTTTCTATTAGAAGGAAACAATTACAGAATGTGGTAGCCAAATTTTGTTTTCAACAAGATTGTTATTCCACCAATCTAATTGCAAAATTCGTTAGTTTTCAAGTTACCGTCGTCATTGAAACTCACATGGACATATTTGAGAAGGGCAAATACTCGCTCAATTTTGAGAAATATACGTAGATCTACTCTCATTGGAAGCAATATGATCAAATAGAAACCAACTTGAATTGATACCTCCATGTTACTCCAATTTTTGCCTTAGAAAAATGGAAATCCTAGAAAATGACTTGAGAATTTCAGATCTGCAAAAGTCGAGACCGAGTACAGAGAAAATGAGTTGAGATAACCCATAAACTTACGGGGCTTGCAGGCTTCTTGGTTTTAATTTTTTAATTTTTTGGGTTTAGTGCTTATAAGACTGGAAATTTCATACCGTGTCTATTATTAGGTTTTCAAATTAGAAATTACTAATACAATGTCTGAAATAATACCCAAAAAATTAACAAATAAAATGTTTTTTACATTCAAAATAAAGATAAAGAAAATCAATTTTAACAATGAGTATCAAAAGACATTTTTTAGATAACAATCCTATATCTAAAAGAAAACACACACAAAATCATATATGCATATAAAATAAAATAAAAATAATTTAAATAAGTGCGTCGAGGGCAGAGGGAGGACTGCATACTCGTCCTCTGTGTACCTTCCCCCGTTTGAAAAATTGAAAAATTTTCATCCATAAGGCAGCATCAAACTTTCCCGCCTACACAACATTTTCATCTGCGAGCCCCCCACCCCCCCTTTCTCCTATTGAGTTAAGAAACAGCTACAACAAGACGACAATGCACAGGACAACATAACATATCAAGCAAGCCTATATTCTCTGTGAGATGGCAACGGCAATGGTATCCCCAATCCGGAGTTCCCTTAAGAATGCTTAAAACTAATCGGATGGCGACCAGCTGTTGAAATCACCCTCTTATCTTTGAAACATCTGGCAAGTAGTGAACTAGGAAGGAGTACTTACAATAGTAACAGCTGGTGTGAAAACAAGGCGAGATCAGATGAGCAACCAAACCCACGACAACGCTAGCATTATCCATCCATAGTGTACTTGACACCAAAGTTTTACAGCACATAAAGCAACGCCCAGTACATACTAGAATTACCTTATTTACTAAGATGAACCAGCAGGTACCTAACTGGATGGCTAATTTTCTCTACACATCCCATAGACAAAACAAGGTCACCTAAACCAAAGGGCTCAATAGCTCACTCTTCAACTCGATTTTACTTTCCAGCACCGTGCTTGGCTTTTGTATGTGATTGTAAACCAATTTCTGAGTTAAATGACCTGTGATGAAGACAGAAGAAACAGAATGAGACTGTACCAACTCCAGTACAACTAAGAAAACCTTGATGACTCCCATCAATATTTACCTGTTACAGGACTTGCATGGATGTGATCCAGCAGATTTCGTGGTCTGCTGCTTTGGCTGATTAGCGGGAGCTTTTCCAGCCTGCTTTGACGGATGAGGTGTAGCCACATGACCGCTACTTCCTCCACCTTTCTTCGTATCTGCACCAAACAATGGGATTGCCTCTTGAGCATTGAATAATCCAAACACACCGGTCCCAATAGTGAGACTCAAAAGTACAAATGAATGAAAATCTTAACCCTGCTTTGGGGAAAAAAAAAAAATTCTGTACCACATTTAATTACATGATAATCAATATATGGAACTGCATCCAAAAACATTAAAAAACATGTTCACAACAAATTTCATGATTCAATGACAATGTTTTTCTTTAATCTTAATCTGATTTTTTAATCTTCTTTAGGAATGAATGCCAATAAATCATGACAAAATCGAACTTTTAATCAGACAAGTATCAAGCTAAACACATTGTGTGACTCAACGCCCAGTCTGTCAGCTCCCGTTTGCACAGGTTTAAATATACAGAAGAAATAGGTTACACGAGCAGAATGGACTGAACCAGACATCTGTCGCCACTGTCCAGGGAAAAGCATTCTGGCTAGGTCAGTAAAACCAAAAAATTTACCAGTCTTTTGAGGAGTAACCAATTTTGCCTTCTTATCAGGACCGCGTGTCTCAGCAGCCAATTCTGGAGGCCTCTTCTTGCTTGGTTCAACCTTCAGCTGAAGAAACCAATGTGCATTAACCAAAAAAGAAAATGCCAGGATCACTGCATAAAAGATTCCAACCATCTCTCAACTTTCTTCTCTTTTTTCTTTTTTGTTTGTTTTGATTTGGGAGGGGGTGTTGAGTAGATATTATACCGTCACTGGGGGCTCTTCATCCTCACTTTCAGAATCATCTTCGTCCTAAACATTAGACAACCAAAAATTTACTACAGTTAGGCACTGAAGCATCTAAAAAGAGTTTACACTCGGGCAGGGAAGTATCTAAGCTTTATGTGCTCTTTAGCTCCATAAATACCACTGGAATTAAGTCTAAATTCAAAATTGCTGTGGGAACACAGTGATACAAGCTGACTGTTCATACATATACATCAAGTGCACACATAAAATATCACTGTAAAAAGAAAATGTTCAATTCAAGTACAAACCTACATCTTCCAGAACGTCATTGCCAATTTCTAGATTCAGACATCCAGGACAATTTCCTAGAGAATAACTAGTCAACCACAGGTCACGGTCAATACGACCTACAATTCTCAGGATTTGATTCAAATCCAGATACCATTTATGTGATATAGCATAAGATCACAGCCATGTTTAGAATCTATCATATATGAGTAGCATAATCATTTGAATATATTTTGCACTCACACCAACTTCACCTAAAAGCAAAGCATACAGTATATGGAAAAACACCATACCATGCATGAATACGTGTGCATGTGTGTGCTGGCAGTGCTATAACACAAATCATACAATAACCATGGGTTTACAAATGCAAATGCCAGGTCTAATATAAAAGGTAATTAGCTAAAACACAAGGAACAGAAAAAAATAAACTTTAATGAGCTAGGAAATACCTCATCTGAGTCAAATTCATCATCAGATGTTTCCGTATCAATGCCATCCTCACTGCTCACATCATCATTTTCAACAGTTTTTGCATCTTTCTTTGGCTCCACTCCTTTTGCCTTTTGCTTTGCTGCAGCTTGATTAGACATTGCCATATTAGCATCCTCAATTGCAGGAGGTTCTTCATGTTTAGCCCGTGAGCTGCCTTTTCCTGGGAAGACAAATTAACAAATTAGAAAGCAGATTCTAGGAAATCTATAGCTACTGAGTAAAAAATAGCAAAAGTAGAAAACAAATGCATGTGCCTTTATCCACTGCTAAAGCTGGAAGATCCTCCTCAGATTCAGACTCTGTAAACAAGAGATAGGCACAAATGAGTGGAACAGAAAAAGATGGAAGGAAAGAATATAGATCAGTGTGTTAAGAAGTTACCAGAATCATCCTCTGTGGTGAACACAAAACAGGCAGGAAGTCAAGGGTGACAATGACAACAAACAACCCCCCCCCCCCAAAAAAAAAAAAAAAAAAGGAAATAAAATAAAAAGTCAATCAGTAAGAACGTTGGTTAAAAAAACCAGCAAAAGCATAACATATATATATGAAAAGATTAAGATCAAGTAAAATGATGCTAACAAATTTTTTATGTAGCAAAACTAATACCAAGAATAACGGCAGTAAGAAGTGAAGTCCAAAAGCTGAAGAAATGAAGAAAGAAACACAATTCATTAAGGGAATAAAAGCCAAGGATATTCATCAAATGGAGTATTGCATCTATATCCATAGAAGTAGACAACGCCATTTTTCCAGTTGTGCGATAGCTCAAATTTTTTGTCGAACACCAAGTCAAATTGTAGCTGCGGGAACTTCTCTGGAGAAAGTGTTCCAAGGACAAGCTTCTTGCCGTCAATAGTCACATAAAGGTAAACACGTTCACTGCCTTTGTCCTTCTTGAACTCACCAAGACAAGCCTGTAAAGGAATATTCATACATTTCAATAAAGAATGGCTGAAAGCAGCAATAATCAATTATATGATAACAAACATAACCTGTGAAAGATGCACAATCCAGCCTTGCCCAGGTTCTACATGGTAAGGTTCTCCACTTTTGACTTCTACTCCTGTACAATGATAACATGCCAAGAAAAATCAAGAAAATGCATTCAAGACCCATATTTATATATAAATATGATTGTCCCTGAGTGAACATGGCCAAGAGAGCAAAACCCGAAATTGACAAATTAGCTTAACACTTCAATGAATTTTGTTTATTATTCAAAAAATAACTAGAACCCTAAAAAACAAGTTGCACCATTCAATGTAAACAACACTTAAGTAGTTTGGTAAATCAAAAGACATGTAGAATTTTATTCAAGACAAACCCATAAATTTTCATCCTATCACGTTAAAAATAAAGATTCACCAAATTAGCTTGTACTTTTTGAAAATACTGTCAGACATCATTCTGTGAGGACAACCAAAATTGCTACTTTTTGTTTGGCCAAACTGAACACGAAACTTGACACAGAGATGGTGGAGATAAATTAATCTTTGACGTTAGTGCAAGTTAGAGGGGCTTGTGCCTGTGACACAGAGATGCTCTAAAACAAATTTGGCATCCATGTCCAAAACACAAATGAACATGAAACTTGACAAATGAAAACATGTCATGTGAGTGACAAAAAACACATTGAACTTGTTTCATGGAGTTGACCTGGATGCAATTGGACAAGCACAAAATTAGCTTCCTTCCTTCCTAACAAGTGTATGCATTACCTACAGAAAATGATTTACAAGAAGCTAAAATAAACCGAAGGTTAAAAGAAGGCTTAATGAGCGCATGGCCTACTAAGAAAATCAATCATTTGACAACCCAAGACACCAAAAGCTAACACCAACCAGGAAAATACATACTTATTTCTTATTCAAGTTAATGCTTACCCTTATGGTGTAGTATTTATGATTGACAAAGTAGCGTTATTTTTGCATGTTGAGGATTAAATTTATGAATTGAACATAATTTTCAAGTTGAAATATTGTTAATTTTTACAATTGCAGGTGGTGTGCAAATGTTGTATTATTATGTGCAGTTAATGAAACATGCAAAAGGATATAATTTTTTGCCATAATCCTATATTATTAGCCATAATCCTATATTTTTATATTGTATGCCCTGTACCTATACAGTTTTATACCAATGTTCACGCTTGTTTCCATTCTTCTTAGAGATGTTGTCACATGATAGGAAAAATTCATACACAAACTTTTTGCAAGTTTAGAACTCTTGCATCATAAATATGTTCACGTGGGCATCTTGTAGAACAAAATCAACTGCTACATTAAAGGGAATATAATTTATACATGATCACTCACCAAAACGACATGAGAGTGATATTTTTTGCAATTTCAATGCATCTCGAAGGAATTTGACTACGAAAAGGTTCCAACTCATTATGGATGCCTTTACCATTTGCATGACTTTTACTCTTGCATTAATTTTTAGCAAGGAAATGCTAAGACCAACTTATGTTTTAATAAAAGTTGCAGCAAAAGAATTGATGTGCTAGTGGCATACTTGAAATTACAGATTTACAATTAATGTTCTTTAAATTTTTCAATGGAAAAATTACAATAAGCCATATTCCTTACAGTAATTTTGTACAAATATAGTGTTTGCGTAGCAACTACATGGAAGCAAAACTAATAGGTAATAATTTGACATTAATTAAATGTCAACTCTCTTGGATCTTCCATGATAATTATTCCCATCTAGAATTAAACTATAAATGAATAGGTGTTCTTCCTTTTTCCAAACATAAAAAGGTAAACTTTCATATTTCATGTTCTTATTAACACAGAAAACGAAGTAACACCTGATATGTGACAACCTTACTTATCATCCTTTGGTCCTTTCAGTCATGGGAAGAACAACAATAGCTCTAAATAAACGGTTATGTCATATCTCTATTTCCTTTTACATTATGCTTTGAGAAACCCTGCTACCCTTGGTATACATTCTAATTATTGTCATTTGATTCAATCCTTGTGTAACCCTGCTACTATTTTCAATTCGTGACTCCATTTCTTTTAAAGATGCATGTCTATGTGCACTTCCTCGTACACTCATTTCCACTTTCATAACCCACCGTGGTCTAACTCCCACGCCTCGTGAATGGAGGTCTAGACATGTCACGCGGATAGGCTTGCCCGGGGGGGGGGGGGAATGCAACAACCCCTTGATCGTGTTTCATACAACTACATGTACATGAATATAACAACCAGGAGCGATAATCAGAGAAAATAACCTAACGAGATCAACGGTACATCCACATTACAATGCGTACAGAAACAATCAAACGCCTTAATGTCCATGAAATCCTAGTGATAGACAAAGAACCTCGAGATAGAAAAATGGAACACGACTTCGCAGGAGAATTACAGAAAAATCAAAGATTAAAAGAAATTTGAGAGAATATTTTACCCCAGAAGTCCATCGATCAAGGCGAGCGAAGGTTTGCAAGTGATCGAGATTGCAGAGAGAGAGAGAGAGAGAGGTTAGGGTTTAATGAGAGGGAAAAGTTGAAGTAACCACTGGGCAGTGGAAGGAGCGTGGGGTGAGGTTTAATGCCGGAGTTAATTCCAAAGGGTTATTTCATTTAATATATAACTTTCAATTAAACTTAAAATATGACAAAAATTCGAATTTAAAATTTCATGTGTATATATATAAGATGAATTGATAAAATTAAAATTTCAGAACAACCCCGAAAAAGTAAAATGTGGCCCTTTATTTTTTATCAAATGTGTTACATAATTGTTAAGTCTTGTAAGGACTTGGCCATGGATTATTATTCATTTCTTATTTATAAATGTGGATATTGTTCTTTAAATTTGATTTTTAATTTATATGATTTTATAATAACAGTAAAGATAATATTAATCATTGTTCTTAAATACTATTTTTTTCCAATCCTTGAGAGTAATAATAAAGTATCTTAGAAATATATAATTTTCCAATAACTTTGTCTTAAAATTAATTAAAATAATAGTAATGTTAACTATTATTTTAAGAGGAATAATTAAATAATAATAAATATATTTTATTATAGATTATTTTTAATATTTAAATGTTTACTAATTAATGAAATAATTTAAAGTCTAATATATTTATTATTAATTAATAAAAATTTTAAAATATTAAAAAATAAAATATAATAAATATTTTTAAACTAAAATAACATTAATACTATTTATCTAAATTATCTCTAATCTAGTTATCTAGCATTGGTATAGAGAGAGATCAGCGCTCACTTGAAACAGTGACTTCCCGCATGCGCATCTGCTCAACACAGCGAAGCGACTGAGAGAAAATGGATTTCGATTCAATTCTCCACGCCCTAATTCCTTCCTCTACCTCTGTGAGCTCTCTCTCTCTCTCTCTCTCTGTATTCGCATTCACATACACAAGTCCATCAACATCCTTGATCAACTTCTCTGTGCTGAATTTTTAGGTTACATTGTTGGTTGGATTCTTTGCTTACTTAGCAATTGCCGGATCCATTATTCCGGGGAAGCTCATCCCCGGTGTGACCTTGCCGGACGGCACTCGTCTCCTTTACCGGTGCAACGGTAACTTCTTTCTGTCTTCTTCCATTTTACTGCTATCAATGTGCGCTAGTGAACTATTAGTTTTTAAAGGATTTGTGTATTCTGTTACTATTAACAATTTCAGGCTTGCTATCACTGATTTTGCTGCTTGTGCTACTCGGACTTGGGGCTTGGAATAAGCTCGTATCTCCTACTGTATGTAGTTACTGCATTGCGTTCTCTATTTATTTATGGAATCCGCATTTTCTTACTTTTTATGCCATGTTTGGAAGTTTGATGACTCAAAGGAAAGGAAAGGAAAGGAAAATGGCTGGGTATAAGCGTACATTTTTGTATGGATCTGTTTTTGTAAACACAAAGATAAATATATGTTGCTGTTGCTATAATCTGTATGTTCAACGCTCATCTAATGCATCTATTTTCACAAATAACACTTCACCATACAAATGCATTTCTGCTTTTAGGTATATAAAGGTGGATCAACTAGGTTATGTCTTTCTCTGTTAGTTCTAATCTTCCTCACAAGGAGGTTGTTTAATAGCATTAGGTTCCATCCAAGCGAAAAAGATGAAAGCAATATGGTTAATTGATCATACATCCAGAGTTGAAATTCTGTCTATGTATTCCCGATATGTAAATGTTGATTATTTTCCATAAGAAATATTGTCATACATTGGAACTACTGCAAAAGACAAGAAAGCTTTTTCTCAGCAATTCTCCGGTTAGTCACATCTAGAATTCTTCACAGCAAAGCTTGTTTTGCTGAGATGAGATCGGATATGGTGTTTATTGTATCAAGATTGTCCTTGACTGATTGGCACAAACTTCCTTTCATATTATTAGCATTGATCTAGTCTAAATAGTGCCTTTTATATAACTATGTTGGGTATCTTTTGAAATTGTGTTCTCAGTTGAGAGGGGATAAAGAAAATCCACATCATTACCACTGCTTGAAACAGTACTCACTGCACAATGATAGTTTCAGCCATTTGTTGTGATTGCATTTGTGATTTTACATCTGTAAATGAATGTTATTATGCTTACAGGCTGTAGCTGACAGAGGACTTGAGCTTTTGTCAACAACTTTTATCTTTAGTTTTCTTGTAAGTACCATTTCTACCTCATACTTCTTAGATTACTGTGTATGATTCACCATATTAAATCAAATCTCGCTTGTAAATACTGCCAGTTTAAGGTGGTTTGCTACCATGTGCCTGTTCCTGTGTCTGCCTTCATTTATCTAACATGGTGCTGCTCCTTAAAGCACTTGCATTACCAGGATGTGCTGTTTTTATCAATTTCTCTCTTGAGTCTTGTCATGTTCAAGGTCATTGCAGTTTTTGAAGTAAAGGCAACTGTTTCTTCTGTTTCTATCTTTTTTTTTTTGTTAATGCTGTGCCTCACAACCCCCCCCCCCCCCCCCAAAAAAAAAAAAAAGAGTCAACTAGCAGCCATATGTGGAAGTTCTTCTATGGTCTCTCAAGGATGAAGTGGCACTTGAGAATACCTTTTCAGCCTTTAAAGTGGCTTTAAGAACTTCAATTTTACTTCCACCACCTAGAAACCATGATTTTTTTGTTGAAGTTCAAAACAAAAGGCAAGGATGCATCTGATATTCTAAGATTTCAATGGGGTCAACCTTTGATCTCTTTGTTTAGAAATTCAACACCTTAAAATTTTGCATACAAAGTTATCACAATTTTCGCTGAAAAGAACCAGTAATAAGGGTTCTACCAGAGTCTGATTACTGTTAGTTAACTAGAGGCATCAGACTAGAGATTAATAGAATAATGAGTTCATACAATAATTAGGTGCAAAAAGTAAAGTTTGAGGCTGCCAATTGTAACTGGGAAAACTTAACTGTTCTTTTGTCTCGTGGTTTTGGTATTAACACAATGAAGGAGGTGAGACTAATCAGTGGCAAAAATTTAAAAATTTGCAAAGTTGAAGAATAAGTGATTGACATTTGAATCAATGAAAGTGCCAGTTGATGTTTATGGCATGTTGTGAATATAATTTCATGGATTGAAATCAGTGGACTCTGATCTGCGTGTTTACTGGTCGGTTTGTTACCCGTTGTTGGTCAAGGCAGTGGGTACTTCTGCTAGTTACTTGGTTGACTTCATTATATTTTTCCTTATTATGATTTTTGGGGGACCACATGAGTAAGCTATTGTCTTCTTGTGGCCATTATGTGAACTGACTGCAGCTGAAATGTATACATACATTATTGACAGGAAAATCTTTTTTTTTTTTGTATTCTTTCTACTGTTGTCTAGTTTGCATCGAGTAAGTCCTAGGAGTCTGTGAAACAAGTCTATTTGTCAAAGCGGCAGAATTAGTTAGGCGGTTATCTTCCAACATTAACTAATGTATTTGGGGGTAAAACCGGTAATAACTAAACCCAGTTAAATGTATTGATTTGTCTGTCCCTATGTCTATAAATAAGAGGGTGGGGGGTAGTCGCTTTAACGCATGATTAATGAGTGCATATTGTTGAAAGGAAAGGCTAGATATTGGTAGTTCTTTGTAATCTTTTGAGATCAAGATTGTACTCATGTGGAAAGGCTTGTTGTACTGATTCATTCTAATCAAAAGAGACTGCTCTCGAGGGGTTTGAAGGCTGGATGTGGGATCATTCTAAGGAATGATCTGAACCAAGATAATCTTGTTGTCTCTTGTGGTTTGGTTTATGAATTCTGTACAATTCATTTCTGTTATTGTTGTTCTTGTTTTCTATCTGATCAATCCGTGTGTGTGTGTGTATTTTCAATCATAAAATAAGTGCATTCTAGTGCTCCCGGGTTAACAACTTTGGTATCAGCAGGGCGGATCCAGAAATTTATGTAGGGGGAGGCTGGAATTTTTTTTTAACATGTAAAATTATACATCACAGATTTTGGGGTGGGCTATAATTTTTTTTAAGACTAATTTATTATTAAAAATTATTTTTATATAAAAAATTAATTTTTTAATATAAAATTAATTTTAATTGTGAGCTGCCCAAGGCAGCTCAAGCGTAGATCCGCCCCTGGGTATCAGAGCACAGTTAATAGATTAAAGAAAGCCAAGAATCGATTAGAGTCATATCCCAATCACGATAATGGCTTCAAATGCCTCTGCCACTAGATATGATACAGAGAAATTCGATGGGCAGAATGACTTTGGGTTATGGAAAATTAAAATGGGGGCTTTATTAGGGAATCTTGGACCAAAAGAAGCACTAGAAGGGGAAACCAAAATGCCTGCCTCATATACCGTAGAAAAGGAGAAATAAATTGGTAAGAAAGCTTTTAATATATTGATATTAAGTCTAGGTGATAAGGTGCTGTGAGATGTCTCCAAAATGAAGATAGCAGCAGAACTTTGGCTTAAGTTAGAGAGTTTATACATGACCAAATCATTGTCTAGTAGGTTGTATCTAAAAGCTAAGTTTTTCACATTTAAAATGAGTGAAGGGCAAAGGCTGCAAGATCATGTTGACAATTTCAATAAGCTGTGTCTTGACCTTGAAAACATTGAAGTCAAATATGATGATGAAGATAAGGTCTTAGTATTATTGCATTCCTTACCAAAATCGTATGAAACTTTTGTGGATATCTTGAAACATGGCAGGGACACTCTTAACATTAGATGATGTGATAGGAGCCCTAAACCCAAAAGAGTTGCAGCATAAGGTAGAGGGAAAGAACTCTGCTGGTGATGTTCTTTTGGTTAAGTCAAGACCCAATGGTAGAGACCCTAGAGGAAGGGGGAGTTCTAGGTCTAGATCCAAGAATGGAAGAAAGATTATAAAATGCTATCACTGTCATGATGAAGGGCATATTAAAAAGAATTTTCCTAAGAGAAAGAAAGAATTTCAAGAAAGAATTAATTCTTAAATCTCATCATTTGTCTGTGAGTTTGATTATGACAGTTCTGATGCCCTAGTTGTGTCTGAAAAAGCAGATAAAGAGGCATGGATTCTAGATTAAGGTTGTTCTTTTCACATGTCATCACATAGGCATTGGTTCTTGAACTTTAAAGACATGGGTGGTGGTAAGGTTTTGGTAGGAAACAACCAAGAGTATAGGATTAAGGGAATTGGAGATATGAAAATCAAATTGCATGATGGATCTATTAAAACTCTAACCTCTGTAAGGTATGTTCTAGATTTAAAGAGAAATCTAATTTCCCTTGGAGAGTTAGATAGAAATGGCTACTCCTATAGAGGAGATGGTGGAGCCCTTAAAGTGTCTAGAGGATCACTTATATGTATGAAAGCAATCCTTAAAAATGGAGTCTATGTGCTGCAAGCCTCCACATTATGTGGTGAAGCTGTAGTCAGTGAAGGAAAGGCCTACGATCAAACTAGGCTGTGACATTTTAGGATGGCTCATATTAGTGAACAAGGACTTAAGGAATTAACTAAGCAAGGGATATTAGTAGATGGAAAAGTTACAGAATTAGATAAGTGTGAATCATGTAAATTTGGAAAATCTGTAAAAGTAAAATTCT
Source organism: Diospyros kaki (assembly GCA_036245055.1). Classification (NCBI taxonomy): domain Eukaryota; kingdom Viridiplantae; phylum Streptophyta; class Magnoliopsida; order Ericales; family Ebenaceae; genus Diospyros; species Diospyros kaki. The sequence goes on from BSEG01000009.1 coordinate 41,916,010, forward strand.
CTAAAAAGGCCATCCATTCCTCTAAGGCCCCTTTAGATTATATCCATTCGGATTTGTGGGGCTCTGCCCAAATTTTATCTCATGGTGGAGCTAGGTATTTCTTGTCTATAATTGATGATTTTTCTAGAATGGTTTGGATCTATGTGTTAAAATCAAAAGACCATACTTTTGAACCATTCAAAAGCTGGAAAACCATGGTAGGGAACCAAAAACATAGCAAAATTAAAATCATTAGGGCAGATAATGGTTTGGAATTTTGTAATAAACAATTCTCTCATCTTTGTAAAGGAAATGGAATCCTAAGACACCTAACAACCCCTGGTAATCCAAAGCAAAATGGGCTTGCTGAAGGGATGAATAGAACCTTGCTAGAAAGAGTAAGATGCATGATTTTCCATGCTAAATTACCAAAATCTTTTTGGGGAGAAGCTGTAGCTACTATAACCTATGTGAGAAATAGGTCACCCTTGGCTGCTATAGGATTTAAAACCCCTTATGAAATGTGGTCATGTCATAAGCCTAGCTTAGACCATTTAAGGGTGTTTGGATGCTCATGCCCATGTTAAGCAAGGAAAGCTAGAGCCTAGGGCAAAGAGGTGCTTGTTCTTAGGATATTCTACTGGTGTAAAGGGTTATAAGCTGTGGAGTCTAGAAATAGGTATGCCTAGGACTATAGTAAGTAGAGATGTTACCTTTGATGAAAATTCCACTATAAAAGACATTAAGATAGATGATTCAAAGGATGAAGAAGGAAAATTTAAGGCTGTGCAACTTGAACAGCAAGAAGAATCCTTTGAAAATATCTTAGACAGCCCTCTTGACCAGGATTCAGATTATCAAAGAGAGAGCGAAGGTTCTTCTAGTATAGACAGTGAGCAAGACCATGGGAAATACAATGTTTCTAGGGATAGGCAAAGAAGGATTAGTAGGCCACCGGTCAGGTATGGATATTCGGATTTAGTATCCCATGCACTGTCAAGTGCAATGGAAGAAGTAGGTGAGGAACCTCTTACTTATGAAGAGGCAATGCACTCAAAAGACTCCAAGAAATGGCTAGCAGCCATGCAATCTGAAATGGAGTCTCTTACGGAAAATAAAACTTGGATTTTGGTGGAAAGACCATAAGGAAAAAGGGTTGTAGGCTGTAAATGATCATATAAAATCAAGGAAGGTGCTGGAAATGATTTTAAACCTAGGTATAAAGCCAGGTTAGTAGCAAGAAGCTTCACTCAAGTGCCCAGAATAGACTTTAATGAAGTTTTTTCACTTGTGGTGAGACATACTTCTATTAGAGTCTTACTTTCCATAATAGCACATTTAAACTTTAGCCTAGATCAAATGGATGTTACCACTGCCTTCCTCTATGGTGAATTAGAAGAGATCATTCTATTGGAGCAGCCAAAGGGGTTTGAAGTTAGAGGAAAAGGAGAGCAAGTATGTGTCATGACCCCAAGGAACCCCAAGGATATATTAGTAATACATGTCATGTGTTTTCCTTATTAGTTGCATTAGTTGCATTTTATGTTGTTGTTGTTAGCATCTTCAATTGTAAGCCTATAAATAGGCTTGAGTAGTTAGAGGAAGTGAGCTTAATGAATGATTTGAATCTCAATTCCCTCTCTCAATATTCTCCCACAGCTTTCTCTCTCTCTCCCTCAATTCTGTTCTGTTCTTCCTTTCCCTCCTTTTCTGCTCTTCCTTCCTCTTAATTCTTATCCAAATTCCTTCCTAGACCCTAGCTAAACCCTAGGGTCATGACATTATGCTTGCTAAACAAATCCCTCTATGGATTGAAGCAATCCCCTAGGCAGTGGTATAGGAAATTTGATTCATTTATGTCAGTCCAAGGTTTTAAAAGGAGTGCATTTGATTGCTGTGTTTATTTCAAACATATGCCTAATGAGATCTCTATATATCTTCTATATGTAGATGATATGTTGATTGCAAGCCAATCAGTTGTAGAAATTCAGAATCTAAAGCTGAGATTAAAATCAGTCTTTGAAATGAAGGAATTAGGAGAAGCTAAGAAGATTTTAGGCATAGAAATATGTAGAAATAAGCAGCAAAGAAAGCTCTTGCTGTCCCAAAAATCCTACCTTGATAAGCTGGTTAAGAAGTTCCATATGGTTGATGCAAAGGATGTAAATGTTCCTTTTGCTCAGCACTTCAAATTATCCCATGAGCAATCACCCACTGAGGAAGTGGGCACTAGGGAAATAACTAAAATTCCCTATTCAAATGTAGTTGGTAGCGTAATGTACAGTATGGTTTGTACTAGGCTGGATTTAGCCCATGCTATGAGTGTTTCTAGCAGGTTTATGGCAAATCCAGGTAAGGCTGACTAGAATGCTGTGAAATGGATTTTTAGATATATTAAAGGAACCATCAATATGTCTTTGGTTTATGGTGAATTAGAAGAAGAGCCATGCATTTTAAGGTTCACAGATGCTGACTATGCAGTAGATTTGGATAGGAGAAGGCCATCCACAGGTTATGTTTTCCAACTATGGAATTCAACCATAAGCTGGAAGACAAATCTACAGCCTGTGGTGGCTCTTTCAACCACTAAGACTGATTATATAGCTGTTACAGAAGCTATTAAGGAAACTCTTTGGCTGAAAGGTATAGTTAGTGAACTACTTGGAAGAAATGTGAAGGCAATTCTTATGTGTGATAGCCAGAGTGCTATTCACTTAGCTAAGAACCAGGCTCACCATGAAAGAACCAAACATATAGATGTAAGGTATCATTCTCATTAATATATTTGAACTCACTTATTTCAAAAAAATAGATGTAAGGTATAATTTCATTCGGGAAATTCTTGAGAAGAAAGAAGTTAACCTAATTAAAGTTGTAGGAGAAGATAATGCAGCAGATATGTTTACCTAGGCTGTTCCTTTATCAAAATTGCAGCATTGTTTAAAGCTTCTTAATATGTGTTTGTGTGAATGATCAGGTAATCATGCAGGTCCTAAGGAGAGCAAGATCAGCTTTGAAGGTTGGACTGTACTCAAAGCAAATGGTGGAGATTTGTTGTCTAGTTTGCATCAAGTAAGTCCTAGGAGTCAGTGAAACAAGTCTATTTGTCAAAGTGGCAGAATTAGTTAGGTGGTTATCTTCCAACGGTAACTGATGCATTGGGGGGTAAAAACCGGTAATAACTAAACCCAGTTAAATGTATTGACTTGCCCACCCCTATGTCTACAAATAAGAGGGCAGGGGGTAGTCGCTTTAACGCATGATTAGTGAGTGCATATTGTTGAGAGTAAAGGCTAGATATTGGTAGTTCTTTGTAATCTCGTGAGATCAAGATTGTACTCGTGTGGAAAGGCTTGTTGTACTGATTCATTCTAATTAAAGGAGACTGCTCTCAAGGGGGTTGAAGGCTGGATGTAGGATCATTCTAAGGAATGATCTGAACCAGGATAATCTTGTTGTCTCGTGTGGTTTGGTTTATGAATTCTGTATATTTCATTTCTGTTATTGTTGTTCTTGTTTTTCTATCCGATCAATCTGCGTGTGCGCGTGTATTTCCAATCATAAAGTAAGTGCATTCCAGTGCTCCCAGGTTAACATCTACAATCTTATACATCTTTCATCTTTATTTCAAATACAGGTAACATTGGTACTATATGTTGCTGGTTGCAGATCGCATGATCAGAGTTCATCACTAAAGCCCCATGTTACAGGAAGCCTAATTCATGACTGGTACTTCTAGTAATTTCTGTTGGACTAATTTTTAATTGAATGGAAAATTAGGTATTGGGAATATACTTCAAACAATGATGTAGCTGTCTTAACTTTTCTTCTTTCTTTCCAATAGGATCCTTATTGGCTTCCATGAAAAGGATTTGTGGCTATGTGAATCCTTAATGACTCTTGATCCCTGCTGGGATGGAGTGAATTCAGAAAAAATATTCATGTTCACCATTCAACAATTGCTGTTTAAATGGTGTTCTAATTCCTTGGTTTCATTTTCCTTGACAATTTTAAGCTTTTTGAAAGGTCTATGCATCAAATATATGAACTATGGTTTTAGTTTCTTGTCTAAATTGGGGTTTGATCAGAAGAAAACTGGGGTAAATGGGTCGCACCATCTTTTCCTAATACTTCTCATATGAGTGAGTGCTGCTTTCATAGGTTGAATGATGTTTAAATTGATGTATTGAATTACTATTTTCTTTTTCAAGATTTTTGTTTGGAATTATTTTCTCAAAGAAACAAATAAAAATATGTAGTTTTGCTATATACTTGTACTGTATTTGTTCTTGTTTTCTCTAGCTCACCATATTCTCATGTATGCATCTCTATCCGTTTTTCTACTTCTGGTCGTAGTGATTTTTATTTGAATTGAGTTCTTCTGATTTTATGTCTAAATATTTTATTTGATGGCTGGCTTAAAATTTCCTCTAGTTTATTTCACATGCCAGAATGAATTTCTCAAATATTTTAATCTCTTCGTCACGGCTTCTTGTACTTGTATTCTTCTTTTCTTCCCTCCTAATCTTGGGGGCTAACTTGTTCTCAATTTTTGACAAATGAGGTCCTTCCATTATTTTATCCTTATCAGTAGTTTTAGCACTGGATCCATGTTTTGTATGTGATTTGGCCTAAACTCACTGCTGATTAAGATGCATTCAATGAGTACAAGGTGTTTGAATACTTCGATTTTTGAAACTTCTGTTTTGAAGTCTGTATTTACTGGGTCTTGATTTAGCACCTTACGTGTTACATTACCAAGTTCCTTGTTCAAAAATCATGTTCTTAGTAATGGCTCAGCATTAATGTTATCATGGTTTATCTTGAACAAAAGGTCCTCAAAAGAAAAATGCAAATGCTGTAAGTGGTCATGAACAGACTGTCATTTTATTATGTAATGAGCATTGTCATTTTATAACAATAGAGAAATTATGGGCTGAATATGTACGCAATCATAATAAAGTTATGGATTTATTATGTGAGATCTCTTTTCGTCTATGTGGGATAGATATCAAGTGCCTCATTGATAAGAGTCCATTACATTTTACTCATTTTTATTAACTTTTTAAAATGTCAATGTACTCTGTTACTGAAACTCAGGCCTTCTGTAAGAGTATTCAGCAGTGAGTTTCTGGACCTTGTATCATGGGATATAATGTGAACTCCATTTGCTGATAAATTTGTTGGACGGTTTAGAGATGGTGGTGCTCATTTCTATTAAGATCAGAACATGTGCTTAAAAATGTCTGTAGACAGGATGGAATGGAACTGAATATTCACTTTTTTGTCAACTGATATTGGAGAGCTTTGGAAGACAGGGAGAATGATCTTACTCAGACACACAGGAGATTGTTTGAGCTGACTATGAGAGTATTTGAGGGTTCTGGTTTCCTACATTTTTGGGCCTATAGGCAGCTTAAAAGTATATTTATATTGAATTGGTTTATAGAATATCTGTTGGATCATGTTGTTGGAGAAGATAAAAGAAAAGAAAGATTGATTCAAAGCTGTGAACGAGTAGATAAGGAGAAAATGTTGTTATAAGAAAAGATCGGAACAATTCAAACTAAGAGGATAAAGGAAAGAAAGGATGAAGCAGTCTTCAAAACAGATGAGGGAATCCAAGTTCAAATTTATCCAAATTTGTAATGTAGTGTATTTAAATTTGTTGTAATCTATTCCTGTAATTTAAGAGAGTTCTTGGGATATATTTTACAACAACAACATATCCAGCCTTTATCTCACTATGTGGGGTCGGCTACATGAATTCTAGACTTCCATGTATTCCTATCGTTTGTCATATCTTCATTTACATCCATATACTTCATATCGAACTTTAATGTCTCTCCCAAAGTCTTCTTGGGTCTACCTCTACCTCTTTTTGTGACTAATTGTTCCATTTCATCAACTCTCATCACAGGAGCATCTCTTAGTCTCCTTCTCACATGACCAAACCATCTTAGTCTAGTCTCTCTCATCTTCTCCTCGAATGGCACTACTCCTACCTTATTACGAATAACTTCATTTCTAATTTTATCCTTTCTTGTATGTCCGCACATCCATCTTAACATCCTTATCTCCGCTACACTCGTCTTTTGCTCATTCTGGTATTTGACTGCCCAACATTCTGAGCCATACAGCAAGACTAGTCTTATAGCTCTCCTATAAAATTTTCCTTTCAATTTTAATGGGATTTTACCATCACATAACACTCCCGATGCATTTCTCCATTTTAGCCAACCTGCCTTAATTCTATGTGCGACATCCTCTTGAATTTCTCCATCTTTTTGAATCACTGATCCCAAATATCGAAAATGGTATTTTCTTTGTAAGATTTGGTCTTCTAATTTTATTATAACATCATCCACTCTTGCATTTTTACTAAATTTGCATTCCATATATTATGTTTTCTTTCTACTTAATTTAAATCCCTTAGATTCTAAATTATTTCTCCACAACTCAAGCTTAGTGTTCACTCCTTCTTTTGTTTCATCCACCAACACTATGTCGTCTGCAAATAGCATACACCATGGCACATCTGTCTGAATATCTTTAGTGAGTTCATCCATTACTAGGGTAAATAAGTATGGACTTAGTGCAGAACCTTGATGCAGTCCTATTGTAGTTGTAAATGGTTCAGTATCCCCTCTGCATGTTCTGACCCTTGTCTCTACACCATGATACATGTCCTTAAGGGCTTGTATATAGGCTATTTTGACTCATTTCTTCTCTAAAATCCTCCATAATACTTCTCTAGGGACCCTATCATAGGCCTTTTCTAGATCTATAAACACCATATGTAGGTCTTTCTGATGATCCCAATACCTTTCCATTAGACGCCTCAGTAAATATATAGCTTCCATTGTTGACCTGTCAGGCATGAAACCAAACTGATTTTCTGACACATTTGTTTCTTTTCTAAGCCTCTGCTCTATTACTCTCTCCCAGAGTTTCATGGTATGACTCATTAACTTAATTCCTCGATAATTTTCACAGTTTTGAACATCTCCTTTGTTCTTGTATATAAGAACCAAAGTACTCTTCCTCCACTCATCTGGCATCTTTTTTGATTTAAGGATCGCGTTAAATAGTTGCGTTAGCCAGGAGATGCCCTCTTCTCCCATGCATTTCCATGCTTCTATTGGTATATTATCTGGTCCCACTGCCTTATGATTTTTCATCTTTTTTAAAGCTTGCCTTATTTCATTTGAACTTATGCGTCGATAGAATGTATAGCTCACATTCCCTTCGAAGTTACTAAGATGTCCCAACCTTACTCTTGTGTCACCACCATCATTGAATAATTTTGTGAAATACTCCTTCCATCTCTCCTTAATCGCTCCCTCATTTACTAAAACATTTTGATTGTCATCTTTTATGCATTTCACTTAATTTAAATCCCGTGTTTTTCTTTCTCTTGCTTTAGCTAATTTATATATATCCCTTTCTCCATCTTTTGTATCAAGTCGTTTATATAGATTCTCATATGCTTTTGACCTTGCTTCACTAACAGCTCTTTTTGTTGTTTTTTTTGCTTCTTTATAATTTTTTTGATTTTCTTCATTGTTGCATTGATATACCACCTTATAGCAAGTTTTCTTATTTTTAATTTTCAATTGTACATCTTCATTCCACCACCAAGACTCTTTAAGGTTAGGGGCTCTACCATTTCTCCCCAAGGACTACCTTTGTCGTGCTTCTTAGAGCATTAGCCATTTTTTTCCACATTTGGTTTGTCTGTCTTTCTCCATTCCATTCTCTTCTACCCCTTAATTTTTCTTTGAATATTAGTTGTTTCTCCCCTTTTAAATTTCACCACCTGATTCTTGGATTTTGTTTTATGTGATTTTTTCTTTTCCAATTTCTTACTTGGACGTCAAGTACTAGAAGTCTATGTTGAGTAATCAAACACTCTCCCGGTATTACCTTACAATCCCTACAACATAACCGATCCTCTTGTCTCATGAGGAAGTAATCTATTTGGGTGCTTGAGGTGATATTTTTATATGTGATTAAGTGTTCGTCCCATTTTTTGAACCTCGTATTGGTTATAATGAGCCCATATGCCATAGCAAAATCTAGGATAGATTTACCCTCATTATTAATTTCTCCGAATCCATACCCTCCATGTACCTCTCTATATCTGTTTCCGTCTCTACCCACGTGCCCATTTAAGTCACCTCCTATAATCACTTTCTCTCCTCTTGGTATCATTTGTATGAGTCCCTCTAAGTCCTCCCAGAATTTTTCTTTTATCTCATCACCTAACCCCGCTTGTGGTGCATATGTACTAAAGATATTCATAGTTATTCTTCCTAGACTAATCTTCACCATAATAATCCTATCCCCTATTCTCTTTACATCCACTACCTCATCTATTAACCTTTTATCCATAATGATCTCCACTCCATTTTTCGCTCGACCAGTTCCTATGTACCATAGTTTATATCTAGCTTCTGATAAAGTTTTTGTTTTTTTCCCTACCCATTTCGTCTCTTGAAGGCACATAATATTAATTTTTCTCCTAATCATCACATCCACCACTTCCATAACTTTGCCTGTTAATGTTCCTATGTTCCATGACCCAATCCTTAATCTATGATTTTGTTTTTGTCCTTGACTTTGGATTTGATTTTGTTTTTGGCCTTGACTTTGAATTTGATTTTGTTTTTGATTTTGATTTTGGTTTTGATTTTGATTTTGGACTAACTTCTTTACCCATATCCGTCCAAGCAAATGCGGGAACCGTTGCTCATTTATCACTACATCCGGGCGTCGATGCAGTAGCCCTAGCTCACTTGTCACTACACGGGGGCAGTGTAGCGCGTCGCTATGAAGGGTTACGCCCACGCCCAAACAATTTTTCATAATTTGTCTAGAGTTCATGTTTTGGATCCGACTAAGTTTTACGTTGGCTGTCGGCTACCTAACACAACCCTCCTCCTTTATCCGGGCTTATGATATATTTTGTATATATAATTCTCCCTACGGATCAATGGAAAGTGAGGAAGAATATTCATATTTCTCCTTTTCATTTTTCACATGTAAGTGTCTTCTTTCTACCTGTTAAGAATTTAACTTCTTTTAACTTCCTTGTTGGTGACTATATTCGGTACAGATTAGAAATATTGGCTAAAATTATTAGTTGATTATTAGAAGTTGAAGCAGAGCTTTGGTTTTCAATTCAGAAGCAAACTTTCCCGTACATCAAGGTCTAGGAGCTCTTATATCTCTGTATGTTGTTTACTGTATGTTGTTTATGCTATGTTAATACTGTCTCAGTAACTACAAGCTTAATTTTTATGCACTCAACATTAGCATAATGTCCATGTGTTTATATAAGGTAGGTTTAATACTTCAGCATCAGAATAGTTTGCCGTTTATTTATTTATTCTTTTTGATAGATAACAAAGAAAATAAGCACTTCCAAAAAGGAGGCAAACCCTTTCAAAATGAAATGTGGCAGAATCTCAGAACAAGGGCTGCTCAACCAAAAATCTAGCAAGTAATGAGCACACAAAAACGAATTGCTGTTTGATGATGAGAGACATGGACATTTCTCATATTTGAGCTCTCCTGTGCACTTTTTTCTTCCATGTTTTATTATTGCAACCACAATAGTTAAATGACTAATAAAAGAAAACAACAATAACGAACAACTCCAATTCCTGGCTTGAGCATCTTTCTAAGGCTTATATATAATTATCTTTGATATTTTCAATTTTATTGTATATAGAGAATTTAGATTCCCTTCTTTATGTATACATTTACCTTGTTTTGCTAGTTTTGCTTTCCCTTAGAGCCTTCTATTGTGATACTTATTCTCAACTAGTAAAAGCTTTCTTTTCCATGTGCCATAGAGATACTATTTTTGTGTTTTTGCTGTAATTATGTTGAATAATGTTTTTTGATTAATCACCCTTGGTATATTATTATCATGCATCAGGTGGTTTGGGATACAGCTGAATCCTCAATTTATGGGCATTGACCTCAAGTATGTAATCTGGACTTCAATTTGGAAATGTTTCCTTCTGCTGTAGATCTTTAGAATTTCAGACTATGCATTTAAGTTATTTCTATGTGGTCTTAATGCCCCCACTGATATTGTTTCAGTTTCAAGCACTTGAAATTTTTTATTGTAGTTTTTGTAGTCTGAGTTCAGCTTCTGTTGTTTTCTTTTCTCCTCTTTATATATGATTATTTTTCTTTACAATCCTCTCAGTTGTTTTTTCCTCAATGCATGACTGCTCAGTTTCAATGAGCCAACCGGATTAAAGTACAAAACAATTTTGCTCAACCTTAGCCTTTTCCTTTTCTTTTTTATAACATCTTAAACAGTATTGTCTGATCCTTCCATGTTTCTATTCTATATATGACTGACATTTTGGCCATGTATGAGTTGAATGCAATGACACGGTCCAGTGTGATTTTATGATGAACTCATTGCTTCTAAAGATGAGATAAGTCTCTTCTCCAGATTTTTCTTTGTTAGAGCTGGAATGATGGGATGGCTGCTTATCAATCTCTCTGTCCTGGCCAAAAGTGCTCAAGATTCCAACTTGAGCCAATCAATGATCCTCTACCAGCTATTCTGTGCGGTAATTTGATGTTGCATATTTTAATTTTTTTCACACATTGTATGCAGTTGTTGATTTCTTTCTTTTTAATTTGCTTAACCATAATATTATTTTGAGTTTCTTCTTTTTTCAGTTGTACATTCTGGACTACTTTTTTTATGAAGAGTACATGACTTCCACGTAAGTGCTGCCTGTTTGACTCAATAAGAACATCCAGCTGAAGAAAGTACAATTGCATCATTATCTCATCAGAACATTTGATATTATTCTGTGCTGCACAAGTTCTGGAATCAAAAGGTTCTGAAATGAGAATAATTTATGTACTAGAGTTTAGTAAAACTCAAGTAAGAATAAAGGGATAGGTTGTATTGAAGACCAAAACCTAAGATTAAATACTTTTGATGGCAGGTTCAATCATGCACAAGGTTGGATAGTTGGGTGTTTATGTTACTTATAGAGTTGAGTTGAGATGGTAGTAGTGGAGGAATGTGTAAAGTCTCTAAGATGAGACTCGAGCACATTGGACTAATAGGGTAACCGAGAGAGTTCTGGAGGGAGAATTTGAAATAAGGGAGAATTTGGGAGAGAGAGAATTGGGAGGGAAAAGAATTAGGAAGGAAAGAATTCTGTTATTTCTCAAAACATGAATTCCCATCCTCATACATCTTAGCCTTATATGGGCTATTCCCTTCGACTAACAACATAACCGTAGGGGTACAATCATCAATGCAACAACTAATTAGTACAAATGGCTAATGCCTTAACAACAAAAATTACAGAATTGCCCATGGATCTTGACATTCCCCTTCCCTTGAAAATAATTCTTGTCCTCAAGAATTTAGGGTAGGTCAGTAGCTATCAAAAATTGTTTAAGTAGTTCCGGTAGGTATTCCTAAGTTGTATGGTCAGGGTGCATGTGCAACCATTGTACCAACACCTGTGTCAAGGGGGCTGCACCTTGGTAGATCACTCTCTTCTCTATAATGGCCTGAGGTTCAATTGCTTCTTCCAAATCTTCTCCCACATCTGGCAAGTTTTGGCTCATAGGAGCATTAGGTTCAATAGACCTCTTCAGTAATAAGACATGGAACACGGGGTGAGTGTTGAACCTTGTTGGTAACTGCTGCTGATAAGCCACTTTCCCCACCTTTGATTCTATGGGATAGGGCCCAAAGTACTTAGGGTTGAGTTTGGAGGCTGGTGTGGTTGCAAAGGGTTGCTGTAGGAACTTTTTCACCTTAAGGTAGACCTTGTCACCCACATGGAAGGACCTATCACTCCTCTGTTTATCAGCCTTTTGCTTTATCTTGTTCTGGGCTGTGGCTAATTCCCTCTTAAGTATGGTTAACACCTCTTGCCTCTGTTGCAAGTACTGTTCCATAGTAGCCATGGTGGTTGTGGAATGGGAGATTGCTGGCAATAAGGGAGGTCTGTAATCGAGCACTACTTCGAAGGGGCTTCTTTTAATGGCATTGTTGTAGTTGGAATTATACTACCATTGTACTAAGGATAACCACCTATTCCAACCTTTTGGTTTTGTCAAGCACATACACCTCAAGTAAGCTTTTGGACACTGATTGACCTTTTCAATTTGGCCATCCGTTTGTGGGTGATAGGCAATAAACATTGTCACAGCCCGGGGGTATCATTGTAATTGGGTGTATATGAATAGGGGGGGGGGAGGGTTTAATGATTATAACTAGAGGTTGAGATGTAGGGGATTAGAGCCAAATGCACATGGCCACTTGAGCTAAGTTCCCTAAAAGCTGTAACTAACTAACTAACTCTCCTATAAATAAGAGAATGCACACGAGGATAGGGATCATGTGAGGATAATTCCACAGATCTTTTCCCTCCAAATTCTCTCAAACTCTCTCTCTCTCTTTGTCTCTCAATTCTCTTGTCTCTCTTTTTCGTGTTCTTCCTTCCCACTCACTCTTTGTTCTTCCTCAATTATAAAAGAACCTTCCAATCAAGTCCTAGATCTAACATTTGGTATCAAAGCCAGCAACGTGACTGGATTAGCGACTATGGCTGAGGGCACTTGTGCAAAGCAAATGGAGTCCAGATTGGATGCCATTGAATTGGGGATGCGGCAAAACCAAGAGCAGGTTAAAGATTGCTTGGAGACATTGGAATTGGGCATTCGGAACACACAAGAGGAGATCAGTAGGTACCGATCAGAGAATGTGGCTCATTTGGAGCAAATTGTTAGTGGACTCAGGGAGGAATTTGCTAGACTAAGCCAACAAATTAACCAACAAATGAGCGTCGTTGCCTTGAGCATGTTTGCTTGGCAGCCTAATGCTAGCCTTTTGATGGATTTTCCCCCCAGAGCTTCCTCGGCACCAATTCTGATGACGTTGTTATGGTCTATTGTAGGGTATGAGACTTGTGTCACATTGGAAGGTCAGGCTCCTGGTGTGGGGTTTATAATCTCTTGGGCACCCTCCCTTTAACAGCTAGCTTTTGAGGGTGAGTTCTACCCAAGGGTTGTAACAGCGCCAAGGAATAGACCGAGGTCCCATGATCCAATGGAGGTCGAGGACAGAATGGACGCAGAGGAGGGATAATTTCCATAGGGGAGTGGGAGGAACTCACCCTACACCTATAGGGCCTAGAATGGAGATTCCTGCATTTGAGAGGGACAAGCCTAGATGGTGGGTGAGACGGTGTGAACAAGTGTTTTATCAGTACCGAGTGACTAAAAGGGAGAAGATGAACATGGCTGATGCATATCTTGATGATGTGGCTGACACCTGGTTCCAAAATTGGTGTAAAGGCAGGATAGAGTGGAGTTGGTCAAAGTTTGTGAGTGGCTTAGTGCCAGCCATATGTTGAACATGTTGTTGATCCTCTGACCGTATTACTCCATCATTTCTCTATGTCTCTCCAATTCCCTTTGCATGCTTTCCCGTGAGGCTGAAAGATCCTCGCGCATTCCTTCTCTGATCGCCATCACATCTTCCCTACTTTGAGTGACAACTTTGTGAGTCTGCGTCATTTTGAACTCTAGTGCTTCCATCCTTGATTCTAATTGCTTCAACCTCGTCCCTTCTGCCATCTCAATCTGTAACCACTCGCTTCTTCTGATCAGCGGAGATCTGCAATTCCACTCATAGATCACAATTTGTTGTGATTTGATCTACTTTGTCTATCTGTAGCCAATGCCAACCCCTCGTCAGGGATCGCTGACTCTGATATCAAATGTCAAGTCTCTAAGATGAGACTCAAGCATGTCGGAATTATAGGGTAATCGAGAGAGTTTTGGAGGGAGAATTTGACAGGAGGGAGAATTTGGGAGAGAGAATTGGGAGGGAAAGAATTTTGTTATTTCTCAAAACATGAATTCCCATCCTCATACATCATTATATAGGCTCTTCCCTTCGGCTAACAACATAACTGTAGGGGTACAATCATCAATGCAGCAACTAACTAGTACAAATGGCTAATGCCTTAACAACAAAAATTACAGAATTGCCCTTGGATCGTGACATTATGTTTGAGCATTTTGTGTGGTCATGAATGCTTGCAAGAATTAGAAAAGGAAACTTGCAGTACAACAAGAAGATAATTCATATAATTATAGAGTTCAGGATAAATTAAAAAGGATGCCAGAAAAATGAATGTTATCAAGCTTTGCATGCTAATATGGGTGTGTGGTAAAGCTAGGAGAGATGGGGCTATAAACAAGCTACTTCTTGAAATGTTATGGACGCGATCTACAAAAATAAAAAAATAAAAAGCAAAGGGAAAATCAATTGAGATGATTCAGACGGTTATGAACGAAGATTGATTTTTTCTTCATAAGGAAAAATGACACTGTTGACATTAAAGATAATGCTAGGAATGAGTTAGGGTCAAATTAATTGTTGGATTGAGATAATAGAAAGAAATATTACATTGTGATTTAATTGCTGAGTGGTGAAATAGAATCCATGTAACTGATCCCAAATCATTTGTGGGTTACAAACTGAATGAGGTATGACGAGAGTGCTCTCTACCCCATTATCATTGCAATGAAGTCTTTGCTAATTATACTGCATCATTGTGGATTTTCCTCTCCCTATCAATTTTTTTTTTTTTGGGGGGGGGGGGGGTCGGGGGGTGTTTGGGGGGACACTCGGGAAATGATTGAAACATTCTTTGTTGTTTTATTTGAATCCTTCAAGTAGTTGAAAAAGTCAAAGCACTTAATATGAAAGCTATGGAACTTCATTTTTCCAGTTAACATATACCAGTGCATGTGAGATTTTTGTCCAATTATATTTTCCCTTCATGGTCTGTATTGCTATTTAGAAAAAGCATGATAAACTTAATATATGCCACAAGAAATCAAAAGTGGTTGATGGTGGGAAGAGAGTGACAGGATAGGGTATTATGGTGCTTCATGTTCTTTCTTGCTAAAAAGCTGCCCTTTCCAATTTAAAACCCCACACTTTTAGAATGACCGCCCTACATTCAGGGGCCCTGTTATGATATGATTCTGTGATGGATGTAGATGTAGAATGAAAAAGGGGATAATGTAAAGGAAGAAACTTCTTACTGTTCTGGCCCTTCTGGAAGACTTGTTAGATTTTATATTCAAAACTTGGAACATGGCTATGCTTTGACTAGGGACTTTGTGCAATATTTCCTGCAGTATAAGCTTTTGTATCCATATTTTGCATTTATTTTTTATATGATTTATTGTTTTACTCAGTTATTTCAATAAAAGTTTGGCTATTGCTCCTTATTTCCCAGTGACATTCTTTTACATTTTTGTGTATTAGAGGTTATCTATTAACATAAGTTTTTTACTGCTATTGTATAGTTGTTCTAGGACTTACATCAACTGCTATGTATTTGATTTGAATCTGGCTTTGGGGCACCCCGACTAAGTTCTGTTCAATGATATCTATGCTACAATTTTAAGGATTATTGACACTTCAGGTCTCAACGTGTGTACCTTAGTCATTTCAGATATTTCTGTCAATTAATGGCATTGTCTTTTTCATTTCCTGGCTGGAAGATCTCTATGTTATAATTAAAATATGATTTAGTTTACATCTAGCCTTCTGACATGGCTATCTTTTGCAGGTGGGATATAATTGCTGAAAAATTGGGCTTCATGCTAGTATTTGGTGATCTTGTTTGGATTCCCTTCACTTTTAGTATCCAGGTATTTTACCTGCCCCATAAGAAGCAACGTAATCCTATAAGAAGTATACCTAAGCATATATACTAGTTAATATACTGCTTGAGATAAATTCTGACTGCTATGCACTTGATGGTGGTTTAGGAAAATTGATGACAATGACTGACACTTAATGACATTTCTAATACAATTAAAGCCTGGGGCTGGTATAAGAGTGATAGATGATTCTGTCATTTCCATTCTGAAAAGAATTGGCATTGTGCTGTCTGCACTTATTGAAATATAATTTGCCCTTCTGCTATATATTGGCTGCAAATCCACACCAGCATACTGCTGCTGATTTAGAATCTCTTCAGGCTGTTTTTTGGAGGGTGGTTAGCATTGAACTAATGCTGAAAATAACTTACAGTTGTGCATTGGAATAGGATGGGATCTTTATTGTGAACCGTCCAGTTCCTTGGCATGTCTCCTAACTTGAGCTCATTTTTTATTTATTTATTTTTCTTGGTATCATACAACTATTGTGCTTTACAGTCTCTGTGCTCTATTTGTCCTTAAAAAATTGACTATATGCTCTCTTTTGCAAGTTTATTTTCGTTTCCACCCTTCCCCTATCTTGACCTTGACTCTTATCCTGTCCCAAAACAAATATTTGAACCTTCAAATCTAGAAGTAACATAGATGGAAGCCCCACCATCACCGCCATGAAGATCAATAGATGTAAAAGTTGGGCTAAACAAAGCCCCTAAAACTAGAAATAAGAACTCACAAATGATGAAAAAAGATAAACCTCAAGTTCCCTCACCACCTTAGCAAAAGGACACATAAATCAGGGTCAAAAGATAAACTCTATTTTTCTGTTGTAGGAAAATCGTATTTTCTACAACTTTTAAAGGAAAGTAGATATGGAAATTTTGAGTATCTCATACAGTAGAGAATTGTGTTATTAACGCTTATAATTTAAGCTCTTGCTCTGGGAACAAAACCAACCTGGGGCTTGTTGTGAGTAATTATATCTCAATTAATTGATCCAGATAAACTATCAGCTCCATCTCAATGGTTTGAGGTGGAATATGTCTTCATCTAGGAATGACAATAGACTGAATATTAACTGAGTACCCCTTCTCGCATCCCCATCTTCCATCCACTTTCCTATACTTGTTCTCATCTGGTAGTATAGTTAATTCCTACTCCAATCCCGTTCGAAACTTGTGCAGTTCAATTTATATAAAAATAAAAAAAATTCTATTTAAAATATATTGTTTTTTTTTTTTTTTTTGTAACTGCAAGATAGAAAGAAATAGAGTATTTAATTCTCATCCCAATTAAAATCCATTTGAGGTCTTATGAACCTCTTGTCACAGCACAAGGGCACGCCTACCTGGCCATTTTATGCAATTATGCTAATGACTGCCCTAGCCTAATGGTAGTATAAAATAAACTAAATATATATTTATTAGATATGTACAGGTCAGGTAAGGACAGCGACCCTATTTCCATCTTTCTACCTGATTGTAGAATTTTTTCCCAGTCCATATCCACCCTGTTGGAGGGAATTTTAGGCCCATAACCCCCCCCCCCCCAAATGGACCAAATTTATCGGCCACCCATTGGGGCAGGTAAACTTGCAATCCCTATCCATCCTGCATGTAGTTTACAATGCAAGTTCCAGGTGGCGGTGAATTCACTTTGATGCATCTGAATAATGAACAAATGAAGACTCAGCGATCTCTAGTTTGTTCTTATGATTTCCAAATTTATTATTGCGTACTGATGATCATCAAACTAACACTGTTAATTAAATATCTTCCCTTGCAAAACTTTTGGATTAGCAGTCCTCTTCCTCTTTTGTTAGGGTTGGTGGCTTTTGAGTAACAAGGTGGAGCTAACAACAGCTGCTACCATTGCAAATTGCATTATCTTTCTGATTGGGTAAATGTCTTTTAGTATAAGTTCTTCTCTTTTCATCTTAGAGATTTTGGTATTTTCTGGTCTTCCTTTTGTTCTTTCTGGCTTTTGTGTCCACTTTCCAGTATATGTATATATATTTGGAGAACTATGCCTTGTTTGCAAGCTATAGCAAAATGTTTTTGATTGGGCAGGTATTGGGTTTTTAGAGGCGCCAACATGCAGAAGCATGTATTCAAGAAGAACTCCAAAGCACCAATATGGGGTAGACCTCCAAAAGTTATTGGCGGAAAGTTGCTTGCTTCTGGTTATTGGTAAGATCATCATGTGGTTGTGTTCTTCTAGTTTTTATTCGTCTGATCAAGAAAAGGAAAACAAATGGAAATTACAAGAAAAAAGGAAACTGTTTACAATTGGGATTTTGATATCATATTTTTTTTCTTAACCAAAAAAATTAGGGTCACTTTGGTGCCTTGACAGTGTGTGAGGAAAAGAAGTGGTACTTTGTTTAGGGCTTTGATAAAATTCAGAATGGAAAATGATGAGAGCTAGTAGGTTTATAAAGTACTGATTCACTCTGATTGTCAAAATGTAATTTTTCCACCAATATTCAAAAAGTGAATGGTAATTAAGCTATTGCATGCATTAGGTACAAATAACATGGTAACAATTCTATTTGACATTCCTTGATATAATGTGTCAATTAAACACGTGTTTAGTGGAAAAATGCTGGTTTCCTGTAGAAGCGAAAACAATTATTCTTGTAAATGGGTGAATATTTATATTCAAACACGCAGATTGTATTCATTTATACATATGCTTAGTCAAAGTCAGGGGTGGGCCCGGTAAGGCCGATAGACTAGAAATTGAAAATTAATTAACTTGTTATGATGTTAACTTTTGAATTATGATATATATATATATATATATTTAAATGTGTACCTATAACCAGGTTAGCTGACATAGTCTGGCGGTTTTTATATGAAGTTTTACTTTAATTTGTGCCTATCTTTAGTTGTCAAGATTCTTCTCATTTTAAGATCTCTCTCTAGGGGAATTGCAAGGCATTGTAATTACCTTGGGGATTTACTTCTGGCTTCATCCTTCAGCTTACCATGTGGGATAAGGTAAAGCTCCCAATTATACTGTACTTCAATACAGTTATTCAGTTCAATATAGAACGAAGTCGATATAAGAACACGTCTTTATTTGCAGTTCCCCTATTCCATACTTTTATCCAATTTATCTTCTTATTCTGCTGATATGGAGAGAGAGACGGGACGAGGCACGCTGTGCAGAGAAGTATAAAGAAGTGTGGGCAGAATACCGTAAAGTTGTTCCATGGAGGATACTGCCTTATGTTTATTAACCAGGTCATCAAACAGACTTATCCACAGCCAAATGCTAACTTCTTGATTGCCTTTATTACCTTTTTCATGTAGAGAAAGTGGTCTAGGTCCGAGGATTGCATCTAGGAATAAACTAAAAATTGTGGTGTTTGTTGTTTTATGTGCTAAATACATGCGCATTGAAATTTTTGAGTAAATTGAGGTTTCGTTGCATTGATGTTTTTCCCTTGATGGGGTGAGGATTTAATGTCTGTTATCAAGATTGTATTTAATTTGTTTAATGATTTAATCAATTGGCTAAGGACCAGTGCCAATTGCCTTTTTTGCATTGATGTGAAAATTCGACTATTGTGAGAATCATTTATGTGAAAAACATTTTTATAAGAACTATTCTTTAAGAAACTGAAACATTTTTGGTGTAATTAATTATATGATTTATTTTATGTGGTTGGAGGACCAGATCAAAAATGGCGCCAAATCTCCTATTTTCAAATCCTTGGAATCTAACTTGGCATATTGTTGCTACCTCCATCTCCAACTTCGTCAAGATTGATTCCATTTTCCTTTAGAAATGACAGAAAGATGTTGAAGTTATCATAAGTTGGGCCATAATGTCCGCTGTGTGGTGATATAGATTGAGAAAACAAAACAAAGAGGGCAGTTAAAGCATTAGATGCTAAAGGAAATTAAGAACAAGAAATTAATCCATTGGATCAACCCATAAAGGGGTTTGGAAAACATAACTTAAGGTTAGCTGTGGTATCAATATTCGAAAATATCCATTTTGGGCCTTGCATTCCTTTCATTTGTTTGAAGAAATTTCTCCTTTTGTTTATGCACTAGTTTGCCCTCGTTGATGATGTATTTGCAAGGTTCCTCTCTCTAGCTAGCTGATTAATCTTCCACCCAAATTTATTGAAAAGGAGCAAATGTAAGGATCAAGTGAGTAATGTTAGAAATTCAAAATAAATGGAAATGCAACAGAAGAGAGACTAAGGGGAGCATATACAAATGCCCATCTCCAAAATCAAAGCCTAGAGATTCACAATTAAAAAACAAAACTGATCACTTACATTACACGAGTCTAGTGCTTCTGTCATATTATATGAGCTAAATTAAAATATCACCTTTACAATATAAGCCATACTATTATACAAATTACCAACTTAATAAGATTTAAATAAAAAGCGCTAAATCACATTTATTTATACCTCAACATCGCCTTCAACGACTCTTCGCCCCTTGTTTCACACATCAAAGATACAAATCGAGGTTGTCCTCTCCTTCTCCTTGTCCAGGTCCTTTTCTCACTCATTTTTTCTCTCAAGTCAAGGCAACTAAAGGGCGTCTGACAAATTGAAACTAAAGGCAGTGGTGTCAATGGCCGAAAGTGACCTCTGTAACACCCCAAATCCCACCTTACAAGCTTCCACAATCTTGGCCCCATACTCCGGTGACTTTCTATATGGCCCAATTTTTCGTTTTCGTCGCCTATCGATGCGTCAAAGAGCAAAATTAAAAACTCAAGAACTATAAGCGAGTGAAATTATGAGAGGTCCGAGAGCTTTTTTTTTTTTTTTATCTTTTTATATATATTGAAAATAATTAATATAAATTGTTATGTCATAGAATTTTTTAGCGTCTAGCTATCGGTATTTTGATTATTAGACGCTTAAGAATATTTTGATTAAAAAATCCAAAACGGGCGAATTCCAAAAGAGTTCTCAAATCATGACGTATTTCCCAAGAAATCCTGAGCAAACAGTGAAAGAGCCATTAGCAATGGCTAGAAGGTGGATATGTAGGCTTTGAAGGGCAAAATGGTATAAGGCATATTGGTTATAAAAGGCAACTCAAAAGGGGGGGGGGGGGGGGGTTCCAGAAAATCCTCTCCAGCCTCTCTCTCGGAGAGGAGCAGTCTTCTTTCGGCGGCCACGTATTCTCTCTCAGAGAGGGCAGCATCTCTCGGGGGTCTCCTCTCGGAAAGGAGGATCGGCTCTCGCCGGTGGCCAAGTCCCTCTGTAGCATCTCTCGGAGAGGCTGGAAACCTCTCGGGAAGCTCTTCCCAACGAGGCCTCCCCTCAGCGAGTCTCTTCTAGGCCACATCCTCGCGGAAAGGAGCAGAGCCTCTCGGAGGTGTTGCCAAACTCGGCGGTGCTGTGCCTCTCGGAAAGCCCTCTAGCCACTGCAACTCTCTCTCTCAGCATCTCTCTCTCTCTTGGCCGTGCCCCCGCCTTAAGCCATTTCTCGGGAAGGTTTCTTCCCGAGAGCTCCCGCAAAGCCTCCGATCGAGGCCTCTTCCCGAGAGTCCTCTTGGCGAGGTTCTCTCCGACTCCGAGGTCTCTCGGGAAGACCTGTTTCCAGCCATCCATGTTGCTTTACCTTGGGCTTCTTCCTCGCCCATTCTCTCCCTGCAACTCACATATAATATATACACACACATATATATATATATAGCATGTATCTTAAGTGGTGGCCAGAGAGATGGCCTTATGGGTTAGGATAGTTTATAATACACTAAGGCACTCATGTGGTAAAGTATGTCACCAAGTGCCTAGTGGCCCCCTATGTATTATCTTCTCCGCATAATCACCCTCTCATATCATTGGCTTGTAATATAATGTGCGTACGTCAGTATGCTTATGGGTTAATATAATCACAAGCTTATGTTATGGCATAATAAGGTGTTATATGATGATCGCACACTTACCGTTAACCTGCTTCGATAGCCCGTCGTGAGGCTCACGTTCTCTCGAAAGACTCCTTAGATAGTTCGGTCTTTAGGGAAGGATTTCTCTTAAACCCGTCTACATGTTGCTAACTTGCAGGTACACCCATGGCCTCTCGTAATATGGATGTGGTTGACTCTCTTTGGTCGGTCCAAGTATGACCACTTTATATTCAGTCATGGTATTTTTTATCTGTTTATTACACTTCTTTCTTACTTATACTGATTTAAACATTAGAGGGCATACACGGGTGAAGAATCCCTGTGTACTTTCTAACTTGTTCTTGTGAACGCAGTTAAATCCTGAGTGTCCGAGGGGCCATTGTCTAACAGAGCAATTCAGTATCGAAGGTCTCCTTAGAGGCTCATCTACAACCTTGGCCAGGATATCGTAGACCAAACTATCCAACGCTCATCTCTACCGGTAAATTTCTGCTAGTTGTCCACCTGACTCTGCTTCGACTCCAACTCTTCCTCACTATAAATTTCAATAGTTGTATTGTGGCAATAAGACAAACCATTGTCGGAAATTTTTAAAGAATTACTTATAAAGGCCAATGGGTCTGGTTTTACAATTAATTTTAGTTATTGTTCTGTTCTCATGGTAGGGTTACTTGCTTAGAGAGAAAGTATTACATAATGTGTTATTAGAGATATGCCATAGTGATGTATAGTGGATATTTCATGTTTGGATGTTGCTTCATTGTGAGTGAAAATTGGTCCATTTCTTAAATTTTTTTAGAAGAGTATAAATGTCAAACAAGTCAAGCTGCACACGATATGTGGTCACTAAAAATAATCTTTTTACGAAATTTATTACATTAATTTTGATAACAATTTTCTTATAAGTTAGAACATAGACTAGTTTGAGACCATTTTGTAATCGTTATGTAGCTAAAATTTAAGATATACAAAATATTTTGATTTTAAATATGCCCATCAAGCTTATGGGTTGCTAAATTAATCTAGTCTAGTGTAGTATAAGTTAATTTAAGAGGACTAAATTAATTTATTTGACATCTTTAATAAGGAGCAAATTAACACTAGTTATTAAGTATCCATGCATGTAAAACGATGAATGAAATTGAAAAGTAAAGTAAGTTTTTTATATGTTCTAAGTTTTTGGTAAGTTTTAATTTTTTTTTTTAATAAACAGAGGCAATTAAACAGAATTTTTTGTTTATAAAATTTTAAAAATGAAATACAATTAAATAGGCACTAAAGCTAAAAAGACAATGTTGTGTTGCCTTCAAACTCATGAGATGACGAGAAATATTAATTGAGTATAGCTCATCCCCCACCATGGGTGGTGAAAATTGAAAAAAAAAGATAAAGTGCAATAAATTCATTACTTTTAAATAAGATATATTTATTATAATTTATTTTTAATTTTTAATATTTAAATAACATTTCTAATTAATTAAATATTTTAAAATATAATACATTTATCATCAATTAATAATTGATAAATTAAAATAAAATATACTTTATTAAAAAATAAAATATACTCATTATAATTTAATAATTATCTAAATCAAATCAGACCCAACTATTAATGCAGCAAATGTGAAGGACAAAAATAACGCTTAAAATTTTGACCGTTCAACCTAACTTCTCAAAGTCAAATAGTGTTTAGGTTAATGTTATTTTATTCAAAAATTTCACGGATAGACTTATCAAGAGGGGTCGAAAAGATAAAAATATCTCACCCAAATGCGAATTTACCCCTTTCCCTGTGACCTTTCCTTCTCCACTCTCCCTTTCTTATGGCTGCCACCTCCATCAAGCTTTAGTACTCGTCGTCGCCTTTCTCGCCAATTGTCGCTACATCCACCCTCTCAACAGATGAAAAAGATGTAATAACGGTCGACGCAATGCAAGGGAAGGCGAGAAAGGCGACAAGGCAATGATGGGTGCTGGAGCTTGTTGGGAGACAACACCCATGGAAAGAAAAGAGAGGATAAGGGAGATTGCAGGAAAGGGGGTTAATTTGTATTTGAGTGAAACATTTTTGTCTTTTTGGCCCCTCAGTAAGCCTCTCCATGACGCTCCCAGGCAAAGTAAACATTCTATTAAATATTCTATATAACAGACAGAAGGGGTCTCAGAAGAGATTTCAAAACCAGTAGGTAATTTAAGTACAAGAAGAACACGCACCGATGCTCTGCAATTGCTTATTCAGCTGGTAGTAATATGTTTTATTAAATAAAAAAGCCAGCAAAATCCAGAAAGCTTTTCAAAACTACTTGGAAAAAAGGAGTAACGAAATAGACCATAAAGTCACAAACTGGGGGTGCATAATTTACGTAAAACAGGGTAAAGGAAGAAACCATCATTTTACTAACATAGAGCAAGATCACCAGGCTCAGTAGACAGTGTAAGAGATGCGTACCAAACATTATGATTTATGCAAAGCTTCCTGTTAGGGGAAATTTTAAATCTTGGCTGCAAAGGTGAGACCTTCCTTTGCCAGTTGGTCCAAGCTCCCGGCCGGGGGTTGGACCTTTGCAACTTTGGCAATAGCCTTGTTTTCTTCAGGGGTCCCGCCCTCGAGAAAAGCACCCACTACCTTCCCATCTTGGATCCAGTATGAACCGAACTTGGCATTTTCTGATGCTGGGTTGTTATCTCCAAATAGCACTGCCTCACCCACATTGTCGCCGTAGAACTGCCATGACAGACTGAAGGCGCGGGAATAGAAGCACGGAAGGTAGTCATATTCGTCAATTGGTTTCCCTTGTTCACTTGCAAAGATAGCCTGCAAATTAGATGCTAAAAAGGTCAATTATCATTCAAATTTAATCTAGTAGAATTATTGAACACGTTACGGGAATGATATATCTTGGAATCATGGAGTAAAATGAGGTTAACGTAACTAACTCAAGGACAAACCAAGTAAACAATATCAGAACCGAAACATTTCAAGCTATTCATACTTTCACGCTGGAAGGTGGCTTCAAATATCTTATGTACGTGTGCAATCGGTTATAATCGAATAGAATCGATTGAAAATCACTAATCAAACTGAGCTGAACCGAGGTATATAACCGAACCAAACCAACCGAGTCATCTAAACTAACCAAATTTCGAGCAGTTGTAACTGAATAAAAAACTGAACCAAATTCTTACCAAAAAAACCAAACCGAACCTAATAAAAGAGGGTTAGGTTGTCGGTTTAGTTCGATTTTTCGCTTAATAATACCAAAAAAAACGAATCAAATAACCAAAATTCTTGGGAGAAATAGAACTGAAGTTAATAATCGAACCGAACTAAATAATCGAAAATCTCGAGAAAATAATCGAACCGAACCGCTACCGATGAAAAACCAAACCAAACTTGTCGGTTCAGTTCTGTTAGTTCGATTTACCCAAACTCTTGCTCACCCCTACATGTACGATTCTATAGTCCATTTAAAAAAATTGGGAAAAAAAAAAAGAAGCATGAGTGCAAAGAGGAACCAGACCTAGAAAATCTAATTTACAGTGGTCTGGGCTCTAGTAACAAGTGTAATGAGTTAGGAGTTTTGGCAACTTAAGCCGGCTCTAAAATGGCTCAATTCTTTGGATTGTGGAATTTATTCTCTACTTTACATAGGCGATCAAAGCAAACAAGTTACGGATCATGATCATTCCATAATATGTAACTAAGAGAAACATCATACCCTCACAGCTTGCTCAGCAGATTTGCGGGCATGGTCAACATGTTCAACTCTTCTCATCTCATTGTACAGTTTCAACGGGAAAGTAGCAACATCCCCCACTGCATATACATCAGGAACACTTGTCTTGAAGAAACCATCAGTCTGCAATTAAGACAGGCAACATCTTAATCTAACCATTGGAGGTAGAAACAAACTAGGTACCGCATCGTCCAAAAAATGCAGCATTGTCATTTTAATTTCCTTAAAATATCAATAGCCATTTTGTACAATAAACTAACCACCCCAGCCCCTCGTGACAAAGGAACATCAAAATTATACAAAAAATTTCACAAAATCGCCAGTTTTCTCATTGGTAAGACAAAGTGGATAAGCAAAATAACAGAGAGGAACTGGTGCTCAGAATCGCAGATCTTTTGAAATTTCCGCATAATATAAGCAACGAAAAGGTAGTAATAAAATTAAAATGCAACTAGACATTTCAATGTTCTTTGTTTGGCTGTCTTGTTAAAACAGGTCCCCATATATGCCTGGCACATACTCCATACTTGTCTTGCATGGATAGAAAAAAAGTTCAGTTATATAAGGGTTTGAGAGCGAGCACAATTTATGAGGCAGAACGAACAAACAAATAGGGAGGCACAAACCTTAATTCCGCCTTTCTCCTCTTCAAGCTGTCCTTTGAACAACACCGAAAGTGGTCTACCTCCAACGCCAACAACAACAATGTCGGCTTCTAGCACCCTACCATCCTTCAGTTTTACTTCTTTTACCTTAACCATGAGATACAATATCTTAATACAGACTACTTTCTGTAAATCACAATGACGTAGTTGACACTTGACAGACAAGACTTCCACAAATGTATACCGACCTCTCCATTGGCATCAGCAGTGAACCCAACAGCTACAGTTCCCTTAACAATTTTAATTCCTTTGTTTGCATAAAAACCTTCATAGAAAGCAGCTATACCAGCCGTGAAAAGCCGAGGCACTGCAAGCACAACAGAATGTCAGCAAAATCAGGCCGTTACCTTAAGTGGCCAAGTGTGATGGCAACTTCCAACTGCAATATGCATGACATTGACATAAAAAATGAGTATCTACTTACTGCACCAGGGTTCCGGGTACACCATGGTGACGTCAAAGTTGTTTAATCTCATTGCTGCACTCAGCTCAAGACCTATGTATCCTCCTCCAACAAGTACAGCCTTTCCATTTTTCTTGGATTTAATCGCTTCAACAAGCTTATCAGCATCATCGATTTCCCTCAAGTAGAAGATGTTTTTGGCGTCCGCACCTTTCACACCAAAGTCTGTCAACTTTATAACCTGCAGAAGAGAAAAACCAACTGGTTTTTATGGTGAATAGAAGAGATCTTTCAATTTGACAAATCCACAGAGAAAAATGCTTACAGAGGAACCAGTTGCAATGATCAATATCTGATATTTGAAAGTTTCTCCAGCTGCACTGATGAGAGCTCTAGAGGCAAGATCTGCCTTCACTATTTGTGTGCTGAGGATCAATGCAATTCCTGAAACATAAGTTGAACAACAATATAATACGGAATTCTCACATAAAGTCTGCCCCTTCCATAAAAGATGCGTAGCATCTCCCCCCCCCCCCCCCCCCAAAAAAAAAAAAAAAAAAAAAACACTTGTATTTGGAAGGAGGGCTTGGAATGTTGCAACAATTTGCTATCAATTGCAAATTTGGAAATTAACGCAACAATAATCACCTTTCTCTGCATACCACTCAACAAGCTGCCTCTCCCCACCACTGCCAACACAGACGTGAAATCCTGGAAGTCTTGCAGGTGCTGGATAACAAATTGCAGAGTGCATTTGTTATGAAGATGAAAATGCAAATAAAACATTTTAAAGGACACAAAAAGGAGAGGTAACTTCAGGTTCCAATCAACCACGAGGCATTCACTCATTAACATCTAATCAAAAGTAGCAGCAACGTCAAGTATTACAAAGTCATGAAGTTTTGATAGTGGCAAACAATTCAATCTAAAGTTGGTCTGAAGGACTCTAGAGTTGGATGAAAAAATATATCACAATTGGAAGAAGAAAAAATGACTAGAGCCAAAGATTCATTAGCTTGTACTTCACCCATAGAGATAGATACATTGACTTACACTCAGGAAACAGGTAGGCCTTGCTAAGTGCAGGGCGTTCATAAGGAGCAACCTACAATGAAAAATGTGAATGCATCAGCATAAGTGCATTACTCATTCAAACATTAAAGTATGCAAATACAGCACTTGATTGCTTTGAGTTAAACTGCCTCAAATGAAAGTATAACAAAACTAGTGGCAGGAGAGTAACAAACATGTTGCCAGCACCCATAGAAATTATATTTTCCTAGTTGACCATGAAAGTCTCTTTGCAACAAATTAAGTAAAATTTTCATTTTCTCAAGCTCAAATGGTACAAGTTTCTAAGAAATGAAAGGTACAAATGCAACTGAAACAAAAAGTAAAGTTTACATCAATGTAATAGAAAAGATTATATATGACGCTATTATTTCTATCTGCTAGCACTTTGATGTAATAGAAAAGATTATATATGCCGCCATTATTTCTATCTGCTATCACCAAAACAAAACTATTTCCATCTATTAACACCGAAACAACAAAAAGAAAAATAGTGAAATTCTTCCCAGCACATACTAACACTGAACAATGATTATATTTGCTAAGCTACTGAGATACTTAGAGAAGGATTCTTTCAAGGCACTTATAAGCACGTTTCCTTCTTTCAAGGCAGAGTTGCAGAACAGTTTTGAATGTCCTCAATTTGATATAACCAATGCAATGTGGTGAAAATTAATATTGCCTCATCTCAGTACAGCATATGTGATATAAATGTATTAATCATAAGAACAGCATACCAATACATCAAAGTCTTAATCCTACCAAGTGAGACTGGCTACATGGTTTCTAGCTCACCAATCATGTTTACAACACTATATCTACGAATACGTCGAATAGTATTTTATACTTGTACATTTTCTTCAGAAGATGACATTATTTCCTGAATGGTTGATATTCCAAAAAAAAAAGAAAAGAAAAAACTGTAAAAACCAACAGTTTCATTAAAATGAACAACAGTTACTATCTTCTTATATGTCAAACATAATATAATGCTAGCCTAAAAATCAGGGCACGTGCCAAATGCCAATAACCTCCAGAGAGTTGGAGACCCACCAACACGTCACACTCGTCCAACCAAGTTCTACAATTCCTTTTATTTTTTAGATTACGCGCTATAACTCGCGTCCCCAGCCCAAACCCGCCCCAGGGTCATCACGAGGGAGGTAAATCAGGGATGTGCCTGAGTGGTTAGGTTTTTTTTTTTTTTTTTTTTTTTTTTTTTTTAAAGCTGTGTCCACTGGCCCTTACCAAGGACCACTCCTAGAAAGAAGCTTTGCCTCCCCCAGGAATCGATCCCGCGCTGGCAACCTCCAACATGACTTTTACAGCTCCCTCCTTTGCCATCCAGCTATGCCCCTGGAGGCTACAATTCCTTTTATTTTTTCAGAACAATTGAACATAGAACACTGATAATTCAGCCGAATTGGGTATCTGAATGATTGAAAAGACCATTTTACGCATGCATATGGACACCCAGTTCGGCTGATACATTCGGCTGAATTATTATTGTTCTTGAATATAATAAAATAATTTTCAAGCAAATAGATATTACAGCCTAATGCCAAATTCTTATTAAACTATATGGTGTACAAGACAATTTTTTAACAAGTTTGATTATACAAAATAGAAATGTATTTTCAAGTATCCATATAGAAAAATATCTGTTATAGCATGGTCACAATTATGCCTTCTATTTATCTCTTGAAATTATCCAGTCAGTATGTCCCTGTCATGCCATACAGATTGCATTGGTTTTACACCTAGGAATCCAACAGACAGTAACCAAACAGTACGACAAGCTCCTAAAGGAGAAATCATTAAAAGATCACATACCGCCTCTTGAGAGATAATAGCAAGCTCCCCTGGCTTAACTCCTTGCTTGGCAAATTCCCTAGCCGCATAACCCTGCAAATCCAACCATCTTATTTCATGAACTCAACCAGCCAACAAGTCTTTTCGTTGTGCAGATTTTAATATTATTGCGTCATCAAATATAAACACCAAATAAGCATTCATTTCATATAAATATAGAACTTGGATTTTCACTGAACGGAAGAAAAGTTGGAAGGAGGGAGGGAGAAAATTGCAGTGTTAACTACAGGACTCATTGTTCATCGAATGTTAAACTTCACCAAGTGTTGTGCCATTTATGGTGTATTCCTCCCTAACAAATAACTAATCATATTGACACCCAAATTCACAGTCCAGTAGTTACTAATAGTCTGATAAAAAGTAATCATCTCACAAATCAGGTTCTCGTTCAATTGTCAACAAAATAGGGGAAAATAAATAGGAAACTTGAACTCAACCCATGACTTACGGTACGCTAGGTCCTACAAAGCGCAAACTGTAACTCATGAAATATTCCCTAACAGTCACAGTAGTCACTAACAGCAGTCACTCCCCGCATGGAACTGAATAAATCAGATAGCGAATTCATGACATAATCATACGAGGTCCTATTCAGTCACTCAAATTAGTTGCACTAAACGAAATATTGAAGAAAGTCGCAACACTAGAGCTCAAAATGATTGTAAAAGGTCGCCCGGGGGGGGGGGGGGTGCTCAACAGTTCAACAAACCCTAAGATCTCAGTTACATTAACTCCGGTCAAGCTACGAATTCAGATTTCCACAATTAAGTTAGATCGATAACAAACTATACAGAACTGAATAAATCAGATAGCGAATCAACTACAGGACAATCGAGCAAGCGAATGATGGAAGGAAGATACTCACAGCGGCGACTCCACCACCGAGAATCACGTACTTGAAGCTCTTCTCCGCCATTTGATGGACTGATTGATAAAGCGATCGATCTATATACGGATACCTTAGAGATTGTAATAAAGCAAAAGAAACGAGATCTCTGGAAGATGAGCCGATTATTATATAGACTGGCTTATGCGGGTAGGCTTTATCCAATCCACGTGAACCACGTTGCGTGTCACTAAGCCGTCCGTTCCATTAACGTTATGATCTATTGATCTGCCTGGAAGTTCTTACACGTATCGTTGACCCGAGACCAAACTTGTAAATGGAAAATACTATTTTATTTATCATATCATGTATAATAAATGATTCTTTCCAAACCCCATATGGGTGATCGTCGTCCAGGCCTTTTATAGTTCATGGGTTCGATTCAAATAGTTTACATCTTACAAAAATCCTTTTTAAATTTTTTGTTCTAATTTATACTTATTGTATTGAAATTAAAATCTAGAATATACCCAATTTTAATTCACTTAAATAAAATCAATTTGTGCTTATTTTTTTATCCAAAATTATAAATTTAATAATTATTAAATTGAGTTTTAAATTCATATGAAAGCCCAAATTCGTATGAAAGCCCAGGTGTGAACAGAATATTTATTTCAGAATCACATATGTTTTGATCAAATGTTGGTGGGACCCACTGATTTGCCGCGTCAAGGTCCACGTACAGAACATATATATATCTCTTATATGTGAAACGCATAATACATTACCAATATGCTATTCATTTAAAATAGAAATTGGGTAATAAAAATATATATAATAAATATTGACACTTAGAGTGTGTTTAATTATACATATTTATCATAAAAAAATATATAATTATTACACATTTTTTGTAAAAAATAATCAAACACTCTTAATTTTTTTATAGAAAAATATGTATGGTACAAACATTTAAAGTTTCTTTCCACATAATTCATTTTTCAATAGGATGGGGTGGTTTTTATTTTCTATTGAAAAAATGAATTTCATGAAAAGAAACTTTAAGAGTGTGTTTGATTACACACATTTACCATGAAAAATGTGTAATCGTTATATATTTTCTATGGAAAGTAATCAAACACTCTTAATTTTTAGAGTGTGTTTGATTGCACATATTTATCATGAAAAATGTGTAATCATTATACATTTTCTATGGAAAGTAATCAAATACTTTTAATTTTTCTATAGAAAAATATGTATAGTACAAACATTTAAAGTTTCTTTCTATGGAATTCATTTTCCAAGGAGGTGAGGTGGTTTTTATTTTCTAGGCAATATTACTTAGAATTAAATTTTAGGTAATGCAATCAAACACACCCTAAATATTTGTATCATACATATTTTTCTATAGAAAAATTAAGAATGTTTAATTATTTTTCATAAAAAATGTGTAATAATTACATATTTTTTATAATAAATATGTGCAATCAAACATACTCTTATACATTTTTTTAGGGGTAGATTTAGGGAGACAGGCACGGGGTGCAATTCGTGTCAACCTTAGCCCTCCCTCAAATCTTCCCTAAAATTTGGACTATTTAGAAGGGAAAGGGATTAAAATCACTTATGAATCTAGGGCAAGCCCACCCCAGATCTATCCCCTAAATTTGCCTCTGACCTTTTCATTACTCAATAAAAATATATTATCTAAATTAGAGATTTATCTTTAATCTAAATGAGTAGTATTATTCTAAAGCCTGTAGCGAAAATAACTTTCATTCATTCATTGTCAGAGGATACGTCTGATCTCAATTCCTAAACCCTAAAATTAGTATAAAAAGATGTGTAATCTCTAGCCATGGCATTTGAACAGTGAAAGAATAATGTTATTTATTTTGTAGAAATAAATAATAGTGATATGACAATACATATAAGAATGCTTAATTGATATTATATATTTATTTAAAAGATATAAAAAATAAATTTATTAGACGTCAATTATTTTTTAAATAATTATGTAATGTCAATTCAATATTTTTATATAAATTGTCAGATCATTGTTGTGCATTTTTATTGAAGATGAGTGGAAACGGAATTTTTATTGCAAATATAATTATAGGAGACACATTGAATGAAATTAATATTGACATCATGCGTGGCTTGGCTTGGCTACCCTTATTAAATGGCCAATTTTCTTCCTTCCTTTTATGAATTTCTGGGTACATTCTTCAATGTTCCGGCATGAGTAAAATATCGAAAATTATAATTTTATATATTTTATATTAATGTATTATATTAATCTAAATATATAATAATTAATATAAAATATTACATAAAATACTAAAATTAAGTATATAAATTGTCCATTTTTGGTAAAATAATAATTACCATCCATTATTGTTATTTTAGTCCGTATATATATTGACCGGGTGTTAGATCCAAAGCATTATTATGTCAAACGATGCCACGTGTTAGATCCAAAGTTTTATGGATGTCTGGTTAATTTAATTTAAATAATTTTAAAATTAAAATATGCTTCTGACAGATGATCAGTCATCTCAAAAAATAAAAAGAGATTATATTATATATAGAGGAACTCAAAACACAATATCTTTCCTCAAGACACTTGGACTCTCGAGAATTTGATTACATAAATTTATTTAATAAATTAATTAAATTAAATTAAAAATTTAACTATAATCTATTATTTATCTATTATCTATTATATTATATAAAGCTACTGAGATGCATGGGTCCTATTAATACTTTTTCCCACCTAAACTCTTTTTCTAAAGCTATTTTTTTTTTTTTGACAAATACATTCTATATCACTGATTTTACATTGGACATGTTGAACATTGCATTTAATGCACGCGTTTAATGCCTATGTAACTACATATGATCAAAAAGTTTATGTAACTTTTTTGTTTTTCGCATACACTGTTTAATGGCTACATTAATTTATTTTTTCCCCATGAATTTGATTTGTATCCCAATAATTTGTGTTCCACCGAAAAACTAAATCACCGATCTCTATATATTTTGGAAAACTCACCGTCTTTAACCAATTCAAAACATTTACCAAAGCAACAACTCAACCCTATATATATATACACTCAGAAAAAATACTCGCTAAATTAGAAAAAAAAATATTTCGAAATTGTATTTTTTTTTGTGGCAAATACATTCTATACTATCGATTTCACATTAGACATGTTAAACATTACATTTAATGCCTATGTTAATGTCTGTGTAATTACATATGATCAAAAAATTTACGCAACTTTTTTGTTTTTCGTATACATGGTTTAATGCCAGCATTAATTTATTTTTTCCCATGAATTTGATTTGTATCCCCAATAATTTGTGTTCCACCAAAAAACTAAATCACTGGTCTCTGTATACTTTGAAAACCTCACCGTCTTTAATCAATTCAAAACTCCATTCTTAAAGCCTTTTTTTTTTTTTGGCAATTACAATTTGCACCACTGATTTCACATTGAACACTATTGAACATTGCATTTAACGCATGCGTTTTTAAATTTTTACCCTATTTTTTTTTTCAAATACAGTCTGCAACACCGATTACACATTTGACACTGTAATTGTATACACCGTTTAATGCCTGCTTCAATTTATTTTTTCCCCATGAATCTGATTTGTATCCCTAATAATTTGTATCCCACCGAAAAACTAAATCACTGGTCTTTATATACTTTGGAAAACTCACCGTCTTTAATCAATTCAAAACATTTACCAAACCAACAACTCAACCCTATATATATATATGCACTCAAAAAAAATACTCGATAAATAAAAAAAAAAAAACTTCAGAACTGTATTATTTTGTCTCCCGTTTAATTTCACGTTATGGCGTCTTACTTTACCTTACTAAAAGATATTAACAAAAACTGGGGAGATTTGCGTATACGAGTCTGATGCGCCAATAAATGGACAGTTTCTCCCTATGGAAGGTATGGAAAAAAACTTGAATACGTTTTTATTGACAAAAAAGTGTTTTTTCTATATTCAATCTTTGTATGTTATTTATCAAAATTTTTAAATTTTAATTTCTTCTTTCTAAAATTTTTCAAATTATTGAAATACTTTGTTTATCGTGTTCTTAATGCTGGGGACGCGGATTCAAGCAACAATAAAAGATTTATTGATTCAAAAATTTGAAAACTTAATCGAAGAAAACGGACTATATTGCATGAAATACATATCTGTTGACACAAACAGAGTATACCCAGTTATCGGTCACGATTAGTTTCTTATTTTCAACAATGGAACTTATGTCAGACCTACAAATGACATTCATTTTCCAACAACTATTTTCAGTTTTAAGACTTTTTCAGAGATAAAGGACTTGCCTCATTCCAATCAAACACCACTGTTCAGTAAAGATACTTTCTTATATACCACTAATATCTTCAATCACTAATCATTAATTTTTTGTTTCAAATGTAATTGGACATGTCGTGGAGTTCAACAACTCAAACATGCAAAATTCCACCGCTAGAAAAGGCAACAGAAATCTGGAAGTTGTACTTTAAGATCTAGAGTATTTACTACTTTCTATTCTACAGACTGTAAATATATAAATTTTTTAATCAAACTAATTATTTATTAGTTATGTTCTTTATAGTAAAAATCAACTATCATGCACTCTTTGGGAGACCTACACAGACGAGATGCAACAACATCTGCAAGGTGACTAAAATGAGGCGTTGATTGTCATCGTGCAATTTTGCAAGATCAAATATTTCAAAGGTCCGTTTCCTAAACTATTTAAGATTTTTTTTAATATAATAACAAACCGTACAGTTTTGCAAATCCAAATATTTCAAATGTTTGTTTCCTAAACTATTTAAGATTTTTTTAATACAATAAAAAATCATGCAATTTTGCAAGACCAAATATTTCAAAGGTCATTCCTAAATTATTTATAATTTTTTTTAATATAATAACAAACCAAAAATGAATCAGTTTTGATAGTTTATACTAATACAAATAATTTATTTTTGTGCAGGAACAGTTGGAATCTCAAACACGTTTAACACAACAAAACTCTATGTTAACGCCAGAGATTGTGGAATTCAAAAACAGGTGCAATGTACAATTAGCTTTTGCTTTTAAAAATTTACTTATCAAATCAAAATTAAACCTAAACTACCATTCAATGTCTCTATGCTTAATTAAACGTTCAAATAGATGCCTAATGAATTTCTAATAATTTCAAAATTCAGACTATCTTTGGGCCAAGAGTAGTCGATGCAAATTAGTCAAATTTTAGCATCGTCCAAGCCAACTATCAGAGAGGAAATTGAAACTGAAATGTTCAAGGTTAGAACTCTACAATAAATTATTGGTAGTGATCAGGTAATTAGTTTAAATGTTGGTATTTTTTTGAGTCATGCCTTAATGATTTATAGTTCCATTTAATCTAAATCAGAAATTTATTTATTTGTTACATTTCGATTATAGGCAGAATATGTTTGGGTGCCATGTGTGATCTTTGCAATAATTCCAGAAAGGGGATGGTATTTCATGAGTTGCAAGAAGTGTGTTCGAAAGGTTAAGGAGGAAGACAGAAAGTGTTATTGTATTCACTATAAGGAGTACTGCAATGGAAAAATTCATTACAAACTTAATATTAACATTGTGGATGGAATGGAGTGTGTTATGTTACTTCTTTGGGACACCTAAGGTAAAAGACAAAATTGCCAAGGTAAAATATTTCACCTTTTACAAAAATATTATAAAGTTGTTTCATGTGTTACTTAACATTTTCTTTTCATGCTTCATAGGACACGATTGGAAATGATACTGACCCAAAAATGATTCCCATGGAATTTGAGTGCATTGTTGGTCAAGAATACTTTTTCAAAATAAATGTGAACCAAAAAAATGTTGACAAGCAAGATAGTGTTTATAGAGTGGTGAGTGTTTCAAAGGATGCTGACTTAATCAAAAGATTTAAATCGCCTGATCATATCATTAACATAAGCGATGATAGTGAGAATGGAAACAAGGAAACAAATACCACTTGTAATACCCAAGAAATTCTAAAGGACTCAAAGGTAATTTATTTTAGGGCAAAAATAGAATTTAAAGATAAATAGAGGGTATAACGATAATTTATTACCGTATGAATGACTGAATCAACTGCCGGGAGTGCCCTGGAGCCAAGATGCCAAAGAAAAATGACGTGACATTAACAAACACCCTGAGATAGAATTTATGGTGCAGAAAGAAATCGGATCGTGAACAGTTTTTGGTACAACAAAATAGTAGCTGCCAATTAAGCTGCAATACCGAATTATTATAGACGACTTCAGAAAAGTCAACGGAAGCTTGATAGGACTTCGATTTTTCATAAGGAACAACCCTTCAGTGGTTTCAGGAAGAAACGAAGAGATTTAGGGTCAAAACGAAGATTTGGGCCTAAGTATAATTTTTTGAAATTACTAAAGGGAGGCCGAAACGATATTTTTGAGAATCCTCGGGGGTCAAATTGATGTTTAAGGACTTGAGAGCCTTGAAATAAATTATCAAAAGTTGAGGGGCTTGGTGAAAAAGGGCAAAATGAGAAACTCAAAACTTGACGGGCCTAAAATGCAATTTTAGAAAAGATTTCCAACAGCCATGGCCGACCAGCCCTTTCAATCACCGACCTTGGCCACAGGGATGGCACGAGGGTTGGTCAAGGATAACTTTTGGTAAAGGGCTTGGCCCATAACAGCCATCATGGTGGCCGGAAAAAGAAGAAAAGCGATCGAAAGTTCGGTCGTTTTTATCAAAGCCTGCCAGTCGCTTTCTTGGTTGGATAAGGCTCGGTTAGGATCGATCTAGGGGAGGTTTATGCTCCTAAGGCAATGGATTGCTCGACCAAGGGCATTTGGATACCCGAAAATGCCTATAAATAGGCGTCTATGATGGTCGATTTTAGAGAAAATTAAGGCTTCAAATTGAGGCTGATTTCGAACAAATTGGGTAATGGGAATAAGGGGATTTTTTTCCCCATACCCTAAAGATGAATTCTGGATAATTTTAGCTATTTTGGTTGAGGTTTCATGGCGATTCGAGCTTCGTTGGAAAAGAAGGAGGCGGACGGCTGGTCGAGATTTAAAACGCTCGATGGGAGGTCTTTCGGTGCTCCTTTGAGGCTCAAACTTGGCCATGAGGATCGACTGAGAGAGGGCTTCAAGATGGCATAACTATCTCAGATCGCTGGTATGCTGGAATCAGGGAAAATGACCGACGAGTGGCCAGCACGCGCTATCTTTCATGCTGGGGCGCGTGCAGGCACGTGGAGCTTGGAAAAATTCTGAAAAAAATATAAAAAAATCCAAAAAATTATTTTACGGGGGTTCGTGCAAAAAGTTTTGAAGTTGGGATTCCCGATGTCCCAGTTTTAGCATCAAAGAGCCTCGTTTTGCATGAAAATGCAACATTCAAGTAAGTTCAGTATTTTTTTCTTAAATTTTATAGTCTATTATGAATTTTCGTGAAGATAGATTTGAGGAAATAGTCCCGATGTATTTATTGGGATTTTTAGAAGGAAAAATGAAGGAAAATAGGAAATAAATGGAATATTGAGATATTTAGTAATTAAATATCATTTTTGTGATTGAGGTCATCGAGATGATGTGATTGGTACAACTTTTGAGAGTTGGAATAGAAATCAAGACAGGGCACGCATATCGAGGCGATACACGTTTTTCGAAAAAATGCAAGTTTTTCTCTGTTACGAGTATTTTCTACCCTACTCTATAAGGGCTGGGCCCAACTTATTGGGCCGGTCCAACTGTCAAATGAGCTGATAGGCTTCAAGCTGAGACCCTTAAAGCGAGCTCGCACATGGCCGAAACTCGACCTGGAATAATGTCATTTGGACGAGCTCCCGGCGACCTCACTGGCTACCGGCTCAGCCAACCAGCTCGCGTGATGAAAAGGCTAAAGTCCTGTTGAGTTAACAGGCCAGGGGCCGCCCCCATCCATGTGCTCCAGGCCCATTTCTCTTGGCCCATCTTGGTCCTTTCATAACGGCATCATTATCGTCGTGCCTGGATTTTCGTGCGTCCGCCCCAAATCCCATCTTCATTAATGACGAGTCATCTCGCCGTTAATGACGAGTCTCGTCCACATTAATGAAGGTTCCATCGGTACCTTCCTTCCGCATGGACATCCTTCTCCGGCACTAGGTATTCTGTCCCATCTCCTAGGACAGACGTGCTACACCTAAGAAAGAACATCCTTCAATATATATGGGCCAACTTTGGTAAGAAAGGGTAAGACACTTTTTTCTAATGAATACATTTTCTCTCTTTACTCTCCACAGACTGGCTTATTAACTTAAGCTTCGGAGTACCTTGCAGGGATGGAGACGAGGCCCAGGAGATCAAACTCAGACATCACGTAAACACATTTCGGATCCATTGCGTCAGGCCGGCCAAAGAATCATAGTCGATTAATTCCAAACGTCGACATTCTCAAAATGTGAGTTATCCTATCCTAAGTATGATTTGGTGAGTGGTTTTTTCACAAGAACTTATAATTATGATATGATTGTTTATATGCATGCTATTTATGAATGCAATGTTCATTTTGTCATATTACATTGAAAGTCATGATATTTGCATGGTACGATATTATTGTCATATTGATATCTGTGCATGAGAATGGGATGTCGCCCCAGAATGTAGCCGTAATTCCCCTAAGGCATTGAGAGAATAACATTAGGCTTATCCTGTAGAGGTTCGGGATTTGCCTAGGATTCCTACCGGGCTGGTGGGCTTGGAAAGTTACATTAAAGGAAAAATGTTGTTCATGTTATTGTATCATGCCTTCATATATATGTTTTTGGACCCTCACTAGAAGTTTTATCTTCTAATGGGTTATGCCTCTGGAACATTCAACGTTCCAGTTTAGACTTGCAGTTCAAGCAAGGATCATGTTGAGATATGACGACATGTGATGGCATGACCGATGAATTTAGCGAGTTAACTCGGATATGTTTTAGCTGATACTTTATTGATTATTAGCCTTGTTAGAGTATTATGAAATCTCCATATATTTATGTATTTCAATATTGAGGATATGATGTTAACTATGGTATGGATTCTTATGTTATAAATAAAGTGATTTGATTATGTATCATATCAAGTTTCGATTATCGCTTCTGCATTTTTAATGATTTGCTAGGGGTTTTGTTTGGAATTCGATACTTAAGGTTAAGTTATATTCCGAGAAAGAAAGAAAAAATAATTTATGCATATTTTGGGCCCCAGCATAGTGACACGCTTGGTAAGAGAAAAGCGGGGTGTTACACCACTGAACAAGGAGACCTATGCAGACGAGATGCAACAACATTTGCAAGGTGACCGAAATTAGGCGTTGATTGTCATCGTGCCGTTTTACAAGACCAAATATTTCAAAGGTCCGTTTCCTAAACTATTTAATATTTTTTTAATACAAAAACAAATCGTGCAGTCTTGCAAATCCAAATATTCCAAATGTTTGTTTCCTAAACTACTTAAGATTTTTTTAATACAATAAGAAACTGTACAATTTTGCAAGACCAAATATTTCAAATGTCATTCCTAAATTATTTACAATTTTTTAATACAATAACAAATCGAAAATGAATCGATTTTGACAGTTTATACTAATACAAATAATTTATTTTTGTGCAGGAATAGTTGGAATCTCAAATATGTTTAACACAACAAAACTTTATGTTAACACCAATATTCCAGATATCGTGGAATTCAAAAACAGGTGCAATGTATAATTAGCTTTTGTTTTTAAAAAATTACATATCAAATCGAAATTAAACCTAAACTACCATTCAATGTCTATGCTTAATCAAACGTTAAGGTAAATACCTAATGAATTTCTAATAATTTCAAAATTCAGCCTATCTTTGGGCCAAGAGCAGTCGATACAAATTAGTCAAATTTCAGCATTGTCCAAGCCAATTATTACAGAGGAAATTGAAACTGAAATGTTCAAAGTTAGAACTCTACAGCAAATTATTGGGAACTCTACAACAAACTGAAATGTTCATGGCGTTGTTTATGCCACTATCAATTCATCGTACTTATGAACACATTGTTTGATTTTGAAGCTGACAAAAAACATGAGGCTTCAGAGTTCTGGCAACTGTCTTGATGTGCACGAACTAAAAGATTTCTCTGACTGGTTTTGCAATATTGGAGATGGAAAAATTGGTCAGGAAAATGATGGAAAAATGATCGTCAATATTCCACGTGATGTTTTGGTTGGTGCATCGGATGATACAATTTAGTTTATAGTTGAGAGTACATACTCGTCTTTTTTAGAAAATGTTTGTGATACATCCTATATGCAAGGAAAAGCCATTCTAGCACCCACACTCGATGATGGCCAAGCTATAAATGATTTCATATGATTTCCAAAAATACGTGTGAAAAGAGGACTTCTTAGCTCAAACACAATGTGCCACACTGAAAGAGTATTTGGTTTGTTTGCAAAAATTCATTCAACTGAATTTTTGAATGGAATAAGATGTTCTGGGGTGCCTAATTATGAATTGAAGCTTAAAGCTGGTGTCCCTGTTATGCTTATAAGAAATATTGATCATGCTTCAGGACTTTGCAATGGTACAAGATTGGTCATAACGAAACTCGGATGCCATGTTTTAGAGGCAAAGATATTGTCAGGTGATAATGTAGGTGATAAGGTTTTATCCCACGTATGTCATTAACTCCTTCATATATGTGGTTACCTTTTAAATTTTAGAGAAG
Organism: Diospyros kaki; assembly: GCA_036245055.1. NCBI lineage: Eukaryota > Viridiplantae > Streptophyta > Magnoliopsida > Ericales > Ebenaceae > Diospyros > Diospyros kaki. The sequence continues at coordinate 41,956,995 of BSEG01000009.1, forward strand.
ATAGTTTCCACTGATTGTTTCTTACGGCATGACCATAAATAAGAGTTAAGGTCAATCACTGTCACACGTTGGACTGCGCTTGAGGATAGGGGCGAATCCACTGATTGTTCCCTCACACATGTTTGGTTTGTACCATTGCAAACTTAACCAGCTATTAGTGCATAACTCCAAAGCTTTAGGAATAGCATTATTTAAAACACACAATTTTTTTTTTTTGACGTTTTTTTGACGTTTTCTAATGCATATACGTTTTTTTTTTATAAGTACTCCTTACTCAGTCATCTTATCAAAGAGCACTCCTCACAGTGATAAATCTAAATTAATCAGACCTTTTTGACGTTTGTTTCTGATTGCCTTAGACCAATCTATCCTAGGCTCATAAGGATCGTGCTGTGGAACATAAGTGTGTAATTTCTCTAACAGCTCCTCAATGGTAGATGCAGAAATGAGAATCTTTCTTGCTGAAAGAGAAATAAACTTTTGATCTACAGCCTGATCAAGAAATGAGAGCAACCCATCGAAAAAATGGTTAACATTTAAAAGTCCAATGGGTTTGGTATGTAGATCGCTCTTGGCCCAAGAGATTATACAGAAGATTTCTTCAAGTGTACCAAAACCTCCTGGTAAAGCAATGAAGGCGTCTGACTGATAAATCTTACAAGCCATGCGCTCAGACATAGAATTCGTTTCTATAAGTTGACCGCGTGTAATCCCGGAAATATGTGGTTCAGCCCAAGGGATTGGTATTACACCTAACACATATGATTTTCCAAGATGTGCAGCTTGTGAAACACAACCATTCAATCCACGACTTCCCCCTCCATATACCAAATTAATTTTTCTCTCTCCTAATTTTAAGCCAAGTTCGCTTGCTGCAAGTGCGTAACAACTATCGCTCCCAAGTTGAGAGCCACATAGTACACATATGGTCTTGATTCGACGAACTGACTGACCTTCCATTTATGTTTCTTTGTATGCCTTGAAAAAAGGTTTGGCGATCAAAAGTAGCTATACAACAATTTAACAAGAAATAAATACAAACAAAAATCATGCGTATGTACAAATAGTTGTGATTGTGGCTCACATCTTCCTCTGGTTTTACGTCCAGAAACGGCTTAAACACTTTCTATGAAGTGGGGATAGGCTTCCCATCCAATTTTCTTATAGATTGGCAAACAGGGTCGTTTTTAGTCAGATTCCCAAGACTGTAGCGTTGGTTGTCACTTATGAACTGGTCCCATAAAGCAAGAAGTTCTCTTTGCACTATTCCACATGGATGCGTCTCAAGAGTCAATCGGATATCATCCAAAGACTCCTTACTCAGTCCATCCTTTATGAAACTAATTTTATCTTCTCGATTTATAGACGTAAACCCCACAGATTTGCATCGAGTGTTACAGGTCCAACGAGCACATTTATAACAACCATTCACTCTTTTAGCTCTTCGTTTTTTCGCAAAACTACTCTTCCCCAAACCTGGAAAGTGCTTAAAATTAGGTGAAGTTTCGCCAGCTAATCGAACTTTTGCTTCGATCAGCCAACGAACATCTTCAGGGATGTTATTACGCATCAATGTCCCAAGTCTTACACACCTACCAGTATAAATTTTTTTCAAATCATTCATTGGGAGAGATGGATAGTACTTGCGAATTTTTGAAAGCTGAAGATCCATTTTTTTTTAAAAGAAAACTCTAATAAGAAGAAAAATAAATAAATAAATAAATAAAGAACTATAAACTTTACAAAAGGGATGAGAGTACCTGATTGGAGAATAACATAAAGGAGAGATGATTGAGCTCAAGAAGGGTGGTTTGCCTCATACAGATATAGAGTCTCTTATAGAGCAATGGGTATCACTATTCCACACTCGGATCGAGGCATGCCATAATTGCACTGTCAGGTTTAGCGTCGTCTAGCGTCTCATTTTTCAACGTTCGACGTTTTTTCAACGCTTGGTGCCTCTTTTTTCAACATTTGGCAGTGTGTCTCTTTCTTTATAGGGCAGTGTGATTACACTGCTCAAGAAAAGTGGCTACCCCCAACGTCAATTCTGTCTCCCTATTTTTTGAATTTTTTTTTAATTTTTTTTTTTAAAAAAATTTGTTGTTGTTGTTTTTTTTTTAAATTAAATTTTTTTAAGGGGCTCAATAAAAGTATGTATACCACACAAGTTAATATTATCGAGTCAAACAAAATTATTTGCATAATGGATCAATATCAATAAATCAATTCCTAAGTACACCTTACCCCCCAACTTGAATTGCACATTGTCCTCAACCAGCAATAAAAGAATAGAAGATAGGGATACTTGGCGGTCTTCAATGTATAAACTCGTATGCAAAAATTTTGTTTAAACTGCAAACAAAGAAACACTATTTGAGTCAAAATTAATTAAGTAATGCAGAAAATGAACAATATATATTTATATATTTTTTTATATATCTTTTTTTTTTGGGTTTAAATATATATTTATTTATTAAAAATATAATTTTTTATTTTATTTTTTTTCGATTTTTTTTTATTTTTTTTCTTTTCTTCCAGTTAAGGATCAGATGAGTAGTTGCCCACCTAATCGTATAATAACTCCCATTCATTACACCACTTTTAAAGTTATTTTCAAAATTATGTAAATTGATTTTTGTCATGAATGCACATACATATTTTGAAAATATATCATCCGGAGGTGTTGGTTTTATTACATCAGAGCACGACACATTAATTCCCTCACACATGTTTGGTTTAATTTGATCCCCAATAATATAGACTAGCCTAAGAGATAGAAATTTAGGTTTAAATGTGGATAAACCTATGATATCTTTACATTTTGGCTCTTGGTTTCTATCATCTTCTTCCTCTCGGGCTTTTTCTTCTAAACTTGTTTCTTTTTTTTCCAATTTTTCTTCTATGGCAGGGTACACCATCCTTGGGTCATCGGGTCTCTCAATTGGGTCATCACTCTTAGGAATGGGTGTTGGTTGGACTAACTCATGACTTATGGAATTTTGATTGGGTTGGGTTGGAAATTCGTCAAGCTCACTTACGCTCAAGGTTTGTGTTAACAAGGTCAACTGATCTAGAATATCACCTAAGGCATTAGAGGTTTGGTCTTGAAATTCGGCCACTTGTGTAATAAAACTCATTTGACCTTGCATAAGCTCTTGAAGGGTGTCCACTAAAAAATTTTCATCCTGAGGTTGATAAGTATCAAATCTAACCCCTTGTTCTAACTCGAATTGGTGAGACACTAGAGAGAAAGGTTCATGAGATTGGAACAAAAAGTCATCACTCCAAGGATAATTCCAATGGTCATAGGAATTGGGAAAATCAGTGTAAAGATCTGGGTCGTAGCCCGACAAATAATAATTCTCTCTCTAATTCTGGTTGAAAGAAAATCTCTCCTCACTGGGCTCGAGATGGCCAAATGCATTAGAAGGCATAGAAATGCTAAAATACTGAGACATATAGAATATGAAAATGACAATTCAACGACAGATAATGATGTTAATGAATCAATTAATGGTTCAATAATCATACCTGATCGTAGTCTCTTGCTCTGTTTAGTAACTAATAGCTATCTAAATATATATATATATATATATATATTTTGCTATTTATTTTTTTTATTTTTTTTTTAAATTTATAATTTTTTTTCTTTTTGTTTTTGCCTCAATCTCCCCGGCAATGGCGCCAAAATTTGGCTGCACTCTCACCCTGCAATTAAAACACAATAAAAACACATTAAAACTTTTATATTTTTTTTAATTTATTTTGGTGAGAGGTTTATACTCGTCAGTGTACGAGTGCAGTTGTAGTCCAAATTTAAATTTATATTTTCTGGATGAGTCCAGGTCGTCCACTGAGAGATTTATTTATGGCAAAAGAAAAAGAATGTCACAAACACACACACATTTGGATGAATTGGAAACAGAAATTTTTTTATGAATTTTCAAATAACAGGTGCTAGGAAATAAAGTAAGACAAAAATTAAATAAACACTGAATGTGAGAATATGAAATTGGACGACACTTGAGTTAAGACAATTTCAGCACCAACCCGTTGATTCCCAATTTTTAGCAGAAGAGTTTAGCAATATTAATTTAATTTCAAATATGAGGGTTTGTTATTAAATGTAATTAGAGATGATGATAGTTCTAGTTTAAGCAATCCCCATACATGATATGTGAGATTCTAGTTTAAGCAACTACCATAAATCCAATTACAATTAATATACAAAACAACTAAATTAATCATCCGGGTTTGGTATGATAGCGTTTCCAATTCTAGTAACTCTCATACATGGCATGAAAGCTCTAAGTTAGGCTTACGCTCCAATCCAAACCTAGTGATTTCTTAATTTAAAAATACACACTCATAGTGAAATTTAAATTAATATTACTCTTTTAAAGCGTAGCTTTCTTTGGGAATCATTGGCGTTGGACACCGTCCTTGCCTTAACCCAAGATTGGGTTTAGCTACTCATCTTTATTTATAAATTAATTAACAGGAATTTAAATGGCGTAATTTAAATGACAGAATTTAAATGACAGGAATTAAAATAGCATAAACTAACCGACCATTTAGGCGATGAATAATAAAAAGACAAGAATTAAAATTGCAAGAATTTAAATGCATAAACTAACCGGCCATTTAGGCGGTGGATAATTAAGTAACAATAAATAACATAAGAATTCAAGAGAAGAAAGAAAGTAAGAACACATGAGAGAACAATAAAGAAAAGAAAAGAGAACAAGAACAATTCTTAAAGAGAAAATACAAGAAAACAACTAAGCTTTGATTCAAGAATAATAATCACACTTACAAATGCAATCAAGTAACCTATTTATAGGCCACAAGATGCAATACAAACCACATAATTTTCAATTATTCAACTAGACATAATTATATCTAATGGGCACTCACACACTTAAAGTTAAATGGATTTTAGCTATAATATATAATTAAAGTTAAATAGATTTTAGCTAAAATACATACCTAATAAAGCACTCATAAAGTTAAATTGATTTTAGCTATAATACACAACTAATAGTTAAATGGATTTTAGCTAAAAGACACACTTAATAAAGCACTCACATAAAAAATAAAAATAGATTTCTATAAATTGATTTTTAATCTTCATTAGGATTAAAAATAATCCTTGGGCCTTCTTCAAATGATATCTTTCATGGGATGCTCAAGTTGGGTCTTAATTCTTCATGGACTTTAATTTCTTCATGGGCTTGAATTCTTCATGGACTTGAATTCTTTTTTCTTCATGGGCTTGAATTCTTTTTGGGCTTCCAAGTCCACCTTCTTCATACCTATAAATAAGCAATTTATTAATAAATCATCTATTATATTATATATATATATTGATATGATATATTATATGAGATATTATATGCTTATATATTATATAGATAATCCATGCATGCATTTCATTGAGTATATATATGTATTATATTTACATGTTTATTATAATATATTATATATATAGATATATATATTACACATAATTATTCAATTAAACCAATTTAAAATCAAAATGAGGGTTATAATTATAACAAAAATTTTACAAAATTAACCACTAATCATACCCCCCAACTTAAACATTGCTAGTCCCTTAGCAATCAGACTATACACTTGCCAAGCTTTATTCGCAATAACTGTATGAATGTAAAAATTTCAAATTCGAAACCGAACTGCATAAAATCGAATAAGTAATTTAGCATTCTAAATCAGATTTTTGGTTAATGGTCATACAATCTCAGGAATGGCAATTAGGATAATCAACACACAGAATTACTCCCTCAAAGTTTTGACTTTAAACCTTACTATGGATTTTCCCTCTAATAAAAAAGATTCCTCAGGTGTACACACAACGGGGTGCACCGTTATAAGAGTAAATGTAGAACAAGTTCAAAACTCGGTGTCATCCCAAATACAAGGAACGTATTTTCATAAAAAAAAAGGGAAGATGACATAGCTTCATGACTGGAATAATGCTCTAGATGAGTAACTTCTGAATTTAAACATGATTCCCTACTCTAAACTCGAATTCTGAGATGACATGATTTATAGCATCAAGAGGGACCAGACCGGGTTGTAATGGGGCTATGAGGTTAATACTGGTTGTCAAATAAAATGGTAAAGTGTGCAAATGGTGTGTTGAGATTTTTTTTTTTAACACTAATATCAAACTGGACATATTTTTTTTTTCAGCATTTATTTTAAAACACTTGTGCTGAATAGCTAAGATAATTCTTTTTTTTTTCTTTTTCACTTTTTTTTCTTCTCTTTTTTTTTCTTCTTTTTTTTTTCTTTTTTTTTCTTTTTTTTTTTATAATAAGTATGAAAGTAGCTAGACAGACTAATTCCCATAAACACACCAAGTTAGACAAAATTCATATGGTTATGGGTTAAACGAGGGTAACAAAAAAAAATTATACTACAATTGGCTCAATGGGCTAGCAAGGGAGGTTAATGTAAAGAAAGAAAATGTTAATTGGCCCAAAATGAAAGAAATTGATCCCCTTATCATGCTTCAAAACAATGCTACTCAGTCATCTAATTCAGAATTTGAAACCAGTCAAATTCATCAGCTATCATACTAGACATTCAAAGCAAATTGATGTTTTGAAGCCATTGAAAATATGAGATAAACAATAAAGCATATTTAGAGTAGGTGTTATTTCTCTCAAAATTAACAGTTATTAGGCTCAAACACTCACTTGGGTAATAGTCTCCACTTCTATTGAGGGATCATACAATGTATTAATCAGCTAATTACTGTTACCTTTGACATTATGACCAATAACCAATTTTAATTTTGAATACCCGATGAATGCAAATTACTTGTTCTAATGCATATACGCTTTCAAATAAGAAATCAATACATTCATGTTCCGTATTGCAAACTTAACCAGCTATTAGTGCATAACTCCAAAGCTTTAGGAATAACATTATTTAAAACACACAATTTTTTTTTTTGTGTTGTTTTTTTTTTTTTTAATAAAAGCAGATAAAGATAATCAATTCACACAAAATTACAAGCATACAATAGCAAATTCGTAGTTAATCATGAACCAGATAATTCATAACTAGACCTTACACCCCTCAACCTGAATTGCAGTAATAAAATAGGGTTGTTAGGAATACCTGTAACTCCACAAGTCTATTGATTTACTGTGAACTGCTAAAACTCAAACAAACAAATGAGCATACCATATAGTTATATATTTTCACACCAAAATAAAAATTTCATGCAAGTCATAAGATAAACAAAATGCGTCTCAAGAGTACAAAAATACTCCTTACTCAGCCATTTTATCAAAGACTTTGCCTAACAACATTCCACAATTTTTTTTTTTTTTAAGAACACAAGAAAAGAAATTTCATGCAAGTTATACAATAACTAGATGCGTCTCAAGAGTACAAAAGTACTCCTTACTCAGCCATTTTATCATAAACTTATCTAATAACATTCCATATTTTTTTTTTTAGAAACACAACCAAGAAAAATCCTACAAGTTGCACAATAATTAGATGCATCTCAAGAGTACAAAAAGTACTCCTTACTCAGTCATCTTATCAAAGAGCACTCCTCACAGTGATAAATCTAAATTAATCAGACATTTTTGACGTTTGTTTTTTATTGCCTTAGACCAATCTATCCTAGGCTCATAAGGATCGTGCTGTGGAACATAAGTGTGTAATTTCTCTAACAGCTCCTCAATGGTAGATGCAGAAATGAGAATCTTTCTTGCTGAAAGAGAAATGAACTTTTGATCTACAGCCTGATCAAGAAATGAGAGCAACCCATCGAAAAAATGGTTAACATTTAAAAGTCCAATGGGTTTGGTATGTAGATCGCTCTTGGCCCAAGAGATTATACAGAAGATTTCTTCAAGTGTACCAAAACCTCCTGGTAAAGCAATGAAGGCGTCTGACTGATAAATCTTACAAGCCATGCGCTCAGACATAGAATTCGTTTCTATAAGTTGACCGCGTGTAATCCCGGAAATATGTGGTTCAGCCCAAGGGATTGGTATTACACCTAACACATATGATTTTCCAAGATGTGCAGCTTGTGAAACACAACCATTCAATCCACGACTTCCCCCTCCATATACCAAATTAATTTTTCTCTCTCCTAATTTTAAGCCAAGTTCGCTTGCTGCAAGTGCGTAACAACTATCGCTCCCAAGTTGAGAGCCACATAGTACACATATGGTCTTGATTCGACGAACTGACTGACCTTCAATTTATGTTTCTTTGTATGCCTTGAAAAAAGGTTTGGCGATCAAAAGTAGCTATACAACAATTTAACAAGAAATAAATACAAACAAAAATCATGCGTATGTACAAATAGTTGTGATTGTGGCTCACATCTTCCTCTGGTTTTACGTCCAGAAACGGCTTAAACACTTTCTATGAAGTGGGGATAGGCTTCCCATCCAATTTTCTTATAGATTGGCAAACAGGGTCGTTTTCAGTCAGATTCCCAAGACTGTAGCGTTGGTTGTCACTTATGAACTGGTCCCATAAAGCAAGAAGTTCTCTTTGCACTATTCCACATGGATGCGTCTCAAGAGTCAATCGGATATCATCCAAAGACTCCTTACTCAGTCCATCCTTTATGAAACTAATTTTATCTTCTCGATTTATAGACGTAAACCCCACAGATTTGCATCGAGTGTTACAGGTCCAACGAGCACATTTATAACAACCATTCACTCTTTTAGCTCTTCGTTTTTTCGCAAAACTACTCTTCCCCAAACCTGGAAAGTGCTTAAAATTAGGTGAAGTTTCGCCAGCTAATCGAACTTTTGCTTCGATCAGCCAACGAACATCTTCAGGGATGTTATTACGCATCAATGTCCCAAGTCTTACACACCTACCAGTATAAATTTTTTTCAAATCATTCATTGGGAGAGATGGATAGTACTTGCGAATTTTTGAAAGCTGAAGATCCATTTTTTTTTAAAAGAAAACTCTAATAAGAAGAAAAATAAATAAATAAATAAATAAAAAACTATAAATTTTACAAAAGGGATGAGAGTACCTGATTGGAGAATAACACAAAGGAGAGATGATTGAGCTCAAGAAGGGTGGTTTGCCTCATACAGATATAGAGTCTCTTATAGAGCAATGGGTATCACTATTCCACACTCGGATCGAGGCATGCCATAATTGCACTGTCAGGTTTAGCGTCGTCTAGCGTCTCATTTTTCAACGTTCGACGTTTTTTCAACGCTTGGTGCCTCTTTTTTCAACATTTGGCAGTGTGTCTCTTTCTTTATAGGGCAGTGTGATTACACTGCTCAAGAAAAATGGCTACCCCCAACGTCAATTCTGTCTCCCTATTTTTTGAATTTTTTTTTAATTTTTTTTTTTAAAAAATTTGTTGTTGTTGTTTTTTTTTTAAATTAAATTTTTTTAAGGGGTTCAATAAAAGTATGTATACCACACAAGTTAATATTATCGAGTCAAACAAAATTATTTGCATAATGGATCAATATCAATAAATCAATTCCTAAGTACACCTTACCCCCCAACTTGAATTGCACATTGTCCTCAACCAGCAATAAAAGAATAGAAGATAGGGATACTTGGCGGTCTTCAATGTATAAACTCGTATGCAAAAATTTTGTTTAAACTGCAAACAAAGAAACACTATTTGAGTCAAAATTAATTAAGTAATGCAGAAAAGGAACAATATATATTTATATATTTTTTTATATATCTTTTTTTTTGGGTTTAAATATATATTTATTTATTAAAAAAATAATTTTTTATTTTATTTTTTTAGATTTTTTTTTATTTTTTTTTCTTTTCTTCCAGTTAAGGATCAGATGAGTAGTTGCCCACCTAATCGTATAATAACTCCCATTCATTACACCACTTTTAAAGTTATTTTCAAAATTATGTAAATTGATTTTTGTCATGAATGCACATACATATTTTGAAAATATATCATCCGGAGGTGTTGGTTTTATTACATCAGAGCACGACACATTAATTCCCTCACACATGTTTGGTTTAATTTGATCCCCAATAATATAGACTAGCCTAAGAGATAGAAATTTAGGTTTAAATGTGGATAAACCTATGATATCTTTACATTTTGGCTCTTGGTTTCTATCATCTTCTTCCTCTCGGGCTTTTTCTTCTAAACTTGTTTCTTTTTTTTTCAATTTTTCTTCTATGGCAGGGTACACCATCCTTGGGTCATCGGGTCTCTCAATTGGGTCATCACTCTTAGGAATGGGTGTTGGTTGGACTAACTCATGACTTATGGAATTTTGATTGGGTTGGGTTGGAAATTCGTCAAGCTCACTTACGCTCAAGGTTTGTGTTAACAAGGTCAACTGATCTAGAATATCACCTAAGGCCTTAGAGGTTTGGTCTTGAAATTCGGCCACTTGTGTAATAAAACTCATTTGACCTTGCATAAGCTCTTGAAGGGTGTCCACTAAAAAATTTTCATCCTGAGGTTGATAAGTATCAAATCTAACCCCTTGTTCTAACTCGAATTGGTGAGACACTGGAGAGAAAGGTTCATGAGATTGGAACAAAAAGTCATCACTCCAAGGATAATTCCAATGGTCATAGGAATTGGGAAAATCAGTGTAAAGATCTGGGTCGTAGCCCGACAAATAATAATTCTCTCTCTAATTCTGGTTGAAAGAAAATCTCTCCTCACTGGGCTCGAGATGGCCAAAAGCATTAGAAGGCATAGAAATGCTAAAATACTGAGACATATAGAATATGAAAATGACAATTCAACGATAGATAATGATGTTAATGAATCAATTAATGGTTCAATAATCATACCTGATCGTAGTCTCTTGCTCTGTTTAGTAACTAATAGCTATCTAAATATATATATATATATATTTTATTTTTTTTTGCTATTTCTTTTTTTTAATTTTTTTTTTAAAATTTATAATTTTTTTTCTTTTTGTTTTTGCCTCAATCTCCCCGGCAATGGCGCCAAAATTTGGCTGCACTCTCACCCTGCAATTAAAACACAATAAAAACACATTAAAACTTTTATATTTTTTTTTCTTTCTTTTGGTGAGAGGTTTATACTCGTCAGTGTACGAGTGCAGTTGTAGTCCAAATTTAAATTTATATTTTCTGGATAAGTCCAGGTCGTCCACTGAGAGATTTATTTATGGCAAAAGAAAAAGAATGTCACAAACACACACACACATTTGGATGAATTGGAAACAGAAATTTTTTTATGGATTTTCAAATAACAGGTGCTAGGAAATAAAGTAAGACAAAAATTAAATAAACACTGAATGTGAGAATATGAAATTGGACGACACTTGAGTTAAGACAATTTCAGCACCAACCCGTTGATTCCCAATTTTTAGCAGAAGAGTTTAGCAATATTAATTTAATTTCAAATATGAGAGTTTGTTATTAAATGCAATTAGAGATGATGATAGTTCTAGTTTAAGCAATCCCCATACATGATATGTGAGATTCTAGTTTAAGCAACTACCATAAATCCAATTACAATTAATATACAAAACAACTAAATTAATCATCCGGGTTTGGTATGATAGCGTTTCCAATTCTAGTAACTCTCATACATGGCATGAAAGCTCTAAGTTAGGCTTACGCTCCAATCCAAACCTAGTGATTTCTTAATTTAAAAATACACACTCATAGTGAAATTTAAATTAATATTACTCTTTTAAAGCGTAGCTTTCTTTGGGAATCATTGGCGTTGGACACCGTCCTTGTCTTAACCCAAGATTGGGTTTAGCTACTCATCTTTATTTATAAATTAATTAACAGGAATTTAAATGGCGTAATTTAAATGACAGAATTTAAATGACAGGAATTAAAATAGCATAAACTAACCGACCATTTAGGCGGTGAATAATAAAAAGACAAGAATTAAAATTGCAAAAATTTAAATGCATAAACTAACCGGCCATTTAGGCGGTGGATAATTAAGTAACAATAAATAACATAAGAATTCAAGAGAAGAAAGAAAGTAAGAACACATGAGAGAACAATAAAGAAAAGAAAAGAGAACAAGAACAATTCTTAAAGAGAAAATACAAGAAAACAACTAAGCTTTGATTCAAGAATAATAATCACACTTACAAATGCAATCAAGTAACCTATTTATAGGCCACAAGATGCAATACAAACCACATAATTTTCAATTATTCAACTAGACATAATTACATCTAATGGGCACTCACACACTTAAAGTTAAATGGATTTTAGCTATAATATATAATTAAAGTTAAATAGATTTTAGCTAAAATACATACCTAATAAAGCACTCATAAAGTTAAATGGATTTTAGCTATAATACACAACTAATAGTTAAATGGATTTTAGCTAAAAGACACACTTAATAAAGCACTCACATAAAAAATAAAAATAGATTTCTATAAATTGATTTTTAATCTTCATTAGGATTAAAAATAATCCTTGGGCCTTCTTCAAATGATATCTTTCATGGGATGCTCAAGTTGGGTCTTAATTCTTCATGGACTTTAATTTCTTCATGGGCTTGAATTCTTCATGGACTTGAATTCTTTTTTTTTCATGGGCTTGAATTCTTCATGGACTTGAATTCTTTTTTCTTCATGGGCTTGAATTCTTTTTTCTTCATGGGCTTGAATTCTTCATGGACTTGAATTCTTTTTTCTTCATGGGCTTGAATTCTTTTTGGGCTTCCAAGTCCACCTTCTTCATACCTATAAATAAGCAATTTATTAATAAATCATCTATTATATTATATATATATTGATATGATATATTATATGAGATATTATATGCTTATATATTATATAGATAATCCATGCATGCATTTCATTGAGTATATATATGTATTATATTTACATGTTTATTATAATATATTATATATTATATATATAGATATATATATTACACATAATTATTCAATTAAACCAATTTAAAATCAAAATGAGGGTTATAATTATAACAAAAATTTTACAAAATTAACCACTAATCATACCCCCCAACTTAAACATTGCTAGTCCCTTAGCAATCAGACTATACACTTGCCAAGCTTTATTCGCAATAACTGTATGAATGTAAAAATTTCAAATTCGAAACCGAACTGCATAAAATCGAATAAGTAATTTAGCATTCTAAATCAGATTTTTGGTTAATGGTCATACAATCTCAGGAATGGCAATTAGGATAATCAACACACAGAATTACTCCCTCAAAGTTTTGACTTTAAACCTTACTATGGATTTTCCCTCTAATAAAAAAGATTCCTCAGGTGTACACACAACGGGGTGCACCGTTATAAGAGTAAATGTAGAACAAGTTCAAAACTCGGTGTCATCCCAAATACAAGGAACGTATTTTCATAAAAAAAAAGGGAAGATGACATAGCTTCATGACTGGAATAATGCTCTAGATGAGTAACTTCTGAATTTAAACATGATTCCCTACTCTAAACTCGAATTCTGAGATGACATGATTTATAGCATCAAGAGGGACCAGACCGGGTTGTAATGGGGCTATGAGGTTAATACTGGTTGTCAAATAAAATGGTAAAGTGTGCAAATGGTGTGTTGAGATTTTTTTTTTTAACACTAATATCAAACTGGACATATTTTTTTTTTCAGCATTTATTTTAAAACACTTGTGCTGAATAGCTAAGATAATTCTTTTTTTTTTCTTTTTCACTTTTTTTTCTTCTCTTTTTTTTTCTTCTTTTTTTTTTCTTTTTTTTTCTTTTTTTTTTTATAATAAGTATGAAAGTAGCTAGACAGACTAATTCCCATAAACACACCAAGTTAGACAAAATTCATATGGTTATGGGTTAAACGAGGGTAACAAAAAAAAATTATACTACAATTGGCTCAATGGGCTAGCAAGGGAGGTTAATGTAAAGAAAGAAAATGTTAATTGGCCCAAAATGAAAGAAATTGATCCCCTTATCATGCTTCAAAACAATGCTACTCAGTCATCTAATTCAGAATTTGAAACCAGTCAAATTCATCAGCTATCATACTAGACATTCAAAGCAAATTGATGTTTTGAAGCCATTGAAAATATGAGATAAACAATAAAGCATATTTAGAGTAGGTGTTATTTCTCTCAAAATTAACAGTTATTAGGCTCAAACACTCACTTGGGTAATAGTCTCCACTTCTATTGAGGGATCATACAATGTATTAATCAGCTAATTACTGTTACCTTTGACATTATGACCAATAACCAATTTTTATTTTGAATACCCGATGAATGCAAATTACTTGTTCTAATGCATATACGCTTTCAAATAAGAAATCAATACATTCATGTTCCGTATTGCAAACTTAACCAGCTATTAGTGCATAACTCCAAAGCTATAGGAATAACATTATTTAAAACACACAATTTTTTTTTTTTTGTGTTGTTGTTTTTTTTTTTTTTTTTAATAAAAGCAAATAAAGATAATCAATTCACACAAAATTACAAGCATACAATAGCAAATTCATAGTTAATCATGAACCAGATAATTCATAACTAGACCTTACACCCCTCAACCTGAATTGCAGTAATAAAATAGGGTTGTTAGGAATACCTGTAACTCCACAAGTCTATTGATTTACTGTGAACTGCTAAAACTCAAACAAACAAATGAGCATACCATATAGTTATATATTTTCACACCAAAATAAAAATTTCATGCAAGTCATAAGATAAACAAAATGCGTCTCAAGAGTACAAAAATACTCCTTACTCAGCCATTTTATCAAAGACTTTGCCTAACAACATTCCACAATTTTTTTTTTTTTTAAGAACACAAGAAAAGAAATTTCATGCAAGTTATACAATAACTAGATGCGTCTCAAGAGTACAAAAGTACTCCTTACTCAGCCATCTTATCATAAACTTATCTAATAACATTCCATATTTTTTTTTTTTGGAAACACAACCAAGAAAAATCCTACAAGTTGCACAATAATTAGATGCGTCTCAAGAGTACAAAAAGTACTCCTTACTCAGTCATCTTATCAAAGGGCACTCCTCACAGTGATAAATTTAAATTAATCAGACCTTTTTGACGTTTGTTTCTGATTGCCTTAGACCAATCTATCCTAGGCTCATAAGGATCGTGCTGTGGAACATAAGTGTGTAATTTCTCTAACAGCTCCTCAATGGTAGATGCAGAAATGAGAATCTTTCTTGCTGAAAGAGAAATGAACTTTTGATCTACAGCCTGATCAAGAAATGAGAGCAACCCATCGAAAAAATGGTTAACATTTAAAAGTCCAATGGGTTTGGTATGTAGATCGCTCTTGGCCCAAGAGATTATACAGAAGATTTCTTCAAGTGTACCAAAACCTCCTGGTAAAGCAATGAAGGCGTCTGACTGATAAATCTTACAAGCCATGCGCTCAGACATAGAATTCGTTTCTATAAGTTGACCGCGTGTAATCCCGAAAATATGTGGTTCAGCCCAAGGGATTGGTATTACACCTAACACATATGATTTTTCAAGATGTGCAGCTTGTGAAACACAACCATTCAATCCACGACTTCCCCCTCCATATACCAAATTAATTTTTTTCTCTCCTAATTTTAAGCCAAGTTCGCTTGCTGCAAGTGCGTAACAACTATCGCTCCCAAGTTGAGAGCCACATAGTACACATATGGTCTTGATTCGACGAACTGACTGACCTTCCATTTATGTTTCTTTGTATGCCTTGGAAAAAGGTTTGGCGATCAAAAGTAGCTATACAACAATTTAACAAGAAATAAATACAAACAAAAATCATGCGTATGTACAAATAGTTGTGATTGTGGCTCACATCTTCCTCTGGTTTTACGTCCAGAAACGGCTTAAACACTTTCTATGAAGTGGGGATAGGCTTCCCATCCAATTTTCTTATAGATTGGCAAACAGGGTCATTTTCAGTCAGATTCCCAAGACTGTAGCGTTGGTTGTCACTTATGAACTGGTCCCATAAAGCAAGAAGTTCTCTTTGCACTATTCCACATGGATGCGTCTCAAGAGTCAATCGGATATCATCCAAAGACTCCTTACTCAGTCCATCCTTTATGAAACTAATTTTATCTTCTCGATTTATAGACGTAAACCCCACGGATTTGCATCGAGTGTTACAGGTCCAACGAGCACATTTATAACAACCATTCACTCTTTTAGCTCTTCGTTTTTTCGCAAAACTACTCTTCCCCAAACCTGGAAAGTGCTTAAAATTAGGTGAAGTTTCGCCAGCTAATCGAACTTTTGCTTCGATCAGCCAACGAACATCTTCAGGGATGTTATTACGCATCAATGTCCCAAGTCTTACTCACCTACCAGTATAAATTTTTTTCAAATCATTCATTGGGAGAGATGGATAGTACTTGCGAATTTTTGAAAGCTGAAGATCCATTTTTTTTTTTAAAAGAAAACTCTAATAAGAAGAAAAATAAATAAATAAATAAATAAAGAACTATAAACTTTACAAAAGGGATGAGAGTACCTGATTGGAGAATAACACAAAGGAGAGATGATTGAGCTCAAGAATGGTGGTTTGCCTCATACAGATATAGAGTCTCTTATAGAGCAATGGGTATCACTATTCCACACTCGGATCGAGGCATGCCATAATTGCACTGTCAGGTTTAGCGTCGTCTAGCGTCTCATTTTTCAACGTTCGACGTTTTTTCAACGCTTGGTGCCTCTTTTTTCAACATTTGGCAGTGTGTCTCTTTCTTTATAGGGCAGTGTGATTACACTGCTCAAGAAAAGTGGCTACCCCCAACGTCAATTCTGTCTCCCTATTTTTTGAATTTTTTTTTAATTTTTTTTTAAAAAAAATTTGTTGTTGTTGTTTTTTTTTTTAAATTAAATTTTTTTAAGGGGTTCAATAAAAGTATGTATACCACACAAGTTAATATTATCGAGTCAAACAAAATTATTTGCATAATGGATCAATATCAATAAATCAATTCCTAAGTACACCTTACCCCCCAACTTGAATTGCACATTGTCCTCAACCAGCAATAAAAGGATAGAAGATAGGGATACTTGGCGGTCTTCAATGTATAAACTCGTATGAAGAAATTTTGTTTAAACTGCAAACAAAGAAACACTATTTGAGTCAAAATTAATTAAGTAATGCAGAAAAGGAACAATATATATTTATATATTTTTTTATATATCTTTTTTTTTGGGTTTAAATATATATTTATTTATTAAAAAATAATTTTTTATTTTATTTTTTTAGATTTTTTTTTATTTTTTTTTCTTTTCTTCCAGTTAAGGATCAGATGAGTAGTTGCCCACCTAATCGTATAATAACTCCCATTCATTACACCACTTTTAAAGTTATTTTCAAAATTATGTAAATTGATTTTTGTCATGAATGCACATACATATTTTGAAAATATATCATCCGGAGGTGTTGGTTTTATTACATCAGAGCACGACACATTAATTCCCTCACACATGTTTGGTTTAATTTGATCCCCAATAATATAGACTAGCCTAAGAGATAGAAATTTAGGTTTAAATGTGGATAAACCTATGATATCTTTACATTTTGGCTCTTGGTTTCTATCATCTTCTTCCTCTCGGGCTTTTTCTTCTAAACTTGTTTCTTTTTTTTTTCAATTTTTCTTCTATGGCAGGGTACACCATCCTTGGGTCATCGGGTCTCTCAATTGGGTCATCACTCTTAGGAATGGGTGTTGGTTGGACTAACTCATGACTTATGGAATTTTGATTGGGTTGGGTTGGAAATTCGTCAAGCTCACTTACGCTCAAGGTTTGTGTTAACAAGGTCAACTGATCTAGAATATCACCTAAGGCCTTAGAGGTTTGGTCTTGAAATTCGGCCACTTGTGTAATAAAACTCATTTGACCTTGCATAAGCTCTTGAAGGGTGTCCACTAAAAAATTTTCATCCTGAGGTTGATAAGTATCAAATCTAACCCCTTGTTCTAACTCGAATTGGTGAGACACTGGAGAGAAAGGTTCATGAGATTGGAACAAAAAGTCATCACTCCAAGGATAATTCCAATGGTCATAGGAATTGGGAAAATCAGTGTAAAGATCTGGGTCGTAGCCCGACAAATAATAATTCTCTCTCTAATTCTGGTTGAAAGAAAATCTCTCCTCACTGGGCTCGAGATGGCCAAATGCATTAGAAGGCATAGAAATGCTAAAATACTGAGACATATAGAATATGAAAATGACAATTCAACGACAGATAATGATGTTAATGAATCAATTAATGGTTCAATAATCATACCTGATCGTAGTCTCTTGCTCTGTTTAGTAACTAATAGCTATCTAAATATATATATATATATATTTTTTTTGCTATTTATTTTTTTTTATTTTTTTTTTAAATTTATAATTTTTTTTCTTTTTTTTTTTGCCTCAATCTCCCCGGCAATGGCGCCAAAATTTGGCTGCACTCTCACCCTGCAATTAAAACACAA
The DNA here is from genome assembly GCA_036245055.1 of Diospyros kaki. Lineage (NCBI taxonomy): Eukaryota > Viridiplantae > Streptophyta > Magnoliopsida > Ericales > Ebenaceae > Diospyros > Diospyros kaki. Next base: position 41,975,451 of record BSEG01000009.1, read on the forward strand.
TAAAAACACATTAAAACTTTTATATTTTTTTTTCTTTATTTTGGTGAGAGGTTTATACTCGTCAGTGTACGAGTGCAGTTGTAGTCCAAATTTAAATTTATATTTTCTGGATGAGTCCAGGTCGTCCACTGAGAGATTTATTTATGGCAAAAGAAAAAGAATGTCACAAACACACACACACATTTGGATGAATTGGAAACAGAAATTTTTTTATGAATTTTCAAATAACAGGTGCTAGGAAATAAAGTAAGACAAAAATTAAATAAACACTGAATGTGAGAATATGAAATTGGACGACACTTGAGTTAAGACAATTTCAGCACCAACCCGTTGATTCCCAATTTTTAGCAGAAGAGTTTAGCAATATTAATTTAATTTCAAATATGAGGGTTTGTTATTAAATGCAATTAGAGATGATGATAGGTCTAGTTTAAGCAATCCCCATACATGATATGTGAGATTCTAGTTTAAGCAACTACCATAAATCCAATTACAATTAATATACAAAACAACTAAATTAATCATCCGGGTTTGGTATGATAGTGTTTCCAATTCTAGTAACTCTCATACATGGCATGAAAGCTCTAAGTTAGGCTTACGCTCCAATCCAAACCTAGTGATTTCTTAATTTAAAAATACACACTCATAGTGAAATTTAAATTAATATTACTCTTTTAAAGCGTAGCTTTCTTTGAGATTCATTGGCGTTGGACACCGTCCTTGCCTTAACCCAAGATTGGGTTTAGCTACTCATCTTTATTTATAAATTAATTAACAGGAATTTAAATGGCGTAATTTAAATGACAGAATTTAAATGACAGGAATTAAAATAGCATAAACTAACCGACCATTTAGGCGGTGAATAATAAAAAGACAAGAATTAAAATTGCAAGAATTTAAATGCATAAACTAACCGGCCATTTAGGCGGTGGATAATTAAGTAACAATAAATAACATAAGAATTCAAGAGAAGAAAGAAAGTAAGAACATATGAGAGAACAATAAAGAAAAGAAAAGAGAACAAGAACAATTCTTAAAGAGAAAATACAAGAAAACAACTAAGCTTTGATTCAAGAATAATAATCACACTTACAAATGCAATCAAGTAACCTATTTATAGGCCACAAGATGCAATACAAACCACATAATTTTCAATTATTCAACTAGACATAATTATATCTAATGGGCACTCACACACTTAAAGTTAAATGGATTTTAGCTATAATATATAATTAAAGTTAAATAGATTTTAGCTAAAATACATACCTAATAAAGCACTCATAAAGTTAAATGGATTTTAGCTATAATACACAACTAATAGTTAAATGGATTTTAGTTAAAAGACACACTTAATAAAGCACTCACATAAAAAATAAAAATAGATTTCTATAAATTGATTTTTAATCTTCATTAGGATTAAAAATAATCATTGGGCCTTCTTCAAATGATATCTTTCATGGGATGCTCAAGTTGGGTCTTAATTCTTCATGGACTTTAATTTCTTCATGGGCTTGAATTCTTCATGGACTTGAATTCTTTTTTCTTCATGGGCTTGAATTCTTCATGGACTTGAATTCTTTTTTCTTCATGGGCTTGAATTCTTTTTTCTTTATGGGCTTGAATTCTTCATGGACTTGAATTCTTTTTCCTTCATGGGCTTGAATTCTTTTTGGGCTTCCAAGTCCACCTTCTTCATACCTATAAATAAGCAATTTATTAATAAATCATCTATTATATTATATATATATTGATATGATATATTATATGAGATATTATATGCTTATATATTATATAGATAATCCATGCATGCATTTCATTGAGTATATATATGTATTATATTTACATGTTTATTATAATATATTATATATTATATATATAGATATATATATTACACATAATTATTCAATTAAACCAATTTAAAATCAAAATGAGGGTTATAATTATAACAAAAATTTTACAAAATTAACCACTAATCATACCCCCAACTTAAACATTGCTAGTCCCTTAGCAATCAGACTATACACTTGCCAAGCTTTATTCGCAATAACTGTATGAATGTAAAAATTTCAAATTCGAAACCGAACTGCATAAAATCGAATAAGTAATTTAGCATTCTAAATCAGATTTTTGGTTAATGGTCATACAATCTCAGGAATGGCAATTAGGATAATCAACACACAGAATTACTCCCTCAAAGTTTTGACTTTAAACCTTACTATGGATTTTCCCTCCAATAAAAAGGATTCCTCAGGTGTACACACAACGGGGTGCACCGTTATAAGAGTAAATGTAGAACAAGTTCAAAACTCGGTGTCATCCCAAATACAAGGAACGTATTTTCATAAAAAAAAAAAGGGAAGATAACATAGCTTCATGACTGGAATAATGCTCTAGATGAGTAACTTCTGAATTTAAACATGATTCCCTACTCCAAACTCGAATTCTGAGATGACATGATTTATAGCATCAAGAGGGACCAGACCGGGTTGTAATGGGGCTATGAGGTTAATACTGATTGTCAAATAAAATGGTAAAGTGTGCAAATGGTGTGTTGAGATTTTTTTTTTTTAACACTAATATCAAACTGGACATATTTTTTTTTCAGCATTTATTTTAAAACACTTGTGCTGAATAGCTAAGATAATTCTTTTTTTTTTCTTTTTCACTATTTTTTTCTTCTCTTTTTTTTTCTTCTTTTTTTTTCTTTTTTTTTTATAATAAGTATGAAAGTAGCTAGACAGACTAATTCCCATAAACACACCAAGTTAGACAAAATTCATATGGTTATGGGTTAAACGAGGGTAACGAAAAAAAATTATACTACAATTGGCTCAATGGGCTAGCAAGGAAGGTTAATGTAAAGAAAGAAAATGTTAATTGGCCCAAAATGAAAGAAATTGATCCCCTTATCATGCTTCAAAACAATGCTACTCAGTCATCTAATTCAGAATTTGAAACCAGTCAAATTCATCAGCTATCATACTAGACATTCAAAGCAAATTGATGTTTTGAAGCCATTGAAAATATGAGATAAACAATAAAGCATATTTAGAGTAGGTGTTATTTCTCTCAAAATTAACAGTTATTAGGCTCAAACACTCACTTGGGTAATAGTCTCCACTTCTATTGAGGGATCATACAATGTATTAATCAGCTAATTACTGTTACCTTTGACATTATGACCAATAACCAATTTTAATTTTGAATACCCGATGAATGCAAATTACTTGTTCTAATGCATATACGTTTTCAAATAAGAAATCAATACATTCATGTTCCGTATTGCAAACTTAACCAGCTATTAGTGCATAACTCCAAAGCTTTAGGAATAGCATTATTTAAAACACGCAATTTTTTTTTTGTGTTGTTTTTTTTTTTTTTTTTAATAAAAGGAGATAAAGATAATCAATTCACACAAAATTACAAGCATACAATAGCAAATTCATAGTTAATCATGAACCAGATAATTCATAACTAGACCTTACACCCCTCAACCTGAATTGCAGTAATAAAATAGGGTTGTTAGGAATACCTGTAACTCCACAAGTCTATTGATTTACTGTGAACTGCTAAAACTCAAACAAACAAATGAGCATACCATATAGTTATATATTTTCACACCAAAATAAAAATTTCATGCAAGTCATAAGATAAACAAAATGCGTCTCAAGAGTACAAAAATACTCCTTACTCAGCCATTTTATCAAAGACTTTGCCTAACAACATTCCACAATTTTTTTTTTTTTTAAGAACACAAGAAAAGAAATTTCATGCAAGTTATACAATAACTAGATGCGTCTCAAGAGTACAAAAGTACTCCTTACTCAGCCATCTTATCATAAACTTATCTAATAACATTCCATATTTTTTTTTTTTGGAAACACAACCAAGAAAAATCCTACAAGTTGCACAATAATTAGATGCGTCTCAAGAGTACAAAAAGTACTCCTTACTCAGTCATCTTATCAAAGGGCACTCCTCACAGTGATAAATTTAAATTAATCAGACCTTTTTGACGTTTGTTTCTGATTGCCTTAGACCAATCTATCCTAGGCTCATAAGGATCGTGCTGTGGAACATAAGTGTGTAATTTCTCTAACAGCTCCTCAATGGTAGATGCAGAAATGAGAATCTTTCTTGCTGAAAGAGAAATGAACTTTTGATCTACAGCCTGATCAAGAAATGAGAGCAACCCATCGAAAAAATGGTTAACATTTAAAAGTCCAATGGGTTTGGTATGTAGATCGCTCTTGGCCCAAGAGATTATACAGAAGATTTCTTCAAGTGTACCAAAACCTCCTGGTAAAGCAATGAAGGCGTCTGACTGATAAATCTTACAAGCCATGCGCTCAGACATAGAATTCGTTTCTATAAGTTGACCGCGTGTAATCCCGGAGATATGTGGTTCAGCCCAAGGGATTGGTATTACACCTAACACATATGATTTTCCAAGATGTGCAGCTTGTGAAACACAACCATTCAATCCACGACTTCCCCCTCCATATACCAAATTAATTTTTTTCTCTCCTAATTTTAAGCCAAGTTCGCTTGCTGCAAGTGCGTAACAACTATCGCTCCCAAGTTGAGAGCCACATAGTACACATATGGTCTTGATTCGACGAACTGACTGACCTTCCATTTATGTTTCTTTGTATGCCTTGGAAAAAGGTTTGGTGATCAAAAGTAGCTATACAACAATTTAACAAGAAATAAATACAAACAAAAATCATGCGTATGTACAAATAGTTGTGATTGTGGCTCACATCTTCCTCTGGTTTTACGGCCAGAAACGGCTTAAACACTTTCTATGAAGTGGGGATAGGCTTCCCATCCAATTTTCTTATAGATTGGCAAACAGGGTCGTTTTTAGTCAGATTCCCAAGACTGTAGCGTTGGTTGTCACTTATGAACTGGTCCCATAAAGCAAGAAGTTCTCTTTGCACTATTCCACATGGATGCGTCTCAAGAGTCAATCGGATATCATCCAAAGACTCCTTACTCAGTCCATCCTTTATGAAACTAATTTTATCTTCTCGATTTATAGACGTAAACCCCACAGATTTGCATCGAGTGTTACAGGTCCAACGAGCACATTTATAACAACCATTCACTCTTTTAGCTCTTCGTTTTTTCGCAAAACTACTCTTCCCCAAACCTGGAAAGTGCTTAAAATTAGGTAAAGTTTCGCCAGCTAATCGAACTTTTGCTTCGATCAGCCAACGAACATCTTCAGGGATGTTATTACGCATCAATGTCCCAAGTCTTACACACCTACCAGTATAAATTTTTTTCAAATCATTCATTGGGAGAGATGGATAGTACTTGCGAATTTTTAAAAGCTGAAGATCCATTTTTTTTTTTAAAAGAAAACTCTAATAAGAAGAAAAATAAATAAATAAATAAATAAAGAACTATAAACTTTACAAAAGGGATGAGAGTACCTGATTGGAGAATAACACAAAGGAGAGATGATTGAGCTCAAGAAGGGTGGTTTGCCTCATACAGATATAGAGTCTCTTATAGAGCAATGGGTATCACTATTCCACACTCGGATCGAGGCATGCCATAATTGCACTGTCAGGTTTAGCGTCGTCTAGCGTCTCATTTTTCAACGTTCGACGTTTTTTCAACGCTTGATGCCTCTTTTTTCAACATTTGGCAGTGTGTCTCTTTCTTTATAGGGCAGTGTGATTACACTGCTCAAGAAAAGTGGCTACCCCCAACGTCAATTCTGTCTCCCTATTTTTTGAATTTTTTTTGAATTTTTTTTTAAAAAAAATTTGTTGTTGTTGTTTTTTTTTTTAAATTAAATTTTTTAAGGGGTTCAATAAAAGTATGTATACCACACAAGTTAATATTATCGAGTCAAACAAAATTATTTGCATAATGGATCAATATCAATAAATCAATTCCTAAGTACACCTTATCCCCCAACTTGAATTGCACATTGTCCTCAACCAGCAATAAAAGGATAGAAGATAGGGATACTTGACGGTCTTCAATGTATAAACTCGTATGCAAAAATTTTGTTTAAACTGCAAACAAAGAAACACTATTTGAGTCAAAATTAATTAAGTAATGCAGAAAAGGAACAATATATATTTATATATTTTTTTATATATCTTTTTTTTTGGGTTTAAATATATATTTATTTATTAAAAAAATAATTTTTTATTTTATTTTTTTAGATTTTTTTTATTTTTTTTTCTTTTCTTCCAGTTAAGGATCAGATGAGTAGTTGCCCACCTAATCGTATAATAACTCCCATTCATTACACCACTTTTAAAGTTATTTTCAAAATTATGTAAATTGATTTTTGTCATGAATGCACATACATATTTTGAAAATATATCATCCGGAAGTGTTGGTTTTATTACATCAGAGCACGACACATTAATTCCCTCACACATGTTTGATTTAATTTGATCCCCAATAATATAGACTAGCCTAAGAGATAGAAATTTAGGTTTAAATGTGGATAAACCTATGATATCTTTACATTTTGGCTCTTGGTTTCTATCCTCTTCTTCCTCTCGGGCTTTTTCTTCTAAACTTGTTTCTTTTTTTTTCAATTTTTCTTCTATGGCAGGGTACACCATCCTTGGGTCATCGGGTCTCTCAATTGGGTCATCACTCTTAGGAATGGGTGTTGGTTGGACTAACTCATGACTTATGGAATTTTGATTGGGTTGGGTTGGAAATTCGTCAAGCTCACTTACGCTCAAGGTTTGTGTTAACAAGGTCAACTGATCTAGAATATCACCTAAGGCCTTAGAGGTTTGGTCTTGAAATTCGGCCACTTGTGTAATAAAACTCATTTGACCTTGCATAAGCTCTTGAAGGGTGTCCACTAAAAAATTTTCATCCTGAGGTTGATAAGTATCAAATCTAACCCCTTGTTCTAACTCGAATTGGTGAGACACTAGAGAGAAAGGTTCATGAGATTGGAACAAAAAGTCATCACTCCAAGGATAATTCCAATGGTCATAGGAATTGGGAAAATCAGTGTAAAGATCTGGGTCGTAGCCCGACAAATAATAATTCTCTCTCTAATTCTGGTTGAAAGAAAATCTCTCCTCACTGGGCTCGAGATGGCCAAATGCATTAGAAGGCATAGAAATGCTAAAATACTGAGACATATAGAATATGAAAATGACAATTCAACGACAGATAATGATGTTAATGAATCAATTAATGGTTCAATAATCATACCTGATCGTAGTCTCTTGCTCTGTTTAGTAACTAATAGCTATCTAAATATATATATATATACATTTTATTTTTTTTTGCTATTTATTTTTTTTAATTTTTTTTTAAAATTTATAATTTTTTTTTCTTTTTGTTTTTGCCTCAATCTCCCCGGCAATGGCGCCAAAATTTGGCTGCACTCTCACCCTGCAATTAAAACACAATAAAAACACATTAAAACTTTTATATTTTTTTTTCTTTATTTTGGTGAGAGGTTTATACTCGTCAGTGTACGAGTGCAGTTGTAGTCCAAATTTAAATTTATATTTTCTGGATGAGTCCAGGTCGTCCACTGAGAGATTTATTTATGGCAAAAGAAAAAGAATGTCACAAACACACACACACATTTGGATGAATTGGAAACAGAAATTTTTTTATGGATTTTCAAATAACAGGTGCTAGGAAATAAAGTAAGACAAAAATTAAATAAACACTGAATGTGAGAATATGAAATTGGACGACACTTGAGTTAAGACAATTTCAGCACCAACCCGTTGATTCCCAATTTTTAGCAGAAGAGTTTAGCAATATTAATTTAATTTCAAATATGAGGGTTTGTTATTAAATGCAATTAGAGATGATGATAGGTCTAGTTTAAGCAATCCCCATACATGATATGTGAGATTCTAGTTTAAGCAACTACCATAAATCCAATCACAATTAATATACAAAACAATTAAATTAATCATCCGGGTTTGGTATGATAGTGTTTCCAATTCTAGTAACTCTCATACATGGCATGAAAGCTCTAAGTTAGGCTTACACTCCAATCCAAACCTAGTGATTTCTTAATTTAAAAATACACACTCATAGTGAAATTTAAATTAATATTACTCTTTTAAAGCGTAGCTTTCTTTGGGAATCATTGGCGTTGGACACCGTCCTTGCCTTAACCCAAGATTGGGTTTAGCTACTCATCTTTATTTATAAATTAATTAACAGGAATTTAAATGGCGTAATTTAAATGACAGAATTTAAATGACAGGAATTAAAATAGCATAAACTAACCGACCATTTAGGCGGTGAATAATAAAAAGACAAGAATTAAAATTGCAAGAATTTAAATGCATAAACTAACCGGCCATTTAGGCGGTGGATAATTAAGTAACAATAAATAACATAAGAATTCAAGAGAAGAAAGAAAGTAAGAACACATGAGAGAACAATAAAGAAAAGAAAAGAGAACAAGAACAATTCTTAAAGAGAAAATACAAGAAAACAACTAAGCTTTGATTCAAGAATAATAATCACACTTACAAATGCAATCAAGTAACCTATTTATAGGCCACAAGATGCAATACAAACCACATAATTTTCAATTATTCAACTAGACATAATTATATCTAATGGGCACTCACACACTTAAAGTTAAATGGATTTTAGCTATAATATATAATTAAAGTTAAATAGATTTTAGCTAAAATACATACCTAATAAAGCACTCATAAAGTTAAATGGATTTTAGCTATAATACACAACTAATAGTTAAATGGATTTTAGCTAAAAGACACACTTAATAAAGCACTCACATAAAAAATAAAAATAGATTTCTATAAATTGATTTTTAATCTTCATTAGGATTAAAAATAATCATTGGGCCTTCTTCAAATGATATCTTTCATGGGATGCTCAAGTTGGGTCTTAATTCTTCATGGACTTTAATTTCTTCATGGGCTTGAATTCTTCATGGACTTGAATTCTTTTTTCTTCATGGGCTTGAATTCTTTTTTCTTCATGGGCTTGAATTCTTCATGGACTTGAATTCTTTTTCCTTCATGGGCTTGAATTCTTTTTGGGCTTCCAAGTCCACCTTCTTCATACCTATAAATAAGCAATTTATTAATAAATCATCTATTATATTATATATATATTGATATGATATATTATATGAGATATTATATGCTTATATATTATATAGATAATCCATGCATGCATTTCATTGAGTATATATATGTATTATATTTACATGTTTATTATAATATATTATATATATAGATATATATATTACACATAATTATTCAATTAAACCAATTTAAAATCAAAATGAGGGTTATAATTATAACAAAAATTTTACAAAATTAACCACTAATCATACCCCCCAACTTAAACATTGCTAGTCCCTTAGCAATCAGACTATACACTTGCCAAGCTTTATTCGCAATAACTGTATGAATGTAAAAATTTCAAATTCGAAACCGAACTGCATAAAATCGAATAAGTAATTTAGCATTCTAAATCAGATTTTTGGTTAATGGTCATACAATCTCAGGAATGGCAATTAGGATAATCAACACACAGAATTACTCCCTCAAAGTTTTGACTTTAAACCTTACTATGGATTTTCCCTCCAATAAAAAGGATTCCTCAGGTGTACACACAACGGGGTGCACCGTTATAAGAGTAAATGTAGAACAAGTTCAAAACTCGGTGTCATCCCAAATACAAGGAATGTATTTTCATAAAAAAAAAAAGGGAAGATGACATAGCTTCATGACTGGAATAATGCTCTAGATGAGTAACTTCTGAATTTAAACATGATTCCCTACTCCAAACTCGAATTCTGAGATGACATGATTTATAGCATCAAGAGGGACCAGACCGGGTTGTAATGGGGCTATGAGGTTAATACTGATTGTCAAATAAAATGGTAAAGTGTGCAAATGGTGTGTTGAGATTTTTTTTTTTTTAACACTAATATCAAACTGGACATATTTTTTTTTCAGCATTTATTTTAAAACACTTGTGCTGAATAGCTAAGATAATTCTTTTTTTTTTCTTTTTCACTATTTTTTTCTTCTCTTTTTTTTTCTTCTTTTTTTTCTTTTTTTTCTTTTTTTTTTATAATAAGTATGAAAGTAGCTAGACAGACTAATTCCCATAAACACACCAAGTTAGACAAAATTCATATGGTTATGGGTTAAACGAGGGTAACGAAAAAAAATTATACTACAATTGGCTCAATGGGCTAGTAAGGGAGGTTAATGTAAAGAAAGAAAATGTTAATTGGCCCAAAATGAAAGAAATTGATCCCCTTATCATGCTTCAAAACAATGCTACTCAGTCATCTAATTCAGAATTTGAAACCAGTCAAATTCATCAGCTATCATACTAGACATTCAAAGCAAATTGATGTTTTGAAGCCATTGAAAATATGAGATAAACAATAAAGCATATTTAGAGTAGGTGTTATTTCTCTCAAAATTAACAGTTATTAGGCTCAAACACTCACTTGGGTAATAGTCTCCACTTCTATTGAGGGATCATACAATGTATTAATCAGCTAATTACTGTTACCTTTGACATTATGACCAATAACCAATTTTAATTTTGAATACCCGATGAATGCAAATTACTTGTTCTAATGCATATACGTTTTCAAATAAGAAATCAATACATTCATGTTCCGTATTGCAAACTTAACCAGCTATTAGTGCATAACTCCAAAGCTTTAGGAATAGCATTATTTAAAACACACAATTTTTTTTTTTTTGTGTTGTTTTTTTTTTTTTAATAAAAGCAGATAAAGATAATCAATTCACACAAAATTACAAGCATACAATAGCAAATTCATAGTTAATCATGAACCAGATAATTCATAACTAGACCTTACACCCCTCAACCTGAATTGCAGTAATAAAATAGGGTTGTTAGGAATACCTGTAACTCCACAAGTCTATTGAGTTACTGTGAACTGCTAAAACTCAAACAAACAAATGAGCATACCATATAGTTATATATTTTCACACCAAAATAAAAATTTCATGCAAGTCATAAGATAAACAAAATGCGTCTCAAGAGTACAAAAATACTCCTTACTCAGCCATTTTATCAAAGACTTTGCCTAACAACATTCCACAATTTTTTTTTTTTTAAGAACACAAGAAAAGAAATTTCATGCAAGTTATACAATAACTAGATGCGTCTCAAGAGTACAAAAGTACTCCTTACTCAGCCATCTTATCATAAACTTATCTAATAACATTCCATATTTTTTTTTTTTGGAAACACAACCAAGAAAAATCTTACAAGTTGCACAATAATTAGATGCGTCTCAAGAGTACAAAAAGTACTCCTTACTCAGTCATCTTATCAAAGAGCACTCCTCACAGTGATAAATCTAAATTAATCAGACCTTTTTGACGTTTGTTTCTGATTGCCTTAGACCAATCTATCCTAGGCTCATAAGGATCGTGCTGTGGAACATAAGTGTGTAATTTCTCTAACAGCTCCTCAATGGTAGATGCAGAAATGAGAATCTTTCTTGCTGAAAGAGAAATGAACTTTTGATCTACAGCCTGATCAAGAAATGAGAGCAACCCATCGAAAAAATGGTTAACATTTAAAAGTCCAATGGGTTTGGTATGTAGATCGCTCTTGGCCCAAGAGATTATACAGAAGATTTCTTCAAGTGTACCAAAACCTCCTGGTAAAGCAATGAAGGCGTCTGACTGATAAATCTTACAAGCCATGCGCTCAGACATAGAATTCGTTTCTATAAGTTGACCGCGTGTAATCCCGGAGATATGTGGTTCAGCCCAAGGGATTGGTATTACACCTAACACATATGATTTTCCAAGATGTGCAGCTTGTGAAACACAACCATTCAATCCACGACTTCCCCCTCCATATACCAAATTAATTTTTTTCTCTCCTAATTTTAAGCCAAGTTCGCTTGCTGCAAGTGCGTAACAACTATCGCTCCCAAGTTGAGAGCCACATAGTACACATATGGTCTTGATTCGACGAACTGACTGACCTTCCATTTATGTTTCTTTGTATGCCTTGGAAAAAGGTTTGGCGATCAAAAGTAGCTATACAACAATTTAACAAGAAATAAATACAAACAAAAATCATGCGTATGTACAAATAGTTGTGATTGTGGCTCACATCTTCCTCTGGTTTTACGGCCAGAAACGGCTTAAACACTTTCTATGAAGTGGGGATAGGCTTCCCATCCAATTTTCTTATAGATTGGCAAACAGGGTCGTTTTTAGTCAGATTCCCAAGACTGTAGCGTTGGTTGTCACTTATGAACTGGTCCCATAAAGCAAGAAGTTCTCTTTGCACTATTCCACATGGATGCGTCTCAAGAGTCAATCGGATATCATCCAAAGACTCCTTACTCAGTCCATCCTTTATGAAACTAATTTTATCTTCTCGATTTATAGACGTAAACCCCACAGATTTGCATCGAGTGTTACAGGTCCAACGAGCACATTTATAACAACCATTCACTCTTTTAACTCTTCGTTTTTTCGCAAAACTACTCTTCCCCAAACCTGGAAAGTGCTTAAAATTAGGTAAAGTTTCGCCAGCTAATCGAACTTTTGCTTCGATCAGCCAACGAACATCTTCAGGGATGTTATTACGCATCAATGTCCCAAGTCTTACACACCTACCAGTATAAATTTTTTTCAAATCATTCATTGGGAGAGATGGATAGTACTTGCGAATTTTTGAAAGCTGAAGATCCATTTTTTTTTTTAAAGAAAACTCTAATAAGAAGAAAAATAAATAAATAAATAAATAAATAAAGAACTATAAACTTTACAAAAGGGATGAGAGTACCTGATTGGAGAATAACACAAAGGAGAGATGATTGAGATCAAGAAGGGTGGTTTGCCTCATACAGATATAGAGTCTCTTATAGAGCAATGGGTATCACTATTCCACACTCGGATCGAGGCATGCCATAATTGCACTGTCAGGTTTAGCGTCGTCTAGCGTCTCATTTTTCAACGTTCGACGTTTTTTCAACGCTTGGTGCCTCTTTTTTCAACATTTGGCAGTGTGTCTCTTTCTTTATAGGGCAGTGTGATTACACTGCTCAAGAAAAGTGGCTACCCCCAACGTCAATTCTGTCTCCCTATTTTTTGAATTTTTTTTAATTTTTTTTTTTAAAAAAATTTGTTGTTGTTTTTTTTTTAAATTAAATTTTTTTAAGGGGTTCAATAAAAGTATGTATACCACACAAGTTAATATTATCGAGTCAAACAAAATTATTTGCATAATGGATCAATATCAATAAATCAATTCCTAAGTACACCTTACCCCCCAACTTGAATTGCACATTGTCCTCAACCAGCAATAAAAGGATAGAAGATAGGGATACTTGGCGGTCTTCAATGTATAAACTCGTATGCAAAAATTTTGTTTAAACTGCAAACAAAGAAACACTATTTGAGTCAAAATTAATTAAGTAATGCAGAAAAGGAACAATATATATTTATATATTTTTTTATATATCTTTTTTTTTTGGGTTTAAATATATATTTATTTATTAAAAAAATAATTTTTTATTTTATTTTTTTAGATTTTTTTTTATTTTTTTTTCTTTTCTTCCAGTTAAGGATCAGATGAGTAGTTGCCCACCTAATCGTATAATAACTCTCATTCATTACACCACTTTTAAAGTTATTTTCAAAATTATGTAAATTGATTTTTGTCATGAATGCACATACATATTTTGAAAATATATCATCCGGAGGTGTTGGTTTTATTACATCAGAGCACGACACATTAATTCCCTCACACATGTTTGGTTTAATTTGATCCCCAATAATATAGACTAGCCTAAGAGATAGAAATTTAGGTTTAAATGTGGATAAACCTATGATATCTTTACATTTTGGCTCTTGGTTTCTATCCTCTTCTTCCTCTCGGGCTTTTTCTTCTAAACTTGTTTCTTTTTTTTTTTTTCAATTTTTCTTCTATGGCAGGGTACACCATCCTTGGGTCATCGGGTCTCTCAATTGGGTCATCACTCTTAGGAATGGGTGTTGGTTGGACTAACTCATGACTTATGGAATTTTGATTGGGTTGGGTTGGAAATTCGTCAAGCTCACTTACGCTCAAGTTTTGTGTTAACAAGGTCAACTGATCTAGAATATCACCTAAGGCCTTAGAGGTTTGGTCTTGAAATTCGGCCACTTGTGTAATAAAACTCATTTGACCTTGCATAATCTCTTGAAGGGTGTCCACTAAAAAATTTTCATCCTGAGGTTGATAAGTATCAAATCTAACCCCTTGTTCTAACTCGAATTGGTGAGACACTAGAGAGAAAGGTTCATGAGATTGGAACAAAAAGTCATCACTCCAAGGATAATTCCAATGGTCATAGGAATTGGGAAAATCAGTGTAAAGATCTGGGTCGTAGCCCGATAAATAATAATTCTCTCTCTAATTCTGGTTGAAAGAAAATCTCTCCTCACTGGGCTCGAGATGGCCAAATGCATTAGAAGGCATAGAAATGCTAAAATACTGAGACATATAGAATATGAAAATGACAATTCAACGACAGATAATGATGTTAATGAATCAATTAATGGTTCAATAATCATACCTGGTCGTAGTCTCTTGCTCTGTTTAGTAACTAATAGCTATCTAAATATATATATATATATTTTTTTGCTATTTATTTTTTTTATTTTTTTTAAAATTTATAATTTTTTTTTCTTTTTGTTTTTGCCTCAATCTCCCCGGCAATGGCGCCAAAATTTGGCTGCACTCTCACCTTGCAATTAAAACACAATAAAAACACATTAAAACTTTTATATTTTTTTTTTCTTTATTTTGGTGAGAGGTTTATACTCGTCAGTGTACGAGTGCAGTTGTAGTCCAAATTTAAATTTATATTTTCTAGATGAGTCCAGGTCGTCTACTGAGAGATTTATTTATGGCAAAAGAACAAGAATGTCACAAACACACACACACATTTGGATGAATTGGAAACAGAAATTTTTTTATGGATTTTCAAATAACAGGTGCTAGGAAATAAAGTAAGACAAAAATTAAATAAACACTGAATGTGAGACAATTTCAGCACCAACCCGTTGATTCCCAATTTTTAGCAGAAGAGTTTAACATTATTAATTTAATTTCAAATATGAGGGTTTGTTATTAAATGCAATTAGAGATGATGATAGTTCTAGTTTAAGCAATCCCCATACATGATATGTGAGATTCTAGTTTAAGCAACTACCATAAATCCAATTACAATTAATATACAAAACAACTAAATTAATCATCCGGGTTTGGTATGATAGCGTTTCCAATTCTAGTAACTCTCATACATGGCATGAAAGCTCTAAGTTAGGCTTACGCTCCAATCCAAACCTAGTGATTTCTTAATTTAAAAATACACACTCATAGTGAAATTTAAATTAATATTACTCTTTTAAAGCGTAGCTTTCTTTGGGAATCATTGGCGTTGGACACCGTCCTTGCCTTAACCCAAGATTGGGTTTAGCTACTCATCTTTATTTATAAATTAATTAACAGGAATTTAAATAGCGTAATTTAAATGACAGAATTTAAATGATAGGAATTAAAATAGCATAAACTAACCGACCATTTAGGCGGTGAATAATAAAAAGACAAGAATTAAAATTGCAAGAATTTAAATGCATAAACTAACCGGCCATTTAGGCGGTGGATAATTAAGTAACAATAAATAACATAAGAATTCAAGAGAAGAAAGAAAGTAAGAACACATGAGAGAACAATAAAGAAAAGAAAAGAGAACAAGAACAATTCTTAAAGAGAAAATACAAGAAAACAACTAAACTTTGATTCAAGAATAATAATCACACTTACAAATGCAATCAAGTAACCTATTTATAGGCCACAAGATGCAATACAAACCACATAATTTTCAATTATTCAACTAGACATAATTATATCTAATGGGCACTCACACACTTAAAGTTAAATGGATTTTAGCTATAATATATAATTAAAGTTAAATGGATTTTAGCTAAAATACATACCTAATAAAGCACTCATAAAGTTAAATGAATTTTAGCTATAATACACAACTAATAGTTAAATGGATTTTAGCTAAAAGACACACTTAATAAAGCACTCACATAAAAAATAAAAATAGATTTCTATAAATTGATTTTTAATCTTCATTAGGATTAAAAATAATCCTTGGGCCTTCTTCAAATGATATCTTTCATGGGATGCTCAAGTTGGGTCTTAATTCTTCATGGACTTTAATTTCTTCATGGGTTTGAATTCTTCATGGACTTGAATTCTTTTTTCTTCATGGGCTTGAATTCTTCATGGACTTGAATTCTTTTTTCTTCATGGGCTTGAATTCTTTTTGGGCTTCCAAGTCCACCTTCTTCATACCTATAAATAAGCAATTTATTAATAAATCATCTATTATATTATATATATATTGATATGATATATTATATGAGATATTATATGCTTATATATTATATAGATAATCCATGCATGCATTTCATTGAGTATATATATGTATTATATTTACATGTTTATTATAATATATTATATATTATATATATAGATATATATATTACACATAATTATTCAATTAAACCAATTTAAAATCAAAATGAGGGTTATAATTATAACAAAAATTTTACAAAATTAACCACTAATCACCCAGCCCTTATAGAGTAGGGTGGAAAATACCCGTAACATCAAGCCCCCCAGCTCGCAGTGCGATATTCAGTCTATGAGCTGATATGTTCCGGCTATCCCTGCAACCAAGACACCTTTTCAACTTTCCGCCCAATCTCGTTATATCACACTGTTTCATGTAGCACGTCTTGTCTGCGGCGCATTTAATGCGCGCGTTTCCCATAACCGCTCAATCATCATGTCCGTAGGTCCCACACTTTTGTGCACCGCCGTTGGATCTGGGGAAGCTCGTCGGTTTCTCCATCTGACGGTGGCGTATCCCGAACTATAAAAGGAGGGATGAAAACTTACCCTCTTCTCCTTCTACTGCATCATTTCGAAAACACCCCTGGCTACTGAACCCACTTTCTTCCTGACTCCAAGGTTCCACCGCTGCTGATTCTACGATTCCTTCGTCCTCATCCTTCGACGGGCTTTTTCTTGTTGCATTCAAACTCAACAGCCATCCATCGGAAAACTGTAAGTCCCTTGGACCCCTTTGATACATTTTGTCTTCAGCCTCGTTTTTTTTATTCGGCCTCCATATTACGCCATTCGGCGATGGTGGTCCGTCTCATAGGAATGGTTCCTGTCAATCTTAGGGGGTTTCACTAAACTCAGAAGCCTCGACTTTGGTCTTCCCCTTTCCCTTCTTATCTCTTTTTGTTTCATCTTGGGTCATACCTTGTTGTGAAGCGCGCGACCTGATACATAGGAAGTTTCTTAGGTGCTTCTGATTCGCCATTCTGATTTGACCTTCTTTTTCCCCTCTTTCTTTTTTTTTAGATGTCTACATCAGGTCGGAAGCGCCGCAACATCGGGGTAGAAGACGACGACACTTCCAGCTCGTCGAGCGCCTGAGGGAGGGTGCTACCGCGAGCTTCACGGAGTGTGGTTTCGTCTGACTCTGAGGTCGCTGAGAGAATTCCTCAATGCACCGCCCCAACAGTGGCTGCGCGAGCTTCCGAGGAGCGTGCGACTCGCGAGGTCTTCAAATGTTATCCTTCGAAGATGACGTTTGGTGAGCTGAAGTCGTGCGGGTCGGAATATAGATTCCCCTACGACGCCCGCTCGATGGTGCCTTCGCCCGGCGACCACGCAGCTTTCCCTCCCACAGGATATGTGGCCGTTAGCCCTCATCACTTAGAATTTGGCCTTAGGTTTCCACTCCATTCTTACCTCGTCACCATCCTAAACGATTTGAAGCTTGCCCCCTTTCAGCTGACCTCTAACTCCTATGCCCAAATAACTTCTTTGGCCTTACTTTTTAGAAAAAATGAGCTCCCCTTCCCTACTCCCAAAATCCTTAGGTACCTTTACTCTTTCAAGGGTACTAAGGACGGGCTGTATTACATGGCAGCTCGTTCGTTTGACTATAAGAGACTTTTGCCATAAGGGAAGGCAAAGGGTAGGTCTAACGTAGGGGATTATAAGTCCCATTGGTTTTATATTTCTTGTTGCTTTCTTCACGACCTTAACAACCTCAGCTTTGTCCTTATGCCGAGTGAGTGGTCTTTCAACCCGTCCCTATGACTGTGAACTGTTTGTATACTCTGTGTTTACGAATCTTCTTTTGTCTTGATTTTGCAGATGTTGCTAGTGGGAAACCCGAACTGACCACTTCTGAGGCGGCTGGACTAAAAAGGGCTTCCGAGGTAAAGACTGACGAAGACGATTGTGAGTTCACTGATTGCCTACTCAGAGATTACCAGCTCGCTCCTCCACTGGACTTTAAAGAAATCAGGAAGAAAGACATAAGGATCCGGGGTCAAAGGGAGATAAGGTCGGCCTCGGACATTGCCGATCTCGGGGTGGATCTGGTTGGAGAAGACCGAATTCGCGGAGAAGTCACTCTTGCAGCCCCGCCACCATTGCCGGGAGTGATGAAGCTTCAACTCCAGCGCCCTGGAGCTCCTGCGATCTCGAGCATACCTCAGGCTGTTCGTGCGGTCTCTTCTCCAGCAAAGGCTCAAGCAGCGAGCACTCTTAATGATGCGGAAGGCGTGAGCCACAACCTCGCAAACTTGCCCGGCCCCAATCCCGTATCGACGGAGGTAGGCTTCTCGGAACCAGCTCCTGCTGGCGCCTCCTGGCGGTCTGGGGCTGATGCGGTGACGGCGAACCGCAGAAAACAAGTGGTTCGCGAGGAGGTCCCGAGTGGAAAGAGGAAAGCTCCGTCGGCCCCGCAAATCGCCCAACAGTCTCGGGCCGATAAGAGGAAGAGGACGGACACAGCTGCTGTGCCGAGCACCTCCATGGTTACGGCAGGCGGGACATACTTCACCCCCCTCCTGGACAACCTGAACAATGTTCTTAGCAACTACGCCAGGAATTTGGATAGGAGGGAGGTGTTCGGCGACGCATTCGATGACTATGTCGCGCGCCACTGCCTTTTGGTAAGGGACTTGCTCTCTTCTTGAATTTTTTTTTTTTTGAATGTGCTGACCTCAGAGTTTTGCAGGCTTCCCTGGGCGTCTTCAAGCAGAAGGAGGAGAGAGCTTGCTTCTCGAGGGAACGAGAGAAGCTTGAGATCGTCGTGGAGGTGCTGAAGAAGGAGAAAAAGAGACTGGAAGAAAATCTAACCTTTGTGACCAATGAGTCCAAAAAGTATCGGAATAAGGTCGAGGGCCTGGAGGATCGGGCGCGAGACGCCGAGAGGGCCAAAAAGGAGGCCGAAGACAAGCTAGACCGCGAGAAAAGGATGCATGAATCGACCTTCTCTCAGGTGATTTTGAAGCTGAATAAGGCCGAAGCGGAGCTGGTCGCGATGCGGGGTGACTTGGACAGGGCTCTTCAACGGGCCGAAGCGACGGAGGAAGAGATCAAGTAGCTGAAGGTCGACGTCGAGGTTCGGGTCTCCAAGGAGCGCGAGGAGGTTGAGTCCGATATTTGTAGTGCGTTTCTTTTCACTTTATGGAAAGCGCACTCGGATCTCGACGTCTCTTGCTTTGGAGAAGAAGCGATAGAGGTGGTGAAGAGATATGCCACCGAAGCCGCGACCTCCCAAACTGGAGTCCCTGAGCTCGAACCTTCCCAGGTCGTGGTCGACCTATCTGCCGAAGATGCTGCCGATCCAAGTCCTCAGGATGCTGCAGCCCCGACCTCGAACCCTCTAGGCCCTTAGATTTCCGTTTCTCTTTTTCTTCAATCTTGTACTCGGGCTCCTTAAATAATAAAGTTTCCTCATTGCTTGAAGTTCTCGTTTCTCTATTCTTTATTATATATATATATATTTTTTATTGCAGACTGAAAGTCAAACATAAGGATGCGCTTGAATCCAAACAACATGATAACCCCCTTAGATCAATAATGACGGACCCTAAAGCCAAACAATTTTTAGGCAATATGTTAGGTAAAGCATCGTTAGTTCGAGCCGTATACCTAATGGGTCTAGGGGAGAAGCTAAGATTGATGCTCAAGTAAACCATAAACCATAGCATAAAAACTAAGTTGAATGGGCCCCAGCTCGCAGGCCATTGTTTTATTGCGTGGTGACTTTTTATCAAACCATGCCACTAGGGTCAAGATGAGTGATTTTAAATTTGTCAACCACGATCTTGGGAAAAAACTAAGATAACTGCTCAGGTAAGCCGCAAACCATAGCATAAAAGCTAAGTTGAATAGGCCCCAGCTCGCAGGCCATTGTTTTATTGCGTGGTGACTTTTTATCAAACCATGCCACTAGGGTCAAGATGAGTGATTTTAAATTTGTCAACCACGATATTGGAAAAAAACTAAGATGACTGCTCAGGTAAGCCGCAAACCATAGCATAAAAGCTAAGTTGAATGGGCCCCAGCTCGCAGGCCATTATTTTATTGCGTGGTGACTTTTTATCAAACCATGCCAGTAGGGTCAAGATGAGTGATTTTAAATTTGTCAACCACGATCTTGGGAAAAAACTAAGATGACTGCTCAGGTAAGCCGCACACCATAGCATAAAAGCTAAGTTGAATGGGCCCCAGCTCGCAGGCCATTGTTTTATTGCGTGGTGACTTTTTATCAAACCATGCCACTAGGGTCAAGATGAGTGATTTTAAATTTGTCAACTACGATCTTGGGAAAAAACTAAGATGACTGCTCAGGTAAGCCGCAAACCATAGCATAAAAGCTAAATTGAATGGGCCCCAGCTCGCAGGCCATTGTTTTCTTACCCCGAAAGTCTTCTGTTTCTTATTCCTTACTACCGAAGCGCAGTCGCGAAATAGGATTCAAGTATGAAAGGTTCATCGCCCATATACGAAACGAAATATTCATATAAAGTGGCACTTAATAAAAGTGAAGCATTTATCCAGTAAGTAGAAATACACGAGAGATGGAGGAGTGCTTTCTTATCGAAAATATTGTCTCAGATGCTCTGCGTTCCATGTCTGCGGAAGAATTGCCCCGTCCTGATCTGCCAGATGATATGCCCCGTTGCCAAGGTTTTCCTTTATCGTGTATGGACCCTCCCAATTTGGGCCTAAAGTCCCTTCACTGCTTTTGCGGGCTCCGGGGAGGACAAGGCGCAGCACAAGGTCTCCTTCACTAAACTGTCAGACTCGGACCCGCCGATTGTAGTATCTTGCCACGTGTTGTTGGTAAGTCGCGATTCTTAATTGAGCTGTCTCTCTTGCTTCTTCAAGCAGGTCGAGATGTGAGGCGAGTAGCTGATCGTTGTTCTTCGGGTCGAAAGTGGCCCTCCGCTGACTTATCACTTCGTTTTCCACAGGGATCATTGCTTCAGAACCATAGACCATGGAAAAAGGGGTCTCTCCTGTGGTCGAACAAGCAGTAGTTTGGTAGGCCCAGAGCACAGTCTGTAGTTCGTCTGCCCAGGCTCCTTTGCTAGCCTCCAACCTAGTTTTCAATATCTGCTTGATTATCTTGTTGACGGCTTCAACCTGGCCGTTGGCTTGTGGATGGTCTACAGCTGTGAAGCTTTTCTTGATCCCCAGTGATTCACAAAATTGGACAAATTACTCGCTAGTAAATTGCGTTCCGTTGTTAGTGATGATTTGTTGAGGGACTCCAAACCTGCAAATAATGTGGTTCCATACGAAACCTTCTGCCTTTGCAGCGGATATTTGTGCGAGCTCCTTCGCTTCTACCCATTTGGTAAAGTAGTCCACGGCTACAATAGCGTGCTTGCAGCCGCCGCAAGCTGTTGGGAGTGGCCGTATCAGGTCGATCCCCTACATGGCAAATGGCCAAGGGCTACTCATTTGTTGTAGGTAGGCGGGGGGAACTCGTGGTACCTTGGCAAATTTTTGGCATGCGTCGCATCTTCTCACCAGGTCTGTAGCATCTCGTTTCATAGTGGGCCAGTAAAAGCCTTGGCAAAATGCCTTCTGAGCTAAGGATACCCCTCCAGCATGATTACCACAGTGTCCAGCGTGAATTTCAGTGAGGACCACTTGGCAATCAGGCTCGTCAATACACTTGAGTAGTGGGCCAAGAATCCTCGTTTGTACAGCACATCATCAAAAATACAATATCGGGCCGCTCGAGCTCGAGTGCGTGTTGCCTCCAGTTTATCAGTTGGCAGCCTTTCGTCTTGTAAGTAGTTCACGATCGGTTGCATCCACGAACCTGGCCTTAGCTCTATCCGCAAAATCTCATTTTTATCCTCCGTGCTTGGCGCTGTTAGGAATTCTATGGGGATTGCCTCCAACGAGTTTGCATCACCGACTGACGCCAGACGAGCAAGTGCATCAGCATGAGAATTTTGGTCCCGCGGGACTTGATTCATGTCGTACTCTTCGAAGGAGTGAAGGAGCCCTTGGACTTTGAGGAGGTATGCTGACATCTTCTGACCCTTTGCCTGATATTCTCCTCGTACTTGGCGAACCACGAGCTGAGAATCATTGAAAATTTTCAGTCGGTCTGCCTTGACCTCTTTTAATAAGCGCAGACCGGCCAGAAGTGTCTTATATTTTGCTTCATTGTTGGTGGCCTTGAAGCCGAACCTTAGTACATAGGGTATTTTGTGTCCTTCTGGGCTTATCAAGAGGACGCCAGCCCCGGACCCGTGCTCGTTGGAAGAACCATCAACAAACAGTTCCCAGATGGGAGAGAATGAAGGAAGGGGCTCTTCCATTGGTCCCGTGAATTCCGCAACAAAGTCAGCCAGCGCTTGCCCTTTTATGGTCGTTCTAGGCTTGTATTTAATGCTGAATTGGGCGAGTTCAATAGCCCATTTGAGCAGGCGGCCAGATGAGTCGGGTTTCTGAAGGATTTGCTTTAGTGGATGCTTGGTTAATACGCCGATTGGATGAGCTTGGAAATAAGGGCGTAGCTTTCTGGACGCGACAACCAGACATAAGGGGAGTCCGTCCATGGGGGAGTACCTTGTCTCGGCATCAAGGAGCCTGTGGCTGACATAATAGACTGGGTATTGCACCCGGTCTTCTTCTCGTATAAGTGCGGCACTGATTGCGTATTTAGATACTCCCAGATAGAGAATTAGTTCCTCTCATTCTTTTGGTCTAGACATAAGGGGAGTCCGTCCCAAGTATTCTTTTAGTTGCTGGAAAGCGCTTTCACGTTCCTCTGTCCATTCGAAGTTTCTCGCCTGCTTCAAGATGTTAAAAAATGGGATGGACTTGTCGGATGACTTGGAGACGAACTGGCTGAGGGCTACGATTTGTCCATTAAGGCTCTGGACTTCCTTAGTCTTGATGGGTGACCGCATGTCCAGTAGAGCTCGGATTTTCTCGGGGTTGGCTTCGATCCCTCTCTCATTGACAATGAATCCCAGGAATTTCCCGGAAGCCACGCCGAATGAGCATTTGAGTGGATTTAACTTCATCCGGTACTTCCTTAGAATTTGGAATGCTTCCGTGAGGTCGCTGACATGATCATTGGCCTGTCTGGACTTTACCAGCATGTCATCTACGTATACTTCCATGATTTTTCCAATTAGATCTCCGAACATCATATTGATGAGCCGTTGATATGTAGCTCCCGCGTTCTTTAACCCGAAGGGCATCATCTTGTAGCAGTATAACCCCCGATTCGTCATAAAGGAGGTATGCTCTTCTTCATCAGGGTTCATAGGGATCTGGTTGTATCCTGAATAGGCGTCCATGAAACTTAGGAGCTGGTGGCCAGCGGTGACATCAACGAGCTGATCAATTCTTGGTAGAGGGAAGCTATCTTTCAGACAAGCTTTGTTCAAGTCCGTGAAGTCGATACAAGTCCCCCATTTCCCACTCTTTTTCTTTACTAGGACTGGGTTTGATACCCAGGTCGGGTATTGGGCCTCCCTGATAAGCCCACTGGCTATGAGCTTATCCACCTCTTCCTTTAATGCTGCGTACCATTCAGTCGTCATCGATCTCCTTTTCTGACGCACTGGTTTATAATTTGGGTTGACATTAAGTCGGTGCTGCATTATCCTCGGGTCTATTCCTTCCATATCCTCATGACTCCATGCGAACACATCCAGGTTTGCCTTGAGGAATTCGGTCAGCTGGGCCTTTATACCAAGGGAAAGGCCTTTGTCGATCTGGAGCTGTCTTTTGATGCCATGATAACTGATTTCTACTTCTTCTAATTCATCGGTCGGGCTAGCGGTGCGGTCGCAGTCCACATCGCGCGGATCCAAATCGTGGTTGACTTCCCGGCCACTGGGGGTTGAAACTTCTCCTTCGGTGATTATATTTACCCCCTTTGCTTTGAACCCTATTTTTAATGCTTCTTCGTAGCAGCGTCTTGCTGATTGTTGCTCGCCCTTTATGCATCCGGTGCCCTTTGGTGTTGGGAATTTAACTGTCAGGCTCTTGGTCGAGATAATGAGATTGAGGTCGTTCATGGCAGGCCTCCCCATGATGACATTGTATGCGGATGGGCCATCGATGATGAGGAAATCTGCCATCACTGTGGTCTGGAGGTCTGATTCTTCCACCGTTAATGGGAGCCTTATACGCCCTTTGGGTGTTACGGCGTCACCAGTGAACCCGTACAATGGTTCCGGAGAAGATATCAGCTAGTCGATCTTTAGCCCCATCTGGTCGAAACATGCCATGTACATGACGTTCACCGAGCTACCAGTATCTAGCATGATTCTCCGTACTTCCATGTTACCGATGCGAGCTCGGACTACGAAGGCGTCGTTGTGCGGCCAGTGCACCTCTTTGGAATCGTCCTCGGTGAAGGAAATGTCGGCCAAGGCGATTCTGACCTTTTTGGAAGGTTCCCCTCGACTACTGTCCCTGATGAGCAGAAGGTGGCCGGCCTCTCATATGTACCGTTCATGCGACCTGTTGAAGGTCCCTACGATATGAGGCCCTCCGTGGATGGTGAAGATGGTTCTCACTGCGGGCGCCTGGTCCGGCTCTGGAGCTTGGCGTGGGCTCTATTGGGCTGGCTGCTTGGATTGCTGCTCTCTGGGACGCACCACATATTCACGTAGCCGGCCTCTCCTAATCAATTCTTCAATCGCATCTTTCAGCGCCCAGCATTCGGATGTTGTGTGTCCCACCTCGTTGTGATAGGGGCAGAACTTGCTCTTCGTTCTGTATTTGTCGAGAGTTCTCAGAGGATTAGGCTTTTCGAAATCTTCTCTGTCACGCTCTGTGGCGAAGATCCTATCGCGGGAGTCAGACAAGACGCTGTAATTTTCGTAACGACCTTGACGGACCGGTCGTTCGACTCCCTGGGCAAACTTTGCGTTCTTAGCAACCTGATCATCGGGAGCCCGCCCTTGCCCCTCTTTGCGAGATTCTTCTTCACCCATCTTTTTGTTCTGGTTGGCGAGGCCCTCTCCCTTTCTCTGGTCGCTGGGCTTCTTTAAACCGAACGCCTCTTCCCAACGGACCTCCTTTGCAGCTCGCTCGAAAAATTCGCCAAGGTCTCTCACCAGGGACTTGTAAATGCTTTCGTAGAGCTTCCCATCTTTGCGGAGCCCGGCGGAGATCGCGGTCAGTATTCCTTCGTCAGATGGGTTCTCTATATTGTTTAC
The DNA here is from genome assembly GCA_036245055.1 of Diospyros kaki. Lineage (NCBI taxonomy): Eukaryota > Viridiplantae > Streptophyta > Magnoliopsida > Ericales > Ebenaceae > Diospyros > Diospyros kaki. The sequence continues at coordinate 42,001,073 of BSEG01000009.1, forward strand.
CTCGCGTCTGAACCTCTCGATGTAATCTTTCAGGGACTCGTTAGATCGTTGGAAAACGGTAGCGAGGTGGCATGTCGGGGCGAGCTGCCTTCGAAGCGACCTATATTGATCCACAAATTTGCTCTGACATTCTTCCCAACTACCAATACTGCGGGGGTGATGCCTTCATAGCCATGCTCGGGGTATGTCTCCCAGTGTCGCGGGAAAAGCTCGACACTTGACTAACGAACTGGATGTTTGCAGGTCCATCTGGACGTTGAAAGAGTCTAGATGATCGTAAGGGTCACTATCTCCATTGTACTGAGGAATGCTGGGGACCTTAAATCTGCGAGGTAGGGGCTCCATCTCGATTTCTTGGGAGAATGGGGTTCTTTCCTCGCAGCTCCCCCTCTGGTTGTGCGCTCCATGCCTGGCCTCCAGTTACTGAATTCTCAGGAGTAATTGTAATACCCCATATTTTCGTAAGGTTGCCACGTATTTTAAGTGAGTTTAAAATACCGAAAAATGGGTTTGAAAGAAAAACTAGTTGTTGAATCAGCTGCAGGGAGTGCCCTAGAGCTTAGATGTTAAGGAAAATGATGTGACATCGTCAAGCATCTCGAGGTATGATTTATGGCACCGAAAGAAATTGGATCGAGAATGGTTCCCGGTATAGCTAAAAAGGCGGTTGTGATTTAGGCTGAAATACTGAATTATCGTATGGGGCAATCGAGAAGTCGATGGAACCCCGAGAAAGTTCATATTTGGTATGTAGAGTAACCCTTCAGTAGTTTGTAGAAGAAACAAAAGGGTTTGTAGCTAAAACGAAGATTCGGGCCTAAGTGCAGTTTTTTCAAAATTGACAGAGGGAGATCGAAACGATATTTTTTCGGAATTTTAAAGAGAATGTTTTAGGATATTTCAAAGAGTTATAAAGGTCTTTAAAGAGAAGTTCAGTTTTTGAGCCAGGGGCAAAATTGTAATTTTTGAGGTTCAGGTAAAAGTATAATTTACCCAAAAATTGGGGGCATTAGCGTAATTAGTCCTTTCTTCGGAGACTAAAATGCAATTAAAATTTGGCCTATGGACCAAGTTGAAAAGGGTCTAAGTGCAATTACATAAAAAGTTTGGGCCAAAGTGTAATTCTTGAAACCTTTTTACTAAGGGCATTTGGCAGATTCAGGAAAAAAGCATAATAAATGATTTTAGAGATAAGGATGAAGCCTCGTGATGACGTTAGAGATAAGATGAAGGCTCATGATGACTTTAGAGATAAGATAAAGGTTCATGATGACTTTAGAGATAAAGATTAAGCCTCATGATGACTTTAAGGATAAGATTTGATTTGATTTGGATAAGATTTGATAAAATCTTATTTGGATAAGATTTGATTCGGATAAGAATGATTGCAGAAAATCTAAGAAGATTTTTAATGATTAGAGAATATCTTAGAAAAGATTTGAAATGATTGTGACTTACTTGGTGGCCAAGTTTCCAAGCCTATAAATAGGATGCTCATGGCCAAGGGTTTCCTCATTCTAAGTTGTGAGAAATTCGTGCTAGACGAGAGTGCTTCGAGCTTAGTGGATAGAAGGCTTTTGTTCCTAGAGAAAAAGAAACACTTGCTCAACGCATGAGGGCGTGAGAGGAGGTGGTTTGGTCAGAAGACTTGAGGATTTGCACAAATTTTGAGGAATCCCGAAATTAAGTCAAGGTAGGACTCCTATACTCCAAATCCTATTTTTGTTCTCTTATGTGAGACTATTATTGCATGAAACGTGTTTTGTGTAACATTATTGTACGCAAAATCATATTGTTCTTTTACATAAAATTATGTTGCACATACGAAATGTGTTTTCTTGGAAATATATGCCGTTGGTTTTCAACTATTGCATTTATAAAATCCATGTGGCCATACTGTTGTACCTATCTGTTGTTGTTCGAGGGAAAAAGTCGAGATATCCCCCGAGAGGCGTTGTGCGTGCGCCATCGAGAAAGCTCTTGTGGGGAAGATCGTGAGTCTAAGAGACAACGGATGTGGTGTTTGAATGAGTTCTATGAGGTCGGACCAAAGTGACATGGTTAAGGACCTCCCGAGAGGCGCTATGCGTGCGCCATTGAGAAAGCTCTCGTAGGAGGAGGCTGACATGTTCATGAGGCACTTCGAAGTTGTTCTCGTTGTTTTCTCATACGTTTTATACTCGTGCATGCATTGATATAAACTGTTTTGGAGTTTCTCAGTAGAAGATTCATCTTCTAATTGGGTTATACCCCTGGAATATTCAAACGTTCCAGATTTGACGAGCAGCTCTAAGGGAAAGAAGATAGCTGAAGATTAAGTTATCTGTTGTCGTATGTAGCATGTTTTAGCTATGTTCCGTTGAGGTTTAGTTTTGTTAAATGTAAGTATGGCTGGATGTATAAATGAGGTATTTAGTTGCTACCTCTTAATGATGAGTCTCCATGTATTGAGATATTTGAAGATATATCATGGTACGGATTCTCATGATATAATAAAAGTGAATTCAGTTATGTACCATATCAGGTTTCGATTACCGCTTTCGCAAATTTTATGATGTGTTGGGAGGTTTTGTTTGGAATTCGGTACTAGAGGTTTATGATATGTACCGTAAAAAAAAAGGAATTCATGCATTTATATTGGGACCCAGCACAGTGACATGCTTGGTCAGAAAAATCGGGGTGTTACAGTAATTCCCCCACCATGGGGTCTTGATTTGTCGACCGCCTGGTAGTGAGTTGTTCTTCTGGTGCGGTGTCCCGTTCCGAGTGATAGCGACCTCGCGGGGTGGGCCGTACCCTGCGTTCGTGATCAGGAGTACGGTGGTGGTTGGCATGGTTGCTGCTGATCTTTACCGAGGGTTCTGCTGTCAGTTTCCAGGCTGGCGACTCTCTCCACGAGGGTCTTCGTGGCCATTTCGAATTGGGCTTACTCCGATCTTCTACTCGGTGAGGTGCGTCCTTGGCCCTTTATCGTGGTGGCGCCACTTTTCCACCTCCCGAGAGTGCTGGTTGGAGGAGCGAACTGAGCCAGCTCGTCGGGGGCGCCTTCCGGCCTCGTTTTTCTCTTCTGGGGGAGGGGGTCTTTCATTTAAGGGCCGAGAAACGGCTGCTTGCATTTGCGCTGTCTGAGCTTGTACTTGCGCGAGAGTCTTGACTGCATCAGCGAGCTGTATAACAGTGTACTCCAAAGTCTCTTGGCGTTGCTGCCAGATTCGCGTCATTTCTACATCTGTGGCAGGGGCCATGGGCGGGTAGGAGCATCCTCCGGGGATGTCGCAAGTAGGTTCGATTGGAGGAGGCCTGGAGGCGGATGCCGTGGTATCCCCAACCTGCGGGATTCCTGGTAAGCGACCGAGATGATTTATTGGTCGGTTGATAGTCGCTCCGAAACCTCTTGTGTTTCTGGTTTTCGTTATTGATGTATTGATCAAAAGCGGGCCCTCCCTCTAGCGCCAAAATGTCAACGTTCGGAATTGGTCGACTATGATTCTTTGGCCCGCCTGACCCAATGGATCCGAAATGTGTTTACGTGATGTCTGATTTTGATCTCCTGGGCCTCGTCTCTGTCCCTGCCAGGTACTCCGAAGCTTAAGTTAATAAGCGAGTCTGTAGAGAGTAAAGAGAGAAAATGTATTCATTAGAAAAAAATGTATTACCCTTTCTTACCAGAGCTAGCCCATATATATCGAATGATGTTCTTCCTTAGGTGTAGCACGTCTGTCCTAGGAGATGAGACAGAATACCTAGTGCCGGCGAAGGATGTCTATGCGGTAGGAAGGTACCGATGGAACCTTCATTAATGTGGACGAGACTCGTTATTAACGACGAGAGGACCCGTCATTAATGAAGATGAGATTTGGGGCAGACGCGCAAAAATCCAGGCACAGCGGTAATGATGCCGTTATGAAAGGACCAAGATGGGACTGACATGGACTGGCTAGATAGGCTAAGAGAAATGGGCCTGGAGCATATGGCTGGGGGCGGCCCCTGGCCTGTTAACTCAACAGGACTTTAGCCTTTTCATCATGCGAGCTGGTTGGCTAAGCCGGTAGCCAGCGAGGTCGCCGAGAGCTCGTCCAGATGACATTATTCCAGACCGAGTTTCGGCCATATGCGAACTCGCTTTGAGGGTCTCAGTTTGAAGCCTATTAGCTCCTTTAACAGTTGGATCGGCCCAATAAGTTGGGCCTAGCCCTTATAGAGTAGGGTGGAAAATACCTGTAACAGTAACAATACTTTATATATCAATTTATTCATATTACATTTGAATTAGCAAAATTTATTTTTTCAATATTTTATGCCTGTGCAACGCACGGGTGTAAAACTAGTTATTAAAAAAACACTTCAACTCGCTTAATATACCAAGCTACATTTATGTCAAGTATAGACTCTCTGTGTCGGCAGGAGGACCTTGTATTCCAACATCCCGGTACACCTGGCTCTTTTCTTTTATCGCCATGTTAATAATAATGACAGTAACGTAAGCTGTCGGAGCGTGGCTGGGCTGGGCCCTCTTCCCACTCCAAAAGTGGACCCTTCTCGTTTGCTTTTTATCCTTTATTTGAGAGTGACCTAACCTTGAGAGTAATGCGAAGTACCAGAAAATATTTAGAATTAATTGCTCAATCCCCTCTGTGGCATGACCATGATATGGTGGCAGGACAGTTTGCAAAAACCACAGGGTAGTCAATTTTAAGAGAAGAATAATGATAAAATCACCCTTGCTACAGTCCGGGTGAGTGGAGTTTCATCACACCTGGCGACTGGGCTGGCTGACCCAATCAGTGATTTTATCAGTATCTAACTATTTATATGTGCAAAGCCCTAATGAAAATGGGCCACTAGAAAGCAGGCCCATCAATATGCCGAGAAAGAAGTTGTTGACGGACCAGAAGCTGCAGTCTGAGCAGATACCAAAATGCTAATCAGGCCCATAAAAGCCCATAAAAGGTATGTGTAAAAAAATAAAAAAAATATAAATAAGAATACATTTTAAATAAAAAATTATGTAAAAAAAATAACGATTTTCTATGTCTGTTTTTACACAAATAATAATATATATATATTTTTTTGTTCCTTGAATTTATTTTTAATCCAATCAAGCAGCTTCTTATAAGTGTTTATAATGAAAACAATTTTTTTTTGGAACACACCCCCATAAGAAATAAAAAAATATATACATACATATATAATAATTTAATGTAGACACTGTTACACATGGCAGAGTACAGGAAAGAATTGGCTATAAATTCTGCAAACATGTACAATGTAATTGATGGACTAAATCACATTGAATATGTTTGTTGTCTCCCCCAACAACCCAATAAATAATGCCTTGCTTTCTCATCAAATAAACGAGTACTTATCAGTCTTTGATCGTTCTAACAGCCACCCCACCCCGCCCCGCCCCGCCCCCGCCGCTCATTCTTGGCTTTGAAGTTTGCAAACTGCTTCATTATTGAATCAAATGATTCAAGGAAAGTTAAGAGACACCATGATTGTGTTTATGCATCTAAACCACCTTTTCTGGTATGATTACTGCCTTCTTTCTCTTCAATTAAAGAAGGAACAAATTTATCAAAAGGTTTGCTCTATCTATTAATAAAATAAAATAAAATGTTTTAAATTTCCTTCTTTTACCACTTCCTTGAGATGACCAATCTACCCCTGCAGGGAAAAAAAAATCAAGAGTGACGGAGACGCAGGCAGCAGGGGAGTACAGCCTTGAGGAGGAAAAGGCCAAAACTGATGAGAGATGGACAGAGAAACTTTTGTGGTGTTGCCGAGTGCTGCCAATGCCCACCTCAGTGTCCTGCTCTGCTGCTGCTACCGCAGCTGCCTGCCGCTGCAGACTTTTTATTAATGGAGGGAAATGGTGGTGTGACACTCAAAAGAATATCCCAAGAATGGTTACATTTTCTTTGGGGTGGAGGTGGGGCATGGGCATGGGCAGGTCAATTTGTTACCAAAATTTTACAAGTCAAAATAATAAATTGTATAAAGTAATTTAAAGAATCGAAAATCGAAATACAGATTTAAATAAATAAAGGGACCGAGAATACATGAACATTAAAAAGATTTTAGTTTTTTGAGATAAAAACTAGGTATCTAAGTAGAAGAAATAAAACTCTATACGTATATATAATAAAATAAAATTTATATAAAAACGAGGTGCATGCCAACAACAATTCAAAAGTTCCTCGTCCTGTTCGGCTGTTCCAAGACAAGACATCTTTTTCTTTGCTCTATTTCATAATTATCACTATCGACTCCATTGAGAAAATGCCTTCGTCCAAATTCACTTCATTTGGGACGAAATGTTAGGAATTTGTCGACCCCAAAACACTGTACCCAATGCCCATTACCATTACCATTTTTGTAACTTACTTTTTCATAAAATTGCGCTAAATCCTAAATTATTTTTTAATCATACTTTAATTTTTGTCACTGTTACAATTTCATATAAATCACTTAATTGTGAGTTTCGTTAATTTTAACATGAATATTACTTCATGATGTGTTATTGCGTCTTTGTTTAGTATATGTTAAGAGTGGGTAATAGTTAATTGAAAGTGAGGTTTGGTGGATGTAATGAATTCTGAGAAGCAAATACCACGGCGTTGGGTTGGGCATGGCATATGGAAGTGTGGATTCTTCGTGGCACAGCAATTCTGCACCTTTTTGTTATATTTTAAATTTGTTTGGTGGGTAAAATAAGAGCTCTTCGTCTTTATCCAAGTTGTGAGAATATAATATGTTTTAAGTAAAATAATTTAAATATATTTACTATTACTTTACTGTTAACTTAAAAATAATAATTAATATTATTCACGTATTACATACATTAGTAATGTATGGCTTAGAGAGAGAAAGAAACAGCGAAATCTGCATATTCCTCTCTCTCTCTCTCTCTCTCTCCCTCTCTCTCTCTGTGCTTGGCCAGTGGCCACCGATGATGGTCTTGAGCTGAAACCTCACTTGTTCTAGGGCTTTTTTCGTACTCCACATTTGCCGCGAAGTCTCATTTTGGATCACTGAATCCAAAGCTCTCTGTTTCCGGGTATCTTTTCTTCTTCTACTTCTTTTGATCTCACCTTGGACTTCACTTTTTCGCTTTTTTGTTACCTTCAAAGTGTTTCTGCTCTCTTTGCACTCATTTCTCCAATCCGTGCTTTCCCTTTCTTCAACTCTCTTTTTTTTCACATTCTTGAAATGATTATACTTCTATTCTTTTCAGTTTTTGAACTGATTGAGAGAAAATGTAGGGGAAATGGAGGGCACTGAATTTGTTGGATCTTATTTCGTTTTAGTTTTTCGGTGGAGGGGCTAGCATTTGAAAGTGAAAATCTGGTGCTTGTTTGTATGAATTGTGTGGACGTTTTTGTTTCCCAAGTCCCCGTTTTGAGGAAATTCTGGAGCTGCAAGTGCTTTGCTTTCTGTTGTTTTTCTTTCCTGCAATTTTTCATGAGCAGTCAACATTTGGGGTAATGATTTATTTAATGATGTTCACTTGATCTGGACTTTATTAGGTTGGTTTTATTCGCTTATTGTCGAATGGGGATGCTCTTTTGGAATCTACGGCCCATGTTTCTCGCCTTCAATCAGAAGTTTTCGTGATGATTAAATTCGAAGGAATCTGGGTTTCGTTGGATTGATTTTTTGTTGTTTCTTCGTTCATTTTATCTCATCGTTGTGTTAAGAGATGGTTCAATTGTCCATACTTCTGTTTGTCAGGAAAAATGGAACTGTTTCTATTTATTATTTTCTTTAACTTCTGTTTTTTTACTTGTCTCAATGCCAAAATGCATATCAAAGAAATTGCTATTCGAATGACATTTTTTTTTGTGTGCATGCAACTGGAAAATAGGGAAAGAGTTGGCTTTATTTTGTTTTCCCAGCTGGACCAGAATGGTACAGAATCAATTCAAAATTTAGTTTCCTTTTTGTCAGTTCATGAGGCCCATAACCATAGTTGCCCCTAGGGATGGGGGAGGTGAAGCTTTTCTTTTTGGTTGGGACCTTTTTAGTTTACTAAACCTGAAAATTTTGGCTTTTGGCGATTACAGATAAAAATTGCAGCAACCTCTCTGAATAGCTGCAAAAGAACCTTCTTGGATTAAGAGGCTAGTGCTCTTGATGCCTCGTGAGATTCAATGTAGTCAATTTTTCAGAAATATGCTTCCCTTGGTTTATGTGATGCTTTCTTTCTGGCTAGTGGTGTCCTGGGAGAAGGGGTAGGTCACTCACATTTCCTGTAATTTGATGAAATTTCAGGATCTTGATGGTGCATGAAAGTGATTGAAGATTTTCCAATGAGTCAATGGATGAGATATGGCTTTCACTTGATCAAGGCAAACTTGGTATTGCACGTGCCGTTGTTCATGTCTACAGCCTGATACATCAAAAATGCTTCCTAAGAAATACAAAAACTTGATAGGATGTTTTTAACCTATATGAATGAAGCCTTTTAGATTCCACCCGGAATAATTCCAATTCCCCAAGGCATGGGTTCTTTTTCTGGTGCTTCCGAAATAATTGAAATAGAGGATGAGCCAGGTTCAGCTCAAAGTTCTAAACTTATTCATCAAGAAGTTTCTCACAAGAAAAGTCAGAAGTCTCCTCTCCTGAAGCCAGGATCTAATAATTCTCTAGAAGATGATATCAATAAGCTTTTTGAGGCAATTCATCTAAAACAATCACCCAAGAGTTTGCACCTTTCAGAACAAGCAGGGATGGAGTCCTATAGGAGAAAAACATTAAAGAAACCAATTTGGGTTGGTGTGCCTCGCTCTCCAGGAATCGGATTCTCTGAGCCAGTGTCATTGAAAGAGGCACTAAGGGGGCTATGTATTTCTCAGGCATCTGAAATGGCCTCCATGAAACGATCATTGAAGTCAGGAAGTTCTCCTAGGATCTCTGAAGCTAGTAACATTGAGACTTTTTACAGGTCTCATGTAGTTGAGACTGGACAATCTAGTGGCTCACTAAACGAAGTTAATGCAGTAGGGCTTGAAACATCTCAGGTGGTGGAAGAAGGCATGCCAACTTCCTCCGCAAATTTACTCAAGTATCTGTCCTCGTCTGGGATGAAGTCATCCAGCCACAGTGCTCATTCATTTTCATTGGCAACAACAGAAAAGGGAACAAGATGTGCACCAGTGCAAAACCAAATTATGCCTGTAACCACAGAAGATTGGTGTCTAACATCAAATAAAGAATCAGTGCAGGAGGAAAAGCATGCAGCATCTCCTTCTCCTTCTTGTCATAATAGAGGTGATAGCATATTACAGCCAAAGATAAAAACATCCCAAAGTACCCATTCTTCTCCTCAGTTTGCTTTGACAACTATAGAAAAAGGCACAAGGCATACAGTGATAAAAAATGAGATTCCTGTGTCAAAAGAAGGTCAGAGCCAAATCCTAGGGTTGGAGCTGTTGCAGGAGGAAAAACATGCAGGGCTTTCTTCCCTTTTGTCTCATCATACTGAGGGTACAATAGAGTCTCATAAAATTTCTGCCCCGATTGAAATAGGGAACAAAGTGTCAGCACCAAAGTCAAAGTTGAAAGCTAAGCTGCAGACTATACCTTCTTCATCTACTGCATTCAAGAGCAATAAGGGAATCAAGTCAACTAGAAAGCCTCCAAATTCAGTCAAATCAGTCCTCAGGAGCAAACCAGTTCTTAAGAAGAATTTAAAGAAGGAATCAACTTCTGTTGGTTCCAATAAAGAAACTGCAGGTAACTCAGATCTTAGCAGCAGTCTATTATTTTGCGAAAGATGCCAATGTGCTTTGACAAATGTGGGAAATGAGTCCAATAAAGATTCTCCAGCACTCAGCAGCGCAGTCATTGCTCAGGCCAGCTCAGGTAATATGAACTCCGGTGGCAGTAAACAGGGCTTAGCATCAAATAAGTGTAGCAAAAGGGGGTCTATGGTTGAAAAAGCTAACAATAATTTGACAACTAGAGATAAAGGGGATTTCTTTCAGAGTTCAAATAGTAGTCTTGGTGAGCATAGTAGTAGCACTAGCATCAGTGAAGAGAGTAAAGAGAGTAACCGTAGTGGGTCAGGTTTTGGCAACAGGCCTCACATGTCAAAGGACTTGAAGTGGGAAGCCATTCAGCATGTTAAGAAACAGCAGGGATTCCTAGGTCTGGGGCATTTCAATCTGTTAAGGAAGCTTGGTTCTGGAGATATTGGTACAGTTTATCTTGCTGAGCTAATTGGAGCAAATTGCCTATTTGCCCTGAAGGTAATGGACAATGAGTTTTTGGCTAGAAGGAAAAAATTGCCAAGAGCCCAAACTGAAAGTGAGATATTGAGAATTCTAGACCATCCTTTTCTTCCCACTTTATATGGACAATTTACATCAGACAACCTATCATGCTTAGTTATGGAGTATTGTCCAGGTGGCGATCTACATGTTCTTCGACAAAAGCAGCCTGACAGATACTTTCCAGAACAAGCAGCGAGGTAGAAACTTTATTGAAATGTGTCTCTTTGCATTGTTTACTGTTTTTCCCCCTGGCATGTGATCCCACTGAAATATATCTAGAAATGAAGGATAACCAAAGATTAAAAAAAGAAAAAAACTAATTAGGAATTACTTATGCATATATACCATTGATCGTTGTTGTGTATTAACTTCTGAATTTATGGTGTACAACAACCAGAACAACATACACAAGCCTTAATACCACCAGATGGGGTTGACTACATGGGTTCTAGACTCCAACTATTTCTATCTATGGCCATGTCGTCCTGAATTTTTTCATGTACAGAGCAATGAAGATTCTGGCACGCCAAAGTTTTAAACTAAAATGAAGTGCTTGCCTCCAATGGTTGACATTTGAGTAACTGTTATTGGATACTTAACTAGAATATAGCTAAACATACACCTTAGAACTGTGTTTAACTGGCCTGGTCTATGTATAGTCATGGTTAAGAATTTTACTTTATGTATTAAATGCTTTATTGACAGAAACAATTTTTAGATCTGAAACCCTAAAGATGTAGTTGAACATAAGAATTAGATGAATCCAACTCTCTGATGCATATCCTCACCCTGACTTACTGGATGGATATATACCTGAGCCCAGTGTAACATTGATTGCAACTGTATCCTCAAGAAATGAGTTGAAATTGCAACTAGGAGGATTTAAAAGTATGCTTTAAATTACTTTCGGAGAGGTGATGCTAAAAGAGATGGCTGTAGTAAGAGGTTGTGGAGTGACAGTGCACAATGCATGCACAGTAGCCCATGCTCTGAGCTCATGCTACTCTTCTGCAGAATAAAAAGGGAGGATGTCCATTGTGGAATGTTAGCAGTTAGCCATTTGCACGTACTTCATATATTGTTATACTCTTGCTCTACTGCTGGTTGCAAGGAAACGGTACTTCCAGTTACAGATGTACTGGTGGGATTGATTGTTTGTGTAACATGGCCTTTTATGCCATTGGACTATGTGTAACTAATATTACATAATGAGGCATGTATACTGGAGCTATGGAGTTTAGTATGTAAAATGGAACAAGAGTTAAAAAGACCACATTTTAACCATTGGAATAATGTGAGAGTCAATCTTCATACCAGTCCTAAGTTAAAGTTGTAAAAAATGAAAAATTAAGTGGAAACTGAAAAAAAGAAAAGAAAAGAAAAAGAGTGAAAGAACTTTGATTGCAGAAGCTCCACCTTTTAATTATCATTTTAACTTTTAAAGTTCTACCTAAATACAACATTTCAAGCCTTTAGTCCCATTATGTTGGGTTAGTTGTACAAATTCTATCTTGTCATCATTTTTATCTATGGCCTTGTTAAAAAAAAAAAAAAAATTTGAAGGAGGGAGCTGTTTACAAATCTTTTGAAGTTTGTTTTTGGTCATGGTACTTGGTATTACTTACTGACTCAAAGGAAAGAGCTGTTAGTAGTTTTCACTTTGTTCAGAGTCAGTAGGTGTGATTCTAAGACCAAACAGTGGCCTCTAGATCAGAGTTTTGATGATATGCTGGTTTTGTACTAGAACTCTATGTCATTTGTTGTCATGCCTGTAATGGGTTATTGTGGTCTTCTATAGTTCAAGTGCAACAATTTCTGAATTACTTCCAATTTGTTGCTGTATATGTGGTTCATTTATGCTGCTGAAATCAACATATATTCACACCAACGTTTTTATGGTTATTTTATCTAGATTCTGTAAACAAAATGGATGCTGGTGCCTAGATCAAATATAAAACTAATTGCCCGTTAAGATTTCTTTTGTTGGAGTTCCTTTTGCATATCGTTTACCAAAAGACGAAATCATTTAATCTTCGAACCTGTTTGTCAACTTGTGTTTACAGGTTCTATGTTGCTGAAGTCCTTCTTGCTTTGGAGTACTTGCATATGCTTGGTGTTATTTACCGAGATTTAAAACCAGAAAATATTCTGGTCCGTGAAGATGGTCACATCATGCTTACAGATTTTGACCTGTCACTTAGATGCAATGTAAGCCCCACTCTCGTGAAATCATCCATGGAACCCCCAAGGATGTCAGGTCCATGCACGGGGTCCAGCTGCATTGACCCATTCTGCGTTGAGCCATACTGTAAAGTCACCTGCTTCAGCCCTAGGCTTTTGCCTGCTACTGCAAAAGCAAGGAAACTAAAAACGGACCTTGCGTCCCGGCTCAGATTGTTGCCACAGCTTGTCGCTGAGCCAACAGATGCCCGGTCTAACTCTTTTGTTGGAACTCATGAGTACTTGGCTCCCGAGATCATCAGAGGAGAGGGTCATGGGAGTGCTGTTGATTGGTGGACATTTGGCATCTTTCTTTACGAGCTTTTATATGGTAGGACGCCATTTAAAGGTGCTGGGAATGAAGAGACATTGACTAACGTGGTATTGCAGAACCTCAAATTTCCAGAAAGCCCACTTGTGAGTTTCCAGGTAAGGGATCTCATCCGAGGCCTGTTAGTGAAGGAGCCCGAGAACAGGTTAGGATCAGAGAAAGGGGCTGCTGAGATTAAGCAGCACCCCTTCTTTGACGGCCTAAACTGGGCACTGATTCGCTGTACCATTCCACCTCAACTGCCGGAGGTCTGTGACGTTGGAATCCTAAATACGGCCTCTCAGGACAAGGGGACAAAGTATCTGGAGTATGGGGCTGCAGGAGAGCACCTGGAATTCGAGTTGTTCTAGAGAAATACTTCTGATTTAGGTATTTGCCTCCCTCTCCCCCTCTTGTAACTAATGTTTAGCCTTAAAATGTGTATTCTGTATGAGAATATTGTGGAAAATTAGTTATCATCTGCAATACCAGTAATCACCCTTGATAATTAAAAAAAAAAAAAAAAATTAGAGAATGTCTTGCGAAGATTTTGCTCCAACCATGAGAGCAGGCTGTTTCAACTCGCCTTGACATTCCCTAATTTCTGTTGGTTTAAGCATTCGAGATCCATATTATGAGAACTCTCTTAGCAATATCCTTTAGCTGGAATTTGGGTCTCCTCTCTTCAATTAAGTGGGTGGCAATGGCATCTCCTTGGTTTAGTGGCCACAGTTCTCCAATTGTACAGATTTTGCCACTTGAAGATGCATACAGTCTTGCAGCATAGTTGAAAGGAAAAAATTAGCCTCCTGTCCTGTCAGGTTAAAATTTGTTTGGACGAGCTCCCACAGTTTTTTTTGTTGTTTTTTAAGTAATGCGGGTAGGCAGATACGATTTTTGAATTATTTTGCATATATCAACAGGGTCTCGAACAATCGTGGCTATGGATCTCATTGATTACTTCAAAAAGAAATCCATGATTGATTGATTTATTACATATATATGTTTTTTATCTTCATCGAAGAAGTGTGTGTTTGATAGAAAACTCTTCTTCGGAAAAGAACACAAAAAACCCACAAAGGTATGCTTCGCCTGCAGTGACGCACGGGCATAACCGTTATACTTACCTGAAACTAGAACCACAAATTCTCCATGTTATTTGAATGCACGCATTAAGAACAAATAAACAAATTAATACTTTGTTCGTTTAGATGTAAAACACACAGAAAATTATTATTATTATTATTTTTTTTTGCGTTTGTTTGTACTGTAAAATATTTTTCAAAAATTAGTTATTTGTATGTATGTGTGTATATATATATGTATTTATATATATGCATATATTTATATACATATACATGTATATGTATACATAGACACTTATATATACATGTCCATGCGCGCACACACACATATATATACATATTCATACACATATATATGGACATACACATATATATATACATATATAGATTAGTAATGTTAGAAATCATGATCGATGACGGTGTGCTGTATCTTTATTAAAAGAGGTGTCAAGTGGAGGAAATAATGTCATATAATCTTCTTAACCTACTCTAATGAAAAGATGCTACATAAGTGGTAACACCTACTATTATTCTACATAGATTGACATATATACACATACACACAATTACACACATATATATACCTTGATGATTCATACATACATATATGTGTGTTTATATAGATAACTAATTTTTAAAAAATATTTTACAAAACAAACAAATACCAACATAAAAATAAAAGATAAAAGTACTTTTACGATAAAAATATACATCCAAACAAATGTGGCCTCCATTGTTTGGATGTTAAATGTTTTACTAAAATATATTTTTCTATTTTTTGATGTTGGATTGAAAAAAGAATAGGACAATATAAAAATATTTTACTTTAAAAAATGTAAAATAACTTATCTATTCAAAGGTCATAAATCATTTTATTATTTATATCCAAGCTAATAAATTATTTTTCCTTTCGTCAAACATCTTTACATATATATGTTTATATCACTGCCATATATATAAATTTATTCTTTAACTTTCATTTTTTTATTGTGGCATTCTCAATTTTACTTGGTTTTGATTACACTCTTAAATTAGTCAATATGGCATAAATTCATCTCTCAACTTTTATCTTTTTATATTATGAGATCTTTAACTTTGTTTGGTCCCAACTGCATTCCTAAATTAGACAATTTCACGCACATATGAACACTTGGTCAATTTTGAAACTATAATTGATATTCATGCGCTTTTGATAACTTGAAATCCATTGACGCAAGATTTGAATCAATTGTATAGTCTATTATCAATGTTAATGAGAATATAATTCAAGATTTCAACACCATTTTCATTCTAGTTTCGAACCTTCACAATCTAACATAGCCAAATAATATTGCTTCTGTTTTTGCTCCGTCTTTCAACGAAGATGATGATGACAATAGATGTGCAATGATTGGATCAAGAATTGGGTTGACGATTTGCCCAATTCTTTTGGCTTTTGTGGGTATATTTTGGTATTACAGATAAGTTTCATTTAAAAAGAATGAAAATGAAAGAAAGGAATTAGATTTATCTTTTCTTTTGATTTTTGATTTTTTTAATACAAATAAAACTCATATCATCACGTTGAATGTCCATCACTCTATCAAGTGAGTACACATTACACGTTATGAGCCATATTAGCCAAGTGTCCATATAGCATGAAATTGGTTAGTTTAGGAGTATAATTGGGATCAAACAAAATTGAGAATGCCACAATAAAAAGAGATGAAACTATAGGGGTTCATTTACACCATATTAGCTATGTTGGCTGTTTCAGAAGTGCAATTATAACCAACCAAAGTTAAAAATGCTATGGTAAAAAAAAAAAAAAAAGAAAGTTAAGGGGTAAATTTATGCATTTAGCCTCGCACAAATACACATATATATTCATGATTCATATATACATATATATGTGCCTATACACGTATATATATAACTATTTTTTAAAAAATATTTTACTAAACAAACAAGCACCAAAATAAAAATTAAAGATAAAATTAATTTTATAATAAATATAAAATATTTTACATCCAAACAAATGTAGCTTCCATTTGTTTGGATGTTAAATGTTTTACTAAAGAATATTCTTCTCTTTTTTTGGTGTTGGATTGACAAAAAAAAAATTGGACAATATAAAAATATTTTAATTTAAAAATTATAAAATAATTTATCTAATCAAAGTTCGTAAATAACCTTCTTATTTATACCCAAGCTAATAATTTTTTTTTCTTACATCAAACATCTTTACATATGTATGTTTATATCTTTAAATGAAGGCTAAAAATACATTCATGCTTCTAAACTTCTCTCGTTTAACCACTTACGCCCCTTAAGTTAGGGGACTTATTGTGCCCTTCACATTTCAAATTGAGGCCTATTACATTCCTCAAATCTTAAAATTCTGAGGGTAACATATACACACTTGGACAAAATTTTATATTAATATTATATATATGTGTTAATAAATTATACATAATTATTTATCAAAAAATTATATTAATATATATATATATACACATAGTGCATAGTGGTTATTATATATATATAAGCACACAATGCACAGTGATGGGGTGAACGTTGGCGATGGAGGTGGCGAAAGATAGAGACACAGGTGGAGGATGACGAAAACGAAAAAGATGTGTGCGATGAAGAAGAGAATTGGATTTCAAATAGGGGTTAAATCTAATTGATTTTCAATGAAACCCAATCGGGATGATCGGGTTTTGTCAGCCAAGGCCAAAACGGTTAATAAACGATTGCGAGGAAGATGAGCAGTCGTTGGCAACGAGAAAGAAGGAAGGTAAGAGGTCAACGATACTAGAAATGAGGAAGGAAAAAAAAATGGGTGTTGTTGGTGCTACCCACTTATTGATGACAAAAAATGAGGAGGGTGAGAGGTTGTCGATGTTGGGAATAAGAAAGGAAAAGAAGATAGGTGTTGTGGGTGTTGCTTGGTTCGCGGCAATGAGAAAATAAGAAAGCAAGAGGTTGACAACACTAGAATGAGAAAAGAGTAGAAGTGAGTGCTACCTTCACACACCTTAACTGCACGTGTAACTCACACGCGATACTAATTGGACACGAGATGCACGATCGATCCAAAATTAAAACTTAAAGGCATTATAGGTCCCTTTGAGTTTAAAGGCACAATTAATTACGCCTCAAGTTTAGGGGCATAGATGTGTCTTTAGCCATAAATAAATGCATATGTACATAACATGTATACATGAATACATACACACACATGCACACAGAGATACACATATACATGTATATATAGATATATGTGCACATACATATAAAATCATGATTCATACGTGTGTGTGTGTATATATATATATGTTTATATATAGATACAATTAATTTTTTAAAAATATTTTACAATGTATATAAATACCAAAAAATAATAAAAAAATAAATTTTCTGTGTAAAATATTTTAGACTGGAAAATATATTTTAATAGCCTAAATAAAATAAAAAAAATCTGCAGAACAGGTTATTTACAGGAAGAAGGATATGTTTTGAAGAGTCACAAATAGCCTGAAAATATATTGCATTGCAGTACGCATATTTTGGTCATTCGCTTCATCTGAGGTGTTAAAAGGTATGGGTATTTCGGTACATTCAAATGCCAAAAACCGCGCCGTCGTACTGAGAATCAGCATTTCCGGGCGAAACTCTTGTAGCCTTCTCACCGGCGACATCCGTCATCTGTCCGGCAGCTCGGATCAACGTATTACGAAGTTATCCGGTGGGATTCCACTTTGCTGCAATTTCAGGTAACTCTTTCTGTTTTTCATCGCCGGTGCACCGTGGCTTTCGCAAAAGTATTAGTCTAGGGTTTGATTTGACATTTTCTTTTTATATATAGTGCAATTTTATCTTTTTCATTTATGCCAGAGAAGAAAGCGTTGATTTTTTTTTTTTTTTTTTTTCAGTTCCGGTGCTGGGGATTTATCCAGTGACCTTGATACTGAAAATTGGCTACATTATTGTTAATTGTGTTATTTGAAACCTGCCATGGTTCTACACGTTTATATTCATATGCTAAATGCAGTTGATGCTCGCCCCAAGTAGCCTTTTGCATATTTCTTAGATGGCGTGTGGAAATCCAATTGATTATTGATCATTCTTATTTGGGGCATGTATTGTTTGTTGCATGCTTGATAATAGTAAAAATTATATCGTATGAAGGTCACTTTACACTTCCCCTGATATGTTGCCATTCGTTTTTTTGTAAATACATCTTGTATGGTTGCTTGTGCATGGGTTACAATAGAGAGTTTAAATTTCCTACTTACTAGCATATACAAGAACGATTAGAAAATTCTTCAACTAAACAGGAAGGTTGAAATGGTTAGAAAGACACACTTAGATGAAGGAGAAGGGAAAAATTGGGCTGATAAGAAAAAGAAGAAGGGAAAAAAAGGGGGAAAATGGTGAACTAGCTTTGTCATCGTGGGCTTATTCTTCTGTGTGTGCGTTGGTTGGCAGGCTGTGTATTATTTAGAGCTAATAAGAATGAGCAAAATTAAGGCATAACACGCTAATTTTTAGTTTTACTATTTAGATCCTCACTGTTGGATGTTTTATATAGTAATTGTTAGAAAACCAAACATTGAGTAGTACTGTTAGGGGTAAATCACACCAAAGATTACTAAACTTTGGTGTATTTTTCATTTTGGTCACTAAACTTTAATTCTTTGCAATGTGATCATAGAAGTTTAAAAATTTGTACAATGTGGTAACATATAAGATTTTCCAATCACTCTATAGCCGGAGTGGGTGACGTGGTGCTGATGTGCCAAATAATAAAAATTATTGTACAATGACAACCAATCAGAACGTGCCACATGTCAAAGAATATTTTTATTATTTGCCACGTCAGCGCCACATCATCCACCCTGACTATAGAGTGAGCGAAAAATCTTATATGTGAAAACCAGAATTTAAACAAATGTCAGATCTCTTGCTAAGAGGCGCAATGATGCCTTTTGAAGATAATTAGAGCCTCCTACTATGGAAGGGATCTAGTGACTCAATCTTTGAGATTCAACTTAGCTCAGATTCGATCTCATTCCCTCATAGTTTTGCACTAATCAATGGGAATCAAGTATTTCTCAACCTCAAATTTAGATGCCCAATATTTGATTTTTTATAATTTTATTATGAATGTTTTACTATTTGAAGACAAATCTTTTGGACTTCTTAATTTATGAATGTCCTTTGGAACATCTTCCTAATTATAAATGTGTATTGGAGTTCCTAGTTAATGTGTAACTCTTCTAGTTAATGTATGTCTCTTGGATGGCTAAGCCTATTGAGTTTCTGTCATGACCCTAGGACATAGTAGTAATTAGACAATAGATGAATTTCTTTTTAGTGTACTGTAGTTGTAGCGGTTTGTACCTAAAAGACAGCTGCCTTCAGTTATACTTGATTTGAATATTTAGCAGCCCTATTGGCGCCAAACCTTAGCTACCGAGATCTGTATATAAGGCTGATCAATCTAATTCAAGACACACAAGAATTTTATTGAATGAAATCTGATTTCAATCTCTCTCAGTTTCCCTTTCTTTCTCCTGGTTCTCCCTAATCTCTCCCACTGTTTCTATCCTTCCCGAATTCCCTCCCATTTCTTCTGATCTATCTCACCCAATTCCTTCCATTTATCTCTTAAACCCTAGCTTGAACCCTAGGTACATGGCAGTTTCCTACTCATTAATTTATGCTACTTAATTTAAATCATTTTCCAACAATAACCCAGAAGAAATGTTCACCAAATGTATCTAATCCATGTATAATTTTTCAATACACTTGTTCCCGGCATGCTGATAATGTTGTCTAATAGAAAAATATTAATAAAATAATTAGACACACTGAACAGTGTGACCAACATGTATCAGTCATATGTCACAGATGTTCGGTATTTGTACATAACACTTAGCGAAATATCCACAAGATGTAAAAATAATGGAAATTCTATTTAGACATTCAAGTTTGACACTTGTAGTGACACCCTACATTGATATCTTGCATTATGTTGTGTTATACCAATGCAAATGTACAAGACATCAATGTAGAGAGTCAGTAAAAATGTTAAACTTTAGCGTCCAAATAGCATTTACTTAATAATAATTGAGAATTTGAGCTCGGGTTGGAGCAAGTGTGTTGAAGTTAGAGACTAGTGGGCAGTTACTCAATAGTTTTAGGGTTTAGGTCTCGGTTTATAAGGTTAAATCACTATTTCAAAGTGTATAAAATAAGGCATTTTGAAACTGCAAGGGAACTTAAAGTAGAATGAGAGAATAAAAGACTCAATAATAAAAAAAAACCAAGTATCACTCCAAACCAGTTGGTTCACTAAATTCTTCTACACTCTCCAACATCATTCTTTTACCCTAGGTGCACAGAAATATATTATAATATTATATATATATATATATATATATATATGCATGGCTGCCTACTTCATATCCAACAGAACCTTGGGACCAAGCTTTTTTTCCGAGGAAATCTTGGATCCAAAAGAAAGGGTAAAACTTGAGCTTTATTTGACTTTAAAACCCATTGAACTTGACACAGACTAGGTGAATTAGCCCAGGAACTGCAGCCCTGTATGGAAGGCTACATGGCAGTTCAAAGGATACAATTCAGAACTGTGCTGGACTTAAGAAAATAAAAAAGAATGAAAAGTTAAAGAATTCCTAGGTAATTTGAGATCTTGGTAAATGACTATACTAGCCTTTGAACCCATTTACACCCCTTTGTTTGAAATACTTCCCGTACTTATTATGCATCACCAAGTTGGTACCTGAGTTGGTTATGATAGTTTGCTTAATCAAGTTGGTTGTCATTTAGGCAATTTTGTGTTGCTATTTTGACCTTTTCTTTTCAGTAGATAAATTCTACATTTTGAACCTTATCTTCTTCTTTTGAATGACCAACTAGATATATCGATTCATCTTTCTGTACATGTTTTCTTCATGGGCAAAATTTGCTGTTATCTTATCTTGATGGACTTGTTTTAATCAGGTGCCTTTTCTATTTCTCTTCTTTGGTTGCTGCTTCTAAAGAAAATGAAGTAGAATTGTTCAATGTTTATTGTGTAAAATTGCAATGGACAATCACAACTTATTGATATATGTGCGTGTTTCCAGCCTTAATCACTGTATAATGTCACTACATCATTATGCATTTCCTTGTGCATCAATTGTATTATTTGGTTGTCATGCAGTGAGAAGAATGCCAAAGGTGAAGACAAACCGTGTTGAATATCCAGAAGGATGGGAACTGATAGTGCCTACTCTCCATGAACTACAAGGAAAGATGAGAGAAGGTTTTCATACACTCTAATTTGTGTTACTGCTACTCTATCAAAAATTGTGAAACTAGATGTAATGTAATATATTGGACAGCTGAAATGATCCACATGATGGTCAAAGAAATTGCGAGGCATTATGGCCTATTTTCAAAATAGCACACCAGAAGAGCCGCTATATTTTTTATCTTTATTACCAGACGAAGGAAATATCCAAGGAACTGTACGAATTCCGCTTGGAGCAATGCTATGCTGACCGTAATCTGATTGCAAAATGGAAGAAGGTGGTTGTCATTCCCTCGAGAATATTTACTACCTAGATTTTTTTTCTTTTTTTCCTTTTTCCAATTTCCTCTCTTCTTGTTGCTTTGCATTTATTTCTGATAGCAACTGTTCAAATTTGGGATCTTGGCTAACTTTTTAAGAAATGTGTAATTTGATGCGTGTTTGTTGGTTGGTGGGTGGGTGGGGTGGGGGGTTTAAATTTGTATTTGAAGACAATGAAGACTGAAAAAACTCTTATTGGAACTAAAAAGAATAAGATAAAGGGGGAAATTTTCATATAAGGTGCAAGGAATGGTTTTGTCATTGTAGCAGATTATGTTATCAGAACTAACTTCAATTTAATTTATGGTGGATAAGATGCTAAATATGATCTTGATAATGTATTAAATGTCGCTTCTTATAAGGTGCTCTTTTTGCAGCCGGGTTATGAACTTCTCTGTTGTTTGAGGTGCATGCAACCACGGGATCACAACTTCCAAACGTGTGTTTGTCGGGTTTCCTAAGCATTTGAGAGAAGAGGAAAAGGTTATAGAATGCGTGCATTGTGGTTGTAGGGGCTGTGCTAGTGGTGACCGATCCTTTTAAGGTAAATCCTCTTAACTGCTATATTTATATTCTTGACACCCTCATCTAGACAATTCGTATGTAAGCTGTATAAGGATTTCAAAATTGTATTTGCAAAGCTGAAGCTTCTCATTTTGGTTAATACCATTTTCGATAAGATTCACTGAACATATATGAAGAGGCATACTAACTTTTTTCCCAGGGTAGTTAAGGGGCAAAAGGTGCCCTAAAGTGCTATGATATATTGGTGGGATGCTAGGTGCTCAAAAAAGCACTCGCCTGAGCAGTAAGGCGCTAAATTGACAAAAAATAATAAATGTATTTGTTGATGTTGGAAATTAGTCGATTGTGATTCTTTTACCCACATTGAGAAAGTAAACACGAAAGAAAGGAAGAGGAAGTACGTGAAGAAGTTTTTATGTGATTTGGCCTGAATGATGTTTAGTCTATGACTGTCCTTCTGATAATTTTGACAAAGTAATAGTATATTATTGTTCGTACCTATACAATAGTTTTCGACCCCTATTTATAGTATGGGGTGTTTATAATTTGAATAAAATTTAAAATGGAAGGATAATATCATGAAGATAATATTTCCTTATTAGCTTTACATAATCAGGAATGCATTCCGTATTGGTAGGGATCTGATTTGTCTTAGATTAGGAAGGTTGATTTTTTCTCTAATTATTTTCGATAAATTCGCTATCTTTTCGTGATGCGAGTTGAATAATTTGACGACGTGTCTTGTAACTTAGGACATTCTGCTATCTGAACCTAGTCGAAGCGATCTACGACCTTACCTTGATGTCCTCAACTCGAGAGTTACTGGGCTTCGAAGCATTGGGCTGGTCCGTTGGACCATTTCTAGCCCATGTAATGTGGTCTAAAAAATACCCATAACTGTATTTAACATGAAAATGGTAATCATATGGTATATAAAACTTCTAACATACTTTCAAATACAATTTTCTTAGTGTTCAAACAAATAAGGATGTTGCCAAAAAAGGATGATGTTCGAAAAACATCTTTGTGATCTTACAAAAAAATCATATTTCCAAGTTGAACCTTTTTTTTCCCACTTCAACCTTATGAAAATACATTTAGAAACATTTCTTGCAGCAATAGTAAAAACTTTAAAAAATGTATTATAACTGTAAAGCGAATGAACAGAAACAAAACTAATTGCTTAATATGATAACCATCAATAGCCTAATTATAAGCCCAAAGAAAGCAGCAACTAGAATTCTCAAGAGAAGAAACATAGAGATTCATGTCAGCCATGTCACTAAGCCACAAACACCAAGCACTGAACAAAAGGGAGAACGACACAGCGACGGCCATTAGAGGGATGACCTACGGCGGACCAGCATACCAACAAGGAGTAGAAAGGTTTAAGCTACGTGCCATCATGCCCTACAGGTTCATTGAAACCCCCCACCCGCGGTAAGGGCTCGCCCTCCCAAAGCGTGTAACTATTTCAAGATTTTTGGATATATTTTTTTCTCGTAATATTATTTTTAAATTTTTAAAATATCATATTTCATAAAAATTCAAAATTCTCTAATATTTAGCATTCAAAATATTGAGTTGAGTAAGGTAAATTAAATACTTGCAAAAGTAAAATTGTAACTTGATGGGACATTATAATCGCAAATGAATTCAAATTGTATAATATTGTTCCCAACAACCATAAATTACAATAATCAACAAAAAAATCAACATATAGAACTGTAACATGCTACTTATTATCAAGATTTTCACAATTTGTCATAGCATGGGTGTAAGACTATTACATGATTACTAGTATAATCACATTTCAACAATCTCTTTTCTTTTCCCATTACTCGTTCTATTTGAAACATTTGAATATTCCAAAGACAAAGTCCAAATTAGAAGATAAATCTACTAAGTGAGAGTTTAAAATAAATTTTCGTGAATGTATGATGCATGAATATAAATGGATTAACATCTTAGAGTAGTTTTTATTAGCATTCTAGCTAGTGGCGGAGCCAAGAAAGATTTTTAGTCCGCGCCAAATTATCATTTTAGTTCTGGCTAAATTATAAAAATTATAATTATCTATAATAATATATATAAAAAATCAAAAAAATAGAAAAGTCAGCTGGGGCCAAGGCCCTAGCTGGCCATAACGTGGCTCTGCCACTAATTCTAACTCCAGCATGAAACCCTCGATATTCACCCCGGTAATCACACACGATATAGGATACTTCTATGGTCATTCCAGCAAAACTCACTTGGAAAAATGTAGGTCACGCTACTAGGACAAACTTTCATCCCACCATGATTAACATGGACAACACAATTATCAATATGCCTATTTTTCCTTACCTTACACGCCCACACCAACGCACCTTCTTTGATTATTTTCTTCGATTGCTTTCTCATCACTAGGCACTGATTTTGCTTCGATTTCTTAGTTTTTCTTCTTCTCTCTTGGTCTATTCTTCTTTCCGAACATAATGGGCTCACTGGTGGTTGGAAAATTCGGCCAAAACACTCTGGATTTGGCCGATTTTCTCTCGCCTCCAGCGTTGCCCATTTTTTGACGAAGCTTCAAAACCACTTCAAATCAACACTAAAATCTCTCAAACTCTCTAGAAATTTTCTCCCTCACTTGGAGAACAAAAGCCTTATATTATTTTCTCCCAATTATCCCTCAAATGCTTGAATTTTTCGAATGGAAATCGATGAAACCCTCAGCCAAAAACCCTCATATTTTTAGCTATTTCCGATTAATTTTCTAGTAATCTGGTTGTTTCCTTACACCAATCATCTTCCTCTAAGCCTTGATGGCCTAGCCCCCCCTCCCCGGACGTGCATTTGACATCCATTGCCATGGGCCACAGTGTAGCCGTCAGCTATTTTATAGTGTTCACACTCCTATTTACACTTTAGCCCCTCAGCTCTTTCACTCTTTCACTTTGGCCTTGTGCCATCAAGTCCTTAGGTTTTAAAAATTATACTTTAGTCTCATAACTTTAAAAAATTATACTATTGTCTTAATAATAATTACACTTGAGTATATAAAATTTTTTTGAGTATTACACTCCCCTCCTTTCCCGCGTCGACGGCATGTGAGACCTTTGGTTGACATCTAGTGACTCTTCTTTGACTTGTCTCCTTGTGATCTATGTCATGGTGTGGCCTTTCTAGCTACAAAGAAGAGAGAAGAGGGAAGGAGAGGAGAAATTGAGAAGGCAACTTATGGTGATTGAGAGAACAGCAACAATGATGTTCCTCCTTTCTTTCCCCCATTTTGCTTCTATTTGCCTTTTTGTTTTCATCTTGTAAATGACTCGTGCATGCCTTCTTTTATTTATAGTGCTAATTCTTTTCCTTTCTTTTATGTCTAGGTCACCTTTGGCGGCTGTGGGCTCATCTAAGGTGCTTGCCTAATTAGAGTCGGCTCGCCCAATGATAGACGAGGTGCTTCCAAGGGGCCTTGAGGCACCCGCCCATTGAGTACACTGTTTTTCCCTTCTACTTGGCTGGATTTGCTAAATCTCCAACTGGCAACTGTTCTAGCCCCTTCTGTGATATATTTATAATTATAAATGCATGTACAGTATATTTGGTATTCCAGTGAGATCTTAGGGGGGCCTAACTAACGCCTAGCCTAGGCACATGATTTTCTGTGCTTCAAGGTAGTGACCATTCATTTTCCAACTGTCCGGAATATATTTACTTTCTTCTTTATCAATTATGGGTCATTGGTCAATAATTTAGCATACTACCAAGCAAACATGTGTCCTATGTTCAACAACCTTTACCAAGAACTTAATATTTGAATAATTGTACATTAATTTTCTCTAATTCTGCTGTAAAATTTGGGTGCACATGGGGGAGGCGTGTTAAGGCTAATAAAGAAGGATTTTTTCCCTGTAACCGCTCTAGTTTTTTTAATGAGTTAGTGATCAGTAATTTCATGGTAATAATAATGGCTTTGCGCATCTATCTAGGGATCTTGTTGAATCTATTGGTTATCTTTCTGTGTCCTTTTTCAGTTAAGTCTTCCCTACCTGCGTCATCCTCACCATATTTTGGGTCCACTGTTATCAACAAGGGGATAGGTATAAACCCATACTTGTCCTCTGTGATATTTATAGTAGTTGGGCTGGCCGATATCCATAACTACACCTACTTGGAGGTCCATTGACTTTTTAGGATTTACTGTACTCTTTTGTATATTGAGGAGTTGGATATATCACTGAAAATGGGTATAAAAAGCTAGGATGTTGTCAACTTAATTTTTACTATAACATAACTTGAATGGCATTAGTATTATGTAATTTAAAAATAAGGTTTACCCTAAAGAGCACTGTGCACATGACTTCAATAGCTAACTGAATTTAGGCTTCCAATTTCTGATCATGTGGGGAGAGATCCCTGCCCAGTTAAGTAGGACTTCACATGCCTATAACATGAGACTTTTCAAACCTATTTATAATGTAGTCATTGATGTACATCTTCTCCTACTCTCTGCACAGTTCCCCTTTCATTAAGCTGTCATGATAATTTCCTTTTTTTATAAATATTTTTTGCGTTAATTCTACTGTAATGTCATCTCCTCTTCTCTTCCAACTTGGTTTAAAATTATCGACGTTAATATTGATATTGAATTTTTGCCATTTTAAAAAATTTGATCTTTAAGACTGAGGTATCATATTTAGGAGG
The DNA here is from genome assembly GCA_036245055.1 of Diospyros kaki. Taxonomy (NCBI): domain Eukaryota; kingdom Viridiplantae; phylum Streptophyta; class Magnoliopsida; order Ericales; family Ebenaceae; genus Diospyros; species Diospyros kaki. The sequence goes on from BSEG01000009.1 coordinate 42,027,809, forward strand.
GAGAAAGAGAGATGCGTGATGGTCCTGATAACAATGAACTAATTTAATAAATTTAATTGTATTATCCGAAGGTTCACGGACCATGATTTGGTCCTAATAACTTAGAGGTGGGCATTTGAATTCGAAATCTCAAATCACAATAAATTATGACAGAAGCAAGGAAGAATGGGGTTGAGTTTGTGGTAATGAATGTATAGTTTGGCAGCAACTGCAAGTAATGCTTTCCTTAGTATTACGTAAAGGTCAAGTTTGAAAAACAATTGGTCTACTAAGGCTCAAAGTCAATATGAATGTTTGAAATAAGGAACATTTGAGAATTGAAAGAGTGTCATCTTCTTCAAGAAGATTTTCTCAGGTTTGACGAATCAACTGAAGCCAGGCCATATGGAGAGGATGAAACAGAAGCTTTGGACTCCTTCACGGATTTGTCTCTTCTGAAAGAGCTTTTTATTCCTACTTGTGACGTAGCTGTGATTTCTTTTTCATTTCTGAACAAGAGTGGATCAGAAAACTACAGCGACAGCCTAGCCTTTGAAGCCCTTTTGTTTTGCAATGTTTCTAGCAAGTCTGGATCGATACACCCATAACATTGTTTCATCATCTCTAAATGAAGGTTTTTACAATACCAATGGGTCAATTCAACTAAATTGATGTTCTAGGAGGTGTCTCACTTCCAGCTATAAAATCTTTCTTCCAATTTTAGGGCATCAACTATTACTTGTGGAAATTAACAAAATCTTTGGTTGCTACCTATCTAACGTGAGCGGAGTCTGTTGTTCCATCCCCAATCTCTTTTGCTGTCCCTCCAATCAAATTAAACCACCTCATCAAATTAATTCACAATGATGTGTATTATTAATATTAAAAAATTTATTCTGCAATTAACAAGAAAAAATTTATCTCTTTGAGATAAAGAGATGAATTTTTTTTCAGATAAAATACTCTCATCTCTATCTGGTTAAAAATATTTTGTCCGAAAAAAACTCATCTCTTTATCTAGAAGAGATGAATTTTTTTCTATTAATTACAAAATAAATTTAAAAAAAGTTTAAATTTTTTAACGTTATTAATATACATCAGCGTATATTAATTTAGTAAGGTAACTTAATTTGATTGGAGGGATAGAGACAAGGAAATGGGACAGCAATGTCGCTCCATCTAACGCACTAATGTATTGCAATGAAATTTACACACTTTTTCCAAAGTGCAAAAGGGAAGATAGAAGCTGTAGCCGCGAGAGAGAGAGAGAGAGAGGGGGGACAGAACCTTGTGGTCCAAGACAAAGTTTAAGACGTGGGAGCCTCATAGTCCTTTTCAGTAAGGGCTTGAAAAACGAAGTTGTAGCGAGAACTAAAATATAGACCATTGTGTTGGATTATATCATAATCAAGCAGTTGAGACTAACCACAAACAGTTGCTCCCACATGCAGCACACCCAGTAGTGGTCTACAGTCTACTGTGCGATAAAGAAACAACCTAGGTTTCAACTTGCTAGTTTGAGAGCCAAATTTCCTGGGTCCCAGCTTTCCTTGCAGAGCACAACAAACAGTCTTGATTGCGCATCACACAGCAACCCAATGTAGCCAAATGTCAAAGTTCGGATACACACATGGGCCAGTTTTTTAGACTTTACTTGCTCACATGCATGGATCAGAGGACCCCCTTAAACTTGGGAATCATGCAGGACACACGGCTGAATTGACAATGGAAGTTACACGCGAAACTTCTCCGATCTGTTGTTTTCTTATTAGAGGGCTCTTTAGAGAATGAAAGGCATGTTTCCTTGCACCATTTATAGCCTATTCCAGGCGTCCAGCTGCCGTATGGAATAGAAGGGCAAGTGTATCCAGGGGGGGGAAAGAGAAAAATTCAGTAAGAGATCTTTAGGTGTGATACTAATAGAAATTGTAAGAGTTTTACAAAAATAAAATCATAAATATAAAAGACTATCGAATTAGAAGTTATTTAATTCATAAAATTATTTCTTTGTGATTAGGAGATTGACATGTTCAGAGTTGTAGAAATTTCTTTGTTAAAACAAGAAAACATAAAAGTGACTGGATAAATGATTTGGACTTTAGTTTCTTCACTTCCCAACCACTCAGTCAGTCTTAGCTTGGTTTGGATAACCTGTTGCGTGGCCTTATGGCCTTTGAAGTTTGGTGACGCGGCCGCTTCTGAAGTTTGGGTCCATGGTGTGGATCCCATTCCTACCTTCTCAATATCTTTTTGGGATAATGTTATTGGTATACCTTTGTGTACACCTTGGGCTACACAAAGGTGTACCAATGACAAAAAAGCCCTCCTTGAGGCGCATAGAAGCGCGTGAGACACATGAGAGGCGCAGGGCATTTTGGTCATTATACCCTTGATGTAGCCCAAGATGTACAAAATTGTTGTACATCTAGCATGATCCATCTTTTTGGGACAAGGCAACGAGTCACGTGAGGGCTTTCGGTCACTTTAGCAGATTGTTGGCACTCACTCACCTGTCTCTCTCTGATTTGATAGGGAGATGACTTCTTGATGCTCTTTACGCCCCGTTTGGTCAGTACCACCGTAAGAACTTACTGCTCTGGTGATTTATTGATTTAAGGTAGTGTTTTTTTAATTAAAAAAAATAAGAAACAAAAAATATTCTAGATAAAACTAATTTTTATTATATAGATCTGTTATTCATATATATATGATTAATAAATTTATTAATGAAAGATTTTATTTATACTGAGAATTCACTATGAACTTGTTATTTATTTTAAATTTTAAAAAATAGACATTTTACTTGGTATCTCTTGTATAATACGTTTCATTGACCAAATTTTCTTAACATTACTCAATAATTTATGGTAGAAGTCAATTACTTAATTGTCTTTGAAGTTTGGTGTTCTTGTAGCTCATTATGAAGTTTGTGGGAGAAATTTGTACATCTTTTGGAGGACCCCCAAAGCTTCAGTTCATCCATCTCATCAAATGGATACAAATTTAAATCCGTATAACCTATAAACTCTACAAATTTAAATTTATAAATAAAAAAACAAATTTATTTTAAATCAAAAATCTGGTCCCAACCCAATTACTCCCCTCCCCCCGGGCCCAATTATCACATATCATTGAACAATATAATTATTACGAAGAATAAATTAAATTTATTTTAAATCAAAAATCTGGTCCCAACCCAATTGCTCTCCCCCCCCCCCCAATCATTGAACAATATAATTATTACGAAGAATAAATTAAATTTATTTTAAATCAAAAATCTGGTTCCCCCCCCCCCAAAACCCCAACCCCAAATTATCACATTAGTATTGGACAACTTAATTATTGTTCGATACAAAAAATAAATCAAAATCATAATAATTTTTTTATGCAAAAAATAATTTATTGTAGGGTAACGAGCATGGGTAAAGTTCAGCATCTTGAGTTATATACAGATATTTTCGAGTTTGGGATGTTGGTGACGGTAATGTTAGGCGAGTGCAATTTTGTTCACCCCTTTAACGGGGTGAACTTCACCCTCACAAAAATTGTGAGGGTGAAAAAGGCAACGGGACAATAATTAATGTTAATTGTCATTCCATTACTTTATTCACCTTCACAAAAAATGTGAGGATGAAGTTCACCCGTTAAAGAGGGTGAACAAAATCGCACTCATGTTGGGTAGGATCCTTAGTACGACTTACCTCTAATATTTTTGAATTAAATAACAATAATAATTGAGGCTGTTCATCCGTATTGCCATATGGGTGGGTCCATAGCGTTTGTTTGCATGCTGACTGGGAGTTAGTGACTTGACATCCGCTTTGGACTCAACTCAATTGTTTTGCAAGTTCAAGATGGTAGAGTTGGTATAGGGTTGAATTTTATTATTATTATCATTAAGACCATTGTATATTATGCGATTAATAAGTTTAAGCTAAAAAAACTAATGAAGCTATCATTTAATTAAAAAAATAATTCCTCATAGGATATAAAAATGACTAGAATATGATAGGGTTGAGTTCCAAGTAAATGAGTAATGACAAGATAATCTTAAGTTTCTTTATACTTTTCTTTCAAAATAGTATAAATATAAGAGTAACGTTTACTATTTAAAAATTACATTGATTATTCTTATTGTCCAAAAATTATATCAAGTTATGTCTTAAGCTTTGATTTATGCCACAAGAATACCTCAACAATTTTTGGTGCCTTCTGCCAACTTGCTTGGTTTAGTCGTTTCTTCCATCTCGCCTTATTGACTTTTTAAATTTTTCTAATTTTATGATGTGTGAGTTTGTTTTATTGATATATCTTTCAGTTAGGTTATCCTTTAATCATAGATTTTCTTCTGTTGCCTCCTGTTGGCCCTGTGCACATGTGAGTATGTTCTAGAATTTCATAGTAATTTCGAGAATCAAGATTATTTTTGTTAATTAGACTATTCTATTTTTCTCTGCATGTGAAGAGTTCTTATAAGACTATTCTGTTTTTCTCTTTTTATTTTTTTGTCTTGTCTATTTGAGACGTTTATGTTATAGCATTATCCCGTCATTATTTTCTGATTCGTTATACTTTTCAATTCATGTAGCTTTGTGTTTGTAAGGTATGTCCTTACTTTTTCTTGCAAACGTTTTATGTTTTTTTTTTATTTAATAAATTATTATTTACAATTTTTTTAAAAATAAAAGTACACAAATTTCTTAGTAATTTTTGGACTGACGAGGAGTTGATATAATTACAAAGGGTGACCATTATAATTTAGTGTAAGTAACCTTAGCAATGTTTTGTGTAATTAGGAAGAAAAAGAAAAATAAAAATAAAAATAAAAAGCAGCTATATAATTACTTGAGCAATGTAGAAGGCAACACAGGCACTGCGGTGTTAATCTGTTTTAAATCGCAACCTCCAAATAACTACAAGATACGATGGGATCGTGGTTTCGGAATGTTCCTCTCATGTGACGCGTTTGTTCTTATTCTATCATTGTGTTCATTCACACACACACGTCTATAATGTACCCACGGACCCCACATCATTTCAACCATCCGTTTCAACTTTGGGCTCTTTAGGTATTGGCTTATTTTTGGAAGTTGTGGCTGCGTAGGAATGGAAACGCGAAATTTTTTTGATATAAAATAGGAATAAAAAATAATATCTTTTTAAAAAATTATAAAATAGAAATGTGAGATAAAAGTATAAATTAAAAATATATATTTATTTATAAATATAAATTTTAATATAAAAAATAGTTCAAATATAATATGTACAAACATCGAGCAAGAAACAATCAGCGATGAAAGAAAACAACGGTGAGAACACTCTGTATTCTCTCAATTCCCTTGATTGTCGAAACTCGAATTGATGGTGATACGAGCACGAAGCAATGGGCAATTGTCAGAAACTGATAACAAAAACTAACAAGCATCAGAGCGAGAATGGCGAGGAAAGGTTTGAAGTGAGGTAATTTTTGAATTCAAAAATTATAGAGATAAAGGCAATGTGAGTAAAAATATATATATAAATATATTTACTGGTCAGAAATGAAATTGCTTCCCTCTTTAATTACATTCGGCCGCTGAAAATGCATTTCTAAAAATTTTCTATAATTACAAAATATCTCTAAAATATTTCATAAATTATAAAAATAATCCAAATAATGTTTCGTCTTAAAATAAAAAATATATCAAAAATGACATCCGCGAACCATTTTCGGGCATGAGGTGGCTGCAATGGAAGGTACTATTCAACATTTAAAGACTGTTCTTTATCCGTTCCATGGAAATTACTTTTCAGCTTTAGAGAGATTCAACAATATCATAACCAACATTTAGGCAAAAAAGTATTCCACTGTTATTATTTTTCTTTATATATGATTAATGACAGATTAGAGTAGGTTTAATGGAGACCCAACTTAATTAATTTAACATTATTACACCCTCAATTGCAGCAGCCACAAAAGAATTCTATGCATTAGGCTTCAGAGTAAAAAAAAAAAAAAAAAAAAGGCACTGTGAAGCATGTGAACGAGAGAGCCAACTTTGTCAAAAAGGGGATGACGAAAGAAAGGACTACTCGTTGGTGTGTTTCTGTGTAGACAAACAATAACAGCAACTTCTTCTCTCTCTCTCTCTCTCTCTCTCTCTCTGTCTGTCTCTCTCTCCACACTTACCTGCTTGTCAATGCGTAAGTATCTGATCCTTATTTCATTACGTCAGGTTCATTATATAAATTATAGTTTATTAAGTATTTTTATTTATAATTTTATTTTTTAAAAAAAATTCTTATAATTCATATTATACTTAAATATATTTCATTATTTTCAGAGTCTTATTTGACCTTTTCTATTAGATGCTTGTTTAATACTTGAATGTATAAGTAATTGGAAAAATATAATATAATATAATATAATAAAATAAATTAATCAATGAAAAATCATGAATTGAGTTGATAAGATGTCAACGTTATATCAATTTCACATCAAAAAACAAACCCAAAAAAATTATTGCATCACATAGAAGCTGGCACATGTCACGGACTTATCAAAACAACAATTGCTCACGCCTACTACCAACACTGTTAAATTTATTACTTGATGAAAGGATAATATTCTTGAAAATTTATTTCTTGATCAAAACAACAATTGCCACATGGCTAACCCCAGAACCGGACAGTTGGATTTCGCTGTCGCCACTCCCCAGCTCTCCGCATTTATGCTAGTGTCTGGGAAAGCGCATTTATGAATTGCTGGCTGGCTGGTTTCTGGCGCCTGTTAACTGTTCGATCAAAGTCCTCGCCCAACAAACTCTTGCAATCAATGCGCCATTGTGAGTGAACTCATTAGATTTTTGGTAAACGTACTTCTTTTCGTAGTGAGTTGCACCCTATGAATACTAAATTAGATATCTCATACTTTTTTCTTTTATTTTTGTTATGATAAAAGTAGTGTAATCACATTCTTGCATGTTTTTAAATTAAAGTGGATATTATCTCTCTGAAGATGTAAATATAACTACATTATTAGTGTTCTTTATTAATTGTAAGAAACCCACATGGAGTTTTCATAATGCACAATTCACAGCTAATTGTGAGTTAGTATTATATATTATTTACAGGTATAATAAGATCTAATAAAATTTATGTAATTGGTCCACTAGCCCCGTTGTGGTTGTATAGCAATGACTGCGTGAAGCGGAGGAACGTAGGAGCTTACGTGGCTGAGCATGAAGTATGGGATCAAATTCAATGAAGGCGCCGCACGGGCAGATGGGGAGCACCATCGGCTGCTGCGAGTGCTGCATGCGGGATGCGATTACTTGAACGTTCGCAAAAGAACACAACATTCCGTTGCTGGCTGACGAAGCAAGACACCAACTTGGACTCGCCTTCCCACTCACCCCTCATGCTTTGTTTGTGCCAAACTTAATTCTTAGGCTTTGTTTGTTTGTTTCTTTGTGCTAAACTTTATTCTGGATTCGATCAACAACTACACTACCAATCATGCCCCCATTAATTAATTTATTTGTTGATTTTGCTCAAATTTCATGTTTCAAATTTCAAACACGTTCCCACAGTTGCTTTTTTGGGAGACCATATCTTTCCCCAACTCTTGCTTCAAAATTGCAAGTAACCTTTATTTTTATTTTTAATCCAAACAATAATAAAATCTAAATGACTTAATCTCACAATTTACTTGTATTTTCTAGTAATACAAATTATTATTGTCTAGAAAAAGAAAAAAAATAGATACCTCTTGTTGTTGTCAAAATATAATAATAAATTTATTTAATTGAGAACATTGTCGTTAACCCGTCTAAATCAGTAAAAAAAAAAAACAAAGTTCAAGGACATGAGGAGATTTTCGTTCAAATACTTCGATGTTTAAATCAGACACTAAAAATGATAATGTCGTATTGAAACTAATATTAGAGGCGTTTCTTTTTTATAATGAGTGTGTTTGCCTATTAATATTCTTATAGATAACATTTATATTGACTTTTTCTAACTTTACTAGAATTAAGATTCTTACAAATAAAGTCTATCTTGACTTTTTCTAACTCTCCTAGGACTCTTATAGATGACGTTTATCTTTTTAGAGAAATTTTTGAATATCAGAGTTATTTAGTTTAAGAGCATTGAGTAATTTGAAGTAGTCCATAATTGAGATTTTTACAGATAATGTCTATGTTGACTTTTTAAAATTTTGTTAGGATTTAAATTCTTATAGATGATGTTTATCTCCATATTTTTAATTATTTTAGAATTTAATTTTTTTATGAATAATTATTTATTTTTTTAAATATTCAAACAAATATCTGAATGTCAAAATTATCATATTTTGTGCATTGTGTGAGACCCCTAGCTTATGAGAAAATTTACACTTTTTGATAGAAAGAGTTATTTTAGACTTTTGAATTTTTTTAATCTTTTAATAAAATTTGATCTATGACACAACACCTCTAATTGAGAGTAATTTCAGCCAGTTAACTACAGATATTTGTCACCTCTAATTGAGAGTAATTTAAGGGAGTCAAGTACAGATATTTGTTTGAAATATCATCAAAGGTTTTTATGTAAAAGCAAACCAAAACTAGAATAAGCTTATGTCTTGATATTTCAACACAAAAATAGAAGAATAGGAAAAAGATGCAAATTCATTAACACCTATATATATAAATATAAATTGGCTAATTACCCAAATAGACAAATTAGGAAATAAATTTATTCTCTTTTTTTTTTTGGGTGATATATCTTTCCATCTCTCTGTTTATATTTAGACACAAAATGGCACACCCATCAACCTTGGTCCAATATTCTTACTTAATGGTCCATGTTATAAGGTGTCTCTGGCATAGTATTCAAAATAATCAAAATGCATAAGAGGTTGAGTCTTTATTAAATGAATCTTGAGCCCTTTTATATTTTTACAATTTCATCCACGTACTAAACAGATTTTGAAGAACGTTGACCCCCCCTTGTCACTGTTTTTTTCAAAAGGATGTGAGAAAGCAAAATATTATGTGAATTATTACATTAATTAATTAAAAATAATATTATTTACTATGCTCAATCTCAAACTCTAAGAATATCACAATATTAGATCAGATGGTAAAAGAGTGATCAATATATTGATACAGTTTGGTAAATCGTAAGTTTGATTCCTCTTTTATATAAGGACTAAAGACCCAATTTATAATTTATCCCTTACATAATCAAAGACACAAACATAGAAGACTAGACAAGAACAGTTATTTTAATAATACTACAATAAAAATATTTTATTTTCAAATAAATATATTTATTTTATTTTATTTTTAATTACTAATAATTTTATTAATTAATAATAAAAATATTATATTTTAAATTATTTAATTATATTTAAAAATAAATAAAATATAATGAATACGTCTATCTAAAAATAAAGTAGATTTATTATCAATCAATTAGTGGTCTTCGTCCTTTATAAAAGCCACCCGCTCTGTCTTTATCTCCTCTCTCCCGGAGTTAAATTATGCTTGTTCTCTTCTTGGCCTTCCAAACGTGGCGTTAACAAATGGCCTTCTGAAGCTCATCCGAAATCCAGTGGGAACTCCCAAGCGTCGTTTCGGTGGTTTTAGCCTCTACGCAACCGCATTTCTCACCGGAAAACGCGTACCGCTCGCGATTTACACTTGTTAGACTCGGAAGAAGATAAAGCCATCTTCTCGTTGTTTCTCAAGATTTATGCAGTGTCTTCTTCTTGTTCTGTCTGTGTAATTTACAGTTTGTCTTTTGGCCGATGGTTGAACTCATTCGCGCGAAAAACCCTACTATTTGGAAAGAGCGTTTCGGAATCTTCAGGCAAATGTTGTGTTCAAAACATTTAATGTCTTCGTCGCAATTACCAGGCAATCTATAGTTGTAGAATCTCATGTAACAACTACGGCTAACTGGTGACGGTTGAAGTGTCTCCAGAATCACAAGTATCGCCGGAAAAACCTGGCCTGCTGGTGGCTCGGGGATACAACATCTCTTCTGTCCCGTAGGATCGATCCGCGGTCATTCTTCTCGCTATATCAGTATTTATAAATCATGTTTCAGCAGTATATAGAAGCGTGTGCTTTGTATATCATAACATATGTACATGCATCTGTAGCTCTGACGTCGGTTCACTGATTCAATTGGAAATCGGCTGATTGAACTCATCACAAAAAAATTGATACAAATCCAGAATCTTACGGCAACCGGAATATTCGGAAGCTCGGTTATCTCCGGTGTAATTCTCAAGTATAATGGCCGCTGCGTTGACAGGGGACGATCTGGTAAGATCGATCAGCAGCCGCATGAGTTCGGCGTCTGGGAGCAGGCGGAGTTGGGCGTCGGCGAGTTTCCGGGAGGCGTGGCAAGGGCCACCGGACGTATTCAACCGTAGCGCCCGGCGACAGGACACCGACGACGAAGAGGAACTCCGCTGGGCGGCAATAGAGCGTCTCCCGACGTACGATCGCCTCAGGAAGGGAATGCTGAACAAAGTTCTCGACAACGGAAGAGTTGTTTGCGACGAGGTTGATGTCACCAAGCTCGGAATCCAAGATAAGAAACAGTTAATGGAGAGCATTCTCAAGGTTGTTGAAGATGATAATGAGAGGTTCCTTCAGAGGCTTAGGGACAGGATTGACAGGTTATTATACCGTAAAACGATTAGTGAATCGATCGTGTTCAATTTTATTTATGAACATAAAGTTATCATGTGGATGAATGATGTAGTTTATGTCTGAATTGATGAGCTTTTATGAAACAGAGTAGGAATTGAGATTCCAAAGATTGAAGTCCGTTACGAGCATTTGTCAATAGAGGGAGATATGTATGTTGGCAGCAGAGCACTGCCTACTCTGCTCAATTCCACCTTGAACGCTATTGAGGTATTTTTTTTTCTTTTTTTTTTTTATGCTTGTGGAATCTAATATATTGGTTGTAAATACCCAATATGTTCTCTTTTCCCATTTGTGGAAGTGAAAGCAGAAAACAGTTTGGCATACGTCTTCTACAATATTCTTAGGAAAAATACTGTTTCGAGTTTCGACTTTCAAGACTTTTGGGAATTGTCTCTCTCTGAAAATGAAACCATGAACTTGTAGGGGCCATGCCATCATGATTCCAAAACAGTATGTTACTTCCAAAATTAGATAAATTGGGGTGAACCTGTTTGGCCAATAACTGTTTTTTTGAGAACCTTCTATTAAAAGATCGTAATTTTAGAAAACAATGGAAAGATAGCTTTGCTAGTTCACAGATTATTCTAACGCAGAACAAAAATTATGTGACCTAAATGTTGTTTCCTAGTTCTTATTCGTTTTGATTTAGAAACCAGTGCGAACAGATAAAAAAAAAATTGTATTGATTGACATGAATCTTCCTTTTTTAAGTTTTTGAGATTATTAAGATGAAACAACAATAAGGCATAATCCTGCAAGGCAAGGTGGACTATCTAGATTTTTGCTCAACAAACATTTTGTTTTTAGAATTTATATTAAGAAATTCAACAGTTTTTGTTAGCTGGGTTACCTAAAAAAACGTAACCTGCCACTTTCTTTCAGATTTTGGACCATTTCCATTAAGGAGTAAAACTTTCAATATTTGGAATTTACATAGAAAACAAAAAAAATTGAAACGCAACAAACAGGTTTCTTGAATAATTGCTACGAGGTTAGATTAAAAAGTTTGTGCAACTAAGAGGATCCTTCATTGTTGTAAAAAGTCAGGAGATTTAATTCTGTTTCCATTTTTAGAAAAGGGTGCTTATAAAGTCTGAAATTCCTGCTTGTAGTTTGTTAGTTTCCTCTAACTCATACAATCATGAATTATTTTGTTAATTTTCTTTTTGAAAGATTCTTTTGAGAGTATAATCTGAAAGTAGAAAAAAATCAGTAGGATTGTATACTATGTTTTTGGTTGAAATAAATAAAAAGAAATGTGAAATAAAGAATGTTTTTGGAATTCTGATTTTCTTTTTGACATTTATGATACTCCTCCAGTGACGCTGGAAGTGTTTCATAAAAGACGATCCTTTCCTTGCTATTGTAAGTAGAAGTTACATTTGCATTAGTTTTTGTGGTTATTTGATGAATATTAATATTTGATCATGTTTCTGTGTTTCTAACCTGTTATTTGCTGATTATTAATATTTGACACTGTTTCTTGCCTGTTATTAACAACAGAGTGTTCTAGGACTAATTCACCTTGCCCCTTCGAAGAAGAGGGAAATTCAGATTCTTAAAGATCTAAGCGGCATTGTAAAACCATCAAGGTAATCTTGTGTTGTATATAAATTTTATTTTTTGCTATTAGATGTGGTAGTTCTTTTTCCCATAAATGAGAAAGTAGTACTGCTTAAGAAGATACACAAAGATGCAAAATCATGTTAGACAAGGAGGTAGTATTGCCAGAGTCCATATACATGAAGACATGAATTCGTGAGATAGGGATGTATTACCATCATCATCATTATAAGCCTTAATCTCACTGCATGGGTTGGCACATGAAATTTAGCTGTCCAACAATCTTTAGAATTGCTATATTTAAAGGTCATTATATCCATGTCATATTTAAGAGTTCTCTACCAAGTTTTCTTCGCTCTTTTTATTTATCTTTTTCTATAATTTTCTTTTATTTCATCCATTCACTTCATAGGTGCATCTATTGGCCTTGTTTCACATTTCCAAACTTGTGAAGGCATACATTTATATTATTCAAGAAAGTAGTATTTGTTGGACCAAAAATTGACGAGGATGCAAATTCAGTAGAACACCATTAGTTGCACGAATTTGGGACTCTTACTTTTCATTGTGTATGGCGAAAATTGTCTTTGCAAATCCAGTTTTTGTTTTGTCAGTAAAAACTACTTAAACATCTGCTTGTGATATACCAAGTATTATTGAAAACCATTAATTGAGTGGTTTTCCTTCTGTCCTTTTTTATTTTGGTTTTTTTTTTTTTTGTTTTGTTTTTGTTTTTGTTTTTTTGCTGAATGTTTCCTTGTGTTTTTGGATTTGCATATTACGAAGGTTTTATCACTTATTTCATGATTTTTCAGGATGACACTGCTTTTAGGTCCGCCAGGGGCAGGGAAAACGACATTGTTGCTGGCACTTGCAGGGAAGCTTGATAAGGATCTAAGAGTACGTCATCTTATTTCTTAATCAATAATATTATCTAGTAATTAGCACTGTATTTTAAGGTTTTAATCTTTCTTTATATTCATTTCTCCCAATTGATGATGTCTTGGAGTTTGAAACAGGTATCTGGAAAAATCACTTATTGTGGTCACGAGTTGGATGAATTTGTTCCTCAGCGGACCTGTGCTTACATTAGTCAGCATGATCTCCACTATGGAGAGATGACAGTGAGAGAGACATTCGATTTCGCCGGACGTTGTTTGGGGGTTGGCACAAGATATGAAATGCTGGTGGAGCTCTCCAGACGAGAGAAAGAAACTGGAATTAAACCAGATCCTGAGATTGATGCATTTATGAAGGCCACAGCAGTGTCAGGCCAAAAAGCCAGTTTGGTTACAGATTATGTCCTTAAGGTTCATTATTTACAGTTCGAGCTGCATCATTTATTCTGTGCTCTCTCTCTCTCTCTCGGGGAGAAAGAAACTTACCATTAATGAACTTTCAACAGATACTTGGCTTGGATATTTGCGCGGATATTATGGTTGGCGATGAGATGAGAAGGGGTATTTCTGGTGGACAAAAGAAGCGCGTGACCACTGGTATGCACTCAGGAGTGGAATGGGAAATATCATGCTAATGTTGCTTTATGATTACCTAATTTAATGGTTTTCTTCCCCTTATTTTCTTCTAATGAAGTGTTTGTTTTATGATTACTATCCATTTTTTATATATCTTAACAGTAGCACTCAAATTTGTAATTAACCATTTTTAATTATTAATGGTTGTTGATATTGTCATACATCCTTTAAGATGTTCATTCCATTGAATGATTTTGGGTGTCTACCATTCTAAGCAATTGCTTATGGCGAGGTCTTAAACCACATCGTTTTGCAAGTTTAGCCATCCCATTCATTTTTCCTTACCCTTGTTTAGCATTATCTATATTTCAACAATATATTTAGTTCAACCAGATTCTGCTGTAGACTTTCCTTTTTCATTCATAGCAATATAATGCTCTTCTGATGCAATTGCAGCTGTTGTTTTTATTCAATATGCTGATATTCATATAGTCTGGAACCGATTGAAACTTGAGTAATCATATTCTCATATGTAGTTGCTACTGCATTCATCCTTAATGTAGTGGCATTGACAGATTATCTCTGTTTACCTTTACAGTCAGATGGTGTAGGAAGGTGATTGACAAAAAAACCTCTGGTCTAGATGTCTTAGTTAATTATCAGAAACCTTACAGCTTTTAGTTGCGTAAATATACGATGAATCCATCCACCTATTAATTTTGGTCATGCTGGTGGATATAGGATGAATTAGTGAATGTGGTCTACTGAAATTATCATAGCTTCATTTGTATTTTTTTTTTCCTTGAATAAATTGTGACCATTTGTTTTGTCTTTAGCTTTTGGTTGTTACCTTTGACTTTGGTCTACTGGGCCCATCCAACTCCATTTTGCTCTAACTGGGTGCAGGAGAGATGTTGGTTGGGCCCGCAAAAGCTCTATTTATGGACGAGATCTCAACTGGGTTGGACAGTTCCACCACTTTTCAGATTGTCAAGTTCATGAGGCAAATGGTTCATATAATGGACGTGACCATGGTCATCTCTCTTCTTCAGCCAGCCCCTGAAACATACGATTTGTTCGATGAAATTATATTACTTTCTGAAGGACAGATTATTTATCAAGGTCCACGTGAGAATATCCTTCAGTTCTTTGAGTACATGGGTTTCAAATGCCCAGAAAGGAAAGGAGTTGCAGATTTTCTCCAAGAAGTGACTTCCAAGAAGGATCAAGAACAATATTGGTTCAGAAAGAACCAACCTTACAGATACATCCCGGTTCCAGAATTTGCGGAGGTCTTCAACTCCTTCCATGTTGGCCAACAGATAGCAACAGATCTAAGTATTCCATATGATAGATCAAAGACCCATCCAGCTGCATTGGTGACAGAGAAATTCGGTATATCCAAATGGGAACTGTTTAAGGCATGTTTTGACAGAGAGTGGCTGCTAATGAAACGTAGTGGCTTTGTGTACATATTCAAGACTGTCCAGATAACAATCATGTCAATAATTGCCTTCACCGTGTTTTTTAGGACAACAATGGCAGTTGGCACTTTGCAAGATGGTGGAAAATTTTTTGGAGCTCTGTTCTTTAGTCTCATCAATGTGATGTTTAACGGCATGGCAGAGCTTGCAATGACGATTTTCAGGCTTCCCGTCTTCTATAAACAGAGGGATTTCTTATTCTATCCTCCATGGGCTTTTGGATTGCCAATTTGGGTCCTCAGGATTCCACTCTCCCTCATGGAATCAGCAATATGGATCATTCTCACGTACTACACAATTGGTTTTGCTCCATCTGCCAGCAGGTAAGAAAGGTTCTCATGCCTTTGGCTTTCAGCAATAGTTTCTGCGTCCACGGCACTGCTTACCAACTTGGTTACTTAAATTTGCTCCGGAAATCGTGGTTTTTGCTTTAGATGCTGCAGTGGTCACTAGAGCGTGATATTTTCTTGTCATTATTATTTATTTGTTTTAGTGACAAAAAACACAAATATCTTTTATCTCATTCAGGTTCTTCCGGCAGTTCTTAGCATTCTTCAGTATACATCAAATGGCCCTCTCTCTCTTTCGCTTTATTGCTGCAGTTGGAAGAACGCAGGTTGTTGCTAGCACTCTAGGCACCTTCACCTTGCTACTGGTTTTTGTGCTAGGAGGATTTATAGTCGCTAAAAGTAAGTTGCTGACTTAATGAGCTTTTCATTACCATTCCTTCACACCCACATTGCCAAATATTTCCTGAAATTTGTTTTGATGGTTGTGGATTTTTTTCATTACACGGCTCCTACATTTTACCATTATACAAGTATTTCCTTTTATTTCTGTAGATGACATTGAGCCATTTATGATATGGGGATATTATATTTCTCCAATGATGTATGGTCAGAATGCAATAGTCATGAATGAATTTCTGGACAAAAGATGGAGTGCTGTAAGTTTTCTTTTTATGGTTTGCTTGTTATCTTTACTTTCATTTTGGTTTTGATGTCATCAGCTGTTTTCCCTTTGCCATTCTCCTAGTAGTCTCATCAAAATTTTGAACAATTTTCTTGATGTAGCCCAACACAGACCCTCGGTTTAATGCACCTACGGTCGGGAAAGTCCTTCTCAAGACAAGAGGATTCTTCACAGATGATCACATGTTTTGGGTTTGTGTTGGAGCACTCTTGGGGTTTTCTCTTCTTTTCAACATTCTATTTATTGCAGCATTGACTTTCTTGAACCGTGAGTTACCACATGAAGCTATTTGGTTATGGTATTTCATTTGAGAAATGGGGTTTCTTTCTTGAAATTAAGAAACCAACATCCTGGATTGACTATGTTGTTTCTTAAATGCGGTTTCAGCTCTGGGTGATTCAAAAGCTGTAGTATTGGATGAAGAAGACAAAAAGAAGAAAAAGAAATCTGGACAAATGGACCCCGAAGGTTTGAGCGTTTACCTTTGCATCTTATTAATCAATACTTGTCCTCGTGCAGCCAGTTTAGTTAATATGTGGGCACTAGTTGCTGCTTTTTTAGACTTGGATAGTTGGAAATATTTTCTGTGTGTCCTTGAAGTAATTTGTCCATCTCCTTGATCACATTTCTTTCCATTTTCAAGGGACGAGCTGAGTTAAGATTTGTTCCATGCTTATTGGTGGCAATGAAATCAGGGTACAAATATTCTAAATGGAAGTTGGGAAGAGGAAATGATATAAGCTGTTTAGAAAGAGGAAATAATATTGATACCCTGCCTCAATCAGATCTACACTAGTTAAAAATACAACAGATTTTGGTTCAAGGGTAAATGTTTGCTATTATATGTCATAATCAGGCAATAAGACTTAAGATTGTAAACAGCGCAGGTTAATGATTAGCACTTGATATTAATTGGTTCCTGATGTGTCAACAATATTCTACTTCTGATATTGTGAGTTTTAACAGGTACTGGCATGCAAGTAAGAAATGCTTCACGGGGTGTTGACTCAAATGCCCCTAGAAGAGGAATGGTTTTGCCCTTCCAACCACTTTCACTTGCATTCAACCACATCAACTACTCTGTGGATATGCCTGCTGTAAGTCATCCTAAGCAGTTGATTTTTCTGATTTTAGAAACATGACTTACGGGGTAATGAAGTACTGCTTTTCCCCGTTTCTTTCTCTTTTTTTTTTTTTTTTTGTTGGGGGTGGGGGGGAGGGTGTTGGATCAGCATTAGTCTTCTCTGATCTAGGCAACATTATACCAGTGAAAACCTTATTCATAACCAGTTATTTTCTCCTCCGGCTACATTGAGTGCCTATACAAATTATTGCACAAAATGTTTCCACTCTGTACTAATGTTGTATGGCCGGATATAAATCTTTCACTTGGTTTTAAATGCTTAGGCTATCTTTTATGTCATATTGTTCCAGAAAACAGCTTAGAAAGTTGTCCTTGCCAAGAAAACTAGCATGTCAATATGTTAAGTTCTACCAAAGTACTTAAATAATTAAAATATGGTTTGATGCTATTTTTATCAAAATTTGACTACTTGGAGGAAATTAAACTATTTTTCCTTTCAGGAAATGAAAAGTCATGGAGTTGAGGAGGATCGTCTTCAACTGCTTAGAGATGTTAGTGGTGCTTTTAGACCTGGGATATTGACAGCACTTGTTGGTGTTAGCGGTGCTGGGAAGACCACATTGATGGATGTGTTAGCTGGGAGGAAGACCAGTGGATATATTGAAGGAAGTATCAACATTTCGGGTTATCCAAAAAACCAGGCAACATTTGCTCGGATTAGCGGTTACTGTGAACAGAATGATATTCACTCACCATATGTTACCGTTTATGAATCTCTCCTATACTCAGCTTGGCTTCGACTTTCTTCAGATGTGGACACAAAAAGACGGAAGGTAATTCATAGTTAAATGTCCCTAGAATTTCCAAAAGTTCTAAAATCAATTGATGAATTTTATTATGACTTTGTTTTCATTCTGTGACCGAAGATGTTCGTTGAAGAAGTGATGGAGTTGGTTGAGCTTAATCCTATTAGGAATTCTTTAGTTGGCCTTCCAGGAGTAGATGGGCTTTCAACCGAACAAAGAAAGAGGTTAACAATAGCTGTAGAATTGGTTGCTAACCCATCTATCATCTTCATGGATGAACCGACGTCTGGACTTGATGCTAGAGCTGCAGCCATTGTGATGCGAACTGTGAGAAATACGGTGGATACTGGGAGAACTGTAGTGTGCACAATTCACCAGCCAAGCATAGACATTTTTGAAGCTTTTGACGAGGTTTGACGGCATATGTGGACTCTTTATTGAATTTTTTTTGTGATTTGATTCATGTTGTGGCATGTAATCCAGACAAATGTGCTTGTTGCAGTTACTTTTGATGAAGAGAGGGGGCCAAGTTATCTATGCAGGACCTCTAGGTCGCCATTCTCACAACCTCATAGAATATTTTGAAGTGAGTAAATCTTTCACTGTCGCTTGGCTTGGTTCTTGATTGGTGAACCGTCATAAAGTCAATTCCTGCAATATGATTTCCACTTTATCCGACCTAGACTCTAGGCTTGTATGTATTACCAACAAGAAGAAAAGAAAATAAGACATCGATAAAGGAAGAAAGTACAAGCTTAAAAGTTAAGGTCGCTGGAAGAACAGTTCTTCACTTCTTGCTTGACATTTAGTAGGGAATAATCTCTACAACCTGCTACCGACTATAATTTATATTTATGACCTTACACAGGCTGTCACGGGGGTTCCCAAGATTAAGGATGGTTATAACCCTGCTACATGGATGTTAGAGGTTACTGCTCCTCCAGTTGAAGCTCAACTAAATGTGGATTTTGCTGAGATTTATGTCAATTCGTCGCTTTATCAGTAAGCAAAATATGATTTATATTCGTCCCTTTATCATATATATTTTTACACTAGGTATTCATGCCTTTTCTCTATATTTGTTTATGATGTTCCTTTTTTTCCTCTCGACATTTTCAGGAGAAACCAAGAGCTCATTAAGGAGCTCAGTATTCCTCCACCAGGCTCCAAGGACCTTTATTTCCCTACCAATTACTCTCAGCCATTCATTATTCAGTGCAAAGCTTGCTTCTGGAAACAATACTGGTCTTACTGGCGGAACCCCCAGTATAATGCTATTCGACTCTTCATCACAATTGCAATTGGTGTCATATTCGGTCTTATTTTCTGGGACAAAGGACAGAAAATGTAAGTATTGAATCCTTTCTCCCTATATATTTTTAGTTCTTTAGGGAATTGTTGGAATATCCTTTATTAACTGAATAAAAAAGAAAACACTTTATGACAAGCAAACACTAGTACATCACTGTATGAGCTGCAACAATGTGAACAAGTGCAGCATAGCATTCCTAATTGAGTTTTTCTATTTTTTCAAGAGGAAGTTAAAACATAGGACACATCATTGCTTGCTTTAGTTTATTACTTTTGAGTTTGATGAGAACTGGGTACTGGAAACTAGTATTGACTAAGATATCTGTTACCAGACAGAAACAACAGGATCTGATGAATTTTTTGGGAGCAATGTATGCTGCTGTTCTCTTCCTTGGAGCCACTAATACTTCCTCAGTACAGCCTATCGTTGCCATTGAGAGAACCGTATTTTACCGTGAAAGAGCAGCAGGGATGTACTCACCATTACCTTATGCGTTTGCTCATGTAAGAAACATTTATTAGCTTAAAAAAAAGGCTGTCCTGCAATGCTAGTATTTTGAGAGTTAAAAATGCAAATATTTTCTTCTATGTTACTGATAACAGTGAGTGCCTCATCCCATGGCATGCCGAACCAACCAATATCTCTTCTACGATTGAAGTATGCATCCTACTGAATTGTGCAGGTGGCCATCGAGACGGTCTATGTGATTATTCAGACCTTTCTATACTGTCTTCTCTTGTACACCATGATTGGATTCGAGTGGAAAGTTGGAAAAGTCTTGTGGTTCTACTACTACATGTTGATGTGCTTCATTTACTTCACAATGTACGGCATGATGGTGGTTGCCCTTACCCCTAGCCACCAAATTGCCGCCATTGTGATGTCCTTCTTCCTCAGCTTCTGGAACTTATTCTCCGGCTTCCTTGTACCCAGGCCGGTATGTCTATTTCTGGACTCTGTCAATCTCCACTTCTTAAACATAGAAAGTGTCCTTTGGCTCGTAAGTTTTTTGACATCTTTGAATATATAATTGGCAGCAAATCCCGGTCTGGTGGAGGTGGTACTACTGGGCTTCTCCCGTTGCTTGGACGCTGTACGGACTAGTAACCTCTCAAGTAGGCGACAAGAATGCTTTGGTGGAGATACCGGGGGAGGGGAATGTGCCGGTGAAGTTATTCCTGAAAGGTTACTTGGGTTTTGATTATGACTTCCTTCCGGCAGTTGCAGTGGCTCATATTGGCTGGGTGGTTCTCTTCTTCTTCGTCTTCGCTTATGGCATCAAGTTTCTGAACTTCCAAAGAAGATGACAAGACTTTCCAAGCCCCCCAAAATGGATGGCTCTGAATTATACCTAGGTAGAAAACTCAATTGTGTAATTAGTTAGTTGGAGAATCAAAATAATTGCCGCCTTTTGCATTTTCCTAGTTCATTTGATCCTGTATCATCATTCATTCTTCCTGGTTGGTTTGTCTTCATAAAATTAAAAAGAAAAAAAAATGCCGCTGGCGGCAAAACAGATATATAGCATACAGAAGGTGAATTGTAAATAGAGTTTTCCATTTTACAGTAATGGTCCGAAGTATCACTGCAGGCGCTCCCACATTTACTACCATGTCTCTGTGCTACTGTGTTGTAATTAATGAATGATAATCCAGGAGAGAACAGGAGCGGATTTTAAAATGAAGTCACAAAAACCGTCTAGCTCTTGCTAATTTATGTGATCCTGGAAAAGGTTAACCAATGCAACTTCGTCTGCCATATCCATAAAATTAGTAATTTTCATATTTTCTCAAAGCATTATTATTTTTTTTTTCATTTAATCAATTCTCATAAGGTTTCAAAAACAATAAAATAGTCAGAACTTGAGAGAGAGAGAGAGAGAGAGAGAGAGAGAGAGAGAGAGGGGGTATTAAATCTATGTTCTAAAGTAATAAGTGGCTTCCTTAAGAGTTGGGACTAACTAGTGACTTCTCATCTATTTCTTGCTAATCTCGACATTTTTAAACTGATTCATTGATGATAAAAAATTACAATTTGCAATTCACACACGATGGAGATGACAATAGATCAAATATTAAAATAACATATCTCAACCCAACTCAATTTATTTAAAAAGTCCCATATATACCCATTGACATAACACAATAATTTACCTTACCAAACCCCATAGGTCATTAACCCCAAAACTCATTTAGTACCTCTTCATTCCTGATCAAAAAAGGACGATCAAAGGCGGGATTGCGACGATAGGGCACGGGCTCCAGTGACGGGTCTATCCAGGGGGCGGCTGACACTTACAAGTACTTTGACGCTCCAGTAAGTAAGAGAGCAAGAAAAAAATCGTTTATCAGTAAGTCAGAGATTAGAACATACCTTGACTCTAAGAAGAACTGATTGATCTAGGAGGAGGAGATGTCCTCCTGCATGCATGCATCCTGCGTTTGCAAGTGATGAGACTGACTATCTAGCATTGGTGAAGGTCCCCAGGTGGTAGCATGGTGGCGATAGGACCCTCATTAATGTGGATGAGATCCGTCATTAATGAGGATAAGATTTGAGGCAACTGCGTGGATACCCAACGGTGGTTGCAATGATGTTGTGGCAAGCTGACGTTGAGCCTAGATTGGGCCCAAGGAGAAGGCAAAGATTGGGCTTAGAGGGGGAGGGCTGAGATCGGGCCCAATGAGAGGGCCAAGATTGGGCCCAGACGGTCCACAGCCCCTCAAGTCGTGTAACACCCCGCTTTCCCGGGTGCATTAATTCTTGGAACAATTTTGGGATGATAAATATTTTTTCTTTTACTAAATCGCATCATTCCTCGCATTCATCCCAGAATTTTCAATCATTTTATCTCTAAAAGAGAATCATCATAACCATCAAACGCGAAAGCTAGAATCGAACCTGACATCTTACCTTAACATTAAATCATAAATCAATTCTTTACATCACCGTCTCTTGAACTTAATCCTCAATACAAGGCTATTCATCAATGATTTAAGACATAACATAAGTTCTCAACATGACTTTAATACATAACACACGTCCTCAACTAGCATTTGACACATAACATGCATCCTCAACTGGCATTAACCCTAAATGGGGTTGTACATCGTCATTAACCATAAGATTATACATCATCATTCATCAAACATCAATCATAACTCATATCTTACACCATAGACTTTCAAAACGTTCAAATTTCAAAGTAGCAGAATTTAAACACATGGGCAACATTACATACATTCATCTTATCGTTCATTCATCATGCACTTGGAAAGTGTCAATTCATGACTCATTCATCCTCGTTTCTGCTACAATCTCCATCTGGAACGTTTGAATATTCTAGGGGCAAAGCCCAATTAGATGATGAACCATCTAAGTAAGAGTATACAAATCATTTTCGTGCATGAATGCAAAATGTCTTTTCCTTTCATTTCAGTTTGAGCCGACCGTTCCTTATTCTACTCTCCATTTTTACAGCCTCCTTTCCAAGCCAAGGTGTATGGGTGCACCCTTGGAAAAGCAACGGCCCCCGCCTGTACTCTCAAACCCTTATGAAGATGCATGATCAATAATTTCATCGTGAACACATGCACATTTCATCATCAATACATGTAAATGTAATCTACATGACATATTCATATCAAGACATGACAACATGACAAAATCGTTTACATAAAATTGGGTTTTGGAAAAACAACTTACAAACCAAACCTTTTCATAAAACTAAATTCAATTAAGAAATACTACTTACAAACAAAGCATTTTTCATAAATCCAAATTCATTTGGGTAGTACTACTTACCTTATACGCATCTCATAACATCTCGATTCTCGTATTATGCTTCTAACGTACTCAATTCGAATCTTCAGCATACTCTGGCTGGCATACTCATTCAATAATATCAATATTTTATTTCTCATAATTTCCTCATAACTTATCTCTATTTCTTCCTATTTTTCCTCAATAAATCCAAACTAAATGTTCCTCAATTATTTCTTACTAAATAATTTCTCAACATTTTTTTCGAATATTTCTCTATAATAATTCATAAAATAATTTTCTTAATTTAGTGGAATTTCTAAGAAATTTTACTTACCTTAACTTAGCTTCTAAGACTGACTCGGTATGCGCGCCCTAATCTCGAAACACGTGACCGATCTCGATTGTCGTGCAAATCTTTGATCCTCGCACACCACCTCGATTTTCAAGCACTATCTTGATTTTCGTGCACAACCTCGAAACGCGTGCCCAAACTATTTTTTTCTCGCCATAATCTCCGAAATATTAATATGTATCCGTTACCCATTTTTCTAGAATTTTCGGGAGCTTTCTCATATTTTTCCCTTATTTTTCTTATTTTCTTTCTTTTCTTTTCCTTTTTTTGCCTTTTCTTTTCTATTTTTCTTTTCTTCTTCCTATTCACCTTTTCTCCACCTTCTTCATCTTCAACCTCCTGCAACACACTAGTCGCCTGCAACTTCTTTTTCTTCGCGAACCAGCCATGCGCCTTGCGCACTAGCGCCTCGAGCGCCATCCGACGGTTCATGCCGCCATCACCAGTCATCTTCTCACAACCGCATCGCTACCTTGCTCACTGCGCGCTTGTTGTTTGTAGCTCTACTCAAGCTGCCATGCTCGACCGCATCGGCCTGCCAACGCCTCCTCTCGGTTGCTACCTCCAAGACCTCCCCGAGCTTCTTTCGAACCGGCTGCTACTGCCTCGCGCGAGCTTGCTGCTCGCCCAACCTTCATCATAGCTGTCCCCTTCATCACAAGCTTGCGGCTTCGCTTGGCTACCATTGCTACAGCAGCTTGAAGCTGCTACGGATATGACCAAATCAGCCATCTCATTCTCTCTCTCATTTGATCTCTCTCTCCCTCGGCTTCTCTTCCTCTCGGTCATGGCTCTCACGAGCTCTCTCTCTTTCCCTCATCTGGTCTCTCTCGATCTTGCTCTCTTTCCCACTCTCTGCTTTCGGCTGAAGCTCTCATGGGCTCACTGCCATGGCAACGTCATCTTGAAACAGCCACAGCCATGGTCGAATTCGGCCATGGCTCCCTCTTCTGATGGCTTCTCCTATTTATAGCTGAAGGCAACTTGGCCTCTACTCCATTCTCTCGACAATCTCTCTGCCCAAAGCTCTAATTGAAGACATGCTGCCTCCCACGCTTCACAGACAGCCATCTTGGAGAAGCCTCACACGAACAGACAGAATTTTTTGAAGCTTCCCCTGCCCCTCACGCCTATACGCACGCATGCACCTAAATATATATTATATATTTTATATTAATATTACACTAATATAATTATAGAAAATATATATTTAATCCCCATAATTTATCCTTAATACATTTGGAAATTTCTTAATTACAAATGCACCCTCAATGACCAATTAAAATTGCATAACGATACTTAAATTCAAAATTAATAACTTTAAATATACTCTATAAAGATGATTTCGCCCCTGGGTCCTCACTGAGCCCTTGATTTATCATGCAACTACTAAAGAGTTGATCCTTATGAAAAATCAGAGCCCCCCTAGGGTTCCATTAACTTCCCAGAAGTCTCTTATGAAAATTCGGTATTTTAGCCTCAATCACAGTTGTAATTTAGCTGTACCAAAAATCGTCTCAATTCTGATTTCTTTTACTTCCATAAATCCTATCTTGGAATGCTCATCGAGACCGTGCCATTTTCCATATCCAATTACACTCCAGGGCATTCCCTCAAGTCGATTCGGTAATTTATTTTGCTATCCAACTCACTTTTCAGTATTTTAATCTCACTTAAATTACATGTCAACCTTACATAAAATTGGGATATTACAGGTCGGATGCTCGAGATGCGAGCATTAGAGCTAGAGAAGGGAAAGTCTAGGCGATCCAGCATGCCTGTCTGATACAAGGCACGACCTGAAAGGGCTGAGGAGGACTCGGGAGTCGGAGCGAGGTAAACTCGAGGTCCGGCGTGCCTGTCTAATATAAGGCACGACTTGATAGGGTTGAGGCAGACTCGGAAGTCAAACTAAGGTAGACTCGAGGTCTGGGGTGCCGTCTGATACAAGGCATGACTTGATAGGGCCGAGGTAGACTCAAAAGTCGGACCGAGGTGGACTTGAGGTCTGGCATGCCTATCTGATACAAGGCACAACTTTGGAATCGGATTGAGGTGGACTTGAGAGTCGGAGCGAGGTAGACTTGAGGTCTGGCGTGCCTATTTGATACAAGGAACGACCTTGGACTTGGTCCAAGGTAGACTCGAGTTCGGACGTGCCTGTATGATACAAGGCACAACTTTTGAATTGGATCGAGGTAGACTCGAGGTCCGGCGTGCTTGTCTGATACAAGGCACGACCTGATAGAGCAGAGGTAGACTCGAGAGTCGGAGCGAGGTAGACTCGAGGTCTGGTGTGCCTGTCTGATACAAGGCACGACTTGATAGGGCCGAGGCAGACTTGGAAATCAGATAGAGGTAGACTCGAGGTCCGGCGTGCCTGTCTGATACAAGGCACGACCTTGGAATCGGACCAAGGTAGACTCGAGGTCC
The DNA here is from genome assembly GCA_036245055.1 of Diospyros kaki. Classification (NCBI taxonomy): domain Eukaryota; kingdom Viridiplantae; phylum Streptophyta; class Magnoliopsida; order Ericales; family Ebenaceae; genus Diospyros; species Diospyros kaki. The sequence continues at coordinate 42,053,725 of BSEG01000009.1, forward strand.
GACGTGCCTGTCTGATACAAGGCACCACTTTAGAATCGAACCGAGGTAGACTCGAGGTCCGGCATGCCTGTTTGATACAAGACACAACTTGATAGGGCCGAAGTGGACTCCAAAATCGGTGTAACGCCCCGCTTTTTCGAGCGTTAAATAACTTAGGAATTTCGGGAATATTTTTTTTTTATAAACCATCTCCCGACAATCCCGTTTTACCTTCTCAACTCACTAAATAAGAATCAATAAGCTAAGACCGGTAATCATCATAAATGCGGAAGCTTAAAATCGAAACCTGATATGATCCATAATCAATTTCACTTTATAACCGTATAAGAATCCATACCATACATTAACATCATATCCTCAATATTGAAATACATAAATACATGGAGATTCCATAATGTTCTAACAAAGCTAATCATCAATAAAGTATTAGGTAAAAACATATCCGAGTCAGCTTGCTGAATCCATCGGCCACGCCATCACGTGCCGTCTCATCTCAACCTGATCCTTGCCTAAGCTGCAATTCTAAACTGGAACGTTGAATGTTCCAGGGGCATAACCCATTAGAAGATGAATCTTCTAGTAAGGGTTTAAAAACATGATACATGAATACATGATGCAATAACATAAACAATCATGTGCCCTAGTGTAACTTCCCTAGCCTACCAGCCTGGCACGGAACCCTAGGCAGAATCCCGAACCTCTGCAGGATAATCCTAACGTTGTTCCATCATTGCCCTTGGGAATTACGGCTACACTCTTAGGCGACATCCCCATCCCATGCATGAGTATCAATATGCGAATAATATCGTACTATGCAAGAATAACGTCTTTCCATGCAATATGAAATGATCATAACTTCAATAAATATCATGCATAATGAAGCAAATGTTTCATATATAGGTTCTCGGGATAAAATCACTTACCTTTAGACGTAAACTCAAATTTTCTCGAAAAACGCGTATAACCTCGTTTTGCGTGTCAACCTTGAAAATAACATAAACCATCAAGATCCATGGCCAAATCACTTCCTGGCCAATCATTTCCAAGTAAAATCAATAATCTAATTTTTTCATACTTTTTTCTTATTTTCTCTATTTTTTCTCTATTTTTCATAGTCATAATTTCTTCCAAAATTCAAAATAAATACCTAATCAGGTAATTTATTTAATTTTTCTTCATGAAAATTCCTAAAATAACATTTCTAATCTCTATGAGTTTTCTGAGAATTTTCCAAAATCTCTTCCTATTTTTCTCTAATTAAGTTTCCTTTCAAAAATTCAAAATAATTATTTCATCATAACATTTCTCAAATAAAATTTTATAAAACTGAACTATTCCTTTTTCTTGTATTTTTGGATATTTTTCCAGAATTTTCTCTCTTTTATTTCTATTTTTACTCTATTTTTCTTTATTTTAGCATTTAAATAATATTAAAAATTATCTCCGGTCATCTTCTCCGGCGCCGGCACACCGGAAAATTAAACTGACTATACCAGAAGATAGCTTACCTTGAGTTGATCATTCTGTCCAAATTTGAGCTTGAAAGAACACTTGGAAGATCTCCCTCCGAGCAAAATTCAGTTCGGTTCCGTTGAGATCCGATTTTTCCGGCGAAGCTCCGATCACCCCTCAAATGAACTCCAAAATTTCTCAAAATTTCCAGAAATGATCCTCAGCTCATGGGCAACAAAAGCCCTATGGTTTGGTGCCTCAATTTGTTCAAAAGTGAGGTCGATTTGAAACTCAAATCTTGCAAAACTCTAAGCCACCATATCCTCTATTTATAGGCGATTTTGGCCCCATAAATGACGGATCTCGCTTCAATCAAGGCCTCTGATGTCCCCTATTGCCCTTAACAAGTCCAAAATCCACCGAAAGAGCTCCATTTTCGCGATCTAAATGGCCAAACTTTCGGCCACTTTTTCTTCAATTTCTGGCAATTCCATTGCTTGTTGTCGGTCAAGCCCTTTACAAAAGATGCTCCTTGAGCAACCCTCGTGCCATCCCTGTGGCCAATTTCGGTGATTTGATGGGTTGGTCGGCCATGGTTGCTTGGAGATTTTCTTAAAATTGCACTTTGGCCCCTCAAACTTTGGTTTTCTTACTTTGACCCATTTCACCAAGTTCCTTGACTTTTGATAATTTCTCTCAAGACCCTAAAGTCTTAAAACATCAATTTGACCCCTGAGGATTCTGAAAAAATATCGTTTCGGCCTCTCTTGAGTAATTTCAAAAAATTGCATTTAGGCCCGAATCTCCGTTTTGGCCCTAAACCTCTTCGTTTCTTCCTGAAACCACTGAAGGGTTGTTCCTTATGAAAAATTGAAGCCCCCTCAAGTTTCTGTTGACTTCTCGGAAGTCATCTATGACGATTCGGTATTGCAGTCTAATTAGTAGCTGTATTTTAGCTGTACCGAAAACTGTTCCCGATCCAATTTATTTCAATGCTATAAATCATATCTTGGGGTTCTCGTTAATGCTACATCATTTTTCTTTGTCATTTCGGCTCCAGGGTACTCCCGGCAGTCGATTTAGTCAATTTTTCGGACTATTCAGATACCAATTTTCTCTGAAACCCCATTTCTCTAATAAATTACTTATTTTTAATTAACCCAAATTTCTCGGGTATTACAATCGGACCGAGGTGGACTCGAGGTCCGACATGCTTGTTTAACGCATGACTTGATAGGGCCGAGGCGAACTCAAAAGTCGAACCGAGGTAGACTCGAGGTCCGACATGCCTGTCTGATACAAGGCACGACTTTGGAATCGGACCGCGATAGACTCAAGATTCGACGTGCCTGTCTGATACAAGGCACGACTTTGGAATAAGAGTGAGGTGGACTCGGGAGTCGAAGCAAGGTAAACTTGAGGTCCGCCGTGCCTGTTTGATACAAGGCACGACCTTGGAATCGGACCGAGGTAGACTCGAGGTCTTACATGCCTGTCTAATATAAGGCACAACTTTGGAATCGGATTGAGGTAAACTTGAGGTTCAGCGTGCCTGTCTGATACAAGACAAGACTTTGGAAAAAGATCGAGGTGGACTTGAAAGTCGGAGCGAGGTAGACTCGAGGTCCGACATACTTGTCTGATACAAGGCACGACCTGACAGGGCTGAGGCAGACTCGGGAGTCGAACCGAGGTAGACTCGAGGTCCGGCGTGCCTGTTTGATACAAGACACGACCTTTGAATCAAACCGAGGTAGACTCGAGGTCCGACGTGCCTGTCTGATACAAGGCACAAATTTGGAATTAGACCAAGGTGGACTCCAAAGTCGAACGGAGGTAGACTTGAGGTCCAACGTCCCTGTCTAATACAAGGTATGACTTGATAAGGTTGGGGCGGACTCAAAAGTCGGACCGAGGTAGACTCGAGGTCCAGCATACATGTCTGATACAAGGCACGACCTGATAAGGCCGAGGCAGACTCAGGAGTCGGAGCGAGGTAGACACGAGGTCCGACATGCCTATCTGATACAAGGCATGAGTTGATAGGGCTGAGGTGAACTCGAAAGTCGGATCGAGGTTGACTGGAGGTCCGCAGACTGGGTTGGTTTGGGTCCCCAGTGTGGCTGGTGGAGTACCGAGGTAACTTGAAGCCCTGAGCGTTTGTCCGATACAGGGCGTGACTCGATAAAGCTGAGGCACCTAGAGTAGTAACGAGGTTGTGCCTGAGGCCCGCGCCCATGTATGCTAATACTTGTATGGAATAAATTATTAGTAAAATGAGGGATTTTCAAGTACCTTGTAGCTTCTGTTTGTTGGTTTTGCCAGTGTTTCGTTTGAATGTTTGTCTTTGCCGGTGTAAGTGTTTAAGTAAGCCGAGGTTGCTGAACTTGCCCGGCCTAGGGCGTTTGTGTCAAGTTGGTCGAGTGAGATCGCGGTGACCTAGGGTCTATTTATGTTGGGCTTGTTTGATACAAGGCAGGTTGAGGCAATGCTGAGATAACCCAAAGCCTAGGTTATACTGAGGAAGCTCGGGGTCTGCCATAAAAAGAACTTGGGCTTGGACGTGCGTAAGGACATAGTGAGTAATAAGTGAAAGCAACTATCTTGATTGAATGAAGCATATTTTGATTAAATGAAACAAAAAAATAATTGCTTAGCTATAGTATTTTCGCAAACTAGCCGCATTTTATGGTCCGGGTAGTGGTTCTCCTAGGGGTTTGATTAAGTGGTAAGCTTCGTTGCCGAGACTGTTAGTGACTCGATAAGGTGGTCTATTGTGGATGACTTGTTCTGGGTTGGGACCCTAGCTTACTGGATGAAGCCTTTCTGTGGGTTGGGGATGTCTATAGAGTAGGGGTGTGGGTAGCTTGGTAGTGTTGGTGGTGACCACCTTCTGCATCGCAGTCAACCTGCTCATAGGGTTGGTCACGTTGCAGGCTTCAAGTCAACTCAGCAACTTGGTTCTGGAGTTGTTGGACGGTCTGGAAGAGGACTTCTATGATAACTGGATTTTATGGGAAACAGTCAACGTCATTTGGCTCATGGGCAAGGGCGCTTCTGGTTTGCACCATGGTAGGGTGATGGTATTGGTTTGAAAGGCTCTAGTGAGATTATGGGGTATATAAGTTTTACCAAGTCTTAGGGTAGGCGCTAAATGTTTCTTCCTGACCAAAAGATGACGATCAGATGTGGGATTACGATAGCAAGGCGTGGGCTCCAGCGACGGGTCTATTCGAGGGGTGGCTGGCACCTGCAAACACTCTGGCACTCGAGTGAGTAAGAGAGCAAGGAAAATGTCATGTACAGTAGATCAGAGGTCAGAACATACCTTGACTCTAAGAAGAGTTGGCTAATATAGGAAGATGAGACGTTCTCCTGCATGCATGCGTCGTGCGTTTGCAAGTGATGAGATTGACTATCCGACGCCGGTGGAGATCCCCAGGTGGTAGCATGGTGGCAACGGGACCCTTATTAATTTGGATGGGATCCGCTATTAATGAGGATAAGATTTAAGGCGGCCGCACGGATACCCAGCAGGGGTTGCAATGATGCTGTGGCAGACTGGAGCTGAGCCGAGATTAGGCCTAGAAAAAGGGCTGAGATCGGGCTCAGAAGAAAAGGCTAAGATTGGGCCTAATGAGAAGGCCAAGATTGGGCCCAAGGAGAAGGCTAAGATTGGCCCGAAATTGGGCGTAGGGGGACGGTCCAGATTGGACCCAATGAGAGGACCAAGACTGGGCCCGAACGGTCTAGTACCTATTCAGACTATCCCATTAGTCTAATGAAACCATGGAATTCTCATCAACTTCTTATTATTTATAACTTCCAGTTTTGAATTTTGTTATTTAAAAAACAAAAAAAAAATTTGTTTTCTCCCTACGTTAATTTTTTTTTAAATATTAAAAACTTTTGAAAAAATAAAAATGAAAAAAACATCGTTTGAGTCGAGTTAACTCAAAAACCACTATCATTATGAGGTATAAGAGTAATAATAATAAAATTTGCATCAATTGAGAAATAAATATAACAAAGTCATATAATGGCCATCAAAGGGGTTGGGATAGGGATAGCTTGTGGATTCGCACAACTTAGCCCGTGACAAGTCAAGCCTGTCTCAACTTGTTATTGTAGGAACTAAGAAGTCGGACTTGGCCCGACTCACTTTATATGTAGGGTTGGATTGAGCCCAGACGATTTGGGCCTACTAGGCTGGGGCTTGCTGGCCTGAACCCCCAACCCAGCAAGCCCAGCTAGTTGGGCCAGACCTAAATTTATTTTTTACAATAAAAAATTATAATTTTTATATTATAATTTTGATTTTAAATTTTTAATATATAATTTTTCATATCTCATTAACAATTATATATAGTCATACACAAAAAGTTAAAATCACCTTAAATAAATGTTAAATATATATTTGAAATTTTTTTTATAACTTCTAAATATTCATAAAATTTAATACAGTTTTGAACGTGTAACCGGTTTATTAAAACTAGAAGGTGGAAATTATTAAAAAATAAGAATTTGAAAATTTGAATTTTTAAATTCTTTAACTACTAATTTCTAAGTTCTTAATTTTGATTTTAAAAATATATTTTTATCCTATTTATTAAATAAATAACTATATTGTTTTAAATTAATTTTAAAACTGAATTGAGTTGACTGGTTTTTGCTGGGCTTAGGCTGTTCAGGTTTGCTAGCCCAACCTACCCAACCCGTGAGCTTAGCGAGATGGCCCTACTTGGCCCATCTTAGACGGGTTTATAAGTCGAGTTGAGCTATATCTTACAGACAGATTGGACCCATTTCTTTAGGGCCCATTGGGCACGCCCAACACTTTTAACATAACTGACGTGGACCTTAGCTTCAAGAAGGGAAAAAAGAAAGGTCAAAAAGGGAAGACGTTTGTTAACCAATAAGAGGTAACGGGTTCTTATTAGATAACTAAGTATACCCATTGCTAAATGCATGATATAAATAATATTAAAATTAAAATATAGTTATAATTTATATGTATTATGTTGTAACAACTTTGCTTCTATTAAACACTCAACAAAACTCAAACATATAAGATTTATAATATTCACTAATATTGTAAATCAAAATATAAGAATAAATAAAAAAAAATTGTAAACATTGAACAAAAAACAAAAATTTAAATTATTGTATACTTGTTAACGTTTTATAATAAAAAATTTATTAAATCTATATAATAAAGCATATCAAGTATTCTATAATCTAAACAAATTAAATTAAAAATTAAATATCAAACAATACAAACCAATCGTCGCTAGTAACAATGGCTGTGGCCATCAATAAGTGGGGGAGACTCTGATTCAGGGTTGAAGAACTTTGGATTCCCGACTATAAGTGGTCAGGAACCCTTGTGTTCCCAAACCTTGGTGATATGCCCTGCAAACTTGGAGAATTACAAGACCTAAAAAAGTTGTGAGACGTGGATATGAAGCCCAAAGGCCCAACGGATTGTAGGAGATCGAGGAAATAAGCTGAAGGAGTAAGAGGTCGAGCTGAGACCAAGTGGGGAGGGCCCACTCGGTTATGCCGATTGGGCATAACTGAGTAGGTATAACACTACTTCAGTTTTTTGGCCATAAATTTCTCATACTAGCTCTGATTGGGCTGATTCAAAGTCCTATGGAAAGATAAGAGAATTATCTACAACTTTCATGTTTTGAGTTTTGATAGATTCGGGCTTAATCAAGGGGTAAATTGGGTATGAAGTTGATGCACCTACACTATGAAGGCTCAGAGTCAAGTATTGAAGGAGGATGGACTCGAACCAAGTCAAAAGGGCAAAAGAAGGCATAACCGAGTGGCCCCCCACTCGGTCGAGCAAAAGAAGACATGACCGAGTGGCCACTCGGTTATGACCGAGTGGCCACTCGTTATTTATGACCCACTCGGTTATGCTGAGTGGGTATGACACTGCTTCAGTTTTTTGGCCATAACTTTCTCATACGAGCTCCGATTGACCTGATTCAAAGTTATATGGAAAGATAAGAGAATTATATACAACTTTTATGTTTTGAGTTTTGAGACATTCAAGTTCAATCATCATGAAAATCGGGCATGAAGTTGAGGTATGGGATCCACTCAAAATGGGCCGCGAGATTCTCGCACATCTTCTCTCTCTCCTCCACTATAAATACGAGATCATGCCTTCATCACAAGGTACGCCATTTTGAGTAATTGAAGTTTGACTTCTCATTTTCTCCCAAGATCTAATTTAAGCATCGGAGGGTTTGCGTGGGGACCCCCACCCGCGCCCTAACAGTGCTCTCATTTTGTAGGTCTCTCGTCACCAGCAAGGTCTCTCGTCATCCCGAGACCTCTCGTCACTTCGTACCTCTCGTCACTTCGTGGCCTCTCGTCACCCCGAGGCCTCCCGTCATCCAGAGGTCTCTAGTCATATTGAGGCCTCCCGTCATCCCGAGACCTCTCGTCACTCCGAGGCCTCTCGTCACCAGCAAGGCCTCTCGTCACTCCGAGGCCTCTCGTCACCAGCAAGGCCTCTCGTCACTCCGAGGCCTCTCGTCACCAGCAAGGCCTCTCATCACTCCGAGGCCTCCCGTCACCAGCAAGGCCTCTCGTCACCATTAAGGCCTCTCGTCACCAACAAAGCCACCCGTTATCCTGAGGCCTCTCGTCATCCCGAGATCTCTCGTCATCCCAAGGCCTCTCGTCATCTCGAGGCCTTTCGCCATCTTAAGGCCTCCCGTCATCCCGAGGCCTCTCGTCATCCTGAGGCCTCCCGTCACCCCGAGGTCTCTCGTCATCCTCAAGGCCACCAGATCACTTTGGGGCCACCAGATTATCAACCCACAAGATCATCAACCTGTCAGACCATCAGCACTGTCGGATTATCAGACTTGGAACTCTGACAGTTCCAATCGCTTGTCAAGATTCTCATCAGTAAAGACACGACTCCCGAGACTCTTGCGTCTGTCCACAATAAAAAAAATAGATTGTTGTATTTTGGCAACAACAATTGGTGCCGTCTGTGGAAAACGCAAGACAAAAAGTCAACTCAAGAATGACAAACACCCGTAGACACGGACGAACTCTCTCTCAAGGCGTAGAAACACGTTTACCACCACAAAACACTCAGCAACAGGGAGCACCTCCTCCCCCACATAATGCTCAAGCTAAAGGAGGTGACCGCCCCATTTCCCCCAGCACGCAGGTGGGGAACCAAACAGTCCCACCACCACTACTTATTGGCTCAAGGCTGCCGCCTACTGACCAAGCCGGGACTTCACGACAGCCACCACACACAGTCCCGTGGGAGGAGTATGAAGTATTGAGACAACAACACGTTGAGGGCATGCAAGCACTTCGAGACATGGCTGGTATCCTCCAAGGTATGATGCCGATAGGGACGTTTCCCGATACTCTGAAAAAGTTTATGCCACCCCCAGAACCTCAGCCCGAGGTGGGGGCTGATTCCTATCAAGAAGCTACTCCCGATTCTCATTCTCGACCTACGCCTGAACGGGAGGGTAGGCCTAGATCGCCACCACCAAGAAAGAACCCTCATTCTGTACCCCGAAGAAATGAAAACCCAAGAATGGAAAACAAAACCAGAAGCCCTCAAAGACGAAGGTATCATGAAACAGTGGCCAGTATGCCAACAAGACATGACAATCAGACAACAGCCACTATGAGGGATGATATGAAAAGAGTAGTAGAAGAAGTGCTTGAACGGAAAAAGTTAATCCCTGCAACAGAAGAGCACTAACGAAGAAAATGTCCTTTTACGACCGATATATTGGAGAGACCACTGCCTCAAAAATTCAAAATACCACAAATCACCCTCTACTCAGGGAAAGACGACCCATATGATCATGTTCAGAATTATGAGTCACTGATGATATTGCATGGATGGGATGACGATATAATGTGCTGAGCATTTTCCTTAACACTATCAAGACATGCTCGAACATGGTTTAACAGCCTTCCAGAAGCCTCCATTTCCTCATTTGGGCATTTTAGGACAGAATTTACTAAAGCTTTTGTGATTAACAGTCGAAAGAAACAGGATGCCACATATTTGCTCAGCATACGACAAGGGAATAAGGAATCTTTACGTCAATTTGTGGATAGGTTTCGTAATGCCACCCTTGAAGTCCCCGACTTGCCGGCCCAAGTTGCAATGTCTGCTATGCTCCAAGGGAAGCGTCTCGCCTCTCTCCAAGAGTCACTTTCTTTAGACCCCCCAACGTCCCTGGCCGATCTATTTGTCAGAGCAAACAGGTATATCCTTCACACTGAAATTATGAGAAATGTGGTAGGGAATGAGGACAAAGAAAGGAAGAAAAAGGAGCGCAGAGGAGAAGAAGAGTCTATTCGACGACAGGAAAGGGTTAAAAGATCAGATATACCTCTGCCCCAGTTCCACCATTACACCAAACTCCTCCAACCTCGATCAACCATACTTGCAGCCATCGAAAAGTCAGGTCTCATTAGACTCCCAAAAAAGGTTCACCATCCAATGGGGAAGAATAGAGAAGAATATTGTAGATATCACAGAACCCGTGGTCATTGCACTAACCAGTGCCGGGAGTTAAGAGATCAGATTGAGATGCTAGTTCGTGAAGGACATCTTCAAAGGTACATACAGGTCAAAGATGGTGATCCTCAAAGAGGAGAAGATAGACAGGAAGAGCGGGGGAGATCAAATCAGAGATGTCAAGAGAGAGGAAGGGGTTACGGAGAGAATCCACCTCTAGACAATGAACCAGTTCATGAGCCCATGCATGTCATCTCGGACAGTGAAACTATGGTAAGGGACTCCTCCTATTCCATCTAGACAAGCCATGAAAGGACATGCCCTTAGAAGAAGGCAGTTAGCCACCATTAATGCCCTTAAAGAGAAAACTGGGAGCAAAATTCAGACACATTGAAGAGAGCCTATGTTAAAGATCGAGAAACTAAACATTTCGTGCTCAGAGGTAACAATAAGACCCAAAATGAAACAGTGGATGTACTCACTGATTTCAAAAAATGTAAGCATTTCCATTACACATTGCTTTATGAAAGCTTGTTTGCTATGCTCTGCTTACAGGAAAAATAAACTCAAGCCCGTTGCCCCGCTCACGGCCTGACAACGAGGGAAAAATAAACTCAAGCTCGTTGCCCCGCTCACGGCCTGGCAACAAGGGAAAAATAAACTCAAGCCCGTTGCCCCGCCTACGGCCCGACAACGAGGTAAAACGCGATCGAGCCCGTTGTCCCGCTTATGGCCCGGCAACGAGGTAAAATTCGATCAAGCCCGTTGTCCCGCCTACGGCCCTGCAACGAGGTAAAACGCGATCGAGTCCATTGCCCCTCCTATGGCCCTACAACGAGGTAAAATTCGATCAAGCCCGTTGTTCCGCCTATGGCCCGGCAACGAGGTAAAACGCGATCGAGCCCGTTATCCCGCCTATGGCCCGGCAACGAGGTAAAATTCGATCAAGCCCGTTGTCCCGCCTACGGCTCGGCAACGAGGTAAAACGCGATTGAGCCCGTTGTCCCGCCTATGGCCCGGCAATGAGGTAAAATTCGATCAAGACCGTTGTCCCGCCTACGGCCCGACAACGAGGTAAAACGCGATCGAGCCCGTTATCTTGCCTATGGCCCGGCAACGAGGTAAAATTCGATCAAGCCCGTTGCCCCGCTCACGGCCCGGCAACGAGGAAAAACGCGATCGAGCCAGTTGCCCCGCCTATGGCCCGGCAACGAGGTAAAATTCGATCAAACCCGTTGCCCCGCCCATGGCCCGGCAACAAGGTAAAACGCGATTGAGCCCGTTGCCCCGCCTATGGCTCTGCAACGAGGTAAAATTACATTCAAGCCCGTTGTCCCGCTCACGGCCCGGCAACGAGGGAAAAATAAACTCAAGCCCGTTGTCCCGCTTATAGCCCTGCAACGAGGTAAAATTACATTCAAACCCGTTGTCCCGCTCACGGCCCGACAACGAGGTAAAATTACATTCAAGCCCATTGTCCCGCTCACGGCCCGGTAACCAAGGAAAAATAAATTCAAACCCGTTGTCCCGCTTATAGCCCGACAACGAGGTAGAAGTACATTCAAGCCTGTTACCCCGCTCATAGCCCGACAACGAGGTAAAAGTACATTCAAGTCCGTTGTCCCGCTTATAGCCCGACAACGGGAGAAAAAAAAATAAACGCAAGCTCATGGTCCTACTTAAAGCCCAACAACAAAGGAAAATTAAATGCAAGCCTATTGTCCCGCACATAACTCAATAACTAGGAGCAGAATCAAACTCATTGTTCGATGCATAGTTCGACATTTATGGAAAGCAAACTTACTAATATATTTACCTCATACTTCTGCAAAGGAATTGAAAATCACTAGAGCCCAGAAATTTGAAAGCACGATTTGCAAACAAGCTCAAGAGGATGTGTATAAGATGAAGCAGCTAAAAGAGAAGTAATGTTCAAAAGTTTACAGGACAAGATACTCTTTCACCCGAACCTTCCGGCTAAAAGAGTAGGGAGCAATTGATATGCCTTGCAAACTTGGAGAATTACAAGACCTAAAAAAGTTGTGAGACGTGAACATGAAGCCCAAAGGCCCAACGGATTGTAGGAGATCGAGGAAATAAGCCGAAGGAGCAAGAGGTCGAGCCGAGACCAAGTGGGGAGGGCCCACTCGGTTATGCGAGTGGGTATGACACTACTTCAGTTTTTCGGTCATAAATTTCTCATACGAGCTCTGATTGGGCTGATTCAAAGTCCTATGGAAAGATAAGAGAATTATCTACAACTTTCATGTTTTTAGTTTTGATAGATTCGAGCTTAATCAAGGGGTAAATCAGGTATGAAGTTGATGCACCTACACTATGAAGGCTCGGAGTCAAGTATTGAAGGAGGATGGACTCGAACCAAGTCAAAAGGGCAAAAGAAGGTATAATTGAGTGGCCCCCCACTCGGTCGGGCAAAAGAAGACATGACCGAGTGGCCCCCACTCGTTATTTATGACCCATTCGGTTATGCCGAGTGGGTATGACACTGCTTCAGTTTTTCGGCCATAACTTTCTCATACGAGCTCCGATTGACCTGATTCAAAGTTCTATGGAAAGCTAAGAGAATTATCTACAACTTTTATGTTTTGAGTTTTGAGACATTCGAGTTAAATCATCATGAAAATCGGGCATGAAGTTGAGGTATGGGATCCACTCGCACATCTTCTCTCTCTCCTCCACTATAAATACGAGATCATGCCTTCATCACAAGGTACGCCATTTTGAGTAATTGAAGTTTGACTTCTCATTTTCTCCCAAGATCTAATTTAAGCATCGGAGGGTTTGCGCGGAGACCCCCACCCGCGCCCTAACGGTGCTCTCGTTTTGTAGGCCTCTCGTCACCAGCAAAGTCTCTCGTCATCCCAAGACCTCTCGTCACTTCGTGGCCTCTCGTCACCATCAAGGCCTCTCGTCATCCCGAGGCCTCTCGTCATCTTGAGGCCTCCCGTCATCCAGAGGCCTCCCGTCATCCCGAGACCTCTCGTCACCATCAAGGCCACCCGTTATCTTGAGGCCTCTCGTCATCCCGAGGCCTCTCGTTATCTTGAGGCCTCCCGTCATCCCGAGGCTTCTCGTCATCTTGAGGCCTCCCGTCACCCCGAGGTCTCTCGTCATCCTCAAGGCCACCAGATCACTTTGGGGCCACCAGATCATTAGCCCACAAGATCATCAACCTGTTAGACCATCAGCACTGTCGGATTATCAGACTTGGAACTCTGACAGTTCCAATCGCTTGTCAAGATTCTCATCAGTAAAGACACGACTCCCGAGACTCTTGCGTCTGTCCACAATAAAAAAAAAATAGATTGTTGTATTTTGGCAACAACACTTGGATTCTCCAATCATGCGTGATTATGAATTTTTTGATTTTTATATTATTTTAATTTATAAAAGATTAAGAAAATAGAATTAATAAAATAAAAATAGAATTAAAAAAATGAATTCTTTTTGAATATTTGCATCTTTAAGTAACTCAGTAGTATAAATTAACCAATTTCACATTTTTTTAATTATCAAAGATTCAACACTTAAAGATAAAAATATTAAATTTTGAATTAAGCTTCATACTTGGAATAAAATTTTACACTAAAAACAGTATTTGATCATTAATGATTTTAAAAGATATTATTATTTCTTTTAGATCATTCATGTTAAATTTTAAATGTCAAATTCTTATACATTAAAACTTACACTGTTTGTGATTTTTTATTTAAAACTTACATGATATTTAGAATACTTAAAAATTAAGTATTAAATCATTTTAAAATTAAAATATTTAGAATGATACTCTTTAAGAAAAATTAAAAAAAAATTCATAGTCTATGATACTCTTTATTTTATAGTAGTCGAGTAGACACAAATTATATAATTTTATCTTATTAACAGACATATATAAATAGACACAAATTATACGTATAATATTTCTAATTTTAAATATCGATTAAAGTAATTTTATCTAATTTTTTTTTGCTTTCTATTAATGTTTCCAACTTTAAATATTTTTATAAACTATTTTATCTAAAGATATTTTCTCAAAAAATAAAAATAAAAATCATCAGAAGGGCCCAACTCACAAAATCCACTCATCAACAATTTTCAAACAATATCGACTAAGAATTTAAATAATTTAAAAATAATTATTCTTACATCAATCAATCTAAAAGAAAAATTAGCAAACACTCACACTCGCATAACCCCTTTAGCTGTCTTCCTTGAGCCAAAACACACTCATAAAAAATGCCATTTCCCTCAATTTTTTTTTATTTTATATTTTTTTATTTTCTTTTTTTTCTTTCTTTTCTTACATTATTTTATTTTTTCGTCCCCATCTTCTTCTTCCTCCTCCTCTCCTTCGCGCACGACCGAAACCTTTCTCTTTTTTTTTTCTATATTTTATATTTTATATTTTTTTATCTTTTTCTTTATTTTCTTTTTTTCTTCTCATCTTCTTCTTTTTCCTTCTTCCTCCTGCTTCCTCTTTCTTTTTTCTGTGCGTATATGCATATGTGTGTGTATATGCCTGTGTGTGTATATATATGTATGCGCATGTGTGTGTATATATGTCTGTGTGTGTATATGCATATGTGTGTGTATATATATGTATGTGTCAGGAACAAAGGATAAATTCATGATTTACATTTTAAGGCATTATAAGCTCTCTTATAGTCGTCACCCACCATCCCATGGTCTATCCCAAACTTTTTTCGACTGCCAAGTGGATTGGTAAAGCATGGCCAGAAGGAACAATGGGTGCACTGGGTTATCTACTTTTCTAAAACACATGTATATATGCCTGTGTATATGCATATGTGTTTGTGTGTATATGTATGCGTGTATGTGTATATATATATATATATATGTATGTGTGTGTTTGGGGGGGGACAATGGCGCGGGTGAGGGTCTGTGAGAGAGAGAGAGAGAGAGTGAGGAAGAAAGTGAGTGGATCTGTGAGAGAGCGGGGGGGGGGAATGAGGATGGGATGGTTTTAGAGGAAAAAATTATGTGGATATTTGATCTTAATTATTGATTAATATTTAAAATTTATCTCAACTATTAGATCAGAATATATGTTAGATATTTTTAAAAAATCGTTCTATTTTATTATATAGATATTAGAATATTTTTTTATTAAGATAATTAAAATAAAATTAAAAAATATTTTAATATTTTTATTAAATTATTTATTAAAATTTTTAAAATATAATAAAATATATACATGTCATTTTTTTTATTTGTAAAGTTAAAGATAAATTTATTTAAAAAAATAGAGATAAAATAAATTTATTTAAATAATTTTAAATAATAAATCATATAATTTATTTTTAATAATTTATTAATAAATAATAAAAATAATTTTTTTATTTGAAATATTTTTTATATTGTATTTTTTTCACCCCACTTAACAAACACCCACAAGACTATTTCTATTTGTCAACGTCCATCAACGCAACCCATCATTTATGGGAGGTGGCGCTACCTGTACCGCCGACGACTGAACTGGTGGCCGACGATGAAAATTGGGCAACGTTGAGCGCTGCTGTTCGTTCGTTTCAGCTCCTCTTTCAGGGACGAGCTTCGTACCGATACCGTGGTGGCAACAACAACATAAGAGTAATTTCTTGGACATCCATTTCAGTATCTGCAGCATCCTCCTTACTCCGAAGCCATGTTGTCTCAATGACGACGGCGGCGGCATGCCATGCACCCTGAAACAGACGACGGAGCTCTTGGATACTCAAAATCCATTTCTTCAACTTTAGGTGTTGGGAGGCTAAATCAGTGCCAGTGGTGACCAGCGAATCAAGAATGGAAAATTAAAGAATGAGCTTAAAGCGCACAACTTAAACTTCGTGTGGCTTGGGGCTCGTAACATAGGTCAAGCATCAGACAAGTGATAGATATATAAGTGAGTCATGAGTTTCATCTTTATTCTGTGTATTGAGATAAAGTTTTAAATATATGATTTATTTTCTTTTATTAGAATTGAAAGCACGAGCAACAGAGACCGCACAAAAACAATCGTCCCAAGATATATGAAAATTAAAAATATCTTATGAGTATATATTTTTTAATTAAAAATATATTGTATATTTTAAAAATATACTAAAAACTAAAATATAATACCTTTCTTTGTTTATAGAATATATATATATATATATATCTTAGCGATCACGCTGCGCCATGCATGAATTTTTTTTAATTGATTTATGCATACATTTATTTGTTAAATATTTATTGACATATATTTTGAAAAATTAATTAATTATCAACCAATTAATCTAATCAATTTTTTTTTTGAAAATTTTACTTATTAAGATATGTAACTTTTCAAAAAATTTTGATTTGTTAGTACAGTGATAATTAATTAATTTTATAAAATACATATCAATATATATATTTATAATATTAAATAATGAATAAATATATACATAAGTTAATTAAAAATTCCCACGACCCAATCACTAGTTTGAAATAATAAAATTTTAAATTATTTAAAAAAATATAAAACTTGTATAAGATTGGGGTGGGTGGGATTCAATTCTCAATCCATTATAATCTCTTTTCCATTTACATCCTCCAGCATTTATTGCGGATTGTGGATTGCGGTTGCAAGGGCATAAATGCATAAAAGAACTGCCAAGCGGGGCGGGAAAGGAAATTGAAGAAAATGCTTTGGACATTTCAACATAAGACAAAATTAGAGGCCCACGTTGCAATAAGTATCCAAGCTCTCAATCTCCAAATTCCAATCATCTATGAATCAGGTCAGAGACCCCAAATCCCTGCTTCTGTTTCTCTAACAAACCCATCAGAAATGGAAACCCAGAAGGATCCAAAACCCAGAGTTGTTTGCTGCATTGGCGACGTCCATGGCTACTTCACCAAGCTCCAAAACCTCTGGTCCAATCTCGAGACCCAAATCGGCCCCTCCGATTTCGAGGCCGCCTTGATCATCTTTTTGGGAGATTACTGCGACCGAGGCCCCAACACTCGCGAAGTCATCGATTTCCTCGTCCATCTTCCCTCCAAATACCCCAAACAGTCCCACGTTTTCCTCTGCGGCAACCACGACCTGGCCTTCGCGGCCTTCGTCGGCGTCCTGCCGCCGCCGCCGGACCCGTCGGAGACCTGGAAAGAGTACGCGGCAAGTGAGGATAGAGAAGGGTGGTACAAGGGTGATGGCTATCAGAACATGCATCTGCAAGGTAGGAGGTGGGCTGGGTCGATTAAGGTTAGATTCAATACCGTGAAGGGGACTGAGTACAAGGGTTCGATCTACGATGCTGCTCCGACGTTTGAATCGTACGGTGTTCCACACGGTTCTGCTGGTATGAATTTTTGGTTTGGTCGATTGTTTGATTTTATTTGAACCTTTATTAGTTATTCATTACTGAAATGGATTTTGCTTTATTTATTATTATTTTTGTTTAGTTTAATCCTTATGATAAATAGTATTGTCATGTGAAGAGGTGACCAAGAGAGGCGAGGTTTCCGCAAGGAAGGTAGATGAAATGGATCAAGTATTATCTATAAGGACTTTACAGGCGATAATTCCATAGGTAGAAATGGCCGAGGACCTAGAATTCATGTAGCTGACCTCCACGCAGTGAAATGAAGGCTTGATATGTTGTTCTGTTTGATCCTTGGGGAGTCAGTTCTCAGCTTTGATTTGAACATTTTCTGAATGCTGTTAAAGTGGGTTTCTTTTGTTTTTGTTAGTATGATAAGTAATTTGTTTAACGCTATACCAAAAGAAACTTTTTAGTAGTAATCTTATGCGGGGGAATGTGAGAATTGAATTTGTGGACTCTACTGGAGATTTTTGTATAAGAATTCTGCAACTTTTGGTTGCTTAGTTGAGTGAGTTTTCTATGCCTGTTAATTTTCTTGATGGTTCAATTTTGAGTTCTGAAATGTTAAGCTGCTGCATTGTTTGTTTAGTTTGGTTTTCATGAGTAAGTTCTTGTGTGAGATCTAAAATAGGCTTATTTTGTATGATTTGTGCAAGTTGTTGTATCTAATATTTACAATTGCAGTTTGTTCGATCACTTTAGTTGTGGATTATCTAATGTTAAATTGGGTTTGCATTCTTTAATTTATTTTGTTCTTTAAAATGATTTTTCATCTCTGATTTGGACATTTCTTTGTAGTTTATGTCAAATGAGGCCCTTCTATTTGATTTGTAGGGTACAATGTTTCCATATTTGATAAAATGATTTTTGGCGTTTAAACTTTAATGATTCTTATTTTTTCTATATTTGATGGTTTTGTTCTTGTTTAATCATTGACTTTAGTTGTTACTTTTACATTACTTCTATGCTACATTTTCATGGAAGGACAAGAAAATGAAAGAGAAATAACAGGAAATGAACATGTAAAAAAGCGGGTACATAAATTAAAAAATCTTTGTTCGAAACATAGCTGTTGTGTTTCATTTTGATAACTTCTAGTCGTTCAAAAGATTTAATGTATGTTATGAAATTCACTTTGGCATCAAGTGCTGTTGTTTATGTCATGGTTATTAATATTAAACCATAACTTTTGCATCTAGATCTGATGAAGGCAGTCCCTGATGAACACAGGAAGTTTCTAGCTGATCTAGTTTGGGTCCATGAAGAGGTCAGGCTTGCATTATGTGCTATTGTTCCGTAACTTTGAAAATAATGTATGTATCAACAAGAAAAAACCAAAATTGAATTATGTAATGTCTATCAGCGATGAGCCAACAGCTGCATTGTTGTTGCTGATAGGGGATAATGCTAAGTGGGTCTATTATTTCAGGATGATGTCTGTATAGAAACCGAGGAAGGAGTCAAACACAACAAGCTGATTGCTGTACATGCTGGCTTGGAGAGAGGCAAAGGGGTCGAAGAGCAGCTACAGTTTTTGAAAGCCCGGGACACCAGGGTGCCTAAGGTGGAGGCGCTTAGTGGCAGGAAAAATGTATGGGATATTCCAAAGGTGACTACTTGTTCCCTCTTTATGTCTCTTTTTGTTCTTGCTCAACTTTCTTTTGATATAAATGGCCGGCACATTTGTTTGAGCCACATTAAGTTGCATTTGTCAATCGGTTTAGTGACCCTCTTGACTTGAATTCGCCAATTGGAAAATCAAAAAGTTCCCATATCATATTGGAAGATGATTGGAAATAGACATTTGATGTTCTTGATTTTATAGGAACTAACTGAGTATCCAAAAGGTGACTGCTTTTTGTCTCTCATTTCTCTTTTTGTTCTTGCAGAACTTTCTTTTGATGTAAATAGGCAGCACATTTATTTGAGCCACCTTGAGTTGCATTTCTGAGTCAGTTTAGTGACCTGTTTGGCTTGAATTAGCCGATTGGAAATCGAAATCTTCCCATATGATGTTGGAAGATGGTTAACCTGTGAACATTTGTGTTTTTGATTTTATAGGAAGTAGCTGATTGGAAAATCAAAAACTTCCCATATATAAAGTTGGATGACAATTAAAAATAGACATTTGGTGTTCTTAATTTTCTAGGAACTAACTGAGTATCCGACCATTCTGGTAAGCGGTCACCATGGAAAGCTTTACATTGAAGGTCTTAGACTGATTATCGACGAAGGTGGTGGATTTGAGAATAATCCGGTGGCTGCAGTTGTGCTTCCCTCCATGAAAATTGTTCGAGATACCGATGTTTTGGGGAAATAGTATATTCTCAGTGATGTATTCACAAAATCCTTTTTCTTTTTCACTGAGCGACATAATCCAGTTTTTAGAGGATGTAATTTGTGCATAGAGCACATTACTTGTCAGCAGAAAAAGGTGAACAATGTGAGTCTAGATGTATACTGGCTACTTAATTTTGGTAGTATTATGTTCATCATTAGTTCTTGTATCTGTTGCAGCTGATGTTTCTTTCCAAGGATGCAGTAATTAAAAATGAATAATGTAAGCTAAATGTGGTATAATATTTATTAATACAGCCGCATATGAGCTAAAAAAATTGACATTTATCAAGAACTCAATGTTGGTGTCATGGCATGGATACTTTCTGTACATTCCATTGTTTTTGGGCCTGCTAATGATGGAAATCTATACCCATGTGCACTAAATGAACTCAGAAGACATAATCACCCATCAAATTCATATGTCCTAGGTAAATATATAGAAATTTATGTGAGCTTATTTTCAGGGAGATTTGAGCCCTAATGTAGAAAGTGTGCTTTAACGTGAAGTATTGAAACATTAGTGCTTGGTATAAATTTGACAAGCAACAAATCCTGTAGAAGAATTATCCATTTATGTAAACCTTTAATGTTGAGTTAAGTTGAAAGGAAACCAAAATAACTATATCTTATTTTTAATTGTGATAAAGAGAATAGGCGGACAAGCTTTAGGCCCAATTTTGTAAGGGGGGCGTGGCCCAATGGCCCAGTTGCTAACTTATGCTGCATGCTACAGTAGACCCTAAACAATAAATGATAGTCCTAATCCCTCAACTGTAAACCATAGAGTCAAAAAAAAAAAAAAAAAGAAAGAAAGACTAAACACTAGTCTTTAAAAATACCTTAAAAAAATATTGAGAAAAAAAAATTCTATACCATAAACTCCAAGGTAAACCCTACTTGTATGCATATTTATTACACCCTAAAAAACTTGAAGACAGATGTTGCCGAAAGGAGCAAGGCGTTTTGGGTATCAAACCTTTATTTGTTTGGAACCAAGCTTTTCTTGTAAAATTAATCTTGTGGCTTCTCTTAGGTAACAGTAAATCTCTATAGATTAAGTAGGTTCACACTTATCGAGTAAAAAAATGTGTTTTTAGTTGCTTCTAGAGCTTTACTCGTGCCCCTAGTATTGGAGGAAACTCTTGTCAATCCGCAATGTGGTGAGGTATAAATTTGGATGGAGAATAAGAGATGGAAAAAAAGTTTTCATGTGACATGATCAATGGCATCCACTCGAGGTGCTTATAGATCGATTTTTTTGCCAATTGCCTCAGCAGTTGGGCATTTCTATTAATTCTCATGTCTCAGAAATCATAGTCGAGGGGTCCTGGGTATGGTTGGAGATGGCTTTATCGCCATCTTTAGACTTTTTTTCAAGATCAAATGCCTAGCCCTCCTAGGGCTGGGTATAGTGATGAGTTGAGATGGTTGCTAGGGCCGAACGGGATTTTTTTTTGTTCGTTTTGCCTAGTAAGGTTTTCTGAAGCAGCGCCTTCGCACCCCTGGCATTGTTTGGTATGGCACAACAAATGCATCCCTTTACATATGTTTATTTTTTGGTTAGTGATTATGGAGTGTTTATCAATTTTTGTTTGTATTAATTTTTTTTTACCAAATAAATACTTTCTTAGCAGGAGGCAGCAGAGCGACACAATTCATGCCAAATGCCTTTTTTTTTTTGTCACTTGAAAAAATCTAGATGGCCTTGGTGACAATGGGAGATAGGAGTCTTATGGGAAGCGATAAGGTGGTGTGGTAAGAGCCATTGATAATTTGCTAAACGTTTGGTTTTGCAAACAATGGTTTACTTTATATGGAGAGAGCAAAACAACAAATGCTTTATGGAGTAAGAGCGATTTGCATCTCAGTTGGCACATAAGATATAGGGCTAGTTTGGCTAAACTTTTTTTTAACAGCGTTTAAGCTGGGTAGTGTTTAAGTAGTTGATAGCGTTTAAATTGAGTAGCGTTTAAGCTGATAACGTGTTTGAGTAGATATACTTTTAAGCTATCAGTGAATATTTATGTGTTTGTTTGTAAAATTTGATAAGCTATCAAAATTTAACAAAAAGACTAAATAAACATATTACTCAATAATAAGAATAAAATTAAAAAAATATTAAACTTTAATACAAAAAATTAAATATATTAATATAACATACATTAATATATGTTATATATATTTATAATACATATATGTTATATATATATACACATACACAGTGAACCAGATAACGAGATTAGCAGATGGCGGCAAGAGGATTAGCAGATGGGGGCGACGGCGACTGCGAGAGAAGGCGGCGATGGAGGCCACGGAGGCGGCGGACGACAGGCCCCGGCGATAGACGACGGACGACGAGCTGGGGAGAGGGCGACGACTGGGGTGCTGGACAACAGACGACGAGCGACGAGGGTAGCTGGGCAGCGGACGACGCGACTGTTGGCTGTCGGAGAAGGTTTGGCGGCGTGGGAATGGTGTTGCAGAGGATGAAGAAGATGGGGGTATGGGTTGAAAATAGGAAGAATATATGAGGGTAAATCCGTAAATGAATCGGTCAACTCAGCTTCTAAAGTATGAGCTTTTGCAAAAACTGGCCGTAGGTGACTTTCTTCAAACGCTGTTAGAGTAGCGTTTAAGCTACCCAGCGTAAACGCTTTTAAATACATCCAAACACTATAATAGCTTTTCTCAATAGCTTAAAAGCGGTCAAACCGCATAGCCAAACTACGCCATAATGTGCTATCTAGATAAAGTTAGCTACCATCTCCTTTTCTCATACATTACACTTCTAGTTGCTTCTAGTTGACTAGTTTTCTTCTACTTTGCAGAGTCGAATTGCTTAGTAATTGTGGGTTGACATCATAAATGCTAACTTTAACGTAAAATGGTGGTTAACTCATGAGTATACTTTTTGACACTCTAAATCATTGTTTGGAAAGTGGTCAGGGGTTGGTTTCACAAATGTTACATTCTCATGTATGTACATTTCTAATGCTTAGAGATGATCATGATTGGAAGTTAGTTTTCTCATTGTAGGACTTTCGAAGACTTCCTGTACATAGTTATATAGTTTTCTTTTTCTTGTCCCTTTGTTTGGAGGAAGTTTCGTTTGTTTGTTTAGTTTTGTTCTATTTTAGTCTTTCATTATGATATTTGGGGTATGCCTTAGCATAAACCTTTAGTCACTTTTGCAATTTTTTCATTTAATAAAATTCTTATTTACAGAAAAAAAAATCTTAGAAGAATAAATTGCAAAAGATCTTAATCGGTAAAACCAATGCCTTAGAACCTTTCGAGCTAAAAGAAACTAGAACATTAACCAATTCCTAAAGTGTTTGAGCCAACTGTTGTTTTTATAATTGACCTTAGTTTTAATAAACTAATTCATCCAAACACAAAGTTTTATTGTAATTTTTGTGGTTTAATCTATTCAAAATTGTTTTCAAAGGGATAATAGTTGAACAAGTAGTAGGCTACTTGATGTAGAACTCGAACCAAAAGAGACAATAGTAATCTCGATTATTAAAATTTAATATCAATATTCAATATTATTAAAATTTATTTTTCAATAGTTTTTTGAAGAATCATTTATAGAAAATTAATAGATATAAAAGTATTCTACCAAGAATTCCTTTCTATTTAGGATTTCTTGATTTTTAATCTAATAAAGGTAATTCTAATTTAATTAGGATTTTGAGACATAAAAGAAATTAAAGTTAGGAAACAAATTAAAAGAAAGAAATTAATAAAATAATATTAATTTGTACTTATGCCTAAAATATTTTTCTTAAAAATAATTATCTCTGTGATCTTCATAATTCTCTCCTGACTAAAAAAAACTTGGCTATAAACAAGTTGAATTATAAATATCATTTTAAGAGCTTAGGATTCGGAACTCGAAATTACTTTTCAGTGATCACGTGTTGGGGGGCCATGGAGAGATGTAATAAGGTGACTGAGGGCTGAGAAGACTCAAATAACACTTAAATGTAGACAAAAAAACCTACTAAGATGCATAAATAGGACTAAAAATTTAAATTAAATGACATTATCAATTAACAAAAAAAAGAATGCTCGAAATGCAAGTAAGAAATCTTTTTTTGGGTGTTTCATTCTCTCTGTTTTTTTTATTTATGAAAGAATATTAAATTAATCTAAAACAATTTACTAAATAACCCAACAGATAATATTAATCAAATTTTTAAAGGAAAGAATATAACTTTAACCAAAGCAAAGTGGAGATTTGGTTGTGACGGGAATCACTAGAACGGCGATATAGGAAAAAATAATTTTTTTACGGTATATCAGATACACGCAGTCGAATATAATATATACGTCATGTTAAGTTTGGGTATTTAAATAACATGGATATTCAACAATTGAATATAAATAAATCTCATACTTGTTGCCCTATATAGGGTTATGGTACAGAAATAATTTTTGTACTGAGATCGTATCTATCTCAAGTTGTGGTGAACTTAGTTTGTCCACACCTAATATGTAGTAAAGTATTGTTCCAGTCACATTTTCCTATGCTAGACACAAAGGCGTATCACCGGTGCTCGCATCTCAAAATTTTATATGTAACAATTACACGTAAAATATTTTTGTGACAATAGAATATTTTTTAGAGAAAGAAAAAAGAAGAAGAAGAAAAAAAAGAAAAAGAAGAAGAGAGTAGCGTTGTGTGTGTGAGAGAGAGGGGAAGGCAGAGGCCCTGCCTTTGTTTTTAAAAGAATTCTCCCCCTCCCCGATTTCCTTTTTTTTTCTCCCAAAATCAAACCCCTTTTGAAATCCATCGCCCCTTTACAGTGCAATAATGCACTATACTATGTACTATGCACTATTAACAGGGGGGCCAAAGGTTAATATTTGAGCAATCACTTCTAGAAATATTTTGAATACACGATGTCGATACCAAATGCAATACTACATGGTGTGTGACTTTATAGATTTACTACCCGTTAGCAATCAAATAACATCGAAACCTTTTTTCGATTGGCTAATCCCTTGACCCAT
Source organism: Diospyros kaki (assembly GCA_036245055.1). Classification (NCBI taxonomy): domain Eukaryota; kingdom Viridiplantae; phylum Streptophyta; class Magnoliopsida; order Ericales; family Ebenaceae; genus Diospyros; species Diospyros kaki. The sequence continues at coordinate 42,078,439 of BSEG01000009.1, forward strand.
CACTGAAACTTCACTAAATTTTGACGACATTTCGAGAGTTTCTAAATAGCGTATATCATCTGTTTATGACAGCATGTGTGGTAGTGAAATCTCATTTCAAGTTAACCTATTATAGTTGACGATTACCGAATGTGGCGACCTGCGAGAGCGAGGAAGAGACGGCGACTGATGAGGGCGAGGCGACAACCGGTGAGGGTGAGCTGCGAGGGAGAGGGGGTCAAGCCGTGAACGGTAGGAGGTAAGAGAGGCTCAAAGAAAAAAGTTTTAGAAGTGGAGGTGGAGGTATGTATTATATATATATATATATATAATTTTTTTATTTTAGTTAATTAATTATTAATTATATATAAATATTTTTATTTTAGTTAATTGTTAGAATTTATTTTAATTTATTATTTTATTCTCATTCTTTAAATTGATTATATTTTTTGATTTTTTTTAGATTGATTGGCAATGTAATTTTTAATTATATTATTTAATAAAAAAATATTAAAATATTAAAATGATACCCTTATTTACAATCTGTCATTATAACAGATGTAAAATTTAGAAATATCATAATACTATTTAAAATTATAAATTAATAATTTAAGACCCTAAAATAGCAACTCTCTTTGGAGATGCTCTAATATTGAAACACCAAAGTGAGTTTTATCTTCTAGAACAAATGTAAGCGTGATAGATGCGAACTACTATAAGTTGTTGTGTGCATCCCTTTATTGCTCGTTAATTGGCTACATTAAATATCTCATTTTTATATTTAAATATATATTTGAATAATATTATTGAGAAAAAATATTATTTTAAAAAGTAAAATAGACTCAATTCACTCCTCCGAGTCTATACACATGAAAGGGACCAACAAATAAAGAACTCCTAATCAAAAACTTAATCTCAAAACCCTAAATCTTATAGGGGTTAAAAATCCATAAACTTAAAAATTATAGGAAAATTTGCTAAACAGAATAATAAATTATAGAAATACCTAAACCATACATTTAAAAAAAAAATCCATAAACTCGAATTCAATGACTAATTCATTCCTTGATTCTAGAATCATTTTTGTTCTTGATTTAATTATTGAATCATTAGTTTGCGGGATAACAATGTGACAAAAAAATTTGAAGTTTAGTAACACATTAATTGCAATGTGACAAAAATGCAATTTTAGTAACGCGTTATTAAAATTGAAGCTCAGTACCCCACTTGAAATTTAGTGACTAATTGTGATTTTACTAGATGTGTTTTTTTTTTTCTTTATCCACGTATAAAATCTTTTCAAGTCATTATCATTTTAGCAACCAATTTATTATGATCAAAATTTTAGTATACGTCGATTCTCAAGTCCCACCGTCATCAATATGAGTAGTAACATTGTGATGCTAACGTAACCATTTTCGTAAAAAGATTAGATTACGTTCTTTTTACTATTTTCAAGTCATTTTTATTTTTTAATTTTTCAAAATAATGAAAAGGCATTCTGTTTACTATTTTTAAAAATGTATTTTTAAAAACAAAAAAAAATTATAAAGAAAACTCAAAATAACAAAAAATTGTTTTGAGTATTTTGATCCAAAACAAACTCTAAACTCAAAACACATTTATTTATTTATTCATATTTTATTATTGTAATGGAAAAAAATATTACAAAATTCATTAACTTTAAAATGTATATATTTTTTAATAATATATTAACATTAAATATTTCTAATTTACTGAATAATCAAATTTATTGAATAAAATATCATTAAAAAATTATTTTTAAAATTTAAAAGAGAACATGTTTTTTAATTTTTTGTTTTAAGAGATAGTTTTTCAAAATGATAAAAAGAACGTGTTTTCAATTTTCTAAAAATAGACTATTAAAATAGAAAATTAAAAATAAATTCAAAACTCAAAATTAAAAATTAGAAAGTAGAGAAAACGGAGTCTTAATTTTTAGTAGAACGTAGTCCCAAATTTGTTTGCCAGTGAACTTTATGCCAATTTTGAGTATGATTTTTTTTGGCATTTAAGGCTCTTAAGGGCAGTATAATTGCCTAACTAGAGGCCTGGCTCAATGAAGCAGCACCAGTTTCAGGGCCCCGGGATCAATGAACAAGCTGCAATTTTAGCCATGATGAACTGATCAAATCATTCGCATAAAGCAGCCAATTTTAATGGCACCCAAAAGGCCAATACTAAAAACCCATAAAAAAAAAAAAATGATGGGTTGTGGCACCAGAAAATGAAGCAGAAGAAAAGCTCAAATGAAGTCGATGTAGCTTGCATTGATTTGTTAAATTGGTTAACACCGTCTTAGGAAGTTGAAGTTTTAGCAGGTATGCGACTGAACCCAAATGCATATTGAAAACTGTTGTTTTATCGGCTGATGGTTTGCATTCCGGGCTATAATGGTAGTTTCTTCGTGATTAGAGTTAACAATTACTTATATTGAGACCATATAGATTTTGGTATATATAGCGTCTCAAGTCCTCACCTTAAAATGGCTGCTGCTAAAAGTGATGGTTTGAGTTACTGAAAGTAAGTAATATTCCTAAAATCTCCAATAAACTACCAATGTAAGACAAAATCATGACAAACTTTCTTAATTTTAATCCCCAAAGTTCTAGTCAAGTCAGAAATTCATATCTCAATTCGATTGGTGGCTATGTGCTCAAGCTGATTTATGAGTTCATAAATCCAAGTAGTATTATTCCTTCCAGTAGACTACGGATAACCCAACACTCCTCTGCAACTCCATCCATTATAATCACATCGAAAGCAAAAGCCAACAAAGGACAAATACCCAAGGACACCGATGATCGAGTTAAACACAGGATATATAATCCAACAGCACCATCAGAAACAAAGTGCAGAAAACGAAAAGAAGAAACTGTTCGAGACATTCAACAAAATTCAGGTGCTGACATAACTTGTCTCCGATGTTAAGCTGCGAGGCAGCTGATGCAGCACACTCGTCGGCGATGAATTGGAGGTTGAGGATGATCTCAACGCTTCAGCCAGAGGTCCTCCCATGGGAGCTACCTGGCTGGTTCCCCAACTCGCAGCCCAGTTCAACTGAATGCGCGCTCTTTCACCGCTCCCATCTAGGAGGCCACCGGGCTCGCCGGCTCCATTGCCGGTCGACAGTTTTAACGAGAAGTCGGAGGTTGGACGAGCACTGCCCGGCGTTGACATGGAGAGGCAGGTGGATGAAACAACTGGGCTTCCATTGCTTTGGGCATGGTCCTGTTCCTGTTCCTCAAGTGATCTCGGCCAGTCGTCGAAGAAATGGCGAAGCACCCGGTCGCCGGATTTTCCATCCCTGGCAACGTCATTCTGGGTTTCGAATAAACCCTTGTTCTCGGTTCTTGATTCTTGGGATCTAAAACAAAATTAAAACAATACGTCAAATTTTTATTCGTACCTAAAATAATTTTTGGTCCAACCCAATCAGCTAGGTAGATGAGTCTTGCTGCATTTCAACTGTCGAAGGCAAACAAGGGCAACCACTATGGATCGGCCCAAAAATTGTGATACTTACAGTGTGAGGTGCAATACGTGAATTGAATTCCAACTCACCGACAGCGAACAAAGGAACAAATGCAGGAGATGAGATCTAAGTGGGTGTTGTTATGGATTGAAAAATTGTGAGGCTGGGGTCAGTTCATGCAGCATCAGATAGTTTTTTCCAGCTGATCCAGACAACTTTGGCCTGGCTTGAGATGGGGCCCTAGCAAGGAGATATAATAACCAAACCCGACCCCATTATGATTTTAACAATCTGGAATACTCTCTTTTGCTACCACCCAGCACAGGACAATGGCAAAATAAATTATGGGCCTTCATTCAATCAAGTTCATAATTTTGCCCGGCGACTGGTCAGGTTTGAAAAACACCTGAACAGATAGAAAAACACCCACAAAAAAAAAAAGAAAAAAAATCCATCCCGATGATGGGATAAAGAAAACCTATTTACCTGTGATTGAGGTGGAGAAGATCAATGGAAGGGGAATGCCCAGACAGACTGAAATGGGACCCAGTAGCCATTCCTGTCGGGGTATGGGAAGAAAGGGGGATACTGGGTTTAAGAACTCCGCCATCGCCGCCGCCGCCAAAACCAAGACCTCCGCCGCCAACAATGGAGGATGTGGGGATTTCCACAGGCTTTCTTGAACGGTTCCGGCCACGGTGCATGTGGCGCTCGCAGTACTTCTGGCCGGCGACCACATCCCTGGAACACCGCCACTTCTTGCCGTCTGTTCTTCGGCACCGGCCGGGCTCCGGATCCATGGCCGCTCTTCCCCAATACCCTGATTGCAGTACTGATTGACCATTTCGAAACACACAGCAACGGCTGTACAGTTAGTACATTTACACACAAAACTATGCAGGATCAATGAACATCTGGAATCTGAAAGACAGCCCCAAATGCAGAATCAAAGCAAGGAAGCAAGTACAGAGACTTATTAGTAGCAAAAAATAAGGTAAGCTTTGATAAGATTATTAAATGTAGAGAACGGTCATTAGTGGATCAGCAATCCAGAATCCAGATTATGCTATACTGCAGTAATATAACATGTCAGTACTCATGTACCGGTAACTGATGAGTCAGTAACACACGACAAGAAGGAAAGTTGGCCAGCTCGGTCTGGATAAAAATTTAACCCCCCCCCTCCCAAAAAAAAGAAACTGAACTTCCATTTGAATCGGATCATCAACATCAAGAAAAGATCATCGCATCAGAGTTTTTCTTGCTTTCTATTTATTCTATCACTATTCTAAACTATCTTAATCATGTATTATTATTCATCGTTTATCATAATCAAGCTTGCAAAGACTACATGAAGTGAGAAAAGGAGTAACTTACAAGCTGGATGACAATGCGAGTAGGGTTGAAGAGGGGGATGGAGATAGTAAGGAGAAAGAGGAGAAGAGGTGTTGAGAAGGCTTTTCTTGACAAGGTGAAGAAGTTCAAGAGGAACAGCAACACCAGCCAGCATATGCCTGTAGATCAATGCCTGCAGCTCAAGCTCCTGCCACTGTGCCAAGCTGAAGTAGCCTCCTCCCATCTCTTCCAAACACCAAAGCCAACAATCCACAAAAAGAAAAGGAAAATTAGTGTCAAAGAAGAGAGAGAGAGAGAGAGAGAGAGCGCGCTTACTGGGAAGCCTGGTGGTGGTTGAATGATCAGGTGGAAATGGAGCTGACAGGTCGGTGAGTTTGGTGCTGGTGAGTTCAGGTACAAAGAAAGGAAGGGCAGTAGAAGAGACAAGTGATGTGTCCGATTGTTGTTGCTGATGAGGTTGAAGGAGAAGTCTTGGTAACTTTGCAGAGGGTTGCTGTGGTTGCGGGTCTGACTCATCCTGCTGCCGCTGGTATCTCCATTGCTTCAGATTGAAGTCCATGGAGAGAGAGAGAGAGGGAGAGAGAGAGACAGATGTGGTTTTTCGTAAGCGTGGTTGGTTTTTAATTAGGCCTGTGAGTGGGGGGATGTATTCATCATGTATGTATATGTGGAGAAAGTTTCCAAAAGCTTTTTGCAGGACATCCTTCTTTTATATCCTTCATTTTTGCAAAAGGCAAAGCCTGCTGAGTTTGCTCGGTGACCAGTGGGTGAAGCATAGGGTACTTGAGAAAAAGACAGTCAGACAAGACAGTTGAGAGAAAAATATTAAGTCCAAATATCCATTAAAATATTATTTGAAGAAAGAGAAGCTACCTGCAGCCTGCCTGTCTCTCTGCTTTGGGAACACAACACCACCAACAAGAGAGAGGAGAGTGAGACTCGTTATTATGACTTAAACAAACTAATTTATTTTCCAGTTTGTCTGACGAAGAGAGAGAGAGAGAGAGAGAGAGAGAGATCTGATCAACCCTGACATGGCAAGTTCTATTTCAGTTCCCGGCAATTCTTCTCAGTTCACAGAACCATAGACTCAACTGAAGCTAGCTAATTTATAGATTACGGGTTAATGCATTTGAAGCTATATACATATATGTATATATAATGGGAATGGATTCGTGATCTTGGATTTCATTTCATATTTTCTAATCAGTAGCTTTGAATGTTGGCAAAGCAAGGTGAAAGGACTGGGTCCGATCCATGAAGATGAACAACCATTGCTTTCTTTCCGGAAAAAGAAACCAGTGCAAGTGCTTCTTGCATTATCACTGCATTTTCACCTTCTTTTTCCCCTCTGCCACGCCCATAATAAGTTCTTCAATTGCTTTTATGACATTGCACTCAATGAGAAGTGCTGGTAACATGTTGCCTTCACCCCACTCACACTTTTACTAAATATGTTTTATGAAAAGTTATTTATATTTATGCAATCACATTCATTTTGACCACCTAAAAATTCGTCACAGGAAAATAAAATTTGATATCTTATTGGAATAGTGAAAAGAAATTATGTGACTTAATAGGCAGATTGGTGCGCAAAGGAATAACTTGACATTATAGCTATTCTTACCTGCTATCGCTAGCTGAATGCCAAGCAAGCATGAATCGTATCTCATTTATACAGTAAGGGGGGTCAAAATTATTCCAATTTTTGGGTGGATCAAATTTAGAAATTTAGATGATCATCTCAAGATATTAATAAAGTCAAATAAGGCAGGGGATTTATTATTGTATTATTACATAAGATAAACAATCTTTCTCTCTATAATTTTAAATCACAATCAATAAAATAACAATTTCCAACCATTAATCCAAGTCGGCATAGATTCATGACTGATAATTTTTAATTTTTACCCAACCGCAATTGTACATTCATTTTAAAGAATAATTTCACTCTCTTCTTGAGAGATGTGACCCATCATATGGTCCCAACAATTAGGTTCTCATTTCTCGAGTTAATATTGTACTCACAGTGTCTTCTGACAGAAATACCCTTTCCATCCCTTGGTTTTCCCCAATCTCCATGCAATTTCTTGTCATGTGGCCCATAAGATAGTTTACAGCAAACGAGATATTCTAATCTTGGTCCCATTGTTAATGGCGCTCAAGGTGTTACTCTCCCCCAAAATCAAGGTTTTCATTTATTATTTACCGATGCGAACCATTTCGTTTGACAAGTCATTGACATCGTAATGTCATAACTTTCCTCACCAATTTTTACGGATTCCCCGTCTAATTTAAACAGTCTGATTTATCAGATTAAATTTAAATTTCAAAAATGAAAATAGCCCATGACTAAGAACCCAAGAGATATAAAGTAAAATCTTATGGACCCACTAAAGGTTTTTGATTTAACGGAAAAGGTCACTAAAAGAAATCTAATAATCCAAAATAACAAAAATAAATTATATAAAGAGTGGTTTGCCATGATTATAAAAGGTGGTTGTTGTCCTCCTCACGAGCATGGTATATTGTTAAACCATTTGAAATTTTAGATAGAATTTCAGGATTCAAATCAAAAAGTTGTTGGAAAATTTAAATTCTACATGTACTGTATTGAATGTTTAATTTTAAGTACGTATAGATTGTGTTTGTATTTAAATTTATTTAAAAAATACATTAAAAAAAAATCATTCATTCTTAAAAATTATTTGAGTGAACTTCAAATATCTCAAGTAAATAAAAAAAAATTAATTATTTTGATGTCAACTTATCTTTAGGGGAACAAGGAATATGTTTTTGGGAAAAATATAATGTATTTATTAGTAAAATGAATGAAATAAAGTGGGGTTGGGGGCATTGATTCACGAAAATAGTGAATCTGTCCGTTTTGCATGTTACCTCTCGGGCCATAATAATTTATGGTCTGATAAAGGGAGGCCTCAGGGAGGCTTCAGAGACATCTGAAGAGATGTCAGAGAAACAGCTGGTGGATTGCAGAGAGCATGCAAATCTAAGGAAATGGAGGGCTGGGGTGCTGCCAAGTGGGCCCTTCCCAGCCATTGATGTGACAATCAATAGAATCCCACCCTTTTTTTTTACCATCCCCAGCTCAACTGTCACTGTTTTTCCGGCTTTTCCAGTAGTTTGCAGTTGGGCCTCAGCAACACCATCCTTCTTGTCGATCCCGTTTACTTTCTCCCCCCCGCCACCGGCTCTCCCTTTCTTTGGTGAAATGTCTGGAGGAAATGGCATTTTGTGCAGAATGAGAGCTTCAAAGTGTAGAGAAAACAGTCGCCTTCAATCTCCATTTAATTCTAAATCTTTCAAGCATTTTGTGTATCTCTACAATATTATTAAGAACACAAGCTCGGGTGGGGATGGTATTTTTTTCTTTATTTTAGGATATGTTGTTGAATTATCATTCAAATTCAAAAATATTTATGTCAAATCACTAAAAAGAAAATAAACAATAAGCAAAAACATACGAATATCTATTGTAATAATTGATCAAAATAAGTTTTTTGATCTTTCAATTAATTCGTAGTTTCTATAAAATTTATTTATTGATGGGGATGTCGAGAGAAAAACTTAACTATCAATTGGGGACCATAATCCCCTTATATAACTGTTAAAAGTAGTTAACAAATTTTAATATTTTTAAATTGACTCATCGTCAATTTAAAAATATAATTTATGTCTCTACATATTAATTTTATAATATTTTAATATTCAATAATGTAAAAATAAATTTTATAGATCACTTTTCATTAGTTAAACTTTAAAATAATATTATATAATTAAAAAATATATTCATCACTCTATATGCTGAATCATTTATTTTCAACATATGTTTGGTAAATTTGGCTTATTTTGAGCGACTGCCTAAACTTTTGTTCAATGGGGGCATAAACGAAAAGAAATACCTGCTTGGGTTGGGGGGCGTGGGATGAAGTGTACGAGTATAAAGCTTTTGATTCGTCCTGATTCACAAGTACTAAATAATATATACTTTTTTTTCATTTATTATTCATGGGGTAAATCACATTAAAGGTCACAAAACTTTGACATCATTTTCAATTTGGTCACTAAACTTCAATTCCTTGCAAACTGATAATAAAACTTTAAAATATTTTGTAATATAGTCTCTAAAGTGATTTTTAGACAATTTTTTACCAAAATTGCTGACGTGGCAATGGTCACATCATCGCCACATCAACAATTTCGACTAAAAATCATCAAAAAATCACTTTAGTGACCACATTACAAAATATTTTAAAATTTTATGATCACTTTATAAAGAATTGAAGTTTAGTGACCAAATTGAAAAGGACATCAAAGTTTTGTGACCTTTAATATGATTTACCCATTATTCATGCAAGCCGAACAATCTCATTAATTTAAAATTACTAAAATTGGTTCTTGGTTATTAATTAATTACGCTAACCTCTAACGTTGGAATGACCGTAATTACGTAATCTCTGATACTTATATTTTCGATTATGTCAAGAGTGATAAATTATAAGATGGGTCTTTGACCCTTACATAGAGTAAGAATCAAATTCGCAACCTACTAAATTGATAGTAACATATTATTTATCTAATCATTCGATATATGTTATAAAAGCAGATTAACGTCTAATCTTATTAAAATGTATTGTGGCTAAAACCTAACTTAGCAGCATGAAAAGTAATATTTTTTTAATTATAACCAAAAAAAAAGAAACATGTTAACCTCAAAATTTAATTAAGAACTTGAGATAAGAATAAAGAAATTAAAATATTAATTTCTTTCTTAAAATTGAACACGAATAAAGATTAAAGACTAAGTATATAATCTAATAAATATGAATATTAAGAAGAGGATACGGCCATACGGGTATGAGTGTTACGTTCATTGCCATTTTCCATGATTTTTATTTTGATTAGTACAATAATATTTTCACTAATTATAAAGAACCGTTCTAATATAAACATAAATAATAATAATAAAAATAACAATAATTGCAACATGCTCTTTTTTGTCGGACTCGCACCCAAGACGTGCAGCGGACAGACGTCACCGACTCTCCTCGCCGTTCCTTTGGATCCGCCGCTGCTTCGTACGGATCCGATCCGAGGGCAAAGCTCGGGGCCGATGCCACGTGATTCGTCTGTTTATTAATTGCTTTCTCCAATTAAATTCACCTAGAACAGAAAAGGCGAAGGTCGGCGCATAGCATGTTTGGACTCCAAGACAAGAACCGGTAGGCAATGCGTCACTGACGCAATCTTCAACCTTTCTCCTTCTCCATCTCCTGCTTTTTGGTTTCTTTATTGCTCCTCCGAGAAAGAAAAGCTCATCGCTGACAGGCATTTGCAGAAGCTTGCTTCTGCTGTGCTGGATCCATTCCTTCCTTGCCTGTTCTTGCTTGACGGAGCCGTTAATAGTACGATCTTGGAATGAATTGTGCTATTTTGTCCGGTATTCATGTTTGATTTGCCATAAGCCATCAGAATTGGAAGATGTTTTTGTGTAGTTTTTGAGTTAAATCATGATTTCTAGTTATCATTTAGGTTTTCTTTCGGAGACGATTAAAAAGTGTCTTATCCATCTATTTGGATCCGATTCTCCTTCTCAAACACAATACTATTAATCGATCTGAGATTCACAAAATCATAGTGAACGAATCTGTTTAAGCTTTGAGGCAAGTAAGATAAGCAACTAGATGCCGATTACATAAGAATTTTTTAAAAAAAAAATGAATGGATATTAAAAATTAGTAGTTAGGTGATTAAAAAAGATGGGGTCGAGTCGATAGACGTTTGCACGCGAGAGAAGGCCACGGATGAGTCACGTGCCTTCACGTGATTTAATTTCTCGAGGTAGTTTTGTCCTCTCCTCCCCAGCCTGCCACGGTGCCACCTCCGACTATCTTTCTTCTTTATCATCAGGCTAATTCTTCATATTTTATACCCTCCTCCCTCTCTCTTCCCCTCCGGGCAAGTTGGTCAATGCCCGAGGGGCAAATTTGTCATACTAATGCATTCAAATCGTTAGGTGATAAAGATCGCCGGGGGGCCCCCGGGCCATCCGACGTTAATGTTTGTATGCATTGTTACAATTTTATTTGGATTTGTTTTTTATTTTTGGGATTTTGGGGTTGATTTTTAGTATTTAATTTTTTTCTTTATAAGATCTAATACGAAATTAGATTGATAACAAATCACAATCGAACTAATCAACTACACATGAATACAGAATTTACATAAAAAATTTAAATAAAAAAAATCATGAACAAAAATAACAAAATATTAATAATATAAAAGTGATATAAGTGTAACTAATTTCAGAACATTAGATATCTATTTATAGATCTAAAATTATTTACAAATATATACAAAAAATCATATCTTGATCAGACGATGATTCATGAGAATATTCCCCCAGATGAGATAAATCTCACTAAAAATTAAATTTGACAACATTATAATCACAATTAAATTTGAAATTATAATTACGGTCAAATTAGGAGTCCCACTCTCAATCAAATTTGAATTTCGGATTACAATTGTAACAAGATTACTTGTATTAGATTATAAATAATTTATTCTGTTTCTTTTTATATTATAAATAATTTATTTCTTATTCTAATTTTATCTAAAAAATTATGCGTGCTCCAACCATATTCTTTATTATCTTCTTTATTTCACATCTTATTTTATTTATTTTATTTCATTTAAAATTTTCACTATTATACATAAAATAATCAAATACATACATACACAAAATAAATAATTAAATATACAAAATAATCAAATATGCACATGTATAAACTCAATAATTAAACAAATAAATCAATAATTGAAATACACAAATACATAATATTACTTCTTCAATACACAAATAAATATAAAATTTAAAAAAAAAATCACAAACTAGGTTCACCGCAAGTTGCAACAACAAGTTCACTACTATAGCAAGTCATATCAACAAGCAGTCGATCGTTCTACTCACCATTGATCGACGGTGCTTCCACTCGCACTTCCATTGCTTTCGTTGGTTGTTGCCGCTGTAGTTGGTGGTTCTTCTCCAATTGATTTAGCCTTTCCCTTGTCTAGTTGTCGTCGGATCTAGTTGTTGTTGATGATCATTGGGGAGGAGAGAGATGGCAAGAGGGTTTCAAAGTTTTCAATCACCACATGTGGGAGGTGAAATAACTATGGTATTAGAGCTGGAATTTGGAGTTTGGCTCTCTATTGGTTGTTTTGGCGAGCAAAATAGTTGTTTGTTGGAGATAGCCTTAAGTTTGAGAACAAATTTGAAGCAACAAGAGAGATTTTAGAACCGAATATGTGATCTCCCCCTCCTTCACTATGCGTGTTCCAACCATATTCCTAATTATTTTCTTTATTTTATTTTTTATTTTATTTATTTATTAATAAATTTTATTAATATATATAAAATAATCAAATACATATATACACAAAATAAATAATTAAATACACCCGTTAGGGAAGGGAGAGATGGCGAAGGGCTTCAAAGTTTTCAATCACCACGTGTGGGAGGCGAAATAACTATGGTGAGCTCTTTTGGAGCTGGATTTTGGAGTTTGGCTCTCTATTGGCTGTTTTGACGAGGAAGATATCTGCCAAAGCATACTCCCTATTATTTTTATTTTATTTTTTATTTTATTTATTAATAAACTTTAATTCTATTTATTTTATTTCACTTATAATTTTTTCTAATATATATAAAATATTCAAATACATGTATACACAAAATAAATAACTAAATACACAAATTAATAATCATCACATATACAAACTCAATAATCAAATACATAAATCAATAATTAAAATACACAAATACACAATATTAATTATTAAATACATAAATAAATATAAAATTCAGAAAAAATCACAAATTAGGTTCACCGCAAGCCACAACAAGAAGTTCACTGCCGCAGCAACAAGAAGCCAGTCATTTTGCTCACTTGTCGATCAGCGGTGCTTTCACTCGCGCCTCTGTCACCGTCGCCTTCACTGGTTGCTGTTGCTATTGATGGTTTTTCTCCAATTGATTTAGCCTTCCTCTCGTCTGATCACCCTGGATCTAGTGGTCATTGATGGCCGTTGAGAAGGGGGGAGATGACGAAGAGGGCTTCAAAGTTTTCACTCACCACATGTGGTGAGGGATTTCTATTTTTGCCAAATTTTTGACAAGGCGAAATAACTATGGTGAGTTCTGTTGGAGTTGGATTTTGAAGTTTGGCTTTCTATTGGTTGCTTTGACGGGCAAAATAGTTACTCATTGGAGATAGTCTTAAGTTTGAGAACAAATTTAAAGCAGCAAGGGAGATTTAAAAACTGAATATGTGATCTCCCCCTCGTCCCATTATCCTTGATCAAACTATATTTTCTATTATTTTCTCTATTTCACTCCTTATTTTATTTATTCGATTTCACTTATAATTTTTACTAATATATATAAAATAATTAAATACACGCATACACAAAAATAAATAATCAAATACACAAAATAATAAAATATGTACATATACAAACTCAATAATTAAATACATAAATCAATAATTAAAATACATAAATACGTAATATTACTCATTCAATACACAAATAAATACAAAATTAAAAAAAAATCACAAATCAGGTTCACTACAAGCCACAACAACAGGTTCACTACTATAGCAAGCTGCAACAATAACGAGTCGATCGTTTTGCTCACTGCTGATCGATGATACTTCTACTCGTGCCTCCACCTCCTTTGCTAGTCGCCACTATTAATAGTGGTTCTTCTCCAACTAATTTAGCCTTCCCCTCGTCTGATCGTCTGATCTAATGGCTGTTGGGAGGGAAGAGGGGGGGGGGGGAGAGATGGCGAATAGGGTTTCAAAGTTTTCAATCACCATGTGGTGAGGTATTTCTATTTTGCCAAATTTTTAATGAGGCAAAATAACTATGGTGAGTTCTCTTAGAGCTGGATTTTGGAGTTTGGCTCCCTATTGGCTGTTTTTGTGAGCAAAATAGCTGTCCTTTAGGGATAGCCTTAAGTTTGAGAACAAATTAGAGAGATTTTAGAGCTGGAAATGTCTCTCTCTTTCTCCCCCTTCACCAAAAAAGACAAAAAAAAAAAAAACATAGGAATCAAAGCATGTAGCGAGAGTTGATATAAAATGAACCAAAGTATAAAGACGACAAGGAATACCTATTCAAGTCGTTATCCGCTTTAATGGGTGTCACTCCATTTGGGGTAAGTTTGAAAGGAAATTTTCTCCAATAGAATTAATTATGGATAAAAAAGGAAAAATTCCTTGGCTAGCGATCGGTCCTCGAGCTCTACAAAGGTCCTCTAACCCACACAACTTTTTTAAATAATTTTTTATTTTATTGTATATATTTAATTCGGTTTTTAATCTATATATAGAAATTTCATTTTAAAAAAATATTTTTAACCTTTAGATCTATTTCTAGTTGTTGAATTTGATCATGTGACATGATGATAATTTATCTATTACGCTTTAGTTTCTGAATATTCACAATTAATTTGTTTACCTTACATTAAAAATTAAAGTGGTAACTTAAAATTAGCGGGAGACCTTAATATATAATTCTTGATACAACATAATTTTTACAAATAAAAATACTATTTTTTTACTTTTTTATATAAATTATTTAGATTAAGAATATTCGATGAGAAATAAGAATGAGAAATAAAACAGTCAACAATAACAAGTTGGTAAAGATTGGGAAAAAAAGAAAAGAAAATATAAAAAAAAAGAAAAAAAAAAGTAAAGAGTTCCTAATCTAAACCGGACACACTATCATTCTCACAAAAGAGTAACCCAATGTCGTCCCCACCATTGCCTATAGTTCTTTTGGAGAAAAACAAAAAAGAAAAGCAAGCAAAACCAAAAACCATTTCAACCCCAAAAGGAAGGGTTTTGGTCCCATCATTTCAGTGCTGGCTGGCTGGCTGCTGGAAGATGGAGACTTTATTAATCAAATGCAAGATTCTGGTTTGAAATCATTACGTTCTGATACTATATGGGTCCATTCATGATGGAAAACCTGTTGGCCTTAATCTGGGAACTCAGGGAGCTGCAAGATGCCAATTATTATGAGATTTAACTCGCAAATATCCAGTGGGCCACACCTTACGGTATTGCGTTACTTAAAAGAGAATCCTAGATGGAATAGTGCAAGCAAATTACCCGATTCAGTTTTACCTCTTTGCCCCTTAATCCACCATTGCCGGACCCAAAAGGCTATTGAAACGGGCTCATAAAGTCCTTCACGAAAAATGAATTTTCTCTTATTTGGGCTTTTATAGTTTATGGGTTTTCAATTACGTGCAGGCTTTATAAACCGGCCCAATAATGACTAAAAGTGGTCACATACTGTGGCTAAATGAACAGTATTTAGATTCTTAAGTGGGCCGCAGAAGCCCGGCCCATTTCCCCCCTCCCCCCCGGGGACTTTAACTGCCAACGTTTTATTTATTTAATTCTTCGTGGCCTTTTCCTTTTTTCTTCTTAGAAGTTTACACAGCACTTTGTCTAAGTTCTCTGCCTCTTCAGTGGTACACGAAAAGTTTGATTTGGTTTTAAATCGGGTAAATTAAAATGTGTATTACTTTATGATAACACCTTATATTTTAACTTACAAAAATGTCACCAATTATAAGAGCCTCTCTTTCTATGGCTCTTGCAATTTCATTATTTTAGTTATTTGATCGTGTAAGGATAAACTGGTATTTATAATTTTGATCTTTGATTTGGTTTAATTTTATTATTATAGGTTGGCTTGACTAAGTTAATTCTAGTTATAACATATCTAAGCAATTATTATAAGAAGAAAAATGATGTTTGGTAACACCAAACTGATGGTTCTGCTAGACAAAATGTCAACATGTGCTCGCGTTAGTTATTTACTTTTAATAACTAGTGTAGGGTAGTAGTTAAAATTAGTCAAGAATATGTTAACACAATAAAGCCAAATCACGTGTCACCCTCACCCGAATACTATTAGCCCCCCACAAATCAAGCAACGTGTGACATCCGCTTCGGCTCAAATCAATCTAGCTTTAGACTCTCTTCTTGAGGGTGCAAGTCATTGCACCATTCACTTGATATTTCATGATTATGATATTTACTCACGTAATATATTATGAAGATGGAATTGCATCTAACAAGTTGATTAAACGAGCCGAATTACATCTATTTTAATTTATTAATTATTTTTTATTTATAATTATATTACATTTTTTTTTGTCTTTTCCCTTTTTACTAAAAAAAAAAGGGGGAAAAATTCAGAGTTGACTAACAACACATTATATTGTCTTTTAATCCCATTAATTAATAATATTAACACATTAATCATTTAAAAAAAATTAGTTTTATAAATTATTTAAAGCCAAACTATCATTTATTTTAGTTATAAACTCTTAAACCACGTAACATACCAATTAACTAATAACTGCCATTTGGCGGGTATCTCATGGCGTGCTGCAGAGTGCAGTGCCGCCTTTGTGCTACTCCGCTTGTGTCGTATGGATAAACCAATGGCTTTTGAATCACCGGAAGTTTCGTGTATTTTTTCTTGTAACTATAATAACTATTAACTATAACTATAGCTAAATGGCTGTAATAAATATTCAATTGAACATTTCCACAGTCATGCTTCCGCAGGGCTGAATTCTACCTATTTCTTTTTTTTTATGCAAGTGGGGTGGTACTGGGACCAATTCTCTAGGAATTACTATCCTTGTGTAGTTTTTTATTACTCATACTTTTGATTTTAACAGAAAAAATAAATTATAAGTAGAGATTTTATTTAATTATATATGATAAAAAATCGAATTCACGGCTTATTAGTACAAATTTTAAGTTATCATGTTTCAACTATTTGACCCGCATTTTGAGGGTGAGATTTGCTTTCTTTCAACTTATGAAAGAGAAGAAGATGGAAGAAAATAACTAAATCAAAAAATAAACTAAAATCTCTACACAAAGCATGAAAACATATTGAATTTTGTTTCTCCGATTGATGATGATAATAATGATAATAATAATAATAATAAAAGAAAGAGTATAAAACTCTAAAGACGCCACCTTGTTGGTCCATTCTTTGGGCACTGTGTGGGGCAGCCACCAGCAGCAGCAGCAGAAAAATCAAAAGCTTAAGGTGGGTTTTGAGAAAGTTTTATTAGGCATTAAGAGCAGCCTCGTTTCCAAGCACCTGTTCACAGGAGGAAACCATTCCAAAAGCAAAAGCAAAAGAAACATATACAGAGAGAGAGAGAGAGAGAGGAGGAGGGGAGCGAAAAAAAGAAGAAAAAAAAAGGGAGGAATTCAAGGAAGAAGAAGAAGAAGGGTTTTCCAAGAAGATGACGCAGACACAGAGGCAGGCGAGTGAAGTACAGCAACAAGCTCTCATGCAATCGGGCCAAATCTCTGGAAGCCTCAGCTTCAACGGCTCCTTAACCAAGGAAGAGGAAGAGATGTCCAAATCGGCTCTCTCTACTTTCAGAGCCAAGGAAGAAGAGATCGAGAAGAAGAAGCTCGAGGTCAAGGAGAGGGTCCAGCTCCAGCTCGGCCGCATCGAAGAGGAAACCAGACGGCTCGCTTTCATTCGCGAGGTACGTCCATAATTCTCTTTAATTTTCCTGTTACGGCCATGGTTTTGAACAAGAAATCCGGGAAAAGATTGAAATTCGGGCTCGTCCTCGCGTAATTACCCGCCTGACTTTAGGGTTTTCTAACTTGGACTATGTTTAGAACAGACTTCTAGAAGAAAAAAATAAATAAATAAAAGGTGATTCGAAGTTGGGTTTTTGATGGAAAATAGTGATGGATTTCCGGCGAGAAATCGAGTGAATAAACCATATTTATGTTTCGTTTCTCGTAGAGGTGTTTTGGCTTTCAATTGCTAGAATTTTTAAACACATCTTTGATTAGCAAAAAGAAAAATTCACATCTTCTGGTTGATTAATTGATCAATATATGAATCATGCTCTGCTCCATCATGGAGCCTTAGAAACATATAAATATTCCATAAGTTATTGATAATTGGACAGGTATGGAAATATTGGCGTTAGGTAACACAACTTCACTAAGCGCTTCGAAGTGGTGTTTGGTATGGAAACTTGAATAATTGCTTATGAATTGGCTCAAAGAATTAGACGTTTAAACCCAACACTTAACAGGAGCTCGAGGCGCTAGCAGATCCGATGAAGAAAGACGTCTCGGCTGTCCGCAAGAAGATCGATGCAGTCAACAAGGAATTGAAGCCGCTGGGACAGATTTGCGCGAAGAAGGTAAAGCATTTCCAACAAAGTTCTCAACTTCCATACAGAGTTGTTGTTCAGTACTTTGATTCATAAGAATTTCTGTGGGAAAATTTTGTTTGAAATTTTGAATTTTGGGACTTGTGTTGGTCACAGGAGAAAGAGTACAAGGAAGCTCTTGACGCTTTCAATGAGAAAAACAAAGAGAAAGTACAGCTAATTACCAGATTGATGGAGGTCAGCTTCATGCTTGCGATTAATAAATACGCTTGAGATAAAAAGCATATAGTTGTATCATTTTCTTGTTTTCCTTTTTCTACTTGCAATGACGATGAATTTGGTAATATTATTTGAGCAGCTGGTGAGCGAAAGCGAGAAATTGAGGATGAAGAAGCTGGAGGAGCTGAGTAAGAACATAGAAACGATTCGCTAAGATTCATAACCTAACTCTGATAACTAATTAGGCCTTGTGTGAAATGTGAAGTAAGAACACTTTTGTGTATATTATATTGGTCTCTTGGGTTTGTTGTACTGTATGATCTTCTGTTTGTTTGATTATTATTAGCTTTGTTGGATCATTTGCTGATTTTAGCAAAGGGAATACCCCATAAACAGGTTTGTTACAAAACAGATTTTTCTTAACTTTTGGATTTTCTTCATATTTTTCTTCTTCTACAATCAACAATGCACTCTGTTGGGCTCTCTGAGATGTCGTCTCTTCTTTAAGAAGGAAGATTGGCTTGTCCTGCTACTACTTATTTGATGTTGCTTTTGGAGCAGTAACTTGCCAGCATTGCCAAACGGAATCCGAGGGACTCTTTTAAGTAAATGTTCTTGTGGTTTACATTCTCCGGGCTAGGTAGAAGACTCTTTTAGACATGATATGGATTATTGATGGAGATGATTACCGAGCCAGGATCTATTGTAATAGGTCATAAAAGATGGTATCATTTTGGGAAGGGGGGAAGGTTGAAGCGGATTCAACTCAATACTTACTCCTTTTGTATAAGCAGAACAAATCACTAGGCATATCCTTTTTAAGAGTTGCATACAATGAGCCGGGGGTAGGAATTAGGAAACTGATTTTATGCCCTTTTTTTTTTGTTTTGCTTTATTTATTATTATTATTATTATTTTGAGAAATTCTGTTCTGGCCTCTTTTTTGGGTTGATGGCTGGGCGGGCCATGATGGCATGATGAATACTTCAGATCACAGCCCCAGAAAGCATGAGCACCGACCCACATCAGAGCAAACTAATTCAAAATCTTTCACGCGTATTGAATGGGTTATGATTTTCCTTCTCTCTTTCTCTTTCACTTTCTTTTTCTTTTTCTTT
This sequence comes from Diospyros kaki, assembly GCA_036245055.1. Classification (NCBI taxonomy): domain Eukaryota; kingdom Viridiplantae; phylum Streptophyta; class Magnoliopsida; order Ericales; family Ebenaceae; genus Diospyros; species Diospyros kaki. Next base: position 42,097,889 of record BSEG01000009.1, read on the forward strand.
TATCCCATTCACCCGGAATCCCCCTTGACCAAACTGCATCTGGTGTCCGGTTTATGGGTTAGGAGATGCAAAAGAAGGGTCACCCTCATGCTCCTTTGTATTATTTCTTTTATGTTATATGAAACAAATGGTAAAACAAAAGGAAGGGGCTTCCAACACAACACTCCCAATTTTTTTTACATAGTCTTACACCCCTTGTGTTTAAAAAAAAAAAAAAATCTATTTTTATAACCAAAACCTAGTTAGTGGGCTTTTTAGCATAAAAGGGCAGGTCTGGGATTGAGGTGAGTGGATTAAAAATGCATTTGATAAATTTATAAGTTGAATAACATACTAAGTATAAGTATTTTTTTTTTTTTTAAAATTTTGTACTCATCTTATATCCTTTCCCTAGAGGCTAGGGTTGTTACACGACTTGAGAGTCACTTTGCTTGCTGACATGACAGTGACGCGTGGGAGCGGTCGCCGTTATTTTCAATGAAGAAGATTGGGGGGAAAAACTAAAAGTAAGAACAAAATTATCAAATAACATGATGGATGGTTTTAATTTTTAAAGTGAAAAAATAAAAAAAAAAAGGATTAAAATTAATTGATTAAGGTCCAAACACCACCTAGTTGGCATCACTAGACGAAAACATCGTTAAAACGCCTGCAAATGTTTTGCCTGCATTTAGAATGTATGAGCCCTAGCTGTTGTAACCACTGCAACTAATCAGATTGACCAAAGAGAAAAAAAAAAAGAAATTTGGAACTGTTCGTTTGTCTGCAAAAAGTGGGATAGATAGGACAAGGTGAAACCCTTATGTGTTGGTACATCAATAATTGTGCTTGCTTTTATCAGTACAACCCCTTTTTATTTGATCGCCAAACAAACACCTACCAGACCAGACCAGACCAGATCAGACCAGATACCAGACCCCAAGTTTTTTGTGATTTCGTCGAATGCTATGAGCTCAGCTGTTCATGGCCTCCTTCACTTTGAACCTATTTAATTTCTTTCTTTCCTTTTGTCAATGAATTGATCTATTTTTACCATATGACTAATGGACTGTTGTTTGTCACAGTTACGTGCAAATGAACTTATTCATAAAATACAAGAATGCATTTGAAGCAAAAAAAAATTAAGTTTATGAATACACATTTAAACTTTTTTTTTTTTTTGGGGGGGGGGGGGGAATCAAATGCACCAATCTACTTCACAAATTGATCCCCTGTGATCCTATGATTAATGGACTGTCAGTGATAGGGTCAACCCAAATTAATTTGTAAAGTAAAGAGCTGTATTGGAGGCAAAAAATAAAAAATAAAAAATAGAGGTTAAAATGAATGATTATGTAAAGTTAAAGGGTTAAATTGAGATTTTGTCCAAGAATTTAAAAAAAAAATTGTTTTTATTTTTGTTTTTAGAATAAATAGAAATAGAAATAAAGAAATGAAAAAAAAAAAACCTTGCTGAATTGGTGGTAAACAAGTCCTAGCACATTTTAGAAAAGAATTTCCGTGGGCCATGGGCCGTGGGTGCCTAGCCCAAGCCCATAAAAAATGTCAATTTCCTTGGTCCTTCTCAGCCATAGTGTTGGGTTTAATTCCACTGCCATATTGTCTCGTTCTCTCATCATGTCCCCCACCTGCTTACAATTCAAAAAAATAATTTTTAATTTTAATTTTTAAATCCTAATAAATTCACTAGGGCTTATCTTTTGAATTAAAACGTCAATATTTGATTTAAAATATGTGACTACCTAATATTCATATATTGAAAAGAAGAAAGAAAAGAGAAATTAACAAAATTCGCTCATATTTACAAGAATACTCTTATTGCTTTTTGTTGAATTAAGCATGCCCAGGTTAAGTTTCTCTATCGCAAAGTTACATATATATAATACTAATTAGTAGAGTAAATCCCATCTTAATTACCTTAAATTTTAAGTTTCTTAGGGTTTTCCACTGGTTGCTTTGGAAAATTAGAGATGAGCTCGACCTATTTTTCTCTAACTCTTTTGTTGATAAGACGATTAGATGGTGTTTTGTGGCTTAATTGAATTGAAATTTGGAGGATACGTTCTAGACCTGTGGTTTTAGGATTTGAACGATGGAGATCTGATTTGGAGGTCAGGATACTTGGGAATCGAGCTATTTTCGTATTGCCTTGTGATTTAGCTTGTTCTTCCTTAACTCTTTTGTTATTTCATTAATTTGTGATAAGTTTGATTTTGTGTTTTGTCTCTTGCCTCTTATAATTGTTGAGATGATTTTGTAACTCAAATTTGATGATATTAGTGAAATTTTTGGATGAACTTTGATCACGTGATTTTTACTCTTCACATTGAGAGAGTTTTCTACATAAATTGGTTGTCTCCTTTATTCTTGTGATTGCACTTTGTACTTGACTGGTTGCTTTGTTTCCTCATAGATTTTTACAAGTTAGGGATTGGGTACATTGATCCCAATAGACATCACATCCTCAAGAGAAAAGGATTGGTTGAAGGTGTCAGAATGTGTTGGGGAGACTAGGTCAAGTTATGGCTCTTCTTTAGTGTCTGGCAATGAGAAAATGACATCAGGCACTAGGGCAGGGGTTGGCTTTTAGGGAAGCACGCTTTTATTGAATGATTTTGTTGTTTAGAAAAATACCTAAGCGGGGCAGTGAATTGGATTTTTTTAAAATTTGTAATTTTAACTATTGTTGAAAACTCTTAATTTTTGTGTGATTGAGCAAGTATATGAAAATTTAAATTAAATAATTACAAAGAACAAGAGAATTTTATAGAAGTTCAACTCTTTAAAAAATCTAGTTCTCTCTCTCAAGACTAAACTTGAGGTTCCACTAGAGAGAATTAACACTAACTTTTAATTGGAACTAAAACCAACATACAATTCTTTGTCTAAGTAAGAACTATTAGTACACTGCTAGCAAATACAATCCGCTCACACAATAAGTAAGTAAAAATAACAAATTCACAACCATTTAAAAGGAATCACTAGTATGAAAGTATAAGCAAAAATAAAATTTTTACTGTCTATCGATACATGCAACATAATATAATATACATGCCATACATAACTTAAATATTTAAACAACACGCATTTTCAACAATTGAATACATAAATAAACGCATACCTATTGTCCGATGAAGGGATGAAATACATAATCAATTTCTATATTAAGATAGAGTTTACCTCAAAATGTAGTCTTAATCGGTCCACACCTAGTATGCAGTAGGGTATCACCAGTGCCCATGTCTTAAAATTATACATATAATAATTACATGTATAATTTATATGACATTTGAATTAATAAAGAAACCAAAGGAAGAAGAAAATGCATTAAGGGAGAGAGAAAGATTCAATCAGAAATTAAGAAGGAAGTGTGGGAGAAGAAATCAATTAATTAAAACAAAAGGCTCTGCTCCAATTAATTAATTCCTCTCTCTCTCTCTCAATCATTCTCCACTGTCATTCCTCCACATTCACAATCCAATTGAAATTGGATTGGAATCGACAGCCATCCCCCACCTCAAATAATTCTAATAATGCACCATGTAATCAATTATGTACTATGTATTTTAACTATACACTATGCATTTCAAGTATGCATTATTTCTATGCACTATGCACTATTATTGTGCACTACGCACTATTGGCAGGGGAGCAAGTGTCAACTTTTGACTAATCATTTTCAGAGACATTTCAGACATATGATATCGATATCAAACGTAATACTATATGGTGTGTGACTTTCTAGATTCACTATCCGCTAGTAATTAGATAATACCAAAACCCTTTTTGATATCGGTCAATCCCTTGACCCATCACCAGAACTTTTTCAAATCCTGATGATGTTATGAGAGTTCCTGAATAACGCCTATCAGTGGTTCAAGACAATATAAGTGGCAGTGAAGTCTTACTTCAAGTAAACCTATTATAGTTGATGATTATTGTGTGCTATAATTCTTCCATCATCTAACGTCCTGACTAAGTAAGAGCCATGGAGTGACAAACTCACAAACTCAGTAACTATGTGTCAGACCTCATTAATGTGACCAGATGACACCTTAGGAAACAACTTTCCTGACTTTCAATCTACCTTGGCTAGGGATTGTCTTGTCACGTCACTAGTAGATCACATAGGACGTTCACCCCATCAAATACAGAAAAGGGCGATGAATCATATTCCCAGCACCTATCTCCACATACCAGCAATACAAAATCACATAGATGAGAGTTTCCATCTCCCAATTGGATGGTTTAGCTCATTAACAAATTTTGCATACCAATACAAAAAACAACCGTGTCAATTCAAGTCTGAGGATCAACACACAATCGCAACCTGATGACACGACCATTATCCATCATGCCATGCGGTCAGTCATGGGTGTCACATTTGGCTAATTGTTCCCCAACGACCAGCCACAAGTCTATTAGCGACATCTCATGTCATATAGCGCGTGACACACCACCCTCCCATTGGTATTCCCATACCGAACTAAGTAGTAACCCCTGTGCTAGTCCATACTCAATTAATCAGAGTCATTATCTAAAGAATCTAAGAACTAAGAATAACTTAAGAAGTTCTGTTATTAGAGAATCTTGTCATACAGTCTTAACACTTTGAAAATAAGATTCTCACATAGAAGATCTGGGGACTCATTTATATAAATAATTGAGAAAAATATGAATGAAGAAAATCTTGTCTTTTATAGATTTATACAAAATTACAATTAATGCATTATAAAGAAGCCCGTTAGATGTCATTCAAATCTAGTACAAGGGCACACAACACTAACAATCTCCCACTTATACCAATGCTAATTTACATCACATGTACATTTAGTGTTACACTATTTGTAGAAATCGGATAACCATTTTCTCAAAATGTCGATTTAGCTGTGACTGAGTCATATAACCTTGGTGAGTGTTTTCTACATTATCTGTTGAATTTATTCTCTATAGCTTCACATCCCCACGTGCTATAATCTCTCGAAACAAATGAAATTGGTGCTTAATGTGTTTGGACTTCTAATGAGACCTGGGTTCATTCGCCTATGCAATAGCTCAATTATTATCACAATACAAAGGTACTGATGATATAATGGCCGAAACCACATCAACCTCTGAAAGAAACTTTCGGATCCATAACAACTTCCTTAACAACATCGCATGCCACAACATACTCGGCTTCAGTGGTTGAATCTGTTATGATAATCTGCTTGTAACTTTTCTAGCTCACAACACCACCATTTAAGAGATATACAAAATCAGACGTCGATTTACGATCATTAACATCTGATTAAAAATTTGAATAAGTGAATCTATCCACATGGAAATCACCTCCTCCATAAATCAGTAACATGTCTTTAGTTCTTTGCAAGTACTTCAGAATATGATTCACTACGATTTAGTGACTCTTACTGGGATCAGATTGATATTAGCTTGCAACACTCACAACGTATACAGTATCTGACCTTGTACATTTCATCATATACATAAGGCTCCCAACCACCGAAATATAAGGTACCTTACTCATATGACCCCTCTCTTTATGAGTATTAGGGGACATTTCCTTAGAGAGATGAACTCCAACCTGGATAAACAACTATCCCATTTTAGAATTCAGCATGCTAAATCTTTTTAGTATCTTCTCTATGTATAAGCTCTGAGAGAGACCTATCAATTTTCTGACTCTATCTCTTTAAAGTCAAAGCCTCAAAATATAGGTAGTATCTCCCAAATCCTTCATGGAGAATACTCTAGACAACCAGGCTTTTGTAGATATCATCATGTCCACATTATTACCCATAATTAAAATAACATCCACATACAAGACTAAGAACACAATGTTACTCTCACCAACCTTTTTATATACACATGGTTCATCTGGATTTTTCATGAAACCAAACCCTTTGATTTCATGATCACAACGGATGTTCCAAGTCCTTAATACTTGCTTCAGACCATATATTGCTCTCTTTAGCAAACACACATGATGTAGATCGGTGGACTCAAATCCACTTGGTTGTTACATATAGATTTCTTTTCCAAGAAATCCATTCAAAAAAGTTGTCTTGACATTCATCTACCAGATCTCATAGTCATAATAAGCAGCTATAACTAACATCATCCTGATTGAGTTCAGCATCGCAACAGGTGAGAAAATCTCATCATAGTTAATACCTTGATGCTGACTATAACCCTTTGACCCCAACCAAGCTTTATAGGTAGAAACCTGTCTATTTGAATCGATCTTTCTCTTGAAGATCCATTTACACCCGACAAGTACAATTCTCTTAAGTGGATCTACCAAGACTTAGACCTAGTTGGAGTACATAGACTCTATCTCAGATTTTATAGTTATCTATCACTTTGAGGCATCAATATTAGATATCGCTTCCTCATAGGTGGTAGGGTTAACTAACTTACCTCCACTAATAAACCATACCATCAATCCAGAGGATGGGGCACTCTACCAGATCTACAGGAAATTTGTGGATGATCTCTGTGACTTGATTTGTCTTGCTCAATAATCCGATTAGGTATTTGTGAAACATAAAGACTTTTTTTTTGTTAAATCTATTTTCTTCTCCGTGCCATCTTCCTAAATCAACTATTCTTCCAAGAAATAACATACCTGGCAACCACAGCTCTTGGTTTAGCTGAAAAATAGATATAATACCTTAAACTATTTTTAAAATATCCCACAAAATGACCATTCTTAGACCTAAGATTCAACTTCTCTGTTCTCAACCTCTTCGCAAAAATCGGGCAACCCTAAATCCTAACATGTTTTAAGATTCAATGGTTTTCCAACCCATATCTCATATGGTGTAGTTGAAATAGATTTAGTTGGTACGCGATAAATCGCAGTAAGAATAGCATAACCCCAAAGTGAAATAAGCAAATTCGTGTAGCTTAACATATAACGTACCATGTCTAACAGGGTTTGATTTCTACGTTTAGTCACACCATTCAACTGTGGTGTATAAGAAAGAGTCAACTGTGAAATTATACCACAAGCCTTAAGATAATCAATAAACTCCATACTCAAGTATTCATCTCCTTAATCCGATCGAAGAATTTTGATACTTTTTTCAGTTTGGTTTTCTACTTCAGTCTTGAACTTTTGAACTTTTCAAATACTTTAGACTCATACTTCATTAAATAACCGTAACCATGCTGTGATAAACATCAGTAAAAGTTACAAAGTAGATATAATCACCATAGACCATAATATTTATGGGTTCACATACATCTAAATATACCAATCCTAACAATTCAGTAGCCATTTCCCTTTCTTTAACAAAATGAGACTTCATTTTCCAAAAAATGCATGATTCACAAGTTAGTCTGGGTTTAACACACAAATCACATATAAGACCCTGATGAGCAAACTTTATAAGCCTACTATCACCGATATGACCCAGCCTAAGGTGCCACAATTCTTTAGGATTAATTTGATTATCTTGAGAATGCTTATCTTTTAATGTAGTATTAGGTTTAACAATTATTTGTTTACTATATTTACATGTATGTGTTTTCAAGAAATATAAACCGTTTATCATCACATCTTTTCCCACACATATGTTATTAAATATAATCAAACATTCATTACATGCGAAAGAAAATATATAAGTAGTATAACCATGACTTACAAGTTGTGGAATAGATACAACATTTTGAATCACATTCGATATATATAAATAGTAATATAAAATCAGTACATGCCTAGAAGGTAAAGATACAAAAGTAATCCTTATGGCTAATGTAATAATGTTTGCCTCATTGCCAACTCACAAAATTACTTCGAGCTTCCTAAGCGCCATATTTTGACTGAGATCTTGCGTATACAAACAAATATGAGAAGTAGCACCAGAATCCACAATCCAGGAACCAAGGTATCGAACAATCGAAAGATCAGTCTCAATAACACACATAGAAGGAAAAATACCTTGACCCTTCAGACGTTTTCCCTTAAAATTCTTCAAATAGTCTGGGTAGTTTCTCTTTCAGTGTCCCTTGTGATCGCAAAAGTAACAATTACCCTTGCTCTGAGCCTCCTTACCCTTTGTTTTTATCTGACCACCACCCCTAGTGGATCGGAGAACATTTCTCTTCCTCTTCCTAGATTTAGGTTTTTTTGGGAAGAAGATGAGGTAACAACAAAAACTCTTTCTCTACCTTTTTCTTTCATTTCTGATTAGATAGTTATTAATATCTCTAATAACTTAGGGAGAGAACACTTAATCTTATTCATATATAAATAAGTAACAAAGGAGGAGAAAAAATCCGACAACAATTGTAAGACAAGATCAGTCTAGAGATGAGTGTTCATTAAGAATTCCAAGGCATCCAACTAACCAATCATATTGATTATGTTGATGACATGGTTTCCGACATCTGAACCCTTAAACATTCGTGCTCGAAACATCTTTTTCAATATCTCATACTGAGTTATCTGACTATGCTCGCCAAAGAGGTCCTTGAGATGTTGTATTATGCTTGCATGACTCATGAAATGCTCAAGCTGACGTTACAAATCGTCGGACATCGATGTGAGAATATAATTACAAGCTCTCATATCATGTTCTTTTAAAATCTCCCAAGTGATAATCTCTCATCCTTAATCGCAGGTAGAGGAATTTCAGTAGGTGGTATATAAGACAATGTGTCATTTATTTTTTCTATAATGAGCACAACTTTTAGATTTCAAAATCAGTTAGAAAAATTAGGGCTAGTGAGCATATTGGTTTCTAAAATACAAGTTAATGGATTTAAACCTATCATTTTTATTTGCAAAAAATAAATAAATATTATAATACCCCAAATCAAAATAAGTAAATATCCCATATTTCGTGATATTAGAAGAGTCAAGTTCAAAGATCTAGAAGGCAGTTTAATAATTCTAAACAATTGAATCAATGGAAGGGAGTATCCTGGAGCGTAAATGTCTAAAGAAAATGGTATATCATTGATGAGTGTCTTAAGATGAGATTTATAGCGCTAAAAGTAATGAAAACGGGGATAATTTTTGGAACAACTAAGATACGGCTTGAAAAATTGAATGATCGTAGGTGATCTTCAAAAAGTCAACGAGACCTTGAGGGTAGAGACAAAACTGTACTTATCGAGTAACTTGGAGTTATTAATTTTGAATTTTAAGTATTGTGATGCAAATTAATTAAAGGTATGGTGAGGAGTAATGAGGTAAGGTATTAGGAATGGAGAAAAATGAGTTAGTAAAAGTAATGATGACATAAATTAATTAAAGGTTTGGTGAGGAGTAATGGGGTGAGGTGCTAGGAATGAGAAAAAGTGAGTTAGTAAAAGAAATAATGGCATAAATTAATTTTGAGGGCATGGCCTTGAGGTTAATTTTGAAACTATGGCCTTGGGGATAAGATTGAAGCCTCATCATGACCCCCTAAGATGGGGATGCGTGATTGGCTCGAAAAGTCTATAAATAAATCACAGGTGGATTTGAATTCAAAACATCTTTGGATCAAATTTGAAATCCATTTGAGAGATTTGAGGTAAGGGATTTGTGCTTGAGAAATAGGAGTAAAATCTGCAAAAGAAAGAATGGAGGTTGGAGCAAAATCAAAGGAGAATAAGCCTCACCGGAGTTTTCAAAGTATCGCCAGAGTTTGTGCCAAATAATTAGAAAAATGGTGAGATAATTTTGGGTTCTTGTGATATTACAATAAAGGGGGAAGAGAGGGACCCGTAGATTCGAATGGGGGTCAAATCAAAGTTAAAATGAGAGAGTTATGGCCGAAATACAAAAGGGTGTCGAAATTGCCGGAGACGCATGCGATACACTTGTCGGAAAAAAGTTGCATATTGTGGTGCGTGAACCACCTTCCAGAGGAGTGAAAGGGTGCGTGATAGCTCCATTTGATTTGCAATTTCACAGAAAAATAATATAAAAAGGTTATAACAATTTTATGTAAGAATATTTTATGTTTGGGTTTGAGGAACTTGTGTTTTCTGCGAGAAATCCAACCCCGCTACTATGAACAGTACACCCGAAAGGAAAACAGTCAAGGTAAGTGGTTAGACCTTAAACCCAATTTTTATGTAAATATTTTTATCATGTTGACATGCCTTGTTATGTTATACATCATGTAGAGTGCATTTACATGTATTGATGATGAAATACGTATATGTACAAAATGATATTATTGATTATGCATCGCATAGGTTTAAGAGTATGGAATAGCATCGCTGCTCTACCAAAGGTGCCTCCATACACCTCGGGCTGGTAAGAATGTTGTAAAAATAGAGAATAGTCGACTCAAACGAAAGGAATGAAGACATTTTGCATTTTGCATACATGCACAAGATATGAAGTTTGTTCCCTTATTTAGATGATTCATCATCTAATTTGGATTTTGTCCTTGAAATATTCAAATGTTCCAGATAAAGATTGTAGCAGAAGCGAGCATGGAAGGAACGTGTAATGGTACTTAGTAAAAGTGCATGATGTATTTATATTTATGTAGTCTATGTATTTAAATTCGGTTATGTTGAATTCTGAACGTTTTAAAGGATGTATAACCTTATTTATGGTTAATGTTTAGGTTAAGGTTCGATTCTTCCTTTTGTTATTGTTTAAGTATGTAGTCTAGCTTATATGTTGTATAATTTTTCATGCTAGCTGGGTAGATAGAAATTTTGGGAGTTTTGTATTATGTTGAGATTGTTTCTCGAAAAAGAGAGCCTAAGATTTCTTAAGTTATAACACGCTTGAAAAGTGGGGTGTTACAAATATATTAGTTTGCATTTTTGTAAAACTCTATTTAACTATGGACTTTTTATTAAATGAGTACTCCCACAAAATTTTTCGAATCTTGCACTTCTCAGGTAGAAAACGCGATCCTTATACAGAATCCAATAGCAGGTGGTCGAATTCTCTTTCATAAGAATACCCCTCACATTTTAGTTTTTGGAATATTCTCATAATTGAGTAGGCAACACTTGCCACCACATCATATGTGAAGCTCGACCTTTGGCTTTTGACCCATCATAAACCTCACATTTATAGGTTTTTGGTTTGATAGATTAGTTAAATCGCACCCATTATCTGGCTAAATGTTATGAGTTGAACATCACCCTCCCTCACATTTTAATTACTTGGTTAGGTGAGACTTGTTGAACACCGCCCTATCTCATGGTTAATAGGAGAAATTAAACAATCTTTCATGAAATGCACTCTCATATTTTAGTTTTTGGACACACCCAATCAGACTGACGAACCCTTACAATAGTGGAAAGCCACGATAAATCAGATTTACCATTTAAATCTAATATTAATTTTATGGAAAGATTTTTGGACTTTTTATTTTCAGATCTCATCAAATTTCATTGTTCATTCCATTACACAATCATTACATAGTAAAATAAATAATAAATTAAATCAGAATGACCATGGGCTTACATAGAATAAACCCGAGTCTCTTGGGTTTACACCATGCCTCACATTAACCCTTGATGGATTGTTGCTACATTACTTTTGTTGCGCTCAACTCCTTGACGTCGTGTTCAATTTATAACTTTTGTAAAATAAAGACTAAATGAAGCTATTAAAGGCTTATGTCTCAGTACATACCCGAATAAATTAATTATTACAAATTTGAATTAAATCAAATAAAGCCTTGTAACATTTATTCATTCATTCATACAAAGCCCATGCTCATCCTGAACATACATTCGCTTTTGTTGTTTGAAAACATTTATTCTGCATATGTTAAAAAATACAATCCAACATCCAAACAAGCATATCTAAATCTTCGTATTAATGTCCAATGCAAATTATTGCACAACCATATAAATGAAGCAATTAGAATATGTTGTTTGACTGTTGGAACTGGCACGCCGATTAAATGTAATATTCGACACATACATTTGCATATATGCATTAAATATCAAGCTGAGCCTCTGATATCACTGAAGGGAATTACTAATATGGCGGTATAGTAAAAAATAAAATTTTTACCGCGTATCAGATATACGTAACGGAATATAATATACATGCCATACATACCTTGGGTATTTAAGTAACACGCATATTCAACAATTGAATTCATTAATAAATACATATCTACTATCCGATGAAATGATGAAATATAGAATGAATTTCTATATTGAGACAGAGTCCACCTCAAGATTTGGTGGTCCTGATCAGTCCACCTCAAGATTTGGTGGTCCTGATCAGTCCACACCTTGTATGCAGTATGGTATCATTTCGATTACCTTTTCCTATGCTAGACACAAAGGATTTACATATCACCAGTGCCCACATTTCAAAATTATATGCTTAACAATTACATATATAATTTATATGGCAGCTGACTTTACAAAGAAAGTAGAGGAAAAAGAAAATGTGTTAAGGGAGAGTGAGAGATTCAATCAGAGAATTAAGAATAAAATGTGAAGGAAGAAATTAATTAATTAAGGCAAAGAGCCCAACTCCAATAAATTAATTCCTTGCTCTCTCAATCATTCTCTATTATCATTCCTCCACATTCACAATCCAATTAAAATTGGATTAGAATCCGCAACCATCCCCTAACTCAAATAATTTTGATAATATACTATGCATTTTAACTATACATTATGCATTATTACTATGCAATATGCACTAAGCTTTATTAACAGGAAGGCCAAGGATTAACTTTTGACTAACTATTTTTGGAGACATTTCGGGCACACGATGTTGATACCAAATGCAACACTATATGGTATGTGACTTTTTAGATTCACTACTAGCTACTAATAAGATAATATCAAAACCCTTTTCGATATTTGTCAACCTCTTGACCCATCACTAGAACTTATTCAAATCCCGACGACGTTCCGAGAGTTCTTAAATGCCGCCTAGAAGCAGTTCAGGACAATATAGGTGGTAGTGAAGTCTCACTTCAAGTGAAGCTATTACTGTTGATGATTACCGTGTGCTATAATTCTTCCATTACCTAACGTCCCAACTAAGTGAGCCATGGAGTAACAAACTTACAAACTCAGTAACTATGTGTTAGACCTTATTAATGTGACTAGATGAAACCTTAAGAAACACATTTCTTGACTTTCAATCTTCCATGACTAGAGTCTGTCCCGTCACATCAATAGTAGATCACATAAGACGTTTACCCCATCAAATACTGATGAAGGCGACGAATTTTATTCCCAACACATGTCTCCATGTACTAGCAATACAAAACCACATTAATGAACTTTTCCATCTCCCAATTGGATGGGTCAACTCATTAGCAAATCCTGTACACCAATATACAAAACAATTGTGCCAGCTCAAGTTTAAGGATCAACACACCATTGCAACCTGATAATACTACCATTATCCACCATGCCATGTGATTAGTCATTAGCGTCACATTCGGTTGATCAATCCCTAACGATCACCCACAGGTCTACTAGTGACATCTCATGTCATATGGCGCGTGACACACCACCTTTCCATCGGTGTCCCCATGCTAAACGAGGTAGTAACCCCTGTGGCAATCCATACTCTATTAATTGGAGTTCTCATCGAAAGAATCTAAGGACTAGGAATAGTTTAAGAAGTTTTATTACTAGAGAATCTTGTCACATAGTCTCAACACCTTGAGAATAAGATTATCACACAAAAAATCTAGGGATTCCTTCATATAAATGATTGGAGAAAATATGAATGAAAAAAACCTTACTTTTTATAGATTTATATAAAATATAATTAATTCATTACAAACAAGACCGCTAGGTGTCATCCAAATCTAGTATAATGGTACAAAACACTAACACCAGGGACAAACCAAACAAGTCACCAACAATTAAGAATTTTAGCCAACAAACTTCCAACACTTGAGTCTTCTCACTCTTGTTTGAATCCTCAATCAATAGTTTGTTCTTCTCTACTTTAAAGTCTTCATACTCACTCTTTACATATAGACATCTTCTGATAACTAGCTGTTACATAGAGAGGCATAAAATAATTTTGAGATTTGAAAACTTTTCAACCTTTTTCGATCTCATACAGCAGCTGTAGGAATCTTTGCTAACACAACACATTAGAGAAAAATCATTGTTCAAAAAGATAATTTGGAAAAGATGAGGAGACAACTTGAAAACAAAATTAGCCATAAACTTTTTTGAGACAAAAAGCTCAAGTTAGAAACAGGAATCTGCAAAAGTAGAAGTCAAAGAGCATTTTCTTCAAAAAAAGATATTACCTTTTTGTATGGGGAAATCAGGAGATGATTTTAAAGTATATGGTAAAAAACATTTTTAAAAAATATACTCTTGACATGTAATAAAAAGAGATGTACAAAACAAGTACAATCAAACACGACTGTTGAATTTCAGCCAATCTAAGGCACAAATTCGGTCTACCGATGTTGTCTAGTAGCCAAACACAACTTTGGTCAAAGGCTGGGTCGATCTAAGACATGAGACTAAACTTTCTGGCAAAGTTCGGTCGACCGAAGAATAATTTTAGTTGACCTAAATGGCTTACAACGAGATTTAAACATTTTGCTTCACTTCAGTTGACTTAAGTTAAAATATCAGTCGACTTAATATACATAAACACGAAAAACATATCTTTTACTGCATAAGAAGCAAATAAAATACATTTATATCATGAAACTATTTTTGTTATCATCAAAATCTTGTTTACTTAACCTTGAACTTAACAGATTCTTAATTAGTTTCGGAGGAACATGATGAGGGAACGAATGATCGAGCATCGGAGCCAGGCAATGATGGGTGTGTGTCAAATCACTAGGAGTCAATGACAAGGGTTTTAAACCCTATTTTTTATGTTGATGATTAGGGTCCTATAGTGGGTTCTCCAAATCGTGATCGTCAATTTGGTATTCCATGATGGGCAGACATGGAAGAAGTGGATGATGATCATTGTGGCCACTTGCTAGAGACAACTCTTGCTATTAAGGCTTTTCTACTAGATGGCCATGATCTGATAGTTGTTGCAAATGCCCCCCCCCCAATTCTCTCCAGTTACTTGCGTAAGGGGCTTTGTTTGTCAAGTGGAAATGAACACTAGGGTCAGGAGTCAATAGGATTATACCATGAAGTAGGCTTCGACCATGCGAGTAGATGATTGGAATTTTCGTCTTACAGACTAGGTTAAATGTGTAAAAAGGTAGTGATGGCAAATAGGTCGACCCGCCTCATAGCCTGGCTCGATATTGTAATAGACGAGCCGGGCTGGGCTGGCTCGCCTAGCAGAATGTGGGCTGTGCCGGAGTAACGATATGTGGGCCACGACCATACCCGACCCACCAAAATGGCCCATGGGTTGGCCCACCAACTGGCCCGCTAAAATGGCACAGCCCGACCCGTCAAAATGGCCCAACAATGACAGAAGTACGTTTAAACTTTTTCAGAGAATAAATAAAAGTTTTATTATGGCACCTAATTATTGTTGATAGTAGAGAATATGACAGCTTAGAAATTGCTATGCAGTATGCACCCATTATTGTTGCCATGCTATGCACCCATTATTGTTAATGACAGAGAATATGATAGAGATTTAGGGAATACTTTTGATTAATTGTCAAAAGTTTTCAATACTTTTTTAGGCTCCCATGATTTTGATAATTTGAAATTCAAAATTTGAATTTTCATTACAACTCGTGGGAGCGTTCAAATGTTTGCGTCTATAAATAAGTGATTGTTGAAGTTGTTCAATCACAAAAATTACTTTCGCTATCTTAATCTCTTGCTAATATACTATTTTACAAGTTGTCTTATTCTGTTACTATTTTGCTAATTACTATACTTTCTAGTGTCACAATATCTTTGATTGGTTTCATTACTCTACATTTACAATCATGTCTTCCTTTCATCGCTCCCTCACTACTCGTAAAAATGATTCTCGCAGTGCTTCTTCCATGGAGCCCTCTCGAGCCGGTACATCTTCTGCAAACCCTTAATGACCTTCTATTCCATCCCCAATAGGACCACTCCCCCATGATTTTTTTAACGATTGGAGTGGCAATCAATGGGCATGGGAACACCCATCATTTACTAAATTAGATACATAACCTCCTGAATCACAAGATCCTGATATGCAAATGTTTAGTAACCCCCCACCTCTACTAACTGAGAAACCCTCACCAAATGAAGGTTAGACTTCCTCAAAACAACCAAATGAGGAGCCGTCCAGCTTATGACGCAACTCCAAGCGACAAAGAACTAGTAATGTTTTGCAAGTGTTCGAGATCATTAATATAGTCGAGAAGGGTCAAAGAGCTCTATGTAAATTTTGCAGAAAAGACTACTCATGCCAACCAGGGGGTGGGATTGGACACTTGATGAGACATGCCTTGAAACATGATGATGGTGGTCTGGACGTAACGTAGACACAATTGCAACAAGGTAAGGGTTTAATTTTTCGATATAATAGAGAACTTGATGAATCTAGCTTAACAAAACTAATAATTAAAACTGAATCTTCTTTTTTGTTTGGGGAGGATATAATGTTTAAATGGTTTTGTAAAAATGCATTACAACCTGCAGGTAGAGGTTTTTCACAAAAGACTATAAAAAATGAAGCGATTAGGTTATATTTAGAATAGTTAGAACAATTAAGAAATACATTTAATGCATTTAATAGAAGAGTGTCATTAACATCAGATATTTGGTATGATGTTATGACAAATAACCACTATATGTGTGTCACTATACATTTGATTGATGAAGAATGAAAAATTCAAAAAAGAATAATTGAATTCATAGAATTAGTAGAACAACATAGATGTAATTTAATTGCAAGTAAAATTCGAGAGATCAGTTATAATTACAATATTAGTGATAAAATAATGACAATCTCGTTTGATAATGCGAGTAACAATGGCTCTGCCATTAAACGACTATGACACAAACTTCCATTAATTTTAGATGAACAATTGTTTCACAATAGATGTGTATGCTATATTTCAAAATTATGTTTATAGGATGGTCTACAAATATATCATGAGGCATTAGTTAAAATAAAGGGGTGTTTTAGCTTTAATTCGAAGTAGTGAATCCCATTCTTGAGAGTGGAAACAACTTGTTAATGGATTTGGCTTACCATATAGAACATTTCCAACAGATGTTCAAAGTAGGTGGAATTCAACTTATTTGTTGTTACAAAAAACTAAACCATATATGTAACATCCCACATCGAGCAATAAGAAGGACCAGAACAACTTACCCTGATGGGTCTACACGAACTTCCCAGGGGGTCACCCATTCTTGAACTGCTCCTAGCTCAAGCGCTTAACCCCAGAGTTCATTGCCTACATTCAGCCTAAAAGGTATCCAGCTAGTATTGTTTCCTTTCTTACACTATCCTCGATACATACTAATTTATCTAGGCTCTTGGGGTATTACATTCTCCCCCATTGAGCACATAACGTCATCGTTATGCAACCTTACAACTGGTCCCAGACATTCTCCCTTTTGGAGGCTGCCATCCTAGAAGTCTGCTAGGAGCCGCTCCTTGATCAGGCCTCACACCTTGACGCCACTCCCTACCCTCATCGGACCGCTTTCTCCAAGGGTCGGCTCTGATACCACCTGTAACATCCCACATCGAGCGATAGGAAAGACTAGAACAACTTACCCTGATGGGCTTACACGAACTTCCCAGGAGGTCACCCATCCTTGAACTGCTCCTAGCTTAAGCACACTTAACCCTAGAGTTCCTTGCTTACATTTAGCCCAAAAGGTATCCAGCTGGTGTTGTTTCCTTTCTTACACTATCCTTGATACATACTAACTTCTCTGGGCTCTTGGGGTATTACAATATAGACAACAACTTGAATTATTTTGGAATAGGGAAATGGTAGAAGCATATCAACTAAGAGATAGTGATTGGGAACAACTAGATGTTATTATATATATATTAGAAACATTTTATGGTACAACAAAATTATTTTTGATTGTAAATATCCTACCACACATATTTTTATTCGTGAAATATTTTCTATTGTTAGTTGCTTTGCAAAACATAGGGATTCAAATATATATGGACAATTTATAGCCCTCGTGAAAGTTTTTTTTAGAAAATATTAGACTAATATACCATTATTATATCTTATGACAACTATATTAGATCCCACACAAAAGTGGGAAGGTGTTGAATATTTTTTGAAGTTTTACGAAACGACTATGGGGGTTAACACACAAGAAATAAAAACAAAAGTTTGAAATTTAATTTTTGAAATGTATAACTTATATGAATCCCGTTTTGGTAATAAACCAAGTAGTGAAAATTATTCTTCACAAAGTAAGTCTAGGGGATTCTTAAAATGGGGGTGGTCCACATACCTCAAATCAAAAAAATCAAAGGGCGGTCCACAAACATCTAGTGGGTTTAACGAACTTGAATTCTATTTAAATATGAAATCTTCATTTTCTGATGACCAAATTAACACATTTAATATTTTGTTATGATGGCGTCAAAATCAACACACGTATCCGGTGTTGGCTACCATGGCTCAAGATCTACTAACCCCTTCGGTGTCCACAGTGCCATCAGAGTCAGCTTTTTTTGCAAGAAATAGGGTGCTCAATCCAAAGAGATCGAGGTTGCAACATATGACACTGGAAATGTGTATATGCTTTAAGGATTGGTTGGATGCTGAATTTGACGAACAAGGGATAGATTTGTACGATGAATATGGCGAATCAAAACATAATGACAGTGCAGGGTTAGACCGTCCAGACCCAATCTCGATCTTCTCCTTAGGCCCAATCTCCGCCCTCTCTTTAGGCCCAATCTACGCCCAATCTTGATATTCCTTCTGGGCCCAGCCTTGGCTCAGCGCTAACCTGCCACGACATCATTGCGATTTTCGCTGGGTGTCCGCACGACAGCCTTATATCCTCTCCTCATTAATGGAGGATCTCATCTACATTAATAAGGGTCCCGTCGCTGCCATGCTACCACCTAACAACCTCCACCGGCGCCGGATAGCCAGTCCTATCACCTGCAAATTAACACACGAAATATGCATGCAGGAGGATATCTCCTCCTTCTATATCAACTAGCTCTCGTCAGAACCAATGTATGTTCTGATCTCTGACTTACTGATACATTGTCTCTCTTTACTCTCTTACTAACTCGACCGTAGGAGTGCTTGCAAGTGCCAATCGTCCCCCCCTTGGCAAACAGACCCATCTCCAGAGCTCGCGCCCCGCCTTCGATCGTCCTCTTTTGGTCATGAAGGAACAAGGGCCATCCATAGCACAATGAATCAATGATATTTCCTCTTAAAGGGAATACGCCTCGCAATTATTGGTTTGAGTTTTTTTATGCATTTTAATAGTTAATTATTTTCTCATACTTTAGATTTTATTATTTTTTCTTCAAACTATACTAACTCAAGCATCAGAGTGCCCTCGGGAGCAATCCCGAGGGTAATTCTTTGCAGGTACTTATACTTTTTGAAGGAATCAAGGAGGTTGGGCAACACTTAAATATGAGTTTATTTTTTTAACGTCATTTAATAACCTATTATTCATTTTCATCTTAATATATGTTTGTTATTAAAACCATACTAATTTAAGCATTGGAGTGCCCTCGGGGCAACCCTGATAGTAATTTTTTATAGGATTTTTTAGCATATAAAGGAGTTGGACGCCTTTCAAGGAGAGGAACATTGAAAAACACAAAATTGACAATCGATTGTAATTACTTATAAATATATTTTAAAAAATATTTGTTGCATTTGAGGAAAAAATAAAAAATATTTAAAAAATTATGTTTAAAAAATTAAGAAAAAATGGCTCACGGGCAGGCCTAGTTAGATAGGCCCACGGCCTAGCCCGGCCCATTTTGGCCTATTTATTAAGGGCTACAGGGCTGTGCTGGGCCCCAATTTCCATTGCCCCGACCCTTTCGCTGGCCAAATTCGGCTCGACCCACTAAATAGGTGGGCCAAGCCGGAGATTGGTCGGGTTAGGTCATCTTGACCATTTCCCATCTTTATAAAAAGGGAAGACCATCCAATCAGACATCAAAGTATTGGTCGTGAGGATGTGGTTGCGAATAATAAAGTAACAAGATCAAGTGCTACCACCAGGCCAAAAGCTATCACTTGGTCAGAGACGCAACTTTATTTCCCTTAGTAGTGCAGAGCCCCACTTCTTAGTGGCAAGCAGACATGAGAGGCTTCACCACATGGGTGCCAACAAGCTGGGTAGTTAGTCTCGTGAGTATGGGCTGGGTGATTAGTCCCATGAGCGCCTAAAAGGAATGTTGGGGCCCCATAATCCCAATAATTCCCCCTAGAATTGCGTCTGGGCTAACTCGAACTCGTGACCTCGCTCTGATACCAATTCTCAAGATCAAGTGCTACCATCAGGCCAAAAGCGATCGCTTGGTCAGAGGCGCAATTTATTTCTCTTACCCTTTGGTAGCGTAGAGCCCCATTTCTAAGCAGTAGGCGGACATGAGGGGCTGCACCACATGGGTGCCAATGGGTTGGGCAGTCAGTTCCATGAGCACCCAGAAGGTGTACTGGGGCCCCATAACCCCAACATAAATGACTAACGAATTCTTATGGTCGAGTAAATGGGGAAGTGTGGAATGATAATAATCAGTGTCAAGGTAGGGAAAATAAAGTTGTGGGTCATGACAACAATCTTAGGGACTCTATGAATGTTGTGAATAGGATCAAGAATGGTGGGAAGCAGTCTTGGGCAAGCTTGATAGAGATAAGTGGGCCTCGTATTCTATCCCACCTTGATTATAGCCTTCCTAAAAGTTTTGCCAATGGCGTTTCTCGAGTAAAATTTCCCATGGAAGTGGTTGAGGAGAACATGATTCATTGGATGAGCACTCTGGTGGGCTATTTCATTGAGAAATGGCTTTCGTTTCTAATGGTTAAGTCCATTGCCATGAAGTTATGGAAGCTTTATGGGTTTCTTAAGGTAATCTCAAAAAGCTTTGGTATTTATTTCTTTCGCTTTGTTACGTAAGACCATATGTTTGGTGTCTTTGATGATAGCCCATGGCATTTCAGTAAGCCCTTATTGTTGAGATGTTGGAAGCTAGGAATGATCATTTCACAAGAGTCCCATACTTTTCTTTCAATGTGGGTCAAGATCTATAACGTGTCTTTGGAGGGGTGGTCGCTTAAAAGGTATAGCTATTATTGCTAGTGGGTTGGGTAAACATGTTGACCCCATGACAAAGGATAGAACTAGGCTGGGTTATGCTTGGGTTTAAGTGGAAATGCACGTGTCATATTCTTTTCCAAAATACATTGAATTGGATCAAGGGATGTATGAATTCATGAGTGAACCCAAGATTGCCCGTTTACTAGTAGAATATCAGTGGATGCCTTCTATCTGTACTCATTGCCAAGTTTTTGGTGATAACATATTAGGTTTCCTAAAGGTTCCTCGCCCTATTGAAAGTGTGGCCCATGGAGCCCAAGGTAAGCAGCTTGCTAGGGAGACAAATATGAGGAAAGGTAAGGGTGTTGCGGCATCTTCGAGCAACCCTTATAGTGAAAAGGAAGCCTCTCGTGTGTCTTTAATTGTGATTGCTAATTTTGCATCTAGGGTTGTCATTTCCAAACCTATCAAGGTGGAGTCATTGATGGTAAATCAATTTTATTCTCATGAAGAAGGATATGGATGTTTCCTCTCCTGGAGAATTACATATTCCTATGGATGCAATGTGTGTTGATGAGGCTAAGATGGCTATTGAAAGCAGGGGAAAAGAGATCGAGGTGCAGAGGTGGATTCTACTTTTGAGTTCTGATAGAACAAACAACTTGGGTTCTAAGTAATCCTGGTGAAGTCTGAGTCCCAACTAAAGAAAGAAAGGAGGAAGAAGAACGTCTTTGCTTGAGCAAATTAGAGTGTAGGTGCAACGAGTCCAATTATTATTAATCAAGCATGATGTTGAGCAAGCTTTATCTTATCTATGTTGTGAGTATCTTGTGATTTGTTACTCTTGTGTGATTGTTTTGTTTGTTAAGTTTGTTATGTTTGTGTTTTGTTTGTTCGGCGTATGCCCTAGTGTTAGGTGCAGACATTTTGTAATTTTTTATTAATTCATTCTTATTTATAGAAAAAAAATTCTAGGTTGTCATTGAAAATAACAAAAAAAAGGGGGGAAGGGGGAAGGGTTCATGATAGTAACAAAGAACAACCAAAGAAGTTTATTTGCTTAAGTGACCTCTTTCTAGGGCTTAAGAATTTTCAAAATGTTATTTAGACACACTCAATTGTGACATTAATATTTTAGTTACACTCTTATATTAATGTATTCATTATATATTTACTTAATATGACATAAAATATAATATATTAATAAATGAATATCATATTTACAAGTGTTCAAATAACATTGATTTAACTTGTTGGATCGCAAATTTGAAGCAGCCCTTTGGGATAGTTCAATTGGTTCATCGCA
Organism: Diospyros kaki; assembly: GCA_036245055.1. NCBI lineage: Eukaryota > Viridiplantae > Streptophyta > Magnoliopsida > Ericales > Ebenaceae > Diospyros > Diospyros kaki. The sequence goes on from BSEG01000009.1 coordinate 42,120,321, forward strand.
TATGTTTGAAAACTTAAGATATTACAAGGTTGCATGTTTAATTTTGCTTTGTGATTTTATATCAACTATATATATTTGAAGGGCAACTCTTAGATTTCAACTCAAGACTGATTTGTCCGTTCACCTAGGTTGAGGAGCAGGCAGATTGTAGATTTATAGAAAGGGTGAGACGATTCAAGTCAAAGGTCGACTGCGTATTGAGAACCCTCCTGATTTCCTACTTTGCAAAAAAAAAAATATTAATAAAAAAAAACTGAAGCACCAAGGCAAATACCAAAAAAAATCTCAGCATCGGTCTTGGGACGCATTCATCTTTGTCTTTGACAGTATTTGAAAACCAACGGGACGAGTGGGTTGGGAAGGTTCTTAAAGAGAGCAAAGTGGGAGAATCGACAAGAGAGGTAAATCCTTACGGAAATTAAGTAGTTTTGTGTTGGGCCTCTTCCCATGATTTGCTAGCTTTGCCTTGAAGCTAATACCAATGTCGAGAGTTTCTAAGGTTACAGCAGCTTTTATGGCTTCTGTCCTGGCGCTGGTGTCCTTGCTATTTTAGGATGTATTATGCTTTGTGTCCATTGATCTGGGTTCTATTTTGGCTTGTGTGTGGGTGCTCTTCCGAGTGTTGCTTTGAGCAGTTGCGGTTTAGGTTTTAATTTTATGGGGCTTGTGTTCTCCTCACCTAAAAGAGCGAGTGCTATACCTGAACAAATCTCGGTGCAATGTCTTATTGTGAGACGATACTTACATCCCCCAAGAAGAAAAAGAATAGCTGAACCCAGAATCCATCTACCTATCCATATCGATTTAGCTTTCACCTTTTGTTTTGACAGAAGCATCTTATCCAGCAAGCCCTTCAATTGGACAGGCCAGGCCAGGCCGGGAACGAAGAATCTTACAAATTAAAATACCCATCGATCAAAGTAGCCTTTAATTACATGACGTCGTGATAGTGATTTTGGAAGCAAGCCAAGCCAAGGGAGAAAGAGGATTCATATGCGCGTAGCTATGGTAGGTGAGAGCGAACTGTATGAATACGACCCCCCGGAGTTGCGTAAGGAACTGCGAAGCCTTTTGTACTCAAACAAACCCACCCCCCAAACCAAACATAGAAGAAGAAAGCAAATTTGTTTTCTTGTTTGTCAACTCCCAGGTTGACATCTATGGCCGATGGGCCTATAGCTGTTTGTTCATCCGCGGGGGCCTAAAAGAAATATGATATTTGATGGGGGTAATAAAGCAACAATAATAAAAATAAAAATAAAAACATCTCATTTAAATTAAAAACACAGCCGCCTAGAATTAGACTCACTATTTGCCTCTTGATTTTGATTCAAAGTAGTTTAACTTGTCCTTTTTTTAATTAATTAATTTTTAGAAGAGAAGACTAGTGAGGAAAGAACGAACTGAAGGGCGTTGAAAACGAAGGGCATGGGATTGGGCTGGAAAAACTGAGTCCAAAAATAGAGCACGTGCCGACCCATTCGAGGACTAGTGGGAATTAGTTCAAATGGAAGGGGGTTGTGATTATTAAAATGAAATGGGCACGTGCCCTTGTGACATCTCAAAATTTCCGGGGTGCAAGTAGGTACTACAGCTTAATAACAGAGGGGAGGGGAGGGGAATCTGGTAAGCCTCAAATCAAGCCTGAAAAGCTGTCTATTATGCAGCAGCTGCCGCTGGGTACTTACAGGATTTGGATTCTTTTATTTATTTCCTCCAGAGACACAGATTTTGCTAATCCTTCCCGCTCAGCTCTGTCAGAGAAATGTGAGTTTTGCAGTTCCCAAATTTCACATGCATGCAAAACAATTAATCATTTTACAATTCACCCCTATTATACAATAATACACTGATCCTTAGTTTGTATTAAACATCTTTATTTAATGTGAAAGAGACTAGCTTAATTTGAATGGGACGTGACAGTTAAAGAGATCATTTGAACCATGGTCACATATATATGAGTTTTTTTTTATTACAAAAGTGTTTCTATATTGTGCCCATATATGTATTCAAAAGACATGAACTTTCATTCATCCAAAAACACTCTGAAGTTTACTAATGTTTATATTAACTATGAAAGTCGTATCTCTATCGGTCTGAAGAATTTAAGTGGGAGGCAATTTCAACCACTCCCATACAAGATGATAGTATGGTGGAGATAGCAATTTAGAATATAAATAAAAATTGTCTATGCGTTGCCTTTAAGGGGGCAATATCCTTGTTGTGTTCATATGCCTTAGAAAGTACCATATTATTCTAACAAGAGTAAAGGAAAGTTAATTTTGTTGAAGTAAAGCAACTTTAGATTTAATTTGGAGGTGGGATTTGGTAAAGTTAATAAAGTTTGCTTCTATTCTTCATCGTTCTTGGTGCGGCAAGGACCGCATGCACACTCTTTCCAAACATTAATTACCAAATTTACTTGCCATCTCATCTCTACAGCCAAAAATCAAAGCATTTGACTATTAAATTATTCATTGACAGCTTCCCATTGTTTAAATTTTGAATCTTATTTGTCTTGAAAAATTGTTCCCTGCACAACTATATGGCCCGGCTTTTTGAATTAAATATCTTTTTTTTTTTACATAAAATAACATGTTTAAACATAAAAAAACGATAAGATCTACCCTTAATTCTTAAACATATATTCAAATGTCAATCTTGAATTATATATAGATTAAATACGTCAAAATAACATATTGGGAACTAAAATTCCTTAATCTTATGAATTTGCTAACTTGGAATGCCAAGTAAGCACGTAAGAATCTGACGTGGACTCACGAAGAATACATTATTAACTATTCAAATATGTTACATGAAGTGGGTTGGGAATAATGCACGGCTTTTTACAAGAACAGGAGAAGTGGTGCGAAATAGAAAAACACAAGAAATGTTCCTCTTTCATCTTCAATTCCATTTTGGTAGGGCACTTTCTAAATTCTGCAACTAAATGACTTCAATTCTGTGTTTCCTGCACACATGGAAACCAGACCCCAGCTCAGAAGATAAAGCTATCAGAGATTACAAATATGGTTTTCACCTTTTACCCCAAGGCATGTAATGTGGGTTGCCCCCATTCACATATTCTCACGGGTTTGTACCATTTCTTCTCTCAGTGTCACGGTCTCTGCTGCTCAATCCCCCATCCCACATGGGCATCTATTTTACCCACTTCCTTCTCCATTTCATTACATCCTTTAACATAATTTACACCCTAAATATAAAATACAAAGTATGTGGTGTTGTTTAAAGATATTTTTTTTTTTCAGTTATATTTGATAGCGTAAATATTATAGTTTTTGTTTTATTTTATGAAAAAATCTCTGTATTTAAGTACAGTAAATATGACTCTTTCCTAACGAGGGCGAGGCTTTTGAGTGAAGAAGATTAGTGGAGGCGTGTAAGGTGCAACACTTTATGATTTAGGTGTCGGTGAAGAACATCTGACTTGTCAGCCGAATTTTCTTCTTATATTTGCAAGGAGAAGGCGTTCAAGTGGGATTTTGGAATTTTGCTACGCTGACTTCTTCTAGGTCTGGGTGGTCGCTGGCAATTAAAATTAAAATCCTGCAACCAGAGATTGGTTGGTAGTACAATTTCACAGACAACCGCTGTAGCAGCAGCCTCCATTGCTTTGCTCTCCTCACCTTTTTGCTTTTTCTCTCCATCTTCTCCTTCTATGCACATATACACTTCCCCACAGAAACAGCTTCCTCCTACTAACTCATCTCTCTGGCATGCTCCCTATAATCTGCTCGTCACCACCTCCGCTTTCCCGACTGCACGAAACTCCCCATTTTATAAGAGATTATTTTCAAAAGTCAGAAGCATGAATTTTCAGTCTGAAAGAATCAACTCACCTCTCAACTTCAGTTTCTTTTGTATCTGATACATACATACACACACACAGACACACATATATATATAGTGATTTTTTGAAAGCAAAAGACTGTCTTGTGATGATGGGTCAGGGTCACAAGCATTTGCACGAGCTACTGGAAGAAGATCAAGAACCGTTCTTTCTGAAGAACTACATTGCTGATAAGCGAATTCAGCTCAACAGAGCCACTCCTGAAGCCGCTGTATTACAGGCCAAGAAGCGGAATTTCATCGCCCAAAGCTCCATTTCCAGGCGTAGTCTCTGCAAGCAGGCGTGTTTGTTCTCTTTCCAGGGCTCGCCCGACGTCAGGCAATCTCCCTTCATCGATTTCCCGTCGCCGGCAGCTGTGAAGAGTCCTTGTAAATGCCCGAATTCCGTGCTTCTACATGTCCCCGCCGGAACTGCGGCTCTGCTTCTCGAGGCGGCGATGAGGATTCAGAAACAATCGTTGAATCCCAAACCCAAAACCCAGATTAAGAATCCAGGATTTGGGTTGTTCGGGTCGATTCTGATGAGGCTAAGCGGTAAGAAACGGTCACGTAAGGGAGAAACTGGAGGCAGAAAATCAGCTGGAAAGGCCGAGGAAGTGCAGGAAAATGCTGGAAAAGGTGCTTCGGAAATGGGTTTTTCTTGTTCTTGCAGTAGCAGTGAGCAAAACCATTCCGATCCGTCAAGCCCTTTCCGGGTTGCCCTTTGGAAGAGCCCCAGTTCCGGTGGCCGGACGCCCAATGTCCCATCGCCGGCGGCATCTCCCGGTCGCCAAAACAATCAGGTTTGTCTTCTTACCGTGCCATTATCTAATTTCGTAGCTAGCACCAATTTGTTGACAGTAGAATAAATAAACATCATTCTATATTATACAAAATAAACGAGAATAATAACCATAAGTTTTAATTTCACTGGAGAAGTTAAATATTATGAATTTCAGACTTTTAATTATCCTGATTCATAGTCACATTCTCTATAAAGTCGTTATAATCAACAGGATAATTATGAAGCCGAGAGCATAGAAAAGACAAGCTTAGAAGAAGGCAATGGTGATCAGTGCAGTCCAGTATCTGTATTAGATCCCCCATCCGAAGAAGATGGCAATGGTGATGGCGACGAGGAAGACGACACGGATTACCACCTCGAGACCAGCTATGCAATTGTACAGAGTGAGTAAAAAGAATTTACAAGAACATAAAACTCTCAGTTTTTCCACCATTTATCCTCCCTTGTGCTGTCTTGTTCAACCCATAAATCTTGTGTATTTAATTGTTTACGCACCATATTTGTTAGCTGCGACCAAAGGGTCGATATTGAATCGCTCATACTTGTTTAACATGATCAATTAATACGTGGGATCCATGGAACGAATCATCGATGATCAGGACATAGAAGTAGTTAACATGTCATTGTACAATGCCACAACCTGAACATGGATTTCTGGTAGTAGCATCTTGTTTCTTCGATAAGACAAGGGCTTGGACATGCTCATAACTTCATCTGCCCCACATTTAGGCGGTGGCTCTGTCTTAATGGCGCGACAACTCATCCATCTCTTCATAATTTTGATCTATGGAAGCGGATTTCGCAAGTTATCTGGGCTGTTGATTGAATGCCCATTACTGTCTTGAAACGAGAGTTATGAGCTCAATCAATGCCCTACCAGTGCCATTTTCATCTGAATATGGAAGCAGAGGAGATTGATGTACTTGTTTGATTCTAAGTAAATTTGATTTCATTCTGTTTGCATTTTAGTCTTTAACTCATGAAAACTGGAAACAGGAGCAAAGCAGCAGCTGTTGGAGAAGCTTCAAAGATTCGAGAAACTTGCAGAGTTAGACCCCATTGAACTTGAGAAAGGAATGTTACAAGAGCAAGGAGATGAAGATGATAATAATGATGAAGGCCTAGAGGAAGAGGAGAAGTGCGAAGAAGACAGCTCCCCAGCATTCCAAAACCCGAACAACAATACTGACAGGTTTGTCAGGGAATTTCTTCGAAAATCAGGCCTTGATCATGGTAAAGTCTCAGCAGAGATGGCGCGGCTGGTGCTAGACCTCATTGCCGAGGAGAAGAGAAGCCAAGATCGCGGGGTTGATGGCACTGAAGCCGCTCTGAAGAGGGTTTCGGACAGCTTGATATGGTTGAAGGAGGTGGAATATAAGACCATCGATATGATGGTCGAGTTGGATTTCAGAAAAGAGCTCGAGGGGTGGAGAGAAATTGATCGAGAGCTGGTGGCAGAGGCTGCAAAAGAGATTGAGCTCACCATATTTGGACTATTGGTGGAGGAATTGTCAGAAGAACTAGAGAGCTAGTTTGATCTTGACAACTGGCATCATCAAATTTCTCTTCATCCAAAGTGGGTCTTGTTTTCGAAGATGTTGATTCAAGAATCATAGCCTGACTTGTAAGGATATGAATTAGATGGTAGAAATAGAAATGCTTGTTATGTACATGCACCAGTGTATGTAGGGGAGGACCTGCATTGCCCTTTGCTTAATTAATGAAGCATCAAAGCATCCAACCATAGCTCTCCACATTCAAATTAATCCCCTATTCTGACAGTGTCTTGACACAAATAAAATTCTCTTACAAACGTCTTCCATTCATCTCAATGTAAAATGCTAAGTATTCTGAATCAAAAAGTTTTTGCCACGATAAAATTTGATCGACTCCTATTTTTTAACTCGATAGAGAGAGCCAAGTGAATCACGACCATGCCTGTCTTTTCATGTCCCTTGCTCAACTAATAAGACCTATGTGCTTACTTTTTAATTTTAGATTACTCCTCAAATTTAATATTTGATAGAAATTAATTTAGATCAAACCCAATTGATTTTGATGAGAGATAGGGATAAAAAGCAGGATACTCAATTCCATTAAAATTATTGTAATCGCAGCAATTGTTAGGTGATTGCACCTCATTAATTTGAGAGGCTAGAACATGTTATTAGCTAGGTTTGTGTCTAGAGTTATTTATTAAGAGTTACCCATAAGTTATTTAGAGTTAGAATTGTGATGATTTTCAATTTTATCCACCCAAAATTGCCATGAGAGGATTTTCAGCATTGTTTGTGCAAAAACATTTGTGCTTTGAGAAGATTTATAATTGTGTTTGTTCAGAAACTATACCGTTATAATTAATTATATTATAAAAATAATCTACACAATTATTGATTGATATATTTCTCTCATTATTGTGAGATAGTAATTAAAGATAGGTGTCTTTAAATGGTTCATCTTCTCTTAATTATTGTATGTTCTAAGATTTAACTAGCTAGGTAAACTCAATATAAATGTGATTATTTTATGCTAAGTTACTATAAATGTGATTGATTGCCCATAATTTCCAACTAATATCAGAACACTTTTGAGTTGAGAGAGCTTCCCTGAAACCATGTAAAGAGAGATTCTTAGACAAAAGTTTCAGCAAGGAACAAGTAGTTTTGAGCCATGAAAGCAGCTTCCAAGCCTTTTTCTATGGATAAAACTGGCATCTCCATCTTTCTTTATTCCCCTTTTATATTTCCATCTTTTGCTTTAATCCTATGCTTTCCGCCTGTGGCCAACCCCCCCTTCTGGATTCTCTGCATTTATTAATTGCTTTATCATCAAGCCTGTGGTTTGTTAAGCAAAGTACATCCATTATAATGGACCTCCATGGATTGATTGCAGCTAGCTTGTCTGTAACATGTGCAAGCTGTATTCAAATTAACTCGTACGTGATGGGTCCACCATTAGAGGGGAATTATTTCTTCCATTTACATTATGATATCTTATCTTAGAGGCTTAATTCCAATGATTAAAGTCACATTCATCATTGCTTTAAACAAAACAACAATTAAAAGAAATAAAAAAAAACCTTAAAAGTTTGTACATGGACAAATTTAAATGAGTCGACTTTTTCTAAGTAAAATTAAAATTTGATACCTTGTTATTATTTATATATATATATATATATATACACTACAAGAAGAAGACAAAAAGGGATTTGAAAACCCTGATTAGTATAACCCACCTACCTAGACTAGAAAGCCCAACTTCTTTCTTTAAGGAAGAAGCAATTCTACAATGAATGAATTATGGAAGTTGAATGAAATTATTGAATACCCTAACATTTACCTTTTTTTATTTATTAAGACAGTGTTTCTTAAAATAAATAAGATAAAATTATATTAATTAAAATAATTTTTGAATCAATATATAAAATAATTAAGGTAAGAGTAGGAAGTATTCTAAGATTTTTATTAATGTTAACCTTATCTGGCAACTCTCAGGAAATAACTCACATGACTTCTTATTTGAAATTTTTTATATATACTTATCTCTCTATCTTAAAATAAATATATATTAAACTTTACAAATAACAAAAATGTCGTACATAATATACATGATATGATATTGTTTTAGTCCCAAAAGCAACCATTTTGGAAATGAAAAAAATTTGCAACATTCTCTGCACTTAGGATTGGGTTTAGGATAATGGTGAAATGGGACAACTAATGGCTTGGTTTTGTCCACTAAGCTAAGCAGTAAAGCAGCCAAGCAAAAGTGGGGGCGGCCGAGGCTCTTGCAGGCCCTCATGTTTCCATAAACTTATCACCTTTTCACTTGCAACCAAAAGTAAATCGTTTGCTTCCTAGGATTAGGTTGGTGCAATTAATTAGATACCATCCTTGAATATCAATTTTGTCTCATTACAAATCTTGTTGGTAGCCTTATTAGCCTACCCATTTCAACTTCTTCACACCATTTAACAATAACCAAAGGAGGAGGGTTCAGGCTCGGGCAATGATTTGTTTGGCTATGATTTTTAGGATGAATGTATCTCAATTGTGGTTTTATATTAGTAACCCTAATCACAAAATTATGAATTTTCATTATCGAGTTTGTGACGGATGAATTAATCGTATTCAGTGTTTTTATTTGTAACCTTTTCAACAAATTATCTAATTAATTAAAATTTTCAATGAAAATTAAAATTTTTTATGAAAGTAAAAAATGGGTAACCTAATTCATAAAAATACACGAATCTAAAAATACATACTTAAGTTATATTTAAATTAAGGGCAAAAATCAAAAGCCATTTCTGAGATTTTAAGAAACTAGCTAGACAACCTTACACTATTGAAAACCCATCTTTTTGATCTTGTAAATTAACAGATATTGTACAGAACACATTACGGTTAACCATCTATTTGTCTTGAAATTTGGTGACAATAGAATATACCAAAGTACCCCTATAGAACCCATATGAATGACTAAAACAAATAAATAATTAGAACCAACAAAAACAATGAAATAAAAAAAATTAATTAATAAAATTTCAGCAAAATGTTACCGTTGCATGACCAATGATTAGTTTTTAGCTTATAAAAACTACACCCAAATGGCATAAATCACTATCTTCTCTTCTATTCTTTTTACTAAACCAAGGGAAATAACATTCCTCACCATCTTTCCCACCTCAACAAACAATCTCATGGCTTCTTCTACCTCAAATGCCATAAATAATGTAAATGGTGGAATGATAATGTTCAAGAATAGGAGATGCAATTGTGGGAAAAAAGCTGCTACGAAGATTTCTGAGTCAACTAAAAATCCTGGAAAGATGTTTTTTTTTTATTGTGAAGCTAACAAGTGTAGGTACTAGTTATAAATAAAAATATAATTATCAAAGTTAGGAAGGTGTAGTTATAAAAGTGTAATAGTTTATTTAATATTTTTTAAAATAAAATAATTAAATTGACCCAAAATTAAAGTACAATGACTTAATTTATATTTTATTATTAGACTGAAACGTTTTTGGGGCACAGTTATAATAGTGCCTCAATACGTTTTGGGGGTACAGTTACACGGGGCATTATTATTAGTGTCATAATAGTTAAAATGCCCCAATAAACTATCTATTAAGATATTTTTAAATGCCTCTTAATCCAAAATTTGTTGTAGTGTTTCTAAACCTAGGCCACTAGAAAGCAACATAAAAACACAGTAAAGAACAAAATAAAAGAATAAAACATAAGCTTTCATAAAAATTCAACAAATCACAAAAACAAAAAAGAAGAGAAATTACTCAAACTTAGGCCACCGGAAAAGATACAAACCGTTGGAGAAGCAACGACAAAGGTGAAGACGGCAACGACAACCAGTATCAAGCGATGTTTAGAAGCAAAACGGTGACGAGAAGTGAGAGATTTGTAGACGGGGTATGAGAAAGAGGATACAGATGAAGAAGAAGATGATTTCCAGATGGATACGAGGAAGATGAAGATGATTTCCATGTGGGTATGAGAAAGGTGAAGAAGATAAGATGGAAGAGAAAGATGATGTAGATGAAGAGCAGTGTTTGGCACCAAGTACACCTGCAATTCAGACACGCTAGAGGTATAAAAAGATAATTTTGTCATCACACTGCCATCACGCCATTACCTTTAACATTAATAATCTTTTTATAGGGTGGAAAAACTAGGTTTTTCAATAATGCAAGGGTGTCCTGGTAGTTTCTTAAAATCTTAGGAGGTGATTTTTTATTTTTACCCTTAAATGAATAATTACTCGTTATTACAGTTATTAAGATTATTTTCTAATAATTATATTTGTAACTAGTATTTTTTTTTTTTTTACCCATAATCACATCCGTATCCATTTTATTCAATTTTTAACCATATTTATCGAATACAATTACAATTTTTTTTTTTTGAAATTAACCTAATCACACCAATACCCATTAACTAAATGAGGAATTAAGACCCTAACAGTGTTAGCGTCATTGATGATGGTTTAATTTTTATACCTCTTTGCATACTAATTACATATCTATTTATATGTATAAATGTATATATATTTATATATTATATCCATTTATTTATTATTGGGCCAGAACTAGGCAAATCCAAACGAACCCATGAACCAGGAATATGCTATTTAAAGATGGGGCTTGTAGCCCAACAAGCCTATATTCAATTGTGGCCATATGGGCTTTAGCATCCAGTTGTTGTTCAAGCACATAGACACTGCCAAACATTAATTTTACCATAAGCTCGCCATCTTAAGTTTTATTAAATACTAATAATATGTATCCTTCACATGTTAAAAGTTTATCAAATTTCATTAATTAGAATTTTCCTATAATTTTATAAAATTGAGTGGGTACCCCATTTTTATGTAGCCTTATGAGGTAAGATGATATAATTTTTAAATAAAATAGATATTCAATATAATTAAAAGAAAGTAATAGATACTCTTTATATTTATATCAAAAAAAGCATTCATTCTTTATAATGTGCTGTATTTTAAATTTAGAAACATTTGGCAGTTGGATCATTCAGGTTTCAGTAAACAAATAGACTACCTTTGGTAAATGATGGAATGAATGAGACATCATTGAAACTTGAAATTGATTTAAAATCTTAAGAGCTAGCTGCAGGCATGACGTAAACTTACCATGAAACAACGGTAAGATGATTTGAATTGTATGTATTTAATGCTACATGGCCAAATAGCATGCACATCGGAAGGTAGTAAACTAGGAGGAGGACACGTCATACCAATTAACTTTGACCTTTTCAAAGTCCAAGACAATCCATGGCGATTTTTCGTAAAAGATCACCGTCAAATCTCATCCACCCCCCCCCCCCCCCTCTCTTTCTCTGCAGATCAAATGAATAAAGGGATGGGGGCTGCTTTTGTATTATTTTAAAAATTATAAAATTTTAAAATGAAAATATGGCATGCATATGGAATTTGACTTTGAATAGTTATCCTTATATCCATGATCTAAATATCTATTCTCGTCTCTTCTACCCACATCAGATTCTTTAACTCCTTCCGCCATTGAAGAGCCCTTTCTGCTCTGGTTTCAGAGATGGGGAGCAATTCAGCCGGAAATGAAGCCGAGCACGTAATCCAAGTCTGGGAAGTCAACAAAGACAGATTAGCTGCTATGCAGCAGAAGATCTCGACCAAGCCGAAGCTCCTCAGCCTCTCTGCCGGCCGGAGCTCCTGCTGCATCTTCAGAGTCCCCCAAACCCTAATCGACATCAATGGCCGATCCTACCAGCCCCACGTCGTCTCCATCGGTCCCCTCCACCGCGGCGAGCCTCACCTCGAGATCATCCAGGAGCACAAATGGCGCTTCCTCGGCGGCATGCTCAACCGCACGCAGAGCAAAGGCTTGAGATTGGAAGACTGCTTGACAGCCATACAGCCGCTCGAAATGAGTGCCAGAGAGTGTTATTCCGAGACTTTAAGTTTAGACACGGATGAATTCATCGAGATGTTGGTTCTGGATGGCTGCTTCCTGATTGAGCTTTTGCGGAAGATCGGAAAGGTGGTTCCCTTCGAGAGAGACGATCCGTTTTTATCTATATCGTGGGTTTATTCGTTTTTCTCCAGAGATTTAATCCGACTGGAGAATCAGGTCCCTTTTTTCATTCTCCAGCGCCTGTTCGATTTAACACAGATGCCGGGGGAAAAATCCGGCCACTCTCTGACCCAACTGGCGCTGGATTTCTTCAACTACTCGCTGCAACGGCCGGAGCACGTCATCGGAAAATACACCGGCCTTCAACCGAAACACCTGCTCGATCTTCTCCGATCAACCTTCCTTCCGTCGGAGGAAAACAAGCCGAAAGCCAGTAACGGCGTGCCATCCCACGTAATCCAGAGCATCTCCAACCTGCGCCGCGCCGGAATCCAGCTCCGGCCGGGGAGGGAAGAAGACAGCTTCCTGGTGGTGAAGTTCAAACGCGGCGTGATCGAGATGCCGAAGATCGCCATTGACGATTTCATGAGCTGCTTCATGATCAACTGCATCGCGTTCGAGCAGTGTCACAAGAACTGTTCGACCCATTTCACAACTTATGCGACTCTCTTGGATTGCTTGATGAATACTTCTAAAGATGTGGGTTATCTCTGTGAGCGAAGCATCATCGAGAATTACTTTGGGACCGACCTTGAGTTGGCCAACTTGATCAACAATCTGGGGAAAGATGTGAGTTTCGACGTCGATCAGAGTTATCTGGCGAATTTGTTCAACGATGTGAACCAGTATTACAAGAACAATTGGCACGTGCAGTGGGCGGGATTTGTGTACACTTACTTTAGCAGTCCTTGGTCGTTCATCTCGGCATTGGCCGCATTTGTTCTTCTGGTTCTCGCCGTGATTCAGACCTACTATACTGTTGTTGGTTATGTTCGTCCTAAGCCCTAGCTAGTAAACTTGACACTAAAATAATGATATTTGAGCTGATTTAATCATTTAATTAATTAACATTTAGAGCTAGATAACATTTATGTTCTTTGATTTTTTTTTTTTCTTGTTTTGTCCGTCGGTCGTTGGATCGATGATGGAAAGAGACAAGAAATTAAAGTTTTGGTTTAGAATTAATGTACAAGACCTTTCTTGTATAATATTTTTCAACCAAATTATATTAATTACATGAAATGAAACAAAAGCATATATAATTTATCCTTTTGTCTTATTATTATTATTTCATTAAAATTATCGGACCATTTGATGGCTGAATCATTGTTGTCACGGGACTTGGAAATATGTGATGCTCTCTAAAGAACCCTCAAGGAAATACAGATCTAGCTATCATCTGTCTCTCTCTGTATAGTTGTCATCTTTGGCTATCTACTCAGTCAATTGTTATATATAGGCTTCCACCTCGTGCAGAGATTTCAATTTCATTACGCAATTATTGCACTTTTCGGTCCAATTTTGTTTTATTATTATTTATCCCCAACCTTCCAAATTCCAATTAATTGATATAAAATTGACGACACACAGATCCTGAACACCTGGGCCAGCCTTGCATGTGTGATACTGAAGGCTTCCATGTGGAATTATTATTAACATATATATAGTAGATATTGTAGCCAACCATATATAGAATTTAATTTCTTTTGGTTTGCTTAACAGTAAAAACGATTATAAATTAAACACTGCCTAATTATGAAGTCTAATATAACGATGCGTTTGATTGGCCACATTTTTTATGGGAAAAGGTCATTTTTCATTCAAATTTTAGTTTTTGAAGTGTTTGATTAGCTAAATTTTTCAAGTAAATTCTTTTCTTAATTTTGGTTACGTGATGTTATTTTTTCACTTTTACTGGAAAATATTTTCTCATGAAGATAGATCAAATTTGTTATGAGTATTTTCTACATCACTTTTTATGGGTTAAACTTGACCCATCAAGTCGGTCCAATCTCCTGAAAGTCCAGTGGGCCCAAGGCCAAGCTCGATAGAATAAGGTCACATGTCGCTAAGATCTGAGTTCAGACTGCAGAATCAAACGAGCTCCCAATAATACTTCTAGGTTTAACCAAATAAGCTTCCAACGAGGCTTTTAGATCGCTGGCCTAACTGTTCAGTTCACATAACAACAAAGATCGCGGAACAACCGGAGGCCAGGACCTACATACTTTATCTGAAGCAAATCAAATCCCTAGTAATACGAATCCCACTCTCGATTTTATGAAATTGATAAGGACATATTGTTTCCATAATATCATCCTTCCACTATTGGATTTTATGTAGTTGTAAACACTCCTCACTATAAGGGGGGGTCAAAAAACACCATTGTAGAGAGATGAGAGAGGACGAGGAGAAATGATATACTGTTACTCTGCCAGAATAATCAAAGAACAGTCGTGGACTAGGTATTATTCTGGTCGAACCACGTAAAAATTTCTTTGCATACTGAATGTCATTTGTTCTTCCTCTTTGCTATTGTGCTCATTTTTCTCATTGTCGGTCTATGAATCATAGTCGAACAATTCTGAACGTCGACAAAAATTTTCAAAGAATTAGAAAGTAGGCCACGTCTCCATCTCTTTTCTGCTATATGTATCGAAGACTCAATCTAGTGGAAGAGAAAATGAGCCGCTGGCATTCTTGAAGAAGTGCAGCGAGGCCGATGGTCAAGATGAGGAGGAGTAGCGAGGCTGGCGGTTGAGAAGAGGAGGAGAGTGGTCGACGGTCGCAAGGAGGAGAAGCGCAACCGATGATCACGAGAAGAAGAAGTGTGGTCGATGATGAAGCTTGAGAAGAAGTGTGGCGACGACAAAGATTAGTACCAGTAGCAACAAAGCGTGGTGGCGATAAAGCATGGTACCAATGGCGGTGAAGCCTAGTACCTGCAGTGGCAAAGCTTGGTACTAGAGAGAGAGAGAGAAAGAGATGGAAGAAGACAAGGAGAAAGAGGTGAGTTTGGGGAAAAGGCACGAAGCTTGGTACCAAGTAGAGAGAGACATAGGGGGAGGTTAGGAGAAGCTTAGTGCCAGAGAGAGATGGGGTGGGGGAGAGGGAAGTCACATGAGATAGATTAATTTACTATAAAATAGTGATAGTTAAATAGTAAAAATTAAAATAGTATAATAATTTTTAGATAAAAAATTAAGCCAACCAAACAAATTTAATAGGCAATTTCTATAGAAATTATTTCTAAATAATTCAATTAGCTAAAATTTATTTATTTTTCGTATAAATTTCGTGCTTCCAATGAAACGCACCCAAGTACTTTAATGGAACATTAAATACGAAGCCACTCGTAATGATCATTGCGCTAACATTAATGATAACCTGTAAAAGCTATTGAAGTTGATTTAGACAACAATGTGCAGTTGGCATGTTGTCATTGTCCCTGTCATTGCCAAAGAGATTTGGATATCCTTTCTTCAGAAGGGTATCCGATGATGTCTAAACCATCGCCAAAGAAAATTATAATGTTGGGAATAAGAAAATTTTGAAAGGAAGCTCACACCTACACGTCCAAGCTTAGTATTTAAGATTTAGTAGTTAATATTTATTTAATAATTAATATTTGATAGATGAATAAAATATCAACACTTCATTTCACTTTGAAAAATTTATTCAATTAGATAACTTAATTATTGGTCCATAAATTTGAATCATTTGTCTTGCTCAATCATAATTATAAGTACGTGAAATTAACCCCAGCAATTATAGCATCGTAAGATTATAATTGAGTCTTATATTAAGTACTAAAAAACTTACTAAATTTAGTCTTGAACATTTGAAAAATATTCGAAAGAGGCCGTACATTTATCCGTGTTTTGACAAAGTGAGACGTGTGGACTAATTCAACTTCTTCAGCGTGATGAATGTAAAATGACTTGAGGAAATTTTAGGTCGACATGTTACTTAAATCTGTTGAAATTTTTTGCAATCTTGTCATGTATGTTGATTGCCCTCATATTTTAGTTCATTTTCTAGAGTCGCACAAATTGACAACTCTTAGTTAGGGCCCAATAGAATTCCTTTTATGCGTTTTGTTCCTTTTTTTTTTTCAAAATTTTGTCATATTTATACGATTGCTCTCATATTTTAGTTCATTTTCTAGAGCCACACAAATTGACACTCTGCTATATTTTAAAATATTTGTGATTTTCGTGATATTTTTGTAAATTAAGGGTATTGACATAGATAGGAAGTGTATTATTTTGTCCGTCAAAATATTTTAAAAATATCTGTGATATTTTCGTAAAATATTATTTATGTGAACTTATAGTATAGATTTTATAAAAATATCAAGAAAATTTTGAAAAATATCCAGGAAATATCGGTTAAATTGTCATAAATAAAAAGTAAAATTTAAACTTTTCAAATAAGAATTTGTTAAAGTTTTATCAAATAAATAAAATAAGTTTTCAACCCACATAAAAAATCTCATTCTCATTAAGAATTTCATTATTTATATTCTATTTTAATAATCAAGTATCTCATGATTGAATATTCTAATTTAATATTCAAGCATTTCATAATTGAATATTCCTATGCCACTTTTATAACACTCTACTTTTTTCGGGCGTGTTATAACATAAGATTTCGGCAATATTTATTTTTTCACAAACACAAAACATAAATTATTCATCGACAATCTCATTCTACTTTCTCAGCATAACAAAATAAAAATTAATAAGTTAAGATAGATAACATCATCATAAATGCAAAAGGTAGATCGAAACCTCAAATATTACATAATCGAAACCATTTATTCATAACTTGAAAGTCGTACCATCGTTTTAATATGACATTATCAAAATAAAATACATCATAAACCAACAGTCATGCTACGAACTATCTACAAACAACTGTCACTCATCCACAATTTATTTTCCTTTTGTGCCATTGCCTTCATCTGGAACGTTTCAATATTCTAATGACAAAGTTCAAATAAGATCCTGAATCATCTAAGTGATAGTTCAAAACAATTTCATGAATGTACGTACGACATGAAACAAAACTGACATATCTCTAATATATTCTAGCCCAAGAGAATCCCACACAACACTTAAGCTTAACCGGGAAAAATACGATCTCTCTAAAGGCAACGCAACCACATTGACACATTGGCACAACACAATCCTACCTTTAAGAGGGCAAACATCAATGCCTGACATAACGGCAAACCCTCATTACCACTTCCAACACGGAATGGTTAACATTAATTCAGGAACTCGAGAAATCACCCCCACAATCACGTTAGGGATTATATTTCCACTCAAAAGCATATATATTAGATCACGTCAACACAAACCCTAGCCACAAGATAATCAACACTCTCCGTAGAAATCCACGTCCACCTCAGAAACAATGTTATCACTCAAAAGAACCTGGGGTGGTGTCCACTCTCAGCCCCACCACTCAAACCGATCCGAGGTAGTGTCCACTCATAACCCCACCACTTATGGACAGCCAGGGTGGTGTCCATTCTCAACCCCGCCACAAGTGGACATTAATCCTTGACACCTTTCCCTAGTGTTATCACTCAAGTGCTACATCCCATATGAACAACCAGTCACTCTAGTGTAATTTCTTTGTCCAGCCAGCCCGGTACAAAACCCTAGGCAGTTATCCCCGGCGAGCGCATACTGCACGGGATACCCTTATACGTTATTCCAACAAATACCTTTATGGAATTACAACTACACTATTCGAGTAACATCCCGGATTGACATCCTCCATTGACAACACAAAAACATACCAATGCCACATGCCATGATTCAATGCATCATATAAAATAACATTTCATGTACATAATTTATCTCACAAAATTCAATCCACATGCATAAAATATTTCGGGACGAACCTCCCATGTGAAACTTACCATCATAGGTTAAACTATTCACATGCAACAAAATCGTTTGCACAAAACTAAACAAGTTTAGGGTTAAACCACTCAAAACAAACCAAGTTAGGGTAAAACCACTCACATCGAACAATTTCAGAATGCCTCGATATACGAGCCGACCTCGAATGTCACGCCAAGCCTCGAACATCTGTATTATTGCTCAACCTCAAGCCTCAATGTACCCTAGACATCATATTCATTTAAAGGAATATTAATATCTATTTTTCCCAATTTCTCCATAATTTTCTTTATTTTTTTCTTATTTTTCTCTCAATAATTCTAAAATAAATATTGTAATACCCCATGTTCGCATAAAGTTGCCACGTAATTCCGATGAGTTTAGAACACAGAAAAATGGATTTTATAGCAATTTCAGGTACCGAATCAACTACAGGGAATACCTCAAAGTGAAATTGTCTAAAGAAAATTATATGGTCTCGATGAGCATTCCGAGATAAGATTTATGGTATCGAAAGAAATCGAATCAGAAATAGTTTTCGGTACAGCTAAAATACAGCTGCTATTTAGGCTATAAAATCGAATCGTTGTAGGAGGCTTCCGAAAAATCAACGAAACCCTAGAGAGGCTCCGGTTTTGCATAACGAACAACCCTTCAGTAGTTTCAGGAGGAAACGATAATGGCAGCAAGAATTGAGGAAAATAGCTGCAGCGAGATTTAAGGAGATTGGCAGCTAGATTTAAGGGATTATATAATTAATGATGTACAATAAAGATATATATACACGCAATGGCTGCTTATAAATTGACAGCAGTCTTGGCCGAAATGAAGCAAGCAAATGGCCACGGGAGAAGCTGGCTGAGAGATTGAGAGAGCTTGTGAGATTAGAGAGTAAGATAATGGAGGAGAGAGTGAGTGGCCAAAGAATGGCCACTTTCAGCAGCCATGGCCGCGAAGCAGAGCTTCGATGCTCGGCCATGGCGGTCAAGGAAGAAGGAGCAGCAGCGAGAGGGCGCAATTGAGGATGGCAACGAGGTCTGGGCGACTTTCGGTGGTGCAAGGGAGCAACGGAGGAGACCATTGCAGCAACAAGCGGCCATGGCCGCAAGCTTAGCGCAGCCATGGCCGACGCGCAGTGGGCAGCGCCGCGAGCAGCTTCCAACAAGATCGGGGGCCGGTGGTCGGCCATCGGGAGGCGCCAAGCAATCAGTGAGGTCGTCGGCAGCACGCAGCGGAGGCTGGTTCACGCGGGTGCTGGTTGCAGGCGCAAGGGGAAGGAGGAAGAGAAGAGAAGAAGAAGAAGAAATGAGGAGAAGAAGAAGAAGCAGAAGGAAGAAGAAGAAAAAGAGAAGAAAGGAAGAAAGAAGGAAGAAGAAGAAGAAGTTACAGGTGGTTGCGCGGGGAGCAGGGGAGAGAAGGAGGAAGAAGAAGATGAAGTGGGGGAGAAAAATAAAAGAAAAAGAAAAGAAAAGAATGAAAAAAAAGAAGAAGAAAAAAATAGGAAAAAATAGGAAAATGACGGGAAAAAATCCTAAAAAATTCTAAAAGATAGGAAATTATGTTTCGGTGATATCCTAGAGATTTTGGTGAGAAAAAAGGCCCGGACACGCGTTTCGGGAATATGGAACGCAAATCGAGGAAATCGGAGATGCTAAGTCAAGGTGAGTAAAATTCTCTAAAAAATTTCAGAAATTCTAAAATTTTATTTTATGAATTTTCGTAGTAAAATATTTGAGAAAATATTTCTAGAAATATTTAATTTAGAATTATTGAGGAAAAATAGGAAGAAACAGAGAGAAATTAAAGAAAATGTCAAAAATTATGGAAAAAATAGGATTTAATATTTATTTAAATACCTATAGTGATTAGGATGCTTTGAGGTCAAAGTTGAGGTGTCTGGTGCGAATTTTGAGGTTGGCATGCAAATCAAGGCAAGACACAAATTTCGAGGTAGCCCGATAAGTTTGAGAAGGTAAGTGGTACTCCTCAATTAAAGTTAGTTTTATGAAAAATATTTGGTTTACAAGTGGTTTATATTTCTCTAAAATGCTTTATCATAGTGACATGTCTTAATATGTATCTATCACGTAGATTGCATACATAATTATGAAATGCATAAATACATGTTGATATCATCGATCACATGCATATGAGGCCGTAGGGAGTACGAACTGTCACCGCTGCCTTACCAAGGGTGCACCCATACACCCCAACTTCGAAAGAGGTGGCCGCTAAAATGGTAGGTAGCATGAGAGGGTGCAGTTGACACCTACGATGAAAGACATTGCATACACTCATGACACAGCATTATGTACCCTTCTTAGATGGTTCATCATCTAACTTGGGTTTGCCCTTGGAACATTTAACGTTCCAGTCGAGACTTGCAGAGATGAGTCCGAGACTGGTGATGTGTAGTGACACGAGACGTCAAGAAACGAGAAAATGTACCATGCTGTAAAATGAATAGTTTAAGAATTATGTACATTGTATTTATTGTCAGACGCTTATAAATTAACTTTATAATGAATGTCATGTCCAATTATTATTATATGCATTACTATGAGCAGGTTCGATTCAGCTTCCGCCTTGTATTTATTTTCTAGTGTAGATATCTCACACTAGATAATGTCTTAAAGAATTTCGGAATAATGTAATGATAAAAAAAAAAAAGAATAGACAAAATTTCCTAAGGCATAACACGTCCTGAAGAAGTGGGCTGTTACAAATATCTCCTTAAACATTTTTCCAAATTTTCCAACACCATAAATTCCAAAATAATTTTACAAAAATAATAAAAGAAATTCTAGAAAATATCATTGGCTTGCGCCCTCACACGTTGGCGCGTGAAATAAGAGTAAAAGTTGGCGCATGTGTTTCACGCGCCGATCATTTTCTCTGGCTCTAGCACACTGGCAATGCTAGATTTTGTTCCTGGTTTGATCTACACCCTTAGTCAATCACAGTGGTACCTAGGTTGGCTTGAAAGGAACACTGAAAATTGCCTAACCGATAGATCAAAGTCTTAGCTAAAACGTCCGCCTAGGTTTACGGTGAAGATTCGAATCCTACTCAACCCTACACAAATGCTCTCCAAAATTTGCAGAAACACCCCACAACCCTCAAGGAACAAAAACCCCTTATCACTTTCCCTCGATTCAATCCAAAATGAGAGCAATTTGAGTCCGAAGCTATGAAAACTCTCGGCCTCTTCAACCTCTATTTATAACCAAATCTGAACCTGCAAACGCCCAATCTTGTCTAATCTAAAGTCTTTAATGCTTCTACTTACCCTAGATCGACCTATAAACCTTCGACGAAGCCCCAAAAATCGAATGGTAGGGCCTCAATTTTTCAACCAAGACACGGCCGAAAAATTCGTCCAATTAGCCGTCGACATGGCCGATCATTGGCTAAGGATGAGCCCTGGAGAGTCCATGCCTAGCCCTGCACCTTCTAAGCCATCACTCGAAGCCCGCATCGACCGCAATTGGAGATGGGAGAGGTGGCTAGCAGCTGGCAGTGTTCACACTACCAGTCTTTCCAAAATTACATTTTTGTTTCCCTTAACTTTTGAAATTTCATTTCAACCCTTTCCTATTAGCCCCTGGGCATTCCAAAATTTCCATTGAGACCGTCAAGTTCTAAACTCTTTACTTACACCCCGAAAATTTAGGAATAACTTCATTTCGACTTCCCTTGGTCAATTTTAAGAAATTACACTTAAGCCCGAATGAACGATTTGACCAAAAATCCTTTCTTTTCAACCTGAAACCACTTTAGGGTTGTTTTACTTACAAAATCAAAGTCTTCTAGGGGTTCCATTGACTTTTTGGAAATCTCATACGCTGATTCAATTTTTCAACCTGAATCACAACTGTATCGAAAACTGTTCCTGGTCCGATTTCTTTCGATGTCATAAATCACGTCTAGAGATTCTCGTCAATACTATATCATTTCCTTTGACATCCAAGTTTCTGGAAAGTCCCTGCAGTTGATTCGGCTACTCAAAACTATAAAAATTACACTATAGCCCCAAACTTTTGGAAAATTCCACTTACACCCCAATTAAAATTATACTTAAAATCTTACAAAATTCTCGGGTGTTACAACTTGAACTTCTATTTAAAGACAAAAACTCATTGCTATGTTTTCATTTTCCATTTTCAAATGCTATTCTCGTTATCCTTTTGTTCAAATTACAAGCTAATTTGAGGAACTTGTTTACAAGTTACAATCAAAACACAAAACGTAATTTGAAGGTCCCCCCCTCCCTTAATTCATCAAAATTTACCTTGTTCATTGAAATTATATTGAGTAATTATTTTTTTAATGATTTGATTATTATTGTGTAATTATATTGAGTAATTATTTTTTTAATGATTTGATTATTATTGTGTTTTAGTTAAAGAAAACTTACTATGCAAATTTTATCTCAAACTACCTTATCTTCAGCATATGAGAGAAATTTGAGTACTTTTTCACTCATTCATTCAAAGCAGTGGAATTGTTTTGCATATGAGAAACTACAAGAACTTGTGTTTTTCTACTATAATATGAAGCTTAAAATAAAAGACATGGAGGTTGCAGAAGATAAGGTTGTAGAAATAGAGTATTTTGATCTTTTGAATATTTTAGTGGAACCAGGAGAAGATGATAAGAATCAATTCTCTCAATGGTTCGTCTACTACACCTGATGATGAAAATAACCCTAATCCCCAAATTTCTACAAGTGCTCGTGAATATGGAATCAATGTTGACCAAGTGTTATCAAAAGAGGTTACGAGTAATAGTGGAGGTGCCCATGGGACATGGGAATGCGAGGAGAAGTGCGTAGGTCCAGAACTAGATTTCATCTAGATGAACATATTAATGGAATTAGTAATGAAGACACTGATAACATCGCAATGCGAGGAGAGGTGTGTAGGTCCTCAACTAGCTTCAATTAAGATGATCATATTGATGGAATTTATAATGAAGACAACGGTGCTGATGATGGTGATAATAGTGATGGCGATGATGATGATGAAAACGACGACGATGACGATGGCGATGGAGGAAATAATTATGCTTTTACTCAAAGAAATGATGTTGATACAAGTTTGTCATTGAACCCATTTACTTGTGAAGAACAATACACTCATTGCACACAAGATGAAGACCATGGGAGTATAGTTAGGGGTCCAAGCAGATGGACTATTGATAAGGATTATACAAGGAGAATCCATCAAATGCACTTAGGGATGTCATCATCCAATGAAGATAACATTTCAATCACTTTTGAATCTATGAGTTTAGGGACTAGTGGTGATGGCTATAGAAGTTTTGGGATCTCCAATGATTCTTACACATAATTCCCTATATATGGACAGATAGTATGAAGAAATCAAGAAGTTTATTCATGACATGTTCGTGATTATATTCACAACCATTCAAATTATATGTCATGGTATTGTAATTATATAAATCTAGATACTAGCCACACTATATATGAATCACCTAGGACTTTATTTTGGTATTAAAAGTTGCATGACTTGTGTAATGCAAATTAATTAAAAAGTTTTAATGGAAGCTTTTTAATTTTTTATATAGCTCGTCTATATATTATATCCATATTTATACCTTTTAATTGTTACTTGTTAGATATAATATGATTTTTTAAACATAATATGGTTTTTGGTTATAAAAATAATTATTTTAATATCACTAAAAGTTTCATTAAAAAATATTATATTTTTAATTAAATTTCCGTACTTTTCGTAAATTTTATGTTAATTTCCTTTGATATCGATATTTCCGCCAAATCGTAGTACCAATATTTCTGTGGATATCAATATTTTCAACATTGGTTAGGGGCCCAATTGAATTCCTTGTCATATTTTGTGCGTTTTGTTCTTTATTTTTTGAATTTTGTCATATATGTATTATTGTCCTCCTATTTAATTTTAGTTCATTTTCTAGGGGCACACAAATTGACAACTCTTACTTAAGGCCCAATTGAATTCCTTGTCATATTTTCTACATTTTGTTTCTTTTTTTTTTTTAGAATTTTGAAAATAAAAACATATAACACTAATTGATCGTATGTTTTGTTTTTTAAAAACTGAATCTTAACTAAAATGAATGGACTAGAGCTCGATCCATTTGTAATCGGAATTATATATTTCATATTGCTTAATTGTATAATTAAAATCTTAAAAATTGATATAATTTCATAATATATATATATATATTATTAATATAAGTTGCATATTTAAATTGATTCATGATGAAGATGTCATCTCGAATCCTCAAAGATCAAAGAATTGCAGTACTTAATTGTTCCTGAATGCAATTCGCTAAAATCAATTTCTCTCTCTAAATCATTCATTCATTCATATTTTTATCAGCTCCCCGTTGAATCTGATTAGAAGCAAAACAAACAGACATCATGTTAATTAGTTACAAGAAAGTTCCTTTAATTAGGTTACTAAGCATTCTATTACACACGCTATGTACTAGTCAACTAATAATTAATTAACAAGACAACTTGATTATGACTTGCATGGAAAATCAGGTTCACCAAAAAAAAAAAAGAAACTTATCCGAGACTCGGCAATTTCTTCCATGCCTAGTAAAAATCAGGTTCTTACGTAGTTGAAGTTTGACTATTCTTCGGCCATAGTTTGGTTCATTCAATGTTGGAACAATATTGATTAGTCAACCCTTTTATATATCTCGTTCAACTTCAAGCTCAATTCCTTTCATTCTATATAAATATCCATTGCCTGATAACTCCTTTCACAGGTCACAAATTTTCTCCTCCTCCACGTCAAAACTTTTCCCCTCATTTCAATCTCAAACCCAAAACCATGACTGTTGATCCTCGCCGCGGATCCGAGCTCCACCAATTTCCTCAACCCACCAGACCAAAACTAAGCTACGATCCGGATGATCAGTCGCCCGAAAAAGGATCAGATCAAGAGTATCACCAACCCGGAACGCTGGAGCTTCCGAAACCATCGAGGCCAAAGGGCATGACCGGCGACGAAGCAAGTAATTCTGGATCGGGCGAGGTTACTCGCGACATAGTCTACGACGCCGAGCCGCCGGAGTACTACGCCCAGTTTCTAGAATCGACGCAAAACACTGTATCTGCCGCAGGTTCGAGTTCGGAGGAGCCGAAGGGGAGATTCCACCTGTCGCCGGCGACGGGGAAGACCCCAAAAGGCGAGAAAGAGGCGGTGGACGAGCTGCTCTTGATCCTCGTCGAATGCATGGACGAGCTCAACACCAGGAGCCGCGAGTTATTGCTGAGAAAATTCTTTGGCGAGATTGAACGAGAGGAGAGGCTTGAAAAGTTCATAGTTCAGAGGCTGCGGCAATCCCAAGTGAAAGCCATCTCCGAGCTGTACGAGAAGATTCCGGAGAGGTTTCACGAAGGAGGAGATGCTCTTCCGGCCATTTCTGAGGAGTTTGATGATCTGAATATCCCAACTCGAAGCATCTACCAATCGGTGGAAGAGTTATCCGATAAGCTTGAGCGGTTCAAAGTGAAGACTCTTGATCTGGGAGAAGTCAAGGAGGAAGAAGAAAAATAAGCAGATGAATCATCATGAATATTGTTGTCGGTTCTAGCTACTTTTACGTTTCAACGCATTAATTCTATGTTACAAACCCAATATTGTTGAGCATTTTGGATTTAATTGATTGAAGGAATATCGATCACATAAAGTTTGATATTTGCTTTAAAATCATCATCTAATTAATTTCTTGTTGATATATAGATAATGGAGATCTCCATCCAATTGCGTCGATTCTCACAAAATACTCCATTGAAAATTTATTTGCGTGGCTGGCATATATGACAATGACGTGTATTTTCAAGGCTGGCATATGTGCGTCTGTTTAGTGGTGGGTAAAATTAATAAATACTTGTTGAAGTTTAAAATTATAATTATTTATTTATTAAATTTTAAATTATAATCAGTTATTTACTAAACTTTACTCAACGCCAATCATTCATCACTCATTATAATTCCATTAATTATTACAAATAAAAAATACTAATGAAATCTGACGTGCCTAACAAAATTTGACGTGACAAAAATTAATTTAACATATACTCCCTGAATTTTAAAAATGTAACTATTTATTCACTGAAGTTTGCTCAACATCAACCATCCATCACCCCATTACAAAAATTAATTTCACAAAAAATGTATTTAATAATGAGACCAAAATCTAAAAACTAATTATAAAAATCGTATTTCTTCTATGTCAAAAACCAACAATCTTTAATCCATCATCAGATCAAACAAAACACTTGCCTAGCCAAATAATGTGACTCTATAACCATCTTAAGAAAACAAAAACTCAATCCTAAACAATGGTCATCAAGTTCACTAATTACATCTATACTAATTTGATATAATACATCATTGTGGGTGCAACAATATCCGGTGATTAACATACCGTCAGTGAGTGACCAAATTGGTCATATCCGGTAACCGACATACCTTCAGTTTTTGGCTCTTGCTCTCATTATTGAATATGTTGAATTTCGTTATTCGTAATGGAGGTAAAAAAATTTAAGCAGACATTTTGTTTTTTACTTTTGGTTTGCATTGATAGTTTTTTTAATTTGAATAATTAGTTTAGTTTTTGACTTTTGGTTTGAGAAGTAAGTGATCTCAAATGCATATAAAAATATTTTAATATGTTTTTAGATCAAACAGTGATGTAATGGGTGTTTCAAGATCAGACGATGATATAACATGATGATGGATGGTTGACGTTGAGCAAAATTAAGTCAGTAAGTAGTTATATTTTTAAAGTTTAGAGTGCATGTTAAATTTATTTTTACCACATCGAATTTCGTTAGTCACATCAGATTCCCTTAGCATTTTCTGTTTATAATAACTGACGGAATTATAACGAGTGATAGATGATTGACATTGAGTAAAGTTTATTGAATAACTAGTTATAATTTAAAATTTTAAGTAAATAATTATAATTTTAAAGTTCAATTACTCTATATTAATTTTACCACTGTGTAGGTAGTTTCCTGTGAATGAAGCTACATTATGTAGGTAGCTTCTTGTGAATATGATCAAGTTTCCTACCGAAGCCACCATACTTCTATGATTGAAGAAAGTATTTTATAGGCTTAAAGCACAAGTTGAGTTGTGGACCAGGTAGCTTCTTGTGAATATAATCATGTTTCCTACCGAAGCCACCATACTTCTATGATTGAAGAAAGTATTTTATATGCTTAAAGCACAAGTTGAGTTGTGGACCAGGTAGCTTCTTGTGAATATAATCATGTTTCCTACCTAAGCCACCAAGTATTTTATATGCTTAAAGCACAAGTTCACAATGAGAAGTTGAATTTCGAATAAATAGATCATGGGTTTTATTTTTCGTTTTGTGTAACAAGATAAAATTTTACTTATAATTTATCTTATTTGTTAAAATTAAGACACAAACGATAAGAAATCACGCAATAACGATAATTTTAAAAAAATATTTTATACGTGTGTGTTACTAAAATTACTGGTGGAACAAAAAAAAAAAGTTGATAAGGGCTAATTATATATACACTAACAAATTTGGGTTTTATAAAACATAAATAGTTTTTTTAAAAATAGTGTATTTATTTTATTTAAATTACATTCTTTGTTTTTCTATAAAGACAATTTATTTGGTTTGTGAACTATGTATCAGTGATGCACGAAAACGGATTGGAGACACTATTTTGGTGTTTTTAACACATTTGTTGTTTTGAAAACGTTGAAAATGACAATAAAAGTTTTTTGGGCTATTTTTTGTAATTTTAGAAACGTTTCGAGAAATGTTTTGTAATTAACTTAAACTATCAAAAACATGTTTCTGACGACTGAAGCTGGTTAGAGATAGAAGCACTTCCGTTTTTAACTAGCAAATATATACTTCTCTGTTATTTCTTCTCTAGTTTTTTTTCTCCTCACTCACGTTGTACCCTTAATTTTTTGTTTGAAGTCTATTGGTGCCTTAGAGTATAGCTAATCAAAAGGGGATGAATTGAATAACTAAATTTTTTCTCAATTTTAATAAATATTCTTGATTAATGATTTTATTAAAAAATATATATTTGATAAATATAATAAATTATATTTGAAATTAATAATAAATGTAAACCACAAGATATAACAGAAATAAATACAATGAGACATAACAAAATTTATAGTGATTTGGTGTTTTTATACACACCTAGTCTACTTTCCCAAGGTCTAACCACCTTTGGGGTTCCACTAAAATAATTTCACCAAGATTTTCAGACTAGCTCACATTGGAAACTAGATACACTCCTAAATTACAACGGATTCTAGACAACTACTATACTAAGGTTTTCTTCCTATCTTACCTTGGAAACTAGATTCACCTATATTTTAATAGTTCTAGGAAACCTATACAATGCACAATAATAATTTAAATGTTACAAATAATTTGTTCACACTTGGACACAAATAAGCAATTAAGAACAAATTATACAAGACGATAATATTTAAATAAATAAATAAATTTGTAATCTCAAATGAAGAAGTTCGGATTTGTTGTAGAAGAACTTTTCTCCTCTAGCCTTGTGGTTCTTCGGTGGATGTGTAATAATATTTCGAGAGCCTCAGATTATTTGGATGCTTTGCTTGAGAGCGTTTGAGAGCTTTCGGGTGCTTTGGATATGCAATGGAAGTACTTGGATGATTAAAAAATGAGTTTAGGGGTATTTATAGATATTTTAGCAACTTTTTCAAAGGTAAAAAATTTGACCGTTATAGTAGAAAAAGTTTAGTATAACTTAAATTTAATATGTACACTTAAATAACAAGGAAGTTTGTAGATTAGCTGTTAAAAGAAAGCTTTGGCTAGCTTGAGATTGAGGGATCAAATAATGGGAGGCACATATAATTTGTTATATTCTTTATGTGATATGTAAGTTTGAAAAATATTTTATAAATTATTTTAAAATATATTTAAAAAATATTTTTAATAGAAAATAATATTTTTAATAATTCATATGTTTTGAAAATATTTTATAAATTAATCTAAAAAATATTTAAAATATTTTTAACAAGAAGTAATATTTTTGATAATACATATGTTATGAAAAAAAATATTTTATAAATTAATAAAGAATAATTCAGTACTGCAATTAATATATTTAAAAAAAATACTCTTTTTGTTAATTACTCAAAATATTATAATTTGTATATTAATTTTTTTTTTGTTAATTATCAAAACTTAATTAATATGAGCAAGTTGACTTAATAAAATCTAAAATTCGACCCAATTCTCTTGTCGTTGTTCCCATGTCCATATCAATTGTCATCGTTTGCTTGGTGCTTGTATCATTGTCGATTTTGTTGCTCGATCCTCTTGTTGTTCTCATGCCCATTATCGTTGTTCTCTCTAGTTGCCTATTGCTCGATGCTCAGTACTTATGCTACTATCGATTCAATCCTCACACCTTCTGCAGTCATTCCCTCTCATCGTAGATTACTCGGTGCTTATGCTGCTGCTGATTCAATTATTGGGTCGATCTTTCTTGCCATCGATTGTTCGGTGCTCTATTTCCATGCTTGATTGCTCTGTAACATCGTGGATTACTGGATTGCTCACCATGAATTTGATTGGATGATTCTTGTTAAGTTTATGTTTTATAATTTTTTAATTCAAAAGTTATATTTACAAAAAATCTCCTATATATTTTATCCCATTTTTTATTTTTTATTTTTTTATAAAAAAATATCGCTTCTCCATTTCTGTTTCTTATCAAAAATATTTTCAATTAACTATGTATATGCATGATTTTTCTCGCAGTTTGACAGCATATCATTAAATCTATGATCAACTGAACTGTTGTTGGTCCAACTTTAAAGTTAAAAGGTCTGGTCCATTATTATACAAATTGTTTTTGATACCTTCATTTGTAACAGGTAGCGGCAGGAATGAGTTAAGGTCAAATTAATGCCAATTCCAAATCATCATCATCATCATCATCATCATCATCAAGTAGCTAAAGAGTTGTGCAATTAAGTAACTCAACTAGTTCATTCCAACGTACGTCCTTTATGAAGCACATCGGATTTCTGAGAATTCAACGGTCAATTTTGGAACGGCCCTCTTGAAAATTACTTAATATTTTAAAATAACAATTTTCTTTTTTCCCAGAATTAAAAAAGAAAAGAAAAGGGAATTAAGCATGTGGTCGAGGCTGCTTTCCAATCTATCTTCTGGATCCTCCCAGGGCCAGCTCGGTTTCGCCCAGAGGAGATAGGGAAATTGATGATATATATGTACAAGGCTGTCAATCAATCAATTAATCAACATCAAGTGGTAATTGAAATCTTTCTAGCCATTAGTGTGTGCCTGTTACAAAATGTTGGAAAATTATTATTCCCGACGGTAATAGACCATCATTGCCTTTTAATTACGAACACACCTGTAAAGTACAAATGCAAGTCCTTAAGACATATCTCGGGAGCAAAAGGTGTTTACCCATACCTCGAGGGCCTCCCACGAACTGTCCCACGTCACGTGAGGGGGGTAAATCAGGAACCCAGCTGGCAAGTGACGGGGAGGACTAGTACGAGCCGCCCACAAGGACCCCTGAAGAGCAAGAAATCCCATACTGCGACTTGTCCGACTCGATCCTTGCCACTCAAGAGCAACTCTACCCGCTCCTTACCAACTGAGGTGTGCCCTGGGGGCATCCTTAAGACATATCTAATCTGACCTTTGATGATGTGAATCTTATACTGTGAACATTAGTGGGTTGTGGCTGGAGAGTCATTTCTTCAGCTGCTGCTGCTGCAAATTAATCATACGATCGAAGGCTTTGGGGTTTGATCTTAAATTGAGATGGTGACTTAAATATTCTCAAAATGCTGATGGTAAGGATTAATTGGTGCTTTATGCGACTTCATTCCCTAATCCCTAGGCATTTCATAAATAAGTTGAAGCATGATACAAAGCCCTTAATTATAAGTTGAACAAAATTAAGAAGATTAACATACAAGAAATTTAAATTTTCGCGATCGAATATTTTCATCGTTAAAGTCCAAAAATTTGTCGTTAAATCAGATTAACGATGAATTAGCTACGGAACATATCTGTTGCTAAAGTGCTCGTCGCTAAATTTTTATAGCAACAGATTTGTCGTCAAAATAGCGACAAATTAGAGACGAAAATTTTTTCATCGCTAAATGAAATTTTTTAAAATTTAGTGACAGAAATATTTTTATCAATTTTTTTAAAAATTTAGCAGTGTAAATTTTTTCCGTCACTAAATAATATTAAAAAATTAAAAATTAAAAATTAAAAATTAAAATAATTATTTTATTAAAAAATTTAAAATATTTCATATAAAAGAATAAAATAATAAAATAATAACTTTATTTAAAAAATAAAAAATAAAAAATTAGCCTATTAAAACACACTAAAAAATTAAAAATAAATAAATAAATAATTAAAATAATTATTTCATTAAAGAATTAAAAAAAATATTTTAAGGACAAAATTCTTAAAAAATAAAATAAATTAAAACATTGAGAACTTGTAAACATTATGCCTTCAAAACCAACAAATTTTTAATAATCAATTAGAATTGATATTGAACTTGTAAACATTATTTAATTACAAATTTAAATATTAATTGGATACTATCTCTTAACATAAATAATAACCAATAAAGAAGTATAGGCTTACTTGAAGTAAGAATTGTCAAAGATTAATGGATTTGTGGTCCAGGGTCCCTCAATTCCAGAGTGCTCCTTGTGACACCTTCTCTGTTGAATAAGGAAGACCAAGCCAAGAAGAACATGATTCACCATCAGAACAATTGTAACAAGACCATAACACGAATCAGATAACAAATATGCATGATTCATTCCCAACAATTAACTCAATTCTAATGTTTGAATATTATTCATTAACTCATATCATTTCTAGGCCAGCCCTTCGACACAAGTTTTCAACATTCATCATGCGGACTATACATACAAAACAACCTTCTTTCATCTCATTCAATCAGATACACATTCAATTAGAGCACTAAAGTCTAAATGGTTAATAAAAGCTTTCAATTTCCATACGATAGTACACATGACATGGCATAAATGGTTAATAAAAGCATTCAATTTTCATCAACAGTTTCTATGGTTTGCTCAGTGTTATAATTACGGAAAATTACTATGCCCTACCAAACCTCTGACTACACATTTAATTCCTACACATTTCAGAAGTTCTTATCAATCAGGAAAATCACAAAGTCTATTCAAAAGCATTAGAAATTCATTGGATCCAGCATTAGAAGTTCTTATCACCAGAAGATTGATCAGATTGTAAAAATGTTGTTGATCAAATTGAAAGTAAGATTACTTTTGCATAGTCCATACTAATAAGAAAAATACCAAAAACCACGAAACATAAAAAAAATGGCGAATACATATAACTGCACAGTCATTCATTCAAGCAATAACTGTACTGAATATTAAAATGTCTAACTTGTATATATACACACGCACAAAATACACCTGCAAGCTGGTCGAATACATATATATACACACACAGAATATATATATATATATATATACACACATAATATATATTTGAGGCGATAGACACGAATTTGGCAGCGATGAAGGTAGAGGAGGATCTGGCATCGGGGGAGGCGACGGCGAACGGAGGAGGAAGCAGCGATGACAACTGTTGTATTATACTACAAACCCAGTTCAATTGGTCAAACCAACCAAGAGCAAGTGTAGTAAAATAGAAACACAAGAACAAAAAGCTTTACGTGTTCGGATCCAAACGATTCATACTCACGGCAAAGGTTTCGCCTCTAGTCAATCTACTATAAATGGTTCGATTATAAGAGATTACATCAGCTTATGTCGACGTTCAATTTCAGTCGAGTGTGATTCGTTTTGGGCCGCACTGAATAATTATGGACCACGGTCAGAAGAGAGCCCGTTACAGAAGTTAACAAAGAACACTTGACGATTTTTCTCGTGGTTCGGCCAGAACGATGCCTACTCCACGCCCGCCCTCTGATTATTCCTTCAGAATGGCGGTTCTTCTCCTTATCCCCTCTTTCTTTTGTTCCTTCTGCCCCCTATTTATCAGGGGACCTTTACAATTTGGATATTATATATAAATACAAAGATTGTGTAACGGGGGACAGAACGTCCTTATCCTCTGTACAAAAACGTAAGTGGGATCTTCATCTTCGAGGAGCATGGGCCGTGGCGGTGGATGGTCCCTACCTCTGACTTTTTAGCGGCTTTTACCACTTTATGCGAGCTGATCGTTTTCGGGTCAGCGACCTTGGTGGTCCAGCGATCTGAAGGATGCTTCCTAGAGTTCGCTTGCGGATGGCTTCAGACTCGCTTAAAGGCGTGTCCGGAGTTCGCCAGGTGTCGCTCCACAAGTTCGGTTTTTGTGATGAAACGACCTCCTCTAGTGAGGTCGTTTTGGGCCTTCTTGCTTCTAGGCGATCGGGCCGGCCCATCAGAGTGAGTCTGGCCCATACGGGAAACACGTATAACATAAGCCCCCCAGTTCGCTGTGCGATCCTCGCGCTGGGAACTGACGCGTGCCAGTTGTCCTTCCGCCTCTTCGGTGTCTGCCCAATCGTTTTAAATCTCGTCGTTCCACGTAGCACGTCTTGTCTGTAACGCATTTAATGCGCACTTTCCCCCATTACGGCGCATGATTATGCCCAATGGGACCCATAGGCTGTCGTGCGGCCGCTGGATGCAGAGTACACGGTGAGTCGCATTTGATCCGACGGTCGACCCGCTCTAGCGCCACGTGGGAAAGAGGTCGCCGTTGCTCGAGACGCCCCTGCTGCCGGCTCGAAGAAGGGGCCAGACCATCCGCAGCCGAGGGAGGATGCCAGGGGCAAACGGGCCAAGGTCTCTGAGAAGGATCTGCCCCTGGAGGCCCTGCCAGGAGGGATCTATGTTAACTCCCTTCTGAACTCCGCGCCCGACCTCTTGGGCGCGACCTCAAAGCCTCTTGACGACCCCAAGCTAAAGGGGATTGCTCTCTGTGACTTTATGGCCCGTCATAGCTTGGTGGTAAGAAACCCCCCCCCCCTTTTTTTTTTTTTTTTTTTTTTTTTTAAATAACCTTTCTTCTTTCACAGGCTTCCCTTACCGCCATGAAGCTTCGGGCTCAGTACAAGGATTTTGATGACCAGCTCCGCACGGTGAGCACATCCCTTCAAGCCGAAGTAGAGAAGCTTGAGGATGGGAAGAAAGCCCAGCAGGTCGAAATAAAGAAGCTCTCGGACGAAAAGGAAACTCTCCAGGCCGAGCTTCTTGCAGCTCGGAAAGTCGTGGAGGGCTCCGAGATACGTCTGAAGGCGGAGGCTCAGAAGAATAAAGACCTCGAAGAAGGGCTTCGTAGGTCAAAGAACATGTGGGAGTCCGCCAACTCCGGGCTTACTGCCGAGCTGAATAAAGCGAAGGGGGAGTTGCGGGGGGCGCAGGAGCGGCTTAAATCGATCGAGGCGGAGCTAAAGACGGCGAGAGAAGAGCAGGCTCGGGCGGATGATCGTGCAGCCCGATGTGAAGGACTCGCCCAGAGGGCCATAGAGGATGTAAGGGGGGAGGTCGAAGCGCGGATGGATGCTGTGCGCCGGGAGGCCAGATCCGACACCTGCTCGGCCTTCCTGTACACCCTTTGGGTGAACCATCCCGAGATGGATTTTTCTTTCTTTGGCCCGCAGGCTGTCGAGGAGGTGAAGCGGTACGCTGCCGAGGCCGCGGAGGATGCCATCGAAGTCGACCTTCCCGACTCGTCTGCGGCTCCCCTGGTCGAGGTCGAGCCATCTGGGGCTGCCGATACTCAGCCTGGTGAGGTCACCGAGAAGCCCCCTGCGGATTCTCAGCCGTTTCTTCCTTCTGCCGAGATCGATCCTGCTGAAGCAACCGTCCCTCCCAGCTAGGACTTTTTCATGTATATTTTTTTTTTTTTTAAACACAAGCTTCATTTAATAGAGACGATCATTTTCCGTACTTTGTGTATGTTTGTTTTAAATTTTTTTTTTTCGTTAGCTCAAATGAATTTAACTTTTAAAGAAATAATAACTCAGAGCATTTTTTATGATATATCTCGGAATAGAGTTGGTACCTTAAAAACAATCTCCTCCGGGGAAGACTTCAGAATCATAATTTCAGAACGAATATAGGCTCGAACCAGGTCGTCCATAATATTTGTAGTAATAAACGCGAGCACTTATACTTAGGCAAATCCTTCTTCAGCATGTTCTGATAAGGATGCATAAAAAAGGCAGATTGCCTAGTAGCCGAGCAGCTCGTGATAAACGGTCAGGACGCGCATCCAATAGGTTGCGAACGATCTTATTTATTCAAGTTGAGATAGATCTCAATTGACTCGTTTGAATATGAAGAATTCGCCTAAATATGGGATCGTGCCTCGCCCCCGACTGGCATATCGAAGTACTTGTCGCCTTTAATAAATTGGGGATAAATACTCAGGTAGGTCGCAGTTCAAGGCCTCCATGGCTTGTTATTTTATTGACTTGCTGAGCCAAGATATGTGTCCAGGTAGGAAGCGTTACGGCCTCAGTTGACACACCGTGGCTTTTGCAAATTTTAATTGAACCGAGAGAGAACACCCGGGTAGGTCACAGACCGTAGCTTTAGGCTAAGATGAAAGGACCTCGGCTAGCGAACTCAACTCTGGGTTACTCGTGGAGGTCGTTGCTCGGAAATTTCCAAACCATGACATTAAGTCAAGATGAATGGTTCCGGCTTCTGACCAAGACCTGAAGGAAGGACCAAGGTGAATGCTCAGTTGAGCCGCAAACCGTAACGTAGTGGTTAGGTTATTTAGGCTCCAGCTCGCAAACCATGGCTTTTCAATTCCTTGTTTCAGGGATGTTTAATCAAATACCAATAAGGATAAAGTCCAATGAAAGTTCATGGATCTTAAACAGAATCACGCAAAGTATTTGTAATAAAGAAGACGAAGAGTAGGTGGGAACCATTACATTTATTTGAAGTAAGGACGGAGGTGCTCCGCATTCCAGGCTCGTGGGAGGGAGAAGCCGTCCAAGTTTGCCAAATGGTATGCTCCGTTACTTAGATTTTCCTTGATGATAAATGGACCTTCCCAGTTAGGACCTAGTGTGCCGTCACTAGTCGTCCGTGCCCCTGGGAGTACCAGACGTAATACCGAGTCTCCGACGTTATAACGCCGGATTCGGACCTTCTGGTTGTAGTATCGTGCTACCCTTTGCTGATAAACGGCGACCCTTATGCGAGCCATATCTCTTGATTCTTCGAGCAGGTCAAGGTTAGCTGCCAGAAGTTCATTATTGCGACCTGAGCTGAAGGTGGCCCTTCGGTGGCTGGTCACTTCATTCTCGGCGGGGACCATAGCTTCCGACCCATATGCCATTGAGAATGGGGTTTCTCCAGTGCTGCTCCGAGCTGTTGTTCGATAGGCCCACAACACCGTTTGCAGTTCGTCCACCCAAGCCCCCTTTCTGGCTTCAAGCTTAGTTTTCAAGGTCTGCTTGATTATTTTGTTGACAGCTTCAACCTGCCCATTGGCCTGGGGGTGATCAACTGCGGTAAAGCTCTTTTGGATCCCCATCGATTCGCAGAATTGGATGAACTGCTCACTGGTGAATTGGGTTCCGTTATCCGTTATTATTTGCCGCGGCACCCCGAACCTGCAGATTATGTTATCCCATGTGAATGCTTGTGCCTTCGCACTGGTGATCTGAGCGGTTCAAATTCGACCTCTCTGGTAAACGGCGTTCTGTCCCCACGGCCGTTACTCTGGCTGCGGACCCCTTGTCTCTCTTCCAGCTGCCGGACTCTCTGATATAATTCCTCCACAGTCGAGTCTGGGCCTACCGATTGCTGGGCCTGCGACCTCCTGCTTCTTTCCCGGTCCGGGGAGCGGTGATTTGGGAACGGGTAGTTGTCTCCAATATCTTCTTCTTCAGGTGGAGGTCGTTCTTCCCGTGGTTGGCGGATCCTTCGAGGCGAAGCCGGCGGGTCGTGGATGGCTCGTGCCTGGGCTTGGGCCAGAATTCTGACCGCATCGGCGAGCTGCATCACTGTATTTTCTAACGCCTCCTGACGTTGCTGCCAGTCCCGGATCGTTCCGGTCCCGGCAATTTGGCTCGCGGGTTGAACAGGAATCCGCGGTGGTATTCCAGCAGCATCTCCGATGGGTGGTGGTAAAGGGTTGTCCATTGTCGGAGCAATGGGCCCTCCGTTTGGTGGAAAATCCCGCGGTCTGTCGCGGTGATTTTCTGGAGGGTCGACCGCTGCCTCGGAACTTCGAGTATTTCTTCCTCTAGCCATGGGTATTGATCAGAGCGCCCCCTTCCTCTAGCGCCAAAATGTCGACGTTCAATTTCAGTCGAGTGTGATTCGTTTTGGGCCGCACTGAATAATTATGGACCACGGTCAGAAGAGAGCCCGTTACAGAAGTTAACAAAGAACACTTGACGATTTTTCTCGTGGTTCGGCCAGAACGATGCCTACTCCACGCCCGCCCTCTGATTATTCCTTCAGAATGGCGGTTCTTCTCCTTATCCCCTCTTTCTTTTGTTCCTTCTGCCCCCTATTTATCAGGGGACCTTTACAATTTGGATATTATATATAAATACAAAGATTGTGTAACGGGGGACAGAACGTCCTTATCCTCTGTACAAAAACGTAAGTGGGATCTTCATCTTCGAGGAGCATGGGCCGTGGCGGTGGATGGTCCCTACCTCTGACTTTTTAGCGGCTTTTACCACTTTATGCGAGCTGATCGTTTTCGGGTCAGCGACCTTGGTGGTCCAGCGATCTGAAGGATGCTTCCTAGAGTTCGCTTGCGGATGGCTTCAGACTCGCTTAAAGGCGTGTCCGGAGTTCGCCAGGTGTCGCTCCACAAGTTCGGTTTTTGTGATGAAACGACCTCCTCTAGTGAGGTCGTTTTGGGCCTTCTTGCTTCTAGGCGATCGGGCCGGCCCATCAGAGTGAGTCTGGCCCATACGGGAAACACGTATAACAGCTTATAATAAAGAAATCAAGATCAATATACAAGTACAACGATATTGAATACAAACTGAAAACAAATACACTTTCAAGAACAAGAGAGAATTTGTTCAACCTAATCTCGCGATTAAGACAAGCATATGCATTCTTATCAGTTTCAATCCTTCATGCCTCAGGCGATTTCCAACATAGATTAAACAATACCAACACTTACCAATAGATCTTACCAACAAGCCGATCAATCGAACAATGGATTCAACAGAAAAGTGTCTCCCTTCAAAAAGACGCTAATTAGGGTTTTAGATGTGCGTAATGGGGAGAAGGCAATCTAATGACATTAGGGCAACACAAGCCCTTATATTGCAGCAGGCAAAATCGGGCCAACAAGAAGTAAACGCATGAGCCAAGAGACATGGGCTTTCATCCCACATCAAGAAACACACGGCCCAATCAATAATGAATTATGTGGCCCACATAATAATTCAATCCACTTAACAGCAACTTTAGAACATATTATATACACATTTAAATGTCACATAGATAAAGCAATCCATTTGCAACACATAAACCTCACAACAACAGTGGTGGGGCTGGAACGGTAGTGGCGGAAGTTGGAGGCTGAAGTAGCGGCGACGAACGGAGCTAGAGTGGCAATGGTGGGGCTAGAGCGGCAGTGACCATGCGAGTGGCGATGGCGGGGCTGGAGCAGCGATGGTTTGGGGACACAGAGGGATGCGAGCGATTTAGGGATTTTGGGCAGGGGTTTGGGGGGGATGTGATTTTGCCATGGGAAACAGGTGGGGAGATTCTTGCCTGATATTTTGTTTTAATATATATTTAATATTTGATAATTAATTAAAAAATTATATAATTTATAAAAATAATATAATTTAATATTATGATAGTTGATAAAATAATTTAAATTATGATAATTCTTAAATATTTTAAATAATAATTTATTGTAATCATCTAAAATGTGATAATAAAATAATTTAAATTATTGCATTTCAAATTAATATTTTTTAAAAAAATTAATTATATTATAAATCTAATAAATATAATTAGAATTTAATTGAAAACAAATATAATTAGAATATAATAATTATATTTTTTTAAAAATATATTAATTTATATATTTAGAATTTAAATAAATATATTTATTTTATATATGTATATATTTATAAAAAAAATCAAAACATTATATATGTATACATTAGTGACAGAATACATAATTCGTCGCTAAATTTAGCGACTAACATGATTTTTCGTATCTAGAATTGAATAATTTTAAGAAAATTAAAATTAAAATTTTATTTAACAATGGAAATAATTTTCCATCTCTAATTTTAGCAACGGATTATGAATTCATTTGCTAAATTTAACGATGGACATGATTTTTCGTCGCAAGAATTGAATAATTTTAAAAAAATTAAAATTAAAATTTTATTTAGCTACGGAATTCATAATCCGTCGCTAAAAATTTAAATTTTTATTTTTTTAATATTTTTTATACATTAGGTATGGAATAATATTCCGTCACTAATTTGTATCGCTAATTCTACGAAATTATTTTCTAAAATTTGTCGCAATTTAGTCCCTGATCCGTCACAAAATGGCAATGGAAATTTTCATCTCTAAAAATCTGTCGCTAAATTCCAAATTTTGTAGAATAGGTAAGATAATTATTAACCCTCACTATTTGGCCTGATTTTAAGAGGTTATATTATATATACACATGCACATATTTACCGTAGCGTTCCACATACTTCTCTGTTAAAAATGAAATATAATTCAAAAAATATTACTTATTGAAAATAATAATGAATATTCTGAGAGGGAAGCCAGAAGCCAGCCAGAAAAACTAAAACCTACTTAAAATGGAAAGCAATTAAAAGATCAAAACTGCGCAGTATGGAAGCCCAGCTAGCCGAGCCCTCAACGGCTCAGCCCATTCCGAACTTTACATGTGAATTGTGGACTGATATGCAGAAGGCTAGCCTGCTCTTATAGCCTGTTTGGTTTGGCCTACTCTTCTCTTAAAAAGCTCTCTAAAATTTTTTTGAAGTTTGAATACTTTTAAATTGATAAAGTGTTTAGATAAAATTTATTTAAAACCATTGGTTATGTCTTTGGTGAAAGAGAAATTTATAAAGTATTGAAAGTTGTAAAATGGTTAAAGAGACATATCACTTATTTTTTTTTTAAAAAAAAAAACTAAAGAAAAACAATTTCTAGATAAAGAACTCAAGTAATTTTTTTTTTTACCAAAGATTAAATATATTATGACTAGCTATACAATAAATTTGATATTTAGTTAATAAATATGATTTAAATCTATGTTTAATTAATAAAATTATATATAAATAAATTCATATATATATATAGGTACTAAAATCATAAATAAAACTATATATTTGAGTTTTGATCTATTAAACAACGTACGTTGCTTAGTTTTTACTAAGCAATGCTGATGTGACAACTCAAATATAATTATGTGAGCTCTACTTTATCAAGTTATTGTCTTGAAAAAATTAAATAGGAGGGTTTCACATAATCATTGTATTTGGGTTGTCAAATCAACGTTACTCAGTATAAACTAAACAACATTGCTTAGGAGATTAAAACTCATATATATACACATATTGTAAAATATATTTGACTATGTAAAAATAAATTATATAATGCATTCAAACTGATGATACGCAAAAGCACCTCAAGGGTGCCGTTCGGAGTTTTTGAAACATTTCCTATACCAAAATATCGAGAAGCACTAAAAAAATATTTATGAGTTATTTTTATAATTTTTAAAACATTTCAAGACCATTTTGTAATATTAGAAAAATATCATAATTGCGTTTTCGTTCACAAAAA
Organism: Diospyros kaki; assembly: GCA_036245055.1. Classification (NCBI taxonomy): domain Eukaryota; kingdom Viridiplantae; phylum Streptophyta; class Magnoliopsida; order Ericales; family Ebenaceae; genus Diospyros; species Diospyros kaki. The sequence continues at coordinate 42,161,235 of BSEG01000009.1, forward strand.
GATTACAAGATGAAAAAAATTCTAGTTAAAGATGGAATTTTTCCATCTTTAACTCAAAATTTTCAAGTTATAATTTCTATATTAAAAATTAAAAATTAAAAACTTTCTAGTTAAAAGTTAGAAAGTTTTTAAGAGTTAGAGACCATAATCTTTGATGAATGTGACAATGATACCATAGAGAAAGAGAATGATGAAGTGGAAGAACTTTTATAAATTGTATTATATTTGATTATTTTTTAAAATTTAATTATTGTTTAATTTTAATTAGTAAGTCATGATTCATGAATGTTAGAAATTATGTTTATATTTATTTGAATGTGTTATGGAATTTATGTTTATTTTTAGATTGAATAACTACTTTTTATATTAAACATTATATTTACAAAAAAAATCATTATATTTTTTTTTACTCGTTTCATTCACATTTCTATTTCCTACTTTTTTTAAAAAAATATCATTTTACCATTTTCATTTCTTATCATATCCATTTACTATTTCCATTTATGTGCAACTTAGATTCAAACAAACATAAATTTAAGTTCTATCATACATGAACCATGATTTACTAATTAAAAATAAACAATAATTTTAGACAAAAAATCAAATATAATACAATTTTTAAAAGTTCCTCCACTTTATCATTCTCTTTCTTTGTAGTCTCATTGGCATCTTTCATTAGATTTAAGTTGCTGCTATTTTTCTTATTTAAAGTGTGAGTTTACATGAAATTTGTACAATTTAAATTTTTTTGTATGAAAAAAGCAAATGACACAAATGTAATTAATTGGGCTTTAAAAAAAGAAATTATACATTAATTAATAATATTAATTTTAAAATTAATATTATAAATTAATTTAAGATTAATATTAGAGAATTAAAATTAAAGGTAGAAGAAATCGAAGGAAAAAAAGAAAAAGATAAAGATAAAGAAAAAAAAGAAGATGCAAAGAGAAAGAGATAAAGGTAGAAGAAAAATTATAAAAAGAAGAGAGTTGTGTGGTGTAGGAGAAGAACGGAAGAAGCCGCAAAGTAATAGGGAAGACCAAAGGCACAAGCAGGTAGCCATAGCAAAGCAGCGCAGAAGTCGTTGTAAGGAAGCGCAACAATGGTCGAGGCGTGCAACAGGTATAGAGATGAAATTTTTTCTGTCTCCAACCTTTTCATGGACAAATATGCATTTCCAAAATGGGAACGTTTTTTTCGATATTTTACTAATATTATGAAACAATCCCAAAATATTTTTAAAATTACAAAAATGACCCAAAAATGTTTTTTTAGCATTTCAAAAATTGAAATGTTTTGGAAACATTGAAACAAAGCCTTCCGGACATTTCTATGCATCATAGGTGCAAACCCATCCACTGTGACATTCTTCAACACTGGAGAGAGAAAGAGAGTGAGAGAGATTGATCAAAACCAATTGTGCATGGAATGATTGTGATGGTACGTATTGACAAGGAAAAAAATGAAGAGCTTAGTGGATGTTGTTAGTAGGAGATAAGATCTTGTTGGGAAAATAATCTCGCACAAAGCCAAAGCACTTTCTGTTAGTAGCGAATAAATCGAATCACAAGTGATAGCAACAAAAATGCAAGAACAGAAAGTATAAACTTCCCTGAAAAAACATGAATGAAGGTTACAGCTTATTCAAGGCTCAGATCTGTATATCGTCACCTACAGCGAACCAACGAGAAGTTCTCCCAAATTCGAAATCCAATCGGCCCAGCTCGGTACCAGCACACAGCAAGAAGATCACACAGAGATGGTTTACACAGAGACCAAACGAGTTCAGCTAGGTTTCTCTTAGTTTCCATACACTCGTCCCATCGAACCCACATAGGTTTTATAGCCATCAAGAGATAAACTGAAACCAGCAAAAAATCCGTCAAAGGAGGATAAAGCAACCTAGTTTTCGGAGAAGATAGGAATGGCGAGATAGGAGGAGAGGATAAGCTAGGGTTTGGACGGAGTCGCAAACGGCCAGAGAAGAAGTAGGTCACAAGAAGAGAAACAAGTATTATATACCTGGGAGAGGGCTGGCCGAGTTGGGCTTCAATGTGGGCCTGAGCTGTTGGGCCAAAATTGGCCATGCCTCCTCAAAGGCCCTTTGGGCTTGCCTCTCTTATTTGGTGACCTGCACATTGGGTTATATTCACACAACAGTGGCCCACACATGATCATCATAGCCTTGGGAGTTTGGTATCACAAACAACAAATCTCCACCTTGATACCAAACATCCAGCAAAATTGGAACCCACCGAGAATGCACAAAAAACACGCATAATGCACTAAGCAAAAGCAAATAAATAGCACAGAGCAATCTAATAGCAAGTAGCACACATCAACAACACATAGCATATCAATACTTACACAGAAACTGATTATGTTATTTTACCAATATTTAAGAGTGATAAACAGCTCCTAAATTTTGCTAATGTGAGAACCTTAGTACCCATATCTGAGGGGTTATAATCAGTCATAATTTTCTCCAAATTAATAGTATTTTGAGACACTATGTCACGTATAAAATGGAGTCTAATATCTATGTGTTTAGTGCGTTCATGAAACATGGGATTTTTGTACAAATGAATAGCTGACTGGCTATCTGAATAAACTACTACATTACTCTTTAAAACACCCAGTTCTGTGAGTAAACCTTTAAGCCATAAGGATTCTTTAATTGCTTCAGTTGCTGCTATATATTCTGATTCAGTGGTGGATAGTCCAAAAATATGCTGAATTTGGGATTTCCAACTAACACAGGATTTACTTAATGTAAATACATAAGAGGAAGTTGATTTCCTGTTATCTCTATCACCAGCATAATCAGAATCTGTGAATCCTTCTAATTTAACTTCTTCATTTGTGCTTTTATACACTAAACCTATATCACAAGATCCCTTCAGATATCTTAATAACCACTTTAATGCTTCCCAATGCTTAGGACCTGGGTTTGACATAAACCTGCTAAGTGTGCTAACTACATGAGCTAGGTCAGGTCTAGTACACACCATTAAGTACATAATTGACCCTATGACATTAGAGTATGACACTTTACTCATATACTCTTTTTCTTCTTCATTAGCAGGTGATTGATCTCTTGATAAAATAAAGTGGCTTGCTAAGGGTAAGGAGACTGGTTTACACTCATGCATGCCAAATTTCTTTAAAATTTTTTGGACATAAAATGATTGATGCAAAAACAAAATGGAAATAGACCTGTTTGTTTTGATTTCCATGCCTAAAATTTTCTTAGCATGTCCTAGGTCTTTCATTTCAAATTTTTTGTTTAAAGTTGTTTTGATCTCATCAATCATTTTTATATTTGGACCTATTAAAAGCATATCATCAACATATAGCAGCAAAAACACACAGTAATTGTCATGATGCTAAAGATAAAGACATTAATCAAAAGCACTTCTTTTAAAACCAATGGAATGTACAAAATTATCGAAACGTTTGTACCATTGCCTAAGAGACTGTTTCAATCCATATAAAGATTTTTTCAGGTAACACACATAATTAGGATTATTTTTATCTTCAAACCCCTTAGGTTGAGTCATGTATATGTTTTCTTCTAGATCACCATGCAAAAAGGTTGTTTTGACATCCAATTGTTCTAGTTCCCAATTAAAGTAAGCAACCAATGCTAACATAACCCTTATTGTGGTATACTTAACAACCGGAGAAAAAATTTCACGGTAATCTACTCCTTCTTTCTGTGTGAAACCCTTGGCTACTAACCTAGCCTTAAACTTTACTGGTTCAGCCCCACTTGCCCCTTCTTTTACTTTGAAGACCCATTTGCAACCCACTAAGGATTTGTCTTTAGGCCTAGGGACTAATTCCCACGTTTGATTTTTATGAAGTGAATTCATTTCTTCTTTCATTGCACCAATCCATTCTTTAGCATTTTCACTTTTAATAGCTTCTTCATAAGTATTTGGCTCTTTATCTACTAGATCTTGGTAGCTAGCATACCCAATGCTAAAATCAGTTTCCAATCTTTTAGGGAGTCTTTGTGGCCTTCTTTCCCTATCTCTTGCTAATTGATAGTCATTTAGGAAATCTGGACTTTATGTTTCTTCTTCTAGATTACTCTCATTTTCATTAACCTGATTTTGTGCATTACTCTCCACCTCATTTGGGGTATTATGGATAAAAGTACTAACTTTCTCCACCTTACTTCTAGTGTTTTCTAGTTTGTTTTCATTCTCTAAGTTTGAGTCTTCCTTAAGGCATGGCATTTCCGATTCATTAAAGGTGACATCCCTACTGATTATGATCTTTACACCCTTTTGGCTTCTATCCCATAACCTATATCCATTTACTTCTTCGGGATACCCTAGAAAGACACACTTTCTAGCTCTAGGTCCTAATTTGCCCTCATTTTGATGTATAAAGGCAGCACAACCAAAGGTCTTTAAAACATAATAATCTGCACATTTTCCATACCATTTCTCATAGGGTGTATCACCACTTAAAGCCACTGAAGGTGTCAAATTAGTTAAATAACAAGCAGTCATTATAGTTTCTCCCTAAAATGATTTTGGCACACCTGACCCTAGCATCATGCACCTAACTTTATCTAACAAAGTCCTATTCATTCTTTCGGCCACTCCATTTTGTTGTGGAGTGTAGGGTACAGTCCTATGCCTTGTTATGCTACTTTCAGCACATAAGTTTTCAAAATTAGAATTACAGAATTCTAGGCCATTATCGGTTCTTAAATATTTCAGTTTTCTCCCTGTTTGATTTTCAAATTGTATTTTCTATTTTTTAAATCTTGAAAATGTATCTGATTTTTCTTTTAAAAGATATACCCATACACGCCTAGAGTAATCATCAATTATAGATAGGAAATATCTATTTCCTCCAAAAGTAGGATTAGACCCTGGTCCCCACAAATCTGCATGAACATACTCTAGGATTCTAGACGTTTTATGATTGCTAGAGGAGAAGGAGAGTCTATGGTGTTTTCCTAGGACACAAAAGTCACAGAATGGCAGGTCTGACACTTGATCCTTACTAAAAACACCCTTATCACTCAGATATTTGAGACCCTTTAAGCTAATGTGTGCTAACCTATTGTGCCATTTTTGTGTGTGATCCATGTTAAGAGAGGCAACAGTGGGAGTTATATTACTTAACACTTGTACATTAGTTAAATAAATTCCATTTTTTCTTACAGCTTTAAAAGCCCTAAGTGCACCCTTAAACATTTGGATCATCCCATTTTTAATCTCACCTGTGAACCCCAATTTTTCTAGTTCCCCAATAGAAATTAAATTTCTACTCATTTGAGGGATATATCTAACTCCAGTTAATACTAGCACATAACCATTTTCAAATTTAACAGTTATATCTCCTACACCAGCTACTTTGTATGCCACATTATCACAAGTAACAACATGCTCATTATCAGAATCATGTAAATGTGCAAACCAGTGTTTTCGAGATGTAACATGAAATGAAGTACCAGAGTCTACAATCCATTCAGGCAAATAGGTGTTCACTGACAAATTAATTTCAGGTGAATCAGAGTTTACTAACATATAAACCTCACCAGACTCACCTTCAGAAGACACTACATTAGCCTCATTATTTTCCTTTTCTTTTTGTTTATTCTTTTCTATATAACAATCTTTTATATAGTGCCCAGACTTTCCACAGCCATAACATTTTCTCCCTTTTATTTTTCCTTGGGACTTAGACCTACTTCTACTCTTTTGCTTTTCATTCTTCTCATTCTTCTCAGAATTCCTAAACTGTGATCTACCCCTACCTCTTACCATATGAACTTCACCATTTCTTTTCTCATTTTTTAGTTCCATTTCTTTACTTCTAAGAGAATCAATAACAATTTTAGGTGACAATGTATCTCTACCATATTTTATTGCACTTTTAACTTCTCTATAAGTTTCAGGTATGGAATTCAATAAAATAACGGCTTTGTACTCTTCAGACACTGTTTCACCACAATTTGTTATATCTTGAACCAATTTATTGAAAACATCTAGATTTTCATCTAAGTCCTTAGAGGATTCAATTTTGAAACTAAAAAATCGTTCAAATAAGTAGAGTTTATTAGGAGTAGACTTCACAAGGTATAGAGACTCAAGCTTTTCCCACAATTCTTTAGTTGTGTTTAATTTCCCTACCTTTCTCAAAACAGAATCTGAGAGATGTAAAATTATGGAAGTGTATGCTAATTCATCCATTTCCTTTTGTTCTTCAGTTATATCAGAAATTTCAGTTTCTTTTCCTTCTTTAGATGTACTAGGTTTAGCAAAATCGATTATAGCTTTTGAAACTTTCTGTTGTACTAAAATTCCTCTCATTTTTTGTTGCCATATTGAAAAATCACCTTTACCATTAAAAACACCTAGTTCAAAATGTTGTGTTGCCATTAGATGCACAGAACAAAACAAGTAATGCAACAGATAGATTTTTCAGAATGCAATCAGCAACTAAACAGTCAGGAAATAACAAATTACACAATTCCAAAATCAGCAAGTTCACAAAGAAATCAGCAAAGTAGATAATCCTATATCTAGCAGCACGTAATGGTTACCACCACAGGGTAACCCCCAATCCTAATGACCACCCCCACACGATGGTCTGCTACTTGCTGAAACAAAATTAGGGTTAGAAGAGTCTTACCAAACTGACCGGATTAACAGTCAGTAAATTAAGAGAGACAAACCATTGAGGTTGGGCTGATAGTCGAAAAGCCTCGCACTGCCGTTGGTGTTGCCACGCACCGTCGCCGAAGCTGCACGCGCCTTAGAACAATCGGAGTGGAGAGATCGAGTAGGATTTTCGAATCAGGTTAGGGTTTTGTGAACCTTCCCCAGATTCGAACGCAACCAAGAGATCGATGATTTCTTAGTCTCCAAACTCGGCTCTGATACCAATTTGTTGGGAAAATAATCTCGCACAAAGCCAAAGCACTTTCTGTTAGTAGCGAACAAATCGAATCACAAATGATAGCAACAAAAATGCAAGAACAAAAAGTATAAATTTCCTTGAAAAAACATGAATGAAGGTTACAGCTTATTCAAGGCTCAGGTCTGTATATCGTCACCTACAGCGAACCAACGAGAAGCTCTCCCAAATCCAAAATCCAATCGGCACAGCTCGGTACTAGCACACAGCAAGAAGATCACACAGAAATGGTTTACACAGAGACCAAACGAGTTCAGCTAGGTTTCTCTTAGTTTTCACACACTCGTCCCATCGAACCCACATAGGTTTTATAGCCATCAAGAGATAAACTGAAACCAGCAAAAAATCCGTCAAAGGAGGATAAAACAACCTGGTTTTCGGAGAAGATAGGAATGGCGAGATAGAATGAGAGGATAAGCTAGGGTTTGGACGGAGTCGTAAACGGCCACAGAAGAAGTAGGTCACAAGAAGAGAAACAAGTATTATATACCTGGGAGAGGGCTGGCCGAGCTGGACTTCAATGTGGGCCTGAGCTGCTGCGCCAAAATTGGCCCTGCCTCCTCAAAGGCCCTTTGGGCTTGCCTCTCTTATTTGGTGACCTGCACATTGGGTTATATCCACACAACAGTGGCCCACACATGATCATCATAGCCTTGGGAGTTTGGTATCACAAACAACAGATCTGAATAGGTGATGATGGTCACTCTAATTAATGGTGGTGGTGTCAATCAGAGAAGAAAAAAATGAAAGATCTCTACAAAGAAGATGAGATCTAAGTAGGCGAAAATGGTGGTTACAATGGTAGTAGTGTCAATTGGAGGATGCTAACAAAGAAGATGTGGAGTTGGATGGTCGAAGAGGGGTCAAGGTAGGCCTGACCATGGTTCGGTTCGAATAGTGAATCGAAGCGAAATCGTTATTCTAAAAATCAAACTGAATCGTCTTTTCGATTTTGGTTCAATAATCGGAACCTTGAACCAAAAACTTATGATTTGGTTTCAGTTCCTAAAAAATAAGGAATTAGAATCAATTCAAATTATTAAAAAATAAATTAAATAAATATAAATATATAATATAACATACAATAACTAGTACTTCAGAAAATAATTCTGATTAAGGTAAAGAGGTTACAAATTTAAATGATAAGTGAACTAAGTGGGATTTGATTATTTTAAACCTTAAAAAGATAAATAGGCAACTTGATTTATATAAATTAAGTCCAAATATTTTTTTTTATTAAATCGATTCAAATCGAAATCAGAACCGAATTGTCAAGGAGGAACCATAACCGGAAACGAGCAATCTATAGACGGCTTGATTACGGTTCCACCGGAAAGTGGAATCAGAATTGTAACTGCCAGTTTTGGAACCGTGGTCACGTCAAGTGAGGGAGTTAGAAGTAACTTTAATATTTTGTTGAGAGAACATTGGTCCTTTTATCAGACAACTCCAATGTTTTTGAAGTAAAACGTTGTAAAAGAAAGAGTTGACTCTTGTAACTTTTCAAAAACGTAAATGAGATGGCACTTAATTAAGCTACATAATATTTAAGTTATTTAAACTAACCAAATGCTTAACCCAAAAAACTAATCAGCCTTTAACCTTTGAGAGAGCTTTCAAGTGATCGAACCGCTGGCCTTAATTCCTTGAGGCCCATTAACTGTTTGTGGCCATGCCAACCGATATTTTAAATGCTATATATATTTGTAGTCATATAATCAATCAAATTGATTGATCAATAACTTGTTAGAAAGCTTGTCTCAAAGGAATTGTTTGTTTTAATTTGTGCAGAAATGCTATATTTTTGTTAAGCTGTTACTGTCCTTGCGTAAAATACACCATCCCAGCCGTTCCGGTTTGGTATAAAAAAAGGAAAGATTTCCTGTTACTGGGGCAATAATCTGCTTTGTTCTAGACTTGGTCATAAAAGCAACAAAGCCATCCTAGCATGCATTTTTTTATATTTCTTGTTAAAAGGCCAGAGACCGAATCAAAACAAGAACGTTCTAGCAAGACTGTTAATTAACACTGGTACTTAAAAAAAAAAAAAAAGCCTGCTTAAAGTTGGATTATGAAGAAAAAGAATCCAGTTTTTTAGATTGTATGGCAAGGGGACAAGGAGTGTAAAGGAATTGATTGATTGATTGATTGGGTTACGCGGGAGTGTTGTTTAAGGGGGGAAAAAGGGGGAAAAAAAATAACTCGGCCGGATGATCAGCTGTCCCTCTGTAAATGGTTGTATCTAGTTATGTGGCTTCTTCTGATTGCTAATTAGTTAGCTAGGATAGGGGAACTCATGTCATCAGTAGGCCTGAATAGGAGAAGCATATATAAGATGTTGAAGCACAATCAACAATGGCTGTAATTGGGGGTTTTGTCTCTCTATTAAAAAAATTAGTGTTTGTGGGTGCTTGAAATAACTGCTTGATGCCTTGTTAATTGTCTTTTTTTTTTCTTTTTTTTGTAAATAAAAATATTATAAAACAAAGAAATCAAAGACAGAGCAACTATAATCAAAAGCTAAGGTATGCCTCGGATCATAAAAAATCAAGGAAAAAATACCAATAATCACCTTACAGAATAAAAAAAAAATAATAAAAGAAGAACACAGTCAAAACGGTTATAAATTAAGGTCAGGGCAAATCCCGAACCACCAAAGCAAAGCAGGGGCTAAAGTACAACCAGAGCCGACCCAACCAATGTGGGGGCTCTAGGCCAAAAAAAAAATTTCGAGGCTTTTTTAAAAGTATTAATTTTTTTATAAAAATTAAATAATACATATTTTTTCAAAATAATTTCATCATTTCATTAAATTAAAAAAAAAAAGTTGATGTTCAATCCACTACAAAATTTATTAATTTTTTATTTCAATCAATTACATAATTGATGTCATTTTTTATTTTTATTTATTAATTTTTTTAAAAAAATGAAAACATCGTTTAATTTTACTAAATTTATATTCAACATCAAATTTATACTATGGGTAAAAAAATATTATTGGTAAACCTACATTAATTCAATCATTACAATTATTAGTTATAAATTAGATGAGTAATTTAATTAAATATTAAAAATAACCTAATGATTTTTTTAAAAAAATTTACATTAGACCCATGAAAAATGTATTATAAATTTATGTTAGACTCCATCTCAAATCATCCATGTTAAATAAAAATGGTTGGAGATACATGTTGGTTGAAAAGTAACAAAAATAAAAGAAAGACAGCTAGCTTAGTTGTTAATCAATAATCACAATACAACAATCAACAAATTAAAACCAAAAAAAATATCCACACAAGAATATAAAAACTTGAAAAACAACATATGTTATACACCCAAAAATAAAAGTTAAAAATAAAAAAAATCAAAGTTAATGAACATAGATGTTGTTGCTATCTGTAGTCTGTCGAAGCGGTGAAGCCTGAAGATTGAAGTTGGAGGCTTGAAGCGAGGTTGCAAATCGCACTGTGAGTTTATGAAAACTGAGTCTGAAGCTTGAATTTTGAAGCAAGCAAGTACGCGTGAGAGAAAGAGAGGGGGGCACTGAGAAGTGAGAAGAAGAAGTGAACTGAAGAAATGAAGAAGAAGAAGAACACACAGTGAGCCACTAACCCAGATTGCAAAGAGAGAGAGAGAGAATAGAGAAAAATGGGTTTAATTCGGATTTTGAGAGTCAGAGATAGAGAGGGAGAGGGGGGAAGTGAAAAATGAGTTTAATGAGAGGGTTTAAGAATTGGGAATTGTGAATACACTACAAAATGTGGCAAACAACGATACAAAATTGGACAAAGAAGGAAATATAAAATTAATGTTTTGTATTTAATTTTTTTCATGAAGTATTTATTATTAAAAATAAAAAAATATATAAAAATTATAAAATTTTGAAAGTAGGGCCTTTCACAATTGGGGGCCTTAGGCTGCCGCCTATTTGGCCTTACACTAGGGCCAGCTCTGAGCACAACAACCTTCACCCACTAGGACAAGAAAAATAAAACTAGAAAAAATGGAAAAAAAAAATAGGAAAGAAAAAGAACTGAAGCTATATACATCAGCGAATAGAACAACGGAATTTGTATCTAGAAAGAAAAGCTAAAACCAACCTTTAGAAGCAAAGAAGTGATCGCTCACCGAGGGAGAAACAATTTGGTCTCTTGGGAGCCGCCTGACATGACAAAGAGTATGACTCTGAAGAGATGTCTTGAAATGGACAATCGTCAAATGAGCCCACACTACGTGTAATACCCCATGTTCGTATAACGTTGCCACGTAATTTCAATGAATTTAGAATACCGAAAAATTGATTTTATAGCAATCTCAGGTACCGAATCAATTGCAGGGAATGCCTCGAAGTGAAATTATCTAAAGAAAATTATATGGTCTCGACGAGCGTATCGAAATAGGATTTATGGCATCAAAAGAAATCAAATTCGGAACAGTTTTCGGTACAGCAAAAATACAGCTATCATTTAGGCTGTAAAACCAAATCATTGTACGAGACTCCCAAAAAATCAACGGAACCCTAGGGAGGCTCCGATTTTGCGTAATGAGCAACCCTTCAGTGGTTTCGGGATTAAACGATAACCCGATGAGGACACTGGGGCGAAATTGTCATTTTCAGCTAGGATTTGGATTATTAATTTTGGAATTTCGGTATTATAATGCAAATTAATTTGAGGTTCAAGGTCGAAGCTTCAATTAGAGATATGCATTAGTGAAATAACAATGAAATTTAGGGTTTAATGTATAAATTAATTTTCCATAAATATATTAATGTAGTTATATATATATATGTATAGAATGTGCTGTGCAAGGTTGGCCTGTAATGGCTTCGTGAAGCTTCTGTGGCTGAGATTTTGGCCGCAAAATAGGAAGATTATGGCCACGTGATATGGGTAGGTGGCGTATGAAGAGATGGAGCAATTAATGTGGAGTAGTGGCGCAATTAATGTGGAGTAGCGGCCAAGGCAGGGACGTGTATAAAATGGGATGCATTCGACCGAGAGAAAGGCAGAGCAAGCCTGCGAGAGAGAGAGAGAGATAGAGAGAGAGATCAAATTGAGAGAGAGGGAGATGACCGAAAACGGCCATGGCAGGCGAGCAGCAACCAGTGCGGCCATGGCAGCCGTAACAGCAAGCGACGAGCAGGGGAGGCCGACGAAGCAACAACAAGGTGCAGCGGCGATGATGGATCACGGAGGCCGGCATGGAGTAGCTGGCGTCGTCGGTGGTGGCCGTTGGGGCGGCCGTGATGGCTGGCGGAGCTTGAACCGAGGCCATGGCAGCCGCGACGCTGCGTTACATCAGTTGGGCCGCAAAGCAGCCGACGTCGGGAGGCGGCATGGCGGCCTTCGGAAGGGCCGTGGAAGGCCGGCATGGGCGGCCGTGGCAGGGAAAAGGCGGCGGCAGGGCCGGCATCGAGGCGGTGCGGCAGCTGGGCGAGGCTCACCGTGCGTCCATGGCGGAGGAAGAAGGAACAGGGGAGGGAAGAAGAATAAGAAGAAGAAGAAAAGAAAAAGGAAAGAAGAAAGAAGAAGAAGAAAGAAAGAAGGAGGAAGGGAGTTGCAGGCGTGGGAACAGGGGAAGCGGGAGGAAGAAGAAGAAAGGAGAAAGAAAAAAGAAAAAGAAAAAGAAAAAGAAAAGAAAAGAAAAGAAGAAAGGAAAATTAGGAAAAAATAGAGAAAATGTTAGAAAAATCTCAAAAAAATTCTAGAAAATAGAGAATTATGTTTCGGTGATATCCTGGAGATTTTGGTGAGAAAAACAGCCCGGGCACGCTTTTCGGGAATATCGCACGCAAATCGAGGAAATCGGAGATGCTAAGCCAAGGTGAGTAAAAAATTCTCTAGAAAATTTTAGAAATTCTAAAATATTATTTTATGAATTTTCGTAGTGAAATATTTGAGAAAATATTTCTAGAAATATTTAATTTGGAATTATTAAGGAAAAATAGGAAGAAATAGAGGGAAAATTAAAGAAAATGTTAGAAATTATGGAAAAATAGGATTTAATATTTATTTAAATACTTATGGTGATTAGGATGCTTTGAGGTCAAAATTGAGGTGTCTCGTGCAAATTTTGAGGATGGCACGCAAATCGAGGCAAGGCACGGATTTTGAGATAGCCTAATAAGCTTTAGAAGGTAAGTGGTACTTCCTCGATAATGTTTTCATCATGTTGACATGCCCTGATATGTATCTATCACGTAGAATGCATACATGATTATGAAATACATGATTACACGTTGATATCATTGATCCCACGCATATGAGGCCGTAGGGAGTACGAATTGGCACCGCTGCCTTACCAAGGGTGCACCCATACACCCCGGCTTCGAAAGAGGTGGCCGCTAAAATGGTAGGTAGCATGAGGGGTGCAGTTGACACCTATGAGGAAAGACATTGCATACACTCATGACATAGCATTACGTACCCTTACTTAGATGGTTCATCATCTAACTTGGGTTCGCCCCTGGAACATTCAACGTTCCAGTCGGGACTTGCAGAGATGATTTCGAGATTGAAGATATGTAATGACGCGAGACGTCAAGAAACGAGGAAATGAGCCATGTTATGTTGTGATATGACTAGTTAAGGATTATGTACATTTGTTTTACTCTTCGAAGGTTATGTAACAACGTTTGTAATAAGTACTTGTCTAGTTATTCATGTATATATTGCCATGAGCAGGTTCGATTCAGCTTCCGCTTTGTAAATTGTATTTATCTCTAGTGTGTAAATTAAACATTAGATAGGCCTTAGGGAAATTCGGGATAATATAATGATATTTGAAAAAAATATAAGACCCAATTTTCCTAAGGCATAACACGCCCCGAGAAAGCGGGCTGTTACAGTTGGTATCAGAGCTTAAGATTATTAGAAGCTCTAAGTAACTCAGATATAGTTGATTAGACCCTATTTGGAGATTATGGCGTAGTAATTTGGAGACTTTAGAGGATCTGGTAGAACCAGTTAGTCAGAACCCAAAGTGGAGGTTTAGGGGAAAGAGACTAAGGGCTCGTAAAATGAAATCCCTATTTGGAGATTTGGGAATGGTCGATTGAAGTTTTAGAGGTTATTGATTTAAGAATCTAATCTTGCTAAGCAATAGAACGGCCGTTCGAGATAATCTAGCTATTGATGTTAGGATCTGATGATATGATTCGGGTGTAAGGTTGACTCGGTAAACCGTGAGTATGGATCCGAGAGATTTAGAGACTATTGATTTGAGGTTATTAGTCGAATCATGGCGTGAAATGATAGGGTAACTGTGGTTATTAAGGATGATTGAATCATAGATGATGAGTCTGATGTGACATTACCTAGTTAAAGAGTTAGGATCAAACAATAAAGAAATTTTTTCAATGATCAATTAGTGTCTCAAGAGTAAGATGTGTAAGATCAAAGACCCAACAGATTGAGTCAAACAAGAGACCGAAGATGGTTAAGTGATGACAGGTGAGTTACGTCAATTGATGAGATGGAAATGGTGCAGCCAGTGAGACTCACTGAGACGGGACAAGGAACCCTAAGAGTGTCTAGGGTCTAAGTTCCAATAGTTTAGGGTGCGAAGTGTGCCACTAGCTGATTGAAAGAGGCTGGGAGCCTAAGGAATCAACTTGAAATAGAATATAGACCAAGTGTCGTATTTAAATAATTGTATTAGGGTTCGTAGTCATCTTAGGAGTTGGTGACACGACGCACAGTGTGAGGCTCAAAGGATAGAATACCCCAATGTCTAGTATGGCAGTAAGATCAAGAGATGGTCGTGTGCCAATAAGTCAACTGGGCCTAAAGAACGAGAAGCGAGAGTCAATGGGTTCTCGGTAAATGAGATTTTCGGTAGTAGAACGTGGCTAGTCCAAAACTTTGATGATGAGTTGTGAGATGGTAATCTTAGTTCGAGGAAAAGTTACTTGTAGGTTGTATTGACCCTAAGGAAGGATGATGAGAAACCTAGCCAACCGAAGTTGTGACTACGATTCAATGTGCCAAGTAGGTTTGAGGAGTCTAAAGTCTTGAAGATAAGTCATACCTTGTACATCAGTATGGGGACCTGAATCATTATTTGAGGTTTAAGGTATCCTTAGGTAAAGAGTTCTGGGAAGTTTTGAGGCTTGGTTCTTTATAAGAAATGATTGGAGCTAATTAACGCGATCTGATCTGGGATCTTCAAAGATGAATCGATTTGAGATTTTCGAGGAATTTCCCCCTAAGGGATGAGAATCTAAGGACGTGTGATGAGACTTTAAAGTTTTCAAGAAAAAAAAAAAAAAAGGAAATAGAGATTGATTATCTTAAGCTATGAAAGTCATGAGTCAGTAAGAATCGGGGTACCATGGAAGACGTAAGTACCTACCCACTCCAGTTAGCGGGACGATTACGGCTTGATGTCTTGTTTGAGAGAAACAGGTAATGACAGATGTTAGTAATAGATCGAAATCTATTGGAGATCTAGAATTTTTAATAAAACTCTTGTTGGACTAAACGGTTAGTCTAGATAACCCTGATGGGCAAATCGAGAGATGTGTAGCTAGACGATCACTAAAGTAATGTAAGCAAGTTATGTAATTAAAGAGCCTGTCAATATGTGGTACGAGCACTTGTGGTTAATGAAAAGCCGTGAGGAAGTTGAGGAAGTAAGAGAAATATCAGAATGTGCTCTCGGAAGATTTAATAGGATTATTTCTTAATTACTAATAAATAGCTTGAGGTTATTAGATGTTTAGTTATAAGTAGCTTGTAAATTATTGA
Source organism: Diospyros kaki (assembly GCA_036245055.1). Taxonomy (NCBI): domain Eukaryota; kingdom Viridiplantae; phylum Streptophyta; class Magnoliopsida; order Ericales; family Ebenaceae; genus Diospyros; species Diospyros kaki. The sequence goes on from BSEG01000009.1 coordinate 42,176,933, forward strand.
GCTTTGAAAAATGTGATAATTAAGAGTTGATATCTTTACCTCAAATTTGATGAACAGTTACAAGAGGCTGGGGTAATTGTGATTGATGAACAATCGAGGGAATGAGGCATTCCGAAAATTAGCAATAGAGTCATGATTTGATGATTTGACCAAAGTATCATTTGCATTGAAATCACGTGGTAATTGTGTCTATCGAGGATATATTGGTGTACTCCTCAGATAGGGAGACGCATGAAAAACATTGAGGATAATGATAGGGAACATCGTGATAGATGTTGAGACTAAGACTTGCTTACTAAGTCAGAAATGATGAAAACATGAGGCCCTGTAACGTGAAGTCAAGGTCGAGGATTGAAAGTGCCCAAAAGTCAGATATCCCAGTAGATTTCAAGAGACGAACCCAATGTTTTGAGTAGAGGTTGGTTCAAGCAAAAGTCAGTAACTGAGTAAGTAGCTCTGAAAAGGATCGAGCATGATTAAAGTTAGTTGACATAAAACGTTATTACTCGAAGATTAATTTAAGGTTAAATAATTAATTTGATGTTCACTTCAAAAAGTGCAAAGAGTTATTTAAGTTATGGGTATATGGATAAATAGGTATTAGCTTGGTGACCAAGTAACAAATAAGCAAGCGATGCAAGGATATTAGTATTGAGAGACTCGGAAGACAACGCTAGATTTCAGTTGATATTAAAGGTTAAGTTACGAAAGGAAGTCTTGGAGACAAATAGAATCTATTAATAAAGATTTCTTGAGAAAATAGTACATGATTAGAAGATGATTGTGGTCAATTGGCAGAAACTTGAGATTATATCAGGAGATGAATACCTACAAGAATGAGTAAACAATAGAAATCTCGAATGGATTAGCACAAGTAAAGATTAAGCAATAATTAAGTTTGTGATGACTCAAGGTAAGGCATAGGTGATTTCGAGGACAAAAATCATTTGAACACGAGATGATAGGGTAGGACCAGTGACTTGTTATGACAGTCCGAAAGCTTATGAAACAACCTAGTAATGACAAGATATGTGATGTTTGAGGATTCAATGATACGTGAAATAGTTTGACGACATTAAAGTATTTCCTTGAGGATCGATTTGATAAAAGTTAAGATGTATCGAGATCAGAGACTTTGTGTTAAGGTTGGAAAATTGTCAAAGCATGATTGATTGATTCAAAAGAAATGACATCGTAAGAAATCCAAAATTAGAGAAGTGTCATGATTAAGAATATCGACTAGATGACCTAATGAAAAGCAAATTGAGAATTGATGATATGGATATGAGAGCCGCGAGCTCGATACAATAATTTGTGTACCGACTTAGATAGTGGCTCAAGTGGAGACTCATGGCCCAAGGGCCAAGTTATGCGATTATGATTTGAAAGGTATGTATAGTTGACAAGTGTACTTATCTAGGGATTAATAAGTGTAGTCAGTCTAAGAGTTCTAATTTTGAGATTTAGGACATGTGGCAAATTTCGAAGACGAAATTTTTGTAAGGAGGGGAGAATGTAATACCCCATGTTCGTATAACGTTGCCACGTAATTTCGATGAATTTAGAATACCGAAAAATTGATTTTATAGCAATCTCAGGTACCGAATCAACTGCAGGGAATGCCTCGGAGTGAAATTATCTAAAGAAGATTATATGGTCTCGACGAGCGTATCGAAATAGGATTTATGGCATCAAAAGAAATCGAATTCGGAACAGTTTTCGGTACAACAAAAATATAGCTATCATTTAGGCTGTAAAACCGAATCATTGTACGAGACTCCCAAAAAATCAACGGAACCCTAGGGAAGCTCCGGTTTTGCGTAATGAGCAACCCTTCAGTGGTTTCGGGATTAAACGATAACCCGATGAGGACACTGGGGCGAAATTGTCATTTTCAACTAAGATTTGGATTATTAATTTTGGAATTTCGGTATTATAATGCAAATTAATTTGAGGTTCAAGGTCGAAGCTTCAATTAGAGATATGCATTAGTGAAATAACAATGAAATTTAGGGTTTAATGTATAAATTAATTTTCCATAAATATATTAATGTAGTTATATATATATATATGTATAGAATGTGTTGTGCAAGGTTGGCCTGTAATGGCTTCGTGAAGCTTCTGTGGCTGAGATTTTGGCCACAAAATAGGAAGATTATGGCCATGTGATATGGATAGGTGGCGTATGAAGAGATGGAGCAATTAATGTGGAGCAGTGGCGCAATTAATGTGGAGTAGCGGCCAAGGCAGGGACGTGTATAAAATGGGATGCATTCGGCCGAGAGAAAGGCAGAGCAAGCCTGCGAGAGAGAGAGAGAGAGAGATCAAATTGAGAGAGAGGGAGATGACCGAAAACGGCCATGGCAGGCGAGCAGCAACCAGCGCGGCCATGGCAGCCGCAACAGCAAGCGACGAGCAGGGGAGGCCGACGAAGCAACAGCAAGGTGCAGCGGCAATGATGGCTCACGGAGGCCGGCGTGGAGCAACTGGCGATGTCGGTGGTGGCCGTTGGGGCGGCCGTGATGGCTGGCGGAGCTTGAACCGAGGCCATGGCAGCCGCGACGCTGCGTTGCAGCAGCTGGGCCGCAAAGCAGCCGGCGTCGGGAGGCGGCATGGCAGCCTTCGGAAGGGCCGTGGAAGGCCGGCATGGGCGGCCGCGGCCGGAAGAGGCGGCGGCAGGGCCGGCATCGAGGCGGTGCGGCAGCTGGGCGAGGCTCACCGTGCGTCCATGGCGGAGGAAGAAGGAACAGGGGAGGGAAGAAGAAGAAGAAGAAGAAGAAGAAGAAGAAGAAAAGAAGAAGGAAAGAAGAAAGAAGAAGAAGAAAGAAAGAAGGAGGAAGGGAGTTGCAGGCGTGGGAACAGGGGAAGCGGGAGGAAGAAGAAGGAGGAGGAAGAAGAAGAAAGGAGAAAGAAAAAAGAAAAAGAAAAAGAAAAAGAAAAGAAAAGAAAAGAAAAGAAAAGAAGAAAGGAAAATTAGGAAAAAATAGAGAAAATGTTAGAAAAATCCCAGAAAAATTCTAGAAAATAGGGAATTATGTTTCGGTGATATCCTGGAGATTTTGGTGAGAAAAACAGCCCGGGCATGCTTTTCGGGAATATCGCACGCAAATCGAGGAAATCGGAGATGCTAAGCCAAGGTGAGTAAAAAATTCTCTAGAAAATTTTAGAAATTCCAAAATATTATTTTATGAATTGTCGTAGTGAAATATTTTAGAAAATATTTCTAGAAATATTTAATTTAGAATTATTGAGGAAAAATAGGAAGAAATAGAGGGAAAATTAAAGAAAATGCTAGGAATTATGGAAAAATAGGATTTAATATTTATTTAAATACTTATGGTGATTAGGATGCTTTGAGGTCAAAGTTGAGGTGTCTCGTGCAAATTTTGAGGATGGCACACAAATCGAGGCAAGGCGCGGATTTCGAGATAGCCTAATAAGCTCTAAAAGGTAAGTGGTACTTCCTCGATAATGTTTTCATTATGTTGACATGCCCTGATATGTATCTATCACGTAGAATGCATACATGATTATGAAATACATGATTACACGTTGATATCATTGATCACACGCATATGAGGCCGTAGAGAGTACGAACTGGCACCGCTGCCTTACCAAGGGTGCACCCATACACCCCGGCTTCGAAAGAGGTGGCCGCTAAAATGGTAGGTAGCATGAGGGGTGCAGTTGACACCTACGAGGAAAGACATTGCATACACTCATGACATAGCATTACGTACCCTTACTTAGATGGTTCATCATCTAACTTGGGTTCGCCCCTGGAACATTCAACGTTCCAGTCGGGACTTGCAGAGATGATTTCGAGATTGAAGATATGTAATGACGCGAGACGTCAAGAAACGAGGAAATGAGCCATGTTATGTTGTGATATGACTAGTTAAGGATTATGTACATTTGTTTTACTCTTCGAAGGTTATGTAACAACGTTTGTAATAAGTACTTGTCTAGTTATTCATGTATATATTGCCATGAGCAGGTTCGATTCAGCTTCCGCTTTGTAAATTGTATTTATCTCTAGTGTGTAAATTAAACACTAGATAGGCCTTAGGGAATTTCGGGATAATATAATGATATTTGAAAAAAATATAAGACCCAATTTTCCTAAGGCATAACACGCCCCGAGAAAGCGGGCTGTTACACTACGAAATGAATCTGGCAAGCCAACTGAGGAGCATATATTTGTTGATCTTGAAAGTACCTGTTATTATGCTTCCTCCATATGAAATACACTAAACCATGAAGCGCCAACCTATTAGCCACCTGTCAGGGGCTTTTGCCATTTCATCTCGCAGCTACGTCACCGCACACCAGTATTCCATTAACACCAAGGCCAGCTAAATTTCTTCAATTTGTGAAAGAAAGACAACACCTCAAGAGAATAGGGGCACTCAAAAAACATGTGGATATGTCTTTCTGCATCCGCCCTACAAAGAAAACATTTATTCGAAAAAAAAAAGGGTTAATACAGTCAAGAGTAGATAAGTGCTCCCGAATCGCTAACCAGAGAATGAACGAATGGGCGGGAATACTCACAAACGACCAAACTAACCGATACCAAGAAAGTTGAGGACACTGACCTGGAAGATCCTGGAAGACGGTCCTAATTGAAAAAACCCCGTTCAAGGATGGAAGCCAAAATGACTCATCACAATGTTCAAGATGAGGGAGGCTAGGAAGGTGATTTCGAATAAGGTCTAATGACAGAGAGGAAGAAGTCTCTGGCTAGATCCAAGAATCATTCTTAATAAAATTCGAGACATTAGTCATTATAGAAATGCCTAATTGTCAAGGCAACTTGCGAGAGAAATGATCAATGAGCACACATAAAGGGTGCCACTGGTGATGCTAGAGGAATACACTCCGATCATCCCCAATATATCCTTAATCTAAAACAGAATTTTAGAGCCCCTCTTAACAAGAGCAGTTTTCACCAGTACCATAGGCGGGCATAAGCTTGACTTTTACACATTCCCCCCCGGCCCCGACCGGGGTTATTGTACTGAATTAGTCCTCCCCTGGACTAATATTTAACTAAAACTGTTCCATTGCAGCATGCCACCAAACAATTAATTAGTTAACTTATCAACATTTCCAATGAAACTAACCCATTTCCTTTCTGAGTAAGAAAAGATTAATCACAACAAGATGGGCTCATATGAACTTAAAAGAATCCTACTTATTAATTTTTGGGCAAGAAATTAATGCTTTTAAACCGTGTAATCTTAGTTTATTTTCACCTGTGTTTCTGGAAGATGTACTATAATGTTTCTTAATGAAGTGTAATAATATGCAAATAAATAATCTTTTATAAAAGCCCTTTACCTAACCAAAAAAAAAATCTTTTATAAATAAATTTTAATACAAGATATTGGAATTATTAATGTTCATGCACTGAAAAGAAAAACCCACAAAAGTGCGCTTAACACTGGCCCTACTGGATAGAAAACGATTGAATTAACTTAATGCACTAGGATTGAATTCAGAGAGTAATTAGAAGATGCGGACATAACATTATAGCTTGTATACGAACCCTAGACCTACGATGCATGACTTGGGAAAGACAGTTGAGATGTCAAGCGTCCCATCTTGTGATGACGCTCCATTGGTATTCTCCCCAATTGCCGAACGCCACGTGTAATGAGAATGACACGTCAACAGAGGGACAGGTGGGACCCCTGACTCTGCATTTAATATTGCCTGAATCTAAATGAGGAAAGAATTATAGCTACAATAAAAAATGACATGGTTGGGTGGACAAAACCCTAGGATCAACGTTTCAATGATTCTGCTTGACTAAACTCCCCAACTTGCCTTTGCTTTTCTTCACCAAACCATGAATGTTTTGCTTGCTTGCTTGTCCTTTTGATGATTCGAGACCTCCAATCCAAGGCTACTCTACTTAGCCCTGAATTCTAGACTGGGCATCTGGCTTTGTATATATGCTTTTCTTATTTTCCTCCTACTTATTGTTGATGATGTTCAAATACATGTGTGTGCGTGTGTGTATATATTGTTGATGATGCTCATATACGTGTGTGTATATATATATATATATATAGAGAGAGAGAGAGAGAGCAAATTCCAGATATCTCCGGCTGGTGATTGATAGATGGTAGTTGGCAGTTGCAAAAGTCAGTTGGTGGCAGTTGATAGATACAGTGAACCATTTCAAGATCACGATAGCGTTCGTATATATTAGGTTGATTTGCCAAAGTTCAAAGTAAACCCAGATGGGTTATATATATGTATATATATGACTCATCAAGAAGAGTTTAACCCTAGGGTTTCAGCCTCTGTTTCATATGCACTTGCCCTAATAATCTCAACATCTATAATCAAAAGGGTATAATGTTAATTTGATATTACCCAGAAACTGGTGCGATAACATTAATCAGAACGTGAGAGGAAAATCTTTTTACAGTAAATAAAAAAACAAACCACTCAGACTCTCATTTCCTATGGCATTCTAGCCATTGACGCGAGACCCTTATATATGACATATTACTTAAAGCGGATCCTCATATGTTTATATATATATATATATATGGATAGATAGATAGATAGATAGATAGATAGATGGATGGATGGATTATTGGGTTGGTTGAAACTAGTGAAGATAATGTTGCTCAGTGGATATAATTTAATTGGTGGATTTTTATGGGAATTTCCAGAGGTTTTGGTCGGCTGTATTTTCAGGTGCGGTGTCATCACCGGCAACATCAAGGCGGGGCGGGCTAAGAAGCATCCCTTCTGCCATATTCACAAGAACATTGGGCATATCAAACAGCAAATCCTCGTCAACGAACTCTTCACTTGCCGGTAGATTACTCAACTCTTGTGCCATAGGATTATTCTCAACATGCAGCGGATTATAGGACCAAAATAGAGCATCGCTCGCTGCCCCGGCAGCCGCGGCCGCACTGGCGGCCGCCTCCTGAATGTCGCGCGGGGAGTTCGAGGCCGGAACCGGCAAGGAAGAAGCCGAGTTGGGGAAGTTCAGCTCGGCGTCTTGGCCCCTAAGAGCCAGTGCAGCCACATCATAGGCCACCGCCGCCATTTCCGGGGTCGGAAAAGTTCCCAGCCAAATCCGGTTGGGCGACCTCGGCTCCCGAATCTCCGACACCCATTTCCCGCTGCTCTTCCTCCGCCTTACGCCCCGGTAGACCGGGTGCAGGCCCGACACCCGGGCCGAGGGCGCCTCGGGAGGGCTGCCGCCGCTGCGGCTGCCACTGCCACGGCCAGTAACGCTGCTATTGGAATGTGCCATAAAATTGTACACTAGGTGATGCATGAAGGTAGGGAAGTTATGGAAGAAGTGGTGGAAGACATGCTGGAGGTTGAAGAAGAGAGAAGCCATTAATATATGGGGAAGGATTGTTAGGGCAAAATCTGCATGCACTGAATGAAGAAGGAATATTTGGGTAGTGCAAACCAGTTGTTGCTGAACTGCTTGCTTCAAGGAGCTGGGGATGGGGTGTAAGCCAGCTTTGTGTTGGAGATCTTGGTTGGACTGCGTTTCTGCAGCCAAAAAACCGCGCATATATGAGAACGTCAAGTACTTCATCAACAGTACTACTGCTGGAGCTTTATCTTTATCTTTAATTTCCAAGTATCTCTCTCTCTCTCTCTATCTATCTATGTATAATATCTATATATGTGGATCATCACTCAAGGCCTAGCAGTGAAAAGTTTTCTTAAAAAGTTATATATATATTTATATAAATATATATATATATATATATTTGATACTTATAGGTTACGGATTCCGTTCCTCTGTTCTCTTTACGTCTCAGTGGGTGGTTATGGTTGCTGCAACCAATCAGTTGGTTTCAGCAGGAGGAATTTCTATTTCATAAATAAGTTCAGCTGGTAATTTATTTAATTTGTCAACCCCTTAGAACATAGTGATCATCAATACACAACACGCACAAATCTCTTTATTTTTCACTTTTTTATATAAGAGTTGGAATTTTAGTTGTGAAAAGATAATCTATGGTGAATATATATTTCTATATATACCTCCTAATTAGAAATTTATTCTCAACAAATTACAGAAAGAAAGAGAAAATAAAAAAATATACGTTAGATTACTGGCCAGTTCAAGGCCTTCAAACTTTTTCACCATAGAAACAGATTGGCAATTATTTTCATTCTCTTTGCATCTTTTTCACCAGTTTAAGGCCTTTTTGCATCATTTTCATATTTCTTAGAAGCCGCCCTCAAGTGGAATTAGTGAATTTTCAGGGCTTCACATGTAAGATAAATGAAAATGAAATGCTAGATAATTAAGTACATTATTCATGAGTAGAACTGTAAATACTAATTGACTAATGATAATTCTACAGGCTTAGCTAGCCGTAATTAAGTTTAATCTATCCATTAATGTCAGGACCTAAGCTATATAGACGTCTATCATTCAGCACTAATATATATAGATAGATAGATGCTGGAAAGAACAGGTTTTACAAAATCAGGAGACAGGAGCAACAAATAGAATACTTAAAATCTCCATCCATTCTCCTCATGTGTGGTTTAATTTAAATTAATCAAACAATGAAGGAACTAATGTTTTAGCGAGACAATCAGCGGATCCAATTAATTATACAGACATTAATTGGAAAATGGCTTGATCATCGCTTAACAACCATTAGCCATTGGTTTTACAATTGATTGCTAAGAAGAAGTAAATTTGGGTGGGACTCCCACCCTTGAGCTCAAAAATTGCTTATAAAAGATAAACATGATGCATGATTTTTCAACAAATTGATGCTCTTCTACGACTCTACATTTAGTTTTTTTTTTCTTTTTTTTTTCTTATTTTTCCTGAACATTGTAAGTGCAAATAGCCACAAAAAAAGCAAACTCCAGAAAGCCTCAGAATGCCAACAACAAGAAGAAGTTCTAGCACAATCATTTTCTTGTAAAGCCCCAGGGTTAGCTGCTCTCTTTCATATAATTTTACTTAGACAAAAAAAAAAAAAAATTAGCACAATCAACTAGCAAACCAAGGCCTAATCAAGGGGAAGCATATCCAAGGCACAATCCTAAGACTAGGAAAAAGGACTAATCTAGTTAGCTTATAAAGCCTTGTGAGGGGGATGGAAATTGTCAAAATGGGTCATAACCTGCAAGGAATGGGGATTCCATGTTCGAGCTTCACCAGGATCCATTTGTCAACAGTTGTGATAGCAAGAAGAGGTGAGCATTGTCTAGGGTTCAAGGAAGCTAATGTCATGCTGAATTGCCAACAGGAGGTGCTGAGCATTGTCTTTGAGAAGCCTTTGGGTCAAGCTGAGAATGGTGCGGAGAAGCAAGACCACACTTCTCGCATGGGGACTTGATGATGGTTTTTGAGACCGACCATCATGTGCCATCTCTGCGAATAGATCTCGAAAATAGTACCTCAGACTTGGCGATGTCGGACTTCAGGTATAGAACCTACAAGACAATGGAGGGTTGGGGCTAGGATCTCCCGGGGTGGACTCCGACGCTCAAATTAATAGAGTAAATGCAAGTAGTAATAAATGTGGGAGCTGGAGAGCTTTTTCTTCATACCTGGTGAGGACCACTGCTTTTTATAGGCAGGTCTGTTATGGGATACCCAAGATAAACCCGCGATGGGCGGGCATGACTCTCGAGGACCCCGGTCAAGTTGGAACGGGTCTCGCGGTCCATCTGGAATTTTTTGAATTCCACTCCAAATTCTTGACTTGCCATGTGTTAGTCTCCCGGGAAATCCATGTGGCGGGCGAGGCTACTAGCGCATAGGGTATTCTTGTAATTTTAGGTGGTGTCACATCACTTGTCTCCCACTCCTTGAGTTGAGCTAAGAATCACGCTGGGTCGAGGAGTAGCTTAATTTATGAGTTTATTTGACTGTAGATTTTTCTCAAGATGCATAAAAGTATTTTTAAGTATGAGACAAATGATGGTGATGATTTGTGAGACCAGCCACCACGTGCCACCTTGACAAATAGACCTTGGGAGTGGAAGCTTTGGACTTGGGTATTCTTGGCCTCGGATCTATAGTCTGCACTTCAAACTTGGTTATGCCTGATGCTATTTGTGGGGATGTAGCCTATAAGACAATGGAGAAACAGGGTTGGTCAGGTTGGGATTCTCTGGTCAGGTTGGTCTGGTTGGGATCCCCTTGTTAGGCTGGGATTCCCTAGTCTGGATGGGATTTCCTCTGGTCAGGTTGGAATTTCTCCTGGTCAGGTTGGGATCCCTTGATCGTCCTGATTAGGCTGGAATTTCCTTTAGTCAGGTTGAGATTTCCCCTGATCAGGTTGGGATCTCTTGGTCTGGCTGATCAGGATGGGATATTCTCTAGTCAAGCTAGGATCTCTTGGTCTGGCTGGTCAGGCTGGGATCCCTTGGGGTCTTGACCCTTGGATTTCAGTCACTTCCATGTAGAAGAGGGTGCTAGGCTCTGAATTTTTTCTGGCCATTAGTCCATATTCGGTTTGTGGATGACCTAGGACACTTGACCCTTAGATTTTCGCCACTCCCACGCCAAGAAAGGTGTTGGGCTCTGATTTTTTTCTGGCCATTAGTTCACCTTCGACTTGTGGACGGCTTAGAGGCACTTGACCCTTGGATTTTCTCCATTTCCACGCGAACGCATCCCATCTCGATCACCCAGAGGCCGACTGCCCAGAAGGTGACTGAAAGGCTCACAAGTGCGGCGGGACTCTTAGTCGTCGAAGGGCGATAGCTATGAGCTAACTCGTGGTTGTGGGCCTATGATGACACGATGTGTGTAATACCCCAAGAGCTTAGAGGAGGGTAGTATATATCGAGAATAAATAAGAAAGAAAACATTGCCAGTTTGATACCTTTTAGATTGAATATAGGCAAAGAACTCTCAAGTTAAGCGTGCTTGACCTGGGGTAATCCAAGGATGGGTGGCCCCTTGAAAAGTTCGTGTAGGCCCATCAAGATAAATTGTCTTGGACCTTCCTATCGCTTGATACAAGATGTTACAAAAATGTGTGTCAACAAGACTAATGGAGTTAGCTTAACAGTGGCCCAAAAGGACCATGACAGACTAAGAGTGAGGGAATCATGTTTAGCGATGTCGGCACTATGGGGAAGAACCAACAAAAGAATCCAAGAACAAAGCCACTACAACAAGACAACATTGCTTTTGCAAAGTAGAGCATTTAATTTCCAAAAAGCAAAGCCAATGCCCCAAAAAAGTCCATGTTCCATGGGTCGTTTCCCAAATTCCATCACGAATGATGAGGAAGAACTATGGGAATAAGAGAGGCCATCAACAATCCATTAGGGATTAACGATGAGTAAGAGAAAGGAGAACGGTTATTGATATATAGTAGTCGGTTGATCGGTGATCAGGCGGCAAGGAAGGAATCCTCTTTCTCTTGTGTTTCTAATAGAGAAAAGAGAGGATCCTCTATCTAATTGTTGCGCTATTATAATATTGCATCACAAAATTTGTGCAAAAAAGTTCCCCATTTTTTTCTTTTTTTTTTTTACTGTAATTAAGAGAATTTTATGAAAGAAAAATCAAACACGTCGACAATGTTCTCACTTTTTCATCAATGTAACAGACAACCTCACCAGGGAGAGGAGTGTACCAGCCATATGTATTTCAATCAATGGTGAAGAAAAGTTAAGCAGCGCAACTTTTCCATTGGCTCACCAATGAAAAAGGCAAAATATGTTTGGGTTTGATAAAGGCCACTTATGGCATTTTTATTGGTTCCAGTTTAACACCCTTTTAGAGTCACAAAATTCCAGCAGAAACAAGTGGAATGTAAACTCATACTTTAATCCGGGTATCCTATATAAAATTTTAGATTCAAACTTTGTCTTTATAAATTATGCCTTCATCCGTACTTCTAAACTCAGACACATTAAAAGTGATTCCCAATTAAAAATTGAAGCACTATAAAGACTTTCCAAGGAAAGATAGTGAGAAAAGATTGAATTTTTTTTGTTTTTTTTTTCGTTGAGAGGAAAAGATCCAAATTAAAAAAACAAATTAAACAATAAACATGGGCCCAAAACATTGAACGAGTCATATGTGGACAATATAATCAACAGTACTTAGAATATTCCCAATTACTCAACAAAACAAAGCAAAATATATAATATTCCTGAAACAGGGAGAAAGCTAAGCTGTTATTTATATATATATAGCTTGCAATGAATGCAAATGCTTGTTTTGCATTATAATATATATAAATATGCGTGTATGCATGTAAATATCATGGTTTTTCTTCTTTCTCATGATACAAACAGCCATATGAAGTAACTGATATAGCCTAACAGCTGTTCGACTAAATTTAGGAACATATTCAGTTGTTATCGATCATTCAACTATTCCCTTTTCACTGCCAGGCAGATTGCTAAATGGTGGCTCAAAGTGATGAGATTTAAGTGCATGGATGGAGTTGTTATGATTATGCTTCGGACCAACTGCCTAAAAGTTTAGAAGCACTAGCAAACATGTGTATACATTATGATAACTATATATAATATCATATATAAATTAGATTAGTTAATGAAGTTCTCGCACTAACCCAACACAATGTTTCTCTTTAATAATAATTTTCTTTAATTAATTGTGTACCTAAATGACCCACTTATGAGTTATTCATCAACTGCATAACACCATCCAAGGATCCATAGATAGAAGATATAATCATCACTACCCAAACCAAACCTTTTCTTTTCTCTCTCTCTTTTTTTTTTTTTCTTTTTATGTTTGAGCATTAGACGATTTGAAAGAATATATGGGACAGAAACAACTGTCATATATAATAGGTAAATTTTAATTCCTCCATTTACCCAATTTTGTTTCCCTTTAGCGTGTTATGAAACAAAATTAAAGCAAATTAATGCGTGTAAATTGATATGGACTAAGGCGCAAGTATGTGTTAGACATTATCTTTAAGAATGATTTTTGACTCTCTTAAAAAAATTTCTTGGTGAAAGAGGTAGAGGAATTCGACCTCCAAAATTCAATGGTCTCCACAATAACTACTTTATATTTTCCTATTTTTGAATTAGGGCGGATAGAAAGTACCAAGGCAAGAACTTGACGCAAAAGCACATGTACACTCCAAATACAATCCAAAGGATATTCTTCAAAACCCAATAGACTTTTATATCACTTACTTAACATTATTATGATCTAGGAATTATAAAAGACACCCATGATCATGAACGAGGAAGCCCAAGAAACATTAATGAATTGTGTTGAGACCACTCTAATATGCTATTTGGTAGGTGATATGCCCTACAAAACAACAAGCAAATTGGATATAGAGTAGATATAACGGACAAATTTGAGTCAAATCTATAAAGGGGCACTTGGGGCAAACACACATAAATGGATCAAAATTAATAATACAAGGCAAAATCAGTAAAGAAAAGATAAAGTAGCTTCAAAGATCAAGCCATGACGGAGTACGCACTTGGTCATGGAAAACTCATAGCAATGAGGACTCTCCATTGGTCCAATGGTGAAGAACAACGACCCCAAAACAAAGCAATGATTGATCAAATCAAGGAACCAAGCAAGGGGAGAACATGACAATGATCGAGTGGCCCCCTACTCGGTCCACTCATTCAAGAAGAAGACGATCCCTTATTGAAGAGCAACTAACAAGAACAAAGTCAATCAAGCAAAGGAAAAACCAAGGGAAAGTCAAGGAAGAAGATCAACTCGGTCATGTCTCACCAAAGCAAGGGAAACTTGGCCATGACCGAGTAGAAACATGCCCATCCGTCCATCTCCATGATTGCATTGCTTACAAAGTCCGACTACGCCATCCGTCACCTTTAAGAGCCTTTTTTTGTAGCCAAAAGACCTTCTTGGGGCGTTTCTCAAACCAAACCCGAAAGCACCTTTCTAAGACCCTTTGGGAGACCCACAAGAATATTTCAAGATTCTATAGACTATGCCAAGATTGCACAGAGTATGCTGGGAATATACTAGGAATATTCTATCCTAAAAACATGGAATGACCACCACCTGTGCCCCTTTCCCTCTTCTATAAATAGGAGGACCTCCTCTCTCAAGGATACTCACTCTGCCACTTTGACTCCAGTTCTTGCGTTCAAGCACCTGAAAACTAATTTAAGTATCAAAGGATTTGTACAGAGATATCCTCTCGCACCCCTAATTGTTTGTTTGTCTCGATATGGCACTCAATCATCAAGAGCACTTGATCATTAGCAAGCCATCCATTCATCCGCAAGGCACCTAATCATTTGTACTTAGACCTTCAAGTCTCCTAATCCTTGCAACAAGACTTCCAGATCTTGTAATTATTATTGTCAAACCACTTGACTGTCATTGCTCAAGATTGTCAAGATCATCTTTCTTGCACTATAAATTTATTGTTGTATTTTGTCAAAAACAATAGGATTAGATTACATACTCACAGAAAAATCTAAGATAAAGCGACACAATTGGTAATGTGATGTGACCTTAATATCTATATCCATAATCTTATAACAATGAAAAAATTCATTAAACTCAATTAAAATACAACTTTTGCACAAATAAAATCGAAAAACTCTTGTGATAGTCTCTAACTCATATATATCCTAGAGACTTTGTTTATCTAATTGTGATACTCACTCTCTCCGTCTCTAACTTCACTAGGATAATACTTATTTATAGACAATATATATGATATAAAATTTATTTCTTCATTAAATTTGATGAACAATATTCTAACAAACTGATGCCTAGGAGATCTGGCTTTGGAATACAGGAATACTAAAAAAATAAAGAAAAATATTAAATTTTTGATACAACAACTATATATAATTAATTTGTGGGTCTCTCCACTGGGGCCAACAATCTATGGAGGAGACATGATGGAGCCCACGAATGTGTAAGATAAGGTTTTGATTTGGAATTCTGAAAGGAGCTCATCAAACAAGTATATATTATTAGGCCAAATAACCATCATTAAGCCGATTGAAACCAAGTTTATGTGATGTTGATGTTGACAAGAATAATTAATACTACGCAATTTTCCAAGCCTTCTATCTCTAAGCCGCCAACGGACCGCGTTCGGCAATACCACGGAGAGCCGCAAAATTAAAGACCATGTGCGGCAAAACACTTTGACAGCCGCAAAATGGCCGCGTCCGGTGCGGCCATTCCTTATCCTTTCCTTATAGGTTCATTCGTTCAGTCTTCCTTCCGTTTTTTCTCCCCTAAGCTGCTAAGCACTGAAGGAACGCGTCTTTGTGACCAAAAAACAAAAACAAAAGACGGAATATGAAGACGAAGCTGAGATGAAAACGAATACAGACGTTATCTGTATGATCTTGTATTAGAAAGGAAATTGCAGTCATCTATCAATTATTAATCACAATTCGTTTTGACTTACGCGTAAGCAAAAATATGATTGACCCTCCCGACATTGCTCTCTTATTGAAGGTAAGTTTTCATATATTCATAGAGATTTTAGAATAAGTTTGAATGTAGAGGGTTTGATTCGAACCTAGATACAAGACTATCTCGGATCATGATAGCATGATTTCGGACAACATAATAGGACTCTTTAAATTGAACTCAAACTGCATTTGATGACTACAATAAATCTAGACGAATTCATCACAAGCGATATAGATTTCACTAGGTTAATCACCAATGTTGACAATAAATTTAGTGGTTCATCATTTTATTTTTTTTTTATTTTTTTTAAATTAGAGAATAAAAATAAAAAGTAAATAGTCATTTTTGATGATGCGGTGGCCGAATCACCCTATTCCGTCTCTACCTATGCACCTGCAATGGAGACGAGGACTTGCTCTCTTAGTTAATCTCCGACGATCAAGTCAGATTTTCAGAACCAGAATCCAAGTATAATTACTTATGCTATAAACAATCAGAAGTTCGATCCCTTACCTCCTCATCCGCCTCTCTTTTTATTCTCCTCTCGAGATAAGGATCCTAGAGAGATCTTCGGGATCTCTCCTTCGCTCTTCTCAGAATCTTATTGATAAGGATTCCATAATCGCATCCATCTCCGAAGAGTTCGGGATAGCTCTTGCTTCCGTAACCCTAGGCGAGATGGTGGTTCCTAAGAACTCGGAGATTTCCTTACCGTGCACCAGGCCAACTGACGTGGTGATGCATATCCGCCACGTGTCCCCTAGACCCAAGCAAGATAACATAGACGAAGCACCTCATTGGCAAACACGTGGCACGACTACCACTGGATGCTCGCCCGGGATATTGGGGTAATTATGGACCCGAGGGTATTCCCCTCATCAATTTTATCTCTTTATTTAACACCAAAAAAGATTATTATTATTTCTAAAATATCAAGAGTAATTCTTATAATTTTGCCAAAGTTCAAAAGTATTCTTTACAATTTTCCCACTATTTCATAACTATTTAAAACCATGAGATAATAAGTGAATAACTTATAGCCTTCATTAACCATGAAATTTTATTTTGTCAGCATCATATAATAACTTATTCTGTCTCAATTTAAGAAAAATTAAACTGGGTAATTAACAAAGAAAAGGAAGAAGGGAAAAGCTCACCTTTTACCATCATTGAAACTTTGATACTAAATATTGGGGAATTCCGAATATGGTAATGTTATAAATATGACCATAAACATAAACTATAAACATTTTTTATAATTGATAGTAAAAATATTTATAATCTTAAAGTATTTATAGTTTTTTAAAAAATATTTAATAGTTTATAAATATCAAAATTTAGCATACATATAACAGTACCTGTTGAAAAAGTATAAGCAACATGGTTGGCACGAGGGAAGCGGAGATGCATTGTTTCTTCATTTGTTGATAAAATAAATATATGGCTATCATTAGTCTGCCATTGGGTCTAATGGAAAACTAATCCAAGTGACAAGAAAACTAGGTTGGCGTTTAGTTAAATAAAATATCTTTAATTTCATTCTTAGTATTTTTCTCGTATAATATTCAAAAAACATGTTCTACTGTGAAATACTAAGATATGTTCAATTTTTATATAATCTAATATCTTGATTATAATATTTTAGTTTTATATTAATTATTTTTATGATAAAATTTAATAATAACAATACAATATTTATGATATCTCTAATATTATTAAAGATGCCGAAATTTTATCACCGATATATTTACAGAGAGGAAATGTACTAGATGAAAAAAAATTCTCAATTTGACTTAACGGGTACTTGTAAATTGCAAAAGATAAATAGTGAGACTGAGTTAAGGCTGGCCTAAAAAGTTATTTCAATATTTAAGTAAGCTGGAGTAGAGAAGAAGTTGAGGAGGTAGACGTAACTTAAAATTGATATTAAAAAAGCTTACTCCTAATGACAGATCTCTTTTATAACCATATGGAGATAATCCTCAACTTAGGATTAGGTTTCCTTATCCAACATCTAGGAATTGTTATTCTAAAACAACTTGGAGAAATTAATATCACCCTTGTAGAGCATCTCCCTAAGATTCACGAGGTAAGGTTTATTCTAAGTTCATCAAAATTTAGATTAATTGTTACTTTGCAAGACTTTTAATCCCGATCTAGATTGGCTTGCTTGCAAGTCCACAAAGCTCTTTGTCTAAGGCCATAAAAGGCCTTTTATAGAGTATTGAGGTTGACCTAAGCATACCCTATAAGTAGGGGTGCAAACAAGTCGAGCCGAGCAAGCTTGGCTCAAGCTCAATTTTAGCATAGCCTAAGCTCGAGCTTGGCTTAGGCTCGGCTCGTCAATCAAATTGACAAGTCGAGTTCAAACTCGAGCTCAGGCTCGAGCGAGCCCCAACTTGAGCTTGGACTCGGGCTAAAATTTATCAAAGTTTTATTTAAAAAAAACCTAATAAATTGATGTGCAATAAAAAAAATATATCAATCTGATAATCAACAAATATACCTAAATGAACCAACCTGATAATCAACAAATATAACATCGATATGATAATTAAGTAATAATAATTTCACAAATTACAATAAACATAATATCATTTACCGTATAAAAAGATAATCAAATTACTTGTCTAATTATTTTCAAAATACAAATATAATCAAAATTACGTACAACACAAGAAAGATATCTTCAATTCAACTTCAAATTAGCTACTCCAAATATCATCATGTAATTTGAAATTGTAATATTAATTAATAATCATAATTATATATCAAATCACATATATCAACCTACAAAATATCAACGCATCAAAAGCTTCAGAGAATCACATACCTTGTTTTGTCTCATGTGACAGAAGAATCTCAGTGATGTTATCTTATATATAAAAACATAAAAATTAATAATTTTTACCAATATCAATTAACAAAGTGCTCACGAACCTATAATCGAGTCAGTTCATGAGCCTCTATTTGAGCTAACTCACGAGCTAACAAGTCGAACTTTACTGAGCTTCACCTCAGTTCATTTACAAATCGAGCTTCAAAGTTAGGCTCAATCTTGTCTCGTTTACTTTAACGAATAAACTCGAACGAGCTTTTATCAAGTTGAACACTTTGAGCTCGGCTCATTTGCACCCCTACCTATAAGTCAAGGTTAAGTGAGGTATGTTCTATGCAGAGAGGTTGAGTGAAGCTTGACCTATGAGCTAAGGCCAATTAAAGCCTACCTTGTAGAACAATTCTTGGGTATCATCAAAAGTCCCCTATTTTCTTAATTTAATGTAATTAAAATGAGGAAGTAGAAGTAATGAGTTCATCTCTAAATATCAAAAGTTGGCCTTTGAATGCTAAGGCCATGGTTGGTCTTTGAGTGTTGCATGAAGTTTGGTTTGAAATTTTCAATTCAAAATCTTGAAAATTAGGTTAAAGCACTCATAAGATGTCACACCATTAATGACCCGGATGGTATGTGCTTGTCTACCAATCTAGAGCTTGTGCACTATCCTAAAGCATGGTAAGCACAAAACCACTTGGTGAGGTCATGTCTACTATGTTTGAGTCGACATGTTATAGTTCACTTTTTGAAGAGAATCATGCCTATGATTAGCCGGCTCTCTTTTAGAAATTTGTATTACTAGTTTCCTGTTCTCATCTAAATCTCTTGTGTTATCTCAAATTTTCTTTTCCTATTTCATCTTCATCTACAACACCCATTTATATATCCACAATAGTCTTTCTATTTTCTACATCTTACTTCCTCTTTCACACTTTCAACACTCTGCCTCTACCTTTCCAATTCATAGTAATGCCTCATCTAGTGTCTTGAATGCTAAAAAGTTAGAGTCGGTTGCCTAGGAATAGCATCCAACCAAAGATATCAAATGAAGTGGATGACATGTACATTAAAGCAACAACAAGAATTTCTTAAGAAGTATGAGATCCTTAACACTTAGGTGGTTGAGTTCAACACCCACCTTTGGCCTTACCATCTGGTTATTGAAAAAGTTCATGTCCCTATCCATGCCTTTGATTTTAGGCTTCCATTTACCACTTTATCGTTGTATTTGGGACTTCTTACATGACCTAGGGATGCCACATGCTCAACTTTATCCTTATGCCTAAAGGTACCTTAATTATGGCGCTCCTAATAGTTTACTTGGTAGCTAGAGTTGAAACTAGGCCTCAACTCTTCCAATTATTATTTAGCGCAATTAGAGAATCAGGGGATTGGATTTACTTCTCCTAGAAGAGGTGTCGCTATCTGAGGTATATTAGGCACAAAGTAGAGGTATTGATTCTAAGTGAGGTTTTGAAGTATTCAAATGATTAGAAGGATTTCTTTGTCTTTGTTCACCCCAAACTCAACGATCTATCAAACGAGGAATGGTTCATGCACAACACATGGAATATTCCACGAAAGCACAAAGTTCTCTTCGATAAAGAGGTTCACAAAAAGGTGATAAGCTTTTTTAGTGCTTGGAGCTAATTCAAGTACTTTATGCAACGACCAGTTAATTGTAATTTAGTTTATTTCAATAAATTAGGGTGTTAAGATAAAGGAAATATTAAATAATTTTAATTTGAAAAATTATTTAAAAGAATTGGGGTTTAAGTGTTATTATTAAGTGGGGTGTTTATGGTGATTTCTAAAAATTAATTGGTGTAGGTGTAATTACTTAAACTTGCTTGGGGAGTCTCTTTAAATTTATTGTAGTTCATATTATTAACGAAGTGATTAGTAGATCAAGTGGCAGGCGCACATAGGGGGTGGGGCGTGGACGTGAGATCGAGTTGGGCAGGTTGCACGACTGAAGGAAA
The DNA here is from genome assembly GCA_036245055.1 of Diospyros kaki. Taxonomy (NCBI): domain Eukaryota; kingdom Viridiplantae; phylum Streptophyta; class Magnoliopsida; order Ericales; family Ebenaceae; genus Diospyros; species Diospyros kaki. Next base: position 42,197,160 of record BSEG01000009.1, read on the forward strand.
ATTAAGGTTGAATTTTTCAGCCAACTCCAATCCCAAAACGGTGTCGTTTTGGGCTAGGGAGGCAACAGATCTGGCCGCCATGCACGCAGCCAGCTTCCAGGGGCTTCTATTTGTGACTTTTTGGCCTTAATTTCCCTCATATATATATATATATATATATATAGCATTACATCGGGTAGAACAGGGACCAAATTGAAGCGAAAAATTGGAAAGAAAGCAACGTCGTGCGGCAGTGGAAATTGGGGGAAACTAAGGATTTATCAAGGTTTAACTAGCCAGGTAAGTAGAGAAACATGTATTAATGATTCTGTACGGTTAAAATTTAATGTTGTGTGCAATTTCATTAATTTTGAGAAATTATATTATTTTGCAGCGTTTATTAATTTAGCGACGTGTGGGCGTAAAAACACCAAAATCTGTTAGTTAAAGGCAAGCTTCCTACTTCCTTTATGAGCTCCCTCCATTTTATGAATTCTGCGTCTTTCCTTAATTTAATTCGATTTCGCGTATTAATTATATGAATTAAAGATTTTATTAGTATAAATTAATTTAAATTAAATATGAGACTTGCTGATATTTTATTGGTTGTGTGCCGATTGGGTATTGTATCGCTCTTATTTCTTTGGAAATGATGCCGAGCCTGATCTGGGGCTAGGTTCCTAGTGGATTGGCGGGATTTGGTTATGGTTATGGTGTCCCGCGGGTGTGAGTCTTGATAACAAGAGGCATGAGTTGTTGATCGGTGAGGTGATGTGTTGACCATTTGGTGATACGGGAGCGAACCATCAACCGAGCCGAGGACGGCTATCGACTAGTTGCTCCCTAGTCACAGATAGTCGATCAGTGCCTGGTCACTGTCAACCAGCTCTGTCATTATGTGACACATTGCATGGCATTGCAATGCATGGGATTGGGCATGCATTCAGTGGGGATCATGTTTGTATGTGTTGGGGGCGTGAGCACAGACATGACATAGTTGGCCTCCTGAGTGCTGACTTGTGTATGTTAAGCGAGCATATGGATTTAGAGCATTCGCTTGTGTGAATTCTTACGTGAGCGTAGCGTGGCCTGATGCTTAGCTTATGGGGGCCTTGTCATCATGTTAATGCTGCATAAGCCATTGTATGTATTATTTGTTGCATTGCATGGATACGATACTATATATATCTTTGCTAGCCAGGGTTGTGGGCTCATATATTTTTGCATATCTTTGCTAGCCAAGGTCGCGGGCTCATATATCTTTGCTAGCCAAGGCCTCGGGCTCATATGATTTATGCCTGCCAGTTCATGGTTGCGGCAGGTTTTTATGCAGACTTGGGTGCCGGGTTGTGCATTTCTTATGTGGGCCCCAAGAATTGTCATTATGTGCATTGGTTTATTTATTTGAGTTGATGGCTGAGTATTGTAAGCATGGCATAGCATGACACTTTGACTTCCATCACGACATTTGATGGGTTGTACTCTGTGTGAGGGATTTATTTCTAGCCTTATCATATTTCTTCTATATGTTTGCTGAGTCTTGTGACTCACCTTTGCTTTACATCATTCCAGGTAAAGGGAAGGAAAAGATTGAGGGTGAGAGCGACAACGTATGAGTGCTTGGGTATCTGGTTGTACAGGGTGGTCCCAATCGTCAATCTTATGGGAGTTTTTATGGTTTTGGGGTATAAGAGGCTGCCAGCTTAGCTTTTGATGTCGTGATCTTATACCTAGGTTTTTGTTTGGGACTGTGCTTTGTGCTTTGTGTTTTATATCCCCTTATCTTTTGGTTTGTGCATATGTATATACCATGCTTCCATAGTACTTTTGGACTTTTCATTTTGCATGCCATTTTGGTCGAAAATTTTTGGCATCACTTTACTCTTCTCTTGAGACTTCCGCCTAGGGCTCGTAGGCCTCCGGGATCTCCGGGCGGGGGACCTCACACTTTAAGAAAGACTTTTTTTTCCCAAGTTTTCCTACAAAACTATAGACTCTTTGGAGTGATGCTATAAGTATTTTCTCCATTAACAATTGTGTTTTTCTACTACACTCTTTCCTTGACCTTTTGTCATTTTGAAATCGTTTTTAGGCAAAGATTTTGTAAAGGTTATCCTAGTAACAAATCTTTCTAGAAAGATCCTTAACTTCCCAAATTTATAGGGTCCTACCTTACCTAGGCTTGTACGAAGAAAAGGTTAGAAAAAACCTGTTAATGTTGTCACTAGAGGAAATGCCAACTGTAAGATGTTGTCTAAGGTTAGTCCCTTGAAGAGTTCTTCAAAAAGGCAAAAAATGAATCAAGTTGTTAAAGCTGAACCCCATAACTTTGTTATTATAGGGGATTTTGAAGAAACCACTGAGGCTTGGTTGGTGAAAGTGCCTTAGAGATGTGGTTTCGAATTCAAATGAGGAAGAAGTTGAGGAACTTGAGTTGCCATGTGCATAGCTTTGAAGGCTTGGGAGGTAGTTGAGCAATATGTTGTGGCTTTCGAGAAGGACTTGGAGGATGAATTAGTGATCAGTAACCTCATTGCAAGAATTTAAATGGAAAGTTAATAAGGGCACCATTCGAGCCTTGACCCCTTCTAGCCCCCTTACCTAGCTTTGGCACCTTAATGCGAGCTAGGCTCAAGGTTGCAAGCAAGTAGGGGTTGCTTATTCGAGACTAAGAGCGATGATGGTTCTAGAGTAGAGGTCGCCCTTGGGGATGAGATGACATAGAATATCAGAGTTGATGCTACTAGCAATGGCAAGGTGCCTACTAAAGAGGATGCTTTAATGATTCTCCTGACTTATAACAAATTAGCTGAAAAGAAAGGGTCTTCAGCTTGGGGTTGGCTAAGAAAACCACTCTAATGCTTAAGTTAGGTGTGGAGTAAAAAAAGTCAATTAAGGAGCTAAATGTAGTTTAAAATAGATATTAAGAATACTTATCCTAGATGAGAGATTCTTCTCTTTTATAATTATGTAAAGATAATCCTTAGCTTGGAATTAAACTCCTTTGTGTGATAGTATCTATGTTTCATTATCCTAAAAGAAATTGAAAAGATTAAGATTGTAACACCCTGCCTTCCCAGGGCGTTAGGTAACATAAGATTTTGGGAATATATTTTTTTTTCAACGAAAACTCAATACAAAAACCATTCCCCGAATATTCTATTACACCTTTTCAATATATCAACTTAAAATCATTAATAAACTAAGACAGGTAAATCACTTCAAATGCGGAAGCTAAATCGAAATATCAATAGAACATAACCAAAATCATTTTATTCATATTAAAAGTTGAACCAAAGTTTTACATGACGTCATCAAAATAAACAACATAATTGAAACCGACATACTATAAACTATCCACTAATCACCATCACTTCTCAGCAATTTCTTTTCCTTTCGCACCGCTGCCTTTACCTGGAATGTTTGAATATTCCAAAGACAAAGTCCATATTAGATGATGAATCATCTAAGTAAGAGTTCAAAAACACGTTTTTATGAATGAATATAAGACATGAAATAAACCAACACAACCCAACAAGCACTACCCAAGAGAAACCCACACAACGCTTAACCCTACTACGGGGAAAGAACAATCTCTCTAAAGGTCATGCTACTACACTGACACAACGCGGTCCTAGCTTAAGAGGGGCAAGGTCAACGCATCTCCCCAACATCTCGAGAACAATCGTTACCACTCCCAGCCCAGAAGGATTACATCAACACAAGAACCCGGCTCACCACATTTACGTCAGGGATTACGTTCCCACTCAGAAGCGTCTAGAAACCACTACCCAGTCTCAACTCAAATCTCATATGGACCAGCTAGTCATTCTAGTGCAACTTTCCAGACCTTACGGCCCGGCACAGAAACCTAGACGGCTATCCCGGCATATACACCAGCACAAGATACCCCTATATATTATTCTAGCAACACCTTTGGAGAATTACAGCTGCACTATCCAGACAACATTCTAGACTGACATTCTATATGAACAACATAAAACGCATGACAATGCCATATATCACAACTCAAAGCATCATATAACCAACGTTTTATATAGTACAATGCACAAGTACAAAACAATTAGGGATGGACCTCCTTCATGAAACCAACCGCCATTGGTTACTGTTTGCATGCAACAAAACCATTTTGCATGAAATCTCAACACATTTAGATAGCATAAACACCAAGTTTTTAGGGTAGAAACACCCATAATAAATCAAATTTTGAGGACGAACACTAACAAGTCAAAACTAAGATTTTGGGATAGAACCACTCACAAGTTAAAACCAAATTTTTGGGATAGAACCACCCACAAGCCAAAATCAAGCTTTTGGGATAGAACTACTCACAATTTTTTGTGTAAAATTTCAGCTAAACCCTCGCTATTTATAAGCGATTTTCGGCCACATCTCGACCAATTAGAGGCTAAGGCTTGATCCTCAAGCATCCCTCCCCCATATACCACCTTCCCCAACTCTCCCTTGGCCGTCCCATCGTCGGAAACGGTGGCCACGTGTGGTGGCAGTGCGGCGGCGATTTCTTGCTGCGTTCACACTGTATTTTCAATTTATTACACTTTGCCCCCTTTTGTTTCTTCCAATCTCGATTTGCCCATTTTCTTGAGGCTCCTAATCTTTCTAACAATACCACTAAGGTCTACAACTTTTGTACTCTTCATTTCATCCTCGAAATTCTAGAAAAACTATCATTTTTGATCTCTTTCGGACAAAATTAGCAAATTACACTTTGGCCTAATTGATCGTTTTGACCCTAAATCCTTTCGTTTCAACTTGAAATTGCTCAAGGGTTATCCTACATATAAAATATTAGTCCTCAAAACACTTCGTTGACCTTTCGGAAGTTTCTTACGTCAATTCGATTTTCTCAATTTGTTTTGTAGTTGTACCGAAAACCGTTTCCGATCTAATTTCTTTTGACACCTGAAATCATGCCTCGAATCATTTGTCAATACTATTCCATTTTCCTTAACTATCTAAGGTCTGGGGTACTCTCTTTAGTTGATTCAGTCACTTAAAACTGTGTTAGTATATCCTATAGCCTAATTCTTTTAAAAATTTCATTTATACCTTTCATAAAATATCATTTATAACCTCAAAAATTTCTCAAGTATTATAAAGATCACCCTTGCAAACTGCCTCCCTAACATTTAAGAGACAAGATTTATCATGAGTTTATCAAAATTTAGATTAACTGCTAGATTGCAAGACTTCAAATCCCAAGCTAAATTAGTTTGCTTGTAGGTCCACAAAAAAGCTTCTCTGCTTGGGCTATAAAAAGCCTCCTGCGGAATATTGAGATCGAGCAAGACTTGTCAAGTGAGTTGAGGTGAGCAAAGCTTATCTTATGGGTTGAGCTCGAGTGAAGCCTCTCTTGTGGGATGACGCAATAAGCAAAGCCTGCCTTGTAGGTTGATTCTCGAGTATCATCAATTATTATTAAAATTAAGTTTACGCTGTTATAAGATCAATATTAATATTATAATATTCATGATATTATTAAAATTCCATTTTTAATAATGATAATTAATTATTTTAATTATGAATTTAAATCTTTTTTATAGTTTTTGAAATCTCAAAAATACTCATATTTTTATTTTGAATATTTTTACTATGTATTATTGGTCAATTTTACTATTTACTAAAATTTTGCCCCTTTTGTTAAAGTTTTATGGTTTTTAGAAATTTTATAATACTTGTATTGTTGTTATCAGTATGTTATCATTCATCATTAGTCAATTATTTTACTATTTACTAATATTTCACTCTTTTAATAATAATGTTATTATATTTTTAGTATTATAATATTATTGATTACTGTTGAATTTTTAAATCATAAGACTACCAAAATACAATGAATTATTTATTATCAATTTTGTTGAATTTTACATATTTATATAGAACTTTTTATTAAATTTTACATCCATTTTTACTATTTATTTTGTTATTAATTAATATTATTTTTTTTCCATTTGCAATTGTGACGAGATAAAAAAAAAAGGAAAATACTTTCTTATTTGGGAAGAAAATATTGGAAAATATCCTAAAATACTTGGTAATAAATTTAAAAAATAAAAATGGATTTTTCTGTTTTTGTATTTTAGAAATTTTCTTTTTTGGACCTATTTGCCATTTTTTGTAAAAATATTATTTAAAAATAAAATTCTGTTTCGAAATAAAAAAAATAAAAAAATTCCTTTCATTTTGTTTGGTTGAGAAGGAAAACAGCGAGGGCTGGATATAAGAACTTGGGCCTTTGCTTAATGTGGGCTCATGGTCCGGACTCCCGAAGAAGAAATTCAGTGAAACGGGTCGGGCACTTTAGATGGGCATCCGCTACCAACCTCAGTCCCAGTTGAGCTTAGCCAGGCCCAGGCCCAGGCCCGAATCGTCGGCCGACTTACTCCCGAAATCATTTCCTGATGGGTAGGTGAATTTTAAATAATATTATTTTTAAAATTTATAATTTAAAATAATCACATTTCAAATTCTTTTTTTGGAATTCTTATATGTATATGTTAATTTTTTAGATGATATAATAAATATATGATTTCAAATGTAGTAGTTTATGTGATGATTTATTTATGAAATAACTAATTATATGCAATATATTTATTTTAATATTTACTAAAAAAATTATTTATATATTTAATTAAAATTTATTTTAATCAACCTAATTATTTAATTATTTGTAGTAAGGTGATTTTTTTTAAAAAAAAAATTTATGTTCTTTAACCATCAATTATGTAGTTAGAATTCAGTTACTATTTTTAGTTTTATTATTTTTTACTAATGAATAAAACAAAATTAAATAACTTTAGTAAATTTTATTTCAACTTTTTTTTTTTTTAATTTCTGTAGCATCATTGAACATGCATGCTATTTGTTTCTTTTTTGAATATTTTCTTTGTTATTAGAACAAAGAAATAGATCTTACTATCAGTAAGAATTACAAATATTTTTGTTTGAATTTACATGCCACCACTAGATATAGATGTAGATGGATTCCCAAGACTCGACAAGCGACACCCACTAGATAGAATTGTTATTCCTAATACCTATATATGTTCCATGTGTGAGTATCCCTAAATGAAACAAACCAACAATCGTATACAGTATTATGCAATTGACCAAAGTTAGAGGCACCACGTCGCTAGTAAAGTGGCCATCGTCAAGAATCACAATATATAAAAACCGATTATTATTATATATGATCATGTTCCTATGTATATATAATTTATTAAGACAAACAGTAATTGAAAATCCATTTAATATAAGTTATTTCTTTCATGCTAATATCAACCTTGAATAGTCAAGGAAATCAGTATGATAGGAATTGAAAGATATCTTCATGTTCATGTTCATGCCCATGTTGAGAGAGAAAGTACTAATATATATGAAAAAGAAAGTTACACATTTTTGTAAAGTTTAGGGTTTAATAACATCTATTTCAATTGTTTAAGTAAACTCGTACGTTTACATATGATGCGTATTGAAACTTTTTGAAGTTTCCAAGACTTCTTCTTTTAATTTTTATATTTTAAAAAATGTTCTAATGGTTCTTTTATATCCTATAAGACCTTATACTTTAAATTATTTTAAAGAAGAAACTGAAAATTCTTTAAGATTATATTTGAATATATATAGATATTTCAAATGATGCCAATTGAAATTCCCTCATTTGAAATATTTACATTTCAAATTCAAATGACCCACAACATTAAATATATTTGGATACCAATATTTGAAACTTGAAATTATTAAAATATTTTATTTTTGACATTTGAACTAAGACTCTATAATATTTAGTTAAGATTATAATTTATGTACTTTTTTAACAAATTATATATCTAAAATAAGTAAAATTAAGTTTCAAAGTTATTCTTAGACTAGTGTATAAATAATTAATTAATTTTACAAAATACATATCCATCTATATTTATTTAATTTTATAAAATTAAATAATAAAATAAATACATAACTCAATTAAAAATCCTCATACATCACATGAGCTAAAACTCTTTTGTGATAATTAATAATTTAACATGATATATATATATCAGAAGAGATAATATAATTAGCCATATTTTAAATATCATCATTATCTTAAATAGTTGTATATATTTATGTGAAAATACTAAAGTCTTGCCATGCAAGAGAGAACTTTTTGTGTAATATTAATAAAAAAAATTCTCTTCTCTAGTTAAAATTTTTGTAAATAGGGTTAAATTAAGCCTAATGCTCTAGAGGTTTCCCTATATAATGGGAAGAGTATCTTACATAACCTAAATCTAATATGAAACAGTAATATGATATAACTTTTAAATTATTAAAATATATAATAGTACTTTTATTATCTTTTTAAATTGTTTATATGAGGATTAACAACTTTTAATGATGTATATATAGTTATTAGTAATGAATAGTTTGAGGGAAAAAATTGGAGTTCCCTCAGAATATAAATTTTAATATTTAATATTTATTAAATTAATTAAAAATAATATATAATTGTGATCATACTGAATTTGTAAGCCCAGTAAATTAATTAATTCGAACAGCTCAGGGGTTTAAACCGAGGTGGGGGGTTTGGATCCCTAGAAGCAGCATAGTGGCGCGGGAGACGTGGAATGCTTTTGGTATGGCTTTGACTTGAGGCTGCCATTAATCATGCATAGCCTTTTCGCTCTCCGATCAATCATGTACACAAAGAAAACACATCACTCAGTATTAGTGGGATGTCTGCATATGGACATAATATTCTCTCTCATGGGCACATATGTATGTATATGTTTGCACAAGTCAATTAAATCCAGTATCCATCTTCCATCTGTAATGGGAAAATCCAAAGAAAAGTGGCCATCAAGATCTTTCAAAGGATCCTCTTTATACCTCGCTTGCTTGGTTAGCTATGAAGGAATCTAATCTCTCTCTCTCTCTCTCTCTCTATATATATATGTATATAGTTTGTGCAAATATATATTAATTTTCAGAAAGAAACTAATCTTAATCTTTGGTTGCTGCTTTGTCGTTGAGTTTGGTTTGGATGGCTTCGCTGCTATACACAATTCAAATTTACTGCTTTGCGAAAGAAAAAGAGAAACTCTTATCTTTTGATAATCAAGCTTTTTTAACTTTCTAGCATTTCATCATTAAGCTTTTTAGCCTGACAACTCACTCCCACATAAACGAGATAATTATGCCAACATTTTCCTTTTTTTTCTCTTAGTTACTATCAAAGAATAGTTAATATTAAAATTTAAAATTTAAAAAAAAATTGATGACATATTGTGTCACCAATCATAAGTTGATTAATATAAAATGTAATTAATGATATATATATATATATATGATCTTATTCAAAATGATGCTTTGGTTTTGTGAGATGAACAATATTTAACTGTAGTCTGATTCCTTCCTTTGGTTAATCTTTATAATAATTTGATTATTCCAGTACTAATTCGATCATAAAAAAAAGGGGGTTAAGTTCAAATTATCTGAGGAGGCTCTAATTGCCGTTGTAAATAGTATAAGCCACTTTAATGGAAGCCCATGAGTTGAAAGTTACAAAGAAAACAGTGATAATAATAGTCTTACTTTAATGGCCCAAATTAAAAGAATAGAATATGATGGCCATCTGTTTTCGGCTCCAATTAAAGCTTCCATGAATATAATCTGGTTGAGTCAGTGACCAAATCTTTACTATATTTGTCAAGACAAGATTCTCGGTTTTCGTCCCACGACCTGTCACAGCTAGCCCTCCTCGCCCCGTGAACAAAAATCTAATAAATATTGTTCAATTATTTCACTTTAGTTAACATCAAGTTAATGTCCCTTAGGACATCGATACACTTAATGGATTCCCCCTTATGCTTCTTCTGTTTTTTTTTTTGCCTTTTTGGCCCGATCCCCTTATGCTTCATATATACTAATATACAGTTTCCCTTGTGCTTGGTGTGTTAATTTAGCTCAAAAATATATTTGGTGGGATATTGCATGACACATTTTTAAACTATATATAGTTGCGTTGATTTAAAAAAACCAAGCATAAAATATTTAAAATTAACTTATAAAGAAAATAGAGAACGAAAACAAAAATTATTTAACAAACTTGATTAGGAGAACAACTAAACATGACATCTATGCATATATATTAAACCTAACCGGGGGAGAAAGATGCAGTTTCTCAAGACAGACTCTATAAAAAATAAAACCATTCACATATACCATAAATTATATATAATACAACCTGACTAAAACTGAAAAGCATAATACATATAGATAGCCCCCCAAAGCCAAAGGCCAAACCATTACTAGAGTTAAAACAGAAAGAAATAGAGCAAGCTTCAGCAACTGAACCGAGCCATAAATTAAAATCAACATGCACCAATATTAGGAGCTCCTCTTTGATGTTGGGCAAAACAACCATCAAGCAATGCGGAGGATGTGAAGCGTCCCCTAACAGCTTAGAAACTGCCCAAAGGTTGCGAACTATAAAAAATCTCAAGAAAGGGCCTTTTATAATCATATATGAGGTGACTAATTAATGATACTACGTATGTTAAGAAAAAAATCCCTAGAAAAGTAATTTATAAAATATAAAAAATCATTTTATATGAGAGAGATTGTCCAATATCCAAAAACCGCAGCTGGCAGAGAAGTCTTGAGGGTTTATAAAGTTACTTAAAGTCATCCGTGTGAATGGAAGATGGAAAAGATTGTTCATATATACACACAAACTCGCACATTAACGACGGTGCAGGTGAGCAGCAGCAGCACCTGAGCAGTGAGCTGCAGAAAGTTTACTTTACGTGCATGTATGGAACGTACGTTCTCTGCTCCCTCGATCTCCTTCCCTTCTAAACCAAGCCATCAGCTTTCTCTCTCTGTCTCTCTCTCTCAATGAGACTCAGGCTAGTAGTACTGCAGTAGTATAAGCTGCTGCAACTGCATGTTCTGGTTCTTCTTCTGTTGGGGGACAAAGAGGCTGCAGTGAGATTCTTGTGTGCATTAATAAGCGTCACCGTTTGGATCCTATATATAGCTAGCTAGTGATAACCGCTGGGCTGTCTCTTCGGATCATAAATTTTGAGAAAACGAAGGCGGCAATGAGCTCTGTAATACGTAATAATTTAAGGTTTTCATCCTTAATTTCTATTATTTGATGAGTAATAATAAAGAGAGGGGTGTGTGTGTACAAGGCTCATTTAATTTCCTAGTTTAGTTTTAAGCAAGCAATATATAAATAATTAAATAAGGTAGCATTTGTTAAAATAAATAAAATAAAATTATAATAAAATAAAGTTAAAATATTTTTTGAACTAAGATCTAGTTAAGATAAAGTTAGAAAATATTCTAAAATTTTTATCAAATTATTTGTTAAATTTTTTAGAATAAACTGAGAATTACACTTCTATGAGATGAGAGGGCATACAAGTTATTTTTTCTTATTAATAAAATTTTAGATAAATTTATCTGTCTCCCTCCTCCAGATAAATTTATTTATAAAATTCTAGGTAAGATATCACGTAACTTCTTTTCAATTGGTTATTATATAAATTTAATAAGCACAATGAAAAATATTTTTGTCTAGAATACTTTTCAAATCTCACTTTTTTAACTCATATCTTGATTAACAAAAATACTACTTAAATAAAAAATAAAATGAGTGCGTGTGTATATAACACCCTATAGCAAAAGCATTTCATGAGAGGAATTAGTTCTTAGTATATAAACTTTTTTTTTTTGGATTTTTATATAAACCCCTATTGACAATTAGTGCTTTACAAAAATAATTAATGAAAAAACTGAAAAAATAGAATAAGTGAAGAAACTAAATTTATTTACAATTAGTGTGACCACCTATCACTCACTAGTTGTCACTCAATCGTTTCCATCCTCTCTCTCTAAGGTCATCTATTATAAGATGTTTCTCTCTTTTCCTTTGTTGGGGTTCTCCATCTCTCATCAATCCTCTCAATCTATTATATTCATCACCTTATTTTTTTCTATGACAAGTTCACTTATCATTGTTGGCCAATTCACACCCTCTTTTTCTTTGATTTGCACAATCCTATTCCTCTCTTGTTGTCGCATTCTCTTTCTTTGTCATCTCTCTTTCCTCAATTGAATGACCTTCTCTATAGTCATCGCCTCTCTCCCATTATTTCTCCACCATATTCTTGCCCTATTTTGTATCTTTTCCCTTACTTTGTCTTTGTTTTGTTGCTTTCATTGTCCACTAGTTTGCTTCATCCATCTTCCTCTCTAGTCTTCGCACTATTCTTCCTACCTTTATTGTTCTTAATTAGTCTTTGTGCCACTTTCTTTGTTTTTTACCCATTCTAACTATTACCATGGGTAATCTCTGTCCAACCCCCCTATTCAAGCCCATGTTCCATGTTCAAGACCCCATTATCCAAGCCTTTCCAATCCAAGCACTTGATTCCAAGTTCCTTCTATTAAATGTTGCTTATTTGGTTGATCAAAGGTCTTGAATGTTGTATCCCAATTGAGATAGATATTCAAGCTCTTAACATCTCAATGCAACTAATTGAACAAATTAAGAGCCCAATCTCAACGGTGCTTATGGTGAGATTGATACTTTTGTGGATTTATATATAATCCTAGCAAGCATATGTAACGCCTTTCACATGTCCTTTCCTATTTTTATGGTCTTAGCCACCTAAGATTTGTTCATTTTGCTATTATTGTGGTACCATGGCCTCTCTTAAGAGTGCATCGATCGCTATTAGTCAATTTTATCTCTATTTTTTTAGAACCTTTAGCCATCTTACATAATTCCCTTTCTTAGAGTATGCCCACAATCTTTGAACACCACAACAATTTTGAAATTAAGAGGCATTTAAAAACAAAACATCTCAATATGTAGTTTATTGGGGCATTTTAGCTCTTAGGACATTAATAAAAGTATCGCATGTAATTATGCCCCAAAAGCTTATTGAGATACTTACAAATGTTGTGTAAAAATTCATCTATATATCCCTTTTAGTTTTACATGTAGTGACATTTAAAAATATATCAAAATAATTGTAAATTTAAGCATGTAATAACATTTAAAAATGGCTCAAAAACAAATGTGGTTCTAACTACCTTGAGGCTGCAAGACCTTCCTTTTCATATGATCTCTCTCTCCGCAGCACATGATGCTTTCTCTCCCGTTTGATTCTTCCTACAAGGCCTTCTTTTTGCCCACAACCACATGGCACCCCATGAAACGACTGCGTGGTAGGCTGGAAAATAACTTCAGCGTGCTCGCTTCCCCTTGGCTCGAACCCCGGACCTCTCCTTTTTCGTGCGCATGTGTAACCACCTGATCTGCAAGCCTCCTCACGAATACATACGCCCACATTAATTTTATAGTAAATTGACTCTATTAGAGCATTTTATCATAGTGTTTCATTAGAATTATTTTATTAAGACACTTTAAAAAATCTAGCCTATTAGATTTTTCTATTAAGGTACTTCACCAAAGTGTCTCATTAAAATTATTTTATTGAGACATTTCAAAAATTATGTTCTATTAAATTTTTCTATTAGAACACTTCATTAAAGTTATTTTATTAAGGCACTTCAAAAATTCTACCCTATTAGATTTTTCTATTAGGGCACTGCATCGCTGCATCTCATTAGAATTATTTTATTAGGATACTTCTTTAAATTGCGTCTTAAAATAGTATTTTATATGAAACTTTTTAAAAAATGCCCTATGAAAATGTCCCAATAAGTATTTTTTGTTGTAATGGAACTATCAATAAGATGATCCACTAGTTATTTTTGCATCATATTTTGTTTCTTGCATTACATATGAGCCTATCTACAAATTTATGTGTCACCATATGTCATTCTTTGATATAGCTGAAGACAATAGATGGGTAGCTAATGTGTTGAAATCTATATGCTTTTCAACTTATTGGGATATGTTTGTTTGGTTTTGGATTTATTCCTTTGTTTTTTTTAATTTGTTATTGGTATTTGTTGAGGTCAGTTATAGTTTTAGGTATATTTTGTTATATCCTTTGGTCAATATATATTTTGATCTACAATCCCTGCGAATTTAGGGTGTGTTTGATAGCATTTAGGTGGAAAGGAAAGTGTTTTCTAACTTACATGGAAAACAAAAACCATCTCCCCCCTAGATGGAATTTTTCATGGAAAAGAACCAAAAACATGCTTTAATGATTGTACTATGAAATTAAATTCTATGGAAAATATAGTGTGTCAAACGCCAAAAATAGAATTCAATTTCTTAGATGAGATATTTTCCATGCATTTTTCATGCTATCAAACACACACTTAAGGTGTGTTTGATTGCATTATCTAGAATTTAATTCTAGCTAATATTAACTAGAAAACAAAAACCATCTCACCCCCTTAGAAAATAAATTCTATAGAAAAAAGCTTTAAATGCTTGTACCTTACATATTTTTTCATAGAAAAATTAAGAGTGTTTGATTGTTTTCCATAGAAAATGTGTAATGATTACATATTTTCTATGAAAAATATGTGCAATCAAACATACTCTTAATGTTTGTAAAGTCACTAGTAATGCTACTGAGTTTAAAGCTAGTAATCTTGCTAATAACACTCAAAACATTCCCTTCAACAATGCAAACACATGGCAAGCACCTTCTAAGGGTTAAGAACCCTGAAGCGCTCCCCCCCTCTCTCTCTCATGGTTTTATCATTTTTGTGCCTTTTTGCTTCTTGTTGGGTTAGGTTTGGCACAATGTATGACACCACATGACCAATAGGAGGAGGGGGGGAGAAGGGTGAATTGGGTGATTAAAAATTTAAAACTTTGTGGAGATTTTAAAAGAGAAAATATAAAATGTCAAAACAAATACTTGAAAAATGTAAAGCAAAAGATATAAAAGATACAATAATTTATAGTAGTTTGGCTAAAACAAGGCTAATCTACTATCTTAGCTCCTTATTAAAGATTTTCAAATAATTCACTAAAACCTCCTACCAAACACAGTAGACCCTCTAATATAAACCGTTAGAAATTACAAACCTTCTATTTAGACAAGTAGGTCATCTAGCTCACAAGCTAAGAAAATACAAGAGTTAAATAAAAGAGAAAATCTAAGAATAAACATTCTTAGTTACAATGATCTCTCAAAGTAAACACAAACCTTGAAATCGAATTATACAAATTAAGTAGAAAGACTTTTGAAAGAAAAATAAAGCACAAGCAATTTTGAGAAGTATCAATAGAATATGTAATCTTAATTCAACTCATTCACATCCATTAGTCTTCTCAAGTTCTCCATTTGAATCTATTTATAGACTACACAAAAGCTTGAAGCAAAATTAGTCATTTGTGATCGTTGAAGCCTACAAAACTAGCCATTATAGAAAAAAATGGTCGACAATATATAAGAAACAGTTGACTAGGTCCAAAAATGATGCAGAAGCAATCGACAGTACATGACCGAGAGTTTGCAAAAAAAAAAAAACGGTTGACACTTTAAGAGAAAATGGTCGACATGCTTGAAAAAAATGGTCGATTATTTTTCAAAAATGATTGACTCCTTTTCAAAGACAGTTGGCATACTGACCTTCAAAATTAAAATATGGATTTGAGATTCAAATGCAATATGGCTAATTTTGATATAAAAAAGATTTTTTTGACGATAAAAACTTAATTTTCAAAATAAAATGCCATCAAGAATACTGAACACAAGATTTTTGTCATAGGATGAAATTAATTTTCATGAAAACTTGATTTTCATTTTGGTGTTTGAAAAGATGCATCCAACAAATTTCAACATAAAATCAATATTTGTTTTTCATTATCAAAATCATATCAAAGACAAAACAACACTTCTATCCTTGTTTGTCTGTTTATTTGGTCTTGGCACCAACTCATTGTTCAATTCTCTTCTTTCCACTAGTTAGTTGGATGGTCGATATGGTAAGGCTTTTTCATGGCGCACACAATCAATAGCTTGATTAAGCCATTTTCTCTTCACATCTACCTCCTCTTCCTCAGGGTCTGTTCTTCATTAGTGATGATGGTTTTTGAGACCAACCACCACGTGCCACTTTTGTGAATGGACCTCGGGAGTAGTACTTTAGACTTGGCGATGTTGGACTTCGGGTATAAAACCTGCAAGACAATGGAAGGCCAGAGCTAGGATGCCCCGGGATGGACTCCGGCACTCAAATTAGAAGAGTAAATGCAAGTAGTAATAAATGTGAGAGCTGTAGAGCTTGCCCATACTTGGTGAGGACCCTTTTCTTTTATAAGCGGACCCGTTATGGGGTACTCGAGATGAGCGAGCATAGCTCCCGAGGATTTCGGTCAAGTTGGAACGGGTCTTGCAGCCCGACCCGGATTTTTCGGGCTCCACTCCGAATTGTTGACTTGCCACGTGTCAGTCTCTCAATCAATCCACGTGGCGAGTGAGACTATTAGCGCGTAGGAGTATTCTCGTAATTTTAGGTGATGCCACATCAATTAGTGTGGTTGCATCACTTCTGCCCTTGATCCCCTCTTGTTTTTGCATCTCTTTTCATTAATGCAATGGGATGTTTTGAGGTTGTGTAGAGGTTTGAGCAGATGATGTCTCGCAGCAATGTAAGGTATGTTGAGGTGAGGCTTAGATAGTGAGTTTGTGAATGTTATGTTGGATGGTTGTTCGAAGATTTGGGATAGGTACGTGTTTCTTTTGTCGAACGGCTTCCAATGCCAGTGTTTGTTTGTAGCGGAGGAGTTGAGGGTGGTGCATGGTGGCTTGTGTAGGTTGATTGAAGTCACAACTTTGTGCTTTAGGGTTTAGCAGGTTATTTAGGGTTTTTTGTTCGGCCTTTATTGGGCTTAACTAGGCCATTCTAGTTTTTTTTTTCTGTAACTAAGCCATTCTTGTTTACTGTTGCTTTGGACCACATGATCTTTTGTTTTTGTTTGGCCCAATGGCCCATTGCCCTTTATGGCTAGTGTTATTTATTTTTAACTGGTTTACCTATCATTGTAATGGTTTGTTCGTTGGCCTAAGTAGTTCCCGGTGCATTTGATTTTTGTAATGGCTGCCGATTCTTTCAGTTGTCATCAATAAAAAAAAAAAGAACAATATGGATGCATATCTAGACACATCTCTTTAGTAATTTATCACAATCAATCATACTTAGATTATTACTTGATCATAGGGACGGATTTAGGGAAGAGTTGATCCCCAGATCCGGAGGTCATGCCAGCCCCCTTTCCCTCAAATGAGTCAAATCCTCCGGGCAGAGACGGATCTGAGGGAGGCTGAGGCTCTCCCCCCCCCCCCCCCCAAAAAAAAAAAAATCAATTTCGTTACTATACATGGAGAATGAAATAATAAAAGGACATGGAAGTACTGAAGGAGTGTTAAATATGTAGAGATGGATATGCGTTGCGTGTGTATATGTATATAAATATATTGTACAGAGTGAGGACTGTCAGGGATTGCTTGCAATATTCACATGGAGTAGTACAAACATGGATGAATTTGTGCTCTACTGAATCCAAACAAAAGAAGCAGATTAACAAAGGAAGGGACCACCCAACTCATGCATGCTCATACCAGTGTCTCAATTATTGATTTTCAATCTTGCTGCAAATTTATACTGTGCCACGCTTTCACACTTTCTCTTCACTTAGTCTTGGTCACGATGCATAATCAGAACAATTAAATTATAGATTCTGTGTAAATTTGTGAGATTTCATAATCCAAGAAATCGTAATTTACTTTTTTCTAAAAATAAAAATGTGTTCCTGATAGCCCATTTAATCCATTTAAAGGTTCCTTATTTTACTTTAAAAAAAAAAAAGTTTCATTAACTCGACACACAGGGAAACTGCCATTGGGGGTCAAAAAATGTGAACATTAAATTATATATATGTATATATTTTTAAATAAGGTGGAATATTATTAATGCATGATGTTAATTAATATCTGATCACGCAGATTACACTCGTAGATACAAATTAAAGAAAAAACAGAATACGCAAAATTAAATGTGATTATACTTTAATATTTCTAAGTCTATAATCTCAAAAATAATCTACTAATATTTATTTAAAAAATCACAATTTCTTCCAATACAATATTTGTACTAACAAAACTAAAAACTACTCAAATCTTGACTATTTTGTATTACCTGTCACACACCATTAGAATTTGACCTTTATTAGCTAGTGGTTGGAGAAGAATAACCACTAGCCTCCTTACTCAACCTAAAATTAGGAATAGGGGAAGAAGTTATCAAAGGGTTAACATGAACGGATTTTTTTTCTTATTTTTTTAAGTAAAACATTGAAAAAAAAAGTAGTCTATATAAAGAAAAGGAACATGAAAACTAGAGGATCTATAAAAAGAAAAGCAACAATCAAAACAAAAAAAAAACAATTCCCAATACATAGTAATAGGATAATCGAGCAAGCAAGAAAAGCTAGCAACACACCAACATTTGAGAAGCAACATTTGAGTAGGAAGGTTGATGGAAATTAACCAATGAAAACGCACAAGAAGTCACAAAATAGACCCATTTCTTCAAGCAATCTCAACATGTAGAGAACTATAAAGGGAGATGAATCAACAAGATCAAACCTAATTCAACTCTGAATGAGAATCCCGTTGGATAGGAAAGAAACTATTTTAGGGACATGTACCATAGTACATGATAGAGACAATTAGAAATGGTTATTGAGTCTTGAAAATAAGTTGAAAACAGCCATTAACGATCAATGCACTCTTGGCGAGGAGATTCTTATGTATTCCAATGGGAAACATGTATATATCTGAAAATTTGCCACCAACAACGCCAACAAATTAATTTATATTAGACCAACATTATATATTTTTTCATTTACAGCATGAATGATTACGTAATAAGACATAATTATTTGCTTAGCCCTCCTCTCTCTCTCTCTCTCTCTCTCTCTTTCTCTCTCTCTCTCAGCCCTGGGAGAGATTTTTGCCCACCACCAATTGTGGCTCCCTATGCTCAATCTTCTTCCCTGTCATTATACCTCACGTACATTGTTGTTGATCCTTTTCCCTTCATCGCCCTTCCCTTTCTTAGAGAACTCGACATCCCCCTAATTTATTTCCCTTAATCGCCGTTCCCCACCCTCCAACGCCTCCAACGCCACTTGATCTCTACTAACTAAGCCCTATTATGATCCTTTAACTCCTCCTTAAACCCCCTGCTGCCCTATCTTCACCGTGTTGTCTCCTCATTCGATTTTCCCCTGCGATCTTGAGGTTTTAATTTCCTAATGGGATTTTGGTTGATTGGACATGAGATCCAAGTAATAAAGCAAATCTAAAGGCCTTGCCTTTCTAAAGGCATTTTTTACCTCTATTTGAGCTCCTTGGTTTTTTGCTTGGACTGAAGTGGATCAAGAAGGTGAAGATGATGATAGCGTCATATGGTGAATTCTTGATTCTCCATCTCTGATATTTTGATATTGTGTCTTTTCACTCTCCGTCTATTTTTCTTTATTATGTAGTTGTAGTGTCTTGGGTTCTAGTTTGTGTAGTCTTTTGGGTTAGAACCCTTAACTTTGTGTGCCACGTTTTCTTGATGTTTATCTAGAGGGTCTAGATTTGGCAAATTTAGTGCTTGCCCTTTACGTCAGCTCCACCCTTTTGAGTCATCTTCCTCCATTTCATTGGGAATTCAAATCTAATTCAATTAACACTCTTGCATGCAATGATTTTACGCCCATGTCCACCCAAATTGCAATGGTTTGTCCTTGAGTACTTAGCACGCAGGAGCCTTTACTCGATCATTGTTCCTCTGCTTGGTTTGATTGCCGTCTTGGTATGTCTGGCTTTCACCATTGTGGGTTCTCATTTGTACTTGATTGGCTGAGAGAGAAAAAAAAATGGTTTATATATATATATATATATAGATTTTGCCTTTGAGCAAACATCAATATCTATTATTATCAATTGAATCACCTGAGGAAACAATCTCCTTGTATCCACGTGGAGGAAACAAATTTAATTCTAAGCTGTAAAATAGACATAAAAGCCATGGGGTGTTTGTCAATAGCTACGAAGACAGATGGAAAGGCAGTTATAGGGTGTAAGGCCTATTTGGTTTGAGCTGCAGAGTCTTACTTGAGTTCGTGCTCTTGTGTCATAACTATATATGCAAGACATCATCCAATAATGTTCACTACAGAAAGGACATGCTCAGGAAATTGCAGATTTAGATCCATATGGACTCTCAACTTATTAAAAGCCTATGAGATTGATGTGACATATCAAAGCCCACAACTACAGTGAAGCCGACACACACTGTTTTAACTGTTACTCATATGAATATTAATATTGGTTAATTTAGTTTATATATATATATATGTTGCCCATTGCTTTAATTAGCTAAAATGGTTTTGAATTGTTTTTGCCAAAACAAATTAGAATGTTGTGCAAAAGAAGACACATATATATGGATTAGCAGTTATTCACTAAATAATTAAACCCTTCTCACGGCTAACATAAGTGCAGTGGCAAGTAATGATCTATTTGGGGAATTGACATCCTAAAATAAAGAATAAATTAAAACAAAGAATATATAAAGCACAAGAAATATTTTACTTGGAGCTTTTGGAAGCCCAGATCTTTAGATTCGCTTAGCACTCCTCCCTCTCGCGAACTTTTATATCTAGCTAGCTAGCTAATTAGTCGTTAGGATTATAAAGTATTAACATATTGTCAGCTGGAAGCTAATAGTTGGGAATTGTATATATATAACAGTTATGATGTGGCATGTTAACTAAGAATATATATTATGATCAAGTTAGGGATCCAATATCTTAGTTCCACAAAGAGAATTTGAAAAATTGAACTATATATAAGGCAAATGATGATATATAATTAATTAGTAGGATAAAGCAGTCTAATGCCTCCTTTATTCTGCAGCCATAAAAATTAATTTCTTAATGCGGTCAACAATCAATTGAAAAGGACTAATAACATTGTCAAATTATAAAATTTAACTGAAGCTAATTAATGAATTAATCCTCTAACAAATGAAAAGGAAATCACTGATTTAGTATACTATTTCTTTTAACTTAGGGATGAAATTTGTTAGTTGTTTCAGAGACAAAGTTGGAGCTTGGGAGAAACGAGAATTTAATTCTCCTCTATGGACAGAGAGACACAGAGAGAGAGAGAGTCAAAAAGGCAGGATCCTAGGCACTGTTATAGCGTAAGAGGTGGCATGGAGCCCTGCTCGTCTGTACTGCATTGGTCGTCTATTGCCTTTTAACATTTGTCCTCTTTTCAGTAGCACATACATTGTATTGCACTATATTATTATATGCTATACAACAGTAGATACATATATTATAAAGAAATATATATATATACATATAGCACACTACACTAGAGAGAGAGAGAGAGAGAGAGATGGGTCCATGGTCCGCTGCCTAAATTCAAAGCCCTTTTCACCGTCCACCCCTTCAATCTGTTCTCTCTCTCTCTCTCTCTCTCTCTGTCTCTCAAACTATCCTTTTCACTGTTGAGAAGAACTAATCCATGGACATGGAGGACGAGTACGGCATGGCCGATCTCAGGCAATACATGAACGGGAGGCCCCATTTTCCAGGCATCCCACCGCTGAGAGACATCTTCTCTGCCAATCTTGCACCACCGCCTCATCATCAGCACCATCACTACGAGATGATCTTGATGGATCGCCATCAGCAGCACCTGCAGCCTGGAGGCCTTCATCATCACCATGATCAGTTCGGCTCTGATTCCGCCACCAACACCAACACCACCACCACCACCACCGCCTCCAGTGTGGCGGCCATGCCCAGTTCTAGCACTGTTTATGGGTTGGAGATGGAAGGTGGCGCCCTTGGCGGCGGCGAAGCCGGCACCGCCAGGTGGCCCAGACAAGAAACTCTCACTCTCCTCGAGATCAGATCCAGGCTTGATTCCAAGTTCAAGGAGGCTAATCAGAAGGGTCCATTGTGGGATGAAGTCTCCAGGTGCACATATATATATATATATATACCCTAGCTACTTCAATCTCTCTCTCTCTCTCTAAAGCTTCTATTTCCTACTAATTAGTACTTTTTGTTTATTTATCAATACACACACACTGATGAGCAAGAGCCTCATCCAAGAATGTGAATGAATTTATGTGTTTGATTTGATCATATACCCATTAGGCTTTGTGACCTAGAGACACAAGCTAACTATGTGATTTTCTTTCTGAGTGATTGCTTTATTTCTGGGCAAGACCTGGAAGCAACTTGTGCCTTTTATTACTAATTTAGTGGTAGAAAGTGACCTCACAGTGAAGTTTCAGTTAAAGTCTCAGGTGTTATTTTCTTCTTTACTTCGTTTCTGCATTTCGTAACAAGATTGGCTGATCACCACTACTGTGTGGTTCTACTGCACTGACTCATCTATTTCTTTTCGAAAGCGAGTACCTTCAATTTTTTGCTAGTTTTTTGCTACAAGAATGGCTGGCCAATTGGAGCTTTAAGTACCCATCTGCTGTTTCTATTTGATGAAAAAGATTGTACAAGCAACTCTTCCAAAGAAAACGCTGAGTTTAGCAGCTTGAATTGTCACTTTCAAAGTTAAAATAATGGGCAATTTACAGGATCTAAATTGGCAGTTCTTTACGTCTTCAAATTTTGTGAATTTGCAGGATAATGTCTGAGGAACATGGGTATCAAAGGAGTGGTAAAAAATGCAGAGAAAAGTTTGAGAACTTGTATAAATATTACAAGAAGACTAAGGAAGGCAAGGCTGGTAGACAAGACGGCAAACACTATAGATTCTTCCGGCAGCTTGAGGCTCTCTATGGCGATGCCAACCATCCAGCTTCAGTTTCAGAAACCCATCTTCTAGGAAACAATTTTCGGTTCCAGAAAGCGAACCAAGAATCATTCTTTCAAGCTCCAAAGCTCTGCGATAGCCTTGGCCTCTCTAATTCCTCAGAAACTGACACTTCTTCCTCGGAGGATTACAACGATGTTAATGCCGGCAAGTTAGTGGACAGTGATTCGGCGGAGAAGAAGAAGAAGAGGGGAAGAAGGAGCTGGAAGGCGAAGGTGAGAGACTTCATTGATTTGCAGATGAAGAGGCTGATGGAGAAGCAGGAAGAATGGCTGGAGAAGATGATGAAGACATTTGAAAAGAAGGAACAGGAGAGGGTTTTGAGAGAGCAGGAATGGAGGAAGCAAGAGGCGGATCGGATCGAGCGAGAGCACGAATTCTGGGCTAATGAGCGAGCCTGGATCGAAGCTCGCGATGCAGCTTTGATGGAGACTCTGCAAAAGTTAACAGGCAACGAATTAGTGAAGCCTCCATCGCCAGATAAGCTGCTAATGGGGCCTGAAGCTGAGCTTCAAAGGGAAAGCATCAACAATTATCTAAGGAGAAAGGAGGGCAACAAGAAATTCAAAGAGAATTCGAGGAGTTTTAGTTACTTTCAGAACAATGAATCATCGGTTTACAATCAAGGTGGAGGAGCCTGTTATGAACTCAACGAACAAAATGGTGGAACTTCACCTCCTACTTTGAATGATGGCTGCTTCAACTTCTTGGTTGGTGCAGATCATGGGAACAACCCGTGGGAGAATTATGGTGTGAAGCTCCGGAACGAAGAAAATCCCTAAAGTAGGTGAAGCCATTACACAAGGCTCCGCATTACAGGTTCTAGCTAGGAAGCCATTGACTGTTCTTAGAGGTACGTAAGAAATTTGACTTCTTTGTTTCCATTGATAATGGGATGCCATTGATGCGTGTTTATGCAGGTTGCTAACCGAGGGTCTAGGGTTTATGTATAGGCTTGGTGTTTCATGTGTCTAGAGAGGCATTGAGGCAAAGAATGGTTTTTTTTTTTTTTAATCCTTCTTTTTCTGGTGGAGTTCAATGGGGATGTGGAGCTTGTGGTGTTTCTAGCTCTTCTATGTTGGTAATTATCATCTCATTCATTTATGAACTTATCTTTTCAGGCATGCCTAATTAATCTTCCATTAAGCGTGCAATTGGTGTTCTCACTGGGTTCTAATTAACATTGCTACTTAATTAATTGCTTCTCTATTTGTAGATTTTCCCTTTTCTGGGTTTTTATTAAATATTATATATCTTGTAATGTTCTTGGGTAATATATAAATATGGACATTAAATATTATATATGCACACACACCATATACAACTGATCAGGAACCGATATAAATAGGAATCAAGAAAGTACTATAGCAATTAAATCCTTTAAATATATATATATATATGTATATGTATGTTACCTTTATGTGCCTACATAATATATTCATATTTGTATACAGATAAGCCATATGCTTTCTTTTTTTTTTTTTTTTTTGCTAAATAAGCCATTCCTCGATCTCTTAGATGATGCGGCCGTCCTTATCTAGTTACATATTTGCATTCACTTGAGACACGAAACAATTAATGAGTTGTTCAATAGAAGGTATGGTATTTTCATATTGTTAGGAAGTACTAATGCTATGATGTAGAAAATGAATCTTCTTAATTGTAATTATAAGGTTGTTTGTGATTAAAAAGTCATAAGTTCTTTTAAAACCAACCTTATTGTAAAAATAAAACAAAGCTGACTAGGAATATGTGTACTAGGAATACCCTTAAACTACAAGAACGATTTTCTTTATGTTCACAAAACAGGGAGTTATGTGTGCTAGGAATACCCTTAAACTAATACTACAATGTGGTCATGATTTAGGGAAGCTCTGAAGTAATTTTAATATATAGTACGGATAATTCTTTGGGAGCATATGTAGACGCAGTAGGATCACTAATCGCTAATTGTCATTGTAAAGTGAAAACAATTTTTTTCCATATATAGATTTTATAAAAAATAAATTAAGCTAAAGATATGATGGGTATTTGTTATAACGAGTCAGTACTTCTACAGCTTTTTTCTTTTGAATGTATAGATGAAAGTGAGTTACCTTATTCTATTTAAAACTTTTGTACTGAAACACTGTTTTGTAACATTATTCTAATTCTCCATTCTACATGCAACTACGACAATTCAAGTAGCTAGGTAGCTAGCTTACGTACAATCCGAGTCATAATACCATTATATATATGTTCCATTGTCCTACATCTACAGTATGCAAGTGGTTTCTTCATTTACTTGCCTTCATCCCAGGCAGAAGACATTGCAGTTCATCCCTCAAAACTATAATGGGGGAAGGTATGAAAGTGATGATAGACTTAACAACTTTCGCCATCGGAGTTGTAAGTTAGTGGTAAGTGATCATAGTGTTGGTGAGTCTGTGGTCACAAATTTGAGTCTTGTGAACCCTAGTTGCTCACCTCCTCACTAGCTCCCAAGTGTCAAAATCTTACTTGTTTAAAAAAGACAGCAATTTTCCCTGGCATACAAAATGTATAGTAGATCAATTTAGTTGTTAAATGGTTATTAGTGCTTTCTAATTGTTGTTTGATTAAGAAACAAGGAAAAAATGAGATCTTAGTTTCCATTGATTGGTGAGTGGTGATTTGGTATGTTTCAATTAATTGTGATCAGTTAATATTCAAGGAATTGACCTAACGACAGGGAAAGAAAGAAGATTGTGTTTAAGAAGATATTGTTAGTCTGAGACTGTTATTTGTAGTCCACGGATCTTGATTTGTAGAAAACCTCCAAACACCAAAGTTCTTTCTTAATTATTGTTCTAGTTTGAGGATTGTTATTGATTTTGTTATTTTCATTCTCTTTCATTGGATTTTCTGGTTAAACGGCCCTTTTTCAATATTTTTACTTGACAAAGAAAGGGAAGAAAAGAAAAGAAAGAAAACCTGCAACACTATTGATCAAGCGTTGCAGCCACTGCTTCACAGAGAGTTGCTAGTGGGTTTTGAGCTGTAGAAATCTTAACAAGGATTGAAAGTATTGCAAGAAATACAGCAATACACAAACCTTCTAGGTGATTGAAATATTAACAAGGATCTTTCTCAGCGTAAATACGAGCTTATGTTCAAATTCTAGTTTTACATAGAGCACACATACATACGGATAACTGTGTGTAAGCTCATCTCTCTGAAAATTCAAACCTTAATTGTAGAGGAAGTTATTATAAGCTCTTCTATTTTGGATATCATTATTACTATTATTAAGTTTGGGTGTTTGAGGAAATTAGAAGGAGGATTAACCATGTTAAGCATATGTATAAATATATATAGTTAATTAATTATTCATTGTGTGTGTGAACCAATGTTGGTTCCAAGGAGAGTACTGTGATTCAGCTTTTTGTTGGGGTGATGCCAAGTGATTTAACGAGTAGCTGAGCAAAACTAAACCTGCCAATGCCTTTCCTCTTAACTCCCTGCGCCCACAATCCAAATTGGGAATTCTCATATTTATCTAATAAAGCAGTTTGGGCAAGCGGGCAAGCACCAAGAACTGTAGACCTCCTTTCTTTTGCAGGCTCTCTGCAACTTCCACTGCCATTTATTAATTTTAGCTTTTTGATTGCCGCACTGCCTCCTTTAACCAGCTCCTTGGGACAGAAAGCAATTTCTGTCTTAAAAGACCTGCAGTCCATGTAATGCCAAGCTTGTCATTTTCTTTATCAATTCCCATTATTGTAAGTATACTTATATCATCATCATATAATAATTAAAATGCATTCAATTAATAACTTCTCTCACAAACAAATTCTTTATGCAAAGGAAATCATTTTGTTCGTAATCTTATTTTTTTTATTTTGCAAACAAATTATTTTTCCAACTCAAAATGGTAACTTTTGAGTCATTAAAGAACAACAATAATGTTATTACCAAACTCACCCTCTGTATGTGAGGGAAAATATCTGCTATTGACAAACAAAAAGGTCATCCTAACATGTTGGGATTGCAAACGAAAAAAAAAAAAAGGCATTTACATCATGCTATGGATTCATTTATTTACTTCACTTGGCAAAAGCCTAGACTGTCAAGAAAGGCATCCAACAAATAGATGTCGATACAACGTACAAAGCTTAAAACATCAAAGCATAGGCAATATTTTATTTTTTTTTGTAAAGTTTCTCAAAATATGTATTCCATCATACAAATAAATGGCGGCCTACTGGGAAAGAAGGAAACTACGTACAAGAGCCCCAGCTGTACAGCTCGAGCCAAAAACAATTACAGAGTCATTAAAGAAACCTGTCAATACTCTATCAATCGAAAATACAAGGTATTCATTGATTCACTCAACCTCAACAATGATGATGTTTCTTCCTCAAGCTTTATTCAACAATCTACTAACCAGATAACAAGAAGATTGAGGGGAAAAAAGAAAAACCCCAAGAAAGAAAACATTAGCAACTCGATGATAGGGAAAATAGGGAAAGAAGCTGTTGCTTCACTGCCACCTCAGGCAGATTAGTACTTGTAGTCCTTGACGTGAAGGCTTTCCGAGGCACCCTCACTCAATCCGCTGCCACCCTTGTAGGTTCCGAGGGTAGCCTCTGAGTTGGCCTTGCACCTTGCAAGGAATGCAGTCTGAGCCTTGCCCCAATTTTCCTGCTTCCCTGACCAAGCCTTGAGGGTGCTCTGCTGGAGAGCCCTTCCAAAGGAGAAAGTGAGGCTCCATGGCTTCTTGCCCTTCAATTTGTTCATGGCGTTGAGGTTGACTGTAGCCTCCTCTTCGCTCTGGCCACCAGACAAAAACACCACAGCGGGAACTGCAGCAGGCATTGTGCGCTGCAGGGCACGAACAGTGTGCTCCGCCACCACCTCAGGAGCAACCTTAGGGGCATCAGATCCAGGGGTCACCATGTTGGGCTTCAACAGAGTCCCCTCGAGCAAGACATGGTGGTCGTTCAATGCCTTATAAACTGCTGCAAGAACTCGTTCTGTGACATCGGCACACTTGTTAATGTCATGGGGGCCATCAACCAGTATCTCTGGCTCAACTATGGGGACCAGGCCGTTCTCCTGGCAGATGATGGCATATCGAGCCAAACCATTGGCGTTTTCATTGATCGCGAGCTGAGATGGCTCATTGTGGCCGATCTTGAGCACTGCACGCCATTTGGCAAATCTAGCACCAGCTTCATAGTACTTCTTGCAGCGCTGGGCAAGGTCATCCAGGCCCTGTGTGGTGGTCTCACCATTGGTTCCAGGAAGCTCAACAGTGCCCTTGTCAACCTTGATTCCCGGAAGGACCTTACCTTCCTTGAGTACGTCAACAAAGGGTTTACCTGCATGACACCAATTAAAAGGCATTCATGAGTAAATTTAGTGAGCAACAAGTAATGACTGCTAGGGGGCATATATGTATCCAGATGAAAACCCTCTACTTAGCCAGTAATGCTTGATGAACAAATTTAGCATAAGCAGCCATCATACCTGCAGCGGCACTCTGATAGAGGGTTTCCTCGAAGAGAATCACTCCACTGAGGCATTCAAAAGCACCAGGAGTGGTGAAAAGGAGCTCGCGGAGAGCCCTCCTGTTTGACTCAACATTCTCAACATTAATACTGGCAAGACGCTTGCCAATTGTGCCAGTGGACTCATCTGCAGCAAGGATACCCTTACCGGGAGTGCCAATGTAGGTAGCATTGGCAATGAGCTCATCTGCAAGTTGTACAAAGTTCAGTCAATTATCCAGAAGACAGACAAAAGTATGCACAAATATATAAATCTACACAAGAAATAATGTCCTAGATGTCGTAGTAGAAAGAAAACATGAAGAAGCTCATTACATCAACTGATTAGGAAAAAAGTAGCAACCACAAATTTAGTGTGATATCAAAAAATGATTTCGGTGGTTGACAGAAATATACAATTTATGAATATCAGGGGTTCAGACAGACCGTGATTTTACTTTATGTCACCCCTTTTATGATAGTGAAAAGTTTAGAAACACAAAGCAAAGAAGAGAGAACTAGTATGACTGACCGGTCAATGCATCAGAAAATTGAAATCTGTCTATTGCAATGTCAAAATAACCAAAAATTCGTTACCAACAGAATATCGACAAAAGAGATGAATAGCAAAGGGGGAATATTCCAAGCAAATACCAAGATAATAAAATCAATCATCAATGTTATGAAAAACAAACACAAAATATAATGAACGAAAAAACACAGCAGCAAAAGCAACAGAGCAAAATTCCTTCCGTGTCCCCAAAAAAAAAAAATTCTATGGCATAAACTAGATTTTACATAATTACCAAGGTGAGTTAGATTAAATATAAAAATCTTGCTTTTGTTCTTGAAACTACCACAACCATAAAAGAAGTAGCAAAAAGGATTTTCATCATAAAAATTATAGATGTGGATTCATACTGCTACAGCTAACAAAGGAAACAGAGCATGCTTAAAAGGATTTTGCCTTCCAGTGCCCAAAAAAATCAAGATCTCACAGTTGCAAGCATGTAAGTTAAGCTATATTAGAAACAAAAATCTTATTAATCATGCTAAAAATGATAGATCTGGACTGACAGCCTGGCAATTTAACCCCATCTTCCATCGTAAAAGCAAAAAAAAAAAACACTCAGATAATGCCAGACTGTAAAGATCTAAACAAACAAATCTCAAAATCAGCATGTAAACTAACTAGTCCAATAAACAACTCCACATGATATCCAAACTTCAATAAAGCATTCCCTATAAGCAAGAATTGTTACCAAGTGTAGAATCCTCAATAGGAAGCAAGAATTTTATTTTTTTTTCTTTTGACCAATCAAAAGAATATAATTATAACACAATAACACTAACAGGACCGAAAAATCCATAAACTGGCTGAGAAACACGCAACAAGAAGAACTCAACAAAGGTACTCAAGAGATCAATCAGATGCCATTGGCTTACTGCGATTGACAGCTCCAAAAGAAAAAAAAACAAAAACTTATAACATACCAATGAATAAGATAAAATTGAATTACTCCGTTGACTATCTAGAGATAACAAAATCTGTTATATTCCATAATCTCACAAGGAATCTACGGTTTCCAATGGCCATTTGTATGTGTGAATAACTGAATTTTGAACCATCTAAAATATCACACGCTTAGGAGGCACAATCCAGAAAATTTCCATGAGGAGATTATAATGAAATAAAGCACAGAAGACAACTTCTCTTTGCCAACTTTGTAATTTCTAAGAATGTCCTCTGAGGTACACATAATGATTTGATCGCTAGCAATTGAAACAGATTAAACAAACAAATTGGTCAAATAAGACAAGCACATGATCCTTGGATTATAATTCAATAGAATCTTTTGAATAATTAGAAACGGGGAAATGTCAACAAGTAAAAAGCTCCGGAACACAAGAAACAAAATAAGAAATTAACTGATCTGATTGCCATTACACTGTTTATTGATGACAGAGCAATGGAGAATAATGACCTTAGAACAGACCACAGCAAAAATCTATTAATGGGTCACCCAGGAATCAACAACCCCTAAAGCAATTGATTTTTTAATTAGATTCATTAACAGATCCATTTGCATATTACATGACCATGCACAAAAAAGAGAGACGTTGAACAATAACGGTACCCAAACAAAACCAAAGTCTGGATTCGGAAACAGTAATACAACCCACTCCAGAAACGATCGAAACCACAACCCAAAGTGCCAAATGAAGATCAAATGAGACTCAAGATCTAGCAAAGGACAACTATAACAAGCATGCCATGACCCAACAAAAAAAAAAAAAAGGGAATCTCCACCAGAAAAAGAAAACGAGGATTTACCATGGTACTTTCCTTTGAAGCAAGACATGGGTGCAGAGAGGAATGACGAAGAGATCAACAGAGGAAAAGAGTTGTTTTCTGAGAGAGAGAGAGATGGATGGTTAGGGCGTCTTTTAAAGAGAGGGAGAGTGACCGAGCAACAACGAAATTGTCGCAAAAAACAATCTACGCTTTTTGACAAAATTTGCTTATTTTTCTCCTTTATTACGCTTCTGCCATTATTCCTCTGACCTGTGCTCGGCCAATTCGGGCGTTCAATATTGACCGCAATTTATTTTATGAATTAATCTGTAAAAATGAATATTTTAATGCTAGCAGTGGAGTCCAACCTGCACGCCAGGCTCAAATTTTCAAATTTGGGAGGAGGGTAGAAGAGTAAATAAAGTGAAGATGAGGGGTAGTTTCCTGGAAGGAAGAGAAAGCCGCATGCGTGCTGACAGATTGGTGGGTGGGAACGGTCAAAAACATGGGGGTTAACAAGTAGGGCCCCGCTTCACAAGTTGCTGATTTGTTAATAACTTGCCACGTGTGCCACGTGAATTTAATTAGCCACCATGCCAGTATTTATGAGATTTTAATATTATATGGTTGACAAATTAATTATGCTCAGCAAAAATACCATATTTCTCAATTTCCTGAGTTTTGAATTAATTTTTATTCTTGTTACAAATTTACAATACACATAAATAAATATTTAAAAAAATAAAAAATTCTCAATGCAATTAAAGAATTAACGCTTCTATAAAAATTATCCTTGATAAGTAAATAACTTTTATGTGCATAATAAATAATAAATTATTACGGGTAACGAGAGTAAAAATGATAATTATAGCAAAATATAATTACACAAAAATTGAGGATATAAATACAAACAAGAGTAAATTAACCATAAATTATCATAATTTTGATTAAACGCGATTTAAACTTTAAAATTAACTCAATTGGTTTTTAAACTTTTTAAAATTAGTAACAGTACCCCCTTCTGTGTTAAGTCAATTGATTATATTTGAGTTTTAAGCTTGAACACCTCCTGAAATTTAGGTCTTTGGCCTAGACTGTCCATAAACTTTTATTTTTTGTCAAATTAATTAATTTTGTTATTTTTTAAAATATTTAAGTAACAATTTAGAAAAAAAAATAATAAATGTTTAAGAGATGTCTTATTCAAAGACTTAAAATTTAAAAGGTGTACGATCAATTTATTAAATATTATTAGTAAGGAAGGTATGTCATGGCTAATTTTTTAAAAATTTAAGAACAAATTAGGTCAATTTTAAAGTTTATGAAATTTTCGAGTCAAATGGACAAAATTAAAAGGGGTGAATAATCAATTTCCCCTAATAATAATTAGTAACCTAAATGCATATTAGAGATGTACAATAGTTAGTTTGAACAGCTTAAAAAGTATTGTTCAGACCAAATCACTATGTGTTTGAAACCACCTACATCATAACTTAGTTGCTTGGGTGGTTTAAAAGATTTAAATGGTTTGAATATACAAAAAGTAATAATAATATATAATTAATGTGTGTGCATGTATGTAATAGTTAAATATGGAGATGTAAGACAATTAATTATCAACGTCGATAAAAAATAAAAACAATTGAAAATTATTCAATCTTATGTAAAAAATATGCTAATTTACAAGAACACTTTAATTCTTAAAAGTATTAAAATTTATCAATCATAGTTAGTATTTATAAAAAGTTAGATACATCTATTATGATTTTGTTACTTTATTTAAAAATCAATTAAAATTCATAACTTTAAAATTCAATAATAATTAAAATCCAACATGGCGAATGTGGGACAATAAATTGACGGACAAAGAGAGGCGTTTCTAAAGTGGCGCATACAATAGATGGTCTAGACGAGGGTGCTGGTAAAAATGTTGAATAAATTGACCAACTAGATGTAGATGTGCTTCTTCTTATGCAACGTCAAGTCGACTAATGGTAAAATAAATTATTAAGCTTAGGCCAATCAAATGACGGCATTGACCTGATACCTTCAAAGGGTTCTCGATCCGTAGTATATGGGAAGATAAAACAACGAACCATTGAATAAGAATATAAATACATGTATGTGTGTATGTTTCTCCATCAATATTCTCTTTAATTGACACTTCTAGAGAATGAACAATTTTCCAACAACACGGGACAACCCATAAAAAACAACAACAACAGGTGCATTCATATGCACAGTTGAAACACCCCAACTTAAACAGCACAAATCCAACCCAATTTTGCAAAACAAATGAAGGAGCACACACGAACAACAGAAGACCAGCTGAAATTTCGTATTTTGAATATAACAAAACCAACAGAAGACTCAAATTAAAGATGGGCATAAGAACAGTATATGCATGCATGAATATGATAAGAGAGTGTATTTCTCTCTGTTTTGTTCCGATAGTGTTTGGGAAAAATTATGAGAAACTTTGCATAATATAACTGTTATGTCATAATTGAAAAGTAAAATTAAAAATAAAACGTAAAGACTGGTCGACCCAAAAAAAGGTCGATCGACCAAGAAAATGGGCAAGGACTTAGCTCTCCAGCAACGGTGGCATAGGCGGGACCACCCCTCAGGCAACGGCAACATGGGCAGGAAATTGAAGGTCTCCCGCCCCTTCTAGCAATGGTAGCACAAGCGAGAGAACAAGGGTCTCCCACCCTTTTCGGCAACAGCAATCGAGGCAGGAGACGTGGTCTCACCTCTTCTCTCGACAACGACGATGCAAGTAAAAGACCGAGGGTCTCACCCCTCTTGCAACAGCAACACAAGTGGGAGAGGGTCTCCTTCCCTTCTGAGGACAGTAAAACTACCAAAACATTTTCCCCATATATCAGGGGTCTAACGCATAACGCGCAATTTAGATAAGTTTGACATTCAAAAATCCCTCCAAAAAGATAGATATCATCTGTAGGATATGAACATCATCTGTAAGAGTCCAATATTAGGGAACTCAGGATTGCTCTATGCTCCTTTATAAATAAGCAAACATCATTCCAAAAATGTATGTCTCTTATCTAGTGTGAATAGAGCCTTCAAGTGTTCAACATTTTCAGTGTCTTATTTAAATTTCAGAATGCTTGCATGGTGACTTTATTGCGCCCTCTAACTGTTTCTTCTCTTATAACCTCAAGCGGCTTGACGACGATGTTTCGAGTCGAATAAATTTATTATTGTATCTCAATAATAACAATTGGCGTTGTCTGTGGGAATCATCCAAAAAGCTAAAGAATTGATCTGCAATGGCACGAATGAGAAACATAACCAATCAACCGAGTTAAGAAGAAACAAAGACTCAATCTCTATGAGCCACAAGAGACTATACTAGAGCCACAAGAGACTCAATCACGATCTACTCCTTAGAGGACTCGCCCACGAAACTCTCTTCCTCACTGGACTCAAGACTAAGAAAGAGATGAAGCCTGAAAAAGGCCAAGAGACACTCAAAAGAATCCTCAAAAAGAGAAGTACCTTGAGACTGTGGGAAGCATGTCAACTAATGAATATCAGATCCCACCAAAGGGTT
Organism: Diospyros kaki; assembly: GCA_036245055.1. NCBI lineage: Eukaryota > Viridiplantae > Streptophyta > Magnoliopsida > Ericales > Ebenaceae > Diospyros > Diospyros kaki. The sequence goes on from BSEG01000009.1 coordinate 42,231,408, forward strand.
TTGTGAAAAAGATCGATGAAATTAAAAATCCATCGACATTTAGCGCTCGCGAAATGGTGGATATGAAAAGAATGATCAAAGAATCTTAAAATAGAAAACGTTGTTGCCTACGTCAAATGACCAACCTCGGAGGAGAATTTTTTTTTCCCCAAGCACTAGGGAGATATCTGTACCAAGGAAGTTCAAAATGTCCCAAATGTCTACATACTCAAGCAAGGGCAACCCTCACGATCACATTCAAAACTATGAATCCCTCATGGCATTACATGGATAAGAAAATGAAATTAGGTGCTGGGATTTCGCTCTAACATTGATAGATCACGCTCGAGCATGGTACAATGGTTTGCCCAAGGGCTCTATATCCACTTTCGAACAACTGAGGTCTAAATTCGTTAAAGCATTTATCATCAATAGTTAAAGGAAGAAAGATGCAACTTATCTTCTCAGTATCAAACAAAAAACAAAGAGACACTTCGACAATACGTGGACATGTTTCGCAATACAACTTTATAAATATGAGACCTTCAAGTCAGAATAGCAATGGCAGCCATGCTTCAAGGAATTAGATCCACTTCTCTATAAGAATCTTTGACCTTAGACTAGCTAACCACCCTGGTAAACTTGTTTGCTCAAGCTAACAAGTATATTTTACAAGCCAAAGTAATGCAAATAGTAGAAAGAAATAAAGATAGAGATAAGAAGGGAAAAGAAAAAGACTCCAATGAAGAGACAAACCAAAGGAAGGAAAAATCCAAAATAAATTATGGTCCTCCACAACTTCAATTCAGAAACTATACTCTGCTTACGGAGCCTCTATCCATTATATTAACAACCATTGAAAGGTTAGAACTTATCAAATTCCCTAAGAAGACGGATAAACCTTTAAGAAAGAAAATTGATGCTTTCTATCAGTTCCATGACACCCATGGGCATTCCATGAACAAGTGTCATGAGTTGAAGAATAAAATAAAGGATTTGATAAGAGAAGGGCAACTAGGAGAATTCGTAGACACAAAATCTTAGAGGGATGAATAAACAAACTACCATGAATGCAAAAGGCATAACTCAAGGTAAGAAGAGTAAGAAGAAAACAAAAGTTCTTATTAATCCAATTGAACAAGGATCCAAGAAGAGTATTTTTGCCATTTAAATGTCTAAAACCCTCGAGAGAAATTGAAACACTTCAAAATGCTATGAAAAAGTATCATGAGCAAGATTGAAGGCATTAATAGTTACACTTGTCATCATATAATACCTAAGTAAAATAAATTTTAACCTACCAAATTTCCTTCTTGTGTGTTTTGTTTCTCGGGACAATGAATGCACAAGAAAGGCCAAAGTCTCGGCAAACAAGCAAACCTAGCACCAGAAGCACAGAAAGAATGAGAATAATCTAGAAACAAAAGCGTAAAAAGCATTAGAATGGTCTAGGACAAACCTAGCACCAGAAACGTAGAAAGTATGAGAATGATTCAAAATCAAAAATGTAAAAAGAATTACGATGGTTTAGGACGAAACTACATAGTAGAAATATAAGAATCAAAACTATGTATTTGAAATACCAACGCTTAGTGTATCATGCAAGGAAGACTGTAATACCCCATGTATAGATAAGATTGCCACGTAATTTTAATAAGTTTAGAACACCGAAAAAATTGATTTTATAGCAATTTCAGGTATCGAATCAACTGTAGGCAATGCCTCGAAGTGAAATTATCTAAAGAAAATTATATGGTCTCGATGAGCGTATCAAAATAGGATTTATGGTATCAAAAGAAATCGAATCGGGAACAGTTTTCGGTACTGCTAAAATACAGCTGCTAATTAAGCTGTAAAATCGAATCATCGTAGGAGACTCTCGAAAAATTAACGGAACCCTAGGGGGGCTCCGGTTTTGCGTAATGAGCAACCCTTCAGTGGTTTCGGGATTAACCAATGGCCCAATAAGGACATTGGGGCGAAATTGTCATTTTCAGCTAAGATTTGGATTATTAATTTTGGAATTTCAGTATTATAAGGCAAATTAATTTGAGGTTCAAGGTCGAAGCTTCAATTAGAGATATGCATTAGTGAAATAATAATGAAATTTAGGGTTTAATGTATAATTTTTAAATTAATTTTTCATATATATATTATTGTAGTTATATATATATATATGCATAAAATGTGCTGTGCATAAGGCTGGCCTGTAATGGCTTCTGTGAAGCATTAATGACCGAAATTTGGGGCTGCAAATGGGAGATTATGGCCACGTGAACTCTGGATAGGTGGCGTATGAAGATGGGGTGCAATTAATGTGGAGATTTTCGCATTAAATGACATGCGTGGTGGGCAAGCTTGTAACAGTGGAACCATTGCCTATAAATTGACAGTGATCGTGGCCGAGAGAGAGGCAACGCGGGATCGCCAGATCGAGAGAGAGAGAGGGAGAGATTGGATGAGAGCTTGCGAGGGAGGGCGTTGGAGCCGAGAGGGCCGCCTGGAATGGCTAAAGTCAGCCATGGCAGCAGCAGCAAAACTGCTGTTCGGCAGCCATGGCCGACGACCAGCAAGCATGGCAGCAGTTCGAGGCGAGATGCGGCTCGCTGATGGTGGCGCGGTGGTCGACAGAGGCTACGGAAGCTGGAGAAGTGGCTGAAAGTAGCTGAGCTGCGGCCATGGCAGCCATGGCCGCGAGCTTCAGCAGGTCGACGCGAGCAGAGGAGGTTGCTACGGGCAACGACCGCGCGGGGTGGTCGCACGGGTGGTGGTGTGCGGCGTCGATGGCCGCAACGGTGGCCAGCGGAGCCAGGTGGCGGCGGTGGGAGCTATGCGCGCATGAAGCTGGTTAGTGGGTCACGCGAGGAAGAAGAAACAGAGGTGCGGTGCAGAGAGAAGGAAGAAGAAGAAAGAAGAAGAAGAGAAGGAAGAAGAAAAAGAAGAAAGAAGGAAGAAGAAGAAGGAGTTTCAGGGTTCGCGCGGGAAGCAGGGGAGAAGGAGGAAGAAGAAGAAAGGAAGGAGAAAGAAAAAGAAAAAAAGAAAAGAAAAAGAAAAGAAAGAAAAGAAAGAAAGAAGAAAAAAATAGAGAAAATGATGGGAAAATTTTTAGAAAAATCCCAAAAGATAGGAAACTATATTTCAGTAATATCCTGGAGATTTTGGTGAGAAAAACGGCTCGGGCACGGTTTTCAGGAATATTGCACGCAAATCGAGGAAATCGGAGATGCTAAGTCAAGGTGAGTAAAATTCTCTAGAAAATTTCAAAAATTCCAAAATATTTTTTTATGAATTTTCATAGTGAAATATTTGAGAAAATATTTCTAGAAATATTTAATTTGGAATTATTGAGGAAAAATAGGAAGAAATAGAGAGAAAATTAAAGAAAATGCCAGAAATTGTGGAAAAATATGATTTAAAATTTATTCAAATACTTATGGTGATTAGGATGCTTTGAGGTCAAAGTTGAGGTGTCTGGTGCGAATTTTGAGGTTAGCACGCAAATCGAGGTAAGGCACGGATTTCGAGATAGCCTGATAAGCTCTAGAAGGTAAGTGGTACTTCCTCGAAAATGTTTTCATCATATTGACATGCCCTGATATGTATCTATCACGTAGAATGCATACATGATTATGAAATGCATGATTATACGTTGATATCATTGATCACACGCATATGAGGCCGTAGGGAGTACGAACTGGCACCGCTGCCTTACCAAGGGTGCACCCATACACCTCGGCTTCGAAAGAGGTGGCCGCTAAAATGGTAGGTAGCATGAGGGGTGCAATTGACACCTACGAGGAAAGACATTGCATACACTCATGACATAGCATTACGTACCCTTACTTAGATGGTTCATCATCTAACTTGGGTTCGCCCCTGGAACATTCAACGTTCCAGTCGGGACTTGCAGAGATGATTTCGAGATTGATGATGTGTGGTGACGTGAGACGTCAGGAAACGAGGAAATATGTCATGTTATGTTGTGATATGAATAGTTAAGGATTATGTACATTTGTTTTACTTTTCGAAGGTTATGTAACAACGTTGGTAATAAGTACTTATCTAGTTATTCATGTATATATTGCCATGAGCAGGTTCGATTCAGCTTCCGCTTTGTAAATTGTATTTATCTCTAGTATGTAAATTAAACACTAGATAGGCCTTAGGGAATTTCGGGATAATGTAATGATTAAAAAAAAATATAAGACCCAATTTTCCTAAGGTATAACACGCCCCGAGAAAACGGGCTGTTACAAAGACACTGTGGTTTTCAAAACATTTTTAAAACACACATGCAACAGAAATGATACAAAATAACCCTTGCAAGATTAGGTATAGATAGCCATATGCAAATACACACATATTAAAATGAAATTCGAAAGTAACGTTTACCTCATTCCGTTGAGATGTTGTCGTTGATTGCTTTTGTGATGCACTTTGGCCTAAACTCCTTTGATCATGAATAGTTTCTCCAAGTCAATATGCTCCAGTACTTGCTTCCTTGGCTGACCAAGCCATCCCCACAGATGCAGGGGACCAAGTAGGTCCATACCTAGGCTACATCAAAACCTTTCATCTCACCCACGTGCTAGACAAGTGAGAACGAAGGTGACTCCGAGCTGTGCTAGGTTTTCCTTGGATGACTCGATCCTCTCATGACCTTTAGACCAACAAAACGGGGAGCAAGAAAGAAAGGAAAATAATGGTGCAGAGGGAAGAAGAAAACGAATAGTGGTTGGGCTTGCCTCTACTTCTTTTTCTCAAAACATACAAATGAGATGAGAGAATGGTGGTGGCGTATCTCATACAATGCTCTTCTTTTCTTTTCTTCTTTTTCAGTTTCTTCCCTCTCATTCTTTTCAGATTTGTGTTTCCAAGATGCAATCATGACTTCAGTGTAGCATTTAATGCCCTATCGATTGAATTGATGGAAGAAAAGCACACGAGATCTTATCCTACTAAGTGAAACGGTCAATCGTTCAAGACGAACTGTTGACAGTTCAAAAACTATTGACCGCTCTAAGAACAAATATTGATTGTTTCGTGCTCTTCTCCGAAAGTTTCACTAAATAGCATTTAGGCCTACCATTAACTCTTAATGGCCTTTCCACTAACTCTTAATGAAACCAAGGGCCTCGTTAACTCTTAATAGTCTCCCTTTGTTAACTCTTAACAAATTGTTGATCCATTTGTTAACTCTTAACAACATATCTGTCGTCATCATCATTAACGCTTAGTGATGATTGAGAACACACAACAGCAAGAAATCACTAATCCAATGCATTAGCCAATATATATGTAACATTTTAGATTCACAAGAATATAATACACGTATCATCAAAAATCCAACATTAAGGCACACATAACTAACAAGATGTTCGGGAGGTCACTTGTGTTAATGAATGAATGACTCACCCCAAACACACGCAGATAACAAAAAGATCGTTAAGATGCTTGGGGTTTACTTGCATTGACAAATGAAGAACTCACCCTAAACACACGCAAATAACATGAAAATTGATAAGATGTTTGGAGGTCACTTGAGTTGACTAACGAATGACTCGCCCCCCACACACACAAATAATAAGAAAATTGTTAAGATATTTGGGGATCACCTACGTCGGTAGACACAGGACTCACCCTAAACACGCATGAATGATTCAAAAAATCTGACAACACTCATAATTAGAAGGATTGCCTCGTTAAGACCCAAAGGACTGGGGAGTGGCAATGTAATCTTTCTCAAAGAAAAGTCATTTTACAAACTAGTCCACCCAAAGGGTTCGGAAGTAGCGATGCGATCTTCCTCAAAGAAAAGACCTATCATAAACCAATCTATCCGAAGGACTAGGGGGCGATGATGCAATCTTCCTCAATGAAAAGTCCTATAATATAACTGGTCATCCACAAAAGACTAAGAAGCCACATTGCATAACATCCCTACTCTATTCAAGTCTCACTTATGTCAGCACCTCAATACAATCCATTGATATATCTCGAGACCAAAAGTCGAGTAATGCTCTTCCTAATCTCTGTTCCTCTTTAACGATCTATCCCTAAGAGCTCCTCACTAAAAGTCCACATAGGTAATTAGCTAGAGTTAACTAAACTTGAATTTTACATGATTAACGGGTTAAAGACCAATAATAGACAGAGGACCAAGCATAGGCTCTTAAACCTAACCTTAATCAACATGCTCATCATGATTTAAAAATCCTTGTCACTTCCTGGTTTGACCCTAACTTTCATCTACGCCTAAACTGGGAAGCTGGCGATAGGAAGGATTTTATTTGAGATGATTGACTTTTATACAACGGTTCATCTGTAAAACCAAGGTATGATACTATTAAACACCATCCTTCTATCTTGGTTGGTAGATCTGAGGAGATCACGTTTAAATCACAAATTACAAGAGCTTACCGAAGCGTGGAATACATGAGAACGATCTAAGGCTTATTATCTAAGAAATCAAAGCGCGAAAGCATGAGCACGGTCCAAAAATCTAAGTACAAAGTGTGAGAACGGTCCAAAAATTAAAACACTGAAGTGTGAGAATAGTTCAAAGGGCATGATGAGCATAAAATGCCATAACAAATTTAAAATGCAAGAAATGAAAAATTAGCAAAGATATGATATATCCTAGTCTATTCTTCTCTTAAAGAAACTTGAATGAAAGAGTGGGGAGTAATTATTGTGTCATAATTGAAAGTAAAATTAAAAATAAAAATTAAAGACTGGTTGACCCAAAAGGAGGTGGGTGGCCCCGAAAAATGGACAAGGTCCCAGCTCTCTGACGACGGTGATATAGGCGAGAGACTGAGGATCTCTAGGCCCCTTTAACAAAGACGACCTGGGAAGGAGACTGAAGGTCTCCAGCCCTTCCGATAATAGTTGCACAAGCGGAAGAACAATGGTATCCCACACCCTCCGACAATGGCAACCAAGGCAAGAGACCCACAGTATTCTGCCTCCTCTCTTGGCAACAACAACGCAAGCATGAGACTAAGGGTCTCCCACCCCCTCCAGCAAAGGCAATGCAAGCGCCTTTCAATGACGGCGACCAAGGGTATCTCGCCCCTCCAAAGATGGTAAAATTGCCAAAACATCTTCCATGTAGATCGGGGGTCCCACACAACATGCAAATTAGATAACTTTGACATCCAAAAATCCCTCTAAGAGGATAGACATCATTTGTAAGAATCCTAATCTTAGAAGAGTTAAGATTGCTCTATGTTCATTTATAAATAAATAGATATCATTTTAGAAAAGATATATATCTGATAGTGGTGTAAATACAATTTTTAAGTTTTCAACATTTTTAGTGTCTAACTTAAATATTAGAATATTTACATAGGAACTTTCCAACGTTCTCTGACTGTTTGATCTCTTGCAAGCTTAGACAACTTGATGACAACATTTTCAATCTACCAAATTTATTATTGTATATCGCCAAGACCATCATGAGTCAATGTCATAACTTGTTATTTGTCTCCACTAGAATTGTTGCAAGGTTAACAGTAAATTACAACAATTCTTGGATATTTCCTTTAGAGTAACTCAAGTATATTTTCAAAGAGCCAGACAGGGACAACAAATGAAGAGTTATTATTTCATTAATATTAATTTATCTATTTATAATAAATAAATATACATATTCATTTGTCTAAAAGTCATATTTATTTCCATTTAAACAAAATGGCATAATACTTTGTAGTCATGTTTTTTATTTTTTGTAAATAATAATGTTTCTAGAATATTAAAAGACGTGTTGATTTAAACCGGAAAACATATCTCCAACAAACAAAATATAGGGAATGAAGAGGCAAAATAAACTAGACAGGATCTGATGAGGTGGCACAACTCGCAACCCCCATGTTTAGATACAGGGAATGAAACGTTGTAAGAGGGAAGCAGGAAAGGGTAGGTCCCTTCCAATCTCCACCCTTCCCCTAATTTCCTCTAAAACAAGCCAAATGGGGCAGTTTGTGTGGGTCGGCCCAACAAAAATAAGTCTCTGTTTGGGGAGCACGACTCATTTTTTGAGCTTCAGTAATGTACTCAATTACCAGAATGATTGATGGACACCTTATTTATGAGTAATAATTATAAGAAGTGCAAAGCACGAACAAGTGAAGATAGGAAATTTCAGAGGTGTTTATTTGTGGAAAATTAGAATAGTTTTTAAGAAAATATTTTTATAAACATAAAAATTAGAAATTGTGTTCAAAATGGTTTTTTTTAATTAGACAATGAAAAAATAAATTTTCTATGTTTTAAAATTATACTAGATTTTAAAAAATATCTTAAAGATATTTTATAAAAAAAACAGGTTTATCTAATTTAAGTCTCATTTTAGATCTTGTTAATAATAATTTTTTTTTTCTTTTTACTTATCTCTTTCCTAATATTTTATTCGCACCCACCCGCTCACAATCCACACTTTCCTCTCCTTCTCCCAACCTCGTTCCCCTTGCCACTATGACAGCATACACAACTAACATCTTTTCTTGTCATCCTTATCTCTGTCACTATAGCGACAAACACTATCGACGTCATTTTTCCCACGGCCCTCTTCATTTCCTCTTGTCGTCTTTATCTCTCAACCAACACCATACATCACACCTTCCTCTACCACTGCAATAGCAATAACTCCTCTTTTCACCATAGCACCATAATCATTCATCTCTCTTTTTATTGTCGATCTCTATATCTCTTTTTTTATATGATTTTGAACACATTCTCTTATTATTTTTAAAGTGTAAAGATTTATAAAAGTTCATCAAAGTTCTTCACAGATCTTTGGCAAGTTTAAGGTATATTTTGTTATATTATTCTTAAACTTACTTTTTAGGATATTTAATGTTAATTAATTATAATACTTTGTGTTACTAACTAATTGTTAGTTTTTGAATTTTATATTTATTTTAAAGCTAAAATTTCTTTTTTAATAGGATACATTTAATTATTTATAGACAAGTTTTTTTTATGAAAAAAAAATCACTGTTCATCTCTTCAACAAACTGATGATAGCTCAAATAATTTTAAATAAAAAATATGTAATGTGTTGTGATATTATAGAACAAAAAAATCCTCACTCACCTTAGATTTTAAATCCCCCACTGCAAGAGGCAAAGATTATAAAGGTAATTGCTTGATGACCGTCCTTGTTAGCAACATATTGTCATAAAATCAAATTTATTATGAAAGACTTAGTCAATTGAAAGCTTATAACAACTCCTAAGAAGTATTTAATCCTCTTGAGTTTCTCATACTCCATCCATTTCCCAACTGCAATTACAGACTGAAGGTAAAGCCAAATCAAATGAGCTTCTCTTTGTATAGCCAGGAAAAAGAAATAAGAAAAAGAGGCATTCAACTAGAGTTTCATGTACAATTCCAATCTCTGCACATCAAACCGTTTGTCTTCACTCTAAGTGAAGCATACAATTCGTATATACCCACAAAATAAGCACCCTATATTTTCCCCGAAAAAAAAAACAAGAAGGAAAAGCCCAGAAAAGGAAAGAAAAAAGAAAAAGAAGAAGAGAAATCAATCAGGACTCTTACAGGCACAGACCAAAAGAGAGAACCCAACTCTTTCTTGCTCCTGCTCCAAATTGATCTTCTCCTCCAACCACAGCCTGCTATCCAATCCGCTTCTGGCCCTGAACATGAACACTCCATACCCAGATGCCGGATTGAAGAACCAATCGTGAAGATCCCACATCAAATCCACCGGCAATCCGTCCACGAAAATCGTCTGGTTTCCGCGAAAATTCCACTGCAATCTCTTCACTTGAATCACATTCTTCCTGTCAATAAAAACCGACAACAGTGAGTTGTTTAGCCCCTTCTCTTCTCCAACGTACTTGATCACAATTTCGTGATTCATTCCCGTGTCGCAGAATTGGGCCTTGGTGGAATACTGATTGGTTCCCGAGAAATGCTCCGTCCGGGAAAGTAAAGAAAATTTTGCAACTGGCAAGGCGGAAACAAGATTCTTGACTTTTAATTCTTCTTCATCGATTTCCCCGAGTTGCAGGCTGAGCTCCGAGTCAATAAAAACGATGAGATAGAACCCATCGATGGGCTCGGGACCGGATTCGTATTTTGCATTGGAGAGATCCCAGTGGACTTCAATCTTTGAGCCGCAAGATTCCAATTTTTTCGTGCCTTTAGGCTTTCGGAACTGGCGAGAACCCGAATAGAATTTGAAGGGTGAAGAGGGATCATCAGAAACACTAAAGGCGAAGCCTTTGCCTATGAAATTGCACCAAGTGAGCTTGATCAGGAGGTTCCTTCTGGTGGATAATTTTGCCCTGTAGGTACTTGTAACTGCGTCTTGGGTCGAAGGGATCGAGTTTGGAGAAAGAAAGGACTCTTTTGAAGGCCCTGAACAGTAGGAATCCGATACCTTCATGGCATGTTCACTGTAACAAGTTGCTATGTTTCTCATGGCGGAGAAAACCCAGAAAACAGAAACTGAGAAACCAGTGTTTAGGTTGAATATGGCTGTGTTGGATCTGAAACCAACACTAATGCACCGAATTTCATCAGAACTCCGAAGCCAAGAGAACAGTACTGAAAGTGGGTGATGAGCCCTCTCCGAAGTCCTCGTGCTGTAGCCCTCTAACCAAAAGAACAGAATATGGCCGGGTTTCTCTTCACCTCGCACTGCAACATAAATGGAGAGAGAGCCGGGGGGGGGGGGGGTGTTGGGGGTGTGCGGTTGTGTTTATCCCTTGCCTTGGCTGCAAGAAAATGGAGAGCTTACAGAAGCAGAAGGCTTTTCTTCACCAGAAAACTATTCTTTACTTCAATCTGGCAAAACTCATTAACTGAAAACCCCATTAGAAACTAATGGCAGGGAAGAAAGATAGTGAACCTGCCCAGCCAGCCCATCCTCATTAAATACGATTCCTCGTTATAAAAATGAAATTGGAGAAGAGAGAAGACCATATTAAATTACTTGCAGATGCTGCATATTTTATTTCTATGGGGCCAGTTCATCTGGAAAAAAAAAATGAAGTTTCAGAAAGAGATTGGTATTTGATTAATGTTTGACTTGATCTGGGTTTAGGAATATACAATTTAGTCTGAGTTTGTTACTTGATATCTCTGAACTAATCAAAGACAGTATCTCTGTAAAAGGGGAAAGAAGCCATTAAAGATATGGTTGTTGTCTCTCTGCTTGCTTCAGTTGTCTCATCAAGTGCCTAAGAGTTGGTATTATTTAGATGAATCAATGGATCTCTCTTTTAGCAAAGCGTGGAAAATTTTTACTTATTAAGATTGGGATCCCTCTAGCAAATTATTGTCACACGAGGTTTTATGTGGGCTCGGTATAGAAATTAAAACTCTAGTTACAACTGAGGCCATCATAGGCCCTGGCCATAAAAATTCATTTCAGAATTACATGTGATTTCATTTATGGGACAATACAAATCGGTGAGTTGGCATATTAAGTGTAGAGAGAGAGAGAGAGAGAGACAGAGAGCAAATGTGAAAATCTGCCAAATGGATATAAAGTCATGTATTTTTTTCTTTTTATGAGACATAAAGTCGTGTTGGAGAGACGAGAGAGGGGGATATTGAGGCACTATTGGGGGAAAGTTTGGTTTGTTAGTTGGGACGTGAGAGCATTTTAATGCCAAAGTGTTTATGTTGGATGTACCTAAGGAGACGGTAGGGGCCCCTTAATTGGCCATAACTTTTTCTTTTTTAAATAATTATTAGAAACACAAAAATAAAAATATAGAAACAATATTTTGTTTGGAATGGAAACTTAAGATTAAATAGATTCATTTTTATGTAACTTTTCATAAGATATAATTAATAATCTTTTAATTTAGGAGTGTTGTTATTAATTTCTCAATGATGGTAGAAATTATTAATAAAAATGATTTTTTCAGAAATTATCAAATATTTTATAAGTAATTTTTTTAAAATTTTTAAAAGCTGTATATTTTTTTAAAGACATTAATTATAATAATAAATATATAGTAAAAAAATATAAAGTAGACATGAAATGGCTAAACTAAATTGAATAAGAAGTTGAGAATGGAGTCTTAATAGAATATTTTTACAAAACTAAATAGGAAACTTTTAGAGAAGTTTAGGTTGAGAGATATTTGCTGCTTCATAGCTCTACTCCAAACAAGAGAATAGGGGACCCAATCCATTCAAGGTGTGACTTGTTTACACGTCTTGTGGAGTTTCTCCACCTGTAGGTATAACTCTTTGCCTCTGTCTCTGTGCCACCTCGGCTGTCCCCTGTCTCCTCAATCACATGCATGTTTTTGTACTCATCGCGTCGTGTGAAAAATAAATTGACATTTGTTTCTCAAAGTACAATCACTTATAGATTGAAACTTAACACAAATTTCAGAACTCAATAATAAATTAAAATATTACTTAAATACTATTAAAACTGAAAAAATCTAAAAAAATTTATAGAATATTTTTTTTTAATTCTATCGTTATTTTTCAAAGGAAAAAACCTTTTATTTATAGAAGAAAAAAAAGAATAGAAGAAGAAAAAAAAATAAGAGAAGAGGGAGAAACATAGGAGACTTTACTACCTTACTCAATTATATATTTATAATATATAATAAAGTAGACTCTTTTTATATATATATATTAATAATTTATATAATACTCTGTATTATTAACTTTAATTAGTCATGTCGTACAATGCACGCATAATATACCCTCATAATTCAACATATAGTGCATCTCTTATATTTTTTTTTATTTTTATAATAATATAAATTATATATTATATTACACATGTCTCAAACAATTTTTCATTCACCTATTTATCAATTTAGATGTGTAAATATACAAATATTCTAATTTTTCCAACAATCCCCCATATGAATGAAAATTGATGGAGAAAATATTTAACTTGGTGATAGTGTTCATCCGTCAAAACCTGGAAAGGATAGGTAAGTGTTACCATTTAAACCTTCTCTTGTGATAATATATTTATTTTACTAACTGTTTAGTAGACATGATATTCTTGAATTATCATGTTATTAATGTAAATGATAACATGTCACATAGGAATCTTCATACAATTGTTGAGTTCTCATGATTATATTCATTTTGGCCATAATTATCAGCCTGGTTTTGTGGGAGTTTTTTAAAAAATTGAGTCTTATATAATTCTCTTTTGAAGATGCCTCACTTCTCTTTCACATAGGTGATTTCTTAATTCAGAGTAACCCGCTTACTCCACTCAATTTCCGAGTTTAAGAATCATTAAAGCAAACATTGTTATTCTTTTTCCCATAAGTATCACTATTTCATTGTCGGAATGAACTAGAGGATAAAAACCCCCATAGTAACCTAATAAAGTTTTTACAATTAAGTTGTCCCTTTGAATCTAGATCTTGGGATCTTCAATTAGGTTGAGTTTCCATTGTATCAACTTATTCTTTCATGAGCTTTAGTCACATTTCCCTTGACGATTTTTCAATTAACTCTCTATTCAATCATTTGGCTAGCGGATCCGCAATATTATCTTTTGACTTCACATAATCAACAGAGATAATTCCAGTTAAGAGTAGTTGTCTAATAATATTATGTCTACAACATATATATCTAGACTTACAATTATAAATGTTACTTTGTGCCCTTTCAATTGCAAATTGACTATCACAATTTGTACATATTGGAGGCGCAGATTTTTGCCATATTGGAATATCCTCTAATAAATGGTGTAGCCATTCTGCCTCTTCGCCACATTTGTCTAAGGCAATAAACTCAAATTCCATTGTAGATCTGGCTATAATACTCTGTTTAGAGGATTTTCAAGCCACGGTTGCACCTACGAGTGTGAATATATATCCACTTGTAGATTTCAAGTCTTTTACATTAGATATACAATTCGCATCACTATATCCTTCTAGAATAACTGGGTATCTAGTGTAGTGTAGCCCATAGTTATGAGCATACCGTAAGTACCTAAGAACTCTTGTTATTGCTTTCTAATGGTCAGCATTGGAATTACTCGTATATTGACTCAATCTACTGACTACATAAGCAATATCTAGTCTAGTACAGTTCATTAAATACATTAAACTTCTAATTACTTTGGATTATTCTACTTGAGAAATACTCTTATCTCTATTCTTGAATGGTTGAAGACTAATGTCTAATGGTGTTCTAGCCACATCAAAATTATTTTTGTTGAATTTTTCTAAAATTGTGTCCAATGATTGACTTAGAATGAGACCATATGATATTTTTGTGATTTTAACCCCTAAAATCACATCTACAAGTCCCATATATTTCATGTCAAACTTTGAATTTAACATATTCTATGTAGATTTGACCATCTTATCATTACTACTAACAAGGAATATATAATCCATGTAAAAACACAAAATGACTTTGTTTGGCTCAAATACCATACGGAATTCATGTTTGTTTAACAACGACCTGGATACCAGGTTCTTATGAATTTTCAGCACGTACAACACGTTATTCAAAGTTAGTTGTTTTACATATGTCATCTTTAACAACACATTTCCCTATCCATTAATCTTAGAAGAAACAAAATTACCCATGAAAACCTTCTCCCTCATCAAGTGGCTCAAATGTGGTGAACAATTCCCTGTTTGAGCACACATGTCTTGTGGCACCAACGTCAATCCACCATTCCCTCGAGTTAGACCCGACCAAGTTCATTTCAGATGTCATGGTTGATAGGTTTATATTGGACACATTTGTAATTATGGTATCCACCATATATGCCTCATGGGTCGTAGTCTTCCTTCTCGGAAGCTTACACTCTATAGATCTTTAACCCATCTTGCCACAGTTGAAGCATTTTCCCTGGTACTTGTTTTTAAAGACTCCTCATTTTGGTCCCAACTTTGGCTTGTTTTTCTTATATTTGGAGCTTTGTCCATGCTCCAATATATTCGCCTTAATAGCAGCAAGATTGAAACTTTTCTTCTATGACCCTCTATTGTCTTTTTTAATTTAAAGTCTAGTGATCAGTTCTTCAAGGTTTATCTCCTTTCGCTTATGCTTAAGGTAATTCTTGAAATCCTTCCAACCAAGAGGCAATTTCTCAATAACAGCAGCCACTTGGAAAGATTCACTTAAGATCATTCCCTCTGTATGAATTTCATGTAAGATTACTTGAAGTTCTTGCACTTGATTGACCACAGTCCTGGAATCCACCAATTTGAAATCGAGGAATCGCTCAACTATGAACTTCTTAGTTCCAGCATCCTCAGATTTGTATTTTCAGTCTAAGGATTCCCATAGCTTGGAATAACTGCCCTTGTGCGACTCCCGGTGCTTGTGCCCTTGATTACACTAGGAGAGTTAAATTGTAGGTTGGGCCTCTGGCCCTTGCATAGGACGAGGATCGAACTCGCAACCCACCGGATTGACACCAGCATATTGCTCATCCGACCGCTTAACCTATGCTTTAGGAGTCTAAGGAATCTCATAGCTCCTTAACAGTTTTCATTATAATGTATATATTGTACAATGAATCATGCAGACCATTTAAAACATAATTTTTGCATAAGAAATCAGAACGCATCCATGCCTCAACTGCGTTGATTACTTACATATCTATTTCACCCTCAAGTAAGAGCATCATTGGTCAAGAATCTCGCAAGATTCAAAATAGTGAGGTAAAACAACATCTTTTTGCTACCATTTCTTGAAATTCAACCCATTGAATTTCTCCAACTTTTTTCCATGGCCTACATGCACAACAACAGGCATCTGGACTGCAGAAACAGATCACTGCGCCACATTATTAAAGGTTCCAGCAAAATTCACAAGAATAGCCATCTCTTAAAACAAAACTTATCCGTGATTAATCTATCTTAAGATTGTTAACCAATCACAATAAAATAATTATATTGTTAGCCAAATAATAATTATATTTATAATACTGTAATTATTGCTTGAAAATATAATTATTATAATACTATATTTAAACCAACAATACAGAAATATTGAAATAATACAATACTATGCAAAGAAAAATAAAAGCACAACAGTATATAAAGAGATGATAAAATCGAGGTATGTGTAATACACAGTTTCTTTAAAACAGCCTCATCGGAAGTGTTAGAGGCTAATTGGCATTTATTTTTCAAGGTACAACGGTTTAGACTAAAAAGTTATCACAAATTTCAAAATCTAACAGCGAACTAAAACATTAATTGAACACTATTAAAATTGGAAGAGTATGAGAATTTTATAAAATATTTTTGTTGAGAATTCTATCATTATTTTCCAAAAAAATAACCCTTTATTTATAGAGGAGAAATAAGAACAGAAGAAGAAAAGAAAAAAAAAAGAAAGAAGAATGAGAGAATAGGGAGAAACGTGGGAGACTTTGCTACCTCCCTTAATTATATATTTATATATATATATATATATAATAAAGTAGGCTATTTTCATATATGTATTAATAATTGAAATAGTAATTTATATAGTATTCTACATTATTAAGTTCAATTAATCACCTCGCATAGTATACCCTCATAATTCAGCACATGGTTTACCTCTTGTATTTTTTCTTTTCTTTTTTTTACTTTTACAATAATATAAATTATATATTATATTACACATGCCTCAATCAATTTTTCATTCACCTATTTATCGATTTGGACATGTAAATATACAAATATTCCATTTTTGTCAACAATTATTTTTACCCTCCCCTTTGAGAATTTAAAATTAATCTATACAATTTTTATTAGATATGATAATTTATACTATATTTTCTAAATATTTGTCAAAATTTTACTGGGAGTTTAACTATCAAAACTTCCCCATTAAGAAAGTACAAGTGAAATACTTGAAATACTCTACGAGTACAAGTATAATGGTAGGGATAGACTTCTCTGCTTACCCTATCTTAATATATTTATATATGTGTGTGTTAATTTATCTAATTAGATATTATAATTCATAGATTTAAAATAACTAAATTAGAGATATTTTTATAGACTTGAAATTTAACCTAGTTATAGTCTTTCTTTTTTCTCATTTGGCCACCAAGCTAAGGTGGTATTTCTTAAATTTTTATTATTGAACGTATTGGGACAATCTAAAACATTGCAGTTCTTATTTCTTATCTTTTTGTTTACAATAATGTTAGATTTCATTGTTATCAAATTGTTGTAAAGCCATTTAAACTATAAATAAGAATTTGATGGAATAAATATATCATGTGTATTGGCATTGTAATATTCAAAAATTTAAAAAAAAAAAGAAAAAGATGAGAGGTATTTTTGTAATCTTGCAAGAGATTGAAAATATTCCACGAAAATTTTGGTAATATTCCAAAAGTTTAAACACAATAATCACATTTGGAAATTTTAAAGGGCATGAATAGAAGAATTTTTAAGAAAAATGGGGTTATAGTGTCATTTTTCAAAAATTTTTGCATCTCAAAACTTTGGGGGATAAAAACCAAGAACACAAAATCAATAAGGGGTCCAAAGTAATTTTACCAAACCCCAAGAACTACATGTAAGGACTAGATGAAAGAAGAAATGATAATAGAAGGGTCAAAGTGTAATTTTTTAAAATCTTGCAACATGTGCAACTTGCTTCCACCTTACCACATCATTGGCACCAAATCTCTAGGGAGATATGGCTAGGGACGAAGAGAAAAGAAAGAAAGAACATAAGAGATATACGGATTTGGGTGGTTTAGGTGATAAAGATCAACTATATATAGGCATTCTTGGTTAGGGACTAGGCCACAACCTTCTTCAAAAGTGGAGTTGGTTTGGAGCATTTGTGTGAGAAATTGATACAAGATGGTTCGATTGACTATTTTGAGGAATGATTTGGTAGAGTTTTGGGTAAATTATGATAGTTTGTCAAAAAATTGTGGTTGCAAAAGCTAAGATGTGTCCAATAAAATTATTGGTTTTCTAACTTTTATTTTGTGAAATAAAGGTCGGAGGAAGTTAGGAAAGAGAGAGAATAAAATATTGGAACAAATTTAAAGAGCATTGGTGGTAGCTTAGGTGAATGCCAAAAAACAAAACCTAGTCAAAAAAACCAGTTTGATGAGGTGAGGAATGGTGAACATTCGACAAAGAAAAAAAGAAAAACAAGGAGAAAAAGAAAGAAGAAAAGAAATAAAGGAATATAAAGGAAGAATAAAGAAAAGAAGATGAAGAAACAATAAATGACAATAGTTGTCGGCGATGAAAAAGTGACCGGAGGCTAAGACAATTTGGCCACATGCATCACACACGCGAGGGTAAAGAGTGATTGATACACATGGGGTAAGGCACAAGCAATTCGCGTGCGAGTGTGAAAAAAACAAAACAAAAAAAGGAAAGAATAAAAAAAATGAGAATATGAGAAAAAAATAGGAAAAATGATAAAAAAAAAATAAAGAAAAATACTTGAAAGAAATAAAATGATTGGGAAGTATTTTAGGCTCCAGAAAATATTTTAGGCTCATCATGGTCATAAATGAGAAGTCAAAAATTCATACTAATATAAGTTTGGAGGATGAGAATTTTATTTACATAATTGATATAAAAATGTCCTTGCATGGTGTCATGTGAAGCAATAATGTTTCTTCTTAACCAAAGGGACAGTCGGACGTGGACTTGCAATGGTAAGGAATGAGCTTTGATGATTGGCCCATCAAGAGGAAATTGGTACCTACAAGCACTGCGACGCTCAAATAAGTAAAGAGGTAAGTAGCAAAATATCGATAGGTTAGAAAAGAACATATCTTGACTCTTGATAGATCTGATTTATATAAAATGATGAAAAGGTCTCATGCATGCATGTTTGCATCGGGTGTTGCATGGTGACGGGACTGGATATCCAGCACCAATAGGGCTCCCTAACGGTGGCATGGTGCCGACGAGACCTTTATTAAATGCGGATGGGATCTGTCACTAATAAGAATAGGATTTGGAGCTGTAAAGATCTGAAAAAAATAAATAAATAACTAAATTAATTAATTTAATTAAAATATATATATAATAAATTAAAAAAAACGAAGATATAAAAGAAAAGAGGGAGGCGCTCGGGCAGCCCCCCCAACAGAATTAATCTCTCTCTCTCTCTTACTTCTCTCTTTTGCTCACTCTCGGATTTTCGTTGATTTCAAGCGATCGAGCCGTTCGATCTTCAATCCGACTTCATTTCTGCTATTAAAGTGCCCCCGATCTACAAAGAGGTAAGCATTTTGACTCGATCTTGTCAATTTTTTTTGCTATTTTCTCGAGATGAATGTATAGGCGCGATGTGGGTTTTATGATCGGATGTTTAAGGTCAGATCTACAAAGATCCGACTGTTGGATTTATTTGATTTTTGGATATGTTGGTCGGTTTGCTTGAGAGAGTTAGATGGAGGTCTTGGATCGCCAGAAATCGCCGGCCACTTTGGCCAGCAACGCTAGCAGTGTGTTTGTCCCTTTTTGGACGAGAGTTTGACTCTAGATATACAAAGATCTAGCCGTCCGATCTTTCTCATTTTTGGGTATGTTGCTCTCCTTGGTGCTGAGTACCTCAGGATAGCCTCTGATCGTTGAAAGAGTGGCCGACAGCCGGCGAACGGCAATGGCCAGATTTTGCCCTTATTTTGGTCAAAAATTAATTCTCAGATCTATTAAGATCTGACCGTCCGATGGGTTTCATTTTAAGATATGTCGTTATTCGTGGCGAGGGCTTTATATCGGTATATTGATCGGCCATTTTTGGTCGGCCGACGGTGGTCGCTGGCGGCGACAGTTTGTTGGGAAGGTAAAGAAAGATAGGAAAGAAAAGGAAAAGAAAGAAAATAAAAAGAATAAAAGGAAAGAAAATAAAAATAAATAAAATATAAGGAAAAAAAGAAATGAGCGCTTTTGGGATTGGGTATGTCGGGTTAGGTTTTGGCCTAGGATGGCGGGGCCCGATTGGGTTATATGATAGCCCAATGTGTTGGGCATGACTGACCTAGTCCTGACAATCCTTGGGCTAGCCCACTCGGCTTGTTCTCCCTTGTCACTTGTTCGTGGACCTAGGATGACTTGGTTAGGTTGGTTCTACTCAGGATATCGAGGTTGGTCTAGTTTGGGTTCTCCTTAGATCTCCTAGAATTGGCGATATGATTGGCGATTCATTTTGTTAATCAGAGTCCTAAGAACGAAGCCCTATTAGATGACTCGAGGTCGAGTAAGACTTACCCCGAGTGCGTTCTAGGATAGCCTATGATGATGACGTGGGTTTATTTCGAATCCTGATTTTTGATAAATTCCTTTTATTCTGAGACTAGAATATTGTAATTTATTCATTTTAAACCATTTATTAAATTATTAATTAATTATTAAGTTTTTAAGAAAATTTATCAATTTAGTTATAAATAAGTATGTATGTATTTTTGATAAAGGAGGAATTTAAACAAAAATATATTATCTATATTAAAAAAAAACTAGTTTATGGGTAAATATATATATATATATATTATGTTATTGCAGCCTATAAGTGGGTGTGTAGTTCTACTATACACTTGCGCGTAGCATGCAAGACGAAGCATGATGACGTAGTCGATGGCTAAGCTCGACGAATTCCATGATGCCAGATTGAATATTGCACAGGCCAATGTATAAAATAATCAATTCAAGGTGTTAAACAATGGTTAGGATTTTCGGTAATTTTATTACGTCGTTACTCTTATTACCTAAATGTGACCATCCCCATTCTATTATTGTAGGTTCAGATTCTCAGAATTTTGTTCGATCTTCTCCCCAAACTCGGACTTGAGTCATCGTTTCCCAGGCGAGTAGACAAAATATGTTATGTTTACCTTATATTATGCACATATATATTGTTTCATGCATAAAGATTATAAACTTGTACTGATTTTATATGCATAATTTGTACATGATTTTTATATGCGAATAATAGAAAAATACTTTTAAATACTTCGAACTTGCATGAAATATTTTCATCCTATTGGGAGAGACATAAGCTGAAAGATACCCTAATTGATTTCTTGTCTTGGGAATATGAAATATTGCATGATATGGTGTATTTTAGACACCACATGAAATGATAAATGATTATGACTTGTGCATAAATGAGGGTATCATTTGCATTATTATTAGAGGACTATCTAGTAGATTCCCTGGTAACTCACAGCAGAAAAAGATCATGGTACTAGGAGGCTTGGCATGCCAAGGCCATGAGAGACACGGATAGTATGTTTTAGCACTGCTATCACGTGGGTCATTATGATGATATTGTGTGATGATGATGTATGTGTTGATATATATATACTTGTGTGCATGTGTATATAGGCGTTAGGCCAATTTCTACTAGTGTGTCCTCAAAATCAGTGTATGCATCTCATATAAAAGTATAGGAGACTTAGGTAGTTATGCATATCATATAAAAGTATAGAAGACTTAGGTGGTTAGGGAACAACTTATAGGGGTTGTCTTTAGGCACCTATTTTTCTTACACTATATTTTTTCTTTGAAACCTCAAATTATTTAAACATATGGTATATATTTCTGTTGTTTATATTGTTATTATGTTATTGTATTCATGATGATCATCTCAGCATTTTATTGTATACTCTCCTAGTGGGCATGACATACCTTATACTCGCGAGTCCACAAGACTCACCATTTTTTATTAAAAATATTTTTAGGGAATTCTCATTTTGATTATTGGTCCAGCAGATCTTCTGGTATGATATCAGACCCTCTTTTGAACCCTGATGTGATATAGGATGCTCTGTGGAGACATACACGTATTGTAGAGTCTGATGTTTTGTCTTTTATTTTTTGTTGGCACATAATTGTGCCAAGGGCCCGAGATACGGGATCGGATATGTATTTATGATAGCAGTGTGATTTTGTACAAATGTTGCATATGAAATATTGAAATGTTATTTAGAAGGTGAATTTGTATTTTTTTTCTCCATGTTCTATATCTTGTCAGTGTTATTATTATTTTATTCAAATCGAGTTAGAGAAGAGGTTTACTAGTCTATTGTGGGGCCACTGGGCCTAGAAATTAGTGCCGATCATGACTTATCAGATTTTGGGTCGTGATAGGAGCAGACAAAGAAGTACCTAATGTGAGGCGACAATAATATTGTTGTAGACTAACGTAGAGCCAAAATTAGGTCAAGATCCGGCTAAGGTTGAGCTGTGGTCCTAAGGCCGAGATTGGGCCGATAGGGTCCAAATAATACCACCAAAGATTGCAGAAACAAATACCTTACCCATGTAGTCCCTATTGCAGACATAGATTTCAGTCCATAGTTCTCATATTGTTTATCCTTAGCCACCAAGATTGCAGTTAGGCGGAGAAGATTATTCTAGTTTGATCAATTTTGGCCTCCATCTTTGGTGCTCTACTATTGCTCGCAATTTATTGTTGGAACGGATATGTTAAATGCAGCTAACTGTGAAGCTGCAAGACTCAACATCCCGTTATACTGGTTTTGTGTGTTGAAGAGTCGCTACATAATTTCTATTTTCAATTTTTCCTATAGTTCTGTAATGAAAGGCTGATTTTGATTTTTGATTTTTTTTTTTTTTGTTCCTTATTAGCTTCTTGTATACAGGAGGAAATTAATACTTTTAACAACTCATTAATTAATTGGTATTCTCCCATAATTAGGATTGAAAATATAAGTGCATGTTCGTTCAATTGTGAAGAATATTTTTTAATAGAATCTTTACCTTTCTTGCCAATAACATTTTCCTTCTTACCATTCCAAAGAATGACTTTTATAGGTTCTGTTTGTTTGGAATAATATAATGTTTTCAAAGAAATAATGAGAAAAACATGTACAGTGGGAGATGGAAATTACCCACTTAATGAGTATCATACAAGAAAAATCACATATATATATATATATATCCTTTCTGTGACAGCACATAGGATGATGAAATTGATTAATTTGGAAATTCGTACCCTATATATATAGATAGATATATATTTGGTTTGGGGTTTGGTCAATGATCATGATGAGCTGCATTGATACAGCTATATTGTGCCCATCTGCCTTGCAAGTTCAAGTTCTTACACTTTTTCTTAATTCAAATTGGCTTGATTCTTCTCTCATTGTTTTCCATTCTTAAAGCAGGCTCAACCACCATAATATATAAATTGACTCCGCATGATCCCAAACATATATATACGTAAGCTCAACACTGCGTCTGCGTCTGTGTGCGTATATATATAATTAACAAAATTAAGAAATGAACCAAATGACTGAAAAAGTGGATCCAGCTCTTCAAATCTAGCTGCTATGTATGGCAAATTAAGAGCTTTCTTTACATTTATCAACTACTTTTGGGGGCCCATATTATATGATCAACAAACAAGTGCTTGTTTTAGATCCATGTAGGAGCAAAGCAAACGACGCACAAAACAAAGTCTAATTTAGAATAAAGAAAACTTTGGGGGGCCTTCTTCCCATCCGGGGAATTCGCAATTTTATTACTTTAATGTCAACCCTGCCATGGCCACTCATATATGTTTATATATACACATGAATAAATTACACCCAATTACAGGCCAATTGGTGTGGCTGGGTGGGTTGGCCTAAAAAACATTATCTAAACGACAACATTTGGGCGGGGGGGGGGGGGGAATTATTAAATAGATGTCTTAATAAATTAAAGAGTTTGTTATTTTTGCGCTTCAATTTTTAGTTTTGAATTTTAAATTTATTTTTAATTTTTTATTTTTATAATTTATTTTCAAAAAATTGAAAATACATTTAGTTTGTCTAAAGATCGTTTTCTGCATTTTCAATATTTTGGGAGTGTTTTTACTGAAAATACTTCAAACAACTTTGTGTTGTGTTGAGTTTTTTTTTATAATTTGTTTTTATTTTTTGAAAATATATTTTTAAAAATATAAAAGTAAACAATTTTTTAATATTTTAAAAAATTAAAAACTAAAATTAACCTAAAAACAGTAAATAGAACAATCCCTAATTTTTGAGAAACAATCACCAAAATATTTTTTGATAAAAATTTGAATCTTCACCTTATTAATAAAAAACGATATGTTACATAAAAACGATATGTTATTTTGTATTAATACAAATCCTATATAGAGATATATAAACTCTATAGATATTTTTTTATAAGTCAAGTATGTCGTGAATATTTTGGAACAAGAAATAGACATATATCTATGTTACGGATGCTTACAATTTTGTCTTAAAATGGAGTCCTTGGTGTATGGTTATGTCCTTAATTATATTTTTTACAAAATTTAGGACGTATTGCCAAATTTTGGGGCAAGAAAAAAATTTCTACATTTAGTTATGAATTTTTTTTTTTTTGTAAAATCTATCTGAATGGTTTAAACCAAAACACTAATATAAATCAATTTGATTTGACAATTTCGTAGAAATGATAGATAATGTATTAAACTACAAAAAATTTTAGATGATAGCTAGGAAGTGTAGGCCCTGTTCTCTTTGTTATTTTCGTGTCATTTTTTGTTTTCAATTTTTCAAAACACTCAAAACGTGTTCTTTTTGTTATTTTTAAAAACGCATTTTCGAAAACAAGTAAAAATTTTGTAAAGAAAATCAAAAACAAGAAAAACTCGTTTTGGCTATTTTCAGCCAAAACACGGGTAAAAGATGAAAATACATAAAATAGCATTTCTTCTCACGCAGTGGCAGACGCTCCCCCTCCCCCAAGCCTCAACCTCCATTCTCAAATCTCTTCTTTCTCTCCTCTCTTCTGTCTCTCTCAAACCTCTACCAAACACTACGCTCGCCATCTCCATTGCAACCAAAGCCGCCGTTGACCTCGCACGCCATCTCTGTCGCTGCCAGAGCCACCGTCGACCTCGCCCGCCATCTCTGTCGCTGCCAGAGCCACCGTCGACCTCACCCGCCACCACCGAAAGCCACCATCAACCCACCCCTCTCCCCCCAAATCTGGCAGACCCCATCCATTCTCTCTTTCTCTCTCTCCTCTCTTCTCTCCAAAACACCCAAAAATCGCAAACCCAAAAACAGAGCATCGTCTTCGCCACCGTCGTCGACCACGTCAGCCACTGCCACCGCAACCACCGCCGTCGACCGCGCCCACCACCGGCCGTGCGAGTCGCCGTCTACCGCCCACCGTCGCTCCCCTTGCATCTTGCGTCCACCATCATCACCTCTCCTCTATGCGAGACCCCATCCATTCTGTGTTCTTTGTTTTGAATTCTTTTTTTATTTGATTTTTTTTTTGCTTTGTTTTATTTGAATACGAATGTGTAATATGATATGTAATATATTTTTTTTAATAATTTATAATTTATTAATAATTGTTTATAATTTATTTTAAATTAAATTTATTGAATAAAATATTACAAAATTATGTTTTTCAAAATTTCAAAGCAAACACGTTTTCTAGTTTTTTATTTTAAGAAACAGCTTTTCAAAATGACAAAAAGAACACGTTTTCAAAAATCTCAAAACAGACACTCAAAACACAAAACTAAAAATAAATTTAAAACTCAAAATTAAAAACTGAAATACGATAAAAATACCACCGTAGTTTCTAGAAAACTTGGTTTCAAGTCTTTTTCTAAATTTTGTGGAAAAAGATATGTTGGATTTAGTAACAAATATGCAATGTAGTTGCCTAGTCAAACCATATGACTTAAAAGGCAAATTCGAGAAGTTCAAGCCTTAATAAAATTAAATGGGTTCTGGATATCTTGTAGATCATCTAATGAGATTTCTAACAATATATGACTCGCATGAAAAAGTAGAGGTTTGATCAATCAAATACTCAAAATATAAAAATGTGTCACAGCATGAATAAAACTATGAACATTTAACTTTATATAATTTTTAAAAGGGCCAAATGATGTGTTTTGAAGTTGATATTTTTACACAATATTATTATGAGTTTTATAGTAGTTGTGAAATTTTCATGAATTTTGATAACAATTTAGGTAATTTAAATATTTGACTTTGATGGAATGTTGGATAGTAACTATATTAAAGAAAAATTTTGAGCGTCTTTTAAGGCTACAAGAGGATTAAACATAACTTAAAAAGAGAACAAAACAATAATATCATTAAGTTTCAATCTAAGTATTTTTAAATACATTGAAACTTTATCTTCACTCTTACTCATGATTTTTAAATAAATTATTACGTTTTCAAATAGATTAAGGGTGAGATTCTCTAATAATCAATTACATGAACGTGATTAACCAAATAAGAATAGGTTAAGGGATTCATTGAAAGAGTCAAGGAAGGGGAAAATTAATTTAACAATGAAAAAAACTTTTTGTTGTAAAACACAATCATTCTCTTTAAATTTGTCATCTTACCATGGGGTCTCTAGTGTCACTAGATACCAAGCATGTCACATTGACCACCATTGTTAGGTCTTCGTTATTTTAAAATCTGGATCTAATCATTAATCATATTAATTGGACAGTGAATGAGCTTCATATCTAAAACTCGAACTCGTTAGCTTTGGTCGTCAATGGTTCTAGAAGTTTTGCCAACGATGACTTCTTTTATTTTTTATTTTAATTAAATTTAACCTAATTTATGATTAATTAATTTAATTTAACTTAATTAATATCTAACTAAAGTTGTTTGCAACAAAATAGGTGTGCATTCAAGAAAATTAAACAGCAAAAACTTTCAAATCTATTTTTAAATCATAGAAATTTCAGTCAAAAAAACTCAAATCATAAAGAATTTAAGTACATTGTACATTATATATATATATATATATCAATCAATTGGAGTTTAACAACAATTGATGGAGGTTTGTCTAATCAAGTCGCTCAGAGTTAGGTCATTTATTTGAGATGGACAGTTTTGAGTGTTGGGCCAATCGGTGGCCCAATCCAAAGCTGTTTTTATCGTCAACGCGCTTAAAAGAGTTAGACAGTTCCGAGGGAGGGATTGGATGCGAGGTAAAGCCATTCAAAGCCCAATATTTCCGTAATCAATGCGAAACCACAACTTTACAAATTAATCTTTAGGATAATGATTAATTTCCAGCACTATTTCTGTCTGGTATGGTGCTCATCATAATTTAGTATTTCTCAATTAATTAATACATTTATTCTTTCACCCTATTATAGACAACTAAGCTAATGGAGCAACAAAAACATAATTAACTTTTTATTACATTATATGGGGTCAATTAGGTCTTATTAATTATTTTTATTAATGGTGTTATAAAAAAAATGAAAAATAGTGTCTTTACTAAATTGTCGCACAAAAAATTCATAGAAAATATTGACAATGCAATTTATAGTATTATTGCAGGTTCTTCTTTCTTGGTATATTAACGGTTAGGTTGTACGAAAATGAAAATGAGAATCGTTTCTGATAAGAAATGAAAACGCAAAAATGATATTTTTTAAAAAAAAATAAGAAATGAAAACGCGAGATAAACTATAAATTTAAAAAATATAGAGATTTTTTGTAAATATAATTTTTAATATAAAAAAATTAAAAAAAATGTTCAAACATAAATCTAATAATATGAACTAAGAATAAAAACTAATTTCTTTCATGGTTATGTAAACTCCTGAAATCTGATCAGCCAAATCTAACTTTGCATACGATAGAAATATATATATATATATATATACTGTGAAGCATGAAAATGGCTCGGAGACATCGTTTCAACGTTTCCAAACCATTTGTCATTTCGAAAACGGAAAAATGGTCCAAAATATTTTTCGAGCCATTTCAAAATTTGAAAAACTTAACCAAAAACGCATTTTCAGTGAGTGCTGCCTAGCTAGGTTTCGCAGATCCCTACAAAAAGCTTTCTCCTTCTTTTTTCTCTTTCTTCTTCTACTTCTTCTTCCAACGATTTATTCTCCTTCGATCTCCTTCGGCTCCATCAATGAGATAGACGAAAAGGAACGACCGGTGACAAGAAAAAATCAAAGGACTGAGAAGGACGACAGAGCATCAAAGCAAACAACAAAGGGCTAAGAAGGATTGGCGATTGAAGGATTGGAAGCAAACGACGACATGGCAAGAACAATTGAAGGAGAAAAAATCGCAGACAGTGGCGAGGGCGATCGAAGGAGAACAAATCACTACAAGGAGAAGAAAATAGGGAATAAAGAATGAGGAAGCTTTTTGTAAGGATCTGTGAACCTAGCTGGCCAACACTTCCCAAAAACGCGTTTCCAAAATGGCTCAAAATTTTTCAAAAATTACACAAATTGTCCAAAAAATATTTTAGACCGTTTTTCCCGTTTTTGAAATGAGAAATGATTATAAAACGTTGAAACGACGTCACCGAACAGTTTCCGTCCTTCACATATTAACAGAGTGCTAGTTTAGTGATAGATAAGAGTTTTCAAATTTTACTTTAGATCAAAAATTCGGTCTAAAATATTCACCAATTTAGTTCTCAATTCATTTATAGGTTTTAACTGGTTTGTGGTCTAATTTGGAGTAACATCGGTCCAAGACCAAAAATTAATTGTAATTAATATAATATTACTATTTATTAATAATATACCCATAATATGTAATATTTTAAATTTTAAAATTTAAATATATATTATATACATAACACTTGTACGTGATATTAGCATGTATTTAGTATTGCTGTGTGTATTTAAAAAACATGGCGTTACAATTGATATCATCTACAATGTTTCATTTCTTTGTAATGTATTTATGACCGGTCCAAGATCAAAAATTAATTGAAATTAATATAATATTACTATCTATTAGCAATAGACCCATAATATGTAATATATTAAATTTTAAATATATGCATTTTTTTTAGATTTTATATCAAAAAAGAAAAAAAATATTCAGAAACATCTTGACTTTGATTTGAAAATTTTAAGAATTTCAATTCTGTCTTAGTCCTTGTCTAAATCTAATGAACACTCCTAATAATAGGTGGTAGAGTTGATAAATACAAGGACTCAAGTTTGAGACACGTATATTTCAGTTGCTCTCTTATTAAATCATAATAATGTAATTATTTGTCAAGATAATTTGAATTTAAAAGATAAATAAATTAATCTCTTGAGACCTAACAGAGGAGGTACTATTAAACCTTGAAATGACATAAGACATGGCCATTTATTATTAGTTCAAGTAAATAAGAAATGTCACCATTAAATATGAAATGTTAGGGTATGAGGGACCCACTGAAAGGTACACACTGAGCTATTTTCCAGATGCAATATTAGGTGGGGTACCACAAGGGAAAGGGAAACCAAGCAACGAAATAAAATCTCACCGTGTGCGACGTTACGTGCCTCTAGCGAGCACTTGAATTAAATTATTAACCATTTTTTGCAATTACACTGCACCTTGCAGTTGTCTTCTTAGTCCTCTTGGCCTCACAAATTTAAGTAGCAAACAAAAACCCGACTAACCTTTCACTCATAATTTCTCTCCTCACCTCAATAATTTGCACCTTTTGGAAAGTTTTGGCTCGGGCCCCGTTTGACTGACTTTTTATTTTGTTTTTAGCTTTCTATTTTAAATTATATAATTTCATCATAGTCAGATTTTTTTTTTATTTTATAAAATAAAATTTTAAATGTGTTATTAGTAATTTTAAGTTTTTTTTATTATTTCGTAATATATATAGTTTCGTACCCTTCTCTCCTTCCCAGATTTGCACTTGTTGATTAGATTTTGTCTAAAGTTTGTCGGGTTTCAACAATTTAGGTTTGGGAGTTATTCGGCATAGGACTTGTCTAGAATCTATAAACTACTTTAACGACGATTAATTAATATCTTGAAATTAAGAGAGAGTATTAGGCAAAAAAAATAAATAAAAATCAATAATAAATGTGAAAACACTTTCTTATTAATTTCATTCTTTTAAAAGTTTTTGAAATCCAAATAGAAATGATGAAATTTTATATACTTTCTATTTTTATTTATAAAATAATAAAAATATAACAAAAAGTAATGCCAATAAAAACAAAATGGATAACATTTTTTAATAAAATCATATGCCAATCTTGTAATCTCTATCACTACCCAAACATAAAAATGTCAAACTAACTTGTACAAATCGTTGATGTTGAACTTGGCCGTCAATTGATTGTATACGACTCCTATGAGATTTGGTTCTTATCTCAAATTGATCTAATTTTATGACATTTTATAGAAGCAAAATAAAAATAATTACTTGAGACTTACTTGAAAAAATATCATTTTAATGTTTAAGTCAACAAATATACCTTATCGATTATTGAGAGTAGTGTAAAACGACATATCTCTCCTCAAAATTTTTTTTTAATACCCTTTAAGTTGAGTTTCGCACATGAGTCAATTATGTCCATATTATAAATAATTAATTATTTACGAGAGTTTTGAAATCTAGATAAAAAATATTAAATAAGTATGATTTACTTTGTATTGGGTTAAGGAAGAATAGGACACGTGACATCAAAAGAATTTAAAATGTCCATCTTATATTCCCTTATACTAGATTTAAATTTATTTGCTCCTTATATGATAGAGATTGTCTCATACTAAGGTTTTATTTTGTGGCAATTGTCTTTAAAGGGGAACTTATCAAATGAGTATTTTCAAACCTTCTTTAACCTAATATGTGTTTTGTGAATATCACTTTTATATCTTGACTTGAAGTGTATTTCGTTATCTTTCTTTTTCTTAGACAAGGTTCCTTTCAATTGCTCCTCTTCGAGACTTTTATCAAGTATCATCCAATTAAAATCTAAATTTTTCAATGTATTGAGTCATTTGGAATCATCTTAATTATGTATTAATTGAGTACTTTGATATCTTATATAAATTTAATGACTTGACCATCGATCCTATATAAATTTTTTTATTTTTTTAAACATCATCACAAGTAACAATGAAAATAATAAAAAAAAAAACTGCATTTATGCTATTTATTTTTGAAAGATATGTAATAGTTAGTACTTGAAAAAAAAAAAAAGAACAAGTAACTCTTTTTCACTCTTATTTGTGTTCTTTTTTCTTTGAACTAATAATAAAAATAACTTAAACCTGAATAAATAAATGATCACATGTCTCACTTTTATGAAATCTTATATATATACATAGAATTAGTCGGTAAATAAAGATGTGATTTCCACCGGCCACCGGACCATTCCACCAAACTTGTGGTTGTAGGCTTGTAGGGTAACCTTTGGATGTGCCATCCCATCCAAATTGATTTATTTTTTTCATCACATTTTACACAAGTAGTCATCAATCTTGCTTTGATACTCTTCCACACTCACACGTATACTTACATAATGGCCATTTAGGGGCTAAAAAGGCAAAAAGAAAGTTTTCTTTTATTGTGTTTTTAGAAACTGTTTATTGATTACGAATAATAATAATAATAATAATTAAAAAAATCAAACGAACACTTTTGAGTAAATTGATTCTAAAACTATTCTTTGGAGAGAATTAATCTTGAATAATTTCAATTTTAAAACAATACAAAATTATTTTCATTAATTTAAAAAGCCATATTATTGGTTGAAATAAAAGTTAAATAAAAATAAAGGAATTTTAAAACTTTTAATTCCAAAAAATTAAAGGGGAGAGAGAGAGAGAGAGGGAGGGAGAGAGAATAGACGGGTCAAAAGATTTGTGAGATATGCCTTGCAATCTCTCACACAGAACGGAAGCATTTTGGGGTTGAATGGTGTGACATATATGCATGGAATTGGGACAGCCAGTCCTCTCACACTCGCATTTTAATCTCCTAAGAAAGGAACATTTTTTGACCAAACCACTATATATTGTAGCATCAACTATGACGAGGTTGACTAGTAATTTATAACTTTATCTAGTCTTTTTCGTGAACTGAATTTTGTTTATGTGGTGACTGTTTCGCTGTTCAATCGATCATATTTATCCAATTTTAATAACTATGTGCTATATGGCATCGACGACCTTGAGTCTGCCTTGACCTAAAGGCATAATTTCCCTTTCAAGTACTCTAAAGTGGTATATGCCTTGCCTTGTTGATAAGGCTATATGCCTTGCCTTGTTGATAAGGCTTGTGTGACCAACAAAAGATTGCCCTTGAAACCCTTTTACAACTGATTGTGATGTAGCAAATATCTTATTTTTCATAATTAAACTTAATTTACGCCTTATTTTTTAACAAAAATATTAAAGTAAAACCATGTGTAGTTATATCTGATTATGCATATTAAAATTAAAAGAAAAATGTCTGGATGAGATAGCATGTGAAACTATGAGCGCCCTATATATATATATATATATATATATGCCTCTGTGAGTTACAATTATTGATCCTGCCATGGATCTAAGGAGGGAGAGAGACAGAGATGTGACAAATTCTGGGGCATATCATGCATTAATTTGCATATATACATGTATATATATGGTGAGCAGAGATTGCGCTTTTTGACTTGGCTAAGTAACTGTCCAAACTGGATGAGGTAATGGATGACCACAGCTTCAAAAATACAGTTGCTATCGCTCAACACTAACATCCATCCGTCCATATTTAACATTTAGGAGCAATTCACATGGCTATTTCACCACTCAACACCCGCCTCTCGCCACTCACCACCCAACCCACTAGCTGCCAAACAATTCATTCTGCCAAACCCACTAATAAAATTCACAAATATATATATATATATATACAGTCCCATGAGTCATGACGCCATTAATACGCCATATCCAATAATTTATTATATTTTTACTATTTGCTAGAGTAGTGTTTATTAACCAAGATGCCACTTGAAAAAAGTAAAATATGTAAAATATTTTAAATAAAAGTATTTTTTATTATATTTGTTAAATTTATCTGATAATTCTTAAAAAAAAAGTTATTAAATTTTTTAATCTGAATTTATTTAAATAAATTTATCTTAAATCTCATAAATAAAAAAAAATAATCTATAATTTTATATAGAGAGGTGAGAGATGAGACTTCTTTTTAGTGAGGTGTAGTACTTTATAAATTTGGTGTATTGAGTAAATATATATATATATATATATATATAGTTAAGGAAAAAGCCATGGACATGGGTATGCAAACACTATACATAGGATCGTCCACCAGGGTTTTCGTCTATCCCATAGAATTCAATGCGATGCGTTAGTTATGTACGTAGCTTGATCTCCTCCAAAGCTAATAAGCTAGATCAAATGAACCACACATTAATTAGTTTAAAAGATGTATCAACTTCCTCTGTGACCTCCTACTTGACCATTTTTTAGGCAAAAAGAAAGAAGAGAGGAGAGAAGGGGAGCGAAAAGGGGTTCTGACTTCTGAGATCTTCTTCATCAACGACAAGGAGGAGATAGACAGTGGTGTCATAAGAAGCTCGCCTGCAATTTGTTTTTTTTATCATTAAATTCACAGTCTCTTCTTTGGTGGTATATATATTTCTTCCCATCCAGTGACACACACACCCACCCTTCTCGCTCAATTTCTCCTTTTCTCCGTTTTTCTAGCAGTTTAGCACACACCCTTCTCTCGTTTGTATCTGATCTCTTTGGATTCTGTCCCCCTCCCTCCCTGAAAAAAATAAGAAAATAAAAAACACTTGGTCGAGAGGGATAAGGGATGGAGTTCGAAAAGATGGGATAAAATGGTTATTTTATTTTATTTTTTTAACATATAAAAATGAAGATGTGTCCATTGAATTTAATCTCACTTTAAAGATGATATATATGAAAAGAGAAGATGCGTTGAATCATTGACATTACAATTGACACCCACCAACCACCTTGTAAATATTTAAGTGTAAGGACTTTGACAGCAAAAAAGTGTGCGTCAATGGCGTTCTTTAATTTGTTTAATTAGCAAAGGAGAAATAATTAAGGAAGACCTAGCTATAAGGTCACCAAGAACAAAAATTAATTAAGGTGAAGGCTGTTCCTTTACTATTTATGGATCAAACCCATCAAAAAATTAAACATATATACAAAGACCTGATAATTGACATACCTACAAAGGTCACATATTGAATTAATTTCAAAGAAATTAAAGCTCAAGCAAAAGAACTATTCTAGCAGATGCAATTATTTGTGAAATAAGGTATATGTGCAGTAGGAGACAGCTGTGGGACATGATAATCTATCTATCTATGATCAGTTGAAAAGTTGACACTTGGGTAAACTGGATGATATCAATATATGCATATAATAACATGCTTTTCCCACATGGATGGGAAATTATAGGCTAAAGTCCGGGCTACGCAGAGAAAAATGTGAAGCTGGAGGCTTCCTGTTTCTTGTGTTCATATTGGTTTTGTACGAGCCTGCGTAATCTCGGCAATACACACTGCAGGGATAGGGACAGCAATTCTCTCTTTAGTCTCCCAAAGATAATGATATATCTTACACAAGGGGGCGAAATTTTTTTTAAAAAATAAAAAGTAATATAATAATATAAATATATTAAGGGTAAAATGTATTAAAGAAAAAAATAAAAAATAATTTAATAATATAAATATACTAAAAATTAACATAATTTATTCAATACTTTATAATAATTTTTTGCGAGCATTTAAAATTGAATTATCAAAATTTATAATTTTAATTTATTAATTAATTTTTTTAAATTAAAATAATTAAACTTAAGAAAATATTCAGATCAACATAAGTGAGAAATACTAAAAATTTTAAGATAGTGTAAATCTCAATGAGTGGCGGGATCAGGGTCTACACTAATTCTGCCCTAATCTTACATGTGTATGAGTTTGGTTATATAACACTTGCATTCATGTTAAAATTTCTTTCTTTTTGTACAGATTTTAAGTTTGAAATTAAAAACAAACAAGTTGTGTTAAGTAATTGACTACTTAGATTAAAAAGCGTTTAATTAACTATAAATTTAGACAATTTAGAAAGTTAAATTTAATGTAATTGGCTTTATCTAATGAATTCATTAAGATTAGTGACAAGAGGTCCGTGACAAATAAATTTTATAAACGATACCAATAGTGATTTATTGGTAGGGGGTCGCAATTTGATCAACTTTCAACATTGTCCATTTCTTCTCACACACAGATTCTACACCCCCCCCCCCTCCTCCCCACAAACATGTTCTCGGTTTCGTCTAGATTGCTTATACTTTTTGTGCATGTGAGTACGATGATTAAATTTAATACTGTTACATTGTTTTTTTTTTATTTCTTTTTGTATAAAATTCAAAAAGAAAAATCATCTGGGGTGCCATGATGCTAGCTATGATGGATCATCGAGATAAAGAGGATGTTGGTAGGACCCACCCACAGTGATATGAAGCTGTGAGTCCGCTTATTTATACAAGGAACATCTGCTCCAGCCTAAGCCTCTTAGCTTCCTCACATCTTCCATCCACAATCTCTCTCTCTCTCTCTCTCTCAGGCCATGAAGCAAATATCTCATCAAGCGATTCTTACTGTTTTCCTCCTCTTTTCCCTCCACTCAGTAGCATCTGCTCGCCTCTTGCCACCCCATCAAGGTATGCCAAAGTCCTTCCTTTCTACTTTCTACTTCTCCGTCTATTAATTAGTATAATAAGGTCGTATTTGTATATAATTTTCTTTATTATTTCTTTAAAAAATTATATTTTTACTACTTAAAACATAAGATCTTTTAGTTAGAAATTAAGAAATAATTTTATTCTTATTATCCTTTTGAGTGTTCATTGTGAAGATCTTAACTGAGATGTTGAGAGTAATTACTCTCATATGCTATTTTCAGTGGAGGAGCAGGTGAAGATTAATATTGGGATCGCTCATGCAGATTTATCCATCAATACACAAGAAGATGACTTGTTTACTGTAAGAGAATCCTCCACCTTTAAATAATTAATTAATTATCCTCAATAAGTAATTAATTAAAGGGCTCTGATGGTTTCTTTTTCATTTTGGGTAATTGATCTTGAAACAGCTAATGGGACGGGAGGAATGCAATGAAAAAGATGAAGATTGCATGAGGAGAAGAATGGTTGCAGAGGCTCACTTGGATTACATATACACCCAACACCACAAGCCCAAGGAATCCCCTTAATTAGGAAGGAAGATGAAACTTAAATCATCCTTAATTTCCATATATAGCCTTAAAACAGACTTAATGAATATCCAGATTGCAGAGACATATATAATTAAGTTAAAGTTTCTGTATGGAAGCACGTCACATGTAACTAATATAAAAACAACTATACTTTGATATAATATATATATATATGGCCAGTGCTGGCACCACTTTTTTGCTTGTGTAATCTATTGTCGAAATCCGCTGTTGGATGAAAGTACATGGCCAATGGTATTTATACAGTTGAAGAACAAAAGTTCATACAAAGTGATGTTCCGATGGTATTTTGTAATTATAAATTATGGGATTATGCTCTCATATGTGTGTGTGTCTGTGTGTGTGTTTGTCTATATATATATATATATATATTGTAATCTTTGAGCAGAGATAGTGAAAGGGGAGCCCCCCACCTTGTAAGATGGGTCAAATCAATAAACCTTGGGAATTGTATTTTGAGTGCAGAGTTGACTTTGGTGACTCCTTCCTTTGTGATCTTTTCGAACGAACATATTTGAGTGGTGTGTCTGCGTACGATGTAGACCCTCGATGGCCATTGAGCTAGCTAGGACTAGGAGCCCCTCTTCTTCTGCTTGTCTCGCTGTCCCCAGTCCCCACTTAAAAAACGAAATAAAAGATACATTTTCTTCGGATTTTAATACTCCTTGACTCTGTGACTTGATTTAGTAACCTTCATTACTATCATTGCAATTTAATTCTAATTTTTACAATTATCAAATCTTGGGGTCATACAAACAAATCAGTTAGTTATTGACACAAAAAAAAAAAAAAATTAAAAACAACATGGAATGGAAGAGGATTCCAATTTGATTTGATACCCAATGGTTCAACAAATCGGTTAGATTAGAAGTGAGCCCAAATTAACCATGACTCTCCGGGGCACAATAACAACTAACAGAGTTATGCTATTTGTACAGATGGGCCTTGACAGATTGAGTTACAGGTGAGGATAAATTGACTAATTTGCTCCTGTCTGAAGTCTCCCCCTCTCCCTCCAAAATCTGCAGAATGCAACATCTCTCTTTCAATCTTCTGCGGTGCTTGTCTTGTGTAATATGTTTGTTTTTGTTACTAATTGGACTCAGAATTGTGAATGCAACAGATTAGAATGACTATATTTTTTGAATTATTCTCTCTTTTGTTAGTAAATGAATTTTTTTCTTTTCATAATAATTTGAATACAAATGTGATTTAAATCGATAGTTCTCAAAACGACTTAATACAAAATCAAGAGTGCGGCCGATGTTAACTCTGGACACGAGTTTGCAGCGGCACCACGATTTGTTAGCAACAGAGAGATCGGGACATGGGCAAAGACTGAGGTATACAGAGAGATTAAAGGGAGGCAAATCCGAATTGTCAAGCAACATCAACCTTGCGATGTTGATTGAAAAAGAGCATTGGTGGCCACTTGAGGTGAATCCGAAGGCCTTCCATGCCAAGCAAGATGGAGAGAAAGAGGACGGTGATGGCGATGCCTTCACGGAGAGCTTGGAGACGATGTCTATAGCTATATCGGGAGGAGAATGATGGCACTACGGCTTGCGATGGGGGAGTGGTCTCGAGAAAACCAGAGACAAAAGGTTGAGAAACGACAGAGACGAGAGCACTCGCAGGAGACAAATCAATTGGAACAATGGCGTTGATCCAACGGCGAGAGACACGAACAGTGGCTTTGCCGATGGAGAATGGTGACTTCGTTGATGGAGAAGAGGGGTTTGGCCATTTCCCGCTTGTCCTGCCTTCTATTTTCATTTTCTCATGATAAATTACTCCAATTTATTGCGATATATTCTCACCATCTGTAAAGGTCTATTTGTACAAATATCATAACTCCAACTAAAGTTTGTTGTTTGTTATCAAAGATTTTGGTTTACCAGAAATGTAATTTGCGTGGGCATTTTAATCTGTGGGTTGGTTATGGAATGGATCAATTTAACAGAAAATGGAGTTGGCCATTTCTCAGCCAAAAAATGTCTAAAATGAGCGTTTCATAGAAGTGGATAGCAAAGTGGGTGCAGCGTGCGTAGGGGGCCGGGCTTGGGCTTGGGCTTTCGGCTTTACTTCAGGCCCGTTTGATTTTATTATCTGTTTTCAATTGTTTTTGTGTTTGTTTGGTGATGGGTTTGTTTCTTCTTTACAAAAAAATGGGGGGTCCTTAATTTTTAATTTTTGTTAATAATTTTTATTTTTAATATTTTATGTAAAAATAAATATTAATAGCAACGTTTTATTACCTTATAAGTTATTAGATTATGTGGGATTTACAACATTAATTATGATATACTATATAACTATTTTAAAAGTTACAACAAGACTAATTTATAATTATTTTAGTCCTTATGTGGTTAAAAAATAAATTAATTCAAATATATAAAATATATCATAGTTTAAAAATAGAAAAATAAGAGGAGATTGCAATCAAGGCCTCAAGCTATTAGATTGGTTCGACTCATCAAGTTATGTGATAAGCAGTTGCATAGAAACGAAAACGAGAAGCAAATGCGATACGAAATCGAAATAGAAAAATGATATTTAAAAAAAAGTAAAAAACAAAAATGTAAAGAAAATACTTAAATAAAAAAATATAAGGGTTATTTTGTAAATCTAATTATTAATATAAAAAATTATTAAAAAATAATTATTTAATCTAAAAAATAAACATAAATTCTATAATACATTCAAACTAATTTTGGAAATAAATTAAAAAATTTGAATTTGAGACAGAAAAAATTTCGTCTCTAACATTTACATGGACAATAACACATTTTAAAATGGGAAATATGTTTTTAATATTTTTTAATATTACAAAATGTCCTTGAAATAATTTTTTAATTGTAGAAACAATTCATAAACATTTTTTTAGCCTTTTTTGATATTTCAAAAATAAAAACGTTACAAAAATACTAAAATAGTACCCCTGAAATGTCTATGTACGTCACAGGTAATATGTTGGTTCAAGTTAAGTCAACTCATTTGACATCTATAAGGTAAAACATGTTATATATTGATTCGAATTAAGTCAACTCATTTGACATCTATAAGATAAAACAAATAAATGATGATTATTAAGCATTAATGTGAGTAAAATATCAAGTGAAATTAAAAAAAAAAAAACATAAAGCAAATACAAATTTTTTATTAGTGTTTCAAAATTTTGAAAAGAATAGGCAATCAAAGAATTTTCTGTTTTTGTTTAACAAATATTGAAAATAAAAAGAAAAAACAGAAAACAAAAGTGCAATCAACCAAACGGGCCCTCCACTTTTGTTGTTATTTTCAAAATTTTGTAAATAAAAATGTGAATATTGTATAAATTTATCACTTCTCTTGATGATTTATTTATCCCTACATGTACCATAGTGCTGCTATTGGGCTTTTTTTAACTCCTTAAGTTTACGCTTTACAAAATTATATCCACTCAAAAGTCCTAATGTTTCGTCGCAATAGTGAATGGGCCCTGTATTCTTGTTTAGGCCCAATCGTGACTGGATCCAGGATCCCTTTTTAATAAATAAGAACCGAATCGACAAAGGGTCAAAATTAAAATAATTTCATCAAATACCAAAAATTAAAAAATATGTAAATTTTCAAATTAAAAAATACAATCATATGTTAACGTATCTAAACTGTCACAACTATTAAAAATTAGTAATTATACTAGTTTTTCGTATTTTAATTAAAAAATAAGAATAATCAATTTTATATTTCAATTTATTGAACTATAAAACCAAACCGACCACCATGATCAATTTTTCTAACAATTCAAACTATCACAGTCACAACCCAAAAACTACAATTTAATAATTTGAGTTGTTTCAATTTGAGTGATTTAATTTTTTCCTCCACATCCCTAGAACTCGAGACTAGAAGGGGAGGAAGAAAACACTTAATGGAAATGTGATATAATCTTTTTATCTTGTTGCTTATTAAACTATAATAATATATTCACATTGTGAGTAGGTGAGTAGAGTGTATGAATGCTTAGGGGTTGGATTTAGTCTAAAAATCTAATAAACTTAAAATTAATGTGCTTGAGTTGATTTAGTTTGGATTTTTTTTTTTAATTTAGTACAATTTTAGTTTTATTTTTTGAACTATGTTGAGATTAAATTTGATTCAAGTTAAACACTTGGGTTATGAATCCAAACCAACCCAACTCAATTAATATAAAGATTATTTGGACTAACATATCATTTCTTTCTTGATTTCTATTCAATTATATATATATATATATATATATATATCCATCCAAGTGATCTTTTGTTATCTCTTAGGTTCGTTTATTTGGGGAATTTTCTTATTTTCAAGTGTTTAGGGTAAGAAAATATAAAAGTTAATGAAGAACAAATTTTAGTTAATTAAAAATTTAACTTAAAATAATATATAAATTGGGAAAAAAAATCTCCCATCTACTAGAAGGGAAGTCATTTTTTCTTGTCCTACAACACCTCAATCAGTCTCTTTTTATGTTTATTATAATCATCCATTTATCTCATCATCACTGTTCATCTATCTCACCATTTTTGTTTGCGTCGCCATCTATCTTGTCATTGTCGTTTCTATTTGCCATCGTTGATTTTGTTCATCGTTGCATTCTGTATCATCACTTAGGTCATCATTATCTAGATTGTTGTCTACGTCATTTATTTTTTCTTCAACACTCTCTCTGTTCAATCTTTCTCTTTATCTCTCCCTATGACTTTTTTTTGTTCAATCACAACAAACATTCAAATTCTCAAGTTACAGTCAAACAACGAAACACATTTTAATAATATTCTTATCAAGAAATTGTTCTCTTTGAAAACTATTTTTCCTCAAAAAAACACATTCCCCCAAACAAATGGAGTCTAAGAGTTTATGTTAGAATAAATTTTATAAATCTTAATAGTTTAATAAATTATAGGTTTTAGATTAGAAAATTTTTAATATAATTTTATTAATTTTAAACGTAAGGTCCAATTTCATCCAACCCAAAAATTCAAAATGTGAATCTGAATTTAAATTCAAAATGAATTTGAATTTGAATTTAAATTTATATAAAACCTAAAAAGCTAGACTAAAAAATACCCATTTGCATATTTGATAAATTTGAGAAGAGGGATATAAAATTCATCATCATTTATTTTCATTTATTTACCACCTAAATATATATCATCAACTAATTAAGTGGAAATATATTACGTGACATCCCAATTGGATTAGACGGATATATATACATATAATATATGTTTATGTGTGGTTGGGACTTGGGAGGTGCTGTTTGGTTAACGTCAATTCCTTAATTGAGAAGCTTTGGACTTTGGGACCCGCGACAAAGAGAGAGGGAGAGGCGTCCGTAAGATCTCCTAATCCCATTGGCTATGAGCCTACCACGACCAATCAAAAGTCTTAAGCAACGTTTTTTTTTTCAAACTTCAAACATCCAATGGTAAGAAGCAAGCAGAGAGGCCCAAAATATCTTTCATGGGCATGTCGGCCCAAGCTGATGGCTCTGAAGTAGTAACAGTGTACCAGTACCAGTGGTAAAGAAACCACCTGGATATTACCTAACTCCAAAGGTCGGTTGCTCCCGCGTCCGTGAACAGCTCACGACGGAGACAAGCTTTCCACCGCCTTTCAAGATTTTTATCAAACATGTTGCCGGCAAAACCTATAAAACCCCCACTCCCGCCCCTCCCACTGACCATTTCTCCCATTCTGTCTCAACTTCGCCCCCTGATTCTTCTTCCTCCGACTTCGAATTTCCATTCCGAGGAAGCCCAATTGGATTTTCGCCTTGCGATCATGAATCCGGATGACGAGTCCTTGTTTTCTTCGTCTCGCCCACCTGGGTCTGAGCCGGATGCTCCGATTGTACCGCCTACGACTTCTTCTTCTTCTTCTTCGGCTCTGTTGGAACCTGGGTTTTCAATGCTGTCGTCGCCTTCATTCCTTACTGAACCATTCCCTCTACCTATGAGCTTTGCCGAGCCGTTGTCTTCCTCCCCACCTTTCATTCCTTTCTGGGATTTTGAATCGTGCCAAGATAATGCTGATGTTAAAAGGCTTGTAATTGGACTTGGGATAACCACTGGGTTGGATACGGCGGCTAGTGGCGGTGGCGAGGCAGAGAATTTTGGTGTTCCACAGCCGCTTGAATGTCTGCAGGCCACCCCAATCCCACCGTTCTTGTCCAAAACCTTTGATCTCGTCGACGACCCGGCACTGGACCCGATTATATCTTGGGGGAATACAGGTGAGAGCTTCGTGGTTTGGGACCCGGTGGAGTTTGCCCGGCTCATCCTTCCTCGTACTTTCAAGCACAACAATTTCTCAAGTTTTGTTCGGCAACTAAATACATATGTGGGTATTGCATTAACTTGGCCTATAATGGCTGCTGTTGTCTGTATGTAGTTCCTCTTTGTTCTTTTCCATGTAATCTTTTTTGTAATTGTTTGCTTCTGTTCCTCTGTTTTTATGTATTTTGTGCTCTTATTTATTTATTTATTTTGTAATTCGACGTGGAGACAATTAGACACTCTTAGATTCGGTTGAGTGCATTTTGTTTGTGGAGGTGGCAACTGTGTAACTATAAATAAATCATCTGGAATTCGGAGATGGTATAATCTGAATCCTTTCATATGTGGTTCGCTGACTAATTTTGGTCTTTTTGCTGTAAAATGCTCTGGGAAACTCATCTTCATGTTAAACCTTGTCCAGCACAGAAGATGGAAAATGAGTTGGTTTATGTGAATTTTGTTTACCACATAGGTTAATGGTTCTTCATTAATGAGCTGGGCACCTAGTTTGGGCTCAGAGCTACAATTTCATTCTTCAAATCCACCAAAATAAGGATATCCTTCCTCGAGCATCTACTGGATTCAGGAGGGTGCTTCTTTTGCAGGTAGAATCTCAGGTTCAATTGGAATATTCAATGTTGTCTATCTTGTGGAGACTCATTAATGTCTTTCTGGTTTGAGAATTTTGTAGCACGTACAGATTATAGTTATATTTTATGCAGCTCCTCTCCTGCATGGAATTTGGCGCCTTCAACCTGTCTTGTGCAATAAACTCGCATTCGTTTGAATCAATTTATCCTATTCTTTTCGCTAGTATTAATTATTCTCTGCTCCGCTAATTCTTGAACTGTTTTGGGTAATTGCGTTTAGGGATTCCGCAAGATTGACGCTGATAAGTGGGAGTTCGCAAATGACGATTTCTTGCGAGGAAAGAGGCATCAGTTAAAGAACATACAGAGGCGCAAGTCACCTCAAGCCCAGCACGCCGGGAGTCACTCAGGGTCTTCTACCGAGTCAGGACAAAAAGGATTGAAAGTTGAGCTAGAGAGATTAAGGAAAGAGAAGAGTTTGATGATAGAGGAAGTTGTTGAATTGCAGCAGCAGCATCGTGGCACTGTCCAACATGTGGAAGCAGTGAACGAAAAGCTCCAAGCAGCAGAGCAGAGGCAGAAGCAGATGGTTTCATTCTTGGCAAAGCTATTTCAGAACCCAGAATTCATATCCCGCCTTCAGCGAAAGAAGGAGCAGAGGGCTATAGATTCTTCTAGGATAATGAGGAAGTTCATAAAACATCAGCAGCATGAGACGAAAGGCCACATTGTGAAATATAGGCCGGAACTGGCCAACCTCACAATAACTCCCGACTTAAGTGCGGCTGCTTCTGAAGAAATTCCTGATTTCATCTTACAAGGTACAGAAGGAAATTTGGGTTCAGGTACAGAAAGAATGCCATTTCAAGATGAGAATATTGCGTCGAAAGAATTGCCTGTAGGACAATATCTTCTGAAGGCCAAAGAAAAGTTTTCAGAGGGGGTCTCCGCCTGGGGAACTAAAGATCTCAAAGGCAAGGATCTGGCGAGCCCCCTAGCAGATGTCTCTCCTGACTATTTTGTGTCCTTCCCAGAAGACTTGGAAAAAGAGAAGAACTTTCCAGAACTCTTGTCCCCTGGAATTGAAAGTATGGTCAAGCAAGAGGACATGTGGAACATTGTTTTTGAATCAGGTGCCGGTATGTCTAGTTCTAGCAATGAGTTATGGGGGAACCTTAGCAACTATGATGTGCCGGAATTGGGCGTCACAAGCGGTCTATCAGATATTTGGAATTTAGGTTCCCTGCCTGCAGCACCGGGCGATGAACCTCCATTTGATGAGCTTGATAGCCAAGCTGGCCAGCCTAAAAACCCTACTTGTAATAAAACGGATCCATTCCATGGGGCTTCTTCATCCTCTTAGGCACGGGCTGCCTTCTTGGATGATCCTACTTATTATTCCAGCTAATAGTTTATAACATTAAACATTCCATTTTTATGTATATTCAGTTGATTATCATTCATCTATTAAGTTTTGTGGTCTCAATTCAATGATTCAGTGAACTATATCATATATGTTGTTTTACGAGCTATACTAAAGAGCTACGTGTTTCTGACTAACAATTAGTTGTCAGTTTTGAACTCTGCAGGTTTGCCCGGCTTGAGTTTCAATGTGAATTTGGTTATGCATTCCAACTGCACTATCAGTTTCTTGCTGGTAAGAAATCTTACCGCGCCTATTAATTTATTTTTGGAAAAAATTATAGGCGGTATCCATAAGATTTAGGATAATTGAAATAACTATTCTTAATGTTTGAGAAAATACGAAAACTCCTAAAGTTTAATATTATGTTACAATTTTTATCCCACCATTAGTTAAACCAGTTAAACATTATAAAATGGG
The DNA here is from genome assembly GCA_036245055.1 of Diospyros kaki. Classification (NCBI taxonomy): domain Eukaryota; kingdom Viridiplantae; phylum Streptophyta; class Magnoliopsida; order Ericales; family Ebenaceae; genus Diospyros; species Diospyros kaki. The sequence goes on from BSEG01000009.1 coordinate 42,276,129, forward strand.
CACATTACACACACACATAAAACCCTATTTCTTCTCTCATTTCTCCTCTTTTTTTGCAATGCCCCTAAATTTCTCTCAATCTCTCATTCAGACAAGCTTTGATGATTATAGCGTTTCCATCACTGGAGACCCCGCATCTAAGGAATTCGAGAAGGGATCGGAGACCCCGCATTTAAGGAATTCGAGAAGGGTCCAATAGAAAAGATGGCACATACGCAAAACCCAATTAGAAGCATCATGCATACTCTTTGCTATTAACAACGGAAGCCATACTCATAGACATACACATATTAGGGTTGAGATACCTATCATATCCCATTAGGGGTACAACCTAGAACATAAACAAAACATAACTTAGTATTACACATCTCAAAACACTCCCAAGGACCTTCCAGTTGAGACGGCTCTGTATACACTTTTATCTCACGACTCCAACTTCACTTAAGTCGCCCACCTCTTTAGCGTTATCCTTATCTAGAATGATGCAAGCAAATATAAGTCACAAGGTCTAGCAAGTATAATTGAAAGAAAGTGAGAATATGAATCATGGGTATCGAGAGACAAATAGAATTATGAATGACATTTAAGGCACTCACATTGCACCTCTTTATATCACTCTACATGATAAAAAGATGAAATATGCATTCATGCTCACATGCAATTTTTTAAAACCATAACTATGGAACCGAAGTTCATGTCTGAGCTGAAACTTTCTCTACGAAAATATCCTACAGATCCTGTCCGCCGCACGCATCATGAAACCTTTAGGCATTTCAAAACCCTTTTTTTTATGAACATACTCTATGCATCATCACAACTATGTATATTATGATGACTTATCATATATAACTGACATACAATTACCCAAGGCAACATACACAGGAGAACAAAACTCATACAAGTCAACATCAAACCCTTACATGTCCTCAATAAGCATCATTCCCAAAAGAATATATGGTGGTACAAAACTCTATTTGAGACTCAATAAGTATAAATAAGAACCATGAAAAAGATACTAGAACAACCACATGGACCATTTGCAAGTCAATATTTCCATAATCAAGGGTTTACTTATCCCAAATTTAAGAAATCAATGCATCGTAGAAGCAAAGGTAATAGAGTAAGCAAGGGTAATAGAGTAATAGAGTAAGCAAGGGTAATAGAGTATTTAAGAGCTTGCAAGATGGAAGAAACATAAAATAATTTTCTAGAAAAGGAAATAACTTACAAAATGAGAAAAGAATTTGCCTTAAATATTTTTCCTTAACCCTCGCAATGAACTAGGATCACTAATGTCACAACTCAAACCCATGCCACCAAAATTTTCCCTAATTTCTTTCCAAAATTCTCACATTCCACTCAAACACTCACTACCTATTTATAGGCCGAGAGGAATGAGTGTTGTGAGAGCCCAGTGGCAGCAAAGGCAGCCAATTTCTGTGGCAAAAAGCAACTTGGACACGTGGTAGGGCATAAGGCAACAAATGGCCATGGATGATAGCCGCATGGCACGCGATAAGGCCACGCAGGGCCCCACGTGGCGCAGTAGAGCCGCAAGCATGGACGCCATCTGGGGCCCTGAAACAACGTCATTTTGACGTCTGGCTGGGTTTAAAAACCCAACCTTTTTTCCTTGCTCAATAACGGGTTTGATCCTACGACCTCCCCCAGCCCTTCACGCACACAAGTCAACTCACTTACATGCTCCCTTGATTATTATTGCGCATAACTTATATTTAACATGACATAGCCACTAATTTTTGAAATTATATTTAAACCTCAATATTTTTAAATAATTCCTAAAACTCCCCTAATAAAAAATGCATTAATTTTAATTTTTTTTCACTTAATTCCTTACACACAAATTTACATTAATTCACAAATAAACGGGTTAATACACTTTTTCCTTATTTTCCTTTCTCTTTCTTCTCCTCTAACAACTACTCTTTTCATCACCAACCTCATTTCATCGTCAGTCGTTGTTAACCTACTTTTGTTGTTGCCATTCACCACCGTCTTGATAAGTTTCCACCCTTCCCATCTCTCTCTCTCTCCCTCCTATTGTGGATTTGATAAAACCTAGATTAATCTAGATTTCACCAAACCCAAAGGTGCTCTAGAGCATCTAAAACCTTGTTAGTGAAGGAGTTTTAGGTGAAACCCTAAACCTTGTTAAACTGATGGGGTTTGATAGCAAGGGTCTCTCTCTCTCTTTGATTTTGTGTTTCTTGGTCATCTAGGTTCTAGATCGAAACTTGGATCTCAGTTCCAAATCGAGGTTTGAAATCTTAAGACCCCAATAAGGAATGAGTTTTTAGATCTAGGACTCCTCATCGAAGTATGGTGCCGACAATTATGTCAATGGGTCTCAAATAGATGACCTAGATTTAGAAACCCCTTTATCAATGATCAAGCTCATCTTCATCAATTCTGTTTTATTCTTTTTTTTTGTTTCTCTATTTCAAACGATGATAGCAATGGTGCCATCATTGTTTATTTCCTGTAGAAGAGAATTTGTTTTTCTGTTGGTTTGTTATATTATGTTATAGTTGTTATAAAATTAGTTAGTTGTTTGCTAATTTTTACAACTATAGAAATTTAGTACAATAAAATTTTACTTAAACATAATCAACTCTATTTTTAATATTGAGAAACTCATTTTGCGAAACCCTAGTTTCGTATTCTCTTCAATTTTCTCTCTTCAAATTCTCTTTAATTTTCTTTTCTTTTTTTTTCTATTATTGCATTGAATATCTCACTTCATGGTATTAGAGCCATAAACATATGTCGATGGCTCAAAATCAAGAACAATATAATGCATCTTCTCTTCTTCGATCCTACTCTTTATCCTCTACTTCGCAATCTGATATTTCTTTATTTGCTAGAGTTTTTTACTACATTTCAATCAAGTTAGAACGTAATAACTATCTTTTCTAAAAAGCACAAATTCTAACAACAATCAGAGCATTTGATTAGGTTTCATTTATCAACAAATCGAAGAAACCTTTGGTCAAGTATCTACTGAATCTAGCTTTAGAAGATCCTCAAGCAGAGATAGTAAATGCTAACTATCTTACATGGATCAAGTTTGATCAATTGCCTCCTTGGTTGGTTGTTTTCTACGATTGAAAAGGATGTTCTTGTATAGGTGATTCATTGTAAATCATCTGCTAAGGTATGGTATGTCCTTGAAAACTTGTATTCTCAACAAATAATTGTAAAATCATTTCATTAAAACAACAATTGAGATTTGTGAAGAAATAGTCTTTATTAGTGAATGAATATGTTTTGAAAATCAAAACAATAAGACATGCACTAGTAGCAATTGATGAGGCAATAAGTAAAAAGGATCTGTGTTGGGTATTCTGGCCTAGATAGTGACTACAAAATTGTAGTTAATTTAATCACTTTTCAAATAGACAATATCAACCTAGAAAAGGTTCAATATCTTCTACTAATGCATGACCGGAGACTGACTATCAAGAATGCTTCTATGTCTTTGGCCTTAAACTTTGAAATTGCATGTCCAATGACTACAAATGTTGCATCTCATTAGTCAAAGAATGGAAGTAGACCTATTATTAATTGAGGTGGTTATACTAACAAAGGAAGTGGTTATGCTAATAGAGGAGGTAGAGGCCGAGGCAGGTCTAAGTCTAGGAAAGTTTACTGTCTACTATGGAAAACCAAGACATTTTGCTAACAAGTGCTATCATAAATTTGATAGAAATTTTTAAGAATTTTCTAATAAAAATCCTAATATAAGTGGAAATATGTCTAATTCAAGAGCCTATCTTACGATTTCTAGTGATTCAAGTGAAGTATTTCTAAGTGAGACATATTTTATTCAAGGATCTCATTGTGATCCATCCTCGTTTGTTGACTCTGGCACAACAAATCTTATTACTTCTAGTCTTAATAACCTTTCTTTGCATTCTCCTTACCAAAATCTTGACAAGGTTACAATTGAAAATGGTAAGAAATTGTCCATTTCAAATGTTAGCCTTAGTTAACTTTATACTCAAATTAATCCTACTTTTATTGTTTCTCTATCTAATGTACTTCATGTTCCTCACATGAAGAAAAATCTTATTAGTGTTTCTTAGCTTACAAGAGATAATAATATAATTGTTGAAATTCATTATAACTCTTGTTTGATTAATGACAAGGACACATGACTTGTACTAATCAAATAATACCTTAAAGATGGTCTCTATCAGCTATCATTAGCATTTGATTCCATTACATCTAATTCTAGCAAGTTTCAATTTGATTCCACATATTTGTCTCATTTTTCAGGCATTGTAATTTTGTACAATCTACAATGTCTAATGTTCAAGTCTCTAGCTTGTCATGCCCTATCTTCAAATACAAACACAGTCCAAAGTAAAATTGTGTAATCAGTGACATGCAAATTTGGGGCATCCTTCATTTATTGTATTACGACTGATTGAATGAAATTCATGTTCTCTGTTCAAATTCTTCTCTTTCTTTTTCTGATTCATGTAAACTTGGGAAACTACATCAACTTCCCTTTTCTAATTATAAAATCATAGCAAAGAAGCCTTTGGAATTAATTTATTTTGATTTTTGTGGTCCAACTCCCAATGTATCTACAACAGGTTATCGATGTTACATCATTTTTGTAGATGGCTATACTAAATACATATGACCATATCCATTGAAACTTAAATATGATGCCTTATCTTTATTACATTTCATAAATTTGTTGAATTGCAATATCAATCTAAACTTAAAAGCTTTCAATCTGATAATGGAGGAGAATTCCAATCCTTTTGTCATATTATAAAATCCATGGCATTCAACCTTGCTTAACCTATTCCCATACACACCTTCTATACACCAACAAAATAAGATTGCTAAAAGAATACATAGGCATATTGCAAAAATGGGTTTTACCTTATTGGTCTATGCTCGTATACCTTTGAAATTTTTGGTAAAGGCTTTTCAAACAATAGTTTATACTATTAACATGTTACCAGCCTCTCTTCTCAATATGTCTCTCCATTTGAGTTACTTTATTATAAATAACCTAAATATTTATTCCTTCAACCTTTTAGATGTGCTTGTTTTCCTTATCTTCGACCCTATAACAAGCACAAATTTGATTTTTATTCTACCAAATTTGTGTTTATTGGTTATAGTTATATGCAAACTGGTTATAAGTGTCCACATCTATTTGGTCGAGTAAATGTCTCTAGACATGTACATTTTAATCTTGATAATTTTCCTTTTCTTACTTTGTTTTCTTCATCTTGTTCATCACAACTTGTTTATGCATTTAACAGTTTTCCAAGTTTGTTTCTTCACTTATTTTCTTCTTCTAATCCTCATATAGTACAATGCTTTGATCAATTTACTTACTTTTCTCAACAATCTAAACCCAATGAATCATCTAAATTATCTCAACAACATCTTGCTCCTTTTATTCATCCTATGATGACTTAGTCCAAATTCAACGTCTTTTGACCTTTTCTCCCCATGCCTTGGTGAGTACTTTAGAGCATACATTAGTCCAAGATGCACTCTTGAACACTATGTGGGTTAAGGCTATGCAAGAAGAGTTTATTGCCTTACAACATAATAGTACCTGGGAACTTGTCCCTTTTTTTCTTCTAATATGAATTTAATTAGTTGCAAATGGGTGTTTCGTGTTAAGTATAATCCTAATGGATTAGTTCTAAAGTACAAGTCTCGATTAATAGCTAAAGGTTTTCATCAAAATCCTGGTATAGATTATGCTAAAACTTTTAGCCCTGTAGTTAAACCTCTTACTATCCGTGGTCTTCTATCACTGACTATCACATTTGGGTGGAATATTCAACAAGTTGATGTGAATAGATCTTTTCTTAATGGTGATTTGACTAAAACTGTATACATATCTCAGCCTAAATGATTTGTTAATCTTACATATCCTTCTTATGTTTGTCAGCTAAAGAATCTTTGTATGGTTTAAAACAATTTTCTCAAATTTAATACACAACTTTGATAGCATTACAAAAATAGGGTCTTGTAAGAGTAGTTTTTGATACTTCTTTTCTTTGTCAAGAAATCAACTAACTTTGACTTTGACGACATTACAAGAATGAGGTTTTGTAAGAACAATTTATGATGTTTTTCTTTTTATCAAGAAATCAACTCACTTTGTCTTGTTCATTCTTGTGTATGTAGATGGTATTCTCAAAACCTTGAGTTCTATAAATTATTTTTTGGATTTTGAAGCCTATAGAGATAGAACTAGTATCTATCTTACTCAGTCCAAATATACTATTGATTTGAAAAAGGTTGTTATGCAAGACTGCAAGTCATGCTCTACACTAGTCAATTTGGGAACTTCTTTAACTAATGATGGAGAGTTATTTTTTGATTCATCTCTCTATAGAATTATTATTGGTTCCCTACAATATCTAACCTATAGTAACATTAGTTGGCCAACAAAAGGTTAGTAAGTTACTTAAAGGGAACAGTTGGGCTAGGATTATTGTTCACACCTTCTACTTCTAATTTGTGCATAACAATCTATATTGATGCTAACCATGAAGTTACATGGAAATTCACAAGTAGGTTGTGTGTTTTTCTTGGAAATAATCTTTTAATTTGGAGTTCAAAAAGAGCAATCAATGGTTGTCATGTTAGTTGGGGAGCTGAATATGGAGTTGTAGCATAAGGAGTTACTACAATTTTATGATTGAAATCCTTATTTGTTGAATTGGGTTATCCACTTTCTAATGTTCCCATTATCTGGTGTTATAATATGGCAGTACAAAGCATTGCTAAGAATGTTAAGAATGGTAAAAGTAGAAGTTAGATATATTCCTACTCAATATCAAATTGATGATATTTTCACTAAATATGTTCCAGATTTCTCTTCTTATGTCATAAACTTGCAGCGGACCTTTCCTCCATATTTGCTTATAGTTCCAGGGTCTACTTTGATGAGGAATGCAGAAGAGAATTAGTTTTTATGTTACCTAGTTTGTTATATTCTGTTACAATTGTTGTAAAACTAGTTAGTAGTTTGATAACTTTTATAGTTATTTAAATTCGATACAAGAAAATTGTGTTTAAATAGAATCAACTGGGTATAAATATACAACTGATTCTCTGTTTTCAATATTGAGAAGCACCTTCTGTAAAACCCAGCTTCGAATTCTCTTCAGTTTTCTCTCTTTTCAATTTTCTTTCTTTTCTATTACCGCATTGAAGCTGTAGCTTCGATCCCAGCAATTGTTATGGCAAGTGGTGGTGGCCAACTGGTATCTTAGAAAAGAAAAGAAGAATCAATCGAGTCATATAGAAACAAATCATGAAGAATTAGGAGAATTATATAGTTAATGAATATAATGTTAATTGGCATGCGCAGATCCCGGGATCCATATTTCATAAGTACATTTTAGACAAAATCTATTCAGGGAAATTGACAAAATCAAGCCTTTGCTCAATGATTCTGAGTAAAGGTTACTTGGGAGGATAGATTGCACGTCATTGTTTATCTTGTGAAAAAAACTTCCTTTATTGAACCGAAAGGAGTGGCAAGAAAAGAACGGCATGTGCTTAAGCAAAGACAAGGAGGTAGAATAGCATGCGCCGCGCGCGCGCGCGCAATGATTCACAGTTGGGCTGTACTTCACAACTCTTGGAAGTTATTTTGCAGTTTGACCACCCTGTCTCTATCTCAACTGTGATCTAAACGACTTAAATCTTTTCAAATCAATGAAAATTTAGATGAACTATGACAGTATATTTATGCCCAACCAAAGGATGCGGTGTTCGAGCAGGAAACTACAGGTGCAAATAAATTATTTGCCACCATGACCATGTCGGGAGGAAAGGAAACGCTCTTGTCCTCCCAATTCCTAAAAGAGAGGAGGGATGCCCTGTAACTGTAATTATGATTGTGATGTTGAATTCATCATGTTCACTTATTTCTGAATGGTCCTCTCTCGACTCTTGAAATACAAGTGGTACAGTCCCAAGAATAAATAATAATGATAAAGAAAAGCTAGAAATCACAAATTCTCAAAACAACGCCGCATTGAAGAAAGCACCTACCAAAGACGAAAAGAAAAACTAATAAACCTAAGTAAATAAATCCTTCCCTAACGGTCACTTTGCAATAAGTTGACTCTTCCAAACCGATACTCCAAAGCTGATAAACGGTTCCAACTTCCAAATTACAGCATACATACAAAATTTTTTGTAAGCAAACTCAGGACTGAATATTCCTGTTTCTTTAAGGTTTCAGCCTACTCTGTACCCAAGAACAAAGGAAAAAACAAAGAACGAAGAAAGAATGATTTTTTTTTTTTTTTTTTTTTGGGGGGGGGGGGGGTGGTGGTGAGGGTTGGTGGAGAAGCACTATATAAGGATGAGCCTGACTGCCTAAAGGCTATCCGGAAATCTGAGCAATTTTCTGAAACGGCAACTGCATGCAGCTACTGGATGGTGCATGGAAACCAACATTCTCCAGGCAAGAGAAATATGTACAGAATTGATCCTGCAGAAGGTCACAAGATAGCAGGAATTAGGATTTTCTAGCCAAGAAAACAATCTACTACAGGTGCTACAAGGAAGGAGATAAGAGGGGGTCTTATAAACCGTAAACAACAATAGCAACGACAACAACAACACATCAAGTCTTAATCACACTGGGTGGAGTTGGGTACACTTATTCTACTTCAGCAATCTCTGGTAAACAGCAACAACTGCACAAAATCTACTAGGAATAACTTTCCCTTGAAAAGTCCCATATCCAACCAGTTCACAACGGGGTAAATACATGGTGGCATTGGCCTCCTAGTGTCAACAAAAGTGGCTGCTACTGTAACAGCCCTCAAATTTATCTACGTAACTTCACTTAAATTGAAAATTTCTTGTATTCTAAGACAAACAACAATAGCAGCAGCAGTAATGATGATAATAAAACAGCAGTTACAGGAAAGTAGGTGGTCAAAGAGTGGAGTACCAGGGTGTGTTTGCACCATTTGACAATCCGTGGTGGGTGCATGTGTACACAGCAGGATCGCGGGGTGTCGAGTGTGAGTTTAAGCATCAGTGTAAAGGAGAATGATAGAGACAGAGTTCACCTAGAAGAAAACTTTAGAGAGAGAAACCAAGAGAGGCAGAGAGTGCAGAGAAGGGAGAAACAAAGGACTTTTGTGATAGGGTGACAGGGAGTGAGAGAGACGGATTTTGCAGAGAGGGAGACAGAGTGAGAAACAGAGGTTGCAAAAAGGAACTCACTATAACTACATCTGCCTAAACAAGCGCAGTCATGGCAAGCAAGGCTGCACGCCTCCATGATAACCATGATGGCCAACTAGCAGCTATTCCTTGCAATGCCAACTTAAACCCCTGGCAGTTGGCTTCTCAGAGCATTCACTTGGGCAACAAGGACAACAAACACAAACAAAGTCTTACAAAAACTAAGTGAGGTCAGTTACATAGATACTAGCTTGCTAATTATTACTATCTATAACTACATATTCAATAAGCTTATTATCACCAAAGTCTATTTTGTCAAGCATGATAAAAAAAATCCAACAATTTTGACGTTGCACTCCTTGGGCCGCTGCAACAAAACCCTCCACAAACCGTTCATCTCTCATGATCTCCTCAATCATAGCGGTAGCTAGAACCCATCCTGAGTCTCTACTGTAGATCGAAGAGGGAAAGGGCTTTTAAGACCTACGACCATGCCTGACTCAAATCATATCAGGTTTGACCTAAATATGGTCCAAATTCATAACCAGGCCCAGTTAAAAAAAAAAAAAAAAAAGAAAGAAAGGAAAAAAAAGCATCCATGTGATTAACCCAAGTCCTTTGGTCTTACTTTAGGTCTAATTTTAGTAAATCTCGAACTTCTATTACTATAATATTTATTGACATGAATCTAAGTTAAAATAAATGCACTCATTAGGACTTTCATATAAAGAATGCTAGATGAGTGGTCTGCCTTATTAAGATATGATTTCTACAAAACAAAGCATTCACATGCATGACCTTTATACGGACGATAGAGAAAACTGTATCTTATATTATATGTAAAGAAACAAATTTTTGGGAAAGTTTGTCACTTGAAAAATGAAATTTGAGAAAGTGATTGAGGAAAGTCATCAAAAGGGTAGGAGAAATGTGATTGAGAAAAGCTTTAAATTTTATTTTTTTTCATAGTCCAAGGAAAGAGACCACATTAAGTGAAAGTCTAAGGAGTATTTCCAGTTACTGCATATGGCCAAGTAATGACTCTAAAAGCTTCTGCTACCACTCTAGTTTCTCAACGGTTGAGATAGATAATCGGTTTGTCCTAATAATCTTAACTGGATATGGTTTAATCACTATGTTAATAAAGAAGCCTAGGAAAAAGATCCATTTGCTGCAGTGGAGCTAGGATGACTCTGATAGCTAGAAAGATGATTAATTCTCAACAGTTAGAAAGATGACTAATTCTCAACAGTTTGCGAAGTAAGGGCATCCCCAGTTTATGAGGCTATCCCCTTTGCAAGACTCAGGGGAGGATCATTTTTGAATGCAGCCCTGCCCTTGCTTCACAAAGTGATTGTTTCTAGAACTCAACGCCATGACCTTCACTCACAAAGGAGCAACCATATTGTTGATTTAGGAAAAGCCTCAGGTGCCCTTTTGAGGTGACTCTAAACGATATGGTCCACAAGCCTATTACTGGGGAAGAGAGAAAACAACTAGTATTGAGATCGAGAAAAAAGATCTTATTGGTTCCCATATATTAATATTATCAAGAGAGATTCTAAATATTATCAGAAGAACCACTGCTCGCCATACTAGTCCATAACAAAGTTAGCAAAGAAATATCTAGCATCAGAAAAGAATTCTGAAAGTTAAAGTGTATATTAGTATATAATTCTTTTCCTCTAGATTATATTAATTATTACAAGGTTTACCATTCAATAAATGTGAGCTGATCCCTCAAACAAGAGAGATGTTAGCAACTTTGGCAATGGGGATTTTCAGTCATAACCTCCTAGAACTAAGTAATGGTGTACATATTTATTCTGAATCAGTAGTATGGACTATCTATTGATTTTCAGTAGTATGAACTAAATATTTTATTTAAAATTTAAAAACTTTGGGAAGAAGTTTCTGGGTTATACAAATATTTAGGTTAGGTATTGAAGTGTTTTTTAAGGACAGGGCCTCAGGTTCACAACCAATCACACCACCCTAAGGGGGGTGTGACACCTACAAGGTGATATCACCCTCAAAATGAATGTTACAGATCCTACATCCCATATTTATCCATTATAAACTTAGAGCATGAAATTAAGTATATACCTATCCTATATGCACTGCTCAGTAAAAGCAAATGCTTATTTCATGTTTGAAGTTTTATATTGAGAAACAGACACGTTCAAAACATATGTTGAATGCTTGATTTCAGAAGGCCATTCTAGGATCAAATTCCTTCAACTAATTGGCAAAGAAGTATCAAGAATCAGTTGGAGTTTTACCAACAATAGCACCCATCTGAATAAGTATTAACCATAAGCCAAGTCATAAACACACCTGAGGTAATCCAAGCAGAATTTCTTGCAAGAAAGAAATTGGATCATCAAGGGTATGATATGTACAATTATAACTTCCCCATGTTTTATATGGCATCATGTAAGTAACTGCATGCCGACCCAACTGGTTACTGTGACGGAGGCTTAACCAAAGGCCTTAAAGACTCCATTATATTGGAAAAGGAAGGCCGTTTTAGGGGATCACTGCATTGCAACAAAAGCTTTAAGTGATCAATATTGAAGATTATAGGATCTGGAACTCAAAATCACAATAAAATTTCAGCTCACTTGGCCCAGCAAGCTTCAATTATCGAAGCTACTTGAGGGTTTAAATCACGCGGAATCTCAAGCCTCTTTCCCTGAAAACCAACAGCTGCTACAACCTACAAGAGAGGAAGCTTTGAGATAAACCATGTAAATTAAGTACAGAAATCACCACAATCTTACACTAGAAAGATTTGAAAGTTGCAAGCTGGAAACACTAAAAAAAGAGGTTACTCTTCAACTAAGGAATGAAAGTGAAATGAGTTTAGGGGAAAAACCAGAAGTAATAATGAGCTTAAGCTCAACAAGATGTTACTGAGAGGGAGAAATGCCTGTAAAACTTTTTATGGTAAGAAAAAGAATAATAAGATGGAAAAAAGAAAAAAAGGTAATGGGAATCAAAAAAGCTCCAAATGATGCCAGAAGGAAAACTTTCAAAAACGACAGTCCATTTTCAGAACTCAAGGCTACAGATGGTGTTAAGAGCAGCCAACTGTGGGGTTTCACAAATGACAACTGATTTTGAGAACTCAAGGTCTCAGTTTGGTATTACAAACATGAAGGCTAGTGCATGAAGCACCAACCACTGTGGACTTCTGAAGTTTGGCAGAGCCAGATATAAATGTATTCCAAACTTACTACCTAGACCAAATGGAGCAATCTTACCAATGCATCAAGGCCAGCCCTCATGGACTGCAGGCAATAAAAGTTCTGACCTTTTCACTAGGGAAAGAATCACATATTGGCAAAGATTATTTGCAGGACTAGGATGGAAAGAAGACCTTCATAACATGAAAATACATCAAGTTACCGACCAAAATGCCAGAACCTTATAGCTTTGCTTCCAATTATTTCACCAATAACACCCAAATAGCTTTGCTTCCAATTATTTCTCCAATAATACCCAAACTATTTTATACAAACCTGTGGTGGATTTAATTTAATCCAAGGTTCTCGCATTGTGGCAAGTTCCCATAATATCACACCAAAGCTGTATACATCTGACTTCTCATTGGATGGTTCATCACGGAGAACTTCTGGAGCCATCCATTCAGGCTATTAAAATAAAGAAGAAAATTTCATTTTTTTGGTAGAAGCAAGGCACACCGTTCAAAAATAACAACTTGGGAAACTGATACCATATAGTTGGAGGGAACTTACAGTTCCTGCTGCTGATTTTGAAGAAAGAAATGTGCTCGCTTTTAAGCGGGAGAGGCCAAAATCACAAACCTGTTTAAACAGAAGGACAAGAACTTGGTGTATAAGATTAATAAAAGGGTAATGGAAACAGAAAGTGGAACTACAACTTGTGGTGTACAAAACATGTGTAGCATATACATTTAAATTCATAAATTAAAATTAATATTAAAACATGTGCAATATTATCTGTTAATCATATTGATAATTAACATGGTTCTTACCTGGAAATGTGAAACAAGTAATGTTTTTTATAACAATGGCAGGATTCATATGTACAGCTACCATAAGTAAAGCACATTATCATAAAAAGGGAAAAAAATTGGATGAGCAACTATGCTACAAAACCCATTGAAGATAAATTCACCTTTTCACAGTGATAGTAGAGAATGTAATGACATTGTAAGTAGTAAAAAGAGAATAGCATACAGTCAAATGGCAAGATTTAGGGATCTTGCAATCACCAAATTACTCTCCATGAACAAGACCTTGGGGCATCAATATTAGATTTAAAATAATGGTGGAATGTCAAAATTGCCTGCATCACCACAACACATAAGTACTGGACTGGTGAATGTACACAGTACATCATTGCAAGGGAATATAGCATCAAAGAGTAAAATTCTCATGATATTAAAAGATTAGATGCATTTGCCAGATGTGGCATAAAACCATGGGTGAACAGACTTTCATTCTTTTTAACATTGTATTTTTGTTTCCCTCAAAACCTGCATGCCTAAATAAATCTGTTAAGAGAATTTGAGAGTTTATATTTTATCCCACTTTGGGAATTTACTGTAGCACTCACATACATGTTAATGTATACATTAGCTCTGCTATCACAATTTGGATACAGTTTCTCCATATTTCTTTCCTGTTTTTTCTTTCTCTTTTTCATCAACATGGTACCTAAGCATGATCCTTAAAAAAACTTGTATTGATTTATCCCTAAGCCATCTCATCTTTTCTTCTTTTCTTTTATTTTTTTCCCTTTATTCTTACCCAGCAATCTAAGGAAACGACCCAAGAGTATCAACAACGGAATCCACCAAGGGTGTTGATTCATTCTGAAGGAATTCAACCAAGTGGAGTCGGTCATCTTGCTGCTGAGCATGCAGAGTTGTGGGTTGTCATGCACTGTCCATTCCACTGCTGACAAGAGTGAGGCAGTTCGTATCATAGGGTTAGTTGCTCTGTCACTATTGCAGGGGTTGCGTCGTTTACTGATGAGAAGGATTGCCACAGACCACTCAGCTACTCTTTGCTGGCAATGGGATTACTGTTTGGACCAGGGGATCAAGGAAAATTGCAGAACGAGCAATTGTTGTTCCATTGCTTACAGCTGGCCATTCTAGGTTGTAAACCATGCAAATGTTGCTCCATTTGCTTGCTACCCACCATTATGGATGTGTCACTAAATCCCCTGCTGATAATTTTCTTAGTTTTATTAGTGATAATATTCTAGTGATAGCTAGTTGAATTCTTACTGTTCATTCTATTACATATAAGCTATAACAACTGATGCCCTCAACCCAGATTTAAAGTTGAAAGTTCCTGAGATAATCTCAGGAACAACAAAGTTGACCAAGATTGGATGGTCATAACTAACAATAATAAGTTTGCCAATCTAGTTTCTGGAAATGAAGTGAGTGCCCAACCACAACCACCTACTGAGGGCAAAACCATAACTATGACAGATGATGACTATGATCAATACACCCAATTTCAGATTTCTTGATAGTCAACTACTCCTTGCACTGCCACTCTGGTCCAGGCAGGTAAACCCACTGCTCTCCTATCCTCATCTCTTCACACATAGGTCATTGATTCACATTCATCCAACCACAACTGGCGATATAGGCGTTTTTACCTCTTTTACTGCTTCTCTTCCACATTACATAGTCTCACTTTAGCAGATGGATCCTCAGCCTTGTTAGTGGCCAAGCTAATTTGACCACCTCTCTTTCATTATCTTATAATCTTTTACCTTCCTAAATTTCCATTCAACTTGTTGTCTATTCCTAAACTTACTTGTAATCTCAAATAATAAGTTTACATAGTCTCACTTTATCCCTGATCATTGTTTGTTTCAAAAGTTGTTTGCAAAGAGGATTACTAGTAGAGGTCAGAAGTCTGGTGAATAAAATATCCAGGTTAATGAGGGTACATTTTCAGTGGCTTGGTCCAGCATTTCCTCAATGTCTCTCCTTCAACTTCGTTGTCACACAGGTTTCTCATCCATCTTTATCTAGTTTGTGCAAGTTGTGTCCTAGTTTCTGTTCATTGTCTTCATCAACTTGGTGAGTCATTTCAATTTGTAAAACACCATCATATTTCTTATTTTCCCAAAGTTGATAAATGAGCTTCCACCCCTTTTGAGATAGTTTTATGTTTGGGGTCTTATGTCCTGTAATTTCAGAATTAGGCTGTCATTAGTTTGTAACTTTTGTGGATGACCACTCCCAAATGACATAATTATATTTAATGAAACTCATTTGGGAATTATCGACATCTTCTCTACTTTTTTTGTGATGATATAAAACCACAATTTGGCTAACCATTCTGGTTCTTCAGAGCTGTAATGCAAAGGAGTACTTTTTTGCTCCCTTTTTCACTTTATGACTAAACACAGTATGCTCCATCACTGCTCTTGTTAAGCTGCTCTTGTTCCACCTCAACCATATGCCCTCTTCTCCTCTAGGTGGTGAAATTCCACATTTTGTCTTTTTTTCCCCTCCCAATCGTTATTTCTTCTCCTCTAGATGGTGTGGGTCTTGTTCATGATGTCCACTCTAGTGTTACTAAACTTGACCCCAAATTGCTGAAGTGTGTTTTTCTGAGTTAATCAAGCACACAAATGGGATATAGGCATTTCTATCTTGATTTGAATAAGCACTTGATCTCATCTGACGTAGCATTTTTTGGGTCTTCACCTTTCTGCCTACTGCCATCTGAATCTTCTTCCACCATCCCTTCCAGTGATGATTTTTGGATATATTATGCTCCTTCCCATTCTCCTCATTTGATTCCTAATTCTTTAGTCCCCTTGGTGCACCATACCATTACTCAGGTATACAGTCATCCCTATTCACCATCTAGAATTCCTGTTGGTTCAACTGATTCCCCTTCAACTGAGATTGCTTCTTCGTCCATGGATTCTACACCATCATCACTTATAGCATCAAACCTTGATCTCCCAATTGCTCTTAAAGACACTACCCCAAATATCCTATTTCTAATTTTGTGACTTATTCTGGTTTGCCTGCTTTTTTGTGCTGTCTTATCTCCTCTGATAATTATTCAATTCCAAAGTTTGTTGGTGAGGCAGTGGCACATCCTAGTTGGCAGATAACCATAGAAGAGGACATGGTTGCCCTTGAGCATAATTCTACCTAGGATTTAGCACCTCTTCCGGCCTGGTGAGGCCATTGGATGCTGGTGGGTGTATGCAGTGAAACTAAATCCTGATGGTTCTCTGGCCCCAGTGAAAGCAACTTGTGGCTAAAGGATATGCTTAGGCTCATGGAGTTGATTACTTTGACACCTTTTCTCTTGTAGCTAAACTTGCTTCTGTTTGTTTTATTATCTCCCTTGTAGCTTCACATCATTGGTCTCTTCATCAAAGATAGATGTGAAGAATACCTTTCTTGATGGTGATATCAAAAACAAAATTTACAAGGAGCAACCACCCGTGTTTTCTCTCAGAGGAAGTCTGGTCATGTTTGTTGATTGTATGTCTCTGTATGGATTAAAACAATCTCCATGTGCTTGGTTTAGGTGGTTTAGTGAGATGGTTCAGGAGTTCAGCCTCCAGCATTCTAACAGTGATCATTTTTGTGTTCCATAAACAGTTTACCTTTGGAAGTATACTTACAGTCATTTATGTTGATGACGTTGCTATCACAGAGTGAAAACATGGGCAATGAATAAATTGAAGGTATTTCTCCAATTCAAATGTGAGACTAATGACCTGAAAATCTGAAGTATTTTTAGGGAGTGAAATTGCATGCTCCAGTTGTTGAGGAAGAAATTCTGATGGAAAAGAAGAATCCCAAAATTAAAAGGGGATAAGAACAGGTTATTTGAATGAAAGATAAAGAAGAAGAAGGATGAGATCAAAAGAAGATAAAAGCCACAGCTATTCCTTAAAGATAGGAGAAGAACTTTCAAAGTTTAATTCTATCTTATCTGTTGTTGTATTGTGAATTTAAACTTGTATTTTGAATTCCTAGATTTTAGGAGATAGATGATAGAAGTTTTCTGTATTTAAAAGCATCATATGATCTAATGAAGGTGTGAAGCAGTTTGTTCCGTTCACCCCTTGTTACTTAGAGTGTTTGTTCCTAAAACATCTAAGTTTGTTCACCAGTCAATGTAATGTGTCAGTTGGCAGCAACCCCATGGACTACCTACAGGAAGGCAGTTATGAGGATTCTGTGTTACCTCCAGCGGACTCCTGGTGGTATTCTCTATTGTGATCAAGGTAATGTCAGAATGGAAGGTTTCTTATATGTCAATTAGGCAGGATCCTCATCAAATAGAAAGTCACGTACTAGTCATTGTGTGTTTGTTGGAGGAAATATGCAGTCATGGAAGAGCAAGAAGTAAGTGTGATAAGTCTCGAATCTGAGACTTATACAATTCTGGATATTATAGTAGCCATAGGAATTCAAATTTGTGAGAGAGAGAGAGAGAGAGAATTTGAAAGGAGGGAGAATTGAGAGAGAATAGGAGGGAGAGAAATTGGAGGGAAAGATTTATGATCTATTTCATTGCATAAATCCCATCCTCGGGTGCTTGTTATCCTTTTATAGGCAGCCCTTTAGTTGTAACCAAAAGTGTACAAGCTATTAAAGCTACAACCATTTGGTACAACTGTGACTTGTTACAAGTCTTAGGCTAATTACAGACTTGCCCCGTACTCTTAATTACATTCATGCCCTTGTCCGCCCTTTGGGGTCGTGACATTTCCCCTCCCCTTGAGATCTTTCTTGTCCCCAAGAAAGGACAAAAGATGGGCTGCTCGGGGGTACTGTTTCAGCAAGTCTGATAAATACTCCCAAGTGGTATTATCTAGATGTAGATGACTTCATTGAACTAGCACTTCCATTAGGGGCAATGTATCCTTGTAGGTGATCCTCTGGTCCACGATGGCTTGGCGTTCCATGAGCACCTCCCTATCTTCATCTACTGAGGGAAGATTGGGGCTTGTAGTGGTTGTAAGCTCCACTGCTTTCTTTAGCAATGACACACGAAACACCGGATGGGTAGGTGCCCCTTCAGGCAGTTGCAACCTATAAGCTACCTTGCCTATTTTAGCAAACAGGCCCAAAGTACTTAGGGCTCAACTTAGAAGTTGGAGTTGTTGAGAAAGAGTGTTGGAGGAACTACTTGACCTTCAAGTACACTTTATCACCCACGTTGAATCCCCGATCACTTCTCTTATCAGCCACTTGTTTCATCTCATTCTGAGCTATTGTAAGCTCCTTGTTTAGCAGTCGTATCATCCTCTGCCTTTGTTGTAGATAGTCTTCTTCGGCAGATACTGTTGTGTGGGCATTCATTAAGGCAAGCAGAATAGGGGCTTGGTATCCAAATAATGCTTCAAATGGAGACTTCTTAATGGCACTGTGATGGCTTGAGTTGTACCACCATTGTGCCATAAATAGCCATCTACTCCAACTCTTAGGTTTGGCAAAGCGCATACACTGTAGATAGGACTCCAAACATTGATTCACTCTTTTCATTTGCCCATCCGTCTCCAGATGGTAAGTCGTGGACATATGCAGCCCTACTCCCAAGCCTTTAAACAGCTCCTGCCAAAAGTGGCTTGTAAAGATCTTGTCCTTATCAAATACTATTGACTTTGGAACCCCATGGATCTTAGCCACTGAGTCTAGAAACTTGTTATGGTAGCTAGCAAGTAATATGAATAAATGTGTAAATTTAGCTATTAAGAAATTGAATTATAGTTTAAGCATAGCTGGTAGAATGTGCCAGCATGCTAGGACAAGTTGTAAAGAGCCAGCGCACATGGGCTCATGCCAAACCGATTTTGGCGCCCATTTTTCAGATCGGTATAAATAATCGATCCAGCACTAGAACATGCATGTTGAATGAAAATTGGAAATGAGTTTCCCTCCCATTCTCTCTAAATTATTCCCCTAAAATTCTCTCTCAATTCTAATCTCCCTCCTCCCTCAAATATTTCTTCCATTCCCTCTTAATTTCCCATTCTCGATCCTTCGAGAATTCCACTATCAGATTTATAATCTAACAAATTGGTATCAGAGCAAGGATCTTGCCTTCGTTGCGAATTGTTTAAGCAATGGCTAACGGTACCAAGATGCGACAGATGGAAGCACAACTACAACAAGTCTCGGCGTCTGCGGCCGAGATGCAAGGTAGAATGGATTCAATGGAAGAAAAGCTTGGATTGTCAGTGGATAGGAAGTTGGACGCACTAGCGAAAAGGCTTAGAGGTGATATGCGTTTGCAATTAAGGGAAGAAATGCAGGGAGTAAGAGATCAGGGGAATCTATTGCATGATCAGTTGCAACAGTTCATGAGAATGTTCGTAGGCCAATCAAAAGTGAGAATCTCCCCTGACTTTCCGCCAAGGGAAAGATTGGAGCCAATTCTACCGAGCATCGGTGGAAGCCACCAAAATGTCAAATTATTTGTGTCGGAAGGAGAGCCAGTCATGATGGAAGAATTGGTATCGGAGAGAATACGAGAGGTGCCAACTCGTCCACACCAAACCAGATTTCTAGTACCTAAGCTGGAACTTCTGGTGTTCGAAGGGGTGAAACCACAATGGTGGTTGAGGCAGTGTGAAAAATTATTTGAAATCCATCATGTAGAGGAGAATCAGAAGGTGGCTTTAGCAACAACATATCTTCATGATGCAAGGGATATATGGTTCCAAGGATGGTCTAGGGTGAGAGAGAGATATAATTGGGATGACTTCATGCAAGGGCTATGCGAGAGGTTTGGAGAGTGAGGACGATGGGACGTGGTACAAGAATTTAATCGCCTAAGGCAAGAAGGAACGGTGTCGGAGTTTCAGGCGAAATTTGAGGAGCTCAAATTTAGGATGCTCAACAAGAATCCTTACCTGAATGAGGAAACTTCGTATCTAGTTTCATAGGAGGATTGAATGATGAATTGAGATCGGCAGTACAAGTCCTCCGCCCTAAGACGGTACAAGAAGTGGCAGAATGGGTTGCTTTGCAGGAGATGACGTTTGAGACACTATTAAAGAAACAAAAGATACAAAGTAAAGGAACACCGGTCGAGCCTATAATGTACGAGAATCGACCTGTCGGAAGAGAATTGGTCAAATTTGGTACCAATAACAGGTATCCAACCTCAACTTCAGTCCCTCAGAACATGCAAAACAAGGACAGATTGATGGAGCAAAGGAGAGTTGCGAGACTATGTTTCAAGTGTGGAGAGAAATACATGCCAGGGCACCAATGTAGGAGACAACTCCTACTATTGGAAGGAGGAGATGAGGAAGGAGACGAAGAAAGAGAAGTGATGAAGGAAGAGGAGGAGGAGGAAGATGGGGGAGCGATATCCCCACTGCTTACTGGTTCTGAAAGATAGTGGGAGCACCCACAGTTTCATTGATGAGGGGACTACTAGGAGAATGAAATACCCAACGGCTAGCACACTAACCCTCTCAGTAACAGTAGCCAACAGGGATAAGGTAATTAACAAATCAGCTTGCTTAGGATTTTGCTGGGAGATGCAAGGGGAGGAGTTCCGGGCTGATCTGAGATTGCTAAAATTGGGAGGATGTCACGTTGTGCTGGGAGTAGATTGGATGCGTGAGGTAAGCCCTATCAGTTTCGATTTCAACAATATTGAAGTTATACTTGAAAAAGAGGGTAGAAGGGTAGTGCTACAAGGAAATGTGGAAGTGGGAACTTGTAAAATGATGAAGGGAAAGAAACTGAATGATGAAGGGAAAGAAACTGCAGCAATTATACAAAAAGAAGATGGCACAAGTGGCCCAATTGTTTTCAATCCAAGACACTGGATAGCAGGAAGAAGCAGCGAACAAAGATTCCTCCAATTAGACATGGCAGGTACACGAATTGACCCTCCTTGATACTTTACTGATTGAATACAAGGACCTCTTTGTGGAACCTAAAACCTTACCTCCCAAGAGACCCCTAGACCATACCATACCCTTGTTACCTAATGTTGGACCAGTAAACATTAGATCCTACCGGTACCCACCTAAACTCAAATCTGAAATAGAAAAGATGGTCCGAGACATGCTAAACCAATCCATTATTCGTCTCAGCCATAGTCCTTTTTGCTTCTCCCGTCCTCTTGGTGAAGAAAAAAGATGACACTTGGCGCTTCTGTGTTGATTACAGACAGCTCAATGCCATCACCATTAAGGACAAATTCCCAATCCCAATTATTGAAGATCTACTCGATGAACTCAAACATGCAACCATATTTACCAAGTTAGACCTCTGTTCGGGGTACCATCAAATTAGGATGGACCCTGAAGAATTAATTGGAAAAGAGAGATTCTTCTCGGCTTCATTGATAGAATTGATTTATACAAAATTAGGAGATAGTAATCCTACCTATTATACAAGTCTAACTTATCTACAGAACATAATTAGTTTAAACTTATAGATAATCTAGAAATTGAAAACAAAATAAACTAAATAAAAGGAGAGATATTAGGCCTTATCTTCAACTTTGAGAATATTGAAATTTTAGGAGCATTATCTTGGTTTTTACTTGAGGATAAATCTTTTGAATTTAACTTAATTATCCACACTCCCCCTCAAGCTTGGGCTGAAAAATATTGTTCAAACCAAGCTTGGAGCTCATTCCATCAAAAATTCTTCCCGATAGAGCTTTAGTTAGTATATCAGCAACTTGATTTGTAGTGGGAGTATATACCAACTGAAACATTCCTTCTTCCAACTTCTCTTTAATAAAATGCCATTCTATTTCAACATGTTTTGTCCGATCATGATGGACCGGGTTCTTTGCAATGCTGATTGCAGATTGATTGTCACATAGAACTTGAATAGGTTTAGGGATAGCCACTTGAAGTTCTTGAAATTATCTCCTCAACCATATTCCTTCACAAAACCCTTGAGCCATAGCTCGAAATTCAACCTCCGCACTACTTCTTGCAACCACAGACTGTTTTTTGCTACGCCAAGTAACTAAATTCCCCCAAACAAAAAAACAATAGCCAGATGTTGACCTCCTATCACAAACAGAACCAGCCCAATCAACATCAGTATACACTTCTATTCCTCAATTATTTGTTTTCCGGAACATCAAGCCTTTGCCTGGAGTCAATTTTAGAAACTTTAAGATGTGATAGACAACATTCATATGTACTTCTCTAGGATCATTCATAAATTAGCTAACACAACTTACTGAGAAGCTTATATCAAGCCGCGTGTGGGATAAGTATATTAACTTTCCCACCAATCTTTGATACCTTCCCTTGTCAACTGGCGCACTTTCCTTGCCAAGACCTAACTTTGTAGTTGGATCCATAGGTGAATCAGCTGGTTTGCAACCCAACATTCCAGTTTCTTTTAGAAGGTCTAGAGTATACTTTCTTTGGGATACAGAGATATCTTCTTTTGATCTTGCAACCTCCATACCCA
Source organism: Diospyros kaki (assembly GCA_036245055.1). NCBI lineage: Eukaryota > Viridiplantae > Streptophyta > Magnoliopsida > Ericales > Ebenaceae > Diospyros > Diospyros kaki. The sequence continues at coordinate 42,298,816 of BSEG01000009.1, forward strand.
AGAAGTAGCTTAGATTTCCAAGATCCTTGATTTCAAATTCCTTTGCTAGCATGCCTTTAAGATTATTTATTTCCAGCTGGTTATCTCCTGTAACAATAATATCATCCACATATACTATAAGAATAGATAATTTACCTCCCATGGTATGTTTGATAAACAGTGTGTGATCAGCTTGACTTTGATTGTACCCTTGTTGATTGACTGCCTCTATAAATCTCTCAAACCAAGCTCTAGGTGATTATTTGAGTCCGTAGAGGGATCGTTTGAGTTTGCATACCTTGTTTCTCGTATGATTGGATTCAAAACCATGAGGAATTTCCATGTAGACTTCTTCTTCTAGAGTTCCATTTAAAAATGCATTCTTCACATCTAGTTGGTGAAGAGGCTAATCTAAATTTGCATCTATAGACAATAGGATTCGGATGGTATTTAACTTTGTCGTGGGAGCAAACGTCTCTTGGTAATCAATACCATATGATTGAGTGAACCCCTTTGCTACTAATCGAGCTTTGAATCGGTCAATCTACCCATTTTCCTTATACTTTACTGTAAAAATCCACTTACAGCCAACAGGTTGTTTTCCAGGAGGTAGAGAGGTTATCTCCCATGTTCCATTTTTCTCCAAGGCATTCATTTCATCAAGAACAGCTTGTTTTCACTGTGGCTGTTGAAAGGCTTCTGTAATTGTATTTGGCACCTGCACCTTATTCAAATATGATAAAAACATACAAAACTTTGATGACAGATCCTTATAGGATATATAGTTGTGTATTGGGTGTTGAGTGCAAGATCTTACGCCCTTCTGTAAGGCAATAGGCCAATCAGTCTCATCAGTGGTTGCATTATCCAAACTGTCCCCAAGATGATTATCACTGTCACTGTCATTTGGAGAGGAATTAGGGCTAGTTTCTTGGTCAGGCCGATTGCAGGATTGGTGCTCTTTTTCTTGTTGAGACTTCCTCCGAGAGTAGACCTGAAATTCTTTGGTGGTAGGAGGCTGAGGACTAAGGAAACTTGCAGGAGGATCTGGATGTATGGGTGCAGCAAATTGCAAAGTTTGCTACTGCATAAGCTGTTGCTGCATAGGACTAGGAAGCAGCATAGGAAGAGTTTCCAAAAACTGATATTCTTGAGAATTATAGGAATGATTCTCCCCCTGAATATCAGTTTTGGGATAATAAGGTTGATGTTCAAAAAAGGTTACATCCATGGAGTTAAAAATTTGTTTATGCTCAGGAGAGTAGCACTTGTAAACTTTTTGATGAGGAGAATAGCCAATGAAGATGCATTTAAGAGATTTTGGGTCAAGTTTGCTTTGGAATTGCTGGTGTATATGCACAAAAACAGTACATCCAAAGATTTTAAGAGGGATATGAGATGGCAGCCGAGTGTGAGGATAGGATTTGAGAAGGATTTGGCTCGGAGTATGATGATTTAGAGTTTGAGAGGGTAACCAGTTAATGAGATAAGTGGCTGTGAGAATGGCTTCACCCCAAAAATGTTTAGGGACATTTGTAGAAAATAGCAAAGAACGAGCCACTTCTAAGATATGCCAGTTTTTCCTTTCGGCTACACCATTTTGTTGGGGTGTATCCACACAAGAACTTTGATGTATAATGCCATTGTTTGAAAGATAGGAACCAAGGATTGAAGAAAAATATTCCTTGGCATTATCGGTTCTGACGATTTGAATTTTGGTATTAAATTGTCTTTCCACCATAGAATGAAACAATTGAAAAATGGAACCAACTTCTGATTTTTCTTTCATAAGAAATACCGATGTAAGCCGGGTATGGTCATCAATAAATGAAACAAACCAACGGGAACCAGTTATGTTTTTAACTCTAGAAGGTCCCCATACATCACTATAAATCATAGAAAAAGGATGTGAAGGAGAATAACTTTGACTAGAATAATTATTTCTCACATGCTTAGAGTATTGACAGATTTCACAATGTATTTGCTGTGAATTTTGACTCTTAAACAAGGCTGGGAATAATTTCGTAAGGTAAACAAAGTTTGGATGTCCTAATCTATAATGCCATAACATAATTGCATCATTATGATTGGTGGTGGAATTGGAGAAACAAACTGAAGGAATGACCGAATAGGTGTTGTACTGAACTTGGTTATCTTCGGAGTTGATCTTAGCAAGGAAATAGAGCCCCAATCCTTCAGCACTACCAATCATCTTCCCCGAAGTCTGCTCTTGAAATTCACATACATTTTTTGAGAATTTGGCAATACAATCTAAATCAGATGTAAGTTTACTGATAGACAATAGATTGCAATCTAGATTAGGTACTAAAAGAACCGATTTTAGCACAATATCCTTGGAGATAGTAACAGTTCTGGTTCCCACAACTTTTGATAGAGAGCCATCGTCCACCCTAACAGTCTAGTTCTTGGCACATGGCTGGAAATCGGATAACAAACTGATTTGTCCCGTCATATGATCTGAGGCCCCTGAATCAATCACCCAAACAGTAGATAAATCTCTTTTAGTGACAAACACATGTAAGAAAGTACCTTTATGGGCTATGGATCCAGATGCTACGGTTGAGGGCTGATTAGGTTGAGTCTTCTCAAACATGGACTTCAGCCACTCCATTTGTTCCTTGCTGAATGGTGTTGGTACTGCAACTGTGGTGGTCTCTTCTATGGACACTAGGTTGCCCTTACTCCTTCTCTCATGAGCTGGCTTCCAATCAGTAGGTTTTCCATGTATCTCCCAACAAGTATCCTTGGTGTGTCCTGCTTTGTGACAGTGATCACACCATGGTCGTCCCTTCCTTGGTTTGAAATTCTGTGATGAAGTGCCTCTGGTTACTAATGTTGAGTGTTCCAAATTTGATGTTGCTAGCTTAAACATGATTTTCAACCGGCTTTCTCCCCTTCGAACCTCGAAAAAAGCCTCTCGGAGATTAAGGAGCGGTTTTGTACCGAGTATCCTTCCTCTAACACCATCTAGATTCTTATTCAAGCCCATTAAGAACTTATACAGCCTCTTTTGTTCAACAATCTTCTTGTATTTTGTAGAATCTGTTGTGCACTTCCATTCAATGTTATCAAACTTATCTAGTTGCAGCCAATATTTATTCAAAGAACTGAAATATTGAGCCATATGTGATTCACCTTGTTTGAGATCATCAAGTAAGCTTTTAATTTCAAACAGTTCAGAGGTGTTTTCAACATATGAGTAAGCCTCTCTAGCAGCCTCCCAAATCTCTTGGGCTGTATCATGTAACAGAAAATTTTCTCCTATATCATTGACCATAGAATTAATGAGCCAAGATATTACCATGTTATTCTCGACTTGCCAACTCCGATATGTAGAATCTTCCTCTGCTGGTTTGGTTGTTGCCCCAGTCAAGTAATCATCTTTTCCTTTCCCTCGTATGAACATCAAGACAGATTGAGACCATTGTAGGTAATTTTGCCCATTCAATTTATGTCCAGTAACAGTGAACATATTATTGTCAATGGGGCCTTGATTGTTGGTGGGTAAAGGGATGATTTTTTATGGCTGAGTACTCTTGCCGGCCATGTTGATAAGTAGGAGAGAGATGAACTAGAAATTGAGGACACGCTTTGGAAGAAAGAACGGAAGGAGGACTATCGGGAGATTCTTTGGCCAAAGGATAGCTCCGATACCATGAAGAATTAATTGGAAAAGAGAGATTCTTCTCGGCTTCATTGATAGAATTGATTTATACAAGATTAGGAGATAGGAATCCTACCTATTATACAAGTCTAACTTATCTATAGAACATAATTAGTTTAAACTTATAGATAATATTGAAATTGAAAAAAAAATAAGCTAAATAAAAGGAGAGATATTAGGCCTTATCTTCAGCTTTGAGAATACCGAAATTTTATGAGCATTATCTTGGGTTTTACTTGAGGATAAATCTTCTTAATTTAGCTTAATTATCCACAGACCCCAACGACATTCACAAGATTGCATTCCAGACACACCTTGGCCATTTTGAATTTAAAGTCATGTCGTTTGGCCTCACAAATGCCCCTGCCACATTCCAAGCCCTTATGAACCAAATTTTCGAACCTTACCTCAAAAAATTTGTATTGGTCTTCTTTGATGATATCCTAATCTATAGCCTTTCATTCGAGCAACATCTAAACCACCTTAGGGCTACATTTGAGATCCTACGATTCAATCAATTATGCATCAAAAGGTCGAAGTATGCATTTGCACAGACACAAGTAGAGTACCTGGGTCACATCATATCAAAGGTTGGAGTTGGGATTGATCCAAAGAAGATAGAGGCAGTGGTACCATGGCCTAAACCTGCAAACATCAAGGCTTTAAGGGGCTTCCTAGGGCTTACTGGATACTACAAAAAGTTTGCGAAGAATTATGGAACAATCAACAAGCCTTTAACAGAATTATTAAAGAAATAGGGATTTAAATGGAACCCCAAAGCAAAGTAGGCTTTTGAGCAGTTAAAGGAAGCATTGAGCAAGGTTCCTACACTTAGCTTACCAGATTTTAGTAAGCCATTCACCCTGGAGACGGATGCTAGCAATGCAGGAATAGGTGCAGTGCTGTCACAAGAAGGTAGACTGTTGGCTTTTCTTAGTCAAGCTCTAGCACCCCGACACCAAGGCCTTAGCATTTATGAAAAAGAGATTATGGCAGTCCTGATGGCAATGGAGAAATGACGTCATTACTTAGAGGGAGGACGGTTTGTGATCAAAACAAATCACGAAAGTTTAAAATTCTTACTGCAACAAGGATTACACACCCAACTACAAAAGAAAGGATGGCCAAACTCATGGGACTAGATTATGTAATTTGTTTCAGGAAAGGGAAGGAGAACGTGGCAATAAACGCCCTGTCTTGTTGCCATGAAGAAGGGATGCACGCAGCAATATCCACAGTAATACCGGATTGGCTTCAAGAAGTCACAGATAGCTACAACAAAGGGGATTGGGTTAAAGGATTACTAGAACAGCAGAGTGTCAAAGAAGATAGCAGGCCCGGATATACGCTTAAAGATGGCGTAATAAGATACAAAGGTCGATTGGTTATCGGTGATTGTGAAGAGCTAAAGGCAAAAATAGTGCATGCCTTACACGGGTCACCAGTAGGAGGGCACTCGGGCATTCAAAGTACATACCACAAGGTCAAACAAGTATTCTTTTGGCCCAATTTAAGGAAATACATAAAGGATTACATACTGAAATGTGATGTATGTAGAAGGTGTAAGCATGAAACGGTAGCCCATCCCGGTCTCCTACAACCTTTAGAAATCCCAGAACGTGCTTGGACCAACGTAACCATGGATTTCATAAAAGGGTTACCAAAATCAGAAGGGAAAGATTGTATTTTTGTGGTAGTAGACTGATTCACTAAACTAGTCACTTTATACGGTTGTCACACCCGTTTACAACACAAGAAGTACCCAAGGCTTACTTAGAGAATATAGTGAAGTTGCATGGCACTCCACAGTCCATTGTATTGCACAGAGACAAAGTCTTCACCAACCTCTTATGGAAAGAGCTCATGAGGATGTTGGGTACCAAATTACTAATGTCTACCGCCTACCACCCGAAAACAAACGAGCAGACTGAGAGAGTTAATCAATGTTTGGAAGGATACTTAAGGTGTTTATGCTTCTTATAACCGAGGGGATGGAACAAATGGCTAGCCATAGCACAATGTTGGTATAACTCGAGCTACCACAGCTCTATCAAGATGACACCTTTCGAGGCCCTTCGGTGGAAACTTACTTACAGAAGAGGCAGGATGTTATGCGGATGGTGAAAACCGAATTGGCCAAAGCCAAGAACAAAATGAAGCAATTGGCAGATCAAAAGAGGACTGAACGAAATTTTATAGTGGGTGAAGAGGTATGTTTGAAGCTTAACCAACAGTACCTTAAGGCCTTGACCAAGCAACCCATATCCAAACTAAACCCCAAGTACTATGGACCCTTTCCTATTCTGGAGAAAATTGGTGTTGTAGCCCATTGACTACAACTACCAGAGGATGCCAAGATACACCCCGTTTTCCATGTCTCCCTACTCAAGAGAGCGGTAGGAACACAGAGATCAACACCAACCTTACTGCCTATGGTGGGAGAAGTACCAAAAAATGAAAAACGCACAGCAATTCTTGACAGACAGGTAATCCACCGTAATGCCGTTCCCCTCATTCAAGTAATTGTCCAATGGTCCTCTCTTCATTCGAATAATAACACATGGGAATACTTGCCAAAGTTCCTCCACCAATTTCCTAACGCAACAAGCCTACTACACATTTCTTGTGGACAAGAAATTTCTTAAGGGGAGGGATTGTTATGGTAGCTAGCAAGTAATATGAATAAATGTGTAAATTCAGCTATTATGAAATTGAATTACAGTTTAAGCATAGCTGGTAGAATATGTCAGCATGTTAGGACAAGTTGTAAAGGGCCAGCGCACATGGGCTCGTGCCAAACCATTTTTGGCGCCCATTTTTCAGATCGGTATAAATAATCGATCCAGCTCTAGAACATGCATGTTGAATGAAAATCGGAAATGAGTTTCCCTCCCATTCTCTTTAAATTCTTCCCCTAAAATTCTCTCTCAATTCCGATCTCCCTCCTCCCTCAAATATTTCTTCCATTCCCTCTTAACTTCCCATTCTCAATCCTTCGAGAATTCCCCTGTTAGATTTATAATCTAACAGAACTATCTAGCCACCTCTTGAGCCGTGAATGGGTGGGTGAGACTTGCAAAGTGTGCAAACTTTGTTAGCTTGTCCATAATCACCAATATGGCATCCTTTCCCTCTGATTTAGGTAGCCCTTCAATGAAGTTCATGGATACCCCTTCCCAAGCCTGTTTTGGTATGGCTAATGGTTGGAGTAATCCCGGTAGGGCCACATGCTCATGCTTGCATCTCTAGTAGGTAGGGTAGGCTAGTACAAACTCCAACATTTCTTCTTTTTGTCCCGGCCAAACGAAGGGCTACCTTACCTTGTGGTTTGTAACCCTGATTCCAGAATGGCCCCCTAAGGGAGAGTCATGTAGTGACTGTAGAATCCTCCTTTTAATACTCTGGTCATTTCCCACCACTATTCAGCCTCAATATCTAATCAATCCCTTAAGACATTATATACCCTCTACTCCCAATAGGCTCCATAGCCAATTGCTCTTGCAGTTCTTTCAACCACTCTGAATTTACATAGCTCTCTGTGGTCTCCTTCACCCAATATCAGGGACTACAGCTGTGATGGCATTACAACTAACATGTTCTTCTCTTTTAGAAAGTGCATCGGCCACTTTATTCTCTTTCCCGTGTCTATAATAAATCGTATAATCCAATCCCAGCAATTTGGATACCCCCTTCTTTTGGAGCTGAGTATGTACTCTCTGTTGCAACAGATACCTCAGGCTATCGTGATCAGTCTTAATGATGAAGTGGCTACTCTTCAGGTAATGTCTCCATTTGTCCACTGCCACCAAAAGTGTCAATAAATCCTTATCATACACACTTAGTCCCAAATGCTTTGGAGCTAAGGCTTGGCTGAGATATGCTAGTGGTCTTCCTTCTTGCATGAGCACTACCCCCACCCCTACATCACTAGCATTCGTCTCCACCACAAAGGTTTCGGAGAAGTTAGGCAGGCCTAACACCGGGGCTTGTGTCATGGCCACCTTAAGAGTTGTGAATGCCTTCTCTGCCTTGGGATTCCACTGAAACTTGTCTTTCTTTAGCAATTTTGTTGAGGGCTTGCTAATTATCCCATAGTGTGGGACGAATCTCCTGTAATATCATGTTAATCCCAAGAAGCCCCTCAACAACCTAACGTTGGAAGGTCTTGGCCGTTCAGTCATGGTTGTAATCTTCCCCAAGTCAGTACTCACCCCTTCACCCGAAATCACATGCCCCAAATATTCCACTTCCTTCTTTGCAAACAAACATTTGGACATTTTGACATACAATTAATTGAGTTTAAGGATTTCAAAAGTTGTCTTTAGGTTGGTGAGGTGGAGTTCCAGGTTAGGGCAATATATTAGTATGTCATCAAAGAATACTAATATGAATTTTCTTAGGTAAGGGGCGAACAATTGGTTCATCAGGGCTTGAAAGGTAGCAGGGGCATTAATAAGCCTAAATGGCATAACAAGGAATTCATAGAGGCCTTAGTGGCTACAGAATGCAGTTTTTGGTATATCGGCAGGGTTCCATTATGATCTAATGGTAACCAAATCTTAGGTTCATCTTAGAAAAGATGGTTGCCCCATGTAATTCATCCATCAAGTCTTCTATAATGGGGATAAGGAATTTATTCTTGATGGTTAGTGTGTTGAGCTGGCGGTAAACCACACAAAACCGCCAAGTGCCATCTTTTTTTTTTTTTAAACTAACAGGACTGGTGATGCGAATGGGGGCTTTGGTTGGGTTGTATAATTGAGGTGGATAGCATCTGCTTCACTTGTTTTTCAATTTCAAACTTCTGTATAGGTGGGTAACGATAAGATTTGATGTTAACTGGTTCTAAGTTTGGCTTAAGAGGGATAGTATGGTCTAGGGCTCAAGTAGGGGGAAGAGAGGTAGGTTCGGCAAATAAATCCTTAAACGCAATCAAAAGTTCATTGAGTGTGTCCATAGGGATTACCTAATCTTGAGATCTTGTAAGTTCTAGTCTTTGCTCCCCTTTGTCCCTCCTTTGAGTGCATTCTTCTTCTTCTATTTCCACAGCATGAATGGAGAATAGCTAGGAAATTTGGGCTTTCCTCTTCGTGAGTAACTTCTGCAATTTCTTCCCCGTGATTAATTTACACTCCCCTGTTTCCAGACTCCCCACAAGAGTTAGCTTCTCACAGGCCACATCTATTGTCACCTCTGACTTGTTAAAATCAAATGTCAAAGGGCTAACGGTCCTCATCCAATCTACCCCCAATACAATATCGCATCCTCCCAACTCCAACACCCTCAAATCCATAGAGAATTCTTGCCCCTGCTTGAGCCACTTGAAATTAGCGCATTTGTAGTGGCTATACATGCAATTACCATCGGCCACAGTGACAGACAATGGCGTAGTAGCAACCAATTCACACATTAGGTTAGTGGCAGTAGCTTCACTAAGGAAGCTATGTGTACTGCCACTATCTATAAGAACTATCAACTTCCTTTCCCAACTTGCCCCTTAACTTTTAGGATCTTTCCCGTGGGTCCCCCCTTTAATGCATGGAAGGAGATCTCTCCCCCTTCATCCTCTACTTCGGCCTCCTCTACCATCTCAATGTCTTCTACGAGTTCATCCCCTTCCTCATCTTCTTTCTCTTCTTCTCTGCCTTCCATTTTCAATAATTGCCATTTGCACTGGTGACCCAGGCTATATCTATCCCCGCACTTGTAGCAAAGCCCCAATTGCCTTTGTTAGAATTTGTATTAGTCTAGCTGTTAGTTTCGATAAAGGGCAGAATTGTATGTTAGGAAATGATTGTATTCTTATGTTTTATGTGTCTAGAATATAACGGAAATATTTTCTCTTAAGTTATTTCCGAGTAAGCCTTGTATTTCCTTATTATTGCATTTCAGTCCTTAAGTTGTAACCGCCTCTATCATTTATAAATAGAGGTGGATAGGTTATGTCAAAGCCATCCCGAGAATCCTTTCTATTATTATCGCATATGGGAGTTTGAGAATTGAGAGAGAGAGCTAATACTCGGTCCTTTTATTCTTGAGAGAGAGGCTATTGATTGTTAGCCTAAGTGTGTGCGAGGAAGAGATCAGAGAGGAAGAGCTGTATTCTTGTTTCTTTGATAGTGGATTCTGTCGGCATCTTCTGGTAGTCTGGACGTAGGGCAACTTCTTGCTCGAACCAGGATAAGACTTCTTGTTCTTTTACTGTTATTGCATGTTACTTTGTTCTGTTTTACATTTTTTTTAGTTTCCATCAAAATCGAGTAAGGGCGAGGGGGTGAGAGAGTGTTAATTGTGTGAGGAATCTAGTCCGAGTCTCAACAGCCTTCTTTTCTCCATTGCAATCCCCTTTGTTGTGTTGAAATTGGTGTTAAGAGGTCCCAACAACACTCCTGCATTCACTCCCTTCGAACTCATCCCCACTGCCTGTTGAGTATTAGGATTAGTCTTAGGCCACACCTTATTCCTCCCAAATATGGCCTCTAATGTTAGCTCTTGTAATTTGGCCTTCTCTGCAACTTGCCTTACTATGGTAGGCAACATCATTTTGACCATCGATCACAGTTCTCCCCTAAGGCCACTTACGAAGTTGGATACAAAGTACTACTGAGTCAATGATGGCTAAACATTCCAGATAAGGGCCCTCAATTCCTCGAACTTGTCCAAATATTCAGTCACCAATCCTACCTACTTCAGCATCTTAAACTCTCTGATCACATCGGACATATTCTTCTCTCCAAACCTCACACATATATCCTCTGCAAATTCATTCCAACCAGCCTCCATCTCCCTCGCTTTGATCCACCCTTGGTACCAAGAGTCAACGGTATCATTAAGATAAGTCGTTGCCATGGTCACCTTCTACGCTTCCGACACATTGTACAATTGAAAAAACCTTTCACACCTACAAATCCACCATCTAGGCTTGGATCCATGAAACAAGGGAATCTCCAGTCATGGCATCGAGGTATGAGTATTAGTATGGGGAGTAATTCCTCTTACCTGAACTCTCGCGTCCTCCTCTAATGGCTCAGTTGGCTCCTCCATCCTGGGGGTCATGGAAGGATTCCGTGGCCGGAATGGCTAGGATCTGTGAATGATCGGGGTGGGAATTTAGGCGGTAGCCTGAATTGAGGAAAAGAGGACAACATGTTGAACATGCTATTAATCCTCTGTCCGTATTGCTCCATTGTTTCTCGATGCTTCGCTAATTCGCATTGCATCTCCTCCCATGAAGTGATCTAATCTTCCCTCCCTTGGGTGATCGCCTCGTGTGTTTGATTCATTCCAAACTCTAACGCCTCCATTCGTGTCTCCAACTACTTCAAACGAGTATCCTCTACCATTGCTGCTAGATCACCACAATCGCTCAACTCGATCACCACCTTCTCCGCCGATGATGACCGCCTCTGATATCAAAATGATAAGTCTCGAATCTGAGACTTATATAATTCTAGAAATTATAGTAGCCGTAGGAATTCAAATTTGGGAGATAGAGAATTGAGAGAGAATAGGAGGGAGAGAAATTGGAGTAGGAAAGATTTATGATCTATTTCATTGCATAAATCCCATCCTCGGGCGCCTATTATCCTTTTATAGGCAGCCCTTTAGTTGTAACCAAAAGTGTACAAGCTATTAAAGCTACGATCGTTTGGTAGAACTATGGCTTATTACAAGTCTTAGCCTAATTACATCCTTGCCCCCTACTCCTAATTACATTCATGCCCTTGTCCGTCCTTTGGGGTCGTGACAAAGTGGTAGTCTGGTCAAGTGCAGAATCAGAATATAGATATATGGCTTAATCCACTTGTGAATTTCAAGAGGATTTACCAATTATTTGAAGAAACAGGGTTTTAGCAGTTCAACTGCTGTGAAGCTATGGTGCACCAATCTAGTTGCTATTCACATATCATCCAATCCAGTATGAGTGCACCAAACATATTGAAGTTGATTGCCACTTCATTTGAGTAAAAGCTCCAACAGAATGTTATTGAGACAGGTTATGCAAGAATGGGAGATCAATTAGCTGAAGTTTTTGCTAAGTCACCGAATGTGACTAAAATCAGTAATATTTGTTCCAAGATCGGCATGCATGATATTTATGCTCCGAGGGAGAGTGTTAAGAGAATTTGAAAGTTTATATAAGAATTTGAGAGTTTATATAAGAATGGTCTATGCCTACTTTGTGTTGATTTTGACTTTAGAAAAGACGAAGGCCACAAAACTCAAATTAACAAAATTTTAATTTTCACACCAAAATACTGAAAAAGTACCTTGACATAGACAACTCCAAAAGGATCATATCATGAAATAAAATTTTAAGCTATTTCAAAAAGGTAATTAATCAATGAACCTTATCTCACCTTTACTGTATACTTCTTGTCAACCAAAAGATTTGGAGACTTCAAATCTCGATGAACAATAGGAGGATTGCGTTTATGAAGATAATTCATTCCCTTTGCCTATAGAAAAATAAAATGAAAATTAATAATGCCAAAAGAATATGAATATGAAGATTCCAGCACAGGGGATAAATAAAATGAAAAAACAGTGGACAATGCTGAGGCCTTTATAATTCAAAAGAAGCAGAAAGTTGTGCAGGAGGGGAGCACCATAAGTTACATGCAAGAGCTTGTGTGTTACAACAACAAAGACAAAAATCAAAATTCAAGCACATACCACGTCATAGGCCATACTTAACCTACGCCTCTCATCCAATGCTTCTCTTGCACCTGGTTTGTGCAAAAGTCTAAATAAACTGCCTCTGCAGTTTGGAGCCAGAAATTTTATAAGTTAATGTTTCAGAACAGTGCTCTCAATAATATCCAATTCCCATACTAAAACAAGGGAATTACATAAGGCAACAAAAACCTTGATAGATATTCTGTGACTATGGACAAATTTGGGGGCTGTGTAACTGCACCCATGAAAAGAACAATATTTGGATGCCGCAAGCGTTTCATAATTGTGACCTACAAGCATAAATAGTTAAGTAAGAAAGCCGAAGTAACCAAATGTTAAAAAATAAAATCCACTCAGGAAGTAGATACCTCTTCTGTAAAAGAGAATGAACACACACACACACACCAAAAGGGTGTTATATGTTTCGTTTCCATTTGTGACAAAGAAACTACCATTCCTCAACCTTGAAGTTCAGCCTCTCCAGAAAGTTTTCGATCCTTACCTCCCTCAAAAATTCCTTCAATCGCTCTGGATGGAAATCTTGATCCATAAGAATCTTTACAGCAACATCCTGAAAGTTACAACTTTCATAAAATTATGGCATAACAGAGATTATGAAAAAAAAATGACACCATAAAAGCAACTATACCTAATAAAAGATTCTAGTGCTATGGCAGATTATGCCACCAGTCATTTATTGATAAGTTCATGACATCGTGAAATACTTTGATTAATTCTTGGAAGAAAATGGCCCAAGACATACATTCAAAGTACCAAGAAGCAAGCTACACTGCTGCAGATTATTTAAGGTATCATTTGGAATATCATGATAAATCAATTTGGACTAAGTTGACATTTTGCAGAGACTCTGCACCAAAAGTGCCAGATTTTTCTTCCTTTTCACAGATAAGGGCGCACAGAGAGCAATCCTCATTTAAAAAAAATACATTCAAAAATAAATTAGATAGTGATCATGACATCGCAACTATGCTGCTCGGACTGCAACATTTAGTGATGTGCCTAACTGCCAAAATTATCAAATTCTCATGCAGAAGAATACACGAACACAGACAAGTTTCGTATTTCTTAAATAACTATTGTTCATCTAAACTAAAATTGTTTTTACAAATTAGTATAGAACATTCTATGCAATAAAATGAGATTTTTTATGCATTATTTTGTAACAAAATGTTTAACTTAATCACATTCATTGAGTATTGAGAATTTTTCCCTAAGTTGCCAGTTTTAGAAAAATGATTAAAAGCCACCCTTTTCAAAATTATTACCAATTTATCACCTTATAACTACCCGGAATGCCATGCTAGAAGGAAGGCCAGTGTGGCTTCTTGATAAATGCATAAACACCTCTGGCACAGGAGGTTCATTTTCAATGCCTAAGTCCAGACAATGTTAGTGGAAGACGATTACAATGGAGACCGAAACAAGAGGTATGGCGGTCACTTCTGTGTGTCACAAACACATTAATGCTTGCAAAGCAAGGGAGTTTAACAACAAGATTCAATCATATGTTCATACTTATATACATATATATAGATATATAATTCCGTGTTAGAAGTTGAAAATCTCATTCCAATGTTGTTGGATCATGGCTGCCAAGAAAGCAAGAGAAACAAAGAAATGAAGGACACAATGACTTCTGGCCAAGGAAACAGTTGTATAATCCCCCGTTCTTGCTATTCATCTTTCTTTCCTGTCTTCTTCACCATCACTCTCTCTTGTTTTCTCTCCATTTCTTGTTCACTATCTGAACTGTACCAATTCATTTGGCTTTGGTGAAGTATAAGAACCAAAAGGATTCTTCCTCAAGAAGTGATGGAAAACTTTGCAGCAGCAAAGCAGTCGCTGGTCTCCCTTGTCAGTAGCGAAGGCAGGGGTGAACGACAGAAACCTCCTTCAGTGGCTGCACTTACTGGTTTGGTCTTCTTCTTCTGTTGATCAACGGCAGCTGGGTCTCGCTTTAGCAGAGACAGCAAGCATTTTTCTTCGGTCACCTATGCTGTGGTGTAGCAGATTGGTTTGTTGTAGCAGACTGCTGCACATTTGTTGTACATGCTTTTATGCCATTTCCTGTACCAGCGGTAATAATCGCTTGTGATACAAGCGGCTATAAATGCAAATTGCTTGTCCCACAGAAGGTTCAATGCTATGACTGCCTATGCCACAGGCAGTCATGCATTTACCAAATAGCCATGCTAGCCCACTCTCCAGTGAGGCATCCCAAGTGGCCCAAAGGTAGTAGATTGGTAATAATTTTGAAAAGGGTGGTATTTAGCCATTTTGTTTTATAAGAAGTGGTAAATTAGTGAAAAACTAGAGTATTTGTTTATGTCCAGCTAGACTTGTCAAATATATATTCCATTTCCTATTTGAACTGTCATCTAATACGAGTGCTTCACAAATTTATAAAAACCATATTACACAATTTACCAATTATTCAAACTGTCTAGACGCATTTCCCTTAATTAATTATTCCAACGTATCATGGAAATTATCTTAAAGACAAGAATCAAATAATTATCTATTATGGAATACATCTCTAATTTCCTTCTTAGATTCTATTTCGGCTCCTAAAGGTATGTTGTTACGTTCCTTTGAAAAGAGGCATTGATTTTCCAGTTTGGTCTTAGCAATAAGAAACTAATTGTTAAGTTGTCAACGGTCTCAATAAATTGCGGCAAACATTTTGAACTCCAAGAATAGTTTTCACTTTAGCTCTTATCCTGTGATACTAAGTTGGAATTAGCCCTAAAAATAATTCTGCTTCTACATCTTTCCTTCTCTACCTTTTTCTAATTTCTAGTGTGTAGCTAGGTGAGCAAGATAACTTCAACATTGACTATGATCTCCATTGACACTGATCAAAACAAAGGCCTAGTTGTGTTATGTGAAAAGCATGCTTTTCTGTTTAATGCTTTGAAAAGTTGCATGATATTGCCAGAAATCATGGCAATGTGGAGGACATTTCCGGCAACATGGAGGATAATTTATGAAGCACCCGATGTTTATGCATATGGATTTCAACTAGCCTGGGTGTAAGATCTGTGGGGAATGAATGGTCCTAACTTGGTTGATGCCAAGGGGGTGATGTTAGTAATTAGCTCCTCCAAAGGGAAATGATTTATAGTATGATTTCTGTGTGCATAAATATTTTCAAAAACCCCTTGTTGAGCTTCACCTCTCAGCTTGAACATTCAAACATGTTCAAGACAAGATTTAGGCCCACTTTCAAAGGAAAAGCACTGATGGGGGCTCAGAAATGCTTTTTTGTTGCATTTTATATATGCATATGATCCCGTATATTTTGGGAACAAATTATGTAAATTGATGACTCTAGCATGTTTAGAGTTTATGGTGGAAAAAGCATATCTATTTGGAGATTTATATGAGATGATACTTACATACTTTTGGAATAAGCATGATGGAAATTGATAAGCAGGATATGTCTTTGAAATGTTACCTATATGTGGTATAAATCATGTAAAATAGGCATAAAAGTGTGGAAATTTGAGTTTAAATTGGTAAGTGATTGAATGCATAAAACACTCAAAAATGTAAAAAGAATATCCAAAATTGACCCAACTCCCAAGGTGGAAGTGGAATATGTCTATATTTGTGATGAACAGTTGATCAAACAGTCAACTTCAACCAAAGGAAAAACAAAATGTTTAAAGGTGTTCCAAAGTTGACTACTGGAGTCCAGAAACCTAAGAAGCTCGACTGGTGGTTCGGAAGTTGATTGTGAAGTTGGTTAAAAAAATAGAATGCAAAGGAGGTCGACAGTTGACTGCCAGGTAGGATAAAATTTTCTAGAATCCAGTGAGGTTGACTGGTGTGGTGACAGTTGACTGACAAGTCTGAATACTATTAAATGTTAGAAAATAATGAAACTGAAGAGCTAAGTAAACGGTAACTATAAGGCTTGAATTATAACATGATTATCCAAGGGAAATTAGGTCAGTCCATGTTAAAAGAAAGATAAAGTTGAACTCTTAGCAGGTTAGGCATCTAAAATGAACAAAGAGGAAAGGAAAAAAAAGAATAGAAAAATTACTAAACAATTAACCCGAAGATGTGCCAAGGGGAGTGGGGATTTTCTTTTATCTATTCTTAAATGTTTCCATGTGTTCCAACGTGTTTCACCATGCTTCAACGTGAAATTGGAAGTTTGGTTTTTTAGTATCATGTAATGTTCTAGGAAACAGAAACATTTATGTCTTTTTATGGATCCTTTGTTTTCCTTGACCACATTCCAATTATCATCAACATGACAAGGAAACTGTTGTTTTCCAGTTCTTTTCTCTGACAACAGAAACCTTAATGAAAGACAAGAATCAGAACTTTGGACTTCCAAGATACCCTCACTTTGTGAAGTTTTCAGTCACTTCAGTTCTAAAAGACAGACTAGAACACAACCACAATTGAGTTTCATAATCATCATCTATGAATCCTAGTGCACATCTCAACAATTGTCTCCATAACTCTTGACCAATTAACAGAGCTCTTTTAGACTTCCACTAGTCTCCGGAAGTTTTCTGTTCATAAGAATCACTGAAATTGATTAATATACCAAGTATATCCTTGAAATTCCTGCTCTAACACAGAGTTAACAGTAATTGAAAGTGCAATTAAGAGAGACAATTCTACTCCTTAAGATGAAAATTCAGTTTATGGAAATATCACGGTATGCAAATATCAGCTTCCCTGCAACATTATAATACTTTTTTAGAGGAGGTCACACAATATTATAAGATTTCTTGAAACACCTTAAACACAAAAACCTAAGTTGTGACTGCACATTAGCACTGGCAAGGACATAAAGTTATCCTTCAACATTATCATATGAGTACCATGCAGTATACTCCCATAAATGGATAAAACGTTTCCAACAGTAATTTAGTAGAAAGATGAATGACTTACCGAGCCCTCCCAATCAGCATGATGGACAACACCAAAGGAACCTGCAAAAAAAAACAGTCAGTTTCAATAAAACTTCCTAAGTGGTAATTAGAGAAAGCCACTTCATAACATATGGAAGGGTCCACTACCACCCTAGGCCATCAAATAGCTATGATCTTTACCATCCTAATGTTCATCTACTGGAGTAAAGAAATACCTGCTCCAATTCTCTCTTTCAGAACCAAGTCACTCCACGGGATATCCAAATCTTCCACATCAAGTGAAAGTCCTTCAGTTGGTCTAGCTGGAACAATTTGACCTTCCTTGGCAAACCTAAAACCACCTTGGGCTGTAATTTCCTTTGGATCGGAAATGCCCACAAGTGGCTGAACTTCCCCATGACCAAGTAGAGGGACATGCTTTAAAGGGAGAGGATCCTTGACTGCGTTCACTGAGCTTGTGAGGGAGACACGGTCATATGATTTGGACAGATTCAAATCCCAGTGATGAATATCTTTGCTGCTGCTTGAACTAGGCAACTTGCTGTGTCCATCCACAGATTGCATAGGACATGCCATGTCAGAAGCATCACCATCAACACCTGTGAGATTAAGTTTGAAACCTTCAAACTAAGTGATAAAATCACTAGGATGATCATTGAAATTATAGCTTAACTACAGCCAAGAACTACAATTTGGTTTCACATGCAATCAAATTCACCACAAAGTAGGTTGGAAGACAATCTCATTACATTAGCATAAAGACGTGGAATACAATTGTACAATTCACGTTTGTGAAGATTTAGATATAACAGTTTGTACTAGACTTGCATTATTCTATAAGTTAGGTGGTTGAGGGTCAGTGTAGTTAGGTTCTCTGAATGACTTGTAAGTGAAGTGTTCTATTTTTCCACGGATGAAAGAGTAAAACCCAATGAAAAAACTCTTATCATATGATTGGAACTTCAAAAGCTATCAAAAAGAGTGCACCAGTCTAAATATGTCATTTCTTTCATCTGAAACAAGACTCCTCACTTTTGTAATGATCAAACATTAAATATCAGGCAAATGAACAGCCATGAAATTTTTAATTTTGATAAAATTATATGTCCGCATTCACAAGCCAAAACAACAAACACTGCCTGTGAACTGAGTAATTCCCTGAACACTTTTAGCATTGAAGGTGTTTTTCTTATTTACAATTGACCCCAAGCCCAGATAAAGGAGAAGGGTTGTGTTAGGTAGCTGATAGACAGTGTAAAATTCATCGTATGAGAAAGTGTTTTGAGGCATAACCTCCTCTGAGCAATGCACTATATTGCCTGATTTCAATAAAAAATAAGCTAGGGTCATTGTATTGACACTAGGATATAGTGTCAAATCTGCAAGAGTTCTCACATTTTCATGAAGGGGGTGCAAGTAAAGAAGTTAGTAGGGGGTCATAAATTAAGATCTGGGTGATGGAATATTAGGACTTTGACATGAAAATCTATGGAAAGGGGTGGATGTGATGATTAGCAGAAAAATCAATATTATGCGTCTCCAAGAGAGAAGATGGTTTGGCGAAAAGGCTTAAATGTTGACAAGAACCAGGACGTAAACGTTGGCACTCAGGGAAAGAACGTGCAAGGAATGGGGTGGGAATTACATGAATAAAACTTCAGATGATGGGGTGGTGGATGTGAAGAGAATACAAGCCAGGATTGTTGCAGCGAAAGTCATTCTATGAGAAGAGAGTCAAGAGACTATGAGTATTGTTAGTACTATGCACCGCAAGTTGGGTTAGGAGAAAAGATAAAGATAAAACTTTATGAGGATTTAGAAAGGTTGATACAGTGAACACCTAGAGAAGAGAAGATTATTTTAGGAGGTGACTTGAACAGTCATGTGGGTAGAGAAGGGAATGGGCATGGGGGTACATGGAGGTTAAGGATTTGGACACTGGAGAAAGAAATAATGACAGCTATTTTGGATTTTGCCATGGCATATGAACTTATCATAGCTAATACTAGGTTTAATAAATGAGATGAACACTTAGTCACAAGAAGACAGCTTATGTTGTAAGGACTGTTAAGTTATATAAGAGAATGCCTAACCACTTAACATGAGTTTATGGTCCTTGAAATCCATATCAAATAATGGAGAAAAAATGGTACAAAAAACAAAGCCCAAGAACCATAGGTGGGATGAAAAGGTGAAAAACAAGCTATTTTCAAAGAGTGTGGCAGAAGAGTTTGGATTGTAGGAAAAGCTAAAAAACCGTGGTTTGAGATGGCTACTACTATTTGAAATATGGCAACAACTTTTCTAGGAGAGTCAAAGGAAACCAAAAGGTGTCTTGGTGGTGGAATCAAGAGGTACAAGAAAAAATCAAAACTGAGAGAGATTGATAAATGACTTTATGTAAATGTCATAATGAAGAAAACTTGATGAGGTATATTTTAGTGAAAAGGAAAGCAAAGAAGGCAATTAATGAAGAAAAGTCAAAAACATGAAATTATTGGAAAATTATTTAAATTAAGTAAATTAGTTAAATTAAGTACACTAGTTTAGATTAATGAGTTGGAAACCCCATAGACTACACCAAAAAACAAAAAACAAAAAACAAAACAAAAGGAAACCCGATAGGGTTGGGCACCACAAGAGAGATAATTTACTAGCCCCAAAAGACATCCATAATTAGGAAGTCTCAGACATTTTACTTCAAAAAATACAAAAAAATTCATAACAAAAATATCCCCCAAAAAAAGTTTGTAAGGTCAAGGGTAGGATCAAAGGTCAAATGACCTTGAGATCATTTGATCCTACCCAAACCTCTCGATTTGGTTGTAATGCTTCACAAGCGCCAATGGTGGGATTCCTTATGATGTTCTTCAATCCCAAGGTCATTTGATCCTACCCAAATCTCTCACTGTCTAGCATTCGTATGCTACAGCATACAACAAAGGCTCTAGATTTGCAGAGCATTGTTCATGAATGCCATCTAGAGCATCCAAAACATGCCAGCATCTTTCCAACTTCTTCAATTACCTAGGACATAAGATAACCATAAATTACAATGCATTGACTTTTTAGAATCTAAGAATGTAGAAGAGCACTCATACTCATTCTAAATAAAATTTTCATCCTTTGGGTAAATATACGCTGGGTAAGAATTTGATCGACATGATTCCAAATACAATACGAGCTTCCACACAAGCCCACACACACAAAAAAGTACACATTTTCAGGATCAGATGCATCAGAATAGATATGGGAGTGCCAAATCATAAAACAAGAAACCCCACCTTAGTGAAAAATAAAACAAGTACATCTTCTAAAATAGCATAAAGAAAAAGAAAACAAGTTACATAAATAGTTGAGACTAAAGAGATAACCTGTGCAAGAATCATCAAATTTAATATCCAGCGATGCGAAATTTGAGAAAAACAGATTGGCCATCAACTTGGAATCAAGTGAAGGTTCACATTGCCCTAGGCGGCGGTAGTGCAATGGTGAAGAAATCAAGACAGAGGATGGACCATTTAGCAAAGAATCAGGTCCATATAAACATCCTGGCTCCCCAATTAAATCCACAGAAAACTCCCTGTAGAAATACATAAAAAGGTTAGCACAAATTAATGAAACTGGGGCTAGCCATTCCACAGAGCACATGTAATGGATAGCTTAAGATTGAACAGACATTCAAGGACTCCAAAAAACCCCTTTATCTTTTATTTTCGTTTTTTTCTTATGAACATAGGAACCAATAGAGGAAAATGAAAATTTGCAAGTACAGGAATTATTTTTTTGTTCATCTAGAAAAATAATGAACTCCACCTATGGATTCCTATCTATAGTCAGCCTGGATAAAGAAGAAGGGTTGCATTGGGTAGCTGACAACTAGCGTTAGACTCACAGGATAAAACAACATGAAAGCCCACATAGTGGGATAGAGGCTTGATATGCTGTTTTTTATCAAGAAAAATAATGCAAAAAAAAAAACGATACCCTATTTTAAATCACCATAGCCTAAGGGAGAAAAAAAAAAAAAAAAAGAAAGTGCCAAACTTCAATATCATTCCATCATTAATTTTCTAAAGTAACTCAAGAAATCATCTGAATCACATCAGAAAACCCAGTCTGATTGCTTCAAAAAACCCTGCCCAAAAAAAAGAAAGAAATTTTATCCTCCTAATGCAAGAAGGTGGAAGTGTTGATGCAATCTCTTTCATGGAACCACTATGACATTATTTTGTTTAATCAAATATGATACAGTAACTATTGGAGACAATTTAATCTCTGTTGATAATTATATAATGATAAGCTCAAACGATAAATATTATTTAAAATAACCTTACCCATCTCCATTATTCTTTCTGTGCAAATTGTTGTCAATTTCCCATTTGAACTAAGCTGAAGGAAAATAGGACAATGGCTTTCCACTTGTGGAAATACCTTCAGAACCACACTACATCAACCTTTTGTCTCCAGTCTCCCTGTTCTCTCTTTCATATAACAATCTTCCATTTTACTTTAATTTATGGCATTGGATTAACACCAACATTTATTCCCCCAGCAGTTTTGTTAATATCAATGAAAGAAAGAAAAATATCTGTTATAAGAATCTGGAAATCACCTAAGGCAACCTCTTCTTGTGTTGCCATAACTTATTTCTGGTTTGGGCCACGATTAAGTTCAAATCATGAAACATATAACACAATTTCAATAACCCACAAGTTTTACAGAGAGAATAATATTGATAGCAATTGAAGAATATACAAATTTAATAAGGTAAGGTTCCATGTTTGAGAAAAGTTATCCCCACAGTGATTAGGAACAGTTCACATTGAAGACCGACACAACAACAACAACATATCCAGCCGTTATCCCACTATGTGGGGTTGGCTACATGAATTCTAGACTTCTATGTGGGTTACATCCCAACAGATAGTATAGAATTCATATTTGGATCCGACTAGGTTTTACGCTGGTTGTCGGCTACCTAACGCAACCCTCCTCCTTTATCCGGGCTTGGGACCGACACAACTTAAATAAATTATATCTCATGGAAATTTGATATTATCAGACTCAGTCCACATTTAAACATAATTGACTAGGAGGTGTGTGGTTTACAACATTGACAGATGAAATTGTGGCAAAGCCATATTAACATGGCAGAAAAGGCATCCATGGTGAGGCAAGTTTGGTATTCAATTCCAGGTCGGCATCAGAATTAAAATAACTGACATATAAAATGGCAATTGACATGGCATACCTATTCAGAGCAAAGCGAACAAGGCAAGAAGCAGCATCATTGCTCTTACAGTATTTACAGCCCTTGGCAATACGACAAGGTAAATCAATTATGTCAGCAAGTACCTGTACAAATGAATCAATAATAAAACATGAATCACCTTTATATTCGACAGGCCTAGGTTAGAATTTAAACTATAATTATTCATGATCTGCTATGCTAAAGTGTATGCAAATAAGAAATTGGACCCCAGGGAAGGGGTAGTGTTATTTAATAATTCAAAAACTAAAAAGGAAATTAATAAATATAACACATGGTATACACAAAACCTGAACTGATTCTAACTATGCAAAGAATAAAAATTCCATTACAAGATAGAGACGAAAAAACATACCTTGAAGAGCAAAGCTCGATGTTTGCAGAGACCAACAGAAAGGCTTCCAATAGGAAGCACAACCGATCCTAAAGATTCCTTCAGATCATCCTTGCACTCCTTCCAAAGAGGAACAAAACCATCTTCTCCATTGGAAGCAGCACCCCTTGTGATAACAACAAAGTTTGGTCATTGATAAAAAGATAAAAAAAACAACAGAAACAGAGAGTTACAAAGTCTCTTAATAGGGCTGACCAAAAGCTCACCCCATTCGACTGCAAACAATATTTGCAAGCTGGTTGACAATTTCATTGGCGGAGGCGCAACTGTGGGCAATGCGAAGAATCCTGTTTGTTAGTTCTTTTAAGCTAGGATCACTGTGCCGATCAATCAAAATGACTTCCATTGAAGATTGTACTCCAGGATCAATTGCCTTTAGTGATTCAACTGATGGCATAACTCCGCTCTCTTTCAGGTCAGTGCATAGTGCCCATGCATATGGATCCATCCCATGAATCAAGTAAAAGCCATCAGGAATTTTGTCAAAGTATGATAGGCAGCCATTCACCTGGTGCATATTAAATTTGAAGATGGGATATATCAATCCTAATGCTTATTTAATAGTCGCACATTAAAAATTGTGAAAAGAAATTACGTGACAAGTACATTTTATATAAAATTTTCCAACCAATAAAAATAAACGAACAATATTTCATTTGTTATGCATTTTCCAAATTTCTGAGAATATTCAACAACTTTAAGCAACTTTAAATTGTTAATCGAAGGATGTAGATCATATCAAGCTGAAAAAACAGAAAAAAAAAAAATACTCAACAGAGCAGTAGACAACCATATAGGTTCATGGAGACATTTATCCATCTATTGGAAATCAAAATAATAAAGAAAAGTTTAACTACCCAAAGATACTTAGAAGAGCAAGAGTGTATCCTTCAAGTCTCATAGTCTATAAGCAAGTTAAATGAAGAAGAGGTAGATTTGCATTTAGTAGATTTTCGTTTAAGTATCAAAGTACTAAAACTAATATCAAACAAACATAAATATGTGCAATATACATACTAGTACACAAAAACATGCAGGTGTCCGCTCATAGTTACTGGTATAGAATAGGTCAAGCAGAAAATTAAAATCTTAAAAGTGCAAAGTTTTGGGCATTGAAAGGTAGAAGTTATTTCATAAGCCCGTCAAAATCATGTGATAGCAGCTGTGATTCCCCAGCTGATAGTGAATTCTGTAGGATTTCTAAACAAAGCTGAGGGCCCCATGTAATTTTACAAACTATAGAAGTGGACTGCTGGGACAACTCTTGGAGATGTAGAGTCACTCCAAAACCACCATTGGCATCTGAAAACAAGTATTTCATTTTCATGTCTAAATTAGGAAGTTTACCCTACTGATCAAAAAGGCAAGATAAAAAACAGGACCATTGAAGTAGATACATTTAAAGGCAGGTATGTTTTGGTAGCCCTGGAGGATAAGGCCCAATTTTCTCAAGAAAAAGGCACAGAATGGATCTAAATTCACTTTTAAGTGCGTGAATTTGTACTGAAATAAGCAATTCAATCCAGAAACAATGCGTATTCACATCATAGGAATACGATTAGTTAAGAGCATGATAATTCCCACCCAGAATCGGAACGACACGGCCTCGGCCGAACAAGAGGAAGGCAATGCGTGAGATGCGAATTCGTCCCGCTCCGGATCCAAGAAATTGGAATCGTCGAAAAAGGCAGATCTCTTCGACATCCGGAGAGCCAAAGCGAGCTGCAATTGGTAACTCTCTTCCGTCTGCCGGGCCCAGCTCTTCGAAGACGTCGACCCACCGGCGCCGGCGGACTCCTCCGCCGCCCTGAACCTGAGGTCCACTCCTCCGCCGCCGCCGCTGGTCCTGAAAATATCGTCATGCAAGTGGCCAAACGCGTCCTGATCGCCGCTGGCCACCACTGACGACGACATCGAGCTCTCGCCGAAGCTGCTCCCACTCGACTGCCTCTGCAACCCTGTTGACCCACCCGCTCCCCCGAACCGACCCGCTATCTGGCCCACCCTGTGATCAGCCCAGTCCCAGTCCATGCCTCTCTCACTCCTCCCTCTGCTCCTGTCCCCGGACAGTGACTCTTGGTGCTGACCCACTCCGCCTCCACCGAACCGACCCGCCGCATGACCCATTCGCTGATCAACCCACTCCCACTCCAAACCTCTATCGCTCTTCTTCCTTTCCCCGGACAACAACGACTCGTAGCACTGAGTCGTGCCGGCGCCGGCCATGGCCGATGCCCTCGGTGGTGCGTGCTCTTCTTGGTCGTCCGGCTGCTCCTGGCTCAACAGACTGTAATTCGATCGCCTTTCCATTTCGAAACCGGACAATTCTCGCCGACTGCTCTAAACCACCATTGCCAAGAGCAACACGGAGTTTCTCCGCTCTCTCTCTCTCTCTCTCGCTATATATATTATTTAATATAAAAGTTAAAATTATTAAATAATGTGAATATGCTTTTAAGTGATTTCTACTTTTATATTATATATAAATTTCGCCTTTCTCAGAGTGAACGGGGTCCGAGGAGAAGTGTTCGGTTGGGGGTTTTGATTGATGGCGTAACTGTAGCATCTTTGGAATTTTTGACGTAATTAATTAATTCCTATATATATCTGGTTTTTTATGAATAAAGCTTTCTGTTGGGATTATACAATTTACCTTACACGATTTTTATATTTTATCATTTAATTATAGGGTTCACACCCCAATTTACTAGTTCTTAGTTTTTGTTTTAGTTTTAGTTTTATATTATATAGATAAATAGATAACTAATGCATTCACACTTCAACTAATTTCTACTTTTTCAGGTTTGAAATCGATTTAATATCTAGCCTGTCATAATGTAACATTAAAAGCTTTTTCAGTTCATTTCTACTCTGGTTTCTTGTTTTTAAATCTATGGGCATATCAAAACATATATATTGTGTATGATTTATATACATAGCGATTAAAAGAAAAACTGAAATTAAAATAACTCTCATTTATCTTTCACTAATTCACCATTTAATTAATATATTAACATTTCAACTAATTTATACATTTTTATGTTTGAAATCGGTTCAACATCTAACCTATCATAATGTAGCGTTAAAAAACTTTTTAAATTGTTCATACTCTGGTTTCTTTTTTTTAAATCTATGGACATATCAAAATATACACATTGTGTATGATTTATATACGTGACAATTAGAAAATAAAATGAAACGGAAGTCACCCTTAATGTCCTTCGCCTTTTACTAATTCACCATTTAATTAATGTATTCACATTTCAACTAATTTCTATATTTTAAGGTTTGAAATTAGTTCAACGTCTAGTCTGTCATAATGTAGCATTAAAAACTTTTTTAGATTATTCACACTATGGTTTCTTGTGTTTTAAATCAATGGGCATATTCAAACATATAGATTGTGTATGATTTATATACATTGCAATTAGAGGAGAAAATGAAATGGAAATCACCTTCAATGTCCTTCACCTTTCACTAATTCACCATTTAATTAATTAATGTATTCACATTTCAACTAATCTCTACACTTTCAAGTTTGAAATTAGTTCAACACCTAGCCTGTCATAATGTAACATTCAAAACTTTTTTAAATTATTCCTATTATGGTTTCTTGTTTTTAAATCTAAGAGCATGTCAAAATATATAAATTGTTAATGATTTATATACGTGACAATTAGATGAGAAAATGAAATCACTCTCAATGTCTCTCACCTTTTACTAATTTCATCATTTAATTAATGTATTCACACTTCAACTAATTTATACATTTTGATGTTTGAAATCAATTTAATATCTATTATGTCATAATGTATTTTATAAGACCTTTTTTACATTGTTCCCACTCTGATTTATTGTTTTTAAATCTATAGGTATATCAAAATATATACATTGTGTATGATTTATATACATACTAATTAGAAGACAAAATGAAACAAAAATCACCCCAATGTCCCTCAACTTTCACTAATTTACCATTTAATTAATGTATATACATTTTAACTATTTTATACATTTTAAATCAGTTAAACATCTAGCATATCATAATATAGCATTAAAAAAAAATTAGATTATTTTTACTCTAGTTTTTTTTTTTAAATGTACGGGCATACCAAAACATATATATTGTGTATGATTTATATACATGGCAATTAAAAAGAGAAAATGAAACATAAATCACCTTCAATGTTCCTCACATTTCACTAATTCATCATTTAATTAATGTATTCACATTTCAACTAATTTTTACATTTTTCACGTTTTAAATTAGTTCAACATCTAGCTTATCATAACGCAACATAATTTTTTTTTTAAAATTGTTCTCACTTTGGTTTTTTATCTTTAAATCTATGAATATATCAAAACACATGCATTGTCTATCATTTATATACTTGGTAATTAGAGGAGAAAATGAAACAAAAATCACCTTCAATATCTCCTACCTTTCATTTATTCACTATTTAATTAATGTATTCATATTTCAACTAATTTCTATATTTTCACTTTTGAAATCAGTTTGTTTGAAATAAGATCACATACAAATCATAATCAAACCAATCAATCACACACGAATACAAAATTTAACGTAAAAAACCCAAATCGAAAAAACTACGTGCAGAAAGAATAAAATATCACTAACTAAAAATTGATAATACAAAAGTGATATTAGCACACACATTCTGTGTCTGGTTTTATGTGACTTTGGCACCTATTTATAAACCTAAAATTATCTATGAATGAATACAAAAAATGATATCCTGATCAAAAGATTACGCATGAAAATATTCTTACAGATGAGATAAATTTTATATAAAATTGAATTTGACAATATCGTAATCACAGTTAAATTTGAAATCATAGTCACGATCAAATTAAGAAACTCAATCACATATAAACAAAAATTTTGAGTCATAATTATCACACAGTTCAATATCTAGTCTCTCATAATGCAACATTAAAAACTTTTTTAGATTGTTCCTACTATGATTTCTTGTTTTTAAATTTATGGATATATCAAAACATATACATTATATAAAATTTATGATTTCTTGTTTTTAAATTTATGGATATATCAAAACATATACATTATATAAAATTTATATATATGGAGATCAGAAGAGATAATGAAACAGAAATCACCTCCAACGTCCCTCATGTTTAACTAATTCACTGCTTGTATCTCCAACTTTTCCAAAACGTATTAGTCTTTGTTGATTGACAAGTTAATAACGGAATTGCATAATTTCATAAAATTTGAGGGACTCATCATGTAATGTAAATATGATTTCACGAGAAAATAAAAATTTTGAACTACGTTCTCTTTACTATTTTTAAATTATTTTTAATTTTTTTAAATAATAAAAATACGTTCTCTTTACGATTTTTAAAAATGTATTTTTGAAAATAAAAAAATTATAAAAAAAATTTTAAATAACAAAAAAT
The DNA here is from genome assembly GCA_036245055.1 of Diospyros kaki. Classification (NCBI taxonomy): domain Eukaryota; kingdom Viridiplantae; phylum Streptophyta; class Magnoliopsida; order Ericales; family Ebenaceae; genus Diospyros; species Diospyros kaki. The sequence goes on from BSEG01000009.1 coordinate 42,327,186, forward strand.
TGTTTTGAGTGTTTTCATCCAAAACAAACTCTAAACTCAAAACACATTTATTTATTTATTTATTCATATTTTATTATTATAATAAAAAAATATTACAAAATTCATTAATTTTAAAATGTATATATATTTTTAATAATATATTAACATTAAATATTTATAATTTATTGAATAATCAAATTTATTGAATAAAATATCATTAAAAAATTATATTTAAAATTTTAAAAAGAAAGCGTTTTCTAATTTTATGTTTTGAGAAAAAAATTTAAAATAACAAAGAGAACGCATTTTCAATTTTCTAAAAACAGACTATCAAAACAAAAAATTAAAAATGAATTCAAAACTCAAAATTAAAATTTAAAAAGCAAAGTGAATGTACTCTTATTAATTGAAAAGAAATAAAATTTTACTTTATATTCATTATTTTAGAATCTATTAAATAAAAAATAGTTTAAATGATTGAAAGTCATGACTTTATATTTTGTCAGAATAGTTAATTTTAAAAATTATAATTAGAAAGATTATTTAAAAAAATAACTTTACCGTAATGGAGTGTTTGTTTATATAATGAAGTATGTATTTATTATGTATAGAATTGTATACAACAAACATATAATCAATTAAAATCAAAAGAGCATATATTTTTAGTTATCATATACCTTTTCAGGATTCAAATTGCATAATATACATATTTATAAAAATTGTGTATATATGTATTAGCATTTGTTATAAAACATAATTCAATATAGTATTCATAAATTATATAAACATAAAATATATTTACTATATATAGTGAAATATTAATGTAACCCAAATTTACAACTAATAATTTTAGAATCATTTTATTTATTGTATTTATTTTTAAATAACTAATTTTAAAATAAAACTATTTAAAATTCATCCATAAAACATAACATTAGGTCATTTGTGTTATAACTAAAAAAATGGCCCTCCAAATAGATGAGGCTTGACTAGGAGACCTTCCAAGGATCTCCTAGGTGATTTTGAATGACCCTGCCAAGGGGCTTTTTTGTTGGACTCGAGTGATTCTTTAAAGACTTTTTTTTGAGTAAATCACATCAAATATCACAAAATTTTGATGCTATTTTTAATTTGATCACTAAACTTCAATTCCTTGTAAAGTGGTAACAAAACTTTAAAATATTTTACAATGTAGTTATTAAAGTAATTTTTTGATGGTTCCTAGTCGAAATTGCTGACATAACGATGATGTGACGTTGATGTGGGGATGATGTGATCATTGCCACGTCAGCAATTTTGGCGAGAAATTCCAAAAATCACTTTAGTGATCATATTACAAAACATTTTAAAGTTTTGTTACCTCTTTGCAAAAAATTGAAGTTTAGTGATCAAATTGAAAAGAATACCAAAGTTTTGTGACATTTGGTGTGATTTACTCGCCTTTTCCAATTAGTTTTAAGAAATTCTTGTGGAAATCTTTAAAAAGCCCTCGACAACCATTTTGAATCTCTCTTAGATTCTAAAAGAGTCTCCTAATATCGAGAGACCTTTCCAAAAGCCTTCTTTTAAGCCCCAAATACATGATTTATGGGGAATCATCTAAATCAAGAATTTACGAGAATGTGTCAAACTTATATTTGATGTTTTTGTCTAAAAATTCAAAATAAATCATTATAAAATATGTGTGTACTATTTCACCATTCAATTTTATCATCTCTAAATAATTAAGGAGTCATCTTTTTGATTAATGTAGGATTAGAACTCCACTCAAGTTACACAAGTGTTATTCGTGCTTATTTACTAAGTGATGTCAACTTAAATATTGAAGAATTCACGCAAAAAACGCTGCTCACTCTTAATTGATTTTTATCTTACAAATCTCTCTGAAATTAAAAATTCAAGGTGAGTACTCCCCGTAAATATACAATTATTATTATATTTAGATAATTATAGTTTAAAAATTTAGTTAATCATTAATCTATTGAAATAATATTCTTTAAATTATAAATATTAATACTCTCAAATTTAAGTTTCTCAGCATGATTTTAGAGAATTCTTCATATCATTAAAAGTTATAAGTTTTATATTTAAATTGTTTATTAATAATATGTTGTGACATGTGAGAATGACTAACTAATAACTAACATGTATAAACCCCAAAAGTATATTATCCTATGCATGAAATCATTGATGTTATCCCTAAAAACATGTATGATATGTACTAAAGATGTCTTTTAATATATTTTTAATTTTTTATTGAAAAAAGTTTTGCTTAATAGTTGTTTGAATGCCTCTTTTAATGTGTTATAATAAATACATTTCTTATATGATTTAAAAAATGTTTCATTAGTACACAGTGTTGTTTGGAGGGGAGAATCTGAAGTTTTTGCTGGTTCAATTTTAAATCAACAAAATAATTAATAAAATATAGATAATTATGTAAACAAATATTAAAGTTATTTTATTTTAATGAAACTATTAAATTACATTAAAATAATTTAAATTAGTGTCCTTTCTTTTTTTCATTTTCGTTTTTGAAAGTAATTTGCAGGGTTTGAATAAATTTAAAGGAACGTGTAAAGTTTTCAGAAGTTCAAATTATGTAAATTGTTTTTAATGAATAAATCAAATGGGCTCCGAAAAATTTATTGTCTGTATAAATTTTAATATTGTTAAAAAAATGAGTTTAATATCACATTAATTCACATTATTAATGCTAATAAATTATATTAAGATTATTAGAATGAATTGTTTTTCTATTTTCTCATCTTAATTATTCAATTGAACTTGCTGTGTTAAAATAAATTTAAAAACAAATGTAATGTTTTATTAATGTAAATAAATTTCTTTAAATGAAAAATAATGAATGCCATTGTTTTATGAGACTTCAAATTAAGCACTTCAAGGCCACATGTCCCTTTAGATCAGTGACACATGTCCCTCGTCATCATCCTCGAAACTTGAATCCTATAAAAACCCAGCTACAATTCTTATAAGGGGATCCGCACATCGACATACCACTTTCATTTCCCTTCTGAAATTTATTCTACTTTTTTTTCATAAAATCATTTTCTTTCTATTACTGACTTAAGTATTAGAGGGTCTTTACGAGAGGAAAATCCCATGAGATTTCTAACCCTTATTTGTTGTTCACAGACCTTCTGGAAGCACTGCACTCAATCCTTGGGAAGATGCTTGTAGGAAAAGATAAAACCCTTAGGAAGACTTTGATCATTCATTCGGAAAGAAAGCCTCCTGAGCATCGTAACTTTCTTCGAAAGGGACCTTGCGAAAGTACTCCAAATCACAAGAATTTTGCCCGTGTGAAATTGTCCTCATTGGTATGAAAGTACTTTCAAGAAGGCATCTATCGTATCCCGAGACTATCGGCATCCGCAGGTATCCTATTCCAAAAAATTATAATTATTGTATTTTGAGCAATAACAACATTCTATATCTATTACTCTCTTAAAATTCAAGTATAATTTTAAAAAATTAATACAGTGACAATAACATATGTAAATTATGTAATATCCCCAATTAATTAAATTAAATTAAATTACTTAAATTAGTTAATTTGTTAAAAAGAGAAGCGGTGCGTGTGCGTGGTCTCCAAGCCATCAACAGTGGCCATTTTCTGTCAAATGAAAAATGAAGAAGGAACAGAGCACAGAGTGAGCATAGAGTGAGGGAGATGGAGATCGGGTGAGATAGTAGGGTGGGCCGAGAGATTGGGGGGAAGAGAGCTCAACCGCGAGAGAGAGAGAGAGAGGTGGCAGCCATGGAAGCTCCGAGTGAGCTCGGCCATGGCGGCCAAGCAAGGAAGCAGCAGCGGGGGCGGAGTGACGCGAGCAACACGCCAGCAGGTGCGCGGTGGCGCGTGGAGGCAGCAACGGAGGCTGGTAGCGGCTGGTTGTTGGAACGCACAGGTGTTGTGCGCTGGTTGCAGGAAGAAGAAGAAGAAGGGCAGCGGCCGCGAGGAAGAAAAGAAGAAGAAAGGAAGAAGAAGGAGAAAAAGAAAGGAAGAAGAAGGAAGGAAGAAGAAAGAAAAGAAGAAGAAGGAAATGAAGGAAGAAGAAGAAGCTAGGCGCAGGGGAGGAGCCACGAGAAGAAGAAGAAGAAGAAGAAGAAAATGAGAAGAAAATAAGAAAAGAAAAGGAAAAGAGGAAAATAAGAGAAAAATAAAGAAATTTTGTAATTTTTTGGCAAAGGAAGTGATCAGGTATGTGAGTAAAAATTAGTAGAAGCCTGCTATGTTTAAATTATAAATTTTACGCGATTAAAATTAATTAATTTGAGTCTCGATTGTGTTATTTGTTAGGAAATGATTTAATTTGCATCGGGAGCTCGAGTGAGGTCGGAATCAGCTGATTTCAGGCAAGTTCTCGACCCTCATCTCCTGTTCTTTAATTCTCGTGAGAAACCCTGCGATTTCGCATATTTTATACTCTCCATTCGTCTGTTTCAGCCTGTTTATTAATTATAGAATTTTGAGTTGTTTAATTTAAATTTAATCTATTAAACTGGCTTCGAGGATTTTATTAGCGTGATTTAATTTAAAATAAATATGAAACTCATTGAGATTTTATTGTGATGCGCTTACGAGGGATTTTAGACAGTTAAATTATTTATATTATACGGTAGATTTATTTAATTAAAGCCGCGATTTTATTTATTGCCAGCGAACGTTTTACTTCGCAGTGGGTGTGCAAGAAAAATAAGGAACGGCCGTGTAAAGGCAAGCTCTCAACCCTCTCTTCTTGATCTTTAATTCTCGTAAAAGACCCCGTGATTTCTTGTATTTTATCACCTCCCTTACTCTAATTCGGCACCTATCATTGTTTGTTGAATTATTATTCATTTGTTTTAATTTAAATTAAATCCGAGGCTCTATAAATTCATTTGTTGAGTGCTTACGGGGGTTTGTACCACCCCCATTCCTTTCGGAATGATGCTGAACCCAGTCTGGGGAACTAGGTTCCTAGTTGTGCGGGTTTCATTTATGATTTTTCTCGGATTTATTTATGATTTGGTTAGAGCTATTGAGCAGTGGGGTAGGGGTCGACTGTTTGGTGACGTTGGGGTAGCTTATTGTACGGCCCTGAAGTGGACCGTCAGGCGGACACTCCTAGTCACTGACCGTTGACCGGTGCCGGACACTGCTGACTAGCTCTGCCAGTATGTGATTTATTGCATGATTAGATATATTGTATTACTGTTCATGATTTGATATGCACATGGGTACGGGATGCATGTTGGGATATTCATTTATTGAGTATGCCTGGACACAGACATTCTAGTTTGGTTAGGTTGCATCCAGCGCGGCATATGCATGGCGTGTGGTTTACTATGTGGGCGGAGCATGACCTGATGCCTGGATGTATGGGCGCCTTGTATCACGTTGATGCTCACTACGCCATTGCATTTTTATGTGCATTGTATGGCTACTGGTAGTTATTAGTTCTCGGACAGGAGTACCGTTCCGATGGAGCCTATGGCTCGGTTGTCGGGAGTACCGACGGGGACGGGCGATGGGAGTACCGGCCCAGGATCGCGCTCGCAGGTTTGTGAAGATATTTGTTGCCTTTCAGGGCAGCGACAGGTTGGTATGGGACTTGGGCGCCGTGTGTCTTGTGTGGGCCCCAAAGACCGGTATGTGCTTTTATTACACTCTTCTATTGTGTTGTAGCGTCTCATGACTTGTGTGTATCTGGGAGTTTATTTTGGGGAGAGTTTTTTGATTATGTTCAACCTTCAGCCTTTCTTTTCTTTATGCTTGCTGAGTCTCTCGACTCACTTTGCTTTTCATCATTCCAGGTAGTGTCAGCGTGGGTCCGAGCGAGGGAGTTGGCTAGCGGTAGAGTTGGTATGGAGTACAGGCAATCCCGTCAATCTCTGTCAATTCTGATGGTTGTGTAGGGTCTATTATCTTATTTTTGTACTGTGCCAGATCTTTCCTCGAGTCTCGTGTATGTTGGCACAGGAGTCTGTTTTCATTTATTGATCTTGTGACCGCTGTGCTAGCGGGGTACTCGTAGTGCATGCATGTATATATTATTTCGCTTCCGTTGCTCTTATTTTTGTGTATGCATGCCAGGGTGGTGCTTGTCTCATTATTTTCCCCTTCCGTAAGTGCTCCCGTTCGGATAGTCTGGGCGACTAGGATATCCGGGCAGGGGTGCTTACAAATTATATTTTAAAATTACAAAAAATAACTTACACGTTTATCACACATATTGCGCGGGCTTATTTGTTAGTGTATATATGTATATATATATATATAATGCTGCATAGTGTACAATGAGCGTGGAAAGTATCAGAATAGGCCAAAAGTACAATTTGGTCCCCTTTTTTTGTGATTTTTTTTTTTTTGGTGATTTCAAATGTATTAGTGAATTGTATAAAATCACTTATTTAAACATATGATCAACAACCGATATACAAGCGAGTTGATATGATAATTTTCCAATGTCTCTTCAGCTCACTATTGCTCGAGTGTCTCCTCAACTATCTTTTTCTCTCTAACAACGTCTCCTCAACCCTTGTTCTTTCTAGAGTCTCCTCAATTATCTCTTTCTTTTTAGCTGCGTCTCATATTTCTTTCCAATGTCTCCTTAGCTCATTTTCCCTCTCAAACGGCTTCTCCTTAACTCCTTTTCTTTATTCAATGACGCTATACAGCTCTTATTTAGGCAACTAAAATAGCTAAGAATATAGGATAATAATTTGAAAAGGAAGATGAATGAGGAGAAGGACAAAGCTAGAGCTGCTTAGACTTTACACATTGTTGATTATGAAGAATCACCTTCTTTCTCATCCTCATAATCAAGTGACGAGGAAGAGAGAATGAGAGCTGAGGAGATACTAGACAAAGAGAGATGGGGAGCTGAGGAGACACAGCAGGAGAGAGAGATTAAAGACACCACTAGAACTAAGATGACACAACTAGATAGAAAGATAGAGAGATAAGGAGCTAAGGAGACGTCAAAAAAATAAATGAGACGTATGAGACACTAGATAAAGATAGGAGACGCAATCAAGAAAATAAAGTGAGTTGAGGAGATGTCGAGATTAAGGAGACATTAGAAAGAAAGAGAGAGAGGAACTTGAGGAGATAATAGATAATTGCCACGTTAGTGTACTTGTGAATTATTTGATGGCCATATATTTAAATGAGTGATTTTGTACGGTTCAATAATACATTTGAAATCACAAAAAATTTAGAATTTAAAAAAAAATTGTAAAAGTTAAGAAAAAAAATATATTTTTAGCCAATGAAAATATGCTGTTAAAAATGTATTCAGGTTAGTTGTCGTTCCATTGCATCATTCAAGCACCATTCGCATTTAACATGAATTAAAAGGATTTTTCTTTAATATTATTGAGTGGCAACATTTATATAAACATTTAGTAAAGCTTTTGGTCTCATAAAATTATTAATTTTTAGTTTTTATTTTCAAATTTTAAACTAATCATATCTAAGATTTTGTGTTTCAAAATCTAATTGTATTTATTTTAAAAAATGTGGAAAACATATTTTTTTGATATTTTTAATTCATTATAAAAATTAAATATTTTTAGAAAACTTCTATCGTTTTTAATTTGAATTTTACAACTAAACATGTCAATATATTTTATGTTTCAAAAAGGCATAGTCTAATTTAAAAAAAAATTAGAAAATTGAGTTTTCTAATTTTTAACGAGATATTAAATTATTCAATAAAAAATAATTTTTACAACTAAACAAACTATCTGTTTTTTTTTTTTGTGTTTAAACAAGAAATTTGATAATTTAATAAAAAATTAAGATTAAAAAATACTTTCTACAACTAAACACTTGGGAAGATTTTTTAAAAGAATAATTTTTATTCCTCAAGTTTAGCAATTTATTTTAAAATAGAATGACTTATTTTAAAATCAAGTAGTCTAAATACATGTCTTGTTTTAAATATACATTATTTAATTTATTTGAATGTTAAAAATAGAATACAATAAATATAAATTACTTAAAAATAATATACTTTGCGATAATGATTAACGTTGCTCATGTATTAATAATCCCTTGAATAAAAAAAAGAAAAAATGGATGGAAGATGAAAAGACCTTGGCGGCAAAACTTTTCCAAAATCCTAATTGAATTTGAATCTCATAACACTCCCCAAAAGATCTAGCGGAACGAATTTCTCTCCAATTGCCCTCAGAAACTCTTCACCAGATGGTATCATCACTTTCGTCTCTCTTTCCATTGTAGACTCGACGTAGAAGGTATGGTGACGTGTCTGTTTATTTCTCATAGATTGTGTGTATATATGAATGCCGGTATTATGCTTATAGAGATGTAGTTTAATGATGTAAAGTGGCTTGAGATTCCCCGATTGGTCGTCTCTGCCTGATACGATTTAGTCCATTTGCATTGTTTTCTACGCGCACTGTGTGCATCTGTCATCTGTGTGGAGTTTATGTACTCGAACTTGTACATGACGATCTTGATAGTTATTTTCAGAGTAGTCCAATGCAAGAAGCGATTGGGTTTAGGGCAGTTCATTCCGATTATTTGGTACAATCACTTGGAGAAGCCTGCTCTTCCAGAAGATGGATACACCATTAGCTACCCGCATATTAGTCATTTAAGCCTTATAGACCTTTTTTTTTTTCTTAATATATTTCTACTTCATTTCTGATTTAAGGCGAATCATTCTGGTGCACCATAGTTGGCAGGGTAGTTTAAAAAATTTTCTATTGAAAAGTTGCCGATGCATCTTAAAACCAAGTGTAACAGACTTTAGTTAACTACTTAACAGTTAGACAGTTAGAATTTTGTTACATTTTTTGCTACGAACAGTTAGTTAGTTTGATTGTCTTGGTGTGTGATTTATAGCTACTTCCAGCTTGTTTGCGAGAGATATGAATAAGAATTCTGAGTTTTATTCAATATAGTATCAGAGCTTTAGCCTTCTTTCTCTTCATTATACTCGTCAACTTTCGTCTTTGTTTTCCATCAATCTCGTCGACTTCTGTTTCTGTTGTATGTCAATTTGCATTCTTTTGTGAGCATTCTGTTTGTCCATTTTTGCATTTCCATGGCGACAGTAGGTTCAACCCATACAGATTTGTCTTTTTCTTCAATGAGCAATTCCGCCATTGATGATGGTTCTAGTTCGTATTTCTTTCATCATTTTGATAATCCCAGACTTCTCCTAGTTTCTTAGCCACTGATAGGAGACAATTACGCTTCATAGAGTCGCACTATGATGATCGTATTCAGTGAAGAACAAATTAGAATTCATTAATGGATCTATTTGTTGACTATCATGTGATGATTCTCTCCTTAATGCTTGAATCCGCAACAATAACATTGTTATTTCTTGGATTCTTATTTCTATGTCTAAAGAGATATCTGCCAGTGTGATTTATTATGAATCGGCATACGATATTTGGATAGATCTTAAGAAGTGTTATCAACAGAGCAATGGATCTCATATTTTTCAGCTATTACGTGAGTTGATGAATCTTACACATCTTACACAAGGATAACTTTTTGTAAGTGCATATTTCACTAAACTCAAAATTATTTGGGAGGAACTTAGCAATTATAGTGTTGAGATTCGACTACAAGACCTTAGGGTATTCATCAGTGTTCTAAAATGCGCTAGGCGGTAGTCGGGCGCCAGGCTGGGGCCTAGGCGGGCTTAGGCGGTTTAGGAAAATTGTTGATTTTTTTTTTTTTAATTTTGTGATGTGTCTTGATGTTATTTTCAATTAAATTAAAGTTGAAATAGGTATAAAAATATATATATCTAACATATAAATAGAAAATATATATATATATCTAACATATAAATAGAAATAAAAATATATATTTAATATATTTAACATAAAAAAGGAAATATATATATAACATATAAATAAAAAATAAAAGCAAATAACATAAAACCTAACCCAACAACACAGCACGCGCGCGCGCGAGAGAGAGAGAGAGAGAGAGAGAAAGGTCGAAAGCGGAAGTGGAAGTGGAAGCGGAAGCAGAAGCGGACATGGAGCTTGACAGCGGCGGCGGCGTTGATGTAGCAAGGACGTGGCAACGAGGATGGAGCTTAACGGCGTAGAGGCGGTGAGGAGGTCGCGATGGAGCTGGAGGCAGCGGCGGCCTTAGGTTAAGATGGAGCTTGACAGTCGGCGGCGGTGCGGGCGAGAGAGAAGGGGAAATCGACGAGAGAAAGGGATAACCGATAAGGGATACAAAACCCTAATCAAGTAATACTAAATGCTTCACACGGCCCAGGCGGCCGATTTGGCCGCCTTGGCGTCCGCCTTGGCCAGGCGATTCACGCAACTAGGCGTCCACCTTGGCCGCCTAGGCGCCGCCCGGTACCGATTAGCCGGGCCGGTGCCTAAGGTGGCCGATTTGGCCATAATCGCGGCGGCCAGCGGCCGCCTAGCACCTCGGCTCCGCCTAGGCGACCGCCTAGGCCGTGTTTTTGTTCACTGGTATTCATAGAATACTTTTCAATCGTAGATTATAGATAGTAATAACGGAAGGCTAGATATCAAAACAAACACAAAAATGAAACGAAGAACAAAAATGAAAAACAGTAAAGGGAGACGAGGATTTTACCGTGGTTCACCTCAAAAGAGGCTACATCCACGTTGAGCTCTGGTGAGAAGAGCTCACTGCACTAAGTAATGAATCAGAGATTACACCCTCACAAAACCCTCACAAACTCTTTGTACAAACAATGGTTTGAGAACTCAAAAATTGCCTAATAATCACACAATACAGATTAAAGGCAGAAACCTATTGAACCATATAACTAACAAAGCTATACAAGCATTTACAGAGAATGAAATAGAGAAGCAAACCAGAAACCCTAGCCCGAAGATGAAGGCTCTCACTCTGCCCAATCTTTCTTTCCCCCTTTCTTTTGTTTCTTATTGTTTCTTTTGTCTAACTGGTTCACATCCCGAGGGGAGAGATTAAAAGTGATGATGGATGGCCGGGATTAGGCCTCATAAAGCATGGATGAAAGGTTGAGATCCAATCGTGCAAGCATGATGATTATTCCAACATAAATGGCAGACGAGCAAGGAATTTGATCGGGCAAGAAAGGCAATTAGGCGCCATCAGAGAGCAGCTGATGGTTGCCACGTGCTTCCATTTAGCAGCTGCCAAATGGTAGTCTGCGGTTGCTGCACGTGGCCCTCTAACCAACTTAAACCAACGACGTCGTTTGGTACTTCATAGCCAACATAGAGACCTATTTGTTTATGTGAAAAATGTTCTTGTGGAGGTACTAAAGCTCTTGTAGAACATTATCAAACAGAATATGTCATGTCTTTCTTGATGGGATTACATGATTCATTCGCACAAGTTAGAGGTCAATTGCTACTTATGGATCTGATTCTCCCTATTGAAAAGGTGTTTACTCTTGTTTCTTAAGAGGAGAATTAAATAAATGTTAATAGTTTTGCTGGTGGAAATGATTTTGTTGCATTTTCTGTTAAAACATGATGCAAATAAGTCTAGTGCTGGTTAGAATTATGGTAAAAATCATAACAAAGAACGACCTATTTGCGCACATTGTGGGTATACTAGACACACAATTGACAAGTGCTACAAACTTCATCGTTATCCTTCGAGATACAAGTCTAAACAGAAGAATAACTCATCTAATCAAGTGAATTTTGCTATTGTTAATTAGATATCTAATTTTGCTCCTAATCAAACCAAGAATTATAAAAATATTAGAAGCTTTATGTAGACATTGAATCCTACTCAATATCATCAATTGATGAGTGTGTTGAAGTCTCATTTATCTGCTACTAACACAAATACAGAGACTGATGTTTCTCCTAATTAGGCATCAGGTACTTGGTTCTCAGTTTCAATCAGTCTAGTACTTAATTCTCCTAGGTATTGGATAGTTGATTCAAGTGCCATGAGTCACATATGTTTTACTCAGTCTTCATTCGACAAAATGAAACCTATTTAGAATGTATTTGTTACATTGCCTGATCATAGTCGAATTCCTATGTTTTTCATTGGGATTGTGAAGCTTAATTCTCATCTGGTGCTTGTAGATGTGCTCTATGTTCCTCAGTTCAAATTCAATTTGATTTCTGTGAGCGCATTAACCAAGAAAACTTCTTTGCATGTTGGTTTTCTTACTCATTCATGCATTGTTCAGAATATGCACCACTTGAAGATGATTGACAAGGGTAAAGTCATTGAAGGTCTCTATGTCATTGATGCTGCCTCATTTGATTTTGATAATCATACAGTAGGTAAGGGTTATAATCATACTGTTTCAATAGCTAATGTTGTTATTAGTCATACTTGGCATAACAGACGTGGCCATCTTTCCTTTTAAGAAGTTGGCAAGGTTGAAAAATCAATTACATTTTTCTTATGACTACAAGAATATTGAGAACATCCCTTGTTTTGTTTGTCTTGAATAATCATTTGTCTTAATGTGCTTTTGATCTCATTCACTATGATACTTGTGGTCCATATCACATTCCAACACATGTTGGTTACAAACACTTTCTAACTCTAGTTGATGATTGCACAAGGTTGTAACACCCTAGGTGTGAGTGTGAAGTTAATTAAATAAATTATGAAAATAAGGGTATGTGACGTTCTAGAATTGTCCTAGGTTGGCTGATGGAAGTTTATAAATTTGAAATGTCTCTAGAAGGGTAATGTGAAAATTTGGATAATATCCTATTAAAAGAGAATAATTATGGATGAAAATGTGTAAATAAATCCTATGTGAAGGATTTAATTTTGATTAACTTATAGAGAAATATTGGATGGCCAGGATTGAGGATTGGGGGCCAAGTGGATGTCAAATAATGACACTTGGCAAGTTCTCATTCAAGAACATGAGATAATTAAAGAAAAAAAATTTGACCAAATTAAGTGTATGGATGACACTTGACAAATTCTTGAAAAAAGAAAGGTGTGAATTATTTTGTGGGTGGATATTTTGAGCAGAAATGAGTGATTAAAGTAAATAAAAAAGGATTAGAAAATTCACTTTAGCCTTTAGTAAGGGTAATCATTATGGTAAATAAGGTAAATAGAAAAAGAAATGGGAAAGTTGTCATGCAATTATGATAGAAAAATAATCTTATTAAATTAAATGAGAAATTATGTGAAATATGTCTTTCAAAGTAATGTATATGAAAATAGTCTCATTTAAATAAATGATGAAAAAATTAGAAATTCAAGGAATCCAATGGTTGAGAATTGGTCTTGGAATAAGGCTTGATTTAAGGGGCAAGAGTGGTTCTTGAAGATTGGCATGGATTGCCAACATAATGAGAGATTAATTTTTAAGAAATGGATAGTGGAGATCTTGTTGGATAAGAGAATTTTCTCTTTGACCGAGGATTGTATTTTTTCTCAAGGGTAGAGATTGAATCCTATGTGATTAAAGAGATGAGATTAAAAAACCATTAAGCACATGGATTGTGCATGTGTTTGTAGTGAAGGGTGGAGATTGGTTCTCTCAATTCCATAAGATCCAAAGGCTTGGATTGAATCTTGAGTTGAAAATAAAAATAAAAAGGATAAAAAATGAGAAATATAAATGAAAAAGAGGAGGAGAATGCCAAACCTCTTTGATCGAGAGTGAATTTGAAGAAGAAGTAAGGAAGCTCAAGAGAAGAGCAAGAGGTAAGCCTTGAAGGCCTTGTAGTTATTTCAATTTATAGTCTTGAAAATAGTTTTAATGATCAAAGGTTATTTTTCTTTAAGGGTTGAAAGCAAATACTTCTTGCAAGCTAAAGATTGTGGGAGATCTAAAGAAGTTTAAGGTAAAGGATGACTCCATGGGTGGCGGTCTTGCATGTTTAGCAAATGTTTGTTATGAGTTTCGTGTGTTTGCAAGTGTATATGCATTTGTGTGTTCTAGTGGACCTTTGGCCATAAGGAGGACTAGGAGTTGGGAAAAAGGGGTTGGTTGAAGTCTCCACCTTGAAAGGTTGTGAAAGCTAGGAGGACTACCCATATTTGCATTACATCTCACATTACATAGTTATTTATGCTCTCATTTGTTTTGCATTGCACCCTTACTGAACAATAGCTCATAAGGTCATTTTGAACCTCTTTGCAAGTAGTGAAAGCTCAAAGGGAAAGGGCATCTTGGAAGGGGTAAGGGCTATAAGTATGGAAGACTAGTTATGTAGCCTTTATATTTTGTAATGGTGTTTAAAAGTTTGATGGAGTTTAAACTTGAATATGTATCCTAATTTGGTGTATGTTGTGTAAGTACCTCATGGGTTGTATGGACTTAATTTGGGGTGAATATAAGAGATTATGTTTTAATTTATGTAAAATTAAATTTTGGAAAATATGAGAAGTTTGTTTAAAAAAAAAAAAAAGGCCCAGCAGGCGCCCGCTCGCGCGGCTGGCCCCAAGCGCACGCCATGCACGTCGCCTGTTAGCGCAGCAGGTGCGCTGTGGGCGCGGCTGGGCTGCTGTTGCCCCATTTTGCTGCTATTTTTCTTTATTTTATTTTATTTATCCTATTTCTGGAATAAAAACATGTTTATAAAAATAAATAAATATGGATTGGAGCCTCTAAAATATTTATTAAATTAATGCAAATTTTGAGGCATTTTCGAAAAAATTCCTATATTTAAAAAAAATAAAATAAAGGAGTATTTTTCTTGAATTTTTGGGAAAATGGATGAGAAAACTTGATGTTTTGAATTCCAAAAATGTTACTTCCTAAAGGTTGGAAAGTTGGTGTATTTTGGAATTTATGAAAAGGAAAATAAATGGAGTTTTGGCTAAGGAAAAATTTATTAAATTTTCAAGAGGAGTTTAACCCAAGTATTTTTCATTTTTCTAAGGCAATTGAGAATGAGAAAATGGGTTAATAATTAGGTCAAAATTTAATTTTCTATTAATTAAGGCCTTGTGCCATAGTTAATTAAAGTGAGTGTGGTTTGCTTGTTTTGTCTAGTCCTAGGAAAGGTCATAATTAGCTCTTCATTAAGAGTTAAAGAAGGGTGACGTTTTACTAAGGTTTTGGGTTTAATTCTGCGAGGTGCTTGATATTTTTTTTTTGAATCCTTGAGTGGAGCGAAAGGAGAGGCGAAGCCTAGTTCCTACCTAGGGCGTTTCTCATTGAAACATAACTTGTCTCTTCATTATTGCCTTAGTGAGTGAATAGTTAGTTGATTATTTACGAGTAACACTTGTAAGTGAGAGCGGGGCGTTACAAAGATTCACTTGGGTTTTTCTCATGAAGCACAAATCTAATGTTGGTTCCATCATTCCTAGGTTATTCTCTCTTGTTGAAACTCAATCTAACATAGTGATTAAAATGTTTAGATCAGATAATGCTCATGAATTATAGTTCAATAATTTCTTAACCTCTAAAAGAGTTCTTCATCAATTCTCTTGTGTAGAGAAAGCAAAACTTAGTAGTAGAGCATAAACATCAGCATCTCCTCAATGTGGCTCTGGTATTATTTTTTCAATCTCGAGTTCCTATTAAATTTTGGGGTGAGTGTGTTCTCACAGTTGCCTTTTTAATTAACATGACTGCAACTTCTATTTTGCATCATCAGACTCCTTATCAATTACTGTATAAGTCCCCTATTGATTATGACTCTTTTAGAGTATTTGGTAGCCTCTATTTTGCCTCCACCCTACCTTTTCATCAAACTAAGTTTCATCCAAGAGCCAAAGCTTGTGTCTTCATTGGCTATCCACCAGGTATCAAAGGATACAAATTATATGACATTGCTTCTAAATCTGTTTTTGTTTCTCGTGATGTTGTCTTCCATGAACATTTGTTTCCTTTTCATTCTATCATGCCTACTAATGAAGTAGTTGACCCCTTTCCTAATTTGATTTTACCAAAACCAGCCCTTGATTTGCCTTGTTCTTCTATACCATCACTTGATAATGCTACTTTCCAAAAGCATGTTGAGGATGATTCTTTTCTCTCCAATCCTCAACTTCTTGACTATGCTTTTTTTCTCCCTGTTCGAAGATCTTCCAGGGTCATTAAGCCACCATCTTATCTTCAAGATTGCCATTGTAACCTATTAACCAACAAATCTCCACCTCCTACCATAACCCCATACCCTTTGCACAATTATTTTTCCTACACCAATCTTTCTTCTTCTCATAGTTCATTTCTTCTTACTATTTCTTCCACCTTTGAGCCTTAATATTATCATCAAACTGTGCAATATGCTCATTGGAGAGACGCTATGGCCACTGAGTTGGATGCTATGCAGCTTAATTAGACTTGGTCAGTTACCACTCTTCCCAAAGACAAGCATTCTATTGGCTAAAAGTGGATATATAAGATAAAATATAAGTCGATGACATGATGGAACGGTATAAAGTCCATTTAGTGGCTAAAGGGCACACTCAACAAGAGGGCCTAGACTTCATTGATACTTTTTCTCCTATTGCTAAATTGGTTACTGTAAAAGTCTTATTTGCTATTACTGCTATAAACAAATGGTCCCTAATCTAGCTTGATGTTAATAATGCATTTCTTAATGGCAATTTTTTTTTGAAGAGGTTCTAGGTTATCAACCCTAGACCCGTGTTACTTCTCAAGGGGAGAGATTGGTTTGTAAATTACACAAATCAATCTATGGTTTAAAACAAGCCTCAAGGCAGTGCTTTTCAAAATTCCATATTGCCTTTATTCAACATGGCTTCATCAATCTAAATCTAACTACTCTCTTTTCACCAAAGGTATTGGTGTTGCTTTTGTTGCTCTACTTTTTTATGTAGATGATATTATCATCACGGGTTTTGATGTTACAACAATATAATCTCTCCAAGGTTTCCTTCATAGTCAATTTAAGGTTAAGGATCCTTGCCGTTTGAAGTATTTTCTTGGTTTGGAAATTGCACAATCTGCCAAAAGGCATTTTCTTCTCTCAACGTCATTATATTTTGCAGTTGCTTGAAGATTTAGGTTTTTTAGCTTGCAAGTCCGTTTCTTTGCCAATGGATCCTAACACTAAATTGAGTTCTTTTGACGGAGATTTGCTTGAGGATGCTTCTGTGTATAGAAGACTTGTTGGTTGTTTACTCTATTTAACTATTTCATGGCTTGATATTGCATTTTTTGTTCAT
Organism: Diospyros kaki; assembly: GCA_036245055.1. Taxonomy (NCBI): domain Eukaryota; kingdom Viridiplantae; phylum Streptophyta; class Magnoliopsida; order Ericales; family Ebenaceae; genus Diospyros; species Diospyros kaki. Next base: position 42,344,284 of record BSEG01000009.1, read on the forward strand.
AAGCTTAGCCAATTTGTTTATCAGCCTAGACGCCCTTATCTTGATGCAACTCATCATCTCTTACAATATCTCAAAGCTGTACTTGGTCAAGGTTTGTTCTTCTCTGCATCTTTTTCTCTTTAGTGTCACGACCCTAGGGGTGAATCAATAAATGGTCGTTAATAAATACTTGTATGTGTTGTTAGTTGCTAACTAGATGGGGGTTAAGTGGTTAGGGAATTAGTTTATTGTTTTGCCTATTATGTTAGTTAGTTGTTATATTGTTAAGAATGTTGATTGCTGAAAGCTCTATAAGAGACCTACAACAGTATGAGGAAGGGTATTAGAGAATAATGACAAGTCATTTTATTTCAATCCTCTCTCTCTCTCTTTCTCTATTTTTCCCTTAATCTGGTCTCTCTCTTCCTCTAATTCTATTCTTCTTCTTCTTCTAAATTCCAATTCAAACCTTAGGACATCCTAGGGTCTTGACATTTAGCTTCGTGCATTTGTTGATGCCTACTGGGGCTCTTGTTTGGATTGAAGAAAATCTATCACTAGGTTTTGCATTTTTCTTGGTGATTCTCTGGTGTCTTGGAAGGCTAAGAAGTAAAGTATTGTCTCTTGTTCCTCTGCCAAGGCTGAATATCGTGCTCTGGCTCCACCACTAGCGAGCTTGTGTGGCTTCATCAACTTCTACATGATTTTTAGGTGTGTTTTTTGGCTCTCGCTTTGCTTTTTTGTGATAATCAAGTAATGGTTCACATTGTTACAAATCCTGTATTCTATGAATGCACCAAACACATCGAAATTGATTGCCATTTTGTTCAAGACAAGATCAATGAGGGCTTCATCAAACTTCTACCTGTCCGCACTTAGCATTAATTAGTTGATGTGCTTACTAAAGCTAAGCTATTTTCTTTATTAAGTTAAGATGGCCATCCTCGATATTCATGATCTATCTTGAAGGGAGTAGTAGATTTTAGTTAACTACTTAATTGTTATTAGTTTTATAGTTAGACAGTTAGAATTTTGTTATATTTTTGGCTACGAGCAGTTAGTTTGATTGTCTTGGTGTGCTATTTATAGCTGCTTCCAGCTTGTTTGCGAGAGATATGAATAACAATTTTGAGTTTTATTCAATAAAGGGCATCAATATAAGATTGCAAGAATTTGACAATTAGTCTCAGGGTATATATCAGTTGGCAAGGATAAGTGTTATGCCGGTATCAATCTGATGAGGCGTGAGTTCGAACTTTCCTTTACGTAGTGATACAAAATCTCACACTTACAATTTATCTCCCTTACATAATCAAGGTCACGAATACAAGGAGTCGTGCAAAAGCGATCATCTCAACAATTTGACAATTAATTTAGTACGTTCATGAAACACATGTCAGAAGTGGGACCATGGTCAGAAATGGGACTTTCAGAGGTTACTGGGACAAAGCTTCTGAGAAATGGAGATGGAGGGAGGACCTGGTTTCGCTGTTCGTGGATTATACTGATCCTGGGGTCAAATGGTATGTTTCGTGCAGGTTAATCAACAAACCTGGAAGGGTGATGGGGTTTATTCATATCGAGCAAGGCAAGGACGGGTAAAGGTAAACCTTTCAAGGAAAGGAATGGTGATAGGGTCTGTTCGTTTGGAGGCGGACTTAGCCATCAACTAACTCAATGGGTATCTATTCCCTGGAAGGAAGGTTTTTGTGCGAAGAGCGGATTTCACACAAGGGAGGAGGGTTTATTGTGGTATTAGGAATGTTCAAGAGGGAGGGAGGAGGACTTGGCGTTCCAGTTCAAAGAAAGACTCAACTGGTAAGCAGAAGGGGTTTGGAATTCTTATAATGAGGTGGTTAAGAATAATACAGGGAAACTCGCAGTCATAGTCTACTGGAATTAGAAGGGAGGAGCAGGAACATTGTGAGGATGACCTGGATAACGAAGCTCAGTCATCCAGGGTGGTTTTCAACCTAGTTGGAAAAGATTCTGAATGGCTCCAATCGTCTGCCGTGGAACAGGTCCGTGAGTTCAGTTACATCAACCAGCTAAAGGAGATTTTCGTTGTGGAAGGGGTTTTTATTGCTCTTTCAAACCTATGGGACGTAAATGGTCCTGGTGATGTTTGATGATGAGGAGGGGAGGGACGCCATGCTAGAAAATGGTATTCAGTGGTTCGAATCCGTCAAAATTTGGGAGCCAAACGATTACTCCTTAGTAAGGTTTGTTTGGGAAAGGTGTGGACGTATTCCTCTTGTGGCGTGGAACTTCAGATTCTTTTCCTTGGTAAGGAACTTGTGGGGGAAATTTATCAGAGTAGACGCTCATACGATGGTAAGTAGAAGATTGGACGTGGCGATAATCCTTATTTCTACCCCAATAGAAGATAATCTGAGCGGCAGATTTTGAGTGGTCATAAACGGATTTGCTCATATGATTAGTGTAACAGAAGACAGATGCGTTGATTAGTTAAAAAGATGAAGAACGTCGCTGTTTTTACACCTCAAGGTGATCATGGTTGGACAATTCTGTTTCAAATGGAGGCATCACAAAATAGGAATGCGATTCTGAAGGAGGCAGTAAAAAATAACGTAGTCCTACAGAAATTGGAGGTGTGCATCAAACCCTTTCCAGAGACGACTTCAATTAGGCGTAAGTCCTTTTCCTATATCCTTGGTGACTGTTTCATTTGAGACTTGGAGGCTCGATAAGCTCCTAGGGTTGCAGCGCAAGGGCAACGAAGAGGTGCTGGTGAAAATCCTGGCAAGTTGAAAGGAGCTGAACGTGAACCCGGGCTTTGGAGAAAGAGGCAAGAGCAGGAGAGACCCCGGTGGTAAAATGGAACTCTATATTGGAATGTCAGAGGCCTCCTCTTGGGGGGGGGGTGCGCTAAATATGTAGTGGTGGATCAGGAGGAGAGAAGTGGTCTGCGCGGTAGTTCTGGTTTGCAAGTTGGGCGCATGGTTGATGAAATGCTAGGTAGGTTTGAGGTTTTGAGTCTTTTGCACGGGAATTTTCAAGTGCACCGATCTCCTCGAGAGATTCTAATGTACTGTGAGCCTCTTAAACTCTGGGTCTCGTGCAATTTTCATGGTTGAATTGCTCAAGGTCCTCATCTTATGTTTTAAGAGGTGAAATTCCTCATTTTAAGGCCTTCGCAACTCAATTTCAAGATTTTTGAAGAGGGAGTTAATCACGAAACTTAGGATCAAGGATTCGAACACGGAACCTCACTGACTATATAGCAGTTACAGTTCAAGGGCTCTTTAGGTTCTAACTCGTGCTCGCCTTCAACTACTAAATTATGCCCCTAAGACATCCAAGGTCCTGTTCTTGCTGTTATGATAGGTGTCCCATCCTAAAATGTCAGGAGAGCATTGAGACTAAGTGGTGTATAGATAATTTTATTGTTGGTGATGCCTGAATGGGATAGAAGATTTAGACGCATACTTAGCTTGGTAGAGATGACAGCGAAGAGAGTTGGAGATAACCTGACGTGTCAATACATATAAAAAAGAAATAAAATTATTTATTTCAAATATTGATTAAGACGTTTAAAATTTAGAATAAAACATGCCTGAAATAAAGCTTAATTCAAGGGACTTGGAGACCAAGGCTTGCCCTTTAATTTTAAAAAAAGAAATTATAGAGGTCTCCCATGAAGATTTAAAAGCTATAATAACCAATACATTTATAATTATAATTTTTAAAATATTAAAATGCCCTTTTGTTTCAATCTCTCTCCCTATATATCCTCTCCCCCATCTCTCTTTCGCTATCTCTGTCTCCCCCACTCACTCTTTCTCATTTTTAATTGGTGGCAACATCTTCCCCCCTTCTCCCCTCCATCTTACTTTAATCTTTCTTTTTTCTTCCAATCAAAGAACCTAGCATTGATTGGCTCCCTCCTCCTCTTTTTCTCCCTGTCACTTCCTCTCTTTTTATAAAACAATAAAAAAATTGATGGTGATTGGTTGCCATCGACTTGTCATCAATTACAGAAGTGAACCTCAATATCGTTGGAGTGTAACGAATTGTGGTTGGTTGTCATTAGTTGGCCGCCACAATTTTTTTTCTTTTTATTTTCTATTACATTTTTGATAACTTGAAAGAGAAAAAGGGGTAAAATGATCGCTTTCTTATTTTTAATGGTAGAAAAGGCCATTGTAATTTCCTAAAATAGAAGGGAGGTCCTTTGGATTTAGCCCTAATCATAGGGGAGGTTAGTGTATTTTATCATAAGATTTAAAATGTATATAATATATAATCATATCATCAACCTAAAATGAGGAAAATAATACTATTAGTAGATTGACAAGTCATGTGGGCTAGAAGGAAACCCGAAGTCGCTAACAATGAAACTAAATTTGGTAAATCAAGTTTGAGGAGTTTTCTTAAACCCTAAAAGTTTGGTGAAACTGATAAACTTGTTGGGAGTTATATATGTTCCTAGAGGCCAACATGCCAGGGGACCATTTATATTCTATTTCATACCTAAGAAAGCAACGAGTCGAGCACACTGTTATGACTTTGTAGGTACCTGGACATGAGCGTTGGACATGTTGAGTAAAAAGGTGCTTATTTTTGAATGTTATACTCCATGACATTGTTTGTGTGAATGATCTTTCCATATGGTTACTGTGGTGGGGTAAGGTGAGGAGGTTTATACTTTTTCTGCTCAAAAGTTACAACTTTGATCGATTAGTAGATTATCTCCTTTTGGGATCGTGAATGTAGATCTATTGAGAGATTGAATTACCCTAAATTCTTGTGTTCTCTCTCTTTTTTGTGTGCGTGATTTCTCTGTTTAATTTGATCCTAACAAATATCTTTCCAACACTTTACTGGCATAACCACTACATTTGCAACCTTGCCCGATGACATATTCTTTGCTGGGAATGTCATGGTTAACTAGGTTGAACTTCTTTCATGATAAGCAGTAGAGTTGACTGAAACCGAAACTCGTTCTGTTCTATGGATATGCTTTATGATAATATATTGTTTCCGTGGCTTCATATTTGGACAACGGATTAATAACCTACAAAGAAAGCATTTTGCATAATAAAAGCTTGTGGTTCTGTTGTTAATTGGGCAGTTCCAAGATTTGAAGCAACGAATTTAAACTGCATCTCTTTTTGTGTTGAGTTCTAGTTCTAGTGCTCCCATATCCCTGTACCATCTTTTGCTCACTCAATCTCAATATGCCATGCTTGTGTTCCAAAGTACTGTTTCCCTTCCCTATTGTGTGATTTTTTTTTTTTTTTCAAATCTCCAAATTAGTATAAAAAAAAACTCATTTTAAGAGTTCTCCCTCGCACGTGCATGACTTACTTATAGTGTTTGATAACCTCATGCTGTGGTGATGAGCGCCTTTGACGACAGCCGTTCAAGAAAGTGTTACACTGCAAAAGTTTGATGATTTTTGGCTATATCCTTCAGAAGTCCTTGCTCTCTCTTCTTGCCAAAGCATGACGGCCTTTTCTGAATCTGTGCAGATAATCTAGAAAACAATAATAAGTAACAAACAAGGAAAAAAGAAACTGACGTTTGAGATGCAACCAGATAATGAAATATCCTAAGAGCACATAAAAGATCTTGAAGGTAAATGGGTTCCAGAATTGAATTAGGGTTTTTTTATTGGGCAACAATTATCCATCAATAGGGTTGAAAAATCAGTTCAGAGATTTGGTATATGTATTAGAATAACCAAAATAATAAAATGTCTTACCTTCTCAAAACAAAAGTCCGTGATTGCTAATGCAGTTCAATATAGTAGTAGGAATAAAATGGAATAACTCGGCTGATTATTGAAGGATTGCTCAACTTTGAGCATGGTTGAAATAATTATAATTTGGTAATTTGTACATGCACAACACTCTCATATGGGATAATACACGTTATTAGCAGATTCTCCTTTGCCCATAATATCAATGAGTATCCTGAAACCAGATGTTTCATCTTGGATCCGACCAGCTGCGAGTCAATATTTTACTCCGGCGGCTTGTCATTAGTCTTACCTTTTGTCTTGGTTAGTTTGCTAGCCGGAAAGTGTAGCCTTGCCATGAGAGGACGAGGTGCCCTTGTCTTCTGGTCAAATCCCCTAACGCAAACAAAACCTGGGAAAAGAATAATTTGCATGTTTCAGCTGGCATAAGTAAAGATATATGATTGTTATACATGGATCAGGGGCATGTTAGCTTTTTGTTGCTTGCATGAATGCAAAATGTGCTCCTAAACCCTAAATCCAATTGGATGATTGAACTTACGAAAAAGGTAGTCCCCTAATCCCCCATAGTGCAAGTTCCTGGACATTTCATCTCCCTGTCGGGATTTTGCTGGATCTAGATGCATGTTTGCTGAAGCTTCTTGAAGTTGATGGTGAATAATGTGTTCTTAAGGCTTGAAACCATTTCATGCTGCCCTCACTTTTTACAGCACCAGAGGGGAATAAAAGATAATGGTGGTTAGAACTTTCCATCCCGCTAGCATCTGTTGGAACGGTCCTCAGTGTTCAGCAGGTGATCTCAATGTTATTAAGTTTCCATATCAATGGACCTTCCTTTGTCAGGTGGCAGGTACACTCAGTAAAATCTAGAGATGGCAAATTCCATGTCCCAAAATTACAGCATATCAGTTTCTTTGCACAGGGAGGATCATTACCCAAATGATTTTAAATTTTTTTATTAAATTAGCAGCATTTTTTTTTATTATAGTTTCATTGGATTGGGAATTTTTACCAAGATAGCATTAGATGTTGTCTAAGCCACGACCGAGACAGACCTGCCAATTCAACTGGCTGGTCTAATGCCAAAAGAGACCATCCAATTGGACTGGCGGTCTCCCCAAAAGGGAGACCCACTAGTTAAACTAGCAGGTTTTTGGTGTAGATCTACTGCTCCTCATCAACTTGATCTCTAGCAAAGACCGATCTGCTTGTTTTAAATGGTCTCTTACCATTCTAAACTCCATGAAAGTTGGTATCCATTTTGCAGTAAAGAATGATATTTTTCTAAACCTGTAATTAATCCCTCCATCTCTAGGCCTCTATTGTGTTATAATCTCATGGATTTTGTCGAGTGAAATATGAGTTTTGAATACTAATATAATAATATTGAGAAATAAATGAATTCAATATTGTAAGATGAACACAAAGAGATTCAAATTTAGATTCCTTTTCTTTTCCTAGGCTATTCACAGAATCTTATGAGTATATATGTGTGTGTGGAGTTTGAAATGTTGGAGGTGATGCTGATCATATGTTAAGGTTAATGAACAAAAGGGTTATGCATGATGCATCTTTCCATCTTGCTTGATCTAGTACTGTTGTTTTTGCTGGAGATCGGGTGGATGAGGAGTGGTGGAACCACCGGAGCTGCAATGATAATGAGCTTGAGCTGATCTGTCAAGTCACCGCCAAAATCTCGCCAGTTAAACTAGTGGGTCTCCAGTCCAATTGGCTGGTCTCTCTTGGCACTAGACCAGCCAGTTGAACTGAGGCTAGAACAACATCCAATGTTACTTTGGTAAAAATCTCCAATCTTATGCTACTTTGGTAAAAAGAAAGAAAAGAGTAATGCTAATGTAATAAAAAGTTCAATGATTCTAGTTCTGCCTTTATAGGTTCCTGAAATTTTGTTTGATCATTTTGTGATGGAGATGGTATTAAGTTGGTTCCAATACCTCTTAATCTCTAGCTGGCTAAAATGTCCTCTTTTCTTGAGCCACATATTTTCAAATTTAAGAGGTATAGGAACCAACTTAATACCATCTCCATCACAAAATGATCAAACAAAAAAAAAAAAAAAGAAAAAAAAACTGGCCAATCTTTTGCCTTGAATCTGATTGGTTTTATCGGTTCCTGGTCTTACTGGTCAAACTACCCAGTCTTGTCCGGTTCCCAGAAAATTGATTTTAGGTAATATCAGTGTGAGAATGGAAAATCTAGTCTGGTTGAAGTTGGATGATATGTTTCCAAACCTACACCTGTATTTATATTATTCACTAGCTCATAAAAGAAAAAAATTATAAAGATCATAATAAGATTGTTGCTATCAAAAGTACCACTTGGAACCTTTGGTGTGAAAGGAGGAGGATAGTTTTTGAGAACTTTGTTTTGTTTCTTGTCTTGAGGAAATACTCTTGTTTCCTTTTTCCGTGGCTTAGAGGAGATTTGCCTTTCTTCCTTATTAGGTTTTGAGTTTTTTGGATCATATCTCCCCTTAAGTTATTCGGATTTGTTCTTGTACAAGGTTCACCCTCTTGAGACATTTCTATTTTTAATATACTTGTCTTAAAAATATTGGGCATCGTACAAAGTATGAATAGGACATAATTAACTCATTCTTGAAGAGTTTCAGTAAGCAAGCAGCCAATCTACAAAATCAGGAATTCCACTTAGTAGCTGCAAAGGTTCTCAGTCTTAAGACATTTCAAGAACATCAGATAGGGGTATTTTTCTATTTTGATTTTAAAAATAAGATTTAGATTAGTTTTTATCTTGTTCTGTTTTGATTTATCATAGTTGTTTCTTCTTAATCTCTTCTGTTTCTTCCCTACTTTCTGCAATTCTCTCTCTCTCTCTCTGCTTTTCCTTCTTGCTTCTTATTGGCTTCTTCTCTTCTCTGATGACTTCTTCTCTTCTTCTTCTTAATCTCTTATCTTCCTATGGTCCCGCATCAAAATCTTTAGGAAAATGTATCATATTTCACCATTTTTTTGGGGTTATCCCCATGATAAATTAGTGTGAATTTTCCTTTGAGGCTGTGGTTAACGTTCAAGTAGGATTTAGTTCATATCTTTCTATAGGTTTCTTAATCTTTGATGCAATGTCATGACAATAAGAGAAGTGCAGGAATTATGCAGTCTTTGCCAGGATATTAAGTTCTTTTTATTTGATTTGTGGTTTGATGGGGTTGTACAAGTATCATTGAAGCTAATGCAAGCAACGGGAAAAACATAAGCTTGCCATCTTTACATACCTCTCCAAAAGCAGTACTGAATACTTTCTGTTGATAGACCTGACATAAAGAAACAAAAGGGGAATTCATTCTTGGAATGCGGACCATAAATGATAACACTAATTTTTTGGTCCTTTACCTTTGAATATTGTTGGTATAGAGGTTCCAAAGTACACTGTTCGTCTTGGCAAATTCCAAATCCAAGCTCTTGGAACATCAATTGGATTAATGCTAGATTCGTGGTCAGCAAACACCTGCAAAGGAATTCAGAATTCAGAATTCTCTTTACTACTCCATAAATTGGAAAAGACAGCTTATAAGAAGCAATTTGTATTAGCTGAGGATAGCCATTGTTATTTACCTCATTAACTTGAAAATATGTACCATTGAGTGGAAAACTACCTCTCATAGCTGTTCGACATGGTACCTGCTCACAATGCATCATAAATATCATGTAGAATTTGATGCGTTCGATGTGAATAGTTTGTTACATCATATTATAACAGTAGTAATAGGCTTATCCTCACCAGAAGGGTCCCCCGAACAGTCAGGGAATTTGCTTCCCGGGTGCTGTTGCATGAAAAACATGTGTTCTCATCACATAGCTTACCAAATTCTTGGGAGCTGCACTTCTTTTCTGGTGGTAGAATTGAATATGCAGTCTCCCCTGACATGACAGTGATATTGGTTAGCAACAGGGAGAGCAAGATTGAAAGCATATAAGCTAATTATGCAATTATCTATTAAATCTACTTGATAGTTGTAGGATGATGTCGCTGATGGGTTGAATTGGTTTTGGATTATCTTGCTGTAGAATGAAAGAGATGTTTTGAGACATTATAATGAGTTCATTCATACAATACGCATTGCTGGATGATTGTTTGGTTTTGTACTTACCAGGTGTCCAAATAGCTAGAAGGTATGAGCACGGGTCATCTGGTTCTCTTTTATCCAGCTGTACTTTTAGCCAATTTACTCAATCAGAAAACAAATTTAGAAATGCATGAGTCAAATTCTTCAAAACGTAGACACAGTAATACTAACCCCTTCAAGCAGAGGATGTGAATCGGGGAGCTCGTAGCTGCAGAATTATGAAGAAACAAATTTGTAATAAATAGCAAGATTCAACAGTGTTACGTACCAGGAAAAAGAGTTATGTGATGAGTATATTTTCTTGTATTTACTGAATTTATTTTGAAACAAGTTTCCTCATCAATTAGGAACACACTTTCACTTACTATCTGTCATGTGGAAACATAATTCTACAAATAATTTAAATTTTTGTTCAGTTTAGGTCTAGTTTGTCAATGGGTTTTCCCTGTGTTCTACAATTTACCATCTTGTAACGGTGATCCTTTCACTTTGTGTGGCTAAAGGAATCTTATTCTATCCCATAAAAGGTAATGGAATCAGGAACATAATTAATGGTTTGCCAATCTTTCAGAGATGTGGGAAGTGTCTGCTTACACTTGGTGCTCTGTTCTTAGCCGGCTGATGTTTTTAAGTTTAGGTGCAGGGATTGAAGCAGCTTCAGTAGATAAAGCTACTAAGGCTTTTGACATATCACCCTCCTGAAGTTCCATATTTTGTTGCATGTAGTTTTGCAAATTCTGAGTGAACTCTTCTACATTGAGTTTGATAGTAGGAATTTTGTCTGCATCTTCCCAGAAGGTGTCCTCAATGTCAATTTCTGGTGCTTCTGGTTGTTCCAGCTCTGGGGTAGCTGGCATTTCAATAATAGGCTCTGGTGTTGCTGGCAATTGAATAACAGGCTTGTGATTATTGATTTCGCATTGTGTCTGCAGTTGCTGATTAGCTGGAGGTAGAGGTAGCTGCAATGGTTTGATAATCTCCACCGCCTTTTGATTAGCAGCTTCATTTTCAGCTACACTGACTATTCTTTTTTCTTCTGGCCCTGGAAGGGCAAGCCTTGCACTGCATCCAACATGGTTAAAAAGTCATTTGGATGTATTAGATGATGGTTCATTGTAGATTGTGTGGATTTGTATTAGGAAGCCATCTTTTTAACTTCAGTGATCTCAACTAACATGTGGTAAGCAGAGGGCAGTTTTGTCTAAATATTAGGAATTACTGTAATATGCTTTCATGGGAGCAAAATCTGATAGGGTAAGTTGCTTTTCTCAACATGTCTTTACCTTTACTAACTGACTGTGTATTTAGGTACATGCACACGTGCATGTTTATATTAATGAGTCTGCATATGCCCCCTCATTTTGTCTTTTTCCTATAATAGCTATCCTTCATATGGTTGTTGCTCAACTTATTGTTTCTTTCACCTTCCATGGCTCTTTGTTTGTATTGAAATTTATAGGCTTGAGTGTGTTACAGATGACGAGGCAAGACCTTGCAAATGCACTTGCAAAGTGTCGACATTCTCCTCTCATTGGACATGCATTGCAATTAGGTTTGCTTTTTGTACAAAAGACCTGCAAAATTTATAGTAAATGCCCATTAGCATATATGTTTGTAATTGATTAGTGGTCAGGAGTCTTGCTCATATTTCTAGCAAATACTACATACCTTTCCAAAAGTAATCATCTGGTAATGTAGCTCATACCTGTTATTCAATAGCATCATAAATGAGCAAATGCTGTTGCATGATTTGATCATAAACTCACTCTTTATTCTTGCCAATTATGTACTATATGTGAAAATCCATCTATAATTAGTGTAAAGATGCAATAAGAATTCTGTCTTACAATGTTCTTTGGTTAAGCTTGCAGAGTCGTGGCCACAGATATCTCTGAATTGATTCCAGTACAGGGTAACTGTGTAGGAACAGAAGTATTAGATTTTCCACTGTGAATGACCAATTTATTGCTTAAAATCAGTTGGAACTTGATACTTACAGTTCTAAAAGATGCAACTGAAGTGACTCAGGCAGCGGCTGAAGTGGTACCCATCCTAGTCTTACAGCTATACGCCCAACATTTGTATCAACCTTAAGAAGATTTACAAGAATGAAATGTTTCAGTTACAATTGTGATTTATTCATCTTGCTGCGAGATACTTCAGACTTCAACCTGTAACTTACTGGAAATGCTAGGTGGTGAAGAGTCAAAAGACGCACACACTCCACGCTTTTCAAGCCCAACCCTCTAATGCTCAGCAGATACTCTCTGCAAACAGAATTTCTTCAAGTATCTGTTTGACCATTATTTTTATCATATGCAGGAACTGAATCTTTTTTGTCAGTTTAATAATGTTATATACATCACAGCAAAGTAGCTATGAGATTCTTCAGATTTTTCTTTTTAGCAGATGTAATATATATCTGAATATTTGCTGTTCACTTACTTTGCTTGGTCAGGTGGAATATCCCTTAACCATTCAAGATCAATGCTTCCATGTTCTCTTACCAGCCGGTTCAGGAAATCCTGCATTTTCTCAACCATCATCAGTTAAATGGCTTCTCTTTATGTTGAATGTTGTAACTAACAAATATTGGATAGCCATTTGCAATTCAGATGCTCGAAAATGATATATCTGTTAGGCAATGCAATACATTTACCTTGATTCTCTCTGCTAGCATGTTATTCATGCCCCTTTCCTTGATGGTGTCAGCGATCTCATTAACATCTGAACAGCGTACTGCTTCCCAGTCCAATGAGTCCATTGTGTTAGCTGTTCTCTCTCTTCTTTTACCATTGGCTTGTGCTTGCAATCTTAAGCTATCCCAGTCACATGTTTGCTGTTTCTGTTTTCCAATCCTTGGCCTCTTCAGTTTGGATATATCAGAAGTTGTATCATTGATTGCCTTACCACGAAGAGATCCATGCTCCTTCAAAATTGACTCAACCTCCTTGTGCTCGACATGCTTTGGGTTATTAATTACGTTGGTGCTCTCTGAGACATCTGAGTTCTCTCTTGAAATGTTTTGGACTTCAAGAGCTTGCTGCATTCTACAATTATGCTCTTCAGCCTGTGATGGAACACCACAATTGGAATTGCCCCCTGGCCTGTTTTGAGACTGGAAGATCTTATTCACTCCACCTTGAAGGCTGCTGTATGCATGATTGCTTTCACAAGGAGATCTTGGTGGTTCCTGGAAACTTGCAGTCATGTTCTTTTGAATCATAGCCTGGTTTACAGATTCTGCTGTCACCCTACTTTGTTCACTTGTGCCCTTCTCTCCATTTTTCCTGGAAATATCAGATAACAGGCCTTCTTTTTCCAACATCTCCAAGAATTCAGCTTCTACTACTCCTGAGTTAGGGTTCGTTTGCAAACAAGAGTTGCTGGAATTCACGGACCTTAATAAAGGTTTATGACTATCTGATCTATCCTTGTTTTGTATGTTGCACTTAGTGCCTTCTATGTACCTTTCATGTATGCTGTGGAGGGTTTCTGCTCCTTGTAATAGCTTCAGAAAAGAAGATCCTGTAAGACTATTGGTGTTTGATCTAGTTTCCAGATCTACTTGTGATTCCTGCAAGGAGGATGCCACTCTTTTCGCAGTTTGAGTCATTAATGAGTCCATAGAGGTTTGAGAGGAAGTAGAATACCACCAAGAAACTACATCATCCATTTCTCCATTATATCCCTTGGAATTTGCTTCTGTTTCTGCCAGGTGAATGAATACTCTGTTTCCTGTTGATTTATTGTAAATCTGCAGATCATTTCCAGAAATATCTGAGGATTTACATGTCAAATCATCTGTTAAATTTTCTCCACTACTGTTGCTTCCAAGCAATTCATTACTGTTCACAACTTCCTTTTCTGTATCATAATAATCACCAGGGAGTGTCAAAGAAATCCTGTTGCCGGCTGATTGATTTGGCTTCTCTTCATGCCATTTGATGGTATCCTCTGGATCCAGTATACACATTTCTGGTTCTTTGGCCCATATGTTTGTCTCCTCAGAGCATGGTACATCATTTCTATTTGACTTAAGGGGATAGCGTGCGGCAATAGACATGAAGGCAGAACTGGACAGGAAAATTAGAGTCAAAGAGGTTTTCTACTGCAGCTGTGCTAAATTCCTTAATTGAAGTTACAAATTCCCAACTGACCTGGAAAGGTGGTCTGAGACATTTTGAGTAAGGAAAACTCCAATCACTGAGTCCACTACTGATCCTTTCCATGGAGAGAAGCGCCTATCTCCTGCAAACAATTACTCACCACGGTAAAAACAACAGAACTTAGTAAAGTTTGATGAATGTTCACAAAATTGCTTCTATTATTCCAACTGTTGGAGTAAAGCAAGTCCATGCCTTGAATCTGACGTCTTCGTGGAGGTAACTTCTGCTTTTTACACTTGAAAAAACATTTTTGGAAACTTTCTTTTTTCAGGTCCAAGGTAGTGGTTTGGTTTCTCAAAGACGAATAATTGGAAAATGATATGTGAGATATTGATGCCTTTGGGATAGTGAAAAGTTTATGTAGACAAAATCTTTACTTTAATTTAATTGCCTATAGGATAATTTTCAGATCAACAGCAGCTCAAGACTTGATACTGCATTAGCATGACTGCTATGTATCTCCTTTACAGCTAGTTCCCAAGGTAATATGGTGATGTCAAAGCAACAATAACAACCAAGACTGAATCCCATTTAAGTTGTTGCAAATCTAGCTTACTAATCATTGTGTTTAGAAGTCATATAAAAAATATCCAAAGGTTTTTATGTTGCCCGTGAGCTACCTAAGCCACCCTCCTTTAGCTGTGCTTGGGAATGGCTCTAATAAGGAATAATACTTTCAACACTAGGAGTGTTCAGGGGATTAGTTAATCCAGTGATTGCTTATATTTTAAATATAGTTCATTCAGAATCTGGACATATAACTCGAAGTTGTAGAACTGAATGTTGCATTTCAATCGAAATCATATTTGTTGAGAGTAAAAATTATAATATAAAAGATAAAATTAACCTTCTATCTAACAGCTCAAGCTTTTAGATAAGATGATGGTTAACAATTCAACAATATTGAAACAGTTTTTGTATTTATGATGCTTCTTTTTGGTCCCTTACATATCTTTTCTTCACCGCAAGGAGGTAGGTTTCAACTTACCATTTGGTCCCAGCATCTTCTGCGATGAATTTGAAATTAACAGCTGAAGTGTGTGAATAAGCAGTCATGCCTGTGCTTGTGGTAGCTAGTCCATATTGTTACTTTGCTAGGTTGTAGGTGTAGCTTGAGCTTAGATGAGGAAAACACAATCACTTTTCTGCCTGGTTGATCACCATGTGCTTTATGGTGCAACTCTAATTTAAAATACCTATATTATGTATATATTACATGCATAGTTATTGTTGATAACTGTAAGTACTGATTTCCATTTAGTTACATGATTAGATGTATTGTAGCATTCCTAGACATAAGATTTAAATAATTATTTATATGGGTACCTTGGACAAGATGCATGCGTGCAATAAATGAATCTGCCCGTCCTCGGAAAACTCTTCGTTCTTCTTGCCACCATTTTGCTTTTTCTTCATCAGTTCCATCAATGCCTTCACTGTTTATATTTTCCAGGAGGAGCTCCCATACCCTATTTGTCTCTTCATCCATGTTAACTTTAGGCCGCAGCCGTTGTTTCCTGACAGGATCAAATGAACCTCCAAAAGGTACAACAGTCCCATCTCTTTGATAAAGAACAAGTGCCTTTTCCTCTTCACTGTGCTTTCGGTCTCTGCCCTGGACGCTTTCTCTATTCTCTAGACTCTTTAACTGATCAACAATATCATCGATAGTGGAAATTTTCCTCCGAGTTGCATCTGAAAGATGACATGCATAAAAAGAATCAGGAGATAGAAATAAAGAGAACCTACCCCAACAACCCCCCCCCCCCCCCCCAAAAAAAAAAATTAAATAAATAAATAAATAAAAAATTTACAGAATTGCACATTCACACATACATTTACATTTTTTAGTTTCTAATAAGACAATGTTGATGGTGATCATACAATACCAATTATCATTGAGCCAGCAAAAGGGTTCCTTTCACTCCGCTTCTTTGTTGTCATTGTCGCACGAGTGACTGCAACCAGGGCATCCATGCATGTGTAAGGGTGATACGAAACTTCACGCCCTTGCATTCTACCACGCCTTGCAGTACCTCCAACTGGAAAGGGTGGCAGTTCTCTTGACGCTACAACTCCAATGAGTGAAGCCAAGTTACGTACCCGTGTAGGACACTTGGATCTCTTTTTTGTTATCCTTCCTTTTTGGTCAAAAAACAGTTTACCCTGCCCATCTATAGGTGAGGCATTCTTGTTTGATGTGCTACCAGTGCTGAATCGAGCAGAAGAAAATCTCAAATGTGTTTCAGGTGTGGAAGGAGCTGCAGAGGTATCATTCACAGGCCATTCTGATGCTTGTCTCACACTATCTTTTTCAGCAGTCACACTATAAAAGGTCCTTGAACAATGCCCTTTTTCAGTTCTCTTCTTCTTGTAAATTGCAGGGAAACACAAGCCAGGGGTCCTATTATTGTTATATATATTTGCTGGAAGCATTGCCAGGTACCCACACAAAGAATTGTAGTGACCTCCAATCATGTTCGTGCGGCTGGGTTCTGCCTCATGATTTGTACATGAATATCCCCTCTTTAACCCGCTTCCTTGCTCTGTGCTGGTCAAACTGCTGCTGCAGTTAGAATAGTTTGGACTTGATGCTGATATGCTGCTACTTTTCATCATTACTTGTGCATCATTTCCGTGTTTATCATGTGTTTCATCTGAGAAAACTATCTGGCACTTCCCTTTTATATGTTGATTTTGGATGTGACCCTTCAAATTTTCCTGTGGTTTGCTTGTTTTATCAGGAGTCTGTGCGCCCAAGGCTTGTTCTTCAGGCATTAATATGCAGTCTTCAAGAGACTTCTTAGTGGTCTGTGTAGTTGGAGTCTTGTCAACTGTTACCTCCATCCGTTGGCCAAGTTGCATATTTGATTGTGATCCAACTCTTGTATATATGTTCTCTGCTTTCCAATCAGCATTTGTATCAGACTGCAACCTAAATGTAGATCTTTCTTCTCTGACTGGGCTTTCATAGTCAAAAGTCAATTTTCTTCTGCAGGATCTTGTTAGTTGTGGCGTGTTCTTTGCATCAATACTTCCACACGCTATTTCTTCTGTGGGAATGCTTGGGGTTTTGTCAAGTCTATTCTTCCGGACATATTTCCTCTTACCTGTAGGTTTTTCCTTGGCAGGCTTTGGAGTTACTGGTTTAGGAGTCCTCTTTGCCTGGCCTTCTATAAACACTTTTGGCCTATGCTTTTTTCTCCTTGGTTTCTGTTGTGGTGTTCTGTTGAGGTCAATGTCAGGGTTACCTCCCTTGTCAGAGTTGTGATTCTCATCCAATTGAGTAGAAGCAGCAGTATTCACCACATCTTTCTGCAACTGTTGCTGTTTAGTATCATGGTGGAGGTCTTGGACTTCAAGATTTGTGGTAGCAACTTGTTTCCCCAGCTTATCCCTTGTCTCATTTGTTATTTCATCTATATTTAAGTTGTGCTGATCATAAGCTTGATTTGCCACTTTGTTTGACTGGTCTGGTGTTATAGGTTCAAATTGGAACGGAATATTCCTCCTTGACAAGGTATCTATCAATTCTTCTGGTGGAGAACTACGATCACAGGCAGGTCTTGGGGGAGTAAAATATCCATCTGCAGAAGGGTCAGGTTTGGATATTGTATCAGTTTAAGCAGTATAGAGTACTAAAAGAATCTGAATTTATATTTTGTAGCCTTGGAGGTGTTCATATATGTTATCTGGATAGGGTTCTGGTTTGAAGGTCTTCGTTACTTATAAACCTCACCCTATGTTGGCAAAGCAACCTTCTCCTAATGTGCTAAGGGCCAGAGATGTTGGAGACTACATCCACCGGTTGGCTATGAAGTTGAACATATGGGGATGTGGGGAATAAAAAACTGGGACGGCAGAGGAAGGTCTATTGACGGGAGTGGATACCCAATGGTATTTTGCTACCTAAGATTGTTCACCTTCTAAGTCCTACTCTCCAGGTAAGATTTGAATCCACAATTTACATATCGATGATTGCTGTCCTCATTTTATTTGGTAGGTGGATCTTTATGTTGGAAATGAAGCTGCTGTGCCGTCTATCCCACTGGCAAACTTAATGGCCTGACACCTTTGAACTGAACCTGACTTTGATCATTAATATATGGCTATCGTATTGTTTGTTTTTTGTTGTAGTTCCCATCGTACCAAGTTCTTAGTTGCTGTTAAGATTACAGGTGAAAGCATGGTTGGTAAATACTAACTAATCAGAAAGTTAAAACTTTAGTTTGCTCACATGAAGGTATGTCCGGCGCACAGCTGCTGTTGCTCCATATGTTTGGCCCAAATGAGGTATCTCGGTTTGCAAGGTCCGATGTCGTGGAGCTGGCTTCGAACCAATTACCGTCAAACTGAGAGTTGAAACCAAGAGCGAAAGAACTGCTAGCCGCATTAAAACTTCGCAGCGGAGAACCATCTGCAGAATCCATTGTTGTAGCAGCAGCTTTTGCAAGGGCTAATAGGCTCGTTAAAGGCCCATTTACTCCATCTGAATCCATGCCAAACTCTCTGCAAAGCAGGAACCTGGGACCTTTTAGCTAAACCACCCTTGAAATTGTAAAAATCCCTGTTGATGCCAAATGTAATTTGTTGATTCACAACATGCAACTATTCTATGAGCTTCAAAACCACTTGAAAATCTCTGGTGTGAGCCATTTTGCTTGGTCTGGTTGACTCTCGTCTGTTTCTGCAGATCGGCTGCAGTTTCGGCAGAATGGCCTCACTAGGTTCATTGGAATTGAGCTCTCCATTCTGATATCCCTTTCTGGCCATCTCTGTAGGTAAGCTCCCAATCTTCTTTCCCTGTTTGTCACCGTGTCTTAATTTCATCAGTAGACGTTAAATTGCAGAAACGAATTTCAGATATTTTTCCACAATCTGTCGAATTACTTCGTGAAAACACAAAAAAAGGGTAGAAATTAGGTAGAGGAAGACAAGCATAGAGCGAGAAATTTCGAGCTAAAATTCTATCGCCGAACCCCCTACTCCTTGCTCTGAAAATGATAACAAGACGGCTTTATATCATAGTGAAAACCCATTAAAAATTGGGAATAATTTGGATTCGAGATGAAATTTTTTCATCAGGAAAAGACCAGACATGTTTTCTGATCTTTTCCCACTTCTATCATATCTTGAGTCCATGCATTTGAAGGATCATATACAACAAGTTAAAAGTAAAAAAGAACTAGGTGTAAACTATACAGACCTTGGTCATTAGAGTTGCCGGAAAAGTGTACCATTGCCGGAGATCCGCTTCAGTGACCGGAATTAAAGAGAAACGGCCGCAGAGGGTTGTTCATCGAGAAGAGCGAGTAGGGAAAAAAAACACAACGCACGCAGAAGCAGCAGGCTTTTTCTCGTCGAAGGGTTTTGATCTTTCAACCGAGAACGGCTTTTGCCGGTAAACGACTGACAACAAGGGCATTAAAAACGAACGTATATTTGTTTATGTATTTATCTTTGCGGCTGTATATTATTTGGAATTGAACCGAAATAGTGGCGTGCCTGACATGTGCCCAGTGCGTGAATTGCATGCATGGACCCTTCTACAGCCCGGCGGCGTCAACGAGAAGCTTATTGAGGGATGCTAAAATTATAGAAAGAAAAATCCTAGAAAGCCGGGCACTCTTACCGATAAAATTATAGAAAGGGGGTGAAAAGATAAAATTATTCTCTCTTCTCTCCCTTCTTTACTCTCTCTTCTTGCCCCTATAGCCGCTGCTTTGCCTCATCGCGACAATAGACTGCGTATGTAGGCTTGTCATGGAAGGCGAGAGGAGAGAGCAGAGCAGGAAGAGAAGAGGGGGCAATTTCGTCTTTTTGCCCTCACTCGATAACCGCGTATGTAGACTTGTCTGTCCCTGTAAAACAACTCTTATAGAAATATCTTCATTCAAATTATAAATTTATTTCTTCTGTCTTTGTCTCCACTTTTCTGTTTTCCTTTTTATGGTTGTCTCCAGCGAGCGTTGACTGTTGTTGTGTTTTCTATGGTTGTCTCCAACAAGCATTGATCGTTGTTGCGAGGCGACAAAGTTATATAACGACGATCCACGCTTGTTAGAGACGACTGTAGAAAAGGAGAGAGGAGACGAGAGCAGGAAAAATAAATTTGTAATTTGGGTAAAAACATTCATATCATTTTACGCCTTTCGGTCAGCCTTTCAAGTAGAGTAGATTAATCATTGCATGCATCTAGGGGTGTGCAATCGGTTATAATCGAACCGAATTGCCCGAAATTCACTAACCGAACCGGTTGCTATAACCGAACCGAACCGACCGACAACTCAATATAACCGAACTAACCGATAACCGATATAGCCGAGCTATAAAATAGGCTAACCGAACCGACTTAATAACCGAAATTTTGCCTAAAATTCTAACCAACCCGGTAACCGATCGGTATATAACCGAACCGAACAGGTCGGTTCGGTCGGTTTGTTCGGTCTAACCGAACCTTTGAAAATCTACCGAAGTTGACAAAGCACCGGGCAATGGATTCCTAACATTAAAAGTGGGAAAGAAAGCATGAAAGAAAGCAAAAAAACCCTAGATTTTCAACAGAACAAAACATAAAATCTGCAGAGCACATTAGAAAATCCGCAAAACATAAAATCTGCAACTCACAAATGACGATATATCACTCAAAATCGGACTTTAATTAATACCCATAGGATCAGAAAATCCTACCAAATATTCTATGAATTTCGGGCAACAAAAACAGAAAACTATAGCAAACACAAACCCATTCCATACCATCAAAGTTCCAAACACATGAATATCCACTAAAGCATTATCAATCAACAAACTAGAACAATAACTCATAATATATCCATTTGCATCAAATGAATTATATGTCTGCTAGTGTGAAGCTATGTATATAATTCCAATAGCAATATCAAGAGGGTCATGAGTTTCAGCGTCAATTTGAAATTTCACTTCAGCCACGCAAGAGTCAGGGCCCCTCTATCAATCCGTCTATCTCATTACCTGCAAAACATAGTCCATTGACATTTAAGTTATTTAACCACTACTCTAATAATATATAGCAAGTACAGACCTAAAATGAAATGCATACCTTTGCTAAAGCATTCATATTTCTTAAGTCTATAGTTAATGGAAACATCAAGCCACCATAGAAGAGAAATACATAGAAGTCATCAATATGGAAACTGCTACACTGGAAGCTTGAAGGCAAAAATAAAAATACATAAATACCACAGATAAATTAAGCATAATGGAAAGGCCCAAAATTACTCTAAACCAATAGAATTAGGGGTGAGCAATGGTTCGGTTAGACCGAACTAACCGAACCGAACCGACCGAACCGGACGGTTCGGTTCGGTTAATTATATAAGGATGGTCGGTTCGGTTATCTTGGGAGAGTAAATCGGTTAGCGGTTCGGTTATCGGTTTTATGAGTGGAAAAACCGAATAAACTGAACCGACCGACTTAACAAACGACGTCGTTTAGTTCTTCACAAAACCCACCGATCGGACGAGTCTTTTGTTCTTCACTCACATTTCGACACCCTATTCAACGAGCCGAGAGAGAAAGCGATCGAGAGAAACCCTAATCTTCAGATTCTTCACCGAGAGTCAGAGAAATCCGACCGTCTGTTCGTCACCGTCGCCCATCGGTAAGCTCCTTGCCTCCTTCCTTAGTCCTTAGTCCTTTCATTTTACTTCTAACCGAACCCTAACCCTAAATCCTAATCGGTTAGTTTCGATTCTTTTGACGATATCGACCTAACGACCCCATCGACGACTGGATCGACCGACAAACTTTCTTCCCTTGTGTGCTTCGACTATCGACTCACACCGACGACGATTCACAGAGGTTAGTTTCAATTTTATTTTTTTTATGTTAGGGTTTAGGGTTTCTCAAATTTGGGGACTTTTTGCCGTTGGAAGATTTTACTGTTGACCTTTATCCATTGTTGTATTATCCAATCCTTCTCACTCAGGTTTTGCTAGGATTTATGAATTTGTCATGAGATGTGTGCTTGCGTTACTGTACTGCTTGGAAATATAGAGCAGTTTCCCTTACTTTGAGTTAGGTAGACTTCAATATTGGTAGGCGAGCAAAGATGTCAATGTATACCAGCAATTAGTTGGAATTATAACAAATTCCAATGTTGTATTTATGTTCATATTTCGATTTTTTGTAGTTTTCATACAGACTCTGATTAGTTGGGTCCTACTGATACAAACAGATGTGTACTAGGAATTTCAAGGTGGAGAAGTGGTCATTTGACTCATTTTGCCACAGGTGACCCGCATTATTTACACTCTGACAACACACTGAGGGTACTAGGACAGCAAACTTTGAGTTAATTATGGCACCTCTAGGATAGTAGTGTTTTAGCTAAGAAGACAATTTAATGCATATTTTCTTTTTACCAAAATTAACATAGAAAATGAATTTTTGTTATTTTGTTTTGGATCTAGGGTTGGTTACAAGGAATGGTTAGAATCAATAAAAAATTCAGAAAGAAATGTAAAACATTCTTATGCCAAATATGTTGAAAATAATAGGTTATACTTTGGAAGTCATTAGTCAACTTAGTATTTACTATTTCACGAGTTAGTTATTTTTGAACTCGCTAGTCTGCAACAAAACTTTATGTAGTAAACATGATTGGGTTTACTTATAACACCTAAGATAGAGAAGACAATTATTGATTATTTAGTTGGTGGGCCTACGAATTTGGTTTCATGTATGTAAAACACTTCTCTCAGTTTTTAGTTACGAAAACATTGATGTAGTTTGTTATTGTTTTTATCTGTTTGGCATTAAAGTTATGGATGTGTATATAGAAGTGTAAACTTGCATGAGATATTTTTTACCTGAAATGTTGTCTTAGTCTTAAAGGCATGGGACCTATTGTCTATTGATCTGTTATGTGATCATTTGTTATTGATTATGCCTTGTGGAATTTGCTATTAATTCCTTTATTATGCTTATTATGCATTCCTTGTTTTCAGATTTTGGTTTGGTCCTTTTCCTTTCTATTATGTTGTTATAACTTATATGGTCATAATATCTTTAGCGTTATGGTGTGTGTTTCGCTATCTTTTTTGTTCTAGTTCTATATGAAGTGGTCATTTTCTTATGTTCTAGTGCTAGTACTAGGAATGTAGGACAATGATAGAATTTTGATTACAACCCAATGGCTGTTTTTTTTTAATAATAAGAGTGTAATTTAATCAGAAGAAAACATCTAAACTCACTCTTTAAATGCACTACATATTAATTATAATTGTAATTTGTATTAATTTTAGATGGCAAGAGAAGAAGACATGAGTCACACCACAAACATCCCTAGTATGGATGATAGTTCAAGACCTACACCAATGCCAATGGCACCAAGCCAAGGTAGCCAATCTCAACATGGTACAGGTGCAACATCACTAGGAAAGTCAAAGAGAAAAACAATTAGAGCTAGGTCAGATGTGTGGGATCATTTTACCAAGTTTACAAATTCAGAGGGTCATATTAAAGGGAGATGCAACTATTGTTCTAGGGAGTTCCATTGTGATCCTAAAAAAAATGGGACTACGGCTTTAAGGAATCATATGGGAACATGTAAAAAACACCCTCATGCTTTGGAAACCCACCAAATGCAAATAAACTTGCAACAATCTTCAACATTGGCCGAGAAAGAAAGGGAGAGTATGGGATTGGTGAATTGGAAATTTGATCAAGTGCTTGCTAGACAAGCTTTAGCTCGCATGGTGATGGTAGATGAGATGCCTTTCAAATTTGTTGAGCGTGAGGGGTTTAGGCACTTCATTAATGTTATTTGTCCAAAATTTCGGATTCCTTCACGTTGGACAATTTCTCGTGATTGTTTTGAATTATTTAATGAAGAGAGGTTGAAATTGATGAATGAGTTAAAAAATTCTTGTCAAAGAGTTTGCTTAACCACGGACACATGGACCTCCATTCAAAGGATTAATTATATGTGCTTGACGGCGCACTATATTGACAATAATTGGACATTAAAGAAAAAAATCATAAATTTTTGTCCAATATCTAGTCACAAGGGTGATGCCATTGCTATGGCAATTGAGAAGTGTCTAATGGGATGGAAACTCGATAGAGTTTATACTTTGACAGTAGATAATGCTAGTTCAAATGATGTTGCCGCGAGTAACTTCAGGAAAAAAATGGTGAAATGGGATGCTAGCATTATGAGTGGCCATTATTTGCATATCAGGTGTGTGGCTCATATAATAAATCTGGTTGTGCAACATGGATTGAAAGAGCTAGATGAATCAATAACAAGGGTTAGGGATGCAGTCAGATATATTAGACAATCCCCAGCAAGACTAAGAAAATTCAAAGAATGTGTAGAAGTGGAAAAAATTGAATCTAAGGGTCTATTGTCGTTGGATGTTGCAACAAGATGGAACTCTACATACTTGATGTTAGAGACTGCTCAAAAGTTTGAGAGGGCTTTTGAGAGATTTGATGAGGAAGAACCTTGTTTTATGCTTGACCTTGGTACAAGTAATTGGAATAATGAGTTGCAACAGGTTATTACTATTGATGGAAGACCTAAGCCAGAGGATTGGACAAGAGTCAGAATGTTTGTTAAAGTGTTGCAACAATTTTATGAGCTTACTTTGCGGGTTTCGGGGTCTTCATATGTCACTTCCAACACATTTTTCCATGAGATTAGTACTGTTCATTGTTTCTTACATGAGTGGCAAGAAGGTGATGATCTTGAGTTGAGTGATATGGCCAGAAAAATGAAACAAAAGTTTGATAAATATTGGGGGGATCCAGAAAAAATAAATCACCTACTTTATATTGCTGTGGTGCTTGATCCTAGGCACAAACTAGAGTTTATGGAGTATGCACTTAAGGAGATGTATCCGGGTGAGAAAGGGGATATTGCAGTATTGCCCTTAAAAAATGCCATATATGCTTTGTATGAAGAATATAAGAAAAAATTGGCAACTCCAGGTGAAGCAGGAGAATCATCTCAAGTGTCAACTCCACCTGTTGTGGAGAATGTGGAGAAGGGAAAATTTGGTAGACCAAACTTGCTTAGTTCTCGCTTTAAAAAGTATAAGTCTACAAGTGGTAGTGGGTCTACAATTGTGCCTTCAGAATGGGATAAGTATTTAAGTGAAGTGTGTGAGGAGGAAACTGATGACTTTGACATTTTGAATTGGTGGAAAGTTAATTGTCATCGGTTTCCTATTCTATCTTCTATGGCTCGGGATGTGTTGGCAATTCCAGTATCTACTGTTGCATCCGAGTCTGCTTTCAGCACAGGGGGTCGGGTACTTGATCCATTTAGGAGTTCTCTTTCTCCTAAAGTGGTTGAAAGTCTAGTTTGTACGCAGGATTGGTTTAGGTCATCTACCACCCCAATAAGTGTTGAAGAAGATTTGGATCATGTTGAACAACTTGAAGAAGGTAAACTCATTGTTACTATTTTTTTTTTTTTAATTTTAGTTCAATACTTGTTACTTTTAAATTATTTAATTAATTTTTTGTATTGTTTTTAGAATTGGCAAAGGTTACCGACAGCCCCGCACCTATGGAAATTTAGATTTTGAAGACTCATGCATTTGTAAGTAAATCTCTATTTGTATTTCTAGTATTCAATAACTAGTTCTTGTATTATCTTTTATTATGATATTAGTTAGAGATATATACATTTTTGTTGAACCTGTGTGCAGTTAGTCATGTCAGACACAATGCTCATTTTATATGATTATGAATTATCAAGTATCAAACGTGGACACTTTACACCATTAGAGGACTTAACATTATATCATGTTTGACATATGATCTAATGAATTATGTAGCCTTCAATGACCATCATCAATTCTTTACTTTTTCTTTCTCATTTTGGTTTCAGAGAGTTTCTTTTTATAGTTTTATGTTTTTTTAATCGTTGTTAGTTCCTGTGATGGTCTCATTTGTACTTGTGTTTTCCCCCAATTTGTTTCTTTTGAAAACATTGGAAAATCTGGAGTGAGTCTGTGCTACTGGTGAGCACGCACCTAGGACACATTCCATGTTTTGGATCTTAAACAGTGGTTTACTTCAAAAGCCTCAAATTGTTTGTGGCTTTATGGGATTGACTTGCCTTTTGACTATGAGTGAACTTTCTGTGTCCTGGAGGAATTTGATTGAAACATGGTAATGTTTCAAGGCCATTCATCTCCAATGTATTTTCATCCATTAAAGTTTCTGCAACTTAAGCTGGTGATTAACAGTTAATTTTACAAAAAAAGTAAATTTTTTTATCTGTTTTGATATTTGATCAATCGAAACATACCATACTACCATGTCCAACATTTGTATTGTCTCTTAAATCTTAATTAAGTGAATATATAACAAAGCTATGCTCTTTGCTAATGATCATGACACATAATTTTTATATATGTATATATGTGCAGGGGATGGTGGGGCTAATGGTGGAGTCAGCACAACCATTGGTGAGGAAGCCCGGGGATGTAAAAAGAGCTAAGCTAATGAAGAAGGAGAACCATATGGATCTGATCTAGCAAATAACAAGAACTAATGAAGAGGTAATTTTGCAGAAATGTATGGGGTGTTTTTTTGTAGACATGTTTATGTTATGCTTGGTTTGTTTTGTTGATTGAATCTGTCAACTATGAAACAATTTGACATGATTGCTTATACAATTTGAGTTCTCAATTTATTTCAAAAGCTGGTGATTTGGAATTTCTGTTTTGCTTGGTTTCAATTTCTATTTGATGATGGTTTATACAATCTGTCAAATGTATGAGGTAATTTGACATTTGCTTGTGTTAGAAATTAATGTACATCTTCAATGATTTATCCATGTGTTGCATATAATGTAGCTGACTAGTAATATGATTCTCAACCAATAATAATAGGTCTTAGGAAAGAAAAACATTGACAAGGCCTCACGTTAAAAGGCCTTACAGAAAGTTATGCCAATAGCTGACCTTACATTGTGGGATAAAGTCATGATATGTTGTTTTTATCTTACCCTAATATTTGTTTAAGTCATCATGTGAACTGTTGGTTAAAATATCTGCATGGATGGAAATTTTTATTTATTACAAATCCTTTTATAGCAGTGGACAGGAGGATATAGATCTTTGCATATTTGTTATGTTGTGTTGGCATTGTATTTATGTTGTGTGGACAGGACATTGCAATACGGCAGGGGGCTGTGCAAATTGCAATATCTGTTTCCTATCTAATTGGGCTAACCGAAAGGTTCGGTTAGATCAAACTAACCGAACAAAATCGGTTAGACTGAACAAACCGACCTAATATGGCGGTTCGGTTCGGTTATATTATGATCGGTCATCGGTTCGGTTATCATTTTAGGGAAATTTTCGGTTATACCTTCGGTTCGGTTAGATTAATTTAATGTTCGGTTATTTCGGTTTCGGTTAGTTCGGTTTTATTGGGGTTGTCGGTCGGTTCGGTTCGGTTATTGAAAACGGTTCGGTTCGGTTCGGTTAGTCATTTTCGGGCGGTTCGGTTCGGTTAAAACCGATTGCTCACCCCTAAATAGAATTGGGTAGAAAACCAAATAAAAAAGGATCAAATGTCCACAATCCACCTTACTCAAAATTGTCCACTCTAGTTTACTGATGATCATATTGGAGAAGTCAAATGCACTAAAATGCCGTATATGCTTTATTCTAAATCTGTAAAATAATGCAATAAAGAAATATTAACTAATGCATTAAACACATCAAAGCATATATTGAAATTGAAATATTGAGAGGCACAAATTCTCTTACTTACAAATGCATGAGCATGAGTCTTTAAAATCTAAATTTCCATAGGTGCGAGGCTGTCAACGGTAACCTTTGCCAATTCTAAAACAACACACAAAATTAATTAAATAATTTAAAAATAACAACTATAAGTATTGAACTAAAAGTAAAAAAAAAAAAGTAATAATTAGTTTACCTTCTTCAAGTTGTTCAACATAATCCAAATCTTCTTCAACACTCATTGGGGTGGTAGATGACCGAATCCAATCTTGAGTACAAATCAGACTTTCAACTACTTTAGGAGAAAGCAAACTCCTAAATGGATCAAGTACTCGACCCTCTATGCTAAAGGCAGACTCAGACGCAACAGTAGAAACTGGAATTGCCAACACATCCCGAGCCATAGAAGATAGAATAGGAAACCGATGAGAATTAACTTTCCACCAATTCAAAATGTTAAAGTCATCAGTTTCCTCCTCACACACTTCACTGAAATACTTATCCCATTCTGAAGGCACAGTTGTAGACCCACTACCACTGGCATACTTATACTTTTTGAAACGAGAACTAAGTAAATTTGGTCTGCTAGATTTTCCCTTCTCAACATTCTCCACAATAGGTGTAGACACTTGAGACTGCTCTCCTGTTTCACCTTGAGGTGTTAATTTTTTCTTATATTCTTCATACAAAGCATATACGGCATTTTTTAAGGACAAAACTGCAACAACCCCTTTCTTACCTGGATACATCTCCTGAAGTGCATACTCCATAAACTCTAACTTGTGCGTAGGATCAAGTACTACAGCAATGTAAAGCAAGTGATTTATTTTTTCCAGATCCCCCCAATATTTATCAAACTTTCCTTTCATTTTTCCAGCCATCTCACTCAACTCAAGATCGTCACCCCCTTGCCACTCATGTAAGAGACAGTGAACGGTACTAATTTCATGAAAAAAAGTGTTGGAGGTGACATATGAAGTACCCGAAACCCGCAAAGTAAGCTCATAAAACTGTTGCAACACTCTAACAAACATTCTCACCCTTGTCCAATCCTCTGGTTTAGGTCTCCCATCAATAGTAATAACCTGTTGCAGGTCATTATTCCAACTACTTGTACCAAGATCAAGCATAAAACATGGCTTTTCCTCATCAAATCTCTCAAAAGCTCTCTCAAACTTTTGAGCAATCTCTAACATTAAGTATGTGGAATTCCATCTAGTTGCAACATCCAACGACAATAAGCCCTTAGATTCTATTTTTTCCACTTCCACACATTCTTTGAATTTTCTTAATCTTGTTAGAGATTGTCTAAAATATCTAACTGCATCCCTAACTCTTGTTATTGATTCATCTAACTCTTTCAACCCATGTTGCACAACCAGATTTATTATATGAGCCACACACCTGATATGCAAATAATGGCCACTCATAATGCTAGCATCCCATTTTGCCATTTTTTTCCTGAAGTTACCCACAACAACATCATTTGAATTAGCATTATCTACTGTCAAACTCAAAACTCTATCAAGTTTCCAATCCATTAGACACTTCTCAATTGCCATAGCAATGACATCACCCTTGTGACTATATATTGGACAAAAATTTATAATTTTTTTCTTCAATGTCCAATTGTTGTCAATATAGTGTGCCGTCAAGCACATATAATTAATCATTTGAATGGAAGTCCATGTGTCAGTGGTTAAACAAACTCTTTGACATGAATTTTTTAACTCATTCATCAATTTTAACCTCTCTTCAATGAATAATTCAAAACAATCTCGAGAAATTGTCCAACGTGAAGGAATACGAAATTTTGGACAAATCACATTAATGAAATACCTAAAACCCTCACGCTCAACAAATTTGAAAGGCATCTCATCCACCATCACCATGCGAGCTAAAGCCTTTCTAGCAAGTACTTGATCAAATCTCCAATTCACCAATCCCATACTCTCCCCCTCTCTCTCAGCCCCCGTTGAAGTTGGTTGCAAGTTTAATTGCATTTGGTGGGTTTCCAAAGCATGAGGGTGTTTTTTACATGTTCCCATATGATTCCTTAGAGCTGTAGTCTCATTTTTTTTTGGATCACAATGGAACTCCCTAGAACAATAGTTGCATCTCCCTTTAATCTGACCCTCTAAATTTGTAAACTTTGTAAAATGATCCCACACATCTGACCTAGCTCTTATTGTTTTTCTCTTAGCCTTTCCTAGTGATGTTGCACCTCTATCAGCTTGAGATTGGCTACCTTGACTTGGTACTATTGGTGTAGATCTTGAACTATCATCCATACTAGGGATGTTTGTTGTGTGACTGTCTTATTCTCTTGCCATCTAAAATTAATACAATTGTAAATTTGTAATTAATATGTATTGTATTTAAAGAGTGAGTTTAAATATATTCTAGAATTTGTCATTTGATTTGTGTTTTATGGAATCTGTTGAGTGTTGAAGGCATTTTCTTTAATTTGACAATCTGTGCAATCTGTTGACAGATTGTCTATTGATAGGTTGTTGGATTGACCTTACTTTTATTTTTTATTTTTAAATCTGATCATAGAAATTCAAATAACAGTTGTTCAAATCCCATCATGAGAAGAGTTTAGTGGGTGTCTTGTAAACAAACTTAATCAAAATAAGATAATTATAACAAGATAAAATATCACCAAAAAAAATATTTTGATATTTTGGATTCACGCTTGCACTACGAGCTTTAGTAAGTAACTTTTACAAGAATAGTCAACCAAACATTCATGATGTAAACACTATAAAGTCATAGAAAGAGAGCGATGATTTTATTTTAAATCAAATTTGTGAGAGTGTTTATAGTTAGAGCCAATTGATGTGGAGATAAAAATTCTGTCACTTAAATCTTATTCCTCTAAATATGAGAGTAGATATATCACATAAATAATTAATATTTCAGAAGTTTATTTATATGATCATCAATTCATCATGTACAAATGCAAAATAATTATTATTAGTAACTGATTAACTCCATGTACAAGTATAAGATATATACTTCTTGTCATGGCTAGACACAAATAACACAAGATGCTAGTTGATGTTCATATGTTAGTTTCAGTGACAAGTCAATATAGTTTGAGCTTAAAAAGTAATCGAATGTTCCATTGAGTCATTGACTCAATAGAACAATTTCATATTAGGGGACGAACAAAAGAGAACAGAACAAACTAAGGTAAGTTACCTTTAACCAATAAACAAAGAACAAACCTAAGTTACCTACTTACCTTTAACCTTTAGGAGTGGACAACGAATGGCTAAATCGCTTTAGGAGTGGCAGTGGGCCGATGAACCGTGGACGGACGCCACTAATATCTGCAAAACAAAAGAACAAATAAATACAGAGATATAGGCATAAAACAACTAAGAGAGATAGAGAGAGAGGGAGGGGGAGAAAGAGATCACTCGAGAGAGAAAGAGACAGAGATAGAGACGCGATTAGTCGATGACAAGGAAAGAGACAGAGATAGAGATAGAGAAACTGACCGATTAGATGACGGTGGCGACGAAGGAAGTCAAAAGCAACCGACGATGATGGCAGAAGCGACGGTGACGATAGGGTTTTGGTAGGGTTAGGGTTTCGATCGCCTTCCTCTCTCTCTCTCTCGTCGATAGAAATCTGGAGAAGGCTCTAGAATAGAATGCCTTCTCTCTGCCCCTCACGCACGGTTAACCGATAATCTCACAAAATGACGTCGTTTATGATACACAAAACGACGTCGTTTGAGCATTGAGCGGTTCGGACTAAACGGTTAACCGACCATCGAACCGATTTTATTAAAACTAACCGAATAGCCTAACCGAACCGTATTTTTCTAACCGAACGCCTAACCGAACCACCATGCAGTTAACCGAACCGATGACCAAATCTTATATAACCGAATCGAACCGGTAGGTTCGGTTCGGTTAGTTCGGTCTAACCGAACCCTTGCACACCCCTACATGCATCAATGTCATTAGGGTTCAGTTTTAGGAATCATGTGATGCATTACGTCTGTTTATTTGTTTTTATTCGTCGTCTAATAGTTATTAGAGAAAATATATTAATAACAATAAGATTTTGTATTTTTACTTTAAAATAAAAAAAAAAATGACCGTGAAGTAAATGAATTGATAACATTTTAATTACTTTAAAAAAATTATTTTAATTATTAAATACAAATGTAAATTTATTATTTACTTAAGAATTTATTAAATTTGTAATTCAATGACTAAATAAAATTTACAAACTATAAAAAAATTTCATTTTATTTATTTTGGAATATTGGGGGGAGGATTCGATGATTTATTAAAATCTAAAATTTAAATCAAATTATTTTAAATAATTTTTAAATTGTAAAATTACAACCGATTGTTTCTCTTGGATTTAACGTTTGGATTTATTTAATTTGGTTGGTTTCAACCGATTAACATAAATTGATTATACTATTACATCTAAATTTATCTTCATACAAATATTATTTAAAAAATTAATTTAACTATTACATTTAATTTTTTAATTTACAAATATAAAACGGATTACCTCCCTAGTGGTCAGTAAGTCTACTTTTTCATTAAAAAATAATAATATTAATTTTATAACTGGAAAATAATAAATAACAAATTTATATATTTATAAGATTTTTGTATCCGTATTGTTATATATTATTTATTTAATTTTATAATTACTTTTCTATAATAATCAATTAAGAATAATAGAATTTTTATTCCTTTATAATGAATTAAAAGAATTTATAAATAAAACTATTATTTAAATATTTAATTATAACAATTTTTAATGACATTCATTAATTAATGTGATACAATACACAATTGACTAATATATAAGCATAAATACAAATATTGTAACTAACATTTACATTAATTAATATAATAAAACCCTCCTTCGTAGGCAAGATTGGTGGTCACCCGGCAATGGGCAGATGTGGGCCCCACAGAATTCCATCTAACGAAATCATGATAATCATATCCAAATGTAGCGCTTTCAGGCTCGCACTAGCATGAAGAGGCATCCTCACAGCCACACACGAGCGTATCTCATTCCCAAAAGAGAGCGTAGCCATTGGCTCATCGCCCGCACCTTTTACTCTCGGCTTTAGGAGGTTTGATTCTCTCAAAGTCTTTGGATCTTTCTACACAGCTCCACCGAGAGGGTTACTTAAGGCCGGAGATAGTAAACGACGATCAGTGAGGGATGCAGCAATAATCGGTGTCTGTTAGAGGCGATCGTAAAAAAAAAGAGAGAGAAAAAAAGAAACAGATAAAGAAAAGATAGAAAAAATAAATTTTTTATCTGAGTGAAGATATTTTTGTTATTTTACGCCTTTCAATTAATTTATCCATAAGATTATCAAACAGAATAAATTAATTTAACTCGTTGTTTTAATAATTTTTTAATTTTTTATACATAAAAATAAAATAAATTATAAAAAAATTGTTGAACTTTCATTTGTTTTTATTATCATAAATTAAATTTTGGCAAAATGCCAATTGACAGTATTATAGATTGAAAGGATTGTTCTAGCTGACGGCATTAAAATGAAAAGTTGATGATTAGCTAACTTAATCTATTTATGAAAATTTAGTAGTTGATTTAGTCTATTTAAAGTGTAATGGCTAAATCGACACTATTATATATCATTGATTTATTTAAATCATTGAGCCAACATAATTCAAACACCAATATAGCTTAACATTGTTTAAACTGATGACATTTAATTTATTTTATTAATATATTAAAATTTATCTTTATTTAAAAAATATCTAAATGTCAAATTCACCTTCTAAATAAACTTCTAAAAGTAAAAAAAACTTTATAAAAGGTTAAAAGAGAAAACTTAATCTTTCCATGCCAAGAGGCATTTCAATAATTTTGAGTCTAATCTTTTCAAAAAGTAAGTATTATTTTTTGTGTTTACAGGTAAAGTTTTGGCACAAGAAAGTCAAAATATATATTTTTTTCAATACATTTTTTTTATATACGTCCCAATTAATCAATAATATTAGAAAATAATATATCAAGCCAAACTAGCTTAGTAACATGATGTCTTAATACGATACAAAAATTTATTAGAGACGGGGATCTAATTAGAGGAATAATTAGAACTATGGTATCAAGTTATTAGTAACATTAATTATTAGAAATAAATTTTCTAATATTTGACTTCAAAGTTTCATTTGGAATCTTTTAATTTTGCATGCCTCTAATAATTAAACGACCTTTACTGGGTTTCATATATACAAATCCTTAATAAGGGGCACTCGTACGAAACCACGTTAAACCTGTGTTCTCAGCAAGGGGTAGGCCAAGAAGGCATTGGTCGAAGAGATAAGATAAGATTTTCTTTGTGAAAGGCCGTCAAAGTCGTTGTAGTATAGTGGTGAGTATTTCCGCCTGTCACGCGGATGACCCGGGTTCGATCCCCGGCAACGGCGTACTTTGCAACCTTTTCGGATTTTAAAGGCTTGTTAGCTAGCTGTTAGATGATTCAAGCGCAATTAAATTAAACTAATTTTTATTAAGAATTTACATTTTGGTGTTTATTTTTTTTGAAACCGTGTTAAATATTTTAAATTTGAATAATATTTTATATAAAAAATTAAAATTTATTACATGAACAAAATTTAAATTTATGATTTTTCACATTTTATATAAAACCAACTATCCTATTATATATATTCGTACTCATCTTTATCTAAATATATATCATCCAATAAAATTTAAAAAATAAAATTTAACTATTAAAGATTTTTTTTTTAATTTATACGTTACATTTACACACACCCTAATTATTAATAGAGACAGAATTGTAGTCCCTAAAGTATAGGTCGAGCAGTCGGACAAATGATTTGTTGGTGTTAGTTTAGTAGATCGTGAGCAATGGTGGATCCAAGAATTTAGATCACAAGGGCTAAAAATTAAAAAAATTAATGTAATAAATTTATTTAATAATATTTAGTCGGGGCAAAGCAATGTTTAGTTGGGGGGGGCGCCTAGTTTATATATATATATATATATAAATTAATATGAAGGGGGGCTGGGCTGTTGCGGGAAGAGAGGCTGGGCTGCTGGGTTTATATATTTAGTAAAATTACTGTTCAGTTAAGGCTGACACGGGCTTTAAGCTCGTGCTAGCTCCCTCTACATCTGCCCCTAGTCATGAGTTCGATTCTCACCCTGCATAGTGAGATGAAGTTTCACACTTATGATTTACCTCTTCTGACATAATCAAGGGCACAAATATTAGAGGCCACACAAGGACACTTATAAAAAAAAAAAAAAATGTAACCATGCAAATTAACCCTTATTATTTTAGTAGCGTGGTCGTCCTCGATCGAGAACTTTCATGTTATCTATGTGAATCATGTGGAAGACGTGCACAGATGCATCAACTAGCGAGAATGACCGTAAACTTAATTCAAATTGATTAATGCTTACTCACGAGAGTGTAACAAATCACATATATTTATTGTTAGCTAGTCTTATGAGACAAGGCTGACAGCTCTCGTGCCTCTGTGCTAGCTGGTGCTTCTGATGGACCAGTAGACGGCAGTTGGCGTGGCGGGCAGTGGGCACATCCTGTGCTATATATGTGGCCGGCAGCCCCTTGAATGCCACAATGCACCTGCCCAACTCTAAGACGACCTTGATAAAGATTGTTAAGCGCGTCAGGCTGGGGCTTCTAAGAGACAGGCCTATTTGTGTCAATGAAATGATTTTTCTATTTATTAATATCTTTTAGGCAGTGTGTGCTAAAATAAATAAGATAAAAAAAGTATCAAAATAAGATTAAAATAATTTTTAAATTAAAATATAAAATTTTCAAAATAAAACTGAAAAATATTTAAAAATTTATATTAGACTATTTGTTAAATTTTTAGAATTCTTTGAGAATTATACTTTTTTTATATGTTTATTAAATGTATATGATAAACATCGAGATAAAGATTTTTTTTATATCAAAATATACCTATTACCAAATTTATTTAAAATTGTATGTTAACATCAATAACAAATTTATGATTAAAATAATATTTTATAATTAATGTGAATTGTAAAAAATATTAAAATTTAAATTAAAAATAATATTTTATTTTCTAATCCATATTCAAAAATAGATTCTAAAAAGTAGAAATAATTATTGGTTGAATTAAAATAATTCCCTTTGATAATTAAAAATTGTCAAAACATATTTTCATAATAGATAATAAAATATAAGATTGAAAAAAATAATTTTAAAAATTTGTGAAAGAAATTTGTATTAGATAATAAAATAAAAGTAGAGATAGAGAAATTTAAATTTTAAAAATTAGTGGAAGGAATAATGTCCTTTAAATTTTAAAAATTAAAAAATATATGGTAATTTAAAAATATATTAAATAATATTAATTATCTCACAAATAATATATAGATAATTTAGGCTTATTTATAAAATATCATATAAATTTATCTAGAGGGCGAGTTAGATAAATTTATCTATAATAAGTCAAATAAGAAATTACGTAAAATTTTTTTAAAAAAATGATCAGATAAATTTAACAAACATACTACAAAAAATAAATATTTGAAATACTTTTCATATGTAATGTCCTTCATCTTATATTTTAATTAACAAATATTGCGGCCAAAGACCAGTGTCGGACTTGAGTTTTCGGGGCCCTAAGGCGAGATGTGAAATGGGCCCCGAATTGTATAGTACATTCAAATTTTATTTTTTTATAATAAAATATAAAAAATAAATAAATATTTATACCATAAGAATAAAATTAAAATTTTTTAAAATTATCAATGAAAAACTACCATAAACAACGAAACGAAATGAATGATACTACCATAAACGAAACGAAATGAAGGAGCAACTAACTGCTGAAAGTTGAAGCAGATCTAGAGTTAGTTGAAGCAGATCTAGAGTTAGAGCATCTGAGAAGCAGATATGAAAGACTGAATTTGATGACCCAATCGACAATCAAGAGACAGCGAGCCACCGGCCACAACCCACAAGGGCGAGCGACGGAGGACGATGGCAAGCCAGCAACCGAGCAGAGCAGCGAGAGGCGATGCTTGTTGGGCGAACGCCAGAGCAGCGAGCCACCGGCCACGACACGAGGGCGAGGCAAGTCGGTGAGGACGACCGATCGAGTAGCAAGAGGCAAAAAAGCGAGGGCGAGGAGCAGCAAGAGGAGAGAAAGGCAGCAAGCTACCGACAACGAAGCAGCAACGAGGGCGAGGCGCGATGGAGCTAGAGAGGTTGGGCTAGGGCAACGAGCGAAAGAGAGGGAGAGAGAAGGGTCAGCGAAAAATGCATGGGGCCCTATGTTGTGAAATTTCCATGGGCCACTTTCAATTTATGGGCCCTAAATTGTGAAATTTCCATGGGCCCTAAGGCAGCTGCCTCATGGAAGGTCCAGCCCTGCCAAAGACCCAACTCATCTAATCAAGAGAGATCAACAAGACCATTCAAAGTCCTGTGTTATTATTTCTCTTTCGCGTGTGGTTGGGAGTGATGAAACAATTAATCATATCAATTTCATTTTTTTTTTTAATCTTTTGTTTACAGGTACCCCCAAAGACCTTGAATCTTTAAAGAAAAGCAAACAAAATGAAGAAGAGGGTGCAGATAAACTCGGAGGTGATCTGTTGTTTATTATTTATTAGGGATACAAGGAGTATATATGTGCTGATTATATAATAATAACTCGCTCGATACAAGAGTACCAATTCCAACCAATAAAGAATATGAAATATAAATTATAGCAAACTAACACAATTATAATAGTAAATAACCTTCTAACAACAGTAGCTTTAACACGAATAATAATAGATAGTACCAGAATAGCAAAGCTGAGATGACAGGTGAGCAGAAGCTCAACAACAACTGTCGCAACTGGGACATCAAGAAGATAGAGGAGGGACACAAACAGGTCGAGTCGCGCTGAGCGTTGTCCTGAAGACAGTTAATGCCCTGCACGGGCGACGAACAGACTTCGATGACTGTCTCAGCAGGATGAAACAACCTCTTCGATGAAAGGTAATCATGTATGACCATAACTAATAGAACTCAGAAATGAGCTTGCTCTCAGTGACAGAAAACTCGAGAATGAAGGATAAGCTTGGGGGGAAGGGGGGAAGAAAAGCCAGAACGCTTCGAGAGGAAGAAAAACCACACATATCTATGAGATAGAAGAGCCAACACAACTTATATATAGGTGTCCCACCGACTTAGCCATAAAAATTTTGGAATGGAAAATAAAAAATAAATAAATGAATAATTAAAATTAGTTAAACAAGTCAGATCAGGCCCAAAAAGATAACGGGCGCATCGCACCACACCAACCCAACCTGCCTCAACCAATCGGATTGACAGCGGGCACGAGGGCATAAGGGTTCACTCTTTCAACAAATCTGTATATCCCTTGAGTGTAATACCCTAAAACGTCGTAAATAAATAGGCGTAATTTTGGTATAAGAGCCATGGTAAAATTATTAAAATTTTAGTATAGATTTAATAGAGTTAGGTATATATAAATTATTTATATAGTATAAAATATGAGTTTAAGAGTTGTTATATCAGAAAATTGTATGAAAATTATGTATTAAAAAAAAATCAGAAAAAAGTCAAAATCAGAGCAGGCACAATGGCCATGCTCTGGCCGCGCTTGCAACAAGCAAAATCAGAGGGTAAGGGGGAGGCTAAGGCCGCAATGGCCGTCGAAATGGCATTTAGAGCATGGGAGAGACCTTAATGGGACAAGTCGTGGCCGATTTGGGCTATAAATAACCGCGTTCAAGCAACACATTTCATCCAAACTTTTACTTCAAGAATCGAGTGATTAGGGCAGTGTTTGAGAGATTGGTGAATGAGGTTTTAATCCTTGCGTCGTGGGCAAGATTTCTAGAGCGTTTGGTGGTCGTTGGAGCAGAGGAAAGTGAAGAATTGAGGCTCGCCGAAAAAGTCGTGCATCGCCAGAGCTGAGACTGGAAAGGGCGATTTGAGGTATGTTTTGATTTTTTTTTCTAAATTCTAAAACTATGTTCGAGATCGGGAGGTTGAGTTTAGGGGGGAGAGAGGGTAGTTTTGAAGCTCAGGGGCTCGCCGGCGGCGAGGCAGTTGCCGGAGAAGACAACCCAAATGGGTTGGGCACGTGGCGGCATACGCCAGGGCGTGGGGTGGCAGCGTGTGGGCTGCACGCGTGCACCAGGTGAAAAATAAAAGAAAGAAAAGAAAAAAAGGAAAAGAAAATGAAAGATAAGAAGAAAAAAAAATAAAATAGGAAGAGTTTTGCAAAACAATATGGAAAAAATTCCAGAAAATCTAGAATTTCATTTATACCTTATTTTGAAAAAAAAATCTAGAAAATACTAAATTAAGTATTTATTTTGTGATTTTGTTATTATAAAAAATAGAGAAAAAATAGGAATTTAATCTAAAAAATTACAAGAAAATTTCAGAAGTCTAGAAATGCTATTTGAAGAATATTAGTAAAGAAAAATTGAGTTAAGAGAGGGTTTAGATATTTATTGTGATTTTTTTTAGGAAATAAGGTTTAGAAAATAAGGTGAAATTATGAAAAAAATTATGAAAATTATGAGGAGGTTAGGAAACTGATATTTTGAAATAAATTTGATGTTAGGAAACCGTGAGGCTAAGGATTTAGAAATAACACGTCTAACACATTTATTGAGGTCGTCACGTTTATCGAGACAACTTAGTTGTGAAATGTAAGTGTACTTTTATAAATTTGTATGTCTATAAGTGTTATACCTTTAGGTAGGTACTTGGTAATATGTGAGTAATTTATGTTTCAAACTTCGATCCTCAGGGATGCTTTTGTCATATTGAAATACCCTGATATGTATCTATCACGTAGATTGCATATATGACATGTCTATGAAATTCATATGTACACGTTGATATCATTGATCACGAGCATTGAGTCCGTTGGGAGTACGAAGTGGCACCGCTGCTTTACCAAGGGTGCCTCCATATATTCCAGTTTCGAAAGAGGTGACCGTAAAAATGATGAATAGCATGAAGGGTGCAGTTGACCCGTACGATGAAGTAAAACATTGCATATATGCATGATAGAATATTTTGTGCCTTACTTAGATGGTTCATCATCTAATTCGGGTTATGCCTTTAGAATATTCAACGTTTCAGTCGGGATTTGCAGCGAGGACACAGAAATTGAAGATGTGTAACGACACAAGTTGTCGAGAAATGAGCAAGTTGTACCATGTTTTGCTACAGCATAAATATTTAAGTGTTATATACTATGTCATAATAAGAACCTATGTTTTAAGTCATATTTTGGAATATTATGTATTGTATTGAGTCTTGTAGAATTTTGTATTACGAACCATATTCGGTTATCTATGATCAGGTTCGATTTCACCTTCTAGATTTTGTTTAAATCTAGTGTATGAATTGTTGGTTTGGCACTATATAGGGTTAAGAAAATTTTGAGAGTAATGTAATTTAGCATGTGGAAGAAAAAAAAAATATAAGTCTCAAATTTTTTAAGATATAATATGCCCT
The DNA here is from genome assembly GCA_036245055.1 of Diospyros kaki. Lineage (NCBI taxonomy): Eukaryota > Viridiplantae > Streptophyta > Magnoliopsida > Ericales > Ebenaceae > Diospyros > Diospyros kaki. Next base: position 42,384,573 of record BSEG01000009.1, read on the forward strand.
GATTAAGTGGGGTGTCACATTGAGACTGAACCTATTATGGACAAATTGAATTATAAAAACCCATGAGAAGCCTTGTGACCCACTGATGTGCGACAAGGCAACCCACTGCGCGCGCGTACTCACCTCAATCATTGTTCGCGTATATTGTCCCATGCAGACATGCAAGGGAATTAGGTGGCATGGGGGGCGGGGGCGTCAGGGGGGGTTGGAGTTGAACCCATATCCCCTCTAAATTTGTTTCTATTGAATAAATATTATATTATTTATATCAAATAACATAATATTTTATTAGATAAATTATTAATAAAATATTAAAATCCCTCGAATAATTTACTACTAAATCCGAAGAAGGGAAAAAAAGATCCCTCCTCCAAAGCTGACAAAAACCTCTTAATTAAAGTGAAGTTGACATCATCATCATCCAAACCTTTAAAGATGGTGGAACAAGAGCTGTTGCATGCATTGGTGATCCTATAAGACAAGGCATGACTTTTATAAGTTTGGATCGACTTTGTATACTTATTTTGTTTTTTAATCTAAATTTTTCAAATGGCTATTTATAAAATAATATTTTATTAATAAGATAAGAATACAAATTTTTACAATATTATTGATAAACTCTGTCGATGTAAAACAACATAACATTTGACAACGTGACATTTTCCTAGTCTTAAATATCCTATTGAAGTCTACTCAACTTAAATTAATGTGCTCGAATAAATAAAATTTTCCTACTCAAATCAAGAAGTTTTGCAACTAATTAATTAACATGCCTTCTGCTCAATACACAATAATCCTTGGGTCGTAGTGCACTAACTTTTGGAGGTATCATGTACAATTTTGTTCTTAATTTGGTATACGTCACCTAAGATAAAAAATGAAAAAGTATATATTTTTTTTTGGTTAGGTAAAGGAAAAATCTAATTTTTTTTTCCGGTAATTTTTTTTTTTCATGTGATGTAACAATCCAATACTTTTCTTTTGTTTATTTTTTTTATTCGAGGGTGAGGTAACAATGATAAAATTATCTTTTTTTTTGGGTGACTAAAAATTATAAATTTCAGTTGCAAAAACCATTTTTATTAGAAAAATTACATACAAAAATGATTATCTCTTATTTAGTGAGTAATCGAGTATTGACGTCACAAATGTTGGTATTCACATCAAAAACCTTATAATATTTAGAGAAATAAGACATGACAATCATAAATTATATTCTCAAAATGAAGCCATATGATGATCAGGAATTATATTCTAATATTTGTATATATTCTCTTTTAAGTTAAGAGGAATGTATATATATTGGTAGATTAGAATTGTTTTTTTTTTAAATTTTTGTTTTGAAGCTCAGGGTATGTCTTAATATAAAATTATAGACACTTTTAGTTTTTGTTCTATGAAAATACTTATAAAAAAAAAATTGTTTTGTCCTTGAAAGAGATGATCCCAAAAAAAGCGTAGACATATACATAATAAGTAAGGGCGATCTTGAAATTTATGTTGGGAGAGATTGAAATTTTAAAAAGTTAATATAATAAAATTTTTATATAATTAATGATAAGATTTGAATTTGAAATTAATGGTAAAAGTTAATTTTAAAAAATTATTATTTGAGTTTATTTGAAATTAATGATAAAATTTGAGTAGCTTTCGTCTTGGATTTAAATTGAACTGTTATTAACTTTTTTTTTTTTACGCTAAAAAATTGAATCTGGTCACTTTTAGATGCGCACCAGATAATAAGTACACAAATGTACAGTAACATATTGTCACGTTCATATTTGTTTTCTAACCCAGAAAGAGAAGAGAAGTGTGTCTACGTTGTTTCCTTCTCAAGCATGATTATTGGACTCCCAGCAGATTCTGTTCATGCCCATAATTGCCAACTATATGAACGTAGAATTTCATGCATCTCATAAATCTGTAGTCACGTTTACTTGGACTCCCTTTTCTAATTAAGATATGCGATAAAAAAATATCAAATATAAAAAGATTTTAAATTTTTATCCTATTAATTAAATTTATCTGATAATTCTTAAAAAGAAATAAGTGACTTCTTATTTTAATTTTTCAATTTATAGTTATCTTTCCCTTTTCAAGATAAACATATTTTGATTCTCACAGATAAGAAAAAAATAATCTTTGTGTTTTTTAGTGCATTTCAAACAATTTAACAAATAATTTCATGAAAATCTTGAAATATTTCATAATCTTATTTTAATTATTCTATATTTTGATTCGAAAAATATTTTAATATTATTTTAATAGCCCTGATCTTGATTAAATAATAATACAGCATAAAAAAGGCTTATCTATAGAAGAATCTTCCACCGACCACCCAATAATCTCGAATTATGCCACTAATCACGCGGAACAAATTGACTTGACCATCGTACCCGTTTGGTATTGGGTCAATTAATTAATTTCCATTGAAACCATTTGAAAAGGAACTTGCGCAGAAAATAATTCCTTCCCCAAAAAAGGGCATTCCATAGTCTTTGCTTAAGTTTGTTACTTTTTGCCTAAATTAGCTTTAAAAATAAATTATATATTAAATATACTTCAACAAATGCCTTTTAACTTTAAGGGTATTTAAATACTAAAGAAACTAATTAGCATGCATATAAGGGTACTCATCTTTTTATTAGTTATAAATTTATTTTATTCCATCCATTTGTATTTGTTTTGTTTTGTAGACGTATTTGCTAGTTTTCTTTTTTACATATTTAAATCATTTTGACCATAATACGTATTTTGTATATTTGCACACCATATATAGAGATTTTAATTATTATCTATATATGTGTACCATTAAAATTATTTTAACAGTAAAAGGTTTTACGGCAATAATTATGTATTATTTTTGAAATTGAGTTGAATTATAATATTAATTAAATAATTAAAAATAATGTGTAAATATATATACATAAATATAAAATTAGTTATGAGCAAACACACAACATAACATTTCACTCGGCAATTAATTTGCTGTCAACCTCACAACTTCATATATTTAGCAAAATTCACAAACCCACCAATTAGATCAAAGAAAAATGCACAAAACAATGAGCTAAAATCAAAATGAGAAATAGAAAAACCAAAATAAAACTCCCTCTTATGCTTCAATGAATCGCCGACGATGGAGGAGATGAAGATGAGGCTTCAAAACTCAGATTAATCAGTCCAAGATCCACTAAGGTAAAACCAAGAATCGAATTCAAAGAAAACTCAAAAAACCAATCTTAGATCGAATCCAAATCTGCCCAATCGAAAGAAAAAACCCTAACTCGAGAATGACAAGCACACAATATCGAAAAACACCCCACATAGGAGAATACCAACGACCACTCATTTTCTCCTCTTCGACTATTTTTATCACTCTATCTCTTTTCTCGTCACTTCAGAAACCACCCCATAAACATAATATATGTAGATAACGATCAAAAAACCATATAACATTTAACCAATATGAAGATAAGCTCTCTAGGTATCTGAAAGAGTTGAGATGAGGATGAGGAAAAAGAGGAGAACAAACCTAGATTTGAATGGCTTGGACGACCAAGTTTTCAACATCTTCAAATAGGCTAGATCAAATAAGATGAGTAATGGGCTAATAGGCTAGATAAAGAGAAGGAAAATAATGAACTTTAGATAGGTCATTTAATGGGCTTAGACTAAAATAGGTTGGACTTGGTTCTTGTTTGAGCAACTGGGCAGACTCATTTTCTTCAAAAAATAAAATAAACTTACTTGAGATATCTTTTTATCGGGCTTCCTATAAATAGGTTTAGACCTTTAAATTTATCAATTTTAGACTGAAACCTATGATAATTTTATATTTATCAGATCTTAGCATCATCGCCTTAGACTTTTGGGTATCACACCCCCCAACAACCGGTAAAACTCAACTTAATTTTTTCCTAAACTCAATCTCAACACAGGTCCATATTCATCTGGGTGAACAACGAGAATCATGAATTCATTTTGGTGGAGGCGATGATCGATCACTTAGAATCCATGGTTGCGTATTGTCCATGTATTTATTCTGCCAAATTGTCGATCATATAACACCTGGACAACATTTAGTGATACAGCTTATTAGGACAAAGGTTAGACAGCTTATTGGGACTCTTCCAATAATGGCTCCTATCTCTCTCTCTCCACCAATTGAAGGGCCAAAATTGCTCTAATTAATTACACCTTAATTCCCCATTAAATTTGGACATCCAATGCAACATCCCTGCACCAAACATACATAGGCACACGGTACTGATATTTCACGAACATATATAGTTTATTTTTAGTAGATATATTATCTCTTATAAAAAGAATAATTAAGATGAATAATCTTTTGTTACTATAAAATTATATAAGTGATCACTAGACTAATGTCTTTGGAGCATAGTTCAAATGGCAAAGAACGAATCGTGATATGTTGGTATCATTCTAGTGACTCGTAAGTTTGAACCTTGATCTTCCCAAGATATATTTCGTTATTTATCTCTTTTTATAAAATCAAATATACAAACACAAGGAGACGCGCAAGAACAATACTCACAAGTAACTAGACTAATGAATTCTTATTCCTCTAATATTATTTATTTTCAACTTCACTTTTGTCACGTACCTAAACTTTTCCCCTTTATAAGAATGGAAAATTATTTGAAAAAATTATTTAGCATAATAATTTAATTGAAATTATTATTATATTAATATATTCATTATTATTATTGGTCTGGTCAGCGCAGACCACCAAGTCTACGACGGGGTGCGTGTGGCTATATATATATGCGCATGAGCATCAGAACGTGGCGACATCCCTCATCAGTTTGGTCACTTCTTCTTCTTCTTCTTCTTCTTCTTCTTCTTCAACATACGCGCATTTTCTAGGGTTTGGTTTCGGTGATTTGAAGCCATGCACGTGGAGGCTCCGATGATTTCGAAATCCGATACGTTCACCTCTAAACCACCACCACTCTTTTCCTCCTCCAACACCGTCACCGGTGCTCCGGCCAGAAAAGGCTATAGCTCCCAGGAGACAGGAACTGATGCTCCGGTGGAAGGTGGATGGCGGTTTGCTGCGGCGACGACGGTGCAGAAGTTTTATCGGAGACATCGCGCCAGGCGTACGTTAGCGGACTTCAAAGTGAGAGCCAAGGAAGAATACTGGTACGTCCTTGATCTTCAGAACATAATTAATTTTCCTTTTAACTTATACCCATGAATGGAAGTATAATAATTACGCTCGTACAAATTACGTACAGTATTGGTGATCATTAATTGATAATATATATTGAATTGGTGTGTTTGTGAAGGCGGCAAGCGATCGAGTTTGCTCGGTTGCATCGCAGTACAATCTCCTTCTTCTGCTCCTCTAAGCCGGAGAACGCGGCTTCCAAATGGAAACGAACCAGCTGGCATGCTTCCAAGGTCTCTTTTCTTCTCCATTATTATTTTTTACTTTGATGGGTAAGAAGAAATAATGGCTGCACCACCTACTACACTTCAATTCTACTTGAATTAAGGTTTGCCTTGTTATACAATTGTAATGTTAATTTAACTTCTATAAGGCCAAATGCTTTACTTTCACCCGATCATGTAATCTTCTATCGAGAGAAAATTCTAACACCATCATCTTCATATATATAGAAGAATTTTATGAAATGATTGTAAATAAAAATAAATAGTGTAATTAATTATATTTCAATAAATAGTTATTATTGTAAGACTGGCCTATAAGGTATGGCCATACAACCTAAAACAGTGATATGTATTGGAACAATATGTAATTTGTATCTGTTTGGAACGCAGGTTGGCAAGGGTTTGTCCAAGGAAGAAAGAGCACAAATTCTGGCTTTCCAACACTGGATTGAAGCTGTAATTTCTTACAATATTCCCCTTCTCCAAATCTCAAACTGATTCCACTAATTATTGCCTGGTGGTATCATTATTCTTGCTATATATATATATATTTAACGTGCCTTTTTGTAATTAAATTGGGTTCCCTGTGTGCGATGAACTTAATTTCTTCAGATTGATCCAAGGCATCGGTATGGCCATTACTTGCGTATGTACTACGAGGAATGGTCTAAAAGCGGAGCTGATCAGCCCTTCTTCTACTGGTAAGTAATTAAGAGACTGACTTAATCATTTTCCCTATTAATTAATTGATTAATATTCTGTGGCATCTCTTTAATTAATTTGGAGGAGAAGTTCCCAATCTTTATCAAGAAAGAAATAGTAGGTAAAACCATCGATCAATGAAGGACTACTGGTTTTAATTAATTTCCCTGGCCACGCTTAATTATGCACGTTTCTTACAGGTTTTCCTAAAGCTCTAGGCCTTGAACTTAGCAAGCAAACATCAATTAGGAAGAATGTATTAATGAGAATGAATGGACCACTCATATCACAAAGTACAGTTGACATTTTTCTAGTGGTGCTAAAGCTCCCTCTGGATTTTCCAGTTCTGCGAACCTAAATCTTTAGGCTTTGACCTTAAAATTGCAGAGAATAAGAAGCTACAACCTCAAAATGGCTCTTGAAAGTGAAAAAACATATATCTTACTGGCCAATCAACAAATCAGTTAAAAGCAATAAAAAAAAAAGAAAAATAATTAATTGGTGTGTGTGTGTGTATATATATATATATATATATAGAAAGAGAGAGAGAGAGAGTACCTTTTTTTTGGTCCAATTAATGATGAATTTGCAGCATAAATCTTTCCAGACCTATGTTTTAGAAAGAAGTTGCGGGTTTTGAAGAACAGAGATTCATATTTCTCTACTTCAGAATCAAATTTTTTGTATGGGATGTTTGTGGAATTTGCAGTTAATTAAATAAGTTAATAATTAGATGTTGGAACCTTCTTAATTCTACTTACCGCAGGTTGGATGTTGGCGATGGCAAAGGAGTTGATCTAAAAGAATGTCCAAGATCAATGCTCCGACAGCTCTGCATCAAATATCTTGGACCTGTATTATATGCTCTCCATTAATTATATTTTTCGCAACCTAATTCTGTTTCTTTTTGGTACTCACTTGATCCTAATGTTTGCTCTTCTTTTCTATAAATTTGTGTGAAAAATCAGCTAGAGAGAGAAGCTTATGAATACATCGTCAGGGAGGGTATAGTAGTGCACAAACGAAGCGAGAAATTTCTTCACACAAATGAAGGAATGAACGACGCAAAATGGATATTTGTTATGAGCACCTCCAAGGAGCTCTATGTTGGTCAGGTTAGTTCTTATTAAAGCCATATCCTTGCAACTAAAATCTTTCAACAGACTTTCATGCATATATATATATATATATATATAGCCACACTCTTTGCATACCATGTTAATTTTCATAAATCCTGAATGAGAACTAATTAATATGTTGTTTACCATCATCAGAAAAAGAAAGGAAAATTTCATCACTCAAGCTTCCTTGCCGGAGGGGCCACTTTAGCTGCTGGAAGGATTGAGGCAGATCATGGAAAGCTTAAGGTAATTAATGAAAGGATATTAATTATTGTTTTTCCATGTAATTAATACTGATCATGAAGCTAACCTTTGTGTTTTCCAGACCCTTAATTTAATTTATCATTTGATCCTAATGGATTAATTCATATATATCCCTTCTGTAGCATCTGATATCCTTCAATTGCCTTGTGTTTTGTTCTTTCAGTCCATATCGCCACACAGCGGGCATTACCGCCCAACTTATGACAACTTCACCATCTTTTTGTCATTTCTCAAGGAAAATGGATTTAAACTTGACGATGTTGAAGTACGTACGTACGTTAACTTCCATCAATTCTGCATGTGTTTTTTCAACACTTAACCACCTAATAATTCTTTTTCTGTGTCATTCGTCTTCAGATATTGAACGTAAATGAGGGTGAGAGCTTTTAAGAGAGCAAACTGAAGGAGAAGAGACTGCAAATTTGTGGAGGCAACAGCTGATCAGGAGCCAGAGGCAGAACCAGATCAATCAACATTTAGGGGTGCCAATTTTGAATAATACAAAAAAGTATAAAAAAAAAAAAAAAAGAGAGAGAGAGAGTAAAATCAACCGTAATTAAGTGCTAACAAAATAATATTTTCAAAAATAACAAAAGTTATAATTAAGTACAAATAAATTTTTTGAATATCACTAACTTAATAACATACCTTTTAAGATGGAGAGAAGATTCACGAAAGTACTGTAACTATGCGTGTAATCAAGCTATAAACAAGTGAATAGTTTTGTGCACGAGTTGTTCCTTCATCAATGATATTAAGTAAAATTGCACTAAACAATTTTATCAAACTAAAAAATAGACTTCAAGTGACAACTCCATGAGTATCTCCAAGTCATTCTAAAGTGTCAATTTCATTAATTTCTTTTCCATGTTCCAATTGATTGATCAATGACAATCAACTAGCAATTTCAGCAGCTTTGTGCAACAATTAATTCATCATTCCGCTTAATAAAACACCAACAATAGTGACAATAGAAGTTAATTTTGTAAAAAAAAAAAAAAATGATAGATGTGAATAACTTCCCTAGATATGCAGTGACTAATGTCAATTGCAAGCGATGAGCCAAGCAATAAACATAAGAAGTAAAAAGGACATTCTTTAGAAATCAAAATTTGTAATTCATTCCATTCACCCTCAAAAGGGAATCACTAGTACGATAATATAAGTAAAAATAAATTTTTTATCGTGTATCATACACACAATAAAATATAATATACATGTCATACTAAAGTTGGGTATTTAAATAACACGCATATTCAACAATTGAATACAAAAATAAATGTATACTTGTTGTTCGATGTAAGATTGGGGTACAGAAACTATTTTTGTACTAAGACCATATCCACCTTACGTAGTGGTGGTCCTAGTCTATCTACACCTAATATGCAATAAGGTATCGTTTCGATCACCTCTTCTCGTACTAGACACAAAGGATCTGCGTATCACCAGTGTTCGTGTCTTAAAATTATACATGTAACAATTACATGTATAATTTTTATGATTTTTCAAAAGAAGCAAAAAGAAGAAGAAGAAAGAGAAAAAGAAAAGAACAACATGTGAGGGAAAGAGAGAGAGAGAAAAGGGAGAGACAGAGAAAGGACAAATTACTTTCCCCCCTCCATCTTCTTCTCCCCATTTGATTACTTTTTCAAATCTGCCCCCCACCTCAATTATTCTCTCAATAATTTAAGAGATTACTATGCAATTTAATTTACTGTACACTATTACCGTATACTATGCATTAGTCATCTATTACTATGCAATTAATATAACTGATTTCACACTATGCACAACACATCATTATTATGCACTATACATTATTTCTATACACTATGCACTATTGACAAAAGGAGCTAAGAGTCAACTTTTGACCAATCATTTTCAGATACATATTGGGCACACAATGTCGATGCCAAAAACAACACTATATTGTGTGTGACTTTTTAAATTCACTATTCGCTAGCAATCATATAACACCGAAACCCTTTTAGGTATCAATTAACCATTTGATCCATCACTAGAACTTTTTCAAATCTCAATGACATTCTGAGAGTTCCTAAATAGCTAGTGCCTAGCAGCGATTTAGAACAATATAAGTGGCAGTGAAGTCTCACTTCAAGTGATCTATTACAGTTGACGATTATCGTGTGTTATAATCTTTCCATCACTTAACGTCCCGACTGAGCAAGAGTCATTGAGTGATAAACTTACAAATTTAGTAATCATGTGTTAGACCTCATTAATGTGACCAGATGACAAATCAGAAATCATCTTTCCTGACTTTCAATTTGTCTTGCACAGGAATTGTCTTGTCACATCAATAATAGATCACATAGGATATTCACCGCATCAATTATCGACGATGGTGACGGATTATATTCCTAACACTTGTCTCCATATACCAATAATACAAAACCACATAGATGAATGTTCTTATCTCTCAATTGGATAGTTTAACTTATTAGCAAATCTCATACACCAATACACAAAACAATTATGTCGGTTCAAATCTAAGGATCAATATACCATCACAACCTAATGACTCGACCATTATCTACTAGGCCATATAGTCAGTTATTAACGTCACATTCGGCTAATTATTCCTCAACAACCACCTAGAGATTTACTAGTCACATTTCATGTCATATGGCGCGTGACACACCATCTTTCCACCGGTATCCCTATACTGAATGAGGTAAGAACTTCTGTGCTAGTCCATACTTGATTAATTGAAGTTCTCATCTAAATAATTTAAGAACTAGAAATAATTTAAGAAGTTGTATTATCAGATAATCCTGTCATACAGTCTCAACACTAAATAAGATTCTCACATAAAAGATCTAGAAATTTATTTATATAATTGATTAGAGAAATTATGAATAAATAAAATATTATCTTTTGTTATATTTATACAAAAATATAATTAATGTATTAAAACAACTCCACTAGATATAATCCAAGCCTAGTATTAAGACACACAATACTAACAACTTGCACCATCATAGCTTTGCACTCGAATATTTTGAATGTCTAACTAAAGAGTAGAAATTATTGAAAATATTCCTTCTACTTTTAGTGTTGATGTCGAAGTATCTCAAATATAAATAAATCAAAAAAAAGAATATATTTTATAACAAACTCATCTTTATCCACAAATCTTAAGACAATAGCTATCCGTTTCTTTTTGGGCTCATCTCGAGCTTCATCAACAATTATACAAAATTTTGCATTACCAATTTTTTCACGAATTATCTTTTACTCTCGTTGAATAAACATATGAAATTTCCTTTTGAATTTGCACATATGTAAAAATAGCTTTTCGATGAGTATCTTCTAATATAACTTCTAGAACCTTGTCACTATATATATAATGCCAAAGTATTCAACATCTCATGAAGATTCCCATGATTCTTTAATTCTTTGTTTCATTATGACCTCTAAAAGCATATTCTTGAAATGCAAGCCACTTAGTTATATCAATAGATGCCTTAGGCTGCAAGCAGTTGATTTTAATTTATTAAGAAAGTGAACTTTTGAAGCACTCTTGGTAAATGTTGAGATTGATTCATAAGATTCTCACATTTACTCTCAGAAATTTTACTAATGAAGTTTACATCTTTTACCTCATGATTTAAGAATGTACAATTTTTCACTTCCCTCACCTTTTTCCATCTTTGAAATCCTTCAATTGTACAAGTAGTTTTTCCGGAATGTCCAATTGGTTTACCAAATAAATAGCATGACAAACAAAAAGTTACATTTGTTTTGTGGATATAATAAAAACCAAGAATATTGGAAGTCACGAGGATCATACTTTTGTGGTCCCCATTTTAGATACTTTGAAAGGTTACATTAATTAATATGGACCAATTTGGATATAAGCTTGTCAAATTTCATCTTGTTATTCAATTGGATATTCCTAACTTTCCTGACCGTAATCCTTGGTCATTCTCCAAAAAATTAATATCAACTTCTTTGGTCTCAATTTTTGAAGATTTATTGGGATGATTTTCAAGATTTCCACCATTGGTGTTGGACTTAGGCAATGATATACATATATTTGGACTTGTGGGATTTTTTCTCTTGAAGAAAACAAGAAGTCATTGTTACCTTTCATTTATCTATCTAAAAATAGGGGTGTGCAATCGGTTATAACCAAATTAAATTGACCAAAAAATACTAACCGAACTGAATCGACCAACCCCACTAACCAAAATTGAACTAACCGAAAACTAAACTGAATTTAACCGAACTGATAACCGATAACCAATTATGCAAAATCAATATAGAAATAAACTGATTTGTAGAAATGAAATACAAGAACAACATATGCAAAACCATTTAGAAATTGAGAGAATACAAATTAATTTGTGCAAAATAAAGAAATACAAATGAAATGAAGAAATATCAAGAAACTATCTCACTGAAACTAACCTCACTGAAATATCAAGAAACTAACCCATAACAAGGAGACGAAGGGGACAACCTATCATCATTGAAAATCAAAAAAATTGAAAAATTAAAACCCTAACCTAATGTCAATACTAACATCTGTCTAACGGTCGATCATCGTTGGTATGGGGTCGATCGTCCAAGCACAGGGAAAGGAAAAAACAAGGAGACTAAGGGGGCGACGATCGCGGTGACACCAATGGCGACGGACTAGAAGGGTCTCTCTTTCAATGTCTCGCGTCTGTCTCGATCCAGCCTTCCAATTCTAGGTGAATGAGAGTCTCTGCCTCGGGTGCCACGGCGTCGACATTGATAGAAGGAAGGGGGCGATGTTGCCGCCGTGCTAGAGCGTCGAAGACGATGGAAGGGAGAGGGTGGAACCGAAGCAAACGGAAGGCGTGCGCGCGCGGTTCAATCCTTTTGCCTTGGTCTTCTCTCCTCTGCATCTTTGTTTGTCACTTGATATTTTCACTTTGTGTCTCTGTTCGGTTAAATGGGCTTCGGTTATATTGTAATTATGTTGCTTCGATTTAGTTATTTCAAGCAAAAAACTGAACCGAACACAAAAAATCAAACTTTCCAAAAAATTTAATCAAACTGAAATTTTGAAAAAAAATAATCGAACCGAACCGAACCAAACTTGTCAGTTCGATTTTGTTACTTCGGTTTAACCGAAGTTTTGTTCACCACTATCTAAAAATGAAACAAAAATTCACAAATCATGTTATTAAAATAATATTCTTAAAAAAAAAACTTTTCATAAAAAAAAAAAAAAAAATTGGTGGTGGCTAGCAATAGGAGAAGAAGCCCATTACCGGCCACCACTGGCAGTGATCATGAGGTGGGATTCAGATTTAAAACCTCGATAGTCCATCATTGAGGTTTCAACGAGATTCTGATATGAAATTTGAAACCTTAACAATTCATCATGATAATTTTATATTTGACCCCCAATAATTTAATTGTTGAGGTGAGAGAAAGAGAGAGAGAGAGACTGAACCAATTGACGACCAGTGATGCACATTAACAAGGTTGTTCCTTTCATTAGTTGGCAAATGAGTGTAATATTGAGAGAACTTAGTGAAAAATGAGACAATAGATGGAGACACCTAGACTAGAGAGAACGAGAGGCAGGCCCGGCCTTGAACTGGGGCGGTCAGTGTGATTTATTTAAGGGCCCAAAATGTTTTTAGTAAATATTATATTATATTATTATAATTATTAATTAATTTAATATTTTTTTAAAAAAATACCCTAAACGCCTAGCAATGCTGGGCAAACTTCAAGTCTGCTGAAGGCCAGGAGACTTCAAATTCTCCGGCCTTCAGCTAACTTCAAGTCCGCTTAGTGCTTTGGGCTCTCTTGAATAATATATTGAAGTTTAATATATTAAATTTTAAATCCGTAGACCAAAACACTTCTAAATTTCAATATATTAAAGTTTGAATCGAAATAATTTATTTGGCTTGAATGTTAAATTTTTAGTAAATTTGGATAAGTTAGATTTTGGTTGAAAAATAAAAATGAATTCATCACTAAATCTAAATATATATATATATATGTATGGGAGCCTAATTTTTACTTTTGCCCTGATCCTTAAAAAATTCAAGACCAGCACTGACAAGAAGGAGATGAGTGAGGTAGCAGGTGAATTTGGAACTCACACGGTCGATCGAATTTGTCCAAAATCGAACCTATTAAAAATCAAGTTGAACAAATTTAGAACAAATGAATTTGATTTGAACCTCTATTTAAATGAATTATAGTTTCATAAACTATAATTTTTAAGATTTTATTTTTCTCAAATAACACATATATGTTATACAAAAGTTATTATGAGGGCCAATATTTAAAATTTAATTATATATTCTATACATTTCATATTATATGCATAATAATAAATCAATTTTTTTTTAAAAAAAGAGTGCCCCCAGGCCCATTCACAGCTCCGCCCTCGTGAGGACTGAGGAGCCAAATGAACCCCAAAACTGGTGTGCTGGCACTCGACCAGGCATTCTTGCATTGCAATCCTGTAGACAAAATTAAGGTTACATTAACATGCTGTTGATTATGTATGTGCTGACATCTCTCTTAAACATCTCCTATTTGTCACCAATCTTTAATTACCGATTTTCCAATCGCAAGCGTTAACCTCCCTTGACTTTATAACAAAATATTCAATGCAATTATAATATAACAAATTTTCTGGTGATGTGACATTATAAAGCCAATTATGTAGTATTGATATGTACATAATTTCTTCATTATTGCTAATTGTCATGCATACAGACTTTGAACACATTGATTAGGAAAGAGTTATTATTATTATTATTATTATTATTATTATTATTATTATTATTACTTTTAAGCTTATCAAAACTATCTCCTTTCAAGTATCGATAATTATTATGCTTCTAGAGCACAAATCAAGTGATTAAACCACGATAAACTAAAATTCACACTAATAAGTTGTGGAGTCGATTCTTTACTTGCACAATAAGACAAAATCTCTACTTACGATTTACTTTCTCTATCAAAATTAAATATACAAATAGTGAAGGACCACGCAAGAATGGTAATCCCAAATAACGATGATCATCGACTTAAAAACTATTATCTCCATGTCAAAAGCAAACTGAAACAAGAATGTAAAAAGAAAAAAAAACTACTGTAAACAGTAACAAGAATAATGTGAAATTAGAATGAGAACCCCCTGCCTACAAATAGGAAACAAATACATTAAATATATCATATAATATACAGCTACTACATACAATGGGGATATCCGGATAATATACTCATGCACCATCCATGCAGCATAAAAATACACTGGGGACTGGCAGATCTGGAGGATTATTAATCATATGTAAATCCGTTTCTGACACTCACTCTTCATCGGACGGCCGGCTTGTCGATTTCCTGACAGCGTACAATTCCACCAGCTCCACCATAGCACAACCATCTTTGACTACCCTTGTTCATGTTCCATCTTACTCTATGCATTGCAACTATCTTTGGAGGAAAAACTTCCACTTCAACCATCTCATCTTTTTCTACCTTCTCTGGCTCTTCATCTCTGCAAACTAGTGCCTGATCAGCTTTCTGCTTTTTCTTGCTGCTTGCCTGAGCTTTTGGTCTTTGTTTGGTCGTCTGTGACATACCCGGGTCCTCCGATCCAAATTCAGTTCCCGGATCGTTGCCATAACACAGTGCTGAAACAAAATGGAAAATTAGATGAAGATGCTGGAGAAAGATGACAAGCAGGTATGATAAAACTCACCTAGGGGTTGATCGTCTGATGTTTGAGCTTTCCCCGTTTGCTCCTTTGCTCTTTTTTCCTGATTTGATACAGATAAGAATCCACGTATGGTTCTTGGGGCATTACCCCACTCACTCAATGACTTCTTCATTGGGTATGGAATATCAGGCAACGGGCTAATTACTGTAAGAGCTGAATCTTCCTCGGACAACGACCCACACAGAAAATGTGGCGCTCGGTTTCGCAAAGGATCTTTCTCCACCGCTTTGTATGTAAGCTGCACAATTGGAACATGATCAGGTCCTTCAACCTTTGAGGAAGCCGGAAGTTTTCAGTGTGCAATGTGCATTGACTAACAGACACGATAGTATACAAATTCTTGCTATCAGTAGGAGCTGATTAGTTAATGTAATGTAATGTTCTATTCCTGACTACTCAAAACTCACGCTGAAGAATGACGTGGAAAAAGAAAGTGATGTGGAATAAAACCATGCCAGTATATTACCAGGAAGACAAACACTCATGTACAGGTATGCTTATCATGATGAAGCCTTCCAAACTAGAAAGCGATTCAAACTCATCCGGTAGTTTGTTATATTTATTTCCTTAAAACTTTTCCTTATAAGCAGGCATCCACAGTACACGAGACTTTCTGCATTGCAAAGGTTAGCCGCGAGTCATTTTTGTATATAACTTTATCCTTGCTTTGCAAATTAACTATTTCCACAAGACAAACCCATGATACTGCAATCACAAAGAAACAATCTGTGACCATAAAAAGTTTCCCCCGCCGCGCCGCCGGGCGGGGTGGGGGGGGGGATAAAAGTAAAACTGAAATATATTTATTTTTTAAACTTAATGTTTCTTTCATTCGAATCCTATTCAACTCCAGCCCCAAAAAGAACTTAATATTTATTTCAGGATTACCCTCAGATTTTTTAAACTTGAAGTAAGCAGAATTAGGAGGCACCATCCAATATTATCAAGCATTCATTGTCTGAGCATGTTAACGCTAACTTCTTGTCGCTTGAGATGTTTTTGTTCAGGTACCCAACATCCTAGCCTGCCAAATACAGATAAAGGTTCTAGTCACAGAATTTTCTTTCCACTTTTTAAACACACAGTGATCACATGGTATTTCTAAACGCAGCCCACTTAGAACCAGTCTGATTTTGTTAACTAAACAATACTACCTCCAATTACTCCCTCCTGATGAATAAAAACCAAATTTATGATTCTTCCATCATTGTGCAGATATCTGGAGGGATGATAATCTGTTCAGAACCAATGTGCAACTTCTATTTGCACCTGGAGAAAGCTTTACAGAAATAAAATATCACAGGCATTCAGACATATTCAATATTTAGTACAGTAAGCATTAAATGAGGAAATAACAACAAAGAGAACATGATAGAAAAAGATGTAACAAGAAGTTGAAAACCCCACCTGGAAGCGGAGAACCGTTCCATCTTCACAACAATATGCAACCATGCCTAAACAATTAAAACGAAATCTGTAAATGCTAAGGAAGAAAATGGTCTATAATGACAGACATTATATCACAAAAACACATTACTTTCCCAGATGGATGGTCCCAAAGAGAGCTGTTCCTCCAGCAATTTTTTCTTTTTCTTCATTTCTAGCAGTAAAAGGTGGGTATTACAGACTGACTAATTATCCCCTTAAACTTTTGCAGTTTTATAAACACTAATACTTCTCTAGGAAAACTAAACACCCCACCCCCTTCATATTCAAGATGACCTCTCCTCTTAATGAGTTACAGTACTTACTAATTATCCCTTAAAGGCTTAAATTAAGTTTTAGATAACCATTTATTTCAAACTGTATGGATATCACTACCCACCTCATTGGACCAAATATTAATCATTGTGACCATTGCCAAATCCTTTGGCAATACAATGTCTCCGTCAGTCAACATGACCAAAATCTTCTTTCCCACCTTAACCACAACAACTACCACCCTTAAGCACATATTGGCATTATCAATGCCAATTATGCCATCTAAGATTGACCATCCAAAATTAACTTAGAGACCTTCATCAACAGAGTAAAACCACACCGCCAACATTGAGCAGGTTGTCATGCCTTCCATGATTTATGAAGTACTTTAAAGCTGCTTTCTAATATCCAGCATTAC
Organism: Diospyros kaki; assembly: GCA_036245055.1. Classification (NCBI taxonomy): domain Eukaryota; kingdom Viridiplantae; phylum Streptophyta; class Magnoliopsida; order Ericales; family Ebenaceae; genus Diospyros; species Diospyros kaki. The sequence goes on from BSEG01000009.1 coordinate 42,401,950, forward strand.
CATTCATTTTTGAAGTCATACTAGCCAATGGTTTCATTACTGCTATTAATGGGACTAGCATTGTGACCCTTGTCTCCATCATTTTGTATATACCCTCATTCCCTTTTAACTTCTTATGTATTAATAACCTTAATAAACACCTATTAACAAAAGAAAAAGAAAAAGAGAAAGAGAAAAAGAGTGAAAAGAGTGTGTAGGTATCAAAACAAAATCTTTATACTTGTGCTAAGAGAACAGTCAAACTACAAACATGCAACAATAATATCATAAAGCTACCTGTTGGTCGTGAAACTTGAACACTCCATATTGCGAATGGTGAACAGTAGTAACTGTGGAATCCTTGCTGTTGGGTTCCAACAAATGGTTTTCCAGAAACAGGAACATCATATGCAGCCTTCACCAAACTGAGGATCCTTAGGGTACCATCATCAACAGATACAATAATACATCTAGAAGCATAAGGTACCACAAATTCAGAAAACAGGAAGAAAATATTAAACATAAAAGGGATAGATATGTTTCACCTAACTAAAAAATGTCAACGCATACCTCGGATCTGGAAGCCAGTCCAAACTATACACGGTCCGCTGCACTGTATTCAGGTCCCACAGAGGGCGGAAAGGATCACTGGAAACAACAAAGAACTTTCCATAAATACTCAAGCACAAATATTTATTATATAAGTTAGGTAGGTTACGGGATATTCTGAATCAGGAAAAGAAAAGCAGATTTTTTCTCCAGTCCTTGCATTTTTTCCCTTTCATTTGTTTTATAAAAAAAAATAGACAACATATCAAACCTTAATACCACTATGTTGAGTCAGCTACATGAATTCTAGCTCACCAATCATTTCTATCTATAGTCTTGTCTTTTGTGAGACCATTATATTTTATAAATAAGCATTTTAAACAATATTTTAAACTACGGCTCCATTTGTTTTTCACATATATATTTTTTTGTAGATAATTAAGCTAAAATCAGAAGATTTATCCTCAAGTAAAAATCAAGATAATGCTCCTAAAATTTCGGTTCTCAAAGCTAAAGATAAGGCATAATATCTCTCCTTTTATTTAGCTTATTTTGTTTTTCAGTTTCTAGATTATCTATAAGTTTAAACTAATTATGTTTTGTAGATAAGTTAGGATTCCTATCTCCTAATCTTGTATAAATCAATTCTATCAATGAAGTCGAGAATGATCTCTCTTTTCCAATTAATTCTTCATGGTATCAGAGCCATCCTTTGGCCAAAGTATCTCCCGATAGTCCTCCTTCTGTTCTTTCTTCCAAAGCGTGTCCTTAATTTTTGGTTCATCTCTCGCCTACTTATCAACATGGCCGGAAAGAGTACTCAGCCATCAGAAATCGTCCCTTTACCCACCAACAATCAAGGCCCCATTGACAATCATATGTTCACTGTTACTGGACATAAATTGAATGGGCAAAATTACCTACAATGGTCTCAATCCGTCTTGATGTTTATACGAGGGAAAGGAAAAGATGATTACTTGACTGGGGCAACAACCAAACCAGCAGAGGAAGATTCTACATATCGGAGTTGGCAAGTCGAGAATAACATGGTAATATCTTGGCTCATTAATTCTATGGTCAATGATATAGGAGAAAATTTTCTGTTACATGATACAGCCCAAGAGATTTGGGAGGCTGCTAGAGAGGCTTACTCACATGTTGAAAACACCTCTGAACTGTTTGAGATTGAAAGCTTACTAGATGATCTCAAACAAGGTGAATCACATGTGACTCAATATTTCAGTTCTTTGAATAAATATTGGTTGCAACTAGATAAGTTTGATAATATTGAATGGAAGTGCACAGAAGATTCTACAAAATACAAGAAGATTGTTGAACAAAAGAGGTAGTATAAGTTCTTAATGGGCTTGAATAAGAATCTAGATGGTGTTAGAGGAAGGATACTCGGTACAAAACTGCTCCTCAATCTCCGAGAGGCTTTTTCCGAGGTTCGAAGGGAAGAAAGCCGGCTGAAAATCATGCTTAAGCCAGTAGCATCAAATCTGGAACACTCAGCTTTAGTAACCAGAGGCACTTCATCACAGAATTTCAAACCAAGGAAGGGACGACCATGGTGTGATCATTGCCACAGCAGGACACACCAAGGATACTTGTTGGGAGATACATGGAAAACCTGCTGATTGGAAGCCAGCTCATGAGAGAAGAAGTAAGGGCAACCTAGTGTCCATAGAAGAAACCACTACAGTTGCAGTACCAACACCATTCAGCAAGGAACAAATGGAGTGACTGAAGTCTATGTTTGAGAAGACCCAACCTAATCAACCCTCAACTGTAGCATCTGGATCCATAGCTCATAAAGGTACTTTCTTACATGCTTTTGTCACTAAAAGAGATTTATCTACTGTTTGGGTGATTGATTCAGGGGCCTCAGATCATATGACGGGACAAATCAGTTTGTTATCCGATTTCCAGCCATGTGACAAGAACTGGACTGTTAGGGTGGCTGATGGCTCTCTATCAAAAGTTGTGGGAACCGGAACTGTTACTATCTCCAAGGATATTGCGCTGAAATCGGTTCTTTTAGTACCTAATCTAGATTGCAATCTATTGTCAATCAGTAAAATAACATCTGATTTAGATTGTATTGCCAAATTCTCAAAGAATGTATGTGAATTTCAGGAGCGGACTTCAGGAAAAATGATTGGCAGTGCTGAAGAAGGATTGGGGCTCTATTTCCTTGCTAAGATCAACTCCGAAGATAACCAAGTTCAGTACAACACCTATTCGGTCATTCCTTCAGTTTGTTTCTCCAATTCCACCACCAATCATAATGATGCAATTATGTTATGGCATTATAGATTAGGACATCCAAACTTTGTTTACCTTAGGAAATTATTCCCAGCATTGTTTAAGAGTCAAAATTCACAGCAAATACATTGTGAAATCTGTCAATACTCTAAGCATGTGAGAAATAATTATCCTAGTCAAAGTTATTCTCCTTCACATCCTTTTTCTATGATCCATAGTGATGTATGGGGACCTTCTAGAGTTAAAAACATAACTGGTTCTCGTTGGTTTGTTTCATTTATTGATGACCATACCCGGCTTACATGGGTATTTCTTATGAAAGAAAAATCAGAAGTTGGTTCCATTTTTCAATTGTTTCATTCTATGGTAGAAAGACAATTTAATACCAAAATTCAAATCCTCAGAACCGATAATGCCAAGGAATATTTTTCTTCGATCCTTGGTTCCTATCTTTCAAACAATAGCATTATACATCAAAGTTCTTGTGTGGATACACCCCAACAAAACAGTGTAACCAAAAGGAAAAACCGGCATATCTTAGAAGTGGCTCGTTCTTTGCTATTTTCTACAAATGTCCCTAAACATTTTTGGGGTGAAGCCATTCTCACAACCACTTATCTCATTAACCGGTTACCCTCTCGAACTCTAAATCATCATACTCTGAGTCAAATCCTTCTCAAATCCTATCCTCACACTCGGCTGCTATCTCATATCCCTCTTAAAATCTTTGGATGTACTATTTTTGTGCATGTACACTAGCAATTCCGAAGCAAACTTGACCCTAAATCTCTTAAATGCATCTTCATTGGCTATTCTCCTCATCAAAAAGGTTACATGTGTTATTCTCCCGAGCATAAACGAATTTTTAACTCCATGGATGTAACCTTTTTTGAACATTAACCTTATTATCCCAAAACTGATATTCAAGGGGAGAATCATTCCTATAATTCTCAAGAATATCAGTTTTGGGAAAATCTTCCTATGCAGCTTCCTAGTCCTATGCAGCAACAAACTTTGCAATCTGCAGCACCGATACATCCAGATCCTATTGCAAGTTTCCTTAGTCCTCATCCTCCTACCACCAAAGAATTTCAGGTCTACTCTCGAAGGAAGTCCCAACAGGAAAAAGAGCACCAATCCTGCAATCGACCAGACCAAGAAACTAGCCCCAATTCCTCTCCAAGTGACAGTGACAGTGGAAATCATCTTGGGGACAGTTTGGATAGTGCAGCCACTGATGAGACTGATTAGCCTATTGCCTTACGAAAGGGCGTAAGATCTTGCACTCAGCACCCAATACACAACTATATATCCTATAAGGATCTGTCATCAAAGTTTTGTGTGTTTTTATCAAATTTGAATAAGGTGCATGTGCCAAATACAATTACGGAAGCCTTCCAACAGCCACAGTGGAAACAGGTTGTTCTTGATGAAATGAATGCCTTGGAGAAAAATGGAACATGGGAGTTAACCTCTCTACCTCCTAGAAAATAACCTGTCGGCTGCAAGTGGATTTTTACATTAAAGTATAAGGAAAATGGGCAAATTGACCGATTCAAAGCTCAACTAGTAGCAAAGGGGTTCACTCAATCATATGGTATTGATTACCAAGAGACGTTTGCTCCCGTGGCAAAGTTAAATACCATCCGAATCCTATTGTCTCTAGCTGCAAATTTAGATTGGCCTCTTCATCAACTAGATGTGAAGAATGCATTTTTAAATGGAACTCTAGAAGAAGAAGTCTACATGGAAATTCCTCATGGTTTTGAATCCAATCATACGAGAAACAAGGTATGCAAACTCAAACGATCCCTCTATGGACTCAAACAATCACCTAGAGCTTGGTTTGAGAGATTTACAAAGGCAGTCAAACAACAAGAGTACAATCAAAGTCAAGCTGATCACACACTGTTTATCAAACATACCATGGGAGGAAAATTATCCATTCTTATAGTATATGTGGATGATATTATTGTGACAGGAAATAACCAATTGGAAATAAATAATGTCAAAGGCATGCTTGCAAAGGAATTTGAAATCAAGGATCTCGGAAATCTAAGGTACTTCTTGGGTATGGAGGTTGCAAGATCAAAAGAAGGTATTTCAGTATCCCAAAGAAAGTATACTCTAGACCTTCTAAAAGAAACTGGAATGTTGGGTTGCAAACCGACTAATTCACCTATGGATCCAACTACAAAGTTAGATCTTGGCAAGGAAAGTGCACCAGTTGACAAAGGAAGGTATCAAAGATTGATGGGAAAGTTAATATACTTATCCCACACGCAGCCTGATATAAGCTTCTCAGTAAGTTGTGTTAGCCAATTTATGAATGATCCTAGAGAAGTACATATGAATGTTGTCTATCGCATCTTAAAGTTTCTAAAATTGACTCCGGGCAAAGGCTTGATGTTCCGGAAAAACAAATAATCGAGGAATAGAAGTGTATAGTGATGTTGATTGGGCTGGTTCTATTTGTGATAGGAGCTCAACATCTGGCTATTATTCCTTTGTTTGGGGGAATTTAGTTACCTGGCGTAACAAAAAACAATCCGTGGTTGCAAGAAGTAGTGCGAAGGCTGAATTTTGAGCTATGGCTCAAGGGTTTTATGAAGGAATATGGTTGAGGAGATTATTTCAAGAACTTCAAGTGGCTATCCCTAAACCTGTTCAAGTTCTATGTGACAATCAATCTGCAATCAGCATTGCAAAGAACCCAGTCCATCATGATCAGACAAAACATGTTGAAATAGACCGGCATTTTATTAAGGAGTTGGAAGAAGGAATGTTTCAGCTGGTATATACTCCCACTACAAATCAAGTTGCTGATATATTAACTAAAGCTCTACCAAGAAGAATTTTTGATGGAATGAGCTCCAAGCTTGGTTTGAACAACATTTTTCAGCCCAAGCTTGAGGGGGTGTGTGGATAATTAAGCTAAAATCAGAAGATTTATCCTCAAGTAAAAATCAAGATAATGCTCCTAAAATTTCGGTATTCTCAAAGCTGAAGATAAGGCCTAATATCTCTCCTTTTATTTAGTTTATTTTGTTTTTCAGTTTCTAGATTATCTATAAGTTTAAACTAATTATGTTTTGTAGATAAGTTAGACTTGTATAATAGGTAGGATTCCTATCTCATAATCTTGTATAAATCAATTCTATCAATGAAGCCGAGAATGATCTCTCTTTTCCAATTAATTCTTCATTTTTAGTAAAATATTTTTAAAGAAAAAATGTCCTATAACAAAATGTAAAAATTACACACCTAAAATTTTTTTTAGTTTAGCCTCCATTTGTTTTGACATAAAATATTTATAAGCAAAAGATATTTTATACTAAAATATAAAAGTTCAAATACGTAAAAAAAAATTTGGAATCTTCATACCTAAAATTTTTTTACATCAAAATATGAAAAATTACATAAAAGTATTTTTGCGTCTTTCGTTTCATTTTATTTCTTCCTCTAATCAACTTTCTTATTCAAAGGGGAGGGGCAGGAAAAAGACAAACATATAAAAATACAAATAAACGAAATTAATAAATCAAAATTATAAAATAACATATATTTTTAAATAAAAACAACCTAAAAAAAGCTGATAACAAAAAACCTGAAAACTAAAAACTTCAAGTGCTATTAAATGCACATTAACATAGAAAAACAAATTTATTTTCAACTCTTAAGGACCTTTGGACTGTTTCAGAACTTTTCAACTTGATTAAAATAAAATAACTCTTTCTCCATACAAAAAATGAACCATCTTTATTTGTCGCAAAACAATATTATTTACATTAAACTATGAAGCGAGGATATGGACATGGGGACATAGGACACGACATTTTTCAAAAAAGTAGGACATGACATAGTTGAGATACATATTAATTTTTATATTTTTAAACCATAATAAAGTATCAAAAGATTCAAAACTCACAAATATGCATTTAAAATACATAAGCCAAAATTCCAAATGAGTAGCTCTAATCTAATTACCAATCACCTCACAATTCAGTTGTCTTCGCCCCTCACAATCCGGTCAATGTTTAAAGACCAAAGATTAGAAGTATGAAGGGTATGAAAACTGAATAGTAATGCAATCAAAACAAGGAAAAACAAAAGAATCATGCAATTACCAAGTTGTGATACTAAAGAGTCCAAAAGAAAACCCCTACTTTTTAGTCTTCGAAGTGTTTGCATAGGGGACCATGTGTGCACTATGCATATCCCCTCACATATCCTTTTAAAAAATTTTGAGGAAGTGTTGGACATGCCAGGTGGGTGTGTTGCAAGTGTTTGATACACCAATGAGACTGGTATGACAACCCTAGGAAGTGTCCACGCTTTATAGACTACTGTAAATAGAAAACAAGGATGATAATAGATGGAAGTGGAAGTACAATTCTTTTTTTTTTTTTTTTACCGTATGTCCCAAAACTTAAGGCCTCTGTGCCCAGCTGTTACAATAACATTTGCACTCTCGGGATCACTGCAGTTCAGGAAAGAAACATTTAACAGAAGCAAAAAGCAAAAGATAAATCAGGAAAAAAATATAATAATCAAAGAAAGGACTTGAACAATTTAGTATCATGATTAATGTTTAATCTACTTAATAGGTACAAAAGTAAAGACAAAAGTTACTTGATATAACAAAAGAACTTTTAATTGGTTAACCAACCACCAACAGAACTTGATTACAGGAGATGCAGGAGTAATTTACTGTCAAATGTGAAATCACGATGCAGCAGATTACCTCCTGTCATGAATGAGTCCTCAGATTCTGTTGATTCTAATAGCCTGAATTTTCATCAAGTATAACTTAGATTCTCCAAATAGGCCAGATTCTAGTATAACTTAGTTCTAGGAGATGCAGCCTGTGGAAGAAACTATCAGAAGTGATGGGAGGGTTACAAGGCAATGAATACACTGAAAAATGGATACTAAGGAAATAAAGTTGCTCGTTGAGGACTTAATGATATGGAATTAAAAGATGTGTAACCTGGAGCAGACAAATATGAGGATGTCTGTAGAAGCCGAGTTGGATGAAAATAAACGGAAAGGTGCTTGCTGGAGGCAGAAGAAAGGGGGATGGTAAGGGGGAAGACGGAGGTCTGATATGCTAACTTAGATGGAGTTGATTGTTTGGGTACACAGGGAATTTTTCCCATAGAGATGGGGAGATCACAGACAAGTTTTTGGCATTTATACTGGTAGTGAATGCCTGTGGCAGTAGATGAATGATAAAGTGCCAATACATCAAGATCTTTGATGCAAGCAATCTGCATATATCAAGAAATTATCAAAAAGATCTAGTGAAGTGGTTCAAAACGTTACCAACCTCTCAAATGGGGCCCAAGCTAGTGCTCTTATAGGAACTGTATCTGCACTGAAGCAAAGCAAAGGTCTTGTATCTGCAGTTAAAGAGGTGCATTAAAGTGTTGAATAAATATCCTTCTATGACTCACAAAAAAGCATTGGTCATATGAATCTGTCTTCAGGAAATTAATATATATTAAGAAACAAGGTATACTTTCATTCCATTAGCGTTGCAGAACAGTTACACAAAATCAAATCACAGTTTACCTAAAAAACTTTATTTGACAGAAGCAGCACACGTGTTATCAGTATGATAATCATTACAGAATTTATGCCAGAATGTTCAGACACCACTGGGAAACAATCAAAGGAAAATGCCAAGAAACTAAGGCAAACTGACTATGAAGTCATTAAAATATCTTGGAAACTGCATGAACATTTTTATAGCTCTGTGTTTAGACAATTTAAGCAAGTACAAAAGAGCCTTCTAAGAATGTTTAAAAATGTCCATCTCCCAAGGGAATGTTTCAGAATTTTCAAATAAGGCATGTATGAAGTTCTTAGAACAATTTACAAACCTTCAAGAAATGTATGATTAGAAAGGGACACTTAAAAAATTTAGTAGACTTTAATGTTATGGGTTTACTTACCATCCATACTTTCAGTAAAGTTTAGTTAACATGCCACTACCGTATTAACATTCAAGAACAATTGTACTACTAAACTAATTGGTTGGTTTTGGTAGATAGCAATTAGTACAGATATGTAGAGCATTTAATGCAACTATGCCGAGTTAATACAGGAAGCCCAATACACTACCTTTGTTTTTATTTGTGTGTGTGTGTGTGTATGAGGTACCAATTCCTGCTAAGAAAATGAGATTTTCATTACTTCTAGTCATTCATTGCAACAATTCCTAGAAATTGCATGCAGATTTTTCAAAGCTATTATAATTTTTTTTTTATGTGCAAAACTCAACTTCCATACCTTCACACTTTAGACCATTAAATCTTCAAAGTTATCCAATTGAATTCGCCTTACCAATTCAACAGCTCCCTATTTTGTACTCAAGTTCCAATCAAGCATTCATTATCTTTTTTTTTTTTTTCTGTAAATACATCCATTATCTTTTCTAAGTACCCGTTGGAGTCAAGTCTTAAATTATATTTACTATTATTGTTTTAACTTTGAAGGAGTCTCCCAAAGAGATATATTAGGTTTTCCATCCACTTCCTGATCTACCCACTTTCTGCTCCACTGTTTTGGTGGTGCTTGTAACTAACATTTCCCTCGTCTCTTGTATCTGCTCCCTATCCTAGTAGATAAACAAAACCCAGCTGAATTGCTCAGGTGGCCCAAAGGTTTAAGGTTTAAGTCCAATACAGATAAACTGCAAACTTAAACCCTTCATGTTTGAATCCCATAATCAGCCCCCTTTTCCTCATGGTGCATGCTCCATGAAGTCTACCTAATCCAAGGTCAGGATGTACATGTTGTGGTTGTGTGCACGTTATAGCACCCCCCCCCCCCCCAAAAAAAAAAAAAAAAAACCCAAAAACAGAAAGGAGGGAAAAAGGGCCAAAAAAAAAGATTCCGGTCTCTACCTAATCCAAGGTCAGGATGTACATGTTGTGGTTGTGTGCACGTTATAGCAACCCCCCCCCCCCCAAAAAAAAAAAAAAAAAAAAAACCAAAAAACAGAAAGGAGGGAAAAAGGGCAAAAAAAAAAGATTCCGGCCTCTATGCTATTAAGGTAGTGTTTGTTAAAATGAGTAATATAAGATTATATCAAGATAAAGTTAGAATACTTTCCGAATTAAGATATGAAATAGTCAAGATAAAACTGTGAAGCATTCCAAAATTTTTATCAAGCAGTTTGTTAAATTTTTTGGAAAGCACTGGAAGATGTATGAGTTATTTTTTTTTATCTGTAAGATCCAATATATGATTATCTAGAAGAGAGAGAGATAAGCATATTTGAAAAATGCCAGATAAGAAGTCACATGACTTATTTTCCAACGTCGCTAGATAAGTTTAATAAACACATTGAAAATGACAAAAGTTTGGAATGCTTTCCATATCTTACATTTTCCGATCTATATGTTGGTTAACAAACACTATCTAAGAAGATATTCCCAAATAAAAAATTGAGGTACAATGTCACTACCTTCAGATATACCACTAGCCGAGAATTTCCACAAGGCAACCTGATCATACCGAAAAATATCTTTAATTAGGATGCCATACTGGTAATGAATTCAAACGAGATAAAAAAATTGCAGGGAGCTTAAAGCAGAAGAAATTTCAAGCAGTTACTTGCCTTGCTATCTTTTAGGGGGGAGTAATGACTAGTATCAATACAATGAATGAAAGATAGGAATACATGATAAGCCTTAATGCAATTCTGAACTGCCTAACGGGCTCTTTCTCGAGGACAAGGTAAAGTTAATTCATCCTTCTGCCTTTAGCTAATAGTATTAAGAACAAGCTTAAAGATTCCTCCCCACCTCATTATCATACAAGTCTCTACTTCAGTTGTACGTACAGATCCTCATCTATTAAATGATCAATTAATTGAAAGGTTGACATGAAATTACTAAACAATATTTTCACACCCCTTTTGAGACAAAAGTTCCTCGAAAGGACTGTCTAGGAACATGGCCTAAACTCATTCACACTGTGATGGCCTTGATGTTCCAAAATGTTCCCCAGAGAGAATCCCTCCACATAAAGGGAGAGGTGGAGATAGACTTCATATAATTCAAGGAACTGCTCAATAAGATGACACTGCAAAAAATAAACATTGTCTGACACATTTCCCTGCTGAGATAACCCAAAAGTAACTTACCTCCTCAAAACTCCACTAAGCTTAAATCCAGTGCCACAACGCCACGGCCACACCCAATAAACAGAAAGGTAAATAGAAGTACAATAATTGACCTTTCAACTAGCACAATAACTCATGAGTGCCAACAAAAAGAAAAATAACACTTTCTTTTCTCTTTTTTTTTTTCTTTAAAGAGTAGTGCAAACATTACCACTCCATCGTGACATCCAGCCAGAATTAAATCATGAGGAGATGACGTAGACCACTCCACTGTTAGAGGAATGCTGTAACAAGATAGTGCCGATAAATACCAATGGTTAAAATGAAGTAAACCATGAAATAAACTCGTCATACATGTCAAGCAAAATTGACAAGCTTTTACAAAAACAACATATAAAAGCCTTAATCCTTCTAGGTGCAGTTGGTGACAGGAATTCTAGCTCGCAAAATCAACAAGCTATTAGGGACAGAGAACTTTTACAGCAGAAAAAAAAAAAAATCTTTGTAAAAAGTTTATCACATCAGCTCTTGTATGTATGTCTTCCCTTAGAAGGTTTTGCTTAGAAATACCATACAAATTAACAGTGGGCGAAACAGAAGGTCAAATATCTAATGTGCAGTGGGCAAAGCACAACACACAAGGAACATTTTTTTTTTTGGGGGGGGGGGGGGTTGGGTTTGGAAGGGAACGGAGGAGGGAGGGTTGGAAAATCACAAGCACCCTATGGAACCACAATCCATTCTGTGCTGAATTTTTGCCCCAAATTGTGACATAGATCTACCCCAAATTAAAGGAAATATGACTTAAGAATTTTTTAAAAAAGAAATCTAGGTTGCTCAAATCAAAGGAGCAGGAAACCTAGGGATGTGAAACTAATGCAAGGGCAAAATAAAAAACACACAAATTGTGAACCCAAACCCATATTCAATAACATAACAAGCAATGAACTAGGAAACATTATAGATGGTCAGCAGACGAAACCAAATTTTAGCATATGGTTTAGGTAATGTGCAAGAATGGCCGCTGAACAAAGTCTTATATTGAAATGGCAAGAATGTGTCCTATGCACAAGAAAATACCATGGCTCAAAAAGAAGGTACTGTTTGGTAATTTTAGTTGTCAGTGACATATAGGCAGATATACAACATAACAAAGTTTCAATTGCAAGTTGGAAATTTATAAACCAATTCTCATTGACATTCATTATAAAAACTTCGCTATGCCATATCTCAATAATTACCCCAACATGTTTTCTGGAAGAACATTCCGGCCATCAACCACATAGAAAAATTAGTATATAAACTTGAGGAAGAGAAACTTCATAAAACCTTGTAGCCTAGTACCCTGTAGGTGATATATTTCATACCAAGTTTTTCATCAGAAGTCCTCTTTTGGGATATCAATCCCCACAACAACTTAGCACAAGCCCCTAGCATAAAACTTTCAGATTATGTCTTTCTAGTTTCAGTATAATACAGAGACCACATTGAGTTTCATATCAATAGAGCCCAAATTATCAAATTAAATTTCAAATCAAACTACCTCTGTCTGTCACCACATTTCAATTTTGAACATCTGAAGATGGGCTCCAGTTTGACAAAACGAGGATCAGTTCCCTCCTCCTGACAGCCAGAAAAGATCACATTCATCGTTTGAGGAAGAGGAACATCCCACCTGCATTTTTTAAGTTTGACCATTAGCCATTGGGCAGAGAAATATTCTTTCTCGTTATATAAGAGTATGCACGAAAACCATTAGCAGTCAATGTCATAGATCATATCTGATATTAATAGAGAGCCCTGTATTTACACTATGCACTTGAGCTTCCTTAAATACTGCAAGCACGTAGGCACCCTCCATTCAGTATTCAGTTACAGCTCCAAGAAATTTAACAAAAAAACTCAACGATTGGCAGGTCTAAATTTTTTTTCTTTGGAAGGCCATGGGAATTAACTTATATATTGTCGGTCATTTCAAAGAGTAAGAACCATGGGGGAAATGACTGCAAATAATTTTTTTTTTCCTTTTCGGAAGAATAATTATTATTATTTTTTACATCAGTAAGTTACTACTGATAGATGTAATGTTAGACAAATTAGAAATAAGAAACAAAAACCATAAAAGATAGAACAAGTTTTAGAAAGACAGGAAACCTACACAACAGGAACAAGGGTGGAAAATATATGCATATTTAACAAAAATGACAACAATCACAAGCCTTAATTCCACTAGGAGTGGTCAGCTACATCAATTATAGATCTCCAATCATATCTATCTGAAGCCATATCCTCTATAAGGTCATTATATCCAATGTCATGTCTAAGGGTTACCCGCCAAGTTCTCTTTGGTCTCCCTCTCCCTCTTTTGCTTCAAATTTCCTCCATTTCATCCATCAACAACTGCTTCTTTTGATCTACTTCTCACATATCCAAACCATCTTAATCATGATTCCCTCATCTTATCTTCAGTAAGTGCTACTCCAATCTTATTATGAATGATAAGGTTTCTTATTTTGTCTTTTCATGGATGAAGTCATATCCACAGTAACTTTCTCATTTTAGTTATACTTACATTTTGCACATTTTGGAACTTAACTACCCAGCGTTTTGAATGACATGACAAATATGGTTTTATAGTCGTATAATAAAACTTCCCTTTTAGTTTTAAAGAACTTCTTTTTGTTGTTATAGCGACACCAAAAAAAAAAAAAGTTTTAAAACTTCATTATAACACCAAAATGCCAATATGTATCCTACTTTAGGATGTGTATCCCTAAAATACTGAAAGTGCATCCCACTGCACGAACAGTGTCTTTTGGGGAAAATAAAAGGGCATCCCAAATGCACAAAGCTCCCTACTTTGAGAGGGTTGTTTCTGTATAGAAAGTGACACCACATATCTCTATTTCTGTGCGACACCTAGTACATTTAGGCTAACCTTGGTAAAGTGGCTGTGCTTCCTAAGATGTGAGGGATCATTTAAGATTAGGTTCTCCAAAGATATTGGGAAGACTTGGAGAAATCAGACAGACAGACACAATGTGCAGGAGAAATCAGAATTGCAAAACAAAGAAACATCAGGGAGTTGAAAGAGAAACTTAACACTTCCAAAGCTCCATTTCCAAGCAAGACAGCAAGATATCCCATTCTGTGTTTGGCTTCATTGCCATAGACATTGGGTCGCCATTTCACATCCCATGCCACTTTCCCATTGTGAGCCAAGCATAACACCATTCTAGGCAATACATCATCCATGGGAATGACACAATTAGTAGCCTCACTCCCGGAGAGACCAGCTTTAGGCACATTCTCGCTTGACTCCATAGGATCCAGTCCAGAGTTTGAGAGTATCATTGGATTAATGGGAAAAGATTCTTGATGCTCATTTTGTGCCAATGAAGACAGATCATTTTCAGCATGATCTTTATGGGAACCAGTTGCAACCATATCTAGGGAAAGCAAGTTGCAGGAATTTTCCAGAAGCTGGACAGAAAGATCTTGCAGATGGTGATTGTTGCTATTAATATTATCTAGGGGTTCCTTTGCTGCCTTCTTTCTGGGTCTCCCTTTCTGCTTTTTGGTTGGAGGTGATTTGACCTCAGGAAGCAAGTTGGATGAGTTTTCAGCAAGAGGTTGCATGTACTGATTATTGCCATTGAGATCATCTAAGGATTCATTTTCTGGATTCTTTCTAGGCCTCCGCCTTTGCCTTTTTGATTGAGGTGATTTGACCTTCATTTTCAATGAAGGCAGATCATGTCTGTGCATAGATTCCATTGTCCTTGCATTATCCTCCAAGCTCCTCACACTCAAAGATGCCAACAATGAATTATCCGCTGAAACTCCTTGGCAGGAATCCTTCCGTTTACTCCCAGAATCATTTTCAGCATGATCTTTATGAACATCGGTTGAAACTATATCTAAGGGAAGCAAGTTGTAGGAGTTTTCAGGAGGTTGGACAGCAAGAGCTTGTAGATGGTGATCGTTGCCATTAATATTATCTAGGGATTCATTTTCTGCCTTCTTTCTGGGTCTCCCTCTCTGCTTTTTTGATGGAGGTGATTTAAGCTTGGGAAGAAAGCTGGATAAATTTTCAGGAAATAGATGCACATGAGGCTGCAAGTACTGATCATTGCCATTGAGGTTATCTCCAGATTCATTTATTGGATTCTTTCTAGGCCTCCCCCTTTGCCTTTTTGATTGAGGTGATTTGACCTTCATTGTCAATGAAGGCAGATCATGTTCGTGCATAGATTCCCTTCTCCTTGCATTATCCTCCAAGCTCCTCACACTCGAAGATGCCAACAATGAATTATCCGCTGAAACTCCTTGGCAGGAATCCTTCCTTTTACTTCCAGAATCATTTTCAGCATGATCTTTATGAACATCGGTTGAAACTGTATCTAAGGGAAGCAAGTTGTAGGAGTTTTCAGGAGGTTGGACAGCAAGAGCTTGCAGATGGTGATCGTTGCCATTAAGATTATCTAGGGATTCATTTTCTGCCTTCTTTCTGGATCTCCCCCTCTGCTTTTTTGATGGAAGTGATTTGAGCTTGGGAAGAAAGTTGGATAAACTTTCAGGAAATAAATGCGCATGAGGCTGCAAGTACTGATCATTGCCATTGAGGTTATCTCCAGATTCATTTATTGGATTCTTTCTAGGCCTCCCCCTTTGCCTTTTTGATTGAGGTGATTTGACCTTCATTGTCAATGAAGGCAGATCATATTCGTGCATAGATTCCCTTCTCCTTGCATTATCCTCCAAGCTCCTCACACTCGAAGATGCCAACAATGAATTACCCGCTGAAACTCCTTGGCAGGAATCCTTCCTTTTACTTCCAGAATCATTTTCAGCATGATCGTTATGAACATCGGTTGAAACTATATCTAAGGGAAGCAAGTTGCAGGAGTTTTCAGGAGGTCGGACAGCAAGAGCTTGATGGTGATCATTGCCATTAAGATTATCTAGGGATTCATTTTCAGCCTTCTTTCTGGGTCTCCCCCTCTGCTTTTTTGATGGAGGTGATTTGAGCTTGGGAAGAAAGTTGGATAAATTTTCAGGAAATAGATGCGCATGAGGCTGCAAGTACTGATCATTGCCATTGGGGTTATCTCCAGATTCATTTATTGGATTCTTTCTAGGCCTCCATCTTTGCCTTTTTGATTGCGGTGATCTGACTTTTGTTCTTGTGACACTAGGGCTCTGCTTTGGCTTCTTTGACACCTGAGGCACCTCATCTTCTTTCATACCAGTAGTTAAAATACACCATACCTGAACGAGACCTCTGCCTATAAGGGGGGCACCAATCTTGTGATAAGAAAATTCAGCAGGATGAGCAGCAACAGCAATAAACTGAATTGCAAATTTACCAAAAAGAACAGTCAGGTACAAAGTGCAACAGAAGAGTAGAAATTCTAACCAGCAGACCTAAAAACTAGATTTTAAGCACCATTTAGATCCATTTTGTTATACATTCTTTTTCTTTTCCCTCTTCGGATGTGAAATGGGTTTTGCTAGTAATTCAACAACCTCGAAGAGAGAGAGAGAGAGAGAGAATAAATGATAAATACCTCACATTTAACATGATGGCCAGACCTTTGATGAACTCTAGGGCACCAATCCAATGCCCACACGGGCCCTCCAACATACATTACAAAGTCTTTTCTGCAAACGAGATGTAATGAGATACAGCCTAATAATGACAAGTGGAATAAAAAGGTACAGGAAGTCTATAGTTAGGACTTCCTAATACAAGTTGTTCTTCACATATAAGATTAGACTTGAAGCAAAAGCATGGGGGACAGAATGGATAAGATAATAATAACAAAAGAATAAGCAGACAAGCCATGCATGTCCGTCAGTTATATGATATGGAACGTGTTTATTGACCAGTATATAGAAGGGGCTTAATAACTGATATACAGATCTAAGACTACGCAACCAGCCATGAGAATTTCCCTAGTGTGCATAATAGGAAATAGATTATGATATACATGTTTTGTGTGATGTTGATTTATTAGTTCATTTTGAAGTTAATCTTTCTTGTGTTTGTAAGAAAACAAAATAATGGATTGTCAAAGGCATTCCTGTTAAAAATAATAATAAAATAAATCTCACTGTATGACGAAGTCCATTTCTTTTTGGTTTTTGATGAGCTGTATATGTTTGTAGACAAAGACTTTTTTCTTTTGTTTCACTTTGCTTCGTACATGAGTTTCCTCCATTTTGGCTATTTCTATTTGACATATAGTTTATGTATATATAAAAAAAAAATATAAAATAAATGTTCTTAATGTTGTGTGATAAGAATTAAATTGTATCACGTGTGATTACACTACTAGAGTTTTAGGAACTGTAGAGTAACTTTTTTCTTAGTAATTAAACATTCTAACAGCATGTTTGGAACCAATTTATGTAATGGTAAAATCTTTTAAAGATGGGAAGATATCAACTGATTATGAGGCTAGTTTTGTTGCATGACATGGAATATAGAGCCATTAAATACCAACATATGCAAAATATGAGTGTAACTAAAAAAAGAATATTACATAGATGTGTGACCATATAAGAAATAGCAGAATTAAAAATGAGATTATTTATAATAAGATTTGAGTGACACTTGTAAAAGATAGATATAAGAGACACAATTAAAACAGTTTGGACGTGTAAGTAGAAGATCAATAGATAGACGTGAGCAAAGTGGATGGCAAAGAAAAAATTTGTAGCAAGAGGGATTAAAGAAAATAAAAATAAAAAAAAAAACTTGATGAGAACCCTTTAAACGTTACATAAAATATAATGGTTGTACAGACCATACAATATTAATGGCCATACAGAAGACATAGCCATGAATAAAGATGATTGGAGAGCCAAAATCTCACTCAGTAAAATTAAAGCTTATGAATAGAGATGATGTGCCCATTAATATATCATCATCATCATAAGCAAATACGAGGGTCACAGCAGTAAAGTATATAGAAATAGAACTGAAAAGGAGCATGAAACAAGCAGATAAAGAATTCTTCTCAAAAAATACATAAAGGAAACTATAATGTATTCCAAAAATAAAAAATTAAGCCTAAAACTAAAAAACATACCTGGATTCCATAGACATCAAGTTCTTTTCCTCATCCTTCTGCGTCAGTAAGGAAACCAAAGTATAAAAGGGCAGGAAAACTGTACAGATTCTACAAACTATTACAACAAACCCTGCATGGTGGAGTGGAATGGATAAAACTAAAGCAACCTAAAAATAAATTTCTCAACAAAGAATGCGGAGCTACGTACCCTAGGAACAGTTGCAGACGAAAATGGAGGTAAAGTTATCCCACTGATAACATCTTTCCCTTGGGGACTACTTTCATTTTGACAAGCAAACTGAACAGCTCTCGGCTGGTAATTAAACTGCCACCATTCTCTGCGTACATGAAAAAACAAGTCAAAAAAAGAAATATTCAGACGGAATCAATGGGCAGATGGCGTAAAAAGACCCAAAAATTAAATCGGTATAAATGCCAAGCACTTCAGCATCTCATTATCCAACATTACAGAAAAGGCAGAGCTTTGTTTTGCTTACTACAAATTTATTCATCATTGGTAGCCAACATATAATTGTTTAAACCCTAAAAGCATAAACAAGAAATTACGCGCGCATTCACCTTAAGAAAGTGATTGAGGACGATAAGCGCTCGACTTCGCTCTTTTCCAAACCATCGCACTCTGCCTCTCCACTGAGCTTACAGATTCTCTCAATCGCTCTAAAGTGATTTTCGACCGAGCAGTCAAACATCGAAATTGAAATTTCCGGAGGACCATTATCGGCCGGCGCACTCTTCCTGTCCAGTACAGCGGTTTGCTCCTCCTTCCGGCGTTTGTCTCCTTTGTTCTTTGCTCCGACCTTCCCTGTCTTCTTTCCCCTTGCTCGGCTCGCAATCTCTGCAATTTTGGCGTCCAAGTCCACCTCAATGGCTCCTTCCATCCTAGTGCCGAGTCGCAATTCTGTAACTTCACGAATAAACCACACTCGCTGAAGAAGTTGTAGAGATTGTTCTAGGGCTCAAGCATCGGGAAAATCAGTAACTTTGCTTCCCATCTAAAGGGAGAGATTATTATAGGGTTTAGGCTTCTGACAACTAGGCATTGTTTTCCGATCCAAATTAGACTGGAGTATACCAGCACGGGTCGGGGGTGGATCCATTTTTATTGGTTCGAAATATATATATATATATATATTTTGTTTTTAGTTTTTGAATATAAATTTTTATATGTTTATATATATCATCGAAATAATTTTTTTAAAAAATTTAAATAAGAATTTATATTCAACAATTAATATAATATAACATTTTAAATTAAATTAATTAACATCTAACTCCATCAAATAAATTAAATAATCACCAAATTCAACATTTAATTTAATATATCAAATTTTATGAAATAAGTTAATAATTAAAATATAATATTCAACTAATCTAATCAATTTTTAATCTTAAACTGATCTTAGATCAAAGATTTGTCTATGCCTTTAGACAAATTGCATCATCGTGTTAGAATTTGAACACCTTTACTAATAATAATTAAAAAATTATTTCTTTTCTCAATTTTAATTGGACCTAAAAATGGTAATTTATAGTCTTATTATTATTTTTATTTATACAAAAATAATATTTTTTTCATCCTATTTTTGTTCTATTCAATTTATATTAATTTTTTATCTCAAACGATGACGTTTTTTCCTTGACAAACTATAGTATTTTAAAATTACGTCACTTTATGAGCATAAACTATATTATTTTGAAAAATTGTATCTTTCTCTCGTGTATATAACTAATCTTATAAATTATCTGTTTGACTTTACATTTTATGATAACCGGATAATGTATTTTTATTTTTATTATTATAGTCATTAAATTTTAATTTTTAGTATAATTTATTTATTCTTTTAATTTTTATCAAATTTCATGGACAAAATTTGTCAGGGACAATTAGGCTGATCCTTGCTTTTTGCGTCGGTCATTCTCTCCCTCCTTCCCCATCTCTCTCTCTGATCTCCGATCTGTTTCTTTGTTTTCCGGATTGGTTGAAGATTTGAGTTTCTGATCTACATCACAAGGCGAGCCGCCGCCGTCGACATTGCTTATCCGAATTCCGAGAACCGGAGGATAGATCGGACGGCTACCAGATTCAATTTGTTTTCGTCACTCTCTTCCGAGAAAAAGACACTGAACTTTCTCCGATCTGATGATGGCTCTGCTGAATGATATATATACCAGAATCCTTTAATTACCTCGGCGCCTTGCTGAAGTTCAGTATTTAGAAATGTGGCATAGCCAGCCAATTGGTGATTTCTAATCTGATATAACACTGTTGTGCAACTCTTTAATTTCATGTTCACTGACCTTTAGCATGCAGTGCTAATTCTTTGAATTTTTTAAATGAGAGTGTAGTTACGAATTTTTGAGTTTAATATATCCATGATCGACCAGTACGGATGCCAATCTGTTTGATTTTCTGGGAATCTCTGCAAGTAATTAAACAAGCTAAACATGACTGAAAACCTAGTAATTTAGGATGACTGTGACATTTTGAAAGCACAATAGGACAATAAATGACAGGAGAGACATAAAATGCACAATCTTTCTCTCTTTGAAGCTTCAGTTATTGTGATGCAGCAAATACACATGTTTTTGCCAAAATTTAAGTGTTAGTTCCCATACAATTGGTAGTCTCAGGTGTTTGTTTTTGCTTCCCTGCATTTGAGTATTTGGGAAAAAAGTAATTAGTTTGAGAAATGTAAAAGTGACCCAATCATATATATATATATATATATATATATATGTATGTATGTTGGTGTCCTTAATTTGTTTGTGGAGGCACAGTTTTCAACTCCCCCTGTTGTACTATGAAATCTGGAATATGGTTTGCTGGCACAGATGTAGATTTGTGTGAGGCTGTGCTTTCAAATCCTAGCAGTGTATAACTTGGATTGTGCTGTCTCTCCCTGAGGTTGTTTGCTTTAAAAATATAAGAAAAAGAAGGGAAGTTGATACATGTCAAGTTTATGCTACATTGATAATATTATACATGGATGCGTCCTACTAATCTATAACGAAGGGAGATCCTTAAGAGTCAAGGATGCCCAAGGTTGACAGACCAGAAACATTTCAGTAAACCCATAATCTTAAGATAAAAATCAGCCATTAATGAACGGTGCATCACCATAAAATGATCCAATCAGTAAGAATGGTGTTTGGGGTAGGAATACATGAAAAATGGGTTCTTGGCTTCGACAATCTGTTACCCCTCAACCTCGAGAAGAGGATTGAAGACAGTATACGTAAAAATACTTCTCTCTCGTGAAATAAACAGACAATATATGTTTAACACATTTCCTTTAAGAAAAAGAGGGGTCTGAAGAGAAAGAGAAAAAAAAAAAAAAACTATTTTCTAATTTCTCTTCCCTCCTACTACTTCCTAATCTTTCAAGTTTCATTCCCATTTAAGAGGAGAAGCATTTCAATCTTGTCATGCCTTTCGCCGTTGGCTTGACTATTAGATGGGCTTTCCTAAGTTATCTCAAGACAGTCTGATCGACTTTTTTTTGTGTGCAAATCTCATAGAGGGAGCCAAAGTCTACATCTACTTTAACAACTTCAGTCTAGCTAGGTCATCTCACAAATTCATTGGTGACAATTTTCAGAGTAATCACAAGACTAGAAGTTACATGCATGTTCGTTGTAGTCACTTCCATACAATTTTGGCAGTAGTACTTGCAATTTATTTGCGGATAGTCATGTGTTAGTAAATGTTGATTATGGTGCTTGTCTATTATTATGTGTCATAATTGGTCTATCATTTGCTTGAATATCTAGTATGGTGTCTGGGGTAAATTACACCAAAGCTCACAAAATTTTGGTGTCTTTTTCAGTTTGATCACTAAACTTTAATTCCTTGCAAAGTGATCACAAAACTTTAAAATATTTTATAATGTGGTCACTAAAGTGATTTTTTGATGGTTCTTAGTCAAAATTGCTGACGTGGCAATGATGTGGCACTGACGTGGCGATGATGTGGCCATTGTCACATCAGCAATTTTGACTAGAAATTATTTAAAAATCACTTTAGTGATCATATTGCAAAATATTTTAAAGTTTTGTGATCACTTTGTAAGGAATTAAAGTTTAGTGATCAAATTGAAAAGAGGCCAAAGTTTTGTGACTTTTAGTGTGATTTACCCGGTGCCTGGCTTGAAAGAAATATTTGGGCTAATGAAGTAAATCTAAATCCTTTTCATATAAGTCTTGCGGCAATGTGGATTTGTTTTTATTTAGTAACATTTACTGCAATGGAGTGGATAACACATCACTTATCCACTTGAAGTTATTGTTTCAACTGAATCACTTGCTGGATAATTCTTTTATGGACTATCTGACCTTGAAAAATTGGAATTTAGATGCATTTCTGGCCCGATAGATTTACACGCTGAACTTGCAAATCTAGAGAAACCCAGAAGACACTAACATGAACATATATGTTACAATCAAACAGAGATAGCAAAATCTCCAAACACAAACACAACGTCAAAATCCCTCAGATGAACTCACACGAAACAGATAAATAAAACATCCAGTATTGACAGTATGTAAAATAAATCAGAAACAGGAGGCGCAAGAGTTTATAGTGGTTCACCCCAAAAACTAGGGCTACATCCACTTGAGCTCTGGTGAGAAGAGCTCGCTTTCACTATAATAAGTTCAATCTGATTACAAAGACAACAGCAAAAACAACCCTGATTTCTCAAACAATAAGCCACGAAATCACTTACAGATTAGGAGCTTACCTTACACCAAAAACAAAATCAGGAAGACGCTATACAGAAGACGACTTTACACATTTACAGAAAGAGAACGAGAGAGAGCATAAACAGATGAAAAACCCTAAACAAGAGAAATGATCGACACTCTGCCTGAACCCCCCTCAATCAAAACTCGCCTTCAATGCGTGCTGATCTCGGTAATCTCGAGGCGAGTTATAGCTGGAATGGATGGCTTGGATCACCTCAGCAAAAAGAGAGAACCGATGGTCTGGATGCAATCGTGCAAAAGGCAGCAGCAGCAGACAAAACGACAAAAGGCTAAAGCATTTAACAAATGGGCTGGCCCAAGATGGCTGCCTCTTGAGGCCATCCAATGGGCGCCCAAAAGGGCAGCCCAGGTTGCCGCAAGAGGCCTCCCAAGCTTGGCTGCAATTGATGTTTCACAAATACATAACAAACTCCACCTTGAAACATCAAATAGCTAAGTAATCAGAATTGAAAATATAAGTAAAGCATGCTACAATTCTCACCTTCATAGCTCTTGATGACTAGAAAATTAGCCATCATCAATATGCAACAATTTTAAGCAATGCTTAAATTTAGTTGCAGTTAATACCTTTGTACCCATGTCTGATGGATTGTTGGCTGATGATATTTTCTGTATTCCCACAGTTCCGTTAGCTATCTGTTCTCTTACATAATGATACTTGACATCAACATGTTTGGTCCTATCATGATATACTGGATTTTTAGACAAGTGGATGGCACTTTGGCTATCCGAGAAAACCATCACTTTGCTTTGAAGCAAGTGAATTTCCTTAAGTATGCCTTGAAGCCATATGGCTTCTTTAAAGGCATCTGTTACAGCCACATATTCTGCCTCAGTGGAGGACAGAGCTACAAGTGGCTGTAACTGAGACTTCCAGCTTATACAATTTCCACCTAAGGTAAAATAGTAAGCAGTGGTGGATTTTCTGGAGTCTCTATCTCCAGCAAAATCAGAATCAACATAACCAACTAGATTTAAATTTTCAAATCTTTTCTCAAAATTTAATCCAATACATGCAGTACCATTTATATACCTAAGCAAATGTTTCAGAGCATCCCAATGAGTTTTACCTGGGTTAGACATATATCGACTGAGTAATGAAATTGAATATGCAAGGTCAGGTCTAGTACTTATCATTGAGTACATAATTGTTCCAATTACATTTGCATAGGGTACCTTTTCCATTTCAATTAATTCAGAATCAGATGTGGGGCATTGTAATTTTGATAATATAAAATGTCCAGCCAAAGGAACTATGACAGTTTTACAATTTCCCATTCCAAATTTGTGAACAGCTTTCACCAAATAATCATGCTGATGTATCTTAAGGCTATTATTGCTTCTGTTTCTTTCAATCTTCATTCCTAGAATTTTCTTAGCATGACCTAAGTCTTTCATGTCAAAAACTGAATTTAACATAGATTTTAATTCATTAATCTTTGACTTAGATTTGCTAATAAGAAGGATATCATCTACATAAAGCAGAAGATAGACAGGAATTTCTGTAAGCATGAAATAGAAGCAATTGTCATATTTACTTCTAATAAACCCGGCCCCTAGAACAAAATTATCAAATTTTTTGTACCACTGCCTTGGGGCCTGTTTTAAGCCATACAAAGATTTTTTCAGCAAACAAATATGATCAGGTTTTTCAGAAACAACATAACCATTTGGCTGAACCATGTAAATGTGTTCATCTAGGTCACCATGCAAAAAAGCAGTTTTAACATCCAGTTGTTCAAGTTCTAAGTCAAATTGAACTACTACTGCAAGCATCATGCGAATTGTCTTAAATTTTACCACAGGAGAAAATATTTCAGTGTAATCTATACCTTCCCTTTGTGTGAACCCCTTAGCTACTAATCTTGCTTTGTATCTAATAGGGTCATCAAGAGATATTCCTTCCTTTAATTTGAACAGCCATTTACATTGGATCAGTTTCTGGTTTTCTGGGCGAGGGACAAGCTCCCAAGTCCCATTTGCCATCAGAGAGGTCATCTCCTCATCCATGGCTTGTTGCCATTTTTTACTTTCTTTTGAGCTGACAGCCTCCTCATAAGAGGAAGGCTCACTGCTCCTCATCTCAACACCTGCCACTAGGGCACAAAACACCAAATCTGAGAAAGCATACCTTGCAGGGGGTCTAATAGACCTCCTGCTTCTATCTCTAGCAAGTTGATAATTTTCCAGATTATGTTGAGGTGAGTCAAATTGCTCCACCTCAATTTCTGTTTCATCATTTTGTTCCTCATGATCAGATTCATGATCAGAGGTTTGGTCTTGGTTTGATGTAGGATCTCCTTCAAATTGAAGGACTGGTATAGGTGGAGCATTCAAAGGACTGTTTTCTATAACTTGATGCTCCACCTCAATTTGGGTATCACCTAAATTGGTGAGATTATCTGTCTCATCAGTTTTAGATAATTTGCAAGGGAAGACTGATTCATTAAATATAACATCTCGGCTGATGATAATTTTAACACCCTTAGATTGCCTTTCCCATAGCCTATATCCCTTAGTTCCTTCCTGATACCCAACAAAAACACATTTAGTGGATCTAGGTTCCAATTTACCTCCTGACTGATGAGCATAAGCTTCACAGCCAAAGGTTCTTAAATAGTTGAAGTTTAATTTTCTTCCAATCCACTTTTCTTCAGGGCATTTTAAATTAAGGGCTGTAGAGGGACTTCTGTTTACTAGGTGTGTGGCTGTAGCTAAGGCTTCTCCCCAAAAGGATTTAGGCAAACCTGATGTGAATAAAAGGCACCTCACTTTTTCAAGGAGGGTTCGGTTCATTCTTTCAGCCACCCCATTTTGTTGGGGTGTGTTCCTAACAGTCTTATGCCTATTAATTCCTTGGGAGTTACAGAAATCATCAAACTCTTTGTTACAGAATTCTAAACCATTGTCTGTTCTAAGAGTTTTGATTCTCCTATCAGCTTGATTTTCTATTAGGGTCTTCCATGTTTTAAATTTTTCTAATGTTTGATCTTTTGTTTTTAATAGAAAAACCCACACCTTCCTAGTATAATCATCAATGATAGAAAGGAAATACCTGTTGCCACCATGGGTGGGGACCTGGGAGGGTCCCCACAAATCTGCATGTAAATACTCAAGGCATGCCTTCGCCAGGTGAGTTCCCTTATGGAAACTCATCCTGTGTTGCTTGCCAAGCACACATGATTCACAAAAACCGAGGGACTCAGCAGACACTGGACCAAGGTATCCTTGGTTTGACAGTGCCTGCATACCTCTCAGGCTCATATGGCCAAGTCTCAAGTGCCACTGTTCAGTCTTATCAGTGTTAACATAACATGCAGAGTTCAAGTTAACAGAGGAATGAAAACAGCCCTTTAAAACATATAAACCATTTTTCTTTAAACCAGTTAGGATTAGTTCATCTCCTTTAAAAACATTCAAAGAACCATTTTCAGCTTTGTATGAGAAACCCAATTCATCAAGTGTACCAAGTGAGATTAAATTTCTTTTAAGATCAGGGACATATCTTACATCAGTAAGGGTTCTAATTTTGTTGTCATGTAACTTAAGAGTTATGTCTCCTATACCTTGTACATTACAAGATTGGTTGTTTCCCATATACACTGTTCCCCTTTCACTATTGTTAAAATTGTGAAACCAGTTAAGATTAGGACACATATGAAAAGAACAGCCAGAGTCCATAATCCATTCATTTAAAACTGAGCTTGAGGTAACATTAAGTACCTCAGCCAAACAATTAGAACTACTAGCTGCTACTGTTACATTACCCCCTTGTTTTAGTTTTTTCAGGTAATCATAACAGTATTTCTTTATATGCCCTTCTTTCCCACAGTGGTAACATTTCCACTTTTGTTTTTGTTTTCCCTTTTTCTCTTTCTTTTTACCCTTATACCCTGACCCATTGTGTTGTTCAGTATTAACAGTATAATTTCTTTTATCTGTATTTCCTTTAACAAACAAGTTGTTGCCAGATTTCTTAGATGTACTAAGTTCTAATTCTCTAGCTTTAATACCAGATATAACAAGTTCCATATTAGGTACTATACCAGTGTAACGTAAAGCATGTTTCACTACATCATAATCATCTGGTAAAGAATTTAACAAAATCATTGCCTCACTTGTATCTCCTAAAGCCTGATCAGTACCTCTTAATAACAAAGTTAGTTTAGTAAATTCATCTATGTTTTCATCCATAGATTTAGATGTATTCATTTTAAAATTGAATAGCATGCCTTTCAAATAAACTAAATTTGGAGCAGACATTACAGAATATAAAGATTCTAATCTATTCCAAAGTTCAAGAGGTAGAGATATACCGTCAACCTTACGAATTACTGAATCACCAAGATGGAGGAAAATCAGATTGAAAGCCTCTTCTCTGATTTCATCAGTTCGAGCTAACTGATCAGGTGACCATTTCTTGTCATCTGACTCAAGTGCTATAAGCACTTTGTGATGAGAGAGAAGAACTCTCATCTTCTTTTTCCAACTACCGAAATCCCCCTTTCCATCAAATGTACCGATTTCAAATCGGGTTGTTGTCATTTTCGTAATAAACGAAAATTTCTCAAAAAGATAAAACCCTAGTTTACTGACTGAGACCTGTACAGCAAACTCACGCTGACAGGTTCTCTTCAGAAAACCCTAGAGCTCTCTTAAAAACAACACCAACACAGAAAGGAAAGGAAACCCTAGGTTTTCGAAAAAACAGAGTCGGACGAGATTTTGACCCTAAACCGTTGGATACGAAAAAACCAGAGAGCTCTGATACCACTGTTACAATCAAACAGAGATAGCAAAATCTCCAAACACAAACACAACGTCAAAATCCCTCAGATGAACTCACACGAAACAGATAAATAAAACATCCAGTATTGACAGTATGTAAAATAAATCAGAAACAGGAGGCGCAAGAGTTTATAGTGGTTCACCCCAAAAACTAGGGCTACATCCACTTGAGCTCTGGTGAGAAGAGCTCGCTTTCACTATAATAAGTTCAATCTGATTACAAAGACAACAGCAAAAACAACCCTGATTTCTCAAACAATAAGCCACGAAATCACTTACAGATTAGGAGCTTACCTTACACCAAAAACAAAATCAGGAAGACGCTATACAGAAGACGACTTTACACATTTACAGAAAGAGAACGAGAGAGAGCATAAACAGATGAAAAACCCTAAACAAGAGAAATGATCGACACTCTGCCCGAACCCCCCTCAATCAAAACTCGCCTTCAATGCGTGCTGATCTCGGTAATCTCGAGGCGAGTTATAGCTGGAATGGATGGCTTGGATCACCTCAGCAAAAAGAGAGAACCGATGGTCTGGATGCAATCGTGCAAAAGGCAGCAGCAGCAGACAAAACGATAAAAGGCTAAAGCATTTAACAAATGGGCTGGCCCAAGATGGCTGCCTCTTGAGGCCATCCAATGGGCGCCCAAAAGGGCAGCCCAGGTTGCCGCAAGAGGCCTCCCAAGCTTGGCTGCAATTGATGTTTCACAAATACATAACAATATAAGACAAATTGAAATTACAAAGTTATTAGTTCCAACACCATCATCATCAATCCCATATTGTCATCATCACCAGCAACAACAGGTTGAACTTCCCTTTTAAGATGCATAGTGATGGAAGAGTGATCTGGATGTTATGATATATATATATATATATATAGATACATATGAGTGTGGTTTTTCATTACTCTTTTTTTATTTGTTCATCGTAATTAGTATGACTTAAAAACTATTATGAATTAATAAAAGGTAATGAAAAATTAGTTGAAAAGGGAGACCTAAAAGAGAAAATGAGCTATGATTGTGTTTGATGATAAGAGGCCAACAATTTCTTAATTTTTTGATTTTTTTTAGAAGTCATTTATGATTTTTTTTTTTTGGGTAAAATAAAGGTAAACATAAAATCCCAACTCCTCAACATTACAATAAATGAATAACTTTCTACATTGACCTGTCATGCAACTAAAGATCATCTTAGAGATTGAGAAGAGATCTCCTGCTAAGTTTCGTGGTAGCCTTTCAACTTAAATTTAATTAATAGTGGTCCAAAAGAGTATAGAAGATATAAAATTTGTAAAGAGATTGTAATCTCAAGACCTTTTCTTAAAAACTCCACATTTAATATCATTAGGATATTATTATTTATTGATGGATAAGATAAGATAAATTCTTCAAAAAAAATTTGACATACGATGGAGTCAACTAATTAGTAAACTAAATTAGCTCAAATGTCTAATTAATTTTTTGTTTCACTTTCAAAAGCACTCAGAGGACAAAGTAAAAACACAACACTTATTATCTTAAAAGCTAATTTGGTGATAAAAAATTATAATTATTTTTTTTATAAATTGAACTTAAAACTTTTTAAAACTAAATTTATATATAATTTGAATTATGATGCACGCCCGTCACATCATTCGAATGATGTGATATCAAATCGCACCTGGAAACTTGATGAGATGCGCCACCACTTTGAGGCCAAACATAATGGCATCTGGTGAAAGAACAGTATGTGGCTGTACCATCCGATCATAAAATCAATATGACGAGGAATCAACCAACAGCCACAGCAGCACATATATGAATATAATCGACAGTAATGCATGTGGAAATTAACACAGATAGATCTTCACAGAAACACATGCTTATTATATATGGATGTTTATATATATGTAAATCTTGCTTATCAATGGGGCCACACGGACGGTTAATAAGTTGTCGTGGCTGAGAACACATCCCTCGTGGATCCAAGACCGGACACACATGGAGGCCTCTTCTCAAGTATTTTTCACTTTCATCATTGTCCATTTAGACCGCCCAACTAATTTTATAATCCATTTAGGTAATGTAATTAATTAGTACCCTTGAACCTGTTCTTCCACCAATAAAATTACCCCTTCACCAATGAAATGTTATTAGTACGTAATTGTGATTTGAAAATTAAGATTTGAGTTGTAGACATATTTATACTGGTTTTCTGGTTGTAGAATATGTACATGCATAGACAAAGGGGATTTATTTATTTATTGGTTAGGTCAAGGAAAAAATTAGTTTAGAAATAGAGTTTAATAGGATTTGAAGTGGCATCTCAGTGGTCAATGGCTGTGGGTGGAAGCCTTTTTTATTTTTACTCTTATCAATGGAAAGATAAGAGTAAGCATACAAAACTCTATGCATGAATTAATTCCTTTGTAAATTAGAACTCTATATATATGTACTATCTCTTATCATCCAACCAAAGTAATTAGTGTTAAAAGCTTGGTTAAGAGGAAACTAAGAGCAGAGTAATATTATTGAAAGAGCTGGTAGTGTTTTGTTTCTTGATAAAAATAAAAAATCCAAGAACATGGTTAAGTTAATTAGTGGGACCCTTAGCCCTTAATTAGGTAAGTACATGGACTGCCTCCTGCATGTTCACTACACCAGAATTCAGCTATAGTAGAATCAAAGAAATCTTATCTGCTTTTCGATTTTACGGCGGCAAACGAGATATATGGTTTTGCGCAATGATTTGATCATTAACAGATACCGGACGGACAGAGAACCAATCAAAAACACCAGCTACTTACCCAACATTAATAAGTCATAAGATATATATTTGGATAAATCTTCCCAGCCGGCCAGTGACCAACCAAGTTCGATTTAATTTGGTCAAGGCGGCATATAAAATAAGTGTACATATACATATATATATTGTTCGTAGATCAGCACTAATTTCCGGCAATTAACCTTGCAATTGCAAATTTATGGTTTCTTGCCACATATATGTATATATGCACTATGATGAAGGGGTGATCCTTGGCCGGACCGTGACCGGCAGGCCACCTCTGACGGTGGCGGTGAGGCCGGGAGAAAACTGGAGTGCACGGGCAGGTGCAGCTGGTTTGATGTGGAAACGACGCAAAAGCCAAAGGGTGACGCTTTTGAGCGACGCCAGTGACATTTCCTTGCCCACACAGTCCCTAACACCGGCTTGAAAGACGGGGTACCTAAAAGGGTTCACTTGAAAGAAGACACCATCTCTTAACCACCTTTCTGGCTTGAATTCTAAGCAGTCTGGACCCCAAATCTCTTCCATTCGCCCCATGGCGTAGGGATGATAGGTAACTCTCGTTCCTCCCTTCACGGACGTTCCATCCGGCAAAACGTCGTCTTTTAGGCAGAATTTTGAATCGAATTGGATCGGTGGATACAGCCTCATGCTCTCACAGACTGTTGCATGCAAGTAATGAAGCTCCTTCATTTGCTCAAACTTTTGGAGGTCTTGGTTGGCCCCGAGGACTCGATCTGACTCGTCTAAGATGGCCAGTTCGGCCTCTGGATGGTTCGCTAGGAGCCAGAAGAGGCTAGTCAGGGCCGAGGAGACCGTGTCGCGACCCGCTAAGAGGAAGCTTATGACGATATCTCTGTAGAACTTTTCATCAGTCGCCGTTGCCATGAACCGGGAAAGAAGATCTTTGTGGTCTGAAAACCCCAATTTTCTCTTCTGCCTTATGACTTCTTGGGCTAGAGTATCAATTATCTTGATGGCTTCTCTTAGCTGCCTCTCCGTGCCTAAATTCAACTTCCTTTTGATCTTCCAAATCCACGGCGAAACCGCCATGGCTCGCTCCGCCGACAACCTCGATGCTAGGTCAAACGAAAGAGCGAAATCCGACATCGGCAGAGACAACTCTAAGCACTTGGGATCCAACCCGAAAGAAAATCTACAAATGTTATCAAAAGCAAATCTCTTAAACACGTCTTGTAGATCCAAAACAGCTTCTTCTTTGCCTGCCACCGACGACAGAAGCGGGATCAGTCGACTCTTGATCTCACAATTCACAACCTCAAAGGCGTATGATCGAATGGAGACCTTCCCAAGCTCTAGGCACGCCATTTTCCTCTGAAACCTCCACAACTCGCCGTCTACGTTGAATATGCCCCTGCCCAGAAAATCTCCCAAGATTGCAGAGAAGGGTTTTCCTTTGGGGTAATTCTCGAATCTTGTTTTAAGTATGTACTCCACGTTTTCCGGGTTCGCCGTGATCGTGTTGCCGAGAACATGGACGTGGATGGTCTTAGACGGCGAGATTCGGAGAAGATGAGTATACCAATCACTGAGATTTGTGAATTGGATTGACCAGGTTGAGTTGATGTAATTTTGACACGTTTCACAGTTGCACCAAATTAGCTTCGATCTCACTGAATAGAGTAAGAACGAGCAGAGAAAGGAGATTATGATAAAAGATAAGATGGCCAACCAGAAGGAGCCATGGAGAGCCTGCAACTTAATGGAATCTTCGGCCTCCATGGATGAAAAAAGAAAGGATATCAGGATAGCAAGATAAGGAAGACGACAAGCCAATGAGAGAGAGAGAGAAGCGAAGCTAATATCTATCTTTTATATTGCCAAAGCCCGCTTATCTCTGTATACCATGTATATCTTAATTCGTATAAATTTTGAACGAATTGCCATCACTTGTTCTCCACTTGCTGATTAAGAATGCGTATTTTACCTACATTTTGTAGCCATAGTTAGAATAAAATAAGGAACATGGAAAACACGTGGGCTAATTAAAGACAGCCAAATCTTAATGTACGTATATATATACATGTCAAGTATTAGCTAGGCGCAGCTTCCGGCATAGGACACATTCAACCACGTGCTTCTATATATTCTTTGATTTATACTCAAATCTTTCGTATAAATTAACGAGAGCCTGAGGTTGTGCAGACTGCAGAGTCGACTGGTGCAGTTCGCATTCAGTAAGGGCCAGCCATGGAAATGAGCTTGTGATCTTCACGTTGACGGTACGTGATTGCTTTTATCAATGTCCATAATTTGTGGTCCTCGTGGAGCATTTCCCCTTTATCCATATTAAACAGTTTTTTTTGCTCGTTCATGTGATGAAATATACCAGCTAGCGAATTCATTAGAAATTAGAAGGAAGAAGAAGAAGAAGTAGAAGAAAAAGAATGAGTAATTCATTGGAGTTAACTTGGGGTTAATTAACATAAAATATAAGTATGTATTTATATATATATATATATATATGAATATGAATAATTTGAGATTAATTGTTGCAACAGTGCTAGCTTGGATGATTTAGGCAATTTGTGTTATAACAATTAGAAAGAACTATCAATGGAAAGAAGAAATTAAGATAACAACAATACCAATCAGAGCATATATAGACTGTGGGGATGATTAAAAAAATTAATGGTGCAAAAGATTAAACTAATTAATGGTGCAAAATACTATTAAATTATAAAGTACCTTTTTTTTTTCAAATTAAACTTATTTATGAGGCTATCATTTCCTTAATTACGACAAGTCAGCATGACTGGTGGCATGGAAAAGTCGATTAAAGAAAAATAGGGTCAGTTCATGACATGTTTCGTTCACATCATCCGATTGCCACCCACATACATCTCGAAAATGACAGCCACATTAAGTGTTAATTAATCCTCTATGATAAAGGTCAGATTTAGGTCTTGATTAAAGAAATTAATTTTTTTTATTTAATTATGATATTTTTAAATAATGTTAAATAGGTTGAATGATAGAGCTAGCGGGCCAATTCCATCAGACAAGTTCAATTGTCAACTAGATTGAAAAATTTATATCTATTATTTATGTATAATAATAATAATAATAATAATTAAATTAGCCATACACATCTTTGAAGAGCATATATACAGAACTAATTAAGTAGACAGACTTTGTTTGCGGCTGTTCTAATTATATTCTGTTCACATTTCATGTGATGGAAATTAATGTTATTTAAATATTTAAGTTTGACATTTTAATAATTAAGATACTACTTCATTTTAATATTTTATATATATATATTATTTATCTTAATAATATAATTAACACAAAATATAAAATATTAATATTAGTACTAATGCATGATTGACTGATTAGTAGACTAGCTAGCTAGAGGCCACATGGCTAATTGCTGGAACTGCAGAATTAATATTGACTAGCTAATAGAGGAGCGCATTACACATATATATTGTATATTGACAATAATTAAATTTATCACATGGCATTATTGTACATCTATTCAATCTACTCATCATGAGTGCTAACTTCTTCACTTTTCAAAGGATTTCCATTCGACCACAAAACATATTATTGAGAGAGAGAGAGAGAGAGAGAGAGATTGATTTTGAAGGCTTGTGGAATGGACTACAATTAATATTAGTGGTGGACCAAGATTAATGCATAATAATAATAATAATAATAATAATAATAATAATAATGTAGCAAGTGATTGCACCTTAGTCTTCATCTTATAATTAACCAATTAATAGTTTGTAAAAAGGGAATGCTATTTAATTATACTTTTGTTTTATGAAAGGGGAATATCTCAAAAATATAAAAATTCAATAATGAACTCCATTAATTTATTATTATTCGAGAGATATAAATTGATTTCTTAAAAATATGTCTAAATATTTATTTAAAATTTAAGACGAATACTTAACTATTCATTAATTTTAAATAGAATTCCGACCTCTTTGTCAATATCATAGAGTCTCACCTTTTTAAATTTATGGTTTATATTATCCGGATATTATTAGATTACAAAAAATTAATTATAAAATTAATTAATATAAAAAATTTATTTAATATAAAAAATTTATTTAATATTTTAATAAAATTATTTAATAAGTAAGTAATTGATTTGTTTTTTTTTTGGACTTGATGAGATGGGTAGCAAGACGAAGTGGGATTATGACTTTTCATAAACCCCACATGTTATGGTGTGTGATTCTTATGTTCAAGCCCATCATTCAACACATATAAGATTTAATGCTTCTAACTAAGCATCCTATCAAAAGTATGGTTTGGTGGCACCCAACAGATAGAAATAACGTTTGGGACCAAAAATGAGAGCCATGCTTTTCCACAATTTAATTATTGAAAAAATACAAATTATAGCCAAAAGCTAGACTTAGGGTATGGATACTAAACTACATATATATGTCACACCCAGAAGCCAGAATTTGTATATTTCTATTTATATGGGTTACCAGGGTTGTTATTATATATAAACTATGATTTTGCATAATTACATGCACTTGCAAATTAATCTCTGTATAAAAGACTGTTAATACTGTTAATTAAAATTAAATTAAATTGACATTAATTAGAACTTTAAATTAAACTGTTTAGAAGACTTAGAAGCAAAAAAATAAGAAAGGACTCACATTTATAATTATTATTATTATGTACTTTTGCACAATTATTAAACATTAATTAATTGTTAATATTAGCCTTGATGAGTGGAGTGTTTATTATACACATTCAATTGGCTTTGTGGAATCCATCAATCTGAAACATATATATATATATATAATATAAACTAGCCTAGCTTTGATTTAATAATCTTTGGAATTCTGAATTCTCTACACTTTATTTAATGACACAAAAGCTAAAGGTGAGCATTAATTCGCGGGTACATTATTCTAAAAGAACCAGATTAATTAATAAAAACGAAAAGCCGCACCCAAACAGGCCATTAATTACAAACTCAACTCGCATGGATCCACTAAAATCACAAATTCACCGCTGTCTTAGTTAATTAATGTGACGCCCCGTCCCTATTATCACCATAACGGCAGTAGGTCTCACTTTGAAGGTCAGTTATATCCTAGTAATGGGGGATAAAATAACATGAGCTCTCTGAGTGGGGTTCAGGCTTCGTCGCGTCCGATCATCGAGGACTCGAGGTCTAAAACTCATTTACAGAGAAATGACACTCGAGTCCCGAATCTAACCTGTGCCTTATAAGCAGATAAATTGCAATTAAAGTATAGCATAATTTACTCACACAAAACTCATTAAAAGTTATAAGTTCGACTGAAAAATACAAGTAGCGTTCAACAGATCCACAAAATATTTACATGACAGACACGAGTTACTAGGTCGCATTCTCATCATGGGTTGTCATTCTCATCATTCAGCTAGTCTTCGACATACACCGTCTTCTCTTTACCGGACCCCGAACTATCTGTGTGGTTAGTGGAAAGGGTGAGTCCTAGGACTCAGCAAAAGTAATATGCAATGCAGTAAATTAATAAGCATGACATCACAGATAAAAATGAAGTGTAACATGTATGCAAGCCTGTCCACCGCACCTATCTCAGGCTCTAGGTGGCCCTTAGTGATTCCATCTATGACCCTGTCCTAGGACCCTTACGGTCAACAATTCACTGCCCCATGTCTAGTCACTTCCTCAATATCTTATGCAAGTCATGGCAAAAAAAATTTACACACAAAGCATATTAAATCCTTACTTCGAGATACGTGTCACCTAATAACTCGCACTGTTGACACAATTTCCTTAAAAAAATATTTTCAAAGCAAGATCAACCCATAATTAAATTTATTAACTATTGAATCCACAAAGTAATTAACTAATTAACTAACTTAAATATTATTCCTTACTAATAATTAATTTAACTAACTAACTAAATTAACTAATTAGAATAGACTTTAGCTTAAGTAAATACACTATCTCACTAAACAAATCATCAATTAACTAATAACAGAATAGGTTTAAATTGAGCA
This sequence comes from Diospyros kaki, assembly GCA_036245055.1. Taxonomy (NCBI): domain Eukaryota; kingdom Viridiplantae; phylum Streptophyta; class Magnoliopsida; order Ericales; family Ebenaceae; genus Diospyros; species Diospyros kaki. The sequence continues at coordinate 42,438,324 of BSEG01000009.1, forward strand.
TACCTTACTACTCTGCTTCTCCTCAATTTGACGTTCACTTCCCTTGTCTTCAATTGCCCTCCCAAACTCTCTATTTATACCATTATTCACTGAACATTTTCTTACTTTACATCATTTAATGGCATAATTGGGTAGTCCATTATTTAGACAATATCATTTATATTTTTTTTAAGTTCCAACAATATTTGCATTATATATTATATTATATAATACTTCTCAAGTGAACTCACTGGATTCACCCACAGACTTGGCCATGCATACATATATATATTATAAAGCTTACTTACACACCCATATATCATATATCTTACTATACTCGTATACGTATAATTTATTATATAATAAAAGTTGCATATAAATTTATAAATTATATTCATACTCTCACTTCAACATTTCACATTACAATTACATCCTCAATATCAATTTTATTTAGATTAAAATATCGAAATTCCAAGATTAATAATTCAAGGTTTACTCGATAAAAGTCAATTTCGTCTGTGTCCACACGAGATCTTTATTCCACCCAAAAATACTTCAGGGTTGTCTCACTGGCAAAACAGAACCACCTCTAGGGTCCTCTCAGCTTCCCGAAGGCCCCCTATGACCATTCAATACCAACATCCATTCGGGCTTATACACAAATTATTTATTTTCAATTTAATTGTTTTCAGCATCATTTGCCTCATCTCGAGATGCTCACCAATCTCATGCTTTTTTTCTTGGACATTCAAGTCCCAAGACATTTCTTGCCGTTGATTCAATAATTTATTAATTTCCTCAACATCGCACATAACTCAATAAAGCACTTTAAAATCCATAAACTAATTATTTTCAAAATCAGGGATGTTACAATTAATATGTTGGTAAAATTAATCTCTCTGTATAATCAGTGGCAGAGCCAGAAATTTTTAGTTTAGTTGGGTGAACAAAAATAAATATAGTAAAAAAATTTGAAATTACATGCATAATATTTAAAAAATATATCAATAAATTACTATAATTATTTTCGACGTATATATTTTTATATTTTGATAATATCACATAATGACATCATTATTAATTTTATTAAATATATCATTTTCAATATACATAACAAAACTGTCACTCAACCATTGATCTCTAATTCAATTATGTAGCTGAGTTTTGATAAATTTTTTGGATAGAAAATACTCTTTCTATTGTAGTAGTAGCAACATAAAGAATTAATGTTAATGTCACAAATATGTAACATAATGGATATACATAATTTTTTTTCGTTGCTATTAACTTCTGTGCAAGATCATTAAGATCCCGTAATCCTTTAAAATTCTTATTAATACGCACATCAATAATATATGTTTCAAGGATCCTTCAAATTGCAATTCTAAAAATCTTAAAAATGCCTCCAAAAAATTAGTCCCTAAATACTTCAAAAAAATCCCGAAAAATCAGCTCATAAATTCTTCAAAATAGCTCCAAAATTCAGTCACTAAATCCTTTAAAAATGCCCCAAAATTCAGTCCCTAAATTCATGAAAATAGTTTGAACCTTAAGCCCCTAAATCCTTTAAAAAAAACCCTGAAATTTAGTCCAGAACCTCTTCAAAACATCCAAAATAGAAAAGGAGATTATGAAGAAAACAAGCTCAATTAAACTCATCTAATTATATTATAAAGGTAGTCTTCTTATTTTATTTTTCATAAACTCAGACAATAAAGACTAAGCAGCTAACTTCTAGAAACAGAACAAAAGATGATAATTAAAAAAAAAAATTCATAACTAAATATATGTGTCTAAAAAGTAAAATATTTAAATAAATTAAGACCACGATATATGCTATGTCATACTCAGTAAAACGTTAACAGGGAAATTTGAGAAATTCAAGGTGTGCAATGGTCCACCCTTCACTATATATGGCTCCGCCACTGTATAATTGCACTGATTGCATGGGATTCTATAATGAATAGTTACAATGACTAAATGTTCATTTATTATTATTATTATTATTATTTTTATCGTGGCACCATCTCGCAGTGCCAATGTTTTGAAACCTTAAACTGTACAAACATATATTGTCGAGAAACAAACAAATCAAGAAATGACACTTGTAATTAACTATATATATCAGTACCAACTAATTAATTATAACATCTGTCTTAGTTTAAAATAAGCTAGCTTTATCATTATGTCACTTGGAGTATCCTAGGATTCGAGATTTATTGATCATAAAGCATCTATCATTACGTGCATGTTATAAGTTATTTTATTGTTATTAATTGTCTTCATGTAATAATTTAGGTTAATAAACTATGTGATGGGCACCAACGGCCAAATGAATAAAAAAAGGGGAAAAGCTATGTGACAGGGCATATCAATTAAGAAATAACCCTAATACTATAAATATAATCAAATAGAAGATTATTGGGTTAAACATTATGCCATAAATAAATATATGCTAGCTTTTATTTTATTTTTGATACTTTTTAAATCTATTGATCAGTTGAATTAAAGTGACTTAATGATCTTATTGTTGCTCAAACACAACAATAAATTTATTAATTAGAAATATCGTCGTTACTCCGCTCGAACTCTTCAAGAAAAAGAACAATCAGAAGGTATATGGTAGTTTTCGTTCAAACACTTTGATATTTAAGTCAAACATTAAAGAGTTAAACACTATATTAAAATCAATATCTGATACGCATTTCTTTTGAAATGAGTGTTTATCTATTTATAGATAAATATGAGATTTTTTAACATCTACTATAATTAAGATTCTTACAGATAATATTTATCTTAACATTTCAAAATTCACTAAAATTAAGACTCTAATGGATAATATCTAACATTTTTGCAAAACTCTTAGAGAAATTTTTGCATGTTAGAATTATCAAGTTTGTGCTTTATTTGAGCCTTCCCTAATCAAAGAAAAACTCACATGATCGGTTTCAAGTTTTTACAATCTCTCGGAGCTTGTTATAGACTCAAGGAGATTGTGAAAGTTCATTGAAATAATCTCCTAGAAACTTGATAGTTTCCCATTCCTCTAGTTTTTGGGAAATAAGACGATAATCTCTTACAGATGTATCTTTTCAAACTTTGAGAGACCATGTTCTCTCGAAGACCAATAATTTCTAATTTTATTTTTTACCCAAGATTTATTTTGGACTTTTTGAGTTTTTTGGTTCTTTTGATGGACTTTTAGTTATTACACATTAGATCTAGTTTAAATCAACTAAAATTTAATTAAGTTTGAAAAAGAAAACTAGACCTTAAATCAAATGAAGTTATAAAAACACTCAACCAAATTAATTTAGTAAATTATAGTTGGGTTTGATTTTCGAACCTACAAAATTTATAAACACCCATAAAACTTAATTTTGATCCCTTTTTTTCACTTGTTTTAGGACGTTTACCTAAAAAAAAATTGAAAGGACTTGCATGAGAAGTCATAGAAAAACTTCTCACATAACTTGAAAAGAGATTGACACTGTAGAGAAGAAAAATAATAATTACGCTAAGAAATAAAAATCAAAATTCTAGAAATCAATTAGATCATGAAAACGAAGTCCAATTAACGTACATAGGTACGAAAATTACTTAGATGCACTTCATTTACTTAAATTGCTTCAACTGATTAAATCGCTTTAGGCACATGTTACTTAGATGCACTTCATTTAGATATCGTTTGTTAAAATGAGCTAGATAAGCGAGTATCGAGATAAGATTAAAATAATTTTTAAATCAAAATATGGAATAATCAAGATAAAGTTGAGAAATATTTAAAAATTTTTATTAAACTGTTTGTTAAATTTTTTGGAATATATTAGAAAACACATGTGTCATTTTTTTCTTATATGTAGGGACCAACATATGCTTATCTCGAGAAAGATAAGAGATATGTATATTTTGAAAAATCAAGATAAGAGATCACAAGATGATTTTTTCAAGAATAGTCAGATTAATTTAACAAACATGTTGAAAAGAATAGAAATCTGGAATACATTTTATATCTTAATTTTTTTACTCCATATCTTGATTAACAAACGCTCCTTAAAATATATTTCTTTTAAGACTTTGATTTCCATTTTAACATATATAGGATGATGGATTACCGTCTTTCTTTTATTTAATTATTTTCTAATTTAAGTATCAAATAGTTAGTTATTTCCAAACGCATCTCTCGACTGGAACAAGTTTCAACTAATTTTATAACCGTGAGCATGAGCTCTCTTAACAGCCTGAGTTGGTCAACTCAACTGTTCATGACGTAGATGGTAAAATTGTCTCTTCCTTACAAAGGTTATCCAACTGAAGTTCCCCCCACCCCCCCCCCCCAAAAAAAAAAAAAATCAAATCAAATAGAATATATATACACTATCTATACATATATGTGTGTGGCGGGAAAATGTTTAGATGTGATTATCATTTTTTATTTTAATTATTATATTCATTTTTTTGCCTTCTTTATTTATTCATTCATAATTCTATAAAATAATTTCTTTACTTTTAATATAAAATATTGCATACCATGTAATGCGTGTGTGTGTGTATACATCCATCCATTAATGATTGGACAATCCCCAAACAACAGGTATTTGAGTACTTCCCCTTAAACTCTCAACAAATTAGAAAGAAAGCAAGCTTTAATTTGATCAATGGACCACAGCCACAAGGGCGGTGGTGTTGAAAAGATATATGTTTGTCTGCTGGCTGGGACAAGCTTCGATCATTGAAATAAGCTAGCTAGGTAGCTCATTTTACACTAATAAGTAATAAAATGTCACACCACTTATTAAAACAAGTGCCGTGTCATCATCATCTTCAACATTATTATTATTGGCCGACAGTTTTTGCAAAAGAGACAACCAATAAGGGCTATTCCCATACATACTTACTTGCAAATTGCGATTGCAACCTTAAGACTTCTTTCAACCCCATGTTCTCTGCCTACACAAACCACCTTGATTATGCTTCCATATGCTGCTAGCTGGAAATAAAAATCTAAACTGCTCTTTCTTTAACAGATCAATACTATATATATATATATATATATTATGACTTTGGATCGAAAATAAATCACGAAAAAATTATTAACTATACAGACAAATATAGAATTTAACGTGAAAAACAAAAATTACTAGAAAAAATAAAATATTATTAAGATAATATTGATATAATAATAATAATATATATTTATAAATTTACCACTTATCTATAGATGTATTTGAAAAAAAATAAATAAATTCATATTTTAATAAGAAGATGAGTCATGAAGAAGATAAATTTTTAATTATAAATATATTCTAATTACGGTCAAATTTAAATTTTAGTCATAATTATAATAATATATATATAGGGTAACATATCCCATTATATATAGATATATATATAATGGTTTTGTTCATGCGTTAATATGTATTTAATATATTTTATAACATAATTTATATGATTAATATAATATATTAATAATATTTAATAAGAATAAAATTTAATATCATATATTATGTAATATGTTGTTTTATAACGTTTTTTATAATTTAGTATAATATGTTCTTATATTAATATATTAATTTGAATAAAATATGTATTATATAATACAATATTAATATTTTATATTAGCTAAGCACAACGTATTATTAACGTAATTATTATAAGATAAATCTGCTGAATAAAAATGAGGGAAGAAATTGAAGCCAATGTATTTTTAGCCCATCTTATTGTTTTAGAGATGATAATTAACTTCTTCCCCACTATGATGTATAGAAATATTTTGGAGGTATTATTTCAGTATTTTTGAAATATTTTTTGTACCAAAACATCGAGAAACACACCAAAAAAAAAAAAATTAGACCATTTCTATAATTTCAAAAATATTTTGAAGTCATTTCATAATTTTAAGAAAATATAAAAAATGAATATCCAATTTGAAAATGAGTTTTGGAAGATGTTTTTTATTTTTAAATTTATTGCTCGTATTATATTTGATTATTTTTTTAAATTTATTTTTTATTTTTTAATTAGTAAGTTATGATTATAGAGTTTATATTTATATTTGTTTGAATATATTATAGAACTTATATTTATTTTTAAATTAAATAATTATTTTTTATAATTTTTCTATTAAAAATTATATTTACAAAAAAGACTCTATATTTTTTTTATTTACACATTTTTCTGCATTTCTATTTTTTACTTTTTAAAAAAATATCGTTTTCTCGTTTCTGTTTTGTAGTATTCGTTTTCTTTTTATAACTTAACTTTTTAAATGGTGTTGTAATTTTTTTACCCAAAAAATAAAAAGCTAAAAACTGTAACAAAATATAACAATGCCTTAGTATTTGTAATTCGTATTTTGAAGTAAACCTTAAAAGTATATATATATATATGTATGCATTTATAGGATTCTTATAGAGCCGTTATTATTACACTCTTTAATAGTTTATATAAAAAAGGAAACATAAAAATACCCTACTATTTATGGCATGGTCCCAAATTGGTTAAAGGCTGACTTCCATTTGTGTGTGTGTGAGAGAGAGAGAGAGGGAGAGAGAGAGAGAGTCACTTGAATGCTAATCAATAATCTATGCATTATTTTTGTTTTTAAAGTAATTTCGGTGCGTACTCATTTCATCGTAAGGATGAGATCATAAATTTTAATTTTTATATATTTTTTAGTGCTTAGACATTTAAATTCGAGTTTAATATTTGACAATGATTTAAATAATTATTTGTTATATAATTTATAAATTAAAATTTTATTTAAGTAGCTCAGATGACCGAAGGATGACATATATGTGACTGATGTTGTTACTTAAATTTATTTTCCTAATTAATAAAAAAAAGAGAAGCTGACATCACAGCCATAAAATAATAAATATTAGACACTGCCATAATTTAAAATAGAGTTAGGAGTCATAACTGATGATACTATTATTAATTATGTGACGTCTTTTTATTAGAAGATACTAAAAAAATCATATGGCATTGTCTCCTCTACTTAACACATTTTCTAATAAAAATATAATACATAACTGATGACATAACTTGTGACATTATTCCATGATTTATTGGTGTTGTAACAAAGGAATCCAATATGAGTTTACAAAATTGTCATATTTACTTTTAACTTGAGATGACCGTTCTTATGTGATTTTAAATACTCGTATTTTCTATTACACTAAAAAAGATAAATTGTAGATTGAGTCTTAATTTGTATAACCCACTAAATTGACACTGACATATTATTTATTTAACTACTTAATCTATGCTCTGGCCGTACTTTCAACTTAAAATCAAAACAAACCGTCCATAGATTTGCGACTTAAAATTAGAAACGTGCTTGTAATTAGTTAGTTGTAGCCCACTTGCAGCTGCTACTTTTTGCCAACAGTTTCTGTTAAAAATTATAAAAAAAAATCCTACTTTTGTTGGGGAATCCTGTGTTTGCCACTTTTGACGGCCCCATAAAATGGATTGTCTGCCATGTAACATATATCACAAAGCATTAATTCACTTTATATTGTTTATGTTAGGTGGAGGATCGCTCTAATATGATCTTTTTTAATTTAACATGTGAGAGTAATAATTTCTCTTTAACAACTTTAAATAAAGGTTTTGGTTATCCATCACATAAATTCCATATGGGTGATTGATTGCCAACTGAGGCTCTCAATTGCCTCAATTACCCTTATTATTCAACACTTGCTAATCTTTGCCATGGGTAGGAGGGGCATTCATGACCCTATCTTATTTGTCAAATTAATAAACATCTCTTCTTATGATCCCCAATGCTTTGAGAAATTCGTATAATGAATTTTGATCTCCGAAATAACATTTCTTAATTTATATTATGCGTGAATGAGATAACTTAAATATAATATGTTTAGTATAAATTAAACAATGTTATTTAAAAGATTAAAACTCTACATATACTTATAATTAATTATCTCATTGTCACTTTTGCATCATCTATCGATACTTGCATGAGAGCTTTTGGAAAAACTCGATTAAGAAATATAGTTTTTTTAATTTAATTTTTAATTCTTTTATAATCAAATAAGTGCACATAAACCTCTTTAGATTGGGTAATGCTCAAGTCAACTGAATCCCAACTCAAATTTAATAAATTTTCTTATGAACTAATTTAATGCACGCCTTCCTGTTTAAGATAGCTACCTACAAATATAATTTAAACCCAAATTATATAGTATTTGTGATCCCTAATTGTTTAAAACATCCGATAAGTTTGGTTTTTTAAATTGTTTGACTAAGTTCTTATCTTACGATGAATATTGGCCCATCTAATTCATTTTTTATGGTCAATTTAAAGTTATAGCCATAATTTATCAGAGTTGTTAAATGCACGTGAGTTTATATTAATTTAAAATTATTTTTCCTTTAATACAAGTTTATGAATCCCATTTAAACATTTTTTTTTAAAAAAAATTCTAAATTTGCAAGTGACTCTTATGTCAAAACAAACAATATATTGTAAGAGACCAAATATAAGTACACATAATGTGATGGGTATTGCTTTATTTGTCCTTATCGTTGGCCCTTCCAACCTGAACCGTCAAGTCAACTTTGATTAACACAAGAATTTGTTTATTCAATTAAGAGAAGAAGGAATTGGATAAATTAACTCCAGGAATTTAATATCTAAGTGTTAATAATATTTTATAAGTTAAATTTAATTAATTCAAATTTAACACCTCATTTAAATTTAAGAATCCACTAATAAATTTCTCAATTAATATTCCAAAAATTAAGACCTTGTTATTTTTGCTATTTTTAAGCCGTTTTCATTTTTTAGTTTTTTAAAACAGTGAAAATATGTTTATTTTTATATTTTTAAAAATAAAATAAAATTTTATAAAAAAACTTAAAATAATAAAAAAATATTTTATTTATTTTCATCACAAACACGTTCAAAATTTTTAAAAAACAAAAAAATTTATAGATAAAAGGAATGTATTTTTAATAATCTCAAAACAGACACTTAAAATATAAAAATAAAAATAAATTTAAAATTCAAAATTCAAAATTAAAACACAATCCTCCCTAAATTTTTTAAAGTACCAAACAAACGTGGTCACTTAAGTGATTAAGCCAACATGAGCGGTCATAACAAAAGGGGGGCTTATTTAATTAATTAGAGGCTATCATCTTCTTCTTCTGGGATTGGTATATAAATATGTAATATTTTACTTAATATTGACTTCTTGACATCTAATTAAATACTCAAAGAGACATTGAACTCGGTCCAAACTCACATCCAGTAAAAGCTAAAATATGATAGAAATCATTTAATGAATGCCATATTAAAACTTATCCTACCCAGAGCTTGTGTAGATTGAAAAATATATATTTAAGGGGAAAAGTTTAACTTTATAATTCTTTGAATAATATATTATTTGAAGATTTGTTTGGGTTAATTAGTGATGTAATTGATTTTATGTTAGATATTAAGAGATCGTGGGTTCAAATTTTATTCACATAATTAGTTTTTAGAAAATTTGATAGATATTCTTAATGCCAAAATTATTTTCTTAAATAATAGAATATAGATTTATGATTATAAATTATATTATTAATCCCTGAACTTTGCACTATCTAATAAATTGCATGGTCGTTGCATTTTAATTTTGTCTATATCTTGTCTCGTATTATGAACAAACATGAATGTTTATCTCATTCTTCGCCCTAGTAAAGCTCGGACCTTGAACTCAATCCTAAAAGTTAAAATATGAAAGAAAAAAGACATTTGTTAATAACACAATTAGACTAATCAACTTGATTAAATTGGCTGTGTGTAGATATTTTCTGTTTCAAAATTCAGTGCAAGAGATAAACCAATACAATATTGTACATTATGGCAGAAACTAACCAAGAAAACATATGAAAATAAATATTGGGCCAGTCCTTAGAACTTGTAGTTGGGTTGGGCCAGACTGTTTTTGGGCCCAGCACATTGGGCAAAAGCAGATCCCAGCCCAATAGGCCCACTAGCTAAATGACTTTTATTATTTTCCTAGATGATACCAGAATAGTAAATTAGAAAAAAAAAAAGAAGAAAAAAAAGTAGGAGAAACTATGGCCCAAAAACTGTTGCACCAAATCAACAGGTTTGATAAGACAGATGAACTAAAAAGGAGGCAACTTCATGAACTTGGCCTCGACATTAATGCAATTTTTTCAGAGCCATAAGAAGACTTAAATGCAAACTTGTAAAGCAAGATTAGGAAATTATTTGAAACTCATGATTAGTTTGAGGGTAGTCTCTAGTGAGTAGTGATTGATTGATCTAAACTGATGTGATTACATTTGTTTTAACTAATTTGTGTGTGTTTTTAATCTTAATCCAGTTTAATTTTATCATTTGAAGTTGGATTGGTATTGGATTTAGTTCCGATTACACTAAACTTATGAACTACGATGTCACTTAACTTTTATAAATATCATCAAAGTATCTATGCTTATTAATATATGAACAGATTTATACAGAATAATTTTCCTCATTAATTAACAATTATATATTACTTGCCAAAGTAATTAACTCATATTTGCGATACTAACATTATAACGTTACTTTGAAAAATTTTGATAAAAAATTTAATAGCAATGAACATCAAATAGTAAAGAATCTAACCACATATAATAAAACGTTTATAAAAAAATAACGTAACATTGACAAAATTAAAATAAGGGAATTTTTTTTATTAAATTAAATTTTTGCAAAGAACACGATTATTCTGAATAATGCAATAGAATTCAAACCCTAATTTTATTGGGTAAGATAAATTAACTAAATAAACTCTAAACCTTTATGGGTCAATATAATTTCCTCTAGCAATATTTTTTTTTCCTCATATATTTGTTATATACCTCATTGAAGAAAGACAAAATTTTTCATATGTCTAATTAATCATCAAAACATCTGAATCTTAAAATCATCGAAAACTTTACAATTAAAAAAAACACTTCGGACGCCAATCAAATTAAACAGCACATCGATCAAAAAGAGACCATGCAAATTCATGGTTTACTCAGAACACTCGATATATATATGCGTATATATATATATATATACATATATAAAGAGCAAATCTATCTACCTATTGATGAGAGGGGTGATCTTGATGAGCATGCCGGGAAACACATCGTCGGGATCATGGATATGGGGATTCTTTTCCACTATGTACGGATCGCCGCACTTGTCGCCGATCGTCTGCAGCGTCTCGCCTTCCCGGACGACGTAAATCTCGTCGCACGGCTTCTTCAGCATCTTCATCTCCTTCACCGCCGTCTCGCAGCAGCTCCGAACCAGCATCAACGCCAAGAGCAAGGCGCAGGACCACGAGACCCTCTCCGCCATTGCCATCGATGGGTAGACACGAATCATATTGGGTAATCAATTGAGATGGAGTGTTGAGTGCCTTTTAAGGTTTGATTTGACTGATCTGGGGGGTTGTTTCTGGTGGAGGCTGCTGGGTACAGTTTCTTCAGCGCAGGGGGGATTCGAAACGGCCGAATTCAGTGAAGTTGGTAACTGGCAGGATTAGGAATATTATAAAATTGGGGCAGATAATAAGAGTGCAATCGTTAGTTTAACTGCTGATCAAGTAAATGGGTTCGGTTGGGAGCTTACCAAGAAGAGGAAATTGGGTCTTGGCTATTTGACTTGTGTGCTTCTCTTATTGGGGGTCTGGAAAATGACGCCCTTAGACGTTTCCTTTCACTTCTTCCCTTCAGTGCTTGAATGATCCATGGAGCTGACTGCATCTGCCTTGGCTTTTAATTATATATATATATATATAGATTATTCTTTATCCTAATTATTATTCGATAATAACTCTTCAAATTCAAATTAAATTCATGCCCATCTAATAAAAACAGTTCAAATAAATTGTAACTAAAAATATTTGAATTACTGGGTTCGAATAATAATAGTGCTCGTGATAAAAAGTATACATTATCATAATTGTGTAGATTATGTTTGGATAACCTTTAAATTATTGAAAGTTTTGAAATTAATTTTTTTTTTAAAAACATTTGAGTAGATAACACCATTAGTCTCTAAATTTTATGTTTTGTATCGAATTAATCATTATACTTTAACTTGTCTATAAAAGCAACTATTGAACTTTTAATTTTGTTATGATATAATAGATATATAAAATAAAAAAATAAGAAATAAAAAACACCGAACTAACTATTGCCAACAATTGCAACCAATGACAAAAAATTGTTATCGTTGGCAACCATCGCTTCTTTGTTTTAATTTTACATATGTGTAACGTGACTAAATTTTAACAAGTTTAATAAAAATAAAAAATAGGGGCCGACTCAAAAGGTAGATCCACCAATAGAAAACATCATTTATAAGAGATGAACATTATTTGTAAAAGTCTTAATCTTAATGGATTTAGAATTACTCCATGCATTACTATAAACAAAGAAACTCTAATTTAAGTGTACGTCTTTGATATTTACTTTCAAGTTTTTAATATCCTTAGTATTTGACTTAAGTATTGGAGTGTTTGCGTAGAAAATTCCTCATACCTTCTAGCTGTTTTCTTCCTTGCAAACTCAAACAGTTTAACGACGATATTTTAGTCTTATAAATTTATTATTCTGTTTGAATAATAATAAATGGTTATTATAAGATAAATTAAATTATAATGACTCTCCTTTTTTATAATATAAAATTGAGGGACTAATTATGTTATGTTATTTTAAAATATTTAAAGGTAATTATATTTTTGAATAAAATAAAAGTTATGTCTTGCAATGAGCAAACTTTTATTAATACAAAAAGCATATCTTTTGTGCGTTAATGTTTTAAATATAAGGTGGCTGACGTAGCAAAAACTTAGTAGGATCAAACTCTGTTTTATAAACCTTCTTTTTACTTTTTTAAAATGTTGGTCTAAAATTAAATAATATATTTAGAACCTCCTTCGTAGGTGATAAACTCTCCTTTTGTAAAAAAAATACATTACTATTAGATAAAAAAATATTTTAATTATATTTAAGTTAGTCATAAATTAATAATTTCACAACTAATCAATAATACTTTTAAATTAACTCTATTCTCCCTTATAATATGTCGAGTTATTATAAAAATATTAATTAAAAATAATTATTTATTATATCTAAAAAAGTGAGTTAAAATCTAATAAAAGAGAGAAGCCTGTCGTGAGACTCTTAGAAAGACCACTCTCGAATGCTCCCATGAAACCTTTTCAAGAGTTCCTTCTAAATTTAAAAATATATCAACTAGACTAAGTTTTTTACTCGGAGATCCATAATAAACAATCATGAAAAGCTCGAATGACCTTCTATCTAATAATTTTAAATTTTATAAATAAAGAGTGATTCTTTTGAATCAGATATGAGAAGAACTTTATTTAAATTATATTTTTATTATTTTTATATGAGGCTATTTATGTTACTTGTTAGTGGACAACATAGCAGATGTGACTTTTATATATCTTTTTAGAAATTAATTTAAACATCATTTCTTGTGCATCCTTAATTATTTTTTATTTTTTTCTTACAAGAAGTTTGAGATGAATTATAATTATAAATTTATTATTATATTTAGATAACAGAATATTAAATTCAAAAAATGAAATAATAAACCTTAGACACGTGAAGATGAAACATTATTTATTAATATAAAAATAGACGCAGACACAAATACAAGTGGCAGTGTTCAGAAGTAGGAAAAGACAGATCAGAACTGACTTTGACTTTGAGAAGAGAAGAAACAAATTAACAACTACAAGACCCAGAATTAACAGATCAATCAGCAAGAAGACATCCCAGAAAGCTTATGGTTAAGTACTTGAACAAAATGGGACAAATAAAAGATAAAAAGATCAGGGTTGCATCAACAGATTCTTGACATAATCACGAATTTCATCAACTTGAGCCGCCATTGCAACTGAAACAATGGGTTTCCCAACTCCGTCCACTTCTACAGTCCATGCATTATCGGAATTCCATCTGTTTGTGTGTGTGTGTGTATCATCACATGACATTAAGTCAGAACTAGTAACAGTTATCATAAGAAAATTAAAGCAAAGGAACAAATTTAATTTATGGACTCAATAATAATTGATTTGAGCGAAATTAAAATAAAATTTGAATTAACCCAAATCATGAACAGTCTACTAGCTAAGAACTCACTCTTTTTGGCCCGGGTCCAAAAGGGTAAGTCCCCTACATTTCCCCTCTATCTGGACGCGAACTACCCCTTGTGTGTAAGTGAATAGATCAGGCCGAACAAGAGACACGAAACAGGTTGGATCATGGAGGAAGATCCCTGGGATAATCAGCTTCAAGATTGTCGATATACAGACACAGGACGGTTCAATCGAATATGCAGGCAGCTGCAAGAACATGGAAATTAATTCAATGTATCTTCACCTTTGAATTTATCAGATTTTTCAGTCCACGCTTCATAGAACACGCACATATCTGTGACGATCTTGGCATATTTTCCATTAGAATTCCTTATGTCTTGAAGCTCCTCATCTGAAACCATTAAAAAAATAAAATAAAAGAAACATATACACTACAAAAAACTGGTTTTTTTGCGGCGGTTTTTTAGCGGTGGTTTCCCAACCGTCGCTAAATTCCTATTTAACGGCGGTTTTCTTAGCATTTAGCGGCGGTTTTCCGAAAACCGCCACTAAAACACAAAAAAAAATTAATAATTAAAAAATAAAAAAAATTAATTTTTGCGGCGGTTCAAAACCGTCGTCAAATTTATTAAATAAAAAAATTAAAATTAAATTTAAAGGCGGTTTTTCCAAAACCGCCGCTAAAATACAAAATAAAATTAATAATTAAAAAATAAAAAAAAATTATTTTTTGTGGCGGTTCAAAACCGCCGGGAAATTCATTAAATAAAAAAATTAAAATTAAATTTAACGGCGGTTTTCCGAAAACCGTCGCTAAAGTACAAAACAAAATTAATAATTTAAAAATAAAAAAAAATTAATTTTTGCGGCGGTTTAAAACCGCCGCTAAATTCCTTAAATAAAAAAAATTAAAATTAAATTTAACGGCGGTTTTTCGAAAACCGCAGCTAAAATACAAATAATAATTAAAAAATAAAAAAAATTAATTTTGGCGGCGGTTCAAAACCGCCGCTAAAATACAAAACAAAATTAATAATTTAATAATAAAAAAATTAGTTTTTGCGGCGGTTTTCGAAAAAATACTTATTGAAAAAATACTTATTGCATTTGTATTTTATAATTTGCATTAATAATTTAAAATTTTCAATTGTTTTGAAATAATAAATAGTAATAAAATTTTCTCCCAAATTAATGATTTGCATTTAGTACTTATTGCATTAATAATTTACATTTTGTAATTTGCATCTTTATATATATAAAAGAAGAATAGTTTTCAAAAAAGAAATTTCCCCTCAAAACTTGCATTAATGATTTACAAATAATACTTATTGCATTAATAATTTGTATTTTGTAATTTGCATTAATAATTTAAAATTTTCAATTGTTTTGAAATAATAAATAGTAATAAAATTTTCTCCCAAATTAATGATTTACATTTAGTACTTATTGCATTAATAATTTACATTTTGTAATTTACATCTTTATATATATAAAAGTAGGATAGTCTTCAAAAAAGAAATTTCTCTCCAAAACTTACATTAATGAGTTACAAATAATACTTATTGCATTAATAATTTACATTTTGTAATTTGCATCTTTATATATATAAAAGTAGGATAGTCTTCAAAAAAGAAATTTCTCCCCAAAACTTGCATTAATGAGTTACAAATAATACTTATTTTATTAATAATTTACATTTTGTAATTTGCATCTTTATAAATATAAAAGAAGGATAGTTTTCAAAAAGGAAATTTCCCCCCAAAACTTGCATTAATGATTTACAAATAATACTTATTGCGTTAATAATTTGTATTTTGTAATTTGCATTAATAATTTAAAATTTTTAATTTTTTTGAAATAATAAATAGTAATAAAATTTTCTCCCAAATTAATGATTTGCATTTAGTACTTATTGCATTAATAATTTACATTTTGTAATTTGCATCTTTATATATATAAAAGTAGGATAGTCTTAAAAAAAGAAATTTCTCCCCAAAACTTGCATTAATGATTTACAAATAATACTTATTGCATTAATAATTTATATTTTGTAATTTACATCTTTATATATATAAAAGAAGGATAGTTTTCAAAAAAGAAATTTCCCCCCAAAACTTGCATTAATGATTTATAAATAATACTTATTGCATTAATAATTTGTATTTTGTAATTTGCATTAATAATTTAAAATTTTCAATTGTTTTGAAATAATAAATAGTAATAAAATTTTCCCCCAAATTAATGATTTGCATTTAGTACTTATTGTATTAATAATTTACATTTTGTAATTTGCATCTTTATATATATAAAAGTAGGATAGTCTTCAAAAAAGAAATTTTCCTCCAAAACTTGCATTAATGATTTACAATTAATACTGATTGAATTAATAATTTGTATTTTTTAATTTGCATTAATAATTTAAATCTTTTAATTACTTTGAAATAATAAGTAGTAATAAAATTTTCCCCCAAAACTTGCATTTAATACTTATTACATTAATAATTTACATTTTGTAATTTGCATTAATAATTTAAATCTTTCAATTGTTTCGAAATAATATATACTAATTATTGTAAAATTAATAATAAATTTTAAATATACAAGTTTTTCAATGCTAATTGTTTTCTATTAAATTTGCATGAATTTTATGAGAAATATTAATAGACAACTTAAACTATTAATTAAGTCATAGAAAAGTATCTATTTATATCTTTATTCTATATATATTTATATAATATTAAAATATGATAATCAAATAAAGTATTTGGCCAAATGTCAATTATTAGGGTTGTCAAGTATTAGGGTTTTTCAATGCTAATTAATATTTAAGGTATCACAATTTTAAGACTATGGAAGAAATCAAAATTCATTTTTTTAAAATTTTTGTTATTATTGAAAAAACTTATTCTTACTCATATTTAATTTATATTTATAATTATAATATAATAAATAGAAAATAATGAATGTCTTTAAGTGGAAATATTATAGATTTTATAATATTTATTTATAAATAAATATAATATAATAAAAAAATTTATAAGTATATTGAATTAAAAGTATTCTCCATTAGCATATTGAATAGTGAATAATTAAGTAAATTTAATTTTTTTCAAAGTGATTAAAGATTAAAAAAATTATAATTATCAATTTAGTTAAAATTATTTAAAATAATAAATTTATTTTTTATTTTTAAATTAAACTCTCCCATATATCATGCGGGTTCACCACTAGTTAACTAAAAATTTAATTTAAAAAAATAAAAATAAAAATAAAGTTAACAAAATTTTAATAATTTTAAAAAATATATAATTTTTTATTTTTAATAAATTAATTTAGTTAATTTAATTCAATTAATTTATTTTTTTATTTATTCCTTTATTATTTTAAAAAATGATAAATTAATTAATGTTTTTCTTTTTATATTAAAAAATATAAAATATAATTCTGAAAAATAGTGGTATATAATTTATATATGCAATTAAATAACAAAGGAAGTTGGTAGCTCAGGCGGTTTCAAGTATCTAAGGGCATAGAGGAGGTTGTGGGTTCGAAACTGGGGAAGGGGGAGGCTGGAAATTTAATTTCCAGCCTCGCCACTTGGCGCGCGGATATGTGGCCACGTGGCGCGCGGATATGCGGCCACGTGGCTGGGGTGGGCAATCGAGTGGGCGCGGGCGGGTGAGATCAGAATTTTTAATTTCATTTTAAATTTAGCGGTGGTTTCTAAAATCGCTGCTAAAATTAAAAATTTTAATTTTTTTTAATTTTTTATTTTTTAAAATTTTAATTTTTTAATTTTTGCGGCGGTTGCAGAACCGCCGCTAAAATAAAAAATTTTAATTTTTTTTAATTTTAGCGGCGGTTTTAGAAATCGCCGCTAAAATTAACGAAAACCGCCGCAAAATTATTGATTTAGCGGCGGTTATTCCAGCGGTTGGTCAAAACCGCCGCTAAATGCTTCACGACGATTGTTTCAGCGACGGTTTTGAAAACCGCCGCTAAATCACTTAGCGGCGGTTAAAAACCGCCGCTAAATGCAAAAAAAACCGCCGCTAAATGCCAGTTTTTTTGTAGTGATAGTACGTTGTTGGGATAAGCTAATGCTTTAACCCTAGAATACAGCCTTTATAAAACACAACTGAGTGACAGGACAGAAACCTAACAGGGATTAAAATGAAATAGCCGAAGAACAAGCATAACACAGATCAAATGTAAACAATATCAACACAGGAAAATTTACCGTGGTTCACCCATAAAACGGGCTACGTCCACGTTGAGCTTCGACGAAGGGAGATCACTGCACTATAGGGATAACGTTTTTACAGCCACCGAAAAAATACACCGACAAAGAATCAATAGAACAGCTCTCTATACTCTTTGTACATAAACAAAAAGGAAAACAACAACCCTCAATGATCTATCTCAGCCCCATAACCACAGACTCAAGGTCAGAGGCTTACACTCGATACAAAGGATAAACAGAACATTAAAGGGAAAAACGAGAGCAGTAATCAAAACAAAACCTTTGCAGCAACGATATCGGAGGCCGTCTTCCACCTGATCTAGAGGCAACTGTAGCTGATTTAAAGTAGACTCAAGCGGTGGAGATTGAGTCGTATAAAGAGAGTTGCAGAGCATCGACGATCGGGAGAGGTGAAGAGGCAGATGGAGATAAGGACAAAAGACCAGCACGCCTAGTGAAACGGCAGGAGAGGTTGCCGTTTTTGGCCCTCCAATTGAGAGCTCAAAATGCTGCCGTTTTGAGCTGCTCAATGGTTGCCGAAAATGCCCTCCATCTCCTACCAGAAACGGTGTCGTCTAAAGCTTCACATACAACATACGTTAATTGGTTTGGATATCTTTTATATTAAGTCGGGCTTTTAGACCTGATAGTTTAATCCAAACCCAACCAAATGTCAAGTGCGACCAACCGATCATCCAATATAATTTGGTTCATTTGATTTTCAGGTCTACTTGAATACAGTGACATTCTAAGTGGTAAAAGATAACCTGTTAATTTGACTTGTGTTGTTATATTGATGCCAACAACAGAAATATTTGCCCCAGATGTGAACACAATATCGGCTGCTTCAGGATCCTGTAAGATCTGCATATCAAAATTAAGATGAAGAAAAGGCAATGAAAATCAATCAGTTTTGCTGCAATAATTAGCTGGGCTCGTGAACTTGAATGGATTAATATTGAAGTAATTAATGGAGATGGCTTACATTTGATTCAGCGGCAGGATTTATATTTCCCAGAGCAAAGAAAGCTCCACCCAGGATCACAATCTCTTTGACGTTGCTGGCAAAGGATGTGTCCCATTTCAGGGCCTGATCAAACACATCAGACGCGCACACACACTCATATTATTTCCATGAGATTTAAACGTCAAACTCTACTTCGTCGAAATCCGTAGTCTAACCTCTATCCATCTATGGCTTTGCCTGCGTCGGCAATAGTCTATCAAATTCTCTACTTTTGCATGAGATTTAAACATTCTAGTTAATTAGTTTGCCATTATGAAATTTGACCATTTCATTAGTGATTAATGCTTTTAGAGTTTTTTATACTTTTGAATGTTAATAATTACAAATAATATATTCAAATAACTTGAGTAATAGCATTGTGACGTCTTATAATAAATTTCTAAACCAACAGTAACCATAACTTAAGACCAGTTTACTTACATATTAATGAACTGTATATGGTCAAAAAGGTAATGAATCGAAGAATATATATTGAAGATATATTGAAAAGAATGAACGAATCCGAACAACAGCAATCACAATAAGTGAGATTGAGACTTCTAATAATCTAAATTTATTACCATATTGATAGTAAATGAGAAGAAGTCGAAATATCTTACGAGTGCCAAGTTTGTTAATGGTCCCAGTGCTAGAACGGTGACTTGGCCGGGGTGTTGAGCAACAGTATTCACCAAAAACTGAGGTCCGGTCCTTTCAATCTTATTGGATTTTGGAACCAAAGGAACATCGTCGGCCGTTTCAGGATTCAAAGTAATGTTCCCCAGCCCATCTTTGCCATGAACATAGTCGACCACTGTTGGCTTTCCACCCTGCAGCTTCAACCCATTAATTAATCCAATCCAACTTCACTAAACCACACTATATACTTGAAGTCTGGGTCAAGTTGGTAACATCTTATTTAAACTTTATGTGGTTTCGCCTATTTTTATGTGAATTTTTTCTAGTCTATTTTTAATATTTAAAGCTTCCGTTATTTACCTCTTTTCTTAAGTTAAAAGAGTACGTAATTCGTTGAGTTCTTTTATTTTTCCTTTTAATTTTTGATTAACCAATCGAAATAACCGGCAACCATCACAAAACCAAATAGCCCATTAAGGGAGATGCATCAAGCCAAGGGACGAAGTCAGTGGGTTTCTATGATTTTTTATGAAGAAGTGTTGTTCTTTTTTTTTTTTTTTAAAAAGTACTTATAATTCTATGAATTCAAAAATAAATGTATAAATAACATTACTGGACTAATATATTTAAAGACATTAATTAATCTTTTGTCTTATTTGATAGTTCAAATTGATTATATACACAAAATATTTAATATATACATATTAGTCAACTAACTCGGACTATCAAATAAAATAAAATATCGTTATTCATGTCCAAAACTTTTCTCTAAAACTATGGCTATGGGACTGAATGGTGACTAATAAAGTCGAAAATCATATACAAAAGTGGGGGTTACCATGAGAGGCTCCGAGCAGCCTTGTGCCACCGGAATATCCGACCGATTTGCAACCTCGGACTGTCATTTTGAGCACAGAAAAGAGAGTATATAAACTGATCAGCAAAACGTTCAAATAATTTGAAGAAATTATTACCTGAAGTTTGGAGAGAAAAGAAAATAAAGGAAAAGCACAGAAAGAATATATATATATATACCAGGCGGAGAGCATTGAGACTGGCAGTTTCTGCAGTGACATTGCCGAAAACTGTGGAGAAGCCTAAGATCTCTAGCTCTGGGCTCTGAAATGCCATCAAGATTGCCATGCTATCATCTGTACGTTTTAATCTCAACCAAACTTAATTAGATCTCTTCCAATTTTCCTGGGATGGGAAAACATGCATGAGTAAATTTGAAGCTTACCAATACCAGGATCTGCGTCGATAACGATCTTCTTAGGACCATCCGCACTTACACTTCCATTGGAGCTCGACACGACCGGAGAAGCCATTGCGAGAGTTGCTGATCCGCAAACCAAACTCGTGTTCTTAGCTACTTCTATGCAGGAGGCAGCCGAATACCACAAACTCGTGTTCTTATCTCTGTGTCTGTCTCTGTTTGCTGATTAGACAACACGGTGGATAATAAAGAAATCTTGTCCTCGAGTCACCGTGTTTTTTTCTCGATTAAAATTTTAGGGCAAGTTGTACTAATTTTAAGGGCACATTGTCCTGTGTGTCAGACATTTTAAAAAATAAAAATTAGACTCGATTCTATTGAGATTTAGAATATTTGTAAAAGTTATTTTTAATATTTAAAAAATACAATAAATAATTCTGAGATTCAGTGTTATGTTATAATTTTTCTCCTCTCATTAATTAAAGTTAGTTAAATAAGACATTTTCTTTTTTTACTCATGTTTTTGTCCCCTCTCACATTTTCTGTTTTATTTTTTTATTTGACTCTTTTATTTTATTTATTTATTAATAAATTTTAATTCTATTTTTTTAACTTACCAATAATTTTATTACTATAAAAATTTAATATTTATTTTCTATTTAAATAATAAATATTACTGTATTAAATTTTAATATTATTGTCAGAAGAGATGGCGAGGGTTGGGGTGGACAACGAAAGTAACTAAAAGTGGCGAGAGTTTTGAGCTTTACTATTTAGATAGCGAGCAAAATCGACAATGGCGAGCTGTGTTGGAGTAGTTTCTTCTGTGTCTCTTGCTAACATTTTAACTTTGGGAGGAAAAATTAGCAACGTTGAGGACAATCTAGTGGCACAATGAATTCACTCAAATGTGGCTACCATAGTGGTTGATATCTAATTCTTTTACTTTTCTAAAATTAGAGGGGAGAGAAAAATAAAAAAGATGAGAGAAAATAAAGAATAAAATAATTATTTTATCTTTTTAATTAATATTGAGAGAGATTATTATAATTTTTAAAATATAAATTTAATTTTTACAATTACATCAAGTTCAAGTCTTAAGGGTGCTTACCGAATATTTTTTCTTTTAAAAATTACATTGATCCTCTCTTAATTAAATAATTGTTAATGAATTTGTGTAATTTTTAAAACTTTAAAGAGTATTCCCATATAAAGGGTGATCTATTGCTTGCGTAAGACGTGGACATATGAGATGTAACGCCCCGCTTTTCCTGAGCGTTAAATAATTTAGGAATTTTGAGAATATTTTTTTTTATATATAAATCATCTCCCGACAATCCCGTTTTACCTTCTCAACTGACTAAATAAGAATCAATAAGCTAAGATAGGTAATCATCATAAATGCAAAAGCTTAAAATCGAAACCTGATATGGTACATAATCAATTTCACTTTATAACTGTATAAGAATCCGTACCATACATTAACATCATATCCTCAATATTGAAATATATAAATACATGGAGATTCCATAATGTTCTAACAAGACTAATCATCAATAAAGTATCAGTCAAAACATATTCGAGTCAGCTTGTTGAATCCATCGGCCACGCCATCACGAGTCGTCTCCTCTCAACCTGATCCTTGCCTAAGTTGCAAGTCTAAACTGGAACGTTGAATGTTCCAGGGGCATAACTCATTAGAAGATGAATTTTCTAGTGAAGGTTTAAAAACATGATGTATGAATACATGATGCAATAACATAAACAATTATATGCCCTAGTGTACTTCCCTGGCCTACCAACTTGACACGGAACCCTAGGCAGAATCCCGAACCTCTGCAAGATAATCCTAACGTTGTTCCATCATTGCCTTTGGGAATTACGGCTACACTCTTAGGGCGACATCCCCATCCTATGCATGAGTATCAATATGCCAATAATATCGTGCTATGCAAGAATAACGTATTTTCATGCAATATGAAATGATCATAACTTCAATAAATATCATGTATAATGAAGCAAAGGTTTCATATATAGGTTCTTGGGATAAAACCACTTATCTTTAGACGTAAACTCAAATTTTCTCGAAAAACGCGTATAATCTCGTTTTGAGTGCCAACCTTGAAAATAACATAAATCATCAAGATCCATGGCCAAATCACTTCCTGGCCAATCATTTTCAAGTAAAATCAATAATATAATTTTTTCATACTTTTTCCTTATTTTCTTTATTTTTTTCTCTATTTTTCATAGTCATAATTTCTTCCAAAATTAAAAATAAATACCTAATCAAGTAATTTATTTAATTTTTATTCATGAAAATTCCTAAAATTACATTTCTAATCTCTATGAATTTTCTGAGAATTTTCCAAAACCTATTCCTATTTTTCTCTAATTAAGTTTCCTTTCAAAAATTAAAAATAATTATTTCATCATAACATTTCTCAAATAAAATTTTATAAAACTGAACGATTATTTTTTCTTGTATTTTTGGATATTTTTATAGAATTTTATCTCTCTTATTTCTATTTTTACTCTATTTTTCTTTATTTCAGCATTTAAATAATACTAAAAATTATCTACGGTCATCTTCTCCGACGCAGGTACACCGGAAAATTAAACTGATTATACCAGAAGATAGCTTACCTTGATTTGACCACTCTGGCCAAATTTGAGTTTGAAAGAACACTTGGAAGACCTCTCTCCGAGCAAAATTCAGTCCGGTTCCGGCGAGATCCGATTTTTCCGGCGAAACTCCGATCACCCCTCAAATGAACTCCAAAATTCCTCAAACTTTCCAGAAATGATCCTCAGCTCATGGGCAAAAAAAGCCCTATGGTTTGGTGCCTCAATTTGTTCAAAAGTGAGGTCGATTTGAAACTCAAATATTGCAAAACTCTAAGCCACCATATCCTCTATTTAAAGGCGATTTCGGCCCCATAAATGATGGATCTCGGTTCAATTAAGGCCTCTGATGTCCCCTATTGCCCTTAACAAGTCCAAAATCCATCGAAAGAGCTCCATTTTCGTGATCTAAGTGGCCAAACTTTCGGCCACTTTTTCTTCAATTTTCGGCCATTCCATTGCTTGTTGTCGGTCAAGCCCTTTACAAAAGATGCTCCTTGAGAAACCCTCGTGTCATCCCTGTGGCCAATTTTGGTGATTTGATGGGTTGGTCGACCATGGTTGTTTGGAGATTTTCTTAAAATTGCACTTTGGCCCCTTAAACTTTGGTTTTCTCACTTTGGCCCATTTCACCAAGCCCCTTGACTTTTGATAATTTCTTTCAAGACCCTCAAGTCATAAAATATCAATTTGACCCCTGAGAATTCTGAAAAAATATCGTTTCGGCCTCTTTTGAGTAATTTCAAAAAACTGCACTTAGGCCCGAATCTCCGTTTTGCCCTTAAACCTCTTCGTTTCTTCCTGAAACTATTAAAGGGTTGTTTCTTATGAAAAATCGAAGCCCCATCAAGCTTCCGTTGACTTCTCAGAAGTCGTTTATAACGATTCGGTATTGCAGCTTAATTGATAGCTGTATTTTAGCTGTACCGAAAACTGTTTCGGATCCAATTTCTTTTGATGCTATAAATCATATCTTGGGGTGCTCGTTAATGTAACATCATTTTCCTTTGTCATCTCGGCTCCAGAGTGCTCCCGACAGTCGATTTAGTCAATTTTTTAGACTATTCAAATGCTAATTTTCTCTGAAACCCCATTTCTCTAATAAATTGCTTATTTTTAATTAACCCAAATTTCTTGAGTATTACATAAGAAGGTATGGAGGGGGTGGGGCTCATACTCCTTTCTAATTTTGTTCGCATCGAACAAATCTTATATTGCTATAACATAACAATTTCTTTTCTCTAAGTAAGTGTGAATTGAAGCTCGTAGAATAATTTAATATTATTTTTAAAGAATAGGGACCACTAATATAATTTTTGAAAAATAAAGTATCTTGTAATGATTTTTGTCTTATTTCAGTAGGTATAGGGTGCAAATGCTCTCAACTGATGGAAATTAACAAATTGAATAAATCAAATTGGGATATTAAATTGAATCATATCGATCGATTAAATCTAATAAATTGAACTAATTGATAATAAAAAAATCAAATAAACTGAATAAATATAAAAAGAACGAATTAAAATCGAACTAACTGATGACTAAATAAGGTAAAAAATTGAACAAGCTGGAAAATTGGGCGGTGAGACAAACACAATGTTGTTTTATAACCATAAAAACGTTGTCATCTTAAAGTTTAATCGATTTAGTTATTTTCAACTAAAAAATTGAACACAAATTGAAAAATCAAATTTTCTTAAATAATTAATTGAATTAAATTGAATTACAAAAAAATAAAATAAATTAAACTAATAATTTCAATCGATTTGATTTGATTAAACTGAAATTTTAAAGATGGTTATATATGATTGCTGGACATTCTTATAAAAGCATTTAAGACTAAAGGCATTATTTATTTGGATTCAGCTTTTTAATTGATTTTTGTTATTAAAAACTAGTGAGAAAAGCTTATACGATTGAGTACTCTTTTATCCATATATTTATATCAAGTCATATGCCATGCCTGGGAAGTTAATCAAAATCTCATGGAAGCCATGCTGTCAATTTAGAGTCGTTCTATAGGCCTGATGAGCCTTTCAAGCAGCTCACAAAGGAGGAGTAAAAAGATAATTTTGCCTTTATTTATTTTACAAATTTACAAAGCAGGCCGCTATCCCATTCTCTGGCTTTGCACGTGTCCCTTACTTGTCATGGCCACCACTCGTCTCTTTACCGTGCCTCACTGCAGTCGTTTAGCCTCACCTCTGTCGCCTTGCCACCATCGTCGCCTCACCTCATCTCGCTGACAGTTGATGTAGCGACTATTGGTAAGGCGAGGCGATGAGGCCTGATGATTGCAGCGAGGCGCGACGAAGAAGCGAGCGACAGTTATGGTAGGCAGGAGAGACGCACAGAACAAGAGGGGAATCCATAGAGGGGGAGAGCAAGGCGTGGGGGCAAAATAATCTTTTTGCCCCCTTTCGATAAACCATTGGACTCTAGCATTTTCTGTCAATTTAATGTAAAAGGACACGTATCCAATTGCTATTGGTGGAGACCACCACTTTGCTGACTCAGAGAACAGATGGCATTTTTCACGTCTTGTCCGACGTAATTAATTCGGAATAGGCAATTATTGACCCAAACCATGTGGGAAAAAAAAAAAAAAAAAGTGAACCTGATGGCGCGTGCACGTTTAGTAGTTTTATTTATTTATTGATAATAACTTATAATTATTATCAAGCTAAGGAGTGATGTCACGTCTAGCCATAACATAACCCATGTGGTTTGGTGCATTGGCCTCCATGGCAGCTCTTTTAGTTCTACAAAAGTCCAGCTACATACAGTCTTTCCTTTGATAGATACTAACCAGAAAATAAAACGGCATCCTGAAGAGATGAACACGAAAGGGTAACAAATTAAATCAAGGTTTCGCTAACAGATTGATAACGTAATCTCGAACTTCATTGGCCTCCACTGTGGATGCAACCGACACGACCGGCTTTCCGATTCCCTCCACTTCCACTGTCCAGGGGCTCTCCGAATCCCATCTGCATATCAAAATTCTTAACCCAGAACATTAAAAACCAAAAACAAGAGCCTAAACATCAAATTAATTAATGCTTCTTGCATTGAACGCACTCTTTTGTTCCAGGGTCCATGAGGGTCAGCCCTCTGCATTTTCCCTGTGTCTCCACCCGGACAACGCCTTTCGTGTAGGTAAAGAGCTCAGGCCGAACTAGCGCAACGAAGCTGGTCGGGTCGTGCAGGAAAATCCCTGAGAGAAAATTTGTCTCTTTGATCCAGTTCTGTGACTGTCAGTTCAAGATGATCCAACAAATGAATATGGAAGATGATTACCCTTGAATTTATTGGACTTTTCCGTCCGTTCTTGGACAAATTTGCACATGTTCGCTATAATTCTAGCATATCTTCCCTTGGACTGCCTCAGCTCATCAAGTTCATCATCTGAAACCACAGGGCAGTGTAGCCTTTAATCATGACAAAGTCGATATAAATACAAGAGGCTGGGCTTTGGAGCAATGTAATATTGTGTTGTCCATGGTAAACTTAGGCATCAGGTTTCAAAATACAAAAGTAGTCTTTGCAGAGGGCAAGCCTTGGCAGTGATGATAAGGTTACTTTTTTTTTTTTTTTGATTGAAGGTCCCAGGTTTGAGCTTTAGAAACTTCTTTGCAAAGATGAAAGAGAACGGCTAGTGTACAGATGCCCATACCCCGACCATCATAAAGCAGGGAAGCCTCCTGCAATGAGGATGCCCTTTTTGGTTTTCTGGCAAGCAAAATACACTTTCCTAGATTTTGTGAAGATGAAAGTTGAATATATTATGGAATCCTCTTTTACAGCAAGATAATTAAAACTGGAAGCAAAGGAGACCAGAGAGTGCACAAAACCTGTCAGTTTGACTTGCATTGATATGTTTATACCGACAATAACAATATTTGCCCCAGATGTGAACACAATATCTGCTGCTTCTGGGTCCCCAATGATCTGCAAATCAAGAAAGTAATTATTTTCTGCATACAGATGTGATTCATCAAATACTAAAACTGCTTGCAGCCTAATGGGGGAATGCATCTTCTGGCAATAAGTTAAAGAAATCAAGACACTGGGTGCAGTGTCATTTATCATTGAGATAATTCCACTCCTCCATTATTGATCACTTACATTTGATTCAGCAGCAGGATTGACATTTCCCAGCGCAAAGAAAGACCCACCAAGGACGACCACTTGTTTAACTTTGCGAGCAAAGGATGAATCCCATTTCATGGCCTGATGATCAAACAAACACATCCGGAGAAATTGAAGGTTTCGAATTTTTTATGAAAGTAAAGGAAAAGGCATGTGTAAAACTTACGAGCGCCAAATTTGTCAATGGTCCCAGTGCTAGTATTGATACTTCACCAGGGTGTTTTGAAACCATTTCCACCATCAATTGTGACGCAGTCTTGTCAATTTTCTTTGATTTTGGAACTAAAGGAACATGGTTAGATGTTTCAGGATTTAAAGTAATGTTTCCCAATCCATCTTCACCATGAGAATGCTTTCTGGCCCTTGGTTTTCCACCCTGCTCCAAGACATTACACTCTATATTAGTAAAATGTTTTATTCTCTGTTCTTTGAATGGAATTGAACATTTTCTTTCATTCACCGAAGTATTGGAGGAGCAATTAAAAAATATAAAAGTACTGGAGAAGAATCTAGTATCATTGTGGAGAAGAATCTACTACTTTGATTAAGCTAAAAAGTTATATTGAGAATGGTAAAAAAAAATAGAACTTTATACAAAAAATCCATATAGAATGATGTGCCTCTCCTATGTTCGCTCATTATATCAAAAACCCCAGATAATGATTTGTATTCACCAGAATACTGCTAACACATCATTCTAGCGAGAGAGAGAGAGAGAGAGAGAGAGAGAGAGAGAGAGAGAGAGAGAGAGAGAGAGAGAGAAATCATCTTTCTAAAAGAACAGGAGTTACCATCAGAGGCTCGTGGCAACCCTCTGCCACAGGAATATCTGAACGATTTGCAAACTCGCACTGCCATTTTGATAATCAAAAAAGAAAAGTAATTGACCATGAACATGATATCAAAAACTCTGAAAGACTTGAAGGCGGTGAATAAATACCAGACGCAGAGCATTGAGAGTGGCAGTTTCTGTGGTAACATTGCCAAATATTGTGGTTAAGCCTAAGATCTCCAACTGTGGACTTTTGGTTGCCATGAAGATAGTCATGCTATCATCTGTAAATCAAGAAATGGCATTCACAATCTCACAAATGGAAACCACAGTGACATCTTACTCTCTCAGTGAAAAAATAAAACACTGATTCCATCCTCACATGAAATCTTCCATTTATTCCAAGAAACACTCAGCATAATTTGTAGAATTTGTTTGCTTGGGGAAAATGAGACCTTTATATATTCATAAAAAAAATATCCATATTTCCATTGCCTGATATCTGTGCGTTTTATAAATCTGATAATATATTAGCAAGAAAAGTGATTTGCTTCTTCCATGAAGAAAATGGTCCATTGCCCCTCAAACAATATCCTAACTTACAGCTAAATAAAATGACCACCAAAACAGCAATAAAATGGAATCAATTTCCAGCAGAAATGACCTAGAAAAGCATTAATAATTAGAAAAAAGATCCTAACGGAATTTGTACGTTTTTTTCTTCTTGATTTGGCACTTAATATCCCAGATAATAGTAAGTTCCTTTTTCCCGATGAACATCCAAAAGGGTTGCTCACAAACTATCTGAGAATAAACAACAAAATAGATTCGCAGAACTTTTTCTTCTCAATTTCCCGAGAAAATGTTCACATAAGCCACAAGCAAGTGAGAAAATTAAGGCAATAAATCAAGCAAAAAGATTGGAGGAAATAAGAAAAAAAACCCACTAACCAACACCAGGATCTGTGTCGATGATGATCCTCAGATGATCACCCACAGAAGCCATAACTCTCGACGACAGTCGATCAGAAAGAAGAACTTGTGCAAATTTTCATTTGAGGAAAGAATTTGAAGATTGTAATGGTACTGGCGTTGTGGGCTTTTACAGCCAATTGGAACCAGAATCGCTATTGAGACAAATTCCCTCAAAAGATGAAGCAATCAATTAGCCTCAAGTGTTGAAAAATTAATTAAAAATTCGGATGACTGGGGATTGCAGGAAAAGCGAAAGCATCATCTTCCCACTCCCATTTTTTTTCACATTTTTTTTATCTCATTCGGACATATTCATTATTCAATTCATATTCATTATTCAATTTGGTTGCCCTGCTTACACTTATCTCTTCCCAAAGTCGGTTCATGCTTTACTTACTCATTTTCCCTTCATTACTTGCACAAACAGCACTGTGGTCTGTGGGACTCTTAAGCTCTGGATATTTAATTTTTTTATAAAATTTTAAATTTATATTTTTCATAAAAAATTTTAAAAGTGCGTTCAAAAGTTAAAAGTGCTAGAAAATTAGAACACTGTGTAAGAAAAATAGAGATATTTTTCTTTTGTGCAATTGCAAATTTTGATTGTTTATTTTTTTTTGGAAACTCGAGGTCCTCAAATCACAGTCATGATCAGCTTTCAATCTGACCTGTCCCATAATCTCTAAAACATACAATTCACCCTGCCTTAGCCTAAAATGTAGAAACATATTAGTCATGAGTTAGAGTCTAAGCACTTAATCCAACAAAGAAACATAACTGGATACGTAGGCCCCCATCGAGGCAAAAATGAACCCATGATTATTGAGTATCCTGGTGCACTAGGGTAACAATCTATTTTTTTTTTTTTTTTAAAGAACTATCAATCAAAAAAAAATATTATACTCATAAATAAGTTTGAAAAATAAGTGTTTTTGTAGACACAAATTTATGATAGTTTTATTTAGAATTAACAATAAATTATCTACAACTGTAAACTATTATTAATTTTAAATAAAATTATTATAAATTTATATTTATTATGTTAATTTAAAAAAATTATTTATCAAATTTATTTATAGACACATTTTTTTTATCAACCAAAGTGAACATTTTTTAGTGTCTGAAAACCATATAGTCAAGCTCGGTAGGCGAGGCAAATCCCCACCCACTTGTAAATTAGCCAAATAAAAAAAGTAAAAATAAAATAAAAGTGATAAAAGAATGGGTAATACAATTAGGTACACTATATTTATCTTCATTATTCATGTCCTTATTAGGTAATACAACGTGATGAAGAATTGCTAATCAAATTCAAGCACATAGAGATTATTCATTATTCCATAATTAATCAAATGCGTAGCTAGCCACAAATTAAGAGGCAAATGAGGGCATCATTATCAATGCAAATCACAATTGAAAACCAGATTGATGGTTGAGAGTGGATTTTATAGACTTAAACAGTATAGCTCGCTATCCAGCTTGTGTTGGATGAACAGCGTCCCAAAAGAATGCAGCTTCAGGGTCACTGCACAGTTTATACAATTTGTTCCCTTTCTCGTCCACCATTGAACAGTAAGATTGGGCCGTCGTTCCCATGCAGCAAGCCGTCAATGGAGTCTCGAACTCCCCACTCCCAGCTGCTGCAAACCAACGATATTAGTTGCTCAATCTCTTAAGTATCACTTAGCAATAGGAAACGCACAGGTTAAGGAAATTGAAACCTGAAAACTCGCACCCGAGAAGTAATTCTCAAGAACTTAAGAGACGTGCTGAGTACCTTTGACAATGGACATGAAGGACGTGTAGAGGTCGAGCATGAGGAATGGGGACGAGTGCTTGCTCTGGCGGTTGAGCTCTGCCACCGCTTGTTGCAGACTTCAATCCCGAATACTTTGCTGCTCCCACAAGATGTATATATATATATATATATATGACCATTAGACAGTTTCATAGTAGGCTTGGGATTGCGAGTGTACGAGGAAGTCGGTGAGGAGGCGGCCGTCGGAGTGGCGGCCGGTGGGCTTCCCGGGAAAGGTGATGCCGAAGGGAAAGTACCATGAGAAAGCGAAGGTCATGTTTGGGGTGTTGCCGGTGTCAGCGTAAGAGTCTCCGAAGGCGAAAAGCTTTTCTGCGTGAAAGCCGTGGATTCCGCCATGGCTGCCGGGTCACTTTCTGAGTATACATAGGCACACCCCATTAATTAATTAATTAGACAGTAAATTCATGAATTAAAACAGCTGACACATAAACATAGACACACAAACACACACACACACACACACACACACCCACCTGTATGCATGAATATATTGGCTAGCTACCTGCAAGAAGGGGGACGAGGAAGAGGAAGAGCAAGAGCTTTTGGATCTCCATTTTCAGACAGAATAAATATTAACAATATGGAGATGGGAACGAAAACTTTGAATGAACAAAACAGTTCGCAATGCCCGAGTGCTTATATAACACCCAAGATAAGGAATTGGATCCGTTGTTTATACGAAATTCAAGGAATTATTAAAATCAAAGCCCAAGTTGAAGCTCTCTCTCTGATCATATTTCAAGTCAATAATATTTAAAAAAATTCAAGCCGCCTTTGTCAGCATACAAAATATTGACAAAAATATTAATCGAGTGGAGGCAGTTGACTTGACCAATATATTAATCGAGTGGAAGAAATAAAATAAGTAATTTAAAAAGTTAATCGAGTGGAAGAAATACTATGGAAGGAGTTACATGGACACTTGACAAGTTGAAAATTCATGGAACTGATGATCCAATTTGGGATAAGAATCTAAATAGTTGATATGTTGCTTCTTTCATTTTTGTACAAAACTTTTGTGAACAATGAACATAAATGTAATAAGCAACCAGTGGCTAGTTTTTATTTTTATTTTTGATAACCCACCAGTGGCTGCTTTGAATAGGAAAGATGTGTTGTGTATATGTGTGAGTGCAAGTCTCTATGTACGAGAGTGTTGTCTCACATCCGTCGGATATAGGGAGCACTAAGGGCATTTAAATTCTTACCTCCCTCGAGTACTGAGGGCATTTAAATTCTTACCTCTCTCTTGATCAGATTGGGCCCAAGGAACACCCAGATTGATTTTGCGAGTAGGCAAGCCCCTAGGCCCTCATGCATTGTCGTCGATCAGGTCGGTACGGATGCCTATATGTATATATATCCTATTTTTCTATTGATATTGAACAGGCTGCACATTTACACTACCAACGCTTCAGGAGCCCCAATCGTCAGAGTTGTTGGCTGTTTTTATTATTAGTGTGAATGCTATGGCGGTTTGACTTTCTAGGTTCGACTATAAAAGCCCGGAAGGTCCGTGTTGTTTTGCATCGAGTTTTCTGTGTTTGAGTTTTCCTGTCAAGGAAAACTGGTGCCTAAGAGAGTTTATGTTAAATTCAATTGTTTGTGGTCACCGTTCAATATTAGTTCTTTGTCCATGTCAGTGTTAATTGTGGTCATCGTTCAATGTCAGTGTTAAATATTAGTTTTTTGTCCATGTCAGTGTTAATTATTGGAGTAGTTTTACAGGGGCCGACCGAGTCCCTCAACGAAAGAGGGCAAAAAGACGATTTTTCTCTTGCCTATTTTACAAAGTGGGCCACTACCCCTACCCTTGCTCTTTCGTCTCCCTTACCATAGCCGCTACCCTTGCTTCGTCCTCGTCGTTTCTCTCCCATCGTTGCCTTGCTGACAGTCAACAGCGACTATCGACGAGGCAAGATGACAATAGCAGAGAGAGGAGGTGGCGATAGCAGAGAGGTGACAAAGGAGAGGTGACAACAGCGAGGTGCGGTGGTGAGACAAGGGCAATGACGAGACAATGACCATGGTAGGAGAGACGAGAGAGCAGGGGCGGGGCAATTCATGGGAGGGGAAAAGAGAGAGCAAGGCGTGGGGGCAAAATCGTCTTTTTGTCCCATTTCGGTAAGCCCATCAGGCTTTCTAGAATTTTCCCAATTATTGTTAACAATATGAATTACACGTGTGTGTTGGTGTGGACGCTCTCATCTTTTGTTTGACTAACTAGATATAATTTTTGGTCGCTTCATGCATATGTAAAATTATCAATTGCGCATGTAAAATTGTTTTTTTTTTTTTTTGCTTTGGTTTGAAGTGCAGGAAATGATCAAATTGTTTTTAAATTGTTGGGATGTAATACCAAACAAGTTCAAGGTGATGATGGTAAAATCGAGTAAATATAAAACTATTATAAATTTCGACTCAGGATTGATAGATTTAAAACAAAGTCCAAACTCACTTATAGGAAGCCTAATAAGAAGATGAGTCAAGTAAGTTTATCTTATTTTATAAAAAAAAGCAAGTTTGACCCAGTTGTTCAAAACAAAAACCAAACCCAACTCATTTTAATCTAAACCCATTAAAAAGCTCATTATTCTCTTCATCTTTATTTAACCTATTAACCCGTCACTCATCTCTATTAGCCCATTACTCATCTTATTTGATCTAGCCTATTTTAAGTTGTTGGAGACTTGATCGTCGTCATTCAAATCTAGGTTTGTTTCTCCTCTTTTTCCCTCACCCTCATCTCATCTCTTAGGGATACCTAGGGAGCTTATCCTCATTTTTGTGAGATACATGCTATCTAGTTCTTCGAAGGTTATCTACATATATTATGTTTATAGGGGTAGTTTTTTGGACGAGCGAGAAAAGAGAGTGAGAGGAATAGTCGTAGAGGAGAAAACAAGTGGCTGTTGGTATTCATGCTCGAGTTGGGATTATTTTCTTTTGATTTGGATAGATTTGGGTGCAATCTAAGGCTAATTTTGGGTTTTTCTTGAGATTGATTCTTGACTTTATCTTAGTAGGTTTTAGACCGATCGATCTGAGTATTAAAGCCCCACCTTCATCTCCTCCATTGCCAGCGATTCATCAGAGCACAACAGGAAATTCTTTTGCTTTGATTTTTCAATTTCTTGTTCTGGTTTTTAACTTACTACTTTGTGTTTTTTTTTTCAATCTAACTTCATGAGTTTGTGAATTTTACAAGGTATTTTCACAACACAAATATTTTCTTACATTAACGAATTTATCATGAAAAAGATCACTTATTAGAAATGGACCTTCTCTTTCTCTTTCATTCTGTTTTTTAATATTTACCATTAATGATAGGGCAAAGCCCTCAGCAAGAAGACAAAAAGGGGGCCTACAAAACAAGCCAACCGAGCCGTCGGCCCCTGGAAAAGCATAACACGGTCAACAAGCGTACAAATTAAGGTCTAATTTAGGGAAAACATAAAAAGCAGAATTCCCAGGTGCAAGAAGAAAGGGCTAATCTAGTTACTAGTTAGCTTACATATATAACCTGTTAAAAGGGATGAAAAATGAGGAGAATGGACGGTCAACTATGACAACATTAAGGAGGACTAAAATGCCCAGATGAAACGGTGAAGCAAAAGCGGAATAGAGTCGAGAAATTAAGAGAAGGGAAGAAGAGCTGCATCGATCGGTGACAAGGTTTGGCAAGACATGGCGCTATTGGCAAAAAAGAAGGAATTGTTTATCACACGCACATGGATTTTCTCGGAACAGCAACCATTGACGTAACATGCATGCCAGCTTTTCTGG
Source organism: Diospyros kaki (assembly GCA_036245055.1). NCBI lineage: Eukaryota > Viridiplantae > Streptophyta > Magnoliopsida > Ericales > Ebenaceae > Diospyros > Diospyros kaki. The sequence continues at coordinate 42,473,689 of BSEG01000009.1, forward strand.
GTCCATTGGTTGCTTGTTATATAATTTGGAAGGGGGGGGGGGGGAAGAATATGATTTTAAATCTCATGTGTTTTAATCAAACTAAGATAAGATTAGGATATTTAACTGTTAATGCGTGTGAAAGCAAAACTTTATAAAATATTTGGAAAGGATGAAGATGACAATGGTGACGAGCGGAAATTAATCCCCCCGCTTCCATTTATGGTACAGGTAATAATATTGATAATGGCAATGTTTTGTTTAACCCAATTAAATTGTCGAAGCCCGCTCCTGATTTTTGCAAATGAATGCAGGGGTGTTCTTGACATTTCAACCCATTTGACTATTTCCGCCAATTTTTTTTTTGTCACTGGTATTTATCACAATGAGATAAAGTTGAAGAGATAGAGATATAAGAATAATCTAAATTAGTGTAGCACGAAAACGTTTTAGGACTGTTTATACTTATTTTTTAAAAAAATTATTCATTTTTCCTTTTCATTTCGTATAAAAATATTTTTTATTTTTATTTTTGTGTAATTTAGGTCTAAATTATCTAAAATAGTATTTTTTTCAATAATAGGTAGTTTAAGAAATAATTAATGACCAAAAAATACTATTGTCTCCCCTGTTCATGTTTTGAGATAGCTATTCTTGTGCGGTCTCTGCTGCTCCTATTTTTTATTATGTCAAAAAAGATAAATCATGGATTCATCTTTGACTCTTAGACAAGGTAAGATGGACATTAAACTTACTGTTGACGTTCAATTTCAGTCAAGTCTGATTCATTTTGGACCGCAATGAATAATTATAGGTCACGATAAGAAGAGAGGCTTTTCGGATGCTAATGAAGAACACTTCACGATTTTCACGTGGTTCGGACAGAACGATGCCTACTCCACGCCCGCACTCTGATTATTCCTTCAGAATGACGGTTTTCTGATTATTCCTCCTGTCCCTTATGTTACCTCTGCCCCTTATTTATAATCGAGAGGGCTTTTTATAATTCGGATAATATATAGAAATAAAAAGATGATATAATGGGGGACACACAGTCCTTATCATCTGTACAAAATTGTAAGTGGGATCTTCATCTCGAGGAGCATGGGCTGTTGCAGTGAACGGTCCCTACTTCTGACTCTTTAACAGCTTTTACCACTTTACGCGAGCTGATTGTTTTTAGGCTAGTGACCTAGGTGGTCCGACCATCTGAAGGATACTCCCTGGAGCTCGCTCATAGATGGCTTCCAGCTCGTTGGAGGCTTATCGATAGTTTGCCGGGTATTTACTTTACGAGTTCTGAATTTTGGTAGTGACTGAACCTCCCTTAGTGAGATCGTTTGAGCCTTCTTAATTTTGAGTGATTGGACCGACTCATCAAATTGAGTCTGGCCCATACAAGAAATACCTATAACACTTACAATCTATCAAATTAATATTGATAGATGACTACTCGAGTTATGTGCCTTTAACTCCACTTGTTCATGTCAGGCAGACAGTACAAGAAGTAGACGACGAAGGCAGACAAGGCCTTGTCAATATCAATATTGCCAATCACTAGGTCTTACAACCAGGCTACTGGCAGAGAGAGAGAGTGTATTTTAGAATCTCAAACACAGCTTGCCATCCAGCTTGTGTGGGACGAACTGCATCCCAGGAGAACGCAGCTCTGCACAACGTATACATCTTGTTCCGTCTCTAGTCCTCCATTGAAAAATAGGATAGGACCGGCCTCCTGTCGTCCGTCACCAATAACATTATAAATTCAGTAAATGCTCAGTCTTATCATCTATGTTTTTTATTAGCAACGGAAATTGACCCACACGCATGTGAAAGAACTTCGAGACCTGCAGGTGGGCCGTTGATGGTCGACGTGAAGGCAGTGGCGGATCCACTCTGGCCGCAGTGCGGCAGCCCGACAAAATTTTTTGAAAATTTATTATATTTATTTTGAGTTTATATTTTTACCCCCACCAATCTTTTAGTTCAAAACATTTTAAAGCCTTAAGTTATTATAATAAATTTACTTATAATTTTAAGGATAAATCATATCAAACTCCCTTACATTTGAGTAATGTATAATTTACCCCCTATACTTTTGATTATAACAAAAAAATCTTCTTACCCATCAAATTTATTGCAATTAACAACTAACCCTTAATAAAACTAAACTCTCTTAAGTTAATTTGCACATGCCCCTCACGCATGGGCTAAATCCCCCCAAAGTCAACCTCAAACCCACTCAAATCCCTAATGTCACCCTCAAAATCAACCTGTCAGGCACCCATCTCTAATCTAAGCTTCGTCGTCGGCCACCCATCTCCTCACCGCAGCATCGCCGACAACTCATCTGCTCAACGTGCGGCTGCCGGCCACCCTTCTCTCCTCTCCCTCTCTCTCTCTCTCTCTCGACTGTGGGCCACCGGCTACCCTACCCCTCCTCGCGACCGCTGCCCAAGCTTCTCCTACTCGCGACTGCCGGCCAAGCTTCATTAGGTCCAATTTTTATTTGGCCTACCCATTTACATAATCAGGTCCAATTTAATTGTGTCTATTTTAATTAATTTTGTGAAGGAATGTCATAGCGAGCCAAACCATTAGGTGCCTACCCTTAACTAACATGGAATAAAATTTTGTTGATATTTATCCTTTATTTAAAGAGTTATTCAACATGTTACGCAGAGAAGGCGAAATGGCCAACACATGTATTATTGCAAATTAAAATAGTGGCAAATGGGATGAAACATATTAAGGAAATTAGGGTTTCGGGAACACTGGTTAAATTCGTCCAAGAAGATTGGATTTGAGAAGCTGAAACACAGCATTCCATCCAGCTTGGGTTGGATGAAACAGGTCCCAGAAGAAGGCGGCTTCAGGGTTACTACACTCTGTGTACATCTTGGCTCCTTCCTTGTCCACGCTGCCGCAGCTGTACTCGGCGCTTACGCCCAAGCAGCACGGCTTCAATGGCGTCTCAAACTGATCGGTCCCATTTCCTGAAACAAACACATATATGTATTTCATTAAAAGGAAGAACAGGACCAATTAACAATATTCAAGACCTAGGTCCAGTGCATGAGATGAGGTGATAGACACGTAGATAAGTATGAACGGACCTGTTTTGTTGAGGACGGAGGCGAATGAGCTATGGAGATCAAAGATGAAGTAAGATGAGTTGCTGTGGCTCTCGTTGTTGAGCTTGGCGACGGCTTGCTGTAACAGGCCGTTGTGGAAGTCGACGGCGGCGTTGACGGTGGAGTTGCATTCTTGGAAAGAATTGGTGACTGTGATAGTGGGTAGACAACCGAGCGGCTGCAGAGCTCCGACCGCCACCCTCTTCAGTCCCAAGGCGTGGATGCTTTTTAAGTTGACGGTCACCTGATTGACTACGCTCGTTATGAAGGGTGGCAAGTCCTGCAAGTTAAGCTCAGCCGTCCATCAAAACCAATCATTGAGATGGCGGGTTTTCTTCTTTTCCTCGTTTCATTTATTAATAATGGTTATTTGTCACCTATTATATACTCTCACTCCATTCATTTTCATTTTATTGTTAAATAGCTCCAATCAATATTGAAAGTTGATTAAGAGCGTCTAAATCATTATCATATACAATCTAATACAAAATAATTAAATAAATAAACAGCAACGTGGATCCATGCAATGTGCTGCTTATATTGTTCAACATTATTGTGATGTTAACCTTATCAAAGTTAATTACAATCCAAGACATAGAATTACTTATTAAAATGCTATTAGGGCATCATTTGGTAGAAATGGTATTATGTTATATATATGTGAGCCACCAAACGCTTCCTACCCAGAAAGTAAACACAATGAATTTGAACTGCTACATTAATATTATAATTATTTAGAGAAGCTAGCTATGACTGATCATCATAAGATCCAAAACCTCTGTAACAAATGTTTTATCTCATGACAGAAAGATAGAAGAGCCCAAAATACACATATCTTATCAGTCAGGAAACCACTTTCTCTTATATATATATATATAGGCACACACACACACATGCATGTATAGGGAAAATTACACTACAAGTCATTAACATAAATCTGAAGTTTTGATAATATTAAAATTAACATAAATATCCCATAATATAGAGTGGTTTTAAATTTTATATTAATGTATGTATTATGTGATTTTTCTTTAATAGAATATGATGGACAAAGAAAAGAGACTGAAATTATAACAAAAATAAAAGATTGTTACGAAATATACCTCACAATATTGTTTGGCTTATATATTTGTGCATGTATAGCTGACAACATGTTCATCATTGGAGACCCGTGAATCCCATAAAAAGACAAATATTGATTTCTTGAAGGGGAAAATACAGCAGCTAAAACCCACGTTGTGATTTCTTTTTATAGTAATACATTATAAATAGATTTTTCTATATAAAATGTAATATTTAGAATGATATAACTTCTTCGTGTTTATTTATATTAAATTGAATAATATGGACACCTGTGAGATGGACGACCTAATTTTAAGAACTCAGATCAGTACTTAAATATTAATTCATTTATAAACTGCATGAATATTTTATTCATAAGAAATATGCTCTTGCATTTGGTATATATTCTTCTACCAGAATCCATTCCATTCACTATCATTCGAGTGTTTAATTAAGATAATTATATAATGAAGCTTATAGAAGTGTCTTAAGAAATATAATATATATATACACGATGATTTGACTTCTTCATCCAGTTTACTTGTAACTTGACAGATTATTATATATTTTATTTGCGATCGGCCAGAGCCATAACCTAATTAGAGCTATGGATCTGAACCAACCAAGCATATTCTTATTTTAAATGAGTAGTTCATTAAGTTTATGTGATGTGATGTAAAAATAAATACGAAAATTTCGATACATTCTTAAGAAAAAGCTTAAATTCCACCCTAAGATATGTATATATATATATATATATGATTTAGGTTTTGAATTTGTGAAAAAATTAAAAGGTAAACTAATTAGTTAAATCTACCCAACAAAAAGAAAAAAGAAAAACTTGCAATGATAGATAGAAATGTGTACCTGGAGAGAGCCGCCTTTGGCGAGGTAAGCACTGTAATCGTTGCCGGCGACGGTGACGAGAGCCAACGCCGATTGCAAGTCCTCCGTTGTGAAGACAGAACCATTATTCACGAGCTCGCTCAGTTGATGGATCTGCGCCGTCAAGTTCGGCCCGGTACTCAGTGTTTCAAACACGCCGGTGCCGCCATACGCGAAGTTCATCCCGTACTTCAACAAACTATCCGGCGCGTACTTCATCCATTTGTACGGAACCGGAGACCTCAGCCCCAACGCCCTTGCTGCATCCAAACCAGATTCAGCAATTGTACGAACGGAGGAGAAAGAAACAAATGTTGTGAGTACGAGAAGCAAAATAATTTCTTGACGGAGAGAGAGGCAGGGGGAGTACCGAGGAGATCAGTGAGAATACGACCGTCGGAAAAACGGCCTGCTGGTTTTCCAGGAAAGGTGGTGCCGTAGGGAACCTTCCAGGCGCTGGAGTCAGATTTTGGGGTGTTGCCTGTGTCGGAGTAGGAGTCTCCGAACACAAAGATCTTTTTTGGATGAAAACGGTGAAGGCGGCCACCATGGGCGGCGGCGTGAGAAGAAGCTTGCCCGCCTATATGAACTTGTACAAATTATTAGCCTCCAGATAATAACTCAACAGTAAAACGAATGAACGAACAAACAAACTGCAAGCTCTACGCATAGTTAATTACCTGGTAGAAGAGAGAAGAGGAGAAGAGAGAAGAAGGAGAGGAAGACAATGAGCTTTTGCCCCTCCATGATCAGACGGATTCGTGAGAATTAGTGCAGAGAGATAGTAATGGCAACAACTCAGACCACAGAGCTTTTGAACGTGGGCTTATTATTTATATATAGAAAGCAGGACACATAAATTGGAAAAATAAAATAAAATCCGGGTAGCTAGCTGCAGCTGGCGTCTTTTTCATTATTATCTGTTACCGCCGTGCATACAGAATTTCGAACGTTGGCTTCTTCAGTCATGCCCTCAACCCTGATCAATTTTTTTTTTGCCACGTGTCTTTCAATCTTTGGTAAGTTTAATGTTAAAAATAAAATATTTTAAATCCAGTTTAGTAATTAATAATTATAATTTTATTTTTATATAATAATAAAATTAAATATCTTATAATTTAAAATAATAAATTCAAATCTACTCTCAAATACCTAAATAAAGACTCTTTACCTTATTATCTATCTTTACCTTATTATCTCTCTCTCCCTCTATATATATATATATATATATATAGTGAATATATAATAAAAAATTCTATTCACAACCATCAAAATTACTCTCTACAGTCATTTTTGCCAAAATTCACTAATGTTTTCTAAACTTTCTATTTTACCCTCAACAATCCCATAGCCACACCTATCTCTCTCTCTCTCTCTCACTCTCTCACACCCATTTTCGTCTCTCTCCTCAAATACACACATATATATATACACACACAAACACACATATATATATATACATACACTTACACACACACACACACTATATATATATACAGACATGACAGCTATCGTCGGCCACCATAGTCGCGACCATCTTTCGTTGCTAAAGGCAGTCGCAATGCAACCATCGTTGCCAGGGGAATCCTCGGGTTCGGGCGATCAGAGGCCATAAAGGCCACTCCCAAACCCTAGATTTCAGGGGCTAGAAGATGGGTGAGAGAGAGAGAGATAGATGGATGGGTGTGACTATTGGGTTGTTGAGGGTAAAATAAAAAGTTTAAAAAATATTAATAAATTTTGACTAAAATGACTATAGAGAACAATTTTGATGGCTACGAATAGAATTTCTCATATATAATCTATCTTAAGATTTCATGTGTGAAAGAATGTGTCAAATAATGTAAAATTCATTTTATATACCTACCCACCCGACCCCAAGTGCCTTTTATGTTTGAAATTAAGCGCATTAATTAGTTTAATAATAATCATACTTTTTTTTAATTAATCCAGCATATAAATCATAAGATATTATTGTTATTATTCCACAATTGAATGAATCATTGAACTTCTGAAGAATGCTTCATAATAACGCTTCCCACGGTTTAACAATTAATTATTTATCTAAATACCTTCTTTAAACGGCATTAATTAATTGCATAGTTGGTGTATATATGTATATCCTTTTATCCGATTTAAACCATGTGATTGTGAGTGATCACGTTTGACCTGAATCCGATTTGAACATCAAGTCCTTTGTTAGGATTTATGATTCAAAATGTATTTTTATATAATTGTTAGTGTTTGTATTTTAATATATATATTTGAGTTTCATCTTACTTATATTTAATTGAAGCTTAAATCTATATATCTACTCTGTTGGTGACATTTGTGATAATTAAATATTGTGGGCTGAGTATTATTCTGGAGCCCAGCTGTAAGCACCCTCGCCCAGATATTCCAACCACGTGGACTACCCGAACGAGAGCGCTTACGGAAAGAAAAATAATGAAATACAAGACGAAAACTACCCTAGCATGCATACACAAAATAAGAACAGCGAAATTTTGGGATATTACAGTTCTCCCCCCCTTAATAGAATTTCATCCTCAAAATTCGTGTTCAGCCCATATCCTCAAGATAAACTCACAACTTTCATGATATTACCTAACATCATCTCTGGGACATTCCATATCATCATTTTTCAGTATCCCCATAAGTCTAAGTCTACTACGCATCTTACTTGATTTAACACTCTAACATATTTCCCAATCCATCACCTCAATTGGACCACGTTTTGACCACTCATACCTTAACCAGCTTAAGGAATATCATCAATCATATATTACATCCAACCACAAGGTTCTCCTATTACAATATCGTAATCCAACCGTCATCCCAAGGCTATCTCGAGTTCTCATTGCACTTTCATTTGATACTATCTCGACCACGTATCAATCTCAATAATAAACCGATTCACAGCACAAAGACATTGCAGCTAACTTCAATATACAACCGGTAGTAACAAGAGTGAAACCATCATCTTGCATGATGAGAAGCTAATACTTGATAATGTAACCAGTACCTGCCACGTACTTACAAAGCATAAGAACATGGAAACGATACCACATACTCAATCAAGGATTCAAGAGCAATATCCTTTAGTCTAACTTTTCCCTCTGATTCTTAACCAGGTAAACAACATTTCCTCGGTAGTACTTTCTCCCATAATTTGCCGCGAGTGCTCGAGGTCCCGTTAATAAATATGGATAGCCATTTAATCAGAACTATCAAGGGATATACATTTTCCACTCAATACATCTTGAGATCTAAAATGTCACCAGATTTCCCCTCATAAGGAATCAACATACCCAATTGTTGCTTCCCACTACGACTTATTCAATGACCACCAACCCTCAATTTTGTCCTACTACTAGTCTTAACTCCAATTAATTATTTGATCATACCTCATCTTATTCGCTAAACACTAACCCTGACCTCTTCAAAGACTCTATAAGTTAGCTGGAACACAATCTTTAGAACTGGTGTTATCTACGCTGTAGTCTGCTCAACTGAAAATACCTCGCCTTATTAGTAACTGTTCTAATTCCCAAGGCATCTCATAAGTCTTGCTTTTGGGGAGAAGTGACTTAAAGATGTGGGTTAAGCATTCTTCTAGCTGACATAACAGACCATCTCATGCTTCCGTCGATGTACCACTTGACTAGCACCCAGAAGAGTCTCATTTTCTCACTCGGTCAATAACTGACCCTAGGGCATGTGGTCTGTGATTAGTACCGCGCGTACTCATAGCAACCACTATCCTTACAGCAGAACCCAACAGTTACTTAGATATACAACCAATTTCAGTCCTGACCATACACCCAGGTATCTTTGACAATCTTAGAGGGGTTTTCTTATTTCTAATTCATTTTATCTTGGATACTCCATGGCAATCCAAAACGTCTGCTACCACCTTTGCTTTACCCTATTTATTATAGAACCTCACAGCCTTAGTCATTCGTCACGCCAATCGTGGTGTCACTTGTACTCTGCTCCACTTGTAAAAACTAAACACCTATATAATACCCTATATGGGTAGTGATGCCAAATCTCCCAGCAGCCTAACTGTTGAAAGCTCCAAGTCCACAATTCTCGTAATAGTCCCTCAGTTACTTCCCATCACAGATCTTTCTTGGGATAAGCTTAAGCTCAGGCTTATCATAAATACATTTGGTACCTACGTATCTGCCATTTACCATCGGACTCCTATAGCACATTCCCACCTGGTGGGACCTTTCCGTACCACTCCTAGCAAAATCCAATCATGGACCTCCAGCTCATATTCTACCATGACCCCATCTCACATGAAATTGACGCGAATCTTTTGTAAGGCGTCAATAACGCTTGGAGAGACTAAGGGAACTCCAGACCTTTATCTCTGTCACGGGTCCCTACCAAACCATAAATACTGCGAAGGCGTCGGTCAACCCAACTAGTATGGCCATGAACTTACAGCAGCCGTACGAGTACAACAAGCAATCATTAGAAAACACTTCGGAGTTAGCCCGTTAAATCATCTACTCGAAAGGAAAGAACATTTATGCCTCATGATTAACCGATTCAATTGCAGGGTCAATCCCCTACTAAAACAACCTCCTTAGTAAATCCCTAAGAAAGTCAAGAGTATCCCCTGCTCATTCACAACCGAGAAAGGAATCCAGCCATACACACCCTTATCATGAACAACGTGTGCCCTAAATGCATCTTTAAAAGTTCCCTTAATTACTTTCCTTAGACGAGGTACATCTTAACTCTAATCCGCATCACTAATAGACAACGGTTAGGGACCCAACAAGTCTACCACAAGTCAAGTATCCGGTCTACTCGGTCTTAGCAAAAACAGTGCGTAACTAAATGTCCATCGCCAGTTAAACCTATGACTTTCTAGGTTCATACTATTCATCACATCAAGTCACTAGGACACTCTTTGCTAATAGCAATGACTACTTGATTCCTAAGGATCCCAAGGCTCGTAAGTTTACCTAATACATCTCATTACATAATACCTTCAAACATTGCACATGATGTTCCTCACACAACTCTCATCTTTACAAAACTCGTAATTTACCACAATGCATTTACATTACAGCCCCCCCTAATAACCATACTAGCTAGAACTCCCCTCGTCACCCCTTGCAACCGAGGTAACTTCATCTGTCAGATAAGTTAAGTCCTCATTGCTAGCTATGCTGGGGTTGGGTTTAACAGGTCCCTCTGGTGGCTATAACGGTACCCTCACAGTGGCTTGGACTGACTAGGTGTCAGGTAGTGCTCTGATCTTGGGAACGTCTTGTACGGGTCCCTAGTAAGGCTCCCAAATGGCAGCTTGTTGTCTCACAACCTTGGCAAAAACATCATAATGGGAACGAAGGCTCACATCATTCATCATTACTTCAGTCAGTCGCTTCCACACATCATTCATGTGCTTACGGGCGAACATGACTTGTCTTTCTAACAATCCCTAAAAGATCTTGTGGACCGTCTCTTGAAACAACTCGTCAAGCCGATATATATATAACTCACTAGGTAGTCCTCTTCGTCTTGCCCGCCTCCCTATACAGAAACAAACTCCTGTTCCCACCGACACCATAAATAATTAAATGCTATGAGGGCATCCGAATTGGGTAGGGGTACACTGTGATCTAGTCCACCGGATTTCATTGGGAATACTCAAACACCTACGGAAAACACAAGTCCTAAATAAATTAGGAATACTCAAATATCAAGCAAATATATTGAGGCTAAACCAACCTTTTACCCAAACACCTACGACAAACACAAGTTCTAAATAAATCCCATTCATACCACCTCATGGTCCCCGCCTAATGTGCACTTATCACCCACGCACAAATATAAGTTGGCACACAGTCTTTCACACGAATCGACAAAACTTAACTTGACACAGCCTGACCCTATTCGATTTACTTAAATCTCCGTAACTCTACCCGACAACCTTGGTGTACAGGAACTTGTCCCCTAAAACTGACTCAAACTACGCTCTGATACCAACAATGTAAGCACCCCCACCCGGATATTCCAACCACCCGAACTACCCGAATGAGAGTGCTTATGGAAAGGAAAATAATGAAATATAAGACGGAAACTACCCTTGCATGCATACACAAAATAAGAACAGCGAAAGCGAAACTAAACACATGCATGCACTACGAGTACCCCGGTAATACAACGATCACATGATAAATAAATAAACACAGACTCTTGTGTCGACATGCACGAGACAAGAGAAATAACCTGGCACAATACAAAATAATAGAGTAAATCCTACTTAGACATCAGAATTGACTGGAACTACGGGATTGCCTGTACACCATACCGACTTTGCCGTTAGACGCTGACCCCCCTTGCTCAGACCCACACTGGCCCTACTTGGAATGATGGAAAGCAAAGTGAGTCGAGAGACTCCGTAAGCATAAAGAAAAGAAAAGCTGAAGGCTGAACATAACCAGAAAACTCTTCCCAAAATAAACCCCCAGGTACACACAAGCCATGAGACGCTACAACACAATAGTAAAGCATAATAAAAGCACATACCGGTCCTTGGGGCCCACACAAAACACACAACACCCAAGTCTCATACCAATCTGCCGCTGCCCTGAAAGGCAACATAAATATCCACAAACCTGCGCGCGCGATCCCGGGTCGGTACTCCCGTCACCCGTCCATGTCGATACTCCCGACAACCGAGCCATAGGCTCTCTCGGAACGGTACTCCCGTTTGAGAACTATATACTACCAGTAGCCATGTAATGCACATAAAAATGCAATAGCGTAGTGAGTATCAACGTGATACACTGACGCCCATACATCCAGGCATCAGGCCATGCTCCGCCCACATAGTAAACCACACGCCATGCATATGCCCACGCTGGATGCAACCTAACCAAGCTAGAATGTCCGTGTCCAAGCATACTCAATAAATGAATATCCCAACATGCATCCCGTACCCATGTGCATATTAAATCATGAACAGTAATACAATGTATCTACTCATGCAGTAAATCACATATCGGCAGAGGTAGTTAGTAGTGCCCGGCACCGGTCAACGCCCAGTGACTAGGAGTGTCAGCCTGACGGTCCACTTCAGAGCCGTACAATAGTCTACTCCAACGTCACCAAACAATCGACCCCTGCCCCACTGCTCAATAGCTCTAATTGAATCATAATTAAACTCAAGAAAATCGTAAATAAACCCGCACGTCTAAGAACCTAGTTCCCAAACTGGTTTCAGCATCATTCCGAAAGGAATGGGGGCGGTTCAAACCCCCGTAGGAACTCAACAAATAAAACTCTAGAGGTCTTGGATTTAATTTAAATTAAAACAAATGAATAATAATTTAACAAATAAGGTTAGGTGCCGAATTAGAGTAAGGGAGGTGATAAAATACAGGAAATCACGGGATTTTTCACGGGAATTAAATATCAGGAAGAGAGGGTTGAGAGCTTGCCTTTACACGGCCGTTCTTTGCTTTTTTTGCACACCCGCTGCGAAGTAAAATGTTCGCTAGCAATAAATAAAATTGCAGCTTTAATTAAATAAATCTACCGTGTAATATAAATAATTTAACCGTCTAAAATCCCTCGTAAGCGCACCACAATAAAATCCCAATAAGTCTCATATTTATTTTAAATTAAATTAAGCTAATAAAATTCTCGAAGCCAGCTTAATAAATTAAATTTAAATCAAACAACTCAAAATTTCATAATTAATAAACGGGTCGAAACAGACGAAAAGAGGGTATAAAATACGAGAAATCATAGGGTTTCTCACGGGAATTAAAGAATACGAGGAAAGGGATTGGAGCTTGCCTGAAATTAGCTGCTTTCAGCTTCTCTTGTACTCCCGATGCGAATTAAATCATTTACTAGCAAATAACACAACCGAGACTTAAATTAATTAATTCTAATAGCGTAAATTTTATAATTTAAACATATAACGCTTTTACTAATTTTTACCCACGTACCTGATCACTTTTTTATGCCGAAAAATCCCAAAATTCCATTATTTTTCCCTTATTTTCCTTCTTTTCTTATTTTCTTTCTTTTCTTTTTTTTTTTTTATCTTTCTACTTCTTCTTCTCCGCGACTTCTTCCTGCGCCTTGTTTCTTCCTCTTCCTTCCTTTCTTTCTTCTTCTTCTTTTCTTCTTCTTCCTTTCTTCTTCTTCTTCTTCTTCCGCGTCTTCCCCCCTGCGCACCAACGGCCACCTGCCGCGGCTTTCTTCCACTAGCGGCACCACCGGCCAGCCTCGCCTCCAACTCTGCCTCCCACTACTGCGCGCGCCGCCGCCACTGTTGTTGCTTCGCATTGCCGCCACTGCTGTTGCTTCGCATCGTCGCCGCCGCTGGTCGCTTGGCTACCATGGTCGAGCTCGCTCGACCAACTTCCATGGCTGCCGCTCCTTCTCTCCCCCTCGGCTGAGCTCTCTCTCTCTCTCCTTCTCAATCTTGATCTCTCCCTCTCGATCTCTCCATCTCCCTCCATCACTCGGCTCCCCCTACTCTCTCGCGAACTCTTACTCTCTCATCTGTTTCTTCTTTGTTTCAATTTGACAGAAAATGGCCACTATTTCAATCTTGGCCTCCAAGCCATTCACGCGCACCACAGTCACAAATTTAACTTATCAATTAATTAATTTAAGTTAATTTCTTAACTCTTTATTATTATTTTGATTATATTATCAATATGTATTAATTCATTAATTTAAATTAAGTTAACATAATTTACACATTTATTATTATTATTAGTATTATTTTTACCACTCTTTTATTACCTTAAATCCTCAAATACCGAAATTTAATAATTATTATCATCATCGAAATTTCGGGATATTACACCAGTCCAATCTCACGCATGTGGCCCGTGCCCATTGATTTGACCCAGTCCGGATATTTGCTGCTACATAAGGGCACATTCTACCCTAAATCCTCAGATCTGCTATTTTCTCATTCTCTACTTTTGAAACCCTATGTTCAACACATGAAGTGAGACACCCACTCTTGTGAATCCTTCTCTTGTTTGATCGTTTTTGATTTGTGGTAAGATCATTTGGTAAGGTTGTATTGTTTTTAATTTCTGTTGTTGAATCGCCTAAGGCGTGAGGGATTGGGAAAATTGATAGAACAAATACTCGACTTGATCTTTAGATTAGCCAAACAGATTGTACGTTTGTTCTCTTTTTGTATTATGTTTTCAGTTCTTTATTTGCAGTACGGTTTATTCTTGTTGTGATCTTGTAATCTTGAGATATTTCTTGTAATCCAATTGTAATATTGAGATATGTAGCGGATTGATTGGAGTCGGAGCCTCTGTCGTGAATAGGATATTTTGATCCGAATACGTAAAACCTTGTGTTCTTATATTCTTTACTTTTCTTGATTATGCATGATCTTGTGATTTAGCTGAGATTCAAGTTGCGTGAAAAACCTACATCTTGCCTTAGCATAATTAATTAATTTGGCATCGATAAGTCTTTTGCTTTATTTCGACCGCCAAATAGTTCCCAAGTCTCCCTATCAAAAGTAGTTTTCGGAATCAAAGATTCATTCGAAACTCATGCCAAAAACATGATACAAATAACTGTTCAAATAATTTAAAATTAGAAAAATGATTTGAAAATATTAAAACAAAATGAAAATGGTTGGTATTGTCGCTAGAACATAACAATAAATTAATTTGGTGAGAAATTTATCAAGTTGTCAAGACACGGCAAGAAAGAAATCGTCAACTAACGTTAGATATATTTTTTATAAATACTCTAATACTTAAATTAAATTGATATAAGTTGCAAAACAAGCGATGATACTGCACGAACCACATGCTGCATCTTCTCTTCAAGTCACCGAGCTACCAAGTGTGGTCAATGTCGCCAGCCCTTCTTCAGCAATTGTTCCTTTTGGTGCTCCCTCTTCATCTTTTAAGCATCATGTCAATATCCCAAGTGAGGTCATGTTTGTTAGCGGTACGCTAAGGACAAGTCCTTGGCGTACACAAATGGAGAGCAAGTTTTCTTCCTGTTCAAATTTCACATCTTATGGGAATTTGGATATTAGGCATTCTGCGTGGCAACGACTCAGTGGCTGATTGGAGATGGAGATGGAGATGGAGATGGAAAGGATAAAGAGAAACAGTATGGCTTGTCTCTGAAAAAATGTTTTTGTTGAGGTTCTAAGTTAGTTTAATTTTAGATAATATTATTTAAAAAATAAAAATTACTCTACTTTCTTAGAAAATAAATTTTATGAAGAGAAATTTTAAATATTTGTACCATATACAATTTTTTTATAGAAAAATTAAGAATATTTGATTACTTTTTATAAAAAATATGTAATAATTATATATTTTTTATAATAAATATGTGCAATCAAACACACTTTTAGTGTAATTGTCAGTACTCCACTCTAAAAGCCAACCTATACATGCTTGTTTGTTTGATGTTTCATATGTGTTAATATTTAATCTGCTAGTCGAAAAAGTCCAGTCACATGTGTTTTGGATTGTTAGGCTTCTTTGGCCTCGTTAGGCTTTATTGGCTTTGTTAGGCCATTTTTTTGTTTTGTTAGGGAGTTGGGCTAGTTTTGGCATGTTAGACAAGGTACTTAACATTATTGACTATCATTTCCTCTATTCTCTATAAATAGTCTTCTTCATTCTTGTATTTGGTACTATCCCAATTTAAGAGGATTTCCAACTAGAGAGTATTCAGAGAGATAGAATGTAATACCCTAAGTATTATAATAAAATTAATTTAGCTATGTCAAATGATTTATTAGAAATGTAATTAATCTAGTTAATGAAAAGTGTATTTATAAAAATATAAATATAAATTTGATTTAGAATTAAAAATTAAATTATAATGTAAATATGTGGCGTAAGTGTTAAAATGTATGTATATATTTATAATATTAAATGTATATTAAAAAAAAAAAATCCGAAAAAATCGAATTTTGCAGAAGCAGCGCGCGGCCATGCTCTGGCCGCGCCTGCAAACGGGTTTCAGGGTAAGGGGGGGCATTAAATGCCGAAGTGACGCCGGAGTGGCCTCGGGGACGCGTGGCCAACGGTGGTGAGGTAAGGCACGTCGAGAATGGGCTATAAATAGCCGAGGTTGCGTTGCCCATTTCATCCGAAAGTTGTGAAGCTTAGATCGGTCATTTGAGAGTGATTTTGTGAGATTAGAGGGTGGGGTTCTGGTCTTCGAGTCTTGGGCTTCGTTTCTGGAGAGTTTGGAGGCCAACGGAGCAAAGGAGAAGGCGAATCGAAGCTTCGCCGGAAAGTTGCGCCTCGCCGGAGCCGAGAGTTCAAGCGCCAAAATCGAGGTAAGTTTGATCCTATTTTGTCAAAATTTTTATGCCAATGTGTTCGTATTATGTAGATCTAGAGTTTAGGGTAAAAAAAAAATTAAGTTTGGAGGTCGAATTGCCGGCCGGCGGCGAGCTTCTCGTCGGGGAAGACGAGCCAGTCGGGCGCGTGAGCTGCACGCGCCCGCGAGTGGGAAGACGGCGCGTGCAGCTCACGCGCCCGTCAGAAAAGAAAATGAAAAAAAAAAAAAAAAGAAAAGAAAAGAAAATAAAATAAAAGAAATAAAAGAAAATTTTGAAAATTTTATTTTAAAGTTGGAATAATGTTTATGATTTATTTAATGTGTAATTTTTCTGGAAATGGTAAATTAATTAATTATTTAATTAGGTTTTCCATTATGGAAAATAATGAAAAATAGAAATTAAATTCTGAAATTTTCAAAAAAAATTCCAGAATACTGTAATTGTCATTTAAGAAATATGAGTGGAAAGAAATGGAGTAAAATTAAATTTTAGGTAATTATTATGTAATTTAAGTAGATATTTTCATTAAAGAAATAAATAAAAAATAGGAGTTTAATTCTAAAAATTCCAAAGAAAATTTTAGAATATTAAAGGAAGTATCCAAGAAATGTCAGTAAAAAGAAATGGAATAAATGAAATTTTAGGTAATTACTATGTAATTTAAGTGGGTTCTATTTTAGAAATAAAGAAAAAAAATAAAATAAAATAAAATAAGATTTTAATTCCGAAATTTCAAGAAAATTTTCAGAATGTTATATGAGTTATTTAAGAAATGTTAGTAAAAATAAATGGAATAAAATGAAATAGGAAGTAATTATTATGTAATTTAAGTAGTTTTTTCATTAGAAAAATAAAGAAAACTAGGATTTTGATTCTGGAAATTTCAAGAATATTTCAGAATGTTATAGTTGTTATTTAAGAAGTATTAGTGAAGAGAAATTTAATAAGTTAAAAGAATAAGTAATTATTATGCAATAATTACATATTTAGCCATTATAAAATAAAGGAAAATAGGAATTAAGTTAGGAAATTACAAAAGAAATTCCAGAATGCTAAGGATATTATTCAAGGAATGCTGGTAGAAAGGAAGTAAATTTTTAGAAAGCCTAGATAATTATTATGTAATTTTGAAATAAAGCTTAGAAATAAAAGAAAATTGGAGGAAATTATAGCAAATGGTATTCTAAGAATAAATCTATGTTGTAGGGGTCCTAGCGAGCACAGGGATTAAAAGATAGCAGCTTAGCACGTAGTTCAAGACTAAGTAACTGTAAGTATGCCGCCTAAATTTAGTACATTTGTAAATGTAAATGCTTTTATCATATTGACATGCTATGATATGAATCATCACGTAGATTGCATCAATTACATGACTATGAAATGCATATATGCACGATAATACTGTTGATCACATGCATATGAGGCCGTAGGGGGTACGAACTGGCACCGCTGGCCTTACCAAGGGTGCACCCATACACCCCGGCTTCGAAAGAGGTAGCCGCTAAAATGGTAGGCAGCATGAGGGGTGCAGTTGACACCTACGAGGAAAGACATTGCATACACTCATGACATTGCATTGGTATTCTTACTTAGATGATTCATCATCTAACATGGGTTCGCCCCTGGAACATTCAACGTTCCAGCCGGGGCTTGCAGAGATGGCTCAGAGATAGGCGATGTGTAGTGACAGACATCGAGATGCAAGGAAACGTATCATGTTGTAATACGATTAGTTTAATATTTGTGGATGTTGTTTTGTAACCAAACGCTTTATGTATTTGTATTTAATGCCATGTATAGTTATTAAATTATGCCTTTCCATGAGCAGGTTCGATTCAGCTTCCGCTTACGTTTATTTCTAGTCTAGATATTTTATCTGGTACTAGACACGGTCTTAGGGAATTTTAAAATAATGTTTAAAAAAAAAAATGTCCAAATTTTCTAAGGCTTAACACGCCCTGTATAAGTATGGGCTGTTACAGTTGGTATCAGAGCCCAACCTAGGATAATACCTAAGAAGGAAAATTTAGAATAGGCCGGTGAGAGTACCAACTCAAGGACAGTTAGGGGTACTAACAGAAGTGTGATGGCAGATGGCTGGCAATTTCTCAGAACAGGTATTGGTTGATCACTGGGCTCATCGTCTAGCGCACCGGGTCCCAGAGCCAAACGAAGGAATCCTGGAACACCACGTCCGGATGGAGGAGATTATTGACGATGTGCCCCCGAGCTATCGACTTTGGCCCAATCTCACTCAGTTTCAGATAGATATGATGATCGGGATATTGGAAGGTGGGCTGCAGGAATTCGCAGAATGGGTCCGGCAGCAAGACGAGCAATTCCCGGATTTCCATCATTACTGTATTCGGACTCGTGAGTTGTTGGTAGAAATGTACAAGCCAGTGCCGGCAAACGAGCTCGATGAAGACATGGAGGAGCCACTCGAAGAGGAAGAAGAAGAAGTGGAAGACCCAGCTGAGCCAGAGGAAGTGATAAATCCAGCTAATGTGGAAGAAGAAGAAGACGAAGAAGAGGAAGAAGATGACATACCTGTGTTTTGGGCTGAAGACGACTTTGAGGTCTCAGACTCTGATGATGAAGAGGAGGTTGTGGAAATAGTGGGCGACCCTGAGGCACCCCCATGTGACTCCGAAGATGAAGAGAATGTGTGGATCTGGAGGTCGTCGGGACCGAAATAGATCCATCTCGGAAACACTTTAACTACTTACATGACTCGTGTAGTGCTATGTGTAATACATGTAAATATGTAATATGTACATATAACGTTTTGTGGCAGAATGTATAATATAAAACTAATCGGATGGTAAGATCTCGTTGTCTAATCTCGAATGCTGTTTTTCTTCCAGATGGTAAACACTCAAAGAAGGTTAGCAGTTGGGCCTGGGACGCCCAACTCCCAAGCTGGTAACACCGAGGGAAATACCAGCAGACACCCAGAAGGCGACTCCAGCCAAGATACTGGAAGTAGCAGATTGGATCAGATGGAGCGAATTCTGGGAAGTGTAGTGGGTTTCATACACGAGACTCACTCCAGGGATAGCCACGCGGCCAACATGCTTGACTTATATCGACGACAGAACCCTCCCGTCTTTCAGGGAAAGATTGGCACCGATTCCAGTGAAGTGGAGTATTGGATCGAGCAAACCGAAAAGTTGCTGGACCACCTTCACTGTAGCGAAGAAGAGAAAGTCAACTGTGCCACCTTTATGCTGCAAGGAGAGGCAGATAAATGGTGGAGAGGAATCAAAAGATCAATGACCCCTCAAGCCAGGGCACCCTTCGTCACCTGGGAAAGATTTAAGGAACTTTTTAACGAGAAATACTTCCCTCTGAACTTAAGAATGAAGAAAGAAAGAGAATTCATAGAGCTGAGACAGACTGGGGACATGTCTGTTGCCCAGTACGAGGACGCTTTCAGTCGTTTGATCCGATACATGCCGATTTACGAAGGAAACGAAAGGATCAAGGCTCAGAAATTTTTGGGAGGCTAAATTTGAAGCTTCAGAGAGCAATGAGTAGTGCAAGTACCCAGACCTATGCAGAAGCGGTACTACAAGCCTACAACACCGAGGCTAATCTGAGCCGAATCGACGCCATCCAGGGAGAAATTCAGCAGGGAAGCAGCCACAGGGCAGGCAAGAAGTTAGAACCCCAGAAGCCAAAGTTCAAACCCGGCACCCCATGCACAAAATGCCAGAAACAGCACCCTGGGAAGCCGTGCCGGTTTGGGACAAAAGGTTGTTACAACTGTGGGGAAATTGGGCATCTCAACCAAAACTGCCTGAAGAAAGGAATTACTTGCTTCAACTGCCAGCAGACGGGCCACTTCGCGAAGGACTGTCCCAAGCCGCGACTGATCAGTCAACCCCAGGGGACGTCCGGGAATGCCAGAACACATCAAGGGAGAGTGTTTCATCTGACGCGGCAGGAGGTGGCCGAGGATCCAACAGTAATTGAAGGTACTATGTTCCTATCTGGTATCCCCATGCATGCATTAGTAGATTCAGGTGCAAGTCACTCATTTATTTCGCATGCATTTGCTAAAGTAGTAGGAGACAAACCAGAAAATTTGAACTGTCGAGTGATTGTCGCAACCCCAATGGGGAAGTCTCAAGAAACTTCGTCAGGGTACAAAGATAGAAAGATTCAAATAGGAGAGGTGGAGTTTTCAGTGGATCTAATTCTTCTGGAATTTCAGGATTTTGACGTAATTCTAGGAATGGACTTCCTAACTAGGTATAACGTCACATTGGACTGTAAGGCTAAGACAGTCTACCTCAAGAATGGCAACTTGAATGTCAAGTTTCGAGGACAAAGAAGGGTAGGAGAACAGAAATTGATCTCGGCTCTGAAGGCTGAGAGACTATTACGTCGAGGGGCACAAGGATATTTGACTTGTGTTCAAGAGAAAAGCAAGGAGCCCTTTAAAATCGAAGAAGTGCAGCTCGTTAAAGAATTCGAGGATGTGTTTCCCGAGGAATTGCCCGGATTACCGCCCCAGCAAGAGATCGAGTTCTCGATAGAAATCGTACCAGGAGCAGGTCCGGTATCGATACCCCCGTATAAAATGGCTCCTGTAGAATTGAGAGAGTTAAAGGCCCAACTTCAAGAGCTGTTGGACAAGGGGTTCATCAGACCAAGCATGTCGCCGTGGGGAGCACCAGTACTTTTTGTCAAGAAAAAGGACGGGAGCCTGAGGATGTGTATCGACTATCGACAGCTCAACAAGATAACGGTCAAGAACAAGTACCCACTCCCCAGAATCGAGGAGCTATTTGATCAATTGCAAGGGGCCAAGGTCTTCTCAAAAATTGACCTAAGATCAGGATACTATCAATTAAGGATCAAGGCCGAAGATGTGCCGAAGACAGCATTTCGTTCTCGCTATGGGCATTACGAATTTTTGGTGATGCCGTTCGGACTAACTAATGCTCCAGCAGCTTTTATGGACACTATGAATCGAGTCTTTCGGCCATTCTTGGACAAGTTCGTGATCGTGTTTATAGACGACATACTGATATACTCTCATTCGGAAGAAGAACACGAATCACATTTAAGGATAATATTGCAAACATTGCGAGAACATAAGTTGTATGCCAAGTTCTCAAAATGTGAATTTTGGTTGCACCAGGTGGCATTTTTGGGACATGTGATATCGACCGAAGGACTATCAGTTGACCCAGTCAAGATCGCAGCTGTGACAAATTGGAAGCAACCCCAATCAGTTACTGAGGTTAAGAGTTTCCTGGGACTAGCAGGATACTACAGAAAATTTGTAGAAGGATTTTCAAGGATTGCGACACCCCTTACCAAGTTAACTCAAAAGGGGGTAAAATTCGACTGGAACGAGCGATGTGAAGAAAGTTTTCAGAAACTTAAGGCTAAGCTGACAACTGCTCCAGTCCTGGCTATGCCGAACGGATCGGGAGGTTTCATGGTCTACACCGACGCCTCAAGAAACGGTTTAGGGTGTGTGCTGATGCAGCACGGGAGAGTCATTGCCTATGGATCTCGTCAGCTAAAGAACCATGAAAGAAACTACCCGACTCATGATTTGGAACTAGCTGCAGTAGTATTTGCTCTAAAGATTTGGAGACATTATTTATATGGTGAGAAGTTCGAGATTTTTACTGATCATAAGAGCCTACAATACGTCTTCTCACAGAAAGAGCTAAACATGAGGCAACGGAGATGGATGGAGCTGTTAAAAGATTATGACTGTACTATTCAGTACCATCTCGGTAAAGCTAACGTGGTGGCAGATGCCTTGAGCAGAAAAGAAACTGCTTACGTAGCCAAAATGTTGGTAGCAGAATGGAAGCTAGTCGAAGCATTTAGCTTGATGACGGTAGGAGTGACTTTCCGAGGAAACTCAGCCTATACAGCTAGTCTCACGGTCCAACCAGAATTGATGAATCAGACACGACAAGCCTACCCCGAAGACTCCCGAATCAAAATGTGGGTTGATGAGTACGGGCAAGCAAAGAAACCAGGATTCGAGGTAAGAGGAAACATCCTTTGGTGTCAAGGAAGAATTTATGTGCCTCGTGTGAGGGAATTGCGACAAACAATTTTGGAAGAAGCTCATCGATCCAGATACTCGATCCACCCCGGAGCCACCAAGATGTACCAAGACTTGAAGGCTATGTATTGGTGGCCAGGAATGAAGAAAAGTGTGGCAAGGTACGTCAGTCGATGTGACACCTGCCAGAGAATTAAGATCGAGCACCAAAAGCCTGGTGGAAGCTTGCAACCATTGGAAGTTCCAGAATGGAAATGGGAGCACATCACGATGGATTTCGTGACTGGACTGCCAAGGAGCCCTAAAGGAAATGATGCTATCTGGGTGATAGTTAACAGACTATCTAAGTCGGCTCATTTCTTGGCCACGAGGGTAAGTCAACCGATCAGCAAATTAGCTCAACTATACGTGAATGAAATTGTCAGACTGCACGGAGTGCCAGTAAGCATTGTATCAGACCGTGACCCAAGATTCACTTCTAGGTTTTGGGGAAGTCTGCAAGAGAGTTTAGGAACTCAGCTTAGGCTAAGTACAGCCTATCATCCCCAGACAGATGGTCAATCAGAAAGGACCATTCAAACCCTGGAAGATATGCTGCGAGCCTGCACGATTGATTTTCCAGGTAGCTGGGAAGAGCATTTACCATTAGTAGAATTCGCTTACAATAACAGCTACCACAGCAGCATTGGAATGGCTCCCTATGAAGCCTTATATGGCCGAAAATGTAGATCCCCGGTATGTTGGACTGAAGTTGGCGAACGACAAATTTTGGGTCCCGAGATAGTTCAGAAAACGACAGAAAAGATAAAAATCATTCAAGAAAGAATTAAGGAAGCTCAGAGTCGCCAAAAGTCATACGCAGATACAAGGAGAAGGAAATTGGAATTTCAAGTAGGCGACAAAGTATACCTGAAGATATCTCCCCTAAGAATGGTGACTAGAAGCAACAAGAAAAATGGCAAGTTAAGCCCTCGATATATAGGGCCATATGACATAGTGGAAAGAATTGGACCAGTCGCTTATCGACTCGCTCTACCCTTGGCTCTATCAAACATCCATGACGTATTTCATGTATCACAACTGCGGAAGCATGAGCCAGATTCTTCTCAGATAATGCCAGCTGGAGCTATCGAGATTCAAGAAAATCTTTCGTACGTAGAGAAACCAGTTAGTATTTTGGATCGCAGGGATCAAGTCTTAAGGAACAAGTCAATACCATTGGTGCAAGTTTTGTGGAGAAACCCCGTAAGCGAAGAAATAACTTGGGAACGAGAAGAAAACATGAGACTCAACTTTCCGTACCTGTTTGAAG
The DNA here is from genome assembly GCA_036245055.1 of Diospyros kaki. Taxonomy (NCBI): domain Eukaryota; kingdom Viridiplantae; phylum Streptophyta; class Magnoliopsida; order Ericales; family Ebenaceae; genus Diospyros; species Diospyros kaki. Next base: position 42,497,448 of record BSEG01000009.1, read on the forward strand.
ACCCAGTAGATAGTATGAGTGAGGGATGATCAAATTTCGAGGACGAAATTTTTGTAAGGAGGGGAGAATGTAATACCCTAAGTATTATAATAAAATTAATTTAGCTATGTCAAATGATTTATTAGAAATGTAATTAATCTAGTTAATGAAAAGTGTATTTATAAAAATATAAATATAAATTTGATTTAGGATTAAAAATTAAATTATAATGTAAATATGTGGCGTAAGTGTTAAAATGTATGTATATATTTATAATATTAAATGTATATTAAAAAAAAAAAATCCGAAAAAATCGGATTTTGCAGAAGCAGCGCGCGGCCATGCTCTGGCCGCGCCTGCAAACGGGTTTCAGGGTAAGGGGGGCATTAAATGCCGAAGTGACGCCGGAGTGGCCTCGGGGACGCGTGGCCGACGGTGGTGAGGTAAGGCACGTCGAGAATGGGCTATAAATAGCCGAGGTTGCGTTGCCCATTTCATCCGAAAGTTGTGAAGCTTAGATCGGTCATTTGAGAGTGATTTTGTGAGATTAGAGGGTGGGGTTCTGGTCTTCGAGTCTTGGGCTTCGTTTCTGGAGAGTTTGGAGGCCAACGGAGCAAAGGAGAAGGCGAATCGAAGCTTCGCCGGAAAGTCGCGCCTCGCCGGAGCCGAGAGTTCAAGCGCCAAAATCGAGGTAAGTTTGATCCTATTTTGTCAAAATTTTTATGCCAATGTGTTCGTATTATGTAGATCTAGAGTTTAGGGTAAAAAAAAATTAAGTTTGGAGGTCGAATGGCCGGCCGGCGGCGAGCTTCTCGTCGGGGAAGACGAGCCAGTCGGGCGCGTGAGCTGCACGCGCCCGCGAGTGGGAAGACGGCGCGTGCAGCTCACGCGCCCGTCAGAAAAGAAAATGAAAAAAAAAAAAGAAAAGAAAAGAAAAGAAAAGAAAAGAAAATAAAAGAAATAAAAGAAAATTTTGAAAATTTTATTTTAAAGTTGAAATAATGTTTATGATTTATTTAATGTGTAATTTTTCTGGAAATGGTAAATTAATTAATTATTTAATTAGGTTTTCCATTATGGAAAATAATGAAAAATAGAAATTAAATTCTGAAATTTTCAAAAAAAATCCAGAATACTGTAATTGTCATTTAAGAAATATGAGTGGAAAGAAATGGAGTAAAATTAAATTTTAGGTAATTATTATGTAATTTAAGTAGATATTTTCATTAAAGAAATAAATAAAAAATAGGAGTTTAATTCTAAAAATTCCAAAGAAAATTTTAGAATATTAAAGGAAGTATCCAAGAAATGTCAGTAAAAAGAAATGGAATAAATGAAATTTTAGGTAATTACTATGTAATTTAAGTGGGTTCTATTTTAGAAATAAAGAAAAAAAAAATAAAATAAAATAAAATAAGATTTTAATTCCGAAATTTCAAGAAAATTTTCAGAATGTTATATGAGTTATTTAAGAAATGTTATTAAAAATAAATGGAATAAAATGAAATAGGAAGTAATTATTATGTAATTTAAGTAGTTTTTTCATTAGAAAAATAAAGAAAACTAGGATTTTGATTCTGGAAATTTCAAGAATATTTCAGAATGTTATAGTTGTTATTTAAGAAGTATTAGTGAAGAGAAATTTAATAAGTTAAAAGAATAAGTAATTATTATGCAATAATTACATATTTAGCCATTATAAAATAAAGGAAAATAGGAATTAAGTTAGGAAATTACAAAAGAAATTCCAGAATGCTAAGGATATTATTCAAGGAATGCTGGTAGAAAGGAAGTAAATTTTTAGAAAGCCTAGATAATTATTATGTAATTTTGAAATAAAGCTTAGAAATAAAAGAAAAATGGAGGAAATTATAGCAAATGGTATTCTAAGAATAAATCTATGTTGTAGGGGTCCTAGCGAGCACAGGGATTAAAAGATAGCAGCTTAGCACGTAGTTCAAGACTAAGTAACTGTAAGTATGCCGCCTAAATTTAGTACATTTGTAAATGTAAATGCTTTTATCATATTGACATGCTATGATATGAATCATCACGTAGATTGCATCAATTACATGACTATGAAATGCATATATGCACGATAATACTGTTGATCACATGCATATGAGGCCGTAGGGGGTACGAACTGGCACCGCTGGCCTTACCAAGGGTGCACCCATACACCCCGGTTTCGAAAGAGGTGGCCGCTAAAATGGTAGGCAGCATGAGGGGTGCAGTTGACACCTACGAGGAAAGACATTGCATACACTCATGATATTGCATTGGTATTCTTACTTAGATGATTCATCATCTAACATGGGTTCGCCCCTGGAACATTCAACGTTCCAGCCGGGGCTTGTAGAGATGGCTCAGAGATAGGCGATGTGTAGTGACAGACATCGAGATGCAAGGAAACGTATCATGTTGTAATACGATTAGTTTAAGATTTGTGAATGTTGTTTTGTAACCAAACACTTTATGTATTTGTATTTAATGCCATGTATAGTTATTAAATTATGCCTTTCCATGAGCAGGTTCGATTCAGCTTCCGCTTACGTTTATTTCTAGTCTAGATATTTTATCTGGTACTAGACACGGTCTTAGGGAATTTTAAAATAATGTTTAAAAAAAAAAATGTCCAAATTTCCTAAGGCTTAACACGCCCTGTATAAGTATGGGCTGTTACATAGAAAGCTGAGTGTGTGAGAGTTTTTATAAACAAAGAGTTTCGTTTGTGTAAATTCTTCTATAGAATTCTATTCCAATGAAATAGATTCATTTTTTCTCTCAATTATATTTTTTCTTTCGTTGTTTATATTCTTTGGATTTCCAAACTAGTAATTGAGTTAATCAAGATAAGAAAGAGAAAATATCAGATATGAGAAACATTTCGGATGTTTGGTCTTTTCAATGTGTTTGTTAAATTTATTTGATTTTTTTTACAAAAACCTCACATGATCTCTTTTCTTCCCATTTCAAGATAAATTTATTCAACCTCTCTCCTCAGATAAATTTATTTGACTCTTTTAAAATAAGACTCAATTACTTATATGCCTCTTGTAGGATAGTTAATGCCATTTAATGCATTTTAATGATTTAAATTTATTAAAAAAATTATTTATTTAAGTTTTATAATTAATATTATTTAATATATTTTTAAATTATTATATGTTTTGATAATTTTTAAAATTTAAATGACATTATTCATTTCATTAATTTTTAAAATTTAAATTTCTCTCTATCCCTCTATATATTTTATTAACTAATATAATTCCTTTCACCAATTTTTAAATTATTTTATTTAATTTTATATTTCATTATCTATTATGAAAATATATTTTGACCATTTTTAATTATCTAGGTGGAATTATTGTAATTCTAATAATAATTATTTCTATTTTTCAACTCTTTTTAAATTTATTTTTGAACATGAATTTAGAAAATAAAATATTAATTTTAATTTTAATTTTAATTATTTTGAAAATTCATATTAATCATAAAATAATATTTTAATCATAAATTTAATAATAGGGATATTTTGATAAAAAAAAACTCTTATCTTGGTACTTATAATAAATATTAACAAACGCATAAAAAGAAAAAATATAATTATTAATGGATTCCAAAAAATTTAACAAACACTCTGATAGAAATCTTGAAATGCTTTCCAGTCTTATCTTGATCATTTCATATCTTGATTCGGAATACATTGCAACTTTATTTTTATATCTCTTATCTTACTCATTTTAATAAACGCCCTCTTAGTGTGATGGTTAGTACTCCACTCCAGAAGCCAACCTATACATGCTTGTTTATTTGATGTTTCACATGTGTTAATATTTAATCTGCTAGCCGAAGAAGTCCAGCTACATGTGTTTTGGCTTGTTAGGCTTCTTTGGCCTTGTTAGGCTTTATTGGCTTTGTTAGGCCATTTTTTTGTTTTGTTAGGGAGTTGGGCTAGTTTTGGCATGTTAGGCAAGCTGCCTAACATTATTGACTATCCTTTCTTCTATTTCCTATAAATAGTCTTCTTAATTTTTGTCCCAAAAAGGTGAATAGCTCATCCTAGACGTCCCCACACCCGGCCCGACAGAATGTGACGGGGTTAATCATGGTGACTCAGCCGAGCACAGTGGCTAGACCAGTGCTCACTGCGCACAAGAAACCCCCCTTATTTTGAGAGATTGCTCTCACACTGCCTCTAGCGAGACTCGATCCTTAGTCCTTGCTCTCAAACTGCCTCTTGTAGGATAGTTAATGCCATTTAATGCATTTTAAAGATTTAAATTTATTAAAAAACTTATTTATTTAAGTTTTATAATTAATATTATTTAATATATTTTTAAATTATTATATGTTTTGATAACTTTTTAAAATTTAAATGACATTATTCCTTTCATTAATTTTTAAAATTTAAATTTCTCTCTATCCCTTTATATATTTTATTAACTAATATAATTCCTTTCACCAATTTTTAAATTATTTTATTTAATTTTATATTTCATTATCTATTATGAAAATATATTTTGACCATTTTTAATTATCTAGGTGGAATTATTGTAATTCTAATAATAATTATTTCTATTTTTCAACTCTTTTTAAATTTATTTTTGAACATGAATTTAGAAAATAAAATATTATTTTTAATTTTAATTTTAATTATTTTGAAAATTCATATTAATCATAAAATAATATTTTAATCATAAATTTAATAATAGGGATATTTTGATAAAAAAAACTCTTATCTTGGTACTTATAATAAATATTAACAAACGCATAAAAAGAAAAAATATAATTATTAATGGATTCCAAAAAATTTAACAAACACTCTGATAGAAATCTTGAAATGCTTTCCAGTCTTATCTTGATAATTTCATATCTTGATTCGGAATACATTGCAACTTTATTTTTATATCTCTTATCTTACTCATTTTAACAAACGCCCTCTTAGTGTGATGGTTAGTACTCCACTCCAGAAGCCAACCTATACATGCTTGTTTATTTGATGTTTCACATGTGTTAATATTTAATCTGCTAGCCGAAGAAGTCCAGCTACATGTGTTTTGGCTTGTTAGGCTTCTTTGGCCTTGTTAGGCTTTATTGGCTTTATTAGGCCATTTTTTTGTTTTGTTAGGGAGTTGGGCTAGTTTTGGCATGTTAGGCAAGCTGCCTAACATTATTGACTATCCTTTCTTCTATTTCCTATAAATAGTCTTCTTAATTTTTGTCCCAAAAAGGTGAATAGCTCATCCCAGACGTCCCCACACCCGGCCCGACAGAATGTGATGGGGTTAATCATGGTGACTCAGCCAAGCACAGTGGCTAGACCAGTGCTCAATGCGCACAAGAAACCCCCCTTATTTTGAGATATTGCTCTCACACTGCCTCTAGCGAGACTCGATCCTTAGTCCTTGTCTCAAACTTCACCTTAGAGGCACTTTGTGTCCCCAGCTGTGACCAGCTGAGCTGGCCATGCGGGCAGTCTTCTTCATTCTTGTGTTTGGTATTATCCCAATTTAAGAGGATTCCCAGCTAGAGAGTATCCAAAGAGATAGAAAGCTAAGTGTGTGAGAGTTTTTGTAAATAAAGAGTTTCGTTTGTATAAATTCTTCTATAGAATTCTATTCCAATGAAATAGATTCATTTTTTCTCTCAATTATATTTTTTCTTTCGTTTTTATATTCTTTAGATTTCCAAACTAGCTCTTATATGATTACTTTCTTCTATATATTTTAGTCTTTTATCATTTATTTATGCTTAGTTAAATCATGTGATTAATGTGTTAATTTGTGGTGGTAGAAGGTAAATGCAAACAGTCCTCAATTGTCCCCATTAATCCGAAAATAGTAGTGAAAATTAGATATGTGGCGTTGGTTGGTCCCTAATCCACACGAGAGCTGGAAATTAAGGGAAGTATCAACATCAATGTAATGCCAACTCTAATAAAAACATTAAAATGTGTTCAATTCTTTTAAAATTTGTAACATTCCACACTTAATTTTGGAGCTTATGGAAAATTAAATTTGTATGTATGTTGAAAAATGACAATAATCACAATTTTTCAATTAATATTAAATAATTATATTAAATTTTATTATTATTATTATTATAAATTAATTAAAAATAAAAAATACCAAACCTACGTTAAGTGAAGTAAAATGGCTCCAATTAGTGATTTAAGATGGGAAAATAGAGGGAAAAAAGTCTGACTTTAATGAGTTTTAAATAAAAGCAAAATCCCATTTTATTTGTAAAGATGCGCAGAAGCCCATAATTTAAGTAAAATCCAATTCATCTTTAAATCACAAGAGCATATATATTAGTCTTCAATTTCTTTTTCTATTCTAAAATAATCTGCAAAAAATTGAATTTTTTTCTTAATAAGTATGATTATTGAATTTTCAAATATTATATTTGGCTTCTACCTTCAAAAGTTAAAAACTACTTTGCTTTCGTGATTCTAAGATAAATTGATGACTAATTTATTTTTGTGATTCAAAAATGAATTGAATTTCGTTTAAGTTATGACCCAATTGACTTTTGCACTTATTTGAAGATAAATTAAGATTTTACTTAGGTTTACAGTCTAATCAAGGTACTAATTACAGTATTTTTTTTTTCTCTCAAATCATCAATTAGCACTACTTTCTTTATTCAAGGATAAATATGATATTTTCATTTTTAACTAATTTATAGAAATAAAATTATCCTTAATTGTTCCAAAACCCATTGGGTCTCAAGGTGCTCCTACTAGTAAGGGACCTGTAGATGGTGGGTCTTCTCCCATCCCTGTTCCTTCAATGTCGAGTGTCAGCCATCAGTCTCCTTAGTCTAGTAGGTGTTCATCAGTCTCCTTAGTCGAGTGTCAGCCATCAGTCTCCTTAGTCTAGTAGGTGTTCATGAGGGCTAACAGCCTAACAGGTTCTGTTTTTTAATGCAAGAAGATCGAAATATATATCCTTTCAGTTAGTGGCTGGAATTCCCAATATTGTCATTTGGAAAATCTTGATATAGATAATTCGATGAATGCTATGTTTAATTCTGATGAAATATCCAGCTTGCATTCTATGGATGCCTTCCCAAAATCCAAGTCCCAACGCAAACAAGATTATCAAAAGAAAAAGTAGGCTGAGTTAACAGGATAGTTAACGTGTCTTCATGGTGCTTTTGTGTGTGTTTCATTATTTTCTTTTGTTGAGATGATGATGTTTGTGCGATTTTTAGTGTTTGTATTTTTTAGAAGTAAATTACAAGTTAATTCTTTGATCTTTACGTAGAACGAGGATTAAATTCGTATTCTATTATATTGATACTAACATATTACTTATCCGATCATTCGATCTGCATCAATTTTGTGTTAATTTCTCTTTTTATGTGTTGTATGTTCCAGATTAATTCTTTCAATTTTTATGTAATGAATTTGCTCATTTACCACACAAAAAAAAAAAAAAAACATAAACCATATAGACCTTCATCCCTAACGTTATAGGGACGCTACTCTACCGCACCACTAGCTAGTTACACCCACCTACGCAGCTTGGCCTCAATGCCGCCCTGAGCTTCAGAAGAAGTTCAATTCACTGCACAAGTGAGTGAATGATATGTCAATAATAATGAGGATGTGTCCCATAGACTATCCTATAGTATCCAAAGTTAGCTTATTATATATATATATATCATCATATTTTTTTTTCTTTTTAATAATCTATACATATATATATATATCTAATATTCAGATAAATGATATAATTATATTCCTCTCCCCAAAAACCTTATTTCTCTCTTTCTTTTCTCTTGTTACATGTTCATCTTTTTTTTTAATAATCACCTCTTGCCGCCTTTCTCTCTCCCTCTTGCCTCACCTCTCATTGCAAACTCTCTTGTTATCGTTTCGCTTCTCGCCATCAACCTTGTCACTGGTCGTTGTCTCGCCTCTCGCTCTCGTAGGCTCACTTTCCACCGATGCATCCTCTTTCTCCATCGCCTCTCGCCACTGCTATTGTTGAATCCTCCATCTCCATCGCCTGTAGTCGTTGGAAACGCATTTCCAATCATTTTATATAATTTACAAAACAATCTTGAAACATTTCGCAAATTACAAAAACGGTTCGAAAAACGTTTTAAGCCATTTTTTTTATTTTCAAAATGAGAAACAGTTTGAAAATGCCAAAACAATATTTTCATGTCGTTTTTGTGCTTCAGAACTCAGTACCAACTACAAAGTTAGCATATTTAGGGTCTTAATTTGTTTTGCCTCCTCTGTTACTAAAAAAAAACCTGGTTTTCTGTTTTTATTTTTATTTATTTTAAAATTAGAAAAAAAATGTTTAGGTACACTTGTACATTTATTTAGACTATATTAAACGTGTAGATGACATTTTTATATAATTTTATAAGAAAGAACAATGTTTTTGGCTCTACCATAGGTAGTGACGCGACTCACCTGTTGAACCAACAAAGCTTGTACAATGCTATCCGGACATTGGGAGCGCCGCTGCGAGCGATTTGCCTCCTGCCTCGTATCGACCCGACGTCATATTCCACCGCTGTACCGGCCGCCGTGGAGCCTGTGTGGGTGCCGTGGTCAAAGTCGTCGCATGGTGATCGGAAAAATGGACGTCCAAAGGATTCTAAAGGGCCTTGTTCTTGTACGAATTCTCGGTAGTTAGTAGCTTGGGATCAATATATCAAATCCCTTCTTGTGAAAAACTGTGGGGGGAACAAAATAATTGACCAAATACCAACTGCAATCATAAAAATAAAGGAAAGAATCAATTTACCTAAAAAAAAACTCTTTTAATGTGGGAAGTAAAAACTATGATATCAAAGTCTATCAAAAAATTTCACTAATATCACTAAATTCGAATTACAAAATCCTCTCAACAGTCATAAGAGGCAAGAGACAAAACAGAATTAATCTTATATCAAATAAATAAAATAATTAAAAAGATAATGAAGAACAGACCAAGCCAAGAAATAGTACTAAAGATGGCTCGATTCCCAAGGATCTCGCCCTCCAAAATAGATTTCCACTATCTAGATCTTAGAACCACAAGTCTAGAACGTAATCTCCAAATTTTAGCTCAATCAAATCAGAATAGATTGTCTAATCGCCTGTACAATCACCATTGCGCAAGCAAAAATAGAAATCCAATCAAACCACAAATCAGAACAAAAATGGCCCGATTCTCAAGGATCCTAACCACCAAATCAAATCTCTACCGTCAAATCCTAAAACAAGGAGTCTTAAACATACCTTCAAAATTTTAGATTAATTGGAGCACGAATGATTATTTGATCGATTGTTTGATCACACCTACGTAGGTAAGAACGGAAATTTGAATTTTACCTAAAATATTGTATTTTTTCTTCTATTTTTCTCATTTGTTATGCACGAATTTTATACTTTAAAAGGCTCAAATAAATATTAATTTATTAAAGATATTTTAGTCTTGTGAAATAAAGATATTAGTAAAAGAAATCAGACTATTTTTTTGTTAAATGCCTCAACCATTATTGGGACCATTATTGGGCTATCCTTCAAGTAAGAGAAAAACCCAACCCAACAATAGCAAGCACCAATTAGTTTCCTACATAAAATGACAAGGACTCAAAATTAACAAAAAATAAATGGGCACATTTTTAATCTTTTTACTAAAAAAAATATTTTAAGCTCTCAAATAAATTAATTAGACTCTATACTCACTCTAAACAAACTAATTATACTTTATACTTATTTTTTTTTAAAGAATATACCTAACAGGTAATGTGCGAAGGTCAAAATATTTAAATAAAATGCTATATTTATAAAATTAGTTAGTAAGTCAAAATTGGTAAAGTAGTTAGAGGAACTAATTTTTTTTTTTCAGGAAAAGGGTTAAAAATGATGATATGATTTTAATCATGGAAAAATAAAAATTCCACTTTTTCCTGTCATTTTACGTCTATATATGTAATATATAATATATGCTCACCCGTTGCAGTTATAGGGTGAAAACTTATCTCCAGTTTGACATATGTCCTTAAATCTATCCGGCACCGGACCTAGTCCTTCCGGGCTGAAACTCGGCGCCTCCAGCCAAACTCCTACGAGATGAAGAACTGTACATTAGTATCACCAGGGTGATGATGCAAATCGCATGAGAGTTAATTTTCCTGAGAAAAGACTCAAATTTGATTTCCCATATAACCATGCCTTCTATGGGTTAGTGTACCCAACAAGAAAAAAAATTGTAATCTTAATAATATTTACCGCTATCAAAATGGCCAATAATCACATCATGATTTTGAAGGGTGGAGACATATGGTTGAATACACTGCTATCACCGGTTGCATTCAAGAACTTCCATGATCGTGTGGTCTGAAGCTCGTACTGTTTCGACCTCAAAAAACAGAAACAATCGATTCTCTTTCTTCAAATCATGAAGAATAATTAGAACGTAGAATTCCAAAACGAATGACGATAATCAATGTTCGTGTTGATCATTACGCTTACCAGCGATTAGATCCGCCTGGTCTGGTGTTAGCACTACGTACGGAGAAGCCTCTGAAACCCCGATGATAATGGTGGACTACCGCTTTTCGAGCCTCCTGAACGCTAATCAAAAGAAAGAAAGAAACTAGATTATAGTAACACACACGGAGACACAAATTAAACCATGCATGAAACATAAAGCATTTCCAAGTTATTATTTCACAAGTTATTAATTAATAATTAAACTCATAAACCAATGAACAAAAGCATATTTAAGAGATCTGTTGAGAGATATGAAACCTTGCGGGTGTTGTCGATCTTGCAAGAGCATCCATGAATGAGAGAAAACAGAACAAAAATACCAACAAGTACGCACTTCATCTTCTTTAAATGTGGGTGATTATATATGTTAGACAACAGAACATGATATATATATATATATATATATTTTATGGGAAATTTTTGAATTCTTCAAAAATTTTTAAATCTCAAATTACAGATTATGTTATCTATATATTTAGAGTTACCAATTTGATATATCATTTAAGAAACAGTTAATCCGAATTTTAAATCATACATGGCTTTGGAAAATTGGCATATTAACTACATTAAGAACTGTTAATTTGTTGTTTTAGGTTTGTTCTCTCATAAACCGAATCCATCTTACAAAAATCTAGGCAACAAGATATATATATATATATATATATAGCTTGAATTTGATTTGTTTGTACTCACTACAGGAAGGGTATAATTATGTAATATTGCATAACTTTTGTATGAATATTCATGTTAACTATCTTCTATTTAATTCAACTAATATAGATCACATTAATTATTTGAGATTCAGAATTCTGTATTTTACTCGGTTATTAAAGCTTAATGGGAATATGGGATGGTGTATTTTTCATGGTTAATTTAAATATAGACAATAATTAAGTAAAAATAAATATATTTTATTTTCAAATAAAGTGTATTTATTAAATTTTATTTTCAAGATCTAAATAATTTTATGACTGATAAATAATGTAATAGTTAGCATTAATTACCCTTTAAACATATATAAAAAGTATCTTTTTTGATCCACCAAACAAAAATCCAGGCCAGAGGGTTTATTGCTAATAAATACAATTTTCTTTCTTAAAATATAAGAGTATAATGTGCCAGCACCATATAAGTCTAAAGATAACAGAACTTATGAAAGTCAAATTACAAATATGTATTATCTATGATTCTCATTTAACAAACAGTTAATCCGACAATTTAAGATGAATTGAAATTAGTGATATAACTTGTCATTTAAAAGCAATTAGTTTTAAGTTTGATTTTTTTTAACTTAAATGAATCCATTAATAAAAAATTTAGGTAACATACATAGTTTAGGAAACTTTTAAAAAAGGTGGGGTTTTTAATGTATTATCATGTAGTCCAAATAATCCAAATACATGACATCTTATTAATAAAGAATAATATTAATTCATGTCAACACCAGGCCGGCCTTGAGATTTTAGGGCCCTAAGCAAAATTTGATTTTAGAGGTTCTAAATGAAATTTTATATGAGATCCTCTATATTTAAAAATAAAATTTTTTTATTATATAAAAACATTCAAAATTATCACAATAATAGTTTAAAATTCACAACATTTCACTTTAAATTTACTTTTCTAGCATTTTTTGATGAAAAATCAACAATTAAATTATTACAGTCAATTTGTTCCAACATATGTTTTTCAATAGATATCAATTCAATCTTTTTTGTGATATTGTTGATCGAAGGTAAGATTTTATCAACTTCAACTTTGAAAAATTTCATTCTGCAGAAGCAACTGTAATTGGTATGGTCAGAAGTATTCTATACGCGATCCACATATTCGGAAAACAACAATTCATTATTTTCATGTAATCTAACACTTCAATTGCCTTCTTAATCTCTTTTGTCAAACATCTCACAACTTTCAATTTAGAGAATAAGTCTTGTCTATCAATATTTGAATTTGTCTTGTATCTCAAAAATTCTTCTAACTTATCACATAATCATTTCAAATAATTATCATCTATAGAATATAATTTTTTCAAATCAAATAGAAATTCAAAAACATTTTCATATTCTTGAAATTGTTCAAATCTACACTTAAGCAAAAAAAGAGATTGATCAACTACATATAAAAAATAATCAACTCTAAAAGATTCTTCAGCTGAATGTGTTATCTCATCATTGACATTTTTATCAAATTGTTTCTTTCTACGAATAATAAGTTTTTCTTAAAAAGTAGGTTCAATTTCTATTTGAGTAGCAATTTCTTTAGCAATAATCATATCATATTCAAATCTAGTTTCTCTTTATATTTCAAAAAAGAAATGAGTGCTTTCAAGTGACTTATAGCAACATCAATGACCATGTCGTTACTTTGCAATATTTTGCTTACTCTATTAATAGCAAACAATATATTATACCAAATAACCATGCCAAATAAGAACTCAAAATCCATAATGTCTTGTAATAGACTTTTAGTATCTTGAAATGCCTTATGGTCATCACATGTTTCCATCAAGTGAGTTAAAACAACTTTTATTTGTGAAGTTTGGAATCTTATTACCTTAATACTTTCAACTCAACTTTCCTAACGAGTTTGTGATATTGGCTTAAGTGTTTGGACTCCCACATTATTATGCAAAACATTCCATCGCTTTGTAGAAGATGAAAACAATATATATAAGCATTGCACACTTTCAAAAAAAGATTTAACCTTTGTCCATGAATTTGTCATATCACATAATGCAAGATTAAGACTATGACAACTACACGAAGTGTAAAAAGCTCTTGGATTTACTTCTAATACTATTTTTTGCATATTTTTATACTTTTCTTTCATATTAGAACTATTATCATAATCTTGACCTCTTAAGTCACCAATATCAACTACAAATGTTTGTCGAGCATTTATCAATTCCTCAAACAGTCCTTGCCCTGAAGTATCATCTACCTTAAGGAATCCTAAAAAAAACTCTTATACCTTAAGTAGGTTTGTTAAGACATTTACACATCGTATGATTAAAGACATCTGTTCTTCATGACTTATATCAGGTGTACAGTCAAATATCACTGAAAAATATTTTGCTTCTTTAACTGTTTTAATTATTACACTTTTGATCTCATCTGCCAACGTGAGTATGAATTCATTTTGAATTTTGTAACTTAGATAATGATAGTGAATTTGCTTTTCTTGAATACGTCGAATATGTTCTTCCATAATTGGATTAAACTCAGTGATCATTTCAATCAAACCTAAAAATTTCTATTATCTTCTTTATATAATTTTTCATTACTTCCACGAAATGTCAAATTATTCTTACTGAAAAGCTAACAATTGAAACTATTATCGCAAAAACTTTTCTCCAATGTTTTATATCTTTCTTGATTTGATCTTGCAAAGCTTTATCAATTGTTAAATTCTTTTGTAATCATCTTTCTAATTCAATCCATTTTCTCATGTTATCCATATGCACATTATTTGTTTCATGGCTTTTCAGTTTAGAACTAAGATTTTTCCAATCATTTGTCTCTTCATTAGCTAATTGAATATTGTTTTGTTCTTGTTTAAATAATTTACAACAAAAGTAAAATACTTTATCCAATGAAATGAAGTAGATCAACCATTTTCTATCACTCTTCTCACCATTTGATAAATGAAGAGTGTAATATGTAAAAGAGAAAAGCCTATATTTTCTGAATTTTTAGGAAAATCAACCATATTATCTCTTATAAGACACTTTTCTACTAACAAGTCTATAAAATTTTGATCAATATTTTTTTCAATTTTTTGGATCAGTTATGTCCAAAGGATAAGTTGAGCTTTATGTATCTAAATTTTTATATTTTTGCTTATTTCTATTTTTAGCATCTCCTAATTCATGTTGTTCCTGCATGTCGTTTTGAACCTCTTTATCTATCAAATTATCACACTCTTCATCTATTATTGTATTACTAATGTTCCTAATAGCAAACTTATCCAACGCTCCTGCTTGAGATATAGAATAAACTCCTGAGTTTTTTTTTTTCCTCTTTTTCATTTCCAAACAAATATTTTTTAGTGGACATAATAAATCAATTTAAATGAAAAAATTAATATAATGTCAAATTCAAATGCAACTAAGCAATTTAAATACGAAAATTAATATAATATCAAATTCAAATGTAATTAAACGAGAAACAATAGAATCTGATTAGATTTGATATTCGAATTGAAATCTGCAAAACAAATTAATAGAAAAACACAAGAGAAGAGTTTGAAGAAATAATATGTAAATATTTCGTGCATCAATATATATATATATAATCAGATTATTTTCACTCCCTCTTCTACAAAGTAAATGAGGCGCAAGTGCTTGGTAGCTGCTATGTGCTACTGACAGAAAAAGAAGAAGATAGCTGAGACTTGAGAGGGGCCACACAAACAAACAGAAGTTACAGAATAAGAAGAAGACGACATGAACGCACGCAGGCAAGAGCACTAGAGTCTGAAGCCTAGAGGAAAAGTGAGCTTTTATTGCAATGCTTGTTTTTTACTTTAATTATAGAATATTATATATATATGTACGTAAGCAAGCAGCCCTGTAACGACCCTAAAGTGGGTCTAGATGTTTTAATACTTAACATTAGTTTAATGACATTTTAAATGCGGGCTTAGGTATTTTAATATTTAATGATAAATTTCTTTGAGGGCGTAGAAATAGTTTTAGATTGTACAATTTTATTTTATGTTTCATGTGATCAGAAAATAAGTATATGGGTTTAACTTTTTAAGAAATTTAGAAATAATGTAATAGGTCACAATTAAATTAATTAATGAGTTCATGGGCGGTGGACTATGTAAATTCTGGTTTGGGCTTAGGTCCAAAGGTAATAGGATCTAAATTTTATTGTTATGTGGATAACAAAAAAAAAAAAAAAAAATGGAAAGCAGCAGGTTGTCTGGTTGATGTAACAGGCGCCTGCAGCTCCCTCTCCCTTTTGATTCTCTGTTCTCTTTGTACACTAATTTTGTACCATTTGGATGATTTGGTGCTTGATTTTGTCTCCTATTCCATTGGCCATCACATTCGTTCCTCTTTCTCCAGCCGCTTCATAACCTCATTCTTCTCTATGTTCTTCTTCTCCACCCATTTTTGCTGTTGGTGATAAGTGTCTTTTATACACTTATTTTGGTCTATAAACTTAGTATTTATACATTCAATAAGCATGATTCCTACTTGATTTGGTTCTATATATGGTTATGTAGATGTGGAGCATGTGTTAAAACGGATATGGAGCAAAAAGATTGATTTTGGTGCATTATGGGAGTGAAATAAAGCTTGGAGGCATGGTCGAGTATTGAATTAAAAGAAAACAAAAGAGTATCGAGAGCAAGAAATTGAAAATGATAAAGAAAGAGGCTAAAGAAGAAGGCTAGCGGTCTTACAGCGGAATGCATACCGCTGTAAGACCGCTATAAGGTTTGCTTTCTGGAGCTCACGGTCCTACAGCGGAATGCATACCGCTGTAAGACCGCTATAAGGTTTAGTTTTTGGAGCTCACGGTCCTACAGCAGAATGCATACCGCTGTAGGACCGCTTTAGGAATTTCTTTCTGGAGCTCACGGTCCTACAACGGAATGCATACCACTGTAGGACCACTCTAGGAATTGCTTTCTAGAGCTCACGGGTCTGCAGCAACAAGCATACCGCGGTAGGGTTCAAAGCTTCGTAAAAAGGCCATTTTAAGCCCGTTTCAATCCAAATCAAAAAGGGATAAGACTCATTTAAAGTGTAGAACTTTGATAACCTAAAGAGGACTATATAAAGACTTATTCTTGGGAGATTTGGGGAGTCTTTTGGGGGGAGAGAAGAGAAGCGGATGGAAGATTGAAGACTACTCTTAGGTTATATTTTTTTTTTCTTTCTCAATTCTTTGCTATGGATTTTAACTCTTTTCCTTTTCTTTTGATTGAGAGCATGCATAGCTAAGTTTTTATAACTAGGGTGAATGATGAAACCTCGACTTCTAATGGTTTGATTTAAAGTTATTCGGTTTGCTATTTTCTTATCCATTCGGGTTGATTGTTTGTTATGTTCATAATGTTGTTTTGATGCTTGATCACCATTGGAACATATTTGTGATTTGTATTGCTTTCGAGAGATTCAATATGGATTAGACGTGGTAGCAAACAACATAGGGTCCTATAATAGGTAGAGATACCGTTATACCCTATGAAATCATTTTGTGATGATCTCTGTGATTGAATGCATGTTTATATGTTCGAAGGTTGACTAGAGATAATTAATCCAATATATATTCATAGAACTGAATGACCATCGAGAGAGGCTTTTGGTCGTGATTGGATCAGCGATTTTCAACCTAAGATAAGAAATAGCAAGACTCGAGTAACGAATAATTGAATCATAGAAGGTCGACGATGGATTCACAAACCCTAGTGCCTTAGTCTTGTGAGTTTTAAATTAAAGGAATTATTTTGTTTGCATCTTTTATTCATAAATTAGTTTTCATTACAATTGAATTCTTTGTTAATGTGTGTGTTAGGTTAAGGTTAAATCAATTAAAGTAAACGTCAAAAGTTAGTCCTCGTGGGTACGACACTCTATTCATCACTATATTACTTGTTACGATTCCGTACACTTGCGAGAAGAAAAAGTCGGACAAGTTTTTAGCGCCGTTGCTGGGGACTAACTCTTTTGATTATTGCTTTGATTGATATTATCTTTAACTATCAAATTTTGTTTTCATTATTTTTCTAGGCTAAGTTATTTCAATTTGTGTGTGTGTGTAGGGATTGAGATAGTGCAGGAGCCGTTCAGAACATTCGGATATTTGTGAGTTTGATCCTGAGATAGAAAGAACGTTTCATCAAAGGCGTTGTGTACAAAGAGCAAGGAGGAAAAAGCAACTAAGTAACATGGGTGACAATGCAAACCAACTTGTTCCAATGGCGCAACCCGTTGAAGTCAATGAAAGAGATATTCTGATGGGGGACTTCATGATGCCCCCAATGATTGAAAACCAGTCAAGTATAATCTATCCTCCTTACGGGCATGAGAATTTTCAGTTAAAGCCAGATGTGATCAATCTCTTCGCCAACAACATACCTTTTTATGGAATGAGCAAGGAAAATCCACACTATCACTTATCTCGGTTTCTGGAGTATTATGGGAATTTCAAGTATCAAGGGATTAATGAAAAGACACTCAAGATGCGTCTTTTCCCTCACACTCTGAAAGATAGGGCTCGAGAGTGGTTAGACTCATTACCACCGGGTAGTATTACTTCATGGACAGATTCGATACAGAAGTTCACACTCAAATACTTCCCACCGGCCAAGATTACCAAGTTTAAGCATGAGATTTCAACTTTTTAGCAAGCTGAGTCTAAAAATTTTCATGAGGCATGGGAGAGGTTCAAGGAGCTTTTGAGAAAGTGTTCGAGTCATAGCTTCCCACTACCAGCTTAAAATCATTTTTTCTATGCTGGACTCACTCCCCAAAGTCGATCAGCAGTTGATTCCACAGTAGGAGGATCTATCCGAAATAAATCAACCGGAGAGCTTCACGACCTATTTGAGACAATGAGTGAATAGTTAGTCATGTGGCCAGATAGAAGCTCATATAAAAGAGTAGCTGGAGTGCATGAAGTGGATGTTAACACGTTGATGTTGGCCAAGATTGATGCACTGTCAAAGAAGATGGAAGCCTTAAAGTATACTTCGAATGTTAATATGGTGCAAGGATCACTTCCCATATGTGCAACTTGTGGAGCAACTCATCCATCGCCTAAATGTCCATTGCTCATAAATCCACCATTCACGGAGTAAGTTGCTTATGCTCAAAATTTCCAACGTCAACAAAATTTCTCAAGGCAACAAAATAACCCATTCTCACAAACATACAATATGGGTTGGAGGAATCACCCTAATTTCTCTTATGGTAATACTCAGAACATCCAAAATCCACCAAGACAAGGGCTATCACAAGGGGAAAAGGGAGGATGGGAAGAAACGGTTTCAAAGCTTCAAGAACGAAGTGACCGGACCGACGCAGCTATTAAGAATATTGAAAATCAGATTGGGCAGCTAGCAAAAATCCTAACAGAGAGACAACTGGGCACATGGCCAAGCAATACAGAAGTTAACCCAAAGGAGCAAGTAAATGCAATCACAACAAAGAGTGGGGTGCAACTACCAGAAATTCATGTTAAAAGGCCAAGTGTGGTAAAAGAAAATGGTATTGTTCAGGAGACAACGGATCAACTTGAAATGCCTGAAGTAGTAGCTGAACAAGAGAAAGTAATTCCACCGTCGATTAAGCCATGTGTTCCTCCAATTCCATTCCCTCAGAGGTTGCGCAAACACAAACTAGATAAGTAATTTGAGAAGTTCCTCGAGGTATTCAAGAAGCTTCACATAAACATCTCATTTGTTGATGCCTTAGCTCAAATGCCTAGCTATGCAAAATTTATGAAGGAAATTTTATCAAATAAGAGGAAATTGGAGGAGCATGAAACTGTTATGCTAACGAAGGAGAGCAGCGCTATATTGAAAAACAAACTACCACCGAAACTTAAAGATCTAGGGAGTTTCACTATTCCTTGTACTATTGGTAGTTTATTATTTGAACGAGCTTTATGTGATTTGGGTGCTAGTATAAATCTAATGTCTTACTCTATTTTCAGGAAGTTTGGATTAAAAGAACCAACACCCACCACTGTTTCTCTTCAATTGGCTGATAGAAGTATCAAATATCCGAGGGGAGTAGTGGAGAATGTTTTGGTAAAAGTGGATAAATTTATTTTTCCTGTTGACTTCTTTGTTCTAGACATCGAAGAAGATTATGATATGCCCTTAATTTTAGGGAGACATTTTCTTGCCACAGGGAGAGCTTTGATTGATGTCCAGCAAGGAACACTTAGCCTTAGAATTTATGATGAGACGGTTACATTTAATGTATTTAAGGCTATGAAATATTCTAGTGGCAATGAAAAAGAAGTTTTAATGAGAGATGGCATTGTTGATTTAGTAGAGAGACCTGATGATCTTAAAGAAAATTGCATTGCTAACTCTTTTGATGAGCAGGAACAAAGTTCGGATGCCAAGAACAAGGTTGTGGTCGTAGGCTCTTTAGGAGAGAAGCAAAAAGGTTGTCCATCAAAAAGAGACAAACTGTGTTTTTTGGATGTTTCTTCTTCTTCAAAAGCCAAGCCACCAAGTCATGAAAAGGAAAAGCTGGTAAGGGTGTTGAGGGAGCAAAAGAAAGGGATTGGATTAAAGGTTGCTAACATTCAAGGAATAAGTTCATTAAATGGCACCTACAAAATGTTGATGGAAAAAGGATTCAAACCTCCTTGAAGATGGAGGCCTAGTCAAGCTAATGACTTTAAACAAGCACTTATTGGGAGGCAACCCAATTTCCTATCTCTTTCATTTATTGGCATGTGCATTTGTTTTTTTTTTTCTTTTTTTTTTCTCTTTTGTTCTTTACTTTGAGTTAGGTTAAAGTGTCATTCTTTGGGATTTTTGCACAAAAACAATGCTGAGGTCATCATAATAGCATGCACTTGGTGTTTGATTAAATACCCCAAACAATGTTCACCTGCATATTGCACCTTAAGTTTGGGATTGTGAGGTTTAAGTTTGGGGGGAGTTTGGACATCCATGTGACTCTGTCTACTTCATGTCATTTTTATTCATTGTTGCCTTCTCATGTTCAAACTTATGCATTGTAGGTACATTTTCAGAAGTGATAATGCAATCGAAGAGTCATCCTACACTAGCTGCTTACAAGGGCAAATCCATTGCTGAAAGTTCCAATACCTCAAATCGAGCGTGTGTTGATCTATCTACCATCACAACCTTAACACTATAGATCGAGTACATTTTTAGAAGTGATAATGCAATCGAAGAGCCATCCTACACCAGCTGCTTACAAGGGCAAATCCATTACCGAAAGTTTCAATACCTCAAATCGAGCGTGTGTTGATCTATCTACCATCACAACCTTGACACTATAGATCAGGTATACTCCTTCCTTTTCTTTCTCTTCGTTTCATTGGGACAATGAAACGTTTAAGTTTGGGGGGAGGTTCACTATGGGCAGCTACATATGTTACATGATTTGGTTGAATGGTGTTTAAAAAAAAAAAGATTGTCTTATTTTGTTGGGTAGACGTGCCATCAATGATGAAGCTTATTTGGTACCATTTTGATGAAATGAGTAAAAAGAGTGATGCTATTCATTTTGTTTTGTGATTCATTATCCATGATAGACGAATGTGAGCACAAGTGTCAGGAGGTTAAATGCATAGGTTCCCATTTAAACTTTTGCCCTTAAACCAACTTTGTGAGCAACTCAATCATCAAACATTATGAAAAGAAAAGTTTGGGGAAGATTGAGCCATGATGGTAAATGTTGAGGAATGTGTTGATTCTGTACATGTTAAAATTTGTGTGGAATGTGTTAGACATACTAAGAGAAGGTAGGCAATGACCATAGGCTAGTGATCTAATCCCTATCACTATCGTGCACCAAATTAAATTTGAGCCTGCATATATCTTATACCTTTCTTCGTAGCCTGAATGACTTGAGTGATTATGCCCGTAGAGGTATCTTAAAACCTGGTGTCCCGTGGTCATCTAGCTTGGGAGTCATCGGCTGAAAGCTCGTTACAAGGGTCATTCAGAAAACTTAATGGAGTGAAGGCTTGCACATAAGATATAAAAAAAAAAAATGAGATGGAGCATAAAATGCACTCGTTCAGCGAAAAAAAAAATCTCAATAATGGTGTCGATGTTTGTAACTCTTAGGGATTGAGAAAACTAGTGGGTTTGACTGTCTAGTGGATGTTAGCATGCCGAAGCATTCAAAATAAATGAGAGTCTTCACAAACCAAGACAATGCCATTTTTGGCTGAGTTCAACCAAACTTGAACAAGAAAGAAAAGAGTGATTGAGAGCACCTAGGGACTAAATGAAAAGACCAAGTTTAGGGGTGGAGTGCATATTACGAGCGAGAAAGTGTACAGGACCATCAAGGGGTCGGGATACCAACAACCTTATGCATGATATTGTACCTGACAGGATTGCACACACACACATCAAAACATGAAATAAGTCCAAAAACAGTTGTGTAGCATTACTAGAAAACTCTGTGTGAATTATGAATGATACCAAAATCTGAGACTACCTTGAAGGCTATCCAACTTATAAGTGATTTTGAAATATTAACTATTCTCTACTTGAGGGGTGATATATTTGAGTCGATAATCTTGCTCGGGACGATCAAGAGTCTAAGTTTGGGGGTATTTGATAAGTGTCTTTTATACACTTATTTTGGTCTATAAACTTAGCATTTATACATTCAATGAGCATGATTTCTACTTGATTTGGTTCTATATATGGTTATGTAGATGTGGAGCATGTGTTAAAGCGGACATGGAGCAAAAAGAGTGATTTTGGTGCTGTAACACCCCGTCCCTATCGAAGGGTGTGTCACTATGCTGGGGCCCATTATACATACATAATCCCTTTCCTAAATACGTCAAATGCCGTATGTCAAGGGAAACTCCCCAGCAAATCATTCACAATGCGGAAGCAATAATCGAAACATGATACGGTACATACTTGAATTCACTATATTTAAAACAATATAAGAATCTGTACCATATATTACCATCAAATCCTCAAATACATAAATACATTGAGCCACATCTCCCGAGATAACATCTAACACCCTAGGTGCAAATCATATGAAACCTCGAATACATACATCATCATTTCTCAATAAATAAAATACTGGAATCTCCTGCTGAATCCATCGGCCACGCCATCACGTGCCGTCATATCTCAACCTGCTCCTTGCCCTAATTGCAAGTCTCAACTGGAACGTTGAATGTTCCAGGGGCATAACCCATTAGAAGATGAAACTTCTAGTGAGGGTCCAAAAACATATATATGATGCATGATGCAATGACATGAATAAACATATACCCATAATGTAACTTCCCAGGCATCCCCAGCCCGGCTAGGAATCCTAGGCAAATCCCGAACCTCTGCGGGATAGGCCTAACGTTATTCCCTCAACGCCCTAGGGGAATTACGGCTACACTCTGAGGGTATCATCCCATCCCATGCACAAGTTTCAATATGACAATAATATCGTGCAATGTAAATATCACGACTTTCAATGTAATATGACCAATGAATATTGCAATTCATAAATAGCATGCATATATAACAATTATATCATGAATATAAGTTCTTGTGAGAATACCACTCACCTTTGCCCAAAGACAAAGATATCTCGAAAAGCGTGCATCGCCTCGATATGCGTGCCCCGCCTCGATTCTCGTGCCAACTCTCAAAAGTTGCACCAATCTTATCATCTCGATCTCCACAAACATAAAATGATATTTAATTACTAAATATCCTCAATAATCTATTTATTTCCTATTTCCTTTCATTTTCCTTCATTTTTCCTTCTAAAAATCCCAATAAATCCATAGAGACTATTTCCTCAAATCTAACTTCACAACAATTCATTATAAGCTATGAAATTTCAAGGAAAAATACTGAACTTACCCGGATATTGCGTTTTCATGCAAAACGAGGCACTTTGATGCTAGAAATGAGATCTAGAGAACTCCAAATCCAATTTTTTTTTACAGAACCTAGACCTCGATTTTAGAGGAATTTAGAAATTTATTTCAGAATTTTCTGAGCCCGGACGCGCCCACACTCGCCCAAACAAGATGCTCCACGCGCCTCCAGTCGCGGGTCCCAGCTGGCGCGTGTCCCACACGCGCCGATCGTCTTCTTCCTCCAGATTCCGGCCGATTCCGACGCTGCTCTGGTTTATTGGCCATAACTTCTTCATCCGACCTCCGTTTTGCTCCCCGTTTGTTCCTACACCTTCCTCTCTTCGCCCTCTACAAGATGGTACCAAAAAATCCTCAAACCGAGCCATTTTCAGACTACTCCAAGCGATTTTTCGGTGATTCTCGTTTTTCCGACGAAGCTTCGGATCTCCCTCAACTTTCAACCAAAATGGCTCAAATTTGGTAGAAATTAAGCTTGAGACATGGGGAATAAAAGCCCCTTATCCGATGCTCTCAATTCATTCACAAATTCACGAATTGAAGAAATTAATTTTCTTCCTCCTCTCGGCCACTTCTATTTATAGGCCTTCCCGAGCTTCCAAATGCTCAAGGCTTGCACAAGCAACCCCTCTGAGGCTTCTACCGCCCCTGGATCGACCTAATTGCAGCAAAAATCAACCGCAATGATGACTTTTGATGCTCCCCAAATTCGGCCGAATTCTTGGTCGGCTTTTCTTCAAATTCCAGTCAACCCATGCTTCCTTGTCGGCTAATGATCATACCCAAGCCCTTCCCGACCACTCCTCGTGCAAACCCAGTGCTCCAAATGGCCAAATCAGCGACCAGATCCAGCTGGTTGGCCATGGCAGGTTGCTTCTAGCTTCATCTTTCTTAAATTGCACTTTAGCCCCTCTAAGTTTGGGTTTTACATTTTGACCCATTTTCACTTAGCCCCTGAACTTTCCAATATTGCCATTGAGTCCCTCAAGTCCTAAAACATTCATTTGACCCTTGAGGATTCCAAAAATACCTCATTTCGGCCTCCCTCTGGCAATTTCTAAAAATTTCACTTAGGTCCGAATCTTCGTTTTGGCCTCAAACCCATTTGTTTCTTCCTGAAACCTCTGAAGGGTTGTTCCTCATGAAAAATCAAAGCTCCCTCAAGCTTCCGTTGACTTCCGAAAAGTCGTCTATGACAATTCGGTATTACAGCCTAACTGGCAGCTGCCTTTTTAGCTGTACCGAAAACCGTTCCCGATTCGATTTCTTTCGGCACCATAAATCCTATCTTGGGGTCCTCATGAATGCCACATCATTTTCCTTTGGAATCTCAGCTCCAGGGTACTCCCGGCAGTCGATTTAATCATTCATACGGTAATAAATTACCGTTATACCCTTAATTTATCCTTAAATTCCATTTTTACCCCAAGGTAAATTACTCTTGAGTCCTTTAGAATTTCTCGGGTATTACAGGTATACTCCTCGGATAAAGAAATGCATGAGGAACGTTGAGGATAATGTTAAGAAACATCACGATAGATGTTGTGATTGAGATTAGCTTGCTAGGTAGCAAGTAAATTATGAAAGAAATGATGAGAGCATAAGGATGAGAGCATGAGGCTCTATGATGGTGAACGTGAAATCAGAATTGATTGTCATAAGCACCATAAGGATCAGAAGTTTCTGAAAGGTAAGATGTCCTGATAGATATCGGGAGACGAACAGAGGTTGGTTCTAGGAAAGATTGGAAACCTAAGTGAATGTAACTCTGAATATGATCGAGGATCTGTAAGATTTGGAGATTTAGACTGGTATTGAAAAGTATCAGAAGTGACGGGAGTCAGGTCAATTACAACTCTCGGAGACAGGACAAGGAGGCTCTAGAAAGACAATAGCACCATGGGTATGTGGCCTGTAACAGCGGATCTGAGCCCAAGGACCAAGGTATGAAGGCTAGTAAAGAGCTTATGATCAACATACCGGGGAAGCTAGGTAGCTGTCTCGCGGTATGAGTCAGGGACTCAGGGCCTAAGTTGCTTAGCGTACTGCCAAGGAGACGGTCAGATTCCAAAGTTTAGGTACCACCGTGACTGTTATGGTTTGACTAGGATCCAAGTTCCAATGAACCGGAGCTCTGTGATAGGATCCCTACCTGTCTATGAAAGGATGGAAAGTTTTTGAGGTTGACAAGCTGTTGTCAGGGGTTCGAGAGGGAACTCTCTGAAATAGCTGTGTCCATGATAGGACTCGTGAAAGAGTCGAATGAGAATGAGCTGCTGGGTGCAGTAAGAGCTTGTGATAGCTCAAAGGATCGGGTTGCATGATAATGCAACATGACTGAATGATGGCGTGTGGATCATGCCAAGGCATAGAAAGGACTACCCGATGTATGACTTGGAACTGGCAAATGAGGTATGTGCTCTCGAGATTATGAGACACTACCAGAATGATGGGGAATTGATGTGCTCACGAACCACAAGAAGCCTGAAGTATGAGTTCTCGCAGAAAGAGCTAAACGAGAGGTAGCAAAGGTTGATGGAGTTCTTTAAGGACTACGACTGCACTACTTCGTATCACCAAGCGCATGGCAGAGAGGTGCCCAACGCAGGACCTGGTGGATAGCTGTGAGTGTCAGATGAAGTTAGAGGCTTGTTAGCCTGCTGACTATGATGGTAGTGCCGAAATGATCGTCTATTTTTATGGCTAGCCTGGTCGTTTAGCTGGATCTGGTGAACGAGATACGAAGGCGAGGGTGGTTGACAAGTGTACTTGTCTATGATTGATGATATGGCCAGCCCAAGAATTATGATTTTTGAAATACAAGAGGGCATTCTCAAAGTTTCAGGGTAGGATGTGCGTGCCTAGAATGATGAAAGATGTGTGGTCGTTTGAAAAGAGCCACAAAAGGAAATGTTATGAATGAACACGGTATTCTTGTAAGCATTGCTCGTATAAGGAATGCAAACCGTGAGGTGTTTGCCAAAGGATCAAATAGATATTTGATTTGAGGTGTTTAGGTAATAAGCTATGTTATGTCTCAGTTACCTGACTGTCAGATGAAAATTTCGAGGACGAAATTTCTTTAAGGAGGGGTGAATGTAATACTCGAGAAATTCTAAAGGACTCAAGGGTAATTTATCTTGGGGCAAAATTGAAATTTAAGGATAAATTGAGGGTATAACGGTAATTTATTACCGTATAGATCATTGAATCGACTGCCGGGAGTACCCTGGAGCCGAGATGCCAAAGGAAATTAATGTGGCATTAATGAGTACCCCAAGATAGGATTTATGG
Source organism: Diospyros kaki (assembly GCA_036245055.1). Taxonomy (NCBI): domain Eukaryota; kingdom Viridiplantae; phylum Streptophyta; class Magnoliopsida; order Ericales; family Ebenaceae; genus Diospyros; species Diospyros kaki. Next base: position 42,523,827 of record BSEG01000009.1, read on the forward strand.
TGCCGAAAGAAATCAAAACGGGAACAGTTTTCGGTACAGCTAAAAAGACAGCTGTCAATTAGGCTGCAATACCGAATTATCATAGACAACTTTTCGGAAGTCAATGGAAGCTTGAGGGGGCTTCAATTTTTCATAAGGAACAACCCTTCATAGGTTTCAGGAAGAAACGAATGGGTTTAGGGCCAAAACGAAGATTCGGGCCTAAGTGCAGTTTTTAGAAATTGCTAGAGGGAGGCCGAAACGAGGTTGTTTCGGAATTCTCAAGGGTCAAAATGATGTTTTAAGACTTGAGGGTCTTAATTGCAATAAAGAAAAGTTCAGGGGTTTAGTGAAATAGACCAAAATGAGATAACCCAAAAGTTGAAGGGCTAAAGTGCAAATAAGCAAAACTTTGGCCAAAAATTCGACCATGGCACGAACGGTCGCCAACCAGCAATCTGAGGCACGGGTTGTGTGAGGCTTGGTCGGGAGACCAATTTTTGTAAAGAAATGAGGCATCATCGACCACTCGAGTGGTCGAAAAAAGGCAAAAATCGACCAAAAGTGGGTCGGCCGATCGCGACACCTGCAACTCACGATTTTGGTCAGCCAAGGCTCGGGTAAGGTCGATCTAGGGCAGGTTGAGGCTGCTAAGGCGGTGGGTCGAGTGACCAAAGGCATTAGAGGCATCGAGGATGCCTATAAATAGAGATCTATGGAGGCCGAAAATTTAGGGTTTTTGAGCTTCAAATTGAAGGCTCTATCGAACGAATTGGAAGCTCAAAGCATAGGGCTTTTGAAGCCCATGAGAGGTAGTCTCGTTCTAGAGAATTTCATCCATTTTCATGGCCGTTTGGTGGCCGTTCGAGCTTTACCGGAAAAAAGAGGCGGACGCCTAGGCCGAGAGTTTGAGCCGTCGGTTGACGGCCTTCCGGTGGTCCTTTCGAGCTCCAAGGTATGCCAAATGGATCAACTGGAAGAAAGGAAGAAGATGGTGGAGTCGCCTCAAATCGCCGGCGACCGGATCGTCGGAGAAGACGACTGGCGCGTGGCATTCACGCGCTGGCCTTCACGCGCCCCACTCGCCCTAGGCACGTGTGAGCGCGTGGGGGCGCGTGTGATGGTGAAAAATTCAGGAAAAATCTTGGAAAATAAGAAAAAAATATTTTATGGAAGTTTGTGCAAAAAGATTGAGATTTGGGATTCCCGATGTCTCAGTTTTAGAGCCAAAGAGCCTCGTTTTACGTGAAAACGCAATATCCGGGTAAGTTCAGTATTTTTCCTTGAAAGTTCATAGCTTATAATGAATTGTTGTGAAGTTAGATTTGAGAAAATAGTCTCGGTAAATTTATTGGGATTTTTAGAAGGAAAAATGAAGGAAAATGAAAGGAAATAGGAAATAAATAGAATTTCGAGGATATTTAGTAATTAAATATTATTTTATGATTGAGGAGATCGAGATGATAAGATTGGTGCAACTTTTGAGAGTTGGCACAAGAATCGAGGCGGGGCACGCATATCGAGGCGATGCACGCTTTTCGAGGAAAATGCAAGTTTGTCTCAAAAGGTGAGTCGTCATCTCCTAAGTATGATTAGTGAGTGGTATTCTCACAAGAACTTATATTCATGATATGTTTGTTATATATGCATGTTATTATGAATTGCAATATTCATTTGTCATATTGCATTGAAAGTCGTGATATTTACATTACACGATATTATTGTCATATTGAAACTTGTGCATGGGGTTGGGATGATACCCTCAGAGTGTAGCCGTAATTCCCCTAGGGCATTGAGGGAATAACGTTAGGCCTATCCCGCAGAGGTTCGGGATTTGCCTAGGATTCCTAGCCGGGCTGGAGATGCCTGTGAAGTTACATTATGGGTATATGTTTATTCATGTCATTGCATCATGCATCATATATATGTTTTTGGACCCTCACTAGAAATTTCATCTTCTAATGGGTTATGCCCCTGGAACATTCAACGTTCCAGTTGAGACTTGCAGTTAGGGCAAGGAACAGGTTGAGATATGACGGCACGTGATGGCATGGCCGACGGATTCAGCAGGAGATTCCAGTATTTAATTTATTGAGAAATGTATCTGTTGTATGCTCGAGGTTTCATATGATTTGCACCTAGGGTGTTAGATGTTATCTCGGGAAACATGTCTCAATGTATTTATGTATTTGAGGATTTGATGGTAATATATGGTACCGATTCTTATATTGTTTTAAATATAGTGAATTCAAGTATGTACCGTATCAGGTTTCGATTATTGCTTCCGCATTGTAAATGATTTGCTAGGGGGTTTCCCTTTGACATACGACATTTGATGTATAAGAAAAGGGATTATGCATGTATATGATGGGCCCCAGCATAGTGACACGCCCTCCGGCGGGGCGGGGTGTTACACTGGGCTATTTCCATACTCTATTTGAGTCTTTGATTCATCCCAATCAATGACAACAATGGGAATGCAAGTTGGAGAAACTTCTTTGAGACTACATGAATATATTGGTCCATAACAATCATCCCAAAACTGTCGACGGCTGCTACAACAGCTGCTTTCTCCAGAATGTCATCAACGCGGCTACTCGTGGTACACTACAATCTTTTCGCTCACTAACCGTCGGCTAAGTGTACGTTTCTTGCAAGCGCTATAAAAGATTATCCTGATTATGACTATGCAAATACCAATTAATTCATGGATATAAAGAAAGGATCCAAACCTACCTCGCTGCTCTCCTTGAAACACCCCTCCTTGCTGCAAATTGTGTAGGATAAATCAAATATTCACCTTTCATTTAGTTATTGTTCATCCCATATCCCTGACATAAAAATTTAAACAAGAACCCATTTAGTTATATATATATAGAGAGTAGAATTAGGAAATCTCTACATCTATATTGTTTTATTATATCAAAAACCTGTAACGTTTTTCCATTGCCAAGGAGCACAGTAGAGATGAAGTCGCGATCAATGGAGCTCGCAGCAATGGTGAGAATCCATGGCGTAGCATTATCCACATTAAAAGATCCCAATTTCCCATAATTGTCGGCGCTTGTAGAGGTCAGAATTCCATGCGTGAATGCATGGAATGCACCGATCGAGAGCTCTGCATGGAGATAGTTGAAGGGTGGCCTCAGTTGGGCACCGACTGAGATAATGATGATATCAACTTTGTCATGAACGGCGTCGTCAAAAGCTTTGAGAACGTCAGCACCGCTGTAGCCATAAGACCAACAAACCTTGTATATGGCTAGCCGAGTGCTGGGAGCGCAGCCACGAACGATCTGCTTACCGCCTTAATTAGGCCCAAAGTCGAACTCCATTGGTGCACCAGCAGCCGTGGAAGAGGTGTAGCTGCCGTGGCCCAGACAATCACGAGATGATCGGAAAACTGAACTATTGAGCAACTCAAGAAGGCCAACTTCTTGTTCGAATCCTTGGTAGTTGTATCGAGCACCAATCAATTTCCTACATTAAACATATACAGTATGATATAGTTAGCATTGGAAAATTTTTATTTTGGTTCAATGGGTAAGTAGCCAATTCATAATGGGCAGAAATAGTTGAATTTTAATAACAATGTCTTCATGTAATAAAACGATAATTTACCTGTTGCAGTTAGAGGCTAAAAATCCCTCTCCAGTTTGACAAATGCCCTTAAATCTCTCTGGCACGGGACCTAATCCTTCGCCGCTAAAACTCGATGACTCAGGCCAAACTCCTGAGAGATGAAGAGCAATGCACTCAATATTGTTACATGATTTAACAATATTAATATAGCTATATTGCTAGTTGTTTTCTTTCTGTATTGCTTTTCATTGTACAGTTAGAGTAAGCAGGTTTATTTTTATCTTTTCAATTTCTATTGTATTTAAGCTTGCTGCAAGGCAGATTTGTGGAAATATTAGAGAATACTTCTTCGAGGTTTTCTTCCTCTATTCTTAATATGGTATCATAGCACTTCCATCACCTCTGATAGATTCCGTCGACTTTCTCCCGGTAATCTAGCAATCATTTTTCTTCTAGTTAGATCTTGTTGTTTTAATCGGATCTCGTCGATTTCTTCTTTTTAGACGATCTTGTTGTTTTGTTTCGATTCATTCAAAAATCGAAACCCTAGCTCATTGATTTATTAGAATTCTTTCAAAATCAAAACCCTAGCTCATCGATTCATTAGATCTTGTTGTTGTTTGGACAGATCTGATATTCTATTGATTTTCTGATTGTTCAAACTTTGTTTATGGCTGCATTTGCACTTAATTCTTCTTCCTCTTTGGTGAACAATCCTCCGTCAACGACAGATCTAGTCCTTATTTCCTCCACCATTCCAACAGTCCTGGACTTGTTTTGTGTCTCAGCCCCTGACCGAAGAAAATTATACGTCCTGGAGTCGTGCAATGGTGATCGCGCTGTCCGTGAAGAATAAACTAGGGTTCATCAATGGTTCGATTTCAAGACCTACAGGTGATATCTCTTTTACTAATGCTTGGATAAGGAATAACAACATCGTCATATCTTGGATTCTCAATTCAGTTTCTAGGGAGATTTCTGCTAGCATTATATACTATGAATTTGCATATGATATTTAGACTGATCTTAAAGAACGGTATCAACAAAGCAATGGTCCTAGAATATTTCAATTAAGGCATGAATTGATAAACTTAAATCAAGGGCAATTGTTTGTTAGTGTTTATTTTACGAAACTAAAACTGTTTGGGATGAGTTGAGCAATTATAAGCCTGTATGTACGTGTGGAAACTGTTCTTGTGGTGGAATTAAATCTCTTATGGATCATTATCGAATAGAGTATGTCATGTCATTTCTAATGGGATTAAATGAGTCTTTTGCTCAAGTACGAGATCAATTACTACTTATGGATCCTATTCCTCCGATAAATAAGGTTTTTGCCCTAATTTCTCTGGAGGAGAAACAAAGAACTGTAGTGGATTCTGCTAGTGGTAGTGATTCAATTTTATTCTTTGTGAAACATGATATGATTAGGCCTAGTCAAGGTAAAAACCAAAGAAGAGACCGAGCTATGTGTACACACTGTGGTTATAGTGGGTATACAGTGAAAAAGTGTTATAAGCTTCATGGCTATCCTGCAGGATACAAGCCTAGGCAAAGGAGTAATCCTAATCAGATAACTTCTAATCATGTCAATTCTACCCTTACTAATCAGGTGCACGATAATAACCTTAGCCAATTCAAGAAATCAGATGTAGGAGACTTCATGCAGTCCTTAAATCATAATCAGTATCAACAACTATTGAATGTGTTGAGTTCTCATTTATTTGCTACTAAGACAAGTACAGAAGCTGACACTTCTCCTGATCAGGCATCAGTTACATGTTTTTCCACATCTATCAATCCTAGACTTAGTTGCCCTAGGTTCTGGATTGTTGATTCAGGGGCCACAAGTCGTATATGCTATGATCAGTCTTCTTTTGATCAGTTGAGACCAATTCATGATGCTTCTGTGACATTACCTGATCATACCAGGTTTTATGTAATACCCTAAGGCACCGTAAATAATAATCATAATTTAAGACCCTAGAGAATTAGTAGAATTTAGTGTTTATCGGTAAATTTAATAGGGTAAGGTATATTTATATTGTAATTAAATTTATTTATTTTGTAAAATTATATAATTTAATCATAGTTAAATTACATAGTTTAATTATAGTCAAAATATCAGAAATTTTGTTATGTATTTTTAATCATAGTTAAAGTGTATGGTTTAATTATAGGTATTAATTGGGTTTTCTTGCAAATGTTACTGTCGTGTAGGTATGTATATAGGCATATGTATAAGTATGTATATAGGTATATATATGTATATATATATATAAAACAAAATCAAAAAATCAGCGAAAATCTAGAGCATGCGTGTGGCCATGCTCTAGCTGCGCCTACAATCAACCAATCAGAGGTGAGGGAGGTCATTAATGCTTCAAAGGACGTCGGAGTGGCCTTCTAGGACGCGTGGCGTTCATGATAGGATAAGACACGTCGAGTTTTGGCTATAAATAGCTGCAATCGAGCAGCCCCATTCATCCGAAAATTTTACTTCTTAGATCGAGTATTTGGGGCAGCGTTTGAGAGTTTCGTGAGTAGGGTTTTGGTCCTTGCATCGTGGGTAACGTTTCTGAAGCGTTTGGTGGCCAACGGAGCAGCGGAGAAGGAGAATTGAGATCTAGCCAAAAAATCGCAAATCGTCGGAGCTAAGACTTTAAACGCGAAATCGAGGTATTTTTGCTATTTTTTCTCGATTTTAAGGCTGTTTTTTGGTTCGGGAGGTCGAGATTAGGGGGGAGGAAAGCTTCTTTTGAAGCTTGGAAGCCTGGCAGTGTTGCCGGCGGCAAGAGGGCCGCCAGAGAAGATGCACCAGTTGAGCGCGTGTAGTCACGCACCCGTGAGTGGGAAGAAGGCGTGTGGCTTGCATGCGCCCGAGAGAAAAAAAAATAAAAAAAATAAAAGAAAAATAGATAAAATTTTAAAAACATTTCAAGAAAATCTAGAATATTATTTATGCTAAATTAATTATTTATTTAAGTAGTTTTTCTATTATGGAAATAAGGAAAAAATAGGAATTTAACTTGGAAAATTTCAAAAAAATCCTAGAAGTCTAGAAATGTAATTTTAAAAATATTAGTGAAGGAAAATTAGGTTAAATGAAGGTTTAGATATTTATCATGAATTTTTTGAGGAAATAAAACTTGGAAAATAAAGAAAAATCATAAAAATTGTGAGAAAATAATGAATTAATATTCTGGAAATAAATTTAATGTTTTAGGAACCCTTGAGGGTTGAGGATTTGGAAATAGCTCGTCTAGCACGTTTTTCGAGGTCGACACGCTTTTCGAGATATTTTAAATTGTGAAAAGTAAGTATACTATTACAAGTTTAGTACAGTTATAAATGTTTATCTTCAAGAATACTTTCATTATATGTATCCATCACGTAGACTGCATGCATAACAAGACTATGAAATGCATAAATACACGTTGATATCATTGATCATGCGCATAAAGGCCGTAGGGAGTATGAACTAGTACCGTTACTTTACCAATGGTGCACCCATACACCCCAGCTTTGAAAGAGGTGGCTGCAAAAATGGTAGGTAGCATATAGGGTGCAGTTGACACCTACGATGAATAAGACATTGCATACACACATGATAAAACATTGGTATCCTTACTTAGATCATGGTTCATCATCTAATCGATTTTTGCCCCTAAAATATTCAACGTTCCAGTCGAAACTCGCAGTGATGGCACAGAAGCTGAAGATGTGTAGTGACACGAGTCGTCGAGGAATAAGCAAGTGTACCATGTGATGTTGTAGTATGGATATTTCGAGTGTTATGTACGTTTTAAATTATCTTTAGAAACTTATGTATCAACTTTGTAATAAGTGCCATGTTCAGTTATCTATGTATTAAATGCTATGATTAGGTTCAATTTCAGCTTCCGCTTATATGATTCAGTTAAATCTAGTGTATGTATTGTTTCGCTTAGCACTAGATAGGCCTAAGGGAATTTCGGGAATATTGTAAATTAAAAAAAAAAATTAAGTCCCAAATTTCCTAGGTTTTAAGACGCCCTGAGCAAGTAGGGTGTTACAGTTGGTATCAGAGCTCAACTAAATAAAGTACTTAGGAAGGAAAACTTAGACTGAACGTTAACACTTATATCGAGAACCTAAGAGGGTTAGAAATACCAACTCGAGGACAATTAGGGGTACTAACGGGAGTTGTGATGATAAGATGGTGGGAAACTTCAGAGAACAGGTATTAGTCAATCATTGGGCACATTATCTCGACAATAGGATCCCAGAACCGAAATTCAACATTTTCTTATGTCGAAAGACCCGAACAAAATTCAATGGTAGAGCATAAACATCAACATCTTCTTAATGTGGCTAGGACTTTATTCTTTCAATCTCGAGTTCCTATCAAGTTTTGGGGGGAATGTGTTCTCACTACAGCCTTCTTAATTAATAGAACCCTAGCATCTGTTCTACAAAATCAATCTCCTTATTACCTGCTGTATCATTCTCTTGTGGAATATGATTTTTTTAGAGTATTTGGTTGCTTGTGCTTTGCATCCACATTACCTTCTCACAGGAATAAGTTTCATCCTATAGGGTTACAGCTTGTGTTTTCATAGGATATCCACCCGGAATGAAATGTTATAAACTTTATGATATCTCTAATAAGACTATGTTGGTTTCTCGAGATGTTGTTTTCTATGAGGATGTATTCCCTTTCCACTCACTACAAAAAAATTGACATTTAGTGGCGATTTTTTTTGCATTTAGTGGCGATTTTTAACCTCCGCTAAATCAACCGTTGATCAGCCGTCGCGGAGCATTTAGCGGTAGTTTTGACCAACCATTGGAATAACCGCCGCTAAATCATATTTTTTGCAGCGGTTTTAAAACCGTCGCAAAATTAGTGATTTAGCGGCGGTTTATAAAATATATAGCGGCGGTTTTTCAACCGTCGTGAAAATTATAAAAAAAATTAAAATTTTTTATTTTAGGGGCAATTTTTCAACCGCTGCAAAAATTAAAAAAAAATAAAAATTTTAATTTCTCCCACCTGCCCGTGCCCACTCGCTTGGACCCGCCTGTGCCCGCGCAGCCACGTGGCTGCATGTCCACGCGCCACGTGGCGAGGCTGGAAATTAACCAGCCTCCCCCTTCCCCAATTTCGAACCCACGACCTCCACTGTGCACATGCATGTGTGTGACCGTCTGATCTGCCAAGCCCCCTTGTTATATAACTGCATATATAAATTATATACCAAAACAACCACTACTTTCCAGAATTATATTTTATATTTTTTAATATAAATTAAAAAACATTAATTAATTTATTATTTTTTAAAAGAGTAAAGGAATAAATTAAAAATAAATTAATTGAATTAAATTGACTAAATTAATTGATTAAAAATAAAAGAAATTATATATGTTTTAAAATTATTAAAATTTTGTTAAATTTATTTTTAATTAACTAGTGGCGAACCCGTGTGATATATGGGAGAGTTTAATTTAAAAATAAAAAAATAAATTTATTATTTTAAATAATTTTAACAAAATTGATAATTATAATTTTTTTTAATCTTTAATCATGTTAAAAAAATTTAAGTTTACTTAATTATTCACTATTCAATATGATAATGGAGAACACTTTTAATTTAATATACTGTCATTCAATTTATTAAAGAATAATTAACATATTAAATAGGTCACCTAAGAAAATATTTATAAATTTTTTTTATTATATTATATTTATTTATAAATAAATAATATAAAATCTATAATATTTTCACTTAAAAACGTTCCTTATTTTCTATTTACTATATGATAATTATAAATATAAATTAAAACTCTTAAATATGAGTAAAAATAATTTTTTTCAATAATAACGAAATTTTAAAAAAAATAATTTTAATTTCTTTCATAGTCTTAAAAATGTGATACCTTAAATATTAATTAGCATTGAAAAACAGTAGCATTTGACAACCTTAAATAATTTTTTATGAATTTGTTAAGACATCACATTTTCAAGACTATAATATAATTATTAAAGTAATTAATAATTAATTAATCAGTACCTTTGATTTAATGCAAATTTTTTAGAGAAAAAATTCATCATTGATTTACACTAGGCAAAATACTTTATTTGACTATCATATTTTAATATTATATAAATATACATAGAATAAAGATATAAAAATAATATTTTAAATAAATGATAATTTTCTATGACTTAACTAATAGTTTAAGTTGTCTATTAATATTTCTCATAAAACTCATGCAAATTTAACACAAAACAATTAGCATTGAAAAATTTGTATATTTAAAATTTATTATTAATTTTACAATAATTAGTACATATTATTTCAAAACAATTGAAAGATTTAAATTATTAATACAAATTGTAAAATGTAAATTATTAATGTAATGAGTATTAAACGCAAATCATTAATGCAAGTTTTGGGGGAAAATTTATTACTACTTATTATTTCAAAGCAATTGAAAGATTTAAATTATCAATTCAAATTACAAAATGCAAATTATTAATGTAATAAATATTAATTGTAAATTATTAATGCAAGTTTTGGAGGAAAATTTCTTTTTCAAGACTATCCTACTTTTATATATATAAAGATGCAAATTACAAAATGTAAATTATTACTGCAATAAGTATTAAATGCAAATCATTAATGCAAGTTTTGGGGGAAAATTTTATTACTACTTATTATTTCAAAGAAATTGAAAATTTTAAATTATTAATGTAAATTACAAAATGTAAATTATTAATACAATAAGTATTAATTGCAAATCATTAATTAATGCAAGTTTTGGAGGAAAATTTCTTTTTTCAAGACTATCCTACTTTTATATATATAAAGATGTAAATTACAAAATGTAAATTATTAATACAACAAGTACTAAATGCAAATCATTAATGCAAGTTTTGAGGAAAAATTTTATTACTACTTATTATTTCAAAGCAATTGAAAATTTTAAATTATTAATGTGAATTACAAAATGTAAATTATTAATACAATAAGTATTAATTACAAATCATTAATGCAAGTTTTGGAGGGAAATTTCTTTTTTCAAGACTATCATACTTTTATATATATAAAGATGCAAATTACAAAATGTAAATTATTAATGCAATAAGTACTAAATGTAAATCATTAATGCAAGTTTTGGGAAAAAAAATTATTACTACTTATTACTTCAAAACAATTGAAAATTTTAAATTATTAATGTAAATTACAAAATGTAAATTATTAATACAATAAATATTAATTACAAATCATTAATTAATGCAAGTTTTGGGAGGAAATTTTTTTTTTCAAGACTATCCTACTTTTATATATATAAAGATTTTGCAATTAATTTAAATTAAATTTTTAATTTCTTTTTAAGATTTTATATTTCTTTTTATTAATTTAATTCAATTTAATTTTAATTTTGAATTATTTAATTTTAATTTTAAATTATTTAATTATTTTCAAATTTAGCGACAGTTAAAAACCGTCGCTAAATTAAAATTTTTAATGAATTTTGCAGTAGTTTTACAAACTGCCGCTAAATTAAATTATTTAATGAATTTATAATTTAATTTTAATTATAAATTATTTAATTATTTTTTTAATTTAGCGGCGGTTTTGAAAAACCGCCTCTAATTTAAATTTTTTAATGAATTTTGTGGTAATTTTTAAAAACCGTCGCAAATGTTAATTTAATTTTAATTATAAATTATTTAATTTTTTTTAATTTAGTGACGGTTTTGAAAAACTGCCAAATCGCCGCTAAATTAAATTTTTTAATGAATTTTGTGGCGATTTTTCAAAACCGCCGCGAATGTATTTTAATTTTAATTTTGATTTATTTAATTATTTTTTAATTTAGTAGCGGTTTCTCAAAAACAGTTGCTAAATTTAATTTTATTTTTTAATTATTTAATTATTTTCTAAAGTTTACGACGATTTTTTGAAAATCGCCGTAAAATTGAATGTTTTAATGAATTTTGCGACAGTTTTTGAAAACTGCCACTAAAATAGTATTTTGCGGCGATTTACAAACTGCCGCAAAATTCCATTTTTTGTGGAGGTTTTTAAAACCGCCGCTAAAAATCAATTTTTTTGTATGACTCTATTACTACTTATGATGAAGTGCTGGATTCCTTTCCTAATTTTGTTTTGTCCAAGCCAATTTCTGATTACCCACATTCTTCATTACAGTCAACTGATTTTGTATCATTTGATGTGCCTAATACTAGTATGCCAACACTTTCTTGTAGCCCTAGTCCTTCTCCTATGCTTTCTATTCTTGTTCGTAGGACAGTCAGAGTGACTAAGCCTCCTTCATACCTTCAAGACTTTCATTGTAATATGTTAGCCAGCATGTTACCTATGTTTGATCATACACCCCACCTTTTGGAGCATTATCTTTCCTATGACAAGCTCTATGCTTCTCATAACTCTTTTCTATCCATAGTCTCATCTAATTTTGAACCTCAACATTATCATCAAGTTGTTCAATATCCTCATTGGCAGGCTGTTATGGATGCTGAGCTTGATGCTATGCATCAAAATGAAACATAGTCAGTCATTCCTCTTTCTCCTTCCAAACATTCTATTGTGTGTAAGTGAGTGTATAAAGTTAAATACAAGTCTGATGGGTCTATTGAGCATTACAAATCTCGGTTAGTAGCTAAGGGTTACACCCAACAAGAGGGCTTAGACTTCTTTGACACTTTTTCTTCGGTGGCAAAATTAGTCACTGTCAAGGTTCTACTTACCCTAGCTACCATTCACAAGTGGTCTCTTGTTCAACTTGATGTGAATAATGCTTTTCTTAATGGGGATTTGTTTGAGGAGGTATACATGGACTTCCCACTTGGCTATAAACCTGTTGGACATGCTTTGTCTAAAGGGGAGAGGCTGGCATGTAAACTACACAAGTCCATTTATAATTTAAAATAGGCTTCTAGGCAATGGTTCTCAAAATTCTCTAGTGTTCTTGTTCAACATGGATTTCATCAATCTCGTTCCGATTATTCTCTTTTTACTAAAGGTACCTGTACTTCCTTTGTGGCCCTCTTTGTATATGTAGATGACATAATCATTATTAATCATAATGTTGGAGTTATTAATTCTCTCAAATGTTTTCTTCATAGTCAGTTTAGGTTAAAAGACCTTGGCCGATTGAAATATTTCCTTGGGCTGGAAATTGCTCAATCTTCTTCTAGTATATTTTTCTCACAGAGGCATTACACTCTCCAACTTCTTGAGGACACTGATTTTCTAGCCTGTAAGCCATCGTCTTTGCCTATGATCCCTAATTCCAAACTTTGTTCCTTTGAGAGAGAGTAATTGGCAGATCCATCCTTATATAAACGACTTGTTGGTCGGTTATTATATCTCACGGTTTCTCAGCCTGATATTACATTTGTTGTACACAAGCTGAGTCAATTTGTGTCTCAGCCTCGTTAGCCTTATTTAGATGCTGCTCATCACTTTCTTCAATATCTTAAAGGCACTCCTAGTCAAGGTTTGTTTTTTTTTACTTCTTCTTCTCTTCAGCTACAGGCATTCTCTGATGCTGATTGGGGATCTTGTTTAAACTCAAAGAAGTCTACTACTGGTTTCTATATATTCCTTGGTGACTTTTTGATTTCTTGGAAGGCTAAGAAGCAGAACATTGTTACCTATTCTTTAGCTGAAGCTAAATACCGGGCTCTTCCCATGACTACCAGTGAGCTTACCCAGCTCACCCAGTTGCTGTCAGAATTCCAGATCAAGGCTTCCATCCCTGCTCTCATTTTCTGTGACAACCAAGCAGCATTTCATATTGCCACCAATCTAGTGTTTCATGAACGTACGAAACACATTGAGTTGGATTGTCATTTTATTTGTGAGAAGATCGTTGTTGGATTTATTCGGTTACTCCCTATTCGCACTCAGCACCAACTAGCTGATGTGCTCACTAAGCCCCTACAAGCAGCCCAGCTTTCATCCTTGTTATCCAAGATGGCCATACTAGACATCCGTGGTTCATCTTGAGGGGGAGTAACAATATTGATATAGTTATATTGTTAGTTGTTTTCTTTCTGTATTTCTTTTCATTGTACAGTTAGAGTAAGCAGGGTTATTTTTGTCATTTCAATTTCTATTGTATTTAAGCTTGTTGCAAGGCAGCTTTGTGGAAATAACAGAGAATACTTCTTTGAGATTTTCTTCCTCTGTTCTTAATATGATTTTTGGTATTTTTAATTGATACAATAATGTTCTCAAGAGCGAAATTTGTAATTTGTATTTTCTTTTGCTAGATGAGAAAATACCCATAAGGAGTACAACAACATCAACTTGGGGAGACTAAAAATCATAATTTGGGTATATGTTTACCAGTGTCAAAATGGCCAATAATCACATCATGATTTTCATCAGTGGAGGCATGTTTGAACACGCTACTGTCACCAGTAGCATTCAAGAACTTCCATGATCGTGTGGTTTGAAGTTTATAGAGTTTGTTCTCGAAAACTGAAATGATCGACTCACTTTCTGCAAATCACAAAGAATTAGAACATAGAATTTAAGGACATGAAACTTTAATTCATGTGCTTGGAGTTAATGTTGTTGTCGTATCATTAATTGCACTTACCAGCAACTAAATCCGCTTGATCTGGCGTTAACATGGCAGAGAAGCCTCTGAAACTCCAATGATAGTGGTGGACTACCGCTTCTCTTGCCTCTTAGGCACTGATCAAAATTAAAGAAGAAAAAATATTATTAGAATAACACAAAGAGACAAAACAATGCATTTCACCCTTCTTGTTCTTCTCCATTTCTAGAGTTGAGATGCATATATGTATATATATAGCCTTACTTGTCAAAAACAGAAGCTAGAAGATCATGGTTAGAAGAAACTACAGCTTCTTGGTCGGGCAAAGAGTGTTTGCCCATGTACACAATATAGTGCTGCAAAGAGATCAAAAGGTAAAATTAATTAAAAATATTCATTAAACTGATATATATATATATATATATATCTCAATGAAGAAAAAGTATATGCAAACAGGGGCGGAACCACATAGAGTCAAGAGTCGCCAATTGCCCACACTTCAATTTGAAAAATTCTCATTGTACATGTATAATTTATTATTTTTTTAATTTTTTCTAAGCACCAAGTCACCAGCCACTCTATAATTGCCCACCCTTCAATTTTTAATTCCTAATTTTGTAGGTTATGGGTTTACCTTTCTCTTTTGAGTCCAATGTACAATTTATTGATGAGCTCTCTTTGAAAATTTTCTTTATTAATAAAAAAGTTGGCAATAGATGTTTAATAATATAGAAGATATAGTGATTCAGTGAAGTCTAGAACATGAGGTAGTTAAAGTGATAGAAATGCTTATAACTTTATTTGGAAAATGTTGAGGGGATTGCAATTTGGCATTGTTTTGGAGAGGATGTTTGTTGTGGAACTTAAAGTTGTAGAAAAGTCATAGCGCATGATCAATTTTAAAGTTAATAGAACGTTATGTGTGATTTTAACAATATATAGATTGGAAGTTATATTGGTTGAGATGATAAGTTCAACCATTGTAAGACTCTGTTGTGAATTTCCTATTGTTGCAATTGAACGTATCAGAAAAAAAAATAGAAATATTGATTTTCTCTTATATTTTGATAGTATTTCTTAAAAACAGTATATCTAGATCTGAGTTAAACAGTAAAACGGTTAGAAAAATAGGCTTAAACAATTACGTTACAGTTTTTGTTTTTGCTGGATCTGCTATTGTGTTATGGACTGTCAAAGTTATTTGAAAAAAATAGAAACAATTTTCTTTGTAGCAAATTAGCAATATCCAGCATCTTGTACAAAATTTTCTCTTTCTTTCCACAAACCAACATCTTGTACAAGATTTGTCAATTGCATATTTGAAATTATGTTGATTTTTTATTTAAATTTAATTTTCAATATATTTTTTATTATTATATTATTTAATTTTTTTTAGTTTTTTTTGGCCCACCCTCTCTTAAATTGCTGGCTCCGCCCCTGTATGCAAAGAGATGAATAACCTTCCGGGTGTTGTCGAACTGACAAGAGCCTCCATGGATGAGAGAAATGAGAATAAGAACACTAACAACTACATGCTTCATCTTTCCCGGAATGTCAACTATGAAAGTGTTGGACGAGAGAAGATGCTATTATATAGGAGGTTTTGGATGATTCTAGAACTTAACTTTAAAACTTAAATTACAAATGTGTTATCTATGATTTGGAATTATGAATGTTTGATTTTTTACTTACTGAAGGAAGCAAAGCTTGTTGACAGTGACGTAAGTGCACTCTCTTTTGTTTGAATATTCAAATTAATGATCTGCTTTTTGATTCGAGTAATAGATCATATTGATTAAGTTGAGATTTCAGTATTTTTCATGGTTAGCTTAAACATATGTGACAGAAGTTTGGTTTGATAAACCTCATCTTCACCTTTTCCCTTACTACTTAATTTGAGCAATTTCTTAAATTTTCACAACAAAATATATGGATCTACCATTGCATCTTCAAACAGCATAATTCGAATTCCATTAAGTGGACTAGTTAGCCAAATGCACAAGTCCTCAGATTAATTTATAAGAAAAGTGCTATTATTTGTGCTGCCTCGGAGTGAAACTAACATTATAAAAATTGAATAAGTTTGTTTATCAAACTCAGTTAACTGACAATTAGTCATCCAATCTAACTGGGTGATTAAAAAAAGCTAATCAATCAAACTTGTTGAACCAATTCAACAGGCTTGTTCAACTTATAAGTCAAAAAGTGAAACTATTAAATATCTCAACAAATAATAATTAAGGACAAAAGACGTAGAAGTGAAATACACGTAGAAGGGTTTTAGTTTTCTTTTTTTTTTTATTTTTCTATTATTTTTCTATACTCTGCAGATCGTCCAACCCGCCATTACTGCTCAAGGTTCTTATCATTGTCATTCCTATTCCAAAACATCAGAATTGGTCAAGCCTAACGTCGAATTACTGGTCGAGCCCATTGTTATTCGATTCTCATCATTATCCCGATAACCATTCTTTGTTGCAGTCGATCAATTATAGGTATATATATATATATATACCTATAATGTAAACACATTATAACAATGGTCATGCTTCACGCACTTATTAGTGCGTGTTTTCACTTATTTTATTGAAGTGTTTAATAGTTCTATTTTTTTGAAATAGAGGTGTTTAATAGAACGTTTTGAAAGTTCAAGATGAGACAATACTTTTTTGATAAAATACGGGTACATTTATGTTTTTATCCTATATTTTATCAAAGTCTTGTTTGGACTTTTAACCAAAGTTGTGGTTATTTGTTTTACTTTGTAACTTAATCCGACCCCGGTTTGATCATTAATGAACCTTACCATTTTCCATTCTCAATTCAATACCCAGAAAAGATTGCATGGAACTACAGCTTGAGAAAACACATCCTGTATTGCATCCGTTCAGAACTAAAGATAAGTCCAGTTTCAAGGGTAGAGAAAGTTGAGAGAAACACATTCTATTATTGCTTACAAGTGCTGCAGACTGGCATGCCCTTGAAAGATCAAAAAATGGACATGAAACACTGAGAGAGAGAGCATTCACAGCCTCGGTGGATTATTGTCCAATAATCTATTGCCGGATGGTCTAAGCGTAATCGCTTGGCTAATTACATGACAGCAGTTGAAACACATCGATGGAGCAGAAATATAAACACTTCTGCAGGTAGAATTGACTTTGATCCTTGAGAGAAGATTTGGGCTGTTCTGCAAACTCAAGGCTGAGCAAAATTTGAAATTCAGTGATAAACTTAAGATTTAATGCTTGCCCTGTCCTCAGCATGTGAAGGATGAAAGATCCTGCGGTAACAGGATACTCTGCATGTCATGACGCTGCAGTTTCGTTTCTGGATTCTGCGGTTTCTTCACTGAGGACATGGTATTGACCCCTTAGATTTCCATCCTCGACCACTGGAACAGGATCGGAATCCTTCTCGCTGAAGAGAAGAAAGAAGCCAAGTTTACAGCCGAAAGTATGATCAATGTTAATAAGAGTAGCATCGGATGACAAGCGAGTTGATAGCTCTAAGAAATTTCGACATGCCAAACGCTCAAAATTTGTAGTGATCATGAATTGCATCAAAGTAAAGGCATTGCAACACAGCCCAACTCAACCCCGACGAGCATTTCATGCTCGAATGCGCCATCTAGCTTAGCTAATTAAGAGTGTCCGATTTAATTCAGGTAGATGGGGTCAGACAACATGGATTAAATCAGCATTATACCAATTTGAGGGTGCGGATGCAGGAATCTACTTGGCAAGACGAGGGTGGAAAACTTACGTCCTTGAATATGTGACGAGTCCAACAACTACAATTGCAAATGACAGATAGTACAACCAGTCAACCTGCAAATAGAGATTGAATAGGTCAGCTTGGTCACAGAATGTGCCAATTAAGGAGCGGTAACTGATCGAGTTCTGAAGTATAATGAAAAGAACCTGCTGGTGATAGAAAAAGATGCGAATGATAACTGCCCACATGTCAGACGTGAGAATAGAGAGATTAAACATCGTGGCTCCACTCATCTGTTCACAAATTACACTCCAATTAGAGATGGTAGATCCTTCCATGAAAATAGCTTTACTATGACTAGTTTAATTCTTTGCTTTCTACAGTGAAAATGGTCCTCTGGGAATGACCAAAGCATGAGCCCGCATATATGCATATTGAGCTCCCCAGCAAGCAAAAATGGCAGTTGACAAAACCGACGCTTCAAAGTTTAAGCTTTGAATCATCGGAATCTAATGTGAATTTGAGAGCGTGTGATATACTAAACAACCAAGGACCCTCCTTTTGCTCTGTTCTTTTGATATATCAGAAGAAACAATTCACAGGAAAACAACAACTATTCATTCTTATGTGAATGGCTTGCACTCTAGCAAGAAGTGAAAAGCACTTGAATTTCATCTATATGGAAGCAACTCATCATTGAGGGAGCAACTAACCTTCAAAACATAAGGAACAAGAGTATAGAACATAAAGCTTGCCAGCGCATAGCCCGCAAAGGCTAATATCTGTAAACAAAACAAAGACAGGTGAAGACAATAAGGGTGGAATATATCTGGCTGAGGAAAATTGAAGCATACATATATGTTTCCTATGCACTACTAAAGAATTTAATTTTTCGGGAGGAACTACATATAGTTAGAGTTGCTTCTTTTCCCTTTCTTGTTTCTAAAAAATTTTGCAAATCAAGGCTTAGAATCCACTATCTGTGTACGCTACCCTGTTTCATGATCTTCTGAAAATACAGATAACGGCTCGTGTCTGCACAATTGAGGAACCTGTCCAGCATTTTCTCAAAGCGGACAAGACTAAACCTTTGTGTTGGACAAATAGAAACCTTGCTTAAATCAAATCCCTCTTTTAGTTAATCTAATAAAGCCCAAGGGATGGGCACATCACACCTTGTTAAAAACATCGTGGTTTGCATAATTAGGACCTAAGTAAGATGTACACGTGGATCTCGGGCATCATCAGAAACCAATCAGTTTTAACTTCATCAAGCCAACCATTAAGGTTCAATCAAAGCACAAAACTCTTGAAGCTCTTCCTCTTCTACCTCATTACAATCATTCCTTCCCACCGTCCTCTGCTTCACAATTCTCCAGTCATGCCTTTTTTCCCAAGTTCTATGGTATAATTCAACAATGAAAGATGAGAGCCATGCACAATGGATTTGATAGTAGTAGTAAGCTGTTCACATGCTAATTCAGATGTTGATAATGAAAGATGTTTAGTTTTACTGGAGAAGGCCTGAAGCAAGAAACAGAAAAATGATGGAGCAGCATTCATATGACAGCTATTTCATCCTCAATCGGCTTGTATCTTACAACCGTACCTCAAATGAAAGGATTCATTACTTACAATTTCTGTGGACCACTTCACCGATTCCAGACTCTTCCTCTCGACTATAGCTCTAAGAGAAAGTTATGGCATGAAAGCAACATTGTGATCAGATTTACTCACATGTAATTGATCATGGCATAAAGCTATTCTATAAGCATGAGACTTGATGTTTTAGAATTCCATGTCTGCGTTCTTATTTTCCAATGAAAAGGATACATCTCACACACAGTAACAAGTGTTCCAAAAGCACCAAGCATCGACACTACTTCAACGCGATCTTTTTTCTTTACACAAAATTCCTGCATTTATGAAAATGGGACATAAATATTTCATGTCTACCAATCAAAAGAAAAATCATTTTTAGGCCTCTGAAGAGCATAAGCAGGAGATTTCATAAAGCTGAGCCTCAGCAGGCTGATTCTTCACCATGATAGATTAATAGAGAGAGCAATTGACAAATTTATCTACCTCGCCAACATTGCTCATCGCGAAAAAAACTGTCGCTGCAATGATAAGTGCATCACCTAGAAGAGGTTTTGAGCCACCTGAAAGACATCATTCTGACATCTTAAAACAAGCACGAGGCAATATCAGTTAGAAATTACTAGTAATTTTAAGCCAACAGGTATTTCTTTTCCAGTGTTTCTCTTGTCGGAAAATAAAAAAAAAGACCAGAATTAGGCGGTGTAACAGAAAAGGTCACCTCCGCCACTGACTCCAGCATCAGAAAGAAGCACTAAACCAAGCCCCAGCACACAGACAGCAGCACCGAATAACTGCCAGAGGGAATATCGCGTGCCCAGAAAGAACCAAGTAAGAACAATGACCCATGCTACTGTCCAACAATCCAATAATGTCACACTAGTAATCGATGAGTACTCGTATGCCTTATTAGCTGCAGAGCAATCAGCAACAGTTTCAGTAAGACAAATAAGGATGTTGGATTTCCATGTGATTATGCTATCCAACAAGAGTGAACAGAAAATTTCAGATTTTATATATATATATATATATATCAGCATTTTTACAGCGATTTCCCAGAGAAGTCTTAAAAAGAAAATTAACTTCTTTTCAATTTTGGTCCTAACTAAGATCCCCTGCAATCTAAGACGATTAATGATGGGATTCCACAAACTTCCCAGAACATCCAGAACCAAACCATTCAATTTATTTCTTTTTTCTTTTGTCCGGATATATATTTCTATTGCATATTGTTTACACTTCAACTGTATTTGCTGTTTGGATTCACCTTGGTATCTTTCTTTTCACCCTTTGACAACATTTACGAATATATCCTAAAAAGTTACTGTCAATTGCAAGGATTGAAATATTGTCCTCCTCTAAAAGCAAGATAAACTATTAGCATGATTAAGATTCCTTGCCGTCAACATGGATGAAGCTAAAAGGGATGTGAGCCTCTTTCGGCTTGTATCATTGCAGTTCCTACTGCAGAGAAAAGTTCGATAGCCTTGGTATTTACCGAGATAATTGCCTTGGACATCAACAAATCCGAGAAGTAGATAATAGTACCAAGGGATCTGCAAAAGGTACCAAACAAAATTGCATCTCAGAACTGTATGATTTGGAACCAGTAAATTACGAACAAAATGCAAGATTCGCGTATAATTAAGACCCAACAACAGTTCATGAACCAGTTACAAAGTTCTACATCTTGGGAAGGTGATAGATTCACAATAAATTAAGACAATAAATCTTACCCGCAGTTTCTGACGTCTGTACACCAAGATGCTTCCGTACACCAAAGCCAGAGCCAGATAAGAGAGAAAGGATAGACTGAGTGGCGTATCCGCACCTACCAAGCAAGAAGGAAATGAATAAGCATGCATGCAATATCAAGGAAGCCTGCAAATTGAAAGAGGAAATTGAAGGATTGAGAAAAGCCAAAAAATAAAAATAAAAATAAAATCCCCAAAACTTACTACTACTAAAACAAGACAAATCAAGAATTAATCCTACACAGAAAAGGGGGGAATCAACTAAAAAGAACCCATTGACAAATGCCCAAAAATATCAAAAACCCATCTTCTACCAACAAGAAGAAGAAAAGAAAATCACTGCAACAAACCAAAAGGAGGGGTTGAGAAGAGTACCGAGATCGGCAACCAGCGAGGCAGTGAAGCTCATGAGCGAGAGGAAAAAAGAAACCACCTGACCCATAAATAGTGCGTACACAACGCTCAACCAAGCTTCTTTGCTTCTGCACCAGCTCATGATGCTCATGGCGTTTGAACTTTGAACCCCAAGAGCCAACGAAGAAGGAATTTTGTCTCCAACGACGAATACAGACGAAGTTCTGATTTAAATATGAACTCGTTTGGTTCGTTGATTAATGCGGGGTCGTTGTCAGCGATCTGCAACTACCGTTCATTGGGATCTTGAGAGAGAAGTTGAATATTAAACTCAAAGGAAGACGGAGCGATAAAGGACACTGGTGACGAGGGAGCCATGGCGACGTTGAGTGAGGAAAAAGAAAATGGGGTCACCCAACGGTCAATGCCGGGCTCCATGCAGACACAGAAGAGAGGGGTGACCGGGTGAGGCGGTTGCAGCCTGGTTCCGTTGTTGCTTGAGACAATAGATGTATTATATAAAATGTCTTAATTACATGAGTTGTTCTCCACAAAAAAGCGAAGGGAAATTTGGGGTGAGACTGTTGCCCGGTCCAAACACACTTTGCCACCAAGTGTTACACCAAAAGTTATAGAAATGGCACTAGAAATCGATGAAATAATGTGAATTTGGGCATTTTTAAACTTAGGCAATATGATTCACGTGGATAGTTGCCTGGTCACGAGTGCCCATGTGCACTCTACCATTTCTTTTATTTATGCTTTTAAAATTGTTAGTGGAACCAATAATTGGAAATCAAATGAATAGAAGAAAGGCTATCATTAAAAAAATAGAAAGGCTAATCTCACTCATTTAAATTAAATTTATAATTCATAGTGATTCAAAGTTTTTACCGTTGCTTGTCACCACTCAAATTCAAGCTATGATCGACACTACCTTTTAATAGAAAATCATGATTTTACTAAAGAGTAGTAAATTTTAACATAATTCATAGTGATTCAAGATATATGTATATATATACTTTTTTTTTTTCCTAATAATGTTATTCTCAAGTTATACATTCTTACCTCTTTATTAAAAATTTATTCTCGAATTTTACTTAAAATTACTACCTAATTGTTGAATAAATAAGTAAACCTTTCTCATGTAGTAACTTCCAATTCTTACTTAGTCTCATTTTCAAAGTGATTTTGTCAAATCACTTCTACTGAAATAATGTTTTTCTTTCGAAATTTTCTTACTTGTCCATAGACAATGTAATCAAGTTGCTTCTTATAACTAAGGTCTTGATTTAATTGCAATGTCTGAGTATCAATGATTAAAGGACTTGAAATGGACTAGGTTCATGTATCCTAAACATCAACGCATGAAATATGCAATATACTATATTAAAGCTAAGAGAGAGATCCAAGCAATACATTACTACACCGACTCATTTCAAAATTTCAAATGAATCAATATATCTCAAGTTAAACTTTTGTTCTTACCAAAACTCATCACTCTCTTTATAAGCGATACTTCAAGTTATATCCTATCACCAATTGCGAATTCTAAAAGACGTTAATGTAATCCACATACAATTTTTATTGGCTTTAAGGCATAAATGACCTCTCTCAAATCAATTAACTTTTTCTATAAAGTCATAGATTTTGACTAACCCAATAAGTTAGACCTTGCTAACCTCAAACAACCTAACTGGTGTCCTACAACCCATATCATAAAGTATCTCATACAGATCCCTAAATGCTAGAATTTGCCAAATTTGAAAGAAAACATAAAGATAATTCATTTCAAAAGGAAAAACATTCAGTTTTCCATGAAGTCGGTGTGCTAGAACCCATGAATATGTATAGAATCGCAAATAAGGGGAGTCGTTAGAGAGCGACTCGGTATTTGGCTTGATAAAAATTTATCTGAATTCGTTAGTTAAAGTAAATAGATTGAACTTAAGCCTAACTTTAAAAATCGATTTATAAACTCGTAAGTTGGCTTGATTAAAAGCAAACTCGATTAAAAGTTTGCGAATAGACTCGTTTATAAATATATTAATAAATTTATTTATAATTTTATAAAAATATTATTTAACATAAATTTATTAAATTTTAAATTATTATAATAATATTATTAAATTTTGTTGAGTTTGATTTTAAGAATATTTTGATGATGAGAAACTAAATAAAAAATTTTAATGCACTATCTCCGTTATAATGTGTTGATAATATGATATATTGTGATTTGAAAATTAATCAATTAATACTTAGTTTACTATTGAGATTTGTTGATTATCACATTCAATTGAAAATTATATTTGTCGATTATTTATATATCAAATTATCAATTTTTTTTAAACATAATTATAATACATTCGAGCTCGAGCCTATGTTCAGGCTCGCCAAAAGCTTATCGAGCCTGAGCTTAAACTTGAGCTCGAGCTAACATGGCGAGCCCAAACCCGAGCATGTGTTGAGTTCAAACCCGAACTCGACTTATCAACTTTTTGATCAATCGAATCTGAATTGAGCTCAAGCTTGTCAAGTCGAGTTTGAGATCGATGAAACTCTGCTTGGCTCGTCTCGATTTGAAAGCAACCCTATATATGTAGAGATGTATACTATTCTCGGGCTTTATAATTTTAAAAAGAATAAAAAAGTAGGAAGGGTACCATACAAATCAATGAACAGACGAAAGGATTGCATTATCTTATGCTGCACGCAGAAAATTAAGAATGCATTCAGATAATTGAGCAGTTACTGAATATTTTTTAAATATACATAAAATAAACTCATTATTAATGAATAATGATACTTGCATAATCATTTAAAAATTATACACATCAAGTAATTATACTAAAATATGTTATATGTACTGTAAATTAAGGTAAAGTACACTTTGCTAAGTATACAAGGTAGGAAAATTGGGGCAGTAGAGGGGAAAGATTAGGGGTGTGAGATTAGTTATAATCGAATCAATTGGGGCAGTAGAGGGGAAAGATTAGGGGTGTGAGATTAGTTATAATCGAATCAAATTGATTGAAAATTATGAATCAAATCGAACCAAACGATATGTAATAATTGAATTGAATCAACTGACTAATTCCAACAAATCAAACTAACCGAAACCTAAACTATGATAACTAAACCAAATCAAAAATCGAACTAAAACACAAAATAACCAAGAGACTGAACATTAGTTCGCCCTTGTTGTTGTTGTTGCTGGCCACCTAGTCGGTCAGTGATTCTGATGATTGAAATCGATCATCGGATTTCTTTAACTATGATGGTCCACATACCCAAAAATAAAAAACATCTAATAGTTAAATTTTAGTAAATCTAGGTTTAAAACTTTCAATGTAAAATAGAAGTACTCGAAAAACTTAGCGAAAAACCATGGTCTTCGTCTCCGGCCCTTGTTTTCGTCATCGGCAACGACAACGGATAGTGGAGGGAGAGAGAATGGATAAAGAGATAAGGAGATTAGATAGTGCCGCCAGCCAGTGTTTAATCTATAAAGATGACGAAATGGCGAGAGAGAGAGAGAGAGAGAGAGAGAGAGAGAGAGAGAGAAAGAGAAGAACGAAAAGAAAACACTTAAGACAAACATCGTGGGTTCCACACCCACGTGGAGGGGGTGGGGGTGCATGGTTCGATTCGGTTGGGGGTGGGCTATGACTACACTGTTCGGTTGGATTCAGTTTTTCAATTATTCATACTAAAATAACTGAACTGAACCGAATAACCAATTTTTAAGAAAATAGATAACCAAACCAAACCACTCCTTTTGAAAACCAAATCGAACTGCTCCTTTTAAAAAACCAAATTGAACTGATCAAATTTGTCGATTTGGTTCGATTAGTTCAGTTTACTCGAACTTTTGCTCACCCCTAGGGAAGATTAAAAGAAAGTGGTAAAAGTCAACTTAAGACATAGGAATTAGTGGCCTATGCCTAGGTTTTGGGGGTTCAAAAAAATGGCACACTAGGAAAAGGATGAGAGACGTTGGAATGAGGAAACACCGAAAAGTGAGAGACACCAAAGAAAGGAAATCGCGGATGCCAGTGGTGAGACAACAAACAAAAGGAGATGACGGATGTTGAGAAGTGCTTAGAAACCAGGCGACGTAGTCATCGATGGAAGGAATGAGGCCAATAGTAAGAAACAACAGATAGGCAGTCATCAGTTAGGCAGAGAGAGAGAGAGAAAGAGAGAGTTATAGTTAATTATGTCGCTATCATCTATCATTAGCCATTTAGGACCACACAAACTCTTAAGTCGGGCATGCAAGTGGTACATATAAAGTAGAAGGAGATATTTTTGTGAATCATGCTTTATATCATATTCTAAAATTTTCAACTTAAATGCTCTATAGTTTAATTTAAAGAGTGGAGTGCGATCAAAGATCAAATATAGAATTATATAAATACCCAATGCTCCACTCTTGTACCAAATGCCTCCCTAAGTGAGTGTTTGTTAATCAAGATATGGGACAGAAAAGCCAAGATATGGGATACATCCCGAACTTCTATCCTTTCTAACGTGTTTGTTAAACTTATCTGACAATTCTTGGAAAAAGCATTAATTATCTCTTATCTTGATCTTTCAAGATATGCTTATCTCTTCCTCTCTCAAGATAAACATATCTTGGTCTTTATAGATAAGAAAAAAAAGACATTTGTGTCCCGTAGTGCATTTTAAAAATTTTAACAAACAGATTGATAAAAATCTTGGAATACTTTCTAATCTTATCTTGATCATTCCATATCTTGATTCAGAATACATTCCAACTTTATCTTGATGTATCTTATCTTGCTCATTTTAACAAACGTCCGCTAAGTGAACATTCAAAATGTTCCATTGACGTTTGGGAGGAAAATAGAAGAACCCATTTGCAAAACAGGTTGCGTGGGTACAAGATCTCTAAGCTAAATACTTTTAAATATTATTAATTATTTCATATTTTACTTTTTAATAATTTAAAAATCAAAATCAAAATCATAATACCCTTTTACGCTAATCAACCCTCAAGCTCATAAGATTGGGGTTGTGCATCTACACCGATAAAATCAAAAGATTGAACTAAATTAAAATGTTCGGTTCAGTGTAGTTAATTTTATACATGTTTCGGTTTAGTTTTGGCTCATTATTTAGAAAAATCAAAAATTTTGGTTAGATTTTGGTTAAAATTAATATGGCCTGGATGAACGCCAAGCTCAAACATAACACGAAATATCACAATTCAAGAAAATAGTTATATAGTTTTCCTCAATTTTTAATACAATAATTGGGATCATTAGATCTTGAAATAAAATAATTTTGATCATATAAAAATTTATGATTACTATTTTTTTTTTATCAACGAAATTACACCTAACATTATGCTTTTAAATAGCGTTTGTTAAAATGAATAAGATAAAACTATATCAAGATAATTCATCTATAAAGTTCAAGATAAATTATCCGAAGGGGAGAAAGAGATAAATTTATTTTGAAAGTTCAAGATAAAAAGTCATGTAATTTTTTTTCAGAAAATTTAACAAATACAATGGAAAACACTTTTATCTGGAATGCTTTCCATATCTCACATTTTTCGGTCTATATCTTGATTAACAAATGCTACCTAAAATGAGTAAAATAAAGTTGGAATGTTTTTTAGATTAAAATATAGAATGGTCAAGATAAATCTGAAAAATATTTTAAGATTTTTATAAAATTATTTGTTAAATTTTTTTAAAGAATACATGAGGACACAAGCGTTATTTTCTCTTATCAGTAAAGATCAAGACGTCCTTATTTTGAGGAGGAAAAATATAAGTATATTGAAAAAAACTTAAATAAGAAATCAAGTAATTTTTTTTTAAGAATAATCAAATAAATTTAATAAATATATTAAAAAATATAAAAATTTAAAATACTTTTTATATTTTATTTTTTTAATCTTATCTTAGTTAATAAGCACTAAGTTAATATGTAAAAGGACCTTTCGATTACTCATTTATAATTGTATGGCTGGCTGACCCTTCTCAACCATTACCTATGGAAAATCCGCTTCTTATTTATAGATAAAGTCCTTCCTTCTAGTAGTTATCCTTCTTGTATTTTAGGTGATTATTATTAAATAGCCACATACTTACTTCTTTGATTTTTCTTATTCTTTTTCTATTTTAATTCATACAATTTATGTCCTTCCTCATAAATGTATCTCATTTGTTTTTATCAGGTAAAAGAGAGGAACATGGTGACGATTTTTATCCTTTTGGCCATAAATAAGTTTTATATATTATATATATTAGACTTTACACAAAACAAACAGTCTAAAAATAGAGAGAACATGCTAAAAAACAATACATATCGAAAAACCCAACTTACCGGAAAACACTGACAAGAAATAAAAGCAAGGGCGAAATCAAGGGGTGACCGGTGAAATACCAAGTCGCCCCTTGACTTCGACTTAATTACTCAGTCGACATTAGAATCATTTTCCATTAAACAAAGGAGAAAATGACCGAACAGCCGGCTCCGGGCAAGAATGGGAGAACCATGAAGACTTAATAACCGAGAGACAGCCACCTCCCAACGCCGCCCACCAACCCAATCATTTTGACGAGGCTAGCACGGAAAATCTAAATATTTTTATATTTTTTTTATTTTATTTAAAAATTTTAATTTGGTCCATTAGTTATAATTTTATTTACAATTTGGATCCGATTTCCACAACTCGCTGACGTGGCAATATTTTAAAACATTTTGGGTGACCTCACATGCACATGTGTAAAAAAAAATATTATTAAATATTATATATATATGTACAGTAAGAAAGAAGTAGGCAGGTGATAGTGACGAAGGACGGCGATGGCGATGGCTATGACGATGATGACTGATCTGGAAACTGGAGGTAATGATCGATCCGAGCTTCCTTTTGCTCACAGTGACGACGATTGATCTGAAAGCTAGATTAACCATCGATCTGGATTTTCTCCTGCTCAAGGCCACCTCACAAAAAGTGACCGACGACTCTCTACTCTTGCCGGCCGATGACGTCCTTTACCGGTAGGCTTGCCCTCACTGTCGATAGCTTAAGCCGGCCCCATTAACGTCTACGATCAACCATCAAGCTTCTAAATTTGGCCTTCTTCTAGATTGGCCTCCATTGTCAGTTCCTACTTCTAGATCGACAGTCACTTCCAGCCCAAACATCGTTGCCTATCGTCGTCCATTCTCATCACTTACCTATGAGAGAAAGTTCTACTAATAGGACATGGAATTAGTTGATTCCAATGCCAAGGGATGGAATTTGGAATGCTGGCCAGCAAGGAGAATCCTTTGGGAATGTCCAAAACTAATCTATGAAGCAGGGTATAGCAATAGGGAAATCTAGAAAATGTTTTGATTAGATTCATTGTGTAACCTTTGGCTCTTGTAGTAAGGGTCCCTGTGAACAATGAGGGGAAAAAAGATGTGTGCAAATGTTGTCTTGTATGGAGTAGCCATGTTGATCAAAATCTGGATTAAGCAAGGAAAGGGAAATAGAATCATCATGTGTATAATGAGTAAGGGAATAGAAGATCTAGTGTTACCTAGGATGGATAAAAGATAGAACCACAAGTAATCTACTAGTGAGGTATGGAATGTTGGGTTTGAAGAATGCTTAGGCTCAAGTTTTGAGTGTTAAGGAGTAGGCTGAAAAATAAAACCTCTTGTATAGAAGAGAGATGCATTCATGTCCAAATGAATGGCATGGAACTATGTAAATTTGGGGAGAAAATTTGAACTCGGACTTAAATGGAATCTCCCTTAGGTTAAAGGGATGGAGTGTTGTGAAGTGTCTATTTGTAAATTAAGGAAGTGCTGGGAAATGGGAAAAGTCTAGGAAAATGGCTAGACGTGGCCATTGGTTATAACAACACATGAAGGCTTAATTTGGGTCAAATAGATGTCACTAATTAGCGAGTATCCATGAAAAATTAAGAAAGAAAAGTGATCTTATAGTATAGCCAAGGGATAATAGTCTAGAGGGAAAGGTAAACAAGGATTGGTTGCTTAGAAGGTCACTCTAGGTGTGATTATAATTCCCTAGGTAAGATATAAGATTGTGATAGTTTAAGGAGTAAATTCAGTGCATGGGGTAGCTGTGTCAATTTCAATGGTATGCATAGGAAGAGTAAGGTGGCTTTATTAATAGTTATTCAATGGGAATCTCAAGGTGTAGCTGGGGTGATAGTTTAGTGTCTGAGATTGTTGGAAGAAGGGGAAGCTAGAAAGACAAGGCTTAGAGGTTGAAATGGAAATGGAAAGCTTATAGAAGCCTAGGATTACTCAAATCTTAAGCATATCTTGGTAGACTGGTAGGTAAATAGAGTAGTTCTTTGTTTTTTGAAGCAAACATAAGAAGAGAAAGACAGTGGTAAAGCCTAAAAGGCCGGATATAAGAGCTAGGAATAAAGTCTAGCAATGGAAAGACCAATTCAGGAGAGGTTCACTGTGTTGTGTATTAATGAGTAACATTGAGTATGGATTTGGTTTATGGTGGAGTATATGTAGACACCATGTAGAGACCAATCATATTGATATTAGGAAGTTATTCATTAGAAAATCCCTTGAGGAGGATAATATCTAATAAGAGTTGCAGGTTTAGTTATTGCAGCTAAAATTTTATCGAAAAGTGGTCCATTGTTATGTTTTACAGCATTGATTTGTTTTCTTTGATGTGTTTGAGTTTGATTTGATCAGGTTTTTTGTCCATCACTCATGTAAAGAACAGGTTTTTTGGCTATCGGATAAAGAACTCAAGGCAAATGGTAGAGATTTGTTAAGGTTTGCCTAGAGTTTTCTGATTAGAAGATCAATGGAGCATTGATGGCTTTTAGCTAGAAGTTATTAGACAATTAAGGTTTCTTAAGCCAAAGTGTAATTAATATAAACTTTGGAGGCTTAACTGTAAATACCCTATAATTATTAGTTATATGGGGGGTTCTGCCTCCTCTATAAATAAGAGGGCAAGGCGACAGTCTAGGAGATCATCTTTCTTGTCAAGTTCTCGATTACTATTGTGAGTATTCTTTATTATAGAAAAAGTGAGATATGTGTATTATATTCTTAAGCTTTCTTGGAGTGAACAAGAGTTGTACTTGAGCGATAGGATTGAGAAAGGGCTTGGGTTTGTACTTGTTCCTTCTTGACCAAAAGAGGACGATCGGAGGCGGGGTGCCAGCTCTGACGACAGGTCCATCTGGGGGCGGCTGGCACCTGCAAGCATTCTGACGGTCGAGTGAGTAAGAGAGTAAAGAGAAGCAGTGTATCAGTAAGTCAGAGATCGGAACATACCTTGGCTTTGAAGAAAGTTGGTTGATATAGAAGGAGGAGATGTCCTCCTGCATGCATGAGTCGTGCGTTTGCAGATGATAAGACTGGCTATCCAGCGTCGGTGGAGACTCTCAAGTGGTAGTATGGTGGCCATAGGACCCTCATTAATGTGGATGAGATCCGCCATTAATGAGAACAAGATCTAGGGCTGCCGTGCAAAAATCTAATGGGATTGCAATGATGTTGTGACAAGTTAGCACTGGGCTAAGGTTAGATCCAGAAGGAAGACCAGATTGGGCCTAAGAAGAGGGCCGAGATTGGTCCTCAATGGTCCAATACTGATCAGTTTCATCCTAATAAAAAGACTGCTCTTGGTGAGTGTTTGAAGTCTGGATGTAGAATTACTAAAGGCATTCCGAAGCAAGATAAATCTACACCTAATGCTATTTGGTTTGATCTTTTTCAATTCTGTTAATTTCTTTTCTATTGTTTATTTTTCTGTTCTTACATTTATACTACATCTGAGAGTGTTGGAGAGGGTTTATGTGATGGCTTTCTCACCTAATGGTATAATCTAAAAGCCCTAAGGTTAACATTGTTAAAATGAAATTTTTTAAATAAAATCATAAAAATATAAAAAATAAATAAATTTTTCGTGCTAATAATGCTTTTGATAATTATTTTTGTTGTGCCACGTTATCATACAATATGTGTAAGCAGAGCCTTTACTCTCTCCTTACAACAACTAATTATAGTAATTTTAAGGAAACATAGATTTTTTATTAACGTGGTAATTTAAGTGCAAAATTTTATTTGTTATTGCTATTTATTATTTTTTAATACGAGAGAATTTTTTTTTAATATTATCACAAATAATTACACTATAAAGTGTTTTATTTATCGTTAGTTGGTAATGGAGGGGACCTAAAAAGAGATATCAGTTTGGGGGAGGAACGATTTTTGAGATGTATACCACACCAAGAAATAAGATAAAATATACTGAGGGCATATCTCAAGTGATTGAATAAGTAATATGTCGGTGTTAATTTAATGGATTGTAATCTTAATTTTTGATATAATTAAGTCAAAGGCCTAATGTGCGATTTATTTTTTCTGATGTAATTGAAAGTATGAGTATTGGGGATTACACAAAAATAATCATACCAAATATATGAAATAAATATTAAAATAAAAATGAATTACATATCATGAATGATATCTATCTATGATGGCGAGCATCTCCTCCACTAACATTAGTATGTATGTGCCCGAGGCACACCAACTTTCAACTTGAAGACAACCACCATCAAATTGGAAGGCCATGGATGAAAGTCAAAATGTCTAATTTGATTAATCTAAATCATTAAAAATGTAATTATTTTAGTTAAATATTAAAAAATAATAAAATATACTGTTATAAAAAAAAATATTTCTCATGTGAAGCAATATAAGATTTGTTTGACATAAATAAATTGAAAAGAAAACTCTTATAAATTGTATTAGATAACATAAAATTTGTTTGACGTAAATAAAATAATAATCTCTTATTATTATATTTTAATTTTTTTATTTCTTATTTTTCTTCCTCTCCTTTCACGTTCAAATCTAAATCTATTTCATTTTCAAACCTAGATATAGGTTCAATAAGAACGTCTTGAACCTAAATCTAGACTCCAGATGCATTTGTTGTGGTGAATCCAAATACATTCATTGCTCTTTTAATTTTTCTTTTTGTTATTTAAGTTTTTTAAAATTAGAGGAGATAAAATGAAAGGCTTAAAATGAGTATTTTAATATTTTTTTCCTTGCAATTTAAAAAGAATATCTAAACAATCCATATTAAACCCAAATTTGAGTCAAATTGAATCTTTAGTTGCAGTCACATCTCATGATAGCTTTAAGTCATTCACAATCGAAAATTTCTACCTCACCAAATCAAAATCAAGAACCCAAACGAAGCGTATATGATGTGACTGAGGCTTTAATTTGAGTTTAATTTAGAGGTTATTATTATTTAATTTAAGATAAAACTTTTAACTTCTTTAATAAAACACATGAATTAATTTGATCAAGCCATTGCGTTAATATAACGCATTACAAAATAATTTATATTATTTTGTTATAAAACACGGCATCGAGAGCGCCACGTATGATCGAGGACAATGACGGCAGCAAATATAAAACTTGGAATATACAAAGTGGATTTATCATAATAGTATCACCACCACCACTAAAGGGTAATATCGCCTTTTTACAATGAACGGCACGTAAAAATAAAGAAAGAAAAGAAGACAAACGATCGAAGAAAGAGAAAAATACATCAAATTCGACGCCACGCCCACGGGTCCTCCCTGGTCCCCCCACGAATAAGCTCCCTCCCATCACCGTCAATCATCTTCGCCCTCCACTTTTCTACCAAACGGATGGCCACCGAATCGACGGTTCATACTCAACGCACGATAAGGTCATCAACATGAACGGCTCTGATCATATCTTGTCCAACTTCTCCGCCTTGACCAGTGGATTCTCCCTGGCGATCGCCTCCCGGCCTGCGGCCCTGTAATCGAAGCTGCACCCGTGCTGCTCCGGGTACCGGTGGGCCCCGCAGAACGTCGTCCCACAGCGGCACTTGAACCCGGTCAGCCCGACCCGCTTCCGGCAGACCAAACACCGGTTCGGCTGGGCCACTGTCACCGTTTCGGCCGCCGCGGGAGCCCTGACCTCCGGCGCGGGAGACGGCGCAACCGCCAACGCGGCCTCAGGCGGTGGGGCGGCGGAGGAAGAGGCTGCCGGGAAGAGCGAATTCTCCACCACAGATTTGGCCGAGTTGGCCTGCTCCTCTTTCATGCAATGATCCCCGTAGCATTTGGAGCAGAGATTTCGGGTCGCCGGGCTGCCGAAGAACCCGCAGTTGTTGGCGCAGAGCCGGTGGCCCTCCGGCGCCTGAAACCCATGTTCCTCCGCCATCTCAACGCCAGATATCAAAAAAATCCAAATCAAAGAACACAATCAATCAAAATCCGAGAAATCGAGAGGAAACGGAAACAGAAACAGAAACAGGGAGATCGGATTGAAGCCGGAAGATATTTTCATGAACGAGCGGAGGCGAAGAGGAAGAGCAAGAGGAAGGAATATAGAGAGGGGGGAAGGGGGGGGAACCTTGTGGGAGGAAGGATCCGAGAAGAGGGAGGAGACACGGAGAAGAGGAGAAAACCAGAAAAAAGGGAGAGATTTCTAATAACAAAATGAAGATGACGAAATTTCAGGGAAGACAGGCTGGAGAGGACTTATAATAAGAGCGTCATTTTCAGATTCCATCCAACCCTGCAAATGGAAGGACGCCACGATAAATCAGGACAGCTGGGTGGTGGACACGTGGACACTAGTCTGTGGTTTACGGTGGAGACGTTGCCCCTGCTGCCGCTGCCGCTGCCGCCACCCACCTTATTCTGCTGGCTCGCTCTTTAACCTATATAATAACTTTCTATAATACATACATTTACCTAATATATAAGGCTATTATTATTATATATAAATAAACAAATATAATATTATTATTATTCTAATGTAATAGAAGAGTCTAATAATTATACACGACATAATTAAGATATAATAAGAATATATATATATTTTTAATTATATGTATGTATCATTATTATGGTCATGATTGACGTGGGAAGCCAATGTTGCTGTCGTCGATGCTTAGCTGGTTCCACCTCGTCTCGGTCCAATTTGGGGCGTTAATTTGTCTGCTTGTGATTCATTCCGTGAATCAAACCATATGATTTTATTTTAATAAATAAATCCTCCCTTAAAATATTGACAACGTACATACGCGGCGTGGGTTTTATTACTTCCATGCGTTTTCCTTCTCAAAACTGTAAAGTTGTGATAGATGACTGGTGATATTAATGATAAATATTAATTATGTTAATTTTTATTTATATTTTTCAATTTTATAAATTTATAGCATTGTTTTTGTTATTTTTAGGTATTTTGTCTATTCCCTTCAATTTTAATTTCATTAATATTTACAACTTATGGTACCATTTGTTTATATTATTAGTATTATAATGTTATTGATGTTAACCAATTTTAAAATTATAATGCCATGGTGTATAATAAATTATTAATATTAATCAATCTAGCTATTATGATATTATTAATAAATTATGGAGATAAATTATTACTCATATGTATATATAATATATATATATTGGATGTATAACTTGTTAATAATTCATTTAGAAAAAAAAAATGCATTTATAATTAGCTTGGATACCATTTATTAAGCATTATCCTTCTACTATCAATTAGGGGTAAACCAAAACAATTGAACCAAACTGATTGAAATTGTTAGGTTGGTTCGATTTTTGATAAAATATGATTTGCTTTGGTTTTAATTTTTAAAAATTTTAATTAGTTCGTCATCATCTTTATCTTTCTCTTTACTCTGATCGACGACCCACGAGTCGATTAGAGAATCGAGTCATCTTCGCTTTTGACATTTCTTCTGTCGCCTTCTTCTTCGCTTGTCAACACTGTTGTTTCGTCTCCTATCAATAGCCATTATCCTCTTATTTCTCTTTTCTTCAACGGGCAACTCTTGAGCCATGACCATGATCGACCCACCATTCTCTTTCTTTAACTAGCGATCACAACTGACTCATAATTTCCTGTTATCTTTACTCTGATTAGTAAATCACAAATGTGAGTTTCAATTAGGTTTTTTTTTTTTTTTTGGTTTTAGATTTTGTAGGATTTTTTGATTTTTTTGATCCTTCAATTTATTCGATTGGTTTGATTTTTTAGTTTATTGGTTGATTCGGTTTAATTTTTTAAAATAATTTAATTTTTTCGATCATTAAATTTCAATCAAGATCGTTTGTACATCCGTACTACCAACCTATCATTTGCTGGCATCAAACTAAGTTTACTTAATGATTAAGAAATATATAAATAATTTTTTAACTCATATAAGATTAAAATAAAAAAATACAAATTTATTATAATTTGACAACGTGCGCCTAGATCGCCTAGGACCACATGTGAAGAAGGAACAGAAATTCAATGCTTGGAAAATTAATTACAAATTAAATAAATAATCTTACTCTTAGCACTAAAATCTCAATAAATATAAATTCACACTTTCACTAATACTTTTTGCTTTTTAAACTGCACCTAATTAATGTCACACCACAATGTGTGGATTCTTTACTGTATAGAATAAGTTAGGTAATATATATATATATATATACAAAACTCACTTAATTTGGAATTAGATATAAAAATATTTTATTTGAATTAAATTATTTAAATATGAATTCAAAACATTCTTAACATAACCAACAACACAGAGTGATTTTTAATGCTGTAAAAATAAAAAAATAATTATTTTCAGGTCCACCCTTTCGCACCATCAAGTGGGACAAATTTTGGTGCCATTTCACTTCATTGTGGGCTATCGGACCGTCACAAAGTGTCCATAAAAAATAATATTTTACAGAATTCTTCTTATAAAAAATTATATAAACATTATGTCGGCAATTTTGTATTAAGATTTACAACACCAGCCCAAATATTTGAAGAGGTCCAGCCTATTTTTCTCTTGGCCCAACTCATTAACCAAGTGTGTTGGTATTATTTAGTCAAGTGTATGGTTATTATTGATTAGCTAAATGCGTTGATTACCTAAATGTGTGGTTGTAATTGCTTATAAAATAGTATAAATAGGTGTGTTTAACTTGCTAGTATTATTAATCAAAGAAGTGAGTGAAAACTCATTAGTAGAGAATTCCAAGTATGAGCTAGAAATGTTCTGACAATTGTTGAAAGAGTTTCTTTTTCTTTGAGTGGTAAAGTTAGAGTTGTGTACTCTTATTTTTCAACAGTTGGTATCAGAGCCGAGTTCTAAATTCTCTTGAAATTCTTAGTATGCTTTGTGGTTGCAGTCTTAACTGATCTTTCACATCAAAAAATATTTCTTGAGAAAGTTATTGAAGAAGTTTTCTCGAGTCATGAGAAGTTTAGGACTTTGCAAGTGTGTTAGCAAAACTTGTTCAATTGAAATCTTACCGACACAATGGGTGACCTTTATATAGTTGGAGGAATCAAGAAGCTCAATGATCAAAACTACAAAATGTGGGCGATATGCCTAGAGTCTTACCTACAAAGGCAAGACCTCTGGGAAGTTGTTAGTTACACAACCAGTTGAAGAAGATGCCAATAGCACTTCGCGAAAATGAAAGATTAAAGCAGGCAAAGCTATGTTTGCTTTAAAGACCACAATTGAAGAAGAAATGTTGGAGTACATTCAAGATGCCAAAACACCAAAAGAATCGTGGGACTCTTTTGCTACACTTTTCTCAAAGAAGAATGACACAAAATTGAAACTCCTTGAGAACGAGCTGCTATCGTTGATGTAATGCGACATGACGATCACTCAGTATTTTCACAAGGTAAAATCAATATGTTGTGAAATTTCAGACCTAGATTCGTTAGCTACTATTGGAAATGATAAGATAAAAAGAATAATTATCCATGGTTTGAGAGCTAAATACCGAGACTTTGTTGCCGCTATACAAGGATGATCGACTCAACCACCACTCGTTGAGTTTGAAAATTTGCTTGCCGATCAAGATGCGATGGCTAAGCAAATGGGAGGAGTTTCACTAAAGGGTGAGGATGAGGCTCTCTACACCAACAAAAGCAAAGGTAACTCCAAGCAACATACTAAAGTTAGATTTAAAAAGAATGATAACAAGACAAAGTTATCAGAAGGAAGGAGATTCTCATTTAGGGGGAGCTTCAAAGAATCGTAGCAATTGTAGGAATTTTGATGGCAAGTGTTACAATTGCAGGAAAATGGGCCCTAGGTGTAACGCCCCGTTCTTCTCGAAGCGTTTCTTACCCTGACATTTATTAATTAATAATTATTTTATTAATTCTACCTCATATATTTCTTTTTCTTTCTCTCATTCTCCTCATTGGGGTAACCATAGCTAACAGCGGAAATATGATAGATCGTAACCTAATACTTAGCAAGCTTTTAACTTCAGAATCGTACATTCATATTCATAATAAAATCATAACATTATTCTCAAACGTACTAGTGTTTAAACATAATCATGATCATCACTTAATATTATATGCCGAAATATCATATTTAACATCATGGATAACATAGCAAGACATAACATGACAGGTTATACGCATAACCGATACATTTACGCACTTCAACGAGTGCCATCACATGCCTTCATTTCCTTCGTTTCTGCTATGACTTCCATCTGGAACATTAAATATTCCAGGGGCATCGCCCAATTAGATGATCGGCCATTTAAGTAAGAGTATAATATTCATGAATGAATGTAAATGCATAATGTCCTGTCATTTGGCCTGTTTGAGCCGACGAGCATCCATACTTCATATGCCACTTACCATTTTTAAGACCAGCTCTTTCCAGACCGAGGTGTATGGGTGCACCCTTGGTAAAGTAGCGATGCCCACCCGTACTATTAAACATATGCAATGCATGAGTAACGATGGATTACATGTGAACATATGCATATCATCATCATTTTATGTAAATGCATCTACGTGACATATGTACACATCATACCATGTCAACATGTCAAAACATACTTTGAAACATACATCGCATTTAACATTCTATCAGATTATATGGCACATTTTAGAAATTACCGTTCATAGACAAATTAGGTTTGAGAAATACTAGCTTACCTTTGAAATCGGCTTGAGTCTCGAAAAATGTGCTTTAATCTCAAAAACGTGCTCGCCTCGACTTTCGCACTAGACTCTTAGTTATACTCAAACTTTAGTCTCAATGATCCCTGGACATCATATTTATTCAAGGGGTATTAAAACTTATTTTCCTCAAATTTTCCTCAATCGCTTAAATTTCTCCCCATTATTTCCTCAATAATTCCAAAATAAATACTTTCCAAAGCATTTTTTTTTAATTTTTCTCCACAAAAATTCATAAAACAACATTTCTAATCTTTTAAAGTTTTATGGGAATTTTTCTATTTTTCTTCCATTTCCAAGAATTCTCTTTTCCCAACAATTTCCAAATAAATATTTCTTTCCAAATTTTTCATAAATTTCTTCCATAATAATTCATAAAATAAAATACCTAATTATTTTTTGAAATGTTTCAAAAAATTAAACCTAATAAGATAAAAGAGAATATTATCAACTTCCATCTATTTGAGATATTTTACACTTACCTTGTAACACTTTCCTCAAGCTTGTCTTTGATGTGCCCAAATTCTTCTTCCTTACTCCTTCCTTCCAAATCTCTTTCACAAGCTCAATTTTTCTCACAATCTCTTTCTTTCTTTCTTTTTCAAATCTCTCTCTTACTCTCAAATCCTTCTTTCTTACAACCTTTCTCTTTCTAATTCAAGTCTTCTAACCTTTCAAGTTTTCTCTATTTATAGAGGTTGAATTAAGTTTAGTTTAATTATAGTGATCCACTATCTTTTATTATTTTATTATTTTTTTATTTAATTTTTTACTAAATCTCACTCATAATCTTTAATTATTTGTCTATACTCTACTTTATCTTCCACATTTTTCCATTAATTCACCCATTATCTTTGATTATTTGAACACACTTTACTTTGTCTCCCACATTTCTCCATTAATTCATCCTTTATCTTTGATTATTTGACCACACTTTACTTTGTCTCCCACATTTCTCCATTAATTCATCCTTTATCTTTGATTATTTGTCCACACCATATTTTGTCTCCCACATTTCTCCATTAATTCACTCATTATCTTTGATTATTTATTTACACCATATTTTGTCTCCCACATTCTCCATTAATTCACCCATTATCTTTGATTATTTATTCACACCATATTTTGTCTCCCACATTCTCCATTAATTCACCCATTATCTTTGATTAATTTTTTACTTTAATTATTTTTCAACTAAATGCTATTTTGAATAGGCTATTCTTTCATTTAGTCCATAAATTTTAAGCTCACTTTCTTAACCTACTAACTTTAAACTCATTTACTTAACCTTTCATTTCTCAACTTAGCCCATTAACTATAAGCCCATTTACTTAATTTAGCTTACTAATTCTAAACCCATTTACTTATTTATTTTCTTCAAGTTAACCCATTAGTTTTCTCAATTATAATTTCTAATTGCTGTAAAAAATATTTTAAATATAAAATTAATTATTATTATTCTCAAAATACTAGGATATTACATTCTCCTCTCCTTACAAAAAATTTCGTCCTCGAAATTTGCCATATATTATAAATCTCAAAATTTCATCATCGATATTTAGCAAAAGACTAGTCGAATAACTAGGGAAAAAAACCTACTTGATTACCTATCTATGTTGCTCCATGCTTCGAAACTTAAAGTTGAGATTATAAATATCTGAATAATCCTGAACTCGATTTTCGTGTTTTCAGATATATATATATAATTTTTTCTTCTTCTTGCCAACATATTCGGGATAATAAAACACGATTTTTTTTTCGTAAAAAAATCTATATATATATATATATATTTTTTCTTTTCTTTTCTTTTTTCTTCTTCTTCTTCTTCTTCTGCGAACGCCCATCGCTGCGCGCACACCCCGGCCACCACTGTAGCCGCTGCGACCGCCTCCAGCTTACTCCATCGGCCTTGCAATCGCCGCCGACGGCCGCTGCTGCCCCCTCTGCAACCGTCACCGGCGCCTACTCCGCCATCGGTCGCGAGCTACCGCACGCCCCTAGTCGCCGATCGCCACCTCCGACGGCCCAAACGACCCCTCGTCGACCAGATCCGGCCGCCTCCGCTGCTGCTCGCATCCCTCTTCTACATCGATCGGCCCTCCGATCCCCTTGCCGCCGTCGCCGCGTACCGGACCTCCCTCGCCATCGGCCGCCATCACTCGATCGGTCTGTACCCGTCAGAGTCCATTGCTGTTCTCTTTAAGTTTGCTATTTTTCCCTCCTAGCCTTATTTTTGAAATCTTTCAATCTAGATCTCACGTTAGATTTAATTTGACCCGATCCACTTAGATCCATCACATTCATTTAGATCTGCCCCATTAGATTTGTCTCCAGATTTAATTAGATCTAGTTACTACCCCAAATCCATGTCAGGACCTAGGTTTCCATGTGGTGCTTGCAAAATCCTTAGGAGGAGATGTACCCCATTGTGTGTTTTTGCCCCTTATTTTGGCCATGAAGATGCATCTTTTCATTTTTCTGCCATTCATCAAGTCTTTGGTGCGAGTAATGCTGCCAAAATTTTGACCCAACTTCCAATAGGTGATCGATATGGGGCAGCTTTTTCACTCATTATGGAAGCTTTAGGTCGGCTTCAAGATCTTGTTTTTGGCATTATATCCCATATTTTTTCCCTCGAACAACAAGTTGTTGATCTCCAGCAACAGGTTGTCGACTTGCATGCCTATGTATTTTTATTGCATAGTTTATTACTTACAAACCATTCTGTGTATCTTCCATTGGTTCCAAATTTGTCTCAACCACGACCTCATTCAAACCCTATTCCTGCACCTGACCCGAGCTTTGCTGACATTTCCAGTCTTATTTTGCATGGATCGCTACTCGTTGGTGATCCAAATCCATTCGAGAGCTTTGGTTATCCCATTATCTCAGAGGATGTCTCACTTCCTAGCTTCCCAGAGACTTTTCCTTTAGTCCATCCTGGCGAGACTAGCAGTAGCCAGTGGCCTGGATATCCCATCATACCTGAACATGTCACACTCCCTAGTTTACCAGAGACTCTACCTTACCCTAGTGAGACTAGCGATAGCCAGTGGTCTGAATATCCCAACATACCTGATCATGCCACGCTCCCTAGTTTACCAGAG
The DNA here is from genome assembly GCA_036245055.1 of Diospyros kaki. Lineage (NCBI taxonomy): Eukaryota > Viridiplantae > Streptophyta > Magnoliopsida > Ericales > Ebenaceae > Diospyros > Diospyros kaki. The sequence continues at coordinate 42,565,567 of BSEG01000009.1, forward strand.
ACTCTACCTTACCCTGGCGAGACTAGCGATAGCCAGTGGTCTGAATATCCCAACATACATGATCATGCCACGCTCCCTAGTTTACCAGAGACTCTACCTTACCCTGGCGAGACTAGCGATAGCTAGTGGTCTGAATATCCCAACATACATGATCATGCCACGCTCCCTAGTTTACTAGAGACTCTACCTTACCCTAGTGAGACTAGCGATAGCCAGTGGTCTGAATATCCCAACATACATGATCATTCCACGCTTCCTAGTTTATCAGAGACTCTACCTTACCCTGGCGAGACTAGCGATAGCCAGTGGTCTGAATATCCCAACATACCTGATCATGCCACGCTCCCTAGTTTACCAGAGACTCTACCTTACCCTGGTGAGACTAGCGGTAGCCAGTGGTCTGAATATCCTAACATACTTGATCATGCCACACTCCCTAGTTTACCAGAGACTCTACCTTACCCTGGCGAGACTAGCGGTAGTCAGTGGCCTCTTTATGACGACGTCGATGAGGTTGGACTCGACATTTTCGGCAGTCATCCTCAATATTGAGTATTGACGACTTTTTGGGGTTTAACTCCTGCTTTTTTTTTTTTTTTGGATTGTATAGCTTGATCTCTTGTAACTGCATTGAACATATGTAATGAATGTTATATTTTTGAGTACTCTAATGTCTCATTCGCATATCTTTGTCCTTAATCGTGTAAAAGTATTTCAGCCTCTTGCAGCTGTTTAATAATTCATCAAATATCTGCTCTTAATTATTACCTCTTTCAAAATCTGATAGTTCACGTCCTCAATCAAGCTACACATAGCATCAGATAACCTCAATTTATTAGTGGCAATTTCAAACCTATCATTTAAAAATTAGGTCCAATAAATCTTTCGAGAGCACATTCTGGTATTTCTCTCACTCACTTTCTCACTTCTGTCATTACTTGTCTCTCTCAAGCACGCTAAAGGTTTTCACAGCTATCGAGACAGCTCTATATAGTCACACTACCAGTTTGAGCAGGTAAGTATTTATGTCACCTACGGTACTCTAATCCTCACTGAATTTTTCTTCCTAAAACTCAGGACTCTTCAAATTCTCTATGGTCCTTAAAACATCATTTATTTTTTTAAAAATTTTCTCAAAAATCCCAAACTGATTTATCCTTGAAGATCTTAAATCAAATCACATTAACTGGCTCCAATTATTTTCTATAAACAACCGGACCTCAAAAACTTCTAAAGATTCTTTTTCAAATGATACTTTAAACCCCTAATAACAATTCAGGTTTCCATGCATTTTGCAAAAGGCATAACTTATTCGTGTGTCCTTTCTCACCAATTTTTTTTTGAATCCCCAAACTCACTTGGCACACTAAATTGTAGGTACAAATTTTGTCACCTAGGTCTCCCATTAATCATGTCACCATATAGGTAATGCCTATACATCAAGTTTATCATGTCTATTTCACACATCGAATAACTCTCACTATGCAACCCAACCATATCTTCATGGCAATTACAAACACGATCTGATCCTAGATATTGAGATTAATCTATTTCTTGAGCCTCATAATGCTCGTCCCATTTACCAACTCACAAAATGACCATGAAACCTAGATGTTATAGAACACACCGTCCTCATTCAAGACATCACACGCTTTTTCCTTTTTAGATCATGTCTCCACAAATACTATCCATCTGATTCTAGGTCGATTCCCTAGGCTTCTATCATTTTCTACCAGTTAATGGCACACCTCGCACTTCAGTTCATTGAGACTTGGACTCTAGTATCTTAGTCAATATTATTTTCCTATAATAGAAGTATCTAAGTCTGGCATCATTTCTATTTGCTTTGACCCAAATCCTAGGGTTTACATATTATTTTCGATACTCCAAATGATTCTCAAAAATTCTTATCATTTGATCTTAACTCAACAGCTAGGTTATGCCACATCAAACTGGTCATCCATGATTCAATCATTCTTGATAACTACTAGTTATCACAATGATTTCAACTAATCACCTCAAATCAATATTCTCTCATAATCATGAGTCAACCTTACACCCAAAACTCATCATCGGTCCCCAACTTTAATAGCTAGATTATTTCACTTGCCTCAGCTTCCGTCAGACTTCCACTATTTACTGAGAATAGTGGTCGTATACTGGAATTATGTTTGTTCATGAACAGTACACCAGGTAAGTTCCCAAGAAAGAGAGGTGGGTCACAAATGGACACACTTAAATACCAAGTCTTTCCTTAGCTAGAACTTTCCTAGACATGCACTTCCACTACACCACACTTAAATCTAGTATCTTTGAGACTTTGATTATCCATCCCCGAATCTCTAAATAGAGATTTCTAAATTTAAGTATTTCTAAACCTCAAGTTCATGGATTTTTAATGATCCTTCATAAGTTTTCTCATAGTTCGCTCTGATACCAACTGTAACGCCCCGTTCTTCTCAAAGCGTTTCTTATCCCGATATTTATTAATTAATAATTATTTTATCAATTCTACCTCATATATTTCTTTTTCTTTCTCTCATTCTCCTCATTGGGGTAACCATAGCTAACAACAGAAACATGATAGATCGTAACCTAATACTTAGCAAGCTTTTAACATCAGAATCGTACATTCATATTCATAATAAAATCATAATATCATTCTCAAACGTACTAGTGTTTAAACATAATCATGATCATCACTTAATATTACATGCCGAAATATCATATTTAATATCATGGATAACATAGCAAGACATAACATGACAGGTTATACGCATAACCGATACATTTACGCACTTCAACGAGTGCCATCACATGCCTTCATTTCCTTCGTTTATGCTATGACTTCCATCTGGAACATTAAATATTCTAGGGGCATCGCCCAATTAGATGATCGTCCATCTAAGTAAGAGTATAATATTCATGAATGAATGTAAATGCATAATGTCCTGTCATTTGGCCTGTTTGAGTCGACGGACATCCATACTTCATATGCCACTTACCATTTTTACGACCAACTCTTTCCAGACCGAGGTGTATGGGTGCACCTTGGTAAAGTAGCGATGCCCACCCGTACTCTCAAACATATGCAATGCATGAGTAACGATGGATTACATGTGAACATATGCATATCATCATCATTTTATGTAAATGCATCTATGTGACATATGCACACATCATACCATGTCAACATGTCGAAACATACTTTGAAACATACATCGCATTTAACATTCTATCAGATCATATGGCACATTTTAGAAATTACCGTTCATAGACAAATTAGGTTTGAGAAATACTAGCTTACCTTTGAAATCGGCTTGAGTCTCGAAAAATGTGCTTTAATCTCAAAAACGTGCTCGCCTCGACTTTCGCACTAGACTCTTAGTTATACTCAAACTTTAGTCTCAATGATCCCTGGACATCATATTTATTCAAGGGGTATTAAAACTTATTTTCCTCAAATTTTCCTCAATCGCTTAAATTTCTCCCCATTATTTCCTCAATAATTCCAAAATAAATACTTCCCAAAGCATTTTTTTTAATTTTTCTCCACGAAAATTCATAAAACAACATTTCTAATCATTTAAAATTTTATGGAAATTTTTCTATTTTTCTTCCATTTCCAAGAATTCTCTTTTCCCAACAATTTCCAAATAAATATTTCTTTCCAAATTTTTCATAAATTTCTTCCATAATAATTCATAAAATAAAACACCTAATTATTTTTTGAAATGTTTCAAAAAATTAAACCTAATAAGATAAAAGAGAATATTATCAATTTCCATCTATTTGAGATATTTTACACTTACCTTGTAACACTTTCCTCAAGCTTGTCTTTGATGTGCCCAAATTCTTCTTCCTTACTCCTTCCTTCCAAATCTCTTTCACAAGCTCAATTTTTCTCACAATCTCTTTCTTTCTTTCTTTTTCAAATCTCTCTCTTACTCTCAAATTCTTCTTTCTTACAACCTTTCTCTTTCTAATTCAAGTCTTCTAACCTTTCAAGTTTTCTCTATTTATAGAGATTGAATTAAGTTTAGTTTAATTATAGTGATCCACTATCTTTTATTATTTTATCATTTTTTTATTTAATTTTTTACTAAATGTCACTCATAATCTTTAATTATTTGTCTATACTCTACTTTATCTTCCACATTTTTCCATTAATTCACCCATTATCTTTGATTATTTGACCACACTTTACTTTGTCTCCCACATTTCTCCATTAATTCATCCTTTATCTTTGATTATTTGATCACACTTTACTTTGTCTCCCACATTTCTCCATTAATTCATCCTTTATCTTTGATTATTTGTCCACACCATATTTTGTCTCCCACATTCTCCATTAATTCACCCATTATCTTTGATTATTTATTCACACCATATTTTGTCTCCCACATTCTCCATTAATTCACCCATTATCTTTGATTATTTATTCACACCATATTTTGTCTCCCACATTCTCCATTAATTCACCCATTATCTTTGATTAGTTTTTTACTTTAATTATTTTTCAACTAAATGCTATTTTGAATGGGCTATTCTTTCATTTAGTCCATAAATTTTTAGCCCACTTTCTTAACCTACTAATTTTAAGCCCATTTACTTAACCTTTCATTTCTCAATTTAGCCCATTAACTATAAACCCATTTACTTAATTTAGCTCACTAATTCTAAACCCATTTACTTATTTATTTTCTTCAAGTTAACCCACTAGTTTTTTCAATTATAATTTCTAATTGCTGTAAAAAATATTTTAAATATAAAATTAATTATTATTATTCTCAAAATACTAGGATATTACACTAGGGCAAAAGATTGTTGGTTTAAGGAAAAACCTGCTAAAAGTAATACTGCTACTTCCAGTTTTAAGGAAGATGAGTGGGATGTTGAAGCATCTTTTGCAAAGGAAGAAAAGAGCTAGCTCTCATAGTCACATCAGTTGAATAGATTGACTATGAAAATGATTGGATTGGTTACTAAGGTTGCTCAAATCATATAACAAGTGATAAACAAAAGTCGTGTGGTGGTGACAACCAACAATGTAAAATTACTGATAACACATGTCGGTAACACAACAATTACGCCTCAATATAATCTTGACTAGGTGCCATTTTAAGATATCTATCATGTTCTAGGTTGAAGAAAAATTTACTATCTGTGGCTCAATTGACATCTTTAGGTCACTATGTCTTATTCGGTCCACTAGATGTTAAGGTGTATCATGGTTTTAAGATCTCTCAAGAGGCGATGATGGAGGGACGACGCTTGGAGTGAGTCTACGTGATGTCAGCAGAGTTTGCATATGTTGACAAGACAAGAAGGAATGGGACAACAGATTTATAACACATGCGATTGGGCCACGTTAATTATTCCAAGCTAAGTGTGATGATGAAGAAATTGATGCTTAGGGGTCTTTCTCAGCTTGATGTGAGAACAAACATGGTATGTGCAGGATGTTAATATGGTAAAGCGCATCAGTTGCCATATGAGGAATCAAAATTTAAAGCCAAAGAACCATTACAGCTAGTACATTCTGATGTGTTTGGACCTATTAAGTAACCATCTGTTGGTGGGAATCAATATATGGTGACATTCATTGATGATTTCTCTAGGTATGTGTGGGTTTTCTTTATGAAAGAAATATCTGAAACATTCTCAAAATTTAAAAAGTTCAAAGAAATAGTTGAAGCTGAAGTGGGAAAGAAGATTTGTTGCTTATGCATAGACAATAGAGGAGAAAATAGCTCAAGTGAGTTCTCTCAATACCTACGGGAACAACAAATATGTCCTCAATATACCTATGCCAACACACCACAATAAAATGGTGTGGCAGAAAGAAAAAACAGGCATCTTACAGAAATGTGTCGGAGTATGATACATGGAAAGAATGTATCTAGAAGATTTTAGGCTAAAGCTATGAGAACCGCAACCCACGTGATCAATAAGCTTCCCTAACAAAGGTTAGAACTTGTTTCACCCTTTGAGAAATTATGGGACATGAAACCAACTATTAGTTACTTTTGAGTATCTGGTTGTGTGTGCTATGTATTTGTTCTTAATAATTTACGAATCAAGTTTGATAAGAAAGTAGTCAGATGTATCTTTGTGGGATATGACAATAAGAGGAAATGGTGGAAATGTTGTGATCCTACGAGTGGAAGATGTTATACACCATGATATGTGGTGTTTGATGAGGCATCTTCTTGGTGGTCTCCAAAGAAAGAAGTGTTACCAAACTAAAAAGAAATTGAAAACAAGTTGCAATAGAAAATGGGGGAGTATACTGCACAAATCCAACCAAGCTCAGATGAATAAGATGATACTGAGAACGAAATGTCATAGAATCCTTGGCAAACTGGTAGGTATCAACGACCAGATGATAAAGGTAGACCTAATGAAGTACAAGTGTCAACTCTGCAACCACAACTCAGAAGGTCAATAAGGATACGCAAACCAAATCCAAAGTATGCCGATGCAAGCTATGCAACCATGGAAGAAGAAATTACAAATGAATCTGAGACGTTTGAAGAAGCTTCAAAGAGTCCTATCTAGATTAGACTTATGAAAGAAGAGGTCAATGCACTTGAACAAAATCAAACTTGGGATTTGTTGCCAAAGCCAAAAGATGTGAAATCCATATCTTACAAATGGATTTATAAGATAAAACATTGTCTAGATAGATTAGTCGAGAGATATAAAGCTCGACTGGTAGCTTGAGGCTTTTCTCAACAGTATGTACTAGACTATGATGAAATGTTTAGTATAGTGGAAAAACTTACAACTGTATGAGTCTTACTTGCGTTTGCAGCTAGTAAAGTCTAGAACTTATGGCAAATAGATGTGAAGAATGCTTTTCTACATGGAGATCTAGATCGAGAGATTTACATGACTCAACCAATAGGATTTGAGAATGAAATTCATCCTGAGCTCATGTGCAAATTGAGAAAAGCTCTCTATAAGATTGCTGAATTTCTAATTCAAAGTGGCTATTCTGTGGCATCTATAGATTCAAGCTTGTTTGTGAAAGCAAATAGAGAGACGTTAGCTATTGTGCTGGTGTACGTGGATGACCTCATTATCACTAGAAATGATGTTCAAAAAATTCGTTGAACAAAAGAAAACTTGTTAATTCACTTCCAGATGAAAGAACTTGGACAACTCAAGCACTTTCTTGGGCTAGACGTTGATAAGAAACATTAAGAGATATTTCTTTGTCAACAAAAATATGCCAAAGATTTGTTGCAAAAGTTTGGGATGCTTAATTGTAAACCAATTTCAACACCGATAGAGCCAAATGTTAAGATGTGTGCACATGAAGGGAAAGACTTGGAAGATGCAACGATGTACCAAAAATTGGTAGGTAGTCTTATCTACTTGACCTTGACTCGATTTGACATTTCTTATGCAGTTGGTGTGATGATTCGGTACATGTAAAATCCGAAGAAGCATCATTTAGAAGTTGTTCGACGAATATTGAGATATGTGAATGGCATAGTTGACTATGATCTTCATTACAAGAAAGGTGAAGATTGCAAGCTAGTTGGCTATTGTGATGTTGACTATGCATGAGATCATGGCACTCGACGATCAACTACCAGGTATATGTTTACTCTTGGATCATGAGCAGTTTCTTGGTGCAACAAGAGAGAACCGACTATGTCTTTGTCAACAATGAAAACAAAGTATTGAGCAACTATAATGGTTGTTCAAGAGAGTACATGGCTGATACAACTAATGAATGATCTACATCAACCAGTAGACTATGTAGTCCCATTGTACTGTGACAACCAATCAACAATCTGGTTAGCATAGAATCCAGTCTTTCATGCAAGAACTAAACATGTGGAAGTGCATTATCACTTTGTTAGGAAAAAGTTTTGCAAGAAGAGATTGAAATGAGGCAAATTAAAATGGACGATCAAATTGCGGATTATTCACAAAAAGTTTAAGCAGTGGTAAGGTTGAAAACTTTCGTTGCCAACTCGGCACAGTGCAAAGAATAAATGCTAGTGTTGAGGGAGAGCATTAAGATTTAGAACACTAGCCCAAATATTTGAAGAGGTCCAGCCCATTTTTCTCTCGACCCAACTCATTATAATTAGGAAGAAAGTAGAACAAATGTGTGGTTATTATTTAGCTAAGTGTGTGGTTATTATTTAGCCAAGTGTATGGTTATTATTGATTAGCTAAATGTGTGGTTGTAATTGTTTATAAACTAGTATAAATAGGTGTGTTTAGCTTGCTAATATTATTAATCAAAGAAGTGAGTGAAAACTCATTAGTAGAGAGTTCCAAATGTGATCTAGAAATATTCTAGCAATTGTTGAAAAAGTTTTTTCTTCTCTGAGTGGTAAAGTTAGAGTTGTGTACTCTTTTATTTTCTAACATTTTGTATTGACTTTGAATTGTTACATGTAAAGAAACTGCTACTTGTGCAACTTGGGCTACAGAAAGTATTTTAAATAACAAAAATACCCTTGCTCAATTTATAAAATTGTAAAAGCCCATTTCCTATTCTTTCTCTCTCTCCCCTTACCCAGTGACCCCATGACTGCCTCCTATCTCCTTTCTTCCAATGCTCATCTCTAGCAATTGCCTATTGCTACCATCCTGTCGCCTAACCTCTCTCGTGCGATCGCCAGTGCATCTTTAGTGATGACCAATGAGCGAAAGGTGAAGTGAAGCGACAAGGAAAAGGCAGCTACAAGATGACGGCAACAGACGGTTATTGGAGGCGGCCATGGGAAGGGGGGAGAGAAGAAAAAAGAAGCAGCCATGAGGTCATTAGGTGAAGAGAAGTAACTTTACAGTGAGAAGATGAGTATTTTTGTCATTTTGAAAGTTGTATAACCCTTTCTGTTATTTTGGAATCTGTACAAATAACATGATTCTATACGTAATTATCAATCTTAAAAAAAAGAATAAAAAAAAAGAGTTATTTGTGTCGATGAGCTTAAAGTTCAACCCTAGGAGAGGTGGGTGAACCTTCTCTCTCTTTTTTCTTCGTCTCCGCGCACGCTTGAGAAGCGCTTAAGCTCTCGAACCAGACTTGATCCGCCACAACGGACTCGGATTCATTGTTCCGGTGCCATGACCAATGCGCGTGGGTGCTATTCAAGATCCGTAGCCGACCGTGTCCGAAGCTTGGCTCTCTGTATATTGACATTGCCGGACTAGGCTTCTCAAACCTACACAACAGTAACAGATATAATCAATTTAAATGAAGAAAATGCACCCATTTTAAGGCTCTAATTTGTCAGAAACTTACATTAGAGCAAGCCCTTCTCTGTTCCCTCCATCGCCAATCGTCACATACAGTGGACCACAAGGATCCTCCTCCTTGTCATAAATCCTAGCCTGTGTGGTACAACTTGGGTTAAGGGTACTAGAATTAGAGCCAAAATTATCATATTATCTTAATAAAAACTTTTTAATTGAATAGCATTATTATTAAATTAGAGGAAACTGACAAATCGTTCATAGGCATGAACATGGCCAGCGAAAACGACGTCGACTCGTTCCTTGTACAATAGTTCTTCCATGGCATTCCTCATGCTCTCTCCTTCGCCCTTGTGCGCAACATTCGTGTTGTACCAGGGCGCATGAAGGACCACAACGAGCCACGGCGTCACCGCCCTATCAACCTTCGCCAAGTCAGCCATGAGCCACTTGTACTGATCCGAGCTGGCACGAAAGTCCACGTAGGATCCCAACATGACAACGTGGACGCCTGCAACTTGGAAGGAATAGTATAGGTTTGATTTGGATCCAGACTCTTGGTGTGGCATTAGCCATCTTGCGTTGTAGGCGTCGAAGCCATGGGGATAGATGACCGGGAAGGTTTCAACCTCGTGGTTTCCTTCCGTCACCATCCACGGTCTCCGACTCGCGTGCGGTTCGACAAACCGACCAAAAGAATCCCAAAGTGGCTGTTGAGTATCAGCATAAGATAAGTCGCCTGGTAATAGCAGAATATCATAGTCTTTTGCATCAATATGTGCTAGGGTTGATGCACTCCATTCGGTTTGCCCTAGATCACCTGTCGTGATAAATTTTAGTAATCATTATCATTTTATATAAAAATTAGTTACGCTTTTATGCAGGAAGGAAGAAATGGTGGAGAAGACGACTCACCTGCAACTACAAACTCAATTGGGAGGGTTGGAGGAGGAGTCCGGAAGCTGAACTCAGGGCCGGAACCACCGCACCGGTAGTAATACGTGGTGCCCGCCTGCAGTGGCCCGATCTTCACGTGGTGAATCTTGCCGGAGCTGTAGAAGAAGTAATGGTACTTGGTGTGTTCTCCGGTGGCCGATCCTTCGTATCTCCCCGGCGCCGTACCGTATTCCACGGTCGACGCCGTGTGGTGGTCGGAGGTCACCCACGACACCCTCACGTGGTCTTTCCCGGCCAGCGAGATGTGAACCTTAATCGTTCGAGAGGCAACAGAAATCACGAACAAATTAACCTAATTTTCAGAAATGTAATGTAGAGAGCGAGAGAGAGAGAGAGAGAGAGACCTGTTGAGGATCAGATTCCGACCGTTCATGGTGTGTGAAGATGATCGGCCGAGGAGGTTGCCGGCTATATTCAGGCGATGCGCGAGACTGTGGGAGGAGTTGAGGAGGAAAGAAGAAGAGGAGGAAGAAGACATGGAAGCGCCATTTCTGATCCATTATTTCTTCTTGCTTGTGAAGGCAGGGGAGAGGAGATGTTGCCCATATATAGCGTATAAGAACGGGAAGCAATGGCGTCAAGCAAGTCCAATGGAATTCTTGTGAATATGCTTTCATTTGCAAGCAATGACCCGTTTGAAAGTCTATCCACTTTACTCTTCTCTGCAACAAACCCTAACAATTAGGAAATAAATTAATAAAATTGATAGAAATTATCCCCCCCTCCTTTTGCTTCTCCATTGCCGCCTTTTGTCGTTCTTCTACGAGTTCGGAATGCAGATTCCGACTTCAAACCGACCTCACCATCTCCGAGGTCACGGATCAGAAATCTACGCCGTCCGGTTGCCATCTTCTTCTAGGTCTCCGTCATTTCGTACCTCTGCGGATGCCGATTGCCGGAGGTTTAGGGTTTTCTCTCGGTCGGAGGAGGCGGCCTTGCCCCCTATTTCGTTGCACAGGCCTATACTTTCGTCGACCCAGCCCAGATCAGAAACCCCTGAGCCGCTTACTTTCCTATGCTTTATTTTCAGTAGCCACTTTGCTTTACGGTGTTAAAATTACTGTGCAAACAACTAGAAGTTTGTGGCAATATATATATATATATATATATATTACACAGTTTGGATTCCCAAGTTCTTGAAGAATAGTATGCAATGTAAATTTTTTGTACTTGATTCTGCATGATTATTTATCTATAAATGAGCTTCTATGAAGTTATGGTTTCCATTTTCTTTTGGAGATGGATTGACATTGCAAGGACTCGTAAGAAGAGGTCATCTTGAACACACAGAATTGAGCATAGTTATGAACTATGGTCCAATTACATTTTCCTTCATCTAAGGAAATAGGTTTTGTTTGACATAGCTGCTACAGCTGTCTTCCATTTTGTCCTCATGTTGATGTTACAGAGATGGTGGGGTCTATATTGGCGATTCAGATGGGGTTTAATGGCTTCCAACTAGAGGGTGATTCTCCAGTGATAGTCATGGCAATCCAAATGCGGTCTCATTCCTGTGCTTTGTATGGACACTATGTATATTCTATCTTAGTGTCGATGTCATGGTGTGAAGCATATCAGGTGGGAGGGCAATACTCCTTGCTTATCATTTTGCTCTGTTGGGTACTAATGTGATTGACTCGCATACTTGGTGGGACAATTTCCCTCCATTGGTTCGATCTATTGTATAATATGATTCTGTTTTTGAATGAATTTCCAACTTTATTTGATAAAAAAAAAACTTTTGGTTTTCTTCTTGTATAATGTGATGGATTCTCAGCTTGTCCCTGGGCTTCCTTGTATTTCACACCACCTTCATTGTCATAATTTATATTTTTGGTTTCTTGGCCTTTCTTCTTTAATCGCTATCCCTGCTCCCTTGTTTACCTTTTCTTAGATAGACAGATTGTTGATGCTACTTTTACATCCTTGGAAGATACAAGGTCATTTTCATGTTTGAATTCAGGATGGAGGAGATACTGAGAAGTTGGATTCACAATGAAGCAATAAAGGGGCAAAAGATGCAATCAAACATCATTGTGGAACAACTAGTGACATGCACAGTTTGACCTTTTTAAGGTATGGTGATTGGAGACATTGTTTACCCATTGTTTTATTCAGAACTGAACAGTTTATATTTGTCCTATGATTTTTATCTGTTAATTATTGGATTATTTTCGCATAAATTTGGTGCTCTGTACTATAAAGCATTTTCCCGCCATTTTTCTTTTAATGGGTCTTCTAGTTCACACATATTGCATGATACGTTCTACATGCACTTCTCTATTTCTTCTCCCTCATATTGAATCTAAACCTGTATATGACTATGGCTGTAAGACTACTGGAAACAATCTTCTCTCTCTCTCTCTCTTAGAAAGCAAACAAGCATGAAAAAGTTATGTGCAAACAATCTGCTCCTACTGAATAAGGGTTTTGTATTTAGGAGGACAGAAATAGAGAAGTTGCATTGTAGTTGGTAATGTCATCTCCACTCCATAGATGTCACGAGCAACCTCAAGACATCTTCAACTTCCAGAACTAGTGGGAGCATGATAAAGTTGGATGCAGAACTAGTGGCACACAGATACTTCAGTTTCTTGTTATTTGTGATTTATCTTGTGTTTGACAAAACCAAATTGCATCATCAGTGATTTTCTGCACCCACTAAACTTTATAATATACATCCATTACAGGTAATTACATTCCTAAAGGAGCACCATTTATTTTGAACTTTGAAATTTATGTTCCTCTAGGTATACCTCAGCCAATTCAAGTTCTTTTTGTTGTCAATGATGAAATGTACAAAATGATCAGGTACAATATCTTTTTTTACCAAAGTCATATTTTTCATCCTTGAAATTTCAAACAAGCTCTGTAAATATGCCCTTCCAAATAGAATATGCAATAATATGTTGTATAGCTAAGGGGTATAACTGTAATAAAGGGGAAAGTAGAGCTATAAGGGCTGTAACCATTGTAAAGCAGTTGAACATTTAAATTTGAATTCAGGAGTGGCAATCGTTTCTGGCATCAGCTTCTCACGAGGATGTACGAGTATAAAAACTCGGTCCCAGCTTACTTGAGAGGCATGAAAATACAATTGAATTGCCTTTTTCAAACTTCCCTTTAAATTTCTCTCTCTCTCTCTCTCTCTCTCTCTCTCTCTTTCCCGGTTCTTCTCCAATTTCTCAGAATTTCCCTTCCCTCTCCTAGTTTTCCTGCCTAGTTCTCCTCTAAATATAGGAGAATTATCTTTGTTGAATCAGGGATTCAACAAATTGGTATCAAAGCAACATTCCTGGCTCAAGAATTTCGGCGAATTCCAGCAATGGCAGACGACACTCGCATGAAGCAAATGGAAATGTAGCTCTAGCAGGTGACAACCACGGTGATGGATGTGCAAACGCGAGTGGGATCCATGGAGGATGCGATCGGAATGATGGTTGATAAGAAGTTGGAGGAGACCTCAGATTGGTTGTGCGGGGATATGTGCAATTAGATCAAAGAGGAGATGAGGGAACATGGCAATATGTTGCGGGATCAGATGCAACAATTTATGCTCATATTCTCAAGTCAGGCGTAGGTGAGGATGTCCTTGGATTTGCCCCACGTGAAAGAATGGATTCGATTCTACTAGGAGTTGGCAATAGCCATAGGGTGGTAGGATCATCAAAAGTGGAGATCCATTTGGCCACGGTTGGAGAAAATGGGATGGAGAGAAGGCTGGAAATCTAGGTAAATTTGACTCACTCCAATTTTCCGATTCCAAAGTTGGAGTTACCGGTGTTTGATGAGTTGAAGCCACGTTGGTGGATTCAAAGGTGTGAGAAGTTGTTTGGCATTCATCATGTGACGGATGAACAGAGAGTGAATTTGGCAGTGTCCTACCTAAACAATATAGGAGACGTATGGTTCCAAGGGTGGTCAAGGGTGAGGAGTGAATACAATTGGGATGATTTTGTTAATGGTTTGTGCGAAAGATTTGGTGAGAAGAGAACTATGGACATAGTAGAAGAATTTAACAAGATGAAGCAACAGGGGTTAGTGCAAGAGTACCAACTCAAGTTTGAAGAATTGAAGTCCTTATGATCGCCAAAAATCCGTACATGACCGAAGAACACTTCGTGTCAAGTTTTGTAGGCGGTTTAAGTGAGGAGCTCAGATTGGCAGTGAAAATGACAAGGCCTAGGATAATGCAAGAAGCAGTGGAGAGTGCACTCCTTCAGGAGTTAAATGTGGAAGCCTTGATGAGGAAGCAGAGGAATCAGGGTAAGGGAGGAAGCTATGGCCTATCACCCTTTCAGGGAAAGGTGCAAGGGAAGGAGACATACAAGCTGTGAGCAGCGCCCTGACTCCAGGCCCTGCCACCTCTTGCTTCGGTGGGGTAGTAAGAAGGAAAAGAAATGGATCAACGGAGACCACTAGGGCTTTGCTATAAGTGTGGGGACAAATACTTCCCAGGGCATCAATGTAGGAGGCAATTACTTCTATTGGAAGGGGGTGAAATAGATGAAGGGACGAATGAGGAAGTTGTGGTAGAGGGGAACGATTGGGAAGAAGAGGATAATGAAGCCATTTCATTGCATGCTATTAAGGGAGTTGCTAGTAGCAAAATCATCAAGGTGGAGGGGTAGGTTTCGGAAGGTACTGTCATGGTTTTAATTGACAGTGGGAGCACCTACAGTTTCATTGACGAAGGTACAACTAAGAAACTGAGCTGTCAACTCTCTAATACACAACCTCTATTGTTGACAGTAGCTAACGACAGTAAGGTGATGAGCAAGTCAGCATATTTGGGGTTCTGTTGGACCATGCAGGGGGAAACCTTTGAGGCTGACCTGAGGCTGCTTAAGCTTAGGGGATGTCAGATCGTTTTAGGGGTTGATTGGATGAAGGGAGTAAGTCCTATTAGATTTGATTTCAACAAGATGGAAGTCACACTAGCAAAGGAAGGGAAGAGAGTAACCCTACAAGGGAATGTGGAATTAGGGACCTGCAAGATGATAAAGGGAAAGCGGCTAAAGAAGCTACTCAGATACAAACTTGCCCAAGTGGCTCACTTATTTTCTATTGAGGTGAAGGAGGAGTTAGAAGAACAAAGGGATCAACACGGGCAATGTATGATGGTAGCCAGCAATCAGACTACACCCTGGTGGAAGGTACACAAATTAACCTCCTTAGATGCACGATTGATTGAATTTCAGGACCTGTTTGCAGAACCTAAGAACCTTCCCCCTGAAAGACCCTTTGATCACTCTATTCCCTTACAACCAAATGTAGAACTCGTAATTGTCCGATCCTATAGATACCCTGCCAAACCCAAAACTGAAATTGAAAAATTAGTAAGGAAATGCTGGACCACTCTATCATTCGCCCCAACAGAAGCCCTTTTGCCTCCCCTGTCCTTCTAGTTAAAAAGAAGGATGGGACTTAGTGGTTTTGCATTGATTACCGCCAGTTAAACTCTATCACAATTAAAGATAAATTCCCAATCCTGATTATCGAGGACCTTTTAGACGAACTAAGCCATGCCTCAGTGTTCTCCAAGCTAGACCTAAGGTTCGGATATCACCAAATCCGGATGAACCCAACTGACATACCCAAGATAGCCTTTAAAACCCACCATGGACATTATGAGTTCACTGTAATGCCATTTGGATTAACTAATGCACTAGCAACATTCCAAGCCCTAATGAACCATATCTTTGAACCTTATCTTTGAAAATTCGTGCTGGTGTTCTTTGATGACATCCTGATTTACAACCCTACCTTTTCTCAACACTTAGAACACCTTAGGATTGCATTCCAAGTCCTACGATTCAATCAATTGTGTATCAAGAGGTCCAAATGTGCCTTTGCCCAAACACAAGTGGAATACCTCGGGCATGTCATTTCTAGTGCGGGAGTTAGCACGGATCCTAAGAAGGTAGAGGCCATGCTCAATTGGCCTAGACCAATGAATGTCAGGGCTCTGAGGGGATTTTTGGGGCTGACCGGCTACTACAGGCGCTTTGTGAGGAATTATGGGATGATTAGCAAACTCCTAACCGAATTGTTAAAGAAGGATGGGTTTAGATGGGATAACAGGGCTCAGGCTGCATTTGTTCAGTTAAAACAAGCCATGGGTGAGGTATCAGTGTTAGGATTGCCTAACTTTAACAAGCCGTTTGTATTGGAGACAGATGCCAGTGGAATAGGAGTGGGGGCTGTATTGACACAAGATGGCAGGCCCTCAGCTTTCTTTAGTCAGGCATTGGCGCTAAGACATCAAGGTCTTAGCACGTATGACAAGTTGTTACTGGTTGTACTTATGGCAGTAGACAAATGGAGACACTACTTGGAGGGGGAACAGTTTGTTATCAAGACCGATCACGAGAGCCTCAAATTTCTTCTGCAACAAAGGTTGCACACCAATTTGCAAAGGAAAGGCATAGCCAAATTAATGGGGCTGAATTACGTGATTCAATTCAGAAGGGGAAAAGAAAACGTGGCTGCAGATGCTTTGTTAAGGTGTCACAAGGAGGGGTTAAGCGCAACCATCTCTGCCTTGATCCTGGATTGGTATCAGGAAGTAGCAGCAAACTATGACAAAGGGACATGGACTAAGGAGCTAATTGAGCAATTGAATATTGCTGACAACAGTAAATAGGGATACACCTACACCAATGGGCTGATTAGATATCGAGGAAGGTTGGTAATTGGGGATTGTGAGGCCTTGAAGGATAGGGTACTACGGACCATGCATGATTCACCCCTTGGGGGACACTCTAGGATCCAGAACAACTACCGGAAGGTGAAACAGGTGTTCTATTGGCCTAGCTTGAAGAAATTAGTGATGGAGTTCGTTTTGAGGTGTGACACTTGCAAGAGATGCAAGCATGAGTCAGTGGCATGACCTGGATTGCTCCAACCCCTGGGTGTCCTGGACCAAGCATGGGCCAACATCATTATGGATTTTATAGAAGGCTTACCCAGGTCGGAAGGGAAGAATTGTATCCTAGTGGTGGTTGATAGGCTGACTAAGTTCAGCAATTTCCTCAGCTTGTCTCACCCTTCACGGCTCAAGAGGTGGCCAAGCTTTTCTTGGACAATGTGCTAAAATTGCATGGAGTCCCCCAAACAATGGTGTCCGATAGGGACAAGGTGTTCACAAGCTTGTTTTGGCAAGAGCTCTTGAAGTCCCTAGGCTCTAAACTCCATATGTCCACCGCCTATCACCAGGAGACTAATGGGCAGTTCGAGAGAGTAAATCAGTGCCTAGAGACATATTTGAGGTGTTTTTACTTTGCGTAACCGAGGGGATGGCATAAATGGTTATCCTTGGCCCATTGGGGTACAACTCTAGCCACCGCCATTCTATTAACATGACCCCTTTTGAAGTATTGTATGGGTACAAGCCTAACATCCTACCAACTATCGGGGAACCAACATTAGTGGCAGGCATGGATGCATATTTACAGCAGAGGCAACAAACTCTACAAGTTCTAAAAACAGAGTTGGCTAAGGCCCAAAATAGAATGAAACAATGGGCAGACAAGAAGAGTGAAAGGAAGTTCGAGGAAGTGTAAGCTGAACCAATCCCATTTGAAGTCCCTCTCCAAGCAACCAGTTACTAAACTCAGCCCAAGATTCTATGGCTCTTACCCAATCATCGAAAGAGTGGGATCAGTAGCTTACAAGCTGCAACTACCAGAAGGGACACAAATCCATCCGGTGTTCCATGTGTCCCTCCTGAAGAAATCAACAAGAACTCAAGTGGTCAGTCGAGCTCTTCCACCCTTCCACGGAGAAGAAGAACTGCCAGCCACGCCAATAGCCATTCTTGACAGAAGGGTGACCTATCAGCAAGGAGTTCCCCTAATCCAAGTGCTAGTACAATGGTCAGCACTGCACCACGATAATAACACTTGGGAGTACTTGCCAGATCTCCTCCAGCAGTTCCCTAGTGCAGCCAGTCTGCTTTCCATTCTTGGGGACAAGGATTAGCTTAAGGAGGGGGGAATTGTTGTATACCTAAGGGGTATAACTGTAATAGAGGGGAAAGTAGAGCTATAAAGGCTGTAACCATTGTAAGGTAGTTGAACATTTAAATTTGAATTCAGGAGTGGCAACCGTTTATGGCGCCAGCTTCCCACTAGGATGGACGAGTATAAAAACTCGGTCCCAGCTCACTTGAGAGGCATGAAAATACAATTGAATTGCCTTTTTCAAACTTCCCTCTAAATTTCTCTCTCTCTTGATTCTTCCCCAATTTCTCAAAATTTCCCTTCCCTCTCCTATTTTTCCCGCCAAGTTCTCCTCTAAATATAGGAGAATTATCCTTGTCGGATTAGGGATTTGGCATGATATTGATGAAAGCATATTGCAACACATCAATTGATGTATCAAATGTTAGTTGCCAACTTTTCATAACTTGACATCGACCTTTGCAATTCTATAATCTACAACCAACTTTGCATGCAAATTCCTGTCAGTAGGTCTGAATTCTGTTTTGCTTCACCAAACTTCAGGCCAATATAAGGAAAGATAGAGTTGATTAATATTTTGTCCAAAATTGTATTCAACGTGATGGTTTGCAACTGGTTTATTTATTGTACTCTCATTTTTGTGCATATTTTTGGAAAAGTAGATTGGTGCAAGCCCATTGACCAAAAGAATATGAGAACTGTAGAAAGTACATCCCCTTGTTGTCTTAGCCTTCTTATTGGGAGCACTAATTGGTAGAATATGTAATACCTTGAACGACATTAATTTTGAATAAACTATGATAGTACCACTTTTACCCAAAAAATGTGATTTGATCTTGGAAATATTCTCTGAATACTCAATAATAATAGTGCACATAAAATAACTTAATTGCTCTATTCTTGAAAGACCACAGTTATGAAAAATCTTGAGCTGAATCATTGGGTTCATAGAGCTGATCTGCGTTGCACAAAATATAGCTTATTAACATATATTTTGGTTGTAGGCCTTGTGCTCAAAAGAAGCATTGCCCATAACAATAATAACATCACCAGCAAACAGTCAACCCACTAGGTGTATTTTACTACATTGTTTCTAGTTTGCTAATCATTTCTATCTTTAATTGTATCTTTTGTAGGGCTATTATGTTCCATATTATAATTAAGAGTTTTCCATCAAGTTTTCTTTGATCTTTTAATTTTTCGTTATAAATTTGTTTCATTCCATTCAGTCTCTTAATAGGTGTGCAAGTCTTCTTCTCACATGTTTAAGCCATCTTAAACTCTTCTCACACATTTTACTTTAAGCTCTACTTTTACCTTATTATGAATAATCCTGTTTTTAATTCATTCTTTTCTTGTATGACTAAACCTCCACCATACATATTCACAGATCCTAACTATTCAGTCTTGATTGATTTTATTTGTTGTATTGCATTTTATAAAGACCAAAATAACAGATCAAACAAGAGAAGTTTCACCTCAGTTAGTTGGAAGGATATTAAGGTACAAGTGAAACAAAAATCATTAACTGTTTCAGGAGGACTTAAAAAAGAAGAATTGATTGATTAAATGAGTCAACAAAAACTACATACAAAATACAAATAAAACAAGTATTAAAGATGATGTAAAACAATTAAAGCTCCAAAAAGAGTTTTAAGTTTTTTGGAGAAATATTGTTATTTTGGTAGAGGGAAAGTAAACAAAAATAAGAATTTTCATTTAATACACAAACTGGCAAAGTACACTTGCTTGAGCTCTCTTTTATTCATCGCCACATTTTACATTACTAGGTTGATAAGAGTGAGGAACTTCTTATCTAATATATGTAAGTTCAAGCGCTTACACTTCAACATCACAGCATGTAGAAGGCTTTTAAGAAGCACCTTGTTCTATAACACAAAAGGACATCCATATTTACAAGACTATATAAAATAAAATGTATATTCACAAGATCCTATATGTCTACTCATTCTGAAGATTCATAGGCCTGTCAGTCCTTCAAAACTAAATCATATTTTTAGTAGTTTGTACAACAAGTTCATTAGGAAATTGATAGTGAACATGCTTTTAAGGAGATTGTTTCTAATTATTTTTTTAATAGATAAGGCCAATGAATACAAGAAAGGAATTTTTTTTTTAAGATTTAACTAAGAATCTTTTTTACATTTCAAAACAATAATCGGGTTAATCAAGGACCAAAAGTATGCGTCATCAAGCTCACAGGGCTAAAGTAGGCTGTTGAGTTTTATTTTGTATATTAGTTGTAGCAGATTATTTCTGCAAAGGATCAGTTACAACCTGTAACTGATTTGTAATTGTTGATTGGTTAGCTATATAAAGCCAACCAACTTGTTTGGAGAATCAATCAAGAATTGAATTCAGTTTCTCATTTCTCTCTCAATTTTTTTCTCTATTTTCTCCCTAATTTCTCTCTATTCTCTCTTCGTTTCTTTCTTCCATTCTTCCTTCTCATTTCTATCCTGAAAACCCTAGGTTCAAGACTAGGTCTTGACAATTGTGGTATCAGAGTAGTTGGTTCTTGAACTGCTAGCAAGATAGCTTGGATCGATTGGAGATGGCAGACATAACTCGTATAAAGCAATTGGAGGCGCAGGTGAACCAAGTTAATTCCTTGGTGAATAACCTGCAGACTTGAATGGAAGCCTTGGAAGTTGGATCGAGTAAGCATCACAAAGGCATTCAGTCATTGGAGAACAAATTGGATGCTTTGATGGATGGATTGGCTAAAAGGCTCGATGGCTTCTTGTAGATGTTTTCCAAAATTCTGCAAATTAGCTTGCTGGTGGACTTTCGGCCAAAGGAGAATGCTGATCCAATTCTAGAAGGTAATAGTCCTAACCAGTGTTCTAAAACGCGGCCAAGGTGGCCGCCTAGGCGCTGCCCATGCCCTAGGTTCACAACAATGCCCCTATGCCAGAATTAGAAATTCCTCTATTTGATGGAAAAAACCCTAGGTGGTGGATATGGAAATGACAAAAAAAATTTCAGTTTTATAATGTACCAAAAATTCCAAAAAGTCAATTTGGCTTTAGCTTATTTGAATGATACTGCTAATGCCTGGTATGAAGGCTGGGCAAGACTTGGGGTTTAATGCATGTGGAAAGATTTTGTGGAGGAATTCTTTGAAAGGTTTGGGGATAAGAATATGACTAATGTTATAGAGGAATTTAATAAATTGAAGTAGGTTGGATTGGTTCTTGAATATCAGACAAAATTTGAGGAGCTAAAGTCTTTAATGGTCGTTACTAATCCTACCTTATCTGAAGCTTATTTTGTATCTAGCTTCATTAGTGGCCTAAGTGATGAGTTGAGGCCAATAGTTAAGATGCTGCAACCTACAACAGTTAAGCAGGCAGCAGAAAAGGCAAAACTACAAGAATTAATTATGGAAGCTCTATTCAAGAAACATAGAGTTCCATTTAAGGGAATTGGGCCTAGCACTAACCAGACTTCAACCTTTACCAGACATATTACTTCTTGAATGAATAAGACAAATTCTTTTCCGAAGATGTCTGGAATGGATAAGACAAATTCTTTTTTGAAAATTTCCCAAGGTCAAACTTCCTCAAATCCTTACTGGCCGAATGCAGCAAAAACTTCCAATTTAGAACAGAGGAGACAATCTAGATTATGTTATAATGTGGAGAAAAAATTTATT
Organism: Diospyros kaki; assembly: GCA_036245055.1. Lineage (NCBI taxonomy): Eukaryota > Viridiplantae > Streptophyta > Magnoliopsida > Ericales > Ebenaceae > Diospyros > Diospyros kaki. The sequence continues at coordinate 42,587,395 of BSEG01000009.1, forward strand.
CTGGGGCGTCAGTGTAAGAGACAGTTGTTGCAACTAGACGGCAAAAATGAAGAAGAGGAGGAAATTACTGAAGAAATTGAAGTGGCTGATAAAAATTTTCTTGAAGATGAAGATGGAGAAATTTCATTACATGCCCTAAAAGGATGTTCTACTAATAAGATAATAAAGGTTGAAGGAAATGTAGGAAATAGAAAATTAATGGTGCTGATTGATAGTGGCAGTACTAACAGCTTTCTAGATGAAAATACTGCCAAGGATTTACATTGCAAATTGAAGATTACATTTCCCTTATCAGTTACTGTCGCAAATGGAAGTAAGATGTTTACTAAATCCAAATGTGTTGATTTTTGTTGGGAGATGCAAGGACAAGAATTTATTACTGATCTACAACTATTGAAGTTGGGAGGTTGTGATATAGTTTTGTGGGTGGACTGGATGAGAACAGTTAGTCCAATAATATTTGACTTTAACAAGCTGGAGGTTACTTTTGAGAAGGATGGGAAAAGATTGACTCTAATAGGCAGCCTGGATATGGGAACTGGCAAGTTAATTTCTGGAAAAAAAAATTACAGAAATTTTTTAAGACTAAAATGACTCAAGTGGCTCAAATGTTTTCCATATATGCTGTGGAGACAGAAGAGCTAATTGAGGCTGATTATCTAGAGCAGTGGACACCATGGACTGCTTACAGCAATATGATCCAAACTTCTCCAGAGGTACAAAATCCAGACTCTTTACATATACTTTTGGTTGAATTTCCAGACTTATTTGTTGAGCCTAAAACCTTACCTTCATAGCGACCGTTTGACCATGCCATACCCCTTAAACCAAATGTTGAACCCATTAATATTCATTCCTACAGATACCCTCCAATTCAGAAAACTGAAATTGAAAAATTGGTTAAAGAAATGCTTACCAATTCTATCATCCAGCCTAGCCATAGCCCATTTGCATCCCCGATCCTTCTTGTCAAAAAGAAATATGGTACTTGGCGGTTTTGTATTGACTACCGTGAATTAAAAGCTATTACCATCAAATACAAGTTCCCAATACCAATTATAGAAGCCCTTCTTGATGAATTAAAGGGAGCAACCATTTTTACCTAGCTTGATCTAAGGGCAAGATATCATCAAATTAGAATGGAACCTAAAGACATTCCTAAAACTGTATTTCGAACCCACCAAGGTCTTTATGAGTTTAGAGTCAGGACCTTTAGTTTAACCAATGCTCCTGCCACTTTCCAAGCTCTTATGAACCATGTCTCCAGTCCATGTTCGAGAGATTCCATATTTGTGTTCTTTGATGATATCTTACTGTACAACCAATCTTTTCACCAACACCTTGACCACCTTAGGACTATATTTGAAGTCTTTCGATTCAATCAACTATATGTTAAGAAGTGTTGGAGAGTCCTAGCTACTAAGGAGTTCATTAGAGAGAAGAAGTTGTAGCTGATAAGAAGACGTGCAACGAATGGAGCCTGATCGAATGATGATAAGAGATCAAATACAGTGAAGATAAGTCCTAAAAATCAGGATAAATAATAGGAGTAGATAGGAGTAGAGATAGTTGTTATCTTGACTCATTTGTATCCTAAAATCTGTTGTATATTATCTCCTAAATAGTAGGACTAGATAGCATAGAAACCTATATAAGTAGAGTTCCTATCTTTGAATCAAAGTATTGAGTTTATTCATCTCAATACTCGACCCAATTTCCAGGTTCTCTGCTTAGGGACCAATTGTGTTCATGGTATCAAAGTTCGGTTATCATAACCAAGTCTCTCAATCAATATGGCTGGTTCTAACGCAACAAACCCAACCCCTACGATTGAAGAATCCTTTGGAAGTTCAGTTTCTCAACCATCGGTCGTGCAGGCTGCCATGACTCCTGCTAACACTCTCACCATGGATAGCCAAACCTTGCAAATTACACAACACAAGTTGAATGACAGAAACTTTAGGGAATGGTTTCAATGTGTGACCTTGGTGATCAAAGGCAAAGGGAAGTTCGACTATCTCACTGGGGCTATCCCAACTCCTCCAAAAGAGTCCACAGAATATGAACGATGGGAGGTAGAGAATTCTATTCTCATGGCGTGGCTAATCAACTTAATGGAACCTAAGATAGGCTGAACCTATCTGTTCTACAAGATCGCAAAGGAGGTGTGGGATGCAATCCAAGAACTATACTCTGATCTTGAAAACATAGCCCAGTCTTTTGAGATCAGAGTAGCCATTAGGACTACAAAACAAGGTGGTCTTGGTGTCATCGAATACTACAACAACCTAGTAGAACTATGGTAAGAGATGGATTTGTTTTATGATCAAAAGTGGGAATGCTTGAGTGACAGCTAGAAGTATAACAGGATGTTGGAGAAGGAACGGGTCTTTGACTTCCTCCAGGGCTTTAATTCAAACTTGGATGAAGTTAGGGGATGGCTCTTAGGCATCAAGCCACTGCCATCTCTCAGAGAAGTCTTCATGGAGGTCAAATGTGAGGAAAGTAGGAGGCGAGTTATGCTCACACAACTAGAACCAAACACTGGTTCTGCCTTTGCCGCCTCTAAGAGAGAAGAAATTTCTAGGGCTAAATAGTGGTGTGAACACTGTAACAAGCCCCCTATCATACAAAGCAAACCTGGTGGAAGTTTCATGGAAGCCACCAAACTGGCAATCGAGGAATAAGGAGGAAAGGCCAACTTATGCTACTGCAAGTGTTCAAAATGCAACAACTGCAAGTGTCTAGAATGCAGAATGAGGTATGGGGTTAAATTTAATCGTTGATAAGGTGGAATTCTTACAAAAATTACTGAATTGCACCCATATTTCAAAGGAATTAGATGGATCAGCAGCCAACCCTTCAATGCCTATAGCTCAAAGAGGTAATCCAGTGTTTTCCTTAACTACTAGAAGGATGAGTGATAGTTATTGGGTTGTAGATACTGGAGCATCTGATCATATGACCAGATCTACTACCATATTAAAAAACTTTCAGTTAAAGGATAAGGAACTAACAGTTCTAATGGCAAATGGAATAATATCCTCGGTTAAGGGAAAAGGAAGTGTGTATGTGGCTGGGTTATTACTTGATTATGTTTTATATGTGCCAAATTTGAAATGTAGCCTGTTATTTGTGAGTAAACTCACAAAGGATTTGGATTGCATTGTAACTTTCTTCCCATCATATTATGTTTTTCAGGACTGGTACACGGGGAAAATGATTGGCAGTGCTGAGGAGAAGGATGGTCTTTATTGGGTATTGGAGAACAAGGCTCTCCCTAGTCAGTTAGCTCCTAATTTCTCTTTCAGTTAGTTTGAAGTCTGAAATTTTATTATGGTATAGACGTTTTGGTCATCCTAGTTCACAATATTTGAAACACTTGTACCCCGATTTATTCATCAATAAAGACAAGTTGGTTCTTAACTGTGATATTGTATACTTGCCAAACAAACCCATAGTTCTCATCAACCAAATCCATACACTCCTTCCAAACCATTTCATTTGATCCATAGTGATATTTGGGGGCCAGCTAGGGTTCCAAACTTGAATGGTGCTAGGTGGTTTGTGATTTTCATTGATGACCACACAAGAGTATGTTGGGTATACCTAATGAAGGAAAAATCTGAGGTTTGTGCAATTTTTCAGAATTTTCACAAGTTTATTCTAAACGTATTTCAATCATCTATTTGCATTCTTGGGACTGATAATGGTTGGGAATATTTTTCGTGCCCATTCACTCAATACCTCACCACAAATGAAATTTTACATCAAAACACTTGCCCCTATACACCGCAACAAAATGGGGTTAGATGAGAAAAAAAATCGCCACTTACTTGAAGTGGCTAGAGCCCTAATGTTTACTAGTTCTACTCCAAACAAGTATTGGGGTGAAGCTGTCCTAACAACCTCTTACTTGATCAATAGGCTGCCAACCAAGGTCTTAAAATACCAAACCCCATTGCACAACCTCATGACCATCTTCCCTCATGTTAGGATTCTCAACACTCTGCCTCCAAAAGTATTCGGATGTGTGGTATACGTCTACCAAACCAACCCTAATCACCATAAACTAGAACGTAGGGCATTCAAGTGCATATTCATTGGTTACACACCCACACAAAAGGAATATAATTGTTATTGTCCTACATCACAAAAATTCTTTGTTTCTTGTGATGTAACATTTGATGAAACTAAATTCTATCACTCAAGTACTTTGTCACAAACAAGGGAAAACCATTGGGATACCACTATTTCAATGCCTGTCACATTACCTATCTCTTCCTCTATTCCAAATGAAGACCCTATTCAAACAGATGCAGATGATTGTTCTTAGCCAGCCACCTCTAACCCAAGCAACCTTGAATTATTATCTTCTTCAAGCCCTAAACCAATTCACCCATCAGTTGAACTAGGGGAGACTGATACAAAGGAAGACTTGAGTCCTAAAAAACCAATTAAAGTGTACTGAAGGAGACCAAAGCAACTGGATCCTCAAATAAGCCAATTGTTAGAACCAAAGACCGGTCCAAGAAGTGAGGATAACAATACAACAATTAGTGATTTGAATCTGCCAATTGCCATCCAGAAAGGGGTAAGGTCTTGTGTGAAATATCCAATATCAAATTACCTAACGTATTCCAAGTTATCCCCTCAGTTTAAGGCATTCACTACAACCATGGATGGAGTGCCTATTCCCAGTAGTATACAGGAAACTTTGAGAGATCCAAACTGGAAAAGGGATGTGATGGAGGAGATGAAGGCATTGGAGAGCAATCAGACATGGGAACTAGTTGATCTACCAAAAACCAAGAAGATTATAGACTGCAAATGGGTTTTTACCATCAAATATAAATCAGATGGGAGTATAGATCATTATAAAAGCAAGGTTGGTTGCCCAGGAGTACACTCAAACTCATGGGATAGATTATGAGGAGACTTTTGCTCTGGTGGCAAAACTAAACTCTATTAGGGTTGTCATGACCCCAAGGAGCCCCAAGGATATAATAGAAATACATGTTATATGTTTTTCCTATTAGCTGTATTTTCTGTTATTGTTGTTAATAGCTTCAATTGTAAGCCTATAAATAGGCTTGAGTAGTTAGAGAAAGGAGTTTAATGAATGATTTGAATCTCAATTCCCTCTCTCAATACTCTCCCACGGCTTTTCTCTCTCTCCCTCAATTCTGTTCTGTTCTTCCTTGCCCTTTTCATGCTCTATCTTCCTCAAACTCTTATCCAAATTCCTTCCTAGACCCTAGCTAAACCCTAGGGTCATGATAGGGTGCTTCTATCTATTGCTGTGAATTTAGATTGGGAGCTGTTTCAATTCGATATCAAGAATGCATTCTTAAATGGTGAGTTAGAGAAAGAGGTATATTTGAAGATTCCACTCGGTTTTGAGGAGCAAGGAGCAATTGGCAAGGTATGCAAGTTGAAACAATCCCCTAGAGCATGGTTTAAGAAGTTCAGCTCAACTTTGAAACAATTTGGCTATAAGCAAGGTGAGACCGACCACACTCTATTTACTAAACATGGAAATGGAAAAAGATGTATCTTGATAGTATATGTGGATAACATAATCATTACAGGGGATGATACTAATGAAATTGCAGCCCTAAAATAGAGATTGAAAGAAGAATTTGAGGTAAAGGACTTGGGAACAATCAGATACTTTCTAGGGATGGAAGTGGCAAGGAGCAAAGAAGGTATGATAATATCTCAAAGAAAATATACACTTGATCTTCTAAAAGATACACGAATGCTTGGATGCAAACCAAGACATACCCCACTAGAAAGAAATTGGAGGTATGTAAAAAAGGATGATGATCCACCGGTGGACAAGGAGAGGTATCAATGTTTAGTTGGAAGATTAATTTATCTTTCTTTGACATGTCCAGACATAGCCTATTCTGTGAGCATCATAAGCCAGTTTATGCATGCTCCCCTCCAACTCAACTACATTTGATGGTTGTTTATCACATTTTGAGGTACCTAAAGAGCACACTGGGTAAGGGATTGTTATTTCAAAAGACTAGTGAAAGAGGGGCTGAAGGGTCTCTGATGCAGATTGGGTAGGCTCGGTTATAGATAGTTGGTTTACATCAGGCTTTTGTACAAAGTTGTGGGGAAACTTAGTCACATAGAGAAGTAAAAAACAATCCGTTGTGACTAGAAGCAGTGTTGAAGCAGAATTTAGGGCGATTGCCCAAGGGATTTGTGAACTAATTTGGGTGGTAAAACTAATGGAGGATTTACGTATGCCTCTAACCTAAACAACAAGGCTATACAGTGATAGCAAGTCAGCTATAAGTATTGTCAACAACTCGGTGTAGCGTGATAGAATGAAACATGTTTGGATTGATCGAAGTTTCATCCAACGAGAGATTGAAGAGGGAGGTATAAGGCTGATATACATTCCTACAACAAACCAAGTGGAAGATATACTCACTAAATCCATGTCTAGACCAGGTTTTGAGACTCTTATTAACAAGCTAGGAATGAGAGATATCTATTCCTTAACTTGAGAGGGGGGAGGGGGGGGGGTGTTGGAGAGTCCTAGCTACCAAGGAGTTCATTAGAGAGAAGAAGTTGTAGTTGATAAGAAGACGTGCAACGAATGGAGCCTGATCGGATGATGATAAGAGATCAAATACAGTGAAGATAAGTTCCTAAAAATCAGGATAAATAATAGGAGTAGATAGGAGTAGAGATAGTTGTTATCTTGACTCATTTGTATCTTAAAATCTGTTGTATATTATCTCCTAAATAGTAGGACTAGATAGCATAGAAACCTGTATAAGTAGAGTTCCTATCTTTGAATCAAAGTATCGAGTTTATTCATCTCAATACTCGACCCAATTTCCAGGTTCCCTGCTTAGGGACCAACTGTGTTCAAGAAGTCTAAATGTACTTTTGCTAAGAATCATGTGGAGTATTTGGGACATATTATCTTGGGAGAATGTGTGAGTATAGACCTAAAGAAGATTGTAGCTATGGTGGAATGGCCTAGATCAATTACAATCACGTCTTCGTGGGTTTTTGGGACTGATGGTTACTATAGGCAATTTATTTAGCATTATGGGCTTATAAGTAAACCTTTAATTGAGCTGCTTAAGAAAGATGGATTTCATTGGAATTCTCAAGCAGAGGCAGCCTTTATTGAATTAAAAAAGGTTATGACACAAGCTCCAGTTTTGGCTTTCCCAGATTTCAGTCTTTTGTTATTGAAACTGATGCAAGTGATAAAGGAGTAGGGGTAGTTTGATGCATGGAAGGAAACCATTAGCCTTCCTTAGTCAGGCCTTCGCACCAAAACATTTGGGACTCAGTGTTTATGATAAGGAATTGATAGCAGTTTTGGTGGATGCGGAGAAATGGCATCATTATTTGGACTGATCATGAGAGCCTTAAATTTCTCCATCATCAACAACTTCATTCACAGTTACAGTGGAAAGGGATGCCAAAGTTGCTGGGCCTAGACTATATTATATAGTATCGCCAAGGAAAAGAAAATTTGGCTGTTGATGCATTGTCCAGGAAGTTTGAGGATGGTTATAGTGATGCCATTACTTCAGTAATTCTAGATTGGCTACAAGAAGTAACTGCCAGTAATGAGTCTACTGCTTGGGTACAAGATCTCTCAACCAGCTCTCTATTAGTCCAACTAGCAAGCCAGGCTATACTCTGAGTAATGGACTACTTCGGTTTCAGGGAAGACTTGTGGTAGGAGATAATGATCAACTCAGGACTCAAATATTATAGTCTTTACATGGTTCACCCTTAGGGGGTCATTCTGGCATAAGATCCACCTACCATAAGGTGAAACAGTTATTTTATTAGCCCAAACTATAACAGACTGTGATTGACTATGTGTTAGCCTGTGATATTTGTCAACGCTGCAAACATGAAAGTGTGGTTGTATTCGGTTTATTATAGCCGCAGAAAGTTCCAGAGCAGGCTTGGACATGTCTTTCTATGGGCTTCATAGAAGGACTGCCAAAATTAGAGGGGAAGGATATAATTCTAGTAGTGGTGGATAGACTCACAAAATTTGCTCACTTCTTGAATCTTTCTCTTCCTTTTACCGCTCAAGAAGTAGCCAGACTTTTTATGGATTCATTGGTGAAATTGCATTGAATTCCACACTCTATTGTGTTTGATAGAGATAAAATTTTTACTAGTATATTCTGGCAGGATTTGTTTAAAAGTATGGGAATTGAGCCACATGTATCTACAGCCTATCATCCTGAAATGGATGGGCAAACAGAGAGGGTAAATCAATGTGTGGAGGCTTACTTGAGGTGGTTTTGCTTCCTGAAACCAAAGAGTTGGCATAAATGGTTGGCCTTAGCTCAATGGTGGTATAATTCTAGTTACACAGCTCACAGGAAATGTTCCCATTTGATGCCCTGTTTGGTTTTAAACCTTCTCTATTACCTGCCACTGTGGATACTTCCTCCTCAGTTGCAACTGTGGATACCCATTTACAGACTTGCCAGGAATTACTGAAACTCATTAAACGAGAGCTAGCCACCGCTCAAAATTGAATGAAGTAGTATGTAGACAAAAAGAGAAGTGAAAGGGAGTTTGATGTGGGAGATTTGGTGTATCTTAGGATTAAACCATTGGATCTACAGCTGCTTCCAGTCCTACTTTGCCTCCCCTAACTACAGCTGGGGATTTCAAGGTGGAACCTTCTGTCATTTTGGATTAGAGTGATCTACAAGAACAATCTTCCTCTTACACAAGTATTGGTTTAATGATCCCATCTACTCTCGGATAATAATACTTGGGAATGTTTGTCAAATTTGCTCAATCAATTTCCCTCGTGTTGCTCAGCTTTTTTGCTTTTCTTGAGGACAAGAAAATTTTCAAGGGAGGGGAAAAAGTCAAGCTCGTAGGGCTAAAGTAGACTGTAGAGTTTTATTTTGTATATCAGTTGTAGTAGATTATTTCTGCAGAGGATTAGTTACAGCCTGTAACTGATTTGTAACTGTTGATTGGTTAGTTATATATAAAGCTAACCAACTTATTTGGAGAATCAATTAAGAATTGAATTCAATTTCTCATTTCTCTCTCAATTTTCTTCTCTATTTTCTCCCTAATTTCTCTCTGTTTTCACTCCGTTTTTTTCTTCCATTCTTCCTTCTCATTTCTATCCTGAAAACCCTAGGTTCAAAACTAGGTCTTGACATGTGTAAGGTTTGAAATTTTTTGTTGGTAAATCTAGTGACAAAACATGTTTTACCTAATGCAATTTGAAAAGGGCTAACTTTTAGGCTAACTTTTAATCTTAGATTTTGGCTAAGAATGTCTTAGGTAAGATTTTGTAAAGATATTTTCTTTGTTGACTTAAAAAGAGATCATCATTGGCAAGCTGTCAGTGCAGTAAATGGGGAGCAAGAATATTGAGCAGAAGTGAAATCAAGTTTGAAGCAAAATCTAGAAAGAAAAATTAAAAAAAAAAAAAGTTCAAGATTGACATATCTCCAGTTTTTTGGCCATAATAGTTCTGATTCTTGCAACATTGGAAAGAGTGTTCAAAGAGTTGCAATTTTATGTTTCAGAATGATTTTCAAATTCTAATGTTTCAAGGTAAAAGATGAAGTCAAAAGTAAGTGTTGAGTTGATTCAAATCTATACAAAGATATCAAAATGTTATTTACCACAGGATACACTGTACCATGTTTAGGCCAAGTCTACACTGTTTTGGTTGTTTAGATGTAATCATAGGCCATGTGTGGCCATGGAATGAATCCATATATTCAGAATTATGTATCATTTTTTTGGTACAACACAATTCATCCAAAAACTGAGATAGACAAAATTCTCTGTATAAGGGATTAAGGGGACAGATTTTGGAACCAAACAGTCAAGCAACCGAGGAAGGACTGCAGCGGTATTCTTAAGAAATTTATTATTTTTTTAAAAATATTTCCTTTCTTCTTTTGGTGCTTGCTTCAGTGAGTGATGCTAGCCACAATTCTTAGTTTGTTTTCTTGGAAGCATGTTGTGGAAAGAAGAAAAGAAGAAAGGATGGGAAGTAGTGCCATCAGAAATTACCAGCTGCAGATTTCTGTGACTTTTAACTCTTGGGGGTGATTTTTCATTAACCCTGCAAAACTTCTAGTGGGGGTAAATAACACCTTAAAGACATCTGTCACGGTCAAAGTCACGTCATACAGAATTCTCCATAATTTTCCCTAACAATTTTAAAGTGTTATTTGCTTTTCTGTATAACGTGATGATCCAAGTTGCTAATACATAACAGAGAGAGGATTGCCATGTATTTCTTCCAAGGCCTCAAAGAATCAATTTTATTTGAATATCGACATTTCCTGCAACGTGAATTAAAAAGCCATTGTTTTGAATATGTAATGTAACTTCGATATTTGCATATTCAATTGGCTTTGAATTCCTATGAATCCAACAATCAGGAAGACTTGGAGACGTGAATTGAATAACTTTTGTATATTCAATTAGGTCTAATGTTTAATTCTCCAATTTAATTCAAAATCATGCATCATGGAGAATTTATAAAAGAGATCAGTTTATTCCAATGCAAGGGCTTTATATTGAGTTTGCCTTTATATGATTCCATCAACAATGACTCAGGGATAGGAGGATGAAGTTTTAGAAGAGAGGAAAAAGAAGTTGAAGCAAGGCGAAGAGAATCTTCGATGGCACATAGCAATCGTTGTCTCTTTGAAAAATGACGAAACAATTAAAACCCATAAGAAATGATCATCCGTGGAATTTGACGCCTCCTCCAACAGATAGGAAATAACATTTCCTATAATATCACAGTAAGTTTTCTTTCCCTAATATGCTGGGCATGACTATTTGACATATATTTTTAGTATTATAGTTGAATAGATTGTCATTATGACAAAAATTTCATATGGTACATATAGTGGGGTTTGTGTTCTGACTTTGTGATATGTAAAAACACCCTATTATGTATTATGAGAATTCACTATGGTACATACATAGTGGGGGTAATGCTCTAAGTTCATGATAGAAACAAATGCCATATGGTTGATGTATCATGGAAATCAAGTATGATACATAGTGGGGGTTATGCTTTAATTTTTTGATGAAAACAAGTGCCCAATAATGTTTAATGAACCAAACACATGCCAGTAGACAATTTTTACTAGAATCATTCTATATATATTAATTTCAACAAATTAAGGATTTGGGATTTCATAATAGATTGTTGTTATTGAAATTATATGACAACTAGTAGATTACTAGTGTGGTATTTCAAACTATGTGTGAATCTTGTGTGATGGGTGAAATCAATGCTTGGGATTGCAATAAACAAATATGCATAGCTTTATTATGTAATTGAAGTTTGTTGCAGTAGCAACAATGGGTGAAAAAATGAAGTTGAGGAAAATTTTATTTATAAAAATTATGTTGTGGCCACGACAGTGGTACACCTTACTTCACGTATTGACAATAAAACAATTATGTCTAGGATTTTAAGAGTTTTAAAGATACATCTAGACATGGTGCCTTGATAAATAAATATATTAGACCGTTATTTTCTAATAAAGTAATTACCATTATATGATTTTATCTTGCAGTAATGCAAGAGTTGTAATTAAAGGCATGAGGAATGTGTTTAAAATCATTCCTAACCACCAGTAATGGAAACCTAACTTTTCTTATGTTTTCAACTATTACGAGGTTTAATGGGTAACAAGAAGTTATTGTTAAGTGGTTGAAGCGTTGGAATGATTCATATAGTTCTAGGCTAAATGTCTTGATTGGAGGATAACCAATATACTTTTAATGAAGTCAGTTTCTTGCTTTAAATGACAGAAGCATGTATGGAACTTCACTTATGTGAACATAAGAAGTGGTGTCGCATCTACCAAAGGTTTGAAAATCACCTTTGCAAATGTTCACGAAACAAAGAGGTCACACACGGCCATAATCATGCGGTTATTATTACTAGTGAGCATCTCATCATATATGTCAGTCATATGTGTTATACCCAGTTTTGACACAGGAATCATGGTTTAAGGTTTTTTTTTTTTTTTAATCACCAATGATTTCATTAGAACTTTGGTATACTTGCACTAATTGAAGGTTACGTCAAAAGATACCTTCTTGTATGTATATACTTGGAATTTAATAGTGTAAATTAAATGGGGGATTGTTTGAATAATTTACACTATGAAATAAGAGAAGGAAAAGAAATGTGTTATATAATTAGTTGTGTTTCTAAGAGATATAACATTTTGTAGATAGATATAATCATTCCAGAAAGTTATAACTATTTACAAAGAGATATGTCTTTTGGTTTAAGTCAAGAAACATGTCTTTTGACGTTCTAGGGACATGACTATTTACAAAAGGACATGACTGTTGCAATAGGCGAATCCATGTTAATAGAATAACAACTCTTCATTTGTGTTATCTCCTTCTCACAAAATATACTGAGTTGCTCTAAAGGGAAATCTTTAGAAATTGTTGGTTGCAGATTTCTGTGACCTTGATAACTCTTGGGGGGTGATCTGTCATTAACACTGTAGCTATTCTAGTGGGGGCAAATAACACCTTAAAGACAGTGATCCGTTACAGTCAAAGCCACGTTATACAAAATTGCCCATAATTTTCCCCAACATTATGCATTATGTGATGCTTATGCAGGGATAAGAATATACAAACTTTTGATGGTTCTCAATTGTCAGTGCAAAGTTATTTTTCCTTGCTTGGAGTCAGTGCAAAGGTTAAAAATGAGTGTTTTGCATGGTTTTAGTTTTGTGTAGAGTTCAGTGAATCTGCTTTATAGCTTCAAGTGAATGTAATAGCAGTCTTGCATGGTTTTAATTTTTCTGATTGCAGTTTCTAATTTTCACTAGCTTTATTTAGTGATTTTTGGAAGAGGGCTAATATTGTGTATGCAACAATCTATCTTGATCAGATAATTTCCAGTTCAAGTATCTTATATTGCTCTTGTAGGCAAGCTTCACATTGACAGCAGCATTATCCTCAAAACTTGAAGCATTATATGTGATGAAGCTCTCTTACTATATCTGTGTTAACTTGGTTACAATATAATGTCACCAGGAGGAAATAAACTCATTTATCTTATTACTCATTCCTTTTATTTATTTGAATATATTTTCTCTCATTTTCAGTGATTATTATTTTCTAAACATTAGCATTTTTAACAGGTAAATCCAACGGCAGTCGTCAAGGATGACTGGCTAATGGATATCTTGGACAATGTGGAAGTAACAATGATTTTCTGTGGAGCTTTGTGAAAACGAGGCCAACAAAATTTCAAACGCTACTCATTTCATTTACTAGGGTCTCAAGTGCTTCCTAGTAAGGCCTCACTTCAGCATGTTATGTCTCAGTCCTTATCAATGCGGTGTTTTATTAATGGTTTGTAATAATTTTCCAGTTGGTAATTTAGTTGGGCACATTTCTTTGCCACCTGAAATTCTAGCATCTCGTGACAATGCTCTGGAAGTCAAACGGGCCACTCTCTCAGCCCTAAATCTGTAGTCAAGAACTCTCTCAACTGAGTACATTTTTTTTTTTTTTTCTAAATGTGCAAGGAAGGTGAGGGGAGACATGGTCACGGATTGTTGATTAAAACATTTGAAATTTTTAGGTCATGGTGAAAGAGAATGGCATGTTCTAGTCATTTATTTTTTTGCTAGATAAACAATGCCCGTGTAGTCACTCGTCTGCTTGCTCTTATTCTCTTTCTTCTTCTAATTTTTGTCTACTTGCTCAATTATGTTGTTTATGTGCCTTTTGAAAAATGCAAATGGAGTTCCGGGTTAACCAATCCATAGAAGAATTAGAAAGAAGAAATCATAAGGAAATAGATTACTTTGTTAGTCTCCTCATTCCTGTTAGGTGATTAGTGTAAGCATACAAGTTGCCTTCTGATAAATCCGGTTGTTCTAATGGACATCACTGCTGGTGTCATTACTCAAAAAATGAACCTTTACTTCATTTGTGCTTTATTAACAGGAATCAACTTAGATATGCAAACATAAAGATGCCCACCTAACTTTCACATTTTCTCCTCCTTTGCTACACTTGCAAGACATCTGGTTTCCTAAGAAGGCAACATCCCTCGAATCTTTTATCTTTCTTTTACTTACTCATTTTTGTTTGAGGCTTAGGGCAATGAATTAGGTATTCTTTGCTTTAGCTAAGAGAATTAATGAATTGGGGTTCATTAGTGCATATTGGATGGATTTGGGCCTCATGACTTTGAGCGTCTCAAAATAAATAAATAAATAATGCATATAAAGAATAGAAGTTTATACATCCAGTTCTCTTTCCAAACACTATTAATCTACATTCACCTGATAAACAGTCGAGGAAAGAAGAAGAAAGACACTCCTTGGTTAATAGATTCTGCATCTAAAAGATTCTGTTCACAGGGGTAAATTATGTGTTGTCTCCAAGTTGTCTTGCTACCATAGGACTAATTAGGGTGACAAAGAGACAACCCTCATCATGGTTTTACGATTTGATTTCACAATCATACTTGTTTGTGATCTTTATTTATTTTTTTATTTTTTTCTTCACAGGTCTAAAGATGAACAATGAGAGAGAGGATGAACTCAGTACAAAATTCTGCCAATAGAGGGCTTAAAGTTTGATCGGATCAGAGATGCATTATCATCCCCAATGCAAATGTTCAGCTGCAGAAGCTTGGAAGTCCAAAAGCTCGGTGTAAAGGTACTGGACATGTCTTAAATATGTTCCTTTATGAATAAAAATATATTATTGCCATACAGTGAGAATGTTTGAGAAAAGGCAGACAAGAGATACAAAAAGTGGATGATTGTCAAACTTAATTAGAGGATAGTGGAAAAGAGGCCATCTTTCCTACTGAATCTACCAGAGTGCTAAATAAAGTTATTACGTGCTGCCTATTGATAATAGTACCAAAATGGATTGTTTTCGAGTACCTAACTTTTACCTGAATTAATCATATTATAATCCCAGCATATGCTCATCATTCTCTGCTTCTTTTTCTTCGCCATGAAGGTCCCTAATACTGTTACCAAGCTGCGGAGATTTGGACTTCGGCTTCTTCTCCATCATTGCTGCAAACATACTCACAGTTTTTATATCAAGACTTATCCCAACTTTTGGAGTACACGAGGAGGTATTCGTGTGTTTTAGTGGTGTTCAGCTGACAATATTATTGCTTTGCGTTTGTTCGGTTTGATTTAGTGACATTGTAGCAGTTATTATTATTTTTTCAATGAAGGAAAAATCTTAGGCGGGATCGATGAGGGACTTTGAAACAGTCATTTATTCACATCAAGTAAAATCTTTGTTAAGAACCTTCTTAGATCTTAATAGAACATAGTGAAGTTAAATCGATCACGAGAGACTTGAAAAAGATATATGAGATTATTAGAGGGAAGATAATTTTTCCCTAACATAATAATCGTACGGTTATATCCGACCAAGGGGGCATGGGAGTTGAAGTGCTTAGAAAAGCTTCAACCTCTATCTGAGAAAACCATGGAAATGGATGAATAGAGAGGGTGTTGCTATTGGTTTATCTATGCTTGTGAGAAGATCTTTTAAGTAATTTAATAAATTCAATTGTAGATAAAACATAAGGTATCTGAAAAAAAAAAGGGAGAAGATGCATATCAAAGAAAACCTATTGAGAACTCACGACAAATAAAATACAATAACTTTATTAGTGATATAATAATCAATAAATGAAAGTTAATTGAAGATACTATTGTTGTTTGCAAGTTGATGTGATTATAATTTTGGATCTAAGGACAACAGGTTATATACTTGAGCGATATTCTGTTGTTATCTAAAAGTATATCCATTATTAAGATACTGATATTAAAGTATATCTAAAAGTAGGGAGGGATTATTTGCTTCCTTACCTTACTGTTAATTGTCTTAGAGTGTGTATGATTACACATATTTTTTATAGAAAATATGTAATCATTACATATTTTCTATGGAAAATAATCAAACACTTTTAATTTTTTCATGGAAAAATATGTAAGGTACAAGCATTTAAAACTTTTTTTCATGGAATTCATTTTCCAAGGGGGTGAGATGGTTTTTATTTTCTAGCCAATATTACCTAGAATTAAATTCTAGGTAATGCAATCAAACACACCCTTAGGGATCTAAGGGAAACCCAATCTTTTTGCTTCTTCTTTTGAAATAATAACCGGCCGTAATTTATCCTTTGGTTGAAATAATGAAAACCCAAATCCATTATTCCTCATTAAGGTAGATGGGTAATATGACCCAGAAAGATTCTTAATCGATTAATTGCACAAGTTATTCCCGCATTATCAAATGAGTACCATTCATTAACTTGTACCCCTTTCCACATTGCCCTTAAGAAACTTACACGCTTCTAATCCATGATGAAAGAAACATCCCAACTTTTGAGGTTGTTTCCACTACTAATGAGCATCAATCAATACCACTAGCAAAAGTCCAAACCCTAGCCTTGCCTTTGGTTTAATTAGCCGAAATACAAAAACCATAAAGTTTTTATCCCATCGATTATATTGATAATAAGCCTTCAATTGAAAAGAATTACTTTTGTCATTTCTTAATCAAATGATTAAAAAAGGTCGAGAGATGAAATTATTACTTGTGGTGGTATTTTACATATAAAGGTAAAGAAATTAATACAAGAGAAGTTAGTATTAAAATACAATTATTATTATAGAGCCACACGTCACAACTGAAGCAAGATAGAACGTATATTCCTACACAAATGTCTTTTTAAATTCAAAATAACTCCCTTACATCAAAGGGAAAAGAAAAGAATGGTATGATCATGTAGTCTCATTATCAAGCCTAGCTAAGTTCACGTGTAGGGTTCAATGTAATGTATGCACCTAAGAATAATGATGCAAATTTCCATCATTATCCTTTGCAGGAATTGGTATTATGTGAAATGATTAAAATTACCTCAGAAAGTAGAGATTTAAGGGCTGGGCATTGTTGATGAGATCATGGATGGGCTGCTTCTGGTTAAAAAGGAAAAACAAAATTGACCCATAAACATAATAATCATCAAGTGTTCACATGTATTTGTACCCCAGCAAATGAAGGTGCCCACATGTACCAATGATGGCCAATGAGATTACTGGGGTGATCTAGCTAGGTCCCAATGGGTGATGCAATCATCTCCACCCCCCCCTCCCCCCCTTCTCTCTCTCTCTCTCTCTCTCTCTCTCTCTCTCTCTCTCTCATATTCATTCATTCATGCATATTCATTCATTTGGGTAAATAGATGGGCATTACCCGGATGGGTCAGTGCATAATTGTGGTTATAGAGGCAATGTAGATGATGATGGGTACTCAATGGGGTTTGAATGAATGATGCTACGCTGCTGCACTAATCCATGCTCCCCAATGGGGATCTTTTTATCACTGCCATACATTTATGATGATCATGAAAACCCTAATTTGAATCATGGAAGCAAGCAAACTTGCTCGCATTTAATACGGGGCTGGAATGCAAAGATTACTAGTAGAAAAGAGAAGAGACCATTATTGCTAGGGTTTGCCATCATTGGTTGTTTCAGACCTAATTTATAACCCAAAGATTCACACAGCACCCCATTTACTCTTCCCTTTCTCTTCAGGGCAGACCCCCATTTTGGGCTTAGCTTTGATTGACTGCACCATGCCTCATTTAACCATACATCCGTATGCATGCTTCACCGACTAGGGTTTCACTTCATGTTAGTTCAAGATCAGGCTAAAATTTGGATAATTCATCCGACGTTTAATAACACAAAAATTATGTACAATGGACTAGGCCATTTTGAGAGATCTGGTCCCAGTCAGGTAAGACAACGGGTACTAAATTTGAATTTTTTTTATCCCATCAAAGCATGAGTGAATAAAACTCTTGACTCCATCTATCCCCAATGCCATTCCTACTATTTATGGTCACAAAAGGAAAAGAAAAAAAAACGAGGTCCACGAGGACTAAGGCCTAAACCTAGTGGAAAAATTCACATGACGGTCCATAAAAGACAGGGCATCCAAAAGGAGGACACGAATGATCTTTCACGCCATGGCCATCACTCCCAATCCATGACTCTGCCTGCTTCACCTTCTTCACCCCCCCCCCCCCGGCTCTAATTATGGTTATTACTATTATTATAACGTAAAGCAAAACATAATTATAATGCAACCAAAAAGCAGGGCCATCACCGTCATTTCACCATACCATGACCATGGCCATGGAAGAGAACAACAAATTAGATTGAGAAGAAAGAAGAAGACGGTGTCAAGTGGCCCAGCCCGTTACCCAAAAATAGCAAATTAATCAACCCAATAAACCCTAAAACGAGATGTTAATGTTAATGTTAATGTTAATGTCTGTGTCTCTGTCTGGATGGGCGTGAGTGTGTGCATAGGTGCGGGTGTGTTTGGATGGATGGAAAAATAGAAAGAAACAAAAGAGAATCGATGAGAAAGTTGGGGTGTGGAGGTGGTGATGATGGGCTGCGTTGGTTCAAACTAATCCAAACCATCATTGCGAATCTTCGGACGGCCGAGCCCACCATCATTGAAGCCGAGTGAAGTTCCGGAAATGCCCTTGCTGGCACAGCCCATCATTCACATGACGCCATTTCCAAATTTCAACCCACAGAGAAAGAAACAAAAAAAGAGAGAGAAGATGGAGGAAAGTTTGAGAGTTGAGAGGAGCAGCTTCTTCCTCTTCATCATCATCGTAGGGAGAACATTAAATCCTTGCCAACGCCAGCCGCCTTCCATACTTACACATGCATGATTGTTGTGGCAGAGAGAGAGAGAGAGAGAGAGAGTGAGAGATGAAAAGAATGATAATAATAAAGAAGAGCTCTCTCACACTCTCTCTCTCACTTTCTTTCTGTTTCTCTCTCTGAAATCACAGTATATATATTGACAACCAGAGAGGGCAGCTCTTCACTTCACTTTGTCCCTCACTTTCTCTCTGAATCTTCTCCTTCCTCGGCCAGAGATTGCTTCTCTATTAACCAACCTTCCTTTGAAAAGGTAATCTTTTGTGAAAAAGCTAAACACAGAGGCCCCCACCTCTCTCCCTCTCTCTCTCTCTCTGTTTGTTTGTTTATGGCTTGTTTGCTTCTTCAAGTTTCTCTCGTCTATTCCTTCTTTCACTAGCAAAGGGAGACAGCCCCTAGTGGCAATTTGGAGTTCTTGGCTTTCGAAATGCTTATATATATATATATATATATTTGCATTGATAACATTCATGCACTGCTGTGTCTTCTTCTTCTTCTTCCATTCTGTCTGAAAATTCCAGCAGGGTCCCGATCATGTGGTACATTCGTTTTCAACTTTTCAATTTTCTTGTCTTCAATTGTGGGTTCCCTTCTCATTACTGGTTGCTATAATTTTTTCTAAAATTCAATGCGTTCAAATCAAGAAGAATGGAGTTCTTGAATTTTATCTAATTGTATTCTCAACCTTTCATTATTGGTGTTCTGTTTGCCACTGCTCATGCTCTGTTTTGGATGTATGCTGCTTTAGAATTGGATTATATATATATATATATATATTTGTCTCTTCATCTTTTGAGCATATGGGTTTACTTTTATGCTATTTTATTATTCTAGAAGGGTACAAATACATTGATATTGTTGTCTTTACTTCTCTCTCTCTCTCTCTGTTGCATAACTTTTTCTGGCAATGCAATCTAAAACGCAGCCTTTCTCTGCAGCCATTAGAAGATGGAGAGGCTGAACTCAAAGCTGTACATGGAGAACTACTACATAATGCAGGAAAATGAGAAGCTGAGAAAGAAAGCCCAGCTCCTCAACCAGGAAAATCAAGCTCTACTTTCTGAGCTAAAGCAGAAAATCTCCAAGACAAACTCCAACACTCCAAGCTCCTCCATTCCTGACCTCAACCTCTGCTCCAGCTCCACTTCAAAATCAAATGCAGCCTCCAAATCCAATTCAAGCAAACAGTGAGCAGACCAACGGAAAGGAAACCCATCTAGGAGGAGACTACTCCCCTCTAGCTAGTTTTGTGAAAAAAACTCAGGATTCAAACAGGGCTAGTGTTTCTAGTTTTCAAGGGGGAAGGGACAGGCATTTGGTTTTACTCTTTTAGAAATGATTTATAATTTTCTGTTCAATGTTTTGATCTTTTTTGGTTGGGGGGGTTACAGTGATGTATTTCTGGATCACTAGGAAGGTGCTTTAGCTTATCTGGAAAGGAACATATAATATATTATTTTCAGGATTTGGCTCTGTTGCTTTCTTTCTGAACCAAAGAACCATAAATGGAACAGGATTTAAATTTGCTATTTTGTCCCAATGCAATTCTTGAAACTCCTCGAGTGTGCACCCAAATAATTCAAATATATAATTCATAAACTTTTTGAAGCAATAATTTTTACAAACACCATAATCCGCAATTCTCGGATGAATATTGAAACAACTGGTATTCTCTCCTTTTTAGTCTTTTCCTTCCAGAAAAACCATTGCTTATCAACCACTCACAAGCATGCCCAATGTGACTTTTAAGCTTTGTTTGGAAGAGAGTAATGAAATGAACAGAAAAATTTTTAGTTTCAATCACGCATAAGCATGTACAGCATAATTCACAATCCTCAAAAAGGATATTGAAACTATTGGTTTCTAGTCAGTAACAAGCATGGCCATCTAACCTTTGGGCTTTGCTTGAAAGAGATTTTAGTAATGAATGGAAATGAGATGAATATTGAACTCGCTCACAAGCATACACGGCAATTCACAATGCCTAAACGGATATTGAAAGAGATTCAGCAATGAATGGAATTATGGAAATGAAATCATGTAACGCTTTGTTTGAAAGAGAGAATCTCAATAATGAATAGCAATGAAGAGATATATTTAGTAATGAATGGAATTATGGAATGAAATCCTGCAAAGTAAAATGAGATTTAAAATATTTTTTATTTCTAGTTCATGATACAAGATAGAAACTTATCAAATGATTATTATGTTTTTTTAATAAAAAGATAAAGAGTGATAAAATAAAGAATAAATGAAATATTTTAACAAAATTGTTAAAGCTAATGTTTCTGATCATTTTAATTATATTTCATTGTTATTATTTCTCTCAAAATGAATTATCTTTTAGTACTCCCATCATTTATATTCAATCCCTAATTCCGTCCCAAACCATACTTTACTTTACTTTGTATAATGGGTTATCTTATTCAATTGTTATTTTGGCAATAATTTCTTTCTTAAGATGATCCCTCACTCTTGTGCGACTCTCAATACTTGTGTCATCGATTATGTTAAGAGAAATAAATTACAAGTGTGAGACAAATAAGATGAGAATTAAACTCACGACCCACCAAACTGATACCGATACTTATTCGACTATTTAATCCATATCTTGGATGCAACCATTTCTTTCTTGTGATCATCACAAGATCTCGCGATTCAAATACATTTAGGCTTCAGTATCGTTCCATTATATCAAACATAATATTCATTCAATCAAAATACATATAAATTAAATAGGACAAATCAATAAAAATATAATATTATTGATAAATCAAATTTATCTGTCTCACGGCTACAATACCAATGACAATGATAGCATACATGTCAGGACAGTTATTGATCTTTAGAATTGCCCGTCTCTTCCAGTGTCGGGTTTGTCAAATTGTCAACAATGGAAGGGGGAAACGGGGTGTAAATATATTTATAAAGAGATGTTTATAAATATATTTAAAAATTATAGATTATTAGGTTAAAGTTAAACTTTTTTAAATTAAATAAATTAATTTGAATTAATTCACTTTAATTATATTAGAATTTTATTTAATTTAATTTTTAGTTTGATTTTGATATTAATATTTTGGCTTTTAACTGAATAAATCAGATTAACTAAAACATATGATTATTTTACAAAAATACTTGTGGGTTTTACACTATTTACGAAATTATAATTTAATGATTTAATATTATCTTATTGAATATACATAGGCACTAGAGAATAGTTTTGTATCTTTAATAAGTTATGGAAGGCACTTTCTTTTTATCAAATTCAATGTTTTCAACGCAACATAAAAGATCCACTATTTTGGATAGCTTTATAATTTAATTATTTTAAAGAATTTGGACATTTCAATTAACATGTTTAATACGGATTTTCTTAATTTTTGTTGGATTCAATTTCATATAATTCTATTCAGTCATCGGATTCCTTCATTACCAACGGAATACACCTAATTCAATGTCAAAAGACTTAATATGAGTCTCACCAAAACCCTTGTCCCCATGAAACTAGGTTTGACAATGTTGGTTTGATATTTTATTATCAGCATCACCAATCCCTTCTTCATGCATGTAATAAGTTTACACTCAAAGTCTAAGAGGGGCGGACAATTCAGAAATCAGAACCTCTAATTTTCGTCGAGGCTCGCTGCCACCTCAGGTAGAGAGAGAGAGAGAGAAAGAGAGAGAGGGCTAATGAATCAGACTGAAGGAGAGAAGTGAGTGATGGGAGGAGCTTATCAGAGGTGAGCTCAAGAAAGATTCAGCAAGAGCAAGTCAATGAGAGCTTATGATGAAGTTTAGATTTTGATAAACTGATGGGTCTGAAGAACTCATCAATATCTTGATACGGCCAGGCCAGGCCTCATCTCATGTCATACTTGACCATATCTCTCTGAGTCATCAAATAAACAAAAACAAAATATCATTTCGGTTTTAGATCTGCAGAAGACCAAATCAAATCAATTCTAAACTCAGACACCACCCAAACCCAAATCACAAAACTCTGAAATCTCACAAATTCGAGAGGGGAGTATAGACAGGCACAGGCATGATGATGACTTTGCTGAAACATCCTCGTTGACCCTCAACATAACTTTGAATCTGTTTAGTTTGGTTCTGTAAAAATATTTTTTCTTAAAATAAGAGTAAAGTTACTTGCAAAAATGATTCATGTAAAACAAGTCTGAGAATCCTGTGAAGATCTGGGTCATCATAATTAAGCACAACATCTATGTATTCATGTAATAATGCTTGTTGACATTTGATTTCTGAGCAGTATTTAAAGTATATATGGATGGACGATTTGGTGGTAGGAATGGCCAAGGCAGGTTTAGTTCAGACGCGGGCAGGCTGTGGGAAAAAATTTCAGACCTAAGACTGGCCTAGATCATAGACACAATCAACTGAACTTAATGAATCCATTACCTACTCACATATAGAAAGAGAAAAAAAAACAATCAGGAATCGCATATGAATCTGATAATCATTCCCAGCGCCCTCTTTTTATATTTGTGTCTATGGAACCCTATTTACATCTAACTCAAAGACAATTTATATATAACTCTTATATCTATATCCTTATCCTTATACTTATTTTAACTTTAAATGGGATTAGTTAAGATTCATTGATCACTCTCATTTACATCCCTAATTGTGTCCCTATTTGTACCCGTCAAGTAACATATTAACCATCTTTTAACTTCATCGAACAACAAAACAGCCATCATATGCCTGTATCCGTTCAATTTGTGTGAAAAAAAAATGACTATAACAGTAAAGTGAAAAAATGTTAAGTGTATAAAATTCTTATCCCAATCAAATTATGTTCGATGTCCACAAATCATGGCAGAAGGCGGACCTAGCCACCTCTTCTATGCAATTATGATAACAAACCTCTACTCTAACCCAGAAAATACATTTAGTAAATATAGAATCATGTACATATCAACGGCCCTAGAGCTATCACTCTACTCATATCCGGTCAACGATTTTCTCCTAGTCTATACCCTATCTTACTAGACAAAATTTTATGTCCATAATGGCCTTAAATAGACCAAATTAGTCAAATTACCCAAAAAAGGGCTAATACAAGCAACCATCCTTTCTTATGTTAATCAAAATGAAATAAAATACTAAACGGGACCCAGGCATTTGAGATTGTCAAAATGGGTAAAGATTGTGCTAAATGATATGTAGCTACCAGCCCAAACTATCAAACCTAAAACCATTAACACACAAAACTCAAGCGTAAGCAAAAATCACCTCAATAAGGTTATCATCAACGTTTCATCCACAGAAAGCACCCAAATTACAATTTCCTTACCACTGTATTTCAAATTTGGTAGTCATTTTTTTCTTCTTTTATTCTTCTGGCTTCCCCCTTCTGCAGTTTCTGTTCATACAAGTGTTTTCTCCTAAAGAGTTTACATGTTTAATTCCAACTACAATATCTTTGCCAACATCTGCAATTATCCATTCTGTCATTGTATATATCCGGACTCGTAGCAGGAAAAAGAAGGCACAGAAACCCCACCATACCAGCAATAGATGCACAAATTACAAAACCTGAAAAAATGGAAAGCTCTCTCATGAGAACGGTTTCAAAGATAGACAACTAACAACACCACCAAATTTTAATTCCATCAGATGGAGTAACTATATGAGTTCTAGCTTGCCAATCATCTTCACCTATTATGGCCTATTTTTGGCAAGGCTATCCATCTCATGTTATGTCTAAAAGTTTCTCAACAATTTTTTGTTTTTTTTTGGTCTCATCCAACTTCTTTCACTATAAATTTATTCCATTCCTAAACATTGTTTTGGATGTTACCTTGTAATAAGGAAGGTCACCGGAGTACTAAAACTAGAAATCCGGCCAGAAGTCCATATGCATGCAGACACACACACAGGCAACATATGACGGGTTAACCAAGAATCAAACTCTTAACACATCTATGGAACAAGCTCATTCTAATTGCGGAAATTAAAGCCAAGGGTCAGGACAAATGCACCATTGTCCATTGGTGGTCATCATGAAGGATACTTTTTCTGAATTTTTTGATGGCGTTTGATGCTCTCCCACCTTTTACTTTCCTATCAATGATACTGCTGGGAATCTCATTGTCATTTTTGGTATTTTATGCACTTTCCTGGGAAAATACTTGAAAATCCCAAAAATAACTCCTATGACTTAAAATTGATATATAATATGTTATTATATTATATTATGCATAACAGATATAATATTATATTATAGATCACATATATTTATAATATATATTATATAACAAAAGAAAGTAGCATATTTAAAGCTTTTATAAAGTTCATACCAATTTTGTTTTTTGGAGGACAAACTTGAAAAGACTTTCATTCGAAAAACTAGGGTTAACTTTCCATCACTTGGGAAAGTACTTTCCCATCTCTCTTGGTGGAGAGGACATTTCCACAAGCATGGGAAACAATTGCCCATGGTAAAGTTACTTTCCTAAGAATGTGACATACCAAACGTGGGTATGGTTTTATAGTGTTTAAAAAAGCGCGCTCAAGTGCACTTTAAGAGCAAAAGCGCAAAACACAGCATGTTTGGGGCTTTTTCTGTGTGAAGCTCAGCAACTTTAGTCGAGTGCAATTAAAGTGTGCTCAAGTTCTGCTTTTACCTGAGCTTCGAAGTGGAATAAAGTGTGCTTCAAAAATAGGCTTTTTTTTTTTTTTAATTCAAACAAATATGAATGGTTGGATTTGTTTAAATTTTTGCAATATTGTGGCTACTTGTATGAAATCCTTACCCCAAAAAAACTATTATCAGATCTTAAAAAGATCTAAATAAAATCATACATACAATTATTTTTTTTTTTTAAAAGAAAACTCAGCTATAATTACCAAGCAAAAAATATTGAAGGAAACATGTAATTAGGTGTAAATTAGGGGTAGCTAATTTATTCCTAATTGTTCTAAATTATGGATTGATGGTTGATTCCAAATTGCTCTAAATTGGGGTTTACTGTAAATTAGAGGTTAATTAATTGGGGATTGTTGTAAATTAGGGATGATTTTTTTCTTTATTCTTCTATTCAATCCTCTATACGAATTGTGTTAATGAAATAGAATGGATTTTGTTGCCAAACTTTCACAAAAAGAAGCCTTAGCATATTCAGATCCTTTCAACCAGAATTCAAACTAGTTTCTCTTCCAAGTTCCATTAGAACCAGCAACTGACCAGATTGTATCCTTTTATCTGTCCCCTATGTGTTTTTGTTATGGTTGCATAAACTTGTAAGTTGGTATAAAATATAAATGAAAAATGATATCTCATCTTTTGTTAAATTTACAACCCTCATTCTTATTTAGTTTTTGTTCATGATTACTTTTTTAATAGTTTATATTTTTTATGCTTACAAAAGTTTCTACTCTTTATTTTATTTATGTGTTTTCCCTTGCTTAAGCATGCGCTATGCTTTACACGTTGTACTTAATCACCGTAGACATTCTGTGCTTAAATGCACTTAGCACTTTTCAAAACACTGTTTTTACTACTTATTCCTAGGAAAGTGGCTCACTTTGCCCATAAAAAATGTCACCATATTGATACACAAAAGGGTATTGCTTATGTAAAAGAACTTAGTTTTCAAGATAATCTAATCACGTGACAAACTTGAATTATTTCCACATTACTTGCAAATTCTCAAACCAAAAATAGTCGTATAAAGATTTCCTTCTAGTATGTAAAAACAGGCATAACAGAAACATATAAAGAAAATAGTGGTTTAACAGAATTAATTCACATACCATTCCTCTGTGAATACAACACAGGCAGGTTCATACAATTGCAGAACACATGGGCAACTAAAGGAGCAATCAGATGCCCTGCAATTATATAAGATTCATCACTAAATAAGTAAAATTTACAAATACAAAAGACCAGATAAGCACAGCCAGATTAAAGCCAAAATGCAAAAGATACAAAGAATATGACATAAACCTCTACATTTGGATGGAATGAGATCCATTAAAACACAAAAAAGCACTAAGAAATTCAGAAACCCATAAAACAAAAATGCCCTTGTGATAAAGAGTTATTGATCCTCTTGCCAGCATACTGTACAAGTCTCCCATCTCTTTCCTCCCTACATGGCAAATTGACTACAACTTTGGTGATCCTCACAGTTCTAGGAGATTCTCCATGTTTGCATTTCTCCTAAATCTGCCTCAGTGAAATATTCTGAATACTTTTCAATATCAAAATGGATCTCAAGAGAAAATCAAGGCAAACTAGTAAAATAAAACAACATATCCAGCATTTATCCCATTATGTGGGGTCGGCTACATGAATTCTACACTTCCATGTATTTCTGTCTTTTGTCATATCTTCATTTAGACCCATACACTTCATATCAAACTTTAATGTCTCTCCCAAACTCCTCTTGGATTTGCCTTACCTCTTTTTTTGACTAATTGTTTCATTTCATCAACTTTCCTCACATGAACGTCTCTTGGTCTTCTTCTCACATGACCAAACTATCTTAATCTAGTATCTCTCATTTTCTCCTCGATTAGCACTACTCCTACCTTATTACGAATAACCCCATTTCTAATTTTATCTTTTTTTGTATGACCGCACATCCATCTTAGCATCCTCATCTCCGCTACGCTCGTCTTTTACTCATGTATTTGACTGCCTAATATTTTGAGTCATACAACAAAATTGGTCTTATAGCTGTCTTATAGAATTTTTCTTTCAGTTTTAATGAAATTTTACCATCACATAACACACCCGATGCATTTCTCCATTTTAGCCAACCTGCCTTAATTCTATGCATGACATCCTCGTGAATTTCTCCATTTTCTGAATCACTAATCCCAAATATCAAAAATGGTATTTTCTTTGTATGATTTGGTCTTCCAATTTTATTATAACATCCTCCACTCTCGCACTCTTACTAAATTTACATTCCATATATTTTGTTTTTCTTCTAATTAATTAAATCCTTTAGATTCTAAATTGCTTCAACATAACTTGAGCTTAGTGTTCACTCCCTCTTTTGTTTCATCCACCAATACTATGTCATCTGCAAATAGCATACACCATGGCACCTCTATCTAAATGTGTTTAGTGAGTTTATCCATTACTAAAGCAAATAAGTATGGACTTAGTGCAGAATCTTAATACAATCCCATTATAATTTTAAACAGTTCAATATCCTCTTCGCATGTTCTGACCCTTGTCTCTGCACCGTGATATATGTTCTTAAGGGCTTGTATATAGGCTATTCACAAACTAGTAAAATCTCAAGGAAAATAATTTGAGAACTTTAAAATTCATTTTACAATTAAAATTCTCCCCCAAAGCAACTTGTACCTTGACAACTCCAAAGGAGATCTCTATGAGAATACTACTCCAAGTTGTAACAAAGATGATCTACTATGTTATTTTCCCACTCTTGAAAAGCACACTCAATCAATGTTGCAACCTGAGGCCTCCAAGACCTACTTATCAGGACCAATATCAATAGCAGTTGCTACTTCCAAGTTCCCTAGAAATAAGAGCGAGCCACCTATCCCTTTCTTGGGTATGTGCTCTATCTCTATGCATGAATGAACAAGGTTTTCCATTAACCCTAAAGGCTTGGTCCAGCATTACCTCCATCTAAGTCTGCCCTAGTCTAACTAACCCCTTCCATCTTCATGGTCTTGGAATAACTGATTGACTCCCAAACATCAGAAATGGCTCCAGGTTCAGCCTACTCACAGGTCCCCATCCACCAATATTTTTTAATTGAAATGCTTCAAATATATCCATTATCAATCGATTTTCCTCAAACTTGAGTGATGATGAATATCAAACAAAACAAAAACTGAAGGGGAAAGAAAGACAGTCACCAAAAAATGCTACTCCAAAACATGCTGCCAAACAATTAAACAGATACATTAGACACACAGAAATCTTTTCCTTTTTTTTTTTTTTTTTGGTGATTAGCATTTTCTAAAAATGGAAATAAAAAGAACTAAATGGAAACACCTTGTGCCATATTCCTTTCCAAGGCTGCAGAATTGTTGCATGACAGAATACACTGCTTTTCCTTTCGAAAATCTACCATTTAAACAATAACATGTGGGGCTACATTTACCATCTTGTCAATAGCAGTCCAACAGAGAATGAAAAAAGAAATGGTTGAATAGCAAGAATACAACAACAACAACATATCCAGCCGTTATCCCACTATGTGGAGTTGGCTACATGAATTCTAGACTTCTATGTGGGTTACATCCCAACAGATAGTTTGTCTAGAATTCATATTTGGATCCGACTAGGTTTTACGCTGGCTGTCGGCTACCTAACGCAACCCTCCTCCTTTATCCGGGCTTGGGACCGGCAGTGGATAATATCCCCTGGCGGAGTAATGATGAAATGAAGTTTGAACACCATCTTCACATGGAGAAATTTCATGAGATGGTGGTGAATGAGGATAATTGATATAGTTGTGTTCCATAACTTAGTTGACATGGTGAAACCAACAAGTACAATATGGAAACACAACATGATTAATAGAATTCAAATTCAAATTAATAGAATAGCAAGAATGATTAATAGAATTCAAATTCGTTCTGAAAGGTGATCCACAATTGTTGACCTGGTTCAAGTTAGAAATGATACTTTCTTTTCTATTTTTTGTTATCACATTTTTCATGAACATTTGATTTTTTTATTTTTAAGGATTGCAATGATGTAGTGGATGTGATAATGTCATTTTTGTGTTTTAAATTTAAATTATTAAATTGTAATTATAATTAAGGGAGAGAAAGATATCTAAGTGAGTATATATAATAAGAGAAGGAATATAGAACTAAATTAATGGACTTATTCATCTTTCGGCATGAAAGATATGTATGATAATCGATTTTATTATTCTTCCTCTTTTCTTCTTTTGTTCTTGTCTTGAATTCGAATTTAATAAAGAACAAGGTTTTTTACAAGTTATTGAAAGATTTGTTAGAATCCCATCGAATAACCAAATAGGGATTCTTAGTCAAAACGAGATTCTAAGTAATATTCAAAAATTTGCTTGACCAAATAATATCTTTCATGATGATTTATGTACAACCACAACAACACATATCTAGCTTTTATCCCACTATATGGGGTCGGCTACATGAATTTTAGACTTCCATGTATTTCTGTCTTTTGTCATATCTTCATTTAGACCCATACACTTCATATCAAACTTTAATGTCTCTCTCAAAGTCTTCTTGGGTCTGCCTCTACCTCTTTTTTTTTACTAATTATTCCATTTCATTAACTCTTCTCACAGGAGCGTCTCTTAGTCTTCCTCCCACATAACCAAACCATCTTAGTCTAATCTCTCTCATCTTCTCCTCGATTGGCACTACTCATACCTTATTACGAATAACCTCATTTATAATTTTATCTTTTCTTGTATGGTCGCACATCCATCTTAGCATCCTCATCTCAGTTACGCTCGTTTTTTACTCATGCTGGTATTTGACTGCTCAATATTCTGAGTCATACAACAAAACTGGTCTTATAGTTGTCCTATAGAATTTTCCTTTCAGTTTTAATGAGATTTTACCATCACATAACACCCCCGATGCATTTCTCCATTTTAGCCAACCTGCCTTAATTCTATGCATGACATCCTCGTGAATTTCTCTATCTTTTTGAATCACTAATCTCAATTATCGAAAATAGTCTTTTCTTTGTATGATTTGGTCTTCCAAATTTATTATAACATCCTCCACTCTTGCATTCTCACTAAATTTACATTCCATATATTCAGTTTTTCTTCTACTTAATTTAATTCTCTTATATTGTAAATAGTTTCTCTACAATTCAAGTTTAGTGTTCACTCTCTCTTTTGTTTCATCCACCAACACTATGTCATCTGCAAATAGCATACACCATGGCACCTTTGTCTGAATATGTTTGGTGAGTTTATCCATTACTAAAGCAAATAAGTATGGACTTAGTGCAGAACCTTAATTCAGTCCCATTGTAATTTTAAACGGTTCAGTATCCCCTTCGCATGTTCTGGCCCTTATCTCTGCACCGTGATACATGTCTTTTAGTGCTTGTATATAGTCTATTCGGACTCCTTTCTTCTCTAAAACCCTCCATAATACTTCTCTAGAGACTCTATCATAGGCCTTTTCTAGATTTATAAACACCATATGCAGGTCCTTCTGATGATCTCGATACATTTCCATGAGGTGCCTCAGTAGATATATAGCTTCCATTTTAACCTACCAGGCATGAAACTAAACTGATTTTTCGAAACGTCTGTTTCTTTTTTGAGTCTCTGCTTTATTACTCTCTTTTAGAGTTTCATGGTATAGCTCATTAACTTAATTCCTCTATAATTTTCATAGTTTTGAACATCTCATTTGTTCTTGTATATAGGAACCAAAATACTCTTCCTCCACTCATCTGACATATTTTTTATTTAAGGATCGCGTTAAATAATTTTGTTAGCCAAGAGATGCATTTTTCTCCTATGCATTTCCATGCTTTTATTGGTATATTATCCGATCCCACCGCCTTATAATTTTTCTTTTTTTTTAATGCTCGTCTTATTTCTTTTGAACTTATGCGTCGATAAAATGTATAGCTCACGTTCCCTTTGGAGTTACTAAGATGTCCCAACCTAACTCTTGTATCCCCACCATCATTGAATAATTTTGTGAAATACTCCTTCCATCTCTCCTTAATCGCTCCTTCATTCATTAATACATTTTGGTTTTCATTTTTTATGCTTTTTACTTGGTTTAGATCCCTTATTTTTCTTTCTCTTGCTTTAGCTAATTTATATATATCCCTTTCTCCATCTTTTGTATCAAATCGTTTATATAAATTCTGATATGCTTTTGACCTTACTTCACTAATAGCTCTTTTTGCTACATTTTTCGCTTCTTTATAATTTTTTAGATTTTATTCATTACTGCACTGATATACAGCCTTATAACAAGTTTTCTTATTTTTAATTTTAAATTGTACCTCTTCATTCCACCACCAAGACCCCTTAAGGTTTGGGGCTCTACCATTTGTCTCTCCAAGAACTACATTTGTCGTGCTTCTCAAGGCAGTAGCTATTTCCCTCTACATTTAGTTTACTTGTCCTTCTCCATTCCATTCCCTTCTACCCCTTAATTTTTCTTTGAAAATTAATTGTTTCTCCCTTTTTAAATCCCACCACCTAATTTTTGGATTTTGTTTTATGTGATTTTTTCTCTTTCAATTTCTTACTTGGACGTCAAGTACCAAAAGTCTATGATGAGTAGTCAAACACTCCCCTGGTATCACCTTATAATCCCTACAACATAACTCATGAGGAAGTAATCTATTTGGGTATTTGATGTGACATTTTTATGTGATTAAATGTTCGTCCCGTTTTTTGAACCTAGTATTGATTATGATGAGCCCATATACCATAGCAAAATCTAGAATAAACTTACTCTCATTATTAATTTCCTCAAATCCATACCCTCCATGTACCTCCCTATAGCTGTTTCTGTCTCTATACACGTGACCATTTAAATCACCTCCTATAATCACTTTCTCTCCTCTTGGTATCATTTGTATGAGTCCCTCTAGGTCTTCCCAGAATTTTGCTTTTATCTCCTCACCTAACCCCGTTTGTGGTGCATATGTACTAAAGATATTCATAGTCATTCTTCTTAGACCAACCTTCACCATAATAATTCTATCCCCTATTCTCCTTACATCCACTACCTCATCTACTAAGGTTTTATCTATAATAATCACCACTCCATTTTTCGCTCGATCATTTCCTGCGTACCATATTTTATATCCAGTTTCTGATAAAATTTTTGTTTTTTTCCCTACCCATCTCATCTCTTGAAAGCACATAATATTAATTTTTCTCCTAATCATCACATCTACCACTTCCATAGCTTTGCATGTTAATGTTCCTATGTTCCATGACCCAATCCTTAATCTATGATTTTGATTTTGGCTTTGACTTTGACTTTGATTTTGTTTTTGGTTTTGATTTTGGACTAACTTCTTTACCTGCATCCGTCCAAGCAAATGCGAGGACCCTTGCTCATTTTTCACTACATTCGGACGCAGATGCAGCGGCCCTAACTCATTTGACACTATACGCGGGCAGTGTAGTGTGTTGCTATAAAGGATTACGCCCCAACGGTTTTTTATAGTTTGTCTAGAGTTCATGTTTTGGATCCAACTAGGTTTTACGTTAGCTGTCAACTACCTAACACAACCCTCCTCCTTTATCCGGACTTGGGACCGAATGATTTATGTATTATGTTATATTAACTTTTTTCTTTATAGACTTTATATATTATAAGTGTGTATAGATAATAAAAAATTTTACATCCATTTTTTATTTGTACCAATGCTTCTTAGTCCACCATAAACCATGATATGCAGAATTGCCAGAAATCTTGACTAAACAAGAGTTACATATGGCACAAAATATCCCCTCATGATTATAAATCACACAAATTAAATGAATCACCCACCTGTCCGAACAAACAGAAATGATGCATACGATCCGAAGATCACTGTATAACCTAGCTGGAGACCTGGAAAACACCAAAATAATTTGTAAAATAAGGACTAGGAAAAAACTGCTTCCCAACATAAAGAATAATGTAGAGCTGAACTTTTTCCTCCAAGTGTTGAAGATTTTACAATATAGAAAACAAACACATGAGAACACACACAAATACCTGGCTATACCTGCTAACTGTAGCTTAGATAAACACAAGATTGAGAAAGGGACACATACCTGCAACCATGGAAGCTTTGACTAAGCTACAATTTTGCTGGAAATAGAACTCCAAGAAATGATTTAAATGAGCTGCAAAGCAAAGACAACATGTACTCTAGTTAGTAAGAAAAGAAATGAATGAAAATCAATAGTCTCAAGTCTTATAGAATCTACAACAAGATATTTTAGAATGTTGAACTGAAATACTTCAATTTGTAGGGGTAGGTGGACAGTCCATTAATTCCACCAATAGCAAGGCAAAATTATGATAGCAGACATGTGAAATATAAATGTACAGATTAAATTAGTAAATACACTTCTTATATAAGCATCAGATTAAATAATCTCAAATTCATGCAATATAAAAGATTACTAATATCAGAATATTTTATGATAACTTTAATCAATTATAGTGATGCGTCAGCATTCATTGAAACACTATCTGGCTATAAAGCCTAAACAACTGCCAAATTGAAAAGACAACTGAACACCACATAAACAAGGGACATGATGCATAATAATTTTTAGGGTCAATTGCTCAAATATCCTACCAATATTTGAACGTGCTGCTGTCTGTTTTACTCATAAAACCTGTCACTAGAGGTTCGGTACTAACTGCTCCATGGATAGACCGGTTGGTTTAAAGGAAAAATGAGCACTACCCGTAACTGGTAGCTTGTTAGCATTGGATCCAATAAAGAAAACAGTAAGTCAATATGATCCCACCTTCAACAGGAATAACCTCTATACCCAACCCAGTCCTAGTCTATTCTAGGAGGGATCAAACTGGCAACATCTACTTCATTTGGCAGAGATCAAACCACTGAACTATCCGCATGCATACTAACTTTAAGGAAGGACACTGATATGGTCTATTTACTATTTTAAATTTCCTATTGATGTAATCTGTAATAGAGGTTAGACCAAAAATTGTCATTGACTCATTGCTATATATAATAGATTCTGATGTTTCTCCAAACACCTCTATAGCACTTCAGATATCCTAGAAATGCAAATTAATTAGCACTCAGACTTGGGTCAATACCCTCCTTGCACAATCTCACATCCATATAATGAAAAACTAATAACATGAATATTTCTTCATAGATAAATGCAAACATTGGACACTAGGATAATCAGAATTCTGGGGTTATATGACTAGACAGGTCAAGACAGAAGTTCACCTTGGCATTAAACAAATATTTCAGTGCCAAGAGACCAACTTGACTTGGAGACAGTTTCTATTTAATCCTATCAAGAATGCATGCCAAGAGACAAAGCATATCAGCAAAATTGGCTTAGGTATGGATTCCCATTTATCCTTTGGCAGAATCATATCCTATATGGAATGGAACATTAATCATAATTAGCATTGAAAAGCTTTTTGGCACAATCCCTTTTTTAGTCTTGTTACTTTATCATATATCCTTCTCTTTCACACATATTAGTCCCCACCTAGAAGGATTAAGGCTTCTTGTTTTTGTTGTTTCACGCATATTATTCCTGTGCACATTACCTTGCTACATAATTCATATACCAATAATTCAACAATATCCACACAATATAATTGATATAATAGCATGCTATGATTCTCAAAATTCTTTATAGTTACACATCAACATCTGAATCCATCATTGCAAACAAAATTGATGTTGTAAACTATCCTATACAAAAAGAAGCGAAGGTATCAATGAAAATAATTTCTGAAAACCACAGTAAAAAGAAGGCTTAATACATCCAAAAGTCTCTGTTGAAATATTCAAGATAAGCTGGAACTAACAACCAGCCGAGACCAAGAAGATCAAGATCAAGATAATCCTAAGTGATAGATTGTTTGATTATTTAGATTATTTTTTAGTCTTACCTTTATATTTATCTTGTAGTTTAAATTAATGTAACCTAGTCCTAGATAGTAGGAATGTAATCTAGTCCTAAAATATAGGAGAATTCTTAGGATCCTCTTGTGTATAAATTTCATCATTGATATCAATAAAACTATAAGGAATACCGGTTCCTTTTCTCAACATGGTATCAGAGCCTACAAATCCAAGCCTGTTTTTCTAAGAAATCGGTGCCTTCATTGCACGATTTTTGTTTCTTCAGTGCCTTCATCGCATTGTGCCCTAATAGCACTCGGTCTCTTCCTGTCATTCCACACAATTTTTTCCATCATTCCGTTCCTCCTTCAACATTAGCGAATCCATGTCAGAAACATCAGCAAACCCATCGACTTCACCTACTACCATCACTGGAGAAAATACTACAGTAGACCAGCCTTCTCCCCTCACAGGCGAACTGCCAAGTATTCATCAATCCTACCGGCTAGATGGTAGGAATTTTCTTCAATGGTCACAACTAATCAAAACTCTTCTTAAAGGCCGAGGAAAGAGTACCCACCTCACTGGAAATCCTCCACCAGAAACTGATCCAGGCTTCAACGCATGGGATGTGGAAGACTCCCGCATCATGTCATGGCTATGGAGCACCATACAACCGGACATCAGCAGGAACTTCATGTTCCTTAGCACTGCACGAGCAGTTTGGGAGACCGTTTATCAGACCTACTCAAAGGCCAAGGACGCATCTGTGATCTTTGATATCAAAACAAAGATCAATGGCTCAAAGCAAGGTCAGCTAACCATCACCGAGTATTATAATCTGATGCTAGGCCTATGGTTAGAGCTTGATCAATATCAAGCTATAAAAATGGTATGTCAAGCGGATACTACTACTCTCAATCAAATTCTTGAAAGAGACCGGATAGTTGAGTTCCTAGCCGGCTTAAATCCCGAGTTCGATCAGGTAAGGGTCCAAATTCTTGGTAAGGATAAATTACCTAGCCTAAATGAGGTGTTTGCTATTGTTAGAAGTGAAGAAAATAGGAGAGGAGCCATGCTTGGTGGATCCAATATGGAAGGATCAGCACTCATCTCCAACAACAGATCATGGAAGCAGCAGTCAACCAATCGAAACAAACCCTCCGGACGAGAAGGGCAGTGGTGTACCTTCTATAATAAGCCGAGGCATACGAAGGAGACTTGCTTCAAGTTGCATGGAAAGGAAGCAGTCCTCAATAAACTTGGTGGATTCAAGAATATAAGGACTCAAGGTCCTCCGCAAAACTATCCTCAAAGCTATCTTTCAAACAAAGAACAAGAGGGAGAAGCAGAAAAAGAAGAAAAGCCTAGTGTTGGTGTTGGAGCTGGTATGGACCTCAGCCAGCTCAATAAAGAAGAAGTTTATAAACAACAACAACAACAACAACATATTCAGCCGTTATCCCACTATGTGGGGTTGGCTACATGAATTCTAGACTTCTATGTGGGTTACATCCCAACAAATAGTTTGTCTAGAATTCATATTTGGATCCGACTAGGTTTTACGCTGGCTGTCGGCTACCTAACACAACCCTCCTCCTTTATCCGGGCTTGGGACCGGCAGTGGATAATATCCCCTGGCGGAGTAATGATGAAATGAAGTTTGAACACCATCTTCACATGGAGAAATTTCATGAGATGGTGGTGAATGAAGACAATTGATATAGTTGTGTTCCATAACTTAGTTGACATGGTGAAACCAACAAGTACAATATGGAAACACAACAAAAAGAAGAAGTTTATAAGCTGAAGGAATTTCTAAAAACCATTCAAGATGGAGGAGGATCCTGCTCTATGGCTCAACAAGGTAAACAAATCAGTTTTACTCCTTTTCTAGCCTCCAAAACTGGTAGGAATAACACTTGGATCTTGGACTCAGGAGCTACTAACCATATGACACAAAATTTCCAGTTTTTTGATACTTATGAGCCTTTTACATCATCCAAACAGATCACCATTGCTGATGGAACCACAATTCCCATTAAAGGAAAAGGAAAAGTTATCTTTGGTCCAAATTTGTCAATAAATCCAGTCCTTTATGTACCAGCTTTAACTCTTAGCCTTATTTCTATAAAACAACTCACTCAAGACCTCAATTGCAATGCTGTTTTCTCTCCATATGTGTGTAAATTTCAGGACATGGACACGGGGAGGACAATTGGTGTGGCTAAAGAGCAACATGGGTTGTATATCTTTCAAGGGGGGAGCACTAAGCCTAAAGATCAGCTGCAGGCAGCCTACTCAACCCAGAAAACAGCCTCTGACCGAGCTGCCATTTGGCTTCATCATCTTCGACTAGGTCATCCTCCTTTTAGTTTAGTGAAGGAAATGTTTCCTGCTTTGTTTAAAACTCTTAGTCCTAGCAATTTTCGGTGTGATGTGTGTGTTGTGGCCAAACATCATAGAACCTCTTATTCAATTAGCAATAAACTATCATCTAGACCTTTTGATTTGATTCATTCGGATGTTTGGGGTCCTTCAAGAGTTTTAAATCAGTCGGGGGCCAAGTGGTTCATCTCATTCATAGATGATTGCACTAGGATGTGTTGGGTTTTTCTTTTGAAAGATAAAGCTAGTATTGGGACTGTTCTTCCCTACTTTTGCAAAATGGTTCACACACAATTTGGAACTAAAATTAAAAAATTTAGGACGGATAATGCAAGGGATTATTTCAATGCTCATTTGCATCTCTTCTTTCAAAACGAGGGAATTGTCCATGAATCTTCATGCATCGACACTCCACAACAAAATGGAGTGGCCGAGAGGAAGATGAGGCATCTTTTGAATGTCACTCGAGCCCTTCTTCATCATCATAATACTCCTAAATATCTATGGGGGGAGGCAGTCTTGACAGCCACTTATGTTATTAATAGAGTCCCATCCAAAATCCTTGACAATCAAAGTCCTTTCCAAAGTCTAGCCGATTTTTTCCCAGACCTGAAACTGCATTCTCCATTGCCTATTAAAGTTTTTGGATGTGTATGTTTTGTTCACATACCTAAAGTCCATAGAGACAAGTTTGATCCTAGAGCAAAAAGATGTGTCTTCATAGGGTATTCTCCAACCCAAAAAGGATACAAGTGTTATGATCTTATCTCCCGGAAAGTCTATATTTCTAAGGATGTTACCTTCATTGAGTCCCAATCCTTTTTTAATTCTCAGCCTAAGGGGGAGCATACCCAACCAGAAAATTTGGATAATTTCTTTCTAGTTTTCCTTCCAGCACCCCATACTTCTATAGATGATTCTGTCCATCAGACTTTTCCATCAAATCACACTGATTCAAACCAGCAGCTAACAACCAACAGATACAAAGGCTCACCCTACGTGTATAAGAGAAGACAACCCACTGCTGATCTTCAGTCCACACCAGTTGCAGCCCCAAATCCCAGACTAGAAGAGCACACATCTGCCGAACAAAACAGTAGCCAAATAGACTCAGAATTTCCTGATTTGGACCTACCTATTGCCCTCCGAAAAGGGGTCCGAACATGCACCAAACATCCCGTTGCAAATTTCTTATCCTACCATCGCCTTTCTCCTCCCTATAGAAGCTTCCTAACGACCCTAGATGCTAGTGTTATTCCAAAATTAGTGGAAGAGGCACTAAAGGATCCAAATTGGAAAGAAGCCATGTTAGAAGAGATGAGGGCTTTGAAAAAGAATCAAACTTGGGAGGAGGTGACTCAACCTAAGGGAATTAAACCAGTGGGCTGCAAATGGGTCTTTAATTTGAAATACAAAGCTGATGGTACTCTTGAGAGATACAAGGCAAGGCTAGTAGCCAAGGGTTATATACAATCCTATGGGATTGATTATCTTGAGACTTTTGCCCCAGTAGCAAAAATGACAATAGTACGAGTCCTCATATCATTAGCAGCAAATTTGGGGTGAAAACTACAACAATTAGATGTTAAAAATGCATTCTCGCATGGGGATTTAGAGGAAGAAGTATTTATGGAATTACCCCTTGGATTTTCTCATAACAAAGAGGGACAAGTGTGCAGATTGAAGAAAGCGTTATATAGACTTAAACAGTCACCACGAGCATGGTTTGGGCGATTTTCTACAGCAATGCACAAAATGGGATACCGGCAAAGCCGAGGAGACCACACCCTCTTCCTAAAGCACACGAAAGATAAGGTAACTGCTCTATTAGTTTATGTTGATGATATTGTTGTGACAGGAAATGATGAAGCTGAGCAAGAAGACCTAAAGAAAAATCTAGCTAAGGAATTCGAGATTTAAGATCTTGGGAGGCTGAAGTATTTCTTAGGCATTGAGGTGGCCTATTCTCAAAAAGGGATCTACCTATCTCAGCGTAAATACACTCTTGATTTATTGATTGAGACTGGATTGCTAGGAGGAAAGGGAGCTCAGGTTCCAGTAGATCCAAACATCAAGCTACAAGAAAATTACTCGGGATAAGCAATAGATAAAGGGCAGTTCCAAAGATTGGTAGGAAAACTAATATACCTCTCACATACTAGGCCGGACATAGCATTTGGAGTAAGCCTAGTAAGTCAATTCATGCACAACCCCAATGAGGAACACATGAACGCAGTAAGAAAAATTCTTCATTACTTGAAAGCCACACCAGGAAAAGGGATTCTCTTCACACTAGGAGCTGGTCTAAAAATTTAAGGGTACACAGATGCAGATTATGGAGGTTCTTTGGTTGATAGACATTCTACTACTGGGTACTGGATGTTCTTAGGAGGAAATTTGGTATCTTGAAGGAGTAAGAAACAAGGAGTAGTAGCACGGTCAAGTGCTGAGGCAGAATTCAGAGCTATGGCTCTTGGCGTGTGTGAACTATTGTGGCTGAAAATTATTCTAGAAGATTTAAAGATTCAAATACCATATCCACTTGAGCTGCTATCCGACAACCAATCAACAATTAATATTGCTCATAATCCGGTGCAACACGACCGAACCAAGCACATTGAGATTGACAAGCATTTCATTAAAGAAAAACTTGAATCCGGGTTAATACAAATTTCCTATGTTTCAACTAATCAACAGGTGGCAGATCTTCTCACTAAAGGATTGCCTATTAGGAAATTTGAGGAACTAGTCAGCAAGCTGGGAATGGAAGACATCCACTCACCAGCTTGAGGGGGAGTGTTGAAATATTCAAGATAAGCTGGAACTAACAACCAGCCGAGACCAAGAAGATCAAGATCAAGATAATCCTAAGTGATAGATTGTTTGATTATTTAGATTATTTTTTAGTCTTACCTTTATATTTATCTTGTAGTTTTTTTATCTTCTTGTTGTATTTTAAATTAATGTAATCTAGTCCTAGATAGTAGGAATGTAATCTAGTCCTAAAATATAGGAGAATTCTTAGGATCCTCTTGTGTATAAATTTCATCATTGATATCAATAAAACTATAAGGAATACCGGTTCCTTTTCTCAACAGTCTCTAAACTATTACAAAATATGACATTCAATCCATCACCTAAAAAACCTCAAAATTAGGTCTTTAAAAGGCTATTCTTTTAGTCCTTGCCGTCAATGCGAGTAAACGACTACATTATATTTGTCCCAAACCTATATATACACATACATATATATATACACCCGACTCTGTATACATTTACATATATATACATATACACAAACACACACAGGGCTGCAGCCATGGCAGTCACCGCCATGGCCGCGGCCACCACCCATCCCCCCAACCATGGTCGTGGCCATCGCCCACCCCCCAATATACACAAATACACGCATACATATGGCCGCTATGAATGCAGCCGTCACCCACCCGCCATGGCAGCCACGATGAACGCGGCCATTGTTGTGAGAGAGAGAGAGTTGGCCGGGGGTGGGTGATGGGTTGTACAGTATATATATATATATAGAGAGAGAGAGAGAGAGAGAGAGAAAGCTGGCCACGGCCATAACCGGGGGGGTGGGTGATGGTCGTGGCCATGGGAGGGGAGTGAGTCTATGCAGTATATATATATATAGAGAGAGAGAGAGAGAGCGCCACGGCCATGGGCCAGGGGGGGAAGTGATGGCCGCGGCCATGGGAGAGGGGTGGGTCTGTGCAAAATATATATATATATATAGAGAGAGAGAGAGAGGGCCACGGCCATGGCCGTTGGCTTCCCTTTTAGTCGCCACCGTTACAGTGGGCTTCGCTGTCATTTGCTTCTGTCAGAGTAGGCTTCGTCACAGTGGGCTACTTACTGCGGCCACACTGTCTGGTTTTCCCAGCGAAGCTTCATTGAAGATTCCTCCGCAGGTATATATGATATACAAAATTGTAACAACAATTAAAACAATATAAAATCATTTTGAATCACACAAAATATTAACAATATTATATACATGAATTTGTTATGTCACGCACCTTAAACTAGACATGGCAAAATGGGCCCGGCCCGGCCCGGCACCGGGCTCGGGCCAGCATTTTGCTGGCCCGTTTCAGGCCGGGCCAATTTGGCCCGGCCCGCTTGGCCCGGCGGGCCAAATGGTGGCGGGCCGGGCTGGCCCGCTTGGCCCGCTTGGCCCGCCGCCCTCGCTCAAAACCCTCCCCCCCCCCTAGCCTCGCCTCTCGCCCAGTCGCCCTAGCCCTAAACACCCCTCCCTCAGCCTCCCCTCTCGCCCTCGCCCTCTCGCCCAGTCGCCCTCGTCTCGCCCTCGCCCTCTCGCCCTCGCCCTCGCCCTCTCGCCCTCGCCCTGGTCTCGCCCTCGCCTCGCCCTCGCCCGCGGCCCTCGCCCTCGCCCGCCCTCGCCTCGCCCGCGGCCCTAGCCCTCGCCCTCGCCCTCGCTCGCCGACCTCGGCCCTCGCTCGCCGCCCTCAGCCCTCGCTCGCCCTCTGTCTCTCGGCCCTCGCTCGCCCTCTCGCCCTCGCCCTCGCCCTCGCCCTCGGCTCACCCTCGCCCTCGGCTCGCCCTCGCCCTCTCGCCCGCGGCCCTAGCCCTCGCCCTCGCCCTCGCTCGCCGACCTCGGCCCTCGCTCGCCCTCGCCGCCCTCGGCCCTCGCTCGCCCTCTATCTCTCGGCCCTCGCCCCGCGCGGCCCTCGCTCGCCCTCGGCCCGCGCGGCCCTCGCTCGCCTCGCCCTCGCCTGCCCTTGTTCGGCCCTCTTGGCCCGCTTGGCCCGTTTGGCCCGCTTGGCCCGCGACGGGCCGGGCTAGGGCCAGCAATGTGCTGGCCCGTTTTTAAGCGGGCCAACTTGGCCCGGCCCGTTTGGCCCGCGGGCCATTTGGTGGCGGGCCGGGCCGGCCCGGCCCGGCCCGTTTGCCATCTCTACCTTAAACGGTGCGTGATGTCACACATAAATGGATGTAAACGGTAAGAACTGAAAAGGTATCTTTTTAATTGTTTAAAAACCGAATCTTGAGGTTTTTTAGGTGA
This sequence comes from Diospyros kaki, assembly GCA_036245055.1. Taxonomy (NCBI): domain Eukaryota; kingdom Viridiplantae; phylum Streptophyta; class Magnoliopsida; order Ericales; family Ebenaceae; genus Diospyros; species Diospyros kaki. The sequence goes on from BSEG01000009.1 coordinate 42,630,206, forward strand.
AGGACTCAATGTCATATTTTGTAATAGTTGAGGGACTTTAAGATGTATTAAGCCTAAAAAGAAATTCTGAAAACAAAAATGCCATTAAGCATGACAACTAACCACCCATGTAACTGGCACACTTGATCAGTTGAAATGTAAACTAATTAACTTACCCAAGCTGAATAAAATGGGGCAGAAAAATATGACACTGTATGTTCCAAATCCTCCACAAAGAAGCAAAGGTATCATGCATGCTCTAAATACCAGCTCTTCTGTCAGTGGTGCCTGATTAATAAAGCAATAATAAAGGATCAATATCAGGTAGAATGCCTAAAGTTCAAGCTTATAGCAAAAGGTGACTACCTAATGAGATAAATTGTATTAAGTTCCCATTCACGGCAGGGAGGGGACTAAGTAAACAATTCATGTTTACAACAAAGGCTCAATTTTACATGTGATGGGATTAAGTGTGTTGGCATTACCACTCATCAGAAACTCTTTATCATTGGGGTTTGCCAGCTCCCTTCCTATCAAGTGCCCAGCAAAAAGTGAAAAACTAATCAAAACAAAGAGTTCTAGCCAATTTAGTTCAAGATAGCTCTTCAGTGATATGTCACAAGGGCTTGGGCACCAGTGTCAAGTGCAAGTATAAATCTAAATGTCAGAATAAATCTAACTTTATAGCCCAAGAATTCAATCATGGGAAGATTTTATATTTCCTCAAACTGTGTTCTGTTTTTGTATCATAGAATCAGATAATAACAAACTAATACACAGGATAACATGCACAGTGTGGCTTGTGGCATGTTGCTTTCTAGTGGACGTCCCTGGGCTTGCAAGCATTGGGTGCATTACCTGTTGGAACACATAAAAAAGAAATCACCTTTATTCAGGGTCGGACACTATTCATTGTTTATCATCTCATCTTTGAATTGCTTATTGATGCTTTGGGAAGATTGCCAAACCAGTCAGACTGAGCAGCCACTTGGCAAAGGAGACCAGATTCAAACAAAGAACCTTACATAGAAACTACCAAACATGTGAAGAACTTTTGGCAATGTTCCTTGTACTGGCACCAAAGAAGAATTTCTAAATATTAACCATACAATCACTCCAATGAGCAAATTGAACATGGTTATATATGTGTGTGGTTTATGCATTAGCATTTAATGGTAAATCAGCACCACTCACCATGTATGAATGTCTAATTATTACTTTGAAATTAACAAGCACTATTTCTCTGTCAATAACACTAAAATAAAATTGGAAGAGAGATTCAATTTTCTGCTCTTGCCATATAAAATCCAGGAAAATGCATGTAAAGAAAACAAGACACGGGGTGAAAAAACCCTCACCAGTCATATAATTGACAACCTGATGCTTAGTTTCCACCTCAAAGATAGGCATTTCAAATTAGAAAGGGGGGCAGGTGGGGATTAGATAAAAGCAACAAACTGATAGAAATACTGACCACAAAATAATTACGCCATGCTGCAATATTGGAAGCAATTGAGAACATTCTGCCAATCCATATTTGCAAAACATTATTTGTGAAGTTAGATGAGTGGTCTTGACCAGCATTCCAGTATTCCTTCGATGAATTCACCAGTGACACCAACTTCAGGACCACGGACCCAGCGTACATTAGAGAAGTCAACAAAACAGGATAGACCACAGCTTGCCACTGTTTAATCATAATAAAATTGCATTTCAGCAGGCAAATTTAGCATTCAGACACCCTTTTCCAATCTGCATACCTTGAAAGCATATAAACTGATATCACCACATAAGGAATAGCTCATTCCCAAGAATACAACATACCATCAGAACTCTCATACTCACCATGTGGTCAAGTCGAATGCCATAAACACCAAACAAAAAAGATGCTTTCCAGCTTCTTATCTGGTATAGTTAATGAAAAGGCAAATAAGGTCAGACTGGTAGATGGAAATATGCAAAAAAGCAAAGTTCAAAAAAAGTACATGCCACCAGCGATGCCAGCTTCTTGGTAGAAGCAAAGAAAATTGTTTGAAGGTTATGTGCATATGAATTTTGACATAAAGAAAATTTAACAGAAGTTAGCAATTCAGCTTTTGAGGATATAAGGGAGAAAGATAAAATGCCCAATAAATAATCCTTGAATTACCAAATATACAACATAAGAGTGCAATCCATAGTAGAATACCAGCCAGTGATAAACTAGATAGAACAAACCATTTGTTCAACTAGCTCCTTAAATTGCTTCACCACATGGCATCCATGTTCATAAGGGTGTTATGTTAATAGACGTTCCCCTAACAGTTAAACGGCACTGAACTTTACTCAACAATGAGCAAGAATTGAAGGCCACTTAAAAAGTACTTATGCCTCCAGTTGGAAAACATAATAATGCAACCCATATTTAGTCAGATTATCACAAGAGCATGGCTGCTCAAGTTGCAATTTAATTCGACTGAACTCGTTTAATGTTTGTCCAGAAAATACAGACAATTTAATTCATATATGTATACTTCAGTCTAAAGCTACCACATATGTATGCAATTCAATTACGTTCCCAGCAAAAATGCCAAATCTCAGCATTCCTCTCTCCCCCCCCCCCCCAAAAAAAAAAAAAACCACTGACACCAAAAAAGGGAAATAAAATGATTCTGCAACCAGTAATACAACCGACTGTATAATACACAATAATTTTAAAAGAGATGCTTCACCCAAACTCTGCCATCTGCAATATGACCTCATGACAACAACATACTAAGCTTTTATCCACTATATGGGGTTGACTACAAGAATTCTAGCTTATCAATAATTTATATCTATAGTCTTATCTTCTATAAGTTCCTTATAACTAATATCACACCCAAGTGTCTCCCACCGAGTTTTTTCTTGGTCTTCTACCTATTTTGCAATACTTGTTATATTCTATCCACTCTTTTCATAGGAACCTCTATTGGCCTTCTTCTGACATGATCTAATCATCTTTAATCATATCTCATGCCATAGTATCTTCAATAAGGGTAAATCCAACCTTATTATGAATAACCTCATTTCTAATTTATCTTTCCTTATATGGTTGCACATGTTGGTACTTTATTGCCCAACATTTTGTGCCAAACAACAAAGTCAATCTAATAATTTCTTATAAAAATTTTCCTTTAGCTTCAAATGAAATCTTACTATCACATAAAAAGTCACTTTTTCATTTTAACCATCCAACTTTAGTTATTCTATGACTACCATTCTTGATAATCTCCCCGTACTTTTTGATGATTAATCCAAGATATCTAAAGTGGCCTTTTCATGATATGACTTGATCTTCTAGTTTTACAATAACAACATCAACTCTTATATTTTTACTAAACTTGCCCTCCATATATTGGATTTTCACTCTAGTTAATTTAAAACATCTAGGGGCTGTTTAGTTGTGGAAAATTGCCCCAGTTTTCCAGAAAATTAGCCCACATAAAACAAAAAATTAGAAAACTTGTTCAACTACAAAACATTTTCAAATAGAAAATGGAGATTTGAAAAACGTGGTTTCCCAAAATTGAATTAAAAAAATGAGTTTTCTGAGTTTCCCTTATTAATTTGGAGATTTGAATAATACGGTTCTCTAAAAATTTTCCACAAATCATCTCAATCTCCTTCTCTAACATAAGTTACACAAAAGAATGGACACATATTTCCTTTTGTTTGAACATATGTTCAATTTTTTAGACTAGAAATTAGTTTTTCACTATTTCTAACATTTGAACAGGTTTTTCAAATTCCCTATGAAAAATGAAAAGTAAAGATTTGATAGAAAATTGGAGATAGAATGCTGGAAATCATTTTCCACAACTAAACAACCCCCTAAATTCTAAAATGTTACTCCATATCTCAAGCTTAGTATTCAATTCTTCTGTTGTCCCATCCATCAATAAAGTATCATATGAAAATAGCATGCACTACAATACCTTTGGAGAAGTTTAGTCAGTACATTCATTACTAAGGCAACTAGGTAAGGACTTAATGCAGATTTTTTATGTAATCAATTGTAATCGAAAAAGCCTGAATATCTCCACATGTTCTAACACACATTCTCTATCATACATATCTTTAATAACCTACATATAAGCAACTTGGACTCCTTTCTTTTCTAAAATCCTCCTAAAGTCTTTTTTAGGAACTTCGTTTAAATCTATAAAAACTTCATGTAAATTTTGTTGTTTATCTTTATAGCCTTCCATCTTGGCAAATATATAGCTTACATCGTTGACCTACCAGATATGAGACCAAATAGCTTTTCAAACACCTTCATTTCTCTTCTTAATCTTTTTGCAATTACTCTCCCCCAAAGTTTCATAGTTGGCTCATTAGCTTAATTCCTCCATAATGTTCACAACTTTGTACATCTCATTTGTTCTTGTTAAATAGGCACTTAACTGCTTTTATTCCACTTGTTTGTCATCCTTTTTGATTTAAGGATTACATTAAATAATTTCGTTAACTAAAAAATGCTCTATTAAATAATTTCATTAACCAAAAAATGCTCTATTATCTCATGCATTTTCATACTTTGTTAGTATATTACTTGGTGCAACTACTTCACCGTTCTTCATCCTTTTCAATGCTTGTTTTATTTCATTTAAACATATAGGTATGTACAACATGTAATTTCTATCTTGTTCAGAATTATTAAGATGCCCCAATACAATGCTTGTTTCTCTACATCATTAAATAACTTCTAGAAATACTTCTTTCATCTCTCCTCAGCCACCCCCTCGTTTACTAATACCTTTTGGTTTGTCTTTTATTTATTTCACTTAGATCAAATCCCCTATTTTAATCCCTTTAGCCAGTTTACATAAATTTCTTCCTCCATTTTTTGTATCGAGTTGTTGGAATAAATTTTCATAAGCCTTTAACTTGGCATCATTAACTGCCCTTTTTGCTTTTTTTTTTCGTTTTTGGTAAATTAGACCTCTTTAGGTTTTCTTCATTATGACATTTATGTGAAGTCTTGAAGTAAGCTCTCCTAATTTTGACTCTCTCTTGTACCTCTTCATTCCACCAAGACTCTTTTTAATTTGAGAGTTTTTCCTTTGGTTCTCCTATAACCATTTTTTACTCTCTCTAGGTATTTCTTATAACAACTCCTCTAAATCTTTCCAAAAATTTTTCCTTTATCTCCTCCCTTAACTTAACTTGCAGTGAACATGTAACCAAAATATTCTTAGTTTTTTTCTCTTAAACAACTTTAGCTACAATAATATTAACTCCTATTCTATTTACACTGACTACCCCATCCTTTAAAATCCTATCCATAATAATCCCACTCCATTCTTTGATCGACCCTTCCCTTAGTACCAAAGTTTATATCCAGAATCTGCCAATATTTTAGCCTTCTCTCCAACCCATCTTGTCTCTTGGACACACATAATATTAATTGTTATCCATGTCTACCACTTCCGATGATTATCCTGTCATTGGATATGATCTCATTGTGTTGACTAATATTAATTTTTCTGCACTTCTACTACTTTCTTTTCCTTCACAAATTCCTGCATGTTGACTACTATTAAAATCTCTAAATTAAAATTTCAGCTATTTATCAAATAAAAAGAATATAAAATGAAGTTTGAGTTCACTGATTGATAAGGGCTAATATGCTTGCCCTTTTGTTTCACTTAGGTTAAACAAAATAGGTCAAAGATCTCCCTGTCTGTGGTTGGTGGATAAATGCGCCAAAACGAAAATAACTGAACCTAAAGTTTCACAAAGGAAGTTCTATAAGCTTTTGAGCTGTTTTTTTGTTACAACCAAACACATAAAGTATACAAATAACACATTAGCAAATTCACAGTTTTGGCACACTCAAGCGGGCCCTAACTAACTGTCTTGATCGAGTACAGTAGAGCATCCCAGTCCCTTCACGTGCCTCTTTTTGGTCCTTGGAAGTGGGTATAGAAGAGCAAGAAAACCGTATTCGAACAAGAAATACCTAGAGAATTGTAAGATACCGAAGGAAGGAAAATGGAAGCATGCACGTCGTACATACACATACTAATATGAAATTTGGATAAAAAACAAACCACGATCAACCATCAATCACACACACAAACACAAAATTTAACGTGAAAAACCCAAATCAGGAAAAACCACGGGCAGAAAAAATAAAATATCACTATGATGACATTAGTACAATAATAGTGATACAGTTGCTACCAAAATACTAAGATGATATTGCTACTCAATAGTGATATAGCTACCACTAATTCTAGGGCATTGGGCATCTATTTATAGACTTAAATCATCTATAGATGTACATAGGAAATTCTATCCAGATCAAAAGATGACTCACAAGAATATTCCTCCAAATGAGATAAATTCTAATCAAAATCGAATTTGACACTATCCTAATCATAGTCAAATTAGAAGTCCCAATCTCAGTGAAATTTAAATTCTAGGTCACAATTATAACAAGCTCCACTTTGACACGAAATTCAAATATGAAATTATCCATAATTTTTTTTTCCAACAAAATTCCAAAGAATTAATCTCCCCGACGAATACCAACCAAATCCACAACACAGGGAATATCAATCAAATCCACACAACGCTCACTGCAGTGGATATCTTTAGCCACGCTCAAAGCATAGGCGATAAGATCAACTTCAACATATCTTTGAAGAGGTTTGATATTTCTTCTGGGTCTATCCTTAGGCATACAATAATTTGATGGAGCGGTACTTGCTTTTGGACTTGACTTGAGGCTTGACTTAATCTGAGATGATGACAATGGCTCAGATGTTTGATTCTTGTTGATTTCAAGCTCCACCTGAATATTAGAACTCTGGTGATCTATAGGGTTAGATTCTTTTGCAGACGAACCATAGCAATTTCATCGAAAATAACATCTCTGTTAATTACAACTTTAGACACTTTTGGATCCCATAACTTATAACCCTTAACACCAAATTTATAATCAAGAAAGAGACACCATTTAGCCCTTGATTCTAATTTTCCATCATCAACATGAACAAATGTAGGACATTCAAAAATTTTCAAATCATAATAATTCGTAGGAGTACCTAATCATAACTCTTATGGAGTTTTCTTATCAATAGCGAACGAAAGAGACCGATTAACTAAAAACATGCCATATAAGCAGCATCGGCCGAAAAAAACTTAGATAAACTGGAATTAGACAGCATACATCGTACATTTTCCATCAAGGTTCTATTCATCTACTCGACTACACTATTTTGTTGTAGCGTAACTAAAATTGTTAAATGTCTTAAAATTTCTTCTTTCCTGCAAAAATCATTAAATTTATGTGAACAAAATTCTAAACCATTATTAGTGCAGAGACACTTAATCTATTTGTCAGTTTGTTTCTCAATCATAGTTTTCTACTATTTGAAAATAGCAAAAACATCAGTCTTCTGTTTCAAAAAGAATACTCAAAAACTTTCCTAGAAAAATCATCAATGAAAGTCAACATGTATCTGGCACCACCTTTAAAGGGTACTCTGCCCATGCCCTAGAGATCAGAATGGACATAGTCCAGTATACATTTCGTATTGTGAATGCCTTTATTAAATCTGACTCATTTTTACTTACCGAAGACGCAGTGTTCACAGAACTCCAATTTTTCAATACTCTGCCCTTCAAGAAGTCCTCTTTTGCTCAATTCAACCATACGCATATGCCATAACTGAGTGATATTGGTATCTGATAAAGAAGAAGTATAAACAAAAGCAGCACCTGTAACGGTAGAACCCTGCAGAACATACAATCAATCGTACTATTTTGTACCTTTCATCACATCAAGAGTACCTTTACTGACCTTAATAACTCTACATTCACCAATGAACTTGTACCCATTCAAATTAAGAGTACTCAATGAAATAAGATTTATTTTGAAATCGGGAACATGTCTACCATCAGTTAAAGTTTGAACAATAGCTTCAAACATCTTAATTTTAACTGTTCCAATACCAGCAATTTTATAAGAAGAATTATTACCGATCAATACATCACTAGAAATCAAAGTTTTATATGTCAAAAACCAATCCTTATTGGGAGACATATGAGATGTGCATACTGTGTCAAGAATCCAATCTTCACTACAACAACAACAACATATCCAGCCTTTATCCCACTATGTTGGGTCGGCTACATGAATTCTAGACTTCCATGTATTTCTGTCTTTTGTCATATCTTCATTGAGGTCCATACACTTCATATCAAACTTTAATGTCTCCGTCAAAGTGTTCTTAGGTCTGCCTCTACCTCTTTTTTTGATTAATTGTTTCATTTTATCAACTCTCCTCACAGGAGCGTCTCTTGGTCTCTTTCTCACATGACCAAACCATCTTAGTCTAGTCTCTCTCATCTTCTCCTCTATTGGCACTACTCCTATTTTATTACGAATAACTTCATTTCTAATTTTATCTTTTCTTGTATGGCCGCACATCCATCTTAACATCCTCATCTCCGCTACGCTCGTCTTTACTCATGTTGGTACCATCACATAACACCCCCGATGCATTTCTCCATTTTAGCCAACCTGCCTTAATTCTATGTGTGACATCCTCGTGAATTTCTCCATCTTTTTGAATCACTGATCCCAAATATCGAAAATGGTCTTTTCTTTGTAAGATTTGGTCTTCCAATTTTATTATAACATCCTCCACTCTTGCATTCTTACTAAATTTACATTCCATATATTCTGTTTTCTTTCTACTTAATTTAAATCCCTTAGATTCTAAATTGTTTCACCATAATTCAAGCTTAGTGTTTACTCCTTCTTTTGTTTCATCCACCAACACTATGTCATCTGCAAATAGCATACACCATGGCACCTCTGTCTGAATATCTTTAGTGAGTTCATCCATTACTAAAGCAAATAAGTATGGACTTAGTGCAGAACCTTAATGCAATCCTATTGTAATTTTAAACGGTTCAGTATCCCCTCCGCATGTTCTGACCCTTGTCTTTGCACCATGATACATGTCCTTAAGGGCTTGTATATAGGCTATTTGGACTCCTTTTCTCTAGAGAATCCAATCTTCACTAGATTTGGTAATTTCATTAGTTATAACCATAAGTTCTCTATCATTACTGTTATCTTCAACAACATTAGTTTCACCAGAAGTTTTTTGTTGTTTCCCTTTCTAGTCAAATTTTTGTCTCTTAAGTTTGTTCTGCAGCTTATAACACTCATTCCTTATGTGTCCTTTCTTATTACAATAATTATAGGTTTTTTATTTGTTTCTAGACTTAGATCTACTTTTTTCTTTACCACTAGAATTTCTATCTTGCGTTTTGTCATGGTCGTCCCTAAGTAGCAGCATTTTTAATTTTTCCATGCAGTGTAATTCTTTTGTTTTACTTTCAACTTTTGGGGTTTATTGTAATTTCTAGCACCAAGTTTGTTAGCTAAAGATTCCCCACGTGGGAGAGGCTAGAATAGGATAAAACTTATGGTTACAGCCATTAGGAGGAGAGGATCCCCTGTGGACGCGACCTCCCAGCTATATCAGCGCTGAGGCTGCCCTGAGAAGATTATCGAATATGAAAATTGCATTCTGATTCCCATCTATCTTCTAGCTCTTATCCCTCTCTCAGACTCTCTCTCTCTATTCTCTATCTCTCTCTCCCTCATTTCTCTGTTCTCATCAGAACATCTCCTCATTATCACTCGTGTTCTCCTATTGTCACCTACGGCCATGAGTCTGTGACAATAATTGGTATCAAAGCCATAGATTCTCGACCAACACTTGTAGTATTGGGAGCAATAGCGGATGGTACTCGCATGAAGAGCCTGGAGACGCAGCTTCAACAAGTTCACTCGATGGTGGCGGATTTTTAGAACCGAACCGATCAACTGGAGTTGGGAGCTACCCGAAATCATGAGGCAATCATAGCCATGGACTGCAAGCTAGAGAGTTCCATGGAAGGATTGGAGCAAAGGCTGGATTCTTCAATCACGAGAGTACGAGACGAATTGGGAGCTCAGATGCAACAGTTCATGATGATGTTTACCCACAAGAATTCGGTTAGGATATCACCGGACTTTCCCCCTAGGGAGAGAAATGAGCCATTCTACAAGGACATAGAATGGATTGGGGAATTGGGACATCCGAACTGGAGATAAACTCGGAAGAAGAGCTGGAGAGGATGTTGGGGAGACACAAGGTAGAACCTCCCAATCATCATCAACCAGGGTACCCAATGCCTCGGATGGAGATTCCGACATTTGAGGGAGTTAATCTGCACTGGTGGGTAAGAAAATGCGAGAGGTTGTTCAACTAGTACAACATATCGCAGGCACAAAGGATACCACTGGCCACTGCTTATTTCAATGAAACAGTGGACACATGGTTCAAAGGGTGCCTTAGTGTAAGGAGGGAGCATGCATGGGATGAGTTCTCGGAGAAGTTGTGCGAGAGGTTTGGAGAAAGAAGCATGATGGATACCATAGAGGATTTCAACAAACTCAAGCAAATGGGAAGTGTTGAATCCTATCTGCAAAGGTTTGAGAGTTAAGGTCATTCATGATTCGCCACAACCCCCACCTCTCGAAAGCTTATTTTGTATCAAGCTTCATGAGCGGCCTTAGCAAAGAGTTGCGGCCAATGGTGAAAATGATGAGGCCAAGAACAATGGAACAGGCTTTGGAGAGTGCCTGTTTGCAAGAAACCTTGGTGGAGGCGATGATGAAGAAACAGAGGCAACAACAGAGAGGAATGGTTCTAGGCACCTCTAATGCCGGAGGAAAGAGCTACAATCGAGAGATGGTGAAGGGAAAACACGTGGGAGGATCAAACTCAGCTCTATATGGGGAACAACTGAGAGAGCAGAGGAGGTTAGCAGGCCTTTATTTTCGTTTTGGAGACAAATACCACCCGGGACATCAGTGTAAAAGGCAAATCCTTCTACTAAAGGGAGACGAAGAAGAGGATCAAGGGGGGATCGGGGACTTAAACCCCGAGGATGACGACAAGGAGGACAATGGAGAAATTTCCATTCATGCTCTGAAGGGGGTAGCTAATAATAAGATTATGAAGGTGGAAGGTCGATCAAATGGGTGTAACTTGATGATTCTTATTGACAGTGGGAGCATCCATAGCTTTCTGGATGAAAGCTCAGCCAAGAGACTGGAATGCTCACTCACTAGGACGCCACCCTTGAGTGTGACAGTGGTGAATGGGGATAAGGTGTTGAGCAGGTCAGCTTGTAATGGTTTCAGCTGGGAAATGCAAGGTGAAATGTTTGAGGCGGATCTAAGACTCTTACAACTCAGAGGTTGTGATGTTGTCCTCGGTGTCGATTGGATGAAAAAGGTGAGCCCCATAAGCTTTGATTTTAACAAAATGGAGGTCTCTTTTGAGAAAGAAGGGAGGAGGATGACGCTGACAGGATGGAAGGAAACGGGAAGCTATAAAATGATCAGTGGGAGAAGGCTGCGGAAATTATTCACAGAGAGGTGGAACCATCTGGCACACTTATTCTCCATAGTGGCCATCGAAGAAGACAGAGGAGGAAAGGAGGTGCACGGGGAGGTGTTACTGATAGTTAGCTCCCCTCGCCATCAAACTAACCAGGTATCATACTCAGACCTTCTTAATACATTGTTGTTAGAATATGAGGATCTATTCTTAGAACCTTCCGCTCTTCCCCCTGCCCGAGCTCAAGACCACACCATCAACCTAAAACCTAACACCGAACCCGTTAATATCCGGTCTTACCATTACCCTCCTGCCCAAAAGAATGAAATCGAAAGAATGGTCAAGGTAATGCTTCAACAAGCCATAATCCGTCCCAACCAAAGCCCTTTTGCTTCCCCAGTTTTATTAGTGAAAAAGAAGGATGGAACATGGCGGTTTTGTGTGGATTACCGCCAATTACACACCCTAACAGTCAAAGATAAGTTTCTCATTCCACTTGTTGAGGATCTTTTAGACGAATTACACAATGCCCAATTCTTTTCTAAGCTGGATCTTCGTTCGGGCTATCACCAAATTCGAATGAAACCGGAGGACATCCCTAAAAGAGCCTTTAGAACCCACTATGGACATTTTGAATTCTTAGTAATGCCTTTTGGGCTCACTAATGCCACCTTTCAATCACTCATGAACCGAATATTCAAGCCTCACCATCACAAGTTCATACTTGTATTCTTTGATGATATCCTCATCTATAGTCCTACCTTTGATCAGCACCTATCTCACCTAAAGACCACTTTTGATATCCTCAGATCTAACCAATTTTTTATTAAGAAGTCTAAGTGTGCTTTTGGTCAATGGCAAGTGGAATATTTAGGCCACATCATATCCAAAGGAGAGGTCAGCACAGACTCGAGGAAACTAGAGGCGATGGAATCCTGGCCAAGGCCCAATTCAATAAAGGCTCTAAGGGGATTTTTGGGCCTGACGGGATACTACCGGCGATTTGTGAAGGGATGCGGAGCCACCAGCAAGCCATTAACGCAATTACTAAAGAAGGGAGGATTTGAATGGGGGCCATCAACAGAGGAAGCGTTTGTTAAACTGAAAGAAGCCATGAGTAAGGTGCAGGCCTTGGGGCTACCAGACTTTAGCAAACCATTCATCTTAGAAACAGATGCAAGTGGCACAGGTGTTGGAGCAGTGTTAGCTCAAGAAGGGAGACCGCTAGCTTATTTGAGTCAGGCCTTAAGCCCCAAGCATTCGGGGCTCAACATATATGAAAAAGAGTTTATACCTGTCCTAATGGCGATTGACAAATGGAGGCATTACCTAGAAGCAGGCAAATTCATCATTAAAACCGACCATGAAAGCCTAAAGTTCTTGCTACAACAAAAACTTCACACCCAGCTACAAAAGAAGGGAATGTCTAAACTAATGGGACTGGACTACACCATACAGTATCGAAAAGGGAAGGAAAATACAGCGGCGGACGCACTGTCAAGGTGCCATGAAGAAGGAAGTGTCGCAACCATATCTCAGGTGGTGCCGGAGTGGTACAATGAGGTGATTGATAGTTATGAAGGGGATGAGAAGTTAAAGGGGATAATAGAAAAACTGACAGTGGGAACACAAGAAGAGGCGGAATAAACGTTAAATGGGGGATTGTTGAGGCGTCACAGAAGGTTGGTGATTGGAAATAATATCGGGCTCAAGAACAAGATCATGCAATCTTTGCATGAGTCGCCACTAGGAGGGCATTCCGACATGCAGAACACTTATGTACAGGTTAAGAGGGTATTCCATTGGCTAGGGATGAAGGCTGAAATTCAAAGATATGTGCTGTCTTGTGACACTTGCAAGAGGTGCAAGACCGAGAACATAGTCTACCCAGGGTTACTGCAACCGTTACCCATCCCTAACCAAGCCTAGATGAACGTGTCAATGGATTTTGTGGAAGGCCTACCGAGATCGGAGGGAAGGGATAGCATACTGGTAGTGGTAGACCGGTTGACCAAGGTTGTTCACTTCATAGCGCTAACTCATCCGTATACCGCTCAAGATGTAGCTAAGGCCTTCCTTGACCGAGTGGTAAAGCTGCATGGGACTCCCAAGTACATCGTCTCAAATCGGGATCAGATCTTCACCAATCTAATGTGGCAAGAACTCATGAAGGCATTGGGGACTAAGTTGAGCATGTCCACAGCCTACCACCCCCAATCAAACGGGCAAACGGAGAGGGTAAATCAAAGTTTAGAAACCTACTTGAGGTGTGCTTGGCTCTTACAACCCAAGGAGTGGCATCAGTGGTTGTCCCTAGCCCAATGGTGGTATAACACCAACTATCATTCCTTTATTAAAATGTCACCATTTGAAGCCTTATTCAAGTACCAACCGCCAACTTTACCGGCTGTAGAAGGGGGATCCAATGTAGCTACGGTAAAAGAATACCTTCAACAACGAAGGCAGGTCACCCAACAGCTTAAGCAAGAATTGGCCTCAACTAGGAACAGGATGAAGCAAGTAGCCGATCGCAAGAGAAGTGAAAGGGAGTTCGCGGTGGGAGATAATGTGTATTTGAGGCTGTGGTACCCCCATCTCAAGTCTATCACTAAGGGGAAGGTGACTAAGCTTAGCCCCAAATATTTCGATCCTTTTGCCATAGAAGCCAAGGTAGGACAAGTGGCATACCGCCTGAAGTTACACCCAAATCCATCCAATCTTTCATGTCTCTCTCCTCAAGAAATCCGTGGGAAGCCAGCCAGTGAGCAAGGCCCCTACATTCCCTAAAGAAGCTACCAGGGTGGTGGAACCAGAGGCTATACTCGAGAGGAGGGTGGTGTACAAACAAGGAGCTCCGCTCATTCAGGTGCTGGTCAAGTAGAGAGGCAACACTTTAGACTGCAGCACCTGGGAGTATTTACCCAATCTCCTAAGGCAATTTCCCCGAACGACCAGTCTCCTTAGCAATTCTTGAGGGCAAGAAATCAATTGAAGGGGAGGGAAATTGTCACGGCCCTCCCTAAGCAACAGCATTTTTAATTTTTCCTTGCAATGTAATTCTTCTGTTTTACTTTCTACTTTTGGGGTTTATTGTAATTTCTAGCACCAAGTTTGTTAGCTAAAGATTCCCCACATGGGAGAGGCTGGAATAGGACAAAACTTATGGTTACAACCGTTAGGAGGAGAGGATCCCCTGTGGACACGGCCTCCCAGCCATATCAGCGCTGAGGCTGCCCTGAGAAGATTATCAAATATGAAAATTGCATTTTGATTCCCATCTATCTTCTAGCTCTTATCCCTCTCTCAGACTCTTTCTCTCTATTCTCTCTCTCTCTCTCTCTCCCTCATTTCTTCGTTCTCATCAGAACATCTCCTCATTATCACTCGTGTTCTCCTATTGTCACCTACGACCATGACATGTTCTCACTCTAATCAACAGACCATCTCCCTGGATTTCAGAATTTCCCAATAATTGCTTATCAATTCTCTTTCGAGAACAAAACATCATAAACAAACATCATAAACTTCATCCAAGGTAAGAGTATCACAACTATAGAGTATGGTGTCTCTAAAAGTTGAATATGAGGTCAGTAGAAAACATAACAAAATTAGACCCAAATCCTCATCATTATACTTTCCCAAATCTTTTATGCTATCCAAATCAGAAATAATTTCCTTAAAAGTTGTTAAATGACTTTCAATCGGGGTAGTGTCATTTGATGAGAATACAACATTTGTTTGAGATGCAACTTACTCGTCAAGCTTTTCATCATACACGGTTGTTCCAGTTTCAATCATAGAGAAACAACAGTTTTTTCTTTCAAAACATCCAACAAAATTTGATTTGACAAATGTAGATATATTTGAGACAAAGCCTTATGATCCTTATTCTGTTTTTCTTCAATACTCCATGATTGACATTTTTTCAAAGCCCAAAATTGCATCATCTAAATCCATTTGTGCCAAAATCGCATGCAACTTAACCTGCCATGAACAAAATCTAACATTCCGGTCTAACAAAGGAATATCGTACTTCAACGTAGCCATTAAATAGCTCCAAATAATATCAAATAATTGATAAATAAGAAACTCAATTAAAAATGGATTAAAAATACCGAATTTAGGCCAAATATGGGCAAAAAAACCAAATCTGGATATGTCTAGTGGGTCTGGAGCAAGTTGTGACCTGGTGGGTCGGGTCAACCCAGATTTGGGTGTGTTGAAACAATGGCCTTCTGGAATGGAGAAACCCAATCGGCGATGGCGACTATATTGACGGACGACAAGCAGCAAGGTTGGTTATTGGTTGACGTTCGAAGACGCAATCGGAGAGTGAGAGAGGAAGCCGGCAATGGCACGGCCGATGCTAGGTAATGGCGTGTCATGAACCCAGAGCTTAACCTAGGATTAGTTTGAGAATCGAAAGAATTCGATTCAGCTACGGCCAAGAATAGAAGGAAAGTGGGGGGAATTTGGAAGAAGGGAGAGACTAGAAGAAGTGTTAGAGAGATTAGAAGAACCAAAAAGAAGGAGATGAAGATCAAGGAAGGGGAGAGAATTCGGAGGAGGAGAAAACAAATTTCATTTCATTAATTCAAGTCTGCTAATCCAATCCGTTTACATAGCCTTATATAGGCATATTTGCTCCTAACTAACTACATAACAACACCCATGTGCTTTTAACCAAATGCTAAAATATCTAAAATATCTTCTAACAACTATTATCAACCTATTACTATATTGCCCTTCTATAGATCCTTGGGTCATGACAATTCCCCCCTCCTTGAGAGAGTTCTTGTCCCCAAGAACTTGCAACAAGTAGCCATGGCTCTTCATCCAATTCCAACCTTCTCTATTTGGTTCATCCTTCTTTCCTTCTTTCTCCTTTTAGATCTCTTCTTCTTCATTTTTAGGTTCTCAATTGAAACAAAAATGATAATCATTGCAGACAAGACTTCATCTTCCTCCGAAGAGTAACATACTACTTCCCTTAGGTTTGCAATAGCTACCAAATTAAGATTGCTAGTACCCATAGTCTGAGGATCCAATATAATGCCAAAACCTGTCAATGTGTCCACATCAAATGCCTTCAATGAATTTAGTCGCTCCTTGTCGCAGGTAGCAGCTGAAATCTGCAACCCTACAGCCTTCAAATGTCGATCATTCCGGAACTCACACAACCGACCAGCTACCACATATGTTCCCCTCTTCTCATCATCTTCGTTGTGTGTTGTTTTGAATACAGAAGGTTGACTAACTAGTTCTCCAGCCATCTGTTCGTCCTTTAATGTAATAGACAAGCATTCGAATTTGCCAATTGGAGGAAGAACCAACACAGCAGTGGGAGTTTTGTCCCCTTTGACAAAACCCTTGACTTCTTCCGCTGCTTCCTTTAGCTTTTCCCCGGCTACAACCGACTTCAAGAATTCCTCACCACTTTGAATCTGTTGCTGGTGGATAGAACTACTATCAAGGTCATAATTAGCAGAAAACTTCCCTTGGCTAGAAGAGAAATCAGCATCTTCTGCAATTTGGCTTGACCCTTCTGAAATGGTAGCAACCCCATCATATTGTTCAATGCTAGTCTTTTTTATGTCAATGGTAAGATATCCTCCAACTAGTGTTGTCTCCACCTTCTCGCTGCCTATTTTAACCCAAGCCAAGGAATCCTTAGCTTTCCCCACAATCGCATTCCCTACATTAGCCGATTCTCCATATAATGGGCTCGTCACCTACGATAATGCAAGGGGTCTTGCTTCTTCTGTAAATCCCTTCATTGACCCTTCATTTCTTTCTTGACAGCCCTCATTCGGCACATTCAAGTGTATTAACTCTTGCCTTGGCTACTCCATTTTAAGGAAGTCCTCTTTGTTAAAATTTCTGTGATAATCATCGAAATATTCCATCAGGAAGTTGTAATGATACTTCTTAGTCAGTATCATTGTAAACTCCTGCAGCTTCTCGCAGAACATATGACCGAATTCCTCGCACGTTTCATGAATCCCATTGCTTGCTCCCATGTCAATTCTACTAGACACATTATCCAAAATTTCCCAAGCCTGATTCTTCTGAATAAACTGCTCCTAATTCTTGTTGTTGCCAACTGAAAATGCAGCCTTCTTTGGCTACCATTGAGGCTCCATTCCAACTGAAAATGAAGCATTCTTCTGCTACAATTGAGGCTCCAGTGGTCTCCTACGTGCACTGCTCCCCTTAGCCGATTTTTCACAATCAGCATACTTTGAAGACCAAGGAGTTATACATATACTGCTCTTCTTCACCTCTCCAATTCAAACAAAGTTAACCAATTCAAAGTTGAAATTACCCTTTCTTTACCTTACTAGTAGCCTAAAATTTGATTGGAATTACTGCCTGCGGAATTCCTCTTCACTGATTCCCTGCTCAATCCCTTCACCGAAGCCATGGACAAGTCCCCTTAAGCCTTCTCAATCTGGGCCAGAACTGTTCGTCCACCTCCTACCACCCAATTAGTCTTGCAATCTTGGACTTTAGCCTCTTATATTTGGCCAAAACCACACAGAATTTAGTGATGCTAAGAGGGATCGAAAGCTGGGCAGTGCCCTAGATCCGTTGCTAAGGAGAAACAACCAAGATCGCCTGGGTTTGCTTGCCTCTATCACACACACATAGCGACTTGGATCCAGTCGGCACCACTCGGCACATTGGACGACTCTGATGCAACTTACGCTTCCTGAATTTCGTGACTGAGAGTCATGGCTGACTCATCTTCAATACTCCAACTCTAATCTATTGAAATCATGAAGGCCGAGAATTAATCCTCCGCCGAGAGCCCACCCAAACCCACGGGAATGCTAGAACTCGTTGATTCCGTCAAAATTGCTGCTCAATCAATCCAAGTCCAATTCCTCCTTGCACCGGTTGCCACCCAATCACCATCCACAAGCTCCAATCGTGATTCCTCCTAGCTTACTCGCCTTCAATTCTAGACAAGATTGGAGGCTTAGCCGCGAGCCGTCAACCTCTTGCACTGATCGCTCTCCACACAAGATTACAGCGAATTCAAGATTGCCTAAGCTCTATGTGTGTTTGCTGAGATTCAACAACTACCCCCAAACTCGCTTCCACTTCACACCTTCCTTTCTCGCCAGAATCAACACCTTTGTCTCACCCAACCGTCTTCGACGGACTCCCTCACCAACCGCGAGCATTGTCTGTTCGCGATGCTTCAAGTATGCTCGCCTATCGACCCACTCCAATCGCAAACTCTCCTCTGTACTGATCAATGATGGGCTCCACTATGAATCGACGACAGGAATTATAGCCGATAAAATCGACCAACTCACTTACAAGAATGATTAAATTTACAACCGAGGAACGACTGGCTCTGGTCGAAATCACCTTCCGATCCAAATGTGTAGCACACCGTTGAGCCCCAATCGGATTCGCCTTCAAATCAGAGCTGTAACAGAATCACAGCCAAGGATGATACTGCTCTGATACCAATTTGTCATGAACCCAAGGCTTAACCTAGGATTAGTTTGGGAATCGGAAGAATCCAATTCAGCTACGGCCAAGAACAGAAGGAAATTGGGGGGAGTTTGAAAGAATGAGGGAAAGATTAGAAGAAGTGTTAGGGGGATTAAAAGAACAGAAAAGAAGGAGATGAAGATCAAGGAAGGGGGAGAGAATTCAGAGGAGAAGAAAACAGATTTCATTTCATTAATTCAAGTCTACCAATCCCATCTATTTACATAGCCTTATATAGGCATATTTGCTCCTAACTAACTACATAACAGCACCCATTTGCTTCTAACCAAATGCTAAAATATCTTCTAACAACTATTATCAACCTATTACTATATTTCCCTTCTATGGATCCTTGGGTCATGACATGGCGGTCGAAGGTAGGCTAATATGGGTCCAATGTTATTAAAGGCTCAAAGCGCACTAAGGCACAAAAGGGTGTTGGAACTTGAGGCGCAAGGCAAGGCACGCGCCTGATGGAACTAAGCGCATGCTTACTAAAATAAAAGAAAAATATATATCCTAGTTGAAAAATAAGGTATAAAATAAATCTTAACTCCTAATAACATATTTACTAGTATGTTATCAAGGAAATTAAAAAATTCAACATATACTAATGAAAAGAACAATAAAAAATAGTAAAAGATGTAATCTAAAAGTTTTAAGTCAATTTAAATTAAATCTTAAAAAAATTATAGGTATTAAATCTTAATCAAAATTAACTAATTATGCATTTTAAATAATTTAAAAATCATCCTTCTAATCAAGATCAAACATTTATATATTTTTATCATTATAAGCATCACCTCTAATGTCTTCTTCCACATCATCTACTCCTCTTGTTGGATGATTTCTATAGTTTAGAAGTGTGATGATAGTTCCCTACATTTTTTTAGTAGGTAATATACTAGATTTGAATTTGCATCTTTCTTTGCATAATGAAAACTCGGCCCTGTGGTGCCTATAAATATTGATTATGCCAATAGAATGTTGATAATTAGATATTGAGCGTAGTTTGACTTTTTATTATTAGAATAATATAATCTTAAAGAAAATGGAGAGTTGAACAGCTTTAACAAAACATTGTTGAAGTAAATTAAACACAATCAAGAAAGATGGGAAACTAAGGAAAAGCCACTACTTAACTTGGGCCTATGAAAATATAATTTGCTTTTTCCCTTTTTGTCCACTTCTTGCATCTGGAGATCATAGATGATATATAGAAGCCTAAGAAAGATGGTTGCAAGCATGGGGGTGTTGCTTTGGTGACTTAATATTGCATTTTGTTATTTCATGCCTTGAATTTGTTCAATTCTCCCTATCCATCTTCATCTAGTTCAATTCAATTGGAGCATTTGAAGTAATAGTCTTTTTACTTATTGTCAAATTTGTAGTTGAAACAATAAATTTAAAGCTTAAATAGTAAAAAATTAAATAAAGTAATAAACAGTCAAATAAAAATCTTAAAAAAATAGTTAAAAAGCCTAAGGCGCGCCTTAGCCTAAGGCACCTTGTAAGTTTGTGCCCGCCTGGAATGCTTTCAGGCACCCAGGGTGCACCTTGATCCACCTTGCACCAAAGCGCGCCTTTAATAACACTATGTGGATTGACCATGAGAAGGGAAAAGACGATTGGAAAAGAAGATGAAAACAACGGTCGTCAACAATTGCTCGCAAGAGGAAGTCGAAAGGTCACGGTCGACCAAGCAGAAGATGAACAAATAGTGGTTGATCAACGACAAATCGATAGTAACTGATCTAGGCTACCGTCAGTCGCATTGCAAAAGGAAAACAAGGCAGCTGTTGGCGTGAAGGTAGCCAACGGGATGACTTAACGGTCGGCGGAGGCAATCGATCGACGACGCCGGTGGTGGTCGGCGGCGGTTGAACGGCGACGACGCTGTAACAGTGTTGGGCAACCTGAAACCCAACTAAAGCAGATGATGATGATGATGAAATTTCATATCCAACAGCTGAGATTTGCAAAGAGTTGATGGTTTGATCCAACAACTCTTATACCAATTTGTTACGAAATTTGGATCCAAAACAAATCATGATCAACCATCAATCACACACACAAATATAGAATTTAACATAGAAAATTCAAATCGAAAAAAATCACGGGCAAAAAAAATAAAATATCACTATGTTAATATTGGTACAATTATAGTGATATAGTTGCTAGCAAAATATCATCAAGATAATATTGTTACTCAATAGTGATAAAATTGTCACTAATTCTAGGATATTAGCCACCTATTTATAGACCTAAATTATCTATACATGTACACAAAAAATTCTATCATGATTCACGAAAATATTTTTCTAGATGACATAAATTCCAGTAAAAAAAGAATTTGACAACATTCTAAGCGTCGCAACTATAACACATACCCATATAAAAACAGACAATCATGCACATAGCATTCAGATATAAACATGTACGCGTTCCAATTGAGCAGGGAGAAGGAGCATACAGGGAGAATGAGCGAGCAGAAGATGAGGGAGATAACGGAAGAGACGGCGGCGCATATGAACCTTCGAATCAGGAAGCTTTCCAAGGATGCCGGCGGCGGTAGGCGGAGGATCAAAGTCGGAGTGTACAGAATTGCAACGTAGAACACCGCCATCGCGAAACATGCCATCACCGCCACAAATCCTGAAATCCCCACCCCTTGCTCCACCTCCATGGCTTCTTCCAAAACGAACTCCGAGGCTCTCAGATCGGACGGCGCGCAATCGTTACACATAGGAGGACGGTCTCTCCATCACTCTCTCAGTGAAGCATTTCCCCTTCTGCGTTCAGCCGAGGCTCCACTGCAAGTGGAAGGCTTGGCTCGACTTGAAAAGCACATTTTCTTCGTGTGACTCTCTCACCAATGGGTCGTTGCCACGTTACAGTGAGAGGAGAATGAAATTAATCTCGTCGCCAAACAAGGGCCGAGCCTATTTCAGCTATGCGGCCCTAACACAGGCCGATTATATTAAGATCGGGTCATGATTAAAATTTACTCGACGATGGCCCAATCATTGTAGGCCGGGTTTGGGCCCATATTGCCGAATGCAACTCAATCAGGACTGAGCGACTGAGTCATACCTGTACAGCTATTAAATTTGATAAAGCACCAAGAATATATTTTATTTCTTTCCATCTCCCCAGCCTATCTCTTGAACCCTGGCAAAGTTCTAGTTAATAAAACCTTCCAATAACCATAGCTCCAGGGATTGCAAGAGTCAATGATCGAAACTCTGACGATCACTGGACTTTCATGGGCCATCCATTAATGCCACCATTTAACTCCACCTTCTTCGTTCTAGGTTTTCCTCTATAGATGACCTCCAATCAGTGAACATACATGTAATACCCCACCTTGTTGGGTATGTTACTGTAATAAGATAAGGATTTTTTTTTTTCAATTTTTTTTTTTCATCAAGGCTCTTGTGCGCACGTGGTTTAAGATCAAAGCTTAATAATTAGAACAGAAACATATTATATATATTGACTATTAGGAAATAAACGTTTATGTCATTGATTTGTCCCTAACGATAGTGCCTCCACTGCCCCCTAAAAAAGGCTCATAATACTTGATTTAATTTTAGTCCTACCACCACTTTGACCCCATTATTAAAAAAAAAGTACTTGATAGTGAATATAATTTCACATATGCTAGCTATTAAGAAAATTTTTAAAAGAAGTTTTGTATTTTTCTCTAACACTTCAACGGGAAAGAGTTGAGATCATAGAATTAGTGCATGGATTTCTTCTTCTTCCTCCTTTCACTTTCTCAATTTCTGTCCATCCTTTTTCTCCTTTTATCAATTTTTTTTTTTTATTTTTGGAAGCCATATGAAAGAGTGATGTAGTTATAGACAAATTCATCGTTAGAGAACCAATCATCGAAGGACTATCAATTGACAATGGTGTTGATGTGAGAAAAAAAGCAAAAGTTCTTCTAAAATAACTCATTTGAAAATTGATTTGGATGAGCTTCCTTCAGACTATGGATTAAGGGAAAAAAAATTCAAATTACATCTAAATGGTAAGGATAAAGTTTAAAAAGCCTATTTGCACAAGGGTCCATGTCAACCTCATGAACATGATTTCCCACAAAGAATGATTGAAAAGATTCTAAGACGATTTGTTCATGCTTGGTTTTAAGGGGCATAGCACTTGGTTAGAGTATAGTATAGCTAAAGATGCATCGTTTTATCTATGTTGCTATCTTTATAGGTTAGAAATTGGAGAGCAAACAATTGTTGACTCCTTTATTGTCAGAGGGTTTACTAATTGGAAGAAGAAAGAAATTTTTCAAATTCATTTTGGCAACCATAATAGTGCTCACAATGAAGTTAGGAGGAAATCTCAAAATCTAATGAATCAAAAACAACATACTTATGTTGCTTTTGAGACTCAATTAATCAAGCTCTAAAAGATTATTGAATACGTCTAGCCACAACAATTGATTGTATTCGGTTTCTTTTATGCTAAGCATTAGCTTTTGTGGCAATGATAGATGAGTCAAAGAATTTAGATAAAGGTAATTTTCTAGAACTTTTGCAATTTCTTGCTAATCATAATGAAGTCATAAAGAATGTGATTTTAGAAAATGCTCGTCATAATGTCAAGCTTGTTGCATCTGAGATCCAAAAGAATATTTGTGTGTGCTGCTTCAATTGAAAAACCTAATGTTATTATCAATAATTTTTAAAATAATCTATTTGCCATACTAATTATTAAGTCCAGTGATATATCAATGAAAGAACAAATGACAGTTGTGTTGAGGTATATAAATACAAAACGATGTGTAATTGAATGTTTTCTTAGTATTGTGCATGTCAAGGACACTACTTCTTTGTCACTTAAGTCATCAATGAAGTATTATTCTCAAAATATCATTTGAGTTTATCACCTTTACATGGTTAAGAATATGATGGGGTTAGAAACAAGCGAGACGAGATTAATGGCTTGAATGCTTCATAATGAAAAAGAATCTATTTGCATTATTTGTCCACTGCTTTGCTCATCAATTGCGATTGGTTATTGTTATTGAGGAAAAAAAATCGCGCTCATATATCCTTGCTATTCAATGTTGTTTCTAATTTATCAAATATTGTTGGAACTTCATGTAAAAAGAAGAGATCTTTTTATGTGAGAAATAATATAGTAAAGTTATTGAAGTATTTTAAAGTGGTGAAATTCAAAATGGTAGGGGTATAAATCAAAAAACTATCTTTCAATGAACTAGTGATACACGATAGAGTTCACATTATAGATCATTGCTAAGTCTTATTGCGATGTTTTCTTCCACACACTACAAGAGTTTTGCTTTTTTTCGGCGATGAAAAAACCGCCGGAAAAAGTAAAAAAATCGTCGGAAAAAGTTTTGCCGGCGGTAAATATAACCGCCGGAAATACCTCTGTCGGAAAAATTTTCTGGCGGTTAAAAACCGCCAGAAAATACTATTTATCGGCGGTTTTAGCAAAATTTTTACTTTTCTCGGCGGTTTTTCTAAACCGCCGATAAATAGTATTTTCCGGCGGTTTTAGAAAACCGCTGGCAAAGTTTTTACTTTTACCGGCGGTTTAAGAACCGCCGGAAAAGTTATTGCCGGCGGTTATAAAACCGCCGGTAAAGTGAAATAAAATAATAAAATTGCCGACGGTTTTCACAACCGCCGGCAAAAATAAACCCTTTTTTAAAAAATATATGCTTGCATGGAGTTCTCCTTGCAAAGCTCTGAACTCAGAAGTACCCAAATTCAGCTCTGAACTTGATACTAGCTGAAGAACAATTTGAACAAAATAATCAGATCTTCCATAAATTGCTCATAACAGGAGAGCTTGCCGCAAAGCAAAGGTATTCTATTATATATTCAAGAATATGGAAAGCAGTAGCAGTACAAGAAGCAGGAACGACAACTCAATGAACCTATAGCCATAAAAATGAATAAGTTCACCTCAAATGAATATGAAGGGAATGGCTAGAAGTTCATTCCGCATAAGGGTACATCTGATGGCATCACCTGCTTATGCTTGTGATGGCTACTAAAAAGATTAAAAAACAACTGCTTATTGGGTGTGGCTTGATCAAAACACTTGGCATATCTGGCCGCATCAGTGATGATGAGGGTAGATGTCCGCTCTAATAAGCTACCAAAAAGTTTTAAAAATCAGCCACCTCCTGGATTTGACTTGAACCGTCAAAACATTAAGTGCAACTGACAGTTGCATTTCTGAATAATCAGAGACTCAAAGAAAATTCTGAACTGATATTGTTTTTAAACTGAATAATGAGAAAGTAGGGGAAACGAGAGCATTATTGTCCTAGCATCACCATAATATGATATGCTGATATATATGGACTTTTTAAACAAAAAGAATCATAATAAAAAATATAAATAATAATAAAGCCAAATTCAGAAACAAAACCCAGAAAACATAAAACAACTAATAAATGTGCAGGTATATCAGAACAACCTGCTGAGCTTTTAATTTGGCTGAGATGCTGGGATCATTATTAGCTTCTTCACCAAGCTGTCTCTGCAACATCTCAAGCTTCCGGATTTCATGGACAAGTGTGGATGGATCTGTAGAAGTAGCAGACTGTCTCACCACTGCCTTCCTTCCAAGTGCTTTTCTTTTCTGAGGTCCCAGTGTAGGTCTACTTTCATTATTAAGCAAAGGGAGAAGGCACTTCGATACTTCACGAGAATGTCCTTCTTGGTTTAATCCCTGAAAATGTCCAATAGATTGAAGACTGCTGTTGTTGCCAATCCACTAAAAGACCAAAAAGGGATAATAGAAGACTAGCAAAGAAATACAAACAATGATACTCTTAAAAGTGTACCGCTGGCTCCTTCTTTGCACTTCTTTCGAGTTCAAGTTCATGCTTCAGCTCTTTCACTTCCTTCTCCATCTATGTGTAAACGAATCAGAATTCTTAGAATTAGAATTAATTGAGACCGAATAAATTCATTCCATTGAAACATGCAACTCTCTCCCAGAAAACAGTCCAGTGATATAGAGTTTTTCCCAGATAACATTCCAACTGCACTTCTTATTTTCAAGAAAAAAAGATAAATTAGTATAAAATGGAGACAGTTGCATGCAAGAAGAAAAAAAAAAAAAGGTGCAACTCCTTCCATTTTATACTAATTTGTCTTTTTCATGAATATGAGAAGTACAGTTGGACAGCTTTCTAGGAAAAACTATATATCGACTTCATTGTTCTATAAACATATAGTAATACATATATAACCATTATGGACAAAGACAACAGATGCATATATGGAGACTTGCTACTAACGTAAACTGTTACACAAAATGTTCAATATAAAGTAGGCACTCTTGGGGGCACTCTTTCTTAGAGTTTAAAGAATTTCTACAAAAATACACCCGCTAATGTTATATCCTAAATGGAAAACAAGCTGCATTTTGTAGCAAAAACCAGACACCAATTCCATATAATCAGCATTCAACATAATCCATAATTTATATAAATCGTGAAGTTTAGAGTAAGATGTAGAACACAATATATATAGTCACATAAATGCCATAATTTGATAGAGCAAAGTACATAAATAATGAAAAACAAACAGTTAAAATTACATAGAAATAAAAAGTACACATTCAATCTAATTAGACATTGTGTTAGTAATTGAAAATTTCATTAATGCCATAATTTGATAAAACAAAGTACATAAAACAAAGTGATTGAAAATTACATTAATAACTTTAATTAGACAAGTAGAGTTATTGTCATTCAACCTAATTAAGACTTTGTGTTAGTAAATTTGACATTAGATGGAATAGACAAGTTTTTGTCGAATTCTTCTAATTTTGGTTCCCATGATTTGTTCAATTATAGTAGTTATCCATAAACCCCTTCCTATATAAATCTCTTATCATCTCATCAACTAATTTATATTTCTTACATTTACATTTTAAACGAGCACATGTAAAGTTTATAAACTCTCTTCACCTCTCAATAGATTCATCATTCAAAAGTCAATAGTAACTCAACCTATTATCCATTCATTTCCTTTACTCAAACCTAGCAAGTTAAGGAAAAGACTCAAACTTTCTTAACCTGCAACAAATAGAAAATTGGATTTAGCGTGCATACTACTGCAATAATTTTAGACTCAGTTGGATTGTTCAGAGTCTTACCATCTTTTGCCTCAAGAGCAGGCAGCATATCTGAGTTATAAACAGATGTTTTGGTAAGCACTGGTAATGTAGCAAAAAGATGCATTTGACGGGTGGATCAGGGGAAAAAAAAGGGGGAGCTATCTCTAAAACCTGTGTTAATGAATCTGACTGGTTGGTGTGGATCCAAAACCTGCAAAGATTACAGTGCCTATTAGAAACAACAATGGCAACTTCAGCAGAAAACATTCAATGTAACTTTGACATCAAATCATCACAGTGACGCGGCAATACAAGCCAACCATGTGCTGCCTATGTATCAAAATCTTGAGTACATGATTTTTATAATTTAATAGAAGAGATAGGAGTTTATCTGCACACAATGCCATGAATTTTGAATATACATGGCAACAGATGAGTGGCTTGTGATAGCATGTTGGCACGATGATGTGATATCAATATCACGGTTGCATTGAATATTTTTTCCAAGTTCAGAGATTATCTACTCATCCAGGATCCAGAACAGCAACAAGGCACACACGACTCAATTGAGACATGGAACCTTCTCTAGATGAATAAGCTTTGTTTAAAGCATTTGGGAGTAACATCAACATTCATTCCAGAGCAAAGATTGAAAGTGGCTCAAAGCCATGTCATAAAAAATAAGGCCTCAAACATGTAAACATTTTAAAACATCCAAACACATTGAACTTTTATTATAAGTGAATTATTACCTCCTTTAGCCATGATGATTCATAGTTCAAACTGGTGTACTTAAGTTTGGCATTCTCTATCTCAGAGGAACCACAGCGCAATCTATTACCATAAATCAAAGCATTTGATAGTTCCATGATGCCTGCACACATACGATACTGCATATTTTGCAGCAAACAAATCCCTCACTTATCAGCATAACATGAAATGAATCTTAGAAGTGAAAAATCGAAAAGTTGGACACCTGGCTTTGTAATGCTGAAATTGCCTGTGGAAAAGGAGAGGGAGAGGGAGAGGGAGAGGGATAGGGAGACGGACGGTGGAGGCGACGACGAAGACGGCGAGAGTGGCAGAGCTATGACACCAAAAAAAAAAACAGTAGTAGTTGTTACCATACCAAATGGAGCAACAGGTAGCAGCGATCGAGCGAGACGAGAGCGAGGGCGGCGAGTGAGCAAGAGCGATCGAGAGGCAGTCAGGTAGCGAGGGCGAGAGCGACTGAGAGTGAGCGAGCGAGGGCGAGCGAAATTCAGCGGCGAGAGCGAGCGAGAGAGACACAGCTAGGCGCGAGCGAGAGGAATTTTGGGGGTTAGGGTTTGCAGAGGAAAATTTTGGAAGATAAAGGGTAAGAGGAAGATTTGGGCGCGGGAGGGGGGATTTTGGGGATTTATATACAAGTTATATCCCCGGCGGTTTCGAAACCGCTGGGGATGGGTTTATATCCCCACCGATAACAAAACCGCCGGGGATGTGTCTAAATCATCGACGGTTTTCACAAACTGTCGGAGATATCTATACCATACCCAGCGGTTTTCAAAACCGCCGGTTATTGTGTTAAATCCCCGGCGGTTTTCTAAACCGCCGGGGATTGTAGTGTTTTCCCGACAGTTTCTCAAACCGCCGGAAAAATTTCGCCGGCAATACTAATTTTTCTTGCAGTGACAATTGATCTGCTTGACATAATTGAGGGAAAATGTGCAAATTTAGAGTAAAGAGGTGAAGCATATGTCCTTCTAGATTCAACATAATCTTTTGAATTTTTTTTCAACATGCATTTGATAAAAGAAAAAAATATTGGGGAATATAAATGATTTATGCCCATCGAGCATTGCAAAAAAAAAAAAAAAAAAGATCAAGATGTTATTAATGCAATTTGGCTTTAGTTAATATATCAAAACAACTCAAAATGATGAAATTTTTTCTAAATTCATCATTTTTTTCTCTAATAAACATTTAACAAGTCACACAAATTGCATGCTATGAGACAAGTTAGAGGCATGATTTTGTAATGGAAGTTAAAATGGAATGTGTTGAGGGAGGACTAAGGATAAAATTCGAAAATTGATTTGGATAAAGAAAAATACTATTGGTATTTTATGGATTATATCATAAGTTATGTAATATAAATAAAATATTTAAAATATTTCTTATCAAAGGTGATGAAGTGAGATAATGGAGCGATGTGAAATGATGAGATACGTGACTAAAATACCTTTATCTAAAATGATAAGACGAGACGATAAGAGATAAAAAGATATTTATATTATTTATAATACATTATATAACCTATGATATAATTAATAGAGTACCTATAAGATGGTGCACAAAGAAAAATGCTGTTGGACAAAATTCAGCCATACTCGAACGCACGCTTTGTCTGGCAGGTGATGGCATCAATTGGTCTGCAATTATTGTCCTTTCTGACGATTCTATCGAGAGATAACTACTAAGTGGCCAGCCCAATGGATTGGAAGCTTGACGACGGCATTGTTGCATCTTGCATTCCTAGCTTAGCTTCTCCAACCTATCCATCTATCCTTCCTGTTTGTTTTCCCCTCTGTCTTTTAACTATGGATAGCCCAATTTGACAAGGCCAAAAGCTCTGGTCGTATATCTTTTTCTTTCTTTTTTTTTTTATTTTTTATGCATGGTGCTAATATTAGACATGTGAAAAATTACCATATATTCCCGTGTCAAATCCGAAGTTCTATAAGATTTGGTGATACATATATATATATTCCTTTCTTTTTCCTTTTTACTTTTTATGCACAGTGCTAAAACTAGACATGCATGCACCAAACTATCATATATTCACTTATCAAATCCGAGGTCCCATAGGATTTGGTGATATACCCCTTTCTTTTTCTTCTTTACTTTTTATGCTTAGTGCTAGAACTAGGCATGCACAAAATTACCATATATTTAAGTATCAGATCGGGAGGTTTTGTAGACTAGGTTGCTAGCTAGCTAGCTAGCTCGTGGCCATGGCAGCTGTGCTTTCATTGATCTAGTCTAGACTAGTTTGAGATAGTGGTCGTGTTTGGTGGGCATAATTAAAATGGTAGCTACATCGGTGTTTATATGACATTATTTTAAAAATTTTATTATTGTGAAAGTTATGTTTTATAAAAAAAAAAATAATTTAGCAGTCAAATAAATTATCTAGAGAACTCTTTTAATTAATGTTATTTCATGTATTTAACCCGCTATTTCAAAAATGCTTTTACTAAAAAAATTATCAAAAATATATTGTTAAAAATACTTATATAGTTAATAATTATATTTGTTCATGGGGTATGGCTCAGAAGGGATGAAAGTAGTCCATATTTGAACTGAGTAATAGTGATTCCATATTTTATATTTATGGAATAAAATATGGATGTTGTTTAAGGTGAGGTGGTTGGCTCTACTTGTGCTCTGACTTCTTCCATGGTTTTGGTATATCTAAATTAACTAACGGAAACTATGGGTGATGATCATGAGAGAATTAATTAATTAATTAATTAATTAACTAACATTAGTGTCTTGCAACAACCATCACCAAAGCATGTCAATTTACAGGTCTACTGGCTTATGACTTGACAACAATGCATGAGCATGAGATTCCCATCACTTCCATCAAAAATCAGAAGCAACCTTATCAGTAATAGCCTGTAATACTTCTGTAGTTAGTCATGTCTCATCCAACCAAGGACGCCCTACTACTTAAAATTCAGTTTCACTTATTGTACTTTTAGTGAAAGGGGATTATAGCATCTCTAGATTAATGCTTGGGTCCAATTCTCTTTTAGTTTGTAATTTTATTATTATATTTTTTAAAATAATTAAGTTTACAACTGAAACCCTTAAAACTCTTTTAGTTGCATTGTTTCAGAGAGGCTTGCGTCATCAATGCACAGAGATTGGACTTTGGAAGAGCTGCAAAGATTAGAAAAATTAATGATTTTTAATTAAGAGCACCAACTTCTAGTTCCTCTCATCTCATCAGATAGTTGTAGATTTGTTGGAGACAGTTCTACTTACCACCTTCCAAACCCCACGCACCCACAAATCTCAATGCATATATATATATATATATATATAAATCCACACATAAACATGCAAATTAATAGTACTTCGCCATGGCTTCCATTGCAGAAGATGAAGAAGAAGCCAGAGCTTCCATGGAGGATGAAGAAGAAGAAGAGCTATTTGAGATCAACTTAGAGGCGGTCAACAAAATCCCTCCACCCCACTATTGGGAAAGCTACTTCACTGCAACTAATAGTGCTCTTCTTGCCAATTGCCTGTTGCCAATCGCAGACCTCTCCTGTGCTGTTCCACTCGTGTCCAGAACCTCACGTGAAAGGCCCATTGCCATTGTCTTAGTAGAGGGGTTGCCTTCTATTGGTGCTTAAAGCTTGATCTCTAATTAAAAGGAATTAGCAGAAATTAATATCCTTAATTAAGAACAAAAAAAAAAAAAAAGCTTGCTGTTATGAAGTTATCCTCTGTTTGGTTCAGTGTCACATTGAGGATCCCATTTCTAGTGAGCTCATGATGCTTGTTTAGAGAAAAGTGTATTTCAAATATGATTTTTTTGTGATTTTACAGGCTGTTTGTTGTCTTTTCTAGTTTTTTCAATTAGTTAAATCATGTGAGACAAAACAAAACGTGTTTTACCCATTTGTCAACGATCTCATTTAATAATAAATAAAATTACAAGTCATCCTAATTAATCTCAACAATTCTAGGGTTTAGGGTTTAAGATTTTTTCAATTAATTAAGTTGTTAGGACATATATATTGAATACCTTGCAATCCAAACATCACCAATATTAAGTTAATTATTCCATGTTGTAGATAGAGTGGGACACTTTTTCTTCCATCAACACATTCATGATGGCAACTCTCATGGTCTCATTTGAGGGTGATTTTTCGTGCAAAAATTATGGAAGAATGGCCAGAAAAGACAAAGGTGTGTGTGTGTTTGCAATGGCATGCAGGAAGCTTTCTTTCCCTCGTTTCTCACTTAATTGAATGACTTGGCTGCTGCAACAGCTTGCTATCTTCAAAACTGCTTTTAACAGGCCATTGAGATTCCTCAAGACAGAAAATGAATGGCGGATTCCCCCAAATCCAAATGGCTGAGCTTGACACGGACACAAAAATGCTCCGCCAAGGAGACTTAACTTTCACAGGCTTTTCCGGTCTGTGAGCACAGAGGGAGCTTTGGATGAATGGAGCTTCTACCAACTTACACTGTCCTCTCCTCTCTGCATCATTGCTTTCTGAAAAAAGGGTGCAATCGTATCGTTGCTGGCCGAATCCCATTGGCCACTTGAAACTTATAAAATAATTTTTCAAGTAAGTTAAAATTGAAGTAACTGACATTAGTTATATAGATTGAAATTTAATATATTGTAATAGATTTTATTGTGTATTTTGTAATTTTTGTGTATTGTTTGTTCTTATTTTGTTTCTTTATAGTTATTGTATTTTGTCTTCAGTGACAATTTTGTAATTTATTAAATATTATATTATTTTTTTTTAAATTACACCCTGTCACTAGCGTTTCCACCAATCGACCTCACAATATGGTAGATGATTAAATTAGGAATTCAACGACAGATTTCGATCTCAGGCACACCCGCAAATGTGAAGGCGAAATACCTATCTATTGGAGTAGTCCCTAACCACTGCACTATGTCTTGAGAGCAACATTGTATTAGTTTTAAGTATATTTAAGCCAAGACCAATAAAGAAAACGATCAATGAGGCATTTTAATTTATTTTCTCTTCTCTTTCTCTAATAAAATATTAATATGTAGTTTGATGTCGACTCATATAAAATTATAAATAATAATTTTTTTTTGGATTGAGGGTTATTGAAGATCTGTCTCGTATTTGTTAAAAAGATTAAAAAAAAAAGTCCAGTTTGTTCTTGGAATTGCCAATTTTATCCTAAATCATTGCTTAAAAAGGTTGGTTTTATCGACCAGGTTAGATTTAGGGTTTGACAGACTAAATTTATATTAATCTACTCTTGTTGCAGTCAAGGAAGTGTTATTTAGGGAATTAATAATATTTTTTAATTATAGTGACAACATCATTAGATTATTTTACTCTTAAAATCGAAATAATCTCGTAACGGACATGTGTGCTATAACAATCCCATTACACCAAATGAATTATTCCAACCAAGAAGCCCCAATACAAGTTCCATTATAACCAATGAAAATGAACATTTGGATGATGTATGCTACGAGTAATTAGTGGCCCGGAGGGCTGCTAAACTTTAAATTGTAATTATTTTAGTTCTAAGTTGTAAATTTCAATTATTTTCATCCTATTGATTGAGTTTCTATGTAGATATTCTGTAATTTATTTTACCCATTTGCTATATCGCATTTGTTTTCTAATAACTTTTTTTTTTTATAAGTAAGAATTTATAAAACAAGAACAACGCTAGAACGGCTACAAATTAAGGTCAAAGCATACCTCAAACCACCAAAGAAAACCAAGGGCTAAGACATAATAACGATCACTCACTGGGTCAAAAAATAAAATAAAGAACAGAAGATATATATAATGGTAAAAAAAAATCAAAACCAATATCTAAACTCGAAGTTACTAATATCAAGCATGAGACGTTAGGATCACAATTCACAATAACCAACCCTAAAAGCAAACAAGCAATCTCAATGGGGAGAAAATGTTTGGTCTCTCCAAAGTTGTCAGATATGACAAAAAGTATGACTCTGAAAAGACGACCTAAATCAGACAGTCGTCAAATGAGCCCACACAGTGCATGCTACAAAAAAAATTACACTTTTACAGCAAATTTTATTTTTTTTTTTTGTCATTTTACGACGATTTTCAAAATTGCCGCAGATACAGCCGTTGCGAAACATTTTGTGACAAATTTTAGCAACCGTTGGAGTAAACATCGCAAAATTATATATATATATATATATATTTTGCAATAGTTTAAGAACTATCGTTATTTTTCAATGACTTTAACGGCAGTTTCAAAACCGCCACTAAATTTCAATGTAGTGAAATTAAATTTAATTCTTCTATTTATTTTTTTCAAAAAATATGAAATTTATAACCTGTATACTTAACTCACAAACACAATATCTCAACCTATTTAATCATCAAATCATAAATATATATCCAACTCACAAATAACCTAAAATCTGTAACCTATATACTAAATTCATTAACATAATATCTCAATCTATTTAATCAACAAACCATAAATATCCAATCCAACTTAAATATCCAAATATGTAGCATATTAAAGTCCAATCAAAATGGACTTACATATCTAAGTAAAATTTTAAAAGTTTAATATTCAAGTAGTTCAAATATTTGAGAAATACATCAATTTTGTTGGTGTAGAGGTTGTTATGTCTTGCAAATGTTATGACTAGATATAGAAGAGGGCATTGCTGCTAGTGATACTTGTCCACTATGCGCATCTGGTGCCTAAAATAATTAAAATTGTATTAGATGTATACAAAAGACGAAAACATACTTTGAAGAGTATTTGTGGAGATAAACATAAATAATCACTTAAAATGAAAAATCAAAATTTATAATTTTAGAATTAACATATTAACATACCATTAAATTGAGCATACGAGCAAACTCAGGTGGTATATTCCTCACAAGATTTGTGAAAATATAAGCCATTGCACCTTGAAAATTTTGCACTTACGTCTTTAAACTTTGAACCCTTTGATTACTAGTCTATAATTATTCCTCCAATCTTTGCACCTTTTTGTTGGTATTCTACAATAGATGAATCAGTATTATTGGAAGACAACGACATCCCATTGAATTGACTAGTAGTTCCAAAAACTTGGTTTAGACTCGGATCGAAGCCCAAACCTCAAACTCGGCTTAAGTGTTCTTTTCTTAGCACTTTGACTCTCAATCTTAGAAATTTTGTCCTGTATATATTAAAAAACAATATCAATCACTCCAAAAACACCATTTAAATAAAAGTCTATTTATGTAATTTTAAGAGTTTTAAAAATGGAATGGTTATGATACAAAAAAAAAAACTTACGCTTATAGTTCATGCTCCTTCATTCACAAAAGATTCACCTCTCTTCTTATGCGTCGCGATATATAATAAACCCCCACTCACAGATTGACCACTCTTAATTTTCTATAATTTAGAACAATTTCACATAAATATTAGTTGATGTTAGAATAAAAAATTCATACTTAAAATAAATTTTGCAATATTACCATCTCATGTTTTTTTCTTGTCAGACTCTTCGATCCTCCTGTGTGTGGGATTGTCAATTTGGATCAATGTTTAGTATTTTTTTTTTTGACACATCTCTTAGATATCCAACAAGAACTTCATTAGTTTAATCGTAATCATTGACTCGTATAAAAATTAGTAATCTTATATAAACAAGATTAATAACATCATCTTAGTCTTATCTCGTGCACAATAGTCAAAAAAACTTGTCCATTGATCTTGAGATATTCCTGGTCGATGCTTTGTAATATTAGCTTCTCGACTAATGGCGGGATCATACCACTATGGTATAATTTGCACCTATAATCCTTCCATTTCTTTCCAATATTCCTCAAAATAAAACTCTTAACAGAGCCTTCGTCAACATTAAATTTTTCATTCAAAAAACAACAATTTAATTATAAAAATATATCAAAACAAACAATATTAGTTAATTATATCATGATTCAATTTTTGTAAATTTCTTCTCTATATATATTTCTGTGGAACTTTGTGACAACTTTCATAATTATTGATGGGAAAAGTAACAAAATTAGAAGCTAACTCTCCTAAAATGTTTCCACAAAGTCTAGTTGTATCTCCTATTGGTTGGAGTAATTCATTAAACTCTAACATCACACACCTTTCACATGCAAGTAACCAAACATACTTAACCCTTAGCTTTTTTTTTTTTTAATAAGCCCTTGTTCATCTGTTAATTAAAATACATATACCTAATTTAATAATTAATACAAGTATATAATAATTACACTCAGTTTAAATATTTTGTGTATACCTATCACATTAACTGTCTTGTAATGGCATGATGTAGACGAGCGTGTCGATGCCAAATGCTGTGATAGATTTAGGGTGGATGATCTTGATGGAGTCTAGCTAGATGTTAGAGGCTATGATAGAGCATGTGCAGATAATGGAGGTTGTGGTGGAGATAGAGAGGATGCTGGAGGCTATGATGGAGTTGAAGAGGATGGTAGGGGCTATGGTAGAGCGGGGAAGATGCTAGGGGTTGTGGTGGAGTTGACAATGATATTGAAGCATGTGTGGTAAGTAAGACACCTCCACCTAAATCGATAGTGTTTGTCTCTCTTAGACGTTTCTTCCTATTCATGGCTGCACTTTTTTATAAATGAGAAAAACATGCAAGTATAGATAAAGCAAAATAAAATAAAAAACAAAATAAAATAGACACATGAACTCCTAGTTATGAAAGAGCAAATAAAAGACAAACAATAATATAATAAGCAAAGTAAAACGAAATATAATATTCTACATTTGCATTAATTAAATCCAACACAAACATATCATCATCATAAACATTTTCAACATTAGGCATTAGATATCATCATCTATTCGCTACAAAAAAACGGGTTTTTTGCCACGATTTTTTTACTACGGTTTTCAAAATCATGTAAAATATGGTATTTTGTAACGATTTTTCAACCACCGCAAAATATGTTTTTTACGACAGTTTATCCAACATTTTGATGTTGTTTTCAAAATTGTCACAAAATTAATTAATTTAAAATTATAAAATTAAATTTAGCGACAGTTTTAAACAATCGCCGCAAAATTCAGGACTAAAAATAATAAAAAATTAAATTTAGCAGCAGTTTTGCAAAAACTGCCGCCAAATTTATTAATAAAAAAAATTCAAAAAAATTAAATTTAACGACGATTTTGTCAAAACCATCAAAAAACTCATTAATAAAAAAATTCAAAAATAAATTTTGCAGCGGTTTTAATCAATCGCCGTAAAATTCAGCAATAAAAAAATAAAAAATTAAATTTAACGACAATTTTGTCAAAATTATCACAAAATTCATTAATAATTTAATTCAAAAATAAATTTCACGACGGTTTTAATCAACCACCGCAAAATTCAGCATTAAAAAAATAAAAAATTAAATTTCAAAAAAATTAATAATTTAAAAATTAAATTAAATTAAATTAAATTTTACAAAATAATCTAATTTTTTTATTTTTTAATCAATTTATTTATTTAATTTAATTCAATTAAATTAAATAATTTATTTATTTTAAATTAATTAATCAATTAATTTATTTTATTTAATTAATTAGTTTAAAACATTTTATGTTCAATTAATCAATTTAATTTGTTAACTCTTTTTAGGTGTTTTGAGAGTTCAATTAATTAATTTAATTTAATTCAATTCAATTAAGAATAAAATTATTTTTTATTTTATTTAATTTGAGGTCAAGTGTAATTTCAAAAACTTGAGTTTGTGGGTGCAAAGAGAATTTTACAAAATAGTGGTTCGATTAATTTATAATTAATATGCGCGAGTATATTACAAGGTGGCTTTGTAGATCAGGTAGTTTCGCGCGCACGTACGGCAGGTTATAGGATCGAAATTGGGGAAGGCATTTGCTGGAATAAATTCCAGCAGCCGTGCAGGGGTGGGGTAGTGGCGTGCGCGGGTGTGCAGGGGCTGGCCTCGTGTACTCGTGCTTTTTTTGCCTGCGTGTAGGAAACAAACGGTAGTTTCAAAACTGTCGCAAAAAATTACCAAAACCGCAGTTAAATTCAATTTATTTTAGCGGCGGTTTTAATATCACTTAGTGGCGGTTTTAAAAACCACTGCTAAAAATATCACTTAACGACAGTTATACCAGCAGTTGCTAAAAATTATTGCCAAATGCTGCGTGGCGGCTGTATCTGCGGCGGTTTTGAAAACCGCCACTAAATTAAAAAAAAATCGTCGCTAAATGTCAGTTTTTTTGTGGTGATTTGTGCTTTTGCCAGTGACAAAATTCCAGTATCATTAGAAAAAAATAATCCTAAATTTTGTGTTTGATATGGCTCGTTCTCATAGAATGCCTCTTCAATGTCTTCACCCATGTCATACAAATCTTTTGATTTTAAATGTACAATAGCACTCCAATCCTTTTCCACAACATCTTGAACATAGTACACTTATTGCACTTGTGAAGCCTCAATATGCCTAGAGCTTTTCTCTCCCCTTAACCTTTAAACTTTCTCTTCATTCCTCTACATAGTGTTTTATCTCTATCCCATCCCATGGTTTTACCGTTATTCAAAATCTTGTCTCTTGTTCAATGGTTTTCCCCATCTAAGATGTTGCATCTCTCCTTTTCAACTCTATTTTGGTTTCTCCTCGTCCTTACCTATTTTAGATCTTGTTACGACCTATATCAAAATTTACCCTTGTTTTAACCTTATCTCCCCCTTGCCTCCCCAAGATGATTGTTCCTATTAGGTGGCCTAGTTTTAATGCTTCTTGTTGGGCCCATAGGAGACATTTGTTTGGTCTATTGAGGTTATATTCAACATGATATCACACTTTTGAATTTGTCATTGTCTACACTAGGGTTGAGAAAGTAGATATTTAAAGATTTGTCTAGAGATCCCATGGATGAATCACCAAGAAATACCCATGGTAATCACCAAAACTCAAATCATATATTTTCACCTTCAAGAGGATGAGACAAGCAATGTTTGAGTGCCATTTTAAAATAGCTAAAGAAAGACTAAAACCAAATTGCTCGACAGGAACCATTATCTTGAGGAGGCAAGAAATAGATAAGATTGACATAGGGGTAAGATCTGAAAACAAGATCTAAAATAGGTAGGGTGAGGGAAAACAAAAATAAAGCTAAATTAGAGAGGGGTGACATCTTAAATATGGCAAACCATGGAGTAAATAATGAGATCTTTTGATAAGCGTTGAAACCATAGGGTTAAAAATAAAGATGAAACACTATGGAAAAGAATGAAAAAGGAAATTAAATTAGTGTTGAAGGGAAGGAAAGGAAGCTCTAGGCGATGAACTATGAAAGAAGAATGTGAAGAAAGGTTAGGGGAAAAGTGATTCGAGTGATGGAAGGAGATGGAGATGAATCAATTAAAAACAAAAGGTCAAAAAAAAGTATATAAAGGTAGGGTGATTGTGCAATCAAACATGACAAGAGGCGTGCAATCAAAGGTGATAAGGGGCGAGGGGAGCAATGGCAACAATAAGTGAAGAAATTTACTCGGTGAGGGAAGCAATGGCATGAGTAGATGGAGAAATCTACTCTAAAGAGAAACCCTAAAAAAAGAAAAGGAGAAACTGCATATGCATTTTTCAATCTAGCCATTAACATCCTTCATACATATTTCAAAATACATAACCTTAACAAAGAAAATGAAATTTTTGCTACCAAGAGGTGAAATGTAAATTTCACACCTTTGCTTTTTATGTGAAAATCAAGCCAAGGAGTGAGAATGATGTTTCACCCATCTACACACCATAGATTTATGATCAACACTACGTTTTAATGCCAATAATTAAATTTTCATAATGGATGATAAATTTAAAGTAGTTTAATATTCAACTAGGAAAAAAATAATAATTAATATTTGGATTATATTTCCTACCTTGGGTTTTCCTAATATCAAGTTCACTTTAATTAGGAAAGCTTTTGAGATTGTTACACACACACATATATATATATATATATATGCATATATATACATTGTGGCTGGCTAGGGATATTAGCACAAAAAATAAAGCTTGTACTACTTATAAATCAACATAATAATGTCCTCACCCATTTGCCATGCTTGGCTGCCCCTGCCCTAAACCTTGAACTGGAGATACTCTCTGCTCCTTTTCCCTGGCCATTCCACTAATCTCTCAATTCACTTTCTCCTTTATTTTGCCTCCCCTATTTTCTTCTACATCACCCATTTCCCTCATTTTATTTTCCCTAAAACCCTTCCTTACTCTCGAATCCTAGCTTTCCCTTCTATTGCTATTTGAGTTGTAATCCCAAAATCCTTTCCCTACTCCTACAGCCTAGCTATTTCCTTCATTCGAATTCAACTTTGCATCTTTATTTTCACTCCCTCTTTAAGCTTCAACCCCCTACTCCATCCCTCATTCCCCTTTCTCTATTTCTTCTTCCCAATGTCTCCTCAAGAGGATGATGATTCTCAATAGGTGCCCAATTCTCAAATGCCTCTTACTTCTCTAAGAAAGGCTCTTGAACATCTTGCATCATCTAAACAATGCTCCCTTAGTGCTTCGTTCATGGGATCTTGAGATAAATGATCTATAGAAATTTGAATTCTCAACCCCTAACATAGACATCTACAGAAGGAGATTTTAAGAAAATCCTTGGTGGAGATTGATGCTACTCATGGGTAGATGAATCTAGTAGGTAAAACCCTTCTCATTTAACCTCTTCCCATCTTAGTGGTCCTATATATTTATAAGTATATATGTATATTATCTCCATCAAGTTATCATTTTATAATATCCATGGCCTTTAGCTTAGAATCTAGTGACTCTTAGGGACTTTATATCTATCCATCATGGACTATAGTTCATGTTCCTCAAACTATTGGATTTTGTTGCTTGGAGAAGGTCATTTCTTGTTGGGATGCTGGCATCCACATCATTGGTTTTTAGTAGCCATTTCTTCTTATATCTACGTTGAAGGGATAGTTGGAAATTTCTATTATGTATGTTATAAGTCTTATTTTTTTTTTTTTTTGCTAGGTAAAGATTACAAAGAAAAAAAAAACTCCTCGATAATTAGCTGCCCAAGGGGGGTCAATTTTTTTTTTTTTGATAAATTTTCATTTCTATTTTTTAATGCCTAAATATTAGTAATTTATATAATATTTATGCATGAGAACTTTGTAAATGGATAAAATTTTTTATTACCAGTAATAAGAATCTTGCTAAAGTATATATCATGAGTGTTCACATCATTTACATGTAAAATTATGATTAAACAAAAACAATAATTATTAAAGGATTATCATAAAAATAAGTCCATGGTTAATTAAGAGACACAAATGTAGATTCTAGAAGATTCAAGATGAAGAACTTGTTTTTCCCTTTTAAATTCCTTAATCAAATTGTAGAGGTACCGAAAAATATCGGGTAGATATATTTGCAACTATAATGAAAATTAAGCGCTTCGGGTTGATGCGCATCAGTTCTCTTTTCTTCCAGTCCAATCAGAAGCTATACCATCTGAAACTCCAAGAGTGTGTTTGTTAGCATTTACGTAGAAGAAAAAATATTTTTCAACTTATATAGAAAACAAAAGTTATCTTTTTTTAAATAATTTTTTTTATAAAAAATAACTAAAAATATACTTTAATAATTATATCATAAAATTAAATTTTATAAAAAATATAATATGTTAACACTAAAAATGAAATTCAATTCCAATAGAAAATTTTCATGCGTTTTCTATGTTACCAAATACACTCTAAAAGTAAACAGCTGGCAAAGTGGGATAGTGCCACGTGTACCTAAATAATTAGGCTGTTGAAAATTTGAGGCAAATCGTCTTGATATATTCAATAAGATCATACATTAGTTGTACGCAGAAATGACAATCACAAACCTGATTCATAATGCAAAGCATATACCACCACCATCTATTACAGAAAAAGAGGGAAAACTGAGAGAAAAGCTAAGAGAGCTCCCCTTTCTTTGACGCCATTATTGTAGCTACAGGCGATCAAGTTTTCTACATATGAATAACCCCTTAAGATCGATATCACATACATGAAGCACAGCTTGATTTATTACTGCATAATATATATAGCAACTCAAATGTGGAGCTTGCAATCTAGTTAGGTTTTAATCAAACCCAGCTAGCGTCTTCTGGCTGCGGTTTCTCTCTGCGCATTGAAGAATACTGCGGCGACTGGAAGGCCGAAATCATTCTCTGCGGCGAAGCTTCGGGTGCTGAATTGATCCCTTGAGGAAGGTGGGTTCACTGTTTGTCGGCGTTTCTGCTTGAAAAGAACGAACACAAACCTGTGGATCCCTATGTTTGGCCTCGGAATTTCATAGCTCACCACCTCCCGTCCTGTTAAATAAAAGCACTCTTCAGACCGACACACACATACATAAACCAGTCTTCCCTATCTCTTGCAAGTGCTTTTTCTTTTAAGTGCTTTATCTTATGGCTTAAGGGCACAAAACTGATAGAAAAACCCTTTTTATATATATCTATATATATAGAGAGAGAGAGAGAGAAAGAGAGAGAGAGAGAGAGAGAGAGTAAATGAGCTTACCAAATGAGGCATCTGTGGTGCCTGGGATGTCTGTTACTATCCTGTAATGGTCACACAAATCCTACTGTTAGTTGTATGTGATCTTTACATTTATAGCTCAATCCTGTTTCATGCATTTTAGGGTGATGATTGCTTCTTTTCCTCCCATCTTCTTCTTCTTCTGTGTGGTAGCTGTCCTGATTTAGTATGCCCTAGTTTTCCTTTTATATACAGTATACTATTATATGTCACTGTATATCACTTCGATTTTACTTCTTTTATAATTTTCCCCACAATAATTTTCAATTTAATCCATCATCTTTTGGAACTATTACAGGTGCATAAAGTACAATTAGATCTGTTTTTTTCTTTTGGAACTATTACAGGTGCATAAAGTACAATTAGATCTGTTTTTTTCTTTTGGGACTATTACAGGTGCATAAAGTTCAATTAGATCAGTTTTTTCTGTGATTCATATATGCACCATGAACTTAACTTTTGATGTCTTTTTCTTACTTTTTTTTTTTTTGTCATTAGAACTCACAATCACTACTCTGTTGGGTGTGTTCTGGAGTGTGCCTTGAAAAATTTTGGTGTTTAATTAGTTGAGTAAACGTATTTAAGGA
This sequence comes from Diospyros kaki, assembly GCA_036245055.1. Lineage (NCBI taxonomy): Eukaryota > Viridiplantae > Streptophyta > Magnoliopsida > Ericales > Ebenaceae > Diospyros > Diospyros kaki. The sequence continues at coordinate 42,673,204 of BSEG01000009.1, forward strand.
TAAATTTACACTACTGCTTTCTCCAATGGATCAACACTGAAATAGTTCATAAATTTTTCATGAAAAATTAGTTAGATGTTTAGGGTATACCAGTGCAGGTGCTCCCTTAAGTAAGGATCACTAGGGCCAGGAACATCAGGGTCTGTCATCACCTGCATTAGAGAAAAAGATCGTATGTGTAAGCTTAACACGGTATATAATGACAACAACGACAACATATAGGTGTTCATCGCACTATGTAGGGTTGATTTTATAAATTCTAGCTCACTTAACATGATTTATTTGGAAGAAAGAAACACAGGGGAAACAGGTGATTCAAACTGGTAAACATAAAGCTAGCACAGAAGATATAGGACTACTCAGAAGGTTAGGATAAGTACCAGTGTGAAAAAAGTTCTCAAGTCACCTCCATGAATTTCAAACCTAGGTTTGGAAGTTACTTGGGAAGGAAAGAGCTCATGGCCATTGAAAACAGGCTTGTTGTTAAAACAGACAGACATTCTTATGCTTGGAATGAAAGGATCAAGGACATCTCCAACCACTCTCCCAACAGTGAGAGGATCTGAGATTCTTGCCATTATACAGAGACAGAGAAAGAGAGAGGGAGAGATTCAAATGGCTTCTGCTGGGTTGAGCTGCAGGGAAGGAGAAGGTCCGCTAAATATAGTGCTACAAAGCTCTCTTGGTACAGTACTGCTACTGCTACTAGTAGCTAGACTTAAGAGGTGAATGGGAATATAGAAGCATGAACATGGGACATCAAGAAAGAGCCTACTAGAGTTTTATTTTCTGAATTCTCTCTCTCTCTCTCAGAGATTTTTCTATGATGTCATTTCAGCTTTCTCGGCATCTCTCTCTAACTTTCTGGGACCCTGGAATTGGTTCTTGATTGGTTGTCACCCAAACTATTCCCAGTTTCTAGTCAGAAAACTAGGCCCGTGGTAGCTGACTACTGTTCAGTGTTCAGGCCATGGAGAAGGGAAGCATTATTGGTTATATATTACTGCCTGTGGTCCCAACCAAGCCAGCTACTTGTCATCTTGTGCTCCTTTCTAGCTAGCAAAATGGGAAAACAACACACTGGCCAGCACAGGGGCTTCTGCCTCAACATACCCAAACTGAAAAAGAAAGAATCCAACTTTTGCATTTGAGGAAATGCCTACTATTGTTCCTTGTTGAATGGCTACTGTTTTTAGTTACTTCTTAAACATCAATTAGAGAAAAGGGGTTGAATTAAAGATGATCAATCTGCTGGGTTTCAGAGATTCTTTCAGGCAGCATAAAGGAACTCCACCAAATTAACATGCACAAACAATGGACCTGGGTGCTGAGAGGTCTTTCAAGTAAAGAGATTCATTAGAGGTTTCTAGAATTAGCAGCCACCAGAAGGTGGGTTTCCATAACTAGAAGAAGCCCCCTCTAGTTTTCTTCTATATATATATATATATATATGCCGACATTCAGTAGTTTTTTCTGTCACTATATATATATATATAATTTTAAGCGACGCGCATATTTTAAAAGATAATTTTGTTGTAATATTTTTTATATATCATTAGGGATGTCGTATTTGTGTCATGTCCAATTAAGAGTATAATTCAAACAGAACCCAATTAATATCGTGTAAACCCATTTTAACCAAACCCATTTTCGAGTAAGGGTGCGTTTGATTGGTGGGTGAAAAGTGGGGGTGAAATTTTAATTTCATAGAATTTTAATTCTCACCCTATCCCTTAAGAATTCTAATTCTTTAATTTCAAGGAAAATCTCTACTGTTTGAATTAAGTTGGAATTTGAATTTCATGAAAAAAAAATTATTTGATGAAATTTCTTAAAATTTGAATGAAAAATGAATTTCATCCTCATTTTTTACCTTTATTAAACGCACCTTAATTTAAACTCATTAATTTTGTGTAATGTTCACGATTGTATAAGTAAGTTATGCAAATACAAGCGAGAATGAGTACGTAGCATATTTTAACTTTTTAATATAAATTATATGGGTGAAATGGGGTAAATTTCATGTTAACTTTTTATGCTTCAACATTCGATTTTAAAGCCTAAAAAATAATATTTAGAGAAGAAAAATCAAGTATGACGTGTTTTCAAATTTGCAAGTGTAGTTTGCGGCTTCCTCTGACATATTTTCTTCATTGTTTATGTTGTAAGTGTCTCATTTCAAGTGACAGTTTAGACTTTCTTTTGTTTTGATTTTGATTTAATTTTATTTATGATGATTTGAATATGTCCTAATTAAAAATATAGACTATTTTGAGATTTTTTTTAATAAATTTTTTCTTATAAAAAAATTTCATGTTAAACATGTCAATTCTAACATAACATTGTTAATTTTATATTAACTCGTTTTACCTATACTTATTTGAACATAAATTCAAATATATTATAACTTCATGTTGTAATTGTCAACCCCTACCAACATTCCCATCCACCCCTTTTTTTCAGCTATACATGTCATTCATCATTGTCCCTTTTTTTGTCTTAAGATATATTCTTTTTCTTTTTTAATCTTATATATTATTGGACTTCCATTAACGCTAATCTTGGAAGGTAATTCTCCTTTAAAATGGAAAAAGAATTCCCACCACACCCCTTTCAATATATTCCTATCCATTTCTTATTATATATGCATTTTTAAGAAAATCATAAAAGAAAAGAAGGCAAAGATTGCAATTACTAGCCAGCATCCAAAACCCAGGTGATGGGTGATGGCTTCTTTTCTTTTTTTTTTTTTCCAATGATTAACTAAACTTATATCTTTAATTAAGGAAGCTCAAAAGTCGACGTAAATAAAAGATAACCAATGAGTCAATGTGAAGGAAACTTTTATTTCAAATAACATCATTATATTAGATAAGAATAAGTTAACAAATTTTTAATAGTATAAGTCAAATGATTAGATCATTATAAGTTAAAATTTATATTAATAGATCATAAATTTAATTTTTTATGCTGTATATAAAATTTGCCATGCAAAATCGACAATCCCAACAAACACAATAATTCCTTCTATTAGTATACATAAAAGGGTGGTTTTTCTATCCTCCGAAGGGTTGTTGGCTGTGAAATAGATATTTATCACGAGGTCCCATGGAAGAATCACTCGAGCTTGTGGAGATCTTGAGCAGAGGCTTCCCATCGTAGGGCGTGAATTGAAGCAATCGCCAGATCTGGCTCAAGGTTGGTTCACCAGCGATATCATGATTTGGAGCGACATCTAGAGTTGAAGTGGAAAGGACATCTTGATCTGAAGATGGATTTGGTGCAATGATGAGGATTGAATGGATATACTTCTTTTTTAAATAAAGTGAAGCCAAAATTATTAAAAGATGAGCATAAGCAGTTCATAACAAGATAAAAGTATATAAATCCAAAAAGAGAACGGCAAAACTAGTTGAAGAAAGAGTCAAGCGAGCTCCCAACTGTCTAGTTTTCTGCCAAAACCAATTGTCTGTTGTGTATTCCTGTGCGAGTGTTAACACTGTTAAGTGTCTCTGTATGGGTGAGTGGTGTCCCACATTGGCGGCATAAAGAGAACACTACGGGTATTTAAACCCTTACCTTCCCTCTCCTGGTCAGGCTCCAAAAGATTGTTAGATTTTGCAAGCGAGTGAGCCATTTTCTTCCCACGCGTATTGTAGTCCAGTTTGAAAGATAAATATATATATATTTTATAAATCAAAAATAAAAGAAAATAATTAATTATTTTATTTTTATTTATTTCCCTTGCGGCATTTGGGTGGCCCGGTGTCTTTATTCTTCCCCCTTTATTGCAGCGGTTAACCGGAGTTCATTTTCAGTTAAAGAGGAGAGACATTCACTCTGTTAGTAAATGTCGGCGTCGGTTCGTGAGTCTCCGAAGCACTATATAAAGCAGGGTTCCTTAGGGTGTGGGCATCGGAGTTCCATTTCCTTTTTGTTGTTCGGTTTTGGTCGTGGAGAGCCAGTGTCCGAGAGTTCTACTAGAGCCCGCCGTCGTGGTTGTCATCGTCGGGCTGGTCATCATATCCTGCGAAATCATACACCATAGCCTGTGGTAATCGGTGTAGGGCAAATTTGTCTTCAAGACAGCACCTCTGGCATGCTGACAGCTGCCGTCTCCTGCCGTCGTTCCTAGATCTGTTTCTCCAGTGTGTTTGTAGTTTGAATCCCCAACTTTAAGTTTACTGTAATTTCAGTAATTTTGTATTCAGTCTACTTGCTGGTACGAGAAACATATACATATATTGTGTTGCTGTTATTGCTGTGGGAAATACAAATAGACGTCCATACTGTTCGGTATTTTTAACGACATTGTCCTCCTCCAAATCACTGTGAACTGCACTAGTTGTTTAGACTTCTATGAAACAACATTTTGTATCTGACTTCCACAACACCACATTCTCAAAACTATTCCAGAACCCAATGCCACAATGGAATAGATGAAGCAACCAGTTTGTGATATGTCATGGAAAAATGAGGAATCCCACGCCTATCTTGTAATGTTATAAGGTATAAGTCTAGATTAGAGTGACTGAACTAATTAATTACACATCCGATTACCAATTTATTTCTTTCCAACCATGTTAACTAAAGAGAACCATAAAGAAGGGACCTCCAGTATCTTTTTGAGGGTTATACCCTTTGCAAAAAAATTCCACTGTGTAAATAAATCATTCGCTAACCTTAGACATACCCAAAAAAATCCCCACCATTAAAGATATCACTCCAGATCCTTCAAGAGATAACATAGTTTATGAATAGGTACTCAATAGTTTAAACTTCCACACCACAGAAGGGAGAAAGTAAATCATCCCCATTCGAAACTCTTTTTTTACCAAGATTATCTTTTGTATTGATTTCCCCTATATATATATATATATATATATATATATAAGACAAGCCAAACAAATAATTCCACTTTAGGAGCAACCAAACTCCCCCACACCAGTGAAGCCAATCTTCCCAAGGAAGCCGACATTGATGAGGAGAGCTTCATCATCAGAATGTTGTAAAAAAAGAGTACTCAGTGTAACACCCTCCACTGCCAAAACCCCAAAGAAATCTATCAGGGCAATTTTGTTTAGAAGGAAAGCGAGATATAGGTGCTGGATAATAATAGCAAATCTTTGATCCTCTTCCCAATTGAATAAGGTCCTTCTCCAACACATACTCCATATCCACTTTGATCCAATCCAAAAGCCCAAATTGTACTAAAAGAATTTCTCATTATTAAATCTGCAATTCTTGAGAAAGGCAAGTTATACTTACCTTTTAAAACCCTGCACCTGTGCTGGTTTCCTTTAGGTATTAGCCTTCAAGTCTTCAGGCTCTCTCCTTATTAACCAAGGACCCAACACAACACCCAATCCTCCCAACTGTTTAGGCTTTTCCGCCAGTTCCCATTTAATTAACAAGAGCCATTTTACGCCTATCGTCAACCCCATTCCAGAGAAAATTTCTTGTTAATCTTGCAATTTTCCTCGCGACACCAACCGGGAGTGGCAACAAGCTTGTGACATTACTGGGAGTACAAATTCACCTATTTTGGGGACCCATGTTTGTGGAGTCACCATGATGGCTGATTTAGAGAGAATAAGAGCTGCAAGAATGGGGCATGTGGATGCACGGTTGATAGTGCCTTAGATATTTAGTTTAGCGGGTAATTGTGAGACTTATTGTGTTATTCATTCCAGATTTTGTTTAAGCCTTACTCAATTATAGATATGTTTTTAGAAATTATATGACTGTTAATACCTCATTTTCTTATGTATTAGGAATTGACTTTGTTTTAAGTTTTTCCTTCCCTTTCTTGGTCAGTTTTCTCTAGTTCTATAGCTCTCGAACCTAAAAACATTTATTGTGTAATATCCCTAACTAGTTAATTAGTTACATTATTTCAATGATTTCACTTAAACTAAAAGATTATATATATATATATATATATATATCGTAACCAATATGGTGTTTGGCTTATAGTTTGCATGGGTTTGTAATTAATACAAGACATTGAGCTTCCACTCTCAAATAAAAGCCTTCCACGTATCACCAAGGCTCATGAAAAGTTGGAAGTAGAAAGCAACATTTTAGTTAGCAACGTGGTTAAATTTACAATTATTTAAGTATCTAAATAACATTTTTATTTTACAATATACATGCATATATGATATATACCAAAGTGTGAATGTAGTCCTGAAGCTAGTCTGCTGCCGCGGCTATGGAATTTCATTGCAGAAAATTAGGCCCGCCAGCCGCCCAACAGAGGTGATAGAAATCTGTACATTTGTAAAGATTTGGTCTACATTACTAATTAATTCCTACCACCACCTAAGCCTATATCTTCTTGACTTCTTTCACATCAGATGTTTTATATATTTCACAACTTTGTTCTAAATGTTATTCTTTATAAACTCTTTTTGTTTAGACCTCTTGGAGAGGAATTGTGATTTAGCGCAGTAGTGGCATTAGGGTGTGTTTGGGAGAGGGGGTTGGAATGGAAGAGAATGAAATGACCCGTGATGTAAACGGGTTATGTATAATTAATTAATTTAATTTGCTTTTGTTTGAGGGATTTTATTTTTTAAAAAAATAACTCGTTAGAATTTAATTAATAAATTATATGGTTGACAAGCGATGAGTATAAACAAATTAAATTTGAGGGACGACATATGAGGTGATGATTAAGTAGAGAGAATTTCCTTCTCTTAAATTTTTAAAATTTATTATAATATTTTAAAATTTAAGGATGTCGTGATTAATTTTAAAATATATATATATATTTCCAAAGGAAGGAAACTCCATCAGTTTCTCGACCTTGGTTATGAGTTTATGAATTTGGGTCATGATTTGGAGGCACCAGTACATATGACCCCAGACCTGTTGGGCTCTCCCAAATCCGGGTCCATATGTATGTATATGGTATGATATCTTGGAATCCAAGGCCCAGTAAGGGGCCCCCTAAGGGTATTTCAGGCTTCTTCTTTTTCTTAGTTTCTTTTCAATTTTTTATTTTTAGTATGTTTCTTTAGTTGTCTAATTATTAGTATTCTTACTTTTACGTGTTATAGCATTAAATGTCACAAGACAAATATAACATAGCTTTCTTTATATAATTAATTAAAAAAAACTATATTCATAATTGAAAATTTAGATATTGGACGAATAATTATAGGTTAAATTGATTATTAGCTATGTCAATAATTTAATATTCAATTCAAATTAAACGTTAATTTCTTTTTAACTTGTAATTAGTAGAATATTGGTATCAAATATCAGGATTTTTAAGTGTAAAAATAAAAAAAATTAAATTAAATTTTATTAAGTGGCATTTGAGGGTAAATATTTTTTTTTAAATTTTTGTTAGATACAAAATATTAAGCAAAATTACACGTTAGTATTCAGGGATACCAGAAGGGTGTTGTAATTAATGTAATTTAGTAAAATGTTATGAATGATGAAATTTTGACATAATAAAAAGAAGACTTATGAACATAACACAACTTGGGAGGCCCCCACAAAGCCCTAACTACAGTTGCACCAAACAGTCCCTTACTAAGTTCTTTCTTGACTTGAGAGTGGTTTGGTTCCAAGTCAGACCGTGAAGCTAACGGCAAGTCCAGATCTCTCTCTCTCTCTCTCAAGGTTTGGGTGTTGGAGAAAGGAGGACGGGGTTGGCATAGAAGAAGAAAGATGGCTGCAGGACAGTCCAGGAAGATATCAGCAGCCTCAGCAAGGGCTCACACCAGAAGGTCGAAGCAGAGCAGTCCTCTTCAGCTCCCTTCAGGTGGGTTTTTATCTGTTTCAGACACCATTTTTGGTCCCCGTATAGCATGTACCTAGGGATCAATTCAAAATTGAGGTGAAGTACGATGTGGTCCTTGGTTCCTGTGCAATAATTTTGTAGACTCGGGCTGTTGCCGGCAACATTTTAGCTGCGACCTGCGAGATATTGTTTTGATGCAAAAGAGGATAAATTGGAAATGATTTGGCTAATAGTGATTTTTCTTCTTGATTAGCACAAAATGGCATGTCGAACATCTGGATCAGGTGTTCTGTAATTTTCCAGCTTTAGGAGTACAATGAAGTTTTCATGTGTTGAACCTGTTCGCTTAATAACAAAACAAACAACTGCACAGTATCGAAAGAAAACAAGAAACCAAAAAGAACAAAATAGTAAACGCCAACTCACGCACACAAAGGAGGCAACAACACATACGTGTTCCGACTCGTAAATAGGTCCTACTCACGGCAGGAGTGTTCAACCCCCAATCCACTAGATCAAAGAACAAGAGACTTACAGAAACTGATTACAGAGAATACATCAAAAGAAAAACCATAAAACTTACAATTCCGATACCGATGATTTAAACCAGGGTACATGCTCAGTGGCCGGAGCAATCCCACTCACAACAATCATCAAGAACTCTCTCACACAGCCCAGAACGAAATCAGAAAGATCGATACAAGAATAGGGTTTCTCAATATCTCTAGGTTTCTTTTTTTTTTTTTTTTTACTTACAGAAAAAAAATATATCTCTAGGGTTTCTGCTTACCAAAAGAGACAAACAGTCGAATGCCCCTTGCCCTTTTCACTTTTCTTTATATATTGGCACAGCAAATCAGATCAATGGTCACAATTAAAAGAGAGAGCCCAATCTGATCTTACACGTGTCGGTCATCAAGGCAGTGACCGAAATAAAAGAATAAAGGATAATACATATAAGAATATAATATTAATTCAACTAATTGAATCAAAATATAACAAATTTTCACCTTGAATCATGTTGGTTGATTTTTGGATTTGACCAGAGACTCTTGCAAAGTCTCCCAACTACATTGGAAGCACATTGAGCAAGGACAAAGCTTGCTCAAACTTAGACACTGAAATAGGTTTTTCCAGCATATCAACTAGGTTGATTTCTGTTTTAATTTTTTCAACCTTAATATGACCTTTTGCTATTATATCTCTTACAAAATGCTATCACACATCTATGTGCTTGGTTCTCTCATGGAAAACACTATTCTTACTTAAGTGTATTGCCCTTTATGAGTCACAATAAACTTGAGTTATAGGCTTAACAATTCCTAACTCTTGGGAAATGCCTTGAAGCCATATTGCTTCTTTAATGGCTTCAGTCAAGGCTACATACTCTGCCTCCGTAGAGGAGAGTGCTACAATGTGCTGGAGATTTGACTTCCAGCTCACTAAATTCCCTCCTAGAGTGAATGCATATCCTGTTAGGGATCTCCTCTTGTCTAGGTCAGCTGCATAGTCACTATCACAGTATCCTAGTATGCTATTTCCACCTCCTTTGGTGATCTATACACTAATCTAATATTTACTGAGCCTTTCAAGTACCTTAGCAGCCACTTGACTGCATTCCAATGCTCTATGGAAGGCTTACTCATGAATCTACTCACTAGACTTACACCTATTTCCGGCCTGGTTCCAATCATGGCGTATATTAAGCTACCTACTGCATTTGAGTAAGGAATCTTCCTCATATATGCCTCATCGTCTTTTGATAGGTCTCCCTTAACAGCACATAGCTTAAAATGAGGTGGAATAGGGGTGGTGACAGACTTACAACTACTCATCTCAAACAGCTCAACTACTTTCCTTACATATCCGGTTTGAGATAGTGTTAGGGTTCCTTCCTTTCTATTTCTTTCAATATCAATGCCTAGAATTCTTTTTGCTGCCCCCAAGCTTTTCATTTCAAATTCTAAAGACAAAGACTTAGTTAGCTTCATTATTTATCCTTTATCTTTACAAGCAATCAGCATATCATCTACATAAATCAGTAGATAAATAAACTGATTTCCTTTTAATAGCTTGTAATAAACACAATGGTCATACTCGGATCTTTTATGTCCTTCTCTTACCATGAATTCATCAAAATGCTTATGCCACTGTCTCGGAAGCTGTTTCAGGTCATATAATAACCTTTGAAACTGACACACTAAGTTCTCTTCTCCCCTTTTAACAAACCCAATAGGCTGTTCCATGAAAATCATTTCCTCTATATGTCCATGTAAAAAGGCTGTTTTAACATCTAATTGCTCTAACTCTAAATCGAATAGAGCTACCATAGCCAATACTAACCTTATAGAAGTATGCTTCACTACAGGTGAGAAAACTTCATGGTAATCTATTCCCTCTACTTGGGAATATTCCTTGGCCACAACTCTAACCTTCTTAAACCTAGCTAGTTCTACACCGGGGATTTCAGGTTTCCTCTTGGTCTGACATCCACATGGGCATACCTAGAAAGTAGCTTTACTTCCCTATCTCTAGTCAACCAGTAGTCACTTAAATCCTCCTGACTACTAAGAACTGAGTTTGAATCAGGCATGTTAAGGACATCAAGATCTATCTCAGAACTGGATGGAACATTATTTCCATCGATTTCTTGAGAGTCTTTTGAGTTTAAATGATGTGTGCTATCTATATTTCCACCTAATTTACTATTTCTTTCCACCTCAAATTGGAAAGAAGTTGGTTTGACATTCAGGTTGTCTTCTTGCTTATTAGGTTTATAGAACTTAAGTTCGTTAAAAAACACATCTCTACTAAAAATAACTTTTTGGTCTTCTATCAACCACAACTTATATCCTTTTGTTCCTTTGGGGTATCCAAGGAAAATGGCTTTCTTGGCCCTAGGATCTAGTTTTTCTTACTTCTTATGGACATACACTATACAACCAAAACGCTTTAAGTGGGAAATACTAGGGGGTTTTCCTGTCCATATACTTTGAGGTGTTTGGAATTGAATTGAGGAGAATGGGGATCGTTTAATTAGATAACAGGCTGTAGCTACAGTCTCTGCCCAAAACTTCTTTTCTAATCTTGATTCATTGAGCATACATCTCACTTTATCGAGAATTGTCCTATTCATCCTCTCAGCAATGTCATTTTGTTAAGGGGTGTTATTGCATGTCTTATGCCTATTTGTTTACAATAATTTACAAACTCACTGTTACAGAATTCAAGGCCATTATCAGTCCTTAAATACTTTGTCCTTTTTCCTATTTGATATTCAACTAGGGTTTTCCATTCCTTAAACTTCTCAAAAGCTGTTCACTCTTATGTTTTAGGAAATAAATTCACTTTTCTAGAAAAATCCTCTACAAAGGAGATAAAAGTATTGTGCGCTAGACATGGAGTAGGGCACATTAGGGGAGCCCCACAAGTCAGAGTAAATGTACTCTAGAATACTCTTGGTCTGGTGCCTAGCAATATTAAACTTTAGCCTATGGGATTTTCCTAAGGCACAGAAGTCTAGGGTCTTTACTTTCTTAGGATCTGAGATCCCTTGTTTACATAATTCTTGAAGACCTTTTGACCCTATGTGGCCTAGTCTCTTATGCCACAGAACCGTTTCATCATTATCTATAGATGAGATTGTAGCATCTCCAGAGATGGCCTCACCTTGTAAGATATATAAACCTTGGTTTAAGATACCTTTCAAGACTACCATAGATCCCTTAATTACCCTTGGAATACCCTTTTCCGATTTATATGTGCTCCCATTTTGGTCAAGCATACCTAATGAAAGTAGGTTTCTCCTAAGACCAGGAACTAACCTTACATTATCAAGGATTCTATGTGTCCCATCCCATAATTTAAATTTTATTGAGCCTATACCTATAATTCTACAGGATTGATCATTTCCCGTAAGCACTTTGCCCCCCTCAATTGATTTAAAGTTTTGAAGCAATTCTTTCCTAGGGGTCATATGAAAGGTAAAGCCTGAGTCCATGATCCACTCATCACTTGGGCTTTGCTCAGAGATGGTTAAGCCTTCCCTGCTTTCATAACCATCTGAGAGGTTTACAGTATCTACCTTTTCTTTGTGGTTATCAAAACTTTTCTTTTTATTAGGACAGTGCTTCCTAAGATGACCTTCCTTTTTTGCAGAGCCAATAGGTTATATAGGTCTTGAATTTCCCTTATTTCTAGACTGGGACCTAGAATTATTTTTACCCTTGGACTAACTCCTTTTATCAGATCTGCCTCTAACTTGCAGGCCTTCAGCTAGGGAATTTTTCTTTTCTTTCTTAAGTTCAAAATCCCTAGATCTTAGAGCTATTAGCACATCTTCTAGGGTAAGGGTTTGTCTACCATATTTTATAGCAGTCTTTAAGTCTTTGTGAGACTCAGGTAGAGAATTCAAGAGAAGAATCGCTTGATTCTCATTTGAGATTTTCTCATCTATATTTGCTAGGGCTATGGTTATAACCTTAAAATCATCAAGATTTTCCTCTAAAGACTTAGCATAATTCATCTTAAAACCCAATAATTGCTCTTTCAAATAAATCTTGTTAGACAATGATTTAGTCATATACAGAGATTCAAACTTTAACCATACCTGGGTTGTTGTGTCGCCATCATTTACCTGTCGAAGTATGTTGTCTGAAAGGTTTAAAATGAGTAGGCTATATGCCAGTACTTGCATATCCTGCTTCTTAAGGGGATAAAACATCCGGTTTGTCTTTTTCAAACTTTTCTTCAACTAGGACTTTCATGCATTTATGTTGCACAGGGATTGCCCTCATCTTTTTCTGCCATAGGTTAAAATCACCATGGCCATCAAAATTTTCAATTTCCAATCTCAAGGATCCCATTTACCTTTACGATTCTTGGTGTTTCTTGGATCGATTTTATGTCTCCTTCGATCTTGAAGCCAACACCTACTCTAATACCACTTGTTGAACTTGTTCGCTTAATAACAAAACAAACAACTGCACAGTATCGAAAGAAAACAAGAAACCAAAAAGAACAGAATAGTAAATGCCAACTCACACACACAAAGGAGCAACAACACATACGTGTTCGGACCCGTAAATAGGTCGTACTCACGGCAGGAGTGTTCAACCCCTAGTCAATCCACTAGATCAAAGAATAATAGATTTACAAAAATTGATTACAAAGAATACATCAAAAGAAAACTGCAAAACTTACAGTACCGATATCGATGATTTAAACTAGAGTACATGCTCAATAGCTCGAGCAATTCCACTCACAACAATCATCAAGAACTCTCTCACACATACCATGACGGAATCAGAAAGATCGATACAAGAATAGGGTTTCTCAATATATCTAGGGTTTCTGCTTACCGAAAGAGACTGTTGGACAAGAAAATAAGATTCAAATAGATTAAAGGATAAAGAATTATCCTTGTAGATTATCTAGTTGTTATACAGTTGTATTTAAATTAATTTAAGTTTGTTTTTATTTGTTTTATCTCCTAAAGTTTAGGAGATAGTCTTTTCTAGTTTTTAGGATTAGATTATTCCAATCCTTTCCTACTCTATAGGAAAGAGATAGAGTTGTATCCTATATATATTTCTTAGCCCTCTCAGTTTAATATTTAATCAAGCATTCTATTTTGCTCATTTCATAGTATCAGAGCTTTAGGCTTGATCAAAAACAGTATAGTTATCATTTTTCTCATCTCTCAAGATCATGGCCGATGTTCACCAAAACCCTACCCTAACGGAGGCATCCGCTACCAGCTCTCCAGGCCGTTTTCCTTCAACTAGTCCGGTTTCCTCTTTTCCGAATCTACCAACTACTCCAATCGATAATCATCCTCTACAAATTACTCACCATAAATTGAATGGTAGTAATTTTAGAGAGTGGTTCCAATCTATGCTACTGGTGATTAAAGGAAAAGGAAAATCCGGCTATTTAATTGGTGAAATTCCTGCTCCTCCTGCTGCAGCCACTACCTATGGCACTTGGGAGGTCGAAAACTCAACCATAATGGCATGGTTAATCAATTCTATGGAGCTAGGATTGGGAGAACTTATCTATTCCACAAAACAACCAAGGAGATTTGGGATTCGGTTCAAGAGATGTATTCTGACTTGGAGAATTCATCTCAAAACTTTGAAACAAAGTCAGCCATCAGAACAACCGAACAAGGTAACTTAAGTGTTACAGAATATTTTAATGTTTTGGTTGAGTTATGGCATGAAATAGATTTGTTCTAGACCATTAGTTGGGAATGTACTGTTGATAGCATAAAGTATAACAAGATAATTGAAAAGGATAGGATATTTGACTTTCTCCATGGGCTTAACACTGATTTGGATGGAGTAAGTGGTCGGATTTTGAGCACTAAACCCTTGCCATCTCTCAAGCAAGTTTTTGTTGAAATAAGAAAAGAAGAAAGCCGGGGAAAGGTAATGCTCAACCAACTCGATAATACAAATCTAACCCATCAGAATTCTGCTCTTGCAACTATTAAACAGGGGGACAATTTTTCAAAAGGGGTAGGAAAGGAGACGCAGTGGTGTGACCACTGTACCAGATCCTACCATACAAAAGACACCTATTGGAAGATCCATGGCAAACCTACCAATTGGAAACCTAAAAACAAGAGAGAAAACACCCGATCAGCATATGTAGCTGAAACAACTGGAGAGATTGAAAGCAAGATTGATCTGAATCTGATAGAAGAACATATTCAGGTCCTTTACAGACTAATAAACCAAGGTATCACTCTTGCCAACCTTCTACTCATCAACCCACTGCATCAATAGTCCAGGAAGGTACCTCTCATTTTTCTCTACTATCACAAAGACTTCTTAAGGATGTTTGGATAATAGACACAGGTGCATCTAATCATATGTCTAGTTCCAAAAGGCATATGACTGAATACAAGCCCTGTGATACTTTAATAGAGGTTAAAATGGCCGATGGAACAACCTCTCCTGCCCTAGGATGTGGAACTATTTGTCTTTCGAAACTACGACTTAAATCAGTGTTATATGTCCCTAGATTGAGTTACAATCTATTGTCAGTTAGCCGACTCACTAATGACATGAACTGTAGAGTGATATTTTTTCCTTCCCACTATTTGTTTCAAGACCAAGCATCGGGGATGATGATTGGCAGTGCTAAAGCTAAGGATGGACTTTATTGGCTGACTGGAAACATTTCAACTTCTTTCTCTTTGAATAAATCTGTTCTAACTATTACAACCAATGCCAAAGCCATGTTATGGCATAAACGGTTGGGACATCCAAGTTTTCCTTATCTTAGATTCTTGTATCCTCACATTTTTATCAACAAAGACCAAAGTTTTTCTTGTGAGCAATGCACTCTTGCAAAACAGTCCAAAACTCATCATTCTATTCACCCTTATAAGCCCTCAACACCATTTCATTTGATCTATAGTGATATTTGAGGACCCTCTAAACACCTTAATATATTTGGTTCTAGATGGTTCATTACCTTCATTGATGATCATTCCAAGGCATGTTGGGTGTATCTTATGAAGGATAAATCAGAAGCTAGCTGCCTATTCAAACGTTTTCACAAATTTGTTTTGAATATGTTTCAAGCTCACATTCATATTTTGCGTACCGATAATGGTCGTGAATACTTTTCCCATGACTTGACTAATTATTTGAATGAACATGGTATTTTGCATCAAAGTTCTTGCCCCTACACACCACAACAAAATGGTGTGACCGAAAGGAAAAATAGACATCTATTAGAGGTGGCTTGGGTTATGATGTTTACCTCCCATGTTCCTCATTCATATTAGGGAGAGGTTGTTCTTATAACCACTTATTTGATAAATCGTCTTCCCTCTAAACCTTTACAATTTAGAACCCCACTAGATACTCTTTGCGACATCTATCCTCATGCACCGTTTCTACAATCTCTTGATCCTAAAATCTTTGGGGGTGTGGTGTATGTTCATAACTACAATGTATCCCGCACAAAATTAGATCCCAAAGCCCTCAAGTGTGTCTTTGTTGGGTACTCTCCTTTTCAAAAGGGATACAAGTGTTATTGTCCTGTTACCCATCGATTCTATGTTTCTACCTACTCTCTTATTATCCAAGAACAGCTTCTTCTGCCAACTTTCATGACCTTTTGCCTCTCTCTTTACCTCTTCCTACTTCTCTGTCAGCATCTTGTCAAGGGGGAGAAATATCTATCTCTGACAATGTATTGGCAGAATCAATTCCTAAACCAAAAAATCAAAATCCCCCACTGTTTGTGTATTCCAAGAGACCTAAAGAACTTCCACAGACTTAGGATGGTCAATCATCTACCCTTGAAGCTAGTCTAATGGAAGAAGACAGTTATTCAGGAGATGCATCAGCAGGAGATAACAATGGAGGCAGGGAGGAGACTGAAAACAACAGTGGAGGCAGGGAGGAACTGAAAATAGCACTGACAGTCATGCTCCTCAAGGAGATGGTCTCGATTGGGCAGTTCCTATAGCTCTAAGAAAAGAGTTAAGGTCATGTGTTAAATACCCTATGTCAAATCATCTGTTTTATGCAAAATTGTCTCCCAACTTCAGAGGTTTTATTGCCAGACTTGATAGTACAGAAATTCCAAAAAATATCCAAGGAGCTTTGGATGATCCTAAGTGGAAAGATGCAGTTATGGAAGAAATGAAGGCCTTAATTGAGAATCATACTTGGGAGATGGTTGAGCTGCCCCCAAGTAAGAAAACAGTTGGATGTAAGTGGGTTTTTACTATCAAACACAATTCCGATGGGAGTATTGAAAGGTATAAGACTCGATTGGTGGACCAAGGGTTTACTCAAACCTATGGGATAGACTATGAGGAGACTTTTGCTCCTGTAGCTAAACTCAACTCTATTTGGGTACTTCTTTCTATAGTTGTTAATCTTGATTTACCCTTGTTTCAGTTTGATATTAAAAATGCATTCCTCAATGGGGATCTAAATGAAGAGATCTACATGAGAATTCCCTCGGGTTTTGAAAATGAGGTGAACAATGGAAAGGTTTGTAGACTAAAGAAATCTTTATATGGGTTAAAACAGTCTCCTAGAGCTTAGTTCCAAAAATTCAGCATGTCCTTAATCCAACTAGGATATGAACAAGGGAAATCCGAGCATACTTTGTTTATTAAATCCACTAAAGATGGAAGGAATTTTATATTAATTGTCTATGTTGATGATATTATTGTGACAAGGGATGATATGCAGGGAATTGAGGAATTAAAGAAACAACTGAGAGCTGAATTTGAGGTTAAAGACCTAAGGCATATGCGATACTTCCTAGGAATGGAGGTGGCAAGGAGTAGAGCAAGCCTGTTTATCTCTCAAAGGAAGTATATTATGAATTTACTCAAAGATATTGGGATGATGGCATGCAGACCAGCTGGAACACTGTTAGATAAAGGCTGGAAATATGAGGAGAAGGATGATGACATCCTAGTGGAAAAAGAAAGGTATCAAAGGCTGGTAGGAAGATTAATCTATTTATCTCTTACTAGGCCAGACATAGCCTATGCAGTAAGTTTAATTACTCAATATATGCATTCTCCTACAAAAAGACATATGAATGTTGTTTTTCATGTATTAAGATATCTTAAAAGGACACCCGGGAAATGTTTGATGTTTAAAAAGACCAAGGACCGTGGAATTGAAGGGTTTTTTAATGCAGATTGGGCAAGTTTTTTAGAGGACAGCAGGTCCACAACTGACTATTGCACTAAAGTGTGGGGAAATGTAGTAACATGGAGAAATAAAAAGCAATCAGTGGTGGCTCGCAGCAGTGCCAGGGCCGAATTTCGAGCCATAGCCCAAGGAATTTGTGAGGTTATTTGGTTAGAAAGGCTAATGGAAGACCTAAGGATACCCTTGACTCAACCTACAATGGTATATAGTGATAGTAAATCTTCAATCAACATTGTAAGGAATCCAATCCAACATAATCGCATGAAGCATGTAAGGATAGACAGGAATTTTATAAAACGAGAAATTGATGGAGGAGGGATAATTCTATCCTATATTCCAATTGTTGATCAATTAGCAGATGTGCTCACAAAAGTCATGATTAAACCAAGATTTGAATCCTTGATTAGCAAGCTGGGAATGACCTGCATCTATTCTTCAGATTGAGGGGGAGTGTTGGACGAGAAAAGAAGATTCAAATAGATTAAAGGATAAAGAATTATCCTTGTAGATTATCTGGTTGTTATACAGCTGTATTTAAATTAATTTAAGTTTGTTTTTATCTGTTTTATCTCCTAAAGTTTAGGAGATAGTCTTTCCTAGTTTTTAGGATTAGATTATTCCAATCCTTTCCTATAGGAAAGAGATAGAGTTGTATCCTATATATATTTCCTAGCCCTCTCAGTTTAATATTAATCAAGCATTCTGTTTTGCTCGTTTCAGAGACGAACAGTTGAATGCCCCTTGCCCTTTTCACTTTTCTTTATATATTGGCACATCAAATCAGATCGACGATCACAATTAAAAGAGAAAGCCCAATCTGATCCTACACGTGTTGGTCATCAAGGCAGTGACCGAAGTAAAAGAATAAAGCATAATACATATAAGAATATAATATTAAATCAGCTAATTGAATCAAAATATAACATCATGTATGTTCTTATTTTCTTTTGTAGCTTTCTAGCTTTTTCAGTTGCAGTTTCGTTACATTTATCTTTGGGACCTGGATTTATGGTGAGACAAGAAAAGGAATGGGGAAAGATTGGTAAGGAAACTGAAGTGAACATATTTTGTTAAGTTAGGAAGATGAAAACGTTGACAGGATTGGCTTTTGATCCAAATGTGATTGGTTCTCTGCTGTTCATGAGACAATCAACTTTTGATTGAACATGGCTTTTAAATTGTTGGATGAATCTGCATTTGCATGTGTTTCAGTGTTGATACCAGAGGGGATTGTTACAATATTCAGGATAAGTCCCCAGTGATTATATATTTGTAAAATTAGTTTTGGATATGCAAACAACAACATACCAACCCTTTATCCCATTATGTGAGGTCAGCTATATGAATTATAGGTCTCCAATCATTTCTATTTATTTTCTTATCTTATATAAGGCCCTTTTAACTAATATCATACTTAAGTGTTGCTCACCAATTGATTGGGATGTTATGTTGTCTCTTGTGATTTGTGTGTAGCCTTTGTTGTTTGACATGAATTTATATTCAATGCTTGATGAGTAAGTCTTTTATCCAATTGGTAGATGTAATTATGTTTCCTTGTTTTTTCTAGAAATTGTTTACCTACCCTGAAAATTTATGTATCAAACTCTAATCATAACATAATATTTTAGGGATGTTTAAGAAAATATTAGCGGTGTTCTTGATGGGGATTATGGCATGGGCTTATCAAGCAATTCGTCCACCTCCACCTAAGATATGTGGCTCTGCGGGTGGCCCGCCTGTTACAGCACCAAGGATAACACTTAGTGATGGTAGGCATTTGGCCTACAAAGAACATGGTGTCCCCAAAGATAAGGCCAAATACAAAATAGTATTTGTCCATGGCTTTGGGTCCTGCAGACATGATGCTGTAATTGCCACAAAATTGTCTCCGGTACTCATATTTATATAGTTTTCTTCTGTTGTTTTTAGTTCTGTTGTGGGCCTTGAATTTAATCTATTTTACTGTAGAACTGCTTAGTTCACATGCTTGGTTTTTTCACAGGATGTTGTTGAAAGTCTGGGAGTCTACATTGTGTCATTCGACAGATCAGGTTATGGAGAGAGTGATCCAAATCCAAAACGAACAGTGAAGAGTTTGGCTTTGGATATAGAGGAGCTCGCTGATCAGTTGGGACTAGGATCCAAATTCTATGTTGTTGGTTTTTCCATGGGTGGGCAGGTGATTTGGACATGCCTTAAGTACATTCCTCACAGGTATTGTATTCCATTTTGTTATATTTCAATGATGACGGGCAATGATTATTAGAGACTTGAATGACATTACGCATTTTCCTCCTGTAGATTCCTTGCTAATTTAGTCCACCAAAAAGGTTTATATAGATAACAGAGAAAGGGTGGATAGATTATTTGAAAACAAGATTAACACCTTGCCTTTAGTACTGGTACTGTAATCACCTCTGTGTAAATGTTTGAGGAATCCAGAGACAAAATTAAAATTTTTAGTTCTTCTTTGGTACTTATCAATATGTTTCTCAAGTGGGACGCTTGAAATGTTTAGGCTTGCAGGTGCAGCACTTCTAACCCCAGTTGTTAACTATTGGTGGCCTGGGTTTCCTCAAAATTTATCTAAAGAGGCCTATGATCAACAGTTACCTCGTGACCAATGGACGCTTCGTGTTGCTCACTACACTCCATGGCTTACCTATTGGTGGAACACTCAGAAGTGGTTTCCCGCTTCTAGTGTTATAGCTCACAGCCCTGCCATTCTTTCTCGCCAAGACTTAGAACTCGTGGCCACACGACCTGAGAGAAAGGCATATGAGGTATTTACATTGAAAGTCCTTTTTCTACATATTTTCACTTGTTAAATTGAGCATTGTGTTATGAATCCATAGGTCACCAACTGTTCTCCAATTACTTTATGGAAAATACGGTAGTTACTTACTTACCCGAGAAGCATCAATCTAGGGGGATTGATAGTGCATAAAGGCCTTCACTTATTGAATTAGTATTTTGACCTATTAGCAACAGTTAATTTGTCCTTATTTTTGCTCTGTCCGTCTTAGACATCAAGCTTCATCAAGTGTTGATAGCCTCCTCTTTTCCAGGGTTAGTTTTATACTTGGAGGAATGAGGATCTGTATCCAAGTTTTCATGAAATTCCAAGTTCAAATTTGGCACTAAAGCACACAGACACTGTTTGTATTCTTGTCAGTGCATGGATTTTACTTGATTTCTGATGAATTATTGCTTGATTTCTATATAAATTTCAGTTGCATTAACAAGTTCTAACTTAACTGTACTTTTTTTTAATAAACAAATTGAGAAATAGGTACGAGTGTACCGACCTAAGAAGGAATAGTTTGTACCGTGTCCAATTTGACCTATGGTAAATCTATTGTGCATTAAACCATAAATTTCAAATTTGAAGTAAAGAAATTGCAACAAACGCGGGATGCGTGAACTTTTTAAAAGGAGAACCCTTTTAGGAGAACTCATTCTGCCAACTACATGCAGGCCCCAAACCATATGTTGTGAATCTGACAATTAATTAGTTCTGTCCATTGTACAATCATGTAATTTGTTTAACTGTTATAAAACACAACGTTTAACCTAAACCATCAAATTCATCACCCTAACCCTAGGATGTCAGATCATGCTCCAGAGTGCATATCGACAAATCAAGAGAAAATTTACTTTATACGTGGAAAAGTCATTTTCATGAATCATGAAATTCATCTTAGACATTTGCAGATTAATATTATTTTTATAATCTGACCAATAATTTGAAGACACTAAGCTTTGTAATGGTAGATCAATGTATATTAGCAACCATCCACATTCCCATGGACTCATACTATGCCGCTATGCATTCTAAATATGAATTAAACTTGTTGTTATGCGCAGAATATTGTTCTCATGCAAATTCATCTGGGAATATTGTTCTTCCAAACTTTTATCTTATTTTAACTACATAAAAATATATTTTACTAGATAATAGAAGACATAAAATTGTACATATATTTCTGCAAATGCTGAAGGAATCATGATAAATATATGTTTTGAAGACATGAGTGCACATGCTCAACGCATACCTAAAGCGCTAACTTAACTCCTCTTGCATTCAATGCAACCACAACCTAACGTGTAATTTTAAAATCTAACCAAAACCTAACCTTCTCATGGTCGGTACTGGTGACTTATTTCAACCAATATCATGGACTCTACAAACTGTGGTTGAACTATTCTTGGCAAGTTAACCTTGACCAATCACCTAATGCTTGAAGAATGTCGTTGACTCCATGTACTGCTTGTTGTCTGTGTAATCCAGCTAGATGATCTTCAAACGTGGAAAATTTGTGAATAGTATCTTAGGTTTCTTCTAGGAGAATGGTAACACCGTAACAGTAACACAGCAGCGTGTAGGTTTCCCTCTTATCTCTAAGAGAGCTGTTACCTTTCTTTGTGATTTATGGTAAATTACGTGCACTAGCATTGAGGTTTGTGGACAATACAGCTACAGCTACCCCTATTTTAAACAGTAGTTTGACCTATTTTTGTTGATTGGTTGGTTTACAATTATGGAATAATGACTTTTATGGTCTTATCTTTTAATACTATGTTTTTTTTTATTGCAATTCTCTCTTCATACTTCCTTTTTATCCTCTTCTTTATCTACTACCCACTGAACTGCACCCTAGCACCTCCTTTCTCCATCCCTCTCTTCAATTTCTCTCCTGAAACATCAAAATTAATCAACCCAAACACGACAATAGTTGATCTTTTGTTGGCAATTTTGAAACAAAACTCTGCACATATAGATGTATATCCTGTATATACAGGGAGGTGCCACGACCTTCATCACCCAGGTTCCACAAGCACCCATTATCTTAGGCATTGATTGCAGGGGGTAAGGATTGAATGGCTGATGGCATTGATGGTTTGTTGCATGGTGGCGTGCATGTGTTAGGTTAGGGGTTGGTCGGATGTGAAACACAGATGCAAACATGGACAGGTAGGATGTGACATAAATATTGCTAACGCCATAATCTTCACAAAGAAAAATAAGATGACAGACAAAGACAGGTTATATGTTTTGTCCATAGATGAAAATAATTAACATTTGCATCTTTGGAAAAAAAATGTTGGGAATAATTTATTGTATGCCTTCATAAGCAAGTTGGAAACTTTAGATATTAATGTTCTTAAAAATATATGCCATATGTGGGAGAATATACAAATGCAAATCACATTATTTGTATTTTATAATTGATTCTTAGTTATTTTTTGAACTTTTTATATGGTTCTAATTTGTTTAAAGTTGTGGACAAATGTGACTTTTATAGATGCGTTTTTGAATTTGAAGTTAAAGTTACATACACTTTTGTAATGGACATTGTGTATCTTTACATGTGCATTTCTTGAAAAGTTAAAAAAAAAAAAAAGATAAGATAATTTTGTCCAACAGTCCAAGTTGGTTATTTCTGAAGATGTCAAGCGAATGTCGTTCTTCAATGCAATATAACACTTTCTGACAAGTGTTCATGTTTCTTAGGTGGTCAGGTACGTGGTGGGGGATGGGAATAGTGGGTCATAGCAGAAGAGTTCCTAAAATCTTGAAATCCATGAAGTTGTGTGCCTTGTGTTGCATGTCAAAAACTCAAAATTGAGCATATTTATAGTCCATTACTCATGGAAAATGTTATTCTAAAATGATTATTTTTCAGTGATATTTATATGAGATTGAAGCAAATGGTGGTCATTACTGTTGGCTTAATGAAAAGTAGTATATTTTAATTTGTGACCTTTTATGTCTATGTGCTTCTAGGGATCTAACCTTCTATAATTAGGCTCTTTTTCCTTTGAAGATTCAAGTTTCTTTATGAACTCTTCTTATTCTCAAGTTAAATTGAATTTTAAGCCAATGTGTAGTTCCATATTTTCATATAAACTTTTCACTAGGAAGTTGCTTGTTCTGGTTGAAGCTGGGGATGTCCTAAAAAAGCCCTATATTAGGATGAAATTCTAGGTTCCATCATACATTCGATTTGGCATGAGCCCCTCCATGTGGTAAAGGTGGCTTCTATGGCTTCTATGAACCATGATTTTGTTTTTTTTCTGTAGCATTTCGGCTTTTGGCTTTGCATCAAATGCCCCTATAGCCACCAAATGAAGTTATTGTGCTTTTGTTTTTAATCGTTGTGTGACAGAAGACAATGAAACGGAGCAGGTTATAGTGCAGCTCTTACTAGTGGTATTTTTGCCTAGTGCACTGCATCTCTTTTGGTCTACCATTACCCAGTGGAAATTCCCTGCAATGTGTAACTGGTGCTCTGTCTGTCTTGTTATCATCGAAGACCTGCATTTTGCTCACTGTTGCTGATGCACGTGCACTGTGATGGAAGACATTTTTCAGTTAATCTAATAACACTACTTAGATTATCTGCACATGCATGGTCAGGATTTGGATATTATTGGAATGTTCCTCTCACTACTATGTTGTTCGATGATTGAATGAACCAGTATTGCCTACTACAATTGGCAATGGATACATTAACAAGATCAAATCTAGGCTGTGAGGAAGTCCATGTTTCATTTGAGATACATATAGGAGACTTTCGTAACAAGTTGAAGGACCTTTAAAGAGTTTTCACTTCAAAGACTCGGACATGCATGCCTGCCCCAAACCTTAAAGCTGACATAATTCTTGGCCCAAACATTCCTATATGGCATTCTTTTCAGTTTCAAACGCCATTCACAGTAGTTGTGCAAAAAACCTTGAAGGGGCCTAGTGATAATATGTACTTAATTTCTAGTTCAATTTATTCATGCTTAATTGATCCTAGTATCCGGCCATCTACTCCTTTCTTGCCTCATCTATTGATCACGCCAACATTTCTTGACATTCTCAGGCACAGATAACACAGCAAGGAGAATTTGAGTCCCTCCACCGCGACTTGAACATCGGCTTTGGAACCTGGGAATTTGATCCCATGGAGCTGGAGAACCCCTTTACAAACAACGAAGGGTCAGTCCATCTATGGCAAGGAGATGAAGACATCCTAGTGCCAGCCAAGCTGCAGGGACACATCGCCCAGCGGCTCCCATGGATTAGGTATCATGAAGTTCCAGGCGCCGGGCACATGTTCCCATTAGCCGATGGAATGGTTGATGCGATTGTGAGGGCACTTTTGGTCGGGGAGAACAGCCAGCCTCAGGCTTGATGGACTCTCTTTAGGTCCTGCTTTTGCCAGTTTTCAGTTGTTCTAAGTCTTTTTCTGGTCCTCCTGCTTCTGGTCCAAAATTTTTTTGGACCGGTTGCTGGTTCTCTTAAATTAGTAAGCCCCATTTGGTACTGAGGATTTATGTATAAGTAGAGTGAGTTTGAAACGTTCATGGCTCTTGTTTTTCTTAACTTTTTTATGCACTTGTTTCAACCTTCATGATGCCACTGATTAAGGGCATGTTCGGATTCTTTATTGTCATAAAGGTTCCTACAAGCATTACAAAATTCTGTAAAAAATTCATGGGAGTTATCTCTGTATGAAGTGTTTTTGTAAGAAATCCCAAGCAAGCCAAAAAAAAAATAGTAATAAAATAAAAAGGGGCTTTTAACAAAAATATTATCTACAAAATTATTTATAAGATTAATATATTCTTGATAGGTAAAATGTTTGCAATTTTAAATGTTGATTAAAGGTAATTTTTTCTAAAAATGTTATTACTTTTTGTTTATATTTCATAGTAGAAAAATAAAAAATGTAACTTTTGTTATCAATGAAAGTATTTTTTTTAACTTAATAGCACATATATTTTCCAATTGGGGACGAGGATTTTCTGAACTGAGTAGGATTGGGCTGAATGGGCCATTGCGACCACTGGTTGGATTTGGTTTGAGATTTAGGCCCATAGTTAAAAACCTTTGGATCAGCAGGGTAATTTTGGGCACACCCAAGCTAGTTGGGCCCACAGTTTTGAGTAAATATTGGGCTCTTCCGTTCTTAATATGGGCCTATTATTTTTCTTTATTGTTTTTCATTATATAAATTCTTATTTCCGTTGCCTAAATTACAAGCTTTTGAAAATTTGAAATTGTTTATAATACATATTTAATATAGAAGAAGAAACTCCACAATTAGCCCCCACGGGCATAGTCCAACAGTTGAGATCTTACATGTGTTGGTCCCAAAGAAACTCCCCAATTAAATAATAAAATCACTTAAAAAAACACTCATAAATGTTACTAAAAATGGGTCAATTATATTCGACAATCAAGTTATTCTCTAAGATTAAATTTATATTAGATGAATATATCTGAAATTTTATAAAATTACACAACTTTTTATAACAAATGTTTAATCAAAAGAAAATAAATGTAATTTACCAAATGTGAGACATACAAGCTTTAATTTACTAAAATTTCATACATTTTAAGTGTAGTGTACTCGAAAAATATTCTTTATTTTGTAATTTTGAAATTGACTCATTTTCCTGCTAGGTCTAGTTATGCTTCATAGGTGGTTTTAAAGTCGTGATCAAACCATGGCCTAATAAAAATCGATCTTAGTATGATTTGTTAAGTATGATATTTGCACAATGTAACAAGATCAAACAATGAAAGAAGAAAGAAAAGAAGAAATTAAGAAAAAATGAGCCATGTGCATATAGGCTATACAACTTCATTACTATGTTACTCGCTCAATTTCATGGCTTTTGGAGCTTTCTTACTATGTTACTCGCTCACAACTTACCAATCTCTCTCAGAGAGACGTGGAACTATTTGATTCCGCCAACCTCCTTTTTCGTTAGCTCGGGCAGTGCGGATTTGTCTTCTGTATATTTAATATACTTCGTGTTAATATTTTAATTAATTAATACAAATATTTAATATTAAAAATAAGAAACATTAAAAACATATAAAAAAATTTATATTATTTACGTTGAAAAACATAATATTTGTCCAACAGAAACAAATTAAAAGAGGACGTAATCCTATAGGAGGTGAGACTCATACACCTTCTCTAAGTCTGTATCAAATAACATATTATTGTCCGACACAAATAATATAATATCTTTCAAAATACATATTTTTTTTAATTTAAGATAAAATAAAACATGAAAAAATATAAACCCCCCGGGAACTATAATAGATCACATCCTATATTAAATTATTCGATGGCATTCATTTTGATTTAAATTTAATAAAAAATTATATTTAATTATAATATTTTAAATAACATTTAACAAAATATATAATATATTAACATATAAATATCACTTAAAATATCCAAATAATCTGTAAAACGTGGGTTAGTTTAAAAGACGAAAAAGTCTTAAAGTAATAAAAATAAAAGATATTCCTAATTCTATTTTAAAATATTAAAGATCGAGAAACAAAAAGTAAGGTATATTTTCTAATTTTGAAATATACATATTTTTTACAGTTTAGTTATTGGTCTAATACTTTATTTTCTTTAAGGCTTGATTACTCAATTAAAAAATAAATACTAGAAAGAAACTCTCTTAATTATAAACTACCAAAGAAAATATTCAACAACTAGTTATTTGCAAGTTATTTAAAAAATAAATATAAAATAATAAGAGGGGAACGAACAGGGAAAAATGATTGAAAAATATTTAAAAATTATGTGACAGTTAATTAGGGAAAAATCACTTTTTTCAAATTATTATCTAAAAAACTTTTATATTATAATAAGATTAATTTTATATAAATAAAATAATGTTAACTAACTAAATTTATAGTTTCGTATGCTTTTAGGAGTAGACCATCTAAATTGATTACTGCTAAATTGATAATTAGATGGAATGGACCCGGTTGCAGTGCATACGGCAACACTGGATATTGACCACGGCAGAGACACGTGTTGAGCTGTAGAGAAAAGCAGCAGAGCAAAACTGAGTGTGGAGGAGACACCTGGCAGAATCGTGGCAGCACCTCCGTGCATCCTTTCCCAGGGCGGACTCGAACTTTGCAACCAAATCCAGAGTCACATCCCAATTTCACCGTCAATGCCATCGCCATAATATTCCGTAATCATCAATATATCTATTCTAAAATCACAATACATTTGTAACGGCATCATCTATGTTTACGTACTTATCTACTTTACATGATTAATTGACCAACTTAATAAAACTAAAATTTACGATCATTTTTGGTAATTTTTTGTGGGACCCAAATTTAATTAAAAAAAGAGTTAAATCGGAGTGAAATTCCCAGTTTTTGATGGCCGAAAACACCTCTTGTAAATACCATAGCGGGGACTTATTTAATCCCCCCCCCCTTCTCTCTCTTCTTTCCATGGCAAGACTGTTGAAGGAGGCGTTGGGTACCTTTTGAGGGCTTCAAGCACTTGGGCGAAGTACTCCAGAAGTTTAAAGACAGCCGAGATTGGTGAGATCTAGCTGTGAATATCAGGTAACTTGTGTTCATATCTATGTTCTGAAATTTGCACGCCTACGAAAATCCACGACCTGGGTATGGGATCTGATGAGTTCAATTTGTTTGACCAATTTGGTGAACTGCACGCTTTTTTTTTTTTTTTTCTCATTTTACTTCGGTTTGGCCACTGGAGTATCTAAATTCCGAAAAAGGAAAGATTCTTTCTCCCACCCTAGATCCCAAATTACCTGGCTTTAGTACTTCCATGTAGTTCTTCTAGTTACTTGCCTCTCTCTCCATTTCATCTCTTCTTCCCATGGTTTCCCTCAGCCATATTTCGGCGGGTCTCTTCTGCTCTACGTTCTCGCAAATGGAGCAGTACCCAGATTCGCTTAACCAGAATTACATCTGCAGTTAGGCCCGAAGATTTTGTCCAACCCAGGCCAACTTCTAGCCAGGCCCAGGTAGCCCACTCTTTTGCTACCTCTGTATATGAAATTAGAAAATGTTCTTGAAGCATATTTATGACCAGAAAGTAATGGTGAGCGGCATTCGATCAACAACTACCTGATTTTCTTGACCTTGTGTCTTTTACAGAAACCCAAACAAGTTCAACTGAAGCTGGTCAAAATGGTGATGCCAGAGTCCGAGATCATGTCTCAAGCAGAGGTGGAGTCGCCATTGCAGGCTGAGCAGCAGCCCAGCAGGAACCTCGCCGCATTTGCGTCGCTGGGAAGACAGTCGTCGATCTACTCCCTCACCCTGGATGAGTTCCAGCACACGCTCTGCGAAAGCGGCAAGAATTTCGGCTCCATGAACATGGACGAGTTCCTCAACAGCATCTGGACAGCTGAAGAAAACCAGGCTCAAGCTCAAGCCCACGCTACTCATCACTCCAACCCCACCGGCGCCAATACGGCTGTTGATAACTGCAACCACAATGTACAGTTTCTGGCCGGCGAGGCGGCGGCGGAGAAAGGCATCCCCAGGCAGCTCAGCTTGTCGAGGCAAGGCTCTCTCACGCTTCCGGCACCTCTGTGCCAGAAAACAGTGGACGAAGTGTGGTCGGAGATACACAAGAGTCAGCAGGAACAGCATCAGGGTGGTGGGAATAATAAAGGCATTCAGAATCCCGGTTCTGCCCAGCGGCAGGCCACTTTTGGGGAGATGACACTGGAGGATTTCTTGATCCGGGCAGGGGTAGTTCGGGAACAGTGCAATCCGCCTCCGCCGGCTCAGCCACCGCCGTATGGAATGTACCAGAACAGTAATAATCCCGGAGTTGGCCCTAGTTTCGTTTCCAGGCCGATCATGGCTTCAGCCGCGCCTGGTGGTGGGGGTGGCGTTAATATGCCTGCATACCAAGCAATGCCCCAGGGTGGGGTGGCTGAGACACCAGGGTACGTAGGGAATGGGAAGAGAAGTGGGTACCACCCACCGCCTCCACCGGCGGTGTGTTATGGCGGCAGTGGCGGCGGCGGTTATGGGCTGGGAATGGGGTCACCGGTGAGCCCAGTGTCGTCAGATGGGGTATGCGCGGGTCACATGGATGGTGCCCATCAGTATGGAATGGACATGGGCGGAATGAGGGGCGGAAGGAAACGTATCATGGATGGCGGACCGGTGGAGAAGGTGGTGGAGAAGCGGCAGCGCCGAATGATCAAAAATAGGGAGTCCGCAGCAAGGTCTAGAGCAAGGAAACAGGTATTCAACCATAAACATCGGGCAAGTTATAGCTGTCAATGGGACAAAAGTGAAACTAGTTTACTTAATTCACTCTTTGGCAGGCTTATACGGTTGAACTGGAGGCCGAGCTGAACCAATTGAAAGAAGAGAACACTCAACTGAAGCAGGCTTTGGTGAGAATGATACAAATTTGTTAGTAATGGTTTATTTTTTCTTCTTGTTCATATGCTTTTACTTGATATCAATGATAAGAGGTTGCCTTCTCATGCTATTAACAGGCTGAGCTGGAGAGAAAAAGAAAACAACAGGTAAAACACGTAAATCACTGTCTTTTTTCTATTGTCACATAAGAGCCAATTTTTTAAACCCCTTAATCTGCTTGCATCCAGCAGCCACCAAATAGCTCTTATCATGTTCTTTTGGTCACGATTAATTTTTCATTGCCAATGTGCCCAAATTTGCAATTTTGCAGACATGGTGCAACCTGATGGCAACAATCCATGCCGAGGTGGGTCTATAATGGAAACATTTTTACTCAAGCTAGTCAACTTACGAATTTTGTTCGCTGTGAATCACTTATAATTTGGACTGAAATGTAAATTTGATTATTTTCTGAAGTATAAAACAGGAAAGATCAAAAGAAACTGCGTATCATAATAAAGAATTTTTGTGCGCACATATATTTCTTCAGACCCACATGGACTTCCGTAGTTGAGAATTAATTTACATATTTATGTTTAATGTGTTCGATTGTCATGCAGTATTATGAGGAAGTGAAAGCAAAGGCTAATACCAAGGCTCAAAAGGCTAAAGATAGATTGCGGTTGTTGAGGAGGAGCTCCAGTTGCCCAGTCTGATACCCAAACCAGTATTAATGATTGGATGAGATGTCAAGAACAGATGACCCCTTTCTGGGGATCATTTCTATATAGAAATTACATAAACTTTTTCTAGTTTTAGTGGTAAATTATACTGAGGTTTGTGTTTTCTGTTTCTCTTTCAAGACAAACAAATGAAAAGTGACAAGCAAGTGCAAGCTCTTATGGGGCTGTGATTGTACATATTTTCTTCCCTCCTTTAAGGTCTGATGCTGCGCGATTGGAAAACTTTTCTTGAATACTTTCGTAGATAATAACACAAACCAAATTAATTGAACGAACTTGTGCTTCTCTTTAATGTAATTTTGTTTGTCAAAGAGAGCCGAATAAGTCTATAGATCAATTTATACCGATCCCCGAATGTCCTAAATGAGCAAGTGTGACTAAATTTAGTGGGGTGGGGTAAACAAAGTTGGAATCTAAAATACCATGTACAGAGACATTTTTGAAAGACGAAAAGGAAACTTCCTCTGTTATTGATTGCACAGTTGGGTTCAAAATTTCTCTGTTAATACGTGACATCTTGGATAAGGTTGAGAAACAATAAGTTGAATGGTCATTTTCTCTCTTAATGAGTATGTGATATCTTGGATAAGTTTAAAAAAAGAATAGAGTTAACTGATGCTAAGGCTTTAAAATTATTTGAGGGAAAGGAAAATAAAAGAAATAGAGAACTCTTTTTAAAGAAAAAACAATTTCGCTTTTGAAAAATTGATCATTTTAGGAACACATTTAGTAGAGGGTAGTGGTTTGAGACCTAGCAACAAACGAAGGATTGACATTACCTTATATCTCTTCCGGTGCAGAGCTCCTAAAGCTGGCAGAAGCCAAGCATAAGCATATGCAGAGGCACATGAGTAATGGGTCTCCTTATCCAGTAGATCCAAGCAGAAAACACCTATGCAGGCAGGGTTAAAGATAAATCATAAAATATAGTCTAATCCCTTTCAATTTCAGAAACTTGTACTGATTATAGGCCCATAACATTAATCTGTTTAACACTAGATCTAAATAGAGACATTGTTGAGAATGTCACATCATCTCCATAAGGGAGACCTGACCTATATATAAGGAGAAGGATCCCTTTACCTGTTAAACTAGCTTTTCAGGTTGGAATTCTACCTCTAACTTCTCACATGATATCAGAGCTAACCCTTAACTGTCGTGGTCATGGACCAGTACCTTGGCCGATCACTTGGGTATGTATCAATTACTGGAGAAGTTTTGGCATGGAGGGAAGTGTTGAGAATCTCACATCGTCTCTACAAGGGAGACTTGGGCTATATATAAGGAGGAGAATCCCTCCACCTGTTAAGTTAGCTTTTCAGGTTAAAATTCTACCTCTAACTTCTCATAGACATCCAATTAAAAGTGGAGCCGCATGATTACTTATGTTTCACTAGCCATTGTTGAGGCCCTTTAATCTTTTCTCAAGCATATCTACCTGACATAAGTATTCCCTTCGTGCAGTCATGAAAAAGCCAGGTTTTTTCACTCAAACAATTCACGAGATGGTTGAAAAAAACATGAATAAGCCAAGCCTGGCCATTTATTAAACAAGGCAGCGTTAATCACAACGCTAAACTGAAACAGTATCTTAATTATGTCCCAGGAATAAGGGTCAGACTACTACAAGATACTTTACGCAATGGCAAATATCGCCAATATTTGCAATAACTTGTAGTTTCAAATAGTTGCCATTTGCCATGGCTGCTTTGTGGCAAATTGTAAAACGCAGAAAAGGTAAAAGCAGGGCTTGTGTCCAAATGAATTTCAATTATGCTCACATTACATTGTACACATATATGTATCACATAGCACTACATATTACATAAATTTCAATAAATCTCGGCCCTGTAGTAACTACACATCCATTTTTTTCATTTCTTTCTATCCATGTTAGTTGTTCTATGTTTGGAAGGTCACACTCTCCAAGTTAATTATCTTGACATAAACTCTCAATTGAGTACCAAAACAGGGAGCAACAGGTATGTGAGGCAAATGTTAAACCTGCTTAACCCTGCAACCTTCCAAGTATGTTCACGAATACATACAATACATGCTTTGTAACCACATAGAAAGTGAATAATTTTATACCTGAACTGTGTAAACTGACCAACTGCAAAAACTGTTTTGGTTCTGTCAAAATGCATAAAAACAGAGTGGAATTAGTCAATATTCTCCAATCCTGTGCTTGATTAACTTCTCCAGAATTCCATTTACAACAGTTCAAATTGAGATGGGATTAATAATCATTTTTTAGAAAATAATAATCTAAAAGAAAATTAAGTCACATAATGACGTACCCTCAAACAAGAGTAAAAATGGTGATGTTCAATGTACTCTGGTTTCATAGTTGAACACAATCAACCCATCAACTATTTCAATGAGTGTTTTATTATCTCACTGGGAACTTAACTAAATCCACTATTAAGATTTTTTCAAAAGAAATTCAAATATATAGCTTAAAGAGATCAGAAAATGAAAGAAAAATCAAGATCTAGTTTGAAGACAACTACAACTATAATCAAGGGATGGCATTGCCTATGCTTTGTTAACAGAACAATGAAACTAACACCTCTTTCCAACAGTTAGTTAAAACTAAAAAGATCAGGTCACTTTCTTTTTACTGTTTTCAGTTTTTTAAAATAGTGAATACATATTTACTTTCATATTTTAAAAAAGGTGTTTGCAAAAATAAAGAAAAATTTTATAAAAAAAACTCAAAACAACAAAGAGTTGTTTTGACTGTTTCTATTACAAATATGCTCAAAATTTTTAAAATAGAAAAAATGTTACAAACAAAAAGAACGCGTTTTTAGTAATCTCAATATAGACACTCAAAACACAAAACTGAAAATAAATTTAAAACTAAAAGATGAAGAGAATAACCCCTAATGTCCAAAGTCCCTTTGAAAGAACAATTGGGAGATGCTCCTCCAACTTGAAACTGATTTGGGAGGGAAGAGATGAATTCCCATAACCTCTTGTTGTTTGCCTCTGGTCGAACTCAAGGGGCTTTAATTGCTTCACCCTCCAAGTAATTCAAGAGGCATCGCAAGATCTAATGTATCGTTACGAAATTATGTAAAACAAAACAAATTCAAATATATATGTAACTTCAAAGATATTATAGTGAAAATCAAAGAAAGTAATCAAGTAGAATACGCACCGTGGACAGTTAAAGATACATACTCGACCATATCTATCATCAAGCAAGAGTTTTAACAATGTATTTAATTGAACTATTATTTTTTTTTCCTAAAAAGTAGCTGAACTAAAAGGTTGAATGTCCGGAAGTCTCTTCGAAAGAACCAAGGAAGAAGTTCCTCCAACTTGAAACCGATCGGGAGGAAAGAGACACATTTCCGATACCCTCTTGATGTTTGGCTCTGGTCCAACTGAAGGGGACCCTATTATTCCATCCTCCAGTAATTCAAGAGGCATCAACCATCCATATAAAAGGTTTCAGATCATGTATTTTTCGCCTCGGTTCCAATGTAAACCGGAAATGTCTCAGGAGAAGAGGTCTAAAACTGTTTCCTGAAACATTTCCCAGCAATTTTCTATGAACACCTCCAAGTTGTTCCTATACTCCGTTATGATCCTTTTGGCAAGGAGAACAAAAAAATTACATACAGAAAATAAGGGTTTTTTCTTGCTAGGTAAAATTGTAAAGCCCAACTTTTGAGCCTTATATGGAGAAGGCCCAAGACTTGAAAACCCAGCCCAAATGGCCATATATAAGGCCCTAGGGCTCCCAAAACAGTTTCCTTCTTCCTTCTAATTCTAGCAACTCTCTCTCTCTCCCTCTCTTTCTCTCTCATTTTCTCTTTCAAGCCATTTTGCAAAATCTAGCCATTGGATCTTGAATCCAACCACACTTTCACCGTGAAATCGACCCCGATCTATAACAAGGTAAGCTTTTTATTTTCTTTAGCCTTATTTTTTAAGCATAGATTCGTGAGAGGTGTATGTATATGTATTTGGGTGTGTTGGCCGAAAGTTTGAACCTAGATCTACAAAGATCTAGCCGTTAGATCTTGCTAGATTTTGGATATGTTAGTAAATGGGGTTAGGGGTGTTGAATGGATGCCTCGGATCGTCGGAAAACGTTGGCCGGCGGCGGCAATAGCATGTTTTGTAATCTGGCCGAAAATTAAAAGTTAGATCTACGGAGATCTAACCGTTAGATCTTGATGATTTTTGAGTATGTTAGTCTATAAGGGTAAGGGAGTTGATTGGTGGTCTCGGATCGCCGAAAAATTTGGTTGGCGATGCCAAATGGCTTATTTTTAAATCTGTCCAGAATGTTAAAAACCAGATCTACGAAAATTCAGCCGTTAGATCTGGCTCATTTTTGTATATATTGATCTCTATTGTTAGGCGTTGCTAATGGTAGGTTTTGATCGTTGAGATTTTCGACCAATGGTGGCCGTTGGCAATATGACTGGCCTAGGTTGTTTTATTTTGGGGCGTTGGGCCGTTGGATTTGGGTCGGTCCAAATCCCAGGGGATTTAAATTTTGTATTTAATTAAATCTTATGTAATTTGATAATTTTGTTAGGTGATTTTGACGCGCCCCAACCAAAAGGCGTTTGAGGGGATCCTGCATCTTCTATAATACTGTGAGTGGGTGAATTGTATTATAGTGGTAATTGTTGCATTCATTTCTTTCGTTAATCTATATACTATGCATGATTTCATTCTTGAATTGCATTTGGGAAGGTAGAATCCATATTGTTTGTTGTGCGCATATTGACACTTGTAATATATTGTATATGGCATTTGATGATATTAAATGATAGTATGAAAAATGTGTTAAATGAAGTAACAACTAGAACCCTGTATGCTAACTACAGTAAATGTTAGCCGTCGGTGCACCACGTATACGTATATGTATTAGGGTGAGAGTGGGTCCACCCTTACTTGGCGAGAGTGGTTCCGCCCCAAGAGAATGAAATATGTAAACTTTGGTTCTAGATAGTTAACTCATATATGTGCATGTTTATTTGTCATCTCTTATATTGTTGTAAGTACTATTGGTATAACATGTTATGATGATCATTTTTGGATGCATTGATTCTACTTTTCCCCCATTATAATACTCTTTACTCCTCACTAAGCCAGTGTCAGGCTTACCCCTCAATACTTTAGATTTTGTAGGTTGACATCATTTTGACAGTAGGAGTCGTGATAAACGATTCTACTTGATTTACTCTAGACACGCTCCGGCTACAGCACATGCATTCCTTCTCACGGGTTGAGTATAGGGAAGTAAATATTCCTTTCGTATGTAATATGAGAAATTTTGAATATTGTAAGCATGTAATGGATTTATAGCCCGGTGGGCATTTTAATATCAGTTAATGGAAATGCATTTATTTTGTAATGCTTATAAGATTGTTAAATGTTTGAAGGATTGTGTAATAGAAGGCTTACTATTCCTTGCTAGAGTGTGAATATAGTGTGTGTTGGTTTTATTCACAAAATAGAGATTTAAAACATGTACATATATGCATATGCTTACAACAAGCACGAAACGTTCTTGAGAACGATGTATATAACAAATTTCTAGATGAAATCTCTGTGATTATTGTTAGAAATATCTGCAAGCACATTCTGTATGTATGTACATGTGGAAATGTATCTGTGAGTTTATAGAGTTGGATGCGCATCCAATTCCATCCCAAGTTATCTGTTCATCATCGTAATTTTATGTAACATTTGCTTTGAATCCTTTGGTGTATCTCTTGTTTATTGTTTCCTTTTACTTAATTGAAGCGTTTCTGTTATTGCAGCTCCACTTTCCCATACTTCAAACTGCCTTTCTGCCCTCCAGGATGTAAGAGTGAATTTTAGAAAAAAAGATATTGATGCTTACTACATATATGATGCCACATATAGCTGTTTTCCAATCAAGTTTAATTTCATATGGACTGCTAAAAGAAAGAGACAACAGTAACTGCTTTCAATATGTTTAATTTCATATGCAATATATTAGCTGTTTTTTAATCACCTACATGGACTGCTAAAAGAAATAACTAATAAGACTGACAAAAGTTACTAATGAACTTCAGCTCCAGTAACAAATTGGACATTCCTGGAAGAGATTTTGGAGGGCGACTGCTTCACCAATACTCAATACCAGCTAAACTTTAAAGTTGACAAAATTGAAGAAACACTATGTGAGAAGAAGCTGACATCTGATGATGTTGCAATGTTTAGGAAAGCAATCCATAACGAATTTGTTTTTGAGATGTTCTACAACAACATTCGCATGCAATGGCTTGTAGGGGAGGTTGGAGTAGAGAGTGAGAATTCTTCAAATATTAGGTATTATCTTGTCAAACATATCCATTTCTATGCCAATTCCTTTGGGGATCGAGTCAAGAACATTCTAGTCATGGGTGAACTCAGTTCTGCTGTTGATATAACTGAAGATTCTGGTAGGACAGTGAAATTCACGTATTCCGTCTCCTGGAATAAACGCAAATATACCGACGAGAGCCCTGTAAAGCACGAAAAAGATATTTCCTTTTTGATATTCATATTTCTCATTTGCGTATGGATTGGAATGCTCGCGATCATAATTGTCCCATACTATAGAAGTTACCTCAAAAGGTATGTCACCGTGACCTTTGCCTTATGGTAGTGTAGGCAAGAAGCATACTGTTTGCAGTGTCTTCTTATATTCCTGCTGTTAACTGCAGGGATTTGAGGCGAACTCGTGGTCATAGATGCAGATGTCCTCGATTCACATCCTTGCTTGGTGCCAGCCATCCTGGGAACCGGCATTCAGCTATTCATTTTGTGAGCCACTAAATTATTGTTTAAGCTGACATGCTTTTTATGACCTCTATAACATGACTCACTCCATGCTTGTAGAAATCATTCGTGAATTGCACTTCTACTGCGTGGCATACACGTCAAATTTATTCTATCTTTTCATGGTTCTGACCTCTACAGCATGAACCCCAACTTTGTATTGAAAATGACTAAGACATTGTAAATTACCTATAATGTAGTTCTCCATTGCTTCCTTATGCGATGTTGTAACTTTAATCCGGAAATCTGGCTGTGCATCAGGTGGTGGGATGCACAAGTCAGTGTATGTGACGTCTGACACGAAGTGCATCTGTCTTTCT
This sequence comes from Diospyros kaki, assembly GCA_036245055.1. Classification (NCBI taxonomy): domain Eukaryota; kingdom Viridiplantae; phylum Streptophyta; class Magnoliopsida; order Ericales; family Ebenaceae; genus Diospyros; species Diospyros kaki. The sequence continues at coordinate 42,710,739 of BSEG01000009.1, forward strand.
ACATAGGCTTCCTCCATGAACATTAGTTAGCCAAAACTTGGTCTAGTGTATAATACTGGCTTTAGTTAGATAATTAAAGAATACCATCAAAATGCTCACACAGAGAGCCGAAAACAGGTGATTCAGTGTTTGGATTCAATCACAAAGAACAAATTCCAAGTCCATCATGACTTCGCCATTTATTTATTGCATCAGAAGCTTGGAAAGTTAATAAAGTTTTTCAGGTATTATAGTTCCTGCATTTAAAGAGACTATAACCAACCATTCTCATTGTTGTTTCTTGGTCACAGATGCTGCATCTTATTCATACTGGCATATACTGGATTTGTTGGGCGCTGCGATCAATTTACTATGATTAGATCGACTCTCATGGTACATGGAATGGCATTCGTGGTTTCTGGATATGTGGCATCTGCATTTCACACAAGTTATAGGGAAACTGGAATTGGATGGGTACAGTTCTACTTGTGTACATAATTTACTTCCTTTTATGTTCCTTCCCGTTAATGATTTTTTCTAGTCATGTTACGCATAATCATCTGTGCAGAAAGAATGTCTTTTCCAGACTGGCTGCATTTGCCTTGCCCCAGTCTGCTTGACATTCACATTCACGAATTCAGTATCAAAATTAGTATTCGGGGTCATTGATACAGATATTGGCGCCATGGCTCCAACTTTTTTCATGTGGGCGGCTGGTTCATTTTCATCTCTAGTTTATGCTGGGAGGAGCGGATATAAGGACTTTAGATCTGTACCTCCATTGCCTTGTGCTACCAGCAGAATCCAAGGGGTGGCTCATCCGGTACCTTGGTACATGAAGACACCTGCTCATATGTTTCTTGGAGGCCTTTTTCCTTTTATGTTAATATTCAGGGATCTGGACACCATATATCGAAGCCTATTGAACCTCAGGGTCTGTGGTTCATTCACCCTCCTGTTGACAACCTTCATTTTGCTCATTTTAGCGACTATTCTGGTGGCCATTATTTTCACAGAGATTCAATTTTGCAAGCTGCAAGACGAGGACTGGTGGTGGAGGTATTACTCTTAAAATTTCCTTCTGTTTACTTTTCCGTGCTTATTTATTGTGAACTGGTAGGTGTCACTTGGACTTGGAGATTATACTGTCTTAAAATTAGAGTGTACTGTTTTTGCCAGGTCAATTCTAGTCTTAGATGAAAGTCCTCTCAAATGCAAACCAGAAAAAAATATGTTCTTCTCCCAAATTCAGTAAATACTGGAGTGCATGTGCTTCCTCATTGTCCTCCTTGATTATCAACACAGTAGTGAGACAAGCTGTGAAAACTGAATGGGAACTTATTTCTTTTTTGTCTCTTTCCTTTTTGATCCCCTCTCTTTCCTTTTGATCCCCTGAAGAGCCACATGTGTCTGGTGTCCATTTCCATAATTTCCCCGTAAATCTCCAACAGTTTGCTAAATCGATCATTAAGGGAAAATTTGGCAAACCAACCCTAAAATCAGGCCTCCAACAGCCTCGCCATCGCCAAATTCATTCGTCAAATTTCTGACGAATCTCAAAATCATCGCCAACTGTGGCGATCGAAATCTATAACAACAACATTGTCATTTCTCCCTCCACAACGGCCATCAACATTAGAAGAGAATGACATCGACCTTAAAAGAGAAGATCGGCTAGAGAAGAGAGGTGTGGGCGTGGTGGAAGACAAATCAATCACCAAATCTAACATTTGCGGCGACCAGCAGAATGACTGATTGTGACAACTCCACGAACGACTGGTGGCTTGCAGAATGGCTGTGGTGACTCCACGATCGGCTACAACGAGAACGAGAAGAACGGGTGGTTTGTGCTTTTTTTTGAATTTTTTTATTTATTATTTTGTATATTTAATTATTGTGTATATATGTATCTGATTATTTATTAGTTTAATAAATTGATTTTAAAATATATTAAATATTATTAATATTTAATATCATAATATTTATTATTAAATTGTAAAATAAATAATAATTTGTTGTAATAATAAAAATTATATGTAAGATCAAATAAATGGAATTAAAATTTATTAATAAATAAATAAAATAGAGTGTGAAATAGAAAAGAGATAAAGAGTATAGCTATGTTGCACGGAAACGGAAACAGGAAATGCAGAAATGCGGAAATAGGAACGCAGAAACGGTATTTTTAAAAAAAGTTAGGAAATGGAAACGCGGGGTAAACTGTAATTTTAAAAAATATAAGAGTGTATGTGAAATTAATATATAATTTATATACTATAAATAATATTAAGTTATAATTTTGCAAAACCCTAGATATACTATTACAATATTACCCTAGACTATTACTCGCAAGCTCTCAGAAACCCACGCCACTGGCCACTTGCTGTCAATGGCCAACTGCGCCGCTTCCTCCGTCTACCACTGTTGCTGACTTGCCACCTCTCTTGCCGTCGATGCGTCTGTTGCCCTCGTCGTCGATCTCGCCTCTCTCACAGTCGATCTCTGCCATCGTTGCTGCCTCTCTTGGTCGCCATCGACGAGTCTCTTGCCCTCAACCTCGCCTTCATCTCGCCTCTCTCACAGTCGAAGAGTCTCTGCCACCATCATTCGCCTCTCTCGCCATCGACGAGTCTCTTGCCCTCACTATTGCGTTCGATCTCACCTCTCACAGTCGAAGCGTTTATGCCACCGTCGCTCGTCTCTCACCCTCGTCGTCGCTCACCACCGTACACCATCTCTCGCCTCGACCGTCGTTACATACTCCATATCTTGCCTCACCGCTGCCTCGCCTCTCGGTGACCATTGTCTTCCTCGCTGCAGGTGAGTGACCGTGGTCGCTGGAAACGCGTTTCAAGTGTGAAATGCATTTCCCACATTTTTTGTAAATTGCGAAACGACCCCCCGAAGGTTTCACAATTTACAGAAACGTTTTGAAAGCCATGTCGGGCCGTATTCACGTTTCCGAAACAAGAAACGGTTCGGAAACGCCAAAACAGCGCCTCCGAGCCGTTTCCATGCTTCATAGGAATATAGTTGGAGCAGATACGATTTTCGAGATAAAATAAAAAAAAAGAGTAAATTATTTATAATATAATAGAAATTGTGATAAGGAAACTTGTTGGAGATAGTCTAAAGTAGACTACAATAACCTTCTCCATCTTACTCCATATTATATTATAAACAATTCGCATCGTATTTGGATTTTCTCTTAATTGTGTTTGTTCGAACAACACTCTCTATTATTCTTTATATTTAGCTCTTTATTTCATTTATTTATTAATAAACTTCAATTCTATTTATTTTAAAATACATAATCAATAATCAAATACACAAAATAATCAAATACACACATATACAAAATTAATAATCAAATACACAAAATCAATAATCAAATATACCAAATAATGAAATATACACAATATCACTCATCCAATACAAAAAAAAATCAAAATCACAAACTAGGCTGATCTACTCCTCGTCATCATTGAAAAAGACGTCGTTGTAGCCGTCGCTGCTGGTTCTGCTCATCCTTGTCATCGTCTCCGGATTTGATGTCTGCAACTCATCTACCGCTACAATTCGTTCGCCGGATCTCGCGTCTCTTCTCTAGTTGATTTTGCCTTTGTTGACAACTCATCTTCTCTGGCCTATTCAACTTTTGCATATCTAGTCGGACTCTTCTCGCACTGATGGCAATTGAGCATTGAGGAGGGGAGAGAAAGAGAGATAGCGAGGAAGGTTTACATGGATTTTGATCGCCAACATTGGCAAGTCTTTTAAAGTTTGCCAAAATTTTGGCGAGGGAAAATAAGTATATAGTGAGCATTGTTGGAACTGATTTTCTCGCCTTAGCTTCCCAATTTTTGGCTTGCCTAATAGAAGATGCCATCATTCGAGTCAGCCTAACAGTCATGTTGATATAGTTTCTTGAGGTTGATGAAAGGAACTCTAACTGTAATCGTTCTTCCAAATTATTAATGCCTGCGAATTAATATGTCAAAAACAGTGATTCCAAATTTTCTTGAAAAAAAATACTCTCATTATTAGGTGAGACCAAAAAGAAATAAAATATCATAGAACTCAAGAACAGAAGAAAAAGGAGATCATAACTCAATTCTTGTCTTCTTTTTGCTTTTATCAAAGCATTCAATTAGAAGCAATTATGATATTCTGTTATTTTGTAACTACCTGAAGTAATGAGACGGTAAATGGATAACTGTCTCATTAATTGGCCTCCAAGTAGCCATGAGATTTTTTTATCAACATCAACTTAATGTACAAAATGTTCCATCAACGTAATGTTTATAGGTAATATTGCCTATTGTTCTTTTTTTCCTTTCCTTTTCTTTTCTTTTTGTAGAAGCACACCGACGACTTCTCCCTTTCTCCGGAATCTTCTCTTCCAATGCCTACTCTCCTTCTCCAGCATCTCCTTCTTCTTCTCCAGAAATTGTTCCTCTTATTTTCCTTCTCCGGAATTTTCTCTCCCTGTGTTTCCTTCTCCAGCATCTTCTCAGAAACTGCCCGCCGACTGTCTTCTTCAGAATCTTCTTTCCAGAAATTGCCCTCCTCTCTCTACAATCTTTCGCCACCGACCTTGAAATAGTGTAAATATAGGACTTGGGTTTTGAATGAGCGTGCGTGAGGAAGGAAAAAGGAGATCAGAATGAGGAAGAAGAAGAAAGAAAGGGGGGTTTGTCAAATTACAAAGAAGGAGATAAGAGAGATATTAAGGTATTAAGGTGTGTCTCGGGTGTATGTGTTTAGGTGTGAGTGAGAGAGAGAGAGAGAGGTGTGTTTGAGTTGAATCTCACTTATCGAATAAAGTTTCAACTTTTATTCAATATTTTTTTTATTGATAACCTTGATATACAAAATATTCCATGTTATATTTTGTAGGTTATATTGCCTGTTTTACACTAGATAAATTTCCCAGTTTGGACAATAACTCATAAATCATGCTCACCAGGTAATCACAGAAAAATCAATGTGTTGAGAGACTTGAATCTTAACTGTAGAACATACTACTATTATAGTCTATTACTACCGTCAGAGTCTCTTAGAGGTTTGATTTGTTTTTCACTTTAAAAGCGAGATAACCGTAGACATCCATTACGTTTTCAATCTTTCCTAGCACATCGGGGAGAGTGAATATGCAGAATGAAGTTCAAAGCACATAACAGATACTTGGTCAAATTTGATGCATTTTCAGCCTGTCTCCCCAAGTTTACTATTTGAAACAACAGAGATCGAAATCTCCTTTTTTATCTTCGCAGGTCGATCTTCCGTGGGGGCTCAACTGCAATCTTCTTGTTTATTTACGGCATATACTTCCATGCAGAAGTATTGAATATGCCCATTAACACCTTGAAGATGTTCATGTTCATGTGCTATGATGCTTGCTTCTTCTATGCTTTGTTCCTGATGCTTGGAACCGTTGGCTTCTGCTCGTCTTACCTCGTCCATCGCGAGAGACAGAAGGCAGTCCACGAGCATGACAGCTGAACCATTTGCACAGTGGACTCTTCAATGAGCATGCATTTCATAAAATTCAGTCTTACAAACAAATATAGATTGTGACAAAAAAACCCACATATATAGGACAAATCACCTGACATGATAATGTGTACAAATTAGACTTGCTTTTGCTATAATAGCATAATAATTACAATGGCCAGGAAGATTTTCTAGCTTCTAATCATAATTTATTTTTTCGTATTCTATATATTACGAACTTTTATGTCACGTACATGTGAAGGAAAATAATCTTTTGTTATAAAATTAATTTTATTTAAAAAATATTATTAATGATGCGCTTGATGCATTTGCAAATTAAAAGTTAAAAATTATTACAATAAATCACTTATTCTACTCGTCAATATAGATAAAAAGAGAACCACTATATTTTGCACGAAAATTTTGTATAAAAAGATTTTTATAATATTATGTATATACGATGATGTAACAGTGATATGTTTATTTTTATGAGTCAATGACATAAAATTTCTAAAAACAAAGTAATTGTTTTAACTTTTTTTATAATATTTTTATTTTGAATAATATTATCATAAACTACATAACATTAGGAACTAGGAAGATTCGTAAGTAGCTTTTGCTATTATGAAATTTCAACCCTGGAGCCACAATTGGAATCATCTAAATCCCTAAAAGAGTTGCCCTTGTGCGAAAAAACTATATATAGCCTCTTATTATTATCAAAGTTTATTAGTTGAAACATTTTCGAGGGTAAATGCATAAATTGTTTTCTTTCTATTTAAGACCATAAACAAGCAAGTAAAGTTAATAAAGATTCTTGTTTGCTTGTTTAAAATTTTGTCATGATTAGACTTGAACTTGTGCTTGTCTCGAGTCCAAATTTTAGACTTAAACTTGTTTATTAAGAATTATGTTAGATATGAACTTGGAGTTTTATTTATACTATATAATCATATCTATGAACTTTAAATTTAAATCTGATTTAAAGTTCAAATTAGTAATCCATAATGTTAACATCTAAAAACTAAAACAAAAAAACCAAAAAAAGAAAAAACTTATAAGAATAAAATAATTTATTATTTAAAGGCCAAATATGAAAAAAAATTCCTAAATTGTGCCTCGTCTATTAATTTTATAATGAACTTTAATTTTTATGAAATATATACTTGAAATTTCATAATTATAATAATTATATAACAATAGCACCATAAATTTCAAATTAAGGGAGCAACTTTCCAACCAAAATTTAAATATTTTAATTTTAGAAAAATTCATCAAAAAATAATAAAAATGAGAAAATTCAAAAAAGAAAAAACCAAAGGTTCAATATTTTTTTTTTGAAAAAATAAAAATTTGGGAAATCATTATTTTTCTCATCTTGTATAATTTTCATTTCATTACAAGTTCACAAAACCCATTAAACATCTTATTTTCTTCTTCCCCATCTTGTATAATTTCCCTTGCATTGTAAGCCGACAAACCCATTTCACATCTTATGCATGATTTTTCAGATTTTTTATTTTTCAAAAAAAAAAACTAAATCTTTTTCTTTTCTTGAATTTTCTAATTTTTTTTTATCTTTTTCATGAATTTTTATAAAAATAAAAAATTAATTTTTGGATGGAATGTTGCTTCATTAATTTGAATTCTTTTAGTAACTTACCTTATTTAAATTATTATAAATAGAATAACAAAAATTATTATTTGTTAAAGCACACTCATAGATACAAATTAAGTATAAATGAGTTTATTTAGACTGAAGAGGGCTTGGAAAAGGCCTCATTTGGAGACACATTCGGAAAATAAACTGAACTGTCACTTACAACACTGTTATTAACCGAATCTGTTAGCTTCGGAGGGCCCCGCTACCATACCGTCCATTTTGTTCTACGTTCTATATCAAATCACCCCATCATAAATATCCGACGGCCACTAATATAACCACTCCAAAACGCCCACTCAAAGCATCCGCATACAATCTTTACCCATTTCCCTCCATTCCAGCTCTTCAAATACCTCTCCCCCCCCTCCCCTCCCTCCCTCCCTCTCTCTCTCTCTCTCTCTCTCTCTCTCTCTCTATTCTTGAAGAAATGGCTAAAGTTGCTCTGGTGAGTATCTTGGTTGTGCTAATCGCGGCTCTGGCAATCTCAGTGGGATCTCTGAATGCTTCGCAGGATGTTCGCCGCTACAAACATGGAGATGACATCCCGTTGTCGCTAACAAAGTTTATCCTCGGGATCATCCATGGTAATTAATTATTCTCTCTTTCTTTCTTGATTGTTCCTTATTGATCCATTGGAACTGGTTACATTTCTGTTTAACTCTGTTCTACGTATATATATAGTTGATTAGTTTGATGATTTGATTGTCCTGTTCTTGAAGATTATCAATCTGAAAGTTTGATAACATTTTAGCGTGTCCTCGGATTACGTTTAGTCACATTCATAATCCTGATGAGCTTTGAGGAGTTTCCTTTGATCATTATGTCTTGATCAATCTTTTGATCTTGATTCTTTTATTTGCATTTTCTTTATAGAAGAAACTGTTGAAAATCACTCAGCAAAAAAAAAAAAAAAAGAGAAAAGAAAAGAAAGAAAGAAAGAAACTGTTGAAAATCAGCAGTGTTTCTTAATCGCTCTGTTGTACATCTATAGTTGATTTGATTTGCACGAGTAATTAGTTCCCCTGCAGTTTGTTATTGGCATCTTTCCTTGAAGAGGAACAAACTGGAAAGTTGAATAATAAACACAATCATTCTGCCTATGTCGTGGTTGAAATATACATACAGAATCATAGATTATACAGAAATATGTTATATCTCAATTTAATAGTTTCAATATTAACAGTCAAAAATGTTTATTTGCTTTTTGCTTGATAACAATACTTATTTTCAATCAGTGATATGTTGAACATTTTTCATCATCATATCAACAGTAAACATCACGGTTTTTTCTTCAAATTTGATTAATTAGAACATTGATAATTCTTCTGGTTCATCCCTTCTTTGCAACTTCGTCCTATGCTCATATTAGGTTTAGTGTAATTCATAATTACGAATGAGTTTTAATTTGAGTTATTCCTTGATCTCATGTCTTTGATCATCTTCATCTTGATTTTTCTCATTTACCCTTTTTTTCGTCTGGAAGTTGTAAATCATGTAAGCAACAAGCTTATGATCGGAGGGCATTCGAAACACTGTAATTTTCATTTCAAAACAATCTTCATGCATCCGTCAGCTATCAAGTTACTAATTTGGCAATACGCTGCAGAATAATTAGTATTCCCATTCTAGAGCAAGCAAATTGTTTCTAACTTTCTTGAACAGTACCATATTGGAATTTCTTGATTCAAAGAAATTAATAGATGGCATGATTTTGTATATGTCAAACTCTTTTCGCCTCAGCTCATAATTATTATCATTTCTATTAACTAGTTGACATTTATTTGTTCTTCCAGTGCGGCAGAACCATACTTCAAACTACCCTTCTGTCGTCCATCACGTAAGTAAATAAATTCAAGAAAACTTGTTAAACTCTTGCCCTGCATCAAACAAGGAAACTTGTTTAGTTAATGTTTTAAATTATACATGTATACGAGCTGTTATAAAGACATTATTATAGCAGAATTGAGCATCTGTCTATTGTTTATGTTTGCATGAGATTTGGTTCTATTCAAAAAGCACCATAGAATAATTTAAACGGACTAAATCATTGCCCTTATCAAATTATATTAGCCATATAAATATTTTTGTCAGTATTGATAAATTTATTTTATTATTATAAATATTTCTAGTCATTTTATCAAACATATCAGGGGCGGAGCCACATGGGGCCCAATGGGGGCACCAGAGATTTTTTTTAAAAAAAATTATATTATTAAAAAAAATTAATATTAACTTTCACTGGACCAGAAAAAAGAAATTGTAAGCCTAACTTTTAAGCCTCATTTTTAGAAAGCCCCAACCCAAGGGGAGCCAAGCCCACTGCTCACCCCATTAGGCCTCCCACTCCCAACTTTTTCCTTCCCTTTTTCTCGCCCCCACTGACCGTAAATCCTGGCTCCGCCCCTGAAACATATATGACGATACTAAAACCGTTTTCTAGATTATCTAATCAAATTATAAACTGCTTTTCAAGTGACTATCATAAAAAGTAATTTTATGGAATAAGCATTAAAACTTTTGACTTCTGATTCTACAATTGCAGTTAGTAAACCAAGCGACCGAGTAAAATCCTTGGAGGAAGTTCTGCAGGGTGACTGCTTCACCCACACTCAGTACCGACTACAGTTTCTGGCCAAAAGAATCAATCGAACATTATGCGAGAAGAACCTGACGATAGAAGAAGTTGCAATGTTCAGGCGCGCAATCCGCGATAAATTTGAATACCAGATGTACTGGGACCGCTTTCTCATTCAGGGCGTAGTCGGCCAAGTTAGATCCGTAGTTAACTCTTCGAGCCCTAGGTATTATCTGGTCAAACACATTGATTTCCTTGCCAAATACAACGGTCGGGTTGTAACCAATATAGAAATCGCAAGTGACTTCAATTCTGCCGTGGATATAACCGAAGACGCTCCTGTCAAAGTCGAGTTCACATATTCACTCTATTGGAATATTACAGCATCCCATGCTGTTCAAACATCAAATGACACGGCTCTGATGCCCATCAATATCATTAAGAAGCAAGGGCAAGGCAGTTCCGTTGAGTTCATTCTGTTATTATTCATCGGCTGCTACAAAGCCTGTATCGGCTTCCTTCTTGCATTTACTTTAAGCCTGTATTCAAAAAACATATTCGGCCTTCTAAACAGGTACCTCACCTCGTCGTGTTCTATACCATTTATTATATATATACCTCGATTAATTTGTAGCATAATTTTCGAGCTTGCTGTTTTGTAATTTTTTAGCTCATACTCTGGCTGTTAACTCAGGTTTTTATTGGTAGCTTCAAAGCAAATCCATGGCAACGCATGCAGTTGTGTGTCGTACGCCTCCTTACACTGTGCAGTTGTCGGCATAGGCACTCAGCTCTTCTTTCTGTATGCTATTCTAATCCACTTCACTTTTCTCTCCTGTTTTTTTTTACCTTGTAATTTGTTCATTTATGTGTTATGTTTCTATTTTTTAATATTTTTGGATCTTCTAGTAAGTTTTTCTATATTTTTGTAATATATATTCTTATTTTAATTATAGTAATTAAAAGTTCAGAATTTTTTCAACTTATACTTAAGTGTCCAAGGATATACACCATATTCTGCTAAAAGTTAAAAATATTAGTTGACCACTGCAATATTAAAATTTAGTCATTGATGTGGTTTTGGCCATAGAATTTGCGGCCTATTTGCGTTGGCTTATGCAGGATTTCTTCATCCCTGCAATCACACGGAGTTGGCTGTTCAGATTCTTGTGATGTATTACCTCACATCCGGTATTTCTGGATATGTGGCAGCTTCATTTTACAGACGTCGTCATTTTCAAAATGGATGGGTAAATTAATTCTTAATTAAATCTAGCCAGGGACACAATTAATTATTTCATTTATTGGTTACAATATATATATATATATGTGTGTGTGTGTGTGTGTGTGTGTGTCCTTAAATTGTTTATATCCATTAATTTGCAGGCGGTATGTGTCCTCCAGACTGGGGCCCTATACCTGGTCCCAACCTTGTCGATGATCTTGGTCATGGACGTATTGGCAGAAGCGGCCCTTGGGGTTCCGGTCCTATCCAATTTTCAATTCATGATTATAGCTGTTTTGGGATTGGGAGCTGTCACAAATTTGTACCTAGTTATAGGCGCGTTTATTCCGTATGCTCCTCAGGCTGATCGTCCTGGGGCTAGTAGTAGCAGCAGATTCCAACATCAACATGAATCTTCTTGTCCTCGTGCTACCAACAAAACCCCAACAAGAGTACTGATTCATCGGCCATTTTGGTGCTGGCGAACAGCCTCCCAAATGTTTGTGGCTGGCCTTGTTCATTTCATGTTAGTGTCCAGCCATGTGGACATCTTGTACGCAAGCCTCTGGAACCTCAGAGTCTGTGGCGCATTCATCACGCTGCTCACTGACTTCTTTTCTCTCAGCTTTCTCACCTTTGAAACGGGCCTATTTTTTGCATGGCTTGAACGTTACACGCAGCAGGATGATGACCACAACCGGCACTGGCAGTGGAGGTACCTATATTTTAATTTCCCTCACATCACATGCTTCCTTCAATATCTTATAATTACGTATATTTACTTGACAGATGCGTGCTGCGTGGGGGCTCAACTGCTATTTTCATGCTGGCTTACGGCATCCGCTTCCATATCAAAGCATATCCAGAAGATGGAATGGTGAAGTTGGTGATTTTCATGGGCTATAATGCTTGCATATGTTACGCTTTATTCCTGATACTTGGAACCATTGACTTCTACTCTTCTTTACTCGTCCACAAGCTTGTTGAAGCCCCTTTGGCTGAACATGAGGGGTAGCCAAATTAAACTTTTGTTGTCACATCTAAAACAACCAATAATCAAATCTGCAAGAATTTAGTAGCTAGCTATTAGTGTGATTCATATTGCAAGAAAGATCATTCATCCTACCTCGCCAATTATAGATTTTACGCCACTATATTTATATATATATATATATATTGTGAGAAACATTCCTTTTATATTTGTTAACTGAAAAACTGATAATGCATTACAATAACTCTTATTCACAAATATGAAGTTAATTAATCATTGCAATTACACTTCTTTTTTCCAAATATATATATTTGTGTATTTGAATGTAATTTTTTTTAAAAAGGTAAAATACTTTTGTTTTCTAAATATAATAATATAGATATAAGGTGGTAACGTCTCTAAAAAAAAATGTTATACTCATAAATAAATTTGATAAGTAATCCTTATAATATCTCAAAAAACTTGATGGAAAAGGTCAAAAAACTTGTTTTCAAGATAGTAGATGTATTTTACCACAAGAGCCCCAAAGACTCCTTTTTTTTAACTAGACAAAGGAAGATGATTGGTATTTCTATAAACCTTTGATGTGATGCCAATTTATGGACTGGTTCAATCCTAGACTATTTGATGAGTTATAGCACTATTTTAATTCTCTAAAGTAGAGTATTACTTTGTCAGAGAGAAAGACAGAGATAAAAGAGTTTTAATTACTTTACAATTTTAGCTATTTAGATTCTTAATTTGTTAACAATTTAAACATTGTTCTTACTTATCAATCTTATCTAAAACTAAAAAGCATTGCACACAATATGATCTACAAGAAAGAGAAAGTTGTTTGTCCCCTTTCCCAGATGTAACTTACTGTAAGACTAATATGACATTCCTAATTGATTCCAACAAAAGTCAAAGTTATGCTCTTCACCACCGCATAATACCTCTACAAGGAGAGTTTCAGGACACCCCCCAGACCCACCCACTAAGTATATATTAGGAATTTTAGTTACTTGAACTTTGGTTTCCTTTTCTAATTTCAATTCTTAGTCTAGTAAGATTGTGCTTTTAGATGCCTCACAAGTGCAAGCATCATTTGAATTTGGGTTACTGATTAATTATCAAATACAAAAAATTGGATTCTTCTTTCATGGGTATTCTTCTTGTCTGCCTTTCCTCCCATTTTCTTCTTCTTTCTTGGGTATACTTAAAGTGATTGCTCATATTAGGAGCCTTTTAGATCATTGTTGTATTCATATAGGATTAAATTCATTCACCCCTTGAGGTTCGAGAAATTATAATTCTCCTTATGTGTATCGTGTGTGGTATAATCGTCCACCATTATAAATATTTTTATGTATGTATGTTGAATCGTCAAAATGCGAGATTAGACGTATTTAGAATTTGAGTCAAAAAATAAATTGTTAGATATAACTCCAATTCGACATCAAATAGGAATGGGCTATTCAAGAAACTCAAATTCTCACATCAGGTAGGATAAGAAAGACAAAGAGTTAATATCTATAAATAGACCTCTTAATATATAAGGTAATAGTTTAATATGCTTCAATACCCAAGGATATTTAAAGAAGATGTAACTAGGTTATTAAGGTGGTTTGATTTGACGGAGGGCTCACAATATTTCTGTTCAAAAGTTGTGAGTTTGGTAATTAGTGAATTATCCAATTTAGGGATCATGGAAGTAGATCTATATATATTGAGAAAGCGAACCACATTAAAATAGTTATGTTCCTCCTCTTTTTCTATAAGTGCAATTTTTCTTTGATTTTATATCTATATAATTAAATCCCAACAACTGATACAGAAATCCTAGATTTTTCCCTCACAAGTAGTGTTAAAGCTATGGAATTTTTGGTAATATATAGTTCCTTTTAATTAATAGTCGGTCCAACATGTCTGGAAATTTTTAACATAGTGGATTAGCAAACTATCAAGAATGGTTCTAACACTTAACTAATAACCAATATCACATCTAGATAATATATAAAGCAATTAAACAAATAGAGAATGAATGTGCAACATAAATGAAAAACCAAATAAAGGGAGAAAACCCACAAAACTCACTGGACACCTATATATGATGGAGTGGCCTCCTGTGGTTGACGAACACTGCCTTGATAGACAGAATAAGGATAAAGGAGAAGTTAACACTATCCTTGAACAACGAACCCATATATTAGATCGTCAAGTTCTCCCTAAGTAACTTGTTTAGTGAATCCACTTTCTCATTATGGTCTTCATCATTTTCCTCCCTCCCTAACAAAAGAGGGAGAAAACAAATAGACTTCACAATTAGACAAAATATAAGATAAATATGCGATTTCAGCCCAAAAAATTAAGAAATAACTGCAACATGTAGGTTGGAATTTGGCGTTCAAAGAAAAGTACTGATCAAAATATCAGCTCTCTAAATCTCAATCCATTCAAACAAATCCATTAGAATAGGCTCCAATCCCGTCTATTGGGTTGGTTCAGATGGCAACTTCATCACTCCCTTTTCATCTCAGATGTATTGGAATTTGAAAGAATCAATGTAAGACACAAAGACATGATTTTTAAGTCTTATTTAATGTTGTTAGAATTAGTATAGTCTAGGAGCAACAAGCCATTGCCAAGGTGTTGAAAGCATCACAAGTCAAAACTTTGTGTTGCATGATTTTATTATCATTTTGGTCCAAACGCTTGATTCGCTTGTACGTGTGAATGGATCAACAGTGAGTCAAAAAGAATCACAGTAGTAGGAGTCATGCATACATGGATTATTGGATCTAGGAAGGGGGAGAGCTAGATATAATCACCAAAGAGAATATCAAGGTGCAACTGTGTCACCTCACAAAGCTAACACTTGGAGAAATATCATGAAAAACTCAATTACCAGAGTGACAGATCGATGGAGGACTTAATTTCCAAAGGGTGAGATTAAGGAGAAATATCCTCACTTGAAGATATAACATAGAGAACTCAATCCACAAGGGGAGAGAATGCAAATTCATATGAAATAAACTATGGAGATTGGCTAGTTTACATGGAAGCGATCTAACATGCCACCAAAGCCACAACTTCTTGTACCTTGAATTGAACCACTTTGAAATACACATTAAACTCATTTCAAACATCTATTTATTTCTCAACTAAACTCTAAAGATTAGTTGAATATTACAACTTGAATTGGTCATGTGAACATAAGGTTGCCCTTTAATTGAACTCTTTCTTCAAATCTACTGAAAGAGAGGTCTATCTTTTTTGTACTTCCATATAAATGTGAGCAATTGGCTTGCATGTGCATCCAAAATTAATGGTATTTCATGGATATTAGGATTTTCTAGTAGCCAATGTCTAGAAAGAAACAGCTTGTTCAAAGATAAGCAGTGTGCATTAATAAATTAACAGCATTGGTTCAATTAGTGTGCTCTGAAAGCTCCTGTTTCAAGTGCTAGAGATTGAATATGCTAGCAAGACAAGTTACAAGAACACTCAATTTTATAATTAGATAAGTAGGTAAAATTTTATAATTTTACGCAGATTTTCTTTTATAAATTTTTTATCAAAGATGCTATTTTTAAACACACAATTTTGTTATTTGAAGTGATACTTTGCATTAATATATTATACATTTACATTAATATAAGGTATAATATAATATATTAATACATGGGTGTTATTTATAAAAATTAATATTCAAATAACATTTCTAAGTTTTTAATGACAAAAAGTGACCACTGTAACTCTCACCAACCTCTAAAGAAAAAAACTTAGACAATAACAAATTTATCAAAAACATTATCTCACTAAAACAATCGAATGGGCAAAATTACAACATTACCCAATTGCAACATTACAATCAAATGGGCAAGGTTGTAATTTTGCCCATTCAATTGCTTTTATTGGCCAATCTTTCATCATGTTATCACTCAAAAGTTAATATGCAACTATTTTATTGTTAATTTTAAGTAAGATTATAAAGAATTTAAATAGAATTATTATCATTTATATGTGACATGTTAATTTATGAGGACTACTTATCAAATTTGTTTATTAGTATAACATTTTTTAGAAGCATTATGATCACATCAGGTACCATCTTAATCTATATTATATTTAGAAGGGCAAAAATAATATAACTTTTTTTAAAAAAATACATTTAAATACATATATATATATATATGTAAAAAGGAAAAGTAATTACAATGATAAATCAACTTCTTATGAGTTATTATAATATAATCAACTTCTTATAAGTTATTGTAATATATTATAAAAGGGATGTTTCTCACAATATATATATATATATAGTGGCGTAAATTGTATAATTGGCAAGGTACGATGAATGATGTTTCTCGGAATATGAATTACACTAATAGCTAGCTACTAAATTCTTGCAGATTTGATTAATTATTGGTTGTTGTAGATGTGACGACAAAAGTTTAATTTGGCTACCCCTCATGTTCAGCCAAAGGGGCTTCAACAAGCTTGTGGACCAGTAAAGAAGAGTAGAAGTCAATGGTTCCAAGTATCAGGAATAAAGCGTAATATATGCAAGCATTATAGCCCATGAAAATCACCAACTTCACCATTCCATCTCCTGGGTATGCTTTGATATGGAAGCGGCTGCCGTAAGCCAGCATGAAAATAGCCGTTGAGCCCCCACGCATCACGCATCTGTCAAGTAAATATATAAATAAAACCACATGCTAGTTCAGACAGAGGCACTTTGGCTGTGCCGTAACAAGAAAAGCTATAAGCAAAGTAATTATAAGATATTGAAGGAAGCATGTGATGTGAGGGAAATTAAAATATACGTACCTCCACTGCCAGTGCCAGTTGTGGTCATCATCCTGCTGCGTGTAATGTTCAAGCCATGTAAAAAATCGGCCCGTTTCAAAGGTGAGAAAGCTGAGAGAAAAGAAGTCAGTGAACAGGGTGATGAATGCGCCACGGACTCTGAGGTTCCAGAGGCTTGCGTACAAGATGTCCACATGGCTGGACACTAACATGAAATGAACAAGGCCAGCCACAAACATTTGGGAGGCTGTTCGCCAGCACCAAAATGGCCGATGAACCAGTACTCTTGTTGGGGTTTTGTTAGTAGCACGAGGACAAGAAGATTCATGTTGATGTTGGGATCTGCTGCTACTACTAGCCCCAGGACGATCAGCCTGAGGAGCATACGGAATAAACGCGCCTATAACTAGGTACAAATTTGTGACAGCTCCCAATCCCAAAACAGCTATAATCATGAGTTCAAAATTGGATAGGACCGGAACCCCAAGGGCCGCTTCTGCTAATACGTCCATGACCAAGATCATCGACAAGGTTGGGACCAGGTACAGGGCCCCAGTCTGGAGGACACATGCTGCCTGCAAATTAATGGATATAAACAATTTAAGGATACACACACACACACACACACATATATATATATTGTAACCAATAAATGAAATAATTAATTGTGTGCCTGGCTAGATTTAATTAAGAATTAATTTACCCATCCATTTTGAAAATGACGAAGTCTGTAAAATGAAGCTGCTACATATCCAGAAATACCGGTTGTAAGGTAATACATCACAAGAATCTGAACAGCCAACTCCGTGTGATTGCAGGGATGAAGAAATCCTGCATAAGCCAACGCAAATAGGCCGCAAATACTATGGCCAAAACCACATCAATGACTAAATTTTAATATTGCAGTGGTCAACTAATATTTTTAACTTTTAGCAGAATATGGTGTATATTTTTGGACACTTAAGTATAAGTTGAAAAAATTCTGAACTTTTAATAATTATAATTAAAATAAGAATATATATTACAAAAATATAGAAAACCTTATAACTAGAAGATCCAAAAATATTAAAAATAGAAACATAACACATAAATGAACAATATACAAGGTAAAAGAAAAAACAGAAGAGAAAAGTGAAGTGGATTAGAATAGCATACAGAAAGAAGAGCTGAGTGCCTATGCCGACAACTGCACAGTGTAAGGAGGCGTATGATACACAACTGCATGCGTTGCCATGGATTTGCTTTGAAGCTACCAATAAAAACCTGAGTTAACAGCCAGAGTATGAGCTAAAAAATTACAAAACAGCAAGCTCGAAAATTATGCTACAAATTAATCGAGGCATATATATATAATAAATAGTATAGAACACGACGAGGTGAGGTACCGGTTTAGAAGGCCGAATATGTTTTTTGAATACAGGCTTAAAGTAAATGCAAGAAGGAAGCCGATACAGGCTTTGTAGCAGCCGATGAATAATGACAGAATGAACTCAACGGAACTGCCTTGCCCTTGCTTCTTAATGATATTGATGGGCATCAGAGCCGTGTCATTTGATGTTTGAACAGCATGGGATGCTGTAATATTCCAATAGAGTGAATATGTGAACTCGACTTTGACAGGAGCGTCTTCGGTTATATCCACGGCAGAATTGAAGTCACTTGCGATTTCTACATTGGTTACAACCCGACCGTTGTATTTGGCAAGGAAATCAATGTGTTTGACCAGATAATACCTATGGCTCGAAGAGTTAGCTAACTAACTTGGCCGACTACGCCCTGAATGAGAAAGCTGTCCCAGTACATCTGGTATTCGAATTCAGGGATTCAGATGACTCCAATTGTGGCTTCAGGGTTGAAATTTCAGAATAGCAAAAGTATCTTTTATTGTGGGGGACAAATTTTATGTTGCTCGACACCAACTTACAAGGGGGTGGAGGAGTGTGGTCTCACCCAGTAAAATGTTATATAGTTTATGATAATATTGTTCAAAATAAAAATGTTGTAAAAAAAGTTAAAACAACTACTTTATTTTTAGAAATTTTGTCAATGACTCATAAATAAATAATAACCATAAAATGCATGTTAAAAATAAAATGTCCTAGTCCATTGTCAAATAACACGAATTATCGACTTTGTAGGGTATACAAAAAGACTTTCATAGCTAACATTATGTCTAATTAAACTATAGCTTGACTAAAATAAAGGGAGGGGTGACTATTTTGTCTCAATATTTAATGAAAAGAGATAGAAGAGGGAGAGGAGAGTTAACAAAGGAGAGAGACACTTGGGACAATTATTTGCCTAAGGAAAATTTAATTCAATAGAAGTGAGGTAATATATTGTTGGACAATTGAGTCGGTTTTGTGTATTTGATTTGGATGGTAACTTGGGATGGTCCATCATGATGAAATTTCAAATTTGGGAATGAGTGAGAGTACTCATAACCCATTATGCAAGAATTGTTCGTTTATTTGTTTAAGAGCATTTTAAGTTATTGATAAAAGTAATTTTTTTTATAATAAGATTTTGTATAGATTAACACTAAAATAATCATTTAAAAAAGAGATTGTATAATAAATTATTTTATCTATAATTTCACTTCTTGTTAGTGTGAATGATCACCTAATGCCAAAAGTACAACAAAAATCAAAGAAAATCATTTTGAGTGATCACCACCACTCACATTGATGTCAATAATAATTGAGGTAGTGACTCTTTGAAGTAACAAACATGTCGACACTTGAATTCACATGGTGTTCTTCAATTCAACAATTTATTTAATTATAGTTAAAGTTGCAAGAAAGTAAATTTATTATTTTGGTTACGTTTAGTTTAGTTTAGTTGTTTAAAACGTGTATAAGATTACTCTTAAAGGTAAATCCTGTCTTTTGGTACAATATTTTGTACCTACAACACACCTATCTGTTTAAAGTACTCACTGATGGGCTCAGCACCTCAATGGCTTTCCTAGATTCTGTGCTGCCTTTCTCTGCTCAATTTTTCCAACGCACCTCACATCAATGGAAAATGCAGCTGCTTGTACACAATGGTTCCAGTACCTCTGGTATTCAAATTTAGGGATTCAGATGATTCTAATTGTGGCTTCAGGGTTGAAATTTCAGACTAGCAAAAGCCACTTATGAATCTTCCTATTTCCCAATGTTATGTAGTTTATGATAATATTGTTCAAAATAAAAATATTATAAAAATTTTTAACATAACTATTTTGTTTTTAAAAATTTTATGTCACGACTCATAAAAATAAATGTCACCGTTACGTCATCATATATACATGATATTATAAAAATCTTTTTATATAAAAATCTTGTTCAAAATATAGTGTGATTCTCTTTTAATCTATTTATTGATAAGTAGAATAAGTGATTTATTGATAATAACTTTTAATTTGCAAATGCGTCAAGCGCATCATTAATGATATTTTTTGAATAAGATTAATTATATAACAAAAGACTATTTTCCTTCACACATATGTGACACAAAAGTTCGTAATAGAAGAGGAGAAAATAAACTCAGTTTAGAAGCTAAGAAAATTTTCCTGACCATTGTGATTGTTATGCTTCTTATAGTAAAAACAACTTTAATTCGTACACAGACTATCATCTCAGACGATTTGTTCTATATATATATTGGCCTTTTTGTCACAATCTATTTGTTTGTAAGATTAAATTTATGGAATGCATGCTCACTAGAAGAGTCGACTATGCAAATGGTTCAGTATCATGCTCGTGGATTGTCTTTTGTCCCTCGCAATAAATGAGGTAAAAGAAGTAGAAGCCTTAATACACATGATCTCTTCCAAGACCGAAGGATGGATTCACTTATTTAAATTGTCTTATCCAATATGATTGATCCATAAGTTAGGTAGTCAAAAAGAATCTACGAAAGTGATCATAATAGAAGGTATATGCATTTGAGATTTTGTCCACTGCTAAATTAGCTAGCTAGGTTGCTTAATAGATTAAAAGCAGAGTCAAGAGAAACATACTTTCATCCCTGCCTTGATGAAAAATTCTCGATTTATAGTGTTCATATAGTTGAGGGTTTCATCATACACACTACCTAATAGAGGTGATCGAATTTGTCATCTTTTATTTTTTTATTTTTGTTAATAAAATTAAATTATAAGGTTTAAATAATTTTAATAGAATTTTTAAGATTTTATGCATGTAAACAATTTTATTTAATGGGTGCTCTTTATTTTTTTTTTTTTGTTATTAAAAAATTTCAAGATTTAAATAAATTCATCTAATAGATATATATATATATATATACAAAATAAATGGGTAATGAATTGATTAAATAGATAGATTGTACTTTATATATAGTATAGATAGATAAATATATATAATTTATATGTTACAAAAAACTCTACTTTATTTTATTTACATGTATGTATATATCTTATTGATCGCACATATTTATTTATTTTAATTAAAAAAAATCCGACTTACTTTTTGGAGTGAAGGCGCGTGAGTGACAAATCAAATCGCAACAAAAAAAGCGGAACCATCCAAAACCCCTACTCACACCCCGTCCTCAAAACCCATCCACAAAGGTCAAGAGCAGCCAAAACCCCATTTCAGATCACCTGACCTCACCTCACCTCTCTCTTCTTCGAATGCTGCTCTCTAACCTTCTTCAGGTATTACCCCATTTCGCATTTTCTTCTTTTTCTGCTTGTTTATACTGGATTTGATTTCTTGATTCTTCCTTCTGTGAGACAATTCTTGGAACTTCTGTTGTGTTTCAGTTAATGGGACTTTCTCTGATACAAATTTGTCTAATCTTGCATTTGTAGATTGCCGAATTCCTTTGACTGCTAGGCTCTGTTGCGGTCTTCTTTCCAGAATTACTTCTGTTGCTTTTCTGTAGTGACTTGTTCTGATCTTCTTGTTTGGCATTAATGGGTTTATTTCTAATTAGTTCTCTCTGGTTCTGATTAACAGGTAGTGGGAGAAAATTTCGGTAGGGAATTTGAGATATAGTCAATTGGGTTCTCGTTCTCTTGAAAATAGTAAGGTTATTTTAATAATGGCGACCGCTTTGTTGCCCCATTTCACACCTACTGATACTCGAACTCCAATCGGAATCCTAACTGTTCTTGGGAAAAGGGTTTCCGTAGAAAGTCATTGTGGAAGATTAGGCGCCCCGAAAGTGTTTGATGAAAGGAATGGGATTTTAGGCTCTAGTCAAAAGTGTGCTCCCTATTCTCCTCTGGTCAAATGTTTGTCCAACTCCCACAGTGTCAATAATTATCACAGTAAGGACCCATTTCTGAATCTACATCCGGAGATATCGATGCTTAGAGGTGAGGGCAACACCACATCAACTAATCCAAGAAAAGATGGCCATAGTGGAAATGTCACGGAAAGCTTAAGAGATTCAACAAGTTTGAGTAACTACAATGAAGCCAAGATCAAAGTTATTGGTGTTGGAGGTGGTGGGTCAAATGCAGTTAATCGAATGATCGAGAGTGCAATGACAGGTGTGGAGTTCTGGATTGTTAACACGGATGTTCAGGCCATGAGAATGTCGCCTGTTTTTTCTGAGCACCGGTTACAAATAGGTCAAGAGCTTACCAGAGGACTTGGTGCTGGTGGGAATCCAGAAATCGGCATGAATGCTGCCAAAGAAAGCAAGGAAACAATAGAAGAGGCAGTTTATGGTGCAGATATGGTCTTTGTCACGGTAAGTCTCAGACTATATTACCTATGTAAATTTTCAGCATAATATGTTTTCTGTTTGCATATTAATTTTATGATCAATGATGTATCCAACCCATCATCCCATTTGTAATATACCAGTTTCTAGGCCTGTTCACTGCCCAAATCCTTTAAGAAAACATTTGCATCATGAGGATACTAGTATTAACAAGTGCATATAGCTCATGGACTAAGCAACTATTCACTTGTGAATTAAGATCCTGATGTTCCATTCCCATTTTTGGTACAGAAGCACTACCTGATGTTTATGGGGTTCAAATAGATTTACCTAAGTAGCAATACAACGCAAGCTGGCCGCACATTTTTTTGTTGCGTGTATATATTTTCTTTCTTTATGCTACTTAGAAACTTTGAACTATGACAAACAGGCTGGAATGGGTGGAGGAACTGGCACTGGTGGGGCTCCTATAATAGCAGGGATTGCAAAATCGATGGGTATCTTAACTGTTGGTATTGTAACAACTCCTTTCTCTTTTGAGGGAAGAAGGAGAGCGGTTCAAGCACAAGAAGGAATTGCAGCTTTGAGAGAAAACGTTGACACGCTAATTGTCATTCCAAATGACAAGTTATTGACTGCGGTTTCGCCATCTACCCCAGTCACAGAAGCATTTAACCTGGCTGATGATATTCTTCGACAAGGTGTTCGTGGTATCTCTGACATAATTATGGTATGAAACTTCTGAACACATTATTGTGGGGATGTCAACTCTCTCTCTCTCTCTCTCTCTCTCTCTCTCTCTCTCTCTCCGTAGGTGCATTCAACTCTTCTCTGTGCTGACTTAATGCAGCAATTTATGGATCTGAAGTCTCTGAAGGGTCTTTGTGGTATGATATGAAAATAAGATTGAAAAGAAAGAGTGTTTGGCCACGGCCGGTGGGGGGTTGTTCAGAGGGACTTTTCCTTCTGTTCTCACTGATTCTTTCAGTACAAAAGCTGGAGGAAATTAGACAAATGGCTCTCTTTTCTCGTTTCACATTTTCCCCCTATAAAAGTTATTTTCTGTCAATATGTAAGACTATATTATAAACCTCATCATATTCCTTTCCTCCCTCTCTTGTTTCCTTCCCCCTGTACTAAAGAAAGAGAAAGATATGCAACTCCTACTCTTTAGGGGTATCTTTAGCTTGATTATAATGCCCCTTTTGTTATTATCGTATCCCTTCTAGCAACAAAGCACTAGGTGTTTGTCCATTAAGCTTTAACTTGCATTAGATAATATTTATGTTCAAATACTTGTGCTCTTGTGTTGTGTTTCCATATTGTACTTGTTGGTTTCACCATGTCAACTAAGTTATGGAACACAACTATATCAATTATCTTCATTCACCACCATCTCATGAAATTTTTCCATGTGAAGATGGTGTTCAAACTTCATTCATCATTACTCCGCCAGGGGATATTATCCACTGCCGGTCCCAAGTCCGGATAAAGGAGGAGGGTTGCGTTAGGTAGCCGACAGCCAGCGTAAAACTTAGTCGGATCCAAATATGAATTCTAGACAAACTATCTGTTGGGATGTAACCCACATAGAAGTCTAGAATTCATGTAGCCAACCCCACATAGTGGGATAACGGCTGGATATGTTGTTGTTGTTGTTTAAATACTTGTGCTCTTGTACAAGCTCTATTAATAAGAATCATGAAATTGTTGTATTACTTAAGTTGCTAGCTCATTCTTTATTGCTTCCATAAAATTATATATCCATTGCTTTTATGGAATACCATTATTGTTTTGCTAAAAGTGAGAAGAGAATTATGAAGTTAATTTGTGTAGAAATGTAGGAAATGGGAACAATGAATCCATACTTTATGGGATTCCACAAATTGAGGAAACATGTATCCATGTTTTATGGGTTTTACTTTTCTATCTTTTGGTGTGTATATAAGGTTTTGTATGTAGATTAGATGGTGTGTGTGAAGATATCATTGTATTCCATATTGTTTTGTTTGGTTATAATTTGTTATATATATGAATAGTTTAGCAAATTGATCCTGAGATATTATTACTAGAGCGAGTGTTGGATCTTGGATGAGGGAGGGTTAGTGAATATGCATGTGAGTAATTTCTATATAGTTTGTTGAATTCAAACTGTCACTTGTTCCTTTTCACGTTCCAAGGGCAGTAATTGTAAACCCACATAGAAGTCTAGAATTCATGTAGCCAACCCCACATAGTGGGATAATGGCTGGATATGTTGTTGTTGTTGTTGTTTTCTATTATAGATGCTTATACTTAGCTATAGAAGCAGTTATGTTCCGGTTGTACCACACATGAGTGCATGGTTGAGACTATGAGGCTATAAATAAGACATAGCTAGAGGATGGGGATTCATTAATGATATGACTTGAATCTTTTGCCTCTAATTTTCTCTCTCGAACCTTCTTCTCTCACTTTTTTCTCTCTCTCTCAATCTCTTTTCCTCCCAATTTCTGCTAATTCTAGAATTTCATCTTAAATACTCTGTCAAATCCGAAGATTTGACAATTGGTATCAGAGCTAGGCGACCCCCAACCCTATGGTTTCAAGTACTCCCAGCAAGCAGTAATTCCAAGCAATTGGAATTCAACGCAATTACAATCGAAAACATCCACTGATCGGTTTGATCGGTTCTAGTGAACTGGAAGTGAAGTGAGCAAAGGCGATCGAAGTTTACGCAATTGCGATCAAGTACCTCCACCGATTGGATCTAGTGATTTCGGTAGCTAATTGATTGCAAGCAAGGGGTGAATTAAGTGATGGCTGAAGGAATGCGGATGAAGCAATTGGAGACTCAGTTGGACGCAATGAAGATTGGCTTTCAATAGAACCAAAAGCAACTGGAGGAGAGATTGGAGACAATGGAACTTAGCCTCCGTCAAACTCAAATGGAAGTGAGTTGAGGCAGAGCCAAGATGATGGCAGTGAAGAGAAATCTAAGAGAAGACTCTTCTAGTCTCCAAGAAGAATTCTCTAGTTTTGGACAACAACTAAGCACCGTCCTAAATTTGTTCTCCAGAATTCCTAATGCGAGCTTGCCGACGCACTTCCCGCCAAGGACCAACACGACCCTAATTCTTGCTGGGGCCAAGGTCAAGCAATGTACTCCTGACCCTATAGAAAACAGAGGAACGACCGAAATTTGTGCCGAAATTGTCAACAAGAGGAGCCTATGCAAACCCATACCATACTCCAATACCGAGATTAGACATTCCGGTATTGAAAGGAGACAAACCATGATGGTGGATATGAAGATGTGAATGATTTTTCTACCATTATAGAGTGGCGGAAGGACAAAAGGTGAACTTGGCAGTCACTTATCTCAATGACATCGCGGGTGTATGGTTTCAAGGATGGAGTTGAAGGAGGATAGAACTAAGTTGGTCTGAGTTTGTAGAAGACTTTTGTATGTGGTTCGGGGAGAGAACTGAGTTGGTCGGAGTTCGTAGAAGACTTATGTATGTGGTTCGGGGCGTTATTGAGGAATTCAACATGATGAAGCAGGAGGGTGCAATGGATGAATATCTATTTAGATTTGAGGAGCTTAAGTCGTTGCTAGTTTTCTCCCATCCCACCTTAAATGAATACTATTTTGTGTCTAACTTCATCAGTAGGTTAAATGATGAGCTAAGACTAACAGTCAAAATGATGCAACCCACCATCGTAAAACAAGCTGCAGAGAAGGCCAAACTACAAGAATTAGCCCTAGAGGCGATTTTCAAAGAGCATCGGGTGGTATCAAAGGGCTTGACTGCAAACAATCCACTGGTAGGGGGTGGAGTGTCCAAGACTGTCAATCAGGTTTTGCAGAAAGGAAATGTGCTACCAAAGGCTTCACCAAATCCAGCTCCGGTGAAGTCTCTGTTCATAGAGCAGAAAAGGTAACTAGGGGTATGTTTCCAGTGTGGGTAGAAGTATGGCTCAGGCACCAATGCCAGAGATAAATGTTGCAGATGGAAGGGCTAGAAGAAGAAGAGGAAGTAGATGTTGTGGGGGAGATGGAGGCTACTTGAGAGGAAGATGGTGAGATTTCTTTGCATGCATTGCAGGGGAGTCCGTCAGGTAAAATAATCAAGGTGAAGGGATCAGTGGTGAAGAAGAAGCTAATGATTCTCATTGATAACGGGAGTACACATAGCTTCCTAGATGAGGCTACTGCTGAGGACTTACAATGTCCAACACAGGATACACTTCATTTGTCAGTTACAATAGCCAATGGCAGTAAGATGATAAGTAAACTGAATGTCAAGGTTTTAAGTGGACAATGCAGGGTGAGGAGTTCACAGCAGATCTGCGAATTTTGAAGTTGGGAATTGGGAGGCTGCAATATTGTTCTTGGGGTGGACTGGATGAAAACGGTAAGCCCTCTATAGTCTTTGATTTCAATAAACTAG
Source organism: Diospyros kaki (assembly GCA_036245055.1). Taxonomy (NCBI): domain Eukaryota; kingdom Viridiplantae; phylum Streptophyta; class Magnoliopsida; order Ericales; family Ebenaceae; genus Diospyros; species Diospyros kaki. The sequence goes on from BSEG01000009.1 coordinate 42,737,577, forward strand.
AGGTAACCTTTGAAATGGAAGGGAAGAGGCTAACATTAACAGAAAGCTGGGAGGCTGGAGAGTGCAAAATAATGACAGGCCGGAGGATGCAGAAATTAATTCAACAAGGAGGGGCTTCAATAGCTCAATTACACTCCATATATGCAGTGGAGGTGGAGACTGGAGAAGGAGAGGAAAGCACTGAGGCAGCAGCAGAAGTAAAAGACCATTCATGGCCTGCATTGACTTCTACTCTGCATTCACTCACTGAGGTACACTCTTGTGATCCCTTATACTTATTGTTGACTGAGTTTGAGGATTTGTTTGTTGAGCCCTCAACCCTCCCCCCAACCCGCTTCCTTGACCACACCATACACTTGAAACCCAATGTGGAACCTGTCAACATTCAATCTTATAGATATCAACCCAAACAAAAAGTTTAGATAGAGAAATTGGTCAAGGAAATGTTGACTAGATCTATCATTTAGCCAAGCCAAAGTTCATTTGCCTCCCTTGTCCTATTAATCAAAAAGAAGGATGAGACTTGGCGGTTTTGTGTTGACTATCACCAACTGAATTCCATTACTGTTAAAAATAAAATTTCTATTCCAATCATCGAAAACTTACTAGATGAACTAGTTGGAGCCACCATTTTTTCAAAACTTAACCTAAAAGTTGGATACCATCAAATCTGGATGAGCCTTGCAAACATTCCCAAAATAGCCTTCAGGACTCATCCTATAAATTTCTAGTTATGCCATTCGACTTAACTAATGCTCCTGCCACATTTCAAGCCTTGATAAACCACATCTTTAGCCCCTACTTGAGAAAATTCATCCTTGTGTTTTTCAATGATATCCTCATGTATAGCCAATCTTTGGACCACACTTAACCCACTTGAGGGCAACATTTGAAATTCTCTTATCCAATCAAATGTTTGTGAAGAGGTCCAAATGTACCTTTACTGAGGAAAAATTGGAATATCTAGACCACGTAATCACTAGAGAAGATTTAAGTACAAACCCTAAAAAGATTGCAGCTATGATGGAGTGGCCAAGGCCGCAAACTGTCAAAGAATTGAGGGGTTTCTTGGGCTTAACCAAGTATTAGAGGAGATCCATCAAGAATTATGGGATTATAAGTAGGTCACTGACTGATCTACCTAAGAAGAAGAATTTTTGTTGGAACATTAGTGCAGAGAAAGCATTTCAGGCCTTAAAGGGGGCCATGACCCTGGCTCCAATATTAGCCTTACCCGACTTTTCAAAGCCTTTCATCTTGGAGACAGATGCTTGTGACTTGGGAGTAGGTGTTGTTTTGTTGCAAAAAGGTAAACCCCTAGGGGGCCTTCTTAAGTCAGGCCTTAGCCCCAAAACATTTGGGCTTAAGCATATATAACAATGAATTGCTAGCGGTCTTATAGAAAATGGAGGTATTATTTAGAGGACAATCAATTTGTAATTAGAGTCGATCATGAAAGCCTCAAATTCTTACTACAGCAAAAGCTATATACACAGTTGCAAAAGAAGGGGGTGATTTAAGTTGCTGGGGCTAGATTATAAAATACAATACAAGAAGGGTAAGGAAAGTACAATGGCAGATGCACTGTCTAGGAGGAAGGAAGGAGGAAGTTGCCAAGCTATATCAACGATGATACCTGATTGGGTTAAGGAGATGTTACGAGGCAAAAGACATCATCACTCGTTTATTTGTTCACCCTACAAATCAATCTGGTTACACCTTATCAACCGGGTTACTCAAATATAAAGGGAGACTAGTAATAGGGGAAGACAACCAACTTAAAGATAGAATCCTACAGTCCCTGCACAATTCACCCATTAGGGGACATTTAGGCTTGAATGTTACATATAGCAAGGTGAGGCAATTGTTCTATTAGCAGAGGCTTGAATGAGATGTGACCATATATGTTTTGGAATGCCCTATTTGTTAGCGCTGTAAGCACGAGCAGGTTCCTTACTCTGGTCTGCTGCAGCCATTGGACATATCAGAACAGGCATGGGAGCAAATTTCCATGGACTTCGTGGAAGGAGTACCTAAGTCAGAAGGGAAGGATGTAATTCTTGTGGTGGTGGATGGGTTGACAAAGTTTTGCCACTTCTTGAGTTTGGCACATCCATTCACAACACCTAAGGTAGCTAGACGGCTATTAGATTCAGTTGTTAAACTGCATGGACTGCCACTGTCCATTGTGTTAGATAGAGACAAAATATTTACCAATAACTTTTGGTAAGAACTATTCAAGAGTCTTAGAGTGAAGTTGCATATGTCAACAGCTTACCACTCGGAGATGGATGGGCAGCAAAAGAGCGAACCAATGCTTGGAAACCTCTATTCGGTGCATTTGTTTTTCTAAACCCAAGAGTTGGAACAAATGGCTTCCTTTAGCCCAATTGTGGTACAACACTAACTTATGTAACACAAAATAGGATAAAGCAGATGGCAGAAAAAAGGAGGAATGAAAGATCATTTATGTAACACCCCACCTCGTCAAGCGTGTCACTATAAAGGATTAATGGGATTTTTTTTTTCATACATAGTTCGACACACTTGGTGTTTCAAAGAACAATCTTCACATGTTCACAAAATCCTAGACCTTCCAGTCTTGCCTATTTAGCTAACAAGACCAATAGATTTAAGCTAAGTAAAGCATACCATTACACAGCGAAAATTAACAAAATTGAATATCATAGATTACTATAGTTGCTTATACATAATGTCTTACAACCACAATAAGGATTACATGACTTAGAAAATGTAAATAACGACTATCATACTTGTTCTCCATCGGCCCCTAGTTGACCACGCCTTTGCCCTCACTGCAACCCTCATCTAGAACGTTTGAATGTTCCAAGGGTATAACCCAGATTAAATGTTGAATCATTTAAGTGATGGTATAAAAACAATTTTCATAGAATGCATGTATGATCATGAGCATGGCATATAAACAACACAACACGTCAACCTTGAGAAATCTCCCTAGCACACTCAATCTCCTGAGTGCATATCGACATTCACCCGTGGAAAATCCATTCCACAACATACAGTTGAGATTGACCTTGTCGCGACATACTTAACCTCCGGGGTGCACATTGACGTCACCCAAGGAAAATCCATTTCCACATACGATTGAGATTAACGTTGCCCCATTCTCAAGGAGACCCCATCCCATCCCAATGGACACACGCAATGACACGAATTCACACACATCAATGTCATGAAAACCACTCGCCATGCACTTTTTTACAAAACATTTCCAGTTGATGCATTATGTAATAAATTCAATATACACAATATGCTTGTAAAGCAAAACATTTAGGCAAACTATTCACATGCCAAAATCATTTGCTTGAAACCAAATCAAGTATAGGGTCAGACCACTCACCTTTGTATAGTAATTCACGTTGTAATCTCGAAATACGTGTTGACCTCGAATGTCGTGCAAATCTTTAAGTCTGATAGCCAAATCACCTCCTGACCAACGATTTATCCAAGGAAATCAATATTTATGATTTTCCTAATTTTTCCTTATTTTCTACAAATCTCTTTTTCTTCAAAATTCTACAATAAATATTTCCTATCTATTTTCACCAAATACTTTTTCACAGAAAATCCTAAAATAATTTTCTAAAAATTATAAAAATAATTTCAAATAAAACCCGTACCTCACGTGCCAATCGCGTGGACTGAGAGTGAAGTCTGTACGTGAACTCCAAACGCCGATCATCTTCTTCGGCTCCGGTCGCCGGCGATTGCTCCGATGGTCGATTTAATCCCACCTCCTTGAAGTACTCTTCAAGTCAATCCTAGGGGTACCTTTAGATGCCCCAAAAACCAACTATAAAAGCCTTAAACAGCCGGTTACAAGTTTGGCTTCGACGAGTCCTGATTTTTCGGCGAACTCTCTGAAACCCACTCAAAACCTACACGAAACCTCACCAAAATCTTCCGAAAAACTCTCCAAGACACTATGAATAAAAGCCCCTTATCCTCAACACACAAATCACTCTAAAATATCACGAATTGCGCTCAAAATTGAATAAAAACCCTCAGCCTTGGATGTGCTATTTATAGGCAAATTTCAGCCGCAATCCGCCAAAACTCGAGCTTACTTAATCCCTAAGTCTCAAATCTAGCCACTAAGTGGCTCGAGTAGCCCTAAATTATGATAAAAATCCCTCAATTTTTTCGGCCAGATTTTCCGGTCACTTCGACATTAAATTCCGTCAAACCACGATCGATCTCGACCAATGGCTACCACAAATCAATTCATCATGGCCTAGAGCACCTTCTAGGACCCCTAGGTGACCTTCCTGACAGCAGCAGGTGGCTGGTCGGCGGTGACAGTGCAGCGGCCGGCTGGCCATTTGCAGGTTTCACACCTGACTTTCGAAAATTACACTTTAGCCCCCATCTAATTTCCAACTTCATTTTGGATCTTTCCTTGAAACCCCTAAGCTTTCCAACAATTCCATTAAACTTCATGAGTTCCAAACTCTTCATTTCATTCTCAAAAATTCAGAAAAACATCTTTTTGACTTCCCTCAGTCAAGATTAATAATTTGCACTTAGGACCGAATGTATGAAAAATTGTGTTTTGATCCTTATTTCGCGAATCCTTTGAGTTTATGAATCCTTAACTTCCTTTCCACATTTTAGCCCCCAAGTTTCACCTTTGCCACAATCGTTTCACCATATTCGGCCAAGATTCATAAATTATGCTTTGGCCCTAATGTATGGAAAATTGCATTTTGACCCAAAAATTCTACAAATTCCAAAATACTTTTAATATAAAATTTTGGGTATTACAATTTGAGTTGGGAGATATGGTGTACTTAAGGGTTAAAAGGTTCCAATAGCATATTTTCTCTAATAACCCTACCACAAAGCTAAACCCAAAGTACTATGGTCCATTGCTCATAGTAGGTAGGGAAAGTGGCAAATAGATTACAGTTGCCTGATGGAGTACTAATACACCATGTTTTTTATGTCTCTCTGGTAAAGAAATCTATTGGACCAACTGACAACACTAGTTTGGATATCCTTTCCCCATCAAAAGACTTGACAGTTGATTTGGAGCCTTGAGCAGTGTTGGAAAAACGGGTGATCTACCAAAACTCCTTGCCCTTAACTCAAGTCTTGGTGCAATGGACTCACCTGCACCCCGACCATATAACATGGGAGTATTTGCCCGACCTTCTCAAGCAGTTTCCTTGAGTGGCCCAACTGTTATAATTTCTTAAGGACAAGAAATGTTTCATTTGGGGGGGAGGGGGTTGTATTTGTCATGTTCCAAGGGCAGTAATTGTAATTTTCTTTTCTTTCTGTTATAGATGCTTGTACTTAGCTATAGAAGCGGTTATGTTCTGGTTGTATAGCACACGAGTGCATGGTTGAGGCTGTGAGGCTATAAATAAGCCACAAAGAGAGGATGGGGATTCATGAATGATATGACTTGAATCTTTTCCCTCTAATTTTCTCTCTCGAACCTTTTTCTCTCACTGTTTTCTCTCTCTCTCAATCTCTTTCCCTCCCAATTCCTGCTAATTCCAGAATTTCATCTCAAATACCCTCTGTCAGATCTGGAGATCTGACATTCCTAAAATTATTGATCTTATTTATTTGTACAACATGCATCCTTAAAAGCTCAATCGTCTATTACACTAATTGATGACCATATGGCTCATTGCAGATACCAGGGCTAGTTAATGTGGATTTTGCTGATGTTCGAGCTATTATGGAAAATGCAGGTTCTTCATTAATGGGAATAGGAACTGCAACTGGTAAATTCAAGAATACTTTATTAAGTTATCTCTAGAACATTAAGGCTTCAGTGGCATTCCTGGGGATTCTTTTCCAGGAGTCCCAAGAAAAATAAATTAGAATTTACTCCTTTGACCTAATAAATAAAGTTCATGAATATTTTATCATCTTCTTCATTGGTTAATTTTAATTGCAAATGTGCACCTTCTTGGGAAGGTTCTAGGTCTTAATCCTATGTTCTTGGCAAGGTTCTGGCTCCTAGTACTAGAAACAGTTTAAAAGTATTCAAGAAGCGTAGAACAACCTTTTCCTTTTCTTGATCATATTATTGATATTAGAATGCTTTGTGGATTCACTATACGAGCCAAATGATATTTTAAGTAACATGATCTAAGACAAGAAAAGAAATCAGCAGCAAAATATCAAGCTTTAATCCCAGTAAGTGGGGTTGGCTACATGAATTCTAACTCCTCCAATCATCTCTAGAAGGCCACTGGAAAAGAAATCATGTACGGAAAATATTTGACAGTTATATTTTTCTGTACTTTTGCTTCTGCCTTTATCTTTACAGTCAGCTGAAAAAAGATGAGTGCCCAGAGATATAATTTAAGTCAACTTTTGGTATGTATTCTTATGTAGGGAAGAGTAGAGCCAGAGATGCTGCATTAAATGCTATTCAATCACCTTTATTGGATATTGGCATAGAAAGGGCTACTGGAATTGTATGGAATATAACTGGTGGTAGTGATTTAACTTTGTTTGAGGTGCTCTCTCTCTCTCTCTCTCTCTCTGATCACACTCATGTATTTGATCTATGCCATTAAGAATTATGCATCCACCTTTACCTCATTTATTGTCTAGGCTTGTTCTAATTGTCACCATTGTGGTCAAGATATAAGCTAATTGAGAGCCAACTTAAAAAATCTTCAACATATACACATGCATGTGTATTTATGTCTGGATATCTCTGTCAATTTTTAGGGGATTAGAGGGATAATTGTGTATTAGCCTATGTAACTCTTAGACCATTATCTTTTGGAGATTAAAAAGTTCAAGCTACACCTACCACCTGTGCACCCTGAAGATTTTCCAATTCTCCAATTTTACAATAACAGAACAAAGAAAATTTCTTCTGCTCAAATGTTTTGTGCTGTGTTTGCTTATAAAGGCTGCATCTTGGTATCTGTTCTCTATCTACACTGAGAGCCACACGTTGGACCTAATGGTTGGTATTATTGGTGAAGTAAACTAGTGCCATGCATTCATTGGTCATTAAATAAATATTGTTTATCAGCAATAGTTATATCCAGTTTTGATAGATATCTGTCTTAATGGCGGAGTTAAGAGTCTGGAAGTGTAGTAACAGTTCAACTTTCCTGGGTCTAAAATACTCTTTAAGAGGTTAACATTTGCTGGGGTGGAATTCTAAATCTTCTAAAGAGATTCGTAATTGAACAATGATAATGCTACCTTTCCTGATGTGATTGTGGCATGTTACCAGTTATCCAGTCTTTTATGTCCTTTTGTATGTCCTATTTTCATATGAGAGTGTTACAGGTAAATGCTGCAGCAGAGGTTATCTATGACCTTGTGGATCCTAGTGCCAATTTAATATTTGGAGCAGTGATAGATCCGTCACTCAGTGGTCAGGTTTGTTACTACTTTCTAAGCTCTGTTGAGGGTGAAGTTGTTGCCATCTGTAAATAACTTGGATAGCTTATATTTCATGCCCTTAAAGTAGAATCATTGAAAATGTGTAGTACTTTTTGAATCTCTGTTTAGCTGTTCAATGAAGAGACCATAGATGAAAAACTGTTATTTGCTCATGACAGTTGAAAAATGTTATTGTTTGACCAGTTAAAGAAGTTGAGGCTTAAAAACATGAATTAACAATCAACTGGTTCCAGTTGTCCTCTATAGTTCATAGTATAGGATAACAGATGTAACAAACTGGCATGCATATGTTTAGCTCGTGAATATTGCAATATACTAGCCCCCCAAAAAGTTTGATGATGAAACAAGCCATTACTGTTGAACATATGAAAGCCAGACTCGTTCACATATGTGGAGTCTAGAAGTATCTAGTCATCATGAATAAATGAGTGAAAAGTCACTGAAATACTCCTTCATGATGGTGAGCCAACAGAAATGTTGTCTACATCTAGAGGGAAGAAGATGGGAGAATAGGGAAATGTTCAAGAGGAAACTTTAGTTTGTTTTCCCTATATAGAAAGTATTGGTAGAACACATATTAAGAGGTAATAGAACCCTGGGTGGTGTTGAGGCAACGTTATTAGGGTCTTATGCCCATATTTGAAAAGCTCATTTTTTGTTAACGTAAGCGCTTTCAACTTAAGAAACCTTCTTGCTTCCATTTGCTTTGGCATAAAAATATAGTAACAAAAAAAAAAAAAAAAAATTGTTACCTTGGGTTTTGTCCTTTCTTTCAGGTCAGTATCACTCTAATTGCCACTGGGTTCAAACGCCAAGAAGAAAGTGATGGAAGGCCTCTCCAGGTATTAGCTAAATGCTTCCGCTGCCACCCCTTTTTTTCCTTCTCGTGAATTCATTTCAAAAGTGAAGCGTGGATGATCCATGTACTGACACACACATATATGCACTCTCCAAAGAAGTTTATATTCTAAGTTTGCCCTCCTCGGCCCAAATGCAGGCAAGTCAGCTAGCACAAGGAGATGTTACTCTTGGGGCCAACCGACGACCTTCCTTGTTCAACGAAGGTGGTTCTGTGGAGATCCCCGAGTTTCTGAGGAAGAAAGGCCGCTCTCGCTATCCTCGAGCTTAAATTGCTCTCAAACTTCCTTCCATCCTGTGAGTATTGTTCAGTGAGACTCAGTAGATCCAGAGGAAGAAAGGGCAATCTGGCTAATGTCAAAGACCTTAAATTAGTTCCCTCTAGAATACCTTTTTTCGAGTTGGGCCCCTTTGATCTTGCTTCTCTGGGAACTAAGCCGTTCTCCGGTAGGTACAAGACTGTCCGTAGAGTGCATAATAACAAGGTTGTATATGTGGTTTGTACCTTGAATGCTCAAGACAGAAACATGTTACGAAGTCTTTTCCCCAATCTGAATGAAATAGAGAGGGTTCTAAGAAGGGCTTGGTTTTAGTTTTAGCACATCTGAAAAGCGTGTATGGAATCATAATTCTTTCTGCAGTCTCTGTCCATAAAACTAGAGTTGAACTTGGGCATGGGGGTAGCTTTCTCTAATGTTTTTGGGTGTACAAAAAAAGGTGGACAAGTTCGCATTTTCATGATAATGACCAAAGAAGGTGACAATGATAAATTAGTTCTCTTGTGATAGAAGTTCACATGTTTGATAATTATGTTAGTAGCTCTCTTATATTAACTGTACTGGAAACTTTAAAAAAGAGAAAAACACTTCTCACTCATCAATGATAAAATGAATGTCACTAATACATTATGTGAGCAACATATTAATGTATTAGGTAAAATTTTCTTAAAGGTACCATTTATTTTGGTAGGTATATTTCATATCACCTTTTACGAGGCAAAAATAATGGGACCATCTAATGTGGTAACTCTGTGGAAGTCGCTTAAAATTCGAAGTTTGAATTGTCTTTTGCCCTTCAATTTGTTTTAGTGACGTTTATAGTATGATTTACAAGTTTAAAAGATAAAGGGATTAATAATATTATTAAAGATGGCTTGTAAGACGAATTCTTTTAAGTTTTGAATTAGAATCACTAATATGTTAAAATTTATTGAATTAAAGGACATCATACTTTGTAAGTTAAGTAAGAAAAAAAAAATCAAGCTGAATGAGAGGTTGAGATTTTTGAACAAGCTATGATAACCCCTAACCATACAACAATTTGGTTAGGAAGATTTAGCACGCATCCCAGAATATCTCCATGGTCCCCACTATGCTCCATCACATAAATTAATTATTAATTAACAATTCATATAGATAGTGTTTATTAATTAAGATATAAATTTAAAAAATAAAAAATAAAAATATTTTTTATTATATTTATCTAAAAATTCATTAAAAAGAAGTCACGTAACTTCTTTTTTAAGATTGTTCAGATAAATTTATATTTTCTCTCATCCAAATAAATTTATTTGGACCTTTACAAATAATAAGAACTGGCATATATATTCTGCAATGTATTTTAAAAAATTTAATAAATAGTCTGATAGAAATTTTAGAATATTTTTCAGTATTATCTTTACCATTTCATATCTTAATCTAAAAAATATTTTTAAATTATCTTATTCATTTTAACAAACATAACTTTAGGAGGTGTTTGTTAATCAAGATATGAGATAAAAAAGTTAAGATATGGGATGCATCCTAGATTTTAATTCTTTTCAACATTTTTGTTAAGCTTATTTGACTATTTTTGAAAAAAACATTAATGACTTCTTATTTTGATTTTTCAAGATATGCAAATCTCTCTTCCTCCTCAAAATAAGCATATCTTGATCCTTACATATAAGAAAAAAATAACTTTTATATCCTCTAATACATTTTAAATAATTTAACAAACAGTTTGATAAAAATCTTAAAATATATCTCAACTTTATTTTAATCATTTCATATCTTGGTTCAAAAATCATTCCAAATTTATCTTGATACTTCCTTATATTACTTATTTTAATAAATGCTACCTTAATATATAATTTTATTGAACTTGCAACTATATATATATATATATAGTTTCACTTCTCCTCTTACCAAAATCTTGGCCCTGATTGGCCAGAACCTAAAAGTCACACAAATACTTGCAAAAATCAACCTCGCAACCCTCCAAAAATCTTTCCAAGGAGTCACTCACTTCCCCCTCCAACCTCTCTTTCTCCCGTCTCCTTTTCCAATATACATGCGTGTCTGCGCGCGCGAGGGCGCGTTCATTTATCAAAACTTAACTACACCACACAATACGGCATCCAATCTCAAACCACACACGTTCACTTTTCACTAACCATACAGAAGACTTCAAAGGTTTGGAGATGACGTGTAGCCTAACCCCCCCACTCGTTTCCTTTGCCTCATTCCCCCACCCTATTCCCTCAATGCTTCAAAAGAGAGAAGCGTACAACTGAAAGCAAGAAGTGAACTAGAGAAGAGCTGTCTACGCAGGAACCCAAGAACCCAGTCCAAATGACACTTCAGGGCTGTGTTGATCCGAAGGGAATTCACCCAGAGAGCCTCTGTGATCAAACTGGGCCTCAAAGCCCATCTTCCGAACCTCACCGGCCGGGTACCGACCGAAAAGCTGCCTTGAAAAGGGCTCCGGAAGCTCAACCGGAGGCAGCTCCGAGCACCACCGGGGACGGTGGAGCAGTGGTGGAGGTGAATGGGAGGGAGAGGCTGAAGAGGCACCGGGTGGAGGTGGCCGGCAGGGTCTGGATTCCGGATATATGGGGCCAGGAAGAGCTGCTCAAGGACTGGATAGATTGCACCGTGTTTGATGCTTCATTAGGGAGCAGTAGCATATTGTCAGCTCGTTCTGCTTTGGTCCAAGAGAGAGGAATAAGAAGAGCCACTTCCAGACGACTACGGATAGAGAACAGGTGTTGAAATTTGATGCCAATGCTGTCTCCTCCTTCCACCTTTTTGAACAATTAATTACCTTTTTATTTAATTTTACCACGATCTTATAGAAATGTTGTAGTTTTTAGTTCTTTTCGTTATCAATGAAGACTGGCAATCACTATTTTTTAGCTACATATTAAGTAATTTTATTAGATATACATAATAATCTAAGAACTATATGAGTTGACATTAAAAAAAAAATTAAAATCTCATCTCAAAATAAGTCATTACAATCTTTTATGGGGATGCGAGGCTAACTCTTCGAATACAATTTTCCAGTCTTCATAAACTGCACCTAAAGCTGTTTAAAAAATAATATTTATCATGGTTTTGCTATTTAGCACATAGTGATTCAAAAGAGTAATATGACATGAAACTCAAGAAAAAGATAATATAAGATACCCTTGTACTATTTAGCACAAGAAAGCCATTATTTCATATATTATTTTATGTATATATCCGAAGAAATGAAAGGGGGTACAAGAGTTAAAACCCTAAAATTTGGCACAAGTAACTAGCAAACCTAACCCATGTCCAGTGTTTATGCTTCTCCATGTAAATGCATTGAATTTTGCAAGTCAAGCTTGAGAAAATGGAATTAGATCCAACCCATTGATATCCTTAGGCTGTGTTTGTAGAGATCTAGTAATGGAATTGAATGGAATGGATTACATAGGGATAGAATGAAAATGAGAATGAAAAAAAATGAAATGAAATATTAGTTCAAGGAACCAATAAATAGCAATAAAATTGGATGAAAATAATGAACAGATGAATCTTTTCCCCTTCCATTATTAACTATTCTCCCAAACAAAGAAAATCTGTTTCCATCCAATTCCATTATTTTCCATCCTTCCAAACCCCCCCCCCCCTAGTCCAGTAACTATACACTACAATCATTGTATCCACAACTTATGTCTGTATTTACTCATTTATAGTCAAACCAGGCTTAGGAAGCACGCACACACCACAGAAGTAGAATCCTTAACCAACTACAAAACAATGTGCTTTGTTCTCCCGAGAATGCAATAACTTTATCCTTCTTTTATCTTTATTATTATTATTTCTCATACAATAAGTAAGAATTTGGTATGAACTACAACAGTTTGGAAACATGTCGTCCTTTCTCAAAGCTGCAAGTTACATTACATGGATAGGAGCCCCAGAATGTATTACACAATCATCTTCTGGATGTTCCATCTTGATTGATTTCAGGGTTTGGGGTTTGGTTGTCAACTCCCATATCTTTACTGTCCCATCATCACTTGCAGAAGCAAGTAGCCTATTGTCCTGTTAAGTTTCAGCAGAAGCAGATACAAGGATATTTTTGTTACTAGTATGAAATCGATTAAAGTGGAAACTTATAGAGTAAATCAGCACATCTAAAAGAGAAAAATATCAGTCTCACAAAATTTTTCTATATATATATATATATACATAAAGAGAGAGAGAGAGAGAGAGAGAGAGATCTACCAAATATGTGGCTGTGGCTCTGGGATTTTGGAAAATGAGTCAGCATTGAGGGTGTGTATGGTGCACAATGTGTGGCTACCAAGGAATTCCGTATAAAAAATTTATTTGAAAATAGCAATAACCGACCAGAAAATAGTGCTCATTAGTGCAAATTGAAGATTCAAGGATCTCTACCAAAAGAATGGTCCAGGTGCAACCGTATAAGAGGGCAACCACAAAGTGCGGGGACTTTCCCTGTAAAATGACGTCAGTTTGGCCACGCCAGTGGCTCCTACCATACAATGTCAAGCTCAGAAGAGTGAATTGGTTGTTTTCTTATCTACAGAAAGAATTTTGCCCAAGGAAACCTAGCCCTTCGCAGGGTTGCTCCAATCAAAGCTAAAAATATATCCAGATGACATTCTCAGCTTTACATTTGGAGTAATCAATCAAAAATCTCAGTTTTAAGTCCCTAGGGTAATATCCTTTCAAGGAAAAAGGGCTGCTTTTATTATCAGTTAAAAAAAAAAAGGATGCTTTCTTCATTCATGACTATGCATTGTGCAACTGAATGATATGTCTAACACGGTGATACCTTAGATGAAGGTCATAAAAAACAAACATCAACTAGATAACTATTGCAAGATGAATCTTTGGAATAGTAAATGTAATTTCTTGACAAGAAACTATACCGAATAGCTCCATTGCACGGCATTGACATCCATGTCATGAGCTTTATCCTTCTTCATAAGCAATTTGTACATAGGTCCATCAACCTGTAATAAGAATAAGAAATTATGCAGACAAACCAGACAGAATGAAAAGTGAATGGTTAAGCAAGAAAGGGGGCAAGAGAATGAAAAATTTTCATCACAATGGACGCACATGCACACAAGAGAACACATTTTGACAGCAAGAAGTGACAAGTAACTCTTTAAAACCCTTCAAGCAAAAAATAAAAAACTAATTTAAACCACTACGGATCTACTTTCTCCACTGTCTCAATGATGAAAGAAGAAAGGTGGAAAATAAGGAAGGAAAGTTGGCCAATTCTGTCTCAAACAAGAAAAATAAGTAGACAAGTATTACATTGGTGATAAAAATTATAAACAAAATGAAGAGAAGGCTATTAAATACCAGGCCATCATCATTCTCAGCAAATAAACGTATAGCATCATCTGCTGCTCCAGTAGCAATTATTCCTTCCCTGTCATACTCGCACATCAAACATGATAAAATCAAAATGAGATAAACAAAGAAATATCTAAATAAGTGTCATGGTCAAGAATCCTAGACCTCCAATTCATAACACCTATAAGTGTTGGAACATTAAGCAGAAAACTGAATAGGTTATGCCTATCCGGGGTTTGGTTAAGGAAGATTAGAGTTATTCTTGTTCCTATTCCTATTTTTGTCAATTGTCGGTTTTTCATCAGTACTAGGAGTCTTTGTGTGGTAGAAGACTTTTTTAAAATTTGGTTGTTATTAGGTGCAGTGTCCTAGTAGGAGTCTTCTAGGGCTTTCTTATAAATAATCTCTTGTAAATACTGTAAGGGGATGAGAAAATAAACTTTTTTTCCTGCATTCTTCTTGTGCAAGAGATTGAAGAGTTCTCTCTAAATAGTCCTAGCATAAACATAGGTGGGCAAGGACAGAAATTATTGAGGGCATTAGCTGCAAATTTAGCTAATTGCCCATGGACTCGATCCATTAACAGATATATCATCAAATAGTCACATGGAGATTCACAGGTAGGAGAGTAGAGGCAAGTAGAAAGAAGTAAAACTAGTATACTTTTTGATATCCCCATCAAAATTACACATACAAACTACAGGTTGAAAAATAGGAAATGCGTGGTATAAATAACCCAAAGGAAGCTAGACAACCAATAAATTAAGGATCACTAAGTTGTGGGCATGTGAATGTGTGTGTGCATGTGCAAGCCTGTGTGTGCCTCGCGCCTGTTGTCATGCTTGAGTTCTTGCAAGAAAGAGAAGCTTGAAATTAGCGCCCCCCCCCCCCTCCTCCAAAAAAACAAAAAGGCTTGTAGTTGGCATATGGTATAAATCAAATTTGCAACAACGTATTGCTACCTTGACCAATGCACTGAAAAGATTGTCCGGTCATGATAACCAGAAAGGGTGGCAAGATGTTTCCTGGAAAGACCCAAAATAACCACTCAATCAGCAACGTAAGAGTGAATAATAAAGCAAGTATAACATTTTTCCAATTCTTCTAGCAAAACAAGAACAAAAACAATTTTCCAATTCATTAGAAGTAATTCTTATAAGACAAGCAACTTTTGTATTTTTTGGTCTTATTTCAAAAATTGCAAGAAAATATCAATTTTGAATCTGGCTTATCAAATATATTAGGCAATTTGAAGATGGTTTATAAAAATGGAATAGTATTCATTGTACAGGGAAGGATGTATTTTCAAACAAGAACTAACCTTTTTCCGTACCAGAAATGCAAAGTAGGATAGTCTATAAGTACCAAATAATTCCAGCAAATTTAAAAATTTGTGGCCCATTAAATTATCAATGCATTTGTAACTATGTTACCTAGAACATCGATCATTCTGTTACGTGGTACACTAATGTGCGTCACCATATGCTCTGGATTGTGGTATGATCAGGGTAAATAGTATCGTAATGTTCTAGAATGTGGTGTGTTAGGGGTAGACTTGCATACATTACTAACAACAACAACATATCCAGCCGTTATCCCACTATGTGGGGTTGGCTACATGAATTCTAGACTTCTATGTGGGTTACATCCCAACAGATAGTTTGTCTAGAATTCATATTTGGATCCGACTAGGTTTTACGCTGGCTGTCGGCTACCTAACGCAACCCTCCTCCTTTATCCGGGCTTGGGACCGGCAGTGGATAATATCCCCTGGCGGAGTAATGATGAACTTGCATACATTACTACTATAATTTAATATGTTTTATCAGCTATATTTCTAGCAAAAAAATATCCACTGAATACAACCTAATCTGTTGATTCCTGAAAAATTACTACAGTACATATTTTCAAAGCATAATGGTATATTTTCGTTTTTCATTTTTTTTAAATGAAACCCCTACTAGGCTTTTATTCATCGTATGCATTTATTTCCCTCCTAAGAAACCATTAAGAGAGTAAAAAAGGCAAACTCAGTGTGATACCCTTGAAAAGTGGGTACCAAGCCCACATCGAAAAATTATACAGTTTTTTTTTTTTTTTCCTTCGAAGTACTATATTTAAGTCCCACATTGGAAGGAGATGACACAATAGTCCGCGCGGAGTGCTATATAAACCCCTTGACGTTAGTTGTAACACACTTTTGAGAATACTTTTGAGTATTACAAATACAAGGTTTTTTCCTTGTTCTCTCTTCCCTAGTTCAAGATTCCAAGAGGTCAAGGGTTCCTTATCATTGAGGTGACCTCTCAAATTTATGATTTGGCTAGCAGTAGTCCTGGTGGGTTACTAACCTCACCAGGATCAACAATTGTTAAGACATCCCAGGGTCAGTTGATATCAGAGCTTTTTGTAGCAACTATTTTTAAATTCTGCAATTGGTCTGGCTCAGCCGATTATTTTAATTCTTTTAATTGGTCAGGCTCAGCCAACTATCTTTAATATATGCAATTGGCCCGGCCAGCCAACTATATCTTAATCTGTAATTTGTCTGGCTATGCCACCTAGATTTTAATATGCAAGCCCACAATGAATTGCATGCCCACATTAGTAGATGTTTTATTCAGCAGGTTTGCTTTCACCTTGCTAGGAAATTCATATTATGTTAGTTCTTATACTTATGCAGATGCTAGTGTAATACCTGGTTATTTACCTCCTAGTTGCTTCAACAGGAAAGGCACATGTTGAGAGAATTGTTAGAGCCTGTCAAAGGAACTTGGAAGTGCAGGGTGTTAGTATTGTGAGTGATGGGCAGAGTGACTTACAGAGGAGGAGGTTGATTGATTTCATGGCAATTGCAGATGGTCAATCTAAGCTTCTAAAAGATGTTGATTGTTCTAGGGAAGTTAAAGATAAGAAGTTTACTGCCAATCTGACGCAATTTGTGATTAATGAGATTGGGGCTGATAATGTGATTCAAATAATTACTGGTAATGCTAGAAATTATGATGTGTTGGACAAATCACAATGAACCACACATGGAGTAAAATATATATATATATATATATATTTGTGAACAGTCCTTCAATGATTTGCCCAACACCTTTACAATTTCTAGCATTATCAGTAATTACTTGAACTATGTTTTCAGCCCCAATCTCATCATTGCCTTTAGCATCAGATCAGCAATTAACTTCTTATCTTTAACTTCCCTGAACAATCAACATCTTTTAAAAACATGGGTTGACCATATAAAATTGCCATAAAATTAATCAACAGCCTCCTTTGTGAGTCACTCCACCCATCACTCACAATATTAACACCCTTCACCTTCCAAGTTCCTTTGATAGGCTCCAACAATCCCTCAACATGTCCCTTTTCCTGTTGGAGCAAACTAGTTCTCAACAGATTATATCCAAGAGGCAAATAAACAACAACAACAACAACATATCCAGCCTTTATCCCACCATGTGGGGATCCAAGAGGCAAATAACCAGGTATTACATTAGTAGTCACATAAGTATAAGAACTCACACAAAACGAATTCCTAGCAAGATGAAAAGGCAAACCTTCTAAATAAAACTTCCTGTGAATGTGAGCATACAATTCATTGTGAGCTTGCATATTAAAAGATGAGGAAAGAGATTAACTGTTCCTACCACCACCTTCATTCACAAGTGTTGTTCTCCTTTTTGAACACTTTGGATATAACCCCCCAACAGTCCTATTCCTATAGTCTTTGATGAACTGCTCTGAGGAGGTAAACGAACTTTTTTCTGCTCATTCTTCTTTGCTAACTTTTTAGCTTCATTTTTGTAACTTTTGTAGCTCAATAAAATCACTTCCTAGGATTTTATTACAAGGTCCAACACCTTCTCCTGATACTTTTAGCAAGTAAGCTCTAACACCTATATATGAGCTCGACTTTTTTCATTGCAAAAGCCGCATGGCCATTGAAAATTTCCCTCCCTTTTGACAAGAATTAGTTTTCGTGACACATCTTCACAAAAGCTTCTCCAAACTTTCCTCAGAGCCACCCCTTAGCATTCATCGCTCCAGTCCAGTCATCCTTGTCACTAGTCACTCATGGTCAGTTGTCATCGTCCATCAAAATCCAGTCAATGTTCAAAGATAGAGGATACAAGCATGAAGAGTGTGAAAATTGAAGAGTTGTGCAATCAAAATGTGGCAAAACTGAAGAGTCGTGCAATTGCCCAGTCAGAAAACTGAAGGGTCATGAAAAAAGGGCAAGTTGCAAGGAAAAACTTTGTTTCTATTTTAGACTGAACTTTTAATTCTTTCTATACTAGTATCCAATTTTAATTTTGTTTCAGTTTTGGACCATCATTAATATTCTATTAATAAAAACCACTAAATGTTGACATGGCCTACTAAGGTGGCTGCCACGTCAGCTTATATTTATAAAAATATATGTTTATGTAAACTAAATAAATATAACTAAAAGTTATAGTATAAATTTAAAATATATATAAATATAACAACCATGTCTGGCAAATACCCGTTATCAAAGGGGGTTTCTGACCACCCCATCAGCACCTATGGCCGTTTAGACAACCCCCGATGAGGGTGGCAATATGAGAGAGAGAGAGAGAGAGAGAGATGGTGGAGGCATGGCTGAACCCATATCATGATGGATTCATCGCGCAATGAAGATGGACAAGATAATAATGAAATGAATCTGGGTTCATAGCAATGAAGGCAAACCCAGATAGGGGTTTCTGAACCCTCCTAGCACCGGCTGACCATGGTAGTTGGCTGCCACCAATTATATTTATATATTTTTTAAAATTTATAATTATTTTTGTTATCTTTATTTAGTTTACATAAAGATAGTTTTTTGTAAATATAATCTGATGTGGCAAAGACTGTTGAGGTGGCAGCCAGGCCCGCGTCAGCATTAAACGGTCTTTACAAACAAAGGATTAATGCCAGTTCAAAATTGAAACAAAATTAGATTTAGATACTACTATTGGAAAAATTGAAAGTTTGGTTCAAAATAATTGAAATAAAGGTAAAGTTTTTTTTTTTTTTGTTGTTGCAATTTGTCCCCACCAAATCCCTTATGTTTTATATCTTCAAAGTGTATGCAGAGTATGCAGAGCGGAAACACCTGTCCCCTCCTGCCTCCTTTAAAAAATTTAGAAAGTGTTGGACACACCACATGGGCGTGTCTAACACACTGACGACACGGGCATGGCAGCCCCCAAGGTGTGTTCACGCTTCATATAGAGTTATTCATGGATTTACCTTAACCCTTCTATGGTTCACTGTATTGTTGTTAATAGCATTCTAATCAACTAATGACAGTCTACATGCAAATGAGTGTTTCTTTTCTAGTTCTCCAAACTCTGAAAACATCTTTGCGTACTTTAAAAGAAAACAAAAAATTGTTTCCTAAATAAAATCTCACTTTCCAAACTGAAAATTCAAACATGTAAGAAAGAAAGCTACTCACCAATTTGCATTGCCATCCCCAGATTGCATTCTTATGATATCAGTGCCCCATATCTTTACAGTTAGATCATCACTACAAAATCAGCCCAATATTACTGTAGCAATTATTTTCAACACAATTTATATGCAGTTTACATACATGTATCTTTATCAATACCATTTCCATAATGCTGCAACAAATAGGCATGAGAAGAACCATCATACCTACAAGTGACCATCTTGTCTCCACTAGCATTGAAGGATAGGGCCCAGACTGTAGATGAGTGTCCACTAAAGAGATAATCAGTCATGAACGTATAAGTCTCCATACTTAATTCATAAGTTTACACGAAAACACTACGTTTATATAAGATTTTCATGTTGCAATTATATCTTCTTTTACTCCAGCCAAAAAAAATCATTTATTATTTTGAAGAAATCCAATGGTGTACAAAGAACGAAATGAGCATATCCAAACCAAAATGACTCGAACAACAAAAGCAAATTCACTGAAACTCAAACATCTTAAAGTCACTGCACCACATATCAGACAAGAATATATGGGATGACAAGAAGTCAAAAGATCAACATGACAATAGCAAACAGAAACATCATCAATGATAATCACAAATATTTTTTGTTCAAATATATCTTTTTGACAAAGGAAACAAAATGGTAAGACCATTTGCACAGGTAGAGCATAATTTTAAACTCTTTTAACTGAAAGAAAGGCAATGTACTTAGTTCAATTCATCTGATAAAATTGCATCCAGGATTCCAGATAGGGTATAGTTGTTCAGAAGTAGTGCTCCATTGATTACGTACTGACTAACACTCAATAGATTGTCAGAAAATAGCTAGGAAGTACAACAAATTTCAGGCTTCTAACCATATTGGCCATCGTGCAATCGTCAATTACCAAGGACAAGCACTGGAGAATTACATTTTTCATACATCATTTCTACTGTGCAAAAGAAAAACTGATCAAATACCATTGCTAACAGACTAACAGTAACAATATAACGAAGAAATATCCTTCAAGTTTTCACTTTCCACAACAAGTATATATTTCAGAATGCTTAGTAATATCCTTCGAATTGCATTTTTCTTCTTTCCGGAATTCAATTCAAATTCCTACAATTGACCAGCCCACAATCTAAGGCCTTGGCAAGTGGTATCAGAGCCGAACTAACCGACTGTGGGGTGATTGGCGGGTAAAATCACGGTAAGGGAAGGCAATCGGAACTTGCTAGCAATAGCAATTCCGACACAGTCACGGTAGTATAAACGATTCCAGCAATTCGGTAATTCAACAAAGTAGATCGAATTCTTGAAAGATTGCAACAAAGCCGATGACTCTCTACGGAATTGATCGAGGTTAAGTTTGAAGTTGAAGCATGAAGTTGCGACCAAAGAGTTGAGTCTCAAACAAGCTCATCAGAGCCAATCAAGTCACAAAAATTAAGGATACAGAGGCGAGTGCAGATTCAAGATTCCGTCAACTTCAAATGGGTCACGACTTGGGTAGGCGAGCAGGAAGGCGCGAAGTGGGCAAAGCTTCAAGAAGCGATCCTAATTAAAGATTCAGAGCCAATCAATCCCCGGCTATTGTTTGATTTGGATTAGGATTGGAAAGCGTGAAGTGGTGAATTGAGGTCTAGGCAGATAGGGAAAGGTACCAGATTGAAACAATTGGAGATTAGGATGGAGGCTTTGGAGCATGGGTTGTCACAAACCCAGGAGGCGACGGTTCAAATTAGGGAGGACATGGCGGAATTAAGGGAGGTCGTGCAAAGAGAGTCGGAGAAACACCAAGAAGCGTTGGAGCGAAGCCAAGAAACGATGGATCAATACAGGCAAAGGCTCAACAACGTGCTCAGCATGCTATCTTCCCAGCCCCAATTCCGATTGTCGCCAAAATTTCCACCAAGGCAGACCTCTGATCCAATCCTACCTCACCAGGGCAATTGTGCAAGAATGTAGGGAGTTCTTGAAGTAGAGGACCAGCCTACGAATCAAGAGACACAGGTGAGGAATATACAGCCTTTGACTCAATACTCATCCTCCGATGCCAAGATTGGAGATCCCAATGTTCTAGGGGATGAAACCAAGGTGGTGGATAAGGAGATGTGAAAGATTTTTCCAGATCCATAGGATCCCAGAAGAGCAGAAGATCAATTTGGCTGCAGCTTACTTGAACGATGCAGCCGATTCTTGGTATCAAGGCTGGATCCAAGATAAAGGAAATCAAGGAAGTTTGGCAAAATTCACTGAAGGGTTGTGTAGATGATTTGGTGAAAGAAGCATGGCCGATGTGATCGAGGAATTTAGTAAATTGAAGCAACACAAGTCGATGGTGGAGTATCAAGCGAAGTTTGAAAAATTGAGATCTATTGTGTGTATTGTGCAACCGGGATTGACAGAACAATATTTGGTGTCCAATTTAGGCAGGAACTAAGATTAATGGTGAAGATGATGATGCCAACATCCATGAGGCAAGCCGCTGAGAAGGCAAGGCTGCAGGAGCTCACATTGGAAGCAATCTATAATAAATACACAATGGCAATAAAAATTCAGCCTTCATTCTATCAACCAGTGGAAGGGGATCAAGTGAACGTGCATTCTAAGGGTTTTCCTAACCCTATTGCAGCTAAATCAAGTACTATGGAGCAGCGACGGAAGTTAAGATTATGTTATAAGTGTGGAGACAAATTCAGCCTCGACCACCGATGTCAAAAACAGTTACTCAACATGGAAGGAACAGAGGATGAAAATGAAGAAGAAGAACCGGCAGGAATTGGGTGATGAAGAAGGCATAGTTGTCCTAAATTCTTGGGGACAAGAATTGTTTGAAAGGGAGGGGATTGTCATGACCCTAAGGGTAAATCCGTAAAGGGCCGATAGTAGCCGTTAGTTGTTAACTAGCAAGGGGGTTAAGAGGTTAGGGAGTTAATTAAATAGGTAACAGCTTATTGTTTTGTTGTTATGATTAGTTAGCTGTACTGTTACATTGTTATACTTGTTGTTAGGGTTGCTAGAAGATCTATAAGAATCCTATGGCAGTAAGAGGAAAGGATCATAGAGAATAATGACAAGTCTTCTCTTAAAATACTCTCTCTTGACTTTCTCTCATTTCTCTCTCGTTCTCTATTTCTCCCTTCTTCTCATTCTATCTGTTTCTTCCTAAATTCATATCTTCTTTCCAGAATTCAATTCGAATTCCTACAACTGACCAGCCCACAATCTGAGGCCTTGACAGATAGGAGGAACATCTGTCAAATGACAGACCAACCAAACGGCATCAACACTATAAACATTTACTTTAAAAAAAAAGGACAGCAGTGAGGATTAAGGTAGTACCCATTAGAATCACTTAGTGTTTGAACACAATGCCAATCATCACTGTCACCATCCTCTGCCCAAACCTGCAATCAATTGATGCATTCTTATTCAACCATGCTGTCTAGTTTCCTTTGCTTAGGCTGAAAGCTGTAGAAACTAATACTGAAAATACCAGAAGATAGTGGTAATGGTTGTACCTTGACAGTGTTATCGTAACTACATGAAAACAGAACATCCATTGAGGGATGCCACTGGACCATTTTAACATCTTGTGTATGCCCTTGCAACACTGAAACACACTCAAACTCATTCCCAGCAAGTACTTCCCAAATCCAAACAGATTTATCTCGGCCACAGGTTGCAAGCAGTGAACCGGATGCATTCCAGGACACACTTTTGACCTCATTTTCATGACCCTGTGTACAATATTATCCCAAGATTGATTAAAAGACCATGCCAACATACTGTAAAAACCAACGCAGATTAAAAGATCATACAGGAAAAAGCATTAAACCAAAAGATTTTCAAAATTTGATAAGACAAGAGCACTTCAAGTGCATTTTCTAGTAAATATCATTTAAGAGACATTGTTTAGGATGACTAGCTTTATGTAATTTGAAATGTCAAGTCACAGCCACTGCATAAAACTCAAATGAAGAGAAAAATAACTGGCAATATAGATTTACAGAAATGGCGCAGAAGATCATATATTACCTCCAGGGTAGATACACATTCAAAATCATCCCCAATATATTCCCATATAGCTGTGGTGGCATCAAAACTTGCAGTTGCCAATAATTTACCTGATGGGGACCAAGCACAAGATCTAACAGTTCTGGAATGAATGTCTTCCAAAACAGCCTGATTGCAACCCAATCATTCCAAAATAAAAAATAATTAGCTTCAATAGTTGGAATAAATTACTTTCTAAAAAGATAAGAGAAGAAAATGAAAAATGAAAGTATGCAGAAGTAACACCAAACAGATACTCACGTTACTATCTTGTACTTGTTTGTTCCTACTTACAAGGGTCTTCTAATGGGGAAGTATGAAAAACAAAAACAAACACGAGGTCGAGACAGAAATCGAAGGAAATGGAGGCCAAATTGTATGAGGAACATTCTCCCTCCCTCCCTCCCAGCAAAAATTTCAAATGATGCTTTAGTTTTCTTCCAAATCCATACATCTGATAGGTTAGACCCAATAAAACAGGAAACTGCACCCTCAACCCAACTCAAGTAAGCGTAATTTGGGTCAGCTACATGGTCTGCACCATCAAGGGCCATATTTTGGGATAAACCAGAACATCTCATGTTTTATTTATTTTCTCAACTCATGTATAAATTTGACCATGCTTGTGACCCTAAGATTAATCACAATATGGAAAAATGGCATTTTTCTTAACCCAAGTACTTGATGATTTTACCTATATGTCCAAGAAACCTGAACTGATTTTCTATAACTTTGTCCTTAATAGGTGATTCCTCTATCATCTTAGGAATTCATTAATTTTTAACACTGTCTCTCCTAGTTTACAACAGATTGACCTTAACATCCTCAGTCATCTCAACTTAATAGGAAACTACATCCTGCTGGATTGAAAGGTCAGTCATATTACCTTTTATCAAGACCTGCCATTATTATGATATTCCGTATTCTAATCTGCTTCAATGCTAGAAAAGGAAATAGATTCAGTTTGATCTTTTCACAGGAACAAGATAGGAACAATAACATCTATTAATTCATCAGCAAATATATTCAAAAGAAAGACGAAAACTAAGTGATAAAGATTTTGAGAAAGTTTCTAATATGTTAATGGGTAAAAGGATTGGAGTTGGTTGAATATATTTCAAAAATAAGACAATCATTTTTTGCCAAAGCAACAGTAGGATTTATATCATTCATGCAACACAGAAATGAAACTTTAGAAAAACTTTTGTTGCCTTGTAGCTCTCTTAGCAACAAAATGGTATCTCAAACAATCTTAAATCAGTCTGGCATTAGAAGGGAACTACGGGACTACCTTGCACTGTTCTTTACTCTTTTCACAACTACTGTAACATGAAAAAAAAAGGACTCTGAGAAATAACTGGGAATCTTTTTGTATAAGCCTACAAGTATTTTTTCAGGTTAATAAGGTTTCTGGTTTTTTGTTCAAACTTTCTCCTATTGCTTGTTGAGAAATAAAACAGAACAAGAGATGGTAAGGCCGTTTCTTTGGTGCTTTTGCCTTCTCTCCAAATCCAGCAGCATCCAAGAAAACTAATCAAGAAAAATATGAAACACTCATGCCAAATTACCAGAATCCTGCTAAACTCAAGAAACCAGAGTAATAAATATTCTGCTGTTACTCAGATTTTCTCAGGAATAAGACAGTCAGTGACTAAGAGGGAAGAGCCACCTTGCCCCAAAGAATTCAAATTCTAAAAGAACAAATAAAAAAGAGAATTCTCTATTTGGGAAACACAAACCTACAACATAAAACTCTTTTTTTTTCTTCCCAGCAACTTGTGAACAGGCCAATTGAGCAAAATTGGTGAAATACGATCGGAGAAACTTGTTGCTAGAAGCCCTAGTTTAAGCTAACTTTAGCTTAATTTCGTGCCCAGCAACAAAAACGATAGGCAAATAGAAAACGCACACACTCTTCGTTTTTCCTTTCAAATTTTCCTTGTACGGGACTATAATTCTCTGCATTCAGTACAGATAACCAGGCTAATAATGGGATCCACTTTCAATCCCTTGACTTTCCTGTCTCGAACTTCTACTCTTCTTTCCTTTTCACTCCAACAATCCACTTCCAGAACAGATACCAGCAAGCAAGCAAGATTAAGAGACACGATCAGACCTTGCATTGGAAGGAACCAGAGGGGGAGCTCTGTTGCCAGATACGGACAGTCTTATCGCCGCTGCAAGAGGCCACCACCGCCGGTTTTCCGGCGCCTCCAGTGGTCGGGTTCCAGGCGAGGCCCCAGACGCGATCAGTGTGGCCTTCGAGCCTCTGAATCTCCTTCAGCTGAAGGTCTTCTTCGTGGTCGAGGATACTCATCGTACGAATTGCAGAGCGAGTTCAGCGTATCGATTGATTTGGTATTATAGTGACTGCTAAGTTCTAAGCTTTAGGGTTTTGGGGAAGAACAGAGAGAGCACAGAAGACGGGAAGACTCGGGGTTTGAGGGAGGAGAGTGGGTTGGCTGGCCGATGCGCCGACGTGTGTGGGAACCACTGGGCCACCGCCGTGTGCTAAACACGTGCCAACACTCCGCCACCAGCAACCCGCGGGTCCGTTTGCGTCGCTTTTGTTACTAGATTACAATCTTAATAATGAATTTAAAATATCACGGGACGTCTTGGCCTTTGTATCCCATTAGAGGTCTATCATTTTAGAGATACTTAATTGTGAATTAGTTAATTTAATTATATATTTTTTGTCCCATTATCCAACCCAACTTATATATCTTAGTAAAATCAAACCAATTTCTTTTTTTAAGGAAAGCTATGTAGTTTATTGATATATCTTTGTACTTCGTGCTAGTTTTCTTTTTTGGATTAAAATGTAACATAAACTAATTTTAAAAATGTTAATAACATGTCACAAATTTTGTATTATAAAATTTTGATATAAATTGTATGGATTTTGGAACCAAGACTTAATTCAATAAACCCAAATTTAATTAAATTGTGTTTTTTCTATTTTGACTAATGAGTAGCTCAAATCAAATTCATATAAATTTCAATCCAACTCGACTCATTAATATCAGTAGCCACTCAATTTTTCGACTTTGTGTACCATTTGATCATAAACAATCTAGAGTTATCTCAAACTTTAAAATCATTTATTAAAAAAATCACAAATAAAAGTAATTTGCATACTAAAAAAATAAAAGTCAAATTACAAGATACAAATTAATTTTGAGTGAGTTTTAATGTAAAAATTTTGTGTGAATGAACCATTGCAGTTGGAGAAATCTAATGATTGGTTTCGATCATTAGAATTACCAGTTGACTAAGTGGCTATTAGCAATAGTAAGGTCGAACATTAATTATGTGTCAATTATTTTGTGAGTTTATTCAGTTTTCAGTTCGGTTTGATTTTTATAAATTTTGTTCTGTTAGTTCAATTTTTAAATTTATTTGGTTCGATTTTGTACAGTGATTTAATTTTTTTTGTTATTGAATTTCGATCAGTGCGATAACCGAACTGATCATTTAAACACCCCTACATATAACATGTTAGGCATAATCTTCAACTTTTCATTAAACCTCTTTTTAACTCTCAAAATCATACAAAAGATAATTAACCTATTAAATAATAAAGCCCCTTGCAAAATGAGGCAAACTCTAGGGCAGGGAGAGAGTTAAGGAAATAGTTTTTTTTTTTATCTTTCTTTCTTTTGCTCATTAAGAAATGGGCATTTTGGGTTCAAAAATTTATTGATGAGTTGGCAAATAGTTCATCGGAGCATTTTGTATGATTTTGTTATTTTAAGTTAAATTTTTAAAAAATGAGGTACAATTTTTGTAAATTAATATTATTCTCACAAAGAGTTTCGGTCATATAAGATTTCTCATAACACATGTATATGAGAGTAAAAGTTTCAATAACATTAATTATTTGTGAAGGAAAAATAAATTAGCATCATTGTATCACATAGTGTTTTTCAATTCATGAAAGTTAAGAAAGAATCATTTTTGCACGTAATTTTCATCTTATTTTATAAAGAGACTACATCTATAACTTAAATACATGTTCGCTCACAAAAAATTAATCGCAACCAATATTATTCCTGTGAAGGTTGCAAACTAAATCAACGAATAAAAACAAGAAGAAATTAAATTCCACAATTCAACAACAGTAAGTACAATTATTACAAATATATATATATATATATATATCAACATAATAATAATGAGGTGTTATCATAACATGTGTTCCTCACTTTGAGGGTAAGAGAAAGTTTATTTGTGCACATAATCTTCACAGTACTTGACAAATAGATTTTTTTCCCATGATAAACTTGTGACCATATATTCACAAATATGGGGTTGCAACTAAACTAAGCTCGACTTAGTCTGGCAACCTAGTTTTTAAGCTCGAGTTTGAATTTGTCAAAATTACCTTTTAAAAATCTAATATTATGATTGTAAATAATCAACAAATATATCATAAATATGATAATCAATTAATAATAATTTCAAATTACAATAAACATTATATAGTTCACCATGCAAAAGAAAATCAAATTACTTGTTTGAATGCTTCCAAAATACAACATAATAAGAATTAGACATTATTTTTTAAAAATCTGATAATCTAATATGTAAATAATTAGCAAATATAACTTTAAATCAAATCTGATAATCAACAAATATGACTTCAACACAATAATCAACTAATAATAACTTCAAATTAGTTGCTCCAAACATCAATATGTAATTTTAAATTGCAATATTAATTAGTAATCACAATTATATATTTTGAATCACAAATATCAACCTACACTTAAAATACCAACATATATTCAAAAGCCTCCAAGAATCATATACCTTGTTTTATTTTATATGGCAATAAGTCTATGGCAGAAGAATCTTAATGATATCTTTATCCTATAAATAAAAACACAAAAATTAATATTTTTTACCAATATCAACTAACAAGTAACAAAAGAGAATAAAAGAAATAAATTATACTTACTTTTTTTTTCCTTTTGATGCCATGAAAAGCTATAAACCAATCATCACCACATAGCATCATTTGAATTGTGTCTGTTTTCAAATTCAAATGGCATTGCTCTATGATCTGAGCACCAACACTAAAAGTCATTTTTGAAGCAACTATGGCAATAAGAATTGACAAGACATCACAAGTCATCTTAGATAAGATTCAAAACTTCAAATTATTCATTCTCCACCATTCTAACATATCAAAGAGATTATCATCTTCATTGCAAATGTGAACGCCTTCCTCCAAATAAGCATCTAACTCTGATTTTCTCAATTCAATGATGTTAATAATTTTTATAAAACTATCAAATTTTGCCCTTACACTTACCTTTCCTTTGGTGCTCAAACCATTACCTGAAGCAATTTTATGATTTCCAACTTATTTTTCAGTATTTCTTAATCTGTGACTCTTAATATACTCATTATATAACTTGTATAAAGTGTCTCAAACTTATTTAAAGTGAATAACTACATCATTATTGGAGTAAATCTTAGGAAAACACCATTCTATCAACTTCATCTTATTTCTCGGATCCAAGATAGATACAATTGATATAAGCAAATTGCACTCATCCCAGTACTTATCAAACTTGCTTTTCATTTTGAAAACCATGTAACTCATGAAACCATCATCATTCAAACTTGCATCATCCAATGTTCTTTTTATATTCTACAATTTAAAAAGAAACAAATTTGAAGTTGGATAGTCACTTCTATAAATTATTTCCATGATCTCATTGAATACCTCAAATAATAAGCAAACGAGTCTTACCTTTCTCCAATCTACCCAATAAGGAAAATAATTATAATTTAGATCTCTTTATTTATACCTCAGAAACACATCTTCAAACTCCAAAATAGTTACTAACATAGCATATGTTGATTTCCATCTTGTGTTGCAATCAAGAACAAATTTTTTATTAGGCAACTTCAACTGTTTGGCAATATCACCAAATATTTGAAGATGATGTATAGAAATTGAAATATGTTTCACACTTTCACAAATTTTATAATTCACATCTTGAATTTCATTAAACCCATCTTGTACCAACAAATTTAAGATGTGTGCACAACATGCAACATGAAAAAATTTTCCATCAACAGGAAGATTGTTTAAATAAGCTAGGTTGTCTCTAAAAAAACTAACAACACAATTATCTTAGCTTGGATAATCCACTGTAACAGTCCATAACTTTTTTTCTGTTTCACATTCAGACAAGCAATTTTTCAATGTATCACAAATAACAATCTCGGTATGTGGTGGAGGAACACTACAAAAGTTTAAAATGTGCTTTTACAATTTCCAATTAGAATCCACCAAATAACAAGTTACAACCATGTATTGACTTGATTGCCCAACATCCACTACATTCTCAACTAGATTTCCTTTAACATTGTTGATTGTTTCATCAACTACATTCATAATTGGATCTGAAGATGAGTCTTTAGTAGATGGAATACCAATAGAAGACACCGTTTTAGAATCAATATGTAACATTTGTTATCCTAAAACAACATAAAAGAAAAGTCTAAATAAGTATATAGACTACTAAAATCAAATAACCCAACCACATAACCAAAAGACAAACAAAAATATCTAATCACATAATCACTATAATTTACTTATGAATTTATTACTTCTTGCAGGGAATGGCTTTATGTAGGAGAGCTAACCTCATTCTCAATTAAAGAAGTGGATAATAATTTAGTAAAAAATAAATAGATTGAAAAAGTAACTAAAGCTGAATTAACCAATGCAAAAAAAATTAATCAACTGTAAAAGAAAAGATAACACATAACAAGAATAAAATAATGTCACGATCCCAAGGATCCCCAAGAATAGATTAATAATAGGCTATTGTAATGTATTTCTCTTTTGGTTATATTATAGGTTGCCATGTAGTGTTGTACCTTCATTTACAGGCCAAGGTAGTTAAAGAATGTATGTTTTTTAATGATAACTGAATTTTAGACTTTCTCTCTCATCAATTCTATCTCAATTCCCTCTTTAACCTCTCTATCCTTCCCTCCCAATTCCCCATTCTCTTTATCTTTCACCTTTGTTACCTCTTATTTTTTACTATTATCTTTTTCTTTCTACTCTAATTCTTCCTATCTTGTTGTTCTATCTCTCGGTTTCTCCCAAATTCTATTTTAAACCCTAGGTTAACCATAGGCACCTAACAAATTGGTATCGACTAGTTTCCAAATTGAGTTTAACGAGCAAAGCTTTATTGAGTTCAAACTCAACTCAGTTACAAATTAAATTTCAAAGTTAAGCTCAATCTTGACTCATTTATCTTAACAAACGAAATTGTACAAGTTTTTGTTGAGCTAAACACTGAGGCGTTCGTGAATAACTCGACTTACTTATGACCTTACACAAAGGGACAATCATATTATTGCTATCAAGACTCTCCACTAACCCAATGCTATAACATTCAACACAAGTACAACTAAGGAAAAAAACCAATATAATAATAAATAATCAATTATGGATTCCGTTGAGCACCGTGTCATGACCCTAAGGGCATTAGTTGTAATTGTTTCTTGTTTGTATTTTCCTTAATTGTACCTTGGATTGTGTAATGTGTACTTCAATTTGTTAGTTTGGTAATAACTGCAAAGATGTAAACAACCTATAAATAGGTTGTTGAATAGAGAATAGGTAGCTATTGATAGAATGAATCTATTTTGTTTTCCCTCTCAACTCTTATCTCTCTCTCTATTTTGTCTGAACCTTCTCTATTTCTTCTTTATTTCTCCCTCGTTTGTTTTTTTTTTTTGCTCTCTATTGTATTCTTTCTTCTTCAAGTTCCTCCAAAATCCCATTCTAAACCCTAGGAAAACCTAGGGCCGTGACATTGGTATCAAAGCTAGTC
This sequence comes from Diospyros kaki, assembly GCA_036245055.1. Lineage (NCBI taxonomy): Eukaryota > Viridiplantae > Streptophyta > Magnoliopsida > Ericales > Ebenaceae > Diospyros > Diospyros kaki. The sequence continues at coordinate 42,768,898 of BSEG01000009.1, forward strand.
AATCCTTAACTATGATTTTGGAAGTTCGGGCAAAAATCTTAAGCAGTTGAATTTAGGGTTAGATTCAACACAAAGCAAGTAGTTTTCGGAATTGATCAAGCCATAAGAAGTAGACACAAGAAGCTCAACAGAGCCAATTGACTCTTAGAAGAAAGGGTCGATGATTCTTGGTGAGACTGATTTTTAGCACGTCTTGGGTATTAATTGTTGCTTAACACTTAAGCGAATTCCTAAGATCTTAGTTCATAATTAAAGGTAAAGCAAGCTGGAAAAAAAGGTTGATGATTCTTGGTGAGACTTTGGGCAACATAATAGATCCAGGTGAGCGTGGATCCCCAGCAATTGTAATTGAGATTTTAGCAAAAAGAAAGGCACAAAGTGGGCGTAAGTTCAAGAAGTGATCTTGATTGAACCTAAGAACAATAACTGGTCTTCTGTTTTAAGGTTGTTGCCTTGTGAGATTCAAGATATAGGTGATCACAAGATATTTTTGTTCACTATTGCCCCTTGTAAGAAGATCATAAAAGACCCTTGAAGGAAGTGAAATGGCGGAAGGCACAAGAATGACACAACTTGGGTCAAGAATGGAGGCATTGGAATTGAGGATGATGCTGACTCAGGAGGCCTTGAATTGCAACAAGGAAGACATCTCGACCAAAAGTGAGAACAAGAGAAAAGTTCTCATTACCTCTCGAGAGAGTATGTAGAGGGAATTGGAGAAGCACCAGGAGTTGATAAATCAATTCGGCCAAAGAATAGACATCATGTTCAACATGTTGTCACCATTATTATCTCAATTTTGTTTATCAGTAGTCCTCCACTAAAGATTATTTATGATTCAGCCTTGCCTGGTGATGGAATTCTCCCTCGACCTTCAGGATTGGAATCCCCACCGAGGCCTATTCTTGATCCAATCCTACCTGGCGATGACAATCTCCTTAGAGTTTAAAGAATGCAACAGACTAAAGAGCTTCCAATCTCAAACCCACAGTTTCAGTGAGAGGTAATTCCCAAACCTTTACTTACACTCCCGCACCATGACTAGAAATACCAGTTTTCGAATGATTGAAATCGAGGTGATGGATCATAAATGTGAGAGATTTTTTTAATTTTACAATGTAGCAAAAAGGTAGAAAATCAATTTGGTGATAACCTATCTCAATGATATGGTTGATTCATGGTATCAAGGTTAGCTTCAAACAAGGAAAGTTGAGGTTAATTGGGCTAAAGACCTGTGTGAACGTTTTGGGGAGAATTCTATGACATATGAGATTGAAGAATTTAATAAGTTGAAACAAGTCAGATCAGTGGTTGATTATCAACTTTGATTTAAAGAGATAAGGTCCTTGATGTGGAGTTCACAATCAGCACTAACAAAGCATTATTTTGTGTCTAGTTGCATTAGCGGCCTTAAGGAGGAGTTGGGGCTGATGGTCAAGATGACGCAACCTATGACGATGAAGCAAGCTGCTGATAAGGCAAAGTTACAAGAGCTTGCATTGGAAGCGAATTTCAATAAGAACACAATCCCAACAGTAACTCAGCCTATGTTCTATCAACCATTAGAGAGGAATCACCTAAAAGTGAATTCTAAAGTTTACCCAAGCCCTGATGCAACCAAATCAACTGTTATGGAGCAGAGAAGGAAATTAGGATTATGTTATAAATGTGGAGATAAATTTAGCCTCGACCACTGATGTTAAAGTATTAAACATGGAATGAGTAGAGAACGAATACAAATTAGAAAAATCTGCGGGAATTGGGTGACGGAAAAGGCACAGTTGTAATAAGTTTTTTGGGAATAAAAAACCTCTCAAGAAGGAAGGAATTGTCATGACCCCAAGAGCATTAGTTGAAATTGTTTCTTGTTTGCATTTTCCCTTAGTTGTACCTTGGGCTCTGAGTGTCCTTGAGTTTGTTAGTTTGGTAATAATTACAGGGATGTAAACAGCCTATAAATAGGTTGTTGAATAGAGAATATGTAGCTATTGATTGAATGAATCCATTATATTTTCCCTCCCAACTCTTATTTCCTTCTCTGTTTCATTTAACCCCTCCCAGTTTCTTCTCACTTTTCTCCTTTTTATATTTTATTTTCTCCCTCTATTCTATTATTTCTTCATCAAGTTCCTTCAAAATCCCTTTCTAAACCCTAGGAAAACCTAAGGTCGTGACACGTCGTCTCCATGACAATAAGGTTGCACACAGAGAGAAGAAAGTGACCAGAATGAGGTTTTCGTTGTGCATTAGAGAGTGTTTGGCTAAGCAGTTTAACTGCTTATAAGCTATCAACGGAGTTTAAACGTTGTATAGCTTATTTAGTTATACGTTTGTTAAAAAATAAAGAGGTTAAACGCTACCAAGCTTAAACGCTATTTGATAGCATTTTAGAAAAACTCTCCCCTCTCTCTCCCAACTTTTCTCAAAACACTGTCTAGTTGACCAAGTATTTTACAATTTTGTCCTCTAACAAGTATTATATTTACAGCTATCATAGAACATTACAAAACTTTCTTTGTCTCCCTCCATCTCCTTTTCGTCACCACTTCCATCTCCTCCAATGTGGTCGCCTCTTCTAACCCCATCTCCATCCCCATTGCCATCGCCTTCATTTTCGTCTGCCACCTCTATCGCTGCCTCTTCCATCTCTTTCCATCACTGTCACAGCCTCATCTTCATTGCCGACTCCATCTTCATCACAGTTGTTGCTTCATCCATCTCCTGCCCTTCTCTGTGTGTGTGTGTGTGTGTGTATATATATATATAAATATTTTTGTGAATTAATACTAAATTTAAACATAAAATATTATATCAATATATTTTTTAATAATTTTATATAATTTATCAACATCTAATTATAACATTTATCAATTGGACATCAATTTATAATTTATTTTTATTAATAAATAGTATTTTTATTAATTTTATTTATATTATTCAACAATATATTATTTTTAGTTTTTTTATTAAGTTCGGATAACTTATCAATTTTTTTAAATTAAACACATAACTATATAAATGACAACTTAAAACACATTTATCAATTTAAATATTAGCCAACTTTAAAACTTTACACCACTTTTAACTATAAAGGCTTAAAACCATTAACGCCCCCTTAATCATATTATTATACACTCATGGATATATTTGATTCTATATTATATATATGTAAAAGAAATCATCTAGTGGAAATTTAAACATTCAATAAGTAAATAAAATAATTAATTAAAAATATACCAAGGCTCCAATATGTCACTCGCCTTAAGGGATGTTGGTCGAATGTGAGGGCAGACGCCGGTGTGTGAGGAATGACATTGGCCAGGACTTTCCAATTAGTAGCACAGGAAAGATGAGGGAAGATAGAGAATAGAAAGGTCGTAGATGGCGGTGATAATGACAGATGGTGGTCTTCCTTCTCGTCTTCCCCAAGAGAAAGATCGATAGGGGGGACTGGTGGCTCCATAATGGCAAAGGCAACACGCAAAGCTTGGAGGCCATGGTTGTTTCTGGCAGCTTGATGCTAGCAGATGGCAAAGAAAACGAAGTCGATGGAGTGGTTTCGTAAGTGTTTGGCTTACTGATTTAACTACTTATAAGTTATTCATTTAGTTTATTAAGTTTGTTTTGTTAAATGTTTAGTATGTCTAGGGAGTTTAAAAGTTATTAAGCTTAAAAGCTCTCATACCAACGTTTGAAAAAAGCTTCACCCCCAATTTTTCCAAAACTGTTGGTATGAGTTTATTTACATTGACCGATTAAATATTTAATTTACCCTTAAATAAAACTGTGATTTCCAACTTATATCTTTCTTCTCTCTTTGTCTTCTTTGATCCCCCACCGCTAGACCCATCTCCAGTCGCCACTGTCACCGTCGTTCGTCGTCCCAGCCCATCACTGTCATCGTCGCCCCAATTGTTCGTATCTCATTGTCACCCAACCATTCGCATCTCGCCATTCACCCTAGCCCGTCATCCGTCGCCTCTAATTATCGTCGTCACCATTCATCTGCGATTCCTTCGTCCACTATACATATAACATATATTATGTATGTATTAATTTTATATTGAATTAATATATTTAATATTTTTATAAATTTAATTTGCATTATTCAGTAACATGTCTATTTTTATCTTTTTATCAACTTATGATAACTTATTATTTCTTTCAAACTAAACATATAATTATTAATTGATAAATTAAAAATATATTTATTCAAATACATTATCAATTTAAACGTTACTCAATTTTTAAGCTTTACATAATTTAAAAGCTAGACAACTTAAAAACTACTTAAAAAAAAAAAGCAAGCCAGACAATCTCTTCGCGGCACTCACATGCCTGGAGAAAATGAGGATCCTAGTGTTCCTACTTAAATCTTATTGGGCCGCGGCCTAACTTTGTTTAGTGGGCCTAGCAGCCAGCCCAGTTCACTTTTTTTCTCCTTTCCGTTTTATAAATCAAAATTTTCAGAATCTTTATTACATTAAAAATATAAAATTTAATTTTATTTATTTAATTTTCCTCTTTTTCTCAATTTAATTTCATTTGGCTCATACGACCATTGCCGAGCACTTAAATAATTTAATCGGGTCAATGACATCAAAAGCCATTAAATTTTGTCCTTATTTTTAATTTGATCACTAACTTTTAATTCATTATAAATAAATTATGAATTTTTAATTTTTTTTTACACCGTAACCATATTTAGAATTTTCTATTAAATGTCTTGTAGTTGATGGCGCTAAAGTGATGTTCATTAATACTAATTACAAGTTTAGAGGAATAATACTATTTGTATATTCAAATTGACATTCATATCGATACTCTATTAATCAATTATCAATACTCTTAATTAAATTAAATCATTTAAATAAGAGATGTATTAATAATTTATTTAACTATATGCATTTATTACTTTAATAAAAAGGTATATGTGTCAATATTTATTATGCATTTTTTCATTACTCAATAAAAATGTGTCATTTAAACTGTCTAGATGAATAATATTACTCATTAACCGATCATTAAATTATTTAAGTAAAGAATATATTAATAATTAATTAATGAGTGTTAACACAAGTATCAATTTAAATGTACAAATAGCATTACTAAGTTTGAAAATAATACATAATGAGAGAAGTAAAAAGTCCGCACGTGTCAAGTGAAACTGTTTCTCTTTTTTTGGGTCAATTGATATTTTGTGATGATCGTTTTTGCGTGATCTCCGATACTCATATCTTTAATTATGATAGAAGAGATAAATTATAGATATAAGACTTTGTTTCTATACACAAAATGATGATTGAACGCACGACCCATTGAATTGGTGAGCTGATATCTCTCTTGTCCGAGGGGTGCCGAAAGAAAGGGAAATAGCCAGAGAAGCCGCCGGAAAATCAAGCTGCCGTTTGTTGTGACGCGAAACAGGGGAGCAGTCCTACGAAGCTGGCTTTCTCCCTCGTCCGACAAGCTTTTGAGCTGCCGTTTGTTGGGTTAGAACCTATACTGCCTAAGGAAGACCCTGCACGCATTGATTTGAGGAAAATCAAGCAAGAAAACAGTGTTCTAGCAAGATTAATTCTCGAACAGTCTCAGCCGAACACGGGGGCAATTCGAGTAAGTGGTTTCTTTCAAGATTTTAAGTTTTAACTGAATTTTCTTGGGATTTTTGGGTGAATTCAAATCTATTAAAGGCCCTAGACCTGGATTTGTGCTTGCATGTTGCAAATTTGCAAGAAATTTTGGGTTAATTGAAGTTTACTATTTGGACAGAATTAACGCGAAAACAGGGGCAGTTTTCAAGGGGTTTAATTCATGGCTTTTGCTTGATTTCCTTCTCATTTCTTACTGTATTTTGCTTTAATCAGGTCCTTAGGTCGATGATTCGGGGTTGTAGGCTACCTGAGTAGGTGGAGGTGTTGATGGCGGCAGCAGCGACAGTATTGGTGGAAAAGAGTAGGGGTCTGTTATAGCCGAATTAAATCAATATCGAATTCACCTACTAACCCTAATTAATTAATCGAAACTGAAATCATGATAACCGAATTAAACTAAAAATTAAACTGAAATACAAAATAATCAAGAGATAAAACATTAGTTCAGTCTTTAGTGTTGCTCCTAGCCACTTAGGCTGCCGGTGATTCCGATTCCCCCAATCACGGTGATATATATATATATATATATATATATCCTAAAATTAGTTTGATCAAACAGTTTATTTTTTATAGATTTAAAAATTAATTTTATGATTAAAAAAAAAAATTCAAAATACGTTTCTAGAAAAATTTCGTCAACAATCTACCATTAAATTCACTTTGGCCCAATTACCCATGTACCAAAAAATCAAAAACATCTAACAATTAGATTTTAGTAAATCTAAGTTTTAATGTAAAATAAAAGTAGCTGAAAAACTTACGGAATGGGCCTTTGGCTTCGTCTTTGTCTTTGTCATAAGTGAGGGATGGTAGAGGGCGAGAGTAAGGACGAAGATTTGAGGAAATGCTTGATCTATGACAACTCAAAGCCTAATGCTAATCTAATCGAACTAGAGTACATAGTGTCAGATGAGCTATTCTTGACGGTGTTGGATGAGGATAACTCGTTGTCGCACAGGCACAAGTACGAGGAGATGAGGCAATGCCTAATTTACGAAAAGAATTGACAAAATGACAAGAGAGAGAGAGAGGGACGAAAAGAAGATAATGCAAAGAGGTAAGGGATGAAAGGCTATCAGGTGCTGCGAGAGGAGGAGGATGGGTTATGGCTGCATAATTTGGTTCGATTTTTCAATTATTTATACCAAAATAATTTAACTGACCCAAATAATTGATTTTTAGGGGGAAAAGATAACCAAACCAAATCGTTTTTTTTTTTTTAAATCGAACAAAACAGACCAAATTTGTCAATTCAATTCAATTAGTTTGGTTTACCCAAACTCTTGCTCACTCCTAGAAAAGATGGAATCTAGGGCAAAAGGAAAAAGAAAAGAAAGAGAGAGATGGACGAATAAAAGAGAGGCAATCCACTTGTCACGTGAAATTCTAATTGTTCTAATTGCGTGGCCAGCACGTGGGGCACTGTTAACCTTGTGATTATAATTAATGAAATCTACCTTAGCATCATGTCATAAACTCTTGTGACCCATTCAACAAAAAAAAATCTTAAATGTGACCGCACTATAAATAAAATCAAGCATTAATGATTCATTTGCAACAAATTAACAGGTAGTGAATAAATTAAAAATAAGCACAACATCTAATAACCCTAGTGTTATTTACATTAATTTAATCATATTTTTCTTTAACAACTCAATCAAATTAGTAGCACTTAAAATTTTAAAAAATAAATTAACATTTTAAGTAACGTTTGTTAAAATGAGTAAGATGATATTATATCAAAATAAAATTGAAATACTTTTTGAACTAATATATAAAATTGTTAAGATAAGATCGAGAAATATTATAATATTTTTATCAAATTTTTTAAAATGTACTGAATGACACATGCACTATTTTTTCTTATCTATAAAGGTTAAGATAAATTTACCTAAAAAAATTTAAATAAAAAATCACGTGACTTATTTTTTAATAATCGTCAAATAAATTTAACTAACAAAATAAAAAATATTTGTATCTAAAATACTTTTCATATTCTACTTTTCTCAATTTATATGTTAACAAACACTACCTATTTCTCAGTTTATGTGGGTTTAGCCAAGGCACCTCATATTTCTTATTTTCTCTATTTAATTTAATAAGCAAAAAAAAAACCACAAATTACATAAATCAAACACTTCATCACAAAAAAAAAAACTGAAACCAGATATTAACCAAAATAATGCTAAATATATGATTTAAACAAATATTCTTTCACAATTTCTAACTAATTATCAATAACATAATTAAATACTTTTACCATAGAATGTCTTTGGGCATGCGAATGTATATTTAATACATTTTATTTTTAATAATAAATATTTGTATTCATTATTAATAATAAAAATAAAATATTTTATAATTAAAATCAAATATAATAATATATATTATTTAAAAACAAGGGATATTCACTGTACATTTACCATCATTTGTATTTTATCTTTTTTAAGAGAAGGAAGAAATGGACAATGGGTATTTGAATGATAAAAGGGGATAAAACGGACATTTGCTCAAGCTCTAGTCGCGTGCGTGCCTTCTCTAGCACGTGCCTAGGGTTTATATTCTTGAAAATGGACGGCAGTCGCCTCGCGCTGCACCTCCAGTAAGTTTTCTGCTGAATCTGCTCTACAGATTGCATCATCGCATTTTACACTCCCTTTATTGTTCGAATTTTGATCCATTTCTTTGACTCCGTAGACAGGTAATATCCGTACGGCACTGATCCAGAGAAGAAATCTTTCGCCATGAGGTATTTCTTTGGCATTTTAACATTTTTTCCTGGTGTTTTTATTTTAGATTCTAGGTGCTAATTCGCACTTTGTTTCCGGGTCTCAGCAATCTTTGTTGTTCGTTGCTCGATTGATGTCCCTACAAACGTGGATTTGTGTGTGTTTTATGTCTATTCATGTGTGCAATTTTGTGGCTTTCCATATCTCGTGAATGTGTAGTTCTGTTTATTCAGGTGTTTGTTATCTGTCAAGGTTTAGTTGGGTTTGTTTTGTTCAAGGCTTGTAGGGGATGTTAGGGTTTATACCTTTAATTGTTTACAGTCAAGTTGTGCAAGTATGCATTAATCCCAGTTTATGGATTCTGTGTGTCAAAATTTCGACCTTAGTTTGCATAAACCTATAATTTAAAATTTAGCCACATACTTGTCTCACAAGTCCAGCAATGAAGATAACATTGTTCCCACTTCCCACCACCTTTTTTCACTTTATAATCAGCTTGTTTGTCATGACCATTGTACTTTGGTCAATAGGCTCATAGCTTTCTGATTCATAGACTTTTATAATTTGGCACAGCATTTGCTCCAACGGAACTTGTTTTTGATGATATTAAGCACAAAGGTTGATTGTATTGTGTTTGTTATGTGTAGGATGTAATGGTATTCTATTGTTTTTATTTCAGTAAGCTACAAAGTGATGCTGTAAGGGAAGCTATCTCCCAGATTGCTGGCGATGCGAAGGAGAAAAAGCGCAACTTTGTGGAGACTATTGAACTCCAAATTGGTCTGAAGAACTATGATCCCCAAAAGGATAAGCGTTTCAGTGGTTCTGTTAAGCTGCCACACATCCCTCGTCCTAAGATGAAGGTCTGCATGCTGGGTGATGCTCAGCACGTGGAAGAGGTAGATTGAACCCCTTGATTACTAATATGAAGGAAAAAGTAGAAACTCTAAATTCTGTTGCATGTAATTTTTTTTTCTCATTTTCCATTTTTCTCCTTTAATTGATAATATAAAACCATTGATGTGCTAATGGATTGAAATTGCTGTTGCTTGCTATCTTCTTGTGAAGCCGAACCATTGCATTTATTAGGTAATATGTTAGTTTCAACCAAATCTAGTGCATTTATTAGGCAATTCTTTACTTTCAACCAAATTTAGACGTGCTACTTTCCTTGTCATGTTCTTTATGTTGTTACGTCTAAGCTATTTTTGGCTAGAACCTATAGTGGAATGGAACCAATTATCCTATTTTCAGTTTAAGTTCAATTCCGTACTGTTGAGCATTTGAGACATATAATATATATATATCCTTAATGTTTTTTTTCCCTCGATATTATTTTTGTCTTACATGGTTATGATATAGGAACACTTTATAGGATTTTTTGTTTTCTGCCTTCCATGGATGACTTCATTTTTTTATGCCACCTTTAATTTCTGTAAAACAGGCAGAGAAGATAGGATTGGATTATATGGATGTGGAAGGACTGAAGAAACTTAACAAGAATAAGAAACTGGTGAAGAAGCTTGCCAAAAAGTACCATGCCTTTCTGGCATCTGAAGCTGTTATCAAGCAAATCCCCCGTCTCTTGGGCCCTGGTCTAAACAAGGCAGGCAAGTGTGAATTTTATTGTGACCCTGATTGTGATATAAATCTGTGCTAAGTTTAGATGCAAAGTTAGAGACCTGGGCATGGTTAGATGGGTTTATTTAGTGATCCAACGGATTAGTGATTATGTTCACGTGTGGCAATGATAATAGTCTAATGTGTATTCATATAAATCTTCAGCATAGTGAGCTTGAATGTGAAAATAAAATGGCATGAACTTTTATATAGAATAGCATATGGCCTGGACTCTGGCATTCAAAGAGCAAATATAAATTTTTGAACTTTCTACTTGATTAGTTAGATTTTAGACACTGAGAAGGATTAAAATTGTCTTGAACCTACTTGAAACATATTTGCAGGTGAGGAGATGATCCCCCCCCCCCCAAAAAAAAAAAAAAAATGTTTTCTGAATTCCAGTGGGAAAGCTAATTACATTAAAGTGTATCTTGAATATTGGATGTACATTGTAGGGTGTTAATCTTTCTAGCATCAGCTTTCAAGAAACCATTAGGACAATTGAGCTTCTAGAAGAATGTTGTAGGCATCAAAGGTCAATAGTTTAGCTTGAATTTAGGACACAGCAGGAACAATTCAATTTTGACCAGTTCCTGAATTGATTAGGTTGCACCAAGAGCAAATTTGTGCTGGTGAGATGGACTAGCACAAAATTATGGGTGTCATGGTTGTTTGAGACTATTACAGCATGATGTGGTCTCTTTTGGGAGGTTCCATCACAGTCAAATATGTTGATGTTTATTCCCCCAATGCTGCATACCATATCCTATCATGAATGATATTGCCTCTGAAGCAGGATGAGTGAAGTGGCTTATGACTTTTAACAATTATATTTAGTTGGGTTGCCCCACTTCAAGGCTGCCTGTTGTAGTGGGATAAATGTTATTATTTGTGTTAGTTTAATTAGTGATATATAAAGTACATCTTTTTGAACTTTAGCTTAACACAAGTGCCTTGCCTGATCATGTTAATCCTATTGGTATTTCAATGCAGGAAAGTTTCCAACATTGGTGACCCATCAGGAATCCCTAGAGTCAAAAGTTAATGAAACAAAAGCAACAGTGAAGTTCCAACTTAAGAAGGTCCTGTGCATGGGTGTTGCTGTGGGCAATTGTGCTATGGAGGATAAACAGATTTTCCAGAATGTTCAAATGAGTGTTAACTTTCTTGTTTCGTTGCTGAAGAAGAATTGGCAAAATGTGAGCTCCATAACCCTTCAAGCTCCTCTACATTATCTTAGTTTATCATACTTTCAACATTTGGGTTTTAACTGGGATGAAAATAATCTTTATATGAAATAACCATTCAAATTCCTCAAGATTACATTTGTAGGAAGCTTTCAATGTTTAGGTTTCAGCTAGGATGAGAATAATCTCTATTTAAAGTCAAGTTACTGGCAGTTGGCTTTTTACAACATCAATTAGTAGGAGTGTTCAAAAAAACCGCTGGACCGCGGTTTCCGGCCGAACCGGCCGGTTTTTCGAATGTGTGGTTTGGTTCGGTTTGGAAATCTGCCAAACCGCGCGGTTTGCAGTTTGGCAGACCGGCGGTTCAGTTTAAAACCGAACCACCCGAGTATATATATAATATAATTAAAAAAATAAAAAATAAAAATATAAAAATATAAAATGGCTAGGGCCGGGCGTCATCAGCCTCCTTCCTTTCATCTTTCTTGTCCTCTCCACCGCCGTTTTCATGGCCTTTCTCGAGGCTGCTTTCTTGTGGCTCGCCGCCTTACTTCGGGCTCTCCAGAGGACGCTTCACTTGCTCCTCCTCTCCGCCTGCATCTTTCGACGAACTCCTCTCCCTCGGGTCGCTGTTGGCGTTGCCTCTGTTCTTCTCGGCTCTCAACTTCAGCACCTGCAGAAGCTCGTTCGCCGCCTTCTCCTTGCTCTGCCGGTTCTTGATCAGGACCTCGTTGATGTCCGCCGGAGTCATCCGCGCCTCGCCTACCACCTCCTCCAACTCCGTTAACAGCCACTCGTCCAAGTTGTCGTCGCCCAACCCTAGGTAATTCTTCAGCAAAATCTTCGCCAAATGGATAACATTTGAACTCGCGGAAACCGAACCGAACCGAACCGCAAACTGCGGTTTGGTTTGGTTCGGTTTTCCGCACCAAATCAAACCGATTGGTTTGATTTGGTACAAAACCAACTTTGCGGTTTGGTGTTTTAAACTGGTTTAAAACCGGCCAAACCGAACCACGAACACCCCTATCAATTAGAAATGTTCTTTGTAGCTTTTAAAAAATCTGTCTTTATCATGATATTTGGTGTTTGGAAAAGTGGGCTGAATTGCTGATTTTTGAAAAGAGTTTGAAGTTGAGGATGATGAATGCAACAATACTTAAATCACAAGCCCCCTAACCCCACTAGGTGGATCAGCTATATGAATTCTAGATCTCCAGCCCCTCCATCTATTGCCATATACTCTTTAATCCCAAATTCGAGGACAAGGGAAAATAAACAAAACAAAAACAACAGGTGGTTATGATATTATTGATATGCATGCAAAGTTTGCTTATGGCCAAAAAGTCCTCCATTGTATGAAGTGTATAGGCCTAAATGAAGATATTACAAAAGACAGAAATACATAGAAGTGTAGAATTCATGTAGCCGACTTCACATAGTGGGATAAAGGCTGGATATGTTGTTATTGTTTGTATGATCTGTACTCACGGATTTTGTTGCTTTGGGACAACTGGCATGCTTGATGTAGTTTACCAAACAAGCCTTTTTTATCTTCGATTTTGAGTATAGCCTATTTCAGATGAAGCTGTCAGAAAATTGTTTGCATAGAGGACCCCGGGTGCATAATGGAATAGATGTAAAGACTTCTGAATTATGAGATGCAACTTAAAATTGATAAAGAATTAAAGATGCCTGACAAATAAAGTACTGCGTATTCCTAAAACTATAGCCTCATAATTGACTGGTTCAACTGCAATTTATGTACCTTTTTGTGGTAATGTAATGGTGGTCGTCACCAAGCATGCATATCATTCGTTATAATTTTGAACTTAATTTCCCCTGTACAACACTGTATGAGGGTGAGCGAGGGTGCTCCTTTGTGAGTGTAGACGGTCATGGATTTGAGTTGTCAAAAGAGTTTCTTTGATAAAAGCAAGGGGAAGACTGAATACAAATGCAGACTAACCCAACTTTCACAAACCAGGAAGCTTTGTGCACCATAAACTTGATCTTGAATTTATGTTTGTCGGTTGTGGATAGGATCTTTGTTTACACACGAAAGAACTTGGCTTTCTGGTGGTTATTCATTTGTTGTGTACCTGGTATCTTTACTATCAGGTAAGGTGCTTGTACCTGAAGAGCACCATGGGCCGACCAGTCCGCATCTTCTAAGAACGCATGTATTCGTGGAAGCAGTTTGGTGAGTGGTGGTAGCGGAGGAGAGTCCTATACTACAGTTTTTCTGGGAATCCTTGTCGTGCCTTTTTGTTTTTTGCTTTCTTGGTAACTATTGTTGTTTGAACTTGCTCAATACTGTGGTTTAGATTGTAGCAGCAGGATGTTTTGTGGATGAGATAGATGAGGATTCAGTGCACTGTTTTTCTTGTTCAGACTAGATATACTTCCCTGTTAAAAGGCTTCTTGTTCACTTATGGGAGAATCATCATCTGTATTTTAATCAAAGGGGAGGAAAATTTTTATCAGAAGCTAATTTATGTTATAATTTGAAGGGCCCTGTTGGGTTCTTACCTTCTAAATCCTTTATGGAATGTGTAAGCAAAGTCCCATCTCCTGGCTAGGTGCCCATTAACTACCTTCAAATTTTTAAATTTATAATCTTACACTTAGTCAAATATCATCATTTAGTTGTTTGTGCCATTATGTATAAAAAAAAAAGGGTTATCGAATGCTAAGTTAATTTTTTTGAAAGTTATTTATTTATTTTTGCTAAGATCGAGAAAGTTATTATAACAGAACACATCTTCAAATTCGAGAGAATTATTCCCCGTGTTAAAATAATATAAATGGTTCGTGCCAGTGGGCAAAGGGGAAACCACCAGCTCTTATATTTGTGAAGTTCAAAGAACTGCCCTCAGTGTTATATTTGCATTTTTGGTACAAGTGCTATTTATTTATAATTTATAAGAGTAAAGAGTAATGTTTTACAGAAATTTTTTGTATGCATTCTTGCTGTCCATAACAGGAAAAAAAATTCAATACATAAGCAATCGATCAAACTACATACTGCTTTGCTGGAGATATAACTGGGCCATAAGAACTTGGTTCTTTCAGGGATGATGGCATTTTATTTCAATTTGTAATTTCAAAGAGCAGCCAAAGCTAAAGGGGAGGCCAAAATCCCCTTTCATTCCAAGTGGAAAAATGATTACATCAACAATTGTGAAATTCAATAGCAGGGAAGTTGGTCACAGTAGTTCAAGTTGAGGAAACAATATGATAAACAAAACTAGACAAATTACAGAATACTGTAAGAAATTAGACTCTTATGATTAAAGCTAAATACCAGTCGACCATCATCTCTCTTATTCACCTACTAGAACTGTTCCGCTTAAACTACTGTTTCACCATGAAAGAACTTTTACAGCTGCAACCGCCCACCGCACTTGGATTAGTAGTCACCTGCACAATGAATAGAAGAATCTTTTCAGGGCTCGCCCTGCACCGCATAGGATAGAGTTTAAAGTTGAGGTCATTTCGAAATTATTTCTAGTTATGATGAGGATTAACAACCAACAAACAAAGATTTGACTCGTGGTCAAGCCATCTAAGAGCTAGGCAAAGAAAGGGACCTTGTTGGAATAACAGGTTTGTGAAGATCAACTAGGGTGGCATTCATAACTGGTGTGGGAATAAAGGTTTTTGGGCAATAAGAAAGTCATCATATTTTATTTGAATCCAGACTTCATTTCTGTAGCTATCCAGAAAAAAGGACAACATTAGAATTGGAGTATGGGTGTCTCACTAATTAGAAATCAAATGAAAAGTGTGCTCATTCAGAAAGCTACTCCTTATAGTACTAGTAATGTCAGAGCTCTAGGCTTTCTATGTGCCATGAGAAGTGAGACGTCCAAACTGCTAATAAAATTATGAAGAATTACTATTTCAGCCACTTCCAATATTCAAGGTGAAAATAATATGGAATGGAGAATGAAAATAGAAATAAATGACATTTTGAGAACTAGTGAATACTGATACCAAAGCACCGCACATCCAAGATGAGGTGCTTTGGTGTAGGTTATTTGAAGATGACATTCATTCTCTTGGTGGATGGGATAAAAAGAAAGTGTGAAATATTAATCTTGGGATATGGAATGATATCTCAGAATACAAACACTTACGTTGGGCAGGTTGAAAATTTAATATATGGAATGAAAAAATCAGCTCAAATATCTTGAATAAATTATTTAAAAAAGATGTAGAAGTGCCTTAGATATTCAATGTGGTGGTAAAATCACCTTAGGACTAACAGAAAAATTTTAGTTGATGGCGCTATAAGACTAGATGTTTTGCAACACAGAATGTTGGGCAGCAAAATACCAAGATGTGCAAAATACAAGTATAATCTTTGTGATGGATGTGTGATCACAAAAGAAAGGAAAAATCATAAATGCAATTATCCACAATAAATTAAGAGTAGTTTCTATCAAGGATAGGATGGATGCATGAGACACCTTCAAGTTGGTTTTGATCATGTGAGAAGAAGACCAATTGTGCATTGGAATGGGATAATTTCTAGTTAAAAGGCAGAGGAAGGCAGAGAAAAACTTTACGGACCACTTTTAGGCACAACATGGGTTATAAGGACATTGCAGAAAACATGATAATAGATAGAGATAATTAACAAGCACAACTTCAGGTAACCAATCCCACCTAAGAGGATTAAGACGATAAGATATCGTTGTTTTGAGAACATGTGAACAAAGCGATCTTCAACAGGGAGACAAGAAAATGATGATCAGCCAGCCGCCATCAATTTTGGTTCTCATTGGTTGTCATGCATACATGACCAAATCTACAATTTCCAGTTCCTAACTGACCACCATATGAGTGAAACAAGGCATGCCAATCTTAATTCTGATTACACTCTTGGTACAATTATCTAGAAAATATCAGGCTGGAAAACATCAGTTGCTCAAAACCTGTTAAATGTTACTTCAAAGCCAGCTGTTTTAGATGGTATAATAATCTCAAGACATGGACTATGATGTCACAGGTGGCTTATTTTCATTCTTTTCTTTTACCCTATCTTAAATTGCATGATACAAAAATTTGCAAACAGAAGTTGTACTCACATAACAGTTAGATTATCTGAATGAGAGTTAAAAATAAAAAGTAAGGATGAGAACAAGGAACTTCAAAAATCCTAGGTTGTCAGAGTACCCCTTCCTCTGCTTCAAAAAGTGTACCATTCCTGAAGCATCTTTAGCTCTCCAATCTACTCTCCAAAGTGCTATTATCAGAGCATAAATCAAATCTGCCAAATCTCCCCCTCCCCTCTTCTCTCTCTCCAAGACCTACGATTCCTTCAAAATTACCTAAGCAAAATTCAACTTGTGTTTGGAAAGGATATGCATATGCTAATTTCTTGCGAGCTGATGTTACATTAAATTCTTTCTAAAGAAGCAATCTAGGGTAACTAAGAAAGTCAACGACATCTCCATCCGCTTATCCTTTATACTGAAACTCTTTTCTTTATAAATGTAGTGTGGTAAAAATAAATAAAAAATAGAAGGGTAAACTACAATGATAACAGCTAAAGTAAACATCCCTCACGTTTCAGAAAATACCCATACTTTCCGAATATCATATAAATTCTCCTTTGTCAGAGTATGTTTGCTGACAGTTAACAGTGCACATAATTTTACCATTTTGCTTCATATTATAAAATTCATATTTCTATTTAAATGAAAAAGACTAAAGTACCACCTTCCCTCCTTTCTTTTGTTTGGCCAGTGCAAGTGCAATCTTTTGTTTGGCCAGTGCAAGTGCAAGTACAACCTATGAACACACTACGCTATGCCCATTCAAATGCGTTGACTTCCAAAAAATTAGTAATAGAGAAAGGAACATTTCTATAATGACCATATGCTATCAGCAGCTACCGAGCATTCTAAAAATGTGGCACAGCTGGAAAGAAATGACAATGTGCATGGAAAACAAGCATTGTTGATATCCACTTACCATGCAGCATATACATCAGAAGTTAAAATGTCATTTGTGCCACAAAGAAATGACAACGTGCATGGAAAACAAGCATTGTTGATATCCACCTACCATGCAGCATATAAATCAGAAAGTTAAAATGTGGTACCTGAAATGCAGAGCGAATCAACTCCTCAACATAATCAACAGTGGCACCTTTTACAAAGTCGAATGAAATTCTATCAATCACCAATTTAACTCCATCCCTCTCGAAGATCCTATATGTATTGAAGAAATAATTAACACAATTGAGAGGTGCAAAAGAGGAAAGGATAGACAATTGCAAGACCAAGTTTAGCAACTTATTCTAAGCTCATTAATGAACAAATCAAGCTAGCAGGCGTCAAATGGATTGTGAATAGCACCATGCCAAGGATGCACAAAAGATCAAGGGTTCTAGTTTCAAAAGTCATAAGAGAAACATCTATTCTATGTTTTGTATTTTGAAATTCATGCAACATATACCATCAAATCTATGCGTTATTATTGTGGAAGTGTAATCTGTCAAGAGGAGAATTCTCCTTGGTATAGGGGCGAATTAAGGGGAAAGGGGGAAGAACAAAGAGAATTGAGAGAGGAGAGAGAGAGAGAGAGAATTAGGCGGGATAAATGGATCAATTCTAATTCCAGGATGATCCAAAGAGTGGAATCAGTTGTTATTTATGCTGATCTGACTCGGGAAAGGCACCAACTGCTGCCTCAAGTTCAAATATTACAAGTTATTTGAAAATTGAAATAGGCCTAACTGCCTAACTGAAATTCCCGCCTATCAAAACCTGCCAATTACAGCCATTGTCCCATGACATAATCTATGAGCTTATTTGCTTCGATTGACAGAGTATTAGATGACCTATGGCCAATTTAGAGGTAATAATAAAAGCTCCTTTGCCTGGTAATCAAATGCCAAGCAGGGCTCAGACATACATGGTCAGGCATGCATGGTCTAGCTTCGTTTGAGCTGATGCAGTGCTTAAGTTGTTCCAAAATCTTCCAACCAAGCTCAGCTTGGCTTGGTTCATTTGCAAACCAAATAGAAGCACCCATCTGATAAGATAAGCAAGAGAACCTTTGAGTAGAAAGGCAAGGGAAAAACCTGTCATCTGCATTGATTTTGCCATCAAGAGAGAAGTCATACTGAAAGCCAGAACACCCACCAGCTTCAATGCTCAAACGTAGCATTTTTTCCTTCCCTGACGCTCCATCATTTTGAAGCTCCTTCAATTTCTGCAATATGCATCTAATGTAAGCTCTATGAGAGTAATCTTAATGGCCTCATTTCTAAGGTACAAGGTCCAAAGTTTTAGTGCACCTAAATCAGACGTGAATGCTAAATCCTCCCTCTCCCCTTCGTTTCTGCCCCCATAATTCTGATTCGAACATATGAATTTGCAATAGAAATTACAAAACAAATCCAAAAAATTGTAAAAAATAAAAATAAATTTGGAAGGCAAGGATAATCTTTCAAGCTAGAAATCTGTATCACTAGCCAACATATGTTGGTTAGCCAGAGAATTTGATACCCTCTGCAATTCTATGAAACACAAAAAAGTGTTTAACAGCCTGACACGCTCCCACACACGAACACAGAATCTTCAACCTTGCCCAAAAAACATTCATTTCCAATTTTCTACAAATACAATCAGCTGTTCTTAAATAAACTGGAATAAAGCAAGCCCTCTCTGATGAACAAGCATATTCCACTGTTCAAACGAGCACTTCGAATTTCCATACAGAAGCAACAAAAACAGAGATCTGGAAGTCCAAAAATTATATACAGACAGAGATAGAGTACCCGGACGCAATCATCAGTCATGTGGACGGCATCGACAGATTGAGACGGCGACGGAGACGGAGACGGCGGTTGAACTTCAGGCAAAGCAGAAGCAGAACTAAGGAGTCTCTGATTGTGTCGAATTCGAGCCACGACGAATGGCGTGACTCGACGAATCAACGATTTCGACGACGACGACGACATGGCTCTTCTCTCATCTACCTTCCGACCAGATCAACTGTATACCCACCTTACATATAATCTTCGCTTGTATTGCGTGTATGTATAAAATCCATACGGGCATAGACAGTGGCGATTGGAGACGAATGGATCGATTCGAAGGCGGCGCTTTTCCGTCTCCAAGGTGTTCGAATAAATGCTTATTTGGAAATTTGGCTTTGCGACCACGAAAATGGGAGGCTTGTTCGTGTGCCCAACACGTATGACTTACGCGAGCTGCTGTTCCATATCTGCGCCTCCAATAGTTTGAAATTCTCACTTTAGCCCCATAAGATTCTATAATTTGTGTTTACTTCCCCCAGTGTCTCTTTCTTTTTTTTGTTAAATAATAATAAAACATGAGAAAAGTTCATCTTCATTTGATTTTGTTGCCAACTTTTAATGTTCCTTTTTTTCACAATTTTGTATTTGACTTTTATTTCTTCATTTAAAAATAAAATCACAACATTTTTATATTAACTATATTTTTAACTTTCATAGAAAGACTTCAATTTTGTATAAAAAATTTACACATTCTTAAAAAATTTTGTGCAAGATTTGAACTCCATTTTTTTTTTGTTCAAATTCAAAATTCACTTTGGTTCTCCTGATCGTCGACCTTGATCGACTTGACTCTTTTCCCTATATTCTTATTTTCTTTGTCAATCAATGCCTTTTAACTCATAACCTATCAATAAAATAACTCCGTTCATCTTCCATTTATTTCACTTTTTTTTGGTACTGAAAACACCCAATCGACCCAACTTCTCCAAATGCCCACTGTCGAGCGTTCTCATTTCCATGTCTGGCTACTAAAAATGAACCAAACTCATCCAAATTATCATTGATTTATAAAAATATTAAAATAGGTCAAACTTCACAATGTACATTAATCGGCCCAACTTCTCCAAATGCCCACCATTGAACGTTCTCATTTTCATGTCTAGCTACTAAAAATGAGCCAAACTCATCCAAATTATCGTTGATTTATAAAAACATTAAAATAGGTCAAACTTCACAATGTGCACCATCTCAATATAAGTTTGTATCATTGTTTAGTTTTTTTGGTTCCATAAGTTCAAGCCCTATGATGCATCAACCTACAACGACAATTTAAGTCTTAATCCCATTTAATAAGTCGGCTACATAAATTCTAGATGTTGGTGTATCTCTAATGCTTCCTTTAGGAGGCTCACTAAGGAGAAAACATGCTATGTTGGGTCAAGACTTGATGAAGAGAAAATATTCTGGGAGATTCTGCCATTGCAGATTTGATCTTCCAAAAGACTTGAAATCTATCAATTCCTGAAATAAGTCTCTTTACCAACACTTCTTCCATCCTGCTCCAACCTAAACTGGAAAGTTTCGCAACAAAACTATAGTTATACTTGATACCAATTGTTAGGGATAAATAAAAAATAAATTCCGTCACATCCACACAAGACCAAAATTAGAGACAAAAGAAATCTAACTTGGTTCGATAACGTGCCTACGTCAATTCAAAAGGAGGAATAAAAATTTAGCATGGGAATAATGGAATACCAACGAGATGAACTCTAAGCCAAATATATATTTTAGCTATTATACTTGTACGCTTTTTTTATTTAGACATTAAAAACTTTTGTTGTTTCAATTACACACATGAATTATGCAATTTCGACTCAATTACACACTAGGACAAATTTGTTGAGGACAATGAATTAAGCATGGTTCAAGGATATAATTAAAATAACAAAAAATTTAAAAGCACAATTGAGTCGAAATTACATAATTTATGGATGTGTAATTGAAACAACAAAAAGTTCGAGTATCTAAATAAAAAAACATACAAGTATATGGACTAAAATATATATTTTGCCATGAACTCTACATTTAATCTTACAATCTCTTAGAGATTCCATAATACTCCGATGCCCCGTTACAATATGAGAATCAGATAAGAGACTTTATTTATAAGTGAAAAAGATAGGTCAAAAATCCAAATCTTGTGGTAGATATAAGGATTGGATATAGAGATCTTACACTCTATCCTAGTTTGAATTGGGCCATTCACGTTTGAATTCAAGGCAATCTCAACAAAACAATTTGTGAATCCCTTTCTAAAAGAGAACAAATCAAATATTAAGTCTAAACTGCATTACAACAGCTAAAAAAAAAAAACAGTAATCCAGTGCAAGCATACGGAGATGCTGTACTCATAATTTGAAACCTCAGACCACCAAGTTGTAAAGGAATGTTTCTCCTTCAGCAAATTTTATTAATTCTACAATCAAGTCACCAGAAGGAAGACAATTGTAAAGTTGCTTCTTTGTGATTCGTAGATTACAAGTTTGACTTGTGAAAACAATTCTTTGCGGCTACTGTGGTGGGAGTCTGGTGATTCCGGAGTTCTCCTGTCCCTTGGGTTTGGGCTTCGAATTTTAAACCCATCATGCTTACATGATGACCTAGACCCACCCCGAAAAGAACATTGGATGTAGGCCTAGCCCTCTGTACTGCGGTGGGACTAGGGTGATGGGCTTGCCTTCTCAACAGTAACTATGGGTCATGCTGAACATTTCTAATGAGGAAGGGCTCTCATGGTCAGCCTAAAGGGGGTTGCTGAGCTAGTCGCCCCACCTTCCTCTTTTACCCAGAAGAAAAAAAAAAAAAATCCCTGCAAATGCTAAAGTCTTGTTCTCTTTATTGTTTTCAGTTTTTCAAAACAGTAAAAATATATTTACTTTTATATTTTCAAAAACACATTTTTAAAATAAAAATTATAAAGAAAACTCAAAACAATAAAAAATCGTTTTGATTATTTTCATTCAAAATTTTCAAAACACAAAAAACAGCAGAGAGTGCTCTCATCTTCTCTCTCCAAGATCCAGGTTCATCTTCTCTCTTCCCTTCCTTCTTTCTTCTTTCTTCTCTTCTCTATCTTCTCTCTTCTCTTCTCTTCTCTTCTTTTCAAGACTCAGTTGTCGACCACACCCGCCACAGTCATCACCGTCGTGAACCGCCATCAACTGCCCACGCCTTTCGTCATCGACGTCATTCACTCTCCTTGCATCATGACCAGCAACCTAGGTCCCTCGCCAAACGACCATCGTCGTCCGCCTCCAGTCGCTATCGTTGTTCGAATCACAATCTCGCATCGCCTTCGTCAATCGTTTCTTTTCCCCTTCGTCGTTTGCCAACATCGTTTGCCTCTGCTTCTCGTCTAGACCGACCATCAATGGCCCACCTTGCTTCGATTGCCTCTTCGACCACGAATTGCAAGCTCTTTTTTTTAGGCTCTTCTTCCAGCAATTCTTCTTCATGTTATTCTTGCTTCTGCAATTTCTTCCTCCCATGACTCTTCCTCTTCAAGTCTAAGCCTCTGTACTTCTCAAATTAGGTATGATTTTTTATTTTTGTTTCTAATTTGATGGTTTAATTTGGATATGTGGCGACCCGAAATAGGGTTTCAGATTTGGGGTTTCAATTTTGGAATTAGGGTTTAATTTGATGGTTTAATTTTGGAATTAAAATATTTAAATTTACTAAATAATCAAATTCATTTAACAAAATATCATAAAATAATTTTTTCTCAAAATTTCAAAGTAAACGCATTTCTAGTTTTCTATTTTGAGAAATAGTTTTTTAAAATGACAAAAAGAACGCATTTTCAGCAATTTCAAAACACAAAATTGAAAATAAATTCAAAACTGAAAACTAAAACACGAAAAAAACAACCCCTAAGATTGTATACAAAAATGGCTCTTCACTCTTACAAAACAGGAAGTTTCATACACTGATTTTCTTTTTACTTGGTAGAAAGATGGACAATCAGCTCTATTTAGTCAAATAAGATGTTCCAGTGTCAGAAAGCGGGCCTTTCATGTGCCATAAACAAAGAGGGCAATAAAACATTTTATTAGGAACAAAAAAACTCCTCAAATTAAGTGAAGGATTAATAAGCCATGTAGTTTGGAACACATTTGTTGCTTTCAAATAAATCAAGTTGCGTCCATGTCCACTGCAGAAACAACAGAAAAGGGGTCCTGCTGCTGCTTCTGGAACTAAACAGCAACAGTTTGAATCCACAAATGTCCATGTCCCAATCAGCACTGTGGCTTACTGGTCTTATAAACTAGAAGCAATCCGTGGGTTTAACAAGAAAGCAAAATTGAAAGAACACACTTGGAAACATTTTGACTTACTCGAAACTAAATAAGAATAAGTAAGATGGCAGAGAGTTGTCTAGAGGGCCTGAGGGTAGATAATTGTAAAGTTCTTTGGTTAGTAAACTATCTAAAGTCTAAACAGAGAATGAGAGAAAAGGCAAAAGAGAAAAGAAAGAAAATTTTCTCAATTTCATTCCATAAACCTTTCAAAATCAATATAGGCAGGCAACTACAAGAAGATGGGCTTTCAGATCATGTTAGTTAGATCCCTGGTTCTTGTGAGCTTAAAGGCCGCCTCCAAGAACCAGTGGAAAATATTACAAGTTGAAAGTCATGAAGCAGTAGCACTTGAATCACAAATTCCATATCTTTTTTCTGAAGCATACACTTTCAAACTTTCAACGAACTCTTTTAACTCCAAGTATTGAACACAGAATGCTTAAAGAAACAACTATTATATTACCCTAAAAAGGCCAAGCTTGTCCCTGGTATCTATTGTTTATGATACAATAACTACAATTATTCTTTTTGAGTTTTGATCCTGAGACATATAAAAGGAAACACAATGATATATTGTTATAAGAGTATACATGTACTATATTTTTTCTGGAGAATTCAATGAACAATCAGAAATGCAATGTTGAAGACATATACCTAGTGGCTTGGGCAGCATTTCCCAGATACTCAAAAGTCCCCCTAAATTACAAAATACTGAACAGATATCACAAATATGAAACAACAATGTTAAACCTGCTTGATGACTAATTATGTGTATTGACTATTGAGATCTATAAAGAGGATCACAAGCAATCCAAACATATACATATACTGGGGGAGGGGGGAGAGCGACAATGTTAACAGACTATTTTTTCATTTGGGCAGCAACAATAACAACACCAAGCCTTAATCCCAAGTAGGGTCAGATGGGCAATAGCAGTAAGAAAAATAAAAGTACTATATTAAGAAAGAGGCAGCATAAAGATGAAGTTCCATGTGCTTGCTTTCTTCTCTCTTGCATTCCATGCATACACAAAATGTTTAGAGGTATAATTGCACATTAGTGTTTGTAACACCCGAAATTTTAGAAAGAGACAAATAAGAGGGAAATCAAAATCCAAGAGGAAATAGGATTTATAAAGCCATTATAGATTGAAACTGAGTTCAGATTCTAAATGGAGATTGAGATAAGAGGGATTATCCCACTTGTGAAGGGATTTGAATGGGGCTGGAATTTTGAATTAAACTTGATTAAGTCTAGGATAAATAAGGAAAAGAAATAATTATATACATTATTGGATACAGAAAATTGAGATTTATTGAGATTTGAATTGATTATGGAATGATATTATGGTTCCATTGGTTAATTGATGTTTTATACATTGTGGAAAATTATAGCCAGACCATGTGCTTTGATGTAATAAAATGATGTTGATGATGCTTGTTACATGGGGAATATTGGTGAATATTTAAATTGAAATTTGTTTTTATTGTATTTCTTTATTTTGGTATTGATATATTATGTAGGGTGACCATCACTAGGCTTTAAGCTCACCAATCTCCGTAACATATTTATCAGGTAAGTAGGAATAGGGGGCTAGATGCGGACCCAGATCAGGAGATTATCAACACACTCGGTTTGAAATGGTTTAGTTTTTAGTTATTTTAGTTATGTAAAAATGGAAGGATTTTAGGATTCTAAAACTTTAAGTCTTGGCTTAGGGTTCATGGTCAGTTACACAACCCATGGAAGGGAGGGGGGGGGGGGGTTGACAGTGTTACATGGTGAAATGCACAACATGAGTTAACAAATGTGTGAACTATTAGTTACCTGGGATGATGTGTCAAGGACACTATCATCCCATCAAGTACAAGGATTGGGTGCACACCATACACGAGCATGAACAACTCTGGATAACTTTTCTAGAGATAGACTATCTCCACATTTATATCCGTTGGGTATATTGCCCCATATTCACTGCAGTTCCTTAGAAAGACAATCTTGTGTCATTTGATTTCAGATATAAAATAAACAAACTGTAATCAAAGGGAATGTAGATCCCTCTCCGTCATATACCATCACAAAATAATTAATGCTGTTTGAATGAACTCATACCTGCTAAATCATAGTGGAATCTAGCTGCATTTGGAAGCACCATAGTCGGCTCCTTTCTAGATTGCATCATGTTCAAGCACAAGTCCACATAAATATACACTACACCTTGATGCCAGCTAAACTTTTTTCCATACTTACTGCAGCAGGATGCACGGATTTCATCACTCTCAGTTTGCTTGCCTCAAACCAGCACATGAAGTTACACATCAAACATCTTATGGCATATACACCACTATTAGAAATTGAAACATCAAGTATTTTCCCACGAATTACAGTTTGTTCTCATCAAAAATAATTTTTTCCATTGGAAAGCCCATCCATCAACCTATTGTAGGTCGCAATATTGGGTATAAATCCCTTGTCCAACATCTCATCCACCAGAAGTTGCCCCTCCTTCCTTCTACCTTCCCTTGTGTATCCAGATACCAAAATGTTATATGTCATGCCATCGGGATGCAAACCTTTTCTAGAAGCCAACAGCCTCAACGCATTTGCTTCGACTGATTTTCCTGCATTACACATATCCCGAAGTAGACAATTATACGTCACACTATCAGGAAGAATACCCTCGTTCAACATCTTTTCCGTCAGCGCAACCGCTTCTATGGTTTTGCCCAATCTCCTACAGCCTTCAATCAAAGTCGTACACGCAATCAAACTAGGAGCATTCTCTTTTGTCCATAGCTCACCCATTACCTCTACCGCTCTTCCCACCTCGCCTTCCTTGCACAGCCCCTCAATTAGACTGTAACAATCGAATTCGCGAGGCAAGACTCCCTTCCCCAAGAAATCAACCAAGAGATTGCACGCATCCAAGACCCGGCCCTCTTCACAAAGCCCATGAATTAAAATCTCACAAGTGACAGTTGAAAACTCACACCCCAACTCAATCATCTCATATGCCATCCCAATTCCTTCCTCGAACTTCCTCTCCCTGAAAAACCCCATAATCAAAGTATTAAAGCTGACTACGTTTGGAGTACAGCCCTTAATTCTCATCTCCTTAAACACGTCGAGAGCCAACCCGAATTGCGAATTCCGACAGTAACCACTAATCAAGATGTTAAACGTAAAAACATCTGGCTTTACCCGATCCTTAATCATCCTATCATAAAACCCTAAAGCTTTCTCAACTTCTCTGTACTTAATAAAGCCATGAATCACTGTATTGTAGACGGCCACATTGGGCAACCCATCAATCGTTTTCTTCATACAATCAAACGCAGCCAAAGCCTCGTCAAATCTACCGACTCGACAATACGAATTGATGGCGAAACGGAAAATGGGTTCGGTTCTGGAGCAGGAGAAAATGCCGTCGGAGCAAGGGCAGGGGTTGGAGGCTATAAAATCGAGGACGAAGCGGAGGGCGTCGAAGCGATGGGTGACGGCGAGGGTGCGGACCATCCACTCGAAGGTGGAGTGGTCGTGGCGGAAGGAGTCGAGAGAGGCGGCGTAGTGGAAGATTTGAAAGTCAAAAGCGGCGAACTTGGGGTGGTGATGGAGGCGGGTTTTAAGGAAGGTTAGGAGGGCTTGGGGGGTGAAGGGGGGCTTGAGATGGGCAGCGAGGAACTGGGAGAGTTGGGTTTGGCTGGCGGTGGAGAGGGAAAGGGTGGGTGGCGGAGTGACGGAGGAGGGTTCCACCGGAGGAGAGAGGGCGGCGAGTTCGGCTGGCGGCGACGGAGGTGGGTGAGGTCGGGATCGGAGTTTTGGGAGTTTCTTGATGACCATCGTCGGTGGTCCAATGAACCCGAACAAAGAGCTCCACTTCAAATTTAAATTGGATCGAAATCTGTGGAATTTTATTCTGAGTTTTCAATATATTTAAATTCGATACAAATTTAATTTTTCTATAATTTAACTGGTAAATTAAATTAGGCAAAAGGTTTTACCAAATTACACCAAGTAATCTTCACATTTTAAAAATTATAATAACTTATTTAATTAATAAAAAATGTTATGAAACCCATTTAAAAAATAATCATCATTTAATTATGTAGAGCTTTAAAATATCTTATATAATATAAATATAATTTGTGGTAATTTGATATATTTCTTAATAATAAAGATAACGAATGTTAGTTTTTTAAAAAGTAAAAGGTCTTTTTATCTTTTTAAATCTATATAATTTATTTATGTAAAATAATGCCTTAAGTGTAGTATTTGAGAAATCTACAAGAAATAAATCAATTAGAGACATGAGTAAGGTTAGTCACAAATTTTTTGATATTTAAGTCAGTTTTGTATTTGAAATGAAATTATAATCTTGGTAGGATTGTGAGTGTACAAACTAAAGTTTTTTTTTTTTTTTTGATATCCCAAGTTTCGAGTTTCGTCTGACTAATCCTGAGGATGAGCAACATTCTTCCCCAATTCGTCTGTCAGGTAAATCTGGATATGGTCACAACCTATACACATATAGCAACAAAATATTCAATTCACACTTCTATATAAGACAAATGTCACTACAAGAATTTGATCCCTGATACTCCATGTTAAACTCTATTTGCTTTACCATTTAGTTATGCCGGTGAAAGCTATAAGAAAGTTCTCTTATTTATAGATAAGGAGGAGACTGATAAGTGGTGGCAGACTCATGATATTTAGTGAGCATTTTTTGCTCTATTCTAAATTTGTAGACAATGATATTAGAATAAATGGTCTGCGAAATTTTTCAAAATAGTAGTTATCAAGTGACTAATGAATTTGCTAGGAATGTCTCTCGAAAGCATTGAGAGGAAATTTTTGGTAAGATCACTTAATCTCAATCCCAATTATTTAGATCAAGAATCATTTGGGCTGAGGTCATTCAAGCTAAGGGTTACTTGCAAGTCATTTGCCCAAGTCTCCCGCAAACTTTTCAACTAAGTATCTCGTGAGCCTTTCAACCACGCACGTGGGATGAGTCTTTTGCCATTGATTTTACATATAACTTCATGTACCTATGATTTGTTTCTTTTGTTTTTAACAAGTTTTTTGGCCTCTTCTATTGGATTTGGGCTTGTCCTCAAGCATATTGGGTATAATGTATTCAAATCTATTGAACACAACAACTTTTATCTTAAGAATTTGTCGATGTTCAAAGTTAGTTGACCGTGATTCATAGGTTTACAATGAGAAAAATAAGCACAAATGCAAATAGGAGGAACAAATGAAAACAAATAATAACTCACACATAAGGAAGTTTTTACGTGGTTCGACTAGAGTGATGTCTAATCCATGATAATTATCTGGTTATTCCAGTAGAGTAACAATATGTCATTATTGTCCATCTTTTTACAATGGTGTTTTGACCCCTATTTATAGTGTGAGGTGTTTACAATTTTCACAAAATCCATAAATAGAAGAATAATGTCATGGAAGACAAAGTGGCCTTATCAATTTCATAAAATTAGGAGTGGGTTTCGTATTACCAGGGATCTGGTTTGCTTCAAGTAGGGTAAGTGGGTCCTGCCTCCATGTATTCAACAATTTTGTTGTTATGCAAGCTGAACAGTTAGGGCAGCGAGTTGAAAGTATAGTTGAGAGCTCGCTTGGTTAAGCTAGCGAGCTGGAAGCATTGTTGGGTGTTAGACGTGTGTGTGTGTGGTTTTTATTTTTAATTTTATTTTTTTTTTCTTGCTTGGTCCCCAAGATGTTCTAGAAGAACTTGGCCCCCAAGTTCTTCTAGATATACTTGGCCTCCAAGCACTTCTTGATTGGTTTGGTCTCCAAGTTTGGTGGGTGCCTATATATATTGGTGTGAAGTTTTCCATTCTTACATAAGCTTTCACATTGTTCTCTTTTCTCAATTTTTGTCTCTCATATCGAGTTTGCTTCTTTGAGTTTTGGAAGAACTTGTTTTTCTTGAGTTTTTCCATCACTGAGAGCGAGCCCATCTTGAGTTTTGCTAGCTCCGGTCGTTCGTGGTTGCCGTTCACCGGAGAGGTCGTTTCATCCTGCTGAGACAATCGTCGTAGTCTGCTTGCCGCTGGTGCAGGGCGCTAACTGTCTTCAGGACAGTGCAAAGCGCGACTCGACCTACTTCTGTTCCTGTTTCTTCCACGTTCCAGAAATTTGTTCATGATTTCTTGATGTTCCAGCTACGAACGTTGTTGTTCAACCGTTTTCTCCGCTCTGTTGTTTTAGTCTGGTAACATTGTTCATTTGTTGTTGTGGTTAGAAGTTAAATATTGTAATTTACGTTTCTTATACCGTAGCGGGTTAGAATTGATATTCCTGTTTCTGGTGGGTTATTTCGGTATTAGGCAGATTATTCTAGTGAAGTTTTATATATATACTCTGTGTATCCCTAACAATCTGAAGACAATTAGTAAGAGATACTAGAAAAAATGGATGCCCCTATTCTTGCTGATGGTTCCGGTGCTGCTGCTGCTGCTGCCAGTGTTGCCTCGGGTCTTCGCCCGCCCGCTACCGCTATTTCTACAACAACTTCTATGCAAGGGCTCGGTTCAGCCGTGACCAAGCCAACCCCACATGTGGAGAAGCCACCACCATTTAATGGAGTGGATTTTAAAAGGCGGTAACGGAAGATGTTATTCTATCTGACCACGCTGAATCTAGCCCACATCCTCAAAGAGGATTGCCTCGTTGTCTCGGAGGGGAATATGACCACAAAAACTGTGGCTGCGATGGAGGCATGGATGCACTTAGATTTCCTTTGTAAAAATTACATTCTGAGTGGCTTAGCCAACCCGCTGTATAATGTGTATTGCACTGCATATGCTACTTCCAAGCAACTGTGGGAGGCCTTGAAAAAGAAATATAAGCTTGAGGACGCTGGCACCTAGAAATTTCTGGTGGGCAAGTTCCTGGATTACAAGATGGTTGATACCAAATTGGTAGTCAACCAGATGGAGGAACTGCAAATCATTTTTAGTGATTTGCATAGCGAGGGATTGGTCATCAACGAGCCATTCCAAGTTGCTGCCTTCTTGAAAGGATTTCAAAAACTATCTCAAGCACAAGCGCAAGGAGCTGTCTATAGAAGATCTGGCTCTTCATCTTCGTATTGAAGAAGATAACCGCAAAGGAGATAAAGTCTCAGACAGATTTGAAGCTAAGGCTCACTTAGCTGAGGCTCTCAAATCTCAGCCTAAAAAGCAGCAAGGCAAGAGAGTAAGTGGGTCACTGGGACCGAAGAAGTCCACTACCAATAAACGCATTCAAGGCACCTACTGAGTATGTGGTAAGATACGTCATAGGGCTGTGGATTGCAGACATAAGAAAGGTCAAAGCTCTGGTAGCAACCAGCGCAAGCCTAAACCTTCTTATATCAATATGGTGGAAGATGATGAGCTTGTTGCAGTCATCACTGAAGTCTGCAGGATTGATAACGCCAAAGGTTGGTGGATCGATACGGGTGCTTCAAGGCACATTTGTAGGGATAGATCCTTGTTCTCAACTTATGAGAAGATGGATGGCACTGAAAATGTGTACATGGGAAATGCCGCAGCCTCAACTGTGGAAGGCAAGGGCAAGGTGCTGCTAAAGTGGACATTTGAGAAGATCCTGACCCTCACAGATGTATGGCATGTGCCTGAGATTCGTAAGAATCTGGTGTCTGGAACCCTGCTGAACAAAAATGGGTTTAAACTCGTTTTTGAGTCTGATAAGTTTACTCTTACAAATGGGGGAATGTATGTTGGTCGGGGATATCTAGATGAGGGCATGTTCAAGTTGAATGTACAGGCCCAATTGCTTAAGAAGATTAATAAGAATGACTCTTCTGCTTATACTGTTGAGTCGTGTGATGTTTGGCATTCAAGATTAGGACATGTCAATTATCATTCCCTCCAAAGAATGGTTAATCTAGGGTTATTACCTAGTTTTAACATTGATAAAGGACACAAATGCGAAATTTGTGTTGAATCAAAGTTTACAAGAAAGCCGTTTCCATCTGTGGAAAGAAATAGTGAATTACTCGATCTAATTCATAGTGATGTTTGTGACATCAAGAGTACTCCCACTAGAGGTGAAAAGAATTATTTTGTCACATTTATTGACGACTGCAGTAAATATTGCTATGTATATTTACTACGCAGTAAAGATGAGACCTTTGATGTTTTTAAAACATTTAAGGCAGAAGTTGAAAATCAACTGGGAAAAAAAATTAAGGTGCTCAGATCAGATAGGGGTGGTGAGTATGAATCATCAGCTCTGTCTGAGTTTTGTGAATCTCATGGTATAATCCATCAAACGATAACACCTTATATACCACAACAAAATGGTGTAGCTGAAAGGAAGAACCGAACTTTGAAGGACATGATAAATTGCATGTTAAACAGTTCGGGTTTACCCCATAATTTGTGGGGGGAAGCATTGCTTACTGCAAATTTCATATTAAATAGAATTCCACATAAGAAGTCTGGCAAGTCGCCTTATGAAGTGTGGACTAGTAGACAACCCTCCTACAAAATCCTGAAAGTGTGGGGGTGTTTGGCTAAGGTGCAGGTTCCTTTACCTAAGAGAACTAAACTTGGTCCAAAAATTATTGATTGTGTCTTTACAGGCTATGCCTCGCATAGTGCTACCTATAGGTTCCTAGTAACAATGTCATAAATTCTTGACATTAATGTTAATACTGTTCTGGAATCTATAGAAGTGGAGTTCTTTGAGAACATCTTCCCTTTTAAGAGAGATAAACCCAGTGTGAGTGGTTCCAAGAGAACTCATGAAGCAAGTTCTTCAAAAGGCCAAGATGGGTAGGAAATTGACATCGAGCC
Organism: Diospyros kaki; assembly: GCA_036245055.1. Classification (NCBI taxonomy): domain Eukaryota; kingdom Viridiplantae; phylum Streptophyta; class Magnoliopsida; order Ericales; family Ebenaceae; genus Diospyros; species Diospyros kaki. Next base: position 42,801,067 of record BSEG01000009.1, read on the forward strand.
TCGAAGAAGGAAAAGGGCAAGGAAGGCCTCTTTCTTTGGCCCAGATTTCCTAACCTTGGTGTTAGAAGATGAGCTGCAAACCTATGGTGATGCAATGTCATCTCCTGATGCTCTTTATTGGAAATAAGCTATTAATAGTGAAATGGATTCCATCTTGCAAAATAATACTTGAGTATTGGTCAATTTGCCACCTAGGTGTAAACCAGTTGGGTGCAGATGGATTTTTAGAAAGAAATTAAAGGCCGATAGTACTATTGATAAGTACAAAGCTCGGCTAGTAGCTAAAGGCTATTGCCAGAAATAAGGATAAGACTTCTTTGACACGTATTCTTCAGTGACGAGAATCACGTCTATCAGGATGCTGATTGCTATTGCAGCATTACACAATTTGGAGATACATCAAATGGATGTAAAAACAGCATTCCTGAATGGAGATTTAGAAGAAGAAGTCTACGTGGAACAACCTAAAGGGTTTGTTGTAAAGGGACATGAAACGAAGGTTTGTAAACTAGTAAAGTCTCTTTACGGGTTGAAACAAGCGCCTAAACAATGGTATGAGAAGTTTGATCACACAATGTTGTTAAATGGATTTAAGATAAATGAGTGTGATAAATGTGTTTATGTGAAAAACATAAACCAAGAATGTGTCATTGTATACCTGTATGTGGATGACATGCTGATAATGGGCATGAATCGAAGTGTCATACAATCCACAAAGCAAATGTTGAAATCTCATTTTGACATGAAAGACCTCGGTCTTGCTGATGTTATTCTTGGAATTCGAATAATAAGGAATTTCAAAGGGTATATACTTTCTCAATCTCATTACATAGAGAAAGTATTGAGAAGATTTGGTCACTTCGAGAGTAAGCCGACAGTTACTCCGTTTGATCCAAATTCAAAGTTGAAGAAAAATCATGATAAATGTGTTTCTTCTCTGGAATATGCCAGAGTTATTGGGAGTCTGATGTACATCATGAATTTTACTAGACCTGACATCACCTACTCCGTAGGCAGACTAGCGAGATACACGAGCAATCCTGGGCATGACCATTGGGGTGCATTGGTCAAGGTACTTAGGTACTTGAAGTACATCTTAGACTATGGATTGCACTATACAAAATATCCACATGTACTGGAAGGATTTAGTGACGCTAATTGGATCTCCGATAGCTTAGAGACTAAATCAATCAGTGGGTATGTGTTCACTCTAGGTAGTGCTGCTGTGTCGTGGAAGTCTTCAAAGCAGACGTGTATAGCACGGTCAACCATGGAGTCAGAGTTTATAGCTTTAGACAAAGCAGACGAAGAAGCTGAGTGGCTTTACCATTTCCTCGAAGACATTCCATTATGGCCAAAGCCTGTTAACGCCATTTGCATATACTGTGACAACTTAGCTGCCTCAATGAGGGCTGAGAATAGTGTCTACAATGGGAAGTCAAGACACATTAGGCGCAGGCATAACACTGTCAGAGAGTTGCTCACAAATGGAATAATCTCCATTGACTATGTGAAGTCAAAAGAAAATCTAGCTGATTCTTTGACGAAATGAGTGACTCGTGAGCAAGTCAAATTTACATCGAAGGGAATGGAGCTAAAGCCTTTAAAATGACTTTTTCGGTGGTAACCAAACCTAGTTGACTGGAGATCCCAAGATCTATGTTAAATTGGCCAACTGGCTAGAATAAGTCATAGTTGACACACTATAAAACTTTTAGTTTCTCCCCATGTCTCAGAAATTGAAGAGTGTGTCTTGTCGATGTTAAAGGGAAGGTTGATATCTTGATATAAGAGGAGTAATGACAGGGTACTCTTAGTCAATGCTTCCTTATATGAGAGTAGAAGTGGGGTCGCTTCTATGAGAACCGTTCAATGGCTTGGGTTCTCTAGAGCTCTCATGAAACCCAGGATGTTGTCTAGGACCAAAATGGACACAATCGTATAGAACTCAGTGGGTCAAGACATGTTGTGTGTGATGTCTATTGTCTCGATTTACCTTCAGAAGGATAGTTCAAGAGCTAGTCTCACTATTTCTTCGGTAAATTCGATAGACATTCACTAAGGAAGGTTCAAGTCCAAAAGACACCTTGTTGATGCATAACTTGTCCATTTGCTCTCAGTGAATCCATGTCGTTTTGTATAATTTTTGAGCACACACACTCATGTGGGGGATTGTTAGATGTGCGTGTGTGGTTTTTATTTTTAATTTTATTTTTCTTTCTTGCTTGGTCCCCAAGATGTTCTAGAAGAACTTGGCCCCCAAGTTCGTCTAGATATACTTGGCCTCCAAGCACTTCTTGATTGGCTTGGTCTCCAAGTTTGGTGAGTGCCTATATATATTGGTGTGAAGTTTTCCATTCCTACATAAGCTTTCACATTGTTCTCTCTTCTCAAGTTTTGTCTCTCATATCGAGTTTTCTTCTTTGAGTTTTGGAAGAACTTGTTTTTCTTGAGTTTTTTCATCACTGAGAGCGAGCCTGTCTTGAGTTCTGCTAGCTCCGGTCGTTCGTGGCTGCCGTTCACCGGAGATGTCGTTTCATTCTGTTGAGACAGTCGTCGTAGTCTGCTTGCCGCCGGTGCAGGGCGCTAACTGTCTTCAGGACAGCGCAAAGCGCGACTCGACCTACTTCTGTTCCTGTTTCTTCCATGTTTCAGAAATTTGTTCCTGATTTATTGATGTTCTAGCTACAAGTGTTGCTGTTCAACCATCTTCTCTGCTATGCTGTTTTAGTCTGGTAACATTGTTCATTTGTTGTTGTGGTTAGAAGTTAAATATTATAATTTACGTTTCTTGTACCATAACGGGTTAGAATTGATATTCCTGTTTCGGGTGGGTTATTTCAGTATTAGGCAAATTATTCTAGTGAAGTTTTATATATATACTCTGTGTATCCCTAACACTGGGAGCTCGCTTGGTTCCGCGGTCTGAGCTTAGGTCTCAACAACATGTGACCTTGTTTTGACAAGCTTGACTTTGGGTTTATTGGGTCTCAAGAGATTGGGCCAACTTGCGCTAGGTCGAGTCCAGCCTATAAGAAGTGGTCCGAGAAATATCCATAACATAATTATTATTAAAATTATGAAAAAAATAATTTTATCAATTAAAGAAATAAATTGTATTTATTTATGTTTTCTAAATACATTCTATTTTATTTTTAAATGGATCTCAGATTTTGAATATTAATTATTAATGTTTAAATTACATATTTACCCTCGTGATTTTCATATATTTACAAACATTCATTTTGTGTGTGTGTGTGTAGCAATGAAGTATTAGAAATTATAGCTAATACGATTTTATAACGTAGGTGAAGTGGTTAAGTCACGATAAGTTGGGATTTGTACTAGTAGATCGTGGGTTTGACTCTTTGTTTAACGCAGTGAGATAAAGTCTTCACCTGCGATTTATCTTATCTGTCAAAATTGAAGGCACGAGCGGTGGGGAACTGCACAAAGGTAATAAGGAAAACACTACTTTTCTTGAGGAGGTTACTAACGGGCTTACTGAATGGGGTCGGAAAGACCCAAATGCCCTCTCCAGCCTTCGCTTCTCTTCTCTTTTCGTTATCCCATGGGCGCGTGCAGAGCCCTTGTCTCTCTCATTTTTCCCATGATTGTGTGACCGTCGTGCCCCACCTTGCCTCACCGCTAGCATTGTTGCCTCGTCGATTGTGGCTGGATGCAGCAACGGTCGGCGAGGCGATGCGAGACACGACAGTTGACGGTCGCACGACCATGGGAGAAGGGAGAGAGGAGGAAGGCAAGAGCACTGCGCGCGACTATGGAAGAACGGAGAGAAAAGAGAGGCAAAGCTATGTAGTGGAATCTTGATAAATTTGTATTGGGGTAAGGGTATTTTAGTTTTTTTTGACCTTATGCAAGCCTCTCAATGCGGCTTTCTGCCCTGTCATAGAACTCAAAGGCGGTAATCCCATAAAATTCAGTATTGATGTGATCGAGGTTGTTTTATTTTGAATTAACACTATCCCGGGTCGGGACAAATTCCCAACCCGAACCTCTCTGTAAATCCCCACTGAACAAACCCCTAGACCAATTTGTGCCCGCCATAGCCATCCCCCATTTTAGAACCAGAAGAATGAGAATCCACAGCATCCGAGCCACCACGGCCTTACCGGGCCTCGCTTCGAGCTCTGCCGTCTATAATGGAGACAGCAATAATAGACAAAAAATCACCGGGACCGTGCCTTCAACAATCTCCAGTATACCTACTTCTATTTCGCTGTGTCGATTCTGTGCATGTGTGTGTATACATAAATTGATGTGTTTTATAGTGATTAGGATTTTGGTTCGTTCAGGGCCTCGCGGACTGTGCATCCGGTGCGGAGTTCGGTTTCGTCCTTGCATCGACATACACAAGGTTGGATTAGATTACTCCATATATACTACTATTATCTGGTTGCATTTGACATCTGTCGTACATAATCTGATCGAACTGTTCATTTGTTATCGGACGGTTACTTGTTCTCATTTCCTTGAAGCACAAAACGTGTTTGATTGCCGTGCATTATTTGATGTTTCTACGGGTTTAAAATGGGTTTGATCAGGTCTGTTTCAGTTTATTATGTATATAAACTGAGGCAATGGTCTAAATCGCTGTTGATGTAAATTGTAATTAATTGCAGATGCGGAAAGGAGAATTAGTTTTTATTCCCCCTCTTTCTGTTTTTGTTTGTTTCATAGCTTCCACATAGGTTTTTGTTTTGAATTTTTTCTTCACATGCTCACGAGTCCCTAAAGTGATATTCATATTTACACATGTTTTGATTGTTCATCTTTTTGTTAATTTTGTTGGACGATAAAAGGGGACATGCTAAGAAAAGGGTAAAATTATGTCAATTGGAAGATAATCTGTTATTTCCCTGGCATCTGGCAATGATATCCAAGATGAGATGCCTCCTAGTTGAACTGTCCACAGTGTCTGGTAGCATCTGAGACAAGAACAGACTTGGGGGTGGGGGGAGTAAGTTCAGCATCAGTTCATTTTTCTACTGATAAATTTGGTAGATTCCATATTTGGTTTTCAGGACTTTGTGATGTCAGATTCTGAACACTGACCACACTGGCAAGTAAAATTTGATGGTAGGGTGTGGTTATTGTTCCCTATTATGCAGCAGCTGATGCTATCTGGTCTACCATACATGTTAACATCATTCAGCATTCCTGTGCACTTGGACTATGAACAAATCAATGCCTTGCAAAATTGTTGTGATTGGTTCAACAGATATTGTAAAGCTGAAACACAAGCTTTTCTTGTGCTTATTTAAAATGGATTGTGAAAATTACAATTTACCTCTCTCTTGGAGATGGTATTTAACTAAACACAATGTTGATACATGCTAAACCTGAAATGTCTAATGCTAAGGTATGGCTTTTGAGGGAGGGAAAAGTTTCCTTGAAATGAGAAAATAAATAAAAAGACGGTATGTTGTATTTTAAGAGGAATTATGGCCCTTGATACAATGCGATGGAGGAAGAGGAAACATGGGAAACATGTATTCAACATTAAGTAGTTGGAGAAAAATCTAGTTTGGTAGAATTAAGTTGATTTGTGACTAGACATGTGCCTACATGCCAATACTTTCTTGCGATTCTTAGATGATGAGTGAGCTATGTGGAGTGAACATTTGCTTTTCTTAATAAGCATGGTTCTTTGCATTTATTTTTTCTCTACTCTCAGCATGAATGTAATTTAATAATCTGTTTTTTCATCTGATTAGCTTATCCCGTGACAGTGGAGGTGACACAATTTTCATTTTTTTTCTGTCATTCTTCTATTTTATAGAGTGATATTGTTTAGAAAGTTGTGAAGTGCATTTCATGCTTAACTAAGTACATAGTGATGTCGTAAACTCAAATTGCTGGACATCCTTGCTGAGTGAATACTCAGCCATTCATGCCATTACTAAGTACTAGGTCTAGAATATTTATTACTGGCTTTCAATGCATTTTGTAAAGTCCATTTATCATGGCTCTTACTTTCTAAATTGTGACTGATAATCCAATGGCCGTTTATCAATGATTGTCTTCCACATCTTATCCAATACAAAGAGAGCATAGGTCAAGCACTTATAAGTTATTTGATTGCTCTCAACTTTAAAAAATTGAACTATTTGGTTGCTGTTTTTAGTTTTTCATCTTCTTCTTTGAAGTTGCTCTAAGAGTGATTTGTTTTATATTTCAGGGAAAAGTTAAGCAAATTGTGGGGTCTACTCTTCAAGATTTGAAGGAGGGTAGTTCAACTGCAGTAACAAACTTTGAATCAGATAAGCAAGCAGCAGAGTATGCAAACCTATACAAGGAAGACGGGCTTACAGGTGGTCATGTAATTATGCTTGGAGCTGATCCTCTGAGCAAAGCTGCAGCCATTGAAGCACTGAATGCCTATCCTGGTAGCCAAAGTTACTTTTGCCTTTTATGGTCTGCTCCATAATTATATGATGTTGTTCTGCCATGCTCTCTAACTTATGCTTGCCAGTTACTACAAAACGAACTGTATCAGTTGTTTTTAAATCCATTGATTAATGGCACTAGTTCTTTTTTGGAATGTATTTGAACCAACATAAAAGGTAAAAGCCCAACTCATTAGCACTGTTCTCATATTTGAATAAACTAAAGTACATATAGTGTAAGTTGGTTATAAGAAGTATAGGTTGGACATTTGCAGTGCCCTTACAAATTATTAGCTAGTAGCTACGTATGTCCTGCATGCACATATATATTGGCGACTAAGATATTCATTGGAGCTTCTCATTTATTCTGGGAAACTCTATGTACTATATATTCTGAATTGAATTCTTTTATAATTGGTTGCTATCATTTTGTTATCATTTTAATTAGGGATAATTACACTATTCTCCTATGGTTTAGTGAAATTACAATGCGCAATCCCTGTATCCCAGTGTTTTTTGAAATTACAACGACCTCCCTATTATTCCCTCTTACTATTAAAAAGTGTCTGTTAAACGTTTAAAAATACAAAAAATACCCTCCAAACCCACTCCCTCCTCTTAACCAATTCTTTCTCACTCACCTTCTTCAGCGGCAACATCTTCTTTGGTGGTGCCACCTCTCCTGTGATTACTGTTATACCTAGGGTTGCTGGAACTATTTTCTTGGATAAGAATTCTACCACACTTACTCTCACACATTCATGGATTTGATCTTAGGAACAGATTTAATAGAGTCAACAGAAAATAATAAACAGAAACAGAATTAAAAGAATAAGAATACACAAACAGAAACACAAACCACACATCCACAAGAACACCGAGATTATTCTGGTTCATGCCAATTGAATTGGCACTACATCCAGCCTTAAGAACCCTCCAAGAGCAGCCTTCTTTGATTCATAAAGAATGATCTCGGTACATCAGTTGCACCCCCTCGATTACAAGCCTTCTCTCAAGATTACAAAAGCTATTCTAAAACACAGCCTTTCCTCTCTCAAAGCTTTCTCGAGAAACAACTGAAATTATGCGCCTAATGCCTAGCCCTCCTTCTCTATTTATAGAATATTTAGGGCAGCAATTCCTAGGCTATTAAAGAATGGATATTATCGGTTTTACCCCCAGCTTGACAGCTATTTACAAGAGAGTCCACTGCCTATCTCTACCCTCTAAAATCGCATAATAACCTATACAAAAACACTGCTGTCACTGCCTCAATACTCTAGACAAAAATCTAACAATTACCCCCCCACACGCACACAAACCAACAAAGATCTTCTCTTGTCAATGGGGGGAAAACCCCATTGGCAGCTGCAGATGGTGCATCTGCAGTGCCTGCCAGCAATATATATTTATCTTTATATGTAAATATATTTATTTATATTTGGAAAATATGAATATATATGTTTAGATTCTTAGAAAATTCCCTTGTATCTATATATTTTGTTTTAGAGAATATAAATATATATTTACTTTATATTTATATGTATGATTTATTTTGATAAATCAATATATTTAGATTTAGATTTCTAGAAATTAGAAATCTTTTATATTTTTTGTTTATATTTTTATTTTAGAATTTATGTTTTAGGATATATATTTATATGTTATATATATTAATGTATTTATGTGTTTCTAGAGTTCTTTATACATTTTTTGTTTAGAAAATATTAATATATATTTACTTTACTTTATAAATATATATTTTGGTAATTATTATATATATATTTGTTTTATAACATATATTTAGAGAGGATGAGAGGCTTGTTGTATTTTTAAAAACACAAGTGTAGGGTGTAATTTCATTAATCCTCAGGGGAGGTTGGTGTTATGATTAGGTGCTCTTTTGATAACTTAAACAATGATTACAAGTGTCAATTCTCTCAACTCTTCACCCGAAACCAAACCAAAGCAACAAAAATAAAAGACTGAAAAACAAGAACAAAAAAACGGAATTAAGAGAGTAAGAATGCATAGACCAAACAATCACAAGAAACACCAAGATTATTCTGGTTCGGATTGCACCAGTTGCAACCCTACATCCAGCCTTCAAATCTCCCCGAGAGAAGTCTTTATCTTATTCAGAAACCAATCAGTACAACAACATGAGTAATTTCTCCTATTCCCGAGTATATCCAACACTCATTCCCCAAGATTACAAAGCTATCTTCCTTACTAGCCTTTCTTTTAGAATGAATATCCAGTCGACACAATAGAATGAGAAATTCCCTCTCACTTGGCTACCCCTTTCCCTCTATTTATAGAATAGGGCGGACGCGGACATCCCAATGAAGACTTTTAGATATTTACAGTTTAACCCCCCAACTATTACTAATTACAGATTGGGATATAAATTTCTATTTAATTCTTTATTGGCTCTCAAAATGCACTGTTTTCACTGATCTTATTATCCTATACTCGAGACAATTTTTAACATTTGGTGTAATTATCCCTTTTAATTATGTACACTATATCTAGGGTTGCATAATATTTCCTTTTGGCTGCATGTGATCATTTTTTTTTATCATAAGCAACAAAACAAATAGAATAAGACATCAAAAGAGGATGGACCTTTTTCAAAAAGATAATATTTTTTGCCAAGGATAAATCACCTAAAAAAGCAAAAGAGGCTTTAAGAGAAAATGAGAAGCCTCCCAATCTACATAAAGGGAAAATGAAGATGGTGCCTTAAAGATAAATGATCAAACTCTCAATGCCATGTATATCGCAAATACATATAGGAATAATTCTTTGAAGACGACTCTTGTCTTTGGCTTTGGCAAGCCAATCCCCAAGTACACAAAAACTCAAGGAAATTAAGGTGAGAAACATGCTCCAAATGTCACGAGTCATTAGACAATATAGGACAAATTATCCATTGATTCTCCACCCTTTGTACATGTAGAACCAATGTGTCTTGGTCTACCCTTGCCTTGTCAAATTATCTTGTGTAAGAATGGCATTGAGCCAGACTGCCCAGGGCTCTAGGTTGATCATTGCTTTGCCCATTATCCAAAAATCTCTTAAGGTTTTGTTTGGATGGGGTCATTTGACCCAGGGGCTGAGGCTGGCAAATGTTTAGCTATATACAATAAATACCTCTTCCATGGTGCATGTATATAGCAGGCACATGTATATAGCTGTATACAATAGAATTCAAAGCTATATACAATAAAATTCTGCATATATATTTACGTAGGGGTTGAGGCTGGCACGAGATTCGGGCTGAAGCCCGTGCCAGCCCTCCCCCATATCCGCCCATGATTTGACCCAATCATTTGGGATTTGAAATCCCAAATCCAATGTTTGCCTATCATTTTATAGAAAGGATTTGGATTTGGTCCAAATCCATAACTTAAAAAATGGAAGGATTTCAAATGACTCCACAAGGGGTCTCATTTGGATTAAAATATTTAATTACAAATCAATTACAAAATATTTTATTCTCATTCATTAATAACAAATACTTTATATGTATATTTATTAAAATATTTACATATGTGTTGTATATACATATATGCATACATAAGCATACATGTACATATATATAGTATATGTGCGTATGTATGTATATACATATATGCACAATATTTATTCATATGCATATGTATGTATGTATGAATATATGTATACCTATATATGTATATATAATCACATATAGTATATTTATTTTACTTATATATTTACATATTTATAAACATACGTACATATATATATGTATGTTCTACATATGCATGTATACATATTATATTTATGTATATGCACGTATGCATGTTATATATATACATACTATTTACATATATATAAACGTATTATATATATGTACTTATGTAAGTATTGCATTTTATATTGTATGTATACATATATGTAAAAAAACTGACAGAAATAAGTTTGTTATTTCTAGATCTGTACACCTTTAGTCCTCTTATAGAGGAGGGAAAGATACAAGATATGGAAACATATATCACACAAGAAAAAGGAAAGATATATGTACAGATTTTAGGGAAGTTTCCTAATCCTGATTTAGTCAAGTATCCTAAACAGATTTAGGAACTTCTAATTTAGAAACTCCTAAATACAGACATAGAAGCCAGCACTGCTTACGCCCATTCTCCTTCCATATACTCACGTTAACCAACAATATATATATATATATAATACAGATGTATTTATGTTTATATATATAAGATTGATTGAACTTGAAATTCTCATGTATAATGGTTATCCAAACACTTAAATTTCAAATAATGTCATTTAAAATGACAAAATTTGAAATGCAAGCTTTTCAAATTCATAATTTCAATTGACATCATTTGAAATACCTCCATCCAAATGCAACCTGATATTAGTTACCTGACACCTGTGGTGATCATCACTTTCTTCACTTTTTTGAATCATTAGTTTTGAGCTGATCACTTTTCATTGCAATATCTTGTTTTGTGAGAAACTCTATTTGCACTATTGGTTATTTTAATGAATAAATATGTCTTTCAGAACACATATATTTTATGTGGAGGCACCAAAATTCTCTAATATTAGTTACCTAGGGTAGTCTTCATGCTAGCTAAAAGGCCGATGCTACTTTGGTCCCATGTACTCTTCCCAATCACCAAAAGTTTTATGCCAGAACTTACAGATTTTTCCTCTGCTGAACTTACTGTGAGGACCAATAACATCTAGGAGGTTTGCAAGTTGGAGGTGGGATCAATGCAGAAAATGCTTTAGGTTACATAGAAGACGGAGCGAGCCATGTTATCATCACATCAGTAAGTTTTTGTTTCTTTTTTTGACAAATTGAACCTAAAGCAACTTATCCATATAAATGTAGTTGGTGCCCAATTAGTTGTGCTATTGGGTAGTTTAAATGTGCTTTTGTATGGAAGATAAAACCCCTTTGCATATTTTTAATGGTGTTTGACCAATATGAAAAAATGGTTTTGTAATAACAACAGAATCTATTTTTCTACTATATAGTAGTAGGAAGTTATAACTTTTTGCAAAAGCAATTTTTGCAGAAGTTATTCTTGTGATATTAGAAATTTTATAGCAACACCCTATAGACACTTATGCATGGAATTTTGTATCTTATAGGTGGGCAAGAATAACTCAAGTAAAAGCTAAAGTAAAAATGTTTGGATTGCCTCCTTAACTTGACAAACTGCAATCTATGGCAGTTTGGTTCATAAGATTAAAAACTTAATCCACAACAATACATAACTGAAAAAAAATGCATGAAGTAAAAAACAAGAGACACAAATTTTTACATGGGAACTCAGATTAAAAAAAAGAAAAAAGAGTGTACCTTTGTCTAGTTCAAACCAACACTATCTGTAGAACAGAGTGTTAACAAGATTTATATGTTACCCTAGCAGATTTACCTCTACTACTACTTTTATGGGTGACACTTCTGTTGCTGTTCTTCTTGGAACTTCCTTTTTCACTTACTCCTCTAGGTTCAAGGGGACTCCTTGAAGTATATCTGATGTAGGGCATAGAAGTAGATATTTTGGTGAATTTTAAATTAGAGCAAATATAGGAATGATCATTATTTCTTTGTTACTAGAATCTTGTCTCACACGCAACCTCATACTAAGTCTTGTCCAGTGTATGGTGTCATGTACCAAAATTCGAGAATCCTTTAGTTAGTGGATACTTAGGAGTTCAGACATGTATGTAGGGATGAGCAACACACAATGAAAGAAGCTCTGTATGATCTGCATGAATTTCAAGTAGCTTTTGCCAATTTTAGCAACTCTCAGCCTCTTCAAAATGGTGATCCAATGCAAATTATATAGAGAATTCTAAAGTGGACAAGGTTCCTTGAGTCATGGCTGTTAAGGGATCGAGTCCAAGGGCGATTAATGAGGGCAATAGCTATTTCCTTGCAAGAAGGAGATGCCTTGTTAGTTCTTCTCCCCTTCCAACCTATGGTGAAATTTAGGGCTCGTTAGAGAGAACCCCACGATGTCTTGCACCAAGTGCTGGAAAATAATTCTTATTGCTTAACAAACTAGAGGGTATTTATAATAACCCTGACACAATTATTTAGGAAATAAACCCAATAAGGAGACTAAGCTAAATAGGAAACTAACTATTCCTATTTAGTTTTAGGAAATACCCAAATAAGGAGAACCAACTAATAGAAAACTAACTTATTTAGTTTTAGGAAATAACCAAATATCAGCAAATCAACTAGATAAGTAAATGAGTCCTTCAAGGAAACTAGTCCTTCTTAGTCTTAGCAGACCTCTGGTATGCATGGATTGGCTGCTTTGCTGGCTTGGCTATTGTAAGGCTCATAACAGTGGCTTTCCTATTTTCACATTTGGGTGCAATCTACAAAAAACTAGTCCTATTTGACAGCCTGAACTAATTAGGCAAGAACTTCCATGTGGATTAAATTTTTGTCTAATTGACTACTGACCATTGCATCACAGAGCCTTTTGCATGAGGATGCCTTTTGTCTAATTGTCTACCATCCAAGATCATGTTTTTGTTACAGTAAATGTATGTTGTCTGCTCTCTTTCCCCCATGTGGGCATGGTGTATCATGCGCCAAAAGTTACAATGCCTATTGAATTGGAACTCTTGCAATGCTTCAATACACAGTGGCTTTTGGTACAACTAAGGTATGTTGGGTGTTAGAATTTTTGCAGGTCTGCTTTGCACTGCAGGGCGCATTGTTGGCAGAGTGAAACTATACTTTGCCTACCGCTTCTACTAAAATTGACTATAAGACCGACCAAAACCTTGCACTTTTACCTCATTTTTTAATAAATTGCAACTATAGCTTTATACAAGGTTGACTAAAAATTAACTTGTTTTGTCATGCAGATTTGTCAATGTGTGAATAAACAAAGTACTCAGTCCTATGGACTTCACAGCTTTGTTGTGGGTGAAAAACTTAACATTTGTACTGGCATGCTCCCTGACCATGTGTCATGTTAAAGCAGAAAAGCTTTTTGGAACTTCATGCATGGATAGTATACTTATTTGTAATGTTTTTTAATAAGATGCAGGCTTCTTCCTGCATAATTTGCTGATTGGGGCAGTATTTTAAATTGTTATCCAATTGTTTTAATAACAACGGCAGGAGTCCTAATGATTACCTTAAGGACTCCAATCCTGGAAAAGATAAACAGCTGTGGATTATTTACATTACTTTTTATTAATAGGCCAAATGAAAATGACTGTTGTAATTTGTAACGTTTTTTAATTAGGTTCTAACTTTAAAATCTGTTTGTTGAAAAAACTTCTCTCTCTTTGGCTGCAGTATGTATTCAACAATGGTCAAATGGACCTTCAAAGGCTTAAAGAACTTGTACGCATTGTTGGAAAAAAGAGACTTGTGTTGGATCTTAGTTGCAGAAAGAAGGTAGAAACATTTTGAAGATAAAGCATATATAATAGTGAGGTTTTGGAACTGGTGGCTAACATGCAAATTGTAGTTCAATGTTGCATTTCTGCATATGCTTTGGTTGAATCTCCATGTTGGCGTTTGATAGAGTGACTTTCGAATGTTTGGAGTGACGGCTGAATGTGTGTGTGGCATGAATTTGTAACACTTGCATGTCTTATCTGTGACATTCCTTTGCCTCTGAAGTGGCTGGTGTATAAGCCATGGATAGGAATTTCTAGTGAAATTGATCACTTCAAAGGAATGTAAATATGAGTATAGAATTGCATGCTATAAGAACGAAAGCCGTAGAAATTAAAACTGTGAAAGTTTTCTTGTATTTACTTCCATATCTTTTTTTTTTCTTTCTTCTCCTTCACATAATTCTTTTTTGTTAATGTGCAGAAAGGAAAATATGCAATTGTTACTGACAGGTGGCAGAAATTCACTGATGTATATCTTGATAAGACGGTATTGGATTTTCTTGCAATATATGCTGAGGAGTTCCTTGTCCATGGTGTTGATGTTGAAGGGAAAAAGTAAGTTGTAGAACAGCCTTTTGTTCTTTCTTGCTGGAACTTTTTATGTAATCTCTAGATATTTTCCCAGTGCTTTTATTTTTAAGGTGTTTCTATGTTTTTTAAGGAGATATCGGCATTCTGATAGGTGTAAACTTGGTCTCAAGAACTTAAGTGATGATTAGTTAAACTATATTATTCATTGATTGTTTGTCTTATGGGTCAGATTGTATTTGTTCAAGGTGCTATTTGTTCTATCAAAGTGCTCAACTATCATTAATTCCTCGAACAATTGAATTCTGCATGTGGATTGGATGATGAGAGCACAGTGATGCACTGCGTCCATCCAATCATGACCGGGAAACTAACTAAGGGTTTCCACTCATCATTTCACAACTTAGAATCACCATTTTCATGTAATATGATGTCAAAGATATTAAAGACTGGAATTTTGGAGACCTGGAGGGCTTACAACCATGCCCTTGTGTTATTAAACATTCAGTTGGACACTTCTGATTTGTTGATGGCGCTAAATGTGTATTACCTGGCAGTTATGTGTTTCCTTTTCTTCATTTTCTTCAGTGTGATCTGATTTTAGTTTTTTTTTTTTGTTTATGGCAGACTGGGAATTGATGAAGAGCTTGTGACATTACTAGGAAGGCATTCACCTGTACGTATAACAATAACTTGAGTTTGTTTTAATCTATCAAAAGAATTTGTGTTTGTCTTTATGTTTCTACCTGTCAATTGCTTAAAAGAGGCTGTCGGGGTACCTTTTCTTATTTATGCTTTTTGTTATCATGTAGTATATATACTTTATTGCAAACAAATATTTTATTTAGTTTATCATATGTAACTTATATAGTTGGTGTCGTTGCAAATTGATACGATTCCTGTATACATCTACAAGTAAGCTGTGGCAAAGCAAACCATGCCTGTGTTTATCAAAAAAAAAAACATTTTGCAGCAATTTACATTTTAGAATGCATACTCCAGCGCACAGTGTATCTTTGTTCCAAAATGGTGAATTTAATGATCCAAAAAGATCCTGAAATTTTCCCTTATTTCCTTAATATTTTCCTTAGGAGAAAAAATATCAAATATAGTAAAGTAAAATATATGGAGACTGGAGTTTTGGTTGCACGCAATGTAATAGTTAGGTCTCAATGCTCCCTTAGAAGTGCTTTTCACATGAGTAACTTAAAAGTAATATACTGGGTTACACTGGATGTTAAATGCATGAAATAATCTACTCTCATGTGATTGGTACAAATATACAAGCTTACATTTGTCACAACACAATTTTAGAGCATATGGGGTATTGAATTGTTCTTTTGGTTCCTTGTACTAGAATGATATCCATTCTGGATGATATTGATCTAGGCTTCCAATCAACCCTTAAAAATTTTCAATACCATCCAAAAAGAGAAAAATAATTCTTTAACCATTTGGTTGATAGTCTTTCAGATCCAACCACACGAGGAAGCCAACAAAGAAGATTTCAACTTTAAAAGAAACATCATCAAAACAATTGTTGTTTCCTTTCTCCCAGGGTTATTAACATCCACCACAATGGACCTGTTCTCTGGATAACTTTTGTTCTTGGCCACCCAGTCTATTACATCAATGCATAAGTTCTATCACATTCCTCAGGAACTCCAAAATCCTAGTGGACACCAAGCAAATACAAACAATGACCACATTTTGATAGCGATCTTACAATGAGTGAGGGGTTGATTTACAGATTCAGTATCTACCTTGCATATAAATATCCATTTAGAGTAAATTGCTTGCGACAAATCACAGATTCCAAATAAGGGATTTTTCATGAGGTTCTAAGTCTACAAGAATAGAAAAAGTTAATCCTATGTCCAGTTTATAATTGCCATACTTCTGAAGCTGAGGAAAGAGGATTTGTTTTGGACTTTTCTCTTCTTTGTTGATCTGAAAATGCTTGAGTAATCCATATTTATTTTATGGGGGCTAAAATTGGTGTCTGAGAATTGGACTCTCCTAGCCCGTATTCTCATGTTTGTACTTTGATGACCTCTAATGACTGAGGTGCGTAATGAATAAGACCTGAAGAACAAGCTCTCCTTCCTACATGAAGGGCACACTGATGTAGAGAGAACTTGATCATGTGTTTGCCTGCAAGCTGTGATGGGCTTCAGTGCCATCTTGCTGGATGCTTGTTAAATTTAAGCTTACAGCAGCATATATCATTTGTGTTTTTTGCTTGATATTTTGTTTCTGGTTATATGGGGACATACCTATCCGAGGTAATTGGACAGCCCCATCCATTCACCTCAGTATATCAAGTTATTTAGAAAATTTTTTATTCATTGTGATTTATTGTTGTCGGTTTTCCAGATTCCGGTGACCTATGCTGGTGGAGTCACAGTGATGGCTGATTTAGAGAAAATAAAAGCTGCGGGAATGGGGCGTGTGGATGTTACGGTTGGTAGTGCCTTAGATATTTTTGGGGGCAACTTGGCCTACAAAGAAGTTGTTGCTTGGCATGCCCAGCAGGAGGCTTTGGCAGTTTAGTGTAGCCCAATTTTCTATTTGTATGTTATGTATCTTTGATATTTTTCATGATGATTTATGACTGGATTTATCTGTGTTTGAGGGATTGAGATTGAGTTTTACCTCATATACACTGAAGCTTTTGAGGTGGTACCATCCTTTATTTTTAGGATGCAACAATAACCTTGAATGATAGATCAATGTTTTACCCGTTGAACTTATCCAAAATTAAAATAGAATAAAAAATTGAGTATCTCTTGACAAGTCCACTGCAGTTGCAGCTCAAAACAGAAGTTGTGAAGGCTCTTAGCGAATGGCTTTCAGCATTTATCCTTTCATTCTAATTGATATTCCCCCATTTCTTCTTCTTCTCTGTGTTTCAAGTACCGAGACCATTCTGGTCCAGTTTTTAGGTTGAAAGAATCTGAGGAGGGAACTCACGAATGCTGTTCACATGATTTTCCAGAAAATGTAAGGCACTAATGCAAATTTACTAGATGGGCTGTGTTAAAATTATTAATATAATTATATACATTATAATTATTGTATGTGTGTTTTTTTGTAATTAGATTAAGTTCATAAATTAAATTTGTAGGTATTTAAGGTTCATTATGGTTATTATAAATAACAAGTTAAGAGAGGTTAATTTCTTAAGTTTTTTTAATAATTATTTTCTCATATGATATTAAAGCTACAGGTGAGAAAAACCTTAGTTGTTGCTGCATATCTTTTTCTAGCGACTGTCAAACCCTAGTCGTCACCGTCACTGCCCATACTAGAACCCTATTGTCTGGCTACCACTTGCTAACACCGCCACCACCCTAGGGTTTGCCGCCATCAGATTGGCTAATCGCTGAAGACTTGTCGTTGTTGAACCACCCATGCATCGCTGCCACTTACTGCCTCCGCCTCCACGTGTCGGCGCGTCCGTTGATCAATCATCTCCGACTTCTCCAAATTTGATCTCCGATGACCCCTCAAGCTATTTTCGGTGTCAAAGTTCTTGCCATGTCTAATCTCAGTAACGCGGTTTCTACCGGTGCTACTCCCTTTTCGACATCTGTTGCCCCTGCTGTCTCTCAATCCTTTATTGTCTCCAATATTGGAATATCCAATATTACCACTGTCAAGTTGATAGGATTGACCAATTATCTCTCGTGGGCAGTCTATGTCAAAATGTGGTTCAAAGGGCAAGGCCAAGCGGATCATCTTACCACAAAGGCTGAAATTGTGCCAGAAACTAATCGGGCTAGATGGGAACAAGTTGATGCCCAGTTATGTAGCCTCCTATGGTAGCCTATTGATTTGTCCATTATGCAACTCTTTTGCCCCTTTGAAACTTGTGTTGATGTATGAAAAAAATAGAAAAGTATTATACAAACGACATCCAACGTTTGTAAACTGTGGTCTCTAATATCAAGAATCTCAATCAGGAGTCGTCCATGGAATCTTATCTGGGGTAGATTCGGGCTCTCATGCAAGAATTTGATGCTCTTCTTCCTCTTACTATGACTCACATCGAACATATTACTCAACAAGAGAAGTTTTTTATGGTTATTGCTCTCTCTGACCTGAAACCAGAGTTTGACGCCATCAGGCATCAAATCTTGACCAGCTCCGTTAATCCTACCATGAATGACTCTTTTAAAAGATTGTTGAATATGATAGGTGTGCATGGTATGCCATTTTTTTCTCATGTTCCTCCAGTCAAATCTCCAACTCTTGTGTCTCAAGCTTTCACCGTAAGAGGAAATAGATGACGCAATAATAGTCACCCACGTCCACAGTGTACCTTTTATAAGAAACTAAGTCATCTTGAGGACAAATGCTGGAAGAAACATGGTCAGCTAGCTGCTCCATTTGCATTATCTGCCAGTGCAGCTCATGTATTTCAGAGCGATTCTAATCTTGCTCAATCTTCACCAGGTTCCCAATTGGTACCTATGTCTGTAGCTGAGTATGATGCATTCCTGAAGTTCCAGACCATCCAACAATCTCATCCTGGTAATTTTGTTGCTTGTGTTGCTCAAGACTCATTTGTTAGTTCTTGGATTATGGATTCTAGCACTACTAACCATATGTGTGGTAATGAACTTCTTTTCTCCTCATTTACCTATTTTGATATTTTGCCTATTGTTACCCTAACTGATGGTACTAAAACTACAGTTAAAGGAATTGACCAAATCACACCCACCTTGTCTTTCTTATTAAATTATGTTTTATATGTTCTTGATAATCTTTTTAATTTGATTTTAGTTAGTCAACTCACTAAAACCCTTAACTGTTCTGTTATCTTTACTCATACCTCCGTTTATGTTCAGGACCAGGGTACGGGGCGGACGATTGGCATCGGGAGTGAGTCCTAGGGTTACTTTCATCTTGCTGTGCCTAGTTCATTGGTAGCTTGCACCAGTGATGCTTCCCCAAATCTTCTCCATTATCGTCTTGGTCATCACAACCTCTCCAAACTAAATAAATTAGTTCCTAGTTTGTCGTCATTGTCCATGTTTAATTGTGAGTCGTGTTAACGTGGTAAACACACTCATAATTCTTTTTCTCGTTGGGTTAATAATAGGGTTGAAGCTCTATTTTCCCTTGTGCACTTTGATGGATAGGGGCCCAGTCGCATCAATTCTACTCTTAGTTTTTCATATTTCGTTACTTTCATTGATGAGTTTTTTTGTTGCACTCAGTTATTTCTTATGAAGAGTCGGTCCAAATTGTTTTCTATCTTTCAGACATTTACTGCTGAAATAAAATACAATTTGGAGTTTCTATACATGCCTTACGTAGTGATAATACTTCTGAGTATTTTTCTTCTCAATTTACTACCTTTATGATTGCTAATGGCATCATGCAACAATCCTCTTGTCTTTACACACCTCAACAAAATGGTGTTATTGAGACTGTACAGACGTTCATTTTACATGCTAATCTTCTCACCAAATTTTAGGGAGATGTTGTTCTAACTACATGTTATATAATCAATCACATGCCATCTTCAGCGTTACATGACCAAATTCCTCATTCATTTTTGTTCCCTACACAACCGCTTTATTCTGTTCTTTTTCGTGTTTTTGGCTATATATGTTTTGTGCATTCTTTTTTACCCGAACAAGATAAGCTTGCTGCAAAATCTCTCAAGTGTATCTTCCTCGACTATTCCCGGTTATAGAAATGCTATAAGTGTTACTCTTCTGAGCTGAACAGCTATATTCTATCTGCAAATGTCACATTCTTTGAACAACAGTCTTTCTTTTTGGTTGCTCAGCTTGATTCATAAAGTCTTCACTAGGTTTTGCTTATTCTTTTTGTTTTCTTTTGTTGTCCTCATCGGGCTTGTCTGTCTCCTCTATGGCGTCTACCCTACCATTTTTCGGTTCACCTTCTATGGCTTTGCCACTTCTTACATATCGTCGTCATTCTCATCTTGCAACTGGCACCAACATTCCTCCAGCCTAGGACTCTTTTGACTCGCTTTCTTCGTCTATGGTCCTTCTTGCCTCGGATCCTGAGCCCGACAATTTTCATGTTGCTCTTCACAAAGATACACGGTGTACTCGTAATCCTCATTTATTTATAACTTTTTATGCTATGACCGTTTGTCTCTTTCTTATAGTGCCTTTGTTTCGAGTTTTTCCTCTGTTTCTATTCCTTAAACCACAAGTGAAGCTTTGTCCCATCCTGGTTGGCGCCAGGCTATGTTAGATGAGATTGACGCCTTACATTCGAATGGTATTGGGGATTTGGTGCATTTATCATTAGGAAAGACTCTCGTTGGCTGCCAGTGGGTATTCACTCCCAAAGTAGGTCCTAATGGCCAGGTGAAACGTCTTAAGGCCTGCTTGGTTGTTAAAGGCTTTACACAGATCTATGGGTTGGATTATAGTGATACCTTCTCTCTTGTTGCGAAAATGACCTCTGTTCGCCTCTTTCTCTCTCTGGTTGCCACGTGTCATTGGCCACTATATCAGCTCCAATGTAGTCTGCAAACTTAAGAAGTCTCTCTATGCTCTGAAACAATCTTCACGGGCGTAGTTTGGCAAGTTCAACATTGTGGTTCAAGCCTTTGGTCTCGCTTGAAGTGAAACTAATCATTCAGTTTTCTATCGCCATTCTTCTTCCTTATGTATCTACCTTGTTTTTTATGTAGATGACATTGTTATCATAGGGAGTGATCAGCTTAGAATACAGAAGCTGAAGAAACATCTACATCAACACTTTCTGACCAAAGACTTACCTTGACTTCAGTATTTCTTGGGTATTAAAGTTGCTTAGTCAGGAGATGGTATCTCAATTTCTCAAAGGAAGTATGCCTTTAACATCTTAGAAGAAACTAGTATGGTGAACTGCAAACTAGTTGACACCCCAATGGATTCGAATGCTTGACTCTTGTCGGGATAGGGGAGCTTTATTTAGATCCTGGAAGGTATAAGAGACTAGTAGGCAAGTTGAACTATCTTACAGTCACTCGTCTCGACATTGCTTTTGCTATGAGTATAGTTAGTCAGTTCCTCAGTTCTCCATGTGATTCTCACTAGGATGCTATTATTTGGATTCTGAGATATATCAAAAGAGCCAGGTAAAGGGCTATTCTATGAGGATAAGAGAGACACACAGATATTTGTTGTTATGAAAAGGCAAATTGGACAGGATCTCTTTTTGATCGTCAATCAACATTTGGGTATTGTGTTCTTGTGGAAAGAAATTTGATTTCTTGGAAAAGTAAGAAACAAAATGTAGTAACTAGATCTATTGCAGAGACAGAGTATCAGGCTATGACTAATGCAACTTGTGAGCTCATATGACTTAAACAACTCCTGTAAGAACTCAAGTTTTGTGAATTGTCCCCTATGAAGCTTGTTTGTAATAATCAGGTTGCCTTACAAATTGCTTCCAATCCAGTGGTCCATGAGCGGACTAAGCATATTGAAATCGATTGTCATTTTATTAGAGAAAAACTAGTTGAATGTGTTATTGTTACAGAGTTTGTTAACTTCAATGATCAACTTACAGATATCTTCACCAAGTCTCTAAAGGGTCCTTGAGTGGAATATATTTATAACAAGTTTGGTTCATATAATATCTATACTCCAGTTTAAGGGAGAGTGTTAGAATTATTAGTATAATTGTATATATTGTAATTATTATATGTGTGTGTTTTATTTATAATTAGATTAAACTCATAGGTTAACTCCCTAAGTGTTTAAAGCCCGTTATGCCTATTATAAATAATAAACTAAGAGAGACTAATCTCGTAGATTTTTCTCTCATAATTATTTTCTCATAAACTGTTTCGTATGTGCAATGTTTTTTTAATTTAGATGGTAAATACCATCACTCTCTACACTATTTAGATTGGTAAAAGCTGCACAATTTTCTTGCTAGAGTGCCACAATATTTTGATGACTTCTGTTAATGTTCCATGCATCGTAGCAACCTACGCCACTTTCCTAGTGGTCTTCCACAATCTTTTATGAATTCTGGTTGTCTTCCATGCCTGAGACTCGGGGCCAATGTGAATTCTCAATTCTGTTTTTAGTGCCTTATGTTTTCCCCTTTTTTCTGAAACCAATTGCTGTTTTCAAGTAAATTCTAGTTACCTGTAGACTGCAACCTGCAGGTCAACTAATGCCGACGAAACTCCTAGAGCAATTGGCGTGCACAGCACAAATCCCTTCCATCAACCCACATGGTATGCTAGTTGCTGAACAAGTTGCTTCAAGAACTGAGTTCTCTATTTGTTGCTTTTCTGTAAAATATTTCTTTTAGATTGCTTGTTCTAATTTTCCAGGCATAAACTTTGTATCAACTTCTAGTCTTGTATGATCAATTTCAGTTTTTCCGGTTCCCTCCTAAGATAAGCACGGTGAGGTACTGTAGCCCTATTGAATTGCTGCCTTCTTTTCCTTTCAAATTTATGGTGAAAAGAACTTTGCTGATGTATAGTATGCCAAGTACACTGTTGTAAAGTAGTCCTCCATTCCCCCTTCCCTATTTTGTCAATGATCTTTTCTTAAATGACACTTAGATGTACTTAAAAACTGGGCAACCTCTAGCTACATGCGTTATTAAGAAGCTATGTTTTATGAAACTTTAACTAAAGGCCATGCCCATGCCATTGCAATATTTGCTTGCACGGCATGTTTTGTTGAAATATTAAGTGTCATCTCCAGTAGAACAATATCTGTAGGTGGGGAGAGTCAACCACTAGGCCTCTAGGTGGGCGTTTTCATTTGTAGTGGAGTGCACAAAGTAATGACCTCCCACCAATCGGCTATAATTGCCTCTCGTATTGCTTCTTGTTTATTAGACTCTATATTTCATCGCAAGGTTCTGCAGATCTGGTCTTTCCAAGTTTTTAGATACAGTAACTTTATACACTAGACTGCCTTTTTGTATCCCTTGTAAGTATGAGAACCTTATTTCACAGTGCCCTCTTCCTTTTTTGTCGTTCTCTCTGTAAAAGAAGATCAGAATATGAGTTGTGATTATTATATCGATAATACTCAGGTAAGAAAGCTCAACAGAAAGTGGCAACTGTAACAAAAGATACATTTTGCCTTTGTTGGTTCACTGAACTGTTTCCAGGTGGGCTAGATTTTCACTAGTACACCCTTTGTGAAAGAAATAACCACTCTGTATTTCCCTGTTCTTCTTTGTGATAAGTGCCCTAGTAGTAGTAGACAGGGGGAAAACATGTCGAAAAAATGTGGGTGCTGATGTCATGAAAGATAACTCTATATAAAAATGTGGGTGCTAATGTCATGGAAGATAACTCTACATAAACATAACTTCTATATAAAAATTACAATTGAATTGATGTGGGTGTTATATCTATTCATTAGAGAACTAAATTTCATCAATTAGTTTATACTTAAATAAATAATATTGTTACCCTGTTACAACACTTGCCCTAAAAAAAATTCTACAAGAACACCACTTTCGGTCATGAAAACAAAGCCAAGTTGAAGTGGGATTTACGCAAGTTGGAATTCCTGCTCCTTGCTTTGACCTGAGGTTTACTGAACTTGTATACAGACAAATTGCGCATAAGGTTGCTTTGGTGATGACACATTTTCAACCTTGAATAATCATCAAAGGTCCCACTTGAATAATCGTCTGGTTGTAAATTTCTTAGCGTATAGTGCACAAGTTGATTAATATTTAACTTCCTAATGGCTGCTATTCTAGGCACACTAGGGAATCTTTTGGAAGGGCAATTCTTAGTGTTTCATAAGATTAGATTAAGTTTTCTTCATTTCCGCCTTTCTTTAAGAAAACTAGTCACAATAAGTTTTCTTTGTTTTCATTTCTTTAAGAAAACTAGTCACAATAAGAAAGTTAGACGTCAAAAGTAAAGTTTAGTCTCTTCATAATAGAATATGTGAGTGACTGACATAGCTTAAATTTAATAGAGTTTAATTTTTTCAAACGCTCCTTTAGGAATATCTTTTTATCTAAAAAAATATTACTAGATAAAATGATTCAGATATGACATAATATATGGATTAGGAGAGCTATACTCTAAAGTTAGACACTCAAACTTTTAATTTTATAGAATGACAATATTGTTGGCTTGGATAGATATGGAAGGAAGGTACACACCCTTATACACACATATCAAGTTAACATATGATTTTTTTTTTTTTTTTGGTGGGAACTTCCAAGAATTAATTCATGAAGAGTGATAAATTTGAATAAACTGTAAATTTAGACATTTTAAGTTCATTTCACTTGACACCATTTTTTTTTTCCTTTTTCGAATTCTGAATACTTTAACACTTTTTGAGTTTGATAATAGATATTCATAGTTTACAAGTGTTTGTTGATATCAAATATCTATTCTTTCAAAAGTAGAATCCAATATGATGCTCCTTTAGTGAGATTTCTCATTAAAAAAAAAAAAGGTATAGTGGGTTCTTGTCCTATATTTAAAAATAATATATCTCCTATCTATGTAGGGTCACACCTCAAACCCTATAATACCATACCAGTGTGCATTATGTGCCTTTTTTTTATTCTACTTATTTACTTATATATTGTTATCAATAAGAACTACTGATCACTACTATTTTTTTTTTGGGTATGCACCGAGCAAATTTGTTAGCTACATACAGGAGCATCACGTGAACCAAATAATCACACAGAAATTTGTGATAATTTTTTATTTGATTTTATATTCTGTTTATTTTGTTATTTTATTTAGATAATGAGACCCCAACTCTCTAAGTTTATGAATTATTTTTTAATATTGAGTAATGAATAGTAATGTGTTATTTAGACAAAGAAATCTTCAACTCTCCAATTTCACGAATTATTTTTTAATATTAAACAATAAATAATAAGGTATAAAGCAGTAAGACATCGAAAATAAAAAAAAGATGAGAAGTAACATTATTTTTTGAGAATAATTTAATAAAATAATTTTTTAGACAATAAAAAATTTCATTTAAGAAATTTGTATTGATTATTAATATTTATTTATATTATTAAAAAGTTACCAAAATAACTCTTATAATAATCTTTTAAGTTAGCCGATCATATCAACCCTTGTGAGTTCCTTTAATGCTACTTAAATGTGCATATTATTATATTTTGAGCTGGATATTAAGAATAGCAAAAGTTTCAAAATTGATATCAATTAAGCTAGATTCCTTCGACATTGCTGAGGATAGAATGTACCGGAAACTTTACTTATCCTCTTCCTTTCCATTTTTATAGCTTTTTTTTGTTGTTTCCTTTCTCCAAGAGGTCAGCATGCTGTTTCTAAAGCATATGGGCGCGCCTTCTTTTTCTATTTCTATAATGGTTTAAGCAATAACCACACTACCATCACTTTATCAGATTGGCAAATCCGGAAGGATATTCATTTGTGATCTTTAATCAACATTTGCTTGTTTTATTTGACAAAGCATTAAGCTAACCAAAATATAATTTAATGCACAGTTACTTTAAAAGTTTGAGATTATTACAGAATCCTGCTCTTTTTCAGCATGCTGTTTTTGGTTGTCCCACTTAGCCTTATCATAGACATGTAAATAAAGACATGGATTATCTTTTCCACTAAGATGGCAGGTAATCGTTAATGGCTTGAGCATAAAGTGCAAATCCCAGGTACCAACTTCTAAAAATGCAAATCCAGATTATCCTCTTCATGTCTAAGAGCTTAATTTGCTACGAGCCTTTAAATTGTTGTCAAGGTAACTATGCGTATATACATATACACAGATATATATGGCTAACTGCTGCTCCATGCATGTAAAACATACATGTTCTCTTCTCAGCACTCTATTAAACATCCTATGATCCTATCAAACACCATATAGACGATGTAATCATGGCTCCATTTTGCTGAAGATCTTTTGAGTTGTTGGGTATGTATAGAGGCAGAAAGTACTCAAGTCCTCTTGTGAAGGAAGATGTTATTCATATATTAGTTTTATTTGTACAGAAAATTCATAGAGAATAACGTCGCAACTGTTATTTGTATAACTATGAGCTGTTTTTAATAATTGTTTCCTTATTAATAGGGCTTGTTATTCTGTATGAAATTTTCTGTACCTGATTTTTGTTTATCTATCATTGCTTAATAAGAAATGTATTCTTGCAAGCTATCCATCTATATATGTTCTGACTACATGTTAAAAACTATAAAAAAGAGAAACCATCAAACCAACACAAATTAGTTTACTTCAGGTATGCTTTCCAGCATAGGCTTCCATCCTTTATTGCTTCTGTTGCCATCGCCATCATCGTCTTCATCAACCTTGCAGTCCTGATCATCCGTGTTTTCTTTCTTTTGAAGCTGAGAAAGGATGTGATCATCAACTGAGAAAGCTCCTTTTCTCAGCATGAGTTCCAGTTCTTTCTTAGTGATCACCAGCTTGATCCTCACCACCCCACTTTCTTCACCCTTCTCTTCTGCCTTCGGACAAGCAAATCTGACCCTTTTCTTCTGTTCTCCTGCCGGTGGTGGCACCGGGACGGGAAGGAGGTAGTACAAGCCGCCGCCGGTCAGCCCGGCTTCCGGCTGGAGGTGCCGGACAACCGGGCGTGTGTCAGATAATGCGTGGCCTGCAAAATCTGACAAGACTTGGTGGGCTTTGATGGGTGCTCTGTATTCCAGGACTTTCCCATCTGTTTTCACGACTTTGATAGTCTTTTCTTGCATAACCAAGCAATTGCCCATGACTGTCTAATGAAAGCTCTCTGTTTGTTGGATTCTGAGCAAGGTTGCGAGGAGGATAGATGTGTTGTATTTATAGAGACAGTACAATGAAAATTGCCCTTGTAATGTTTGGATATTACAGGAAGAGGACTATGCCACTTTGGACCCCCACCCTGTTGATTTTCGCTGGAAAGTAAGCCAAGGGCAACTACAAACCAATGGCTCATGGGCTATATGCCCCACCCTCATTGAGGTAATGATGCCCCATTTTAGATTACTTGGGATTTTATGGGTCAAACAGAATGGTGAGTTTGGCCATTTTAATGGGATGGTACATGTGAAACAGATTAGAAAAAGGGCACTCCATGTGGAAATTAAGCCCCTTCTAGGGCTTCCCACCATGCCAAAAGAAGGACCACTTAGAAACCAACATTTCAACTGTATTAAAAAAAAAAATTAAGTTGTGCCTCCCAACAGAAAGAGACAAAACCTAGCTTAAAGCGTAGATATTGATTTTAAAAAAAAAAATTATTTTAAGCTCAAAATTAGGAAAATTTTAAGAAAAATTATCTAGTAAATAGGTCCACTCCCAGCCCATTTAGGTGGGAATTAAAATTCACTATTATTATTTTTGTAGTTTAATGACAGATTGGTCATGAAAACAATTAACTTTGAAAACTATTTATTTCTGTCATTATTGTGTTTACTTGTGAGTTTGTCTAATGCATTATTGATCCGTGCGGCTAAGGGAAAGGACAAAAAAATGGTGAAAACGCATGGGGTTGGCACTTTACTTACGAGTCTAATGATAATAATTAGGCACAATTGTATGATAATTACTCCTGTTTAGTTACAGTACTGCATTTATGGGTGTCATGATTCCGATTTCTGTGCAAGTGGGTTACCACCAGACACCATTGAAACAGTGAAGATCTACCAGTTAAGATCCAGTCGTCCCACTCCACTTACAGCCCTCAGTGGTTGACGACCACTGTGCACATTCCAGATCTCAGCTGCCTTAGTCTCCCTAGTTCACCACATCTCTGCCTCCGTACCTGGTGGTAGACTCGAAGCCAACCATTAGAAAAATATGATATTTGACCATAATTGGGACAAGAATATTAGGATGAATATTGGAAGTCATATAAGAAATGATCGATGGATTAAAAAATAAGATAAGATAATAGAGAATATGATAATTGTGCCTGTTACTACATGCATGATAATCCGTCTATGCCAAGTATTTTGAACGTAGGTCTCCAAAACTTTCATTTAGTATATTCATATATCATTTTTGATAAATATTAGTAATAATTAAATAATAATTTATGGCATTCGTTTGGATTATATATAAAAAGGGTGTCAAAAATGCATAATTTTTTGTTGTAGAAAGGTTGAGACGGTCATTTTATATACAATTTTTATCTTTATTTTGTAAAAATGGCTATTTTTGTGACTTAAATTTATGAATTTTCAATTTTAGATGGAAGTTTTAATTTTTCTTAACAGTAGTATATTTTTATTTATTTTTAATTATGGATCATCATTTGTCCTTATTAAATTTTATTATTAAAATTGATATGTCAAAAAAGTGAATCCAAAACCCCCAAAAAAAAAGTATTCCAAAGGGAAGAAGGCTAAGAAAGGAGTTTAAGGAGATTATTTAAAGACTTTGCCCCATAAAGAGTTCTCGGGAGACCCTCCAATGAACTCTCTTGGGTGACCCCGAGAGCCCCTTTTGAGGACTCTCTTGGATGCTTAGGAGACTTTTTTTGAAAGTCACTTTTTAATACTTCTAAGAGATCATTTTGAGAGTTGTTTTTAGATTTTAAAGACAATTTTCGTGAGTTTTTTTGAACTATGAATCAACGAGAGTACCTCAACTCACTTATGATATCTCTATTTGAAAATTCAGAACAAATCATTCTAAAAAATGTAAATATTCTATTACCTGTTAACTTCAATTTTTATAAATAAAAAGTGATTTCTTCAATTAAAATATAAGCAAAAAGTCTACTCAAATTATACTTACTAATGCCTCCTATGCTCAAAGTCCACAAACCAAAACGAAATGGTGAAACCTGAGGCAATAAAGAAAGTGGGCACAATGAATGAGAAAATGTGGAGAAACAATAGAAAGAAAGAAACGTTGGTGCAAAGTGATGGCTGGCGTCAACACGCATGCGCGCTTCATAAACTTCTTTCTTTCAAGTGGAGAGAGACACAGCCTGCCTGCCTGCCTGCCTGCCTCATCCCACATTCTTATTTTCTTTCAAGAAATTATTTGGAGCTTTGCGCAACCAACGAGTTTTAATTTTCTAAGTCAACTTGTTAATGATAAATATTTAAATTTAAAAATACATTCTTCTCATCAAAATCAAATGTATTGGACGTTGGCCGTGTTATATACATGTAAATAAAAAATAATAATAAATAACTCTTATATGTATAAATTAATAATAGTCATATTTAAAATTAATAATAAATTTATTTATATTATTATAAATTATTATTAATTTTATATAAAATTATCGTGAATTTGTATATATTATGTTAATTTATAAAAAATATTTATTAAATTTATTTATGAATATAATATTTTTTAAAAGATAACATCACGGCTAACGTCTTCATTGCCGAGGAAGCTGTAGCCATCAATGAAATGATATAAATGATGTATTGAGGCCTTGAATGTCCGCTTCCTCTGTGGATCCATCATCCATGCGTGTTGTGGGGATTATTTTATTTATATAATGGTTTTATTTTTTGATAACTTTTGTCGATTTTAAAATATTAAGTAACCCTTAAAATGGAGATTGTCTAGACTTACTCTACCTCTAAAAGAAAGGTAGAGTTTGATCCTTTGATAGATTCTTGGACACTCACTTTAGTAACTATATTTGAAATAAAATAATATAATTATCGACGTTCAGATTTAATTGATCGTAATTTATAAGTTTACAGTGAATAAATAAGCCAAAACCAAAATGCAAAAGCAATGAATAAAATAGAAAGAACACAATAAATTTTTACGTGGTTCGATCAAAACGATGTTTATTCCACGACTGTACTCTGAGTATTTCGGTAGAGTAACAGTATATGATTATTTTTGTTCTTCCTCAATAATATTTTTGACTCCTATTTATAATGAGGGGTATTTACAATTACACAAGATAAAAAATATAAAGATTGTATAATAGGGGATAAACAATCCTTATCATCTGCATAAAAGTAAGAGTGGGATTCTCATTACGAGGAATATGGCTTGCCTCAAATAAAGAGAGTAGGTCTCTACCTCCGACTGTTCAGTAGCCTTATTGTCTTTGTGAGCTGAAGGATTTAGACTAACAAGTTGAACGGTTAGGCCAACGAGTTAAGAGTATTGTTGGAAGCTCGTTGGGTATTCCGTTGAGAGCTCGATGGAAGCCTCGCTAGGAGCTTGCTTGGAGTTCGCTTGATTCCGCGATATGAGCTCGAATTTTAGTGATGTATAAGCTTGCTCTGACAAGCTCACTTGACCTTTCTGAGCTTTAGGTGATTGGGCCAGCTTACTAGACTAAATCTGACCCATAAGTGATACGAAAAATACGTATAATAGTAATAATAATATAATTAATGAAGTACATTATTCTTGAAATACCGTATTTTTATACAAGCTCTCAACAAAGTTGAAAAGGGCTAAGATTGGGTCACATGAAAGTCAGCTATTGATCCCAATGTGACCTTTTCTAGTTGGCATTGTAATATGGGTCTGGAATCGAACTAATTTCTCTAATAAGGTCTGTTACCTTTACAAGATCTTATGTTGGGTTTTCAATTTATTATGATTAACTTCTTAAATCTTGACTTATATAGATATCTCGAGTCTCTAATTTAATTTCAGTCTTAAACCTTAATCTTTTTTAACTGAGAGTTATCTTAGATATTTTTCCTTTGAGGTTGGGAAGCCTTACAATCAATGACTATAAATATTTTTATCGTACCACATGGCCAAGCCACTTTTAACAATCAATCGAGTAATATATGTACAAGTAAAGGAATATCTATTTAAAATTAATCTGATATATGTCTCTTATGTAGGTGACAATATTCTACTGCTAAATTAATAAAGCAAATGTGTGCATAATTAACCTACCTCTTCTAAGTGGACACTATCACAATATATAGCTTATATCCATGGGGATGAAATATCTTCTAAAAGAGAAAAAGTGGCCACTATCTGGATCATGAGACCAAAAAATCTTGTAAAAACGAAGGCAAAAGTGCAGAAGAGAGTGAAAGGAGCCCTAATTGCCACTCAGAAGAGAACATGTCATGGTTTGTTGTCCATTCTGTTTCGTGGCAACGTATTAAGGGCTGTCCGACTCAATAATGCAGCTGGTGCCACAGTACCAACCTCTAAATGGAAAGTAAACCTGCCCCAAAGAGGGCCCACAAAGTTGTCTCTTAGATCTTCTGCTCATGATATCTCACAATGTAAGGTGTCCTCTTAAGATATTCATCTTACCAGCAATGTGTTTCTTTGTCCCTCTTCTTGAAGTTGACGATACATACATACATACATATTATATATATATATATATATCAATTACTTAATTTGATTTTTGTTATGATCATTTTTGTGTAATTCTCGTCGTTCGTGTTTTAGATTTCGACAGAAAAAATAAATCATAAGTAAAAATTTTATCTCATTGCGTAAGACATGGAATCGATAAAATTTAATCTATTTTCTATTTATATACTTATTTTAATAAAATTTTAAATAATTCTTATGTATATATTTTTAAATTTTTATATTTATTTTAATTTTAAATAAATAATTAAAGCCTATTTTCTGATAAATCACACCAAAAATCACTAAACTTTAGTTTATTTTTCATTTTGATCACTAAACTTTAATCATTTTCAATATATCACAAAAATTTAAAAAGTTTTGTAATGTGATCACATATAAGATTTTTTGACTAATGTGGTAAATAATAAAAATTATTGTATAATAATAATAAATCATAACGGTGTCAATATATAATAATATTATACTAAAACATTATTACATAATATTTTTATTATTTGTTATATCAGCGCCACGTCACCCACTTCAGCTATAAAGTGGCTGAAAAATCTTATATATGACCACATTGTAAAATTTTTAAAATTTTTATGATCACATTAAAAAGAATTAAAATTTAATGATAAAAATAAAAAATACACTAAAATTTAATGATCTTCAATGTGATTTATCCGCCCATTTTCATTAACCTTTCAGTGTCATCGATGCTTGTTGGTCCATTAGCTCCTATTGTTGACGAATATTATGAACGGCAATGCTGCGTTCTGGGAGAAGTAAAATTCCTTTTGTAGTAATCATATTCAATGGACTTTTGTGTTGCCAAAGTACCTTCATAGCACTTGATTCCAACAACAAAAGATGGAAAAAGGAATCCCCCATTTACTCTTTTCAAACCCATATCAATTCCAATTCCTCCTCTGTCCCTTTCTTCTTTTGCCACCCCCACTCACCCACACCCAACCATTATCTAATTTTTATTTACTTCCCCCACAATTCAAACTAAAATATTTTTAAATTAAAAAAATTTCAATTCGGGTTAGATACCGTATCTAGAAGGGATTCCGTATCTCTTATAAGGGATTCCTTATCTCTTATAAGGCAACTGATGACAAGGTACCTAAAGCAAGATTCAAGATTTTTAAACTCGTATCTTATGAATTTTAAAAAAAAAAATTTGAACTTAATAAAGACGAGATCCGATTATGTTCAATTGTCCTAATTTTTCGAGATTTGAATCTAAGTTTTCATCATAAGTTGATCGGGTAAAATTAATAAATATTCACTGAACTTTAAAATTGTAATTATTTACTTACTGAATTTTAAATTATAATCAGTTATTCACTGAATTTTACTCAACGTTAACCATCCATCACTTGTTATAACTATGTCAATTATTACAAACGAAAAATGCTAACGGAATCTGATGTAACAAAAATTAAGTTAATATACACTCACTAAACTTTAAAAATATAACTATTTACTCAGTGAACTTTATTCAATATCAACCATCTATCATCCCGTTACATCACCGTCTGATCTTGAAACACTCATTATATCACCGTCTGATCTTCAAATATATTAAAAGATTTTTATATGTATTTGAGATCACTTACTTCTCAAACCAAAAATCAAAAACTAAACTAATGATTTAAATTAAAAAAGCTACTGATGCAAATCAAAAGTAAAAAAAATATTTGTTTAAATTTTTTTACCTCCGTTACGAACAACAAAATTTATAAAAAATGTATTTAATAATAAGACCAAGAGACAAAAACTAATTACAAAAATTATTTTAGACAATACATATTTATTTCATCATATTTTTAGTCTCAAAATAATTTTATTAGTTAATAAAACACGATACATTTTTTATTGACTAATAATAATGTCTTCCAATTCAAAATAAAATACAATAAATATACATTTACCCTATAAGTTTAACGATTGTTAATTTTTAATATAGAATAAATATGATTTTTGTAATCAGTTTTGGCTCTTGGGCTCATTATTAAAAAAATATTCTTTTTACTTTTAGTTTGCATCAATTATTTTTTTAATTTGAGTCATTAGTTTAGTTTTTGACTTTTGGTTTGAGAAGTGAATGATCTCAAATGCATACAAAAATCTTTTAATATGTTTCAAGATCAGACAGTGATATAATGAAATGATGGATGATTGACGTTGAACAAAGTTCAGTGAGTAAATAATTACATTTTTAAAGTTCAATGAGTGTATGTTAACTTAATTTTTGCCACGTTAGATTTTGTTAGCCACGTCAGATTCTGTTAACATTTTTCATTTGTAATAGTTGACGGAATTATAACGAATGATGAATGGTTGACATTAGGTAAAGTTCAATGAATAAATAATAACAACTTTAAAGTTTAATGAGTATTTATTAATTTTACCCTAAGTTGACCTCTACCATCCTCTAGAAGGCTTGAGATTGGAACAATGGAAAACTTAAATTAGCTTTATTAGATAAGTATTTTAATAATTTTATAATATCATATAAAATATATATTTTTTACGTTAAAAAATTCAATTAATTAATTAGCTTATAACACAAATTATCAAATTTCAACTTAATTAGGTGGAGGTGTTTAACTCATTAATTATTTTTATTTATCGTACTATTATCTATAAATTTATTATTTTTATTTTTATTTTTTTAATCATGGTTCACTTGTCTACAACTTTACCTTTCTTAATATAAAATCATAAATAAATAAAACTATAGCCGGCGTTACCATCATATTATTATTTTAAGATTTTATTCTCTTTCCGTGCGACTCCAAGCTTCGAGATTGGACCATGGTCGGGTGACCCGGCAAACGAGAATGCGACATGTGTCGTGACAACGTTGGCCGGCACCGCCATGTAGAATTCTCTCGGTGCCTTTTGACTGGTTGTTGGGCAATCATTTTGTCCTATTGAATTCATACGTTTTGTGTCCAAATGGAAAATACAAGTTAAAGGCGGTATATATTTATTTATAATAATTTTCGATAGAATTCTATCTAAAATTATTATAAATTTGTGTGACATATTAATTTGTACAAATTTGTTTGTGAAAGTAGGATTTGTTAATCAAAATATGAATTAAAAAAATAAAATATAAAAAATATTACAGACAAAAATACTTTCTATTGTATTAATTAAATTTATTTTACAATTCACTAAAATCAAAAATTAGATAATCAAATTTTTTACCCTCCAAATAAATTTATTTGTGATTTTATAGATAAGAAAAACAAATTCATATATCTATTTATTTTATAAAACTCTCATGCCTTCTTTTATCTTCATGTTCATCTTCTTATTCTTTAATCATATTGCTTGCATATTCTGCTGCTATTGCCTACGTCGTCCATAGGCACCGTTGAATCCTATTTCGCCTGTTGTTGTCACCTTTGTCACGAACTATTTGGCCTACTGCCTACAATAGCCTACTTTTCTTTGCTTCACTAGTCGTCATCGGCCACTTATCACCATTCATTGTTGCTTCTCTGCCTATTACCCAATTCCATTCTTCGAATCTCAATTTTTCCTTGTTTCTGAATGTTCTTTAACACACAATTATTTTATTTATTTATTTTGATAATGATATGATATTTTGATAAAAAAAATATTTATCATATGTATTTTAAAAAATATAAATAAAATATAATTCTGAATGCATTCTAAAAAATTTAACAAATAGTCTGATAGAAATTTTAAAATACTTTCTAATCTTATCTTAATTATTACATGATGTATAAAATATTTTAATTTTATCTTAATATTATCTTATCTTACTTAGTTTAACAAATATAAAATGAACGAAATATAACATTTCTTTTCTCAAATTTAACATTCAAATTTGTTGGTGGCAGTGTTCTTTTACTTAGCAGCTAAGGTTCTAAATTTATGTGTATATATGTAAATAAGTGGCTTGTGTTCCAAAGATATAAATAAAAATTAAAATATTTAAAATAAATACTTATTTGGTAGTATTAGATAATTAAAATTTAATTTTTTAACTAAAAATTAAATATGAGGAGGTTGTGATATAGCAGTACAAATATTTTTAAATTTATTTTAAATAGCACTTTCACACTTCTTAAAAACTACTTCATTTATTTCCTTACATACAATTATTCAAAAATAGATAAAGCAATATTTATGCAACAAAACTTAATTCAAGTAGGTGGTGTTGCCTCCTTAATTTATTTTTTTTAGAATTTATAATAAACATAATAATATGTCAAGATTGAAACATATTATAATAAAAAGTAATACTTTTAATATTAGATTAGCTAAGAGGATTATTTAATTCAGTAGGGAAGTTAAGAGAGTAATATTTATAAAAAAAATAAAATATTTTCTTTAATTTCCAAAGAAAATGAAGTGAATTCATTTGAAATTAAGATGGGTGTGTACTTTAACAAAAGTCTTTGGGACCAAAAGTGAAATCCCTCACCTTAAGAGTTTCTAGCAATTTAGTTTCATGATTTTTGCAGAAGAGGTAAATCACGGAACCCAGTAATGAGATTCGAACACGAAACCTGTGACCGACTATATAGCAGATAGAATTTAGGACTTTTTAGGATCAACACATATACGGTCTCAACTGTTGGACTATGCCCATGGAGGCGACTTTAACAAAAGTCTTAAAATCATATGTATGAAGCATAAGTAACTTTGATTTCAATTCTAGAATCGATTTTGGTTATGGTTTTAATTCTAATTTCGATTATTTATTCTTATGTATCGAAATTGAATCGTAACTCTTCGATTCTAATTTTAATTTTTAAATCGAAACTAAAAGGAACATTTTAATTTAATTTTTTTTAAAAATAATTTCAGTTTGATTCACCATTTGAACTCAACTGTGATCAACATAACTTTTGTTTAATTTTTTTTTTATTTGTCTAATTACTTCTGGGCTCTATTTCATCAACTCGGGCCGAGCTCTATATTGGGCCGGTCTTGGCCCAACGTAGCCTTCTAATTTATTTATCATATTATATTACAAGCCCAAGTGCAAAAATAATTGGAGATTTAAAAAATTAAAATTTATGCACTAACATTTAAAAAAATGGAGATAATTTTAATGTGAGATAATAGTGATACCATAATTATTATGAATGCTAACTTCAAATAAATATTACACGTTATCATTAGAGGAGCGGTCCATACTATACACATGTTAAAAAGTAAAAAAAATTAAATTAAAGTTTATTGAATGACATTTAACAATTATAATTTATTTCTAAATTTTTAGCAATATTTAAATAAAACGAGTCATATTATAGTTGTAAAGTTATTTAAAAAATTAATTGTTGTTTAAAGGTGATGAGTTTTAATTTTATTAATATAATTATTTTTTTAAAAAATATAAAATATTTTAAAAAAACACTTTATTGACACAGTTTCATAATACTAAAATAAAGTGTTTCAATTTTGGTGCAAATAATTTAAAGACCTTGATGTTTAGCAGCATCTTACCCAAAAAACATTTTGTCTGGCATTTTTTTTGGGACATAAATGTTACTTAGATGCTTAAAAATGATACTTAATGTGATATTTTTGTATTAATATTTTGTATATTTATGTTGATTAAACACATAATATAATATATTAATATAAAAATTTTATATTAAATATCAGTCTATATAGTCTAAATAGATTTTTTTTTATTCACTTGGGGTGTGTGAGCTTTGCCTAACTAATTTTCAGGGACGGGTAATCTTCCCCTTAATCCACCCTCTAGATAAATCTAGATGTAGATATAATTTATATACACTCAGAACTAGACATTTGGTACAGTCCATGCGAGACTTACATTCTACCTTTATTGCTGCCTTCCAACAATAATTCTACTTTCAAAGTCCCTGTATTGATTCGAATTTTGATATTTCATGCAAAACTCCAGATGTTTTACCAATGTACCATGCCGTGGGGGTCTAAACAGATTTTTCTTTTTTAATGACCCAGGTGTTTGGGCTTTGCCCATCTAATCTTGGAGGAGGTTGACATTTCTTCTTGATTTGACTTCTAGATAAATCGGATGTGGTTGTAAATTTATACACTTCTAAGAGAATACGTGATCAGTTCCTCCCAAATGGGATATTTCTATCTCCACCAAAAATTGATGTCCCATCATTTTCAAAAAAAAATTTGAGAGGTTTATCACTTATATTATATCCTGTGACCTAAATAGATTTTTTTTTAATAACTCAAATATCAGAATTTATTCTCCACTATTTTTTAGGCAGGTGGGCCTGACCCGCAACCCACCCGCAAGTAAACCATGGACCTCATGCATGTCCTAAATAGATTTTTTTTTTTTGTTAGAGGAAGAAAAGACAAAAACCAAACGGGACCTAATACAGTAATCGTCACATTCGTTAATACACCAGACAAAAAAAAAAAAACAGAGGGAGTGTTATCAACCGCTCACAGCCACAGCCTTTACTTTCGCGCTTTCTTGTCTTCGTCTCTAATCCCCGCTCCCGCCGGAAACGATGGCCGGAGTTCTGAACTTCACGCTGCCTTGGATTTTACGGCCGATTCCGAGTCGGAGACCACCGAGGAGTAGCGTGCTCTCAGTCAGGTCGTCGGCAGAAGTCTCCGAAACGCCTCCGCCTCCGACCTCTGCGAGCACGGAAGGAGGTCCGGGTGTGGGGGTTTCGGCTTCGTCAACGGCGTTTGCTCCGCCTCCAAACTTCAAGCCTCCCGAGCCGAAGAAATTCGCAGTGAAGGATGGTCAGCAAGGCGCCGTCCTAGGGGCTTCTCTTCCTATCTTATTTCGTCTTGGCACTGGTGTCTTTGTAAACGGGTATGCACTTGGATCTTTTATTGTGAGCTGTGATTTGCATTTCGTTTTGCTCAGTTGAGTTTCTAATTTGACATTGAGGTTAGGGTTTTATCAAATATGAGATATTGGAAGAATTTCGATAGCAAGTACATTGCTATGAATCTCAGCAAAAAGAAAAAGAAGTACGTTGCTACGAACAATGCCTTTGGTGTGATTGATATCTACAACTTCTTTGCGAGGAAAAAAGCAAGTCATCCATAACCATGAGCCACCGGAGCTTCATGATGATACATTAGTTTCTGGTTCTCACTTAGGCCTTGTCCATCACACAATTTTCTCTCAATGTCCTTAATGACAGAGAGAAATAAAAATATCTACGAGATCCATGAACTCTAGTTCTCAATCACACAACGTGCCTTAAATGTGCTATCCTAAAGAAACTCGCGAACCTTCCTTTAAGGTTATGAATGTAGCCCTAACTTGAACCTGGATTTATGATTACACTAGGCTTCTAACAAGCTACTTTGTTTGCCTGAGTCCTTACAAGTTTTTAAGCATAACTTCTCCGTCTGTTAGAATAATTGCATAGGAGAAGAGTACCTACGTCAGCAGCAAAGTTGCTCTATAGTCATTAATCATGATCTTCAGGCGTGCTAGATCTACAGTGATAATTTTGATAGAGATTGAACATGAAAGAAAAATGTATCTCTCTGTGTTGCTATGTATCAATATACAGCCTAATATTTATAGTCTAAAGAAATATACAAAAGAGGAAACAAAATCAGTTGACCTATATGATTTAGCCTAAACTATAGCTAATACACTCTAATTTAGTTAACACAACTACAATACGGCTAGTATTGTAACATCCCCCCTCAAACTCAAGAGGGGCGTACATAAACAAGCTTGAGTTTGGATACCAAATTCTCAAAAACTGCCAGGTGGATGATCTTTGGTGAAAATGTTAGCAACTTGATTAGTGGAGGAAACAAATTAAAATGTCACAGTACCTTGTCGATTATGGTGTTGAATGGAATGACAATTAGTCTCTATGTGTTTAGTGCGCTCATGAAATACATCATTGTGTGCAATTTTAATGGCATTCTGGTTGTCACAATTGAACAGTGGAACCGGCATGAACAACACCATATCTTCTAACAAACATCTAAGCTAAAGAACCTCACCAGTAGTATTAGCAACAGATCCATACTCTGCTTCGGTGCTAGAGTGAGAAACTACTGTCTCCTAATTGACTTTTGTTCCGCCGCCTTCCGCTGATCTGAATCTACAGACAGGTATCATTCTATTATTTTTTTTGTTGCCTTTACAATCATGTCTTCTTCTGAAGGGTGATATGAGGTATCAAGACCTTTTGATACTATTTTGAAAGGCACAAATTATGTTACTTGGTCCTAAGCTATGTCTAATTTTCTTAAATGTAGAAAGTTATGGAGAATTGTTATTGGGGATATCAAAGCTCCAGTGCAAGATAAGAAAGAAACTTATGATAAATTTGGGGAATGTCTTGAAGATTGGGATTGTAAAAAGCCATCAAATCATTACTTGGTTACGGAATACATCAATTCTTACAATTTACCAAGACTTTGGCTATTATGAATCTATAAAGGAAGTTTGGGACATGTTGAAAAAGCGGTATGTAACTGGTGATTTGACCTTTTGATATCATCTTTGGAGTATTTTACATCGCATGACTCAAGAGGCAAGCCAATCCATCTAAGATTTTAATGCTCAGATACATCAATCTAGATCTGTCGCTCAAATTTCCTTTTTCAACATACCACTTTTTTAACATGTCCCAAATTCCCTTTGCAAATTCATAATAGCTAAATTATTCATTAATTGCAAGAATTGATGTATTTTGAAACCAAGTAATGATTTGATAGTTTTTACAATCCCAATCTTCAAGACGGTCCTCAAATTTATTATCAGCTTCTCTCTTACCTTGTGTAGGAGCTTTGATATTCCAGCAACAGTTCTTCACAACTTTCTATCTTTAATAAAATTAGACATAGCTTGAGACCAAGTAAGTACCATTTAAAATAATGTTAAAAGATCTAGATATCTCATATTACCCTTCGGGAGAAGCCATGGGTGTAAAGGGGGCCAAAAAATATTAGGATATACTTGTCTGTACATTCAGGTCAGCGGAAGCCGGCGGAGTAGAAGTCGATTAGGAAATCCGACTTGAGTAGGAGACAAATCTGGATTATCGGATCTGGGCTGAATACCTGGCGGATTGGATCTGGTTTGAATGGACCAAAACTGGGCGGTCTAGATCGGGTCTCCTGGATCGCGGCAGATCTGGGACAAAGCTCGAAGCTGTCGGCGATGGCGGAAGTTTCAGGAGCCGTCGGTGGCGGCAACGGTGAACGGCATCGGGGGCCGACGGTTATGGCGGATGGTCACCAGATCTGGGCGGATCTGATCGGGATCTTCCGGATCCGGCCAGATCTGGGACAAAGCTCGAAGCTGTCGGCGATGGCGGAAGTTCAGGAGCAGTTGGCGGCGGCAACGGCAAACGGCACAGGGGGCCGATGAAGATGAACCAGTCTGCCGGAGAAGACGAAGGAGATCGGTCGTGAATCGCCGACGGTCGGTCCCTGACGATCGGTCGTGAAGACGAAGAAGAAGGCGATGATGGCAGAAGGAACAGAAGTCGGTGAAGAGGAAACAGTTGGCGGAAACAGTGGATCGGAAGGGGTTTGACAGAAAACTTCAACGCAGTGGATGGATGTATTTATGTAAAGGTTTCAGACGACGAAGAAGATGAGAGTCGCTCTGATACCATGATGATGATTTTGATAGGGATTGAATATGAAAGAAAACTGTATCTCTGTGTATTGCTATGTATCAATATACAACCTAATATTTATAGTACAAAGAAATATATAAAAGAGGAAACAAAATCAGGTAACCTATATGATTTAGCCTAAACTATAGCTACTACACTTTAATTTAGTTAACACAGCTATAGTAAAACTAGTTTTGTAACATACAGATTGTATTTGTACTACATTGTATGAGGCCAAGGCAAGGCAAGTTCATCCATCAATATAAGACTCAAGGCAAGTTGTGAGAGAATTTGTGGTTGATTAATGATGGAACCACAAAGATAAGTTGGTCTCGCAGGTAAAACAAAAGGTTCATTTTTCTCATTTCAACCCTAGCAAAGATGGTCTATTAAACACAGAAACCTAATTTTCCAGTAGCAATTTTGCCTATGCATCTTATAGAATTACCTTCTCTTTCAAGAGTTAAAAACATGCTTGATCAAATGTAGTTCTGTTTTGTTCTCAGCATCAAATGACTTGAATCCTACAAGTCCATAGATGGATATACCTGAACAGATTGGATAGATATCACAAAAATATTAGTAAATATTGATTTCTAGGACAGGATTGAACATCCATAGTTAATTTGATAACATTTGTTGGTTTTTAAAATATCTTATACCAATGGAGGCAGATGATCTGTACAAGGGGAAAAAGAAAAAGTCAGGCCTATGCTACACTCAAAGGGAAGAAACCAAAATTTGAATGCCATTGAGAATTGGTCCTTGAAAGAATTGCTAAGAATTGCTATGACAGTTGTAGAGGGGTTAATCTGAGTAGGCTAATAAATTCCTTAAGGGGATATGCTAGACATTGAATTGGCCAAGGTGCTGAATAAAGAAACCCTGCTGTGGAGGATTATGCAAACGAGGACAGTAGTGAGCTGGTGGCTTAATGCTTCTTCTAGAATCATGGTGGACATCAAACAAGGAGACTATTGCAACTAAGAATGGAGAGAGGCATTGAAGGTTGTTCTGAATTTGCCAAGTAGAAGTCTAGAGATCCCTGTTCAAAATAGTGAGGTCATGCAATGCAAGAATGTCAAAGTGAAAGAGGAGAGGGTATACTGTCATGTTCTACCAGTATATTAAGGGGGTTGTCCTCATCGTCCTAGAGGTAGGACATGGGAATGTGTGTGCAGGATTAACCTTATTCTATGTCTGACTTTTTCTATTGTACTTAAGGACGTCTTTGGTGCATGAGGCACCCAATTTTCCGAGGATTGGGGCAGGACCATTTTTGCACACAGCCTTCCTTTACTTTATAAATAGGTTGTTTCCATTAAAAGGACTAAGATGTGCGTGAATGAAACCTATCATTAAAGTAGACTTGAACAAGTTAATTTGAGATATTGCATGCTTAAAGTTACTGGGACAAGTTAATATTTACTGGACTCATATTAATAACTCCATGCCTGTACACATTGGATATTGATCCTTGTGCTTCATTAAGATGGATAAAAATTTATTTGATTGCATATCTTATCAAATTTTACTGTAAAATTTTCAGCATTGCTGAAATGTTAAAAATTTTGTGAGCTTTGGCAGGTACTCAGCATCTTTTGTGTCCAAGGATGAGATTCCATCTGACCAGTATGCACTTGAAATTGCTGGTATTTGTCAAATCTTCTCGCTGTGTCCATATTGTTTAAATCAAGTTTTCTTAATGAAAAATGTTGTGTTTAAAGTTGTGGAAGCTTAAAATGCACAAAAAGAAAGGAAAAAAATTATGGAAGAGAAAAGATGCTTTGATACTTTGAGCCCTAGAATTTCCAAGCTCTAAACTTGAAAAGCCTCTGCTTGCAAATCCTCACTGCAGTTTATGGGGAAAATGTTTCTTCATTCCCTAAAAAAAAAAAAAAAAACTTTTGCATTTTTTTAGCATTCTTAGGTTGTATATAGAAAAAGAAAAAGGAAATCTGAATGCCAAAGTTAAAAGAGGAAAAGAAAAAGAGCTGCTCAAAGCTTATATAAATTTCGTTTTTTGAATCGTCCAAAAATAGTTCTTATATTTTCCAGTCAATAAACGATTTTCAGGAGGTATACTTTATATTTCATTATGGTTGCTGTGTTCAAACAGGTTTCAAGGTCAAAGAGACTTCAAAACTTGGTCCTCGCCCAGAGAAGCCAATAGAGATATATGAGTTTGAAAGGTATTTAATTTTAATATCATATTCTTCTCTATGGGATCTAGCTAAGGACTAGTTTGTATGGATCCTGTTTGAAATTTAGACTCTTTCATTCTGTTATTGTACATTTTCTTCCTACAATTTCATAAGTTAATATGACCATTAAGACTGAATCCTCCTGTTGCTTTCTCTTGATATGGGTCATCATGTTCGCGTGGAAATTACAGCTGCCCATTTTGTCGGAAGGTAACAACCACCCTATGGATCTCCCTAACTTTCTCCTCTTTCTCCCTGCTCCCCCCATTTTAATGTGCTTCACTGGAAGACTGTAAATGATAAGCATCAAATCCCCATTTTAACTTAATAAAAAATATGATTCTATCATGGACTTCCTAATTCCAAAGAAGCCCTAGGTGGGACATCACAGATCATGGTTTAGTGACAGATATTTAATGACCCAGGTGATTCCATTCATGTTAGTTTGGCTGATGATCTAGTGGTTGTAGTTGCCAGGTTCTTTGAGGATTTGTCTTCGTCTACCTGTTCTATTTTATTTCTGTTTTTTTCCCCTACCAAGGACTTCATAAAACATCCAGCATTTATTCTGAGAGCGGACATGAGGTCCATCTTGTGTACAGTCCTTGCCAGTTGGTTGCTTGATGATGGCTCATATCGCATGCAAATGTTGATTGTCTTTTTGATTGATAACA
The DNA here is from genome assembly GCA_036245055.1 of Diospyros kaki. Classification (NCBI taxonomy): domain Eukaryota; kingdom Viridiplantae; phylum Streptophyta; class Magnoliopsida; order Ericales; family Ebenaceae; genus Diospyros; species Diospyros kaki. The sequence continues at coordinate 42,845,207 of BSEG01000009.1, forward strand.
GGTCAGGGAGATTGTTGCAGTGTTGGATCTTGATGTCTTGTTTTATCCATGCCCAAAAAATGGTCCAAATTTCCGTCCAAAAGTTGCTCAGATGGGTGGAAAACAGCAGTTTCCTTACATGGTTTGGCAATATTTCATTTTCTTTGTCTCTTGTCTGCAATAACAATAAGAGCTTCATGAAAGTACTGTGAACTTAAAAATCAAGAAAAGAATGAATTTGTATCTGTATACTTGAAAATATTGTCAAGAGTGATAATAACAAGTTGGGTATTCAGCTATAATAAATAAAAAATAATAAACAATAAAAAAGGATACAATGGGCAATTTCCCCTCTCAAAGCATCATCCAAGTTAGTGTTTCTTATTTGCACCTAAAGCAGAGGTGCTGGCACAGAGGCTGACTGTCCATATCTTCTATGAGAAGGTTATGCATCAACAACCAATGCATGAATTTTAAGAATGTCTAGTTTTAGTATGCGGAATAGGACACCACTTTAAGTTGAAAAATGCAGAGAAGTAAACAAAGCAAAAGAACCATCCCAACAGAAATTGGCTGATTATGAGGAATTCATATATCATAGGTTTTTCTTGAGACATATAGAATTTACTTAGGGGGAGAGTCAAAAGTAAATAAGCTCTTAAGAATAGTATTGTAGTCTACAAATTGAATTATTTTGAACTGCACCTTTTCAACTTCTTACAATTAGCTTGGCAATTAAAAAGCTCAAGAAATGGGAAGATTTATTCAGCCTAGTTTTTTTTATCAATTTCCTATAGACTAAGAAAGCTATACTAAAAATTGAATTCTGCCAATCCAAAGGCCATTACTTGGATTCTGCTTGTGAATAGCAGAGTGAAGTCATATGGGTAGAGAAAATTGCTGGTAGATAGTGGCAGCAGTGAAACTTGCTACTCTTTTGGCATGTCTTTCCATGGAAACTCTTTTGTATTTGGAAAATGTTAATTGTTTTATAATCCTACTTTTCAATTTTGATGTATTATGGAATTCTAGAATCATTTAACCTCTTTCTTGATATTAGGCTCTATGGTACTGCACTACTTGCTCTAGACACCCTATTAAGTCTGTCCCCCACCCCCTGCATGCCTCTTTTGTCTTAATTATTCATGAAATGCCCTTTTCTTTAGAGTGTGTTTTCCATTATAATTTGGGGATTTTTTTTATTTGCTGAAAGCATTTCCTGTAGAGGCTCTTCACTAACCCTTACGATTTACATCTTGCTTTCAAAACCTTCATTCACTTATTCTTCTATTTTTTATTATTTATTTTTTCTAGATTCATTAGAGATTACTCTCCTAAGCGTTCACCTTTAGTGGCCTCCCCTTTTGACCTAAACCCTTGTGTTTGGTTTAGTTTATCAAGATAGGGTCTTTGTGTGCACGCTCATTTTCATGGATTGAACCTAGTTTGCTTCATAACTTGTATTAAGGAGTCCAAATTTTCGAATCATTCTGAAATATTGAGTTTAAAAGAAAAAGAAATACATTTTGGGCTTCTTGACCCAATATCTTTAAAAACCCTTAGAATAAATTTTTAAGTTAGTACAACTCAAGATATAACTATTAAAGTCATTTATATTTCTCTAAAATAAAGTAACATGCTTTAAATGCGAACCGAGTTCATATAATGAGTTTGGCATCTTTAATATACTTCATATCACCAAAATAAAGCCTATACATGCTTCTAGTGTCACATAAAAACACGTATGGCATTTAGAAAACATGACGTGCCACAAAAATATAGTGAAGCTTCTAAAGCCTACTCTTCAAGGGCTTCCTTCCCCTTCGAACTACGTGCCTCGCTTGGAACGTTTGAATATTTCAAGATATGAACTCAAGTTAGAAGATGAACTTTCTAAGTGAGGAACTCCCTAAAAACAAAACATTTATAAAAAATGTGTGCATGAAAGAAAATGCAAGTTTCTACTCTGCAATACCACTTGTGACAATGTTGGCCTCCTTTCAAAAGCTTTCTCAATCAGTGCCCTAAGCACCTCTTGGAAGGTCCCCTGCCACTTTACCTTGGGCCTAAGTGGCGTAGAGCAAAATAGCATGGCCATATATGATTATGGATGCAAATGAAAAGCCAAACAAAGTATATTTCCAAAAGAGATTTCTCATGTAACATGAAAAATGCCACAAAGTAAGAGTTTGTGGGTGGGAGAAACTCACCTTGGGATTCTTTGGAGAAGATCTTGCTTGCTCCTCCTAGCCTAGCTTCCCAACCTCTACTTGATCATCTTGATGGAAAGTTCTTCCCTTCACTAGTTTTCTCCCTTCTTTCCTTTCTTCTCTATTCTTCTCTAGTTTCCCTGCTCTCTTACACTTGTTTCAACTCCCTCAAGTGGGAGACCAACCCCTAATCTCTCATTTATTGGACCCCTAATTTTTCTCATAAAGAAGAATTTTGATTTATTTTTGTCTTTTGAAACCTTATTTTCTTGTGAAATGTCTCTCTATGCACATAAGCGAAAAGAGAAAGGGGAAGGGAGTCAAAGGAATCAATGGGGGATGGCTTCCAAGCCATCCCCAATGATGCAAGGGGGCTGCCTTCCTTCCGCTGCTTGATTCCCCCTCAGCTGTGGGGTCCCTTTCATTGAAGAAAGGGACCTCACTATTATATATATATATAATATAGAATTATATTTATTACACTTTATTTATATACATATATACACATTTATATACATATATTTAACCCATTTGACCCACTCACTTGGCCAAATAAATTTTTCTCCAAATTGAATTCAAATTTATTTCCTTAAGCCTCCAAATGTTCTAAAAATAATTTGGGGTGTTACAATTCAGTTCCATATAATGATATGCTTCCTATTCAACTTGTATGGCATAAGTAGTTTTCTTGACATTTATTTGTTTTTCACTACTGCAGGTGGACCCAAACACAGGAGTAGCAATGTATGAATCAGATGACATTATTAAATATTTGGTTGGGAAATATGGTCTGTCTAGCTTTGCCAGTTTGCATTCCGTGTGTTTCTTTCCTGGTCTTTCCTGTTTTCTTATGTTGTGCCAGTCATTTATTATAGAGGAGGGAACATGTTTTTGTACCATGAACTTTTTAAAAATGACTTTAGTAAGGTTATTCTCCAAACAAAAATTTGTTGTTGAAGTGCTCTTTCCAAGAAGTTTGAGATGGCATGTTCTTGTTTTTTTTCTTGAGGCAGTTTTTTTTTTATATATATATATATATTTGCTTACAAAATGGGAATAGTCATTTCTGTTACCTATTTATCTTGGTTCTGCCAAGGGACAGTTTTTAAGACAAACAACCAGAAAATGTTGCAATATTTACACTTTTTTCTATTTTCCTCATTCATTGATTGTTCTATTTTTTGTTTCGCTCAACATTGGCTTCATTTGTGCAGGTGATGGAAATGTCCCTTTCATGTTGTCTCTTGGTTTACTAACAGTAAGTATTCTCTCTGCAGTTGTTCTCATCAAACTTTTTTTTTTTTTTCTGTAACTGAAAATATATAAAACAGAAAAAGAAAGACTGTACACAGGCAATTTTTGAGACTGTCAATTTTTGATGTGTGAATTTTGCTGAATTGTTCTATGGCAGACTTTGCTTGAAGGATTTGCCATGATTGGCCGAATGGGGAAGGCAAGATGTTTTGAACTTCTTACTGATTAAATTTTAAGAGTTTTCCCCACCTGTTAGACAGAAGGCCCTTTGAATGTTTGTAGTTCGAGTTAGGAGGTTAAGATTTTAATGAAGTGTTATCATTCTTTATACATGTAAGATTACTATAATGTTTTATTATTCATTTTTTGTGATCTCTGTAGGGAAGCTCGTATACTTCGTCAAAACTGCCACCCAAACCTCTTGAAGTATGGGCATATGAGGTGAGACAGTGGATCACTTAGAGATATTTGATGCTCATACCCCCACTCGGATAAATTTTAGTAGAGATCTTTGATGCATGTATTCTTAAGACTGCTTGTGCTTTCCTGCTTTGCCATGCAAAACTGTGGCTATAATATTTATCTTCTGGATTAATAATATCTTAACTTTCTTTCAGTCATCCCCATTTTGCAAAATTGTGCGTGAAGCACTTGTCGAGTTAGAGCTGCCACACATACTACGAAGGTATAATCCATTATCTTGATCAATAATTTTGCATGTACCCTTTTGTTTTAAGAGCATTCTTTACTTTGACGATGAAGTCAAATCATCCTTCAACTAGTATAGGATGTGAAAATCTGTATCTGTTTGTTTAGCAAGGCCTTTCAGAGTCTTGATTTGTGTATAATGAGTTGAAAAAAATAGAAAAAAAGATGCCAGGTATATCAATTCTTCTTTTCAAGCAAAAGCACATCCCTTCTGAAGTAGTTTTATTTTTTTCTTGTTTAATTCTATGTTATTGTTATTGTTTTTGTTTATATTTTCTTTTTTTGGTTTAACAAGTCTCAGTTGGCTGAAGGTGCTTTTTCATCAAAGAATGCAGAACTATGCATATAACTAATGAATTACTTGATAAGAACTTGGTAACTGGGTTACTATTACTTTAGGGGATGCAGACCTAATTCTGAGTTACAGTATGATCTCATAACAAGTGCAGGAGATAAGTTGTCATGTGTTTTATGTAAAAAGGTAACGGTATGTCTTTGAGTAAGAAGCATTTGATTTTCATTTGAAAGTGTGCTTGGAAACTCTGTTGCAGTTGTGCTCGTGGCAGTCCAAAACGACAGATACTATATCAGAAAACTGGACATTTCCAGGTATTTTCCATATATTTATTCAACAATTTTCATTTCATTAACATAGATATAAGATAAGATGGTTTGGTCATGTGAGACGAAAACCGATACACACTTGTGATGCAAGTGGATGGAATGGAAGAAGTTTGTATCAAAAGATTGAAACTAGGTGAATACCCTTAGATATAATATAGATATAATGGTCTTGCAGAAGACATGGCCATGGATAAAAAATGTTGGAAAGCTAGAACTCATGTAGCCAACCTCACATGATATGGATTAAAGCTTGTGTTGTTGTTGGATGACTAGGTTTTATCTGCTGTTAGTGTCCCCACCACCACCTTTCATTTTTGTAGACTTTCTGCAAAACCATGTGAAAGGAACCAAAAGTGAAAAAAGGCTCTGTATCGTCTTCCAGCAGTAGCAGATCTTATGTGGAAAATCTTATGACGATCACATTGATGAGGTCAAAGAAATGCGTGTGTGTGTTTTGGGTTGGGAGGGGAGAGGAGAGGAGTCAGAAGTCACTCTTATCTTATCTGAAGTTCTTCCGTGTTTTCCTTCTTTTTTTTTCTTCTTCTTCTATGTCAGCCCAAATAGTTCACCTTCACCTCTCTTCTTGGATATATCTCTCTCTAAAATTTTGAACTTTTTGATGCCCTCACATTTCCCATCAACCACCTCCATCATAGTTCCAACAATAATCGTCATCTGAATTAATGTGATCGGTGTAAGGATGATTGAGATTGCATATGGAAGTTATTATGGGTTGTTTGGAATATGGAGATGGTAATAATTGGTAGTCTGAATTCATTATAGATTATAAAAAGACAGAGGTTGGACAAGCCAACAAAATCTGCATAAATGTTTCTGTCTTTTAAATTATAAATTAACATATTTAACAACATCAGTTGTTTTCAATACAAAAAAGTTGAGTGTATTTACTGACGCAAAGTGGGTACAAAGCTATGCCACAGAAGTATTTCTTTAAATATGAGTAACCTCACTACTTCTACTGCAACTGTTGACAGGCACCTTATTTAGAAGATCCAAACACCGGGGTTCAAATGTTTGAGAGCGCAGAGATAGTGGAATTTTTAAGAGCAACTTATGCTCTTTAGTAGGTTTCAGTTTTTTTGAGGTTTGTTCTTACACTCTTGCTTACATTTGCTTGACATTATTGTATTTGTAAAGATGTTGATGTGGGTTACCATGTTATTCAAAGAGACGGTCCAAACATTGTATTGATGATAGGATGAGGATCATCCCACTTGCTTGGTGTAGGAGACTAGTAATTTTCTGGGATTGTCATCTAGTAATTCCACCACCACCTTCCTCCCAAGGGTTCATTGATCTTTACTGTACTTTCGTGTCAAAGGATTGGCAATTTATATTCCTCCATGGATTACTTTACTTTTAGCAATGCCTTTCATCTCCTAGCTAATTTAGAAAATTTTATTTCTAGGTATATACCATTCTGAACTGAAGAAGCGGGTGAAAAAGGTAAAATGATGTCGTCTACAGATGCTATTTGTTTTTAGATGGTTAAAATCGGAACTGTGCAGCATTTATGTGGTGGTAAATTCTGTTAAATTTTAAGTCGTCTACATATGAAGATGGTGTTGAAACTTCATTTCATCATTACTCCGCCAGGGGATATTATCCACTGCCGGTCCCAAGCCCGGATAAAGGAGGAGAGTTGCGTTAGGTAGCCGACAGCCAACGTAAAACCTAGTCGGATCTAAATATGAATTCTAGACAAACTATCTATTGGGATGTAATCCACATAGAAGTCTAGAATTCATGTAGCCAACCCCACATAGTGGGATAACGGCTGGATATGTTGTTTTTAATTATACAATGGCTCTAAGACCAATTTTGTTGTATGACATGAAATTTTTGGCATAAAACACTAACATATGCAAAATATGAGTATATTGGAGATAAGGATGTTATGATGGTTGTGTGGCCATATAAGAAAGATAAAATTAGAAATTACGTTATGTGTAATAAGGTTGGATAGGTTCCTATTGAGAATAAGATGTGTAAGACAATTAAAATAATTTAGTCATGTGAAAATAAGACCAATATATGCTCATTTGAGGAGAGGGGATGGATTGGAACAAGGTTGTAGGGTGTTTGTGGGTTGGGAGAGTGGGAGGTAATGGAATTGGATGGAATGATGAAGGATGAAATTAGATTTTCTTTGTTTGGGAGGCTTTTTAGTAATGGAATGGAAAGGTATTGGATGGTAACTCTTTCCATTCAATCTTCTTAAAATGAGCACTTTTAGTCTCCCCCAAATAGGAGGAGACTGGATGGGAAGAAGACTAGAAGTACTCATGTTATCCATTACTTTCACCCAATTCCATTATTTCTCATCTTATCCTCTTTCAGACAAGGAGAATGGATCTTTCATTCCCTTTTCTTTATTTCTTATTTTTTTCCAGGTCATTTTCTTTATTTCCATTCTGCTCATTTGTGATTCTTTTCATTCCATTACTAAATCTCTCCCAAACACAGGCTTAGCCAAAAAGGTAGAAGAAGAAGAAAAACTTAGTGGAAAACTCTTTGGTACTTATGAGTTATTAGAGCTTTACAAAATATATGACTATAAATAAAGGTGATTGGTGAACTGAAATTCATATAACCAATCCCACGTAATAAGATTAAGGCTGTATAGATATTGTTATTGTTTAGACATTGATGTCGGGAGCAGGGGTGGCATCAAGTGAAGGTACCCTTCACCTGAGTATAGACACTCAAATCATCTTCGATGTGATTGAACTTTCCTCATTTGAAAGACTCCCAAAGGGGAAAAGATAGGAGAAAAAAAGAAAGACCATCTAAAAGTTTTGCATCCTTGATTTTGTATATGACGTGTTGATCATTGTACTCCCATGCAGAGGCAAATTGCATAAAAATGCCCCCCAACTTTGGTCTTTTAGCCATTTGGCTCCTTCAACTTTAAATTCAATCTCTTGTGCCCCTAAACTTTCAATTTTGGAACACACACCTCATCTGCCAACATGTTGCATGTGAGTTACATGCAGTCTGATGTGGACCCACTAATGGACCAAGCCAATGAGAGTGCGCCACATGTGACGTGGTACACAACTGAGCCAGTTCTCGATGCTGCAAGAGAGAAGGTGGGGTCAGCGGTGGGGGATGTGGTGGAGGTTGGAGCTGGCGAACCCGGCCTCGTGGAGGAGGAAGGTGAAGACAGGGACGAGGGCAGAGACCCCTTGGCGGTACTCGATGCCGTCAATTCACAACTCCCTTTGCTTGATGCCGCCGTCAATGTACAAACACAAACTGGGTTGAACCGCTGTCAATTCACAAACAGGAATCGACGTTTCCATGCTCGGTGTTGTTGTTTCCGTGCAACACGAATCGATTCAACCTTAATCTAGTTGGTGGTGTTGTTAATTCACAAACATAAACTGGGTTGAGCTGCCATCATAGTCGATTCAGCCTCAAATAGGGTTGGTCGGCAATGAGGAAGGCAAGACTAGGGTTGGTTGGCGACGAGGAAGGTGAGAGGTTAGTCAATAGCAAGAAGGTGACTCGGTTGACGTCGAGGAAAGCGAGAGGTTGGTTGGCTGAAGGGAAGCGAGGGATCAGTTGGCGGTGGCGAGGAAGGCGAGAGGTCGGCGACGGCGGCGAGGAAGGCAAGCGGTTGTTGGCGGCAGCGAGGAAGGCGAGAGGTCGACAGCGGCGAGGAAGGTGAGAGGTCGTTGGCGGCGGCGAGGAAGGAGGAAGAAGAATATGATGGATGCTGATGAAAAGTTTAGCCAATGCACGCTTCTCAATTGCACGTGAGTTCACATGCTATGCTGACTGGAGTAAGAGGTGTGTGACTGTTACAAAATCAGAAGTTGAGGGACATAATAAGTCCAACTTAAAGTTGAGTGGGCCAAATGACCAAACTGCCAAAGTTGAGGGACATTTTTATGCCTTTTGCCCCCATGCAAAGGATTGTAAACCTGTCACATATATCTCAGGTGGCAAAGAGGCAAATATTCTTCCCAATCTCTTGTAGATGCACTTATTTTATGCAAATTATTTCTGATCATCTACTCAGTTTCTTTTTTTTTTTTTTATAATGAAATAAGTTTTACTAGCGCTAAGCACTCTTGTTTATGATCATATGAGAGCTAGCTTTAAATGAGAGATTTCCCACTTTGCAAAAGTCGGGAGAGGATCATTTGCGTATTCAACTTTACTTTCATTTTGCAAAGTGATTGTTTTCATGGCTCAAGCATGGTTTGATCATAAGCCTAACAATAAAAATGGATTGACCTGCTTGGGACTTTTTAACTGTGTATAATGTATATATACATGAGAGCTCATTTCATTTTTCACTTGGAAGTCAACCTTGTATTGACGAATCTTGCCCCATTACTCTTCTTACTATTTCATTTTCATTTGAACTTCTGTTTGCCAATAATCACCGAGTGTGGTTTTCCAAAATACCATTTTTTTCTTTCTTTTTAGTGCATGCTTATTATCTGGGCAACTAATAAAGTCTTGCTAAGATGTCACTGTTAGTGGTGTTCAACGGAGGTCCAGCCTCCTTTAATGGTTGACTTAGTTTTCTGCACCAGTTTATGCCTTAATAATAATACACTTTGTTGACTTGCTTTTGTTCATTTTGGCGGTCATTCTGTAAGTACATGGACGTTGATTGATATTCATACTGGGTCGTGAAAAATGCAATGCAGGTGGGATCTATACGTCTAGAGAACAATAAGAAGGTCTGAAGGCTCAGTCGCCGCCGGCGTAATGGAGCAAGTCCTGTAGGTCTGTGCAACCACTCAATCAGCGACTGGTTCAATGGCTTAGCTATGAATGCATTGTCTATGTGCCACAAGCAAGAATGATTTGGGGAAGCTTACGTTGCATTCTGGTAATAACTATGACTTACATTACTTAGTGTGAGCCCCTATTAACCTTGCTAATCTATACTGAACTTTAATCTCATTTAGAGGTGAATTTTATACATTCAATTGATCTATTGTCATATTTCAAGTTATTATATCTCATGTCATTTGTTTTTTTCTGTCTTTTCTTATATAGCTTCATACTTACGCTAACCTTTTTGTCTTAACTAAAACTTTTATTTTACATAAATTGTCGTTTACCTGCCTGACATTTTGAGCTAAAAAAAAAAAGATGGCCTTACAACCATCTATAAAACCCTGATAGCCTGAAAATAAATCATTACAAGAACAAAATTTTAAGACTAATGATAAATATGGTGAGTATTTCAATTGAATATTTTATTGGCCAACACAGTGAGTTGATATTTTTACCATTCTTGACTAGCTCCCCTTGCAGTTAAGTTAATGCGAAAAAATGCCATTTTCACAGTGGTAGTCTAGCCGTTAATAAGATATTTTTTTGTTGTTGGTGGTTAGGAGATGGCATCGTAACATTTTTATACATAAATTTGTATGTGATGGTAGACCAATCATATAGCGTGGATGTAAGGGGTAGCTATGGCTCAAATTGAACTTTTTTTAAGAAAACTCTTTAAGATCATGTTTAGAGAACATTGTTTTGATTATTATTTATTTTTTTTATGTAGTGTTTTTTAATTAAAATATAAAGAAAAAAATATGTGATATAAAAAATATTTCGAGTAAAAGTGTTTTTTATTATGTTTATTAAATTTTTTTTAAAAAAAATTATATGACTTTTTATTTTAAATTTTTAAGATAAATATATTTCTTCCTCTTAAATTTTATAAATAAATTATATTAATAAAATTTTATTTTATTTATTTTAATAAATATTACCTTAAAAAATAAATATCGTTTCACTGCATTGGCCGACATAACTGCCAACATTTAGCAATGATCCAAATCTTAAGCAGACAATTGGAACTTGAAACGTTAGTGCTTGGCAGAATAATTTTTAAACTTACTTTTTATGAAAAATTTAAAAGCAGAAACGCTAGGCCAAGTCTATATTTTTATTTCAATACTCTTAAGTTTTTTTATGTTACGATTTAAATTTTTAATTATTTTGATTATACATTTGGGGCTGTATTTTTGAATTAATTTAATTTTTTGTATTTTGATATTTTTTATGTAATAATTTAAATTTTTTATTATTTTAATTACACTTATATTTATATTTTTGAATTAATTTAATTTTTAAATTTTAACACAAATAAAGTGTGACATTATTTTGTTTTGCCTTGCTTTTAATACATAAAAGTATTATAATTAAATTAATTAAAAAAATATAACACAAATACGGTGGTTTCATTCACTCCCACAAGAATAAGGTGTGGCTAGGCTGCCCCTTCCTCATAGCCCGGGTGGAACGCTAAAGTAAAGCGTGCCAGATGCTAATTGGTAGAAAAAAGGGCACCAATCTCATTTAATCGTCAAGATTCAATACAAACCAAACGACTACAAGGCAGTGCTCGCCAGTTAGCAACCACCACCCTACCAAAGAAAGAATATAAACCTAAATAAAACCTTTACCACAAAACAGAAACAAATATTAGCCAATTACAAGTCTGATTAATTAAAATGCACATATAATAACAATTACTTTTTTTTTCCCAAGACAGCTAGAGCCTAGAGCTAGCTATAATTTGTAATTTCTAGTTTCCGTCTATCAATTTCGGTGTTTGCCAGCCCGAGCAGCAAATTGTGAAGCTCCTACCTACTACTACTTTATACAAATATATATTCTTTAATGTATGTACATAAAGAACATTTTTTTCCTTTTCTTTTCATAGATCTGTCCCTCCTAAATGCAGTTGTATATTATATAAGCACAAAGACTCGAAATTCGAAGTGAAGAGTAAAATTTGCAATTACTAGATAAAAGTGTTGGAAAATAACTGGAATATGCATACATACACATATATATTAATCACTCCAAAATCACTCTTGTATTTACAGTAATATAATTAAATAAACTAAGAAAAAGAGAACGGGAACAAAATGTGAAAGACATGCTTCTTCACCTTTTGACAGGACAATGAAGCGCAACCCTTATTGAAAATCCACGTCGGCTAATCAAACCCCACTATTCCAACAACTACTTGACGGGCGGGCGGGCGAGCTGCCCCGTCGCGACCGGATCAGCTCCTTCCCGCCCGTGGGCCCACCTTCGGTTGTCTACAAATGACCGTTCGACACGTCGGAATCTGAACCCCACGACATCGATCTCCGGCCGGACGCGAACCGCTTCATCCCTCCCAAACTGGGAGGCTCGGCCGCCGGCTCGACGCTCACAGGAAATTCCCGCGATTTGGCAGTCACGTTCCTCCTAGGCGGCGATGCCACCGTCGTCGCCGGCGGATCGTCAGTTCGAACGGCCGGTTTGTTCCTCCGGCGGAACTGGAATACCGACATGCAGCTTCCGAAGAGTCCGGACCTCCGGCGTTCAGAGTTTCTGGCGTTCGTGGCGGGAGTAGCTTCCGACGCCTTCCGGCGGCATCGCTTCGACCTCACTCTCCCCATACAAGACACCTTCGGCGACGATGGTTCCGTCATCGGAGCCGCCGACTTGCCGACTGATCCGGACCGCTTCGGAAATAGCCGGATGTTCGGCGGCCTATAGTTCCTGCGCTTTGTCGTATCAACGTAACTCGTCTTTTGCGTCTTCGGCAGTCCAATGATGGCCGCCTTGGCCCTGAAGTTCTTCGAGAACCTCTGCGACGAAGAGTTCGAAGGCGGATTCAAGTTACCCGAATTCGAGGCCCCCTTCGTGGAGTCCTTCCGCTCGTAGAACGCGTTGCGGTCGAACCAGTCGAACTCCGCGTCCTTCGACAACCAGAACGATTCGGGCGGAAAATCCGGAGGCAGATCTTCTTCTTCCTCCTTCATCTGTTTCTCGCCCTCGCCTCCGGCCAGCGTCTCGCAGGCGATCTTCCGATCCCCTCCGGCGCAAGCTGAAACAAGCGTTTCCAGATCCACCTGCGGCATCCTAGATCTTGGAGAGAGAGAGAGAGAGAGAGAACTGGCAAGGTAAATTCTTGAAGAAGAAAGAAATGAGTCTGCGAGGAAGGAGTATAAATAAGTAAGCTGACTTAACCACATACGGCGCGTGTGGCTGTGGGTTTTGGGACTTATTAGGGTTAATGAAGGGAATGACGTAATTTATTGCGTATATGGAGTCAATTTCTAGGACTTACTGTCAATGAAGGAAAAAAAAAAAAACGTTTTTATTTATTTATGACTAAAATATATTAATCTCCTCCAATTTTATAATATGAAATATCTAATTTTTTTATTGAATTTTTTATTAAATTTTTTTAACGTATTTTTAAGCCCAAAAAAACTAAATTTTTATATAATTTAGTAGAAGTATTATACATATATATTAGTAGTTTAGATCTTCTGTTACCTTTATTTATTTTTTATTGTGAAATTTAGGATATATCTTAACTTTAAATTGTAGATGTTTCTTAATTTTTTTTAATAAAATTCTTATTTATAAAAAATAGTAATGTAATATGTAATTTAGTTTTGAATCACAAAAGGTAAATTATTCTCTAATTTATTTATGTTTTGTTATTTATTGTTGTCAAAATACAACAATTAAAATTTCTAAGAGTAGGATGCTTGTAAATGTCGTTGGCTTCGAGATGCGAACAAAGATGGTTTTCGAAGGGGGCTTCTGAAGATGGCTTCCGAATGGGGCTTCTTACAACACTTCCGAAGAGTCGATCGAATTGTGCTTCCAAAAGCGCTTCAAGAGGCTTCCAAACTGTGCTTCCGAAGAAGGCTTCCGAATGAGTCTTCCAATGGGTTGTCAGAACTGAGCTGTAAATGAGGCTTTCGACCTGTGCTTCTGAAGGAAAATGTCTTCCGAAAGAAAATAGATAATGCTTCCGAAGGAACTGTATGAGAAAAGTTAGAAGGCTCGCGGAACTTTCCTTCTACGAAGACCTTCCGACACTTAAGTCAGTGCGGAAAGAGAATAATCGCGAAGAATTGAAAAGAAACTAAAATTTTAGGAAAGAAAGTTGGGAGAGAAACACCGGTAGCCAGATCCCTTTCTGGGATCAAATCTGGCCTTTTATAAAGATTAAGAGTGGAGCACACGAGATCCTTTCAAAGGGTTTTTTCCATCAGCTTCTAAAAGGTCCTTCCGAAAGACCTTTCTCCAACAACTTCTGATCTTCTCGGCAATATTTTGACTTTTGCCTTTCGATTATTGGGGCACAACATTATTAAAATTATTTGAGACATTATAGTTATTTTTTTGACATATAAATTTAATTTTTTATCAAAAATAAATTATTGACTAAAAATAAAATTACAAAAAAATCAAATATTTTAATTTATTGTTAAATTCTTAACGTTTATTATTTACGGGATTAAAGCTGACGTGGGCAAAGGGAACCGGGTTGCCATATTCGTGTGGACCCCATCCCCTGGCTCAGAGGCTCTGACAATCAGTCCTGTCGGTGATTGTCATCATTGCTGACGCGTCACAATAAATTCCACCAAATTGTCTTACACAAACTCAAACTCAAACTCAAACTCAAGAAATTCTAGAAAGTCTCTCAAAATCCCATAATTTGCTTTGGTGGAGAGTGACAGTCTCAACCAAAAACAACCTACTCCATAATTTGATTTAGCTCATTCCATCACCCTTTATCATGGATACAACGTGACAACACACTAAAAAGCTTATAAGGATGAGCAATTTTTACTCTCGAAACATAATTTAAGTGACAAACAAGTAATACATTATAATTAATATCAATAAATTATAATTTTGATGCTCAATTTACCTAAGGATCAAAGAGTCACTTATAATTTATCTTTTTGTCGAAATCAAATGTATGAGCAGTAGAGAACTACACAAGAACAATAATCTCAAATATGAAATTTTTTTTACACTTCTATCATATACTTTCACTATTTAATTTACCCTTTTCATCTTTCATATCAAAATTAACTACTTAATCATACAAGGGCACTCCCAACAAGCACCAAGCAACCTTGACCAATGTCCTTATTTGCATATTCTTAGTTAGAGCTTTATCTTCATCTCATATCACATTTACCAAGTGACTCGAATAACTTCAAATATATTAGTGATTCAGGCTCAATGTCATCAAATCTTGTTTGCACATGCATAAAAGACATGGATACAATAGTCATTCTCTTGTTCAATCGTTGAGTTCTAAAAATATTATATAGATACAATATTTGCACTTTTCTCTTTAGTTTTTGCTCCAACTTAATTATGAGAGAAATTTTCTTACACATCATCTAAATAACTTTGTATTGTGACTACATGAGGTTTCACAATAAGAAATGACTATAAAGATTACAACTTTCCCATTATTAAGTCCATTTAATATTCTCTATATTTTATCAACAAATTTGAGACATTCATATCTCTATTATATAATAATATATCTAGCTTTTATCTCATTATGTGGGGTTGACTACATGAATTCTAGACTTTCATGTATTTCTGTCTTTGTCATATTTTCATTTAAGTTTATACATTTCATATCAAACTTTAGTGTCTCTTTCAAAGTTTTTTTTGGCTTTACCTCCATCTTTTTTTTTGACTAGTTATTTCATTTCATCAACTCTCTTCATAGGAATATCTTTTAGTTTCCTTCTCGCATGGTCAAACCATCTTAATCTAGTCTCTCTCATTTTTTTCTCAATTGGCACTACTCCTACCTTATTAAGAATAATTTCATTTTTAATGATGCAATCGAGAAAAAAAAAATCATAATAGTGTACCTAATTTTAGTTTTCCAAAAAAAAAAGTGTATATTTTTATTAATTGTTTAGATCTTTTTATGTAATCTTTTGTTATGAGTCTCGGGGTATCGTTAAAACTCTTTTTTGGTTGTTTTCACTGAAAATTTTATTTTAAGAAGAAAAAAAAAGCGGGGTTGAATGTAATTTACATCATTGTTCATAAGATTGAGGCAAAAATAACTTTACTTTTTGAAAAAATGAAAAATGAAAGAAATGTTGGATCGTTGCAACTGGGTAGGTGGGAGGAGGGAAAGTGGCAGGCAGCTGCTGGGTCCAAACAAATCAAAATCCGTTAACTAATGGTGGTGGTTCAATAATTGAGGGTTGATGAGGTTTCCAGCGTCCAGGAATTATTAAACCTAATTTAATTGCACAAATCTGCTGGAATACATTATCCCCTCTTAGCCAATCATAATTTTCTATTGTATTTCAAGAGATGTGCCAACCAAACGTTGTCTTTGTTCTGGTTTGGTGTAGCTAACTTTGTACAAACCTGTGTTGATTATTTAGGTGTTCAGTTCATCAAATAATAACACTTTGTTTGTATGCAGTAACGTCATATAATTAAGAATTTGATCCTTAAATGACCATTTTAGAGGTAGATTTAGGTAACTGTCTGGAAGTGTTTTCCAATGATGATCCCATTGTGGTTGATTCTGGCCCGTTTCAGTTGAAATGATCGGAACGTCTTTAGTTTTCCAACTGAAACCAGCTAGAAAGAATGAACCACCTTTATTTATGAAAATATCGTTGATATATAATTCTATTGAATCATTTTTATAAAATAATTGTGTGCATGTTATTTTTGTAAAATTCTATTTGCAACTAATTAACTTTTTTATTCTTCGCAATCAATAAAAACCCACTTTCTACCTTTTACTCTTTACAGTCACGTTAGTTAATAATTATTTGTAGTCAATATTTTTCAAAAATACCCTCTTTTATTATCATCACACAGTCACAACCATCCTCACACAGGCATCTCTGAAGCAAACACGTCCTCAAACCCCAACAATTCAAATCATCGACCGGTGTTTGCAACGAATATGAGCTTCATAAGAGGTAAAAAACTACAAAAATCAGAGGTAAACTGTGTAGATATGGGTGTGGGCTACCTCTGCAAAATCAAAGGCGACATCATGGCCACTTACAACTGCCACCATCACGCTCACAACCCAAGGTCTTGGATGCGATAGGGGCGACCACACCCATCGCCATGGCCGCTTCTTTGACGATCTCCGACATCTTCCCCAACTATTTTTGATTCTCCAATTGTGTGTGTGTGTCTTGTATGTGTTCAGATGCATTACCATTGTTCTTCTACTTCATGGCTGTATTTTCATTTGTTTTTTTATCTTCGTCACATCGTATTTGGCGTTCTTGACTGTGCTGCCTTATGCGTGAATGGACGACTGCATATGGCGGCTGGCGAGCAACTTATTGAAGGAGAAAGTGACTATAATAGTGAGAGTAAAAATAAGTTTTTAAACAAAGGTATTTTAGGTATATTGAAAAGTGATTGTGAAGAGTAAAATAGGTAGTTGCAAATAAAATTTCTTGAGTCATTAAGGGATCGAAAATGTTATTTGGACATTCAATTGTGATATTTTTATAATATTCATACATTGATATGACATAAAATATAATACATTAATATACCAACATTACAAGTGAGTGCGCATAAAATATTTTCGTTAAGTTAACAAACATAACTTAAAATAACAAATTATGAACAAATCACCAACAAAAACAATGTAATTTGCATCCAGATTGCATGTTTCAAGGTTAAATTGGAAGATAAAAGAGGTGGCAAATTAATTAAATAGCTACTTGATCGAGGGCGTTACTTCAACCTTGGTTTTTCAAAATAAATAAGAAGACATACCCACAAATTAATTACATTTAAGTAGCTGGCACCATTATTCTATAGCAGTGAACTAACATTAATGAACCAGAAAAAGCATTGTGATGCCCAAATCCCAATGACTTGTCATGTGAAAATATAAATTCATATTCAGAAGTCACACACACATACATATATATTATATTATATTTAATTTCATACCTTATGGATGACAAACAAGAATAGCTGTCCTTGCCCAAAATCATTATTTATGTTACAATTGTGATTTAGAATTTAAATTTAACTCAAATTAAGTTTCTTAATTTAATTATAATTATGATTTTAAATTTAATTATGATTACAATATTATCAAATTTAGTTTTATATAAAATTTAACTCATTTATAAGAATATCCTCATGCATTATATTCTGATTAGAATATAATTTCTTCTGTTCATTTATAGATGATTTTAAGTCTATAAATAAGTATTCAATGCTCTAAAATTAGTTGCAACTGTATCACTTTTATATTACCAATATTTAATTAGTGATATTTTATTCTTTTGACTTGTGATTTTTTTTATTTGAATTTTTTACTTTAAATTCTGTATTCGTGTGTGGTCGATTGATTTGATTGTGATTTGTTGTCGATCTAATTTCGTAACAGTTTTATATGATATTTATATAAGTTTCTATAAAAAAAAATTATGAAGAATATTAGTACTATTTATACGAATTAATATTTATAATCAATTTATTACTTTCGCCCATAAATTGACAAATTCACGTGAGATATCATAATTTTTAGTTCGAGTCATGTACTTTTTAAGTTTTCTTTCTTTTTTTGAAATTTATAAATTTTAAAATAAAAAAATTAATGATATTATCATGATAACTCTTATAAATGGTTATTCGTCGTATAATTTATAAATTTAAGAATAAGTGTTAAACGGTGTTTATTTCGAGTGATTTTTAATGAAAATTATTTCTACTGGTGTAGATAGTGATAGTATAGAACCCTCTATTGGGTCAACTGATAACATATTGCCACTCGGTAAAGTTTGATAAAGAGTGCTGCTATAAGCAGTCAGACTAGAATGCATGAATAGATTGGAATTGACTCAATAATTGGTGAATTGGGTTGAATTAGAAATTTCTGGGGATGTTTGGAGTTTGAAGTAGAAATGTCTTGAGATGTTGAAAGCTCCATTAACATTGACAACAACTTAGGCACCCATCAGAATTTCTATGGCATGTGAAAATGAAAGGAGTCGTGTAAATTAATTGCTTATAGCCATGTTTGTTTATTATGCCATTTGTTATATCTTTTGAAATTTAAGACACTTTTATTAGTCGATAAGAACTTCACCTTATTCTTGTATACATCACTAACCAACGTGTTGGAAATTTACAAACAAAATGTAACAAATATATCTTATTTTTAAATAAAATATATTTATTGTTTCTTAGTTTATATTTTTTTATAAGGTAAAAATTAAAAAAATCTCAATATACAACATCTTTAACAAAGATCATCATATTTTTTCTATAAACCATGAATTAGACCCGCACGAACAAAGGAACCGAGCTAGTTAAGCTTGAGTCAAAGATTCGTATCTTAACCCCTCAATTAGCAATATATAATATAATTGCATTATTCAAGGTTTGGGTACGTAATTTTAACGTACCTAATATCTTACATCAAAGACGATTTACATTATCTCGGATGTAAGAACTAGTGAATTGGTCATTCTTTAATATATTTATAAAGTAGGTGTAAATGATATGTATGGAAACATATTCCATTATTAATCATATGACTGTGACATATTTAGCCTTAGAAGCTACCTTGATTGTCCATTTCCACACATTATCAGTAGGAATCCAAGTCCAACTTGGCTGCTCAAACCCAGAAAAGGCTAACAGTGGGGCTGCTCGTGGGTTCACAAAACAATTTATTCAATGTTTTTAAAGTCTAAATATAATTATAAAATTATTATTAAAATAATATTTCATATAAAAAATTCAAAACTTTCCCCAAAAAGAGACAGGAAAGGGGAGGGAAAGCCAGTCAAAGGTGAGTTTAGGCACCCACCGTTTCTCTGCTCCTCCTCTTGAGTTTCTAGAACAATTGTCACCATCCTCTAGAACAATTGTCATCATCCTCTGCACCGTCCTTCTGATCTTCTAGAATAGCTAAAAGTTCTATTTTGATTCCAATACCTGAAATAATATTTAATATTATCAAATATTAATATCTTATTATTATTTCTTGGCCAAAGGGAATGGTTGGAGATGGCATCTCAATGATAAGGAGCAGGCTTCGATAATGAGTCTATTTTAGGGATAATTGGCATCTGCAAGTACTTCGATACTTAAGTGAGAGAGAATAAAGAAAATGTAGTATATCGATAGGTCAAAAGATAAAACATATAGTGGTTCTGAAAAGAACTGATTGATATAAGAAGAGGAGACGTCCTCCTATACGGATACGTCATGCGTTTGTAAGTGATGGGACTAAGTATCCGACATCAATGAAGATTCTCAGGTGGTTGTATGGTGACAACATAGTATTGACAGAACCCTTATTAATATGGACGGGCTCGGTTATTAATGAGGATCGGATCTAGGGTGGGTACACAGATATCTAGTAGAGGCTACAATGATGTTACTGCAGACTGGCGCAAGACTAGGATAGGGCTGAGATTGGATCATGAGAGATGAGCTGGGATTGAGCTGTGAGGGAGGGACTGAGATTGAGTTGGGACGGTCCACATATCTTATTAACATCAAATTTAATATTCTACTAGTATAGCACATGGAATTAGGAGTTTATTTGGATGGGATATAGAGATAAAAGAAAAAAAAAAAACCCTTTACTTGGGATGCGTTCTTTTGCGGGCGTCCCTCTACTGAGACCCTAGTCATGTGGAGATGAGGTAAATACTAGCACACTCGAACAAGCAATCACAAGAGGGATTCAAATCTGGACTTTCAGGCTTTTTCACCCCTAGCAAAAATTGCACAGGAGCAAAAAAAAAAAAAAGACCCTTTACTTGTTCAAATGGAAGTTCTATAATGAAAGAGAGAAAAAAAAACACAACAATTGATAGATACCTTTCTCTTTTTATTTTTTACTTATTTATTTTGAAAGTGAAGTGATACAATTACAGTTCTATTTTTCTTTTTAACTCTTTGTCTCTTTCTATTTTTTACCCAAATAGAGTAAAATTATATTAAGTTCATTTACGTTTTATTCTTCTCAAATAATGAAAAGTTGACAAATTTTACTTTACTTATTTTCTCCTTATATTTTGTTTCATTATCCATCATTTTGTCATCTACCTCACATCTCTCTCTCTCTCCCAAACACAATTTTAAGGTATTACTGCGTGTTGAAACATGAGTAAGAGACAAATTTTGTAAAGACATAACTTTACATTTAACAAATATCGCATATATCAATCAATAAGGTTAGGTTAGGGAGATGAAATCAATCAATCAATCTTGTTGTCTTGAATTCTTGTCCCATATGAGTTAAAAATGGAAGTTGTTAGCGAAGGCAAGTGTCTTATAGTTCACATTGTTAGAGGATGATATATATATATATATATATATATATATTTGTATTTAGCATAGTAAATAACATTATTAATCTTATCCGATACAACCTAATCTCATATTAACATAGCATAGTCTCTTAAATTCATAGCTCCTCTTCAACTAGTATTTTTAGATGGAAAATGCTATTTGTATAGAAGCTTTTTTACAAAATGCTTACAAAAATAATATATCGCGATATATTAACATCAAAATATCTCGATATTTTGATCCCCTATTCATCCTCTTCTCCCTCTCCATCCTTCCTTTGCCACTGCAACTTCGCCTCCGCCTGCTCTCGCCGCCGCCTCGCCTCGCCTCGCCGCTACAACCTTCGCCGCCTCACCCCATCGCCTCTACTGCCTCATCGCGTCGTCTCGGCTGCCTTGCCGCTGCTGCTGGGGCCGACGGTGTGAAAGGGAGAGTGAGAGAGAGATGCTGCATTTGGGGCATTTGGGTCATAAATTGCAAGGGCAAAATGGATATTTTGATTGCCCTGTAAATGTTTTTGTAATATTTATTCTGTACAAATAGTATGACTCATTTTTAGATAAGAATTAGTATGATTATAAGTGATAAAAAGTTAGTCAAGATTCACCATTAAGTGACTGCAAATTAAAAAAGTATCTCAAAAGTGATTCTGATCATATTTTGTTGTAATATAAAAATTAAGAAATTCTTGATACATAAATAGCTTTCGACTCCAGAGCGTCACATCTCTCTATAAATCATGGTCGATTCGTTGGGCTAACAGATAATATAAATAAGTATGTGGGTAGAAACTCAAACCTTAACCTCTCAAATTAATGTAAATAATGTATTATCCGTACGAAATCAGATTCAAATTCACAATCCTACGAAACCTAAATTTCTGAACGTGTACAAAGGACCATTTACATTACCCTGAAAAATTTACTTTGATTATATTAACAAATAGGATTTTTGACTTTTTTAACACGCCAAGGAAAAAATCTGAAAGAGAAATTTGAAAGGTCTTTAATATAAAATTATTCAAACATTAATCAAGTTGAGCGCGAGCAATGGGAAGCGCTGGGAGTGGGCATTGGGATTGGGTCAGAATGGGGGGCCTTTGCATTGCTGGTAAAAAGACAGCAGCCGCATCTAAACATCAAATCCTGAGTGAGGCTCAATAATGCAGGAAACGCCCTACATTGTCCTGAATGAAATTAATTCATTGTTGTGATTCTTCCCTGATTTTGAGGCCACCGAACATGCATGCTTGTGCCAAGTATACATCATCCTTAACTCACTTCATTGTCCTGCTTGCTATTATTATGCCTCAAAATTTATCTGTTTATAAATGAGTCATGTTATTTATATAAATGAGAATTTAATTGATAAGTACATAGAATAATATATCGCGATTTTCGTTCACCCGCTTCTCTCTCTCTCTCCCATTTCCTTACTTTAGCAACTGACTTTCGTTGCTAACCCTCTTATTGTTGTTCTTCGTCTCTTGTTGTCTCGTCTCTTATCACTGTTGTTGCCTTGCCTAGTCATTGTTGCATTCTTTAGCAATGGCTCTCTTCTTGTTGTCGCCTCATCGTTGTATCGGGTTGCGGCAACGAGATTATAACACCAAGAGCAAGTGAGGCAAAGAACAACAGCAAGAAAGTCGATTGCAGCGGCAAGGATGTGGTGGCATTGGCGAGAGAAATAAGAGAGAGATGAAAGGTTGATGGAGGGCGAAAGGGCAAAATGGTCATTGAAAGAGGAGAGAAAATGACAAAATGATCCTACAAGCCATGTAAACCCATTTGTAAAAATTCTATTTGTACAAATAGCATTATTTGTTTATAAATAGCAACCATCATGCTATGTATGCATGTGCAGAATGTCATTGACAATTATCAAACTTGAGAGCTAATATTGTCTGTCTATTCACTCACATCGTAGCCCAAGCCCAATACTACAAATGGGCCTAAAGTATTGTCCAAGTCTGTACCTATAGGCTGTAGAAGCCCTTTTAATATGGGTTATTTTAAATTTTAAAAATAACTACTTTATATATAATTGAATGACTAAATTTCTCATCAAATTTGTTTCAAAAGGTTTAATTCTTAATGTCTAATATTTTTATTTGATTCCAACCTCTATAAATACATTAAGCATGCTACCCTAGTTTATAAATATGTAAAGAAAAAGAAATAAACTAAGGATGCCAGACTATTCCAAAAGTTGGCCAAATAGATATTTTTGTTCTTGTATTTTCTTGTTATTTTAATTATATTTTTGAATTTATATTTTTTAATCAATTTAACTCATATATTTTAATTTTTTCTTTGTGTGGCAATTTAGATTTTTCTTCATTTCGATTACACCACTATACTTATATTTTTGAGTTAATTTAAATAATATATTTTGATATGTAAAAAAAAAAATAGAGTTGATTCAACTTAACTTTCTTTTTTTTTTTACATATCAAAATATAGAAATTAAATTGACTAAAAAATATAGGTATATAGATGTAATTGAAACAACGAGAAGTTTTGGGTTGACACACAAAAAAAATTAAAGCATAAAGGTTAAATTGACTCAAAAATACATGTGTATGAATATAATCAAAATAATGAAAAGTTTGAATGAGACAAAAAATACGTAAAAGTATAAAAACAAGAGTATAGATTTGTCCTCTAAAGTGCGATAAACTTATGTATATATATACAAATTAAAATTGTTGAAAATAACAAGTAAATAATAATTTTTAGTAAACCATTGAATATTGATATTTGTATAAAAAAAACTACTGAAAAAGATGAAATTGGCAACAATGGCAAGGGTGATTAAGGCCTATTTTCTTTATTGTTTCAAGTTGTTTTTCAATTTTTTATTTTTTAAAATAATGAAAACATGTTTATTTTTATATTTTAAAAAATATATTTTCAAAAATAAAAAAAAAAATTGTAAAGAAAACTCAAAGTAATAAAAAGTTATTTTGACTGTTTTCATCACAAACATGCTTAAAATTTTTAAAATGTGAAAAATACTATAGATATAAAAAAAACCAGTTTTTAACCACTTTAAAATAAATAGTTAAAATATAAAATTAAAAATAAATTTAAAATTTAAAATTAAAAACTAAAATACAGAGATAACAACACTAAAGTTAGGGGGAGTAATAGGATCATTAAAAATTAAGAAATGAAGCAAATCGTATGTTGCTGTGACCAAATTACCCACATTTGGTGACCGTTGGGCCCGTTGGAGGTAACGGTTAAACTTTTCAAAAAGAGAAACCCCCACCACCCTTGACGGTTCCCTTACAAATTGGGAAACCAAAAAAAAAAACAAAAACAAAAGAGACTCAAAGATCTTCCAAATCTATGGGTTGTGGATCTTCCAAAATCTTCAGAAAAGATTTCAGACAAGAGTTTATGATTGGCAATGGCGATTCCTCCAGTCACGTGGTTTCTCTCACTTCCACCACTTATGGGGCTCTCAAGCTCAGCGAAGATGATTTCCAACGAGAAGAAGAGCCCATTCGAGAGGTTTTGATGGAGATTTTGGAGAGATCGCCGCCTCGAGAAGAGCCTGAACTCATCGACGCTTGGGAGCTCATGGGAGACCTCGAAGACGATTTACCCATTTCGGTTCAAGCGAAGAAAACGCAGAAATCTGAAGCGAGGAGTCCACTAAAATTGATCAATCAGATGGCTTCGCCCAAGAGATTGAAGAGATCGGGAGGAAAAGAGAACAGGGGAAGTGTTCGTAGATGGAGTGGCGGCGTGGAGAGATCAGCTTTCAGCCCGAAAAGGGCTTCGAAAGAATTTACTTTGATGGGTAATTCATTGAAGCCATCATTGAACTTGAGGAAGACAGTAGAAGATTCAATGGCTTTGTCACAGAGTGGTTGTTTCAGTCCCCTGTTTGATCCAGAGCTCGTCGCGTTTTACGAGAAAGAACTCTCCGAAGACGAAGAACAGATCAAGAAAATGGTTTCTGCAGTATCCACTTCCAACAAGCCCATAAACTCCAGAGATTGCCTGTCCATTCTCGATTCATTTGAGGAGAAATGCCCGCCGGGAGGGGAAAATGCGGCCGTGATATACACGACAACCTTGCGGGGAATTAGGAAGACTTTCGAGGACTGCAACAGCGTCCGCTCCATCGTCGAGTCGCATCGAGTTCGCCTTCTCGAGCGCGACATATCCATGGACTCGAGGCTCAAGGAGGAACTAAGGGGACTAATGGGGAGGAATGGGGTGAAAGTCCCTGTTCTGTTCGTGAAAGGGCGGTTAATAGGGGGTGCCGATGAAGTGATGAAGTTGGAGGATGAGGGCAAACTGGAAATTTTTCTCGACGGGATCCCCAGGGCGGCGGCGCCCGGGTGCGACGGCTGCGGCGGAGTCCGGTTCGTGGTGTGTGTGGACTGCGATAGGAGTTGCAAGGTGTTGGATGAGGATGGCAAGAGGACAGTTAGGTGTGGGCAAAGCAATGAGAATGGACTGATAAAATGCCCTATTTGTTCTTGTTTCTAAGTTAATTTGACTGCTGTCACGGCGTTCATATTGTTTTCTATTAGTCCATACGACTTGGTGTATTTACTCATATGAAATACTTGACAATACTATTTATGTGGGTGAGATTAAGTGACGGTAATCAACAAAGAACAGGATTGATGGCCTCTTATCGATATCATCTAAAAATGCTTGTTTTATCCGTACAGAACACTATCAGTTATTCTTACTAAATTTCGCATATAAATCGTAACCTAAATATTTATTGGTACTTGTCAATTTCGCAAGCTAAAACTTTAAATGTTATTATTATGTGACAAGTTGAATGTTATATTTTAATGTTGGTTTATATGTTCATAAGCTTTAAATTAAAATGAAAGTGAATTAGGTATTGGTTAATATATTTGGTGACGTTGATATGATTTTTAGGTTATCGACACTTTTATCTTTTAAATTATTATCTTAATAATTACATTTTAATTTTTTATAAGACGGTAAACTATTCTCACTCTCCATTAGTAATACAGCAACATCGATAGTTACATTTTTATTTTGAACACTCAAATTAGTTTTAATTTGAAGAATGTGGCATGATAAAGGTAATTTCAATAATTTCTTTAATGAATTAATTTGTAATTATTAATATTTTTTAACATTTAAAACTAAAAGAAAAAAAGAAAAAAATGTATCGGGTCGATCTACTGAGTTTTGGTTCGTTGCAGTTCATTAAAAAGTAGTTGATTTTTTTAGATCGATTTTTTGTCAGCCATTTTTTTTTTTTACCTTGAATCGGATTGATTTTTAGTTAACCTAGTTTGACTAGATAATTTAATTCGTTTTTCAAACATTAGTAATTATTCCAAGAATTTTTTGTAGGATTTATGAAAAAAAAATTAAATTAACTAACAAAAATAAAGAAGATGACTATGATAAAAATTAGAAAGTGTTATTTGATTCACTTTGAAGGAGATAGTGTTGTTTCTAATTATTTAGTGACAATTAAAGTCTCTATTATTATAATAGAAATCTATGACAAAAATAAGCCTGAAAGATTCTTAAAATCTTAAATTTGAGATTATATGGCCTTTAAAGGAATAGGAAATATGTAAAACAAAAAAGTAATTAAAAAATATTATAATTCGTGAGATTGTCATATATTTACTTGTGAGAGTTGATAAATGATGACATTTTCATAATAAATAATATGGAGTCAAGAAATTTGTCATGTCACCAACTTCTTTTTAATAAGTTACAATTGTGTTTATCATTATTTAAAAGCTTAGTAAATATTTATCATAATAATCTAATTTTTTCTTTGGATCATCTCTATTATGAGGAGAATAGCTAATAATTACCACCAATAGTATGATCTAAATATTGTGTTTTATCTATCTTGGGTTTTGAATACGACTATATGAAGTTTGAAATATTATTTTTTTTCACTTTTATGTTATTAGTCAATTGTTGTCAGTATTAGCAAAATTACATATTTATATAATAGGAATAGGTAATGTTATAAAAAATGATTAAAATAAGGTAAATTTTCATATTAATTTATTCAAAATTTAAAATTTTAATATGATAACTATAATCATAAAAATAAATTTATATATTATTTGAATAATACATATATTTGCATAAAAATCGTGGGATCGAATGGAATTGCGGATTGGGGAACCCGAGGGTCCCGACCCCTCGCAATCGAGGAACCTAAGGGTTCTTGACCGCGAGGCGTCGAGGAACCCTCGGGTTCCCGACCCCTCACAATTGGGGAACCCAAGCTTCCTCGACCCCTGCTAATCAAGAAAACCTATGTTCCCTAACTAGGAAGGGTCGGAGGCTCTTGGGTTCCCCTACTCCAACCCTATTGTGTAATCCGCTTCGACGGAGTCTGATCATTCTGATTCCCAGCATTTTCTCACGAAGTAATTAATGGCATGGACGAATCCAAAATTATAAATAAAATGACTTACCAAAACATTGACGTGCTGCTGTTGCCGTTCATTGTCGTCTACGAGCTACTGCTCATTGTCATATTCTTCATAAAACTCTTCTCAGCTCATCAATTTTTGGATATAATCATTCATTGTATATAGAGAAAAGTAGAAGAACAGAAAGAAAACGAGCAGAAAGAGAAGATAATGACCGTAAGTTATGTGATCGAAAAAGTTTACAAAAATTCGCTGTAAGTGATTGGAGATTGGGCTGCGAAGAGTAAATAAGAAAGGAGAAAAATTGGTTGTGTAAGGATAATAAAAGCTTTTTAATGTAAGGTAGTTGAGGAAGATTAATGTAGAATGTGAAGAATAATTTTATGAACTGCAGATAAAATTTTTCTTTCTAAAATAACTTTCGAGAGAACTATTTTAGAAGACTTGTAGCAAATTTTCTAACAGATTGCAAGGTCTAGGTTAGGGATGACAATTGAGAAGATATGGGTAAAGGATCCCTTTGTTTGTTCTCATACCCATATCTATATATCCTTATTATTGTTATTGTACTTATATCTTCAAGATATTTATTTTAATCATCTATCCTTATACTTGTATACCTTATATATTTCATTCTAACAAATATATATTAATAGTTTAAATACCTTTACAATAATTTGATAACAAATTAATTTAACGTAAATGCAAGCAAAAAGGTAAAAGACAACAATTGAAACATTTAAATTGCTTTTAATGTGTACATGGATGAGGGTCCATTCACAAAATTCACGAAGACCAAGTCAAAAAGTTGAAGATATAAAAAAGTAAAAAAAAAAAAAAACCCCACAAGAAGAGGACTAAGAAACCTTCTTCTCAATGGGAAGGCACTCCTAAGTAACTCTCTTAAGAAGGACCTCTGGGCCACGCCCACCAAGAGAGACTTCTCAAAATTCCTCTCAAAAGTCTCTTGAGGGGTATTCTCATGATAAATGTGCAAACAATATCTTAGAAAATTTCTCCAATAAGTTAAGAACAAATGGAGATAGTCCTTATCCTAAAATATATTTAATTGTTAACTCTTCCCATCAATCTCCTATATAAATAATGAGGATCCCATTACTCTAGACATATTACAAATAATACTGATAAAACTCTATAATTTTTTCTTATTTATTTTTTTTGATCAATTTGACTTATATATCAAAGTATTTGTAATTTTGTTTTTGCAAAACTCTCAACCTTGAAAGATGGTTTTTCCTCACATAATATTTATCTGTTCGAACGACAAAAGTTTTTATACATTAAGTAATAAAAGTATCATATTGGATTGTTAATGGCAAAAGTAAGTGATAAGAAATGACATAATTAGATTATGGTTTAAGTTTATGAGAAGATGTTTTGATTTGACCATATATACGATTTGATTTTTTAAAATTTATGAATTCTAATATATATAGTAGGATGGAAATTTATTTCGATTACCTTATCGGTGCTCGTTAGGTATTTTAAATAATATATTTATTTTTTTAATCATATTTGTTTGATATTAAAACCCTTAATATATATTAAGAAAGAGTTTTGACAAGTACCCACCAAATAGAGCATTCTTCGTGGAAAAGAGTTATTTTTTAAATTTGTTTGTGAATATAATATTATTATTATTATTGTTATTTTTGAAATTTGTTTGAAAATATAATAATATTATTTTTATTTTTGACAATCATCATAAGACACTTACTAAAGTTATGGTATAATCTATAAAGTAAGGAAAATTATGGTATAAAATTAACATTCCGTACGATGATGGACTGACTATGCGGATCAAAGTGTTGAAAACTAAATTTATATAAGAATTTTTGATAAATAAGAGCTAAGCATGTGACAAGTCAGCAAACCAGTTGTCGACGTGTTAAGCATGGGGAGGGTCTCATTTGTAGTAGATTAGAGTCACGGCAGCAGCGGATAAAATCTCCTGCGCACGTTTCTAGTGGTAATGATTTGGGAGGCTCTCGTGCCTACAGGTCGCCACCATCAACATCCATTTCTGTCTCTCTCTCTCTCTCCCTCCGGTAGAAATTTCCGCAGCCTCTCTTCATCGAGGGAAACCCATCTGGGTTATCGACATGGCTGGGAGGAAAAGAAGGAAAGTGAAATTGTGAGTTTCTTTCTCGTTCAATCCTCCGAGTTAGTTCTTTAAAAGCCAAATTCAATCGGAATGGATTCGTAATGGGTTATTCAGATCATGCCAATTTAGGGTTTCTGGTGCATTATCATAAAGTATCCTAGTGTTTCTCGATCTTGGGTCCTCTGAATTGGTTTGAAGCCGAACAATTTGTTGGCCTTTGCACTTTCACACTCTCTTACTATGATTTCTGTAGATCGTATGATAATTTTGGAGGGTTTGAGTTAAATTTCGAATAATTTGGCTTCTCACTCCATCGCTCTAGGGTTTTTGCTTCTCTGTATGTTAATTGTATGGTTCGCTGATGGTGTTGGATTGACATTGGCCTACTGAATTTCTAGGTTTTTATGCTGTCAATTTCAATTGATCATTATGATGATCATATCCAGTCCCCTCACCAGGGTTTAGTGATCAGCCTTAATTCAGTTACTTTTAGGTGGTTGTATCTAGTCGTCGCATTTTCTCTGACGTGTCTGTTCCTTTCAACAACAATTAACAACCCCCTTGGGCTGCAACTCAGATTTCTATGGCCGATAATGATATAGGAACATTTTCCTTTCTGTATTCGTATTGCTACTCACAGTGTCTACATTTTCAAGGTCTTGGTGTTGGTTGTTAGGGGTAAGCTCTGTAGTACCACTTACTGCTGTTTCATTTTGCATCACAACTAACCGAAATTGTGTATTTTTATAGATTAAGTGAAACGATCAAGGACGGGAAAAGACTTATGGCTGGGGAGAAGAAAGAGCCAGAGGAGCAACAAACTTGGTCTGAGCTACCAATAGAGCTTTTGGAACTGATTATGTCCCATTTAACTTTAAAGGAAAACCTCCGGGCTTCTGCTGTTTGTAAGAGATGGTGTTCAGCTGCTATCTCAGTCCGAGTAGTGAATCAATCCCCATGGATTATGTTCTTTCCAAAGATTGGTAACTTGTATGAATTCTATGACCCAGCCCAACGCACAACCTATGCCCTTGAACTACCGCAGTTACATGGTTCCAGGGTTTGTTATGCTAAAGATGGTTGGTTGCTACTATACAGGCCCAGAACTCACCGGGTGTTCTTTTTCAATCCCTTCACTAAGGAGTTGATCAAATTGCCGAAATTTGAGATGACTTACCAGATTGTTGCCTTTTCTTCTGCTCCAACTACCCCAGACTGTATCATTTTTACAGTTAAGCATGTCAGTCCCACAGTCGTTGCTATTAGCACCTGTCACCCTGGGGCAGTGGAGTGGACAACCATTAATTACCATAATCGCTTGCCATTTGTCAGCAGTATTTGGAATAAGCTGGTTTTCTGCAATGGGCTCTTTTATTGTCTGAGTCTTACTGGTTGGCTTGGGGTCTTTGATGCACAAGAACGTACATGGGTTATCCATGTTGTGCCTCCACCTAAATGCCCTGTGAACTTTTTTGCCAAAAATTGGTGGAAGGGAAAGTTCATGGTGGAGCATAAAGGAGATATATTTGTTATATACACATGTTGCAGTGAAAACCCTATTGTATTTAAGCTGGATCAGACAAACAAAGTCTGGGAAGAAATGAACTCCCTTGGTGGTATGACCCTTTTCGCAAGCTTCCTGTCATCACAAGCAAGAGTCGACCTTCTAGGAATGATGAGAAATAGCATCTACTTCTCTAAAGTTCGTTTCTATGGAAAGCGGTGCATATCGTACTCGCTTGACGATGGCAGGTACTATCCTCGTAAGCAATGTCATGACTGGGGAGAAGAAGATCCATTTGAGAGCATTTGGATTGAACCACCCAAAGATCTCTCAACCATCATATAGAGAGGTCCTGGGAGGGAGTTGAGAATGTTCAAGTGAGTAATTCTCTGTTCTCCATTGATTACTTTATTTTACTGTAGTTGGATTTGCTAGATACTCATTGGTAGTTTTGCACAGTAAAATGCACATGTAGGCCTTAAGCATTGGAAAATCCACATTATTATGTTGTTTCTTGAACTTATTTATATCTATCCAGTTGGAAAACCATATTGAGGTGAGGTGTTCAGTAGTTTTTTCTGTCATGTCTTTTGATACAAAATTTTATGATTGATCCTCCACCTTCTGTGGTCCCACCAAGCAACCAATTTCTTGTTGGTTAGCAGGAGGCCACCTTGTATCCTTCTCTGGCCTTCTTTAGGTGGTTTGCATTGTGCTTTTGTTATCTCTATAGAATTTTGTTCTATGTTGGACTATGTTAATGACAATTCAACCTAGAATCTGACTAATCGTTTACTAGTCTATCAGATACTTGTTTACTGCTTTAGGCACAAGATCCATTATTAAAGAGGACAAGAACCATGGTGCATGGACATGGCACATCTATGCCACTCATTCAATGGCTGAATTTGCAATTTTGAGAATTCTAGGAAGCGCTTCAAAGTTAAGGAAGTGAGGCCTAAGGTCAAGTGATCTAGAGTTTGATCTGTAAGTCTGGGGAAAGATCCAAAATCAAGTGAGCTTGAGCTTGAGGCAGCTGAGCCCAACATTTGCCCCTTGCACACGCGTGCTTGTGGTAGGAAGCGAGTGCATTGCATACATTCAGCAGTTAGGTTCTATCAACCCCTTATATCTTGCATTTCCTACCTTCTCCAACTTCAGCCAGCCTTCATTTGGAAGTTCTAATTCCAAATTGGTGAGATTCTACTTGAAATATAAAGGAGTGTTCCTAGTGCATGAGGCTTTGTGCTTTGCAAGTGTTGTCTTTATATGCATCCTTTGCCTTGAAAAGAGGTTGTTTCCGCAACTCAAACCTGGGACCTTCCCATTCACAGAAAAACAACCTTATCATTGTTCTGCCTCATTTTTCCCCAAAAAGAAATTATGAATAACTAAAAAAAACATCTTGCCTAGTGAAAAAACTAACCACCAATCCACACACATCATGGATACCTGTTTTCAAATAATTTTTGCAAGAATGCACTTAGCATCCCTAAGGTTTGGTTGAACATGGCTGAACCAGATCTAGTTCAGACGCCTTGGTCGAACCCCTCTGGCAAGAGAGATAGGAGAGAAAAAGGTAGATAGACGCACACACACAGAGGGTTAGGCAAAAATCCCCAAATCCTGCAATTGAAAATCCACAAACCAATAATTGAATCCACAATTGCAAATCCCCAAAATAAAATCACTAAATCAGTAACCAAATCCACAATCTTGAAATTACCTCCAAGAGGTTCAATTAAAAGTCAATAGCCCAAAACCACCGCAAAACTCAGCATTGCTTGAGAGATAGAGAGAGAGAGAGAGGGGGGGTGGCGGGGAAGAGAGAGGGTTCGACCATGGTTTAGTTTAGCTATGGCCAAATGGGGAGAGAGAGAGAGAGGAGTTCTAAAAAGTAGGGGCAAGAGAGAGAGAGAGAGAGAGAGAGAGAGAGAGAGAGAGAGGAGTTCTAAAAAGTAGGGGCAAAATGGTAATTATATCCTAATTTTTAATAGTAGGTGAGATCACTGCCATTTTTAAAACTTGAGGGGTAGGGCAAACCTCAGGGGTTGTTTTCTGAATTTACACAATAATCTATATGTCTCTTCATATGTTTTTTACTTTTTACTCATACATAATCTAATATTGTGATGCTAATTGAGCTAATGGTTTAATGTTCCTTTCAGTTTTGTTAATTGTGGAAAAGGGTCAAGGTAAACTGTGTAAAAGATTAATAAACTAGACAGTTCTTAAGATGAAGGTTACTTGATCCAGTTTAATATAACAACTAGAAAATATGAGATTTTTATTAGTTAATCACAACATTACTTTATTAATTCACAAATATATAAACCAAGAAAAAAAAAAAAGCAATCATAAAAAATCAAATATATATGACTGTATCCTATGGGAATACTGGCACCAATTTTGACATGTTTAATATTAAACATAAAATTCGTATCTTTCTATGTGAAAGCACACAACATTTTCCATCAGAGTGGTGGGATAATGCTATTCTTTTGAAAATTTCTATGATCCTGTTTTAACATTAATACCATCAAGATATAAAGAGAAATCCAGGCAGTCTCTTCCTAGACTATTAGAGTTGGAGATCAATGATTAGCTTTTGGAGAACTCAGCATGCCAAGGACAATTTAAATGGAGACTTGGCCTCAAGGAAGGCGAAGTACATGTCTAATGGACCACTCTAACAAAGAGTTACATTAGTGAAGTCATGGAGGTGCTGTGTGCTTCCGCAACTGGGATCATCTTTATTAGGGTATATAATGGTGATGAATCATGAATGCCTAAGCGGAGAGTCATTAGCCAAGTACAGCAAGCATCCTTATTGAGAAATAGGTGGCATGGAGCCACCCGAATGAAGGGTCCCATTGACTGAGCCATGGATGTGCCGCAAATGTTTTTATGACAATTGGCTATGGGTAGGGCTCTGTGTGTGATACTCTGTTTAACTGAGTCAATAGCACAAGGAGAGAAAAATGCATGTACCACCTTTCAGGGTTGGCAGTTGGAGAAATATATTGAGAGCTTGATCCTTAAAAGAGAGATTGGAGATTCAAGAGCCACCTATGTGAGGCTGGGAAATGAAGAGTCACGTCATGGAGGCTTGATTCACAGAAGGAGAGATTGATAATGTGGAGGTAATGTGGCTTGCCTCCTCAAAGTACATAATATGATTACCTACACAAGGTCTTTAAATCTCCTCCTTGAAGCAAAAACTACTATAAAAATCAACTATCACATTACAGATATCAATATCTTTTGACAATTCAACTCCATTAAGAATCATCTTACATAAGAAAATTATTCCTCTTACAGGCATTAGGCTATTTATGGAATTACTTTGTTTCTGAAACAAAGAGCCTCTCAACCTTGAAGGGAACTCTAGAATGAGACCTCTGCATCCCGTTCAGACTTCTATA
The DNA here is from genome assembly GCA_036245055.1 of Diospyros kaki. Taxonomy (NCBI): domain Eukaryota; kingdom Viridiplantae; phylum Streptophyta; class Magnoliopsida; order Ericales; family Ebenaceae; genus Diospyros; species Diospyros kaki. The sequence goes on from BSEG01000009.1 coordinate 42,879,615, forward strand.
GTCTAATAGCCTCAAGGAGCCTCTCAATCCTTTAGAAAAAAGTTTACTACATTATTCCTATTCCATTTCCTGATGCCCTTTTACAGAAACTTTGGCTTCCCAAAGGAAAAATCAGGAAGCCTCTAGCATCATAATGTTCCCGCCAAGTTTTCACTAAATCAACAAAACCATCCTCCCTAAGTGCTATGTCGCCCGCGCAAAAAAGCTATGCATTAAAGGGCATCTTCAGTGCATGAAGCGTAGATGTGAAACAATCCTAGTTAGGATCACTAATTAGGATTTATTTCCCAGTCTAATGAGATAAGAAATATGTCAATACTACAAATGGATAATCTTTCTGCTGATCTAAACCTAGTGTGAGGGCTTGATTTCATGGAAAATTTGACAACTCATAGGATTCAATGAAATCAGCAAAAGCCCTCATGGAAGATCTAATATGGACACAACTGGTCCTTCCACAATGAAAGAAAAGGAAAAAAATGAATGACATTAAAATCAGCCTCCAAGCATCAAGGGCTACCCCAATATGGCCTGACATTCGACAAACCAACCATAATATCCTTCTTTCCCTCTCCCCATGGGAGCCATAGATTAATGACAAGACCCACTTAGATTCATTTCCACATTGCAATACGATATAGAAGAGGAGCTAGACAAAAACCAATTTAGTTCAGCACCCTTGATTCCAAAGGGACTTTCGAATACCTCTCTCAGATTTCAATGCATCTAAAAACCTCCAATCCAGCTAACCCCAAACAATGATATCCATAGAGGCAGGCTCATGCATGGTCTCTTGGTAGATATTTGCTTGCAAAGGGGTAAGGCTTACCCTAATGAAGAGTAGTAAATTGAGTTTGCATACTTCATTTGTGGAAATATAGGAGTTGCCGATTTGCTAAAGATAAGGAAGGCGAAATTCTAGGAAGGATAAAGAGATAAAAGGAGAAGAAGGTAAGTCAATTTGAATATGATTTAGTTTAAAATTGTATTCTTAAAATTAGAGATAGATAGTTTGTATTTTAAATAGTTTAAGTATCTTGTAAATAGTAGGGGTGAACAGAAGTTTGGGTAAATCGAACCGAACCAACAAGTTCGGTCGGTTCAATTCGATTTTTCATAGAAAACGATTTGGTTTGGTTATATTTTCTTTTAAAAATCGATTATTCGGTTCGATTCAGTTATTTTGATATAAATAACCGAAAAATTGTATCGAATCGTGTACCCCCAAACCAAACCCCCCCCCCCCCCCCAAAAAAAACGAGGGTACGACACCCCATGTGGCACCCGAATCCCGATAGGCGATAGTCTTCTGGCCCTTCTTCTCCAATCTCCATCCCTCGCAGATAGCCTTCTCCAGTCTCCTGATAGGACCCTTGTTAGTCACATGTACCAGCAAAGAAATAGGAGGGAAGAAGCAGGGGGCAGAATAGGATATTGGGAGTAAGAGAGGGGGGGGTTCGCACAGGTGTAACAACCAGCATGTGCGCATGGGAGGGGTAGAGATGTAATCCACACTGCTGAGGGAATAATCAACGTGTGAATGGGGAATTCAGTTAGAGTGGGGTCAGGGAGAGGTATAAGTAGGAGGGGAGCAGGGAGAGTAAGGGAGCTGAATTTTGATAGTGAATTGGGAGAGTTAGGGCCTCTCGAATGCCCTGTTTCATTCTTGTTTTGTTGTTGTAAGGAGTTGGAAACTATTGATAGTGGATTGTTATTGGAATTCAATCGGGGTTCCTATCATTTTGGTATCAGAGCAATCGATCCATGGGGATGACGGTCTCTGAAAGAGTGGGTGAGCTGGAGAGGCGTATGGCGGGATTACAGGAGGGTCTAGAATCGGTGAAGGCAGAAGTCATGAGGGTCCAAAATATTGAAAAAAACATGGCAGGGATGATGGACCGATTCAACCTATTCATGGTGTGATGGGATGAGCAGGAGAGAGAGAGGAAGGGGAAGCGAGATGGGGAAGACCAATCTGCGGGTTCTTCTTTGTCAAGGGAGGGAACGCCGGTGACTGGAAGGCAAAGTGGCGAAGGGGGCGGTTGGGTCGATAGTGGCGGAAGGCAGCAGTATCGTGGGAGACGCCTGGAAATACCCATCTTCGAGGGAGATGATCCAGATGACTGGGTCTTTAGGGCTGAGTGCTACTTCCTGGTGAACCAGCTGTCCGATGCGGAGAAGGTGGAGTCGGCGGCCTCATGCTTTGAAGGAACGGCTCTATTGTGGTTCCAATGGGAGCAAAGACGACGGCGGGTGAGGAGCTGGATGGAGCTCAAGGTGATGTTGAGGGATAGGTTCAGGATCGCGTAGGAAGGCACGGTGGAAGAGAGGGTCCTTGCGCTTCGACAGTGGGGGTCTGTCAAGGACTACCGCCTTGGCTTCGAGACTCTGACCTCACCGCTTACAAGCATGCCAAAGGCGTTGCTGGAGGGCCACTTTATCAACGGAATGGAGCTGGTCATCCGAGCTGAGATGAGGGTGTCGAGGCTGATTGGGCTGGAGCAAATGATGGACCTAGCCCAACCAATTGAGGAGATGAATCTGGTGATTCGTGGAAGCATTTTTGGACCCGACCTAAACAAAGGTCAGGCCCTTTCGTCCCAATTTCGAATCACCAGCAGGTAGAGATATTGCCTCCTCTGATGATGGCACAAAAATGGGTGATGCCCAGCCCCGCCTCATCACACTGGCCTCCAGCCTTCGCTAAGGCGATGGGTGAGGAGTTGGGAGTTGCGGTGTTGGCTGACGAGAAGACGGACACAGCAACACTGTGTTTGGAGGGTGCTGCACTTCCATGGGCCTAGTGGGAGCGAAGGAGACGAAGAGGGATTCGTGTGGGTAAGAAAGCAAACCTGAAAGACAAAGCCATAGGGCGCCACCATCGCATCTCTGCCCAAGCAATGGCGAAGAAGGGGAAGGCGAAGAAGAAAAAGCCAGTGACTAGACCACCACAAGGTGATGGCAAAAGCGCCAAGAAGAAACGCAGGAAGAAGAAAAGGCTTCAGAAATTCCAAGCTTTAGTCCCGACCAAAGACACCGCGATGCCAATTCAGTCCGATTCGGACGCCGACGATGATTCCTCCTCCGGTGAGACCAAGCCCGAGAAGATCCAGAAACTTCTCGAGCCCTACACCAAGTACCAGCGGAATAACTTCTTTGTCGGCGCCGCCGTGCCAGACGCTTTCCTCTTCACTCGCTTCCGCGATGCCGCGGATCGCGACATATCTCGTCGCAAGCTCGTTGTCTACGGCCTCGCGCGGGACACGACTCGAGAAACCTTAGTCTCTGCCTTTGAGTCATACAGCGAGATTGAGGACTGCAAAGTCATCTTCGATCGGGTCATGGGCAAGACCAAAGGCCATAGCTTCGTCCAATTCGAGACGAGACAGGAAGCGGCCAAGGAAGAAGATCAGGAATCTGATGTCAAGGACGGCGGATCTGGTAACGTCCAAAGAGGGCATCTTACCGATGATTGGGGCGCCATTTGCTTTTGATCTTAAAAATTTGGGCCAGCAAAAATATGAAAAAACTGGTAATTTGGTGGAGTCTCACCTTGAGGACAAGGTGAGTTTCATGGGCGGAAGTAATGATAGGACCCTTGTTAGTCACATGTACCAGCAAAGAAATAGGAGGGAAGAAGCAGGGGGCAGAATAGGATATTGGGAGTAGGGGGGTCCGCACAGGTGTAACAACTAGCATGTGCGCATGGGAGGGGTAGAGATGTAATCCACACTGCTGAGGGAATAATCAACGTGTGAATGGGGAATTTAGTTAGAGTGGGGTCAGGGAGAGGTATAAGTAGGAGGGGAGGAGGGAGAGTAAGGGAGCTGAATTTTGATAGTGAATTAGGAGAGTTAGGGCCTCTCGAATGCCCTGTTTCATTCTTGTTTTGCTGCTGTAAGGAGTTGGAAACTATTGATAGTGGATTGTTATTGGAATTCAATCGGGGTTCCTACCATCTCCATCCCTCGCCATCGCCGATAGCATCTCCATCCCTCGCCGTCGCCAATAGTGCGATGTCTGTCTTTTGACTCTTCTCTTTGTCCTTTTTGATGGTGTCGATCATCTCCTCACCTTATCTCTTCGTCCCTTCTCTCTCCCTCTACTATCCCTCGCTTATAGCGAAGACGAAGATGACGCTGATGGCCCCTTCGATAACTTTTTTGGCTACTTCTATTTTACATTGAAATCTAGATCTACTAAAATCTAACTATTAGATGCTTTTGAGTTTTGGGTGTCACTGTGGTTGGGGGAATTCGATATTTGGTTCCGATCATTGGCTGGCGGTAACAACAAGGCCGAACTAATGTTAGTTTAGCCTGTTGGTTATTTTGTGTTCCAGTTCGATTTTTGGTTATCACGGTTTAGGTGTTGGTTAGTTCGGTTTGTTAAGGTTAGTCGGTCGTTTTAGTTCAGTTATTACATATGATTTGGTTCGGTTCATGATTTTCGGTCGGGTCGGTTTGGTTATAACCGATTGCACACCCCTAGTAAATAGAGTAGACTTCTATAGAGAGTAAGTGTCTTGTATTCATGTATTTATACATCTTTTTGCCGACAGAATGAAGTTAAGTTCCTCTTTTCTCTCAAATATTTTTTACATGGTATCAGAGTAGGATTTTTTTTCCTCCTGATTACCAAACCCTAAAGGATTAATAGTCGTGACCTAGCCACCCTCTACCCAGAACTACAAACTCACTAGTACTCACAATGGCTGGCAGAAGCAACAGCTAATCCTCCGAGATTATATCTCTACCGAACAACAATCCTATAACCATGGACAACAACAACATGTTCGCCATTACAGGACACAAACTTAATGGTCAGAACTATTTCCAATGGTCACAATTGGTGTTGATGTTCATATGCAGCAAGGGAAAGGATGACTACTTGACTGGAAGCATAACAAAACTGGGCAAAACAGAAACAGGGTTCAAGGCTTGGAAGTTCGAAAATAACATGGTGATGTCTTGGCTTATCAATTCTATGACAACCGAAATACGTGAGAATTTCCTCCTTTATGACTTTGCACAAGAAATTTGGGAGCCTGCTAAGGAAGCATACTCTCATATTGAGAATACTTCTGAATTATTTGAGATAGAGAACATGTTTGATGATCTAAAACAAGGAGATTTTCATGTTACACAGTACTTTTAACTCCCTAAACAAGTTTTGGTTTCAATTGGATAAGTGTGATACTATCCAACGGAAGTGTATAGATGATTCCGCAAGATACAAGCAGATTGTGGAAAAGAAGAGACTATACAAGTTTCTTATAGGTTTGAACAAAAGCCCTTGCCTAGTCTTAGAGAGGCGTTTGCAGAAGTACAAAGGGAGGAAAGCCGGATGAAGGTCATGCTGAAAACTACAAACCCAGCCTTGGAGCAATCGGCCTTAATCACTTGAAGGAGCCATCAAACTTCATTCAAACAAAAAAGGGGGTGTCCTTGGTGTGATCATTGTCACAAGATGAGACACACCAAAGATACTTGCTAGGAAATTCATGGGAAGCCACCTGATTGGAAGTTGGCCCATGGAAGAAGGAGTAAGGGAACCTTAGCCTCTATCAAAGAAACCACAGTAGCTCCATCAACCAGTGTTTTTAGCAAAGAACAAATGGAGTGGCTTCAAAATATGTTTGACAGATCTCAGATTACTCAGTCTCCTACTTTGGCATCCGGTTTTATAGCTCATAAAGGTAACTCCCTCCATGCCTTTTACTGTTTGGGTTGTTGATTCAGGGGCTTCGAATCATATGATTGGAAATACCAATCTTCTAATTGGATTTCAACCATGCCAACAAGATTGGGTGGTAAAAATTGCTGATGGATCACTATCACAGGTTGCTAGAGTAGGTTCAGTGGTTATATCTACGAATCTAACCTTACATTTAGTACTTTTGGTGCCAAATTTAGATTGCAACCTATTATGAGTTAGTAAACTGTCAGCTGATCATAATTGTGTGGTTAAATTCTCACAAAATCATTGTGAATTTTAGGGTCGGCTTTCGGGGAAGACAATTGGCAGTGCTAAAACATGTTCGGAACTATATATCCTTCAAGGGACTACTTCCAGCAATAAACTTGCTCCGATCAACAAGTGTTCCTCCTCTAGACCCTCTAGTTGTTGCTCTAATTTTCATTCTAGCAATAATAGTGCAATTATGTTATGGCACTATAGACTTGGACATCCAAACTTTGTTTATCTTCGAATGTTATTTCCCTCATTATTTGAGAATCAAGATCCACATATGTTGCAATGTGAAGTTTGTTAATTCTCTAAACAAATTCAAAATATTTATCCTAGACAATCCTATACACCATCTTACCCTTTTTTTCTTGATTCATAGTGATGTGTGGGGCCCTTCTAGGGTTAAAAACATTATTGGGGTTCGGTGGTTCATCTCCTTTGTTGATGATCATATCCGTCTTACTTAGGTATTTCTCATGAAAGATAAATCTGAAATTGGTTCTATCTTCCAAATGTTTCATTCAATGGTGTAACGACAATTTAATGCCAAAATTCAGATCCTAAGGACTGATAATAGCAAAGAATATTTCAACTCTATTCTTGATCATTATCTCTCCCAACAATTCATTATACATCGAAGCTCATGTGTCGATACCCCCCAACAAAATGGGGTTGCTGAACAGAAGAACCGACACCTTTTAGAAGCAGCAAGATCCCTATTGTTCTCTACCAATGTTTCTAAACATTTTTGGGGTGAAACCATTCTTACGGCTACCTATCTAATTAATAGAATGCCCTCACGCATCCTAAAGCATCAAACTCCTAGCCAACTTCTCCTAACCGCCTTTCCTCACACTCATGTTCTTTCACAACTTCCACTAAAAATCTTTTGTTATGCATTTGTCCATGTTCACAAACAACCACCTTTGGAGCAAGTTTGATCCTAGGCCTAGGTCTATCAAATGCATCTTCCTAGGCTACTCTTCTCATCAAAAAGGTTACAAATGCTACTCTCCCGAACTTCAGAAATTCTGCACTTCTATGGATGTAACCTTTGCTGAAAATCAGTCCTATTATCCCAGACCTGATATTTAGGGGGAGAACACTCAAAATAACTTTTTGGAATATCAGTTTTGGGATATCCCATTCTTACCTACTGAAAATCAACAACCTACCAGTAACCAACAACCCCAAGAACTAGCCCAACCAGCTCCTAATTCCTCAATCAGCCACTCTCCCATCAAGGAATTTCAAGTTTATTCTCGAAGATAGTCTATTTGGAAGGAGAGTAAGGACCAAACATGCCCTAGGCATGATCAAAAGGCTGACCTAAATTCAGATCCTGCAACTGGTGAGAATTTGGACACTAGCTCTTTTGATGATGAAGATTTACATTGGCCTATTGCTTTGAGAAAGGGAGTAAGATCATGCACTCAACATCCTATACAAAACTATATTTCAAACAAGGGTCTCTCACCCAAATTTAGTGCATTTGTTTCAAATATGGATAAAGTGCAAGTTCCACACACTATTCAAGGGGTCTTTCAACACCCTAAGTGGAGGAATGTTGTTCTTGAGGAAATCAAGGCGTTTGAGAAGAATAAGACATGGGATATCATTGATTTATCTCCCAAAAAGAACCCTGTGGGCTGCAAATGCGTTTTTACAGTAAAATACAAGGAGGATGGAATGATTGATAGGTACAAGGCCCGACTAGTAGCAAAGGCATTCACCCAATCTTATGGTATTGACTACCAATAAACATTTGCCCATGTGACAAAGCTAAATACCATTAGGGTTTTGTTGTCCCTAGTAACAAACTTAGATTGGCCCTTACATCAGTTAGATGTAAAAACTGCATTTCTAAATGGTGATCTAGAAAAGGAAGTTTACATGAAATTCCACATGGATTTGAAACGAAGCTTACAAGAAACAAAGTATGCAAACTAAGGAGATCACTTTATGGACTTAAACAGTCCCCGAGAGCTTGGTTGGAGAGATTTACAAGGGCCGTCAAAAAGTATGGATATAATCAATGTCAAACAGACCACACCTTATTTATCAAGCACTCCAAGGAAGGTAAAATTTCTATTCTTATTGTCTATGTGGACGATATCATTGTTACTGAAAATGATATTATTGAAATCAAAAGCCCTTGCAAGGGAATTTGAATTTAAGGATCTAGGAAGTTTGCGATACTTCTTAGGTATGGAAGTTGTAAGGTCCAAAGAAGGGATTTCAGTCTCCCAAAGAAAGTATGTTCTTGATCTCCCAAATGAAACATGGATGTTTGGTTGCAAACCGACAGATACTCCTATGGAATCTACGGCAAAATTAGATATTGGCAAAGAAAGCACACTGGTTAACAAAGGGAGATATCAAAGGTTGGTGGGAAAACTTATATATCTATCACATACTAGGCCAGATGTAGGCTTTTTTGTGAGTATTGTAAGTCAATTCATGAATGATCCCAAAGAAAAGCACCTAGAAGCAGTTTATCGCATCCTCAGGTACTTAAAATTAACTCCAAGCAAGGGATTAATGTTCAGGAAAACAACAAACCAGGGGATCAAAGTCTATAGTGATGCTGATTGGGCTGGATCAATCCTAGATAGAAGATCAACCTTTGGATATTGTTTGTTTGTGTGGGGAAATCTAGTCACTTGGTGTAGCAAGAAACAATTTGTTGTCTCTAGAAGCAGTGCGAAGGCTGAGTTTAGAGCCATGGCTCAAGGATTTTGTGAAGAAATATGGCTAAGAAGACTACTTCATGAATTACAAGTAATTGTGACAGAGTCAGTTTCAGTATTATGTGATAACCAATCAGCCATCAGTATTGCAAAAAACCTGGTCCATCATGATCGGACAAAACATGTGGAGATTGATAGGCACTTCGTCAAAGAAAAGATAGGAGGAGTATTTAAGTTGTTTTACACTCCTACAAATATTGTACTTGTTGTTCCATATTGTACTTGTTGGTTTCACCATGTCAACTAAGTTATGGAACACAACTATATCAGTTATCTTCATTCACCACCATCTCATGAAATTTCTCCATGTGAAGATGGTGTTCAAACTTCATTTCATCATTACTCCGCCAGGGGATATTATCCACTACCGGTCCCAAGCCCGGATAAAGGAGGAGGGTTGCGTTAGGTAGCCGACAGCCAGCGTAAAACCTAGTCGGATCCAAATATGAATTCTAGACAAACTATCTGTTGGGATGTAACCCACATAGAAGTCTAGAATTCATGTAGCCAACCCCACATAGTGGGATAACTGCTGGATATGTTGTTGTTGTACACTCCTACAAATAATCAAGTAGCTAACATTCTCACAAGGCCTTACCAAGAAGACTATTTGATGAATTAAGTTGCAAGTTTGGCTTGAATAACATATTCAGCTCAACTTGAGGGGGAGTGTGGAAATATAGGAGTTGCCAATTTGCTAAAGATAAGGAAGGCGAAATTCTAGGAAGGATAAAGAGATAAAAGGAGAAGAAGATAAGTCAATTTGAATATTATTAAGTTTAAAATTGTATTCCCAAAAATTAGAGATAGTTTGTATTTTAAATAGTTTAAGTATCTTGTAAATAGAGTAAACTTCTATAGAGAGTAGGTGTCTTGTATTCATGTATTTATACACCCTTTTGCCGAGAGAATGAAGTTAAGTTCCTCTTTTCTCTCAAATATTTTCTACATCATTATTGCTTATCTTGTGAATTAGAAATGTAATTTCTTAAATGGTTCTAATGAGAAATTTCAAAATATCATCAGATTAGGGTGTAGTTTTCCTTCTCTTGGAGAAGCTGATTTGGAACCAAAAGCTTGGCGTTTTTAAGCAATTATTGTTTCAAAATTACCTTGGAGGTACAATTACAAGATAAGTTTTGGAGAAACATGCGAGGTTGAAATCTTGGATTTAATGTGGAGGTTGGTCATCTTTGAAGGTTGTTTAGCTTTCTTTTACTTCATCACAAGATTATGGTCAAGTTATTTGGGTTAGGTGGGAGAAGCATGAGAATCATTCTCCTTTTCTGGCAGTAGTAGGTAACTGTGAGAGAGCTCACTCACCTTTCAAAGCCATAGGTGTCTCGAGTTGGAAGATGCTTTACCTGTTCTTTGCTAGGGTTGCTGCAGAGCTGCAGCAAAGCTGTAAAGTGCTACCTCAGATTAGTTATTCTATGATATCTCTGTCAGACAATTGGGTGTTTTGCATGCTGAATTGTTGACTCTTTAGATATTCTGTCTCATGTCCTGTATTAGAGAGAGAGGATGTCTTGTAATCCACGGAATTGGGCAGGTGACTTTTTGGTAGAATCTTACTATTGCATGTTCATAATAAGCAAGGTCAAGCATCCTTCTCAGGAAAGATTGTCAGTATTATAGAGAGGATATCTTGCAACTGATGGAATTAGGCAGGTGATTTTTAGTTAGAATCTTATTATAGTGTGTTCATGATAATAAGCAAGGAGAAGCATCCTTCTCACAGGAACGATTGATGGTATCTAATGCTCCCTCTTGGAGGTCTTTCTTGGTTTAGATGTCAGTGCAAAGCAAGATGTCTACTACTGAGAATTTGATTGGAAAGTAACAGATTTGTGTTAACTTCTTGTTCCATGAATAGGATGGGCAGTTAATGATCTGACTCATTATTGGCCTTTGTTGCTCGGACAGTTTGGGTGGATTGGGTGTTTCAGAAGAAAGTGTTCAATCTTGTAATAGCTTGGAGGGGTCTGGAGTTGGCCTTAGGGAGAAGACAAGTGGTTGATAGTTTCTCATGCTTGATGTGGCCAATTTGGAGAGAGCATGATAAGTGGACCTTAAAGGGATTGAAGAGAAAGATCTAATCACTTATACATAATTGGTGATCAGATGGCACTGGTATGTGCTAACTTTTGAATTTTATTAATTTGCTGGAGCAAATGCCGTATGTAATAGGGATGTGGTTTTTTGTTCCTTTAACCTGTCTACTGATGCCTCTGCAATATATTGCCAAATTATCAGCATAGAAAAAGGGAAAACAATTGGAAAATGCCAGGAGAATATGAAATTGTGAATTGTGAGTGACCTGTTTCTTCCATTGATACTGAGTGGGCATATGCTTGTTTATGGCTTTGAGGAAGTTGCAATGCAAAACATAGGCAAGTACGGGCAATCCAGGGCGCTGATGGAGCCTTACCTGAATGATATATGGCCTTGCACAGTCTGATGCCTAACACAACATTCAACTGCCATGCTGTGAGAAAATTTGTAACTCTTGAATATTTGCTGTCTTTATTTTTCCGTTTTATTAATACTGTTGTTTATAGTTCTCATTTGAGTTGTTCCTTTCTCTTTCATTTCAGAACTCCTTGGCTACCATCTTAAGCAATTTATATTTTCCAGGTCTATTGTCTGATTAATGGCTTGAAGTTCTCTGGAGTATGCCCCATTCTCGCAGGAGCCGTACAAGACCTTGGAAGAGTCAAACAGTGTTTAAGCTTGAAGGAACAGCAATATGACAAATGACAAAGCAAACCCAGTTCACCCAAGAAAGTTAGATTTTTGTCTTGGGTGTCTGACAGTGCCCGGGCTGGTTTCCAGATCTTGAAAGCGATTATGGTACAGAAATAAGCTGAAGCCTCCTGGCAGTCTCTCCATGAACTGTTATGAGTTAAGATATCATATTTATTTAGTGGTTTTGTTCTCGAGTACCATATCTATCCATGTCTGTTATGGGATCAGCAAGTAAGCATATATCGTTTATTTGAAGTAGTTTATTTCCTTGTGTTGGAGCTGACTTCTTTCTTGGACCATCGCCAAGTTGCAGCTCTAACGGAATCAACATCTTTGTTGGATCCTTGCTTAACTACATAATCCAACCGGATGAAATGGGACATCTGATCCGGTTGAGGCTTCCTTCATGGGGTAATAAGATTAAAGGAATGGGGATTCAAATTCATTCACTTGCAACCATAAGAAACCAGCTCGACTGGACTGGAAAGCATTCTAGCCAATAAGCCAAGCGAGAGAATGAGCTTTAGAACTTTTAAATCATAAATCTCAAACAGCCATCCTCATTTAGCCAATACCATGCCGCCAAAAAGCGCCACTAGGCCGGCATGTATATACGTGCGCATATATATGTATGTCGAGAGAGGAGAGAGAGCATAACGTGTAACTACATCCAGCCAGTGACAAGCTCCGAAAGATATAATAAGCGGAATTCAGGACACTTAACTACGGGAGACAATACAAGGAAAGGAGCGCTGCCATGGTTATGTAATGCCCGTTAATTGCATCAGTTAAAAACAAACTAAATAGTATGGGTTGCATCACCAGCTACGCCATCGTCTACATTAATATGGGTTGTATCGGTTACGCCCTCGCCCACTATCGCCACCGCGTCTTCCACCACTGGAGCCGCCTCCACTAGCACTCCTACCAAATCTCTGCTGTGGATGTGGCTGTGCTCCTGGTTGTTGCCTACAATAGAGAGCAGACAATTATTTTCTTCTTCAGACAGGAGAAGTAGAGGTGAATCAGCCATAGTGATCATAGCACCAAAGCCAATAACCAATACTGAAGCACCAGAAGCAAAGTAGCAGTTCACTGTTACTTATAGGTCCAATCTCAAAATCTTGCTGTTGTTAGCTATACAATTTTCCAGGTCAAATTCTTTAACCAATGCCAACACATAGAAGGGGGCATGTATGCAATTTGCATCCATAAATTCTTTTATACTTTGTTTTTGAATAAGCCGGGTGGTGGCAAAATAACAATTATTAAGGAATATATTATTGTTGTGCAATTGAAATCACAATACGGAAATTTGAAATCACGAGTCATAAAAATCCAGAATGCCACAATATGTATCTCCGGGTAAATGGGCAAGTCCTACTATGGTATAATACAGTTGATAGATTACAACTATTTATGTGATATCCATAAAAGAATAAATCCATGAGAGCAAGCATGTGGATCATCGTGTCTAGTAAACAAAGGTAAATCGCTATGCAAATAAACAGCAGAACCAAGTGACTCTACTTACAAGACGTAGCCAATCCTTCCATCAGGTAAAAGCATCGGCATCATTGCCATACCAACCGGAGTAGGCCCCCTTCCATAGATCAGTGGCTGCAAAACAATGGTACCCAAGAATAGTTCAGGCAACGTATCCAACAAAAAGTCAAAAAGCACCCAGAGGCATTGTAACTGACACATCATTTACATAGTTTATTTGGCAAATCGGCGATACTAGAAAACTCATGTAGAGCTTATTTATCACCCACATTAAGACATGGATATCTTTTTCCACAAGAGAATGTACTATTTCTTTCTCCTTTCATTTTCTGGAAGTAAAAGAAATATATAAGAAACAGCTTCCTCAGTACATGGCCTATGCTATTTCATGCAACTAAATGCATTTAAAGCATGGGCACCAATTAAGTGAACATGCCATCATGGCTGGGATGCGCAGGATAGAGGGTGAAGAAAACGAACTGGGCACAATGCAGAATAAGTCCACCGTTTATAGTAAGTAAATTACAAGGCATATAAGTGCACGTGGTGGGAGAGCATATAGATAATAAGAAAAGACAACATATACATCATGTTTACATAGAACATGGTATCTTACTTGTCCGCCACCTGCAGCACCATATCCTGCACCTAGAGCCCCATAGGCACCCCCCCCAACCAAACCATAGCCAAGATGAGTTGGGTAGCTTGAAAGTAGACCTGGCTTTTGTGAATTTGGCCCTCCAGAAGGCTTCTGATCAGCCTGTGGCTTTGCAAGAGAGCACTCCAAATCTTGACCTGTCAAGAGGAACAGGATTATTGTACATGTTGGTTCAGCCAATGCATGTTGCTGAATGTGGATAGGGGTGAGCATTATTCGGTAAATACCAAATTTCAAACTGAACTGACAAATTTCAGTTAATTTGGTTTTTTTTTTTTGTCAATTTGGTTTAGTTCATTTTTTGAAGATTATAATTCAGATTTTTAATATAGTAGACTAAAATAACCAAAATTCATGTCAATTTTACAAAAATATCCACATTATATAAGCATATTTACAAAAATGTCATAGGGTATAAATACTGCGCTTACACCTCAGCTCTAAGGTTCGAAGAAGCACACTCAAGTCTCACACAAAGGCTGTAGCCGCTCATCCAAGAAAAAAAGAGTGGTTTCAATCAGTCAACTGCTCAAATCTGCATTAAATCAGTCAATTGCTTGCTAAGGTTATTGTTTCCTATCCTTCCTTCTTTCATTGTGTTCGATTCACTCTCTCATTTTGTTCGTCTGTGATATTGTGTGAAATTGAATCGGCATATAATTTCCTAAACTTTCAATGTTCCTGTAGCTGTATTTTTTGTTTCTCTTTCCCCCCTTCAAGAAGATGCTCATAAGGTAGAACCCCTGGTTCATCTTAGGGGATAGGAATTAAGATTGACAAAATGTACATGGAGGAGCAAGCATTCTTGGGCTTGGTTAGTTTTGCTTGATGTATGGAATTTATATGTAGCATTTAATTTTAAGTTCATTCATGTAGTGGTTTCATTAGTAATTAAGTTTAGAAATGGTAAAACTTGCAGCCAATTGATTTAAATGAAGAACAGGTAGTGAACCTACAATAGAAGACATTTTACTTTCCTGTGAAAAATTAAAGAAAGCCCAAGTAAGGATGGAAATGGGTTGCTCGTTTACACATTTACATACTTATTTTAACAAATTTTTAAATAAGGTTTCAAACAAAATTTATGCTTATACCTCAGCTTTTATACTAATTTTAATTTTAAATGGGTAGTTGGGACCCATTTAGGGACTCATTGCCATCCCTAGAAAGGGGGCAGTAAGCAGAGGCGGGAAGTTTTTGATTTGCATGGATGAGAAAGAAGATAAAATCTCAGAGTTTCTTATGAGTAGGTGCTATGTTAAACCTGAGACAGCTAAGGAAATTTTTTCTGAAAATTGGACTTGACCAGCTATTTTGACTGAAAGAACTGGCAATCAGTCTGGTTCAACCTGAAAAAACTGGCCAGTATTACTGGTAATCAGATGAACCAGGCTGGTTCACCTTTGGGGTGGGGGGGAGAGACAGAGAGAGACCCAAAACTGGTCGATCTTGCATGAGAATCTATATCCTTCACTGTTGTTGGGAATATTTCAAGTTTGAATGAATGCACAGCTTATTTTTGATAATGATCAAAAGTTGGTTAAAGTTGGACAGGTCATTTTGAATGCACAGCATATTTTGTTGTATACTTACATACTGTTGGACTGGTTATTGAGAATAGGAAATGAATGTTTTACAATTAAGTTACTTAGGTAAAATTTGGTTAGTTTTACCATTTCAAAATGGTTATATCAGTTTTTCTACATGTCAGTTTGGTTCACTCACCAACCTCCACCACCAACCAGTAAACTGAATGCACGGCCCTTGGTGGACCGGACCTCATTCCCAGCATCACAGGCACGTGGTACTTTCAGGATTGGACCTCTCTAGTTTATTCATCAAGAGGAATTATCCACATGAAAAAGGAAAGTCTTACCATCAATTTCATATTTCTCAGTGTTCTTTAGAGCCTTCATAGCACTTGACCTTTCTGCAAAGTGAACAAAACCAAATCTGCTATTCTCCTGTCCCGCTTTAGGTGGTGGAAGAACAACTTTCGTGATCTTCCCATGATGTTCAAACAGCTCTTTTAGGCAAACTTGGGTAATGCTTTTGGGCAAATTTTTCACATAAACAGCTTTAACCTGTATTAAATTCAGATTGTGATTTGATTCTCATCAGGTACAAATTTTTATGAATAAAAAATGCAAATTTTAGCATCTCTAAGCAATAAACTGTAACTTCCAAAATAAGTCCACTTAAATGCCCTTTTTGGACAAGCTACCCTAATTACATCAAAGCACCAGGTAACGGCAACAATCAGCATAAAAGAACAGCAAGCATACATGTTTTTCCACATCCAACAGTTGTCACAACCAATCCGAAAAACAAAAGCACACATCTAATTAACAACCTGTCTAACCCAAGTACAAGAGAGTAGGATACCAATAAGATAAGGCTGATATTAGAGAAAACAAATTAAAAAGTGGGGAAAACAAAAGAAAAAAGGTACTACAACATAGCCAATGCAAAATTCATTAGTACCTTAAAGCACAATAATAATGCTTGACATGAAACTGTACTATAATATAAGCAAATGTAGTAAGCTCTCAAAGGTTCCAAGAATTAATTCTTAAATTCTTTTAAAAAAACTAATAAGTTACAATCCACACATAAATTTTCCTTTTCATTAGCTCTCACTTGCTTATTTACCTCTTTCTTTCAAGCAAACAAAGAAGAAATGAAGGCAAAATTAAGAAACTATCATAAATTTAAAATGGAAGATCAATAAACTAGGTATTAATTGCCTTTAAAAGGATACAACAAACTAAAAATTTTTACCATTCTCCTCTCATGAATAATCCTTCCAAATAGGAACTGGCCAGTCAATGAGTATACCATGAAATTACAAAGGTTGTACCTGTGAACCAACCCCCTAAAACGAAATAGGCACAAGACCAATAAACCAGACCAGCCTAAAAAAATGAAACGGTCCCTCCATAACCAGTCATCCACAATATCAAATAAATCACTTGTCTTTGGTAAATTTACCAATGGCTATAGCCTATGGTCATAGTAATCCTCCTACTCAACCACTAAGACCATTTTCAAACACCTCATAGCAATTTTTAGGGTGTCTGAAGATTCGAACATTTATGTATCATTTCTTGTGCAATGCCCCTTCTAATGGGTTTCAAAGATAAAAATCCTTTATTTTACTCATCTATAACCCGATTGAGGTAAATCCATGAATACAATTCAGTCATTCCTTATTTGTACTGAGCCTAAGCATCTGAACTATGAGTTATCCTTTCATAAATTATCAACTTATAACCCATCAATCAGATAGATATAATTTTTGAATGAAAGAAGTATTCAAGGGAACCACTTTTTTTATTTTTTCAAATACACAAAGATCATGTACCTAGGTGTAATTGGTTACTCTACCTTATGATAATCTCTTTTATTTCTTTCTATTTAAATTTATTCACAACAAATTGTTTCCTTATTGGGCATGGATTAATTCTCACTATTCCCTTAGGAAGCATTTGTTAAAATGAACAAGATAAGATTGTATCAAAATAAGATCGAAATACTTTCCGGACTAAAATATAGAATGATCAAGATAAGGATGTGTTATTAAGTTTTGTATTGAGTGGCTGGAAGATTAGACAGACTCGGACATGTTTATTTGAGGTTATGTGTGTAGCAGTGCTAGTTAGGTAATTTAGTCTAATTGTATGTTATATTAAGTGAGGGGTAGTTAGGAAAATATCCCGGTTATATCTCTCTTTGTAACTCACGTGTTTAAGTCTATAAATAAGAGACGCGGGGTAAAGTGTCGAGGACATGTGATTGATTATTCTCATTGTTGTGTGAGAGAGTTGTACTATGAGAGAAAGCTAGAGAAGATAGTCTTGTAATCTCATAGTGAGAGTTCTCATGTATCAATGAGTGAAGGGATTGTGCGAGTGATAATCTTGTACTGATTTTCATCAAGATCTTAGTGGATTGCTCTCTCTGATTGGAGGCTGGATGTAGGACCATTTTATGCGGTCTAAACCAGGATAAAAGCTGGGGTGTTTCTTGTGTTGTTTGCATGTTCTTTCTTTAATCTTTTCGATTCTATTCTTGTTATATTTATGTATTAAATTAAACCAGAGTGTGTAAGGGTGTTTTAAGTGTGTATTTGGACTTGAGTCGAGGGTTGCTAGTGCTCCCAATCTAACAGGATGGGAAGTATTCCAAAATTTTTATTAGATTATTTGTTAAATTATTTGGAATGCATTGGGGGGGGGGGGGCATAAAGGTCACTTTTTTCTTATTTGTAAGGTTCAAGATAAATTTATTTGAAAAATTCTAGATAAGAAGTCACGTGATTTCTTTTCCAAAAATTGTCAGATAAATTTAACAAACACAATGGAAAACACTTTTGTCCGGAATGCTTTCTATATCTCACTTTTTTCAATTCATATCTTAGTTAACAAACACTATCTCAATATATATATATATATATATATATATATATCTAAGGATAAGTTTATCTTTATCACATGTAATAATGTAATTTTATCCTTCATTTTTCTAAGCAACCATGTTACTTACAATGTGTGTAGTATTTTGATTGTTTCTAGAATTATAAAGTATCATGCTTATGAGAATGTACAAAAGAAGATATGAATGCTAAGCTCAAATTATAGGACACCTTAGAATCTAAAGGCTTGAAGTTGAACAGATCAAAAAACAAATATATGATATAGTATAGATGATGTAGTAAGACTTGAAAATCATGTTATTCCTAGAAAATAACAATTTAGACATCTAGGATCAACTTTTGTTCAAAAACAAGGGAGATATTACTGAGGATGTTACCCATAAAATCAAGACAAAAAAGTCATGTGAAGAAACATGTTAACATTTTATGCAATTACAAAATCCTTTTAAAGCTAAAAGAAAGATATTGTCAAATGCTTATAAGACCATTTTTGTTGTATAGCACGAAATGCCAAGCAATTAAGTACCAAATGTGTAGATTTACACATAATGAGAAATGATACACGTGTAGCCATACAAAAAAGACAACTAAAATTTATAATTATATGTAATAAAGTTGAAATGACGCCTATTGAAAAATAAGATTCTCACAACATGATTAAGATAATTTAAACATGTGAGAAAAATACGAATAGATGAACCTGTTAATAGTGAATGAAATAGAAGTTCATAGGAAGAAAGGTAGCATAAAACTAAAAAAACTAGGTAAAAAACCCTTAAGACACGACATAAAATATAATGGCCTTATTAAAACTATGACTATTATAGATGCCTGAAAAGTTATAGTTCATGTAGCCAACCTCGCATAGTATGATTAAGGCTTGTAATGATGATCAGTGTGCTTAAATTTTTAAGATCATCTTTAATGATATATTACTCTGATTATATGTTACATAAAATAGTGTATGTATAAAAGTTGTTGAATAATCATGACACATTTTCTTTAAATAATAATTTAGGCATTCATATTTTTATTTCAATTATGATGCATATCACATGACCACAGTGTTAGCAGACCATATTACATAAGATTCCAGATCAAACAGGAAAGTCACAGTAGTCTTTAAGAAATGGGCCAAACAAACAGTAGACATTGAAAAAAATTGGCAACTGTTACAAAAGAAATAAAAAGTTAAGACAAAAATAAGTGGATGGTACCTGTGAAGCAGCTGAAGATTCTGCATTTTTTGGGTCAGCCCAACTTACGGTTGGAGAGTTCTCATCGAGCTTAAATTCTGGTCTTGACATCTTTTGCCTTGAATACTCTGCACAAGCATGGTTATAGTAATCAATGAATGCAAATCCACGGTTACGGCTGGAGTTTTGTGGATCCTGTAACAGTAAACAAGCTAGTTAAGAGAAATCAGTAGAAGGATACATGAAAAAAAGTTAAAAGAGGTGGAAGTAAATCGAAGTAAAGTTGGACAAGATGGACAAATAGGTGTCAATCAAAGTGCCAAAAAAGAACAATTATTACAAGAACAGAAATTAAAGACTGAAGAGCACAAACCTTCAGCAGTTCTACAGTTGTAACACCAGGTCCTATCTCAGATACAGTCTTCCTCAAATCTTCCTCTCCCCAGTTCCGGGGAACATTGCCAATGAACAATTTATGCTTTGCTTGAGATGAGGAACACTTGGTTTTTTTCCCCTGACAGGAAAAGAATTAACAAAATCTTAGCACTAATGCATTCACTGCCTCAGAAAACTCTGGCAACAAGGTTAAACATTTATGAAACTAACTTCAAAACAAATAATGTTTATAAAATAACATAAATGTACATATATAGAAAATATACAAAAAGATGGACCATACATGCACATGTTACGGGTCTTACCTGCATAAGAGAAGGACCAGAAAGGAAAGGAAAGCAAAAGAAAAGAAAAAAGAAGCACTGAAACAATAATCTTCTCACTTGACTTAACCAAAATAATATCAAAAAATTAAAAAAAAAAAAATACCTTAAGTTCACTATTATGAAGCTCCTTAATGGCCTTTGAAGCCAGTTCCTTTGTTCCAAAGGTTATGAAGGCATAACCTTTGTTCTCAATTGAGTCCTTTCCCTTCATTATTCTTACCTGTCATCATATATACCAAAATGTATTTTTGAGTTCACATAAACATGCAGTTGAATATAAAATCATGCATCTTACCTCTTTGACTTCACCAACAGATTCACAAAAGCTCCTCAGATCCTCTTCAGAAGCATCTTGAGGAATACCACCCAAGTATACCTCTGACCCATGAGGAGGGCGAGCAAGAAGCTCGGCATGCCTTTTTTCCAAACTCTCATCTGCATCAGCTGGTTTCTTAACATCATCACCTGGTCCCTTTTGTAACTCAGCCCCATCGGCAGCTTCTTCGTCATCTTCCACTTCTTCAACCTCTTCCTCTTCTTCAACTTCTTCTACCTCTTCTTCTTCTACTTCTTCATACTCAACCTCCTCATCTACTGCCTCCTCAAGATCGTTGTCTCCATCAAGGTCCACCTTCTCATCTGACTCAACAGGGTTTTCAAGTTTGGTGTGCTTCTCAGAGATGTCAGATTTAGCTGCTGAAGCACTTGCTCTTGTCCTCGGCATCTTGGGAATCTAGTAAGATAAACTCGCACGGCAACTCTAATGGAGGCACAGAAGCCAGAAACATTTGCAGACGAAAGAATAGTATGGGAAGGTGGAGAATAAATGAAATGGAAAAAGGAGTTCCAGAGTAAGAATTTGACTGAATCCATGCCATTAGATATGGCTCCAAGGGGTTGCAATGTGAATATTCAAATTTCAATAATGGGACAACAGAATAGTAGCAATAGTAATAGAAACAAGCAAGTGAGAATTCTGAATGATTATCAAGAGGAAGATGATGCTCAAGCTCAACAGGTGCAAAATCAATGAAGAAATGATTTCCTGAAATTTGAATATCGATTGATGCCCGAAAAATAATGGCCACCATTACTGTTTTAACTATCCATCCAGAACAATGCATTCACAACAAATGAAAGAAAGAGCAACAGGAAAAGGGAAAAAAAAAAGAGGAATAAGAAATTGAACTATAAAGCAGAAAGTTGCAAGGAAATAATTTCATGCAGGAAAATAAACCAAGGCAATATCAAAACAAAAATCAAGAAGCGTGTGCAAACATGAATTGAATGGGTTTGGTTTGGTCATCAAGAATCAGTACCTTCCAGAACCAGAAATATATGTTACAATTTCACTCGTGTTTAAACATCCAAACCATGACCATATAGAGTCCAGAGACTAACGACCAATCAGAAAGGCACTTGAAAATAACAAGTGATAGTAAAAAAAAAAAAACCCAAAAAATTATTGACACCGATTCTATTAGCTCAATGTGTACAAAAAAAGAAAAAAAAAATGCACACATTTTAACTGCGAAAAGGAGGCTTTGCACTAAAACCACCAGTTACTTGATATTTTAAAAAGGTTGCATTTGCAAATGTGAAGTTACGGAAAGAGTAAAGCAAATACAAAACAAAACAAGAAAAGTAGATCTCTAGGTCACCGCTAACAGAAATGTTTTGCACTATCCACTCATGCTGCTGCAGCATGGATATGGGCGGTAAAAATCAATACAAGCTAGAATGCTTCATCCATATATATGGGCATATATACATATATATCTTTTGTGTTCTTGTACATCATCAATAAGCACAACCTTTGATTTTACTCCTCCTTTTCAGATACTATTCCAACATTTAACCATTTCTATTTCGCTTTCCTAGTTCCGATTTTTTTCTGAAAAACTAGAAAGACGTATCAGTAGTAGTGTAACATTCGGAGTCAAAATTTACTTTATATCGAAACATCATACGCGTCGTGTATCGAAATTAGGTAACGTCTATAACCTATGCACGGATATATACAGCGCGCGAGCTAGAGAGAGAGAGAGAGAGAGAGAGGAACCTTGAATGGGAGAGTAGTCGTCTTCCTCGTCGAACAAATGAAACGTAAAAGTTTGCGAACCCTACTAGCAGTGTTGTCGTCGATTTCTTGGTTCAATTGCACGAATAATAAAGGCACCCGTGGTGGATTCCGGTTTACCATTGTACCCATGCCGGTTCAACCCGTTCGAAAGCCAGTGCTACACCCACCCCCGCTTTGGTACGGTTCAAGCCACCGCTACCCCTCGTACACAAATTTGATTGTCAATTTATTTATTTATTTATTTTTGGTAAAAAAAAAGGGTTATATCAACTGAAATGAAATTATGCAGGACTATATGGGACGCTTGAATTCAATATTTTAAATATTTCGTTATTTTAATATCTATTATTATTATATTATTATAACTTTGACATGGTAATTTCTCAAATTCAAGTAAATAACCCTTTGATTTTATGGGTTCATGGGTGATTACCCTCATGCAATTCATGAATTTCAATGACAAAAGATGACATCTAAAGACAATAGAAGGATTGGCCATCGTAGCACTTTATTGTTGTTGTTTATTTATATACAACAAGGATTATTTGGAAAATTTTTGTTAATCCATTACACACGCACGCAAATACACATGTTTCCATTTATATCTTTACTTCTAGTCATTTTAGATTATTACCCTTACATAGTCTCTCATTATTTATATCTTTAATTTCGACAAAAGAGATAAATCATAAATAGAAACTTTGTCTCATTGTACAGAGTAAGAAATCGAACTCATAATCTATTAACATGAATCTTAATTTATCGTGATCCAACCACTTGATATGTGCCTTAGGAGTATTTAATTCGGATCATCTTGGAATGATCATCCTTGCACGACTCTCGGTCCTCATGTCATCTATTACGCTAGGAGAGATAAATTATAGGTTAAGTCTTTACCTCTTACATAGAACGAAAATCGAACTCACAACCCACCAAATTGACACCAACATATTATTCATCCGACCGCTTAACCTATGCCTAGAAGCTTAATTTGAGCCATCTTTTTTGAGAGCAAAATGTAAAGTCTCTCACCCCAGGGGCCCTCGCAACTAAGCCCCAAGATTTTTGCAAGGCGATTAAATCACGAAACCTAAGGCCAACATTCGAATACAAGATCTTCAACTGATTATATAACAGTTTACAATTCAATACTTCTTTAGGAGCAACTCATGCTCGCCCTCAACCATTGAGTTGTGTCCGTGAGACTAATTTGGGCCATCTTAATCTTAGATTAAGTTGTTTTATGGCCTTGGAATGTGGATAGTCTCAAGAGGCTACGTGTTTATTATTATAACTTAATTGCACAGGAAAGAAATATTTTGGGTGCAGCGGTCATTGATGAACTGCAATTCTCTAAAATTCTGTCAAAATGATGCCTCAAATAAGACGTATTTAAGTCCCCCAATCAATTATATTTTGCATACTTATTTTAATAAATTTTTAAATAAACCTTATACCCATGTTTCTATTTTTATACTTACATTAATAAAACCCATTTACATCAGTAGCCTTAAACCCTGGCCTTGCACGTACAGGCAGGAAGGTTCAACTCAAAAGACGTACCTACCTAGCCACTAGGACATTCCATCACATTCTGTGTCTTAAATTTAAAGAATCAGAAGGAACCCAAAATAAATCATTTAAGTTCCAGCTTGTGTGATGACACCAAAATTCATACAACCATAAACTGGATGTTACCTTCTCTGCAACTCTTCTGATTCCTATTGAGATCCAGAACTGGCTGTTGTGAATAGCCCAGATGATCTCACTAATATAATTTTCCTAATCTGAAATAAAATGTAAAAGTAAATTCATAGTATCGTAGACGTAACCGATCACAACGGGATACCAGTAACCATAATGCTTCATTAACATCACAGAGATCGCTATTTCATCTATAAAAGAAGTCCACCACAGCCCCCAAAGCACTGCAGAAAGAAGAAAACCCCAGAGAGAAGAATGAAACAATAGGCTGGCAATGGAATAAATAAAATCTGCCTTCAGTGTCTGCGCGTGCTGGGCTGCTACATCTTTTCCAATGCTATTCTATTATATCGAAAGTCCTGAAGATGCCAGGAAGTCATGCTGACCGCTCACAAGAGAAGAGTAGTTTACCTCCTGCAACTTCCCATTGTCTAGAAGGAAAACTCGGTTGGCCATCTTAACTGTCTCCAATCGGTGAGCAATAACTAACACCTACATAACAAAATCAGCACATTACTAAGTGTTGCTCGTGAACAATAATCCTTCAAAAAGTTTGGCATCCTAGTTCACCAGCCTGTTTCATGCACAAGTAAAGACTATAACAGTAGCGTTTGTGAGGAAACACTAATTTCCAGCCTCCCCCTATCTCAGCATAAAACTTCAAAGCCTTGCATGCATGATGGGAACCTAACATTGGTTATCTTAGCTCAATGAACTACATTACTAAAACGTTCCAGAAAGTGCTATCAATTTCATTCAAGCAATTGCATTACTCAAGGAGAGGGCAAGCCTTGGCGGCTATATAGTAAGATTGCTCCTTTATGATTGGAAAGTCAGGAGTTTAAGTTATGAAAAGTCTCTTTGCAAAGAAAAGGTCCTTACCTTTTCTGAGGACGCCCTCACCTCACAAACTGGGGAGCCTCAGAGAACTGAGGACGCCCTTTCAACTACATGGCTCAAGAAGGATCACAAAGAAACTCAAAATGCATTCCAGAAAATGACCATCATTTCAAAATGTGCAATTCTGCCTATAAACTTGACTAAAGCAATTTAATCCAGCCCCATCATAGAGGCACTCATCCCCAATTCCGGATGCACAGCAAAGATGCCCTTGCATGCGCACAGAACTGACGTGGCCACAACTAGTCCTTGGTATAACCTTTTCTGTCTTGCATATGCTATAGTTCTAATTTCCAAAAAAAGGATTCAGAAATGTACATACAATATTTTTGAGGTAAATATATATGCACATATTAAAAGATAAAATTGACAAGAGAACATGAATAGATCAATGGTCCTTACAGTCCGATTCTGCATTAAGTGCTGCAAAGCTTGTCTCACCAGTAGCTCAGATCTGCTATCCAAAGCAGAAGTTGCTTCATCCAAAATCAAGATAGAAGAATTCTGATATACTGCTCTCGCAATGGCAAGTCTGAAAGGTAGGCAATAGACGTCAAAGGAATCATGACTAAGATATAGTGCAATTCAACACTGAGATACTACTAAAACAAGAAGGCATGAATAACACCTAACAAAACTTCAGCCAGCTATCACATATACAGAGAAATCAATATTAAGAATCAACTTTGGGTCTGATGCCCACCGTTGCTTCTGGCCACCACTTAAAATCGAGCCCCTTGGTCCAATATTAGTTTCATACTGTTCTGGAAATAATTCAATAAATTCATCAGCATTTGCTGTTTGTGCTGCAAGCTTTACCCTCTCCATGTTAATTTTTGTCATCAGATCTCTATACCCAATGTTTTCTGCAACTGTCCCTGAAAAAAGTGTCTAACAGAAACAGATAAAACATACAAGCAGGTGTAACTTTCTGTAAACATTTGCAGCTATATGTTATTTTTTTAAGTAGCTTTATAAAAGCAATGACGACTCAAGCATTCACTCCAGTTCAGAGTCCTGCCTAACAGTGATCAAAGTTCTGCATAAACTGCCTGATCTTAGGCCTCTACCCAACTATGGGTCAGAAAATTATAATTGTCCCTAAGAGCGAAATCAATTGTGGATCAGTGCAAGACTTGCCAATTAATAGTAGAACTAATGTAAATTTAAACAAAATCAATACAGTAGTAGAAAAGTTTATGATTTATATATACCCAATCCCAAGTTTACAATCATGGATGAAGATATAGAAACATTTCTTAATAAAATATAAAGATCAAGTGCAGTTTATACTGGCTTAACTTTTCATTATCACCTTTTTAATGACAACTTTGAATTGAGCAAACTTCTCCCTAAGAAATTTCAAGAGTTATGAATGGCCAATATCACAACCAAGGACCAGCATCCATCCCCAACTATCAAGCCAATCAGATGAGTACTGCCAAAGGGCCATGTTGGACAACCTTAATGAGACGTGAGTTGTTCATTTCTCAATTGTCAAGTGAATTTAAGTTATTGATGGATATAACGAACAGCAAATATACATGACTTTGGAACTATAGTTTTACATCCTTTTTCCCTCCTCCCGCTTTGTATATTGAATCACTATTTATGAACCACAACATTAATTATGGAACTTATATAAAAACTTTGCTACAAATCAAAAGTAAAATTGCACAGGAACAACATCAGTTAGTTGCCAAGTACTCACTATATCCTGAGAGACCAGCCCAACATGCCCTCTTAAGCTTTCTAATTTAATGTTTTGGACATTATGCTCATCAATAAGTATACAACCTGTCAACATGGGCAAACAAAAGGTCAGGTAAGAAACAATAAAAATATTTATGAAGAAATACTCGGGTGACAAAAAATGTTAGAAAAATGAGGCTATGTAATTAAAGGTGTCTCACCACACAGAGGATCATAAAGGCGAAGAAGCAGTTTTGCAAGTGTTGTCTTTCCTCCTCCTGAGGGCCCAACAAGAGCAACTGTTTCTCCAGCTCTAATATGAAGGTTCAACCCATTCAAAACAGGAGGCATATCATCATCATATTTGAATGAGATGTCACAAAATTTCACCCCTCCATTAACATATTCCAAACAAATGGCATCCGGTCTTTCAATAACCTTAAAAAATTACAATACAATACAATAAGCAGCTAAATCAAATTCCTCTCTCTTCTCTCAGATAAATGACTTTTTGAATCAAATCCTACCAGTGTCAACAAATAAATTAACTGACTATATGGATGTTGAGCATAACAACATCAAGCAAAATTGAGGATGTTCTACATGAAGGCCAACCCTTGAATCAACTACTTACGGCACTGGCACCAAACTAGCAGACTGACCACACTAATCTTTAGCTCAATAATGCCATGCAGTCAAGTATGGGTAATGTGAATAACATCAATGATATAATTGATAAAAAACTAGTAAAAAGAACATGGACCCAAAACCAAGTATGCTTACTGTCATTAGTGGAACTCTACCATGTCATTTACATGGAACTCAGACGCCCATGTATTCTATGTAAATGGAGAAGTAGTTTGCAAAACGATGGTCTTTTTGCCTTCAAATAGTTGTCATTTTTGTGTTCTATTTCAGGTAAAAAAAGTAATAAATTTTAAGGTGTTATGATTTCACCATTAGATCAAATTTGTCATCAATGGAGCATTTTAAATTAGATATTTATAACTGAATATTAGACTACTATAACACCCCACCTTTCAAGAACATTACTAAATAGATAATAAATACCAAAAACTTAGGAAATAAATAAATAAATGTTTTTTTCTCATAAATCCCAATAAATGTCAAAACATTTTCTTTTTCCTTTATCAAATCTAAGATTAATTATTTCCCCTTGCTACTCAATTAAATATAATTATTTTTTGGCATAATCTAGCTTGACAATTAATAATCTAAATATCATGATTTAAGCTAGTTATATTTTATTTTTATTTCTGCAAAATTGTATTAGTTAGTTATTTACAAATTAGTGTCAATTGTGTAGTGTTAGGAGCAATTATCTTTAGTGGAGGAGTGAAAACTATCACAAACAACTGTTAGTTAGGTTCTTATATAAAGTTGTAATCCCACAATGCTGCTTGAATTAAAAAGTTACATCCTTCTCTCTGAAATTCTCCTTTCTCTCTCAGTTTCTCTCTAATTCCCCCTATCTCCCGTCTCTCTCTCTCTCTATTTTCCTATCTAATTCTCCATCTCTCTCTCTCTAGGCTAGTTATATTTTATTTTTATTTCTGCAAAATTGTATTAGTTTGTTATTTATAGATTAGTGCCAATTGTGTAGTGTTAGGAGCGATTAGCTTTAGTGAAGGAGTAGAAACTGTCACAAATAACTGTTGGTTAGCTTCTTATATAAAGTTGTAATCCCACAATGTCGTTTGAATTAAAAAGTTATTTCCTTCTCTCTAAAATTCTCCCTTTCTCTCTTGGTTTCTCTCTAATTGCCCCCCCCCTCTCTCTCTCTATTTTCCTATCTAATTCTCCATCTCTCTCTTTGTTATTCTCCCTCATTTCGTTTAATCCTTCCCCATTTCTCCCTGTTTCTCGTATTCTCTCGATTCTATTTTCAAAATAATGACAAGTCAGGCTTGGGTTCCTGACAAATTGGTATCAAAGCACCCAATTCTCAGCTGGACTCCGGTGACCCTAGCAATTGCAGTTACCAGTTTTTGGAGACGGACCAGAGGCAGCCACCAGTTTTGACAAAAGATCAGTGGCAGTTACTAAAATTTTGGAAGTAGTTTCATTTCCTATCAAAGTAAGATAGAAGAAACGAACCAAGGCGATGGCAGAGAGAACCCACACAAAGTAGATGGAAGTAAGGTTGGTCACCATACAGTTGGGTTTGCAGCAGACCCAAGAAGAATTGAGCCGCTGCCAGGAAGAGCACATTGCCACCAACACTGCCACCAAAGAAGCAGTGTAGTCGCTGGAAAGGGAAGTGGCTAACATAGGCCAAAGGTTGGCTGGGCTTCTGAAGATATTTTCCAAGATGCCTCAAGCTAGCATGTTGGAAGATTTCTCTCCAAGAGTCGTGTCAAAACCGATCTTGACACGAGCAGGCATCCCCCTTCATGCTTTCACATCACAAGAAGATGAGGAACAACCAGTAATAGACCAGGCCATCCAGGTAAGGGGACCTTACCCAAATCACCATCACACCCCCCTACCTGGGCTAGAAATTCCCATGTTTGAGGGTGTTAAACTCAGGTGGTGTATGAGGTTTTTCCAATATTATCAAGTGGTTGAAAGTCAGAGGATAAACCTTACAACAACCTACTTCAATGAAATATCTAATGCATGGTTCCAAGGGTGGAACAAAGTGAGAGATGAGACAAATTGGGCAGACTTTGTGGAGGACTTTTGTGTAAGGTTTGTTGAGAGACCTATGACAGACACAATCGAGGAGTTCAATAAGTTGAAGCAAGAAGGGTCGACGATAGACTGCCAAGTTCGTTTTGAAAAATTGAGGTCTCTAAAGATGAATGCACATCTTGTCTTGATTGAAGATTATTTTGTTTCTAGTTTCATCAGTGGACTTAATGATGAATTGAGGCTAATAGTTAAGAAGATGCAGCTTGCAACTCTCAGGCAAGCTATCGAGAAGGCAAGACTACAAGAAATGGCCTTGGAAACAATCTTTAAAAGGCACCACATCCCAGCGAAAATTCAACCTTCAACAAGTCAACAATTGGAAGGAAATTTGGGGACTGCAACATCAAGATGGAATCCTAGGGTCAATACTTTAGCAAAATCCTTGGCCATGGATCAAAGGAGGCAGCTAGGGTTGTGTTACAAGTGTGGAGAGAAATTCAGTCTAGGCCACTAGTGCAAAAGGCAATTGCACTATATGGAAGGATTGGATGAAGGTCAAGAAGGGAAAGATGCTGTAGGGATTAGCTGAAGCAGTGGGCCAGACGTTGAGATTTCTTGAGGACAAGAAATCTTTAAGGGGGAGGGAATGTCACAATTTAGGCTAGTTACATTTTGTATTAGTTAGTTATTTACAAATTAGTGATAGTTGTGCAGTGGTACAAGCGGTTACCTCTAGTGGAAGAGTGAAAACTACCATAAATAATTATTGGTTTGCTTCCTATATAAAACTGTAATGCCACAGTGCCAATTATGCTTTGGATGAATTAAAAAGTTATTTCCTTCTCTCTGAAATTCTCCCTCTCCCGCAGTTTCTCTCTAATTCTCCCTATCTCCATTCTATTTCCCTATCTCTCCCTCTATTTTCTTGTCTAATTCGCCATCTCTCCATTATTCTCCCTTATTTCGTCTGAGCCTTCCCCATTTCTCCATGTTTCTCCTATTCTTTTGATTCTATCTTCAAGATAATCACAAGTTAGGCTCGAGTTCTCGACACTAGTGAAAATGCATACAGGATTGCAACCTATTTACATTATTTGGTCGAAAATTTAATTTTTTGACTAACCAAAACTTGATTAAAAATAGCAAACAAAAATTTTCATGTCTAGCCCACTAATACAACACAGGTCCAAAACTCAACCCAATTTGTCATCGTTTGACCTGGTATTAAAAATCCACAAGTGATTCATGCATTACGCATTAAGAGTTTACAGTATTGTAACTAAGATTTAAACATGTCTATTAGAAACCGATCATGACCAAGTTCACATCACCAAAAATATGTAGATGACCAAAATGTAGTCTCAACTACTTGTTAGTCATTAGACATACATCATGCAAATTAATTAATATTTTCATGCTACTCTTCAGCCTTGTCTTTTCCTTTGGAACTTCCTACATTTCTTGGCACGTAGAATATGCACCAATGAGCATTGCTACTTAGTGAGCATTTGTCAACTGCACCATCCACACAAAACTTATGTGACAAGAATGATTTCCAACCGCCTTGCATACAATAAATTGTTATTAATTAAATTTACTATTTATTCTACTGTCGTGAGCCTATGGAGACTAGACATCACCGAGTACTACCAAGAGTTGGCATAGGTGGCTGGCTTTAGCACAATGGTGGTATAACTCCAGCCACCATGCCTCTATAAAGGCTATATTTGGGTATAAACCCCCTATCCTACCAGCCACTGAAGGGCATACCTCAGCCATAGCTATTGAGAAGTATTTGCAGTAGAGGAGGGGGGTGTTGTAGCAACTTTAGCAGGAGTTGGCATCAGCACAAAATCGGATGAAACAATATGTAGATAGGAGGAGTGACCGGGAGTTTGAAGTTGGGGAAAATGTTTACCTAAGGCTCAGGTATCCTCATCTAAAGTCCATCTCCCAAGGGCAAATATCTAAGTTCAACCCTAAGTACTTCAACCCACTTCCCATAACAACCAAGGTAGGCAAAGTGGCCTACCGCTTGTAGCTACCGGAAGGATACAAAATCCAATTGGTCTTTCATGTTTCTTTACTGAAGAAGACAACCGACAATGAGCTGGTTAATCCGGAGCTACCAGTACTTCCTAAGGAGAAAGAAGCCGCAAGAGAGCCAGAGGCTATAATGGAAAGAAGAGTAGTCTACCACCAAGGAGCCCCTCTCATCTAAGTGTTAGTCAAGTAGCAAGGAGGATCTTCAGGGGAGGACACCTAGGAATACCTTCCCCAATTGCTACAACAGTTTCCAAGGGTAACTGATAGGATACTGATAATCGAAAGGAACTACAAGCAGGAAATTAACAAAATGAAAAGAAAACTGGGCATTCAAGAGGCCCTTAACTCTCCCAATAACTCAATACCAAAATCTTCTTCCCCTACCAATAATTTCACCCTCTACATATATCCCTCTCTCCCCCCTCAACCGCATTCTGTTACGCACACTTGCTGGATTGTGACTCACTCTATCCGTTACGCACATAACT
The DNA here is from genome assembly GCA_036245055.1 of Diospyros kaki. Taxonomy (NCBI): domain Eukaryota; kingdom Viridiplantae; phylum Streptophyta; class Magnoliopsida; order Ericales; family Ebenaceae; genus Diospyros; species Diospyros kaki. Next base: position 42,911,168 of record BSEG01000009.1, read on the forward strand.
GACTGTTATGCCAGCCAGCCAGCCAATTTACCACCCCACCCCTGCCTCTTGGACCTTGTTTGGTAAGTCCCATGAACCGGGACCTATCATTACTTCCCCCCCCCCCCCAACTTTCACCTCGTCCTCAAGGTAGAAAAATGGAAATTGTTGTTGGATCAAAAGGTAAGGCTCCCAAGTAGCTTCCAATGGGAGTAGCCCCTTCCATTGCATGAGCACCTCTATTGCTTTCAAAGCAACAGTTATATTTGTAGTTTCGTCAATGAATCTAAACTTTTGAGAAAACCAGACATTATTTGAGTTGGGGTCTGCAAGCAGAAATCAGAAACTTTCTTCCTTGGGAAATGGATAGTAAGGGGCGTGAGGGAGGGCACCAATCAAGCCATTGGAACGTTTCAGCGTCACCCAAGCATGAATTGTGACAATATCACCCTCTTGTATGCCCTCCACCCCTTCAGTCTCGCAAGTAACTTCAAGTGTCAAGGCAGGCATCATTTCAAGAACCTTCTCCACATCTTGCACTTTAGCAACAGAGAAATGTCACGCATGGAGCTGTTGGATAGAGTTTTAATTTTTCTTTTTGCACTTAATGTAATTTCCCTCCAGCTGTAGCAGTAGGCCATAGTAGGAGCAGAGGTTGTTAGAATATTCGGTGCACGGTTATGGGAGGGCCCCACTATCAGGGGATGATTTGCCTTTATATAGGATTCCTCTATGCAATGTAATAGTATGAAAAGATAATCAGAAGATTCTATCCTAGCCTTTCTTTATCTTCTTCTTTCTCTCTCTCTCCTTCTTCTCTATCTCGTTTACTCTCCCTCACATCCTTTTCTTCATCCTCACAATCCTCTCGGAATTGCAGTAAATCCTGATATCTTCCAGTGGGGTTGTGACATATTGGTATCAGAGCATTGTTCTGGTCAAGTGGGTAAGCGGGTCTAACGATGGCAGAGTTGCAGCAAACCGAGGTGATGGTGGCGGAATGTCAAAGTAAGATGGAGCAAATGGAGTTGGGAACGACTCGGAACCAGGAGGCTATTCTTGCACTGGATCGTCGGGTGGAGAGTGCCATGGAGGGAATGGAAAGGAGGTTGGACGAATCCATTACACGGGTTCGGGAGGAACTAGCTGCACAAATGCAGCAATACATAGCCATGTTAGGTCGACAACAACCGATAAGGCTAGCGCCTGAATTTCCACCGAGAGAAGGGATAGATCCCGTTCCCCAAAGGGATAGAGCTGGAAGGGAGCTGGAAACACATGAGGAGGAGCTTAACCAGGGCGGCCGAGAAGAAGGAATACTGGGAAGAGAACCAGTAGTACCGGCAAACCATCACCCACAAGGGTTCCCTCTCCCAAGATGGACATTCCAGTGTTCGAAGGGGTTAATCCACAATGGTGGATAAGGAAGTGTGAAAGGCTGTTCGAATGGCATAATATTCCAGACCTGCAGAAGGTGTCTCTGGCAGCAGCCTACTTCAACGAAGAGGTCGGCGCGTGGTATCAAGGAATCATACGGCTGAGGAGAAACCAGACGTGGGGGGAGTTTACAGAAGCTCTATGTGGAAGGTTTGGAGAAAGAAGTATGGCCGACATTGTGGAAGAATTCAACAAGCTCAAACAAACAGGAAGTGTAGAGGTATACCAGAAACGCTTCGAGGAGCTGAGGTCTTACATGATTCAATACAACCCCTACCTCACCGAAGCCTATTTTGTATCCAGTTACTTAAGTGGCCTCAATGAGGAATTAAGGCCAATGGTTAAAGTGCTTGGGCCACAAACGGTAGCTTAAGCATCGGAAGATGCTCGACTACAGGAGCTAGCAGTAGAGGCATTACTTAAGAGGCAGAGGCAGCAGACGATGGGAATGGTGGCAGGGATCCAAAATGGGGTAGGAAGGCACTTTAACCGAGAAGCCAGTAAGTGGACCAGTGGGGCAAAAGGAGTGATGGGATAAGGCATAGCACCCCTTGGAGATCCGTTGAGGGAGCAAAGAAGACTGGCAGGTCTATGCTTCTGGTGCGGGGACAAGTAGCACCCAGGACAGCCTTGCAAAAGACAGATCCTGCTATTAGAAGGGAATGAAGGAGGTGACCAGGAGGTGGAGGAAGAAATAGATGAGGATGACGGGGGCGTGGAAGACAATGGAGAAATATCCATTCATGCCCTGAAAGGGGTGGTCAATAACAAAATTATTAAGGTGGGAGGTCAGGCCAAGGGAAGTACCCTAATGATCCTAATCGATAGTGGGAATACCCACAGTTTTATTGATGAGCACACGGCAAGAAGGCTAAATTGCCAGCTGACAGGAACGCCACCCCTCAGCGTAACAATGGCCAATAGACAGAAGGTGTTGAGCACCTCGGCCTGCAATGGTTTTTTGTGGGAAATGCAAGGGGAGAAATTCGTAACCGATTTAAGGTTGCTGCAGTTGGGAGGCTGTGACATAGTCTTGGGGGTGGATTGGATGAAAGGAGTAAGCCCAATTAGCTTTGATTTTAACCACATGGAAGTATCTTTTGAGAAGGAGGGTAAGAGAACAGCCATCAAGAGCGAGAAAGAAGTTGGGGTGTGCAAGATGATGTTGGGGAAGGTTTTGAAGAGAGTCATGAAGGGAAAGTGGGGTCAATGGACACAACTCTTTTCAATAGTGGCTGCAGAGGACGCATCAGAGGAACAAGGAGGGCTGAGGCAGTATTACTTAATCATCAGCAACCGGGAGGACCCTCCTAATCAGGTAACACATTTGGCTTTACTTGATGAATTGTTGGTGAAGTATGAGGACCTATTCGCAGAACCCTGATCCCTACCCCCTAACTGACTGTTTAACCACTCCATCAACCTCAAGCCAAACACCGAACCAATTAATATCCGAGCCTACCAATACCCTCCTATCCAGAAGAATGAGATCGAAATGTTAACCTTAGGACTCTTAGATTACAACCTTAGGCGAGAAAACCCTCACATAAACCCTCTCACACACTCTCGGATGCAATGAGAAATAGAAACAGAATATATGAACAGCAGTAAAGGAAATAACAGAATTTAAAAGAGATCAAACCAAACACTTTAGGCGCAGATTTATCCTGGTTCGGATTGCCTTTGGCAATCCTACATCCAGCCTTCAAACACCCACCAATGAGCAGCCTTTTATTAGGATGAAACTGATCAATACAAAGCCCAACCTCTACCTCAATCCTATCGCTCAAGTACAGCCCTTTGTTCACTCCAAGAAAACTCAAGAACACAATACATATGCCTCACTTTCTCTAGAACAAAGTATACTCACAATAGGAGAAGAGAACTTGACAAGAGAGAGAGTTGAATGAATACTTAGACTGCCGCCTTGCCCTCTTATTTATAGAGGAGGCGGGCACAAATTAGGCAACTAACTAACTTAGGGAAATTACATATTAACCCCAACTAAAAGTACTAATTACACTTAGCCCCAACTGCCTAATTTCTTCAGCCTAAACTACTCTTTTATACTCCTTCAGATTCTGCTATCTTCTAGGACAAGAATCGAGGCAAACTTCAACAAATCTCCACCATTTGCCTTGAGTTCTTCACCCGATAGCCAGCTCTTGCTTCCTCCATGGATGATGAACAAACCTGATCATATCAAACACAAACACATCAAAGAAAAACATATCAATGCTGTAAAACATAATAATGGACCACTCTTTGGATAAAATTCTAGCTGCAAAACTAAACCTGCAACTCTCATTTAAAAGTTATCCTCCTCAAGGTCTAGAATTTCACACAGCATTACAAACACCAGTGTACCTCTCCCGGAATTGAGCTTAACACTGCTAGACTTCCTCCTAGCTTCCAAAACCGGCCTTTTAGGATTTACCACTGCCTTTCTTCTCATGTTTGTTTCAGAACAAGACTGCTAGACTTCTTTTCTTAACTCTCCTCTAACTATATACCAGGGAATCAAGATATGCTTAAGATTGGGTAACCTAGGCTGCTTTAAGCTGTCCAAATCCTATTTCAACCTCTATGCCTTAGAATTTCCAGCTTCTCCCTTTATTCTTCACTCTCAAAACTGATCTTGACACTCAGTTATACCTTGAGAATCCTTCATGAACAAATACCGATGAAGCTGCCTTACATTTCCCTAGACATACCATTGAAATACACAGCTTTTCATGCACTCAAAATTCAACCCTTGGACTTATCCTAAAGGGATCAGATTCCTTATACCTTCACCCGGAATTACCATCATCTCTAGAGAGACCTTCTAAGCAATCAACCTTGCTTACCTTTCCCTCTAACCTCTATTCCTTTGGGCTTCTCTATAGGATCACTTTTCCCCTTAGATTCCACATGGATAATGGCTGTTAGTGATACCTATTTGATCCAAAATTAAGCCTTCATGTGCTGCTTTAATTAATGGCCATTTGTCTAGCATTTTTCCTAGACTTTTCCCCATTTCCAGCACCTTCCTTAATTCTCAAATAGACACTTCACAGCACTCCACCCCTATAACATAAGAGATCTTCCATTTAAGTCCAAGATAGTGCATAAGACTCCTTAGACCCGACAATTCCATATCTCACTTGAAACTAACCTTTGGCTTCTAACTTATCCCATCCTAGGCAACACTACATATGGAAACCTAGTCAAAAAACTACATGGATTCTATTCCTATACACCTGCAAATTTTCCCCTCCCTAATATCCCTAGCCTTAGATACTTTCCTAGTCCTTGCTCACCATTGTGAGCCATCCTCAAGAAATGAGATAACCTAACTTATCATAGGCTATCCTTAGTGGCTGCAGCTTATCCACAAGACCTGCAAACATGCACCACATATCCTCTATTCTAGAGGGTTGCTACCATCTCTCTAAGAGATCTTTGCAACTTCTTAGGACTCCAATTCTCACTATCTAATTATTCCTAAGGACATTAGACTTTCTTATTAAAAACAGGGACATTTTTACAGCTTCTAATATTCTGGAACAGCTCCACCATGCTTCCTATTCTCACATCTCCAATTATCTTGGCCTTAGATTGATGTCTAGACAAACTATTTCCCCCTCCACCATGTCTCTATGGATAAATACCCATTTCCTATGAGAAGAACACCCTAAACCTAGGACCTATGCTACTCTACCTACATACCTAGAAAAGCTATAGGACATCCGAATTCTCATAGCCAAAACCACACATGGTGTTAGAGCATTCGGGGCTGGTTTTCTCCTGGTTTTCTTTCTTCTTGTTTGGGCAGTTTCTCTTGATGTGGCCCTCCTCATGACACAAGAAACACCTAACAGATCTCCTACTATTTTTAGACTTAGATCTTCCCCTATCCTTATTTCTTTGATCCCCCTTTTCCGGCCTAGACACAGCTGCTAGGGCATCTCCTAGAGAACCATTTACCTCTACCTTTTGTTGCAGTTCCTTGGAGTTTAAAGCTCCAATTACATCATCAAGTGACAGTTTTTCCCTGCCATGCTTTAGTATGTCAACAAAGGTCTCATAGGTCTTAGGCAAAGAATGCAAGAGAATGAGGGCCTTGTCCTCATCATCATACTTGATATCTATGTTCTCTAAGTCCAAACACAGCTTTGTAAAATCATCAATATGATCATGCAATTTCTGACCTTCTCCCATTCTAAATGAGAAGAAGCGGGTTTTCAAGAACAACCGAGTAGAAAGGGTCTTGGTTAGATATAGGGTCTCTAACCTATTCCATAGGGATAGGGCGGTGGTCATCTTGGATACTTCTCTTAAAACCTTATCACCAAGGCTAAGAATCAACGTATTAAAGGCCTTCTCATCAATTTCCTCTTTCTGTTTTAGCCTTTCTTGTTTCTCTTCTGCCGAGAGAGTTTCAGGCAATTTTTCTTTCTCTTCTAAGGCTGATTTCAGTCCTAAGTTTCCTAGTAAAGCTTTCATTTTAATCCTCCAAAGGCCAAAATCATTATGGCCAGTGAATTTCTCTACATCATATCTTGTTGCAGCCATGGCCGAAGACAGTAGGTAGATTAAATCAACAAGAAATATAAAGAAACCTTGCAAGAAAGCAGTTCTTGATCCTAGGAGAGGCTCTGATACCAAATTGTTAACCTTAGGACTCTTAGATTACAACCTTAGGCGAGAAAACCCTCACATAAACCCCTCACACACTCTCGGATGCAATGAGAAATAGAAACAGAATATATGAACAGCAGTAAAGGAAATAACAGAATTTAAAAGAGATCAAACCAAACACTTTAGGCGCAGATTTATCCTGGTTCGGATTGCCTTTGGCAATCCTACATCCAGCCTTCAAACACCCACCAATGAGCAGCCTTTTATTAGGATGAAACTGATCAATACAAAGCCCAACCTCTACCTCAATCCTATCGCTCAAGTACAGCCCTTTGTTCACTCCAAGAAAACTCAAGAACACAATACATATGCCTCACTTTCTCTAGAACAAAGTATACTCACAATAGGAGAAGAGAACTTGACAAGAGAGAGAGTTGAATGAATACTTAGACTGCCGCCTTGCCCTCTTATTTATAGAGGAGGCGGGCACAAATTAGGCAACTAACTAACTTAGGGAAATTACATATTAACCCCAACTAAAAGTACTAATTACACTTAGCCCCAACTGCCTAATTTCTTCAGCCTAAACTACTCTTTTATACTCCTTCAGATTCTGCTATCTTCTAGGACAAGAATCGAGGCAAACTTCAACACGAAAGGATGGTGAGGGACATGCTACAACAATCCATCATCAAACCAAGCCAAAGCCCCTTTGCTTCCCCTGTTTTGTTAGTAAAAAAGAAGGATAGAACATGGAGGTTTTGTGTAGACTACCGCCACTTGAATTCTATCACAATCAAGGATAAATTTCCCATTCCTTTAGTAGAAGACTTGCTAGACGAACTACACAATGCCAAGTTCTTTTCCAAGCTTGATTTACGCTCGGGTTATCATCAAATTAGGATGAAACCCGAGGATACTCCTAAGACTGCATTCAAAACACACCATGGCCACTTTGAATTCTTGGTAATGCCATTTGGGCTTACCAACGCCCCAGCCACCTTCCAATCCCTCATGAACCACATCTTCGAGGACCATTTGCGGAAATTCATCTTAGTTTTCTTTGATGACATCCTTATCTATAGCCCCACCTTCGAACAACACCTATTGCACTTGCATACCACCCTAGACATCCTTCGGAACCACCAATTATTCATCAAGAAATCCAAATGTGAGTTTAGTCAGAGGCAGGTGGAGTATTTGGGGCACATAATCGCTGAAGGAAAGGTGAGCACTGATCCTAGGAAGATCGAGGCTATGGTGGCTTGGCCGAGACCCACAACCGTGAGGGCCCTAAGAGGATTTCTTGGGTTGACAGGGTATTACAAGCGGTTTGTTTAGAATTATGGGGTCATCAGCCGACCATTGACGGAGCTGCTTAAAAAGGGAGGATTTCATTGGGGCTCCAAGGCAGAAGTTGCATTCAACGAGGTGAAGGATGCCATGAGCAGGGTGCCGGAGTTGAAGTTACCAGATTTTGAGAAGCCTTTCACCCTGGAGACCGATGCGTGTGGCACTGGCATTGGGGCAATGCTAGCACAGGAGGGAAGACCAATTGCCTTCCTAAGCCAAGTGTTAGGTCTCAGACATTCTGGGTTAAGTATCTATGAGAAAGAGTTCCTGGCAATCCTACTGGCCGTGGATCGATGGAGGCATTACTTGGAAGGGGGGCGATTCATCATTAAAACAGACCATGAAAGTCTGAAATATCTTCTGCAGCAAAGACTTCAAACACAGTTGCAGCGCAAGGGAATGGCTAGGCTCATGGGACTAGATTATACGATACAGTACCGAAAGGGGAAAGAAAATATAGTTGCTGATGCCTTATCTTGATGCCACGAAGAAGGAAACCTTGTAGCAGTCACAGTAGTGACTCCAGAGTGGTACGAGGAAGTAGTTGACAGCTATGGAAACGACCTAAGGATCACTGCCTTGCTAGAGGAACTTACGGTGAAGCAAGGGGAGGTGGAGGGATATATCCTGAAAGGTGGGATGCTGAGGTATCAGGGACGAATAGTGATCGGGAACTAGGCTGAGCTAAAAAGGAAGATCATGCAGGCCTTGCATGAGTCACCTTTGGGAGGCCATTCTAGCGAGCAGAACACGTATGTAAGGGTTAAAGGGATATTCTTCTGGCCAAGAATGAAGACAGAGGTAAAGAAGTTTGTGAGGAGTTGTGATGTTTGCAAAAGGTGCAAAATGAAGTGAGTACCGTACGCTGGACTGCTGCAATCCCTTCCCATTTCGGATCAGGCTTGGTCCAGTGTGTCGATGGATTTTGTGGACGGCTTACCTAGATCAAAGGGAAAAGACAGTGTCCTGGTGGTAGTAGATAGGTTCACGAAATTCGCCCACTTCATTGGGTTAGCCCATCCTTACACAGCTCAAGAGGTGGCGCGAGTCTTCTTGGATCGCGTGATCCAGCTGCATGGGGTCCCTCAGAATATCGTCTCCGATAGGGACAGCATGTTCACCAGCCTCTTTTGGCAGGAACTGATGAAGTCTCTAGGAACGAACCTACGATTGTCCACGGCCTACCACCCCCAAACGGATGGCCAAACCGAGAGGGTAAATCAGAGCCTCGAGACTTATCTGAGGTGCGTATGCCTACTGCGACCCAAGGAATGGCACAGGTGGTTGTCCCTAGCGCAGTGGTGGTATAACACCACCCGACACTCAGCTATTAAGACAACCCCCTTCCAAGCTCTGTTCGGTTACAAACCACCTGTGCTACCTGCGACTGGAGAAGGATCAAACGCAGCCACAGTAGAAGAATACTTACAACAAAAGAGAGAAGTGACACGGCAAATAAAACAAGAGCTGGCCTCTGCTCAACACCGTATGAAGTAATACGCAGACATGAGGAGGACAAAAAGGGAGTTTGAGGTCGGGGATGAAGTGTATCCAAGGTTGAAACAATCGCACCTGCGATCACTGACACAAGGGAAGGCTACTAAGCTCAATCCCAGGTATTTCAGACCCTTCTCTATAACTAACAAGATAGGAAAGGTGGCGTATCGATTGCAATTACCGTCCGACACACAAGGAGAGTGAGCAAGCGACAGAACCAAAAGCCATCCTCGGAAGACGAGTGATTTAGCAAGGAGGAGTGCCCTTAATTCAAGTCTTGGTCATATGGCAAGGGAGCACCCAGCAAGGAAACACCTGGGAATACCTCCCTGAGTTGCTTCAGAAATTCCCTCGCGCGATTAGCCTAATCAATCTTCCTTGAGGACAAGGAAGCACTCAAGAAGGGAGCATTGTCACGCATGGAGCTGTTGGATAGAGTTTTAATTTTTCTTTTTGCACTTAATGTAATTTCCCTCCGGCTATAGCAGTAGGCCATAGCAGGAGCAAAGGTTGTTAGAATATTCGGTGCACGGTTATGGGAGGGCCCCACTATCAGGGGATGATTTGCCTTTATATAGGATTCCTCTATGCAATGTAACGGTATGAAAAGATAATCAGAAGATTCTATCCTAGCCTTTCTTTATCTTCTTCTTTCTCTCTCTCTCCTTCTTCTCTATCTCGTCTACTCTCCCTCACATCCTCTTCTTCGTCCTTGCAATCCTCTCGGAATTGCGGTAAATCCTGCTATCTTCCAGCGGGGTTGTGACAAGAAACTAGCTACTTGAATAAGTATCTCAAACCATTCTTCAAGAGTCATATCCTGTAGCTCCTGAAATGTCCACACTTTCTTGCGGGCTAGTTTTTTCATGATAGCCTCACTAAAATGAGGCAGCTGCAGAAAAGGTGCAATGCCTTTGCTAGATCCCCTAACTACCTTCCTTGCACTGAGATGAATAGCCTGGATAATAGCTTGAGAAAGCTCAAGAACACCAATTGCAGGTCTTAGCCAACCATGCTCCTGAGCAGTGCGCGGTATAATTGCCATCTTCACGTTTCTTAGAGCAACAACAGTCAATCCTCTGTAGATAACTTTCATGCCCAAATTCCCATCAATATTTAAGATCTTTGGGTCCCATTGGGCTCTACAAAAGAATGCAAATTGAGCCCTAGACTTCTAGAAACATGCTGCCCTTCCACCATCATGACCTGCTTGGACAAGGCACCCACCCCCTCATGATGGTGAGAATACATGGGGGGCCCTCAATTATCAACCAACCCCATGTAAATTTTTTGAGAAACCTGGCTAAGAGTCAAACCATCTTCCCAGACAACATGGTCCGTTGATGGTGCCCCCTTCCTCGGCGAGATGCTCTCCTTGGCTATCACCGGATCGGTCGTCTGTGGCCTTTTAAATGAATCAATCGTCGGCTGCCCTTCCACCTCACCGTGGAACTCCCCAACACTGTCGTTGTCAGCAACCACTCTGCCTCACGACCCCATGTTCTTCTCAACCGCCAATCCCCCTTCAATATGTAGCTCGTCCGACTTCTCCCCCGCGCCTTCTTGCATGGACCCTAAGCGATTCCTCAGCAGCCCCTTCAACTCTTCCCAGCTTCTCACTCTTTGTCTCCGTTGCTCGCACTAGACCCATGAAAGTGCAGCACCCTCCAAACACAGTGTTGTTGTGTCCATCTTCTCCTCGACAACCAATCCATTCACCGCAACTCCCAACTCCTCACCCGTCGCCTCCACTGCTCCCACTGGAACCAAGCAAAAACAGCTCCTTCGACGCCGAAAGCAGCGGAGTCTAACTTCTTTGCATCCAACAACTGATTCACGGAGAAGTATCGCTCGGCCCGAAACACCCAACCGTCCGGGTCGTCTTCTTCAATCACCGGCATCTCCAAGCGTCGGCCCCTTCTATCCAACCTCCCATAGACGTCATACTCACTGCCAGCTTCCATGTGCCGATTTTCCAGCTCCGGCGTGGCCTTCTCCGTGAGGGACGACCCCATCGGTAAGTGCTCACCAGACTGTTTCCCCTTCCTCCCTTTCTCCTAGTCTTCCCGTCTCTCCTCATTCTTCCTCTCCCGTTCCTACTCTTCCAGCCTTGTTCTCATCCAAGCGAACCATTCCAGCAAGCTCGCTACCTTTTTCCCCACCGATTGAACCACACCCCTCATGGCATCAAGTTCCCGTTGCATGCCTTCCATCCTCCCTTCCAATTTTCTTACTCGGTTCGTTAAGTTCACCATTAGGATCGATGACGCTCTGATACCAAATGATAGGATACTGATAATTGAAAGGAACTACAAGCTGAAAATTAACAAAATGAAAAGAAAACTGGGCATTCGAGAGGTCCTTAACTCTCCCAAGAACTCAATACCAAAATCTTCTTCCCCTACCAATAACTTCACCCTTTACATATATCCCTCTCTCCCCCCTCAACTGCATTCTGTTACGCACACTTGCTGGGTTGTTGCACAACCCAACAATTTCCCCACTCTATCCGTTACGCACATGGCTGGCTGTTATGCCAGCCAGCCAATTTACCACCCCACCCCTACCTCTTGGACCTTCTTTGGTAAGTCCCATGAACCGGGACCTATCAGTAGCCAGCCTCTTGAATATTTCTTGAGGACAAGAAACTGCTGGAGGGAGGGGTATTGTCACAGAATGAAAAGGAGGCTGAATTTTGGCTAAATTTTGCTGCGGATTTTGGTTGCTATTAACTGTTCTCTTTTATTGCTTTTAATTGTAATTTCCATTTCCAGCTAGGTAGTTAGTTAGCTAGTACAATCAGGTGTAAATGTGACTAAAATAGGACAAAATAGTTGGTTATAGGAGAGGTGATCTGTTGTGGCAGCACCCAAGAGCAAACTATATAAGCTCGTGACCCATACTGTAAGAGATCATCGAAAATCAATCAAGAATCTAATTTCTTCTTCTCTCAAACTTCTCTCTACTCTGCTCTCTACAATCTTTCTCTCTTTTCTCTTCTTCACCCTCTCCCATTCTTCTTCACTGCTATCCAACAACCCCTTCTAATTCACATTGAATTAGAAGAGTTACTATTGTCACAGCATAACCGTGACATGACCCTCGTTGGCCATCCCAACATGGATGAATCATTTACCAAATCCCAAGAGGAAACTAACTTCTATAGCCACAACAATTCATAAAAATGCACGAATTACCACTTTATGCATATAACTTTAGATCATGCACACAAAAAATTGTAACTATTTACAATTAATCTAACATGCAATTTCACACTCATCTAAAACTAGCATTGAACCCTTACCTTGTATAGTTTGGAGATGACTTTAGACCTCCTAAGTTCTTCCTTCTTTCTCACGATCAAGCTTATAAACTCTCAAATTCTCTTTATTTTCCCCACTTTCACTAAATTTCCTCAAGCTTTCTATTGCTCCTACCTTCTCTATTTCTTTTCCGATTTCTCTCCATTTCTTTATCACTCAGTTTGGCGTAGAAGCCAAGAATGCTCCCAATATCTCTATTTATACTAGGGGAAACTTGGGCATTGATCCACTTCAATTACTTGGAAAACTCATCCACCGTCTTTATCATTTCTTCATGCATAAAGTCAATATATGCATGTCGTGGAGAATAAAATGCAAATTCTAGTGAGAATTGCACTTCATTCATTCACTCCATCCATTTCACATTTTCCTTGCATTCACACTAGTAAATCTTATTCAATGCATTTGATTAACTTGGCCATTAAGTTTACTCTTTGAGATGTATTGAGCGATAACCACAATCCTATCATTCGCACTTTTAATTATTTTATTCATATATTTCACTAAATTTAACCCTATTCTCAATTTGAAATGATGCAGCATCTTATGGTCACTCAAGTACTTATGCTCAACCTATCCTTTATCACTAGTCATCATTTAATTAAAAATAAATTAATTAATACCTTCTAATAACCTTATGAATTAGTCACATTTTCCATAAAATAATTCTGGGCAGAAAATTATACTTCTATTAAATATCCTCAAAGTTACAATGTATTATGGGATGTTACATCTTTCAATGTGGAAAATGGTTACTGGTTCTACATAATGAATTTACATATATTGTTTTAAAATATCATGTGGAAATAGCATACATACAATTGCAATGTAAAATATAAGCAAATAGTTTTTATTTTTATGTATAAAGGTTATCTAACATTTTTAATATAGAATAACAATGTATATACCACACAAAAACACCTTACGGGGTCCAACCTCATGTAAAATGTATCTCCGCCATGTCCATCTTACTTGCATCTTTCTTAGATTGCTCCCAAATTCTAAGGCAGATACATGACTATGTTCAGAATGATCATGCTCTTTCAATGGCCAATAAATGACCTCAACTAACTTGCACAGCATAGCAAAAAGATTGAATGTGACCTTCACAGACAACATTATCATATGATCAAACAGGACATACAAAGGAATTTCGCTCAATGAGCCATATAGTGGAGCCACAAAAGAAGGGAAGAGTTCCAAAATGCAATTTGAATGTGAGCTCCGCATTCCACAAATATGCAATGACTTTGACATTGCTAATATCTATGGTTTGAACTTGTGCCGTATTTACTTTCACTTGCCAACTGAGTATACACAAGGAGACGGATATCCACATTTTTTAAAACAGATCAAAACTAAAGTTTATTAAGCCAAAAATTTACCTTAGGTTGAAACCTGGTCAAATCAAACAAGCGATCAATTGCTGGCTCTCCTTGTTTCAACTCATTGTACGCTTTTCCAACTCCCTGCATGATTCTTCAAATTCAGATTGAAACACTAGATAGCTCCTCAAACACTGAACCAATAACAAGAACGGAAAATATGAGAAAAAGGCATCCCCACTGGTCGAAAAGAAAATATTAGACAAAATAAATTTTAGAACCATTTCCGTCCTGTCAATGAAATAAAACAAGCAAATATAACCCACACCAGTATGCCCTTTATGCATTCTGTTTTCTAAATTAAAAGTGAACCCTTGAACACAGCTTAAAAACACAGGATAGAACAAATGATAGCACAGTACTTCAAACATTTTCTATTCTTTTTTGGATGAGTAATGCCATACAGTAACCTGTGTTAGCACTGTACCACCGTCAGCCAGTAGGAAAAATTTTCAAAACAGAGCTATGTATGGATCATAATCAGATGTAGTCATATTCACTTAGCCAGATGAAAAGAGTTATTATATTATTTTATAAATTAATTAAAGGCCTTGTTCCTTCCTGACCAAAAAGGGGCGATCGGGGATGGGGTCGCAACGGCAGGGTGCGAGCTTCAACGACGGGTCCGTTTGGGGGGCTGCCGGCACCTGCAAACACTCCAACGCTCGAGTGAGTAAGAGTAAGAAAATGGGCAATGTATCAGTAGGTCAGAGGGTAGAACATACCTTGACTCTGAAAAGAGCTGGCTGATATAGGAGGAGGAGATGTCCTTCTGCATGCATGCATCGTGCGTCTGTAGGTGATGGGATTGGAGGTCAGTGGCATGGGATATGAGGTGATGGGACTGACTATCGTGTGTCTGGAGGTTCCTTCTTGACCAAAAAGGTTCCCAACCTGCCACAGCATCATTGCAACCCCCATTGAGTATCCACGCAGCCGCCTCATATCTCATTCTCATTAATAGCGGATCTCATCCACATTAATGAGGTTCCCGTCGCCACCATGCTACTACCTGGGAACATCCACTAACGCCGAATAGTCAATCCCATCACCTGCAGACGTACGACACATGCATATAGAAGAACATCTCCTCCTCCTATATCAACCAAGTCTTTTTAGAGCTAAGGTATGTTCTGCCCTCTGACCTACTGATACACTACCCCTTTTCTTACTCTTATTCACTCGAGCGTCAGAGTGTATGCAGTGCCGGCCACCCCCGGACATACCCGTCGCCGGAGCCCGCGCCCTACTGTTGCAACCCCGCCTCCAATCGCCCCTTTTTGGTCAGGAAGGAACAGGCCTAAATTTTATATGTTCTTATGTTTAGTCTTAAATGAAAGACTATGTTCTGTCCTCCCCCTATCATGTTAAAAAATATGAACATGAGCATTTTTGACAAGCCATTTGCCACATCTTAGAAGTCTATTCATACTATTAGAATGAAATTCCTAACCCACATTAGCTTCAACAAACATCTGAAAATAGCTCTTTCCTACATCTATTAAATTGGAATTGCGTTCCATAAAACAAAGCTTTCACCCACAACCAAAGATATTAAAAAACAAGCCAGTAACCCAATCAATAGGATCCTAATATTTCCAGAAAGGGCATAACCATACATCACTTGCACCCTTCCACAAACTAGTCAGCTCAAGAAGATAAAGATTCTTTTAACAATGTACCAGAATTTTCTAATAAACAGATATCCAAAAGGTACCATAAAATTGAATATGTATATACAAATATGATGTCAAGATATTGCAATGGGCAGAGATGGTTAAAGGTCTAGAATTCATTCACCTAGTGGAATTAAGGCTTGTGATTGTTGTTGTCTTCTTGTCTACAAATATATGATGTCAACAGTAATCCAGCCTTTCAAAATATTAGAAGGCAAAGTGGCATCTAACACAAAGGGAACTAGTTGGCAGAGCCAGAAACCACAAGCATATGTTGCAGTTATAATAATTAAAAACATAACTATTCAGGCACAGTTCTGAGGTAAAATGAGTGGCAAGAAGCAATTTCAGAGGGAGATAATTACCTGAATTGGCTCAATCAAGAAAACCAATGATGTTATAAAAGAAACCATGCCACAAGAATCAAAAGAACCACCTAAGACCACCTTTGAGCCAACACAAAGTAATAATAATGCCCCGAAATATAGTAATTGCAGTATCTGAGGAACTAATGCCTTCATTTTCCTCTTTTTCAATCGTTCAGACATGTCTGCATGAGCTAATCGCTGAAATCTAACAGTCTCAGAGAGCTCTGCACTGCTAGCCTTCACAAAAAGTATTGATGGGAGAACCTAGTCCATAAAATAGAAAGTTAATGAGCAACACTAAATATGAGATTTAAAGACCTAAAAACACGTGCATGAGCACATACAGAGAGAATCATACATGAAAAGATTTCCAAAACTATACTGGCTGGAAGTCTGGAACTCGTAGGAAATCAGACAACATTACGGAGCATCAAGAGCGATGGATGACAAAATTTTATGGTATAACCATATTCAATGTGCTGAACTGAAGGACAAAGGGCAAACTAGGAAAACAAGAAGACTATATATACAAAGAATTGAAGTAAATTCCATCATTGAGAAACCTTATTGAGAAGGGTGTGAATATTTTTGAAAGAAGAAAGTAATGATGGCAAATTTCATGAAACTTCAGAAATTAACAGATGCAATTGCTTCCCAACACAAAATGCAGGATCTGGAAAAGAAAGCAAATACAGGGAAATCATGGAAAAAAATTTCAACAAATATAATTGCTCTGGCCTGGTTCAGGGCCAGATGGCCAAAACGAAGCCAACTGGTAACTAGGGTTAACAGTAAGATCAAACTCTTCAACCAACAGTAATAAGCAAATAAAGGTCTTGAACTTTCAACAAATCCAAAAAAAAAAAAAAAGGCAAAGAGAAGTATGGAGATATGAACAATGAATAAAAAACAGGCAAAAACACCTCTCAAGAGAAGTATGGAGTGAAAGGAAAAAAGGAAAAGAAACAAGCAAAAAGAAGTGACACATGACATGAAGAGCTCAAAATTAATACGACCATCTGTCTCATAGGAAAAATAGTATATCCATATTGAATTAAGTGTTTCATATTTAAAATAGCTTGATTTTCAAGTGCCTCCTTTTGGGCCTAACACCACTTTGGTACTTGGCTCCATTGTCACCTCATGAGGCTAACATGTTGACTAGGTGAGGCCTGTGTTTGAGAAAATGGTAAGTCACCAGATGGTGAGCTAGGAGGAGCATGCCTACAACAAGAACAACTCATTCTAGACAAGGAAGAATGATTATCACTTTTGCAATCTTTTTTGAGTCAAAAGCATAAAAATAGTTAAACACATAGCTAAACTCTCCCCGACTCCTCCCCCGGGGCAGCAAAAAAGAATTCAAAAGAATTAACACCCATGCTTACAAAAGAAAGAGTCCCAGCATTCAACCCTCAGAAATAAGACTAAACATACCTCATTTAGGTAGGCTGACATAGTAGCAATGCTAAGATGCGCCCTCTTTGATATCTTACGCAGCTTTTCACCGAGATATACCGTAACAAAAGCCATTGATGGAATCACCTTCAATTGCATAATAGGTATTTCACACCTTAGAGTAACACAAAGTTATAGGAATGATGGCAAAGACTTCATGTTAATTTCTTACCAAGGCAGAAATCAATGAAAGGATAGGGCTAATGACCAGCATCTGAGTTGCCATCGCTGATAACTGCAGGATGCTAGGTACTGTTGTCTGCCACATAAAAGAAAAGATTCGTATCCAAACAAATGCAACGGAGAACAAAAAATGAGAAGCTTCTTCCATAACACCGCATACCAGAATGGTGCAACATTAGTGTTAAGTGTGAAAATCCGAGTTAGAAAGGTATCTGGTAATATGTCAAAGTTATAACTATCAAGTGCGGATTGAAATGGATAAATAGTACAAAGGAAAAAAACTAAGAAGGTTTATGTGACAGGCGATACTTAAAGAAATATAACACCGAATGTCATCGTGGGAATAGCTTCAGGCCCTACAGTCTTGGTCAGTCCATAACTAACTCTTCGAGAATTTTAGTTCATCGTAATTCTGATACGTGATAAACCACCAAAACATGCTATCTTCCTCTGCAATAGTGGATATGTGTCGCCTCTAATACAACTTGTGACAGGAGTCGTCTAAACCCAAAGTGCTCAACTTTTGTGCTCATTGCTTCCTAGTACGCTAAACATAGAATTGGGTGGTGACGTTTCCAGTACAGAGAAAGAGAGAGAGACTCGCATTAAGGAGGGCGTAGACCGTATCACCAACGTCGGAAGCCTCGGCGGTGATCCGATACGCGACATCACCCGCGGAAATGCCGCCGCCGCCCTCGAAAAACCCCAAGTCCCTCTGCAAAACCCTCTCGAACACACAAACCCTAATCTCACACACAGCCTTCAATGCCGCGTGCCAGAGAAGCGCCTGTTGCCAGTAGCTCGCGAGCAAGCGAACCAGCGCAAGAGCTCCAACAGCCACGGCCTCGTCTCGGAGCCGAACCGCATCGACGGCGCTCATCACCGCAGATAATTGGCCGAGCTTGGGGACCATAAGGGAGAGAGAGTACACCGAGACGGCGCTGCAGACCCAACCGGAGACGATAGGCCGCCATTGGGCGCGGAGGTAGGGGAAGATGTAGGGGAGGGAGGAGAGTGGCTGAGAGCGGCGGTTGGATAGAGAGGCGTTGGTTTGATTCGCGGAGAAATGGAAATTGATGCGTTTCGGATTGAGATTGGTGATTGAATGATTCGAATTGGGGGCGACTTTGAAACGGAGGGATTTGGATAATGGAGACAGAGGCGCGAGTTGGAGGCGCAGAGCCATCTCTTCGACAACTGTTCCGTGGATTCCATTCATAATAACAGCCATGGGAACACTCAAGAGCATCTACGTTGTATTAATATTTTCGAAATATTTATATATTATGACAGCATCTACGTAGCATCCCGTTACGTGTGCCTTTAATAAAAGATAAAAGAAAAAGAATCCAATCCTTCAATTTTTAACATAAAAATGGCATCTCAGCATCTAATTTAAAGAAAATGAAAGACCAATTGATGCAGTCTTACAAACAAAGGGATATACACATGAAACAATAGATTCAGATTAAGAACAAGCCCCGAATCATCTCTGTTAATGCCAACTTCCAGAACCAGTACATGCTCAGACTCCCAGCTGGGAAAATCTGGGAACTCTCTGTTGTTCCATGTTAAGTAGAAAGCCAATGAGAAAAGATACAAACAGAGAGCCAGCAGCCCTTAATCTCTAGTCTTCATTCTCTTTCGGGTGAAAGGTTGGATGCTCAATTCCTGCCCCCAAAACCCCGAGGACCTGGCCTTGCAGACGCCGAATCTACAAACTGCTTCCTTGATTCTGACCTCCTCTTCCTCCGTGCAGTCCCAGGAGGAGCCTGAAATGTAAGAGTTATATTTCATGTTGCCAGCATGTCCCATGACCTTAAAAGCAACTAAAAAACAAATTCTGCAATTGAAAGTAACTAACTTCCCAATTCAGGGGAGAGAGAAATCGAGAAAACAGCATAGACAATTAGAGGAAAATATACACAGCAACTATTTTTGTTTCTGTAACCCACTTCATATAAGCAATCTGGCAAATATCTTCAGAAACCGCAAAAAACAACTAAAATGATAAACCAAAAACAAAAAATTAACCGAGGTGAGGGAAGCATGTTTCCACCAGGACTTACCACATAAGAACTTCTGGTACCTCTATCTGACAAAACTAGAAATATAACTGTAACTAAAATGATAATGTTATGGTGGATGTGTGGGCATGCAAGGAAAGACAAATTAGAAATCGGATTTTTTTGTAATGAGGTCAAAAGAGCTCTCATCAAGGACAAGATATGTGAGGCGCTATTAAGTTAGTTTCATCATGGAAGAAAAAGACCAATAGATGCCCCTTTGATGAGAGTGGACAGAACAAAAGTTGATAATAATTAAAAATTAGAAGAAGAAAAAAAGAGGTAAAGGAAGACTAAGAACTTGATGGGAAAATCTTAGACATGATATAGGTTATAATGGGCATAGATGGATACGAATGGTAGGCTAGCCCACCTAGTGGGAATAGGCGTGTAGTTATAATTACACAAAATTTAATGGGTAGAAGTTTTGATCAGACGTCCAGAATGGAATTAGAAAAGTTGCCCCTCCCTATCATAATAATTCTTATCATCCTGGAGTTCACGAAACCAGAAAAAGGATGCACTACCATATGCCATTGAAAATGCACATGCTGCAGCGAAAAGGTGAGGACATCAAATAGGTTCCCCATCTGTTTAAACATACATTTATGACCTTGAAAGATTTGCATTACACGTACTATATCCGTCATTGACAAGTAAGTTTATTTAGTCTTGCAACAGTAGTGACTAAAGATTGTAACTTCATTTTGTATCAAGAACCTTTGGTAAAGTTGGGCATTCAACCTTGCCTGCTGACCAATCCAGGATGCTAGTTAGGTCGACAGGCCTGGGCAAGGTACTCGAAAATTTTTATAACAAATTTATGCAACAATATGATTCAATAATAATGGAAATACAGGATACAATTTCAAACAATAACTAGCTAATGAAAGCATATGATATGCAGGAGTTGAATTGTGTGGAAGTATCCATGATACGGAATGAGTAAAAAGCTACATTGGCATGCAATGAGAACATAAGCAAAGGCAGGCACCTTTTGTTCAGACTTAAGAGCCTCCTCAAGATTACTTAGCGCAGGAATAGATCCACCTTCCATTACTCCCATTAAATTCTTCATCCGAACCCGCATTTGAAAAAGTTGAGCAACAAGTTGGCTTACCTAATTGGTATGAGAAAATTTAGATGACGGTAATTAATAGGGAAATTACAGTGAAACAATTGGTATTCGTTTGAGTTACATCACTCTGCAGGCAGCAGCTCTACATACCTGTTGCTCTGTTTTACCAGAATCTTTAGCAATTTGCTTTCTCCTAGCAGGAGATTCTGCCAGCAACTCTGGTTTCTCCCTTTCCTCTACAAAAGTTCATTCAAGTCAGAAAGGATTAATAGGTGATACTCTTTAACTAATTTTCAGGAAAGAACCCTGAGAACTCTTACTTAATTGGAACACGTGGATTTCTCAAAATTGAAGAGATAATAAATGCACTCCAAAAAAAAAAAAAGAAAAAAATAAATGCATCACAAACTGAGAGTAGTTCCATAACTAGATTCAGTGCTACGTTTGTTTAATCAGAAGGCCGCAGAATCAAGGTTAAAACCTTGATTGTCTCTCGATACAAGTAGAGAAGTAAAACTTCATGTGGAGAAGCAAAGGCTTGAAGTAAGATAATATGGTTTAAGGAGGGAATGTAAAATGCATATAACTTTTGAACAAAAAACAGGTTTGACTGAAGGTGCAACTCATTTCCAAGCAAAAGCATACGGCAGGGGACGAAATTTTTAGTAAACACAGTACTACTTATTTACGTGATATCATTCTCAAATCAGAATGCATAGAACATAAAATGAACATATATTTTCTCTAGTCAGATCTGTTCTGTAAGTTGTCCAAGGAAATCCTAGCTATAAATCATACCAAACTAAAGCATGATCCAAGGGATGGGAAGGATAGTGCAAAATGACCTCCGCCATCTTATGTTCAGATCAATATGATTCCCTGTGATAATACTATATCCAAGTAGTAGACATTGTCTAATATAACTTCTACAATATGATTCCCTGTGTTGCATTTCAGAAACCTGTTTAGCATCTCGTATGAAGACATAGCATGTGGATAAATTGTGGGTTGTGTGTAGGATGACTCTCTTCGGCACCTGGAGTTGAGTTACCACAATTAAAAATTGTTCCACAATGTGCATCCTTTCTCCCCAGTTCATCTTCCTCAAGTGCATATAAACCTCTTATAGTTCTATGTCTGTGAGCTAAACACTAGTATTAACTTAGATAAAAGATGCAGATACATATCAGCTACTGCTGCATGTATATGCAGTATAGAGAGGTAGCAGATCACCTTCTCATTTATGGCATGGTGACCAGATATAAGTGGCCTTTGGCTTTATGACTTGTGGTCGTCCAGCCTTTTGCAGGTCTTCCCTTGGAAGTATATGTTTATTCTTAGCAGGGGCGGTAAAAGTGGATAAAAGGAGGAATTTTTTTTTTTCTTTGGTGCCTTTGGCTCCGAAGGGGCCAGATTGAAGCAAGTGGAGAGGAGGAATTCGTAGCTATTTTCAACAGTAAAATTTTCTCTCTTGTATGGTTGGTCTCTCTCTTGTATGGTTGGTTCTCCCTTTGCCATCTCTTGTTTCCATTTTTTTCCTGATTTTTCAAGTTTCATCAATTTATTCCCTTCCATGCAATTGATTTTGGTATTTCTATTCCTTGTCTAGTATTTGCTGCAACTGACTTCTCCCTCTGTTTTCTCTTCTAAAGGCATTACCTTCCCCTTACTGCTCTAAATGTCTGCATGTAGCCCTTTGCCTTCACTTGATCTTGGTTCTTCACTTCCTATATTACTTTTAGTCCAGTTTTCTCACACCTTATAACTTTCTTTCTGCTCACCTACTGTGTGGTTCTCTCTCTTCCTCTCTCTGTGTCTCTGCCACCCTCACTTAAAATTATTCTTGTTTATTACTGTGGCTAAGCAAATGACATGAAAAGTTTCCTCTCCAGGCATACATAGAGCAGTTCTGGTCTCTATGCAAATAAACAATTCAATTTTTTATTTCTCTCTATAAAACAGATTGGAAAGAAAATAACCCGGTGTCATTGCTTCAATCATTGCTTCCATTATCTTCAAGCTCTTCTCCGCTTCTCGAATTTGTGCAGGAGTGATCTGTTTTCATAAAGAAGCGAGTGGAAACTTGAACATAATTAGAGAGTTCTTGAACTCTGAAACTGACATTTCACTCTATTTGTTTTAAGAACATAATGCCCATCTAATGCAAAAACATAGTAAAAACTAGTGGGGAAAATGTAAAATAACTGCACAGACAAGAAAAATTAAAATCCATACCTTGCTCATGCCTGGAATCATTCCAATAACACGGCTCATGGAACCCATACGTGCAACAGCTCGAGTTTGCTTTAAGAAATCATTAAAATCAAATTTTGCACTCATGATCTTCTTCTGCAATTCTTCAGCATCTTCTTGGCGCATCTACTCATAATTTGATTAAGGGCTATGTCAAGCAACAATTCAATGTAGAAAAAATAGTTATTAAATCAATTGGTACTCACAACTTCTTGTGCCTTCTCTACAAATGAGAGAACATCTCCCATTCCTAAAATTCTTCCTGCCATACGATCTGGGTAGAAAGGTTCCAGGTCCTCCATGCGCTCTCCCCGCCCTACAAGTTTGATTGGCTTTCCTGATACCTACGATGGTGCAGTACACAAGAAACAAGCAATACAAAAATTCTCTTCATGATGAAATTGAAAAATCTTCCATAGTTAAAGAACCCAAGAAAAACTGAGGAAGAGTTGCAACTAAAGATGGAAAACTCTGCCATACCCACAGCTTAAATATCTCAAACCAGTAGGATAGAACATCATCCATCATTAGCCACTATCAAAGTTCATGCAAAATACAACAAAAAAACTATGTGGGTGTATTTTTTCTTTATAAAACACAAACTGTGAAACAAATTAGAACATCACGTTTTACTTTTTTGAATAAACAATTGATACATGTTTTTCAATTTTATGAAAAAGCAACAGATGCAAATTGTTTTAACAGCTAAACATGTGCAGATCATTCTACTACATAAAAGAGCCCATGAGTCTACTTTCTTTCTCTTCCAAATAGAGAGGAAAAAAAAAATAAGTGAACAAATGTTTTAAGACTTCAACCCTTAAAATTGTTACTCCAACAACAAGAATTGAAAATTTGTTTTCATGTACCATGTCTGCCCATATGACTAGCCACATCAAGATTATACAAGTATCCAACCACCAAAGTCCATATCATGATGGTCCTCGATCATCTAATTTATCATTATCAACTAAAATTTATGCAATTCTGCACCTCACAGTTAAAAGAGCTATGGACCATGCAATACACTTATTTTATTCAGGATTGAGTAAGTTGCACAAGAAAGGTTTTGGAACTTAGACAGAAGAAACGTTCATGTTTTTCCAAAACTGATTAAAAATAACTGTTTCTTCCTACTTGACATATTAAATTGGGGTTTCAAAATGTTCCAGCATGCTGACAGGAGAAAACTTGAAAATTTGGGTTTTCTAATAATATATAAAAGGACTTAAGCATTGGGTATGGATACATGTTAGGCATCAGACTTCCCTAAACCTTAAGATTAGAATGTAGGAATATGAATGCAAAATTGGGTAAGGTCATGGATATGTCATGAACTTTAAGGCAGGTGCATATACTAAAATAATAACATATTTATCATTGTTTCAGATTGTACTAGAAATTTAGGGCAAAACCAAGGCTTTACTCCTGTCCCTGATAGAAGCAAGGAATCTACATGCTATTTTGATGCTTCTTCCTGGAAAATGTTAAAAATGAAGGATCCAACTATTTAATTGGGTAGGTTGCACACATCTCATTTATGCTATTTGCTTTCTTCTTCCTGGACAATTTTAAAAATGGAAGATCCAACTAGTTAATTTAGTAATGTTGCACACATATACCATACACTGTTCCCTAGTCATATCCACGTGGACACAAGTACACTAGGAGAATAGAAGAGTTCAAGCACCAACGCTTAGTAAACACCAAAAAATCCATGCATATGTCATCAATGTGCATTTTCAGATTTGACCAGGATCAAACTCATATCTGAATTAGATGTTCAGAGCTCTATTGTTATATATCTTGTATCATAAAACAGAAGAGCACACACATGGGTGTGCATGCACACACACACAGGTTTTTCACAATTAGCCTAATTGTCATTAAATGATAATACAAACCACTGACAGCCTTCTTAAACTATCATAAAGTGCCAACCTTTTTGACACTGAAAGTTAGTAGTTGATTTCACGAGGAAGGAGGCAATGAGAAAAGAAACTCTAAGCGATAGCTTTAAAGTCCCATGGTAATAATGATGCCAACCTCTTTAACACTCAAAGCAGCTCCACCTCTGGAATCTCCATCGAGCTTTGTCAAGATGGCACCAGTAATTCCAATTTCAAGATTGAATGTTGTGACCAGAGCTGAAGATTAATAAAGATAATGAGGGGAACTAAAACACAGAATTTCAGTAAGCATTATTGCATGAATAACAAATGGTGCAAAGTGCAAACACACACATGCACGGCACAAATATTGTAAATTAAGAAATGCAGCCAAATAATTACGCAGGCAGAAAAAAAGTGGACTGCTTTAGTGAGAGTCTTCGGCCTGCAAAAGATATGTACTTCTTCTACCATACTTATGGAATATGGCAAAGCATGCTACTATTTCTTACACAAATGAAGCCTAAAACTGAATTAGATGATCCACAAAATGCCTACAATGCGAAATCATGAAACAGAGCATCAATAGACATCAGAGCTGTAGCTGCCTATAATGAAAGGTTCAGTTGTGAAAGTTGGCAGTAAAATATTACGAGGAATAAATTTTATACTGAAAAATCTGCTAATAAAAATATCTGCAGCCATGCATAAAAAAGGCAGATGCAGAAATTTTCTTTTTAAGAATAGTCAAATTCAAACAAGAAGGATTAGCTGGTTTGATGACCATAATTTCTTATAAACCTAGAAGGTCTTGATAGAACTACCAAAAAAGGTAGTACTTGCATCCTTGCACTTGTTTTCACTTACTCTCAAAACTTTCAGGGACAGCTTTCAGATGATACCGTGAAACTATTTTTCTTGAGCAATGAGAGTGGAAATTGTTAGAAGGATATAGCTTTATAGTGTTGACATGGTGTTATGTCTTCCCTTAGTTGTACCTTGTAGAATTGTGTATATATACCTAACCATGAATAAAATATTTATCCTTCTTCTTCCTCTCAAACATGGTATTAGAGCCATAACCCTAATTCTAAACAGGAGCCAAACCCTAACCCTAACCCTAATCCTAAACAGCTGCTGCCATTGCCACCTTCTTCACAGCAATAACTGACTGTGAGTTCTTCACGACATTTCTTCTTCTCGTGATCTCTCAAAGTTTGCAATTACTTCCAGATGCAGCGAGATCTCCAAGCGAGTTTTGGCCCTTCGATTGACAGCTCCTTTGCATCTTCTTCTTTGTGATCAAGTTCACAATGCTTCAGATCATGACATCTCCAGATCTGGTGATGCCTTCTCACATCTTACCCAGATCCGGCGACACCTTCTTGCAACACCTCCAGATCTGGTTCATCTGGTTCACAGCACCTCCTTGCTGTTGCTGATTTGATTTTCTATTTCTGTTGCTTCAGATTTCACTCGTGATTGGGTTTTGAGATATGGCATCGAAAAATCCTGAAGGGAGAATTCGTCTTCTCCTGTGATTGTACCTGTGATTGTACCATCTTTTTCTGCTATTCCTGCCATTACAACTGAAAAATTGAATGGCAAGAATTATCTATCATGGTCAGCCTTTGTTCGAATGTCTTAGAAATAATCAAAGACAATTTGTTTTAATTGATTACAATGAACAAGAACAACATTCTCTTTTAAGGAGAGGATTATGAACAAAAAAAGAAGGAAATAAACTAAATATTGACAGCATCATAATCTACATCCTTGACTTACTATATTTACATAATATTTACATAAACCTTAAATCCTAGAATATTCTAGGATCAAGGACAAATCTTCCTTAATTTGAGCATATTTCCAGCACTCCCCCTCAAGCTGGCTTGTAGATGTCTTCCATAGCTAGCTTGCAATTAAGTTGATCAAATTGCTTCTCATGAAGACCCTTAGTTAGAACATCAGCAATTTATTCAGTTGTTGGAAGATATGGCATGTATATTATTCCAGCATCAAGCTTCTCCTTGATGAAATGTTTGTCTACTTCTATATGTTTTGTTCGATCATGCAACACCGGATTATGAGCAATAGAGATGGTAGCCTTGTTGTCACAATAGACTTTTATAGGGGTTTTGATTGAGGAAATTTCAGCTCTTCAAGTATCTTTTTGATCCACATCCCCTCACATATTCCATTAGCAACAGCTCTAAACTCTGCTTCTGTACTACTTCTAGCCACCACATTTTTTTTTTTACTTCGCCAGGTGACTAGGTTTCCCCCAACAAAAGAACAGTAGCCTGAAGTAAATCTCCTATCAGTAACACTTCCTGCCCAATCTGCATCAGTGTAGATCTCAACTTGTAGGTGGCCATGTTTCTTGAATAGTAAGCCTCTTCCAGGAGTCCCTTTCAGATATCTTAGGATTCTGTAGACCGCTTCAAAATGCTCTGGCTCTGGTGAGTGCATAAATTGACTCACCATACTCATTGCAAAAGCAATGTCAGGTCACGTATGAGACAAGTAGATTAATCTGCCCACAAGACTCTGATATTGTTCCCTGTCCTTTACTTCTTCAACTTTGGCAGCATATAGTTTTACATTAGGCTCAATGGGAGTTTCTGACACCTTGCAACCGAGTAATCCTGTTTCTCCAAGAAGGTCAAGAACATATTTTCTCTGATTGACAAAGATTCCTTCTTTGGATCTTGCAAACTCCATTCCAAGGAAGTATTTTAGGATCCCCAGGTCCTTGATTTGGAACTCTTTTGCAAGTTTCTGCTTGAGGACTGTTAACTCTGTCTCATTATTACCAGTTAAAATAATGTCATCAACATAAACAATCAAAATTGCAACTTTATCATCCTTTGAGTGTTTATAAAATATAGTGTGATCTGTCTGACGTTGAAGGAAGCCATAACTGGTAACTGCATTTCCAAAGCGTTCGAACCATGCTCTTGGGAATTGTTTGAGACCATACAGGGATTTCTTCAGTCTATATACTTTGTCACTCCCAAGTTTATTTTCGAATCCCCGTGGTAAACTCATAAAGACCTCTTCAAGATCACCATTAAGAAACGCATTTTTGACATCAAGTTGGTATAGAGGCCAATCTGAATTTACTGCAAGAGACAACAAGACTCTGATAGAGTTTATTTTTGCCATAGGAGCAAAGGTCTCCTGATAATCAATCCCATAAATTTGGGTGAAGTCTTTAGCCACCAGTCTAGCTTTGTACCCATTTATTGTAAACACCCATTTACACCCTACTATTTTTTTGTCTCTGGGCAAGTTAACTATCTCCCAAGTGCCACTTCTCCTTAGAGCATTCATCTCCTTTATAACTGCTAATTTCCAATTTGGATCATCCAAAGCTTCCTATATATTCCTTGGCACAAACAAGTGTGAAATCCTAGATGTGAAAGCCTTATGATTCTTAGATAATCTATGGTAGGAGAGGTATTTAGCAATAGGATATTTAGTATAACTTCTGACACCTTTCCTAATTGCTATAGGAATATCAAGATAAGAAATAGTAGGTAAATGATTGGAAATAGTTGAAGAATCAATTTGGGAACTATTAGGTAAAGTAGAAGGAGGTGGACTAGAAGTTGAAGTGGGAGTTCTTGAACTTACAGTGCCATTTATTAGGTTTTCAGACTGGTTTTGTGCAGAATTGGCATTCGAGTCTTTGTTCTTTTGATGAAATCTCTTCCTGGTATAAACCTGAAGCTCAGAATTTAGATCATGATGATTAGTTTGTAGTAATTCTCCCCAGCCCGAGAAACCCCTTTACTTAGCATCAAAGAACCAGAATCTCCTAAGTGACCATTATCAGAAACATGTGGTTCCTGAGTAGAACAGATTGCATTTGGAAGGGGGACAAAAACATCCCAAAAATTGTCTTTAGCTTCATGGTTCTCCCCCTGAAGGGAATTTTTGGTAAAATAGGGTTTGTTTTCAACAAAGGAGACATCCATACTCACCTGAATCTTTTTTGTGAGAGGATCATAACACTTATAGCCTTTTTTATGAGAGGTATAACCCAAGAAAACACATTTGATAGCCCGAGGATCAAATTTTGAGCGAAATTGAATAGGTATATGAACATACACAGTATATCCAAAAACTTTGATAGGAAGGTCCGAATGTAATCTAGTGTTGGGAAAAATGTCTTTTAGGCACTCAAGGAGTGTTTGGTACTTTAATACTTTAGTAGGCATCCTATTTATCAAATAGGATGCCGGTAAAACAGCTTCGCCCCATAAATATTTTGGAACATGCATAGAAAATATGATGGCACGTGTTACTTCGAGTAAATGTTGATTCTTACGTTCAGAAATGCCATTTTGTTGAGAAGTATACTGACAAGTAGTTTGGTGGTGAATACCTTTGATTTTCAAAAAATCCCCCAAGTGCTCATTGAAATACTCGATGCCATTGTCAGAGTGTAAAATGTCAATTTTGGTTTGAAATTGGTTTTCAATCACAGTGTAAAAATTTTGAATAAATACTCCACTTCAGATTTTTTGTGTATCAAATAAACCCAACACAAACGGGTATGATCGTCTTAAAAGGTAACATACCATTTTTTTCTAGATAGAGTAGAAATTTTAGTTGGACCCCAAACATCACTATGAATTATATAAAAAGGTTTGAATGCTTGGTAGGGTTTTGGTAAATATGTAGAACGATAATTTTTTACCAAGATGCAACTTTCACATTGAAAAGAAGAACAATCCATTCCTTTAAATAATTTAGGAAATAAACGTTTCATATAGGTAAAACTAGGATGTCCTAGTCTAAGATGCCATAGCATAATTGTGTCTTGAACAGGAATTGAACTAGTACTACTAAAGCCCTGAGCTTTTTTATTACTAGAGGAAATTTCATCAAAGTAGTAAAGACCTTCAATCATCCTAACACGCCCAATCATCGTCCCCAAGTTCTGATTCTGAAATTCACAATGGGATTCAAAGAACGTAACACGACAGTTAAAATCTTTGCAAAGTTTACTAACAAACAAAAGATTGCAGGCCAAGTTAGGAACATGAAGAATAGAATGGAGATTAATTTTTGCAGTTAGTTTAATAAGACCTTTTCCTGCAATAGATGAAAAACTACCATCGGCAATTCTGATTTTTTCATTTCCAGAGCTAGGAGAATAGGTATTAAATAAATAAGGAGAACTAGCCATATGATCGGAGGCTCCGGAATCAATAACCCATGGAGAGGAATGTAGACAAGAAAGAGCTTTAGGTTTTCTACCTGTGTGTGCCAAGGAAACACTAGGAATACCAGATGAGGAACTGGATTGTAACAACTTCAAGAGTTTATCAATCTACTCTTTGTTGAAGGGACTTGTGTCAACCTCATTCGCAGTAGGGACCCCACGGTTACTGCTCTCTTTGCTTGTTACTCTTCTAGTTGGCAGGTTTGCCATGAATTTTTCAGCAAGTCTCACGAGTATAGCGTGGCTTGTTGCAATGGTCACACTAGACCCGAGGCCACTCATTGCTCCTACACTAGTAATTTGCAGCCTTGTAGAAAGCAGTATCAATAAACAAGGCAGAATTTTCAATTGACTCACCAGCAGTTTTTTGCCGAGCATGACACTCCTTCGGCTTTCTTTCCTTCTAACCTCAGCAAATACTTCACCAATAGGAGGTGGGGGGGATCGACCAATAATCCTCCCTCGCACCTCATCGAACTCAATATTAAGGCTAGCAAGAAACTTGTAAATACGGCTATCTTCAACCATTTTCTTGTGATGGTTGTAATCTTCAGTAGATTTCCACTCATAAGTGTTGAAGAGGTCAAGATCTTGCTACAGTCTCTTCAATGAATGGAAGTATTTAGTAACGGAATCGTCTCCTTGCCGAATCTCTCCCAGCTTCAGAGTTAACTCAAAAACCTGAGATTGGTTACCCAAGTCAGAGTACATCTGATTTACATTATCCCACAATTCATTTGCAGCATGATAACACATAAAATTGGAACTGATACCTTCATCCATGGAACTAACCAGCCATGTCATGACCATAGAGTTTTCAGCATCCCAAACGGAGTGTGCTGGGTCATCCACTGCAGGTTCCTTCTTGTCTCCAGTAATGTAGCTAATTTTTCCTTGCTCGCGAATATACATCCGGACAGATTGAGACTAACGAAGAAAATTATCACCATTTAAATGAATGGTAGTGATTTGGATAGAATGGGTCCTAGAATGGTTTGCTTGGGTCGCTGCATGTTTTGTTTGGATGACAGTGGCAGGGTTCAAGGTGGTTTCAGAAGTGACTTCTGACATAACTTATCACGTTGGTAGTGGAAAAAAACAAGAAGGAAAGGTAGCAAGCAGGGTTACCAAGATCTGGGAGGTGGCTGCAAATTGGTTGCTATCAATGTAAGACGCAGCAAGCAGAAGGCGAGCAATCGTCAGTGGTTGAAGCAAACATAGCCGACCCAATCGGAGTGGGTGTCACTATCCTGAATGGTGAGCTTGCACTCGCCCAGCAGAAACTTGCACTCACAGGAGGTAGAAAGCGACCTGGCAGTTGACAATGGAGGAAGCGACAAAGAAGACGACCTTGGGTGGCCACAACCAGTAGATCCAAGCTCGACAATGGTTGGGAATTGTCGGATCTGAGTGTCAGCGGCCAATCGAGAGGCCAATAGAGAAGGTGCAGGCGGTCGCAAGAAGGGCCTCACACGAAATGGATGGCTGGGATTTAATTCAGCTCTGATACCATCTTAGAAATAATCAAAGACAATTTGTCTTAATTGATTACAATGAGCAAGAACATCATCCTCTTTTAAGGAGAGGATTATGAACAAAAAAGGAAGGAAATAAACTAAATATTGACAGCATCCTAATCTACATCCTTGACTTACTATATTTACATAATATTTACATAAACCTTAAATCCTAGAATATTCTAGGATCAAGGACAAATCTTCCTTAATTTGAGCATATTTTCAGCAGAATGTCGTCTCAAGGACATGGTGTGAGTGACCATTTGACTATGAAGCAATATCCTTCTAACATAAATTATTGTCAAATAAATACAAGGAATGCATACTTATGTCATCATCACAAAATCTTTCGCAATATAAACAAGAATATGCCAATACAAGATAGAAACTAATTGTCCAAACAAAAAGTAAGATGATTGTGATCAAACAACAATAAGTTTTTGTGAAGAGGCAATAAAATGAAAAAAAAAAAAAAAAGACAGAATGCTTTGATCTACCTAAGGAGAAAGAAAAGATAAGAAGAAATCTGAAGCAATTCAGCAACAGGAAACCTTTTTTTTTTTTTTTTTTAATTTTCAACCATTTCCAAGAGTGGTTTGTGCCACAACCCAATTCCAGATTATTAGTCTAATGGACTGCTCTTGTGTAAATTCTTGGCCATAAGAGTCCAAAAGAAAACTTTAGCTAGCATTTTGGGGCAAGCCTTCTAAAAATTAGTAGAGTGACTCACAACCACTATTACGTGGATGTGGACCAAGAGAGAGTATTTGAGATTGAACTAAATCAACTTATGAGATTAGATTTCTAGACAAGAGAAAGTGTTTTGAGATTGACCTAAATCAAATTTATGGGCTTAGATTTCTAGCCTAGTAAGGACGCACAAGAGGCTAAAAAGAGGGAGTTTCACAGAAATCAATTCCATATTTATAGTTTACTAGGAGGTCCAATTAACCAAGAGTTATTTTGGATAATAAATTAGGGCCTGTGGAGTTAAAAATAGTATTAGAGCGAACTTTTGTTCATACAAGTCTATCGCACAAGAAGTGATATCAGAGAGTTTGTTTCAGATTGACTTGTTTCATTATTATGCTGAGATGAAATTTTTGGCACTAGAACCTAAAGGAGAGTCTCATGATCCAATCCCACATCTGGGTAGTTTATTCAAGAGATCTTGGGTTCGAAAGATAACTTCAGCTAGCATTTTTTGATGAAGACGTGTGGAGTTATAGTTGGCAATGCGCATTCATCTACATATTGGGAGAACAAATAAATAGAAAAAGTGGGCAGCAATAAGGGTTCTAGACTATATTTTTACTATCACATCGATCAGGGGCCAACCATAATTTGAAGGAAACAATGTTTTTTCTATTAGAGATCATTGAATGGAATTACATCTATGACATAGTAGTAAGCATCTGCTTCATAAGGTCTGATAGAAGGGAAAATGTTCTCTTGGTAATTGCTATCTAACATTACTTAAATTGTTTTAGGAGATTTAAGAATTTCAATAAACTCATAGCTCAAAGTGAAATGAGAGCTTCCATGAACAAAAAGAAAGAAATTGAAAAGAGAGAAATGAAAATGAATTTACTGAAAATGAGTCTTGACATTAGAAACAGAAGCGGAGTTGAGTATTTATAGACTGTGAAACTGATTTGGTTAGAGATACAACTACCCATGACAGCTGTACAAAGACAAGTGGACAAGTTCTAACTAACAAACTTAACTAAACTATAACTACACTTAACAGAATTGCAGCTCATGACAAATAGTACTACTTCTCTCAACATTCCCCCTCAAATTAGTCTCTAGAACTTGTGCAGATTTGAGAGTCTTCTGATGAATGCACTAGAGTATTATTCTTGAAACATCCTTCTTAGAAGCCAACTGTAGTTCATCTTAAACAGCACAGTTAGGAGACAATGTTAGACAAAGTCTATTACATAAAAGGAGAAACCTGTCTCTAGGCAAATCTTTGGTGAGAATATCAGCTGTTTGATATTGTGCAGGAATATATCTGATCTCCACCTCACCATTTTCAACTTTCTCTCTAACATCAATTTCAATATGTTTGGTGTGTGAGTGAAAAAGACAGGATTTCCAGCAATACTTTTAGCTGCAATATTGTCACACCAGATGATAGTAAATGAATAGCCCAGTTTAGGAAATAGAGACTTTAGCCACAAAACTTCAGTAACTCCCTATGCTAGAGCTCTATATTCTGATTACCCAACTGACCTTGCAACCGCTGATTGTTTCTTGGAATTCCAAACAAGAGATTATTACAAGAAAAACACACAATCCACTTGTGGATTTGCATGTTACTCTACACCCAGAATGGTCTACATCCGTATAAACCTAGCAAATCAGAGAAAGGAGTGAACAATAAGCCTAATCTAATAGTCCCCTTTAAGTATCTGAATAACCTCTTGCAGGCCAACCAATGTTGTTGTTTAGGAGAAAATAAAAACTGACTAAGTTTATTCACCACAAAAGCAATGTTGAGTCAGGTGCAAGTCAAATATTATAGGGAGCCAATAATAGTTCTATATAGAG
This sequence comes from Diospyros kaki, assembly GCA_036245055.1. Lineage (NCBI taxonomy): Eukaryota > Viridiplantae > Streptophyta > Magnoliopsida > Ericales > Ebenaceae > Diospyros > Diospyros kaki. The sequence continues at coordinate 42,945,045 of BSEG01000009.1, forward strand.
AGGGATCTGAAAATACTTCACCATCATCAGTCAGAGGACTTCCCAGATTAACTGGTGTAAAACATGGCTTGCAGTCTTGCATACCAGCCTTTTTCAACAAATCAACAGCAAATTTGGACAAAGTAAGATAGGGACCTTTGCTATCCCTGTAGGCTTCGAAACCCCAAAAATAATTCATAGAACCCAAAGTTTTGGGAGCAAAATGAGTGTATAACTCATGAATAAAGGACTGAAAGTCTTAGGATCTGAACTAGTAATAAGAATATCATCAACATACACAAGAATGAACAGAACAACAGGAATAGACTTCTTAACGAAAAGAGAAGCATCAGAAACTGCTCTTACAAAGCCCAAATCTTGCAAAGTTGTTCTAAGCTTTGTGTACCAAGCACGAGGGGCTTGTTTAAGACCATAGAAAGACTTCTTTAGTTTACGAACATAGGAAGGAAACTCTGAGCTAACAAAACCTTCATGTTGGGACGTGTAGACTGTTTTAGGCAAATATTCAATAAGAAAGGCATTGTTCACATCAAATTGTTGAATATCCCAGCCAAAAGCACAGCTAATGAAAAGAGAACACATATAGTAGGTGCCTCAACCACTAAACTGAATGTTTCAGCATAGTCTATACCAAGACTTTGATGAAAACCCTTAGCCACTAACTGAGTTTTAAACTTCATAACAAATCCATCTGGGTCATAGTTAACACAAAACACCCACTTACAGCTAACTAAATTCATATAAGGAGAAAAAGGAACAAGCTCCTATGTACCATTATGCTGCAAGGCATTAAACTCTTCTTGCATTGCCTTAACCCACCCAGGATCTAAGAGAGCATCACTAACTGAGCTAGGTTCGATAGTACACACCAAAGCATGAGGTGAAGAGGCCAAAAGTTGCTTAGATTTGGAACAAGTGATATTAGAATGAATAGAAGGAAGAGGATGCTGCTGAGGTTGCTCAGGTTGTGACCTAGATGATGCAGGTAATGAAGGAGAACTTTGTAGATGCACAATAGGTATATAGACTAAAGAAGGAGTAGGAGATTGTACTACTTGAGGATTAGAAAAAGAAGAGGAATGAAGAAATGAACTAGGAAGACTATAGGTAGAAGAAGAAATAAACTATGAAGAAGATAGAAATAGGGTTAGAATACAAAATTGGGAAGGATTAAACTGAACATGTGTGGAAACATAAACTCAACCTATGGGATGTAACCATCTGTACCTAGATTGCATTGCACATGACTATCTCCAATGAAAACACATGTGGTGGAATGAAAGGCAAACTTGTGTTGTAAGGTCTAAGGTAAGGAAAACAAGCACACCCAAAAAGTTGAAGGGATGGATAATTGGGTTGTTTGCGATAAAGAAGTTCAAAAGGAGAAGCAAATTTGAGAGGAGAAGCTGGTAAAAGGTTAATTGTATAAACAACTATTTGAAAAGCTTCTACTCAAAATTTTAAAGGCATATGAACATGACCTAACAGTGGAAGACTCATTTTAGCAATATGCCTATACTTCCTCTGAGCAACCCCATTTTATTGATGAGTATGAGGACAAGTCAAATGAGATTGAATGCCAAGACAGTGAAGATATGGCAAGAAGGCTTGAAATTCCCCTCCATTATCAGATTGTAGCACCCTTACTTTAGAGTGATATTTTAATTCAACAAATTTGTTAAAGGCAATGAAAGTAAAAAGAGATCGACTTTAGTTTCAAAGGATATAGCTATTTATACCTAGTATAAGCATCTACAAAGATGATATAGTATCTATAGCCTTTAGTAGATACATTAGGGGTTGGACCCTAGAGATCTGAATAAACTAATTCTAAAGGTTTCTTGGCTATAATTTCACAATTAGAAAAAGGAAGATAATGCAGTTTGCCAAGTTTGCATGATTCACAGAAGCAAAGAGAATAACTGGAACAAGAAATATGAATTTTATTCAAGCTCATTTGTGGTACAGGAAAAGAAGGATGTCCCAATTTGGCATGCCACTGATCACACACAGTTCTATTATCTATTGTGTTTTTTATTCAGAGATGTGACATGACAAGATGGGGACTGCAAAACTAACATTTTAGACTTGGTAGATTTACAGTGTGCCAATAAATGAGGCAAAGAAGCTGAACCAAAAACAGAATTGAATGCAAGTATCAACTGATAAAAACCATCTTTAAGCAACCCTCGGAGCAGTACAATTCCCATGCCCTTGTCCTTAATCAACAAGAATCAGAATGAAATTCAGCTATCACATTATTGTCTTTTGTTAGCTGAGAAACACTTATAAGGTTTTTAGTTATGTGAGGAACATTAAGCACATTAGGCAAAGAAACAATAGGAACAGGTTTGGTTCGAGTATGAAGTTGACTAAGACCAACATTTGAAATGGATAGGTTCTTACCATTACCAACTGTAACTTTCTCAGGACCTTGAGAAGGAGAGTGAAGAGTAAGGTTATGAAGATTGGAGGTAATGTGGTTTGTTGCTCCAGAGTCAAACAAACCAAGATGGATCACTGCAAGTTTTTGAAGAAGTAAATTGATTATCCAAAGAATAGTTATAGTGAGAACCTTGGATATAACCAATCTCACTTAGAAATACTTTACTAGGATCACTAGGAGCTACAAGATAAGCTCTTGAATCAGATTGAGATAACGCTCCTCTGCCAGAATTTTTACTAGAAAAACGTCGAAAATTTCTATCAAACCTATGGTAACATTTGTCAGCAAGATGACATGGTCTCCCACACAATTGACAATATATTTTTCTAGTGTTAGATATGCCTCGACCTCTACCTCCTCTGTTAGAAAAACCTCCTCTACTGACCACTACCATTCTTTGGATGAGATGCAACATTTGCATTCATTGAAGTTATGCCTTCAAAACTTAGGACGGAAGATGAAGAAAAATTCTTAACAAATAACCTTTTTTCATGCATCAATAGTAAGTACTGAACCTTCTCTAGGTTAATATCATCCATTTGATTGGTAACTAGACTAAAAACAGTTTCATAATCACTGTCCAGTCCACTCAAAATAGCCAATAAAAGATCCTTGTCACTGATTGGTTCACCAATTGCAGCAAGAGCATGTCCTATTGTTTTAATCTTCAAGATATAGTCATTCACAAATAAAGAATCTTTCTTGATAGATCTTAATTGTTGTTTTAACTGAAAAGATTTGTCAATAGTTTGCTAAGAATATAAGTTCTCAAGAACATACCATAACTCTGAGGATTCACAATGAATCACCTGAGCTAGAACTTCTTTGTGAATTGTAGAGAAGAACCACCCTAGGAGTAACCGATCTTATTTGAGCCAGGCAAGATATTCTTCATTTACTTTCTGTTCATTAGGATCACCAGAATCTAGATCTGGTAGATATTTGACTGGAAATTTTTCTAATTTGTTGATGAAGGGATCAAATTGAAAGCCCTAATTGTTGCCAAGATCTGAGCTTTCCAAAACAGATAGTTATTACTATCTGGTTTGATGGGACTGTAATTGAAAGCTCTCGCTATGGAGGAGAAATCATATTGCGAGGCAGAAGAAAGGGAGCAGTATCGACTTTGAGAAGAAGAACTCAATTGTTCTTGATTTCCAGCCATTAATGCAAGTTATTGGCTCTGATACCATGAAATGAGAGCTTCTATGAAGAAAAAGAAAGAAACTGAAAAGAGAGAATTGAAACTGAATTTACTAAAAATGATTCTTGACATTAGATACAGAAGAGTAGTTGAGTATTTATAGATTGTGAACTCAACTAATTCTGTTAGAGATACAACTAACCTTGACAACTGTACAAAGACAAGTGGACAAATCCTAACTAACAAACTTAACTAAACTATATAACTACACTTAACAGAACTGCATCTAATGACAAATAGAACTACTTCTCTCAAAAAAAGGAACTAAAGAGAGGCCTGCACATATAGTAGGCTAATGCTACTGACTATTTACTCCAATGAAAGATAGCAAATTAATAGCAAGAATGCAGGAAAAAACTAAAAAGGCCACTTTTGTCTCTTCAATAATTTGTTTGCTTTTTATTTAATAACTAATAAGCAACTTTGAAAGGTAATATAGAGCTTAATTGGACAGGAATTCAAGCACCTGCAGCTTCTTGGCCAGTCATTGCATCGACAACAAGCAAAACTTCTGTGGGATTCAATGCACGTTTGACTTCTTTCAATTCATCCATCATCGACTTGTCTATCTGTCAAAAAAGAATGAAAAGAAAAGGGAAATTAAAACCATATTAAAAGTAATGAGAATTGAACAAACATTAAAACTATCTTCAAAACTAGCAGGTGGTATAACCTGAAGCCTCCCAGCTGTATCCACTATGACCACATCTATGTTCTTCCTTTTGGCCTCCTCTAGACCTTGTTTAGCAATTTCTGCAGGTTTAACCCCAGTTCCAGCTGTATAAACAGGAACATCCACCTGTCCCAAGCTTATTCAATATGAGAATGAATTATGCAATCCTGAAGCTGAAGAAGACAGGATTGGTAGCAGATCAAAAGACAAAAATTAGGAATGAGATATTTGTTCAGTATTATTCCTTTTACAAGCAAACCACTTAAAATATTTTTAAGTAAAATAGCTGTTTTTGGTTGACTTCAGAGAAACCGAACAAGATATCCTGCTACACCAAGCCCCCAACTCTTCGTTCATCAGTGACACTATATACTTGTTTACAGTTTAAAGAAATTTAGCATGGCAGAGTTTTCAAAATAAGAGAAATGCTTAGCACTCTTATTTGCATATTAAACTGACAAGATTTACACCACCTTAGAATAGGAAGCAGGACTTGTCATGGATAATGAAAGCCAAATACCTGTTCACCCAAAATAACAAGTTGATCAATTGCAGCAGGTCTGTAAACATCTCCTGCAACCAGCATGCAAGTCTTCCCCTGTAATCCACATTATCTCACAGCTTCAATATATTAACTTGCATGGTGTGAATGCGTGTCCACACACTCACGGACACATTACAAACAGACACAAACATAAACACACGCGCGCAGAGAGAGTCGACCTGTTTCTTAAGGTAAGAAGCTAGCTTTGCACAAACAGTTGTCTTTCCAACACCTTGTAGACCAGCCAATAAAATTACTGTGGGGCCAGATTTAGCAAAAACCAGTTCAGAAACCTCTCCTCCCATCAATTTTACAAGTTCATCATGTACAATCTGCAACATAAATGATGTTTCAGTTAGAAGATCAACACATGCATCTTTAAGGTGAATGGATGGAATGAAAGAAGTTTGTAGCAAAAGAGGTACGAGGAAGACCAAAGAAAACTAGGAAATCCTTATAAATGACATGAGATATATGGTTAACTGACCTCACATAAGAGGATTTAAGCTTGTGGGGATGATGATGATGAATTACACTCACATCTATTCATGTTTCCTTGTCACAAGGAAGTATAGGTATATACAAGTCACCTCTGATTCGCAGAACATTAACGGAAATAGATTCTTGCATGAAATCGCATGTGCTCAAGTGCAAGTCAAAGCATTCCAGAAGGAAGTAATACCTCTTTGTAATTTAACAGGTTACTGACAATATCCAACAACAATAATAACCCAAAAGCTTCTACCAGAAAGTACAAAAATTAGCTAAAACATTTCTCAACTTGTGCTGATTCTCAGTCTCTGGATATGGGCATAGAAGCTTTGTCACAGAAATTTTGTTTACACTTGAAAAGATTGAAAAAGCCCTTATAGGCATAAAGGATCATCCACCAAATGTTCAACAAGTAGGTGACTCTAATTGCACTCCAATATAATTATATAGCATTCCGATGGTTTCCCAATAAAAAGTGTTGTTAATTTAAGGCAAACCATACCTTGACCAATTGCTGATCTGGTTTCACACCACGAATCAAGCCAACACCAACAGCTTGTTCACTTACAGATTGCACAAACCTTCTAACGACAGGAAGGCTTACCTGCAAAGGATAGTTACTAATGTTACACATCAAATACAATCTCCTACAAGTAAAACGTAAAAGCATAAAAATATGAAATTTCTTTTGGACTACAGATTCATATAGACTTGTTTACATCTGCTTCTAATAGCGCTCTCCTAATGTCTCGCATTGGTTCCACAATGTTTTCCTTGGTCAAGACCTCTGCACCATAACAGATATGAAAAGACAATTAGTCAACTTGAATAAAACACAATCAATTCAATGTTGGCAAGAAATCCTGAAGTTGATAGTGCAGAATATGTCAACACTAAAATGAGCAATCTTAAATTCACTTGGAGCATTTTATGAAATTATAGCTGAAGTTTTGGGATAAGTTTGAGGTTCTCCTTGTAATATCAAAAACTAGGTAATAGTAGCAATTCACTGGCCGATAGGATCAAACATAAAGCATTTGCTTTCTTACAAAGTTTGGGCAAGAGACAGTAGGGCTTCTTGGCACAATTGAGAATAAAGAATCAAAGCTGGAGAGACATCAAGGTGAATAGGAGTTAGGTTTTGTGTGCAAAGTGTTAAGGCATGCATCTACCATGATGCTTAGCCTCCTGCTTTGGAAGCGCCATTCTGTGAAAGGTGCATGCCAGAGGGGGAACATCTCATTCTTACAAAGGACCATTAAATATGGAGTTCAAAGGTCTTCTGAGCAACTGAGAACCTTCTTGAGAACAAGACAGGTCATTGAGAAAGAGGTAGCCTACATCCATCCTATAACAAACAATGCTTTTGGAATAATGGAGCTAATCAGTAGTTACAAAAGAAGCAGACTGTATTTCTGTCAATATCAAAACATTACAAATGCTATATATTTGAAGATATAATATTCTAAGTTGGTCTAATAAACTTAGTTTCCTCCTTGCTAGTCAAAATCTTAATAGCATTACATTTTACCTAGCAGCCCATGATGTGACTTAAGAGCTTTCTACTGAAGAGAAGTGAATGTTATGAGAACTTGAGATTGTGTTTATGTAAATTTGCCTAACACTTTTGAGTAAGTAAAGTTTAATTTCTCCTCTCTTCCCCTCCCCCTTTCTTTTTCTATTCAAAAAAACTACAAGAAGTGTAGTCAAATTACGTGTTCACAATATTCAGAACGTGTGCTTTTAACTCCAAGCATTAAGAAGTCAAATACTAATCAACTACCTAGTCTAGGCCCCTCTTTTACCCATGGGCCTTTGGTTCAACCATTATAACTGCTGAATTACTCACTATCCAGACTCCAACTTGCCTTAGCTTTGAAAGTTTAGCCAAAAAACTTTTAAACCAACTAATTTTATTTCTTTTTCCCATATAAGAAACCGAGAACTCATTATCTGCTTCCAAAACCTAATCCCATATTCTAAACCCACCAAAATCCAATTATTGGTAGCCTTAGGCCAAGTTCATAAAATTCTCTTTATGTTAGTTTGATATTAGAGAAAATGACCTTCATTTCCTTAAAGTCATAAGTTTCATTGTTTCACTCAAACATACTTGCTATTTAGAACATTTGTCGAGTTTAATGATTCTTGAGAAGTCAAAAGACTATCAGCTATACTTGTGATGAAATCTTATGACATTACAAAAGGAAAAGGAAAAACCTTCTCCTTTGAGCTTGTTCCAAGCTGCCTCCAGGCCACTTGTAAGCTGACCAAACATTTCTGCCCTGATAATGTCATGCATATCCCTTCTTACAGTAACAACACTGCTGGAATTCACCAAGCTCCATATCTCTCTCTGCAAACAAAACATATACAACCAAAAGATAAAACTAGAAACAAGGTTATTAATGATAATGCCAGCGGGACTCTTGGTGAAGATAAGATGTGTGAAATGCAATTAAGATGATTTGATCATGTGAGATAAAAGAACAATACAATTACAGATTATTGTGAGGAGGGTGGATGAAATGAAACAAATATTTAGCAAGGTAAATTTAATAAACACTCATTGAACTTTAAAACTGTAACTACTTACTCACTGAATTTTAAATCGTTACTACTTACTCACTAAAATTTGCTCAACATCAACCATCCATCATTTGTTACAACTCCGTCAAATCTTGTAAACGAAAAATGTCCACATGACTAACAGAATTTGACATGACAAGGGTAAATTTAATATACACTCACTGAACTTTAAAAATGTAACTACTTACTCACTAAACTTTCAATTGTTACTACTTGTTCACTGAACTTTGCTCAATGTCAACCATCCATCACCCATTACATTACCGTTTGATCTTGAAACACTGGGTACATCACCGTCTAATCTTGAAACATATTAAAAGTTTCTTGTATGCATTTGAGATCACTTGTTTCTCAAACCAGAAACCAAAAACTAAACCAATAATTCAAATTAAAAAAGCTATTGATGCGAACCAAAAACAAAAAAAATGTCTATTTAGATTTTTTACCTCTATTACAAACAATGAAATTCACAAAAATGTATTCAATAATGAGACCAAAAGCTAAAAACTGATTACAAAAATCGTAGCTTTTGGTTTGTAATGGAGGTAAAAAATCTAAGCAGACCTTTTTTTTGCTTATGGTTTGCATCGGTAGCCTTTTTAATTTGAATCATTAATTTAATTTTTGGCTTCTGGTTTGAGAAGCAAGTGATCTTAAATGCAAACAAGAAACTTTTAATATGTTTCAAGATCAGATGGTGATATAATAAGTGTTTCAAAATCAGACAATAATGTAACGGGTGATGGATGGTTGACATTGTATAAAGTTTAGTGAGTAAGTAGTAACAATTCAAAGTTCAATGAGTAAATAGTTACATTTTTAAAATTCAGTAAGTGTATGCTAAATTTACCCTTACCATATCGGATTTCGTTAGTCACGTGGGTATTTTCCGTTTGCAAGATCTGACGAAGTTATAACAAGTGATAGATGGTTGACGCTGAGCAAAGTTTAGTAAGTAAGTAGTACCAATGTAAAATTTAGTGAGTAAGTAGTTACAGTTTTAAAGTTCAATAAATGTATATTAAATTTAACCTATTTATCAAAAGAGGTAGAAGACCAAGAGGTAGTAGGATAAAGGTTTGGTATCTCGTTTTACTCCCTGAACAGAAATAAGTGGATTTGTATGACCAAACCCACTTGGTTTATGATTCCACTGAAAATTCCCAAACCCATGTCACTAATTCAAGTCTGCTTCTTCATCAATCCAGAGTCATATTTCAAAAAAAAAAAAAAAAAAGGCACAGACAAATTCCAAGGCAAGTGGCTATAATAAACGAACTCCGAAGAAACATAACATTCACTGAGACGGCGTCAGTTGTGGACTTACAGTGAACGAATTCCTGAGAGAGACGGCAACGGAGAGAGATGGGCCAACCCAGGAGGAGCAGAACTTGGTTGATTTTCTGGAAATGGAGAAGAGGGTTTTGTGGGGTGGAAGTGAAGGTGAAGGTGAAGAAGCTGCAGAGAAATGGCGGGAAGCAGCGGCTGAGAAAGGCATCGCAGTGGCTGCTTCCACGGCGAGAGAGAAGATGAGCAAACAAAGGTTCACTGCGATTTCTCCATGAACTGTCAGTTATTGGTGGGTTTTATCCTCTGGAGCAGAGTGGGAATCAGTGTTCTATCCGGTTGCCGGCTCACGAGCAACGCGGTGTAGCGTAATATCATGTACCCTCTCCATGACCAAAATTTAAAGGATTTTTAGTTAATTTATCTTAAACTGATTATTTCATATATTATATTATAAGGGAGTACGGATTTCTATTTTATTACTTTAATAAATTTTATTTAATTATTAATTATTCAAAATTATTCGTCATCAAAATTAGTAGTCACATACTGTAAAATACCTAATAGGCTCTTATATTAATTTTAATAATTAATAATTAATGCAAGAATAAATTAACAAATAAATATACACATACTTGTGTATTTATTGTATTTTATTTTTATTAAATGAATAATTTTATTAGTTTATGATAAATGTATTGTATTTTAAATAATTTAATTAATTAATAAAAAATATTTTAATAATTAAAAATATATACAATAAATATATTTTATTTAAAAATAAAAAACACTTATTACTACTTAATCATTAACCATATATATACACTGCAGTGGATATATAAATTGTGTGTGTATATAGTGTTATATGTGATATGTTATAACCAAAAGTCCATTTAGAAAATCAAAAAAATCTAACACTTCAAAATAATTTTTTGTGTTAAAAATATATAATTTTTCCTTAATTAGAGTTCCGAACAAAGGGCAAATAAGATAAATCCAGCATTCAAAAATTCTTATAAGACTTCTAAAGAAGAATATATATTATTTATAAATATTCTAATTTTAATAAATCTCAAAATATCTAAATATATATTATTCATAAGAATTTGAAATATTAAAATAAATATTATCTATAAAAAATTTAATTCTAATGAATTTTAAAAAAAATTATATTCTGCTATAAATAGTTGGCCCTCGTTCTAAAAAAAAATATGTCGTTGATAGAATTTAATTCCACAATTTTTTTTTTAATTTCAAAAAGAAAACTATATAATTGGAAATGAAGTTGAAAGGGGCAACCCCGCGCAGCAGGGAATGTCATGGCCAGACGACCACTCTGCTCATGCCGCTGCGCAAGCAGATTCGTCCACTCTCAAAGCCGCAGGAACGCAAGCGCTTCATGGAACACCCAACTGAGGCTACTGGCGAAGCAAGGCCATTTCCAGCAAGCCCTCGACCTCTACCGCCGGATGCTGCGATCAGGCGACTGTCCCAACGCCTTCACCTTCCCTTTCATCCTCAAGTCCTGCGCCGCCCTCTCGCTGCCTGCGGCCGCCGCCCAGCTACACTCGCATGTTGCCAAGACAGGCTGCGGGTCCGAGCCCTTTGTCCAGACCGCACTGATATCTGTGTACTGCAAATGTGGGTTAATTGGCCATGGGCGCAAGGTGTTCGACGAAAGTCCTAAATCAAGAATGCTGACTGTTTGTTACAATGCCTTGATTTCTGGGTACACTTACAATTCTCAGCTTTTGCCTGCGGTTACTCTGTTTTGCCGAATGAGGGAGTTGGGGGTGCCGGTTAATGCCGTCACGATGTTGGGTTTGGTTCCGGGGTGTACTGTGCCATTGCGTCTGGGCTTTGGGATGTCTGTTCATGGCTTCTGCGTGAGGTGTGGGTTGGATATTGACTTCTCTGTTGGGAATACTTTGCTGACAATGTACGTCCGATGCGGGTCGATTGAACTTGCCAGGAATTTGTTTGATGGCATGCCTGACAAAGGGTTGATTACGTGGAATGCTATGATTTCTGGGTACGCCCAGAATGGTCATGCCACCCATGTTTTGGAGCTTTATCAAGAGATGGAAGTGCTAGGGATTTGCCCCGACCCGGTGACACTTGTTGGGGTTTTGTCATCTTGTGCTAATTTGGGTGCCCGAAAGGTTGGTCGGAAGGTTGAGCAGCTGATAGAATCTAGCGGGTTCGGGGTTAATCCTTTCTTGAAAAATGCCTTGATTAACATGCACGCTAGGTGTGGTAATTTGGCCAGAGCTCATGCTATTTTTGATGACATGCCGGAGAAGAAGTTGATCTCGTGGACAGCAATCATAGGTGGGTATGGAATGCATGGACAAGGAGAAACTGCAGTGCAGCTCTTTGATGAGATGATTAAGACAGGTATTCAACCTGATGGAGCGATATTTGTAAGCATTTTATCTGCTTGCAGCCATGCAGGATTGACTGATAAGGGCTTGGACTATTTTGCTATGATGGAGAGGAATTATGGGTTGCAGCCAGCTCCAGAGCATTACTCTTGTGTGGTGGATCTTTTGGGTCGGGCAGGTCGGCTTGCAGAAGCTCAGAGGCTCATTGAAGCAATGCCAATGGAGCCTGATAGTGTTGTATGGGGGAGCCTTTTGGGTGCTTGTAAGATCCACAGGAATGTTAAGATTGCAGAGATAGCTTTCGACTATGTTATCAAACTTGAGCCTACAAACACTGGATACTATGTTTTGATGTCAAACTTGTACAAAGAGACAGCGAACCTGGATGGAGTATTAAGGGTTCACATTATGATGAGAGACCGGAAGCTTAGGAAGGATCCCGGGTGTAGTTATGTTGAACACGAAGATGAGACTCACCTCTTTACAGTTGGGGATAGAAGTCACCCTCAAACAGGGGAGATCTACAGAATGTTGGATAGGTTGGAAGTTTTGGTAAAGGAAAAAAATGATCAAGAGAGAAGAAATAGAGAGCTTGCAAATGGAATGGAGGTGCACAGTGAAAAGCTAGCCATTGCATTTGGGCTTCTAAACACTAACCCAGGAATGGAGATTCTTGTGATAAAGAACCTGAGGATATGTGGAGATTGCCACTGGTTTATAAAGTCGGTTAGCAAGATTGCAGATCGGCCATTTGTTGTTAGAGATGCAACTCGTTTTCATCATTTCAAAGATGGAGTCTGTTCTTGCAATGACTACTGGTGATGCCCAAGGCTTTTGAATTTGACAGTCAGGATTCCCTATAGAAACTGAATCTTAGAGTGGTCACTCATCATATGCTCCTTAAGTTTAAGGATGTGAGAGCTATAACGCCGTCTCAAATGACTCCCAATAGAGGTTTTTCCGAATATCCTAACAGAGGTGGTATGTTATGTTCCTGATTACTGAGAACTTACCCTTTTAACCTAGTAAATAGATACTAAATTTTGAAGAGGGAGGGAAACTCGAGTACCTTTTTAACTTTGAATTCTGGGAACCTGGGATTGCCACAACTAGAAGAAGTTGGATGCGGGAAAGATAATTGGTCAGCATCCATTCCTTTAAGGGAAGAAGCTGTATAAAGGTAGTGGGCGGGTGATTTTTTATGGCTTTAGGTGATAAAACCTATGGGACAGCTGATTGAAGTTGCTTCTTGTACTCACCTCTCAATGTAAAGAGTTTATTTTGCAAGAAACTATGTGACAAGCTTTTAAGGAAAGAATCCACTGTTGTACCTCATTATACTTGCATCACTTCCAAACAGAAGCCAAGATGAATGTTAATCAACAATGAATTAGTGTAATATGCTCAATATCATTAATAACCTCGTATGATATTATGTAGCCAAAAAAAGGGGCAACGCTGTCCAGAAACATGCAAGTCTTGTACTTTAAGTGATGCCGACTGTGAGGTCACCTTCAATAAATCATCTCATTTTAGTTATTGCTAAGATAAGCCACAAATCCCTATAACTGCATCCGTCCCAGAAACACACTGATCTTCAACAAATGGGACAGTCTTCCACACTGTCAACTTCATTGGCCTGCTTCCTTTGTCTACATGTAATGGAAGACAGTTTTAGCTTCTTTATATTTTCACGCCATTTAGTTCACATAAAGACAAATTCTCACCTTCAGCAAGGTTACTATTGTCCTTGCAAATGGCAGCATAATGAGTACCAGCCAATTCAAGGAGGGCAAACTGCCAATTCCTTGCAGAGTTTGAGGGGCAGTCAGAAGGATCAACAACTATTTCCCATGCCTGACAGGATAATTGAGAAATTAGTACTGGAAAAAAACTTCGTCGATGCCTCACAGATTGATAATAAAAATTGATTTCTGTTTCATTTTGGGTCAAGTAAAAATGTTAAATGTTGAGCACAGCAGACTGTGTTGTCTCATGCGTTGCATGTTTAGAGCAAAGCAAATAATTCCTTTTTCAAAACTAAGAGTCTGTTTGCTATTGCTGTGCTTTTAAAGCAAGGTAGCTTTTTTTAACAAAAAAGTTCTAGAAAATCAATGTTTGATAAAGCACTTTGTTTTTAACCACGCACTCATAAAAAATAGATTAAGTTGTTTTTAAACAAAAGGAAGGGACCCTTACTTTTTTATAAAAAGCAAATAAACTCATACTTGGACTCACATTCGTTACTTAAAACATTAATAAACACATTACCACACTCAGTTATCAAACATTACTTTTTCATCACTACTTTTGCATAGCACAAAAAAAAAAAAAAAAAAAGAACACAACACGGCACATCAATGGCAAACAGGCCCTAAAAACCTTCAGAAAGGAGCAGGAATATATGACACAGTGGAATATACCAGAACGCCAGAGATGCTCAAATGACCTGACCCTACATAAAACCTAACCATTGCCTCATATGAGATGAACAAAAGGTTAAATATTGCAGAAGACTAATGACCCATGGACAATTGTCAAAATGTCATAACACTCAATTGACCTGGCCGTATACAAAACCTAAGGTTAGTTCAGTAGAAATGAGCAGAAGGTGAACAAGAAAACGAAAGGCTTATGGACAATCATCTCTAAAAATTCCATTCAGACTTATTACAGGATTCTTACTGTTCTTCAGCTTTCCTTTCTCCCCATCTTTATAATCCATTTTCTGCAATTCACAAGTAGTACTGGAAATAGAACAAGAAAATAATATCTACATACTGCCGTCACATTTCTGCAATTCACTAACTTGGGCAAAAACAAGTTCCCTCCTTGTTTCTCCCCCTACTTTAAAAAACACTAGATCGCAAAACATATTGTCAAGCCTCGAACCGGAGGCTTGGACAATTCTGGTAGGGCTTGAAAGAGAAAAGGGAGGGAGAGTTCGAATTAAGAGAGAAGAAAGTGAAAGAGAGAGAAATTTAGGAAGGAAAGATCCGAATACTTTGATTGATAGATCCCATCCTCAATTACATTGCCCATTTATAGGCTCTCGCCTCAGCTGATTGCTAATTCAATACAGCTGGATGTCACTATAACCACTTGCAGGTGGTTTGAAACTGCCGCACATGCAACAGCTAGCACAATTGGTTATTCTCCTTATAGCTATGTATTTCTACATTATTACACTTAGGCCCTTAGGCTCGTGACAATCCCGGCCCCTTAAAATCTTCCTTGTCCCCAAGGAAGGTGAGTAGCTGAGCAGCTCGTGGGTACTGGCTCAACAGCTGGGGAAGGTATTCCCTAGTGGTATACTCCGGTTGGCGATTGGACCACTGAACCAATACTTGTATGAGGGGCACCGGCCCTTGATGGATTACTCTCCTGTCGATGATGGCTATAGGCTCGCTGTTGCTGTCAGCTTCTTCGGTGGCGGAAGGTGGTTCGGAATTTACAGTAGCATCCGGCTCAATAGACTTCTTCAAAAGGGACACATGGAAGACCGGGTGGCGTTCCACGTGGGAAGGCAACTGCAGCTTGTAGGCTACTTGTCCGACTCGTTCCAAAATGAGAAACGGTCCAAAGTATTTCGGACTGAGCTTGGTGGGGGTGACGCTCGAGAAGGAGGATTGTAGGAACCGTCGAACCTTCAAGTAGACCCGATCACCGACTTCAAAATTCCGGTCACTTCTCCTACGATCCGCGACCTGCTTCATTCTGTTATTAGCTGTAGCCAATTCTCGCTTAAGTAGAGAAATCATCTCTTGCCGGTCTTGCAAATACCCAGTGGCGTTAGATTGAGCTCTGGGAGTACCCGTTATGGCAGGCATTATAGGTGTCTGATACCCAAACAAGGCCTCAAAGGGCGTCTTCTTTATAGAGCTGTGATAAGTTGTGTTATACCACCACTGAGCTAAAGAGAGCCACTTACCCCAACTCTTAGGCCGAGCAAAACACATGCAACGTAGATAAGACTCCAAGCACTGGTTGACCCTTTCGGTCTGCCCGTCGGACTCCGGATGATAGGCTGATGACATATGTAAGCTCACCCCTAAGTTCTTGAATAGTTCCTGCCAGAAATGGCTGGTAAATATTTTGTCTCGATCCGAGACAATAGATTTAGGTAAACCATGCAGTTTGGCAACTGAATCAATGAATATCCGCGCGATCTCTTGGGCTGTGAATGGGTGAGTAAGACCGATGAAGTGAGCAAATTTGGTTAGCCGATCAACCACCACTAAAATTGCATTTCGGCCTTCTGATTTAGGTAAGCCCTCGATGAAATCCATGGACACTTCCTCCCAAGCCTTATCTGGTATGGCCAATGGTTGTAACAACCCTGGATGAGCCACCTGTTCGTGCTTGCACCGTTGGCACGTTATGCAGGCTGCCACAAACTCCATTACTTCCTTCTTAAGACCAGGCCAAAAAAACATCTGTCGCGCCCGATAATAAGTGGCTCTAACCCCCGAGTGTCCTCCCAATGGAGAGCTGTGTAATGCCTGTAAGATTTTTGTCTTTAATTCCCTGTCATTGCCTACTACAACCCTGCCTTTAAATCTGATCAACCCATTATCCATAGAATACCCCTGTTCATTGGTGTGCTGCACGGTCAACTGCGTTTGAAGGGATTTGGTCCACTTTGATTTCTCATAGCTTCCGGTGACTTCTTTAACCCAATCAGGCACCACAGCAGTGATTGCCTTACATTCCCCGGTTTCAGATCTTCGTGATAGAGCATCTGCCACAATATTCTCTTTTCCTCTCCTATATTGTATCACATAATTCAGGCCTAACAACTTGGAGATGCCCTTCCTTTGCAAATGTGTATGCAGCTTCTGTTGCAGGAGATGTTTAAGGCTGTCATGGTCAGTCCGTATTATGAATGGGGCTCCTTCCAAATAATGTCGCCACTTGTCGATAGCGATAATCACAGCTAACAATTCCCATACACGCTTAACCCTTGGTGTCTAGCAGCTAAAGCTTGACTGATATAAGCGAGGGGTTTACCTTCTTGTGTAAGCACTGCTCCTACCCCAATGTCGCACGCATCAGTTTTCACAACAAAGGCCTTAGAAAAATCCGGCAATGCCAGCACTGGGGCCTGGGTCATTGCTCTTTTAAGAGTACTGAAAGCTTGCTCAGCTTGAGCAGACCACCCAAAGTTATCCTTCTTGAGTAGTTCAGTCAATGGTTTACTGATCACTCCATAGTTCTTTATAAACCTTCTATAATATCCTGTTAAACCAAGAAATCCCCTCAGCTCTCTTACTGTTTTTGGCTTGGGCCACTCCAGCATTGCTGTAATCTTGCTGGGATCGGTACTAACTCCTTCACTCGAAATAATATGCCCTAAATATTCCACCTCATTCTTTGCAAAGGAACACTTAGAGAGCTTAACAAACAATTGGTTCAATTTCAGGATTTCAAATGTGGTATGCAGGTGGGTTAAGTGTTGTTTGAGATTGGGGCTATAGACTAAAATGTCATCAAAGAAAACTAAGATGAATTTCCTCAAATATGGGGCAAATAAGTGGTTCATAAGGGCTTGAAAAGTGGCTGGGGCATTGGTGAGCCCAAAGGGCATCACCCGGAATTCATAGAGGCCTTGATGTGTTCGAAAGGCTGTTTTAGGGATGTCGGTTGGTTCCATTCTAATTTGATGATACCCAGCCCTCAAGTCCAGCTTAGTAAAAACGGCTGCCCCCTTGAGTTCATCTAATAGGTCTTCAATTAAGGGGATAGGAAATTTGTTCTTTATCGTGAGGCTGTTTAGCTGCCTATAGTCTATGCAAAAGCGCCAAGTTCCATCCTTCTTTTTAACAAGAAGAACGGGTGAAGCGAAAGGGCTTTGACTTGGTTGGATAATGGATGTTTGAAGCATAGTTTTGACCTGTTTCTCAATCTCAGACTTCTGGTAAGGAGGGTATCGGTAGGCTCGAATGTTAACTGGCTCAGAATTAGGTTTCAGAGGTATAGTATGATTAAACAAACGGTTTGGAGGTAGGGTGTTTGGCTCTCTGAAAAGTTCCTGAAATTTCATAAGCAGGGGGCGTAATGTAGTAGGGAAGGTTACCTTTGCAAAGTAGTCGGTGGTAGGGAATTGCTCTTGCTCGTCTTTCTCCACCAATTGGATTGAAAATAACTGGGATATCTGCCCCTTCCCTTTCATTAGCAACTTTTGTAGTTTCTTGCCGGTAATTAACTTGCATTCCCCTGACTCAAGGCAGCCCTTTAAAGTCAACCTCCTTTCCTTCAAATCCAGCGTGACTTCCAACTTGTTGAAGTCAAAAGTTAGAGGACTTACTGTCCTCATCCAATCCACCCCAAGAACTATGTCACAACCACCTAACTCCAAAATTCTGAGATCCGTTGAGAACTCCTCTCCTTGCATGTGCCACTTAAACCCTACACTCTTGTGGCTACTGTACATTTTATGGCCGTTAGCTACCGTTACAGATAAGGGAGAGGTATTTTCCAAAGCACACCCTAATTCAGTAGCAGTGGCTTTATTGAGGAAGCTGTGAGTGCTACCACTATCAATCAGCACCATCATTCTTCTTTTGCCTACTCTTCCTTCGACCTTAATAATTTGCCCTACATGCTCCCCTTTGAGTGCATGAAATGAAATTTCCCCTCCTTCTCCAGCCAGATCACTTTGAGGAATCTCCATCTCTGTTTCTTCCAAGTTTCCTTGTTCTTTTTCCAGCTCTTGCTCTTCACCTCCCTCCATGTTCAGTAGCTGCCTCCGACATTGGTGACCAGGACTATAGGGATCTCCACATCTGTAGCAGAGCCGCAATTGTCTTCTCTGCTCCATAGTGGGATTCCTGACTGCCATAGCATGCTGATTTCCCCTTGGGGGACCTGTTCCCCCTGTTGCTCCAATTTCCCGTGCCTGACCACTAGGAGGAAGACTGATTATCGGTCTGGTTCGAGAGGAGAGCTTATTTCTCTTGTAAATAGCTTCTAACGTCAATTCTTGTAATCTAGTCTTTTCAGCGGCTTGTCTAACTGTAAGGGGCATCATCATCTTCACCATGGACCTCAACTCCTCCATGAGGCCACTAATAAAACTGGATACAAAATATCGCTCGATCAGTGAGGGTTGGGAGTTCCACATTAAGGCTCCTAACTCCTCAAATTTCTCCAAATATTCCATTACCGATCCATCTTGCCTGAGTTTATTGAATTCTTCTATCACATCCTCCATATTCTTTTCTCCAAAACGCCTACACAATTCTTCGGCAAAATCGATCCATCTCACCCCAATTCCTTGGTACCTAGACCATCCTTGAAACCAAGAATCAGCCGTATCATTAAGATAGGCTGTGGCTAATGTGATTCGCTGAGTTTCAGCCACATTATAATATTGAAAGAATCGTTCACACCGACGAATCCACCACCTTGGTCTTATTCCATCAAATAACGGTATCTCCAGCCTTGGCATTGGCGTGGGAGTACCTGTTTGTAGTTGAAATTCTCTCACCTGATGATCCGGATCAATTCCTTGCACTCCATCCGACTCCGCCTCTCCTGTCGGTCGCGGAAGTATTCCAGTCCCGTTCGAATTAGGCCGAGATCCAGATCGCGGGGGAAATTCTGCTGGCAGACGGAACTGTGGTAAGGATGATAGCATATTAAACATGCTATTGATCCTTTGACCGAACTGGTCCATCGTCTCTCTATGCCTTTCCAGCTCGCGATGCATCTCCTCGCGAGAGGCTGCCATTTCCTCTCGCATTCCTTCTCTCATTGCGGCCACATCTTCTCGACTTTGTGTAATAGCTTCGTGCGTCTGTGTCATTCCGAATTCCAGCGCTTCCATTCTGCTTTCTAATTGCTTGAGTCTCATTCCTTCTGCCATTGTCTGCTCCGCCTTGCTTGAGACAATGATCAAGATCGCTGTCTCTGATACCAAATGTCAAGCCTCGAACCGGAGGCTTGGACAATTCTGGTAGGGCTTGAAAGAGAAAGGGAGGGAGAGTTCGAATTAAGAGAGAA
This sequence comes from Diospyros kaki, assembly GCA_036245055.1. NCBI lineage: Eukaryota > Viridiplantae > Streptophyta > Magnoliopsida > Ericales > Ebenaceae > Diospyros > Diospyros kaki. The sequence goes on from BSEG01000009.1 coordinate 42,964,668, forward strand.
GAAAGTGAAAGAGAGAGAAATTTAGGAGGGAAAGATCCGAATACTTTGATTGATAGATCTCATCCTCAATTACATTGCCCATTTATAGGCTCTCGCCTCAGCTGATTGCTAATTCAATACAACTGGATGTCACTATAACCACTTGCAAGTGGTTTGAAACTGCCGCACATGCAACGGCTAGCACAATTGGTTATTCTCCTTATAGCTATGTATTTCTACATTATTACACTTAGGCCCTTAGGCTCGTGACACATATGTGATAAAACATAAATCACCAAGAGACTGGGATTAAAATTTCATACATACTGCCATCACATTTTCTATAGTCATTCTACCAAATAATTGATTCCAAATAAGCAACAAGGTGTTCTCGTAAAAGTAATATCTACTGTTTTTTTTTTTTTTTTGTCAATTAATCATGGATTGAAGAATAATCCAAAGTAGTATTTTCTTAAAAGAAGTAAAAACCCTGCAATTGATCAACCCACATCGTGATCAATTTGCTTCCTCCACCCACTATTTTGCACCTCCATCTTCAAGGACTCCATGAATCTTTCTAAGAAAAGGAAGGAGAAAAAAAAGGAAAATTGTAATTTTTTTGCTGGTTAACACTTTCCTGCCAAACCCACAAGGTTCTAAAAGAATATCAGATAATAGATACCATTCTTCCCCATATCCATTTCACATTTAGTACTTGCAATTTTCTCTCTTTTTATGGCCTTTATCTAAGAGGTAGGCTTTTTCATCCCTTAAATAAACAAACAGGGATCCCAATTCAGGAAGGCAAATAAAAATAAGAAAGAAAACATCAATCATCTGTAAGCACCCTCCCAAAATGTGATGTTAATGTCATCCTGTAACACAGTCATCTAAATAGCAGCTGAGCATGCACCTCTTGAGTACCCCCCATAAAAAAAGAAATTAATCCTATTAAGTTAAATATCCCCTCAGAAAAAAAAGTACTTATAATATCAAAGATGGAAAATCTATCGAGAGCTAAAGTTTTTGTCTTAAATCCCTTGAACAACAACAACAACAATCACAAGCCTTAATCCCATTAGGTTAGGTAGGGTACATGATTTACTACCCATGCCCAGATCCTCTAAAAAGGCTATCTCAACCCTTAATCTGGTTTTATTCACATGGTTAAAGGGAAGTTCTTTGATGGTCAAAGGAACATTAGGCAAGAAAATCGGGCAAGTTCATGACTTCTAAATTATATAAAAGTTCAAAATATTCATAACATCTTCATGACATTGTACCAGTCATTTAATTTGCTTTTTATTATTTATATGAATGATATTTGTACTAGTTGAGGAAAATAAGGAGAATGAGGAGCATGCATGGTAATTTTTCCACCTCAACTACATCCCAGCTAGTTTATTGTCCCAAATTTGATACAGCAAACTGCTCAGGCCACTATTTAACTTATCTTTTCTCCTGCTGCAACTCATTTTAGAAAACACAAAATTTGTTAATAACAATTTTTACTCAGCCAATTGATTGGGAGTTCAATTGTTCCTACAATGGACTACGTGATGAAGTAGTCACATTACAGTGCTAGATTAGCAATAACCACAAGTTAACTAGTTCGTTAGATCCCATCTGTTGAAGGTTTTATTACATACCTCAGAGTCTGAATTCCACGGTAGGTGAAAGCTTCCTCCAGTAGCAGTGCTATACCGGATGGTGAAGGTCTTGAAAGGTGCACCCGAGAAACCTGTTCCCAAGGCTTTGACATAAGCCTCCTAAAAGTTGAACAGGAACAAACTTAAGAGAAGCAAAAAATATTGAATTTAGTAGCTCAACCATAGCAAAGCAATTTGTTTATCTTTCATATCAATAAATATACAATCTCCACTCCATTAAATCAAGTGGCCCAAAGCAAATTTATAGAAGTTTGTTTCATAGAACATACAGAAGATCATAAGAACCCACATGCTTATTCATCCCATAACAAGTAAACAAAGAAGATATGCTACACTTGATTAAGGTCTCATTGGCCATAGAAAGGGCCATGGTAGTCATATGCTTTACTGTCATCCTGATGAAATGGAAGAGCATACAATCAAGTAACATCCACCATAACTTTTAGACATTTTTTATTGGTGTGGTCTATAAGTTTTAGACATAATACTGGTTAAAAAAGTAAAATTATTTCAATACGACCATCTGCTCCAATAATGACCACATACCAACGAATTATGACGAAAATGATTGCATAAGTCTGATGACTGTCCTCAATCAAAACATGACATCTACACATAAGGACAGAAAGATGAAAGCAACTCATTGCAGGAAACACATCAATCTGGAAGACATGTTAAATGTCTGATGGAGCCCAGAGGAAAATTAGTAAAAGGTTGGATGTGTAGGAGTCCACCTCCTTGGACAGAAACCTGAAGAAAACAGATAACTGATCCGAGAGAATAGAAGTTAATATTAAAAGATATTAGACTGAAATATTCTTCAAAACTACTCCAAAATACAGAGGGAAACCCCTATTCATAGACCCCTCTGGGTTCTAGGACATATTCGATTCTTAACAGACTAAATATATGACATTTGACTGACTTTTGGGCTGCTCTTAATTACTCAGACCCTTAATTACAAAAATCAACTTTCCAAGACTCCTTAACTAACGTATTTTCCCCAGAACCCTCCATGGACTCAATTAAAGGCCAGGCTGGAAGACTAACTTGCTACAAACATCTAGATTCCTTAATTAAAAAAAAAATACTAATCATTATTCTCCATCAGTGTCCTAAAACCAACATACCATTCATCAATATATTTCTATTCTGAAAGTTTTTAAGGTTTTTAGCAGAATATATTGCAAAAACATTATTCTGATAAACATTTGATTTTGTTTCTTTTTAAATGAATAATGAAAACATAAATTACAACTATTGCTGACAATACTAATAACTTTTTAGGTGACTAATTTAGTTATCAAGAAAAAGCATAGCTAACCTTTAATGTCCATAATTTTATAAATTCATGGCGCTGAATTTCAGGGTCAGGAATGGAAGCTAAGAAATCCACTTCATGGTGTGAAAAGTACCGCCTAGCAAAAGATAATACATCATTCTTTGTTTTCCGTTGCTTTTCTTCCACATCAATGCCAATCTATGATTAGAAAGGTGAATTACATCAGAAGTTACTTTAAAACAAAACTGGAAGGTAAATTGCATCAACTTAATGTATATGCAGTCCATAAGAAGTATGATAGCACTAACTGGTGAATCGAGAGTCACCCCACAGGCTATCAAAGAAGAAGAATGTGAAAGGTTGAAATGTAGCATAGGCTGGGCCCATCCGTCAACTAGTTGCCTCTCAACCTATCAATGTAATCCATATGAAAATCTGAGTATATACCAGAAACATATTGTCTTCAAAAACATAAAAACATAGACAAAGTTTGTGAGAAGATAGATGGAAAGCTCCTTAGCCACTCAAAGTAAGAAAACAAACCTCAGGCTTCCCATGGATGTTCTTCCTAAATTTCAAGGATCTTGGACTAACTTGAGAATTTATCTGATCTAGCATGAAAAAGTTTTAATCAAGTTATTTGGCACCATTTGTCAATCTCTCTCTCTACAACATTGATAGATTAAAGTAACAAAATAGGGCAGAAAGAATAGAGCAGAATAATCTATTTATTAGTCAAAAATGTCGCGTGTTGATGCATTAGACACCAAAGTAGAAACAAAAGAAATTTTGGTATTGAAATTCAAGTAGACTGTGGGTTCCCCTCTTCCTTATTTTTATTATTTTTTTTCCTTCCCGTCATTTACATCCATCATATTTAGAGCCACTTACTACCAATATAAAGTAAAGAGAATTGTCAAATTGCCACCAAATTTGGAAAGAATAACCTCTAAGATGTTAGCAGCAGTTAGCAATATAAGTTTTTGTGCCTAACATGACTTGTTAGTCCAATGGCTTTCAAAATTCTAATTTTCAAGAGGACGGATAGAGAGAAACGGTTTGGAATTATTTTTAGCTTAACAGTGCTTCAAAACAAAATTTGGCATCACATGTCTGCATCTATGTAGCCAACTCCACCTAGTGGGATTAATGGTTGCTAATTGTCCATGACTCTGCATCTAATTCAACTTCTAAACATTTTCGTGTATCTAATATTGATGTTTATATATCAAAATCCATCAGATCTTTCCTATTTTTACTGACAGATGGACATGAAAAATTAGGGCCATGTTTTCTTTGTTGTTTTCATGCTATTTTCAATTTTCAGTTTTCCAAAACAATAAAAACGTGTTTACTTTCATATTTTCAAAAACAAAGAAAAATTTTGTAAAGAAAACTCAAAACAACAAATTTTGGCTGTTTTCATCACAAATATGCTTAAAATTTCCAAAACACGGAGAACGCCATAGACAAAATAAAACACGTTTTCAGTAATATCAAAACAGACACTCAAAACACAAAACTGAAAATGAATTCAAAATTGAAAATTGAAACACAAAGAGAACAGCCCCAAGTTTTTCATCTGTACTTACAGAATTTGTAGAGATTACAAAATGAAACATCAAAAAATAAAATACATCAAAAAGTAAAATAAAAAGTATTGAATTTAGGACATCCAAATTACATTGCGTGGATGGCTCAGAATATCTACTTGATAGAAAATTTTAATTTCTTACAGAAATAGAAAAGGAGATATCAAGTCCTACATCTTGCTATGGTAGTGCGAACCAAGGCACGAGCTAGTAGAGCCCTTTTCTTAAGCTCCTCTCCATACATGCGGAAAACATTTTCTTTCTCACATGATGATAGTAGTTCCACATATTGATTAAGAAGCGATTCATTCTTCACTTCATCCGGTACAATATACCAAAAATGTGTTTCCCTGGAAAAAAAAAGAGACTTTCACATATTTGTTCTCTAGTAACTTCTAGAGACCAGAAGCTACATGAAAGTAGGTGGATATTTAAAACCCCAGAATAAGCAAGATGACCTCAAATTTAAAATCCATTATTATGAAAAGATGCTCCTCCTAGATTTTGATTCACACAAATATCTAGAAAAAAGACTAATACAATCTCTGCAAAAGAGTATTTGTAAGCATTGCACATGCAATATTCTGGTCAAAAGCAAAGGTCATTGACTATCTTAATCCATGACAAAACTGTTGTGTGGTGCAAGAATAATTTCCAGCTGACAGCAAGTCTAAAATGGTATTCAAAATCAAGAAATACAAGGTTACATACATTTGTTGTGGAAGTTGCACAGGAACCAGAGTTGATGCAGCATTGGAGAACCTCTGACTGAAGCATTGTAGTTTAAACATGGAACTTCCTCTGAGGAGCAAAAGTGGCATGTGTGCCAGGGATTGTGCTAAATCATTCTTTCATAGTGTCGGGATCAGTTTGTTACAAGAACTACCATATCAATGATCTGTGATCCAAAAAGATCATTCCGTCACCATACAAAACACGATGTTCGATGTCTGTAGTTGTAAGGATGTAACTTCCAAGTTTCAGCCCATTGGCAAAGAACTGGAGAATGTCCTATTTATGCATCCACGCAGACACACAGGAGCACCTGAACAAGTCTACATGCAAAAATTTCAACTGGAGCTTCTTATGGTACCTTGCAGTTTACCACTAGGGGGATGAATGACAACAAAAATATGTTTATAGCAACAAACCACAGCAGTTAAAATGTCTGTTCACAGCAACCCTAAAAAGCAAACAGAACAACAAATCGAACAACAAATACAGCAAAAATCTGTTAACAGCGACAAAATACAGCAAAAAATGGGATACCTCTAAGATCCGAACTCCTGTGACGCCGGCGAGCAGCGGCAGTGGCAGCAGCAAAGAAGACGGAGATGATGGGGCACTGCGACGCCGGAGATGTGAAGCCGAATCGGGAACGCTGTGACGCAGGAGATGACAGGGCGAACGGAGCGAGGAAGATGAAGCGGCGGCGACGGACAAGGAACGCGGGAAACAGCAGCAGCAACACCTTCTCGATATGTGTCAGCGACGACGGACGAGGGACGCCGGAAATGCGCGCAGCCACCGGAGATGACGGAAGCCAGAGATGACGGACAGGAGATGCTGCGAGGGAGGAGAAGGGAGATGAGAAACTGACAGAAGGAGTGATTTTGGATTGGGGATTTGGGACATGATTTGGCAGTTTTGGATTTGTTTGAGGGTACTTTAGTATAATCCTTAAACTCATCAAATTCCATGGCTTTAAAACTCGGCAGTTATTTCCCGTTTAAACATTCCTATTAACTTTAAATGGGCGTTAAGTGTTAACCACCTTTAAAGATTAGCCAAACACCTTCTCAATGGCAGTTCAAACTCAAAACTTACGATTAATTATATTTATCATATTTAAGATTTAATATAATTATAAAAATATTCATTATATTTCAAAAAAAAAATTTATTATTAAATAAATAAATAAAATAATTATTTTATTCTTTATACAATCTCTTCTTAATTTAAAAAAAAAAAAAAAACTAGTGGTCACGAAGCATCAACAACCAGTCAGTTCAAACTCTTTACATTTGACTCTTCCATTGAGACAAACTCATTTGAATCTATATATATATTATAACAAAATAGTCGTCAAAATTTTTTTCCGCTCATTTTTACTTTTTATTTTGATATTTTATTATATTTTATTTATTTTTTTACTTACCCAAAATGAAATTTTTATAAATCATTAATTAAATATAAGTTTGTGGAAAACATATAGTTCTTGAAACCTGTAGATGGTTTTTTTCATAATTAAATAGTATCTGGAGAATGTATAAACATGTTGGTATATGAAGAGGCAAGATCTAATCAATATTATTAATTTTTAAATATTAACATAAAATTTTAATTAAAATAAATTACAGAAAAATGAGATTTTTTTAAATCGACAAAAATCTTAAAATATCAGGTAATACCGCCAAATACCGACTATCAAGTAATTTTTTTTAAAAAATAAATTTAATTTTTTATTTTATTTCCTATAATTTACCTCTCATTCTCTCTCAATAAAGTCACTATTCAAAACTCTAAAACTCTTAATTAATTTCAGAATCATGCAAAAAAAATACAAATCTTATATATGTTTAAGTTATTACTTAATTTTGAAAAATAATTAGTTTGTAGGTTATGTTAAATTAGTTATTTAGGTAAAATCGAATTATTTTAAATAAATTATTTAAGTTATTTTGACAAAATTAATATTTTGTACATGCTATTTATATTTATCATATGTTGTCATGTTTTTTTTAAAAATTTTATTATATTTTATTTTTTAATTATTTATGTTACTAATTTATTATATGTTGTCATATTATTTATTATTTTGTATAAAACTATTTATATTTATCATATGTTAAATTACTTATTAGTTTGTGAAAAATATGTAGTTCTTGAAATTTGTAGACTATAGATAGAATTTATAATTGTGAGGTTGCTAATTTTAAATAAATTCAATATATATGAACTTTCGGCATCGCACGGGAGGTGAACTAGTTTGATTTAAATTTAAATACAATAAGCCTATTATGGTTTAGTTAATCTCTTTACATTTAAATTTAAATTAAATTCTAGCAAACTATAAGAAAAAAAAAAAAGAAGAAGAGTTACCTCACACCGAACAAAAGTAAAGCAATCAATAGTTGTGATTGAATAGATAAGTAAAAGTAATTAGGTCACAAGAAAAAAACAAAATATATATATATATATATCAAAATAGAGAAAATGGCAACAATGGTAGCAATGATAGCGACCGTTTAACGGCTAGAGAATAGGTGTGGAGATAGACTAGAAGGGAGTAGGAACAATTACTTTTGAGTCGTTCCACAGACCCTAGAGGCTTATCGATTGGTTGACAAAATTTGGTCAAAATAACAAAAATGCCCCACCCATTTGTAAAATTGTTTCTCTTTTCATTTCCATGGCTGCCTTTTCTCTCCTCTCTTCCCCTTTACATGGCCACCTCTAGTAACCCCTCCATCTCGTTATCTTTTCCTTTCCACCGTCAATGAGAAGCAAGATAGCAAGGTGAAGGAGACGAGAGGAAGGAGGTTGTTGGAGGCGACCATGGGAAAATGAGAGAGAAGGTGGCCATGAGAAGGGAAGGAAAAACAATTTTGTAAATGGGTGAAGGACATTTTTATCATTTTGGCTAAATTTTGTCAATCAATCGGTAAACCTTCGGGCAAAGTAGTAATTTCCATTACTTCTCAACAACTCCGGGGCGACTCCTCCCCCCAGTCTGGACCAATGAAGGGATATGAATGAACAAGATGATATTGTTAGCTGAAAATCGAAATTCGGTTAAAGATCAAACCAATCAAGTAAGCAGTTACAAACTTCAATTGACTCACAAGGAAAGATACATAAACACAAAGAAATGACCAAAAAAAAAGAATGATTCACACTATCTCCAATTTAGAAAGAAAGCCTCTGACTCCTCCCCCCAGTCTGCACTCAAATTCATCTCCTTGAAAACAAAACATCAGTCCTACAGGCAATAGGTTCATCTCCAAGCTTCGATCCTATCAGTTGTTCTTGAATTTAGCCGGCTAATGATGGTCGTCCCCCGGTTCTTTTCTGTCGATGTTGCCCGGTCGTTTCCTTTTTTCGATGTTTTCTTGAGATTGCGACTGCTGGATTGGCCAGTCTTCTTCTTTCGAGTATACTGTGCAGAGCTAGAGCTAGAGCCATACCCACAGCCACCCTCTTCGGCTGCTGCATCCTTAACCTCCCTGGGGCAGCTATCAGCCAAATGCACCTTCCCCCCGGGAATAATGTTTTCGATCGAGGTTAGGAAACCATGATCATTTTCGGGGTTTGAGTCGTTGCTGGTATGGTGAGCCGGGGTTTCTGCTGACGGTTCTTCAGCTAAGAAGACGCGCTCTTCGTTGTCAGTCACCTCATCGACCTCCTCAAACAACGGCTGTTGGGAGCTGTGGTGTCCGTTCTCGTCAGAAGGCTCGACTTGGGATGGAGGAGCTTGATCAACTACAGTCTCTTCCCTTTCTTTCAATGTCTTGTCAATAAGAGTCCTCAGAAAATTCATTACTTGGACCGCGTACATCAATGCCGTCAAAGGATCTGCCATCTGCAATCAGATTCGGTAGTTATCAGAATGGTTACTTTCCATCAACTGAAATAACCGTATCACCATCATCATCACTAAACAAATGGCTTACACAGAAAACTATGCCACAAGATAAGTTTAATGGTAATGCCACCGGATTACTTACTTGGGTCATGTTTGGGGCAAACACCATAGCAACGTTGCGTGAGTTCATCTTGTTTGCACTTTCCAGCTGAGCTACATCGGCCATTAGGTTTATCGCCCAGTCCAGCAGAGAAGCTTCTGTTGGTGGAAGTTGTCTCACAAGCCGGGCAATTTCCTGCTCCGACTGGGCTTGCATTACATCCTCTGGTGACAGAGAGTCCAACAGACCATTTGGGAGTTCTCGAAACCAAGCCTAAGGAAACATCGATCCCCACAAATCAAACCCAAAAAATGGTTGGTATTTCTAGTTAGGGAGAAGAGACCCCACATTGATAGAAACAAAATGTATGTGGAAAACATTGGACATGACATTTTGCACGCCTTGAGTGAGTGGTGTCTGAATCGGGTGTTTACAAGCAAAGTATTTGAATGTTGGCTTGCAAATATCCTCTTCATTTGCAACTTCTTGCATGAATAGTTGTTTGTATGTGAAGATTGTTAAAACTTAAATGGATGCCTCGAAAACTTCTACATGCATCTGTTGAATTATAAACTGGTAGCAAGAAACCTTTCGACACACTTGAGCTGCCAACTTCCTTCTTCCAAATAAGAATTCGGTGAACATCAATGGATATGAGATTACCTTAATAAGACCTGCTAAGCAGTGCACATCCATGTTATCTGGCACGATTCCATGGTTCAGCTGTTCCCTAACATACTCCTCTTGGCTGTTCTCGGCGTTTATTCTGAAGATTCCCTCTGCCTGTGCATGTGTTGAAGTTCAAAGCTTGATTTTAGAAGCTAAACCCACTGGGAAAATGCTAAGCTTACATGGACATTTCAGGCATACAAACCTGCAGGCCTCCCTGTGCGTACAAGCGTCTTTGCATCATCAGAAGTATGGTCGGCACACTGTTGCCTCTAGAGTCGAAGGACAGCTGCATCGACTCTGTTGAAACTCCGAACACACTTGTACTAAATCAAAGAGTTTCAAGTCAGCAGTGGGAAAAACAATTATGAAGCATTTGTGAATATTTCAGATGGCAATACCAAAGGTGCGAGGCGACAGGAAAGGCAAGAAAAATAACAAAGGATGAGACAGATGCGGAGAGGAAGACATGGAACATACTTCAATATGGCAAGAAAATTCTAAACCAGAGCTGAGAGGTGTAGGACGAACGATAAAGATGAGTACTTGCCCTGTTCTCATCTACTGAAGAATTCTTCACACAAAGTTAAAGACAGAATGGTGAATTATGTGCAAACATACTGAATTCCCATTTTACCACTTTCTGATGAACAAAGATATGAGAAAATCATTGTTTATTGCTTTTGATTAGGAGGGAAAAGAAATCATTTATGATAAAACAATGACTCCAAGGTTTGAATATTAGGGATTAGAACTGATTAAGAGGGGAAGTGATTTAATTAGGGTTTCCTGCATATTGTAAAACTCATTGGAGAGACATGTAACATCACGGCTTCTCATACCAAATACGCTTGTTGAAGCTAACTTATAAGTTTATGAGACCACATGCTCAAGACCTCCTCAACAGATTATCATGTGGGATTTGAGGTCACCAAAATGTGTTAAGCCGTAGATAAACTTATAGGTTCGCGAAACCAAACAATGTGCCCAAAAAATCAAGTGACACATACTCAAGACCTCTGGGAATACTGCCGACGTGAGATTGAATTGTGGTGACAAGACTAGAACATACCTGGCACTGGGAGGCCTTCTGGGAACCTCAGGCTCAAACTCAACAGGAAGGCCAAGGAAGCCATTGAAGCGGTCAAAGGTGACATGGGCCACATGCCTGACATCAGTAGGCACCCCAATTTCCATTGATGAGAAATCTTCAACTCTCCCACTGCTCCTGCACCCAACCAAGGATTTTCTCAGCACAGTCGCCACAACAGCCACCAGGGAAAGCTGGTCGCCCTCCTCTCTCTCTCTCCTCTTTCTCTCTCTACCTCCTCCTCCTCCTGTATCTCCCTCTCCCCTGTATAAGGCTACAGAGTATGTAGTGGGGCTGTTAAAAAGGGCGTCAGGGCCATCATTTTCTGTGGTTATGGAGCTTGGGGATGAAGGCAAAGGGGATGGAGATTGCAGTATCTCGGTCATATTTTACCCGAAAAAAAGAAGAAAGAAAGAGCAGGAAATCTGTAATGAATAACAATAGGTGGGTATGGAAATGGGTTGGTGGATTAGTAGATTACAGAAGCAGGAAACAGGAAACTGGAAACCGGGGTATGAATGAATTTTGTTTGGGGGATCCTTGAGTGGAGTTGGATTGAAGGAAAGGTAGTTGAGGGTGAGGAGTGAACATCATGACTCCATTATACATCCTCAATTTCCAATGCTTTACACATACACATGTGGATTGTACATGTAGAAATGTATGAATTGATCTATGGCTGGCTGGCTTTTGATTTGGAGCTTCACAATGAGAGAGAGAGAGAGAGAGAGAGAGGGAAAGTAGAGAGAGGGAGAGAGAGGGGCTGTGAATGAAGTGTGGAACACTAGAGCTTCTTTTTGAAATGGAAACCTTTCTTTAAAGCAACTTGATGGCTCAGCGCCTCTACAGTAACCACTGGTTTATAATTGTTCCCTGATGGCCAATCAGATTTGGCCATGTTCAAGTAAGGTGGCATCAAGAACATGCTAAAACCAGAACATAGATTGAGATTATCATAGTCAAAATCAAACCCAGCCAGAAAAAATCTAGAAAATTGATCTTTCTTCTTGCCAAAGATTGTATTTTCAGGCCCTAACTTTAGCAAGGATACTGACACAGCACTTCCAACAAAGATTGTAGTTCCGGGCTTGAGTCTCACAATTAGCTCTCTTCCCTCTTGGGACTTCATTAAAAGGTAATATTAGTTTTATAAACCAATATTCAAATACAACAAAAGAAGATTAACCATTAAAATACCACTAATCAGCCAAGTCTAAACTTAATTGGTGAAACAAAAGACTAGACATATACTCTTCTTATTTAAAAGTATTATTACTTACTCTTCCTACCTAAAAGTGATTTTAATCATAAAAAATTTTCTAAATTAACTCTAGATGAGTTTAGATTAAGAAAAAAGTTGGTGAGGATTGGAGGCAGTTTGGACTCTTTTTGTTTCAATTATAATATTTTAATAATATTTATGTATTAACGTATTATATTTGTATCATGTATTAATATAAATATAGAATATATGAATATATATAAAATTATTATGTTGTTTACGTCAAATAACATAACGTTTACTCGATGCGAACAACATCAGAAGGAGGGCGTGAGCTTCATCTCCATCCCCTTATGTCAGCTTTGGATAAATTTGACACGATCAAAAGAATATATCCTATTAATTTAACTTAAATAAAAAAGCCTATATATTATAATCTCTAGGGAATATCTTCACTTGCACATTCCTGCCTCAAGTGCTAGGTCCTCGTTTCGCGCTTTGGCTTCCTTCTTTTTCACTTATAGGCATCCTAAGTTCATCTATAATGCCCTCCACTACAACAACAAAATAATATCCTTTTAGTATTTTTAAAATATTTTTTATCTCAAACATCAAGAAATATCAACAAAATATTTCTAAACTATTTCTATAATTTTCAAAATATTTAAGATCCGTTTTGCAATATTAGAAACGTATTTTCATTCCACAATCATATTAAAAATGAAAGTAATTATGTACCTATTATCTCGACGGCTATATTATAGATAAAATTAATTTATGTTTATATTTATTTGAATAAATAATAAAATTTATGTTTATAGTTAATTAAATAATTATCTTTTTTATAATTTTTTATATTAAAAATTATATTTATATAAAGGTCCTTATATTTTTTTATTTACTTGTTTTTGTTTCCTACTTTATTAAAAAAATATCATTTTTTATTTTTATTTTATATCATATCTTTTTTTTTCCTTATCATACAACTTAAATGCCTTTTTTTTAGGTTACGCACTATCACTTATGCTCCCGTTGTTCAACCCCACAATTCTAGCAGGAGAAGTAAATAAAGGAATCTAACAGAAAAAACCTAAATGGCTCTTTAATTAAACCATACATGTACTATTTATGTACATAGAATTAGTAGTTTGCTTGAATCTCTAAAAAAAGAATATATATATATATACACCATTTTTTTATATATTTAGTTACTCCATACAATTTATAAATATTTAAACAAGCCCAATAAATTAGCAGTGAAAACTCAAAAAAAAATTCTTTTTTTGTAACGTAAGAAATTCAAGGGCTCCTTAATCATTGATAGTCTTTGACCCGGATCATTTCATTTTCTTTAAAACTCACAATTCACTTTGAACTCAGTCTAGATATATGAATAGATTTGATCGCAAGTCGAAGTTTAAGACTTGACCCTTCGGATAGACACATGCGATTGCACATTTCTATATAAAAGCAGAATCAAATTCACAATCTCACAATATCTCAAGCTCCTAAATGCATGCGACGAACCATCTACATTGCCCAAAAAAATTGAAACCCAAAGAATTAACTCTTGTAATTTTCACAAGTAACAATTGTTGTTACACAGTTACAACAATAAATTTGTAAAAAGGGAAACTGTCGATGGATAACCCTCTTATGGACGATCCGAGCGATGGGTGACTCTCGTGAGGCGTATCTGAGCAATGGATGACTCTTCCGAGATGGAGTGATAGCGATGGATGAGTTTTCTGGGGTGGAGTGACAACAATAGGTGAGTCCCTTGGCAAGGTTGAGAGTGATGGATGACCTGCTGGAAAGAGAATCAGTTAGGGGCACAGGTGAAAGTCCTCGTACCCTCCGATACTTAAGTCAGACCCTCGTAGAAGTAAAATACTTGAAAGCAAAAGTGTAAATGCGAGAGTGAGAGATCGCATACCGAATGAGGAAAAGAGACCTTCTATTTATAGCGACGAGAGGGATATCTATGTGTCGCGTGTCCCGAGTTTCACAGTAAGAAGACGCTAGAGGAAGGGCTAATAATGGTCATGTCTAGCTTTAGCATTTACTAGGTAAAATAACTAACTATAAGCTTATAAAGGTTGGCTATTTTTGGGAACATATGATAAACTAAAAAACACCTTATTTTCACTTAATTTTTCATGAATATACTTGATACGTCATAGTATAAAAAGACAAAGTAAAAAGGAAGAAATGAAATCGGCCCAAAGTAAGGGATGGCCCAAGACTGCGGCACAACCCAAGGTGAGGGAATGGCCCACGATCATGTGAACGGGCCTAGGCTTGGGAAAGGCCCGAGGCCATGGAACGACCCAAGGCAAAGGAACGGCCTGCGACTGCAAGAGACTCGCAGCACCAGGGGCTCATGGCCCCCTTCCTTCCACCGAGATACATAGGAAGATTCGATGCACCGCCAAAGTATTTTACCAAATACAAGATGGTCCCACACAACTCACAAACATTGATAACTTCAATAGTTAAAAATCATTATAGGAAAATGATAGAAAATCATTCACAAGAAATTTCATTCTTAAAAAGGATAAGATAAATATCATATATAAAATATAGATTTTATCTATAATAATCTTGATCCCAACTAGATTTGGATTAATTAAGATAAATGTTATCTACGAGAATTCTAATTTTGTAATATTTTAGATTATTCAATATTTCTCTATAAATAGGCAATCATTCACTCCAGAAAATGTACATTTTTAATAGTGATAAAAATCATACTTTATAGTTTTTATCACTTTCAGTGTCTGATTTAAACATTAGAGTGTTTACGCAGAGACTCTCCCACACCAACTGACTGCTTTCTTTCTTGTAGACTTGAACGGTTTGACAACGATATTTTCAATCGAATAAATTCATTGTTGTATCTTGATAACAATACTAAATATACTCATTAAGACATTTACTAATTACGTAAAATAGATAAATATACAAAAAAAAGTGTATATTAATTTATGCTAAAAGATATTACTATAATCTGGACTCTTAAGTAAAAATACTTTTGAGTTATGTAGATATGATTATTACATTAATTTTTTAATTACCAATTTTAGTAATGATGACGAGCAATTAGGCAAGGGGTTGGGTGATAAGGAGGAGATTAGTGTGAAAACATTGATGGCTTTGTCACAAGAGCAATGATTCTTGCTTCGACAACTTATATTTATTTGGGTTCATTAATTCCACTGCCATAAAACAGGTGGCTCCCCACCACCTAAGCTGTGCCCCTTAAAAGTGGGGTGGTTATGGGCCATAACTAAATATCCCACACCATTAATAAGCTCAAAAATTACAAGCCAAGATCAGATATATATATATATTATTAACTTATCATATTATCTGTATATTAAGAAATAATATGATAAAAAAACTATGATTATAAATAAGATACACATGATTGAAGTAATTTAAATATGAGTTATAAAATTTTTATTATAAAAGATATGATCTTTTGGCTATTAGAATTGATGCTACCGACTTCAACTAATGAGATTAAAAGTTAATATATTATTATTACAAATAAATGTTTATAATTATGTTTAAAACAAACACAAGGTGACAAATAACAATTGACAGAGTACTAAGAATACATACACATTGTTACATGTTTCATGTAAATTTTGTGATTAAATGGCATCTTGAAAGAGGAAAAATGGAGAAAAAGAGGAGATAGATGCAGAGGAGGAGGAGGACAAGGAAAAAGAAATGAATGGAGTGGTTAACCAAAATTATGAACTTTTTAGAAGGAAGCTCTGGCAATGAGGTACTCATAATGCAGAATAATTCTCTTTTTAACATGCAGCTGAGCTGTATCCTGTATGTCCTATTTCTTTTCTCCTTCTAAACCCTCAAATTGAAGGCAATTAATGCAGCTTAATCAGTCTTTTACTTGAATTAATGCAAGATATTTTCCACTTTAAGAGGGTTTTCAATCTAATTCTATATTTTACTTCTAAAGTTCACCCTTAAACTTCATTGAGTAGTGAATAGAATGATTATAATATACTAAATATTCATATGGGTGTAAAAGCATAAATGGAAAATGATGGTTTCTATCTCTTTCCTGTAAGTTGGGTATGTATCAGTTATCCAAATGTCTAAAACCCATGATGTAGTTAGTCTTTGAGGTTCCAAATAATAATTAATTACCATCCAAACGAGGGGGTTCATAAACAGAATAATTGTTTCCAATACTCTTTAATTAACATACATTCTGTTTTGGTTATTTTTTAGAATAAGAGACAATGGGGATTTTAAATCATCACCATCTTCACTTGAACCCAAGAATCATCTCTCATTACATTGTATTCCTTTTCAGAATGATGCAGTTTAGGATAAACAATCATAAACAGACAGCATGTAAAGTAAAACAAATCAGAAACACACAGAAGATAGCAATCAAACTAACAACCCAATCCACAACCCATCATCTGTAATTTGTTTCGTTCTTCTGATTCTTTCTTTTAATGAGGAACATGAATGTATTATCTTCTTAGGTATATATATTGAATAGATATCAGATATATGTAACAGTATACAAACCACACATATCAGTAGTTTAATGAGGAAGAAATAGATTTCATTTCATTCACAGTTCAAAATTCAAAAGCCAAGCGGCGGGCTCTATGGCTCGGCTAGGCAGCTGCGCTGCTTTTTCACTTCCTCCTTGTCAGTAGTTTAATAATAAAAGGAGCTTTTATCATAATAACACAGCTTTTGCCTTTTGTCATTCGGCCGGCCGTTGCAGGTGCAGCCAAGGCGCCACGCCAACCCATCCCTGGATTTGCGTACGTTCCATCCCGGCCTCCAACAAAAAGGACGGGTGATATATTAATAGATTTGTACTGTTCAACCAAACGACTCAAATTTTTATGGTTCGGGTGTCGGTGAGTGTGTGAAGTATTTGGTAAATTTCTCAAATTAAGGTAAATTTTAATTATAATTGTTTGATCTAATGTTAAAGTAGGTTGAGTTAAAATGTTAAATGACAAAAAATATAATTGAATGTAAATTAAATTATATATATATATATTAGGATAAACTCTCCACATTTCTTAGAAAATTTAAAGTAATTACAAAAAATACTCATTACTGTTTAAGAAAATATAAAGAATATCTTAAGGTTTAATATAGGGCCCTATTATGTAGAGTTGTCGGACGCAACTTGCAGGGTGTGGGCATTTTGCCCACTTAAAAACATCTCCAATGGAGAGCGGCATCTAGAGTGTCATTTCCATAATTATCAAAATAGCACTCCGAATTAAAAATAAGAATGGTATATGAGGTTACAAAATGACAATAACTCTCTTAGAATGCCACTTTTACAACTACTAGAGAGAGAAAAATGAAGAGATGCAAACTCTAACAGCTATTTTTAACTACTTTATTTTAACTTTTATTATAAAATATTAATTATTTAAATTTAAAATTTGATTAAAATATTAAATGATACCTCTATTTTAGCACCTATCATTCAAGCAGATTTATTTTTTAAAAGTGTTATAATACTATTCAAAATTATAAATAGATAATTTAACATTTCAAAATGACACTCTCCTTTGAAGATGCTCTAAAGCAACACAAAAGTTGCTAGTTGTGGGCAACCGAACAAAATCCATTTAAACATACCATTACTATCTACACATTCAGCCGTTTAAACATACACTTTTAAACAAAGACATTCGATGAGGAAAGAAGAGGCAAAATTTCATTCAGACCAGCTGAGAACACTATGATTTATTGGAAACAGACAAATGCCTACCATTATAAAAAAATGAGGCCACAGATAAAAATTAACAGACACGCTAAAATTAATGTTATTTGACTCCCTATAATGAAGAACAAGCCTACCGTTCCGAGAGCTGACCCGGTTTTGATAAGACAGCTAATCCTCCCATACATAATGTCAGACAGTTTACCCATAAGCCCAATTAGTCTAATTCAAATAATGCACAATTAATGGGTTCTGCTTGGACTTGGAATGCTGGGTTATCAAGCTCAAGCCTATCCATACAATAAAATCAAACTCATGCAGCCGCTCCAACCTAGTTAACTTTTGAGCGTGGCTCAAGCTTTGACAAGTGAGGGTGATATTTAACTCAGAATAACAACACATGCATGATTTGCATCATATATATCCATAGATATGCTCCATGCTCACTGGCCAGTCATAGGCTTTGATTCGAGAAGCAAGATCCAAAGGTTATACCATCCAAATTACTAATTGTACATAACAAAAGGCTAATCTGATATAAGTCAGTTCCACAATAGGCTCAAAAGAAAGAAAAATGATTTCTCTGTCAACCGCTGAAAACGGTTTAGTACATCATTCTTTCTTTAATACATTCAACCAGCAATTGCTAAGTTCTGCTTACTGGTTCAAGTGCTTCCACAGTAACCACACTATTTCCTCTGATAACCTGCAGAGGAATATATACACAAGTTAAAAAGACGAGATCATGAAAGTGCATTCATAAAATGAAAACAGCACTTTTCAAAGGGATAAAATAAAGGGCCTAATAGCAGGAACCCACCACCATGCCTATTTCGTTTTTATCGTTGCCATTGACCTCCACAGTATTGTCAACCACAAGATTCATAAATTGATCAAAACCACGGAGTGTTCCTACCACCATCCGGTTAGCATTCAGCTTGACTGCAAAAAAGCTGAGAGCTTTAAACAACTATGCAAGTTTTTCATGGGTACACTGAAAATGCCAAACTGCCAGCTAAATCCAAACAGCCATATTACAAGAACTTAAAAACTTAACCAAGTCTATAAATGTTAAAGGTGCGCCGCGCATGGCACCTTAAGGTGCCAATTCGGCGCCCCAAATGGGACGAGGCGAGGCATTTTCCAGGAGGCGCGCCTTTAACATCTACTGCATAGATGTTAATTTTTTGCCTTTAAAAAGCCACCAACTCTCTCTTTTTAATCCTCTCTCTTCCATCTCTGCAAACCAGCTACTGTCCACTGCCCCCACCCCACTGTCCACCACCATCTTGTCTAATTTCTTCTTCTTCTTATTCTTCCAGGATCTGATTTCTTCCCCTTTCTTTTCTCTGTTCCAACACTGCGACGTCTACTGCCGCTGCTGTCATTCACCTTCATTGTGACTTGCTGCCACCACCACCACCACTTCTTCTTCTGATTTGAACCCGGAAGATCTGGCTTTTGGCAATGAAATCAGATCTGGATTTTATCTTCTACTTCTAATTTTTCTAGTGGCAATGAAATTAGATGGACCCACCAGGTCACTGGGATGAGATGAAACCCAATGATCTGCTGGGTTCATCACACAGGTGATTCAACACCCCAGCAAATTGGTGGAGTGTTGAATCATCCCTAACACACCCGGTCGTCTCCAAAGCCATCACTGAAGCTTTACTTTAAAAAAAATTATATAGACAATATATTTATGTTTGTATATTATATATAATATTTTTACAATGTTTGAGACTGAATTTGAACTTTGATGATGTTTCTAGTTTAGAATTTGATGATGAATGAATCAACTTTGATGTTGTTAGTTTAGAATTTGAAGATGATGAATCATGAATGATATGCATGTGTTATTATTGATAATTTGATAGTTGTTAGGATTTTACAAGATTGAGTTTTTTTCTAAAAGGTGCGCCTCGCTTTACAAAGACACGTCTCACCTCATGCGCCTCGCACCTCAGGCTCTAGGACCCTTTGTGCCTCAATGCACTTATCGCCTTTCAGAACTATGTAACCAAGTGCTCATACTTAACTCCAGGGTCAGCCATATTATAGAAGATATAGTCAGAATACTATCAAGGATGTTTAAAAAACATTAGTTTGCAGACAACAACAACAACATATCCAGCCGTTATCCCACTATGTGGGGTTGGCTACATGAATTCTAGACTTCTATGTGGGTTACATCCCAACAGATAGTTTGTCTAGAATTCATATTTGGATCCGACTAGGTTTTACGCTGGCTATCGGCTACCTAACGCAACCCTCCTCCTTTATTCGGGCTTGGGACCGACAGTAGATAATATCCCCTGACGGAGTAATGATGAAATGAAGTTTGAACACCATCTTCACATAGAGAAATTTCATGAGAGCAGGTATAAACTTCAAAGTGATGGCCATGAACCAGTATCCACATTAAGTAAGGTTACAGAACACATAATGGATGTATAGTTATTCTGCTGCATTTCAAGTTGGCTGCATACTTTTACTGTTCATAAATATAACTGAACAGTGGAACAAAAACAATAGATGAAAAAGGGGCATTGAAGCTATTTCCTTCACTACCACGCATGTCCATAGAGGACAAGATTTCTAAAACATATTAAAACACATGTGGCAGAATTAGACTGCAAACTCCAATGATATGTGGCTTAGATGAAATGCAACATAGAGTCCATGAGAGATGACGGCTCCTGCCCTTGTTGGCGTGATTCCTCCAGTCAAAATATTTCAGTTCTTGTGCTTGTTAAACTTTCCTCTTATAAATTCATGAACAAATATTGTATTGTCAACCTACACTGACCATAAGAAAATGAATCTGCCAGTTTTTCTTGGCTGTATGTTCACTTCAACTTTTGCCCAAATGAATTTAATCTTGGGAACTTCCTAAACATCCTATGAGGGAAGGTTTCATCTTGGAAAATTAGCACGCCATAAAAACTAAGTTAACAGATCACGATGCATAACTCCTCTTCAGACATGAAACATACATCCACATAAAACAACCTTAGATAGCATGTTTTGTAAAAATCGCATAAGAAATCCCACTCAAGAACACAATTGTTTAGACGCAACGAGGCATAACGTAGACCCAAAAACATCCCTGAGCGGCAGCTATCGTATAAATAACACGCAACAAAGATCCGCCACTATGGGTTTTGCTTATGACGTTTCACTTTTCAAGTGAAAGAAGCACCAATTTCAGGACAAGAACCATAAGATCTGGATTAGTTGTTCTGTTCTCTCAGCAAAATATGCAGATAACTACTATAGAGAAGTAAATTAGCGCAAGGTATCCCAAGTGCATCATTCTAGAGAACGTAAACAAAAAAAAAAAAACTTACTCTGAAGCTTCTTGTCCATGTATCTGTCAAGAAAAGGAAACAACAAACGAGGCAAACAATCAACGACAAGAAACAGGAAATCGGAGGAAATCAATCGAAAACCATAATAGAGAACCGAAGAAAGCGTGAACTGAGAAGACAGAAACCGAAACCACTTACTTCTTGAGATCCGGAGGCTGCCCCGACCTGCTCATTGTGAAACCCTACCTGAGAGAGAGAGAGAGAGAGAGAGAGAGCCAAAACCCTAGGAAAATGTGGTATTAGGCTCAAAAATCGGTAGAAAGATGTGGTGTCGGAGTGGCTGATTCTCTTCCAAGCCCATTTGATGATCGGAGGCCCATGAAAAAGAAACTTCTCTTCAAGCCCAATTCGACAACCGGGGGCCCATTAAAAATGGCAGTTTTGTCGTTGGACGGGGCGTTGCGAGAATCGAACTCGCGACCTCTCGCACCCGAAGCGAGAATCATACCACTAGACCAAACGCCCAATAACAATTGCTTATTTATCGCTCAAAAAGCTTCACATCTGCTGATTGGGTAAATATGTAACTCAACCCTGAACATATTTTGGAGGAGACCTCGTTAAAAATTATAGGGTGAGGGATGAGGATTCGATTGGTCCGGATATTAAAATTAAATTAAATTGATTAAATAAATTGAAAAATATGAACAAATATGAGAAATTTGGAAAAAAAAAACTCAAAAAAATATGTTATTTTATATATTTCAATTATTTAATTTTTTAAATATAAAAATTAAATTAAACTAAAATAATCAAAATTGTCAAATCTAAAAATAAAACTTGTTCCTTTCTGATCAAAAGGGAGGGACAATCAAAGTTGGTGTGCGGCTCCGACGACAGGTCTGTCCGAAGGGCAACTGGCACTTGCAAACACTCCAATGGTCGAGTGAGTAAAAGAGTAAGGTAAGGCAGTGTATCAATAGATAAGAGACGAGAACATACCTTAACTCTGAAGAGAACTAGTTGAAATAGGAGGAGGAGATGTCCTCCCACATGCATGAGACATGCGCTTACAGGTGATGAGATTGGTTATCTGGCGCCAGTGGAGATTCCCAAGCGATGGTACCCTCATTAATGTGAATGGGATTCGTCATTAATGATGATAGGATCTGAGACGGTTGTGTAGATATCTAGTGGGTTTGTAATAATGCTGTGTCAGGCTGGTGCTGGGCCAAGGCTGGATCCAGAAGAGAGATTAGATTGGGCCTGAGGGAAGGGGTCGAGATTGGGCCTGAGGGAAGAGCCGAGATTGGGTCTGGATGATCCAGAACTAAATTGGCAATTTCAATTGATTTGGTTATTTCGATTACATTAAAATTTTGCTCACCCTTATCCAAAAATATAACTCTACTGACAAAAGAAATTTTTTTAAAATTGATGGAGTCAATTATTGAATTTTTATAAATAGGGTAATATTAGTTAATAATTGAGTTTGTTTATTTTAATGTGTGACAATCTTAGTCTACAACATTGTGAATAGTTAATGGAGTCAATTAATCAATCATCGCTTGATTAAGTTGATACTTGATGGTGAAATTTCTTAGAGCTTTTATCACGTTGTTGTTAAATTGATTAAGAAATATATTTAGTATTGGAATAAAAATATCCATAAATTCACAAGATAATTTATTCAAGCGCCTAACCAATAAAAATAAATCTCCTTGCACGGTTGCACCTTGTAATAATCTTCTTTTGAATTTCTTATTAGCATGGATTGACAATCTTAAGCGTCAACGTCCTCGTATGAAAAAGGAGAAAAAATAAATGAATCACAAATTATTATGTTCGTTTTCACAAATCAACTATATTACAATTTGGGATTATGGTCTATACCCTTCTTAATGGAGGGAGATTTAAATCAATATATGTCCAAAATCAAATAAATTGAATTTGTCAAGTACCAATTAGAACTAGTAGAAATTGTCTTATTTATCTCTAAAATTGGTGCTACATGCACATGATTTTAGGGGTGTTATTGTAATCAATGAGATTTTAGGGGTGCTATTGATTTTGCTTAGTCTTAAGGTGTTCCTTGCTATTCTTAAAGCTTGCCTTGAATTAGCTCGCCTTGCAAGAGAAGGATAAGGCTAGATTAATTAGACATGTCATTCTACACTTAGATCAATTATTATACTCAAGAAGATTAAATGTTACAATCAATATGTATTAAATAAATTACTCAACTCTTGAAAAATTACAATTTTATATAAGCTTAATGCAAGACTTGTCAAGAATTAGAATTGTAACACGTGAATGGTCAAATCTTGATCCTTTGATAAGTTTAGGTAGTTGGCGATATAATATGAATGTAGACTTGTATTCTAGGTCGGATTTATCATCTTATCTAGAATTGGGATAACTTTAGATTTCACCTTTCGAGATTCTTAAACCAAAATCAACCCTTTAAACCTAATCTTAATCGACTCAACAGGTTCCTACATTAAGTCTGAACCTTGGGCTTGAATCCTTGGGGTGAGAGATATTTTCATATTTCTATCTTGAAGTTGAGATTTTCCATTATTAATAATAATTATCAACTCTCATCAAAAATAAAGGTTAAATTATTAATAAAAGACTCACCTTTAAACATATTTTTTAATATATACAAGTTTTTTAATCATTTGTAATATTAAAACTATAAGGGTGTGTTTAATTACAAGTATGAAACTATCATGAAAAGAAAATAAGTTATAAGCAATTGAATTGCCTATAAATTATTTGCATATAAATTGTTAATTAAATATATTTGATTGACTTAATTTTTAATCTAAAAATTATTATACTTTTCAATCTTTTAGTATTTAATTGTTATTATTTTTTCAATTTTTATTGTTTGGTGGTACCATTATTTTCTATGGAAATTGTATCTTTTTTGGGGAGGCAAACGTTGGTGTTGCCAGACGGCAGCCATGCTCCAGGTGAAGCATCACCCATTGGAATGGCACATGAGAAGGGTCAACAAATACACAGACTACTCGATCAACAAATCGACAGCCATGATGAAGATCGAACGATGGCTATGCACGACGCCTTTCGGGAAGGAGGTGGTCTCGGAGGTGTAATTCAAAATCATTGGGTCCCATTCGCTTTCGAGCCAGACCCACTCTAATTCATGGCCGCCCCTCTCCACCAATCCCTTGTGCGAATTAGGGATGGTCGGCGAGCCCGTGGATGCGTCATCGGCGATGAGAACGAGCTTCGGGGGCTGGTGTGGAATTAAGAAGAAGGCGTGAGGGGTGATGGGGAGACAGTGGGAGTCGAGAAATTAAGAGTATCCTTGAGCTAACGTGGCGGAGGAGGGAGGCGATGGAGCGAGCGTCGAGGCAGGTGTTAAGGGTGTTGAGGATAACGTCAGCCATGGGGACGACGAAGTAGAGCTCATACATGGTGGGGACATTAGGGGCGAGGACGGAGACGACTTGGCCTTGGCGACCCCGAGGAGGGCGACGATGGAGGAGCCAAGAAAGGGTAATGCGAGATTGAGAAAATGTTTTTCAGCTTTTGGAGGAAAATCAGGCGACGTGCAAAAGTTAGAAATAAGATGCCTATAAAAAAATAAAAAAAAGGGACAATTAAACACCCCAAATGTTAGAATTTAGGTGAAAAATAAGCATTTTCACGAAAAATCTTGCCAATGAAATGCCCCCAAACTTCAATTAATTTAAACTTATGTCACTTATTATTCTCTAAGAAAATAAGTGCTAATAGTATGAAAAAATCAAATATTTTCGTTTTTCAACGATTTTATCCAAACATTTTAATTTTGACAATAGACGTTCGATTTGATCAATTAGTTGCAATTTTAGTCACAACTCAAATCCAATTTGAAATGCGTGTGCATTCGCTAACGTGACACACCACCTGCATTTTAAAACATTTTGACTGAGTCCACGTTGACACACATGAACAAAAATAAAAAAAAAATAACATATATATGTGATATATATATATACACACACAAAAAGAAGAAAGATAGGCGGAGGACAAAGACAGAGACGACGATGACACTGGGCTGAAGGCAATCGATCTAGAAGCTAGAGGCGGCGATGGAGGCCAATCTAGAATTTAGAAGCTTGATGGCCGATTGTTAAGGGCTCGACAAAGGATGTGATCAACCGGCAAGAGCAGAGGGCTGTCAATCGTTTTCTATGAGATGGCCATAAGTAACAGAAAACCTAAATTAAATGTCGGTCTAGCTTCCAGATTGGTCATTATCATCGTGAGTAGAAGGAAGCCCAAATTGATTACCTCCTCTAACTTTCAGATTAGTCATCAATGTCCTCCTTCGTTGTCATTCTCATTGTCTTTTTGTGTGTGTAAATATTAATATTTTTTATTTACATATGTCAACATAAGATCTACTCAAAATATTTTAAATGACAAGTGGTATGTCACGTCAATCGGCGCATAAACCTTTGGAATCATGGCTAAAATTGAAATGTTTAAATAAAATCATAAAAATACAAAAAAATGTTTGATTTTTTCATGATAATCGCCCTAAAAATAATTGGTTAGTTATCAACGTGTCCTATTCTTTAAAGATAATGAAATTTTTTTATTAAAAAATTGACCGTACGGTCAAGCATTACGGCCAGCACCCGATGAGATGTGACCCTGACCCAGAGGGGCTCTCATGACTTCAAAGCCCAATTGTCTCCCTCAGACCAAAAACGTCGTCCACATAATGTTCTTCCTTTGGGGTCCCCTAAAGGCTAAAACTTTAGGAATTTTGAAAATTAGCGCTTATGGCACTTGGTTTTCTCGCATGGTCCCATTTCAAGGTCAATTTAAGAATATATGTTCTGTAAACATGTCACGTGGCCAAAAACCATGTGGGAGTGAAAGTCAGTAAAATTATTCTTAAGGTTGAAAGAATTCGATGATTTAGGTTATTTTGGGGAGATTTAATTGACTTTGTATGTAATATAAACTGAATCATTTACAAAATTTGATCAAAATGATCCAATTTTATTCAAACTAATGTTAAGTATAGTATAGTATTTTAATAAGCTTAATTGTTGTGATTTATATCTGTTGTAATTTATTGTTTGAGATAAGATATTACTTTTCTCGGGATAAAGACAAACAATAAGAGAATATTATTTTTAGAGAAGACGCTCCCTTTAGAACAAGATATTATTTCTCTCGGGATAAAGACAAACAATAAGAGAATATTTTTTTTTGAGAAGAAGCTTCATTTGGGACAAGATATTACCTCTATCGTGATAAAAACAAACAATAAGAGAATATTCTTTTTAGAGAAGACACTTCCTTCAAGCAACTCATATTTCTCTCACTTTAATGATTAAGTTATTTATTCAAGAGGCTTGACTATTAATTTCTTCTCTAAATAAAGACACGAGTTCTTTAAAATAACGGATCGAACTCTCTCTAGAATAAGTAATTTGTCGACTTGCAATTCCTTGCCTGGCTAAACCCCAAGCATATGAGTTTACAAATTTTAGTTGTTGTAATTTTTATAAAAAGAAATATCGATATAAATTTATTATAGTGGTATATTTGTAAAATAATAATATATTTTGATTAAAAATCAAAATACTCGTACTAATAAAAACCCAAAATCCTACGTGTGAAACAGAAACTTGGTGAGAATATTGAAAGGGTATTTTTAATAATCACAGATTAATTTATTAATAAAAATACTAATTATATATATATGTACATGCATTGTACGTGCAAGCACATATGTGAGTAGGAATTATTATTATTATTATTATTAGAATATAAATTAAGCAAAAGGATATGAAAGAAACAGGCCAAACACTAACTAACAGTGACATATATTGAAGACTTTTTAATATATGATGTGAATATTGTGACTCTTTGGAAGTCAGTCTGTTTAGTCTTCTGTCTTATGAGTGGTATAATTACTATCATTCATTCACATCGTATCGTATCATATCATATCAAATCCAATCATCTGTTCAACCCACCAAACCCAAACCCAAACCCAAACCCAAGTTAATGCTCACTCAGAGTCCTTCCTTGTCCTCTTCTCACTGGATCCTTTCTTTTGTCAACCATTCCATTCTCTCTCTCTCTCTCTCTCTCTCCGACCCTATTCAGTGGCGAATCGCTATTAATTGACGGTGAAGAAAAAAAAAATACTCAAATAAGTTTGTTGTGTCATAGCTAAATATTAAAAAAATTAAAATAATTTTGTAAATTAAAAATTTGTAATTTTTTCTCAAATCAAGTGTATGCATAACATATAAATTAGACATCTGAAAATGTTTTTCAGAGTCATATAAAAAAAATAGGCATTATGCATAAAGAATTCTAATTCAAATAAGGTTTTAGAATATTAAGATAAATGTTATTTATAAAAATTATAATATCATTGAATTTTAAAATATCAAGATAAATATTATTTATGAGAATTTTAATTGTAGGGGATTTAGGAAAGCTCGACCTTCAAGTTTTTAGGGTTTGATTCAAGTATTGCAATATTTGTGCAAGAACTTCCTTATACTCTCTGATCATTCTTTTTCTTGTTGATTCCAAACTATTTGATGATGACATTTTTACTCTATTAATTCATTGTTGTATTTGAGTAATAATAGAATTATTATTGTTTTATATGTATATATACATAAAGGTAATTAATGTAATAATTTTATTTGGGCATGATTACGAGAGTTATTCTTTGTCAACCAACGTCACTTTGAGTCATATCGAATGTCAAAAAGATAAGCTCGTCACCCTCACCTCTATGAAAAAGGTATACATTTTTAGACCTTATATCCATCACTCTTTTTAATGCTATTGTCATCGGTATGAATCATTCAACAAAAGATAAAATCTCTAAATTACCAAATAAATGATATATAGTAACACCTAAATAAAATATATATATATATACATGTGGATCAAAATTATTCTTTCTTTCTTCAAAAGGTGAAATTTTTCACCTTAAGGGCCCTTCCTCGCCAGCCTCACATGTGGGAAAAAGAGGTTAAATATGGAACCTAACAATCAAGAATCGAACACAAAATCTCTCACCAAGTATATAATAGCTACAATTTACCCATCTTGAAGACGTCCCTCCCGCGGCTGTTCTTCCTTTCTTCCATGCACGTCTGAGGGTCACAAAACTACAGTCGGTAGCTTTGAACTTCTATCACCCAAAGCAATAGAAGAGGCCATGCTTGGCTCCAAGCTCCTCCACTTTCTTAATTGATCCGCCATTTTCAGCCGTCCACCAAACCGAAAGCCCATCTCTCTCTCTCTCTCTCTCTCTCTCTCTCTCTCTCTCTCTCCATATATATATATATTTATTGGGAGGTGGGGGTACATTAATAAGGATGTCATCTTCATTTGTTGATTCTCTCTTGTTTGGGAAGTTGACTCACTTCCCTTCTTTCCTTTGTTTTTTTCGGAGAGAAAGTTGAGATTTAAAATACATATGGAACTAACTAATTAATTAATTGGCTGAAGCTATACATATAAACAAGGATATGTACCCTTGCAAGCAGCCAGCAGCCACCTGTCTCTTCCCAACTCAAGATGACTGAATCTAGATTCCCCTCCTCTCAGTAATTGCAAAATTGCCGTCGAGATCGATGGTTGCAAACGCATAGTGTTGGTCGTCATTAAATGGTCGCAAGTGCTGTGTTTTTAGATTACAGAGAAGTAAATTTGAGTTCAGAAAACAATTTTTTTAATTAGTAAGAAATAAAGAGAAGACTGCTACTTAATACTTCAAACAGGCTAGAGACATTATTACCAACTTTACATCTTGGTCTTACCCATTGGCAAAACAGGCATGGACCACCACTGTAGGGTTGGTTATACATAATATATATATATATATGAGTTTTAGTCCCTTATACAAGTCTCTTTTCATATTAAAATGAAACAGTACATGATGAATTAGTGGGAAGCCTCGTCATTTGGTAATGCTGCTAATGCAAGTTATATTCTGAGACTTTGAAGGAGGATATTGAACCGCCGTGGTCTAAACTATTGACAAGTCAAAGCCATCTGATTGCATAAGACAGAAGAATAATCCACCCACTAATTACATTTTATAGTGGAAATTGCAAAAACTAACCATTTTATATGGTCTCTGTATATAGTCAAAGGACATCATTTTTTTTTATTCTTTTTTTGATTGGCAAGAGCATCATTTTAGTGGTGACAATTCTCCCTCTCAATTAAACCACACTACAAATAATCCACCCTCTCCCCCGTTAATGCTCCAATCAAGCAACCTCTCTCTCTCTCTCTCTCTCTCTCTCTCTCTCTCTCTGAAAATGCTGGGAAAGAAGATGGGTTCTGTGAAGAAGCTGGCCAAGAAGAAGGTGAAAGTTATGGGCGGAGCCGAGCACGAGTGTCTCTTGATGGGGGCGGAATGCTGCGGCGGGGACGAGGAATCGGGTTCCAGCAAGACGCCGACGGGGTTCTTGGCGATCTACGTGGGAGAGGAGAGGCGGCGGTTTGTGGTGCCGACGGGATACCTCTCGCACCCTCTGTTCAAGATGCTGCTGGAGAAGGCCTACGACGAGTTCGGGTTCGATCAGCGAAACGGGCTGGTGGTTCCGTGCAGCGTGGAGGCGTTCCAGGAGGTGGTCACCGCCGTGGAGAGCTGCCATGGCAGGTTTGATTTGGGGAAGCTGATGGAAGAGTTTTTGTGAGGGATCTCGCCGGCCGGAAGCTGCAATGGCAGGAAGAAGATAGCTAGCCACATACAAAGACTGTGTAAGAAGAGTTTAGTACGGTATGGAGTAGGAGATATGTTGTATATAAGGATTTGAGTTTCCATTAGAAGATGGGTGGCAAAGTTTTGATCAAAATGGAAGAGGGTTCTTCTCTCTGCTTTATAGGCTTTTACTTGTTTGGTAATACCGGAGATGACTCTCTCTCTCTCTCTCTCTCTCTCTCTCTCTCTCTCTCTGTAGAACAAAGATCTTCATTGTAGAACAAAGATCTTCATCCAATGTACTAAGATGCTTCAATTAAGCTAATGGTCCAAGTAGTTATCTCGATCTTAATTAATCCCATGATGGTTAGACAAATGACTATATATCCAAACAACTACTAGACATTATACTTGAGCCTAAGATCCTCAAGTCTTGGCCCAAGCAAAAAAGTAGAAAGCATTTGCATTCAATCTCGTTAGTTCAGTGCCCTGCAGATAAACAACTTGAGAGAGACACAGAGACAGAGACAGAGAGAGACTCCATCAAACAATTTAGCTCATTTAGAACATGTTCGCCAATAAGCTAAGCACTCCATCAAACAATTTAGCTCATTTAGAACATGTTCACCAATAAGCTAAGCTCATAATAAAGAGGAACGATTTAGCTTTCACCATCCTCAAAAGAACTAGCATCCACAAGAATCCTCTTCATATCATCAACCAGCCCCTGCACCTGTTCCCTCGAATGCAACGGGAAAGGATACACGCATGGACAATTCAATTGTCCGTCACGGATCGTTTCGAATATAGCCATGGAGGGCCCTACACCGTGCGCAGAAGCACAGCCTACGTAGTCCTCGAGTCCAATCTCTCTATGCATTTCGGTAGAGTTATCGATCACAGGGTCCTCAAATACTGAGATGAAGGAAGTTCTCAGGGATGAAGATGGAGTCAAGCCCGGGTTTTCGATGGCCCTGCACATGAGGAAGTTAATGTCTGCCATGTCCGTGAAATGCTTGCCGCTCTTCTTTGCATTCACGAAGGACATGTAAGTTCTGTTCGCCAGCTCCCAGAGTTTTTCTCCCCCTCTTATGTCGTGTGTGTTCAGGATGGCAGAGTGGTAAAACCCTGAATAGTTCGGGTGCACCATATTCAGTAAGACAATATCAATTAAGTAATACAAAAGAGAACTTGAGTGTATCGTTCTACAGCATATTATTGGCTTTATCAAGCAGATTGTCTATGCTTTATGTGCAAAAGAATTAATTCATCAAGGTTGGTCTATATCCAGATAAAATAAAATAAGAATTTCAAACTGCATTAACGGAAAACATGATTAGTTATGAATGAAATAATACCATGCGCACATACATTTCCAATTCAAACAGAGGAAAATGTATAAAATTAGGGGCACTCTGTGAAGAGCTAGAATCAGGTGATTTAATTTTATAAAACAGGATATAACAGTCCTAATCAGCAGAGCTTCTCACTTATCAAATCCGATCTAAACTAAGTTCATCTTTATTGTCATCATTCAGCATGAAAATAAGTGAACTTGGTCCCCAACATTATTTGAGGAATTATGGGCTCACAAAGTGGATGATTTACTCTTAATCACACTCTTGTTTACCAAAGTAACTGAAGTTAAAGATACAATTTTAGGCACTTGATACTCTTCCAAATTCCTTTTCCAACTTTTTTTTTCTTTTCTTTAAGTTGGAGACATCTAGAACTGATGTCTTAAAAGACTGCTATCCTATATTTTGGCCCACAAGGTTAGAAATTGGCTTCGATGTCATGCACTGGCTTAATTAGGGTTGGTGGTATGAGACCAAAACTTTTAAAATGGATGGCAATGCTTAGCCAAGAAAAGTGATAAACCCCTTTTTGCAAAGTGATCGAGGGGTGATTAGAGAGTGGGGAATAAAGCATACCAAGATCGTGGCTACTAAAACTTGGTTCAAGGTCTGGACGACAGTCTATGAGGGTTACAACAGCATACTTCTCCCATTGTTCATCAGGAAAGTTTTTGGAGGCACGAGCTGCAATCAGTCCAGCAGCTGCCAAAGCTCCACAAACTCCGATACCTCTTGATTTGCAACACTGCAAAATTTACACATTAAGTCACAAGTTTATGCAAGGATAGAGGGTAGCTGATAGGAATTTACAAGAAATGTCAAATGTCCACCAACCATGTCAAATTGACTATGCCCTTATTTAATAATTTACTTTCATCCAAATGTCTAATACTGTGGTCCACAAGTTTTTCTGTTTGAGACTACCCAAATTCTCAGAACTTACAAGAAAAAATCCTTACCTTTCAGCAAAAAAGTGAGGCATGCAATTGTTTCAAAATTTACATTTGATAACACATAAAATACCTACAACTTAAATCTAAAAATTGTAGCCAAGGGAAAAAAATTAAAATTGGAACATTGACTCTTAGTTTTGAGTTAGACTGAAGTCAATGGGAAGGTGATTTTGTACTTCCATGTTCAACCAACATGACAACGTTAAATTTTCAAACTCTGAAAAAATCCAGGACAAAAAATGGCACATTAAGAACATATTCATGGTTTTGTTGAAAAACTCAATATTCTCTTCTTTTTTTTTCCCCTTTCTATCAGTCATTCTTTTTCTTTTTCTTTTATATTTCAAAGATCTAATTGTTTCCCCCAAGGCATTGCATTGTCTAGTGAGAAGATATAAACTGAAATTTCTATAGATGCGTGAAAATACCTAAAAAGTGAAGAGCACAAACTTATGGCTTTAAAGAAATAGAGACCTTAACATCTAGGGCTAATTTGATGGTAAGGAGTTATCTACTAACCTCATCTATCACCAAGACCAAATCTTCATCAGGTTTTATATAAGACTGGACCTAACCCAATCATGATCGGGCTTGTAATTTGAGACCCAAAACCAACTCAAACACAAAAAAGAGCCCTATCAAACCCAACCCAATTTATTTTCTAAAGAATATCATTTATTAACAAAAGTGTATACACAACTAAGGATGGCAACAAGGAGGGGGTGGGTTTTAGCCACCCTGGTCCCTGTCAGAGCAAAAATTTTCATCCCAAACCTTGCCACAGAGGGGAACCAGGATCCCAGACCTTGCTCTAATCCTCGCCATCCATGAAAAATAAATAAAATAACAAGTGCAAGATGATTGTGATTGTAACCGATGATTTACTATAGCCCAACATATAACCATAAATATTTGCCATATCCAAATTTAAACAAGAAAATGGATGGTTACTGTGGATTGAACAGTATGTTGAATGAAATAAAATCAAATGCTCGCAGTAAAGGGCTACTTGCACAAATGCTTGCAGTAACTTGTTGCTTGCAAATAGCAAGCAGTAAGCTTCTAATTTAATAACTAAGAATATTTAGTCAGTGAACTTACTACTTATTCAATAGTTATTGTTGAGAAATTTATATTTTGATTTATGGAGAAAATAATCTTGAAAAATATATTTTTGACAAATTTTGTTTATTGATGATTTCCAAAAATATTTTCATATATTGGAAAACCTTATACTCATATAGTTATGAATATATTTCAAAATGACTAAGTATTGTTTTTGGTTAATCAAGGAGTATGAAACTTATAAGTACATTTTTCTTTAAATTGGAGAACTTCATGCTCATATACTCTTATATACTTCAAAACTAAAAAATATAATTTTGTATTAATCAAGCTTGATGCTAAATGTTTGAGAAAATATGTTGGAAAGTTCGACTAAATATAAAAGCTCTTTTGTTAAAATTAATATATGTATTTTTGAAGCTTTTGAAGGCAAAGTACTCAAACATTTCTTTCAAAGCTTCCAAAATTGCCTTCAATCAAAAATAGCTTTTGAATCATTTGCTTAGTATATTTTCAAATTAATAGTGTATCAAAAACCTACTCGAATATGTGTTATACAAATCTTATATCTTTCAAAGCTACAATCGAGTCTGATATTTCTAAAATCAAATAGAAACTAAAATATGAGCATATTTTTAATCGAGTATTGCTTTGTGCTATTTTCAAAAACAGTCAATTATATGCTTTATCAAAATCCTCTTTCAATCGACCATTAAGATTTTTTACTCGAGTAATTTTTACAAGCTCTCTGCATTTACAAAATCAATCGAGTAAGGACTATTTTCAATCAAGTATTTTTCTAGCATCAAAAGTCCAAAAATCTCCTTAATTGAGTATATCTTTCTCTCAATCGACTGATGTAGTTTTACAAACGATTATTTATATATGTTAATCAAGTAAAGATTGGATGAAGTATGGCTAAGTCTCTGAGCTTATTTTTAATCAAGTATCAGTTATCTATACCCTAGTATATTATTCTATTAGTCGAGTAAGCTTAACCAAGTAGTCAAGTGCCTAATGTCAAGCATCTGTATCTTTTGAATTACTCAAGTAATGACTTTGTCATATTCGAGTAAGACCTTGCAAGGTGATGATGCAGTAGCCGATCACCTTTGTTTGCCTCAGCCTAAGCACCTGCAATGGAGTCGGGGACTTGCTCCCCTGGTATCACTCCGACGTTTAAGTCAAATTACCAGAATATTTTTAACACAAAAGAGTGCAATTTTTAGAGTAGAGAGAGAGAAAAGATCCGATTCCCTACCCATTGCTCGTCCTCTCCCTTTTATCCTCCTACTAAGGTAAGGATCCTCTTTCAAATTATAAAGATCCTTATCTCGCTCTTCGCGGAGCTAAGATCTTACCGGTATGGATTCTATAATTGCTTCTGAGGAGTTCGGGGTAGTCCCTATCTCCATAATCCTCGGTGGGATGGTTGATCCTGAGGAATCCGGAGAATCCTCATCGAGTAACAGGCTAGCTGGTGTGGTGATACGCATCTGCCACGTGTCTTCTCTGGACCCGAATAGGATGACATCGGTGGAGTATCTCATCAGTGGGCACGTGGCCCTGCTGCCAATAGCAATATTCTTGGGGTATAAGAGTAATAAGGAACTCGAGGGTATTTACCCTCATCACTTGCCCCCCCCCCCCCCACTCCTTGAGTCTCTCTACTTGGATGGCTCAAGGAGTGTTGAAGCCTCTGAAGGTTCTCCCTCCCTTTTGTCTCGAGGGTCACAATCTGTCACATCCGAGGAGCTAGGGAGTTTCTTCTTTTTACTCATGCTTGTAGGGCGCGGCTACCAATCTGTCTGGGTGTCAATATCTGTTCCCCAGGCACTATCCAAACCTTTCGGGTCTCGAGTCGCACATCCTCCGGGCAATTAATGCCCATCATTACCGGCCCTTTGGTTTCCTATCCTCAGCGCCTTAATAAACAACTTTTGTTCTTCTATTTTCTTCTTCCCTCGATCATTTTCCTGCTTAGATAGTTATCGTATTAATGAGTACTCCCTTCTCTTTCTGCCTCTTCCTTGCTTTCTCTTCAACTTCTCTGCAATGGCGATTACTGGATTCGGCAGGCTTAACCCTGATGGTGTGGATCTTGTTAAATGAGAGAATCACCCTGCTGCTTCAATTCCCTACCAATGGATGAGTGAAGAGGAGTGTCGGCTGTTCCGAGAGAAATATGCGATTCCCGACGAGTGGGAGGTTGAGTTCAACACCAATCTCCGAGCATGCCATCCCGTTGTCGGTCGTCTCTGCATCTACAAGTGCGCCTTTGACCGGGGTTTTCGCCTGCCCCCCCAAGGGAGGGTCATGTCGCTCCTCCAACATCTCACTATCGTTCCTGCCCAGTTCTCCCCTTTCGGATGGAGATACCTGATGAGCTTCATTATTATTTGCCATTTTGGTAGAATAGAGCCATTGGGGGATCTTTTCGACTACTTCTTTACCACCAATCGCGATCTGGGGGGCTAGATTTCAATCTCACCCAGGATAGTGAAGGAGGGTTGTCTTATCGCGACCAAGGAGCCCCCTGAACTTGAAATCAAAGCCTCAATACTTATGCAATCCGGGGAGTCTAAAGACTCGGACGACTAGAAGGAGCATTTTGTCTTCATCCGCCCTCGATTGTCCGGCTCCACACTAGAGATTTGGTCTGTGAACAATGGGTGGACTCTGGACACCAAGCACAAATGTCCGAACATCGAGGACATCAAGGAAATAGCTGGTAGGCTCATGAAGATCAGCCGGAACTGGGAAGAGGGATGGCTTTCCAACCCCACGCTCAGTAAGGCAGGCCTAGATGGCGAGACCTGTAAGCGCTAGCCTTTGCCTTTCTTCCTTCTTCTTTGTTTCTTTCATCTTTACCAGACATTGATCTTTGTTATTCTTTATGCACAGTTGAAGATCTTTGGGAGATAATTTACTCTCCTACCACCGAGGGGATGATCCTAAACTTCCTCGGGAGCAAACGGCCTTCGGCCTCTGCCAAAGCCAAAAAAAACTCCAAGAAGACTCCCAAGCCTTCTCAAAACAAAGGGCTCCCAGCGCCGTCCGAGAAAACTTCGAAGAGCACTAGGAGTAAGGGACCTTCGACTTCTTCCAGGTCCAAGAAAACGGCAGAAGGGGATCTTCGAACCTTCCAAGGGGCCTTCGATGACGGCGCCGAGACTTGCTCGAAGAGTCCCGCGGGATCCCAAGCTCCAAAGAAGAGGGACTCCCAAGCTTCTCAGCAAACAGCTACAATAGCACCTGCCCCCTCGCAAGACCCATCCGAAGGTGATGATGAGACCATCGCCCAAACACTTGAGATGGTCAGGGCTGGGGCTCAGGGAGGTCGGCCGTCTGCAGTTATGGAGCCAACCGTAACGCACCTCGCCCTCCCAACTTCATCTGTTTTTAGGCGCATACTAACATCCCTATCACCAGAGGACTACCCGGAATTATCAAGGAAGGCTTCACTAGAGGAGACTTCAGTGCTATCTCCCAAAGAAATTTTGGCCAGGAGAGCAGAGCGTCGAAGAGTCGATGGTGCCCCTACTTCCTCGAGGGTTGGAATGAACAAAGACCCTCAGGAAGCCGAACCTTCTCCCAATACTCCTACAGGTCCAACCTCCTTTACACCCCTCACTTTTAAGCCAGGCGCAGACCCCTTGGACTTAACTATTCCTACGCTTCTGCTAATCCCTAGTGAGATGGATTACTATGCTGAGACCCTGAAGGTAGTATTAAATAACTTTATCCTGCTCTCCGAGCTTTCTCTCCCTTAGCAGGTTTAATAATAATGCTTTTCTTATCTTTTTCAACAGTGTCTTTCAGCCTTCAGAAATTCCGTAGCTCAATAAGAGTCTGATTATCTAGCTCGCCTGTTGGTTTTGGAATCTGAGGTTCAGAGACTCTAAGGGTCCGAGGCCTTATCTTCCAAGGTGGCGGACCTCGAACACCATGTACGCGTTCTCGATAAATCCATCAAGTTAGCTCGAGAGGACGCAAAGCTTGCAAACGAGGCCAAAGCCCAGGCTCGCCAAGAGCTAGAACTGGTGCAGAACGAGGTGCTGGAAGCTCACCAGGCTAACTCTCATCTCCAAGAAGAGTTGGATGCTGCGAAGGCTACTAATGAGAAGCTCAGGGAAATCGCTAGGAAACTATCCACAGAGCTGAAAGAGAGCAAAAGAAGCCAAGCTGAAACCCTGGAGTCCTATACCCAGTGTAAGGAAGCTCTTCA
This sequence comes from Diospyros kaki, assembly GCA_036245055.1. NCBI lineage: Eukaryota > Viridiplantae > Streptophyta > Magnoliopsida > Ericales > Ebenaceae > Diospyros > Diospyros kaki. The sequence goes on from BSEG01000009.1 coordinate 43,002,243, forward strand.
TGCGGCTAACGCGAAGCTCTGATCCGCCCTTGAAGATACCCACATAGCTTTTCAAAAAGGGCGCAAGGAATTCCGAAATTCCGAAGCTTATGTTGTGGAGCTAGAGGGGATTCTTTGAGTTGGATTCGAGTATATGAAGAAACTTACGAAGGAACGCTTCCCGAACCTGGATGTGGACTCCATCCCCTTTGATGTTTCAGCAGCTTTATCTTCCCTAGAGTAGATGCTTTTGTACTCAAGCTTAATACTTTAATAAAATTTAAAATTTTCTTGCTTGGCTTCGAAAAATTTTCTTTATTTCAATTTTACCTTCCTTAGTTAATTTCCCTTGCCTTTTTATCAAAGATAAAAAAATCTCTTGGGGATCAGATCTGATCCTTTGCTTCCTTTGCCTTTTCCGAGGGTTCGGGCCCCCCGAGGATCACATCTGATCCCTTCGTTTTTTGTCTTTTCCGAGGGTTCGAACTCCCCGAGGATGACATCTGATCCTTTTTTTTTTGTCGAGAGTTTGGGCACCCCGAGGATCACATTTGATCCCTTCGTTTTTTATCAGGGGCGGTCCCCTGGAATCTTTTGCGGTGAGGAGCTTTAACTGATGGGAGAGAAAAAATAAATTTATTTTAGAAATCATAATTAACAAAGGACACTACTGATAAAACTTCCTCAAATTTTGCACATTCCAAGTATTTTTCACTGGTACACCCTCGATGGTCGGTAGTTTGTAAGTGTCAGGGCTGAGGGCTTCCACCACTCTGAAGGGACCTTCTCAGTTCGACGTTAACTTGTTCGCTTCTTGGGCCCCTCGAACATGCGCTCGCCGTAATACCCAAGATGTCGATACCCCATTGAGCAAAGGGGCAAGGTGTAGCCAGATGAGTTAAAGTGACAACTGGCACATGAACCAAGTTGGAAGTTCGTTGGCATCTATCACAGGTCCTAACCAGCTGCTCTAAATCATTCACCATCGTCAGCCAATAGTACCCCTGCCGAAGAGCTTTCTGGCTGAGAGTTCGAGCCCCGATGTGGCTTCCACATATGCCTTCATGAATCTCCCTTAAGATATAGTCTACTTCGCCAGGCCTGATGCACTTGAGCAATGGTTGCGAGAATGACCTCTTGTAAAGTTCCCCGTTGATTAGTACGAAACTTCGGACCTTCTTTCTGACTTCTTGCGCTTCCAAGTCATCATCGGGAAGTTTTTCCTCCTTTAAGTATAATAACAAAGGATCCACCCAACTAGGCTCGTCCTTCACACATAACTGATCGGCGAACTCTTTGATGCTCTTCTGTGGTAAAGACTCGATCCGGATTGCTCGGAAGCTCATAGGAAAAGATGAAGAAGCAATCCGGACAACATATCTGCTTTCGTGTTCATGGCCCGAGGGACATACTCCACCTTTACTAACTGAAAACGCGCGATCAGTTCCCTAACCATGGTCAGGTTTCTTGCCATGTGACCTTCCCGAGCCTCGTATTCTCCATTTACTTGTTGTACTACCAAGTTAGAGTCCGAACTTACCTCGATTCGTTGGGCTCCCAACTGTTCAACCAATCTCAATCCTGCTAGCAAGGCCTCATACTCAGCATCGTTGTTAGATGCTCGGAACTCAAAATGCAAGGCATAAGGCCATGTCTGCCCATCTGGACTTCTAATCATCAGTCCTGCTCCGCCGCCATCCGAGGTCGAGCTCCCATCTACGACCAACATCCATGGCCTCTGATTTTCTTCCGAAGCTTCTTGGGATCCTATCCCTTCGGCGATGAAGTCTGTCAACGCCTGGGCCTTGATAGCCAATCGAGGCTTGTACTCAATGTCAAAAGTTGTGAGCTCCATTGCCCATTTCAACATCCTTCCTGAGAGCTCTGGTTTGCTAAGAATTTGCCCCAAAGGTTGGTTGATAAGCACAATAATGATATGAGCTTGAAAGTAGGGCCGAAGTTTCATTACCGAGACTACCAAGGCAAAAGCTAATTTCTCTATAGGAGAATACCGAACCTCCGCTCCTGTCAACCGCTTACTAGCAAAGTAGACGGGCCTTTGCCTTTTATCTTATTCCCGGACCAGCACCGAGCTCACGGCTTCTTCAGCTACTGCCAAATAAAGATACAATGGCTCTCCTTGTTGTGGCTTGGTGAGAACTGGAGGCGATGCTAGATGTTCCTTCAGCTTGTTAAAAGTTTTCTGACATTCAGCGTCCCAAACAAAATTCTTTGCCCTCGATAAGACCTTATAGAAGGGAAGACCCTTTTCCGCCAGTCGAGAGGGGAATCTCCCTAAGGCCATCATTCTTCCTGAAAGGCTTTGCACTTCCTTGATATTCCTCAGGGGCGGCATATCCATAATGGCTTTAACCTTCGCTGGGTTCAACTCAATTCCTCAATGATGAACTATATAACCCAGAAACTTTCCTGTAGAAACTCCAAAAGCACATTTGATAGGATTGAGTTTTACATGAAACTTACGGAGGGTTTGAAAGCATTCTTCCAAATCTGTGGGATGATGTTCAGCAATAAGGCTTTTCACCAGCATGTCGTTCACATAAGCTTCCATATTCCGACCGAACTGGTGTTGAAACAACTTATTCACCAAGCACTGGTAAGTGGCTCTCGCATTCTTCAACCCGAACGACATTACTGTGTAGCAGTAGGTTGCTTTGTTGGTGATGAATGTTGTCTTCTCTTGATCTTCGGGGTGTAGTGGGATCTGGTCGTACCCTGAAAGACATCCAGAAAACTCATGAGCAAGCAACCAATCGTCCCATCGATCGGGGCATCTATCCGAGGAAGAGGATAGCTATCTTTCGAGTAAGTCTTGTTAAGATCAGTGAAGTCAATGTAAAACCTTCACTTGCCCTCTTCTTTGGGTACCAACACCACATTCGCCAACCATTCCGGATCAACCTGTGTGTTATGACTTTTGGATCAACCCCCGGTATGTCTTGGGCAGTCCACGCAAAGATGTCTGCATACTGCCGAAGGAGAGCTAAGATTTGACCCCTTAACGAGTCTTTTAACTCAGCACTTATCTTTATGCAACGATCTGGGCAATCCTCCCTTAAGGGTACCTCATCCAGCTTGTCCACTGACTCTGCTGTTTTTGGATTTTCCGACCCCTCCAACAGAAAACTGACCTTCTGTGGGGGACTCTCCTCCTTCCTTCCTTGGGAGTCCCTTCGCTGACCAGGAGCGTCTTCTTGCGGTGCTTTTTCTTTCATCTTAGCACTTCTTGCTATGCCTATGAGGCCATGTAACATTCACAGACCGAGCGCAAATCTCCTCACAGCCCGCCTATCTCACTGGCCGTAGGGAACTTTATCATCATATGATATGTGCTAGGAATAACCCGAAGAGCGTTGAGGCCCGATCTTCCTAGAATCATGTTATAAGTCGCAGGAACATCTGCCACTAAAATATCTAGCATGACCTGGGAGGTTCGGGAACCTTTTCCCACAGTTAGCGGAAGCTGAATGACCACATCCGAATATACTGCTTCCCCATCAAATCCCACAAAGGGAACCCGAGCCGGCCATAGTTGCTCTATCTTGTACCCCATGCCCAAGAAGGCTTGTCTATACAAAATTTCCGAAGTACTACCCGGATCCGCCGAAGCTCCCAACTTCCGAGCTCGGCTGTTATTACCAGCGGATTATTTTAGTTCGTGTACCCGGGAAGGTCGCTATCCGAAAAAGAGATCATTTCCCCCTACCTCGACCTCTTCAGCCCAAAGGTTTGGCTGCTTGCATCTTCATCACCCTTCACTCCTGGGACCTCCCTCGCAGCAAGCGTATGAAATAATCGGGGCTGAGGAGGATCTTCTGTCGCCTACGATGGTCTCTCCCTTAGGGGCAAATGCTAAACTTGGTTTCGCCCTTCAGCTCAGTCCCTCTTGGCGGGGGGACTCCTCGACCGTGAATGTCGCTCCCTCCCCCTTCAGGGATCCGCTTCCCTGGCAACATAATTTGTAAGGAAGCCTCGATTAATCAGCTCCTGGATCTCTTCTTTCAACTGGTGACATTCCTTCGTATCGTGACCAAGATCTCGATGGAAGTGGCAATACTTACTTCGGTTCCTTTTGTCGGATGGTGCTCTCATTGGTCGGGGCTTCTTCAAATAGTCCTTATCCCCGATGGTAGCAAGGATCTCCGCTCTTGGGGTATTTAAAGGAGTGAAACTGGTCGACTCCCACTGAGCACGATGCTTCTCCTTTCGTTCCTCCCTTCGGCCCTCATTCTTATGCTCTTCGGGATGCTTCTTTTTTTCCTTTTTCTCAGTATGCTCTGCTCTCTTCGCCTGCATAACTTCCTCAACATTGATGTACTTCGTGGCCCGGCCTAAAATATCTGTAAATATAAGCGGGGGAGTTTTAGCCAGCGATTGAGCGAAGGGACCAAGCCTTAGGGCATTCTGGAATGCTACCATAACGACACTATGGTCGAAGTTCTCAATGCTCAGAGCCTCCATATTGAAACGTGAGACAAAATCCTTTAAAGATTCACCTTGGTTCTGCTTCAGGATAACGAGGGCCATAGTGGACCTTCAATGCCTCCGAAGAGGCGCAAAGTGGGCTAGAAAACTACCCCGAAACTGCGCAAAATTAGCTATCGAGTGATAAGCCAAGTTTGAATACCAGGCGCGCGCGTGCCCCTCCAGCGTTGCCAGGAAGACTATACACCACATTGCATCAGAGGCGTCTTACACCATCATATGAGAGGTAAAAAGATCGAGGTGGTTCATCAGGTCGATAGTCCCCGCATAAGGCTTAATGGCCGGAATGCAAAGACGCTCAGGTGGTATGGCAGCTATGATCTCCGGACTAAGGGTCTGATTCACCATCGTCCCCTGAGATTTGCCCAGCTTCGGCTTCAAGGCTGCGATCTCCTCCTCCAACTGACGCAACCTCCTCTCCTGCTGCTGTTGCGCATACGACATGCTAAAAGACTCAGCAGCATCCCCTTGTTCGTCTTCTTGATCGCATCCCTAAGGGTTTGCTTCACGCGGGCAAGATTCTTCCTCCCTCGAGGGTTCCTGCCTCCTTTCCGCCTGAGAATGATGGGGGTGTTGGTGCTGGTGATCCAGGAAGCTGGTGAGCAACTCCATCAAGCGTTAAACCTGATTCTCCAAAAGCGTGATCCGATCAGGTGGGGGAGGAGGGCCATCCAGACTAAAGTTCCTTCCCTGCGGGCTCCTTAGAGGATTATTCTGGCTCGGCTCCGGGGCAGGGTTACCATCGGTAGCCCGAGACTGTTGCCTTCTAGTTGCCATCAAAACGGAGAAACATAACTCAAACGTCATAGCAAGCCGTATTGGAGAGACAGAAAAGAAAATACCTCAGCCCCACGGTGGACGTCAATTGATGATGCGGTAGCTGATTACATTCGTCTGCCTCCGCTTAAGCACCCGCAATAGAGTCGGGGACTTGCTTCCCCGGTATCACTCCGACGTTTAAGTCAGATTACCATAATATTTTTAACACAAAAGAGTGCAATTTTTAGAGTAGAGAGAGAGAAAAGATCTGATCCCCTACCCATTGCTCGTCCTCTCTTTTTTATCCTTCTGCTAAGGTAAGGATCCTCTTTCAAATTAACAAGATCCTTATCCCGCTCTTCGCGGAGCTAGGATCTTACCGGTATGGATTCCATAATCGCTTCAGAGGAGTTCGGGGTAGTCCCCATCTCCATGATCCTCGGTAGACATGGCAAAATGGGCCCGGCCCGGCACTGGGCTCGGGCCAACATTTTGCTGGCCCGTTTAAGGCCGGGCCAATTTGGCCCAGCCCGCTTGGCCCGCGCTCAAACACCCCCCCCCAGCCTCGCCTCTCGCCCTAGCCCTAAACACCCCTCCCTCAGCCTCCCCTCTCGCCCTCGCCTCGCCTCGCCCGCCCTTGCCCTCGTCTCGCCCTCGCCTTCTCGCCCTCGCCCTCGCCCTCGCCTCGCCCTCTCACCGTCGTCGTCGCCTCGCCCTCGCCCTCTCCCTCTCGCCTCCGCCGTCGCCTCGCCCTCTCGCCCTCGCCCTTGTCTCGCCCTCACCGTCGCCCTCGCCCTCGTTTCGCCTCGCCTCGCCCGCGGCCCCCGCCCTCGCCCTTGCCCTCGCCCGTGGCCCTAGCCCTCGCCTCGCCCTCGCCTTCGCCCTCGCTCTTGCCCTCGCCTGCAGCCCTCGCCCTCGCCCTCGCCCTCGCTCGCCGACCTCCGCCCTCGCTCGCCCTCTGTCGCCCGCGCGGCCGCGCTCGCCCTCTCTCGGCCCTCTGTGGCAAAAACTGGTATAAAAAAAAAAAATTCCAGGAGGGCCCGTTTGGCCCGCTTGGCCCGTGGCGGGCCGGGCTAGGGCCAGCAATCTGCTGGCCCGTTTTTAAGCTGGCCAATTTGGCCCGGCCCGTTTGGCCCGCGGGCCACTTGGTGGCGGGTCGGGCCGACCCGGCCCGGCCCGTTTGCCATCTCTAATCCTCGGTGGGATGGTAGATCCCAAGGAATCCAGAGAATCCTCGTCAAGTAACAGGCTAGCTGGTGTGGTGATACGCATCTGCCACGTGTCTCCTCTGGACCCGAATAGGATGACGTCGGTGGAGTATCTCATCAGTGGGCACGTGGCACTGCTGCCAATAGCAATATTCCCGGGGTATAAGAGTAATTAAGGACCTAAGGGTATTTACCATCATCACAAGGCTTTTATATAATCGATTACTTGAATTGTCCAATCGAGTGTGTGTTTCATTAATTGATTAAATTTAGGACTCAATCGAGTAACTGGCAACTGAATTCAAATTTTATAGCCATTACTCAGTAAGTAAAAAGGAACCAGTTTTGACTGTTAGAGCTTTATTTGCTTATTCTAATACGTCTAACTGTGTTCACTTATAAAAGAATATTAGACTATATTTATGCAAGTGTGCTAAATGCTTCCTATATAAATTATGCATATATTTCTAATGAATTTGACCATTAGTGGTCAAATCAAAGAAGCTATGAGTGTGTGTAGATTTCCATGCCATTCTTCTCAAGTCTCAAACTTCTATAAAAGGCTAAGAGCATCTAGAGATGAAGCTGTCGTTTAGAAATTAACGAAAGCTGCTAGTGTTGTTCCAAACTCAGCTAGCTAACTTCTTTCAGGCCAGTACTTGAAGTGATTGTTCTTCATTCTTAATCTTTTTTACTTCCAAACTACTATCTGGTGAGATTAATTGTATATCTGTCTAAACCAGATTATATAAGAGTTGAGTGTTTTATTCATTCATTCTTTCAAACTCTCTTTTGTCCAAGAGAAAACTGATATCTTTGTACATTTTGTATTTTTCTCTTGAGAAATCCTTTCACATGTATTGTAAACTTGTAAAGGTTACGCCTTATCCTTTAAAAGGTAGTGGTTGTGGCTTAGTCTAGAATGAAAAAGCCTCATATTATAGATTACGCCTTATCCTTTAAAAGGTAGTGGTTTTACCTTAGCCTAGAATGAAAAGTCTCATATAAGGGTTCCTACTTAGCCCGTGAAAGGTAGAGGTTACTGCTTAATCTATGAAAAACAGAGGCTATTACTTAGCCTGTAAAAATGAGGGTTCCTACTTAGCTCGTTAAAAGTGGAGGTTATAGTTGAACCGATAAAAACTACTATCGTTAGTGGATGCCTTCAAAATCTTTAGTGAGAAGCTAAGGTAGTGGACTAAACCAGTTGGCTGAACCACTTAAAAACTGTTGCGAACAAGGTGATTGTTTTCTATATTCTTTCTAGCAATATTTTTCTTTATCTGTTATGCTATATCTTTCATACATAAATTCAGCATATCACATTGTTTTAAAACTGTCATTAAAACATTTTTATGGTCCAAATTATTTTAAATATCATACTCTTCTACATTTTCAATATTGTTCCAAAATCTTCTCATTTTAAACATTTTTCTTTATCTTTACATAAAAATTATATGTACAAAATCTACTTCACATTCAATTTTCGTAAAGCATCTCTTTCAATCTCTTCTATGCTCTTTCATGAAATTTCCATCAGCATTCTCTATTGTTCCAATTCTCATTAGTTACATAAAAAGCTTTTCAAACATTAGTGTTACTACATACAAATATGTTTCCTAAACATCTTTCTAATATGCATACATTCTCATACCAATATCTTCATATATAAATCGAATGTCAAAAGTATGTTCTTAATTTATCTTCTACGAGAAATCATGTGTGTTGATTAAGCATTCTTATTTATTTTATCTACTGTTGCACTTGTTTGTAGTTTATGAAAAGTATTTTCATCAAATAACTTTACTGCATCATAATTTTTCTAAAGATATTTTCACTATTTTTAAAAAGATCCAAAACACTCAATTCACCCCCCTCTTGGGTAATCTTTCAGTTAAGAATATATAAATAAATTTACATTTATATCTGATTATATATAATACATATAAATAGTATTTGTTAACTAAGATATAGACCGAAAAAACGAAGATATGGAAAGCATTCCATACTTTTGTCCATTCCAATGTGTTTGTTAAACCTATCTGGTAACCCTTAGAAAAGAAGTCACGTGACTTCTTATCTTGGTTTTTCCAAATAAACTTATCTCTCTCCCCCCTCCTCATTTAAGATAAACATATCTTGGTCCTTATAGATAAGAAAAAATGACGCTTGTGTCCTCTAGTGCATTCCAAAAAATTTAACAAATAGTTTAATAAAAATCTTATAATAGTTCCCAACCTTATCTTGACCATTCTATATTTTAGTCCTGAAAGCATTCTAATTTTATCTTGATACAACCTTATTTTACTTATTTTAACAAATGCTACCATAATATATAAATACATTATTGGGGTAACTGGGTCAGGGGTAAGGCAGGGCGAAGAAGCTAAATACCTTCCCGACCCTGTCCATAACTAAAACTAATAGGGGAATCCCTACCTTGACCCAAGTCAATGGACATTGACCCCGAGCTCAATCGGTGCAAGGTGAGGTCTCGCAAGGCCGGGTCATTCTACCATCCACTAGAAGAAAACAAAAAATTGGGGCACTCTTATTTGGGTATAGGGTGAGATAAAACTTCTTAGAGATGTTATATAAGATGATCGATTTGGGTTGAGTCCCTAGACCTGATTGTGTGAGCCTCAAATATAAACCAAAACAAAAAGGAGAAAAAGAAAAAACCCAATTAGCTTGGTTTGAGTCAATTTTTAGGTCTATTCAAACACATGAGAACTTGTACTTCTCACCACTATGGAAAATGAAAAAATAAAAAGAAAAAAGAAACAGTAAAAAGACTTATTAGGACGAAAAATCCAAACCTTTTCGCGTTTTTGCAATTTCATTCAAAATTTTCAATTTTAGCAATATGGTCCCGATTTGATCAATTGGTAATAATTTTATCCACGACTCGAATCCGATTCAAGATGCATCTATGACCCGCTGACGTGCCATGTCTCCTGGTATTTTAGAAGGACGACGACGGTGGCGAAGGAGGACGACAACAGCTACGACAACGACAGATCTAGAAGTTTGAGGCGACAATCGATCAGGGCTTCCTCCTGCTCAAGGCAACAATGATCAATCTTGAAGCTAGACCGACCACCGATCTGGGCTTCCTCCTGCTCAGGGCCACCTCACAAAAAGTGATTGATGGCCCTCTGCTCTTGACAGCTGATGATGTCCTTTGCCGGCTACCTCACCCTTGTAGTCAGTCGTTTAAGCCGGCCCCTTCGACGTAAATGATCGACCATCAAATTTCCAGATTCAACTTTCTTTCAGATCAACCTCTATCGCCACTGTAACACCCGAGGACAATTTTGAGGATAAAATGATATTTGGTAAAGGGCAAAGTTGAAAATTTGAGAAAAATAAAACTATAGGGCACACTATCACAGCCTTGGACGACCAAATTAGTCAGAGGGAGTACCTCGAACCCTAGATAGTCGAAGAAAATGATATAGTATCGACGAGCAATTAAAATTATGATTTTTAGTGATGAAAGAAAGAAGATCGGGAACAGTTTTCGGTACAGCAAAAATACAGCTTTCAATTAGGTCATTTTACCGAATTGCTGTAAACGACGTCCAAAAAAAGTCAACAGAGAGTGTCATGGAATAGTGTTCGATGTGTAGAACAACCCTTAAGTGGTTTCGGGTTGAATCGAGTGGATTTGAGGTCAAATAAATCAGTCGGGCCTAAGTGTAATTTTTTAAAATTGCCCGAGGGAGGTCTAAACGGTAATTTTTCAAAAGTTTCAAGGGTGAAATGAGAAATACTAATCTTGAGGGTCTTAGTGATAGTATTAAAAGGATCAGGGGCTTGAGGAAAAGGGCCAAAATGCAAAAGAAAATTTCATGGGGGTCAAACTGTAGTTTTCGAAAATCTGCCATAGTTGGACAGATTTGGCCGCGATTGTGGCCGAAAAATCCGGCCATTTGGACAGCCTAGGGTTGTCAGGGAGTGGCCTAGGGGGGTCTAGGAAGCGTGGGGAAGAAGCCTTGGCCGGAGATCGGCCACGTGGAGGCGGATTTTGGCTATAAATAGCCAAGGGTTTCGGCCGAACTTGAAGCACCAAATCGCTCAAGTTTGAGAGCGAAACGAGGGAAGCCAATAAGGGGCTTTTGATCCTCGAGGCGAGAGGAGCTTTTTTGGAAATTTTGGTAAATTTTCGAGGTGGTTTGAAGTGGTTTCGAGGGTCGCCGGAAAGTCGCGGGTAGAAGTCGAACCGAGCCTGATTTTGCCCGATTTGGAGACCCTCCGGTGGTTGTTTTGAGCATCCAGGGGTACCATCGTGATCGACAGGGAAAGATATTTCGAGAGGTGTAGTCGGGGCCAAATTCCGGTCGCCGGCCGGCGACCATCTCGCCGGAGAAGAAAGGGCGTGTGTTGTGCACGCGCAGCACCCACTCGCCGCGCGTGAGGGCGCGTGAAGCTTAGGTCAATTCGAAATTTTTTTTAATTATTTTGAGGAAAATTATTTTATTAATTATGGTGCAATAAAATTTAGAAAAATGTTGGAGGAAATAGCTATTTTGTAATTTTCAAAGTAAATAAGGCTTATGAAAAATAGGAAAAGGAATAGAAAATCCTTAGAAAATTTTTGGGAGATAGGAATTAATTATTTATGAATTTTTGTGAAAAGAAATCAAGGAAAAATCTTGAGTAGGTATTTATTAGAATTTTTGAGGGGAAATATAAAGAAAATAGGAAGAAATTATGAAAAATTGGAAAAATAGATATTGATATGATTTTGGACAAACGTGGTGACTAGGGTATTGTTGAGGCTCGAGGTTGAAGTACAAGAGCATCAGGCACACAAATTGAGGTCAGGCACGCAAATCGAGATAGACGCGCAAATCGAGGCTAACCGCGCTTGGAATTCGTCTAAAGGTGAGTAGTTCTCCTCTAAAACTCGATTTACTGTGAGTGTTCACCTCCAAACTTGTTTAGCCATTGGGTTCTTGTGATGAATTGACCAAATGACTGTTTACATGTGCATTAAACGTTGATTTTAAGTATCGATTTAAATGACGCATGTTATGAGTTTAAGTGATGCATGTTATGATTTTTCGACCATTGGCTTGTTTTGTGTCGATCATGTGGTATGTGGGTTGTTAACCTGTGACAAAGCCCAGAGTGACAGCACTCGGGATGCGTACCTAGGATTAATGCTTGGTGATCACTTGGGACGGGGCTGAGACGGACTTCACCCTACGGGACCCAAGTGGCGGGGCTGCGAGTGGACACCACCCCGGTTGTTGGCTCAAGTGGCGAGGCTGCGAGTGGACACCACCCCAGGATCCTTTGAGCGGTAGCGTTAATGCCGAGGTGACGTCGATTCCGAGGATAGTGCTGACGTGACACTCTTGGGACTAGGGTTGTGTTTTGAAATGCTTTTGAGTGAGAGCGTAAAGCCTGACAATGACAATGGGGTGATTCCTAGGTTCATATGTCGAGGTTGTCCCTCTTAAGCAGGATCGGGTTGCCAATGGGTCGATTTGGTCACATCGCCTTTAGAGAGATTGCGTTTTCCCCAATTAGGGTTAAATGCTGTGTGGGATTCTCTTAGATTGGTGCATGTTGAGATTTATCGATTTTGTGTACATGATTCTGCATACATTCATGAAAACATTTTTGAACTCTCACTTAGATGATTCAGCATCTAATTTGGACTATGTCCCTGGAATATTCAAACGTTCCAGGTGAAAGCAGTGACGTCAAAGGAAGAATGCCATCAGGATGTAGCAGTTACGTTTGGTTTTCGTAGGTTCTGTCTATGATTACAATGTTCAGAGATTATGTAATATATTTTCATGTGAAACATCGATTCAGTTATTGTAAAAGAAATTGTCAGTTATATGTATATATGTTTGAGGTTTCGATATTGCTTCCGCTGATATGATTGATGATGCCTGTCTTAGTCTATTTATTGAATGTTGTTATACTAAGAAGGTACGATCGGGATTGTCGGGAAACGATTTTGATGAAGGTATGGCTATCGAGAGATTTATGTGGTGTTTGATTTAAATTTTCTCGAAATCTCGAGTTAACACACGCTTGGAGAAAAATGGGGCGTTACAGCCACCTCCAGCCTAGCATCGTTGCCATCTTCATCGTCCTCTGTTGTCATTGTCCCTGTCCTCTGCCTACTTGCCTTTGTAAATATATCTATACACACACATACACATATATATAATATATTTAACATTATTTTAGTTTTTTTATTTTTTTTACACGTATACGTGTGGGGTCTACTCAAAATGTTTTAAAATATTAAATGGCATGCCACGTCAACAGGTCTTGAACGCGTCTCGAATCGAATCTGGATCATGGATAAAATTATAACTAATTGATCAAATTAGGACAATATTGTCAAAATTAAAATTTTTAAATAAAATTACAAAAACACAAAAAAAATTAAATTTTTCGTACTATAGACCTCTTAACACTCAATTTGAAAATACTGATGATGTCTGGAGTGTAAAACTTAAATGACATATAATAACATAAAAGATCAAATCAAAACGTTGTAACGTGTCTTCTGAAAATTTGAAAATTTCAACCTGAAATACAGTTGTCATCAATAGAAAGTACTCTACTCAAAGGAAAGCACATGGTAGAAACCCCCAAAGATGGCATGACAAGACATCATTGATTTTACATTGTTGGACTGTAATGGGGCCCATTCGAAGGACAAGTTTTTGCCTATTGCTGGATTTTTCTTGGAGCGTCCAATCTGCAATAACTTTCACTAGGACGGACCCTTAAAGTCCTTCCTAGTGAAATACTGTAAGGTAAACCCAAGGAAAGGGGGTAAACCCGAGACACACAAACGCTGACAATCAAATACTAATATTGGATTAGGGAAGGGTAGGTGAATTATAATACTCCAGGACCATTTTAAGCCAAAAAAAATAACTTAAAAATACCTGTAAACTTCATAAGAAAAACAACTGAAAAGAACTGCGGCCAACAGAAGCCCAAAGTCTTATTCTGGAGACCCTGTTGTTTTGCACTCACACAGTAACTCAGTATTTGTTAATTGAAGTGTTAGTTTCCAAATTTTCTTTACAGGTAAAAAAAAAAGGGTAAAGCCAATGTCCAAGGACACTCCACAATGAAGACCATCATGAAGACCATATAAGAGATTGATCAGAACCCTTCTCGGCTTTTTCTCAGCCGTCATTAATCCCTTACGTGACTTTGATTTCCCGGCCTTTTATCATATTAGTTTTGATTTTAACGATTTACGGCCTATTTTCTTCAAATATTCAACAAATGCAAAATAAAGCCAGATAAATCAAATCAAGATCACGAAAAGGACTTACAGCAAGAAACCGATTGGTCTCGTCCAAATTCATCTGCAACCTCAAGAACTGCGACCGCCGGGGCGAATCAACATCCAGGAAATTCAAATTCGCCAGCCTGAAAGAGTTCAAAGAGTACCCAAGCATGTCCACTCCACGCGCCCAGAACGGCTTGTTTGTTTTGCTGCTGGGAATACAATCCTCAACCCCCAAATTGACCTTCGATTTCCCCCCCAGTTCCCTTTCCGTCCCTCCACCTACGAGTCCCAACAGCTCCCTAAGCACCGCCGCCGCCGCCGTTCGGTCGCACGCCCCCGTGTGCAGCCGCAGCACCACCACCCACTCCTCGCCGCTCAGATCATACACACTCGAAAACATCACGGCCGTTTCAGCATTGTCGCGCCAACTGTTCCGCTCCATTTCGTGCTCCACGATCAGGTGGAAGGGCGAGACCGATGGATCGGCGAGGCGCCGGATAATCTCAGCCGTTGATGCGAGATCGAACGGCTGGATTTGGACATGAGGAGTGGCGGGAGTGACGAAGGAGTAAATGCTTGTGGTGGAATCGAAGTGGAGCTTAGAACGAAGGATAGGGTGGGAAACTTGGAGATTGTCGAGGGCATTTTGGAGAAGCGAGAGGTTTGGTGGTTTGGAGAGGAGGAGGGCGAGGACGGTGACGCCGGTTCCGCAAGGGACGGCCCTGCACCAGCTGTGTTCGGTGCCGCCGACGGGCCGTACCTCCGGTTCCGGCACTTGCGCGTCGGTGTTTGCTTGCTTCGAAGACATAGATAGAGAGAGAAAGAGATTTTAGGCCGTAGGGGATACTTTGGAATGGATTGAGTTATCGATGTTGGGACAAAACAACTTCCACCTGCTTGTAACATACCTACCATGTGGACCAGACTTGAGCCCCGGGGCAAGTAAAAGTAGATAGAAATAGGATGATTTTTATTATAAAACATTATTCCATTAATTTATTTTAAAAAAATAATTAATTATAATAATATATTATTTGATAAATTTATTTAAAATTATTATTAATTATAAATCTTAGCTATTCAGCATAATACACTTTTAAAAATATTTTTGAACTGTTTTGACAATTTTAAAAATATTTTGAATTCATTTCATAATATTAAAAAATATTATAAATATATTTCTGTTTATAAAGAGATTTGAGGTTAGGGATAGAAAAATTTACATCTCCAACTCAAAATTTTCAATTTTTTTCAGATTTTGGTTTCATAATTTATTTTAATATATTATAAAATTTATGTTTATTTTTAGATTCAATAATTATTTTTTATAATTTTATATATTAAAAAATATATTTATAAAAAATTCTTATATTTTTTTATTTATACATTTTCATTTTCTACTTTTTAAAAAAAAATATCGTTCCCTATTTCTATTTTCCTACATATTCTTATGTTGCTTGAGCTGAGATCATTCATGCAATTAATTAAGAAGAAGAATTTTGTTTTGAGCTTTTCGGATAATCCATCAGATAATGAAGTTAAATCCTTGATGTTGAGAAAAAGAGACAGTGTAAACAAATAAATTAAATAAATTTTAAATATGTTTATATTGTTCATGTTAGGCTTAACCACGGTTCCTAAATCAACATTTACAGCTCTAAAATTGATAGTTTCAATCCTACATTATGGTGGAATTAGAATCGAACCATCTATAAATCGTTTAGATTTCAATCATTGATAATTGATTTCAAATTTCAACAGTTTTGAATTTTTCGATTCTGATTTGAATCGATATAATAATAATAAAAAAAAGGTTTGGACATAATTTATATCAATTAAGTTACCTACATATCCTTTTAGGATTTAAAATAATCAAATATCACGTAGTTATTGACCATTTAAATTTATAATCTCTTTACCTTAATTGAAATTATTTTTAGAAGAATCGATTATTACACGTTGTATTATATATTTTATATTTATTTAATTTATTTTTAAGAATCAATTCCAATTCCGGGTCCTTATTTATAGGAATCGGAACTGAATTGTAAGTTTTTGATTTCCATTTCGATTTTTGAACCAAAACTAAAAAGTCGATTTTGATTATGTTTCTTAAAATAATGGTTTTGGTTTGGTTCACAGCTTAAATTGAACTGTGATCATGCCTAGTTCATGCTGGATGCCCATGCTTTTTATACCTTAGCTTTTATGATTGTTGTTGGCTAAATACATATTTTAGGTATTTTACTTATATATTTTTTGTTTATTTAAATATTCAAATTTTTTGTTATTTCAAAAAGACTCTTAAACTATATTTATTCGAGTTAATATTGTATACATTGATAAATTAATTATTAAGAACATTGAATTCATGAGCTTGATTAAAATAACAAAAAGTTTTGAGGTGTAATTGACTCAAAATTATAAGTTTGATCATGAGTAGTTTTTAAAATAGCAAAAAATACAAAGAGAAAAAATATACAAATATAAATATTAAAATATGTATTTTGCCTTTTGTTGTTTCTAGGAGGAGCATTTCGAATTCGTTTGATCAATTCTCTCCGCATTCTCTAATTAAACCCCATTTTACCTAATGTGTACTTGGTGGTGATGAGAATACTTTAGTTTGAGTGGAAATTACAAAAAACATCCCGCTTTCAAACTTTTAAGAAGCAATGAATCTTCAAATTATCTAAATTTATTATTTTTAATGTATTTGTTAAATTTATCTGACGATACTTAAAAAATAAGTTATATATATAATTTCTTATATTGATTTGTTCATATATGTTTATTTCTATCTTCTCAAGGTAAACATATCTTGATCATTACAGATAAGAATAAAATGACGTTTATGTTGTCTAGTACATTCCAAAAAATTTAACATACAATTTGATACAAATTTTAGAATACTTCAAAATCTTATTTTAATCATTCTATAAATTGATTCGAAAAATATTTCGATTTTATTTTAATATTTTTCTATCTTATTCATTTCAATAAATACTAACTAAATAGATAATATATAGACTCGTGTAAAAGATTCAGCTCAAATAACCGAGCCAATCTCGATCGGAATCCAAATCTTCACTTGTCCAAACTAGGGCATGGGATAGGATTCGATCATTCATGTGAAGTAATCATAACCCTTCTCATGATGGATATATAGTAAATAAGCATAATAAGAATATATAGTAATTAAGCATGAAGGCTGAATGAAGCCATGGGCTTCACCATGAAACCCTAGCTCCTTCATCACTCAGAAGCCGCCTTCAACGAGAACCTTCTTCATCTTCTCGACCAGAGCCTCCATCTGCTCCCGCGAGTGCACCGGCGCCGGATATACGCACGCGCAATCCAGCCGCCCATCGCGCACCGTGTCGAAAATCGCCAGCGAAGTCCCCACGCCGTGCACCGAGGCGCAGCCCATGTAATCCTCCACTCCGCCCACCTCCTCCTCTTGGCGCCCGTCCCCGGACTGCTCGATCACGGTGTCCTCGAAGACGGTGATCAGCGAGGTTCTCAGCGATGACGATGGCGTGAGGCTAGGGTTCTCGATCGCCTTGCACATTAGGAAGTTGAGGTCCGCCATGTCCGTGAAATGCTTGTTGTTGCTCTTGGACCTCAAGAAGGTCGCGTAACACCTGCTCGCCAAGTCCCAC
The DNA here is from genome assembly GCA_036245055.1 of Diospyros kaki. Lineage (NCBI taxonomy): Eukaryota > Viridiplantae > Streptophyta > Magnoliopsida > Ericales > Ebenaceae > Diospyros > Diospyros kaki. The sequence continues at coordinate 43,019,642 of BSEG01000009.1, forward strand.
AGGCCTTCTTCCCCTCCGGCGACCACCGTGTTCAAGATGGCTGAGTTGTAAAACCCTGGACAGTTCAGGGTACTAATTATGTTCAACCAATATTGACTCTATATAACCATTAATATGGTTAACCGGCCAATTAATGTATTTCTAATCTAACCCAATTAAATATTATATGAATTTTTACTTTATATTCAATATATACTATATATCATCGATCAGCCTACCATGAAAAGATATCATTAATCTTTAACCTACATGTGATAATGACGTCACAGGGCCCAAGCGACGCATCAAACCTATGAAGGAGACGTTGTAGGCGTGCGAGAGGCATTTATATGAACAACAGGTACGGATGTCTCTTACAAGACGAGACTGACCAGGATTTCAGTTGGGATCCTCAATACAACTCTAGCCAATAATAGACATAAGGTAATCACATTCACGGCTCCCGGAGCTGCTCGGCGTACTGCCCTTAACCAACCCTATTTAATGATGTCTCCTTGGACCCCATTTTGATTTCTTGCAGCCGACTTAAATGCTGCAAGCTAGTATAATTAATGTAAGTCGTGATTTAATTTAGTATTCTTTCGTTCATTAATTGCTTCATTTACGTACCGAAATGCCCAGCAGAAAGCTCCGGCTCAAGCAGCGGCCGGCAGTCGATCAGGGTCACCACCCCGAACTTCTTCTTCCGGTGGCTGGTGGCGCTCCGTCTCCACGAGTTCCCCGCGATTATTCCGGCGGCCGCTAGAACTGCACACAGCTTTACCTTCCTCGACTTGCATCCCTGCATGCAACCACATCAAAACAAATTAAAAGTTGCATCGAGGGTCAAATATCCCTCGAGATGACTCTTACGTATTTGTGAACTATTGCATGCATTCGGCGAGTTTTTACCTCTAGGATGCGTTGAGTTTCATGGCGGCCCAGCTGCAGCCTGACCACCTGAGAAAACCTCGGCCCGCCGGAGTTGATGACCTCCAAGTTGGTCAGCCTGAACGACCTGACCGAGTAACTCAACGTGTCTAGCCCATGTGCCCAGATCGGCTTCTTTGCCTGCCCGTCGGGAATAAGATCTTCGATTCCCATATTAATCCCACCTTCACTCCATACTTCCCTTTGATCTGCCCCTCCCATCAACGCCTTCAGCTCCCTGAGCAGCCCCACCGCCGTGGCCCGGTCGCACGCTGCCGTGTGGAGCCGCAGGGCCAGCACCCACTTGGCGTCCTTTATCTCGTACACACTGGCGAATAGTACATTGACTTCCATTTCCGACCCGGCCCGGGTGGACCACGGGTTGACATTCAGTTCGTGTTCCAGAACCTTCTGAAGGGGAGAGATAGAGGTAGCGGAGGTGTTTTGGAAGATACGATGAGTTGATGAGAGATCGAAAGCTTGGATTTGGAGGTGAGAAACGGAGGGAACGACGAGCGAGAAGGAGTTGGCGGCGGCGCTGTAATGGAGCTTGGAGCGGAGGATGGGGTGGGAATTCTGAAGCTTGTGGAGGGCGTTTCGGAGATTTGATATTTCGGGCTGTTTACTCGCTTGTAGGACAAGCACTGTAATGCCGGTGCCGGACAACACCGCCCGGCACCACGCCAGCTCCGTGTTGCCTACCGGCCGGCCCTTGGGCTTCAGCCCCTCTGGCATCTTCCGGCTCTTCCAATCATCCATTGGGAGGGACAGGGAGAGAGGACAGCAATGGTGGATGAACTCTCACAATATGATGATAATGTTGAAACCCGGCACCATCTTTATAGAACGAGTTGGTTATTGCTTTGATCGTTACGTAAACAAACTTTCTTCTTTGCATTTAAATTTGAGTAGTAATTGCAAAACCTAATCATGTCTCAAATCATTCAAATAAATTAATTCCACTTTATAATCATTTTATCTTTTTTGATTTTGTCAACTAATTTTATAAATTTATCATTTTATTTAAATTTTAACTCAATCAATTTTGACTTTGTCGCCGTTTCAGTTTAAGTATATATTTTTTTAAAAAAAGTGACTACATATATATAGAGTATAATTAATTTGTTTGAACAACTAAAATTATTTTTTTAAAAAAAATAGTTAAAAATAATTATGTGCATTGTGCACATTACATGAGTTGATATTAAATTTTATAAAATATCGGTTAAAGAATGGAAATAATTTAAGAAAATAAACTCATATTAATATAATAGAGTTGATTTCATAAACACCAATTGTTAAACTTAAAATAAATCAAATGTTAATCAAATCTTGTCCTAAGGTATAGTCTAGTGCTCCTGACAATTTCATTTGGAGTCTATTCCGTCATAATTAGAGTGTTGTTCTGGGATTGAGATCAAGGACTACCAGATTTTCTCATTAATCCCTTTTACCGTACTCTAGAATCAGTAAATGAGGGCGTTGATACGATATAAAAAAAAAATGTTAACCAAAATTCTAAAAAAATAAAATAAAATCTGATCTACAACATGCTATCAAAAGAATTTAATTCAAACTGACCTAACCACAAAGACCCAATTCAATTACGTGGTTCACGTGGACGGTGGAATCGAGTGGTTGGTTGAAGAACATTAACTGCTTGGGGGGGCAATTTTAGCAGCTTTGGAAGGCATAGGTAAGTGGTTGGTGGGGCAAGTGACCGGCAATAGTAAATTTTTTTAACTGTCATTTGTCGTCGGCCTCTACAGTACTTGGTTTTACTACTTCCTTCATGGGGCCCACCTGACAGATAGCTGGGAGACTGATATCGCTTTAATTTTTTTAATAATTATATTTAGCTTATTCTTTTTTAATAACTAATTGTCGTTTGCCCTTGTCGGCAATTCTCTTTCGTAACGAGCTTAAATAATAAATAAATTACCTAACTAATAAAGTGAACCCCCCCCCAAAAAAAAAAAAAAAAAACAGAGTGAGCATGGGTGGGCCGCACTCATAATTCTTGGGCCTTTTGAGGCCAGATGGTTGTTTGGTCGGGCCTAATGATGGGCCCATTTAAATTGGACGCTCAAGCTGACCCAATGATTAGCCGAGGGAGCGCTTCTGAAATTTCAAATCTCCTCCGTCCCGCTACCATTTTGCACAATTCGCAGAGGAGAGGGAGGGAGGGAGAGAGAGCGAGCGCTCCAGAACGCAACGGTGCAGGTGTCTACAATTCTCTCATTCTGAAAGCGGCTGTGGAGAATGTCTAGTCGCCATGAGAAAGAGAAAGGAGTCAATGTTCAAGTCCTCCTTCGTTGCAGGTTACAATTTTATTTCAATCACTGGTTTGGGCCGTTACGAGAAATTTAGTGATTTCTGGAAATTTTGTGTATTGCATCGAATTAACGTTCGGTTGTTGCTATTTTTTCAGGCCATTCAACAAAGAGGAGTTGCGCAGCAATGTGCCTCGGGTGGTGACCTGCAATGAGTACCAGAGGGAAGTCGCAGTTTCTCAGAACGTTGCTGGGAAGCAAATTGATAGGGTTTTCACGTTCGACAAGGTATTTTATGGATGGAGCAAGGCGTTTTATATTTCCAGTTTTTATGCTGTGGTTCTCTCTGTTGCTCATTTGCAGGGTGTAATTTGGTTTAATTGACGTGTGATTTCATAGTTGGAAATTGTATAGCGAAACCTGCTTTTCTAATTTTATAAGTATTAAGTTGTAGTTTTGGAGGGCATTTTGTTCCCTAATCCTGCTTTCTACTACTAGCACCTAGTATAGTCTCTGTTTCGTTAACCATTCTTTCTGGACCAAATCTACTTTCACAATAGATCTTATGGTTTTTTAGACTAGGTGTAATGCTAATATTTTCACTGGAAACCTCCAGTACCTGGAAGAGGGATCTTTCAATTTGAAGCGTGAAAACACTAATATTTCCCCCCAACATGTAACATGAAAGACGACTTCACCAGCACACTTTAAGAGAGTGAAGCTGGCAGCAGAGAAATATACTGGACCAAGGAAATTATTTAGTAGGGATAGATTTTAGTGAAATTCAGTCTTTGGCTTGTGACTTTCAAGCCCTCATCCGGACTTGGCCTTTGGGTGAGCCTTTGTTACTGTTGGCTTGTTTGAAATTTGGCTTAAGTGATTGATCTAATCTTTCAGTTTGCTGCCTGGCGCCTGCAATAGGTTTCTAGCAAAAAGGAAACAAACTAAGAAGGATTGAAGTAGTTAAATATGCCTTTTCTTTTTATTCTTCTTCTTCTTCTTCTTCTCATATATGTATTTGTGGGACTGTTCAAGTATATAGGAAACAAAAGAGGTGGTGGTATACATATATGCGAAGAATAAGTGTGTGAAAATAAGCTCTGATACCAGGTGAAGAATAAGTGTGTGAAAATAATTTTGTGTTTTTCCTATATTGCATTACAAGAGTTACATGACATATATATACACATTGGAGCAGAATAAGCGCAGTGCCTACAGTGCCTATAAGTTGGCTACACAACAGCTAATAATTGACCTCAGGAGATGGAATATTTGGGCTGAGATATTGCCTTGACAATATACCCATATATAAAAGAAATAAGAGCAGTTTTATTTTGATTAAGTGCTGAAACCACTGGATTAGATTTCTAGGAAAACATGAGAAATAATGAAATATAGGCATAGAATTCTATTTATATATTTCTTGTTCCTGTTTATGTTTCTCTTGTTATGTCATATACCTTTTTTGTATCATATGGTGCATGATATGAGATAGTTGTTGGCTCAAGAAGTAGTTTCAGTTATATGAAAGAGGATATGCTCTTTGAAGCATGGTAGGAATCTCTCTAAGACTGGAATCGAATTGGTGCTACTTGACATTTCCAAATTTAAGCTTTTATACTTAGTTCAATAGTACAAACTGAAGGTATGCTGTCTTTCATGCTAGGAAAACTCTGTTTTAGTGAAGATGCTTTTAAATTTGTAGGATTAGTTTGCTTGATGTCATGGTTGATGTTCGAATATGCACCTTGTGTCATCATTTTAGTGAAGATGCTATGACCTTAATCTCATTGCTTTGCTAAATACAGTAAAGTAATTGATTAAAGAAAAAAGCAATAGATTCTTGATTTTTGTTTGTATTTCTGCACTGTAACTATCAGTGCTTAACATTTGTAAATCTATGTTTGGTGGAAAGCTATTCCATTGCTAACCAGCAGAAGATAAATTTAAGTAGAGGGTAGAGCAAGTAATTTGACATGTTTGGTCTTTTTTGAAATGGATCAAAATTTCACTTGGGCATGGGTATATAGCATTGTAAGTGTTTTCTTTCTTTATTTATTTTCTTAAATCTAACATGTATGATTTTGAATTTAATATACTGAGATTAATTCGGCTTGTTTGTAGGTTTTTGGACCTTCAGCTAAGCAAAAAGACCTGTATGACCAAGCAATTGTTCCCATTGTTAATGAAGTTTTAGAAGGTTTCAATTGTACCATTTTTGCATATGGCCAAACTGGTACAGGAAAAACTTACACCATGGAAGGAGAATGCAAGAGGTCTAAGGTATTGTTGTTTATGTGGTTAATTCAAGTTAAAGTTTGTGCTACCTGGCCATTTAAAGTTTTTGATGCTATGTTTACTTTTTAATGACAGAGTGGACCTAATGGACGGCTGCCTCCAGATGCCGGCGTTATACCTAGAGCTGTGAAGCAGATTTTTGACACCTTGGAGAGTCAGAATGCAGAATATAGTGTTAAAGTTACTTTCTTAGAGTTATACAATGAGGATATTACAGATTTGCTTGCTCCTGATGAGATTTCTAGAGTTGCAGTGGAGGACCGCCAGAAAAAACTGTTGCCTCTCATGGAAGATGGGAAAGGTGGTGTTCTTGTAAGAGGATTAGAGGAGGAAATTGTGAGGAGTGCAAGTGAGATTTTTAGTCTACTTGAAAGGGGGTCTGCAAAGCGTCGGACTGCAGAAACACTATTAAATAAACAATCAAGGTCATGATTGTTTCACCATCTTTGCAGTTGGAGCCAGAAATCCTACTTCCATGTTTACTAAGAAAATATTTTGTTTTCCAGTCGGTCTCATTCCCTTTTTTCTATAACTATACACATCAAGGAAGCAACTCCAGAAGGTGAAGAGCTTATCAAATGTGGCAAGCTGAATTTGGTTGATTTAGCTGGTTCAGAAAATATTTCTCGTTCTGGTGCTAGGGAGGTGTGAACCATAATAAGTTCAATACAATAGTTCTTGATAGGATCTCTTATCTTTCTTTCAGAGTTACTGCAGGCATTTTAGCCTTGTGCAATTGCCTGTGTATGCTCACTGGGGATTGCTGGCTACCAGTCCCTCCCTCTACTTGGGTTGGAGACAGATTAGATCCCAGCATATTGCTCAAAGGAGAAAGCTTTATTTTGAGTTAAAATTGCTTTTCCTGCATTTCACCATTTCCTTTTTATTAGAACTTGATAGTAGTTCATTTCTACGTGTCTTTTTAGTTACATATGATTGCATATTCGTTCTAGGGTCGTGCAAGAGAAGCAGGAGAGATAAACAAGAGTTTGCTCACTCTAGGACGGGTTATTAGTGCTCTTGTAGAGCATCTTGGTCATATCCCTTACAGGTTAGAGTTGTTTTCCTGAGTTGTTTAGCTCATCTATACATTCTTTTCAGATTTTGTTTTCCCTGATCATTTTTATTGCTTTGCAAAATCAATGTTCAGGGACAGCAAGCTTACCCGTTTGCTTCGTGATTCACTTGGAGGAAGAACCAAGACATGCATTATTGCCACAGTATCACCTGCAGTCCATTGTCTGGAGGAGACGTTGAGCACACTAGATTATGCACACAGGGCAAAACATATTAAAAACAAACCTGAGGTTAATTTCCTTCTATTTTCGAGTGTATTCAGCTGCTTCTCTTTCACTAATTTTTTACATCTCATCAAGTGCTCGGTTTGACCATTTGAATTGATCTCTGAAAATACTACTTTTCTTTTTGGCTTTTTATTGCTTGTTAATGGTGCTCATAAGTGGTCATTTAATAATCTGCAAATATAGGATTGAATTCTGTGATGTCATAAATTATGCATGATAATGGGTTTTGATGAGTATTCCAGAATTTATAAAAGTTCATGTGCTTTCTAGATTGTTCTTTTAGTCTTATTATTAGACTGCCTTAGAAATCATTGTTGAGTTTTACTGAATTTTCAACAAATATCTAAATATATGTCCGTGGACATTTTGGTTAACTTTCTCTTTATCACATAAAGATCATTATCCAATATGGGGTGTAGAAGTAATATTCGAAATCTACTTTATTGAACTTTTCAAATGTTAGAATAATCTGTTTGCACAATTGTATGTACAAACTATTTATCATATCTACAGAAAATTGGCTGCACTGCTAAATGGAAAACGTGTGCAAAAGTTGCACCATATTGCTAGTTATTCAGAAGATTGAGTTGCTGTAATTGCTTTAGTTTCATGAATAGCCAATCACGGGGAGTTAGGTTTTTGTGGTGTGATATGGATTTGCCATCTGACTTAATTCTGTTTGGCATAAATATACCTTTGAGGTGTTGATCTTGGGGGTCTAATTGAGTGATCAATGCTGCTAGGTATCCCAAATTAATTAGTTCTTTTGTCTTAATTATAATCTTTATTTTGCCTTTTTTCCCCTAGGTCAACCAAAAAATGATGAAATCTACATTAATAAAGGATCTCTATGGTGAAATTGAAAGGCTTAAAGCAGGTAAATACATTATACATTTAGGATCCCTTTTTCTGATGAAGAGACAATTCTAGATGCAATAATTGTTCCAAGTATATCATACTCTTTATATGGGTTTCTTTTTACATGTTTCTATTCCACTCATGCCAGAGGTCTATGCTGCCCGTGAGAAAAATGGTGTCTATATACCAAAGGAAAGATACATTCAAGAGGAGAGTGAAAAGAAGGTACCTCACCTATCTGATTTTTTGTTGCATTAGACCTACTGAGATTCACTTGCAATCAATGAATCTACCACTTGACCTGCATTAGTGAGATTCACTTGCTGCTGAATTAGTGACTTTCTGTTGGTTGATTGACTATTCAGTTTAATTTATAAAGTGGTACTCTCTTAGAATATTGGTTGAAAGATCCTTGCATTGAGGAATAATTCTCTGGATATCATCTCTCCAGTTTCCTTTCATTGTAGTTTCTTATGAAAATGTTGATGTCCTTTTTTCTTGTTTAGGCAATGGCTGATCAGATTGGACAGATGGGAGTCACAATTGAAACCCATCAGAAGGTCAGTTTTCATTGTGCTACTGTATGGAATTATACAGTTTCATCAACTTCCTGATTGTCAAATACTATGTTTGTCTCATGTCCTGGGTTTGGCATGATCAGCAACTGGAGCAATTACAAGATAAATACGATGCTCAGGTTAAAAAATGCTATGATTTAAGTAGCAAACTTGATGCCGCCCAGGTAAGTTCTATCTGTGTATGTGGTTTTGTATTATACTGCTATTAATCCTTGGAGTCTTTTCATATATTGCTGTATCTTGCAGAAAAACCTGAACCAAACAAACAAATTGTTGGATATCACTGATGAAGGGTTGAGGAGATGCCAGTATGCTCTCAAGGAGCGTGATTTTGTCATTTCTGAGCAGAAGAAAGCAGGTATACTTAAAATATGTCTGTTATAGGAATTTTAGTTGTAGCTGCCTGCTTCTGATTAATATATGCTGAATACTTGGAGCAGAAAATGCATTGGCTCATCAAGCATGTGTCTTGAGATCTGACTTGGAGAAATCTCTGCAGGATAATGCTTCATTATATCGGAAAATTGGTAAGTTTTTTAATTTTGCAATTTACTGATGGTGTTGATTGCTGACAAATACATCAGATTTTTCTCATTGATGTGATTGTAGCAAGAGAAGACACACTGAATGCTGATAATCGACTAGTTGTCAATGATTTCCATACTGAGCTCGTGCAGCAACTTGGCTCTCTTTGTAATATGCTAACAACATCAGCATCTCGACAAAATGAGCACCTACAGTGTATTGAGAAACTGTGTCATAGCTATTTGAACATTCAGAATAAGGTACTCGGGAAATCTTCTCATATTTTTTCTCTCACATCCTTTCTATGTGAACACGATTGTGCATCTGCATTTTTCATTTTCAAATATTTTATCATGTCTTTTACATGTTACTTTTCTACTTATAAGTACTTGTTTTGACTGAGATTGAGCTTAACCATATCTCCTGTTTTTTCTACTAACTGCTATGTGGACAACATTCCTCTCTTAGGCTGTCATTGACTTGAAGAAGAAAATGACTACTTCAAGGGCGCTTTATATTTCTCATTTTGAAGACGTGCAGAATCTTGTTCGTCTGCACAATGCAAGCTCCAATGCTGGTTTAGAGGATATTTTGACTTTTATTTCTTCTAGCGTGAATTCCATAGAACAAGTAGGTGGCAGAAACTTTGCTTTTGCATTAAATAATTTGCCAATCTTTAATTGGATCAGCATTGTTGTAGATGTCACGCCAATAAATTCACATTACTTTTTTTATTTTCTTGTTATTCTGGAGTAAGGTTTTAGCTGGAGAAGCTGTTGAAGCAAATGGTATTTTTGATGATCTTCAAGGAAAGCTATCAGCTCATCAAGGAGAAATGGCACATTTTGCCAGAGAACTTCGTGAGGTTTGATTCAATTGTTATTAATTTCGTTTGGGAAACCTAGGTACTCGGATTAACTATAATTTTGTAGTGCTCTGCCTTGAATGTAAGTGCTTGTAAAACTTTGATACATAATTTCCAGAAACAGTTCCATAAAAGTTTCCTAGATTGCATGAAAATGAAATTGCATACTTGTTTACTTGCTTTGCATTTTTTGAATTTATAAATGCCTTTTGCTGCTTGGCTTACTGTTACTGTTATAACAACATAAGCCTTAATCCCTCTAGGTAGGGCTTGTCATACTTCTAATTAAACCAAATATGTTTTTAACTTCTTGTTACCTTTTCATGATTGTTGAATTTTATTATTTTACAGAGATTTAATGCTAGTATTGAGCACTTCAGAAATATCTCAGAGTTCACTGATGGATTCATCCATATGCTTAGTGAAGAATCAAAAAAGCTTCAAAGTCATGCAACCCATGTTGATGAAATGCAGGCAACGCGTATTAAAGAATTTCAGAAGGCTTACGAAGTACACTTTTAGAATCTTGTCTGTGGAGTTAAAATATTCAACGCTTTATCTATGTGACAGTTTCAACACTGTATATGCAGGAGCAATCAAAATCTGATGCAGAGAAGCTTATTGCTGATATGACCAACTTAGTCTCTAATCATGTTCTTCGACAAAAGGAGCTGGTTTGTTTCCGTTCATGACCACTTTCAGATTTGTTTCTTTTTTGTTTTCTTCTCCGGAAGATTTAACACCTAACCTGACAGGTCGATACACGGCTCATTCGTCTGAAAGAAACTGTTGTAGGAAATAAGACATTTTTGGACGATCATGTTTCCGCAATGGAGGGTATCACAACAGATGCAAAAAGAAAATGGCAGGAATTCTCAAGGCAATCAGAGAATGATGCAAAAGATAGTGCCGCCTTCTCTGCTGCTAAACACTGCCGCGTGGAGTTGCTCCTCCAGCAATGGTAAGACATAAGTGCAGTGTAGTCTGATTAATATGAAGTATTCTGCATATATGTTGTTATTGTTGGGGTTGGTGATCTCTCCCTAACTCAGTTATGGATATTTTTTTTCTCATACAGTACTTGTTAACGTCAGATGCCTGTTTATATTTTATTGGCACAGCGAAAACACTGTTGAAAAAGCTTCCAAGCACTGGAAAATGATACATGAATCAATAAAGGAAATGAACAGTCAGCATAGCTCCACATTGGTCTCCCTTGCCAGGTTAGTGGTGCTAGGTCTCACCTTGTGTAGAAACAATGAAATAAGAAAATCCCGGCACGCTATGGCTGTTAACATCGTGTTACATTAAATTGTTTTCAGCAGAAGTTATTTGATTGTTTCTAGTTAGTAATATTGAGCACGGTCACCGGTCTTGGGCATGCATAATGGTACTGAAACTTGTCACCATATAATTAATTATTATATAAGGGTGTCCAAACTTTTGTCGAACTGTTATATTAAATTAATTCTAAATGGAATTTGTTCACCTTTTGCTTCCAGGAATGTGTCAGATAATAATGAGCTGCATTGTACCGAGATTGGTTTGGCAAGGGCTGCAGGTGAAGAAGATGTCACAAAGAATAGCGAAGATATTATTCGGCACTTTGATAGTAAGTTTCGTCAAGCACTTTTGCCCCCGCCGTTAAAACGATTTCTTTTTTTATTTAATCATTGCTCAATAGCTTGCAATTTTGCTATACTTGTTTCCAGATGACTTGTTAGTTGTGCATACAACACGAGTTTTTTATTTTTGCCAAGTAAAGCACCGAGTTGGCCATTTGACAACAGAAATCATAAACCCTCTTGAATACCATGAATTGGTTGCCAATTGAGTATCATCTAAACGAATGATTTAACAATGCATTCTTATAGCAATATGATTCAGAATGTTGTCATGGTTAATAAGTTACTGTGCTTACGTTTTATACATGCCTAAGCAATAATTAAGTTTTGTTGCTTTTGTTGGATTATCACTATTTATAGAACACTGATATTTGTGTCAGGTTTGGCCAATTTTGTACTCTGACAGGGTGAAAGTGTGCTTTGTTAATGGTCTTAGCACAAAAACCATTTTCCTTATTCGCACCATATTTGTTGTCTTTCCTTGCTCTCTTTATTATGCACAAGCAATTGCCCTTGCCCTATTGAGTTTGAATGAGTTACCATATTGGCACAAAAATCATTTTCCTTATTCGCACCATATTTGTTGCCTTTCCTTCCCTTTATTATGTGCAAGCAATTGAGCTTGCCCTTGCCTTTCCTGAGAAGGGTTGTTCTTACATATTTAGTGGGTTTCTTTCGAAACTTCCTCAGATGTATCGGAACAAGAATGTGAATGTATAAGTGGAATTTTGGCGGCAGTCAAGGATCAGGCAAATACTCTTGAGGTTCTCCGGGAAGATCACTCTGCCCAATCTGGTTCTATTGAACAAAAAGCTGTGGATGCCTTCCAGCATAAACTTTTGGTAAGCCGATCTTGCATCTTATCAATATCTCAGCATTGGTGAATTCATAAAATTAATAGGCATATGCATTCAGTTTGAAGCATAACAATACAAAAGGGGGTAAAAAAAGAAGAAAGTTTTCATTTTTTCGCCTTTCATTCATAAACGTGAGATCCAACTCTCCTCCCTTTTCATATATTAGATTCTTTCCTGTGCATTCCATATAGTCAGAAATTTGCTCTTGGCTTATCCAACATAGAGTTTAGAGTTATATAGTCACTGCCCCAATTTAATGCTCAGGACTACGAGCCAACCGGGACGACGCCAACCAGATGTGAGCCGCACATTCCCACAAAGGGTGCTATTGAATCTCTACGAGCCATGCCAATCGAGAGCCTGGTAGAGGAATTCCGAGAAAACCATCCATGCGATTCTTTTGAATTAAAGGAACCGAAGCCATCCCTTATACCACGCTCGCCCTTGATTCAACTCAATTGAAAAGCAGCATGGTTGGGCGCTTACTCACATGATCTTTATATCTGGTTTGTATTTCCAGTTTGCACTAATTATTGCATATATGAAAAGAAAATAGGTCTCAGGGGCTTGGTAGTGCAGAATCTAACATGTCAATCAATCCTATCTCAGGCTAGGCGAGTAAGAGGTACGTATCCAGGTGAATGATGTAGAGTTTCATTCCTCAAAGTTGCTTGATTTCTAGGATGGCTGTTTGGTTGACGTTTATTTCTCAAGATTTCACTTTTGCTTTGGCATCTAATAACAAGACCGGTGCCCTTTTGTGATTAGGCCATAAGTTTTAGTCGGAAAAAAACAATCTCTTTGCAAAATAATCTATGACTAAGACTTGCTTCTCTTAATAAATTTCAGGCATTGTTTGGGCGGAGATTTGGTAAATCGAATGAAATGGAACAAAAATAAATGGAATAAAATGTAAAATATTTATTTTTTATGGATGAAATGAAAGAATATTAACAAATAACTATTGTACCCTTTTAATGAATGTAGTTAAATCAATGACAAAGTGAATCATTCTTTAAAAATAAGTAAGATTAATGCTTATTAAGTTTTCCATCAATTTTCAATTCGTCTCCCCGTCCCAAAGGCAGTCTTAGGCATGGCCATGTATATTTCCTTTGTTCACATATTATCTCTAAGAAACAATGAAACATTAGTCCTTAACCTGACATAACAACACATACAACTAGCAATTAGAATCTCTTGAACCCAACAACTTTCCTACACTACATGTGCATTTGTTGAGTAAACACAGATAACATACAAGGACGTTGCAATATTGGCTCTGGGAATATGTTAATAACCTGTTTAGGCTCAGATCCTGAGCTTCTCTACCAGAGACTTGCTGTCCACCTCCTTGCTGTAGAAGTTCTCATTGAAATCTCTTATTGTGAAGCTTCGGTATAGAGCTGGTTTGTCAGGTGACACCAACTCCGGCAAAGGTCCAAAGCAAGCACATTCGTTTGAATTGTCGAGGCTGAAGAATTGGCCAACAGAGATGCGAAGTTCCTTTGAGGCATTGGCCAGAACACGATGTTGAATGCTGTTGTAGTTGCCATTAGAGATAATCTGCAGCATGGTAATTGAATCAAGTATTAGGCACTTCATCTCCCAAGTGTATCATCACCATTCTTATTGTTATTATCATCTACTTCACCATCTTCCAAATATAATTCCAAACAGGGAAAACATTTCAAACAACAAGACCCGCTGAAAGCAACAACCAATTGTACCCAGAAAAAGAAATTTGGCAGTCTTGAATTCATTCTAACTTAGTAATTTTGTTTCTACAGCATCAAACAGGAGTTTAACTACGAAATGAGAGTTTTATATAATGGAATTAAGTAATATGCCCATGCAATCAAGCATGTAACCATCAAGCTTGTTGGTACCACAGCAATATAGGTAAGGGAGTCAAATCACTTGAATTTAACAAAAGGACCTGTAACGTAGAATATCAAAAGAATGTCAAATTTGTTACCCCATTACAAGGAAAATTCTATTTTATTATTATTATTTTTTTATATAAAAGAACGTCGGGACAATGCTTTTAAAGTATAAGCTACTTTAACATGTATAAAGACATGAAAGATTGTCCGCATCATTTTGAAAAGAAGTTTTGACTAGAATTTCTATTCGTATAGGCATTAATTATCATAATAGAATTGTCTAGATGGTGTTACACAAACAAAACTTGCATAAATAAGAAACTGGGTCACAAACATCCACAAGTTTACAAGAAAGTGAACAGAAATATTATTCATAATTATAGAAATGTGAAAGTCAGTATTGAATTTTCTGGATTTTTTTGGTTACCTGAAGAAGATCTCCAATGTTAACGATCAAACCACCAGGGACAGGGTTCACATCCACCCAATACTCTCCATGCTTAACCTGCAATCCTGCAACCTGATTCTGCACCAAAACTGCAAGAGTCCCAACATCAGTGTGGGAATTAAGCCCCAAAGTTGAATCAGGCTGTGGACAGTGAGGATAGCAGTGGCCCAGAATCACTCTACTACTCAAACAACCTAACTGCACCAACTTCCCACTCTCCAGCCCCATCCCTTCAGAAAGAAGATCCATTACAACCTCAGCAACCTTTTTTGTCTGCGCATCCCACTCCAGCACCTCTCGCCGGCAAACCTCCGGAATCTCCTCTGCCTGCACTGGCATCCACACATTCAAGGTGTCCCGCCAGCACGCTGCCTTCGATCGGAGCAAGTCCACATTGCTCACAAGCCTCACACCATTTCCCTTTCCACGTAAATAGTACTTGGCCTTCACCTCCTTTGGCTCCTCATGGAATGCTTTGATGGCAAGAATTATGTCATCAAGAACTCCAAGCGGTATGCCATGGTTGATCATTTGGAAGAATCCCCAGGTTTTTGCAGCTTCTCGGACTTCTTTGATGATCTTTTCTCTGTGGGTCTGGCAGTGTAGATTAGAAAGATCAATAACTGGGATTTCACTACCAAATGAAGATGATTTGTTGAGGTCAGACAGTGTCTCTGGAGGGTGTACAAAGAACTTTGGAATGGTGGTTATGCCGGAATCGGAAAGTCCTTTGACACCGATCTTGGAGTTGTCAAAGTCTATAACTTCCTTCATCCGATCATACCGTTCACGTCCAACAATTCGACCAGTGGGTTCCATTGTCTCCCACCCCGTCTTTTGATTGTTTGCACCTGTAAAAAATATCTATGTTGTATGATTGAAGTATCTGGTAGCTTCTTGAAGCTAATTATATATAACTGCAGAAGATTGTAACCAATTTTGATTAAGATATATGCATTTTTTTTTTTTTTTTATCTTACTAGGTGGGCAAGCAGAAGGGGGGAAACACTTTATCTGCATCCAACCAAGTGGCAACTTTTGGAGGGCTAAAGGGCCATCAAGCCTAAAGACCATTTTCTTAATCATGTACACACTGCGGTTTTCAATTTCATCCAGAAAGAGGTGACTTTTTCTCATCAAAAATGGGCTTTGTCACCTATCCTTTTAGATATTATGGGAATCTTTTACCTATGTCCTTTAGATTACGGGTTTAACTTACTTTCACCCCTTCCCAAGTCATTAAGATCTAAATGGACAATGTATATTTAATGGAAAAGATAAATAAATAAATAGACAATGTGATAACATGGTCTGATGAACTATGATTACAAACAATAGATTGAAGCAGAAATTTTAGTTTAAGAATCTTACTGGCAAAGATGGCGAGTACCACCCACGATAATCAACTGCAACTAAACAAATTTAGATGACTAAGTTGAAGGATGGTAAGTCAAAATTGGCACTATAATACCCTCTTCAGCACTTCAGTAGCAGGAGAGACTACAGATCATGGTCCCGTCAGCAAAATAAGCTAATAAACTATCAATTAGTAGGTCGTTAAACCCAAAGACAGACATAAAATCAAATAACAAAATAGGGAAGTATAAATATATATATATATGTATGTATAAGCTTATTAGGGAAAGAAGAGTAAACCTTAAAAGAAGACTAATGGAAGTATTAAACTTGTTCCCTACCCTATGAACAAAGAAAAGAAAAATTAACATAATCCAGTGTCGGAGTTCAAGTTTTTTATATTTCTTTAAACCATCAAAAAACGCAAACATCAAGTTCAAGATAAAGGGAAATTAGCACTGAAGCATTGCATCAAGAAATACCGTAAAAGAATAGAAGCTTCACGTCCAGCAGATCATCTCGTATTGGCTGTATTTCCAAGCCAATGCCGTGAAAGAAGGTTCCGCGATCGCTTCACCTAGGCCTCACCGCAAGACGAAGCGTCGATTCTGAATCAACAATCCGATGAAAGAAGACAGAGAATATATATATATATATAAGGTAAAAGTCAAAGAACGTCAGTTAATAATAAAATTTAAAAACCTAAGAAAGCGTAATTTTCAAAGGAAATCAAATTCATTGCGGAGAGAGAGAGAGAGAGAGAGAGACTGTAGCCGGCGATGGTTTGGCCGTCTGCGGTCAGCCCCTGAAAGGCACCGTCATGAATGATATTTTAGAAGCATCTTCAACTGTTCATGGCAGGGTATCTGACACATACGCCACGGAGCCAATACAGAGCTGCAAAATTTTGTATATTAGCTTCGGCTAGGGTTAGGGTACTTCAAAATCCATGGTCTTTCTCTTTCCCGCAACGGCTGTACCGGCCAGTTACAGTAACAGATGAATTGGTAACTGTCACGCAAATCTCGCCATGGTCACGCTGAAAGTGGAACCCCTTTTTCTATTTGAATAATGATGCAACAACAGAGATAACAGACCGACTTGGGCTACTGAGAGAGAGACGGAGCGGTGAGGGAAGGTAGAAAAATGAAATGAAAGGCATTTAATATTTCTTTTATTAGAATGTTTAAGAGTTAAAAATGATGGAGGAGACATTAACCTTATTAAAATCAAAGTCGATGCTAAAGAAGAGGAAAAGGTATATACTTTAAAGTTTGAGAGATTATAAACTGTACAGTTTTAAGAAAAAAAATATGAGATAATTTCAAATCTCAAAAGATTATTCAGTCTTAGAAAAATTATTAATAGCCTAAAAAAAAGTTAATGAGAAAGGTTTTGAGCCACTAAAATACCATTTTTTTAAGGGAAAATTTCAAATAAAATACGAATATGATAAACTTTGACTTCTCAAAATTTCTTTTAGAATTTTATAAAAGTCTTAATCTTAGTTAATTTTAAAATATCAAGGATATTTATCATGAATTTTAAAATTCTTTTATAAGTAAGTGAGTCTTTATTCTAAACAATATACATTATTATTTATACATTTTTAATAAATTTGAGTGTTATTTAAATATTATAATGTTTGCGTAAAGAATACTTTGTATCCTTTAATTGTGTTATCTCTTGTAGGATTAAGAACGTCTTAATTAAGAATTTTTAGATTACAAATCTATTATTCTTTCAAAGTATCAACAAAAGAAAAAAGAAAGAAAATATATACTCCTACAAACGTACATTGTCCTTTTATTTTAAAAAAGAAATAAAACAAAGATCGAATTAGCATCGCCATCACTGTTGCTCATCTTGACCTTGCGCAAATGGATAGGGTTTCCTAAGTCATTTTAGATTAATTTGGATAAATTATTAATAACAATACCGCCCGCCCACCCACTAGTCCTTTTCTCGCCTTCAAATGTGTAATTTTTTCGCCTTTAAACTTTATTATATGTGACGAAATATCACTGAAATTCTATATAAAATGATACTTCCAACTTACACCTTCAGAATTTTTTCAAGCCAAACCCTATAAACTTTTTTCAAATACATTAAAAAAATATCAGTATTTCTCCCTTTTCGGTGGGTATCGTAAGAAATATGAATAGATATTCAAAGAACACTTGGAAATGGTAATAGATCCCACCCAACTCGCTACCTCGGCTATAAAATTTGGCTTCTTGATCTTTTATCAAAACCCAACGCAGCGGGAATTCAGGGGTTTGTCGACAGTATGTAACAATCCTCAATTAAACTTTCATGAAAAACGCAATTATCTGGAACAAATTTGGGTTCCTCCCATCGGCCTGGCATCCCAGAGCGTACTGCCATACACCAAAGGAAGGAAGGATAGTTTGGGGGGGGAGGGGGGGGGGGGGCGCCGAGTTTCTCAAAATGAAAAAATAAAATCGCTTGATTTTAGCCCTAAGAAGGCCGGTATATTTTACCGTAAATATTTCCTCCACGGCGTCATAAGCACCATTATTTTCAATAAACATACACTAGAGAAATTAAGATAAAAAGGAAGATTTCCTGCTGAAGAGCAAGTAGACACCTGGTAAAGATTTAAACCCGTGAAAGCAATCCATCATCCTGATGGATGACAAGCCAATCATGCATATGGATACTTCGCTGACTAAACCCCAAGGCACACCTATATCATTCACTGGGGCTGGGTGCACCATCGAAACCAGCTAAAAACAAACTTCAAAAAGCAGCTCCCAAGTAAAAAAATGTAACTTCAAATTCAGTATTGAATGTCTTCGAGTTATCCTCTTGGGATCCAAATCTTTAAAAACTACAATAATTGTTCAAAGATCAAAACAGTAGCAAGCAACTAAATAAAATATCCAAAAGCCAAAATTGCGGGCATGCTTCAACATATAATCCAACAAAATCACAGCCTCCTTCCCCTTCTGCCACCCTTTCTGCGGGTGCTATCAGTGGGAATTGGGGTCACATCCTCTGCAAAATGCAGGTAACAAAACATTAGCAACAGCAGCCATGCTTAGAGAGGCAGGCATGAACTTGGAACAAAACAAGCACAAATCAGATTCACTCATATAACTTGATTGTAGGTCAGTCGACGGGTCAGCGGGAAAAAAAATTAACCAGAGAAAGTGACAATAGGGATTTCTCAACAATCAAACGGAGAAACAAATTAAAAAAGACATTGAATCCACTGTCCCTATGTTAAGAGCAGTACGAACTAAACCCCAAGATCTTTAAACACAATCAAACAAGAAAAAGTTGTACCTATGCGGCCAATTTTCATGCCTGAGCGGGAGAGTGCTCTTAAAGCAGATTGGGCACCTGGACCAGGAGTCTTAGTCTTGTTCCCTCCTGTAGCCCGGAGCTTAATATGAAGAGCATTAATGCCAAGCTCCTGTATATTGATGTTATTATGAAGACAAAAAAAAAAGTCAAAATATTACATACCCAGTCCTCTCACTTGGAATAAAATATGCATTCCATGAATCAAATATGTAATTTACTACAAATAGTTAAAACAGGAGATGATAGGAGGAGGGAAAGAAGGTAAAGACCTTGCATCTTTGTGCAACATCCTGTGCAGCAAGCATGGCTGCATATGGTGAAGATTCATCCCTGTCAGCCTTCACCTTCATACCACCTACAGTTTGGGAAAGCACAAATACATGACAAAGAGCATAGATTAACAGCAGAGAGCACAAGAATCACTTTCAGTATAAATACGAAACATGAATTGCAACTAGTACATCAGCTTATAATCTGATTCAAGCAAAAGATAATAAGGAACAGACAATTAGATATAAGTATAACTTGAGAAGAACAAAATCATGCTGCTACACATATAAACATGTTTCAGTATGCAAAAATCTCAAAGGTCCAATTTCCCTTTCCTTTACATCACCAAAAACTGCCAGACAGAGGTGCCTGCAAAAAGTTTGTTCGACGCCAGGCATCATCACAACCATTTAGTTTGTCAGACAATGGAATGGTTTGATCTCATTGGATGTCACTCAATACTCACTGACTGAAGAAGTTTGTCAAGAGATTTTCCACCAAAATTATATATTCTCTCAATCATATGACCATACACGTATATGAATTTTTTTAATAAATATACAATTAGTACTACTCAACAAACCATATAGCGTGATTTTTCACATGTCATCTGTAAATCCAGAATATTCCTCTTAATTAAATTTCAGTCATGCTACTTGATGAACAAAATCCATGATGCCAAGAATCAACTTGACATCATGTAAACCTATGTTTCCAATGCAACCAATTTGTTGAAAAAGAATAAAGTAAAACAGAACATACCAGTAATGCGGACCAGAGTTTCTCGTCCAGACAAATCAGTGACATGCTGTAAGACAAAGACTACACTAATAAGTGATTTAGCTACATGCAGCTTAAATCATACATCACAATCTCACCATACTTACAATGAATGTATCATTGAAAGATGCAAATATATGGGCAACGCCAAACACAATCTCGCCCTCTCGAACACTGGGACCAAGAGTCACGGTCTCCTCCTTAGGTTCCCTGGCCTTCCTCCTCGACTGAAACACACCAGAACCAAGAAAATAAGTTGATCACGTGTTACAATTTCTGTATTAACATGCATTGCAACAGGACCTCGCATATTCTTCATTTCTCCATTTTGGAAGGGGAAAAGAGTAGGAGAGAAAACCAACCACAATTCCCTTTCAAAATAGTGTGTGGATAAAAGTAAAAGAAGAATATTTAGTTTTCATCCAGCTGATATAGCTAAAGCTCATACGGACCAAGCCGCAACCTTTAAAAAAAAAAAGATGCCAGCACCTACAATGATTATGATGATGGCAGAGGAGCAGCAAATTCAGCACGTTGAGGTAAAATTCAAGGACCATCCATAGCAACGAGGATACAGAGAACAAACAATTCACCACATTTTGAATTCCACAAGGTAGATTTTGGGATTCCAATTTTTCTTGTGAAGGTTCTTTGAATTTATAACATGCTGATTGAGCAACGTTCTCCACCCTACCCATCATCCAGAATTTACTTCAACAGAAATAAGTGAAGGAATGGCTCCCTCTTTCCTCACATACCAAATAACCTACGCATTTGTTTATGAAGTCATAACTTTGGCACAGTTTCTAGCTGCATCCACATCAAAATGATGTGTATTCCAATGTGTTAAAAGAGTTTATTTTGTCTCAAGTAAGGATGATGTTGGCTTTGGCAGTGAGTGTGTATCATTATCTCAGAGGGTATAGATAGGCAGTGGAGAACTTGTAATTAGAATTAAGTGGGGGGTAAACCGGTAATGTCCATACCCAGTTATGTAATTGCATAGGGGTTAACGCCCTAATTTCTATAAATAGGGCAGACTGCTAGCCGTTTAGTATGCATGATATTCACGAGAAAGCTTAAGAGAAAAGGCTGTGTAATTAGCGACAGCTCTTTGCAATCTTGTATGCTTGTAATCATGGGTGCTAAGGCTCTACTGATCTCGTTCTAATTAATCAAATAAGGCTACTCTTGGAGGGTTCTAAGGCTGGATGTAGGGTTGTCCTAAGGGGCAATCTGAACCAGGATAATTCCCATGTTCTTCTTGAGGTTTGGTTTATGTTTCTGTCAATCTTTCAATTCTATTCTACTGCAATTAAATTTGTTTCCAGTGCTCCCAAGATAACACAATGTATTTGAATAGATATACGGAACAGGCGTAAGATCAAATTGCGTTTACTTTAAGCTATTCGAATGTATCTATGTGTGTGTAATATGCCTATAGCATTGACGGAACAATATTGGGATCGCAGCATGAGGCGAGAACAAAAAAGAAAACATAATCTCCAAGTCTTATTCTACTGATGTTTTAGCCTCTACAAATGAAACAAGAACATCAAAACCCAGTTAATATGACCTTACGCTGTAGAAATACGGCTATGGCCGTTTTTTCTCACAATATCTTAGAAAATGGAGATTGAAAACCTCTGAAATCCATACACCCACACACATGCAGACAGAGCTTACCATGGCTGCGAATGAAAGTGAAGGCAGAAAACGGTGCTTTCAGAGCGAAGTTCAGCCTCCGAAGCCTTCAAAACCCTAGCGCCAGTGGAGCTGTTAAACAAGCCACGATGCGCATCCTCGGAATTTATAGCTAGGGTTGCTGATCGATACGGCATCGAACACCAAAAGTACCCCCAGCCTTTGTCCTATTGACGAATATATTCCCGCTGAAAACTAATTCCAATATTCGTGTGGTTTGGGTTTGTTATTATTAATTTATAATTTTTACTTAACAAAAAAAATTATTTTTGTATATAAATAACTCATTGGCGAGGTTTTTTTTTTTATTTTGGTTAATATGAATTATATAAAAAATTACACTTATACCGGTTCTTAATAATATATAATTATTAGACAACAAATTAGAAAAGTAAATCTTTAAATAAATTAATAAATAATACAATATAACTTAGTTGTTAATATTATGTGTATTAAAAATGGTGGGGTTAACGAAAGTATAAGAGGGTTAAATGATTTTAAGTTTAAATAATGGTTCTTATTGACTTAATTATAAGTTTATTTATCCATATTTGGATATCATTTTATCACCTTGAATTAAAGAGAAATAAATATATAAACTAAGTGTTTGTATCTTTTAAAAATACTATGCAAGAGTATTTGAATCACGACAGTTTAAGGCAAAGAACTAATAGATATACACCCGTAAAAACAAGTTATAGGTGTCTCAGAGAAAGAAATAACTCTATCGTCCATGAGAGCCCCACTTAGGGTGGACTTTTGTCCACTAAGAAAACTTCTAAAAAAACTAATATTTTTCTTGAGATTATCGTTTTTATGCAGTTCCTTATTAGTTGTACTTTCAATTTCGACAAAATAAGTAAATCATAACCATAGGTGAAGGTTTTATTTTATTGTGTAAGATAAAGAATCGAACACATAGTCTACTAGTATGAATTTTAATTTATTATGAACCAACCACTTAACTTGTGCCCTAAAAGTAAAAACTTCATCTCGATAGTCAGTTAAAGTTGACCAATGTCTAGAGATGTCAAAAATGTTGGCCCGCCCTAAGTCAGCCCACGATTTTTTTAAACAGGCCTAGTCGGGCCCAATCTAGCTTTTTTTGTAGTGGATAGAGCCTGACTCGGCACATGAACCCCTGTAAAGGGGCTAAGCCCTTAGCCCACAGGGCTGGACTTGGTGGGCATGGCCCACAGGCCCTGGTAAGCAGGGCTCATTGAGCCCAACCCTTTTTTTTAAAAATAATTTTTTTAAAAAATAATACATATATAAATATTAAAATAACGTATACATAAAAACTATTTTTTTTCTTTTTTTTCCTTTTTAAACAATTTTCTATCTTAAGTTTTAAATTTTATTTCATCATTTTATATTTCAAAATTCTATATGCCTTGTAAATTTTCTTATGAATTGATATGAAAAATAATGCACATATAAAAAAGGAAAATGTTTATTTATAATTTAAATATATAAAAAATTTAGCTTAAAATTTTTAAATATATTGATGTTTATTATTTATATATATTGCGAAATATAAATTCTTTAGCATCCAATATCAATAATTAATAAAGAATTAACACAGTTAAAAAAATAAATGAATAAGGGACATTACAATTTATAGAGGTTCGAGTCGTTCGGTAAACAAATGGCCTACTCCTCTCTCTTTCACGCCATCACTTGAAGCATTTCAATAAAATAATTTTTTTAACTTTTTTACATGAGTTAACAACCATTCCTAATAACCCTAGTCTTTTTTTAGAGATAAGAAAATTTTAAATTATTTTTTGTTAATCATAGGGCTTAACCGGTCTGGCCCATAAGGACCTCATGAGCTCGGCCCATAAGGTCCTAACGAGCCTAATCGAGAACTTGGGCCAGGCCGTGAGTCCAAATTCTTTGGACCAGCCCGTTTGAACAGCATAGCTCAAGCTGTCCTGAGCTGGGCCAAGCAGCCCGACCCTTTTGACATCTTTATGACCGCCTGACCCTTTTGACATCTGTACCCGCGTCTTTAGAATTTCATCTCTTTGCAGAGGGCTATGCTAGGCTAACACCTTAAAAATAACAAAAAAATTTACAACCATTATATTAGAATATAAGAGTACATACCATTTTAAAATATTTCTTTAAATTCACATTCGCTGGCCATTTAACCAAAGTATTTCTTTCATGGAAAGAAATAGGTTGTAATTTCAATATTTTTATTTTGTAGTATTAAACGTAAAATTTATAAATCAAAATAAAATTTTAGAATTTTTTATGACAATTCAAGTAAAAATAAGGGTATAAACAACATTTTTTATCAAAAAAAAGGTGATATAAAGATATAAATAAAAAACCCTAATTTTAACCTTTTTTGGTAAGTGGGACAACATAATAACTTTTAACATCTCCATTTACCAATATTAACATCAATTATCATATAAAGATAAAGGATAACAATAGATTTTGCTAAAATGGTAAGACAAACCAATTAGTGGCCCAAAATTCTAATTTACAAAGAATAAGATGGCATGTAAAAATGAGAGTCTTATTGCGTCAGGAGTATTGACGGTCAATGAGACTTGTCATTTTTGTACACGGTATTATCCTTAACAAATGAACGAATTGTTTAACAATTTAAATATATGATTTTCCATTGACAAAAGTGTAAACTTATGACTGGAAACAGGAGGTGCAGATGATTGATGGAAATGAAGTAAACAGAAGCACCATCTACAGCAGTAGAAAGGACGAATAGAAAAAACATGAATTCACTGGTAAACATTCAAGGTTCACAAAAATATGCTCATCCTGATCACAATCAGAATATCTCCTATCCAGATGTTTTCTGGAAATAATTGGACAAAAATTGATAATGGGGACTTTGAAAGTACCTTGGAACCTTGCAGCAAATAAGGGGTGGGTTTCAGATCATCAATATCTTGAAACCAGAACAGAACTTAATCAAGCAAGGGAAGCAATTTTTGGAGCCACAATATCCAGAAGACCTTTCGGGTTGTCGACATGAACCCAATGACCAGCGTTGGGAAGAACGTGCAGTGAGAACTTCTCCTCAGAGTCATCAACATGCCGACGGGCAAGGCTTTCAAGCCTCTGAACCACATCCAAATCCCACCTGTCACTCTTCTCAGCACGCACGATACTGATCTCCATCCCTTTAGGTGGGTGTTTGAGCAAATGCCAATAATCCGTCTCCCTAAAAGTTGACAGGGTTATATTCTGATCCAAATCAGCTGAAAATAACATTAAAAAACCTTCAAAATACATGGATTCAAAAAGATTCCAAAGTGGGAGTTTACCGGTAAGAGTTGAACATCTGAATAGCACCTTCAAGATTAAAGCCCCATGTCTCTCGTTCTCCTTCTCCTGAGTTTCTAAGATTGCTGCCTATCCATTCTGACAAGGACCTAGAGAATCCAAGCTCTCTCATGTGGTCTACTAGCCACCTGAAGCAGGGGCAATCAGTTAATGCATGAAATAATTGGACTAGGAATGAAACCAACACTATCTGAAGGAATCAAGTAAAATCTTGAGAAGTTATGTTGCTTTTTTCCTTCCAAAATTCAAGAAAAGCACTTCAAAGACATCAATCCTCCCTCCTCTCCCTCTTTTCTTTTTCTCTCTCCATGGATCTATACGATCAATCCTCAAATGTGTAATACTCAGGAGATCCAAAAATTCCAAACTGACAGGAATAATGACTATGAAGTTTACCGTCATTATTTATTGGTTTGCAATCTTCAGGGTAGATCCTAATGTTACCCAAAGGCTTCAAGGGAAGCCAAAAACCCTCGGCTTAAAAAATATAGTTTCAAAAACCGTCTTCCTGGCCACTGGGAAGTGAGAAGAACCATTTTGGACCCTGTTCAAAACCTAACCATCCCCATGAAAAGGCAAGGTGAAAATAAAATTCAATATAAATTGGGCATTCTTTTATTTTCTCATAAATTCAACGTAAATTGTGTTTACTGGTTACTTTTGAGCAACCGGATAGTAGTAAACAATGAAATTCATTTGTATATGTAGCAATGCGTAGGATGACTCAAACTAATAGCTTCTTCAACTAGTTTCTATGGATCCACAGCACTGACTACCATGCTATATCATGTTATAAAACACCAAACATCCTCTTTGCTATAGATCTCAAACCAAAACACGGGGACACTTTTTGATATTTGGGAGTGACTTTCCCAGATGTGAGTGTCAGAATTGAGAGGGATTTTCCTGAATGCAAATGAAGGGGGGAGTGAGAGAATGAGGTAAAGGGAAGGAAATCACAGAGTGAAAAAAAAAAAAAAAAAAAAACAGATGCCAATATTAATAGGTGATGAGAGCCAGAGAAGAAATGTGAAGAATTTATGCTTACCCAGCTGACATGATTCATCATCACTGAACATTCAGATACCACCTTTTTGACTTGATACTTTTCTGTTTTTATTTTTTATTTTTTTGTTTCACCATGTAGATTTAATTATTACCCCCCCTCCTTTTTCTCTTTAACATTCCGTTTTACAACATTAACAATTGATTCTATAATGGAGCTGACTCCGACTTCAGGGAATGCTAACCAGCTGTGTTCTGCTTGGCCAAGCTTGAAAAGAATTCCTGATTGAGCTCAACTCCAGCAAGTTGATCCTCAATTGGCAAGCCTTGTCATGGACTCATGGTTAAGAGTTATTAGAAGATAATTGTAGGCTTAGTGAAATGCTTAAATTTTATGATATCAGACCAAACTTGTGCAATGGCTGCTAATCTTTACACAGACTCATTTCCTAATATGTAACTGTATTGAAAAATGTAACTTGAACCCATTGAGGCAATTCCATTTTCATCTGAATTTTGACGACCCTAATAACGGCCAAGTGCAGTTGTTTGAAGAGATGAAGGATGGAGGACAGAGCATAAAAGATGATAGAACGTGGAACACTGGCATGAAGTCCAGAAATTGGTCAGGATCTAACTACAATAAAGAACGCTACACTTGTATTGAATCCTCGTTCACTGTAACAATTTATCTACTACCAAACTACACAATCACAATCACACAAAGAAGTAGCTAAAGTTCAAGATGAGGAATAAAGATTTTTACTTCCTCGAAGGGATTGATGCAGGTAGACTCTGCAAGGTCTCCAAAACTTTCTCAACTTCTCCATCACTGTTTTCAGGGCTCACTTTTCCAGGGACCGAGTCCAGTACCCACAGCTGTCCTGCATCATGTTTCTCAGCTGTGATGTTTCATTAAATTAATTCAGCAAAGGAAAGTCAAAATTCACTTGAATAAATGAGCATTACATACGGCTCGCTTGAGACTTGATGTCACAAAAGAATGGTGGAAACCAGCCACTCAAGCTTACATAATTATTTTATTTACTTATTTGAAGGGGTAGGCAGGAGATAAGCCTTCTGGAATCAAGACACGAATTTCATATCCCATCCACTTGCACACACAAGATGATTTTCCCTGTTTGGAAAAAGACATTCTTCTATTTTCCAGATCATACAGATCTCTTGCAAAGATGTTGTTTCCACAACTTAAAACTCTTTAACATTCCAGTCACAAAAAGGCAACAGCTGTTGCTAACTCAAAACTGTCGCTAAAAAACCTAAATTGAGAAAGTAAAAATATCAATCTTATATTCCAGGAATGCCATTAATGGAGACTCAATGTTTTTTAAAAGTATAGTGAAGACAGTTCTAACCAGAAAAAACTGTTAAATCACAATATAAACACTCATCTAGGGAAGTAGAAAGCAATACATGTAATTTATGAAGCTTGAGTAAAGAAATACCTGTTTGGGCAATTGAGCAGATTCACCATAATCACCTCGTGCACAACTCTCGGCAAACTGCAAGGCAACCTTGCCACCCAAGGAGTGACCTAGGACAACGTTGGGCCAAGCCCAACCTTGAGACTTTACCAAATCAGCCAGATCTTTGGCAGCATTAGCCATGTTATGAGGTGGGGATAAACTCTCTATCTCAGCTGATTTTCCGTGATGCCTCAAATCCACGAGAACCATCCTCCAATCTTACACCAAAAAGAAAAAGAAAACAAAAGAATCAGGCTTGAAAATATTATATGCATGCATACAGACACACATATGTTCCTAATTGACATAATTCTTAAACATGCTCAGGTAAGGGGAAAATAGTTCAACTCCGTCTGCTAATCAACGCAGTTATCAGGACACAAAATTCAATTAACAGAAATCAACTAGTGATAAAGTTAAAACTAAATCAACTGAAATGATAAATACAATTTTTATCCTTAACCCTAAAAACACAAACAAATGCCCGGAAGAACTCTGCTAAGAAATGGAATAATTGGCCATTGTGCAACACACATAAGTTGCTTTAAAAAAATCAAAATTGAAAGCAAAACAGCTAAAAATATCAATCTCCTGTTTGGTCGCTGAGAAAGCCAAGAAAATTTGGGTAAAAAACCTATGCACAACTTCCATGAACAACATTTGATTTTTCCGTTTTCGAATTGATCCCTTCAACTTTACCTATCACATTCCTTGGAAACCGAAACGTAAGTCGGTTCTGGAATAAACAAAAGGATACAATTATAACAAACCAAGTCACTCCGATGAAAAAATGGAAATCAGACACCAAAAGTGACACGATATTTTACGAGCATCTATAAACACTCATACATACATACATATAACACATACAAGCCACTCAGATGATTCTGGAATAAACAAAAGGATACAACAGACGCAGCAACTCAGATGAAAAAAATGGAAATCAGACGACCAAAATGACGCGCTATATATTAAATGAACATCTATAAACACTCCATAAACACATAAACATATATGTGACTGTTGTCTGTGTGTGTGTAAATATTGTAGACGAGAGATACCAGAGGAAGGAGAGGAGTTGGAGAGAGAGGAGGCAAGGGTACGAGCAAAGGATCGCCAGTTTCGGCCAGATCCCAGGAGGCCGTGAAGAACAAAAGCCGTGGAAGCGTAGGGTCTCTCCGTGGATGATCGGACCTCTTCGAAAGCTAGGGTCTCCAGAGACCTCGTCGCCGAGTTAAGGCGGGAAGCCGGAGCCGGAGCAGTCGATTTCAGAAAGAGATTGTTCAGTAGGGAGAGACCGGATTTGTTCCTAATTGTTCTCGCCATTATCGATCGTTTGATCCACCGGAAATTGGTTTTGACAAATGTTTCTTTTTCCTGCGCTTCTTTGAAAATGTAGAGACGAGTGGAGGGGGAGAGAAATGGGAAGTTAAAAGGAAAATGGAAAACGCCGTCGTTTTGACCCCAGCCATGAATGTGGATAAAATAAAAAGATGACAGCTGTGGGATTTGAACCCACGCCCTTTCGGACCAGAGCCTAAATCTGGCGCCTTAGACCACTCGGCCAAACTGTCACTTGTTATTTTACAACAAGGCTTTGATTCTTTATATTTATCTATAATCCTACCAAATTAACCCCATTTATATTATTATTTTAATAAATTTTGAAATCAACGTTATATCTATATCTTATTTTTGTGAGAAATTTTTGTATTAATATATCTGTGAAAGTAGAGTCAATTGGATACAAATAAATTTAAAATTTTGAAATTGTAAATTTATTGATTGGTTGTATCTTTCATAAGTGAATTAAATCTATATAACAATTTTTTATTTTTATATTTATTCACTTTAACTAAGATTATTTAAGACCCACTTATATCTGTATCCCTATACAACGCATTCATCAACTTTTTAATAGTAGAATATATTTGTAAAATGCTAATAGAAACTCAAAGAGGATCCCTTCAAATTTGTTCTTGAATAGATTCCATGAACAACTTACTCCAAATCCTTACATGGGGAACAACAAAATGGTCTCATTAGCACAAGCATTTTGGGTTCATTAATATAGAGATATATTTAGAGTCATGTGACAGAAACCGAAGTTTAAATTGAACACAACCCAAGCCTTACATGGACACAATTGGTAGAGCTGCAAAGCAAATTCTCTAGGCTTTTCCAGATTTATGGTGTAATACAAAGTCATGTAATATGAAAAGCCATTGAAGATGGAAACCCAAGAACATTTTCCAAAGTAGATAAAAAGACACGTTTTATAAGTTACTAGATTGATACAATCTCAATTGTTAACTTAGTAGATGGTGAGTTATATATACAATTCATTTTCTCATTTTTTTTTAGATGATGTTCCATCACAGATGACTCCGTTGCTTGATTCCTCGATTCCGACAAAAGAGATTAATCGCGAGATATGCCTCACGCGGTCAGAGTTCGAACATGCATACACTATGATAAAAAAACTAACAAATAGACCTTAACTGCTGATTTATGCCTTACAGACATCCCTTCTCTCATTTGTAATCACATTCTTATTCTGTCTCACTCAAATAATAAAGAGAAAAATAATTTCGCTCTATCTCTCTCTCTCTCTCTAAGCCTAGCTAGTTTACCAATGTCGTTCCAGCTTCCAAGGTATGCATGCATGGGGTAATTCTAGAAGTTGCACACAATGTGAGAGGTACGTGGCCATCGCAGGAAACCCTAAATTATATGGCCAAGTATTACAAGACTTACTTGGGAAAGTGGTACAAGTGTGCCTTCAAGTGCCAAAAGAGAGATTGGAATCATCATATGACATTCTACTCTTTCATTTGCAGGAAACAAGGAAGCGACAACCTCTACCAAGACATCACATAAAGTGACTCTTTATCTCATCTCTATTAAGCTAAAACTACAGTCCTATGAGAAACACAAATAGACTCAAAACTCCGGAAACAGGTTCAAAAGGAAACAAAACAAACGTTCAAACTTTAATGTATCCTTTCAAGTCACCTCATTTTCAGCCATATACAACTTTTGCCTGCACGGGCAAAGTTCTGAACAGAAATCCAGCAACCATCCTGCTGCAATTAGTCATCCAGCAAAGAGACAACAACTAAGCATGTGGCAATGTTTCAAATGATGCTTCCTTACTCAGATATGAAGCAGCAACCCAGGATAAGCAAGGGAAGAGCAAATTCCAACAAAAATTGATCCGTCCTCAGAAAACTTGCTATTTTAACAAGATTGGAACTAATTTTTTGGTTTGCTATAGATTTATACATTTAGCAGTTAGGGAACCTCAGGGGAAAAGGCGATTCATTCTGGTTTTGGGTTTCTTTGCTGTTAAGAAGAAAAGCAAGTCTTCAAGTTAAGAAGAAGAGCAAGTCTCAAGTTTTGGAAGGACACTTCGCCAGGCATCAGCTACGCCATTTGCCAGACGTGCCTGTCCCTTTGCAAATTCGTGAAAAGCAAGCCCCATATCGACTGTTTTCTGTTCCTGGAAACGCACAATCTCTTCATTCATTCGCCGCACAATCGTCTCAAATCTTCTAGTTGCTTCCTCACTGTCCGCCTTCAGCTGCACCAAAAACAATATTAACCAAATAACAGAGATTGTAAAAGACTGACACTTCTAGATGCTGATATAAACCAACCACTTCATAATCACGCTCAGCTTCTGGCAATTTTTCGGATCTTGTTAGCCTCAGTTTGTTTCTGCAAACAAAAATATAAAATTATCATAAGTTAGTATACAGAAATCTATGGGCACATGAAAAAAGAATGAAACTGGGAAAATTGAGCTCAACTGAAAGCTGATGGTTAATTGGTCCACAATTTAAAAAGTTTTTCATTCTGCACTTTGCTTTTGGTGTCCTATGTCAATGTGAAATATTTCTCATAACTTATGTTTGATCAAAACCCAAACTTTAAAGACAAAGGAAACCGTGAAAGTTAAGTGTTATTTGAGCTGGACAAACACCTGCAAAGACAAGAAATCATCTACAAGAAGAGGATAGGGTAATAGTGTTGTTTAAAGATGAACCTCAACAGCTTGCCAGAGCCCGTGGTGCTGAGTATTCAATATATACTCATTTCTTACCAACTCTTTTTCTTTTAATTTCGTTTTTATTTTTTTTATTTATTTATTTTTGTAGGGGATGGGGGAGGGAGTGTTACTTTGGTAATGCCATATTTTTTATGGTAGTCAAACAGCACATTTGAGAGCAAAATCTGAACAAACTTTGGTCACAAAATATAATCTAGGACAGTTTAAGTTGGGATGTTACAAATAGAGCATAGGGAATTATCATTTAACAAGTTTTTACTGGTGAAGCAGGTTTTACACGGACTGATCTACGTCATATGCAAGAAGGTCATCTGCTAGTGACACAATAAAGAAAGCAAAAACCACCATACAGATCTATTTCCTTCAGTTTGACAGTTTCAGCCAGTTCACACTGCTGCTTGAAAGCATTGGCTCTCTCTGCTATTGTTGCCTGGTTTAAAAGACAAACAAGAGAATGATCATTGTATGAATCTGAAGGGATATAAAAAAGAAGGTCAAAAGTTAAACACAAGATTCTGACAACCATCCAACCAGTATCAAGTTTTCCCTTCTAAGACAAGTAGAATTATAGCATAAATAAAATAAATAAATAAAAAATGATCAAACGTGGATCACAGACCAGTATCCAGAAGTTGGTTCAGACAACAAAACTAACCTTGATAGATTGCACAGCACGAACGTAGTCTTTTAAGGGCTCTTCAAAATTCATTAAAAGGTTGTTGGCCTGGATGATTGTCAAGGCAGTTAAAAACAAACTATCCATCTCATAAAAGTCAGCAAACCATTTTGATGAAAAGGACTCATCTATTTGATAAGGCTGACCTCCTTTTGCAGCTTAATTGACAAAATCTCTGATTTTGCCCCAAGCTCAGAAAACACCTTCCCCAGAGCATTTCCTTCACAGGCACCAAGAAGCTTGATTGCTTTTCCAAAGTCTGACAGTGATTGCCCCAATTCTGTGGAAAATGCTAACCAATTATGAATGCTTCATATATGTAAAGGTATATAATAAAGATCATGCCCCCTCCCCACCAATGGAAAAAAAAAAAAAAAAGAAGAAGAAAGAGAACAAGAAACATCAAAACAAAACAAAACAATTCAATTCATCTGTTAATACCTCTGTGCCTCTTTACCAGACGATATGCATGCTTCTGCGCTTCAGCTAAATGATCTTCAAGCTCAAAGACATAATGCTTCATTTTCTCATATTCAGGACCTGATTCTTCAACTGGTTTTTCCTTTCCAAGGACAACATCACTCACTTTAGATTGTACATCCTGTCAAAAATCATCAACAAGTCATTTGTGGATCACCTTGCCCTTCAAATGGACATAGATCCCATTTGACTGTCCCTCACAGCTAAAGTGGGTGCCAATACAGATCAAGGTGCCTTCATACTTCTTCAGAAAATGAACACTGATTGGGATAATTAACAAACTCTCTAATAGCAGAATGGAGCCATGTGATGTGCAACTTGTGTCAGGACTAGGGAATATATACAGGACTAAGATTCTCTTTGGAGTGATTTACAAAACAGCCATTAGAAATTGGTCTGTTTATGGAAACCAAACAGATTGAGGCTTCATCCTAGAAGAACATTAGGGAAGAAACTTCAGATGTGAAGGTCCAAGTCTCCCCACTGTTTTGGATTCATTTGAATAGCTCAAATTCTTTGATAACAAGGATTATATATATATTTATAAACCACAAGCTACCTTGAAGATTTGCATCAAGTCAGCTGGCTTCTTCTTAAAAATACCAATCTCATGAGATCTGGCCCTTTCCATTGTCTGCAGTAAAGCAAGAAAATTACATCAGGCCTGAGAGTAGAATGTCAAAGAGAGGAAGATACTTTCTTTTCTTTTTTTTTTTTTGGGGGGGGGGGGGGTGAGGAAGAGGAAAAGATAGGCAGGGATAGGTCTTAGGCATCTTAATGTACACAAAATCTTTGGGAAATAAATATTTAAAGCTAATAACTATCAGAACCTTTTTCCTTTAAGGATCAGTAACTAGAATTCCACACCTTATAATATTAAAGAACAAAGTAAGCAACATTTTGCTCACAACAAATAAATTCTGGATTTGATTAAGTTACTCATCCTACAATTTGCTGACTCTTAGGATCTTCTCAGGATGGTTATGTAGAGATCCAAAAAACAAACCTTAGTTAAATTTTATAACAGGCAGATGCTAAAGTGTAACTGAGGTGATGGTGTAGTTCCAGTGGGTAATGGACATTGCATCACATTACCGACAACCAGAAGCATAAATTATTTTCTTCTCTCTGAAGCACCTAGAACTCTTACCAATACGCATTCCTACTTTTTTCTTTTATTTCCTCAGTCACATTTATTGGGGTTTAAATTTTATTTTGAAAATTTTTGCTTAACATATTTTAATACACTTTTACATATTAAGATTCTTCTATGATTGCATAACAGCCCATCACGGCTGTTACAGCACCTTTACAGCCAATATGGAGACTATTACTGTCCATTACTAACATGAATTTTACTCCACTGATAAATCAGGTTGTAACGAGATTAGATCCAAAACTGTTACAATGGCATGGGTAATGTTTTTTTTTGGCTGATATTTATAAAATAATATGTGCATTTAAAGAATGAGAAGTAACAAATCCGGATGTTTTGAAAGGTGATTGT
This sequence comes from Diospyros kaki, assembly GCA_036245055.1. NCBI lineage: Eukaryota > Viridiplantae > Streptophyta > Magnoliopsida > Ericales > Ebenaceae > Diospyros > Diospyros kaki. The sequence goes on from BSEG01000009.1 coordinate 43,054,062, forward strand.
ATCCCTGCAGAATCGACCTCCACTAGAAATCTTTTCAAAGCATTGTACATTGCGAAAAAGCCATTAACTCTGCTTAATTAAGCAACAAGTTTAGGTTACGCAGTTATTGCATGTTCTCTGTTGCAGTAAGAGAATATAAAGCATGTGTAACTACTATACCTTTACTCAGGTTTATCTGGTGTCATTGTAGCTGGCATTAGTTTGTGCATAGAAAGGCTTTTTTATACCTTTACTTCCTGTCTACACATGTATCTATCTCTTTCAATTAATTACTGTTTCTCATAGAAGCAATAACTAATTTCCAAGGTATGATAGTAAATACCATTGCAGCCTACAGATATTTACTAGTAAATGAAAAAAGCTCCAGAAAAGACATTGTACATTTGAAATAGAAATTTATTACCTTTCATTCTTTTACTTGTATAATTATTACTCATTGATGATACATGCATGGTTTTATGAACCAGAGAAAATATTTACCAAAGAGCAGATTTGTAACTACCAAGTACCAGCCCTACGCTTGCTAAAATAAATAACCTCCTTTTTGAAGCTATTAAACGGGCCATGAGGACACAAAAACAACTAACAGAGCCATGGGCACACAATATTTGAAAAACCTAAACCAAAAAAGAAATAACTAACCCACCATTCAATTTTGCATATAATTTCAACTAGTAGCACATGGAAATATGCCTCCCTTTTAAGGCTAAAAATTAGATATTTAACCTGTTCATCTGCCTGTAAAAACATTCTTAGATCCTCACTTTGCTGAAGCTCGTGATGTGAAGCTATCCTGTTAACAAATACATCCAGTGCTTGCCGCCTCATCTCAATAAATTCTGCACTGAATCTAAACTTCTCTGCATAATGAAGACCCAAGTTATATTAGAAAAAATCTTTGCACAACTTTTCGACACAATGGCCTATGTTATACTTAGGCATGACAAGAAATAGACAATATCACTACTAGAGGTGTAAAACGAACTATGTCAGCCCAGCATGGCATGTTTTCCAGGCTGGCCAGTGGGCCAAGTGGATCTTGCTACACAGGACAGCCCACTCGACACACTATTTTGAATTTTTTAGAAAATTAAAAAATCAATTTCTATTAATACAATAAAAATATTGAATTGATTTTCTTATCAATTTTATTGAAATACCATACACAAGATTACATAATACAATTTATTGTATTGAAAAACACCTCGAGTTATTTTTATTGTTTCAAAAAGTTTGATAAATGACATACTAATTTATACAACATATAATGTACAAAATTACAAATAATAAACAATGTATATGCTAAATAATACCTTAATATATTTATTTATAACCATAAATTTTAAAATTATTTTTTTAATATCAGGCCGGGCCAGGCACGGCCCAAAGAACCCCAGACACCAGCCTGTCTTACACCTATTCACTGCAAAGACGTGCACTATCAAGATGGTTATTGGTTAATAGTCAATATCTCCATGTAATATCACAGGAAATTACACCACTTACAAAGAAGATTCAGATCACTAACATGTGGATCCATTGATAATGATTATTGAACCAAAACAAAATTTGGGTTTATCTTAACCAGCAAAAGAATTAAGCTAAGTGGATCAATACTTAAAGCAGTTTGATTTTTCTTTGCCCAAAAATTTATTTATCTTGAAAACTTTGACAATTTAGCATTTATCCACTTTTTTACAACTAGAAGTGTGGCTTGTGCTATGTACATTCAAGTTAAAAAATATTCAACTGAAGATACACCTTCAGGGGATGATGATTGGTGGTTGTAGCTTAGTGTTTGTTTTTCTAAGCAAATTTTAATTGATAAAGAACCTTGGTATAATGGAAAGGTTGCCCTTGTTCTATTGTGACCTGGGCATCATAGGTTTAAGTAAAAAAAAAAATTGTTTCTTTGGCAGTTGTGTTTTTTCTTGTTCTTTAAGCAAAATATATAAAGGGCAGTTTGGGAAAATCAAAAAGGGCTGCAGCGTAACGCCAAATCTGGTGTTTTCTTATATAATAGATTAGATAGTCAAATTTCAGGCACCTCAAGGGGGGTTCCCTGTACAAGTAAAAACAAACAAGAAATTTAAAATTAGGAATGTGTATTGGTAAGAGTTTTAGAAATTTAAACTTATCGCTAGTGGACCAGCAGTTAAGGCTTCACTAAGAAATTTAATTGTGAAGGTCTTCTCGCAAAAAGTTTTATGCTCTAGAGCAGGGGATTAGGAAAAAAATTCTAATCTGGCTGGATGAATATAACCAGAATCAAGTGTCTTCTAAGGCTTTTGCAGCTGTTTTTAAAATTTCTAAAGTCAATCACTTGGATCAGCAAGTTATACTTCTCGACAGGTGACAGATGAAAAGAGCATGAAACCAAAGAATCTTATGAGGCCAAATTCCAGAGCTTTAATAGATGCCTTAATTACTTAAGAAAATGCTGGTGCATCTTCCCCATACAGATGCAGTATGAATGAAGAAAACTAACTGATATTACATGACATATATATGGACCTCTACATATGGATTTTGAAGCTGCATTACAGTTAAAAGTCAAGAAATAATGAGGAGAAAATCAAGACAACAATTGTTAGAGCTGAGCTAGGAAGGATGTACTCTTTGCTTGGATGTTGTACTTGTGTCCAACACATATCACATGAGTACTTGTTGGACACCGGGATATGCATTGGACGTGCCATGTACTAAATAGCTACATGTAAGGCTGCTATCCAGGTTATGATGGATGTGTATTATATGTATTCATGTTAACGGTGATTAGTATATTGAAATATTAAAGAGAAGAAATATAAATGGATTGTGATCAAGCAAATATTTTGAGGACTTGAGGAGTAAAGATATTAAATATAGATTATAATCATAATTTAGAAGTTCAAGATTTATTATGCATATTCGGAAGTTACTTCTTATATTTGTTCAGGGCTCTAACCTCCAGGGAACTCACAAGAGCGTCATTCTTTTTCACTCAGCCATTAGTTTGGTCCAGCTGAGACTGCTTGGACTGCCCATTCATGTTTAGTCCCTAATTATATATTTCAATTGTCCATTAATTAGTTTCCATATGAGACTACCTCATTTGAATAAAAAAACACAGGTTGCAAATTAATGGTATACCAACTTGGAATTGAGTATAGTATTCCATGTAGACTAACAAACATGAATACATTTCAAGTACAATCACCAATCATATGTTTAAATATTTAAGAACAACAGAGTAGTTGTTAAGTTTGGAAATGGTATTTGATTCCCTGGATAAATTGTATGCCTTTATTCCTTGAGATTATAACTTATTAAGAACAAACTTATGTTTCACATAATTAATGTATGTATGTTTCATGGGAGTACACAAGATACAATTTTGTATTTTCCCTTCTTAATAGTGAATCCTATTTTCCTGTATGCATAATTTCATATTTCAATAGTCAATCTCCATATGGACTCCATGCGCACAGAATTTCCTATTTTTGTGCATGCATATCCCTTCAAATTCATTTAACTAAAGGATTATTTTATTTCTCTCTTTCTAGACTACAAAAATAGATTTACTACACACTTTTCTGTTACCTATAAAAAGAAAACAATCATTTAAATATAGCTAAGCTAAGTACCATATAACATGTCTTAATTGCATTGTTAAGTGCACTTATTATCTATGATGGTGCACAATTACTCAATAAAATCATTGTCATGATTGTCTACTGTAGCACCACATGGCTTAAGGATAATGTGTAAACACTTGCTAAGTTAAAATTTATGAGTACTTCTGTATCATCTAATGCTTATTCATTCAGCCGAAAGGTATTTATTACCAAATTTTCATAATAACCAATATGAAATCCAAAAAACTACTAAAACACAATGTCTGATGTCATTAAATTAATCAATAACCGTTAGAAGTTTTAGACTATGACACCTTATGGTTAAACACATTTTTATTACAAAGCTCTAAGGAATTTGCTAATGAGTGAATGATATTCATAGCTTCAATAGTAGTTCCATTAGAATTTGACTGACACTCCTAATGCCATTGCACCATGATAAAGACCATTACAGTAGCTGATGCCATGATTTTGAGCCATGTTCAGATCCAAAAAAGTAATTGTTCAAACAGTTATAGGTCACATTAAGTATAAATGTCTTCTATGGACCAAAAAGAAACGCAAGTGATGGACTTATTACCTACAGTGCTCTTCTCTGGAAGAGGAGGAATGAATATACCCTTGTACTTATCAAAAAGACGATCACGCAACCAAACAAAATCGCTATATCGCCGAATAACAATCTTCTCTGGTCCTTGATATTCAGGTAAATTTGTCTGTCAAAACAAGTATTCAAAGCACTTTAGGAGATCATATAGGCAATTCAAAGTGAAAAATCAAGTCTGGGCTAAGAAAAATCAAACATTACTCAAAAGTGATTAAAAAAATATAGGCCAAAAGGCCAATTTGGTCCAGTACCATATGCCAATGTCTAGTTTAGTACCTATCCTATTTTTTGGGCCAGTTTAGTACTTGAAGTTTCAAAATCATGTACCCATCACCAGTCAATCATTAGCCACCGTTAACTGCCGTTAGTCAAACTAACAGTTGACTAACAGAAAGTATGAAATTGATCCCTTTTCAAAAGTTTAAGGATTAGTTTGACCCAATTTTTTATCATTTTTTTTTTATTTTGCTTATTTTTTTCATAGTTAAGTAATGTAATCACACCGCTTCTAAATTACAGAGATATAAAACTAAACCTAAATCTATGAGTGTGCAATTCTAGAGGCTATCTGCCTAGCTTAGGCCTGTTAATAAACTGGGTTTGAACCTAGATCTAATCCATTTTAACAAGGTTTGGTATTACACATAAACCTAATTACCCAAACCAAGATCCAAAACCAATTATATATATTCATAAACAATCTGAATATGGATAATGGATCAAATAAATAATACTAAATATATCTAACATTATAATAAATTAAATATATAATTATTATATATAATAGTAAACATATTTAAATAGTAAAGATTACATAATATATTTTATTTTTAATTTAATATAAAATATTTTTTGTTGAAAAATATTATGTTATATAAATATTAAATATATATTTAAGATTTAGCATGTAATATTAAATATGAAATATATTATATATTATATATTTAATGTATTATCCATATCTAGATCTTTCATTGTATATATATATATATATATAATCAGATCCTAATCTAGGTTTTAGTAATCGCATTCATGTTTAATACTAAACTTCATTAAACGGATGGGTTTTGGATCTGTACTTGGTCCATTGACAGGCATAAGGTAGATAAATAGCCTAAAATTGCGCACTCCTAGATTTAGGTTTGGTTATAACTCTATAATTTAAACATGGCATGTTCGTGTTACTTAATAGTGAAGAAGAAGCAAAAAATACTTAATAGTGAAGAAGAAGCAAAAAATAATTAGGTAGAAATTTAGTGCTAAATAATCCAAATTTTTGAATAAGTGAAAAATTAGGTCAATTTAATACTTGAACCTCTGAAAAATGGGTCAATTTCATACTCGTCGTCAATCAATCATTAGTTTGACTAATGATGATTAACAGGGGCTAACAGTTCACTAATGGCAAGTATTAATGGGACAATTTTGAAACTTCAAGTACTAAATTGACCCAAAAAAAAGGATAGGTACTAAACTGGACATTGGCATATAGTATGGGGACCAAATTGACCTTCTGCTCAAAGATACAATAGCAATCACACTAAACAAGAAAAAAGTTATCATATACATTCACTGGATGTTTCACTACAGATGGAATAAGTACTCGATTGACTGTTAGCAAGGCACAATGGATTCTGCAGAAGTACAATAATCATAGACTATTCAAGCAAATGATATTATCTATGAATAATTGCAAGCCAAGAAAATTGAACTGAATAAATTTGATCTGCACCAACCCAAAACAAAATTTGCATGACAAGAGACCTTTTTTTTGGATGAACTCAGACCAGCATTAGGATTCAAGAACTGAAATATCCATCAAAGTGTAAAAAGAAATGATTTATTGCCATATCTAGGCCTTAATTTGTCTTTTTGGATTTTCCACATTAAGGCAGTTTGTATTCTATGCAAGCTCTTACTTATCGAGAGAGAGAGAGGAGGGGGGGGGGGGATACAATTAAAGTTTCTTATGTCAACTTCTATTTTTATCTCAACCATTTTTTTCGTTTTAAAAGGTGAAGTTCCCTCACTTATTTAAGCATGAAGAAACAATTGCACACATGATCTGATTTCATATGAATAACAAGTAGCCAAATATGAACTTTACAAATATCAGTGTTTCTTGAAAAATTCAATCAAAATACATTTCTTTTATAGGTTAGAAAAACTCGACCACATTAGATTTATTGAAGTTGCGTAGACAAAATCACATGAAGTTACTTAAAATATGTAAATTATTCATTTCAAAGTGGAGCTCCTTTTATATTTCCATTGCAAAGTATAGAGGGTTGACCTTTTATGATTGCAATAATCTTATCATTTTCTTACATGCAATTGAATATAAGTCATGCATTCAAGCCTGGAAGGATTGCTGACTTTACCATGTTTGCACAGATTACCTTAACTTTTCTATATTATTACAAGGTCAAAACCATTAACACCTCTGCAAATTTATCAAATAGTAAGTTGTTAATAATATCTTAGAACATGGTTTCAATCAATCAAATCAATATTGCCAAGAAAAAATGATTAGGCATCGAAATTAATTGGTTAGCAAAAAGGAGAATTATACCAGGGAATTTTTAAGTCAGTTCCCTCAAATAATTGTAAATAGGAATGAGATTTGACACATGGAAATGTCAGTGTTAAAAATGATCCAGAAAGTAGAAGTCTGAAATAGTAATTCATATTTTGAAACTTCAAGCAATTGAACTAAATAACATATGATCATCAGTTCAACAATTAAGTGCTTGTGCTTGGCCAAATTATGATCCCAGAATTGTCACTCCAACAAAATAAAAGAGTACTCATAGGGCTTACACGAATTTGTCTATACTATTAGTTAAGCCAAACACTCCATTTGGTGAAGCCTGCAAGTGAAGCCACATAATTTAAATGTCCAATAATGGTCCTAAAATTTTAAAATTATAAATCACATGAACTCCAAACCAATAAAATTGTAAAATCATGTAGAAGTTTCAAACTACCAAAGAGTTTTTGCATTTTCCCACATGCCACATTCATTTTCTTCTCTCCAGTTCACTCTAAGTTCAACAATGTATTATTCTTCTCTGACATGCCAAAATTAACCTTGCAATCTCAACATCAGAAATTTGGTTTAATAGAAATTATGTAACTTGAAATCATAACCACAATTTTACCTTAGTCATCCCCTCTATCCTAAAAGAAATGAAGGTCATCCCAGAATTATTTTAAAATACTCCAAATTTAAGAAACTCATTTGAAAAAATGCCACACCTTTCAAACTACTCGTAAAAATACTACAAATTTTTCCAAGTCAGTAATTGTGGTGCATCAATGCCAGCAAGGAGATATTAACGGGATTAAACTTGCCCATCTTAGGAGCGAGTTTCTTGGGAACACGCTCCTGGTAGGGGCAAGTAGATTAGGAACCAACAACTGCAACCAAGAATCTCCTTCTCTCTGGTTTTCTCCAATCTTCACACAAAACCAGTGACCACAGGCAGCGGCAAGGAACATCTCCCTTCTGTCATGACCCTTGGGTATTATAAGGGCAAAGCTGTAATTGAGTTACAATTACAGTTAGGGGGTATTATTGTAATAGGGTATAATAGTTTGTTAGGAATATTTGGCTGTTTGTTAGGAGCACATGGGTGCTGTTAGAAATTAGTTAAGAAGCTAGCTATGCCTAAAGAAAGGCCAATTGTAAGAGGAGAGGGGGATGGTTTTGAATTGATAAACAAGAACTGATTTCTCTCTACAATTCTCTTCCATTCTCCCTCTCATTTCTCCCTACTTTCTTCCTAATTCTATTCAATCTCCCCATTCAATTCTTCTCTTTTCTTCCCCGAATTCCTTCCAATTCCTTCTAAGACCCTAGCTAAATCCTAGGGTCATGACACCTTCTCCCCTATCTGTGAAACAACTGGCACATCTGTGCCAGCAGCGTTGGCAGCAACTGAAACAAATCTCGCAAATCTGCAAGTAAAATTAAATCTCCATTAAAGGTTTTCAAAAGTAAGCATGCTTATCCATCTATCCATCCGATCTTCCTCTTAGTAGATAACATTTTGAAGTTTCTAGATGGTGGGTATGTGCCTGAACAGAAGCACCCACCACATTCCAAGATGGGAAATTCTGTTATAGAACCTCAACTATTCTGGACTTCATCCATGACTTTTCAATGATCATGGTTCTTTAATTTGATTTGTGGGTCTTATAGATTTTACAATAAACTGATCTACAAATGTTTGGTTTTTGCTTTGTGCCAGAGGCTGCAAATTTTGGGTTGGGAAAGCTAGACCGTCAGATTTTGTGGACAATCATGTGAGAAGATTCCAATAAATCAGAGAGGCTAATTGTTCCTTCCAAGGAACTCACTGGGAGGGGCAAAATATCATCCTGTTAAATTTTCCACGTTAGAATTGATACATTGCACTTGCTAACTAGGAAAAACCTGTAGTATTTCTATAAGGGTGAATTGAACCCAGACCCCCTGTGGTTTGGGTCATTTGCACCCTTGTGCATTAAAAATGGTTCTAGAAGTCCCTATGGTTTAATTTTTTTCTCATACACCCCCCTCTGTTACTAACTTCATTACTTAAGCCCTAATTAAGTTAAAATTTAACCACAATAAAAAATTTAAAAAAAAAAGAGAGAGAAGGAAAATTGCGAGCTGGAACCCATCGACAACGGGTTCCAGCCAGCCAGAGAAGCCACCAATGGTGAGGGAGAGATAGAGAAAAGAAGAAGTAGACAAGGAAGGAGCAGCTGTTGCAGCAATGGCAGCCAGAGATCTTCTCAGCAATGGGGATGATAGGGGTCGAGGTAGAAGAAGAAGATGAAAGTTCTGACTGATTGTTCTTCTTCTCTGACTGCATCTTCTTCCTCTCCCTGCTACTTCTTCATCAGCCAATGGGCAAGAGAGGTCTGTGGTGACTGGTCGCTCTCCTTCTTCACAGTCGATATCAAAGCCAAATGCAACTAAGGGACTCATTCTCTCTTCAATTTGGCGTCAATTTCAATAACAAAGACCTCATTTCTGATGGTCACACAACAGGGTTCAATTTCGCAGCAAAGTCCTCATCTCGGCAACTATGGCAAAGTCCTCTCAGCAGCGACAACAAAGACCCTTTCATCTCCACTCTCTCTCTATATATGTGTGTGTGTGTGTGTGTGTGTGTGTGTTCCAGGGGCTCCAGAAGGAATCTATCGCTGATGGCTGGGTTCCTTCTGGATATCATCACTTCCAGCCATCAATAATTTTTGTTATTTTTTCTTTTTTTCTTTTTTTATTTTGATTAATTTTAGCTTTAATTTATTTTAATTGATATTTAATTAACTTAATTAAGCTTAATTATGGTTTAAATAACAGAGTTAGTAACAAAGGGTGTCTAAGCAAAAAATTAAACTACAGGGACTTCTAGAACCATTTTTAAAGCAAAGGGGTCTCCTGGCAAATGCCCAAACCACAGGGGTCTAAGTGAAATTACCCTTTTTCTAAATAGTTTGAAAGGTGAAGTATTTTTTAATTAAGTTTTTCAATTGTAGTATCTAAAAGAATCCACCCATCCCACATATAGCAAAATGGCAAGAAAAAATCAACAACTGATGAAATGCACTCTGAGGAATTTGGTTTTCCACTAGATAGATCAGCTGACTCCTGATGAAACTTGATTCAATATTAAAACCCCAAACTTGAAGAAGCTGCTTTCTAAAATATTTTCTAAATGTGGATGAATGTTATCAGTAGAATTATGCAATAGATTAATTTGATGTTTCTATCTATATCACTTCCATTGACTCTGTACATATCAGTTTGCGGGTGCGCTGTGCCTTTTCCGTACTCATCTTTTCTTCTGAACATTTGTATGGCCCTCTGTATAAGTAGTTACAGATTCTATGTTAGTCATCCTTTCCAAGGTGTAAGAGCAGGACAGAAGGCAGAAAATTTTTCACACACATCGCCTGTGCATCCATCGCTACTCAACAACAAAAATGTACCAAGCCTTTATCTCACTACGTGGGGTTTGTTACATCAATTCTAGCTCTAAAGTTATTTCTATATATAGCCTTATCTTCTGTAAGGCCCTTATGACTAATATAATACCTAAGTGCATTTTCTTATAACTAATATCATATTTATGTTCTTATCTTTTGTTGAGTAGCAGCCACAGCTACTCAAAAAAAAAAAAAGAAGTTGCAGTTTTTAGGGTTACTCGGTTTAGAGACAAAAGTATATCTTTTTAGTCCTCCTCAAACACAATTCTACTAGGAAAAGTGAAGCCAATATACCCTTAGAATACACAAAATTATTGATGCTGTCATGATCTTGGGTATTATAGGGGCAAAGATGTAATTGAGTTACAATTATAGTTAGGGGGTATCTTTGTAATTTGGTTACAGCACATGGGTGTTGATTATTCTGTTATTTCCCTTTTTGTCTTGTAGCTTAGTTGGTTAGAGAGTTTTGTTTGGTAGCTAAGTGAGGCTATATATATATTGCCTCAGCTGTAGGAATGGGTATGCTGAAATTAAATTGATAATTGAATCTCTATTTCCTTTCTATTCCCTCTCTCTCTCTCTCTCTCTCTCCTTCGTTCTTACTATTTTCCCTCTCTTTCTCTCTGTTTATGCTCTCGACCCCTCTCTTCTCAATCTTCTCCCTCTTTCCTTCTAAATCATTCTCCCTAATCTCCCTCACTTCTTTCTGGTTCATGACAAATTGGTATCAGAGCATGTTCCTCGGCTGTGAGTTCTGAAATTGGGTGGTTGTCCTTGTCCGATCCGGTTATGAAGTAATCAAGCCAATTCGAAGCAAAGCAATGCGATCTTCTGCGGTGAATTCTGGAAAAGTAGTTGCAGTTCGGTTTGGAGTTTTGGAAGGCAAACTCAGAGGTGAGCCGATCAAGTCTCAGCTGTGATTTCGAAAATTTTAGCAGCTGATTAAGCGGAACGGAGGGGCTGGATCTCAGCTACTGGTTGCGAATAAGGCGATCCAGAGCTGAAGCACATCCAGAGCCGTCGTTCTTCGGCTGTGGTTCATGTAATTTTGGTAGGCGATTGTTTCCAGATTTGGAGGATATTAAGGTCGGTAGTGAACGAGAGAGAGCAAGCAGTTCTCGCCAACTGCATCAATTCATCCTAAGCAGTTCGAATTTGAAAGGTGGAGTAGCGTCAGGAGGTGACGGCCACGATTCTCAGCAACCTAGACGAATTCAAGGAGCTACCATCGGCTAGTGGTCCTCAGCTCAGGAGGTCGTGACAGGCGCAGGAGTTGCAAGCGATCGCGGTTGTGCAGCGGGTTTCTGGCGATCTCGGTTTGGTCGGTGATTGGGTAGAACCTGAGGAAGGAAGCGTTGATTCATCACTGGTTGGAAGTGATCGCAGGTAGAGCGAAATCGGAGGAAGGAGATGAGAGGCTAAGCAAATTTGCCGACTGATTGGGCCAACGATTGTCGGAAGGGATTTTCTGGAAGCAAGGCGATTCCAGCCGGGAGCGTGCGACTCAAGAGGGTGACCTCAGAAGCTGAGTTGCGCAGCAGGTTTCCGAAATCAACGGCGAGCAAGCAAGTCCGATCCGACTTCTTTGCTGGTGAGTTCCGACACCCTAGGCTACTAATTTCCAGGTCGGAAGGCGTTGAGGCGAGAATAGGAGGCTGGGCAGCAGGCGAGCCAGGAAGTCGCGACTAGTGTAGGAGTTCCAAGCGATCACCATTGTCCACGATTAAGCAATCTTGGTTGAAGATTTAGAGCCGGTGATTCTCGGCGGCTCCCAGGAGCGATTCAGCGATAGAGAACCCCAGCGGCACTGGCCGATTGGCTTCGAGGGTAGTCAAAGCCGGTTCGGTGGAAGTTAGGCAATTCTTGTTTGTCGTTGGGAGGTGAAGTAGGATAGGCAAGTCCTCCGACCAGTTCTTGATGGCTCCGAAGGTGGCGGAATAGGTCTTGGATCTAGGCTAAGAAGCCCAGCAATTTCGGTATCTGATTCCAGCAATGTTTGGAGCAGCTGTGAGTGGATTGTGGAAGGTGAATTTGGATGGGTGATTCTTGGCTGTGAATTCCAGCGCTCCTTTGTGGTAATTCCGATCCGACTTCATTAAGATAGATCATAATGGAGCAGTAATTTCAGGAGGTTAATTTTAGTTTTGAATTTTGGGTTAACTTGTTTGAAGAAGAGCAGTATGTGGTCTTCAAAGTATACTGATTGTGAAAAATCAGTTAAGGGAAGCAGGGCACACCTGAAACAAAAGGGGTCGCAATTGCAACCGAATGAGGCTGCATTTTCAGTGGTTAATTTTCAAGGAAGAGAGCAGCCTCCATGGCAGTGGACCAATGCTGCATTTTCAGTGGGGTGTCCTACTCATGAAGCTAGGAGAGGCTGTGAGCAAAGGGAAACAAAGGCAGCTAAGGGGAGCAGTGCATACATGAAGCAGATGAGGTTACAATTGCAGCAAAAAAATGCTGTGCTTTCAGTTGGAATCAGACAGCATGAGGAGTTTGAACAGAAACCTGAAACTTGGGAAGAGAAGTGGGAGAAGGAGATTAGCCAATGGGGCAAGGGAGCGAGCAATGGGATACGTGATACACACGAGGAATTTGTTTGTAAGTTCCGAGAGAAGTTGCAGGAGTTTGCAATGATACTAAATAAGAAGTATCATTGCAACTTCCCTGCTGAATACTTTGATGATTATAGAGGAAGTTTTAATAAGGAGGAGTTCCTTGGAATCAAGTGTTCTAATGAGAAGTCAAGGAGGCAGGAAGCTGATGAATCAGCCATGAAAGAGGAAGGGGATGTTATGAAAATTGCTGATTTCCAGCCATGTGACAGCATTTTCAGCAATAGCAACAATTATGGGGGTCTAGATCAAGGTGTGTGGTCCAAAGAAGGATTAAAGGAACATATTGGTTCCTTTAGAGAAGAAGAAATGATGGAGACAACCAACCAGAAAACAGAAATGGCTAGGGGTAACAAGGAATCGAGGGGCTTGGTGATAAATTCAGCTGCAGTGATTGAGAAGCTAGAAGAAGAAATAATACTCCAAGCATCTACTGAAAGGCTGCAAGGAAAATTTGATGGTGTTCCAGATCAGAAGTTTGTGGAAAATGGGACAGCATTGGATCAGACAAATCAGACTAAAGAACCAGCCATCGGTGTGGATGATGTTGCTGAAGCCTTTCCTCAGATTTTCGACTTATCGAAATCTGAGGAACAATCACATTTGGGACAAAATATGGATTTGACTTGGGTTAAAATAGGCAATGAGAAGATGGAAACAGCATTAGCTGGAGGAAAACTGAAGGATAGAGCTGAAGGAGTCGAAAGGTTTGCTGAAGAAAACAAAACTATCACTGCTGTGTTGGTTTTTGCTCCTACTGGAAAAACCAAATTGCTGTCTGCTGCCGAGTGGGATGAACCAATGGCTGATTGTACTCTTAAAGTGGAGACCAATCTTGATTGGTCAGCTATTGTAGAAGATTGGGAACACAATACTGATGTGGCTGGGTTTTGTTTTCTAGACCTTGCCTCAAATTATGTGCTGGCAGACTTTATATACTTGGTGGATAGGTGCCCTCATGACTGGTTATTCTTTCAATATGCAGCTGTGGCGCACTATGGAGAAAGAAAGAAAAATCAGATAGAGAAGGTGGGCATTGGATGAAGAAGCAACGGCTAGGTGATAATAAGTTTCTTGGGGACAAGAAACATTTCAAGGGGGGGAAATTGTCATGATCTTGGGTATTATAGGGGCAAAGATGTAATTGAGTTACAATTATAGTTAGGGGGTATCTTTGTAATTTGGTTACAGCACATGGGTGTTGATTATTCTGTTATTTCCCTTTTTGTCTTGTAGCTTAGTTGGTTAGAGAGTTTTGTTTGGTAGCTAAGTGAGGCTATATATATATTGCCTCAGCTGTAGGAATGGGTATGCTGAAATAAAATTGATAATTGAATCTCTATTTCCTTTCTATTCTCTTTCTCTCTCTCTCTCTCTCTCTCTCTCCTTCGTTCTTACTATTTTCCCTCTCTTTCTCTCTGTTTATGCTCTCGACCCCTCTCTTCTCAATCTTCTCCCTCTTTCCTTCTAAATCATTCTCCCTAATCTCCCTCACTTCTTTCTGGTTCATGACAGATGCTTCAGTAATAAAGACAGAATTGCTCCTTATGTCAGTAATTACAAAAGTTAGACCATTTGACCATTTCCTATAAAAGATAAAATATATGCCAATCACATTCTTAACGGATCGAGTCCATGGGCAATTAGCTAAATCTGCAGCTAATGCCTTCAAAGATTTCCGTCCTTGCTGACCCATGTTTAGGCTAGGTCCCATTAGAGAGAACCCTTCGATCTCTTGCACACTTTGTGTGCAGAAAAAAAAGGGAAAAAAAAAAAAAGTTTATTTTCTGATCTCTAGCAGTACTTACAAGAGATTATTTATAAGAAAGGCCTAGAAGACTCCTACTAGGATAACAAGAATAACTCTAATCTTCCTTAACCAAACCCAGAATAGGCATAACCTATTCAGTTTTCTGCTTAATGTTCCGACGCTTATAGGTGTTATGAATTGGAAGTCTAGGATTCTCGACGATAACACACAGGTGTACTCATAATTTGGAATAAACAAACATAAATTAAACCTCTTTATTTTTGTTTTTCTTTTCCATACAAACACTCAAGAGGACATCTGAAATTTATCAAGAAAGGAAAATGATTTATGTTGAGCATTTTAACATACATACAATCAAAGGATTTATACCTATTAAAAATTTAGAAGATTTGTCATGCATGAATTACGAATTATGGATTGCAGAAGCTGATATTAATCAACACAGTGAAAAAGAAAAGGCGAGAATCTTGTAAATAAATATAAATTCTGAAACAAAATTGTGCTAAGCAAAGACTTTTCATTGTCTTAAACCAAGATACTTTTTGCAGAATGAAGCAAACAAAAGCAAGCCTGAAATACTAAAAGAACTTCCAGTCTCAATAGCTTAAAAATTGAATGAATGGTACGTGTGTAAACTTCTATCAGAGTTTCAAGGATTTATGATAGAATAATTATCTCTAATTAGCTGATAACATAAATCATGAATCTGAAGCAATTTCACACAGCTTTCCAGATAACAAAATTAACTTTTGCATGCGTTGATGACAGATGCTAAATATTTCCACAAATGAAGCCCAGAAGCTGATAGAGAATGCTAAAGCCAGTAGATAAAGCTTCTGTAAGCAATCTTACACATGAGAAAGAAAGTCCTCCCACAACTAATATAAGGCAAAATGATTAGTGTGGAGCCAGATAGCTTTCTCTTTCAATCTTAATAGATAAGGCAAGGGACACTTATGTGGGTTTTGGGGGGGGGGAAGCATATTACAGCAATGGTCACGCTAAACCATCTGGTTTGACACATAAATCCATGTAGTTTCAAGTGAGTTTCAATGTGATCTTTCCTTTTGAACTCATGAATAAAGCTTATTTGGGCACCTTTTCAGCACACAAGCAGAAGTACTAAAATATCAAATTTTATCCACCTAATGGATATGGGTTATTTATACGGATGTAAATTCATTCCATTTATATCCAATACAAGAAATTTTAAGCCTAAGTACAAACTACCATTATTTACACGGGTGTAAATCTACTCGATTTACATCAAGTAAAAAAAATTTTAAGACTAACAACTGCCACACTATCTCTCCTCATTCACTTCTCAAATCATCACTACCGTATTACCACCCTATTTTTCTGTAAGTCTATATGTATACAACACCTCATCAACACCCCACCCCCCCCCCCCCCGCCCCCGCCCCGCAGGGGGAGGTCTGAAAACCAATCCATCTCTCCACTTTCAAAATTCCAGCCAATGACCAACATATTAGTCTGCATTCAAAGATATATCAAGTATGCTTGTGCATATGTAAATCTGCGTATAGGCTCTGTACACATGTTTTTTACTTAGTAAATATGTAAACAGGTATGTATAGGTATACTTCAGAAAGATATATATAAATATAAATATATTGCCCCATTCAGAAATATGTCAAATTTGCTTCTATATGTATATTTTCCTGTATGTTTCCAGATAGGAACAGACTATTTCCCAGTTCATTCTTGATCAAATGTCTATTTTGGAATAGGAAACAACCAGTTTTTATCTCAAGTACACAATTTATTCCTTCAGTGACATGTTCATTTCAACAATACACCAAAATTGAATCAATCAGCTACAGCACAAAAGAAAAATCTATTAATCAAACAATTCAAATAATTTAAACGTTTTCTTCAATTTATATGACACCATAGACCTCTCCTAAACCCTAACACATTAATCCACACAGATAACCAAAGGACATTCCTAGTGCATGAGGCTCCCTACTTTATGAGGGTCAAGGGAAAGCTATTTTTTGGTGTAGCCTTACAGTGGGGTTGGGAGGGGGGGGGGTAAAATGATGAATGGAAGGGGGTTTCCCTCTTTTTGGAGTGACAGTAGCAATGGAGTAGAAACACTTTCCATTCATTCTCCTCCAAACCCCTAATTTGTCTCCCCCAAATTGGGAGAGAATGAATGGAATGGATATTGATGAAAAAATTCCTTTTTTTTTTTTCCTAGAAGAGAAATGTACCCATAAAGGTTCTTCTAACATCAACCTGGGGCACGAACCAACATGCATGGAGAAAGCAGGACCCATAGGGCTATCACTCTTAGTCAGTTGCTCACTAGAAGGGAGAGGTCTGGCCACTTATCTACCACATGTCCTCCATCTTCCTAGGCAATGTGGGATGACCAACACACCTTTTTAACCCACAAAGGGCCTTTTAACATCAACTTAGGGCGCAAACCAATATGCATAGGGAAAGTGGGACTCAAAAGGCTACCACTTCTAGGCAACTGCTGACTAGAAGAGAGACTTGTGGCCACTTATCTACCACGTGGTCAAAATTGATGGAAAACTTAATTATGTGTCTTAACAACATAAACCTTAATAGTTTTTTTTAAATTCAAATTTAACCTTTATTCATAACACCTTGTTTTTTTTTTTTAATTCATAACAATTTTTGCCCTTTATTCATAACACTTTTTTTTTTTATTAAAAAGGTAATGTAAAACATTGCCCAAGTAAATGCACCTTGTTTTCAATTCAAAACACTCCTATTGGTTGATGAAATATTGCAAAACACAATACATTTATCATCAACTGGTAAAATAGTTTGTGGCTAGAAACAAGGTGCAATAAATGCACCTTATATGAAAACAAGGTACACTTATTGCACCTTAACCACTGCCCTCGGGCTAGGGTAATGACAAGCATTGCCCTTATTAAAAATGTATTAATGGTCATTTATTGTATAATACCCTTCTATTGCTCTCCCAAATAAGGAGAAGCATTTTCTTCGATCCCCTCCTCTACCAAACAAAGGGAAATATATTTTGCATTCCATTCCATAACTAACTCTCTCCCAAACACCTTACAGTACCTAGGTGATAACCCCCTGGAATACACGAAACATATAAAAATGTCTCGCAAGCAATTGTTAATTAATACAATTTAGAAATCAAAAACAACCTGGTCTTGACATCTGTTCAAAACTCGGTTATCCAAAGGACGGACTCATTTTAACCCCCAATCCAACAACTAGCTAGCCCCAAAAGCAAATCAAATAATTAAAACAAAACAATCAAATTATTATTTTCTTCAATTCACCAAACGTACCTTGGTGATGACCTTGTAGGAGATATAAGCTTGGACGCCATTGCCCATCTTAGCAGGATCGGTGACAGAGACTGACAGAAACGGTTGCGATGGAGGAGATCTAGGACTTTGCGATGATGATCCCGAACTTCTTTGCTGGATATCTCAATCAAAGTCAAAAAAAAAAAAGAACCAAAACGAGAGGCAAGCATACACACGCATGTGTATGGTCGTAGATTCGCAATTACCTGCGGATTCATGGCGAGATTTGGAACACGATCGAGCGGAAAGAAAGCGAAGATGGTGGAGGTTTCTAAAGTACGCCGCTGTCGTGCGCTGCGCAGCTAACTGTTCCGGCGACCTGCGAATCTTCGGGTAGAGAGGTTGGAGAAGGCCAAAGAGAGGGAGGGGTTCGCCAAAAAGGCTTAAGTTACGCCGAGGGATGCAATACACGGGTATACCAGCCCGGAGACGCTGACGTGGCAGGAGTTGACATTTCATTAATAATTATCGATACATCTTTTATTTAAATAATTTAATGAGAGATATATTAATAATTAATTAAGTAGTATTTGTTAAAATAAATAAAATAATATTGTATTAAAATAATTTATTTGTAAGATTTAAAATAACTTACCTAAAAGAGAAGAGTGATAAATTTATCTGAAGATTCTAAAATAAGAAATCATATGATTTCTTTTTAGATAAATTTAATAAACATAATAAGAAATATTTTTATTCATAATACTTTTCATATTTCACTTTTTTTGATAGATTTTAATTGATAAACACTATCTTAATAGAGTATCAATATAAGTGTCAATCTGAATGTACAAGTAATATTACTCGTTTATCAAGATAATTGTATTCGGCTCTCATTTATTTCGCAATTATATGATTTAACTATTTATTAGTAAGCTAACTATTGTGATTAAGAATATATAAATATATTTTATTTTTAGATAAAATGTATTTATTTTTCTTTTTTTAAAATATTTATATTAGCTGACAATCACATTTTGAAATATAATTTATTTATTACCAATTGACAAGATTGTTTAAAATTTAAAAACACATTCATATCTCTCATCCTTTCATTATTCGTTTATTTTATTTTTTAAAACTAATATTATTTGACAACGCTTATGATTGATAAGATGTTTACACGGTACATTTATTATCAATTAATAAATATATTTTTAAATTAAAAATAAATTATAATAAGTACACTTTATTTAATAACATGCATTTATTACGGGATTAATTCCTAAACCATCACTCTAATCTACACGCAAATTTGTGCTATTTAAAAAAAAAAAAATTGATTCTCTGACAATTATTTAGTGCATTTAAATGTAATAGATAGGTTTTCATATTCATGAAAAAATAAGGTTTGAACCATCTTATTCTACTAAGACTATATTTCTTATTTATAATAAAAAATAATTAATGACATATAAAAAGAAATTTTCTTTTACTCTTTTTGCAAAAAGTATTTAGAAAATCGACAAAAAAGTGATTAGTTATGAATATCGTGAATAGACATCAAAATATTGAGCAAGAAATATAAATATAAGTAAAGGTTTGGTTTCTTTTGAGAATACATGCTAGCAATGGAACATTTTCTTTTTAATAAATAGCAAGACTAACAGTTATTTATTAATTGTCGAAAACATTAGCTATTTCTTTTAAAAAAAGTGCTCATTTAATGGACGATTTTACATGGATATAGAAATCTTGATAGTGTTTTAGGAAATAATTTCAAATAAGTAGTAAGTGTTAATAGTAGTTTAGTGATTACACTGCTGGTTAGATATGTTACCTTTGCGTTAATACCTACATTATTAGCTAAACTACCATAATTATTGAACTATTCATTTATTCTTTTATTCTTTTCATATAATTACAGTACATTCCATGGACCGATAATGGTATATTAATTAATAAAATTTCAAAGCTTATGGGTTCAAAAATGCTGTGGATTACTAATCAACATAGTTCTACTAGTCCATTATTTTTCTTTTTTTTAATAATAAAAATTCATGCCTCACTATGTTTTAGATGTAGAATAGATAAACCGTGCCAATTGAACATATAAAAATTTATGTATAAATTTGTCGATAAAAGATTTGAGAAGAAGTAAATGAGGCAGTTTAAACACACTTTCCCATCTTATAAAGGAGTAGGATTTGTGGGTAGAAAACAAAGAGAACTAAGAAATGAATCAAATAATTCAAGCTACAAGAAAACAATATGAAAAGCAAAGTAACGAGAGGTTACCATGAGACAGTTCAGAGTTGGATTTGGAGGAGTGATCTGTTAACACCTGTTGTATCTCTTGAGTTGCAATAGAAGTTTGTACAAGAAAGATAGTATGTTCACAAATCAGCCAACACCACAACATTGCTGCAATGCCCTTTTTATGTACAAGAAGCTTCACAACTGCCCATAAGTTAGTTAGAAGTTGATTTCCATTCAGGCTTGAGCAATTATTTTCCTAATACCTACTGGTATTCAAATAGAACACCATGTTCTAAGAGCTCTGATAGAACCCTCCTCATTTTATCAACCGAAACCGGTTTCAGAACGACTCCATCCATGCCAACCCTCATGCAATTCTCCTTTGTTACCCTGTCAGTGTTTCCTGTGAGTGCTACCACTAATGGCCTTTCATGACGTTTTGTAAATCTTTCACGTATCCGAAGAGCAACTTCATAGCCATCTAAACCGGGCAAGGGCACGTCCATAAACACCACCTTGTGTTCATTAGAAATAGCACGTAAACATTCATCACCCGTGCTGACGGCGGTTACATTGCATCCAAGGTGAAGAAGAAGTCCCTTCGTCACCATCCTACTAACCCTGCCATCAATTTGTGAGTTAATGAGCTTAAATGCAATTACATAACAATACCATATTGATTTAACAGTTCAGGTTTTATTGGTGATCCTTACAGCTCAAGCCTTTAAATACAACCATCAATATCACCTATAATATCAACAAACACACAACTAAAGAGAGAGAAGGTATCCGTTAAAAAAAAAAAAAAAAAGCAATAATATGCGGTAAAGTTTCCGCTTTCTTCATCATTTAGAGAAGACTGGATGCTAAACTTTAAAGGAGATAATATTAGACTAGGCGGAGATCTATATTACAATTATTTAGTATCAGTCATTTAATCTCAGCCATTGTACCTATCAATGTGATGATAACAGAGACAAGTTCTTCATAATGCCAAAATAAAAGAACATAGTATCAGTTTTTTTTAAGATACTTAATATGATTTTCCAATTGATGGCTAGGGCCAAGTCAGACATGGACAAGTGACTCCGTGCAAGAATCCCTCCAGATTTTGATGATTTCAATTGTCTTGATTACAAATAGAAGGAAAATATATACATATCATATCCGGCCGCTATCCCACTATGTGGGGTTGGCTATATGAATTCTAGACTTCTATGTGGGTTACATCCCAACAGATAGTTTGTCTAGAATTCTAGAAGGAAAATATATATTTATACCAAATGTAAGCCTCAAAATATGCTTAGGTTTGAGCAGCCAGAATTATGGACGATCAGGAGCTCTGAGTCTCCAAATTAGGTTCAAACTGTCGGTGAATACCCTGACCCATCTGGCATTGCCCACGCCAAGCACACATGAAACAGATTAACCAAGCTACTGATTTAGAAAATAACCAACATATCTTAACTTATCTGGCGTTGCCTACACCAAGCATATTTATATAAGATATTAAGTCACTCAAGGTTTGGGTACACAAGTCAGAATGAGTGTATATCCATACACACAAGAAGGCAAATCTATAAGGTTATATAATACGTAGCAGAGTGTATTTCTATTTTAGCCATCCTTGGAGCAAACACTGCAGCTATTTTCTAATTTTGCCATTTTCAAACAAGGGGCAAAACGGGGAATTGCATTCACCACTTGTAAAGACTGATACCATCACCATGTACAAGTAAGATGCAGCCTGATTTATCTCAACCTCAACGACACAAATATAATAGCAACTATATTTAAAAAGCTAGGATCTGTTTTAGCACAAGAACTTTCTCCCCTATTGGGAGGAGGCAACTGCCAGATTCCAATAGAACTATAGTTCAGTGATTGCTGTTGGAATTTTATTAACTGCATCCTCTCTCTAACAAGCTCAACATGCTTTTAGCATTTGCCAATCTTTTTTAACCTTTAAGTCGTATCAAATCTTTCTTGAAAGGTGTATGAATTTGTTGACATTGTACAGGAATATTCCAACTCAGATGAATTTCCCTCATATTATCATCATACAAATTATTTGGATTTCTTTATAAATATGTAATAATTAGTAACTTAGTCATCAGGGAGCAAACCCATAAGTGGAAGTTCTAAAAAATGTGGTCCTTAAGTTGCATCAAATATACTAGGAATACAGTGGGAAATTGGGAATAGCGTTAAAAAAAGAGAGAAAAAAATTACTGTTGTTTCCTCACTTTCTCATTGGGTGTCACCAATTCTTAATCTCAGTTCTTCTTTACTCATTTTCTCATCTCACACCACAAACTATTAACTCCCAACAAAATTCAAGGTTTTCACCTACTTAATTATCTTGAAATGTGTGTGATTTTTCCATATAGTGAACTTTATTTCCTCATTGTCCACAAGAAAAAAAAAAACAATAGAGTGACGGAAGCAGCACCAAGGCAGGAATTAAAATGGAAAGAAGCATCCGTGACTAACCCATTATCATCCACGATGAGAACTTTGAGTCCAGGAAAACTTGATGGTCCATGATTTGCTGGCACCTTTGGTACAAGAGGGAGCCTAGAGTCATTTGGCTGCTCTGGGATCCCTAGTTTCACAATAAAATTAGCAGTACATCCCTTGCCGAGACCTTCACTTTCAATCCAAATATGCCCCTCCATAAGATTTACGAACCTGATTCCATTGCAGAAAAGGTTAAAAACCACATGTCTAATGACCCAACAAGCCACTGGCTAACTAAGACTGGCTGCACAGCATACAGATCCATTGGTTTACAATAAAAAGCATGGAAATTATAAGGTGCCTTCAACAAAAATTTTAAGCCAATCATAATATCATATCAAAGCAATTTCAAGCCACAACTCTCATTAATAGGTGATCAGTTATGCCACATCAATCATTCTTTGATCTATAGAATTTATATACACATCAATACAAAAAATATATAGATATGACCAAAGTAACACATGAGAACAGGAAAAACAAAATCCAAAATAGAGGACCAGAAAGACCAATAATGATCATCTTTGTTGTCAAAATGGAGCGATTTGGCGGCTTAAATTAGGTAAGAACTAGTTATACACCTGTGCGATGTGCAGATAGTCAATTATGTTGAATGCAATTTTGGCAATTTAATCAGCATATAAAAATTTTCGGGATTGAATATCATCAACCCAAGATATATTATCATTGTAAGGAAAATATAATAAAATCAAAACATTATGCATTTTTTCCAGTTTAACCGATAGGATCTCTTCAAACGATCATATGCAAAATAAATGAATAGAAATAGAAGATAATATTTAATAAATAAATATAAATAGTAGAAGACTGTGTAAGAAAATTGAAACAGACTAAAGCAAATTTGAAAACACTAACTCCAAAACATTATTTTAAGTAAGAAGGGCAATGGACCAGGTGCATGTTGTCCCGTAGCCATACCCCTACCCACTCCCTAATACCTGTACCCGATACCCATACCCCCCCATCACTAATATTTTGTACCCATACCCATATGGTTCGAGTGATATAATTTGTTCCATGTCCCTGTTTTTATTGGGTAATGGATATCCATAGGACATTCATACCCTTTCAATTTAAATTAAGAAAATGATGTATTCATTTTTTATCTCAAATACTCAATCAAAATTGAAGTTAGGGTTTCTAAGTTAAAGTAGTTGTTGGATGTTAATTTTTTATTTGACTAAGTTAGATCCTAGCAGCATGTTGCACAGCAAGAGTCAGTGCAGCCCTAAGCAATAGTCAACAACTAACCTTGGCTTAGGTACCGTGTATGCTCAATGCATCAACATCATGTTAAGCAAAATATTGTATACATTTATGTATATAGATCAATAAATGCATGTTGGGGATGGTCATATGGGTTGAGGGCCCTGTACCTGTCCCCTACTCAAACCCATGCAAGTTTTTCTTTTTTTTTTCTCCATCCGTATATGCCCCCATTGGACAAAATTTAAGGTCCATACTCGCCTCAAATGGACTGGATTTGTCGTACAGCCATTCAGCCAAGTAAAAATGTCATCCTTAATTTTATGTTGCAACAATGAACTTGAAATTTAGACTCATCAGCCATTTAGAACTGTAATAAGTTAAATTTTCGCATCCTTGTTATTCGTAGCTTCAGATAATTCAGAACAGAGCCCGTACTACATAATACCTTGATTGACTTCTCCCACAACATAAAGGCAGACTTGCTCAGAAAACTAACAGCTCCTTGATAGAAATCATAAAAAAATTAAAAAATAAAATCATCTACACCCTTTCCCAAATCATCATATACAACTTTTAAGAAACTAAAGACTGCCAAAATCATGCTAACAGTTTTTCTTTTTGTTGTTTACTGAACTTTTATTTAAATTTTCAAAAAATTCATTACATAATTATACTAATTTATTAGCAAGTAGGTCATCAACTCTTCCTGAATTTACTTTTTTCTTTTTTTTTGCTCAGTTACATTTGCTTTTTTGTCTTCAACTTAATTGAACACAGATTTGTAAACACTCATTCCTTGGTCTTCTATTCTAGTTTTGAGGAATGCTTCCAGGCAAGGGCTAAGCATCATGCTAACTTTTTACATTTGCATTGGCCTGACAAGCATGGCTATTATGCTCATCATAACACCACTGCATGAAAAATTAAAATAAAACTAAGGCGTGTTCTGTAAACAGAGTAAAACAACAATAAACCATTCATTACATGCCAAGACCATCATGTGAATATATTCTAAATATATACTTCAAATTTTCAAACATTTGATTCCAAAAAAAGGCAGCTCATGCTGTGAACAACTAGGATCACAATCATTTTCTGCACATTTGGCAAATGAGGTAAAAAAAAAAAAAGTGTGCACATGGAGAATGCATAAAGCATATTGATTTAGCATTTAATTTGTAAATATTAATACATTTCAATAAAATAATATCAAAATCTTATAACAATTTTTTTTGTTTAATATATATTAGGTTTTATTGTTTAATTTATTTTATTAAATTTAAGAAAAATAAGCATGAACTCTCCCTTAATTACTATACATATCAAATAGAGAAGGAACCCTGAGGTTAAAAAAATAATTATTTAAATTATGTGTGCGGTTTGACATCTACATTGAAAGTAGAATATGTATGTATCAACCATCTGAAAATTTTCAGAATAAAAAAATATTACAGCATAATTAATGATGACAGAGAATAAATTGTTCCGTAATAACTTTTAATTCAGATTTTTATCTTTAACAATTATTAGAAGTCAACTAAATAAATATTTATGAATGAAGAGAGTGTGAATAATATATATTTAAAAAAGATTTATGCTTAAGATAAGATTAACAAATTTTGGTCAACTTCTCAGTCGTATATCATGTTGGTATGGCGTCATGTATCTATTTTCTTTAGAGAATTT
Source organism: Diospyros kaki (assembly GCA_036245055.1). Taxonomy (NCBI): domain Eukaryota; kingdom Viridiplantae; phylum Streptophyta; class Magnoliopsida; order Ericales; family Ebenaceae; genus Diospyros; species Diospyros kaki. The sequence goes on from BSEG01000009.1 coordinate 43,079,639, forward strand.
TCTATAAATGAAAAATTTGTAATAAATCCTTTAATACTTATTAAAAAGAAAAAATGACATATCACTTTTTCATATTATTAAAATATGAAAAATTAAATATATTAATAGAAACATTACAGATATATTAAAACACGTACTAAAATGAGTAAATTTGTTCTATAGTGCAATTGATGATGATATGAAACATAATTATTTTTAAGGATAAATTACAACAGACACCCTTGAGGTTTGGCCAAAAAGAGATTTTGTGTGTGTGATAGATTGAATTTAAGTTTTGGAAAAAGAGAAGTCAAGATTTAGTTCTAAAACAGATCTGATTGAAAGAAAACAATATAACAACAACAATCACAAACTTTAATCCCACTAGGTGGGGTCGTTATAAAGAAAACAACAATGACATACATTTTCATCTGCTCAATTTTCTCCTACTAGAAGATATTGAAGTCTATTTTCAATAGGGACACAAGACTCATGGAAGTAATTATTACTACCAGTGAACTTTCAGCTTTGAGTGTGGCCCTTGTCCCCACTCTCCGTCCATTTTAAATTCCAGGTCCATCCATGTGCACAGCCAAAAACAACACCCCCGAGAATCACAAGCCTTAAGCCCATTATGTGGGGTTGGTTACACAAATCCTAGACCAGCAACCATATTTGTTGATGACCTTATCCATTATAAGGCCATTATATCCTATGTTATGGTTAGGGGCTTCCCACCAAGTTTTCTTTGGTCTTCCTCTCCCTCTTTTGCTCATTTTGGGCATGTTGGTGCCTAACAGTCTAACATTCTGAGTCATGCAATAAAAATAGTCTTATAAACATCTGATATAACTTCTCGTTTAGTTTTAAAGGGAGTAACAACCTCTATAATCTCCCCTTCTTTATGAACAATTGTTCCGAGCCAATGAGAATGAATTTAAAGCTCACAAAACAACATGAGTATAAAATACCTCTTGCAAATTGCAAGCCCGAGTCCACAACCACCAGAATTTCTAGCTTCTGGTGATTGACAGTTTCTAAACTTGGTGAACAACTTGGGAAGATCCAGGGGGTTTATCCCTGATCCTGAATCTCTTACCTGAACCAAAGGAAAATTTACCAATGTAAACAATCACTAGGGACTGAAAATTGAGAATTAATAATAAAAAAAAAAGTAGAAGAAGAAAAAAAGAAACACCACCTGTACATGCAAATAAAAGTGGCCATCACTTGGCACAGGAAAGAAGTCTGGAGCTCGAGGATCTTGTAAAGAAAATAGCTTCGCAATGAAAGCCATAATTGAGATGCTGCCCTCCTTTGAGAACTTCACAGCATTGCCGACAATATTTAAAATAATTTGCATAAGCCTTTTATCATCACCAACAGCATACTCTGGCAAATCTGGTTCCAAATTTAATGAGATGGACAATTTCTTGACAGACACAATAGGTTTGATCAAATTAAGTACCTGAAAGAAGAAACATTCATCTTAGTACTGACTATAAAACCTACTAATTTCATCAAATAAATTATAACAGCAACAGGAAGGAATGGCAATTCCAACCTCCCTAAAGAGAGCATGAAGCTTAAAAGTTCGTCTGTCTAGTTGAAAGCTGCCATCCTCAAGCCTTGAAAGATCTAATACATCATTTATAAGTGTAGCTAAAAGGTTACTGCTTTTCAAGATTGTCTCAACCATAAGACGTTGCTCAGGTGTCAGAATAGTTTCCTGTAGCAATGAAGAAAGTGCAATAATGGCATGCATGGGTGTCCGCATCTCATGGTTCATAACAGCCAAGAAATCATTCCGTGCACGAATAGCAGTTTCCGCTTCTCTCCTCGCCCGATCAAGATCAACATTTTGCACCATGAGAAGATCTCTAGCCTTCATTGACTCTTCTAAGATTGCAGCATGTGATAGAGCAACTGCTACCTACACCGATCAAGAAAAGTATATAAGCATTCTCTGCACTGTTACAAAAATATTTTAGTCCAAAGAATCATAACTACCAAAATAAATTGCATAAAATTGGAAGGTACACGGGCCACAAACCCACAACGTGTAAAACATTTGTTTTTCCTATTCCAAGCACTAAATCCTCAAATCAGCTTGTGCAATTTGACAAAATATAAAAAGAAAAAATAGAATTAGTGATGCTATAAGGGGAAAAGAAATGCTTATGAAGGAAAATGAGATGACAAGATATAGAAGACGAAAAAAAATAATAGTGGTGCTACAAAGGACAAGCAAAGATCTAGGGTAGAAAAGATTATGGATTGAATGACAGTTACCATGTTGATTTAAAGTTGTTTTCCCAATATTTTTTGTGGTTTTGTGGTATAATTATAATTGCATATACTACGACTATATCATTTATCAATATCTATGTGTGATGCTCATACAACAATAATCATAGGCCTTGACCACACTAATTAGCATCACTACATGATTTATAGATCTCCAACCATCTCTATCTAGAGTCATCTCCTATAAGGCCAATTACATCCAATGTCATCTTTAAGGGTTTGCCAAAAAGTTTTCTTTAATCTTCCTCTACCTCCTTGGCTACAAACTTCCTCCAATTCATCCACTTGTCTCACAAATGCATCTATTGTTCTCTTCTCACATTGCAATTAATGGATGTTGAGTTGGGTTCTTTCTGATATTCAAAGGCTGGTGTCCCCTTTCTGTTCAGCTTGGTTGTGAAATCTTTAGGGCAGCATATTGGACGGGGCAGTTCAAAAGGATCTTCTGGAAGAGTTTGAGGTGGACTTCCGTAAAAATTATGAAACTGTCCCGTTTACTTATACATGCAGCACAATTATCTTCATGAGGCCCCAACCCACTCGAGTTTTGTGATTCACTTTAACATGGACATTGCAAAAGTGTCGAGTCAGCTTCCATCACAGTGGAGGAGATTTTCAATTTTATAGGACTTGGCTTCTATTAAGGGTGTACAGTGGATGTCTTACCCCATATTCCTTTGATCTCATCAACTAAGACTAAACATGTTCAGGACTCTATTAAATGGTTCGAAATTTTGTTAGCTGAATAAACATGACATCTACTACGAGGTTGTAGATTGAAGAGAAATGCTTTCTAGTCTTCCATCCTATTACATGTCTTCGGCATCACTTTATCAGTTGCAAAGAGATTGGATAAGTTGGCCTCCATTACTATAGAGATGAACTTGAGTACCATGGTGGTGACTGAAATTCTATTTCTGTTCCTCTAAGATGACGTTTGGAGATTTAAAAGTTCAGACATATTCAACCAGGCTTTATTTGACAAATGGCTTGTAAAGTATGCATATGGGAATGAGATACTACGGAGATTGTTAGAGTCATCAAAGTGTGAGACAGCTTTGGGAGATTGGTGATTCTTAAGGTGGTGATGTCACGTGACTGAGGCCTGCAGAAGGGAACTACCCCAGCTGGTGGAATTTTAATAAGCACACTTACCCTATGGTTGGTGACACTGTTTCAGGTCTTCCTATGGCATAAGGATCTTATGGAGGTATAAAGCACTTAAAAATGAAGAAAAAGCCTTGCTTTGGTGCCTCATTTACTCATGTGGATTATTTGAGGTGAATGCGAAGAGAAGTTCTTTCAATGTCATGTAGGACCTTTAGAATGAAAAGTACATTTCTCTCAGTAAAGTGGGTTCTGAGTACCACTCAGCTTTGTACCAACTTTGAGATTTATATTGTATTTTTGAATACTGATTTTTGGAGGCTTTGGTTTTGTCCCAACCCGTCTCTAGTATATGGGAAATATTCCCTTGGTAACAGTCAATATAAACCTCTTACATATGCAAAAAAAAAAAACAGAATGAAAAAGTTGTCAAAACTTAATTGTTTAAACAAACTCCAAGACTAGTGCATTTTTTTTCTAATGATTAGGAATATTATTTCACTGAAGTTTATTGTCAAACCATTTAGCTTTCCTCTCTTCTGTTGATTTGCATTCTTTCAAAACTATTCATGAAGCATCTCAACTGATTTTCAGTATAGAAAGTCTCCTATTCTCCCATTTCTGTATCTTTGTGTCTAAAGCAGGTGGAGATGATTTCATCTGTTAAGCCTCTCCCTCTTACTACACAACCAAAAGAAGACACAGGCTATTTCCTCTTCTGTTTCCTGGATCATGGTCTGGACTATTCCATTTACAGCAAAAGCAAAATATCAGTCTCACTAAGAAATTGCATCAAGAGAGCAACTTCTGTCAAAGTATAAACAATGTTAAATGTTACAATCAAAATGAAAAGAACAGAGAAAGGTTTCTTATTAGAAATATTTCAATACAAAGAAACATGCAGGATACCACTAACAGGGAAGAAATGCAGACCTGATCGGCAACTACTTCAACAAGCTCCAACTCATGGGCGCGCCATTGCCTTGCACTATTGGAGGGAAGCATCAATACCATCAGAGCATAACACTTTGTAGGGAGCTCTGGCCAGTCATTGATTTGAAAATTAGAGAGATGTAAAAGTGGTACGCGCACAGCAACAACCTCTCCAGGCATATATTTGCCTGCTAGTGGCCGCAATCTGGCCACTGGAGAATTTGGGGATATTTTCACAGCATGGTTGGTACTGAAAACTTTGTTGATTACAGGAAGATGAGTGGGTACAGTGAATTCCACGGGACTCTGATGACGAAGAGTGTAGGAAAGTTGAAGCTCAAGTCCTGTACGTGTTGGCATCCACAAGGCACATTCTTCTAATGCCAATGTTCTACCCAACTCAACAAGAGTAGTTCTCAATATAGTGTGCCTATCAAGAGTGCTTCTGATCTCGTGAGTAAGCATTCTAACATGCCGGCCGGTTTCTTCTTGTGTGCAAATTAGGCCCATTTCTCGATCAAGTTCTGCAGCCTTGTTTTTCAGAAATAATTCTCTGGTTTTAACACTCAATAAATCAGGAATTATGTGCACTAGCATAAGAGCTGTTACACAAGAAACCAGGGCAGTCAAAGCCTTTGCAGTGGTCATGACAATTGCAACAGTTCTCGTATGTGCATTAAAGGTCCATAAGTTAATGAGATGTGTTGCACCACATAGAACAATGAAAGCACCAAACTGCACAAGCACCCATCTATATGGGAAAACAGCCGATTTCTTTACAAAGTAGATGAGCTCCAGAGGGATGGAAAAGTAAGCAAGGGCAATAAAGAAATCTGAAATATATTGGTAGTTCATCAATAGTTCATCAGCTGGAAATTGTGGCTCGATGCAGTAACAAGACTCCATCGTAAGTTATGTAGACCACCTCTTCACATACCTGCAATTGATCATGCAATAAACACATCATTGAGAGGAAATACTTATAAAGTCCATAAGATTAAGTGCCCATTCAGCATTGAAATTTCTACTATCATGAGAATCACTTCAGTGAAAAACACGTTTATAAGAATCCATTTCAAGAAAAAATAGTTTAGCATTTCATCAGATCATTTGAGAAACACTTTTTGTGCTCTTATAGATGCCCAGGCAGTGGCCAGTGATTGAAAAAATTACTTTTAACAATAAAATTACTAGAAAGGGCATTAACAAATGTGCTTATGTAGTTAATACTATTTTAATATAAAAATGCTTTTAACATTTTTTTATGTTTAAGATTAAAGATTACTTTTAATTATAAAATATAGAACCACAATTAACCAACAGCAAAATGTTACCAAATGCAATAGCTATTTTTCATTTGTCATCAATAATTAAAAAAGCATAGCAAAACCAGACAAACTAAAATATAAATTGATGATCTTTAAAGGAAAATGTATCAAGCTCTTGATGATTATGATAAAATCACGAACGTCAGACAAACCTAGAATGAGAATTTTAAGTTTGAGAATGCAAACAAAAAAATATATGACAACTAAAGCCTGTTTTTTACTGTAGAGAAAATTGAAAATTTGCAAAAAATTAAAAAAACTACGACATAAGTAGTTCCTGTATTTCCATACTGTTCTGTCAACTAACGCCAGCGCCCATCGCATCACCGGTCGTCCATCGCCTTTATCTCCTCCGTGCTGCTACCATGGCTGAGCTATATATATATATAACAGTTATATATATAATAGTAATACAAACATATATATAACAATAATACATAAAATATATATTATTATTATATAACATATATAATACATATAATTTATAATTTTAATATATTTTTAAAAATTATGTATAATTATATGTAAATGTGTTTTTTTTTTATCTACTAATGCTTTTGTGTGTATGTATGGGATAATTGAACTTCAACTTAAATATTGTGTCTTATCTACAACAACAATAACAACATATCCAGCCTTTATCCCACTATGTGGGGTCGGCTACATGAATTCTAGACTTCTATGTATTTCTGTCTTTTGTTATATCCTCATTGAGGTCCATACACTTCATATCAAACTTTAATGTCTCCCTCAAAGTCTTCTTAGCTCTGCCTCTACCTCTTTTTTTAATTAATTGTTTCATTTCATCAACTCTCCTCACAGGAGCGTCTCTTGGTCTCCTTCTTACATGATCAAACCATCTTAGTCCAGTCTCTCTCATCTTTTCATCTATTGGCACTACTCCTATCTTATTACGAATAACTTCATTTCTAATTTTATCTTTTCTTGTATGGCCACACATCCATCTTAACATTCTCATCTCCGCTACGCTCGTCTTTTGCTCATGTTGGTATTTGACTGCCCAACATTCTGATCCATACAACAAAACTGGTCTTATAGCTGTCCTATAGAATTTTTCTTTCAATTTTAATGGGATTTTATTATCACATAACACCCCTGATGCATTTCTCAATTTCAGCCAACCTGCCTTAATTCTATGTGTGACATCCTCGTGAATTTCTCCGTCTTTTTGAATCACTGATCCCAAATATCGAAAATGGTATTTTCTTTGTAAGATTTGGTCTTCCAATTTTATTATAACATCATCCACTCTTGCATTCTTACTAAATTTACATTCCATATATTCTGTTTTCTTTCTGTTTAATTTAAATCCCTTAGATTCTAAATTATTTCTCCATAACTCAAGCTAAGCGTTCACTCCTTCTTTCGTTTCATCCACCAACACTATGTCGTCTGCAAATAGCATACACCATGACACCTCTGTCTGAATATCTTTAGTGAGTTCACCCATTACTAAAGCAAATAAATATTGTGTCTTATCTAATTTTGAATTTTGTAATTATCAAATTTATTTGATTATCAATTATTGTGTCATGTATAATCTTGTAATTTTGTAATATATATCAGATTTCTAGTTGTTTGAAATAAATATAAATTTAAGTATTAATATTTATTTAAATTACAAATACTTGATATATATTGATAAAATTTAAAATAAATAATTTTATATAATATCTCAACATGTATATTGCATTATTCAGTGTTATATCCATTTTAGTCTTTTTACAAGTTTTAACAGTTTATCAGTTTTTACAAACTAAACACATAACACTACAAGAGGTTTGATTTTTCCCGGCGGTGAAAAAACCGTCGGAAAAAGTAAAAATAATAATTACCAGCGGTTTCTAAAACTGCCGGCAAATGTGAGCCGCTGGCCCTAAAAACTGCTTGCATTTTGCTAGAGTATTAACATACAGGAAATGCCTATTAACATACAGGAAATACAAAACAAAGCAACATCTGAATAAACTCAAAAAAGGTTATGGAGAGAGTATGTTGTTTCAATTATAATGAACAAAAGAAGCCTGCTCTACAAGTTCCACAACTATTGCAATCAGCAGATAGAAACCCTCTGCTATACTAAATCATTCAAAATTACCATACCGGATTTGAATAATCCTTACTTGGGACATATTTATAGACTCACAAAATTCTACCAAACTACGAATCCTAAATTAAAGTTGAAAACAGATAAACCTAATCTGAACTAAACTTGGAGTTCAAATTAATGCAAGAAGAGAACTTAAAAATACCTGCTTCTCTGAAGTTCGTGAAATAACTAAAATACCTACACAACTAGACTCACGAAACTTCTAAAGTAATTATAACTATTGATCTCCCATCATCGCCAAAGCAGGTTAAGCAAACCTGTGTGTTGAATGGTTTATGTCTATGGAGCATTGCACAATCAACTTTAGAGAATAAATAAATAAATAGAACCTAATGAATACCTGGTTGTGGCCATTGCCACAGTTATTTATATGAAAATTAGGATTTGATAATCTGTGACAAGTATCATCACAGATTAACAGCATTGCAACAAAGTACCAGTGTGCTAATTACTGTAGTTGTAAATTGTTTCTGATTTGTTGTTACTCTCAATTCCTTTGTGTTAATATTATGATGCTACTATAGTTTTGTTATGATTCAACACCAGTGCCTTTGCCATGTTTGACACTGAATCCTTGTCATTCCACCACCTTCACCTGTTCTTTTTGTTTCACTCAAGCTGCTACTGTTCCTTCTACCCTGCCACCTCCACTGAGAAACTACTATCACAAAGGCCCATCTTCCTGTTGTCACATCTGTGGTTAGACCCTATTGCTTCCTTTTATGGGTGCATGCAAACTTTCAAAATTTACAACTTTCTCTGCATTCAGTCTATTTACCATTCATGAATCTAAATATATAATAAGACACAGCCTACTGAGAAATAATAACAATAATAATAATGATAAATACCCATTGACCAAATGGTATGTTTTTTTCCCATGATTCCAACTCAACTGTTGGTCAAAACTATCAATATACGATCCTTTGACATCAACAAGACAAATTTTGACATTGAGAATTTAAGAAAATTAACTCAATCAATACTATGGATATGCTCTAATATCAATTGAGAAATTGCCAGTTGTTTTTTGTTTAGTAATTACTTATTAGTGTAATCTTAACTATAATCACCACACTGTAAATGCAGAGAAAATAAAAAAATGTGGTGATTTCTGTGAAAACCTGAGAATCAAGAGTAAAACCAAGGTGATTCACAATTAGATTAAATAAGCTCTAATACAATTTTTAGACACATAAGTAAAATCTAGATGCTAGGATCCCCAACCTAAGATTGAAGTCTTCCATTTGCTAGAACCCATGATGAACTGCTACCCATAAACGTTGATCTCATGTTACTATTTGCTAGTATCCCTAGAACAGAAGCTGATAAAACCTTTATATCACTGCTAATGAGATAAAACCTCAATTCTTTTTGACCCTCAGCAATGATGTTTTCTTTTTCTAGTGGAATCCTTTTCACTCACAATGTGTAACCTCTGAATTTTGTCAACCTAGCTGCTATGATATAGTCTTTAGCATGAGTCTGAAACATACATGCAATTGGTAAGCATATATTTTCATGCAGAAAAGGACTCTTTTCTTTCTGAATTTTGATCAACAGTTCAAATGAGGTGTGAGGGTGCTCCAACAACTTGTTATTAGCCAAAAAAATCAACTCTCAAAATCTTGATCGTGTTCAAATGACCTGTAATAGGAAATTTGAACTAAGTTCATTCAAACTGTCTCCTAGTTTGTTTGACACATTTTCAAACCCCTTTGTGCTGACTTAACCTCACTGCAGTAGAATCAAAGTTGAACCTTTTATGTTCAAGTTGAAGTTATTCTTCACAAATGATGCATGCACAATTTTTATAAAACAATATATGGCACTACTAAAACAGAAGTGTTGTTCACAAATTTGCCAACACTACAAATTTATAATAATCTCTCTCTTTTGCAATTCCTAAAAGAACCATTACATTGAATTCCAACTCAACTACACAAGGTAAAAAAAAGTCATGTATTTTTACAAGAAGAAAGCACAAATTTTAAAAGAGAGCAGGACCAGTTTGGCCTTCAAACGACCAAAAAATTTAAAAATTGCGAATATTTCGGATGTGGTTACAATCAAAGATTCCGAAACATTGAAACTCATCCTCCTTTGCATTAACCAAACCATTTTATGAAGTTTACGTTTCAGCGAAGTAAACACCTAATTTCTAACCATCAGAAGTCTAGCGAGCTCCATTCTTAAGTATCACAACAAAAATAAAAAATAATTCAGCTCATAAACAGCCACCAATTCTGAAAAGTTCACAGTTCGTTTCGAATACCGCTCTTATATCCATTGAAATCGTAATCAATTGAAACGATGATTGTTGAACAATAATGTAAAAGCAAAACTTGCAAGCAATTCTTCAAAATGAATTGATTTAAACTGATAAACAGAATACCACGGCATATCCAAAGAGGAGAATAGCCATTGAATAGAGAGAGACAGAGAGAGAATGAGAGAGAGAAATCGCACCTTTCTGGAATCCGGATGGCCAGTTGCAGAATAGACCCCGGCTTTGTTTTGCAGGAACGATCTTATCGTTTCGCAGAATCTTCCGGAAATAGAAAAAGGTTCATGAGCGTGAGCGATGGCGAGAGCGACTGAGCGTGAGCGATGGTGAGGGAGGCAGTGAATCAGCAGCGAGAGCGAGCGAGAGAGGGTTAGGGTTTGCAAGGGGAGACTTTGGAAGAGAAGGGGTTGAGGGGAAGATTAATTTGGGCGCGGGAGGGGACGCGGGGGGCCCGCCGGGGATAGGCCAACGTTACCAGCGGTTTGTAAATCGCTGGTAATGGGTCAAAATTGCCAACTATTTTTTAAAATCATCGTTAATGTGTCAACATCACCGACGATTTCTAAAAATCATCAAGGATTATGGTGTTTTCTCGATGATTTTTCAAATCATTGGGAAAAGTTCACTGACAATATCCTTTTTCTATTGTAGTGTCATAACTTTACACTAATAACTTAAAAGTATACTTATTTAAACACGTTATTAACTTAAATACTATCAAACTTAAATACTATAACCAACTTAAACATTGCCCAACTTTAAAGCTTTAAAAAAAAAACGCATAACCAAACTAGCCAATAAAAATGGTGTTAGAACAAACACCTTTTCCCTCGCCGCTTTCCCTTCTCGTCGGCTGGCCGCGGTGGTGGCTACCATTTTTCTTATTAATTATTAATTAATTAATTAAAGCAAACCAAGTTCATTGAACCTGTTCTATTGTATGCCCTCTTCACTTCCCACTCTCTACTTTTTTACTTTCTTTCAATATAAACATGTCTTATTCACTTAATTATTTTAATATTTCACATAAAAGATAGCAAAAATTCAATTTAATCCAATTTATCGAACTGAATTCGGTTCGGTTATTTTTTTAGTTTAATTATATTTTCTAAAAAAATTAATTTTTAATTTTCTTTTGTCAAAATAACTAAATTAATATATATTATTTTTTTAAATCTTTTCTTAAGTTGGTACTTTAAAGTTTACAATTGATTTTTAATCTTTTTATCAATCAATTAGTTCAATTTTTTTATGTATTACAAAAATTATTTTTTAATTTTTATATTAATATAGTTTTTATTAAATTGATCATTTGCACATTCTTAATTTCATTTCATATTCATATATTAATATATTAAATATCAAAATTAAGTGCGTGCTTTTCCTGGCCCTCTCTTAAAGTCACTGCATGCCCAACTCCGCACTTACAAACATGCCCGTTTTTTCCCGCTTTTAAGGACCAAACTTCGGTCAAACTACTCGAAAAAACACAAGATCTGCCTCTGCTTGACTACGGCAGTAACAAGAGTCGAGACCTGTGGCAGAGCCCTACGCGAAGGGTCTCTGTTATTATGACCTCTGAAGCACCAAAATGGTTTGAAAACACTCTTTCAACGTTTTCAAACTATTTCACGTTCTGAAAATGGTAAACATTATCCAAAATGTTTTTTTTGAACTATTTACGTAATTTGTAAAATATTTTGATAATATTTTACAAATTACAAAAAAATATCAAAAATACGTTTTTAGCGACCAATCCAATAATTAGTTTAATCTTCTTCTTCTTCTTTGCATTTATGAATTCCAAAATTTCCTCGCATTAGAGCTGACTACTTCTTCATTGTCGAATCTTGAAGATCAAACCTCATTGAAGATTGTCATTCCCTCTCTCGATCATCACCAACCAATCGTTTCCTCAAATCTCCTTATAATCTTCTATTTTTTTTTTTCTTGTCTTTATCTACAACATCCTCCAATTTTAATCTTCAATTACCGACTCCAAGCGGCCACACTCAATTCCAATTCTCTTCTCCAATTTATATATATATAAATATATATATATTAATTTACACCTTATTCCATAATTTTATTTTTTACATTTTAAAAAAATATTATTTTTTTCATTTTCATATGAGCAACCACGACACATGTTTGATTTATGAGAGCTATTTTAGGTGCTAAATTATCAATTTAGCACCTTAAATAGTATTATAATACCTCTAAATTTTACACCTGCTCCAATGATAGATTGTAAATAGGGGTACTATTTTAGTATTTTAATATTTTTTATTAAAAAATATAATTAAAATTATAAAAATTAACTAAAATACTTATTTTAAATTAAAATCAAAATATATAATTATAACCTAAAATAATCAATTTAAATTCTAACAATTAATTAAAATAAAATTATTTATATATATAATTAATAATTAATTAACTAAAATAAAAATAATTTTTATATATATAATATATACCTCCAAAACCTTCTTCCTTCCTCTGTGCTCTCTCATCTCTTGTCCTTCCACGACTCCCTATCGTGGCTCACCCTCATCGGTCGTCGGCTCGCCCTCGCCCCGTCGATTGCCAGCTTGTTGGTCGCCGTCTCGCCTTTGCCCTCATCGATCACTGCCTCTCCATCGCCCTCGCAAGTCGTCGCCTCCGCCTCACCTTCTTCTTACTTGATCGTTTGTCGCTACTCTCCCTTCCATGCAATTCTTCTTGCTCCATCGCTCGCCTACTTCGGCCCATCGTCTCAGCCTAGGCTTCGCCCTCGCCGACTCTGGCCTTTCGTCACTCGCCGCCTCGCTGGTTAATCACTGCCTCTAGCTCTCTCCTGCTCCGTCTTACCTCCCTTATTTCAAATAAATATATGCATATACAGAATTACAAATAGTCGTTGGATTTCTCATTGTCAAATGTAATCTCACTATTTTTCTCTCCAAAAGTTGAAAAAATGACACCATAAGAGAATTGTTACAATTTAACAATCCCACGTCACTCCCATTAGAGTGAAAATTTTCTATTTCAACGTATCATTTTGATAATTACGAGATGACACCTCAGATGGCAACTCCCCTTGAAATTGCTTTGACACTATTTTTCAATCTCCTCTTCCAATGACATTGTTTGATATATGTTACTATATATAATTTTTTTTCCAATTTTGCTGAGTAATATGAGCACCCATTAGATTAGGCTCAGGCTCACCTGGCTCAGTGAAACCAAAATCGTATTAATATCTGCCCACATCGTCATCGTGCTTTCTATAAGATTGATATCTCAACACCCTAAAAAAAAGGTCAACCAAATCCACAGCTACTGCACTCTGGAAACTGTAACTTAAGACCATTCTCCTAAACGCTGATCTGAGAACCTGAGACCAACAGTTAAAACTGTCATAAAGTTTTAATGAGATCCATAGTTTATTTTACTTTTAAGGAAGCATTACAGCACTTCGATGGGAGGTGAGATGAGATATGGTGGGTTGAGGAGTACGGCTCAGCAAGGAACTTATGCCTCTCACCTGCCTATGGTTTCATCATTCTTGCCAAACCATCATTGCACTGAGCGTAAAGACGATGGAATTCAAACACAGGCTCTAATAAAGTGGCCCTGAAAATCGAAACATCAATAGTGTAAGGTGATACTCCATAAAATTAATCTCAAAGAAGGTAAGAGCACAAAAGACAAGACGAGAGTGAAAAGGCAAAACAAATGGGACAGTTAATGAATTGTGGCAGAGTCAGAATATCAATAAGCCTCGATGTTCTAGCTCATGGATTTCTCCATCCACACATCTAATTTTGTCGTCATTCTTGCCATCCAATTCTCCCATTTGATTGCCATACCCACGAGATCTACCAAAACAGAGAAGCATTTTCCACACAGCGAACCAGTTCAACTCCACAGAGCCCACAAATCAGAGCCCAATCAAGCCAATGAACTGTGAAAAGAAAACCAACGCACGCAACAACTGAAAATGAAGTGAGGAAAACAAAGAAACAAATGACAAGAAAGTTCATGAATGGTGGCAAAGTCAGAATATCAATAAGCCTCGATGTTTCAGCTCAAGGATTTTTCCATTCACACATCTAATTTTGTCATCATTCTTGCCACCCAATTCCACCCCCCCCCCCCCCTCCTCCCGGTTGATTTGCACGTCCAAATTATCATCCAAAAGTTGAAAAACATAGAAAGATAACCACCAAAAACAGAAAAATCCCTTCAATCAAAACCCAAAAATGAAAAGCCAATCCAAACATAGATAGAACACCAAAAACGCAAAGGATCGGCTAAATCCGACAAAACGCGCAAACGAAAATTTGGAGAACACATGTATAAGGCCAATAATGAATTTTCAGTGTACTTCCACCTTCAAGCGAGGCTATTCAGAGTAAACTTCCGAGCTCGAACTCTTCACTAGCTGAGATTCCAATATCTCAAATTAATGAAGATCCAGGCCCAGAAAAGTTGAACTAGCCCTGACGAAAGAGAAGGCGGAGGCGAAATGGGAACTCAAGAGGAAAACCCTGATGAGGAAACCCAAAATACATACATACGCATAGACACGAAAACACGTATCAACGCGCACATACAAAGACTCGATGTAGCGCCGCTATGACTCGAAACGCTTCCATGTCTGGAAAACGGAAGGCGATCTTAAGGGCCGCGCATTTGCGTCTAGGAAGAAAAGCATAGCTTTTAGGTGAAGAAGAAATGAATCGACGAAGAAGAGAATTAAAACCCTAGAATTTCATTACACCATATGAAATGAAAACCCTAGATCCAGAGATTAGCAGGGCAACGAGATCAATATATAGCACCAGTTAGTTTGGTCGATTGACGGTTCTAACCTTGAACTTTTTGTTATGACAATTGTGACTTTGTCTAAGTACCAATCAGTTGCAAATTGTCAAGATTCAATAATTAATCGAAACACACATAATTATATTGACTGACCGTTAATATATAGCACCTGTTAGTCACCCGATCTTCGGCCGCTGAAAAATCTTGCTCTCACAACTTTTGCCCGTCACAACTTTTGCCCGTCGGGAGAAGTTACTCTCTCGACTTACAATCTTCGACATATCCACCTTCTATTATTTGAGCCCGACTTCTTCGCATGATACAACTAAAAGCTCAAAAAATAATATTATAATATTTTATACACAATTTTAATAAAAAAAATATTCTCCAGTGATAATTTAATCGGATTCAAATTAAAACCAAAAGAATTTATCAGGAGCCAGCGAAGTTGATTTTGAAAATAATGCAATTCTCCTAGGAGGCCCCGTACAACCGGCCCCATTCTTGCGGTTGCTATTGGGCCGAAGCCCATTGGGCCTAATGAAAATATACAACCAAGACGATGGCAGCCTAGCTCAGCGTTTGTCCCTTGTCTTCCTCCTCGAGTTCGCATCCATCAAAATTGGGCGACAAAGGGTATTAGGAGTGCTCATCAATCGAGTTAATCTGATTATTATTTAATAATTATCGCGTTTACTGCCGGCTTTGTTGGGGCATATAAAGACGTGATTTTCTTAAAAGTTAGGCACCTCATTAGTTAGGTATTAATTATATTTTATTTTCAAATACGCGAAAGTCAACAAATCTATCAAATAACGATCCATCCTTTTGAAAGTATAACAAATAAAATTAAGTTTAGATTCAAGAATTATAAAGAATACTCTGCAATTTAGAAGAACCAATGAAGAGTATAATCGTTGTTCGAATTGAATAATGATAAACTCTTATCACTCTCAATCTAAATTTAACTCATTAGTTTAGGGGAATTTGAACTGTGTTTAAAATTGAATAGACCAGACATTTTCTAAAAACTAACTAAAACGGTAAGGGGGTTACAGTTTTGACCATCCACCCAAGACCCAAAACGCTATCGTTTTGGGCAGCCATGAGGGTTGCCAAAATAACCATCACGCCCCTCTGTTAAATGTAGCATTTTGAAACTTCACATAAATATAACATATATCAAATTGAATTAAAATAATCGTAAAACTCAAATTTAAAAATCGAAACAAATCAAATCGATCTACAAATTGAACTAAATTAAACCGTCAAATTTGATGAGTTTATTTTTTTTATTTTGATTTAACGAAAGTTTGTTCACTCCTACCCATAGCAATCCCAACACATTATTCTAAAAATTGGTTTGAAGTCTAAAAAAAAAAAAAATTATACATTTGATGAATTAATTTCCGAGACCATATGGAAAAAGAAAAAAAAATATTTAATTTTGAGAAAATTGAAATTTAGGATTTTTTTTGTCGTTTTCTTTATAATATAATAAGTTATAAGGTTCTCAACCAATTTGAAAACTGGGGCAGAGAGAAAACGACGTCGTGGGGGGACATGACTTCGATTCTTGACCCACCAACGACTAGAGGTGAAATTCTCATTTGAATTAGGGAAGCATATGTATGTGTTAGAATTTGAAATTTAATACATTTGACTTAGCCAAGACTTCATCATATAATTTAGAAAACAAGAAACAAAGTGAAACCATTATCTTAACTAATATATTAATTACTAATTTTTTAATCATAAAAATTAAAAAAAATATATCTCAAAGACCATAAAAAACAAGTAGTCACCACATGACTCACATTAGAGACATTAATTATTATATTTCTTTATATACAAGAATAATGTTCTATTTTCTGTATCGAGCAACAACGTGAGCGGATGAGTCTCAATGTGTGAAAACAACTCACCCACACCCTAATATTATGTTCGAGAAGTCGATAATAAAATATAATTATTGTATATAATACCTAACAAAAGTCTACTCATATGTTATAATAGGCATAGTGGGTTGTTAGATTTAGATTTTATATATTTTTAATTACACGTATATGAAAAATGATATTTAGGATATATTTGATTGCATTACCTAGAATTTATTTTTAGGTAATATTGTCTAGAAAACAAAAATTACTCCACTCCCTTGGAAAATGAATTCCATGAAAAGTTAAGAGTTGATTACTTTCTATAGAAAATATGTAATAATTACATATTTTTTATGATAAATGTGTGTTTGATTGCATCAGGGTGTTTGATTGCATTACCTAGAATTTAATTCCAGGTAATATTACCTAGAAAACAAAAACCACCTTATGTAATATGTAATTATTACATATTTTCTATGGAAAACAATCAAACACTCTTAAATTTTCTATGGAAAAATATGTATAGTACAAGCATTTAAACCTTATTTCCATATAATTCATTTTTCAAGAGGGTAGGGTGATTTTTATTTTCTAGACAATATTACTTAGAATTAAATTCTAGGTAATGCAATTAAACACACTCTTAGAGTACTTGATTCTAGACAATATTGTCTAAAAAACAAAAATCATCTCTTTCTTGGAAAATGAATTTTATGGAAATAAACTTTAAATGCTTGTACCATATATATTTTTTTATAAAAAAATTAAAAATATTTAATTATTCTTATAAAAAATATTATAATAATTATATATTTTTTATAATAAATATGCCTAATCAAACACACTTTAATAATAATATGAGAATATATATGGCTTGGCCATTAATTATTGGAGGAAATAAATCATAATATAACAATGATGATAATGAATGTGGTACGGAGGAGGGATTGAGGAATCAGCGTCGAAGATGCGGCTTGATTTGATACGGAAAGTGCGAAGAAACAAAGAGAAAAAAAGAAAACACGTTCTGGTTTCGTGGAGTTTTACATCATTGACTCCGAAAGTCCAACGTTATTTAGACGCGTCCCTTTTGGTCCGTTTGGTTTGGATTGAGGTCAATCTTTCCTGTCATCATATACAACTGTTATTCTAGTTAATCAACGATTTTAAGTAAATTAAGTCAAATCAAAGATTAA
The DNA here is from genome assembly GCA_036245055.1 of Diospyros kaki. Classification (NCBI taxonomy): domain Eukaryota; kingdom Viridiplantae; phylum Streptophyta; class Magnoliopsida; order Ericales; family Ebenaceae; genus Diospyros; species Diospyros kaki. The sequence continues at coordinate 43,097,596 of BSEG01000009.1, forward strand.
TTAACTGATGCTTTAAGAAATGTTTATTCACATAACGGTGTGGGAAGGATACACACCATTAGAAATTTAGAAGGCAGGGCAGAAAATTAGAAAGTCGGGAACGATGTATGTGAATGCGAACGTAAAGAAAGAGTGAGAAAATACGAAAGATTTTATAGATTTTGAGATAAAGTTGGCACGAGTTGAAACCCAGTTCAACCCTCTCCTAAATTCATCTATGACCATTGCCCCATAAAGTCACTATTAATTGCATTATTAGTTAGATGTTTATTAGTGTTTAATTCATCATTTATCTAAGAAAGTGAACTCAAATTCAAGATAGATCCAAGAAGAGGAAGGTTAGAGAAGGAAGTTTAAAAAACTAATAGTCTATGAAAGACTTTCTTGTATGCCATTCCGACCTTCTCATTGGTTTTCGAGATCTTAGTTTGGATATTCACATTTGACAACAACGAAAAACTCAGATTTTTTTTCGTTTGTCAATTTCAATCTCTATAAATGGGAAGTGATTTTTCTAATTAAGGTATGACAAGAACTCCATTCAGATTATATTTTTATTACTTCTGCATATTATTTCGAAGACTGACCTAAACATTAGACACCTCGTGTCCTTGACTATTTTCTGTTTTATAGATCTTTTGAAGACTAAAAACATGAGACGGATATTCACCCGTGATTATAAATTTATTGTTGTCTTGATTTTATGTAAGAATAAGATAATAATTATTTTTTATATCAAACAAATTTCACATGTGATACTTTACATGAAAAAATTTTGTTAGGAAAAACCTTTTTAGTGAAATATATTGTTTGCTTCAACGTTATAATAATAATAGTCTCATCTGTCACAAAGATGCATAAATCACAATTAAGTCTTAACTTAATCTTAATGCTTCAAGTAATTAATACATATATAACCCACATTTATTACACCACTTATGTGGTCTAATAGGATGATTTCACGTACCTTGTTACCTGATCAACTTCAAGTAGGCAAAAAACCATTAATTTATCCTTTACTAAAAAGACAATATTGATTCAGTCACTACATTGTGTCAATAAATAACTATTTTGTGTCTAGGAAATAAATTAAATATATTAAAAGGTGTTATTGAAATAATAAAAAATTTTAATCTTTAAATATAAAAAAAAATATAAATAGAGAGAGTAACAAGCTTTGATAATGGCAGCTGTTATGCTTTTAGATGAGTTGCAGCAGGGCACGTGGACGGGGGAGAGGGAGAGAAGTGTGTGGACGGAGGAAGAATTTGCTTCGCCCCAGCCGCGTGGAAGTTTCCGGGCAACCACTGCCACCGCTGCCGTCCAAAACTACTCGCTTTTCTCGCCTCTCTCTCTCTCTCTCTCTCCCTCTTTCCTTGTCTTTGCCTAACACTTTATAAAACCAACTCTCTCTCCCCCTTTAAAACCAAAACCAAAACTCAAGTCGGATTCAGCACAAACTTCACTCTCAAGTCACAAACTCACCCTCATACACCACTACAATATATATATATACATATATATATTATTGTATCTATATTTATATATAGACCTACAGATACAGAAGAGAGAGAGAGAGAGAGAGAGAGAGAGAGGGAGGGAGGTGCCATTAATTAATGGATCAGGACCAGCCACCAGGGTTTAGATTCTACCCAACTGAAGAAGAGTTGATTTCATTTTATCTGCAGCACAAGCTTGAAGGAGGAAGACAAGATCTCAACCGGGTCATCCCCGTTCTATACATTTACCAGTTCAATCCATGGGATCTCCCAGGTATATATCTATATATATGCATATATATATCTATTCTTTACTCCGATCGATCATTTTTTTTCTTTTTTTAATTTCTTGCTTTACATTTCTGGATATGAAATGGGTTTTCGGGAATTAATTGTTTTGAGTTGATCCAATAATAAAAGGTTATAATGATCTCAACCATGGAGGAGAACCCTCGCATAGAATTCTATATATACATATATACTTAACTAGAGTGGCTGTGGTTTGGGTAAATTTGTGGCTGATCATACATAGAGTGGATTGATCAAGTTAATTTGATGCATGATGATCTTGCATCTTTAAATTAAACACTGTTGTGTTTTGGAACCAGACTTCGCCGGAGAGCGATGCCGGGGAGATTCCGAGCAGTGGTTTTTCTTTATCCCTAGGCAGGAACGAGAAGCCAGCGGAGGTCGGCCTAACCGGCTCACCATTTCCGGGTACTGGAAAGCTACGGGGTCGCCCGGTTTTGTGTATTCTTCCGGCAATCGAATCATCGGAGTCAAGAGAACCATGGTTTTTTACAAAGGTCGAGCTCCGGCTGGGAGGAAAACCGAGTGGAAGATGAATGAATATAGGGCCATTGATGGGGAAGCATCTTCTTCAACCAATATTGCAGTTCCAAAGGTTCGTCAAGATGAATGAAAGTTTTGCAGTTTTTTTATTATAAAACTAACTACGTGCGAACTAGCTAGGGTTCCTAGGTTTTCTATGTGTTGTCTTAGTTTGTAGATGTCATTGTGTGAGTTCCGAACTTAACAATTACTTGGCTATTTGTCTACTCCTTAATTTGATTGTGCTTTTGATGTTTAAAATTTTTTTTCCCTCAGTTGAGGCAAGAGTTCAGTCTCTGCCGAGTTTACAAGAAATCAAAATGCCTGCGAACTTTCGACAGACGGCCAGCGGTGGCAGCGGCAGGCGAGGCAGCGGCCAACCTAGCTCCCCGCGCCGACCAGGCATCCACCTTGTCTCATCCCAGCCATGCAGCCAGCAGGGAGATCGGAACAAACTCTCCCGGTGAGAGCTCCTCCTCGGGCGACCATGCAAATAACCCAAGTCAAACCGCCGGCAGTGCCGGTAGCTGGGATTTCGCTAGCGCCGACATCGATGAGCCAATGTGGGATTGGGATCAACTCAACTGGTTCTAACAGAATAATCAAATATATGAATTAATTAGATCCATCCGTAGATTGAAATATGGATCATCTGTATCACAGCAGAAATATATGAAGCTTTTCATGCATTTTGTTTAATTCTTGCTTTCTTTCCTGTTACTAGATGTTTGTGATTTTCGGTAGATCAACAATATACGTATATATATATCATCATCATCATCATCATCATCACCATGAATTATAGAAAATGTAGTCTGAAGGAACTAATCAGTTGGTTAATGTAGTCTGAAAGAATTATTCAGTTGGTTTCTTTCTTCTAAAGATTTTAGCAGAAACTGATGGAGCAGCACTGCAGTTCATTATTTGGTGACCCCGCAAAATGCTTACAAATGTGCTGCAAAATTATTAAGGGGGATGGGAGTTAATCTAGATTGGATCCAACACCATCTGAGTTCGATCGACGGAATCAAGACATTCAGTGGCCGGCGATTAGAGGGGAGAGAGAAAGACGAGAGAGGAGGAAGAACAATGAAGAATAAAAGGGTTATTTTGTATATTTATTTAACAGTAGGGAGGTAAATGCTATTTTCAAAAGGGTTATTTTTGTATATTTATTGCAATTATTTTTGTCTAATATTCATTTTTTTTTATAAAATTTATATATAATTAATTTGTATACATATATTGAAAACACACTCAAATTAATGTTAAAAGTACACATAAATTTAAAAAACATGTTTTTATTTTTGGGTAACTTGCATTAAATAAAAAGATTAGGGTGATTTGCTAGAACTCCTAATTAATGACCATATTAACAAGAATTAAGTTTTAGTTATTTGTCAGTCTAAAAACTCTATTATCCTTCAATGACCATAATCCCATGTCAATTGAGTTCTGTAAATGAAAATATATTAATAAGGAAAATCGTACAAGTGTTTACAGAAAGATCAATAGGCATGCATATCCCGTAAAGACGACCAGAAATAAACCAACTTTCAAACTAGATAATGAACCAAATTTGAGACCTCATCAAAACAAGCAATGTGAAACGAAACTAGACTATAAATAAAAAATTGTGGGAGAGCAACAACAATCATTCCATGCATGGTCATATAAGGCACTAGAGAACGAGAAAGGTTTTTGATTCATCAATTGAGTTGAGATGTACCCCACACGGTACAAAAACTTGTTAATATTCTAGTCTAGATCTTTCTATATATTTTGTATTAAAGAAAATCTAGATCTCATAATTTGGATATATATATATATATGAATTTAGATCCTTATTCTTTTTTTAAACTAGAAGCATTTTACTTTCTTTTTAAATTTAATTAGAAAATATAAAAAAAATAGATTAATTAGTACCCTACAATTTGGTATATTAATTGGGATCTAAAACCCCATAAAGAGAGAGTAAACACTAAGGACGGTGGTGCTCATTTTTCTTCAAAAATGACGAATGGTCGTATTTTTTTCGTGACATATATAGTGGTGGATGGCAATTTATTTACTAGAAATGGAAAACAATAGAAAAAAAAATCAGGTTAATTCAAGTTTGATTAATCACCTAAATGGGTGTCGTATTATTAGTAGGGAATGAGCCAAAAAAAAAAACCTGACTTTACAGGGTCACGCCCTATCCGACCTAATTGACTGGGAATTAGGTTGGGATGGGACAGAACTTTGATTAGCATTTTCGGGACAGGATTGTTAAAACCCTTACCCACCCACCATCACAAAATTTACCTCCACGCCCTTGCACGCTGCCCTTTAATATATATATATATACACATACATACATACATAAATTTAATATTATATTTACATAATAACATTTTTTTTTCATTTTATAATATATTTTGTATATATTGTTCTATATAAGTTGTTAACCAAAATACAATAATTGACGTCGTCTGTGAGAAACACAATAAAAAATTAAACAAAGAATGCTATTGATGACAAACACCAAAAGCAATCGAAGAACTTTCTCTCAAGGAAGGGCTGACTCAAGGGTTGGTAGGGCCCTAGGTAGTCCGGAGGTCAACATCGACAGCTGGCAACAACCCTCTCTCTTTCTTATTGGCTGTCGTCCTGGGCCTGCGTGAACCGTGACTGGCAACCGCGTGTCCGCCTCGTCTCCTTCCTTCTTCCAATGACTGCATCTTATATATTAGCGTCCAGCCTTCTCTCAGGCTAACTGTAGACAAAACTTTTTTCAACCAATAATGTGTATACATTCGTGCCTTTGGTCGCCCATCTGGTAGATTGGTTCAGCAACAGCCATGGCAGTAGAGTTCAAGCACTTGGTGGTGGCAAAGTTCAAGGACGACGTGGCCATGGAAGAGCTCATGAAAAAGATAGAGAAGATTGCCATTTCATTGGGTTTATACCTCTAGTATATGTAACACTCAAAATCCTTTAATATAGAACATTGAAAGCTTGGAGATGTTGAGACAACGCTTCACCCATGCTTTCTTGATTATATTCAAAAGTAAGAAGGATTTCGTTGTCTTTGTCGGGCACCCAAAACATATGAAATTCTTAGCTACATTTTCAACAGCTATTAACAAGATTGTGGTGCTCGATTTCCAAGCTATTGACAAGGTTGTGGTGCTTGGCTGTTGTTAGGCTAATTCGCAAGCGTACGAATCGTGCAAGTAATAAAATGAATGAGTAGAGTGTCAATCCCACGAGGATTTGATTAAGTACCAAAATTGGATTAACTTTAATATTATTTAGACTATAAAAAGAGATGAATTTGAATAAATTAAAATAATGAGAACTGAAATTAAACACAAATTTAAAAACAATTTAACTTGGATAAAATGAAGACAACTAGGGTGTTTCGAATCCACTTATTAATCTATCTTAATTTTTAATCAATTGAGTTTTATTAATTCAATGGGATGAATATCTAAATTGGTTAACCTCTTTCCTAAGATTTACTAACCTAATTAATTCTCAGTTTATTAACAATCAACCTATTTCCCAATAGTTATAACAAAATGAAATTTATTGTTAAGATCCAATTCATTATCCTTCATAAGATTCAAGTATCAAATCTCTTATCAATTATCTATCTTATGAAATTTATTACTATAACCTATTATGAAAATCACCTTTCGATCTCAAATCATAATACAAAATCAATTAAATGATGATTAAATCACTCAATCATATTAAGAACAAGTAATAAATAATTAAAATCACGATAGAAAGCCCAATCAATAAAAATCAAGAATTCATAACAAGTTTCATCTCAAATCCTAATTAAATAAAATTAGTTTATGATAGAATTAATGAAATTTATAAAAATAAAAATAAGAATCAAAACAAAAAATAGGAGCTCCCTGCGCTGCTGCAATTACGCGAGCGGCCTTCATGCGCCCACGCCTTACACAGGGCCGGACATTCCATGAGGCCCATGAGGCAGCTGCCTCAGGGCCCATTGAAATGTCATGGAAACTTCACTACTTAGGGGTCCATAAATAAAAAACATTTCCATTTGTAAGGGCCCATTTCCTAGCCGCCCACCCTCTTCCCGTCTACAAAGTTTCTCCCTCTCTCTCTTTTGCTCACTGCCCAGCTTGCCCTAACCCTACCTCTCTCGCTTCCTCACGCCTCGCCCCCACCCTCGCTCTAGCCTCTCGCTTCTCACTGCTGCTCCGTCGCCGGTTGCTCGCTGCCTCTCTCTCCTCTTGCTGAGTCGTCGCCCTCGCCCTCACCCTCTCGCTCTCGCCTCTTGCTGCTCGGTCGACTGTTGCTCGTCCTCACCAGCTTGCCTCGCCCTCGTGGCCAGTGGCTCGCTGCTCAGTCGCTCGCCCAGCAAGCATCGCCTTTCGCTGCTCTGCTCGGTCGCTCGCCCTTGTGGGTTGTGGTCGGTCGATGGCTCGCTGCCTCTTGCTCCATTGCTCGCTATCACTGATGGCTCGTTGCCTCTCAATTGCCAATTGACTCATTAGTTTCACTCTTTCAGATTTGCTTCAACTTTCAGCGGTTACATTTGGGAGCCCAATTTTGACCTTTCACTTTAGGGCCCAAAAAACTTAGGTCCGACACTGGCCTTACTTCCAATTTCTGCCCAGCTTTTGCTTCCTCAATTCCATCTCTATTGTGCCGCCAACTCTCTGCCTCCCAATTCCATGTTCTCTCCCTCATATAATAATATACATATTATATATATATATATATATATATATGGGGTATGGAGCATGCGCCCTAGCCTTGAGTTCTCCTCAACGTGGGCTTCCAACTATTATATATATTATTTATCACTTAATGATATTATATATATAAATAATATAAGATAATATATAATATTTAATATACTATTAATTATAATAACTTTAATTATATTATTATAATAATTATATAAAATATTTTTATATTTTTATTTATATTAAAATATTATTTTTAAAAATTAACTTTATATTATTTTTTTTTATACTTGAATCTTCAAAATAATATCCTTTATTAGGTTTTTACGAAAAAAATTAAAATAATATAAAATTTATATAAATATATATTTTTTATAAAAAAATATAAAATTAAAATTAAAAATATATAAAAATATGCATACAATTAAATCCTATCAGTTCTTGCCTAACCTCCAAGTGTTCTGGCCGCTTCTAACCTCCAATCATTCCTCCCCCCCCCCCCCTCCCTCCCTCCCTCCCTCCCTTCCTTAGGGCCCTAAGGCCTATGCCTTATGACAATCCTGTTTCAAAGTGTTGAACTTAACCATAAGAAAGCGTTCAATCACCTCCCTGAATAGTAGATGGGGACTCAACACTTGATTAATTAGCATAAATGTCATAAGAAAGCGTTCAATCACCTCCCTGAATAGTAGATGGGGACTCAACACTTGATTAATTAGCATAAATGTCACGATGAGCCTAACTCTCCACAATAGGCTTCTCCTATCGATGAACAATATATATATTTTTTTAATTATATGTTTTTTATTTTATAATTTTTTATTTATTGTTATAAAATAAGTCATATAAAAAATACTTTATGCTTAATTAGAACGACACCCTTATCGGGACATGTGCTTGAGATGTGGGTTTAGGGATAAAGAAAATCGTCCTATATCAAATCGACACCTTATTATCCCTAATTTAAAGCAACAATATAATATACGTCACGTCTATAAAAATTCTTTAGATCATTGATTTGGAAAAGAAAATTACAAATCCTACAAATAGACGTACGACCATCCATCTCACAGAATACATTAACCATTAAATCTATACGATTTTAAAGACTACACCCCCCCCCCCCCCCAGTTCCTTATCAAGCAAGACCCCATCTTGTCTCATCCCAACTCTTATCAGCATTCTGCTATATATTCTTTTTCATTAGGGGCCATGATGCCCCGTTACCCGCCCAAAATCTTGAGAAGATATAATTTTATAAATCAGTCTAGGCCACTACCCCTTTGACTGAGGGGTGGCTAAATTAATAACTCTTAAATTAAATAGTATATTATTGTAGTATTCTTCCTTCGTCTAACTCTCTCGACCGATTCTAATAATTATACTAAAGTCAAGTATAAATTTTGAATTTTTTCATTCCATGTACTAGCTAGTGACACATCTTAGGACCAACTTAAATCATTCACACAAGGGGAAAAGCTTTAGTTTTGATATAAAATACGTAAGTTATACTTCATCTTGTGACTTTCTCTCTAAGAACAATTTTTTTTTTAAAAAAAAAAAACCATTTTCTCTCATTATAGCATTAATATCACTTAGACCATCCCTAAAGCAGAGGGCAAATCCTTGCTAAGCCAAAATTTGAGGAGAAAATTGCTGGAAATAATCTCCAACGGGCCTCCCTATCTACCTTCTTCCTTCCCAAATTTTTATTAAACTTCAAATGACTCGCTAGAGTTGAGAAGTGAAAATTTGCTCTCTATGATTCACAAGGGTCGGTAGCTACTGCTATTCCTCACTGCTATCGCTGCTCCTTGCCGTCGCCCTCGATAGCAACTACTGTGGCTCGTCACCGGTGTCTTCTTCAAATTTCAGATCTACAACAAAGCCGCTGGAGAAATGCAATAGGGAACAAATTTTCACTCCTTAACTCTAGCGAGCCATTTGAAATTCAATAAAAATTTGGGGAGAGAGAAGGCAAATAGACAGGTCCATTGAAGATGATTTCTAATAATTTTCTCCTCAAATTTTAACTTAGTGAAGATTTTCTCTCCGTGTTAGAAATGGCCTTATTAGACGAAAAAGTATGACACTCTGTACTATGAGAAAGACAAAATATATAAATTTAGAAAAAAAATACAAGAAATTATTCTTTTTCAAGAAATGTCACGACATTGTGTTTGAAGGGGTTTAAATATAGAGTTTGAAATAAGTATTAATTTGTCATAGATTGGACAGTCAAAAGTATTAATTAGAATATGATGTGATAGGCATGAGTCTTTAATAACTCTTCATGTAAATGACCTATCATTACTACTGAATACCAATTGAAATTATGCCCCGGGCTGCGCATTCAAGAATTTAGAAAGCAGAGACTAAAAATTTGAAATTTAATTAGGAACAGTCTGTGAACGTAAAGGATCGATGAGAAAGAGAATGAGAAAGATTTGATGGGTTTGTGCTAGGTTATGAACATATTTGAATTGAAATTTTAAGAAAATAGGATAATTAAAAAGAATATAAACTGATAATTCAAAAATTAAAAAAAATTAATTTATATAAATTTTGAATGAGAGTGACACGGGTAAAGTCCAGTCCAACTTTCTCCATATTCGTGTTTTCATCACCTGAAAAAATGTAAGGAAAATTCTATGATGGCAACAATTAATGAGGTTTAGGTCCCAGTCAACTGTGTGAACACATTCCAGCAACCAACAAGGCCCCTATAGGATTTTCAGCCTTGCAGATTCATATAATTTATTCCACAGTGAAGCTTCCATGCAATGCACCTCTCTGGAAGGTTGACCAATCTCTCTCTCTCCTCCCACTTTGGCCTTTCATGTTGTGTGTGTGCGTGTGTGTATATGTGTGTATATATATATGAAGCCAAAACACATGTGAAATCTTGCACAAACCTTTAAGTAGACCAAGAAATATAGGAGTTGATTTCGAGAGAGAGAGAGAGAGAGAGGTGGCATTGATGGATAATCGGCTGGGGCTGGTCCAGGGTTCAGATTCTACCCAACTGAAGAGGAGCTGCTTCTATTCTATCTGCCGAAGAAGATAGAAGGAAAGAGACGGGACCTGGAATTGGTTATTCCGGTTCTTTACATCTATCACTTCAACCCTTGGGATCTCCCACGTCTGTTCTTAATCCCCTTTCCTTAATTGATTTTTAATTTCCTTAATTTCTCTTATCAATAATTAAATATATATATATATATATCTTCCAAATGGGTTGAATATATAATATTAAATATTCTTCAATCTGTTCTTCCATTTTTATTAATATATAGTTGGTGCTACGTAGGATGAAACTATTTATGTATTATGTATCAGGATATAGAAAGACATGCATCATCCCTTTTATTCGTTAACTTCTTCAATTCTTATCCTCTTGTATCTATTAGAAATGACAAAAAGATAAAGGAAATGATAAAAAGATGAAGGAAATACCAGAAAAGACAAAGATCAATCCTTATCACTATAACTTTACTCCAATATTGATTGAAAAGGGAAAGTAAGAGATCTCGAGGTTTTGGTTTTCTTTCTCTTCTTCATAATCATCTCTGCTCATCTAAATCAACGAGAAGGCTAAATCATCAATCAATTAAGTTAGTTTTCAGTTTTGTGTCGATCATGGTTTTGATGATCGTTTGGTTGTGTGGAAGCAGAACATGCAGGAGATCTTTGTGGCAAAGACACGGAGCCATGGTTTTTCTTCATCCCTGGGGGGGATTATAATCAGCATCGTCAGGATCACCATGATCATGATCATGCAGAGAAGGAATCAGGTCGAGCCGCAGGAAGGCAAAACAGGCTGACAGCTTCAGGGTACTGGAAGGCAACGGGGAATGTTGGGTATGTGTATTCTTCGTCGTCGTCGTCCTCTTCGTCAATAATGTCAAACGTTGTCCGAATCATCGGAGAGAAGAGAACCATGGTGTTCTACATGGGGAGAGCTCCTTGCGGGATCAAAACTCAATGGAAGATGAATGAATATAGAGCCATTGATGAACAAGCCTTAACTACCACCAGCACTACTGCAACTCCTAAGGTATGCACACACACACAACACACACACACACACAGAGATATATATATATATATATAACTCAAATTTTGAGTCAATTCTTAACCATAATCCCCCTCCTTGTTATATTTATAAAGTCATTTGCAATCTAAAAACCCTATATATATATATATATATATAGCTTGTCTAAATCGAATGCAAAAACCCTAATAGCAAAATATGTGTAATACTTTAGAGTTCTAATTAATTAATTAATTTGGGTTTGATTTTGGTAGAGTTTGATTTGGGGGTATTTTTTAATTAAATATAAATATCATTAGATGACATTTAAATAACCTCTATTATAAGAGTTGATAATACCTCAAGTGTGAAGATAACTCATTTACTCTTTTAAAAACTAAAAGAGCCAATTTAAGGCTCATTCCAAAATACATTAACTAATTTGACACCTCACCTAACATTGTATTGTCATGTTCTGCTTATAACTTTTGGACAAAGTAGAGTAAAAAATCATACCCAAAACTAAGAAAGTAAATTTAAATTAAAAAAAATGAACTTAGAATGAAACCAAATCAGAAAAACTCAAAACTAAATAGATAATAGATTCAATTTTATTGGTTTCGATTTGATTACCAAGTCTACTTGAACCATGGAAACACTTAATTATATGTACCATATATATAGCTAGCTAGTTATAATATTTTCTTCCACTGTTAGATCAATGGTACTATATATATATATATATAGAGAGAGAGAGAGAGAGAGTGAGTGAGAGAGAGAGAGAGAGAGAGAGAGAGAGATATTCTTATGAAAAATAAATTAATTAAAGTTGTGTTTAGATAGAGAGACGTCTAATACTGTAATTTGAAATACTTGTAACTGAAGTGCTTCTTCTTCTTCTCCTTCTTCCTTTTTGTCCAAATAATCCACTTCTTTAACAAAATAATAAATGATAAATAACATAAATGAGCTAATTCAGACACAACCCATGCACGTGGTGTGATTCAAGAATATGACCACAAGAATTTATTAATTATTAATTTGTTTCATGCATGGGGTCTAAGTCATAGAACATTATTTTGTCTTGGGGTCTTCTGTGGATACATCTGCAGTTATAATGAGAAGATATTTCTCTTTGCAACAAGTATTTATCAATCTGTTTCATGATATGCATGTGGTTTAAATCATAGTACATTCCTCTGTCTTGGTCTTCTATATACACATCTGCATTAATTAATGAGTAGACCATTCTCTATCATTGAATTTTTTCTTCAAGCCTTCTATTTACATATATTTCAAGCGATGATCTATTTTTATGAAAAAAATGTTATTATAATGATATGTTAATTTATGTTTTTGTGTATAAAAATTTGCTTTATACAGTGCTACCCACTAAATTTTAAATTTAATACAATTTTATCATAATTTAAATTGAAATCCAAAGCAATCTCAACATGGTAACTGTGGTCAATATATATTTTCAACTTGTGGTTTGCAGTTAAGGAGAGAGTTCAGCCTCTGCAGACTGTACACAAAATCAAAAAGCTCCCACGCGTATGAGAGGCGGCCGCCAGGGGCGGCGGCAACCCGAAAAGTGGTGCCCCGCCAACTACCTTTCCATGGCCCTGGGGCAATAACATTTCATCATCACCGGAACGTCTCAGAGATGGATCAGAGAACAGCCTTACTGCAGGAGAGAGAGAAAAATTATAACGAAATTAATCACCGTTTGACTACGACTGCAGCAGGATTAGTACTTAGTGATCATCATCATGGTCACTGGAATATGGCTTCTGATAACATTGATGCTATGGGGGTTCTCAAACATCTGGATTGGCCCTTAGGAGAAGATCAAGAGTAAAAAAAAAAAAAAAAGAAGAAGAAAAAAGCCAAGGATATATACAAATCCAAAGAGGTTAACTTCCACGGAAATGGAAAAATAAATAAATAAACATATAGTGTGTAGAAATAATAAAAGGAAAATTATATTAGGCAATATCAATATATATCCAGCTATCTTTTCAGTTGTCATCTCTGTAATGTCAATATACAAATATATATATATATATATATATTTTGCCTTACTTGGTTGTACTCGTTATGACTTTGGTGGTCTTTAGGTTTGTCGCTTTGTCCTTTCGAGGTAGAGTCGTTATAATTTTGGTAAATATGTCTTTACTTTCTACCTTAATTTAGTCAATATTAGTTGTCCCAAAAATTGAATCGCTCATTTCAGGTGTCCCCACACTTAGTCTAACAAAATATAAGGGGGTTAATCATAGTGACTCAGTCAAACATGGTGGCTAGACCAATGATCACTGCACACAAGAAGCCCCTTTCATTTTGAGAGATTGCTCCCACACTGCCGTTGACGAGACTCCATCTTTGGTCCTTGTCTCAAACTTCACCTTAAAGACACTTTGTGCCTCCAACTGTGACCAGTTGAGCTGTCAATACGGACAATTTAGTCAATATTACTTGATTTTGATTTCGATTGTGATTGTGGTTGGACTTAGGAATCAAGTTGATCTTTTATTTGTGGTCTATTGTGGAGTTTTTCTTGGTGCAATTTTCCTCTAATTTTAACTAATAGTCGAGTATTGTGATTTTTTCGTTAGACTTATACTCTTATTATAATAAAAAAATAAAAATTATTATTGTACTATTAAAATTTAACAAAAACTCATTAAAAAACTAACTAAGTGTCACTTTCTCGTGATGTAAAAGTTAATATTAATTGAGTATTTTAGTGGATGAATATGCATTGATGGGCTTTTTTTAAATATATAATTGCAACTTAACCAACAACATTAGATAAAAAAAATAGTTTAATTTTCTACTTCTTTTTTCTTGTTTTTCCTCACATTTCAATGAGGGTTGATGGTCCTTCTTCCATGACTTTCTTGTCCAACACTGATTCCCCATCTCCATGGAACAACAAAAGTATGCTCTACCTTTAGGTATGTAGGGTTGATAACACACTATTTCCCATCCCAATGGGGTGTGGGACTCAATCAAGGCACCACAAGGCCTAAACTTATTATTCTCCCCTAAGATTTGTCAAGGGTCAAGCGGCACAAGATATCTTTATTTTCAAATTTATATATTTAGATATATGTGTTGAGTGCGTATAAAAAAAATATTTGTTATATATTTATATATTTTTTATGTTTAATGAAATAGATAATATATTTATATATAAATATAATATATATAAATGGAGACAAAGAAAAAAAAAAGACTGGGCAAATTAGAGATGCGATATAAAAACTATTTCTGACCCAATCTTGTTTAAAACTTATCAAGAATACTATTCTTGACTTGATCCCATCGAACAATTTTTGACCTCATCCCGATTAAAATAGTTAGAGTGAGTTAGGTTCTCATTAGATTCTCTTGAGTCCCACATATTTTGCCAATACTACCTTAAGAGAAAGTGGCCATTGAAAAATACCCTTCAAATGAACAAATTTGCCACCATGTGATGAAAACTATCTACAAAGGTGTTTTTTTTTTTTTTCATCTTTCTTTGAAAAAAGTGTTGCAAACACTAAATCAATGTCCTCCGTATTGATTCTTTATTGTCTCTTTTCAATTGTATTTAATAGTTCATTTTGTCGTGTTATTGTTACATATTAATTAAAAATATCTAAATTTGAGTCTAAATTCATTAAAAAATAATAATTTAGTTGGATACATTACTTTGCCAGTTTCTTTTGCCATGTCTGAGTGCACTTTCCCGTAAGGTGCTGGTCTTTGGCTCTTGGTCGCGTATGGTTCTTGAATAAAAAAAATAATAATTGCACTTCTAGTGACGAAAAGCATCTCTATTTGTCGGGAAAAAGCGCTACATTTAGCGACGCTTATTGGTCGCTAAAGCTTGTCACTTGAATATTCCTGCAATTTCCACGAAAAAGAGTGTCTTGTGAGGCAGGAAAGTGAAGGAAAGGTGTCCTCAGAAGAAAATCCTATAAAAGATTGCTTCATTTCTTCTTTTTATTTTCTATAAATTGTTCCAAAAGTCTTCTCCTCGGCTATTATTTATACCCGGCCAGCCATTGGCTCTTACTACTTTCCAAATCAATCTCATGTTGTTATGAATCAGTGATGAGAATATATTCATAAATAATGTATTTATAAGCATATAGTATATATGTCACGAGAGAGAGTATTTAGTTGATTTGATTATTGAATTGTTTAAAATATTAAAATTGAATAAACTGAATTTATGTAAAAAATTCAAACCAAATCGAATCAACCAAATAAATTGAAAATTGAAAAAATTAAAGAAATACAAAAAAAAAATGAATCAATCAAAAAGACTAACCCCCTCCCCCCCCCCCAAAAAAAAAAAACCAGAAAAACAAAATAAGTTGAAAAAAATTTTAAAAAAAGGGAAAAAACTGAATTGAATAAATTGGAAAAACCCAAAAAAAACTGAAAAAAAATCTAAAAAACTAAAAAAAATTGAAAAATAATTTTTTTTTGTTAGTTTGGTTATTTTGGTTTCTCAATATAAAAATTGAACCAAATCAAAATAATTAAAATTGTCAAATTTGATAATTTAACCGATCCAACCCTTAATTGAAATCGAATCAAACCGACAATTTCAATCAGTTCAATTTAGTTATTTTGATTAAACCAAATTTTTGCATACCCTTATGTATGTGATTGATTTAAACGTAATAATATAATTGTTTCAAAGTATAAAATATTTTTCACCTCTAATATATATATATATATATCACTTCTTCATCAATAGACTAATTGACTAAATAATGAAATGATAGTTATTTTTTGTTATCTTTAGTAAATGGAATAGTGTGATTGGACCACATAAAAATGTTCAACTTATCTTTATTTTTATTTTAATTAATTATTATGATTGCTAAAATTAAACAATGCTATATTAGACATTTTGCCTGATTGAATTATTAAAGAAGACTGTCAAAGAGAACCAAATATCATTATTTCATAAATGCATTCTTATAAATATCATTATTACATATTATAAATGCATTCGCAATCTTTGTCTAATTAAAAATAAATATATCTTATCTAAATATATATTTATTATTATATCTTATATAATAATAAAATATCCTTTTTATCTTATTGACTTAAGAACACATAAATGATTTGGATATTTAATTAGAGATTGCAGTTGAACTTAAATTATGATTTGGGAATGGTTAGAAGATTTAAATTATCAAATTATCTTTGAAGTCAATAAATCTTATCTTGTTATGTATCCATATCAATAATTAATAATAGAGAGATAACACGTAACTCTTTTCTTAGCTAAATTTAAAATGATAACTATTAACAGATAATTCTTAATCATCATATCTTTAAATAATACAAAGACTATATCTTTATTTAAATCATCTCTATTTTAGACGATTAGGAATAAACAGTATTTTTACTTAACTCATCTCATACTCAAAAAAATCGAAATAGCCATCTCATTTCTATCTTTATATGGTACGAGAAATTTTCTCATAGTTCAAAATCATTAAATTTGAGAATCTTAGATTTAATAACTCTAAGTATCTTGATGCTAGAGATCTCAAAAGGGTCGGCTCGTTTACTAAAAGGGTCGGTCGGGCCTGGTCCGACCCTTTTTGCTGTGGGTAGGGCCCGACCCAACCCACGGCCCCCTTGTAGGGGGGTCGGGTCGGGCCAGCCCATGGGCCTAGCGGGCTTGTGAGCCTTAGCCCACATGGCCTAGCGGGTCGGGCTCGATGGGCCTGGCCCCCAGGCCCTGGTAAGCCGGGCTAATTGACCCGACCTTTTTTTTTAAAAAAAATAATACGTATATAAATATCAAAATAATGCATATATAAATATCAAAATTTTTTCTTTTTAAACAATTTTCTATCTTAAGTTTTAAATATTATTTCATCATTTTATATTTAAAAATTCTATATATCTTGTAAATTTTCTTGTGAATTGATATAAAAAATAATCCACATGAAAAGGAGAATGTTTATTATTTATATATATTGCGAAATGTAAATTTTTTAGTATTCAATATCAATAATTAATTAAAAAAAATAACATAATTAAACAAATAAATGAGTAAAGAATATTGAGAATAACATAAGATCACAATGGGCCAGGCCCAAAAGGGCTTCATGGGCTCAGCCCATAAGGGCCCAACGGATTGGGCCCAGTGGGCCACGAGTCGGGCTGGGCTAAGGCCTTAAACAGGCCGGACCAGGCCGTGGGTCCAAATTCTTTGGCCCGGGCCATAACTCGGCCCATCCCGGGCTGGGCCGGGCGGCTTGGCCCTTTTGACATCTCTAATTAATGTTTTCGCCTATAATAGAAGTATAGGACCTTCTTAAGTAAACTAAGCAATTCTAAGCATTTAATACTTTTTAATACTCATTTAGCATGCTGACTTAAGGTTAGAGACTATATTGGGAGGACCAGCTTTGTTCATTTTTGAAAGTACTTAAATCCAGATAAAATTATAGTAATTAATCCCTTATCCCATTGTCAAATCACCTGTTAGATAAGACCAAAGGTCGAAGGTGAGCTTGCTAATGTTGGATTTTTGTACATTTGAATTAATTAATTAGAAAATGAGAGGCCAATTAAAAGGTAAACAAAAAATTGAGGACTTCCAAAGAATTGGTTGAGAGAAAGAAGAAACATAGGGTAGACTCTTGACTACAACTACATGATGGGTGATGAGTTTGTACCAAACACATGAGCCTGTGACTAAGTGTAACATCTCACTATTTAAAAATAATAATTAATTTCTATATTTGAGATAATTGATTAAAAATTTGTGACTTTGTAAAATTTTATGGAGGATTTTAATTTTTTTTTTTTGAATAGGAAAAAGTGATTGGAAGATTTGGGAATTTTTTCTAAAATCTAAGTATAAGTTTGGAATTTTGGGAATTGTTGTAATTTTTAATTTTTTTTAAAGCAATTTCCATAAAAGAGAAATTTTAGGGATTGAGGAAAAGTTTTATACCAAAAAACTATATCAATTGATTTTATATATATTATATATAAGCCTTTTAATTTTAATCTCTATCCTTACTTTTCTTTCCAATTGCAATTGGAGAGATCTACGCACTTTATACCTCTGTCAGCAAGTCATATTTTATTTATTTATTAATATATTGGTTACAGATGGGTTGAATTCCTTGAATTAAGGGAATAGACTCAAGTTAGGATTCCCGTAAATTGAGGAATAGGTTGTAGTCAAGAGTTTTGAAAATTTATCTGTATAACTAGAAGAAGATAAGGAGAGATTGGAAAAAGCCGTGTGAGTTCAATAAAGAACTGGAGTTTTTAGGTAAGAGCAAAATATTTGAAGTTTGATGAATGTTGATTTTAGTAATATTTCTTTCTGTTTAATTATGTTTAATTTTTGTTAAAGAAATCTTGAGGAATAATATCAGTTATTTTAACACTATAGAGAAATCTTTCCCAATGGGTTATCTCAATGTCAAACAACAAAATTTGTAAGAGTTTAATATGTTTTCTGTGTAAATTTTTTTTGTCATGATTTGTATATGATAATCGGGGAGTGTTTAGGCATGAGACTATAGATTTTTATTTTGACAAGACAAAGCTCGTGTTAGAGTCCATAAAAAATCATAAAGGGCCACCAAGAGTCCGAGGGGGGTAAGGTGAACAGGTCTGTATGCATTATTCATTTCACATTTATTTATGTTTGTCATGATTTACGATTTGTTATGTTTACATATTGTCTTTACTGAGTCTTCGAACTCACCATTTATAAATAACCACAGATGATTCAAATCCTTGTAGAGGAAAAGCAATAGTAGTGGACGATTCACCAATGAACATGGTTGACTAACGTTGACAGGGTCTTTGTTGTAATGCGAATTTATGAGTATTTTATATTCTTGATTTGTAATATAATTGTGTGAGACAGATGATATATTAAACTTATAGTATTTTGTTAGAAAAATAATTTAATTGTAAAAAATTGAGCTTTCATCCCAAAGTCTTGTAAAGCGTAAAGCTTGGCCAAGACGCGAGTGCTCTCCGCTGCCTATGTTGTTTATGGGACTCGGGTTTTTGGACGAGCAAAGGCGGTAAAACTTGGATCCCACCTAAGGCACCATAACCTATATAGTATAGCCGACCTTCAAATTTGTCTAACAATCGTGGGTTATGGTGGCACATTAGATGTGGGACCAGGGGCGTCACACTAAGTTTTTATGCATGAAGAATAACGTCAAATAGCTTCCATGGGCATGGTGCAATGGTAAAGCACCTAGAGTTTCACATAGAGTATCCGGGTTTGAATTAGTGCAGTGATTTGAAAAACAAAATTATTACTGAAATGCAACATTTAACTAGAAGGCATCAATAAGATTAAAAGACAAGTCTTATATGGATTGCACCAAATATCCAAATCTGAATGTATATAAACTGTGTCCGCATTCGAATTTTTCTGAAAGGTGCATCAAGGGGAAAAGTCACTCACTCCTAAAGATTAGGCAGACAAAACTCGAAAACCCAGGTGAATTAAAAAAAAAAATAACATCAAATTAAGTGATCGATTAAATGGGTTCATCGATCTAATTATGAAAAATATCTCTTTTACTTTTGGGATAAAGGTGGATGAACTTACTAATCCATCTAGCAACGATCACACCTAAATGGGTGACCTTGATCTTTTGAGTATGGTGGAAGAAGGCTTTAACAACAACCCAAAGACTTAAAAGCTAATTATTTTCAACAAAAACTAACAGAGAACCAGATGGACTACAAGCGCTCACATTAAGTTGAATCAATAAACCCTTACATTAAACTGAGTATAGGAACAACACGAGACAGCCGCAGTAGTATACGAGCAGCACTAACCTCAGCTTCTGAGTCCAAACACAACCCTCAGCAGCACTATACGAGAATCCATGTTATATGTTTGATTTAGTTAGTTTTATGCTATGGGTGGGGTACCAAATGCAACCCACCCTCTATCTTTTATCTTGACTTAAAATTGACAACAAATAAGGTTATAAAAGCAGAGTTAAATTTGGTTAAAGGGGAAAAGTTAATAATTGAGGTCAAATTCCATGCATGTGCCCATCAAATAAAGCATCCAAAGATTTTCTTAGCGAAAACTAAAAAACGTTAGTAGTTTTCAAAGGCTGCTAAGTTTCCAAAAATGAAAAGACTCCTTGGCATGCGTTGTTGACAATAATAATCCCCGAATATTAACATAGATATTTTGTGAGATGTTACTTATTGACAACTTAAAATAATATTTAATTTATTTTTGTTGCAAAAATATAGATTAGACTTTATACCCACACATTTAATGTTAACAAAGGTTTATTTGTTTTTGAGTTGTTAGAAGACATCCCCCCCCCCCCCCACCTCCCCCTTGGGAAAAAAAAAAATAATTTATTTTTCCCGATTAATGTATAGAGGAATTTATCGGAGGATGTCCAAAAAACAAAACTACCCGCACCCAAGTTGTAAATTTACAAAATCTATTACTGCCTATTGCTCTCTCCTCTCTTTTTCTATGATTGATGCTGTCTTTTACTTTATTGTCTTGGCATCATCGCCTCGCTTACCGTCGTTGCATTCTCTTTATTGTCTCGCCGTCATCACCTCACCTATCGCCGCTATATCATCGAGATTGATGGTTGCATCAGTGACCATGGAAAGGGAGAGAAGGGAGAGTAACGGACACAGACAATGACATTTTGTAAATTTATAACTTGAGCAATGACGTTTTAATCTTTTTAACACCGTAAGTCCATCAGTTCATTTGTCAGGCAAAATATCATTGCTCAATAAAAAAAAAAAATCCTAGATGGTTAAAAACACCAAATTACTGAGCTTAAACTCAAAATGGATAAAGAAATATGATAAAATTTGTGTACTCATTTCGCTCTTGATGAGATTGCTGGTACCATTGAGATTCGAGTTAAATTTTATGGGTTCCTATTACTCCGTTAAAGAGAGAATCCATCTAGAGAAAGAGAGAGACTCCAATATGTGGCTTAAAGTGTAATTAAAAAGGCGTCCTAATAGTGCAAGAATTCTACACCTTAACGATCCATAAATCCTAGTTTCGAAGAAAATTAAGTGTGTGAGATCTAAGATGAAGGACTTCACAAAATCTTAGGTATTCAAGCATCGAGTTCTAAGCTAGAACGTTATAATGTAAGAAAATGATTTAATACAAGTCAAAGCAGCTTCGAAAGATGTACATGAAATAAATTGAGCCTTTTCAGAGCAGAATTTTGCTTCTTGTTTTCACTTCCTATATGTGCTATTAACTGAATTTTAACACCACCTGCGCTACAACTGAAATCAAAATGATCAACAGGGCACCCATTACTGTCATCCTTTGACGTGCCGGATATTCACAACCAATCATCATCATCAAGACTGGCGCGATGAAAACACATGACGGTGCATACGAATATGAAGAAGGAAAAAAATTCGATCCACATAGCTCCTGTCCCGATCAAATCGGCATGCCTGAGGATAATGGGAATGGCTATGCTTCCCACTGATGAAGCCCCTGTTAAGAACTTAGCAGCATCCACCCAGCTGCAGTAAGCACAAAAAGAAATAAACAATTAAGGAAAAGAAACTGTAATTGCACTTATTACACAAATCCTTTACAAGCATAATTTCAAATGAAAATACTAGGGATGTCCACGTCTTGGAAAATATTTCTCTGTACACATATTCATTTGATCAGGTATAAAAAATTATGACATCGCTGGGAGTAACATGTAAAACACTGTATGATAACAGCATGTGATGTTAGCCGATGGGGCACCACGTTCCATCTTGGTTAGCAGGGGAGTTTCTAACCACGTGTAGTGCAGCACAAGTGGCTCAGTTTATATTTTGCAATTTTGTCTAATTCTGCTTTGGATTATTGTTCTTCCTGTTTGCTCCCTATCTGTGCATTTTCTTTCTAGATATGATTTATAACTTGATTCCCCCTCATCCCATATCCTTTCTGTTATATCTTTTCATGTCAGGTGCATTAATTAGTGCACTTGCTCATGTACTTGTTTCCCCCCGCATCACAGTGCATCCTATCTGCTCACTCTATCAATAAACCTACTCTGTTCTATTACCATTTTAGGTTGAAAAACTTCAAGGTTGGCAAGGTTGATTCATCTTACCAGTTGCAGATGATCTTGGTAGGATGCAATCAACATTTGGGTTCGTGAGGCCACATTGTAGACACACTCCCTGATACATACACTGACTATAGACTGACAGTAGAACTACACCGACAATCAGACAATTATTAAAGGCGCAAGGTGCACAAATGCACAAAGGGGTCTTGGAGCCCGAGATGCGGGGCCCGAGGCGCGCGCGCACCCGGCAAAGGGGAGGCACACCAAGAAAAAAATATAATTTAATAAAATATAGGAAAATTAAAAAGATAAATACAAAATATAATAAATTAACAAGTATTCATAATCAGATTCAAACATAAACAATTTATAATCAAACAAAAAAATTCAAGAAAATAAACACAATAATAATAACATCCAACATCAATCATCATCATCTAAATTATATAGGTCACTTCCAAAGTCTTCCTCTTCTTCCTCTTATTCATATTCTTCTTCAAAATCAATATCTTCCTCTTCATCTCTAAGTGTTAGAGGAGTACTAATCTTTGATTGAGAAGAAGATTATAAAAAGAAACCTGAAAATTAAAAAGTATAATTTTGAAAAAAAAATATATAAGAACTCGGATGAACTAATACCCACAGTTGTAAAAGGAAAAATATTGAAAAAAAGAAAACAAAACAAAGGGTTGAAAAAAATTCCGCAGCATTTCCCCTTAATAATACTGATAATCTTTAATTTTTAAGAAGAAAAATAAAAGAGAGAGAGAGAGAGAGAGAGAGAGGGAGGGAGGGAGGCAAAACCGAAATAAAAGAAAAAAAGAACGAGGGAGATGAGATGAGAGAGAAAAAGAAAAAAAAAATACCTATTTCAGTGGTAGCTGGTCCTTTTCCGTCACCGGCCGGCCAATCTTGTCAGAAAAAGAAATGTAAACTGCTCCATGGTGTTGCAAGAAGGAAGAGAGGCTTTAAGGCTTTGGGTCTGTCTCCATCGGGTACTTAGGGCTGGGTTTTTTTTCCTTTTTTTTAAATATATATGATCTAAAGATCTGAGAGGCGCGCCTCCTCACCTCTCCTGAGGTGTGCGCCTCTTTAGGGTCTCCTTGCCTTGGGGTGTCTAAGGCGCAGGGGCTAGCGCCCCTTATGCCTTGCGCCTGAGGCGCGCCTTTCACTACCATAGTATTAGATGGACAATGTATTATTATTTCACTGACTTCATACTGTATTTATTCCCTGTTCAAATCATTCTGTCATTTCTGATTTAAGATTGTATAAAGTCGCTTATTCAGTTGTTTTGCTTGCCTCATTTATTTTATTATTTTTCCATACTTGTTTATGGATGCATGATAGATATTGCCTCCTTTATTTTGTTATTGCTAATCCCTAGTCCTATTAGGAGCAGTGCCGGTCAAGTCCTCCACTTTGAAGTCATGACTAGACCATGACCTCTTATTCTCATCCTCCAAAATATCACAAACATCCAGACAAGTTGATGCAGTTCTCATACCGACTTTCTTATATTTTGTGCTTTCTATATATTTTCCTTTCTTTGGGTGAATCACATTACCTTTTTATTGTATCAATCATTGGAACAAATGGGCAGATATGTATAAACTTAAAACACAACCAACATTCTATCGGTCCACCTAAAGGAGCCAGATATGTATAAACTTAAAACACAATTAACATTCTATCGGTCCACCTAAAGGAGCCACAAAGAGAGGCACAAATTGTACAAGAATCTGACACAAAAATAAAGCTCATAGTAACACAGCATTTTCAAGTACTTGTCATGTGACCATCGCAATAGTAATCCTCAGGTGGGTATTATGCACAAAAGTCCAGTGTGATATAAAAATGCTAGATTAAGAAAATACTCACCCTCCACCATCACGGCTGATTAAGAATTGAGTTGATCCACCTCCAAAGAATAAACATGGCATGGGCACTAAAACATACATGAGAGCTGCAAAGGGAAGTAAGGTTCAGAATGGAAAACCTTTGAAATGCATCCCCTATTCTAGTCACAAACAAAACTTCAGCATCCTCACACACCTGACAACATTGGCCACCAGTTGTTGTACAATGCACAGGCCTGGACACATGATCATATAATGCAAATCAGAAAAAAGAACAGTCTTGCAAGCCAGGAGCAGCTATTTGCACTAGAGAATAGAAAAGAAGAAGAAAAAGGAGGGAGATGGTAAACAAGTAACTTAAAGCCCCCCCCTCAAACAACCACAGGATCAAAATTACATCAGTAGTTTCATACTTTTCACAGAAAAACCAAAATCTTTTAAAACAGCAAGCTGGCCCATCAAGTGAAAAAAACTCACTCCAAGGTATAGAAAGATCCAGTAATTCACCAAAGCATGTCGCCTTTCCCTGGCAACGAATATTTGAAAAGCAGAAGAGAAGTACAAAAATACAAAAATAATGAAAGAAGATAAATAGCTAGACTGATATTTGCTTGGGCTGAATAAAACTTTTGTACAATTATTACTGTGTGCAAATTGATCGGTATTGGCATAATCTAATCTCAAATAAAGCAAAGAAAAACTGATATTTATTTATTCACTTGTTGTCCCTCTACAATTTGAGAGTGAAGTTAACAGCCATAAGGCTTAATACAAAATAAGTCAAAGCAAAATAGCTTAAAGAAATCAGCTGGAGAATATAGTTTATTTAGCAGTTTATCCTTATAAACGCAAGCATTATAATAAATAAAAATATTATAAAATCAAAGAAACCCATTGCCACTTGAATACATGGAGAAAAACGTAAATGCAAGTATCAAGGCATACAAGTAGCAAAGATCAAATTCAACGTAGATGCTCCAAATAAGTGGCCACTGATATCTGCTAAAAACATTTCACCATGAAAATAGTCTCAATAAAATAATGAACTTCTTAACTTTTAGATTCTTCAAGAACACAAATAAAGGAATTCAAACCATCTAGCTTTTAAAAGGGAAGCATTTAAAGGAGGAATACAACAAAGTATCTCACCATTTAATATTCCTAATATTTGAAATAGGTTGTGCTTATGAATGAGCGGAAGCAGATGAACCACTAAAAGAAAGCATGATTCCAATTAGGAACTTCAAATAAAAAATGACAACAATAGAATGTCCATCTGCTAGATATTTTGCAGATTTGTAATGACTTCTGTTTCAGATTCAGTGCAGCAGAAAATACCCCTCAAATTTTGAAAATTACACAAACCACCTTTGTTAGTGTTTGTCTCCTTACGAATATTAATGACCAAATTAAATTATCATTTTTCCATTGAATAAAATATTTAAATTTATTCAAAAAGTCCTTTGGCAAGGTCTATATGTATCTACCATCCTTTCCATGGCTTAAGCATATTATTATACAAAAAATATATACATATATATTAACGTTGACAAATTTGTATGAAAAGTTCTTACAAATTTGCATAAAAACTTTGTTGCAAGCAAATTTCTACAAGAGTTTATAAAAAAAATTTAAATAAAAAATTTTATACCAACAAATTTTTACAAGGAAAATTTCATAAAAGCAAATTTTTTACACAAGCATATTTTTTAATAAAGTTTTGTATAAAAAAATGGGTAAATTGCACCCTAACCCCCATGGTTTGGACACGTTGCAGAACCCCTGTGGTTTAAAATTGTCCCTGGATGTCCCTTCAATTTACTTTTTTAGTTTGGGCACCCCCCCTCCATTAGTTTTTCACACAAACAGCACCAGTTTAACCCAAATTTGGTTACATTTAACTAGACCGGGGTTTTTTTTGTTTTTCTTTTTTTTTTGGGGGGGGGGGAGAAGAGAGAGAGTGTGAAACATGCTAGGCAGAGACTTGATCGCATTGACTGAAGGAGGAGAGAGAGAGAGAGAAGGAAAATTACATTGCAATTGTCCCGATTTTCTTTTCCTTTCTCCAAATTGGAACCAAAACGAAACAGAGAGAATCCTTTGTTTCTCAAACGAAATCAAGATAAGTAAGGCCTATAAGCATTGGAAAACTGAAAATCATGAAAACAAGTTCATCATTCATGTGAATATTTGATGAGAAAAGAAAAATATATACATGAAAAGTCTACTTGTTTATTGATTTACTTGGCTGGGAGGGTGATTGATTGCATAGTGGGTAAATTGTCTTGGTTAGATTTTTGTTTTTTGGGTTTATACTCTGGAGAAAGAGAGGGGGAGCGGTTTTAGTACATTAAGCACGGAAGGGATAGACAATCCTCTACTTATAGCTAATTCAGAAAGGGGGCCAGCGAAATAAAATCAACCCAAAACAGACATCCACCAGACCAAGGGAGAGGAGGAGGCTGAGCAATTGGGGGGGGGGGGGGAGTAATTTTCATGGAGGAGGGAGAAAATCCTAGAAAAAAGGAATAACTTTCTAAGAAAATAAGCTTGCTCATGTAGTTTAATCAAAAGGAGAATTTCCTCTTGTTGCTTAAAGCAGAAAAAACAGGTTAATGTAATGAGACGTCAGTACAAAAGGCTGGTGAAATACAAAACTTCAAAATGTTTCAATTTAAGACATTCAAAACAGTCAAATGTACAAAAACAAGCTGAAATAATAAGTCAATTGGAGAAAATTCTATAGTCCCTCAAAAAGGAAAAGGTTGATTTGGAGTCCTAAAAAAATTGTCAAAAAAGAAAAACTAATGACAGGCCTCTATTATTAATATTATTATCATCTCAAGTACTGTAATTAACTGTCACATACCTTGTCACATACCTAGGGTTACCTAGGGTTGTGATTGGAATTGAGGAGAGAAATTGGATGATAGACTTCAAAGGAGGGAGAGAGAAATCAAAAGAGGAAGAGAGGGAGGGGTTAGAGAGGAAACGAGAGGGATAGGAAATTTAGGGAAATAAGAATTCACTTCATATTCATTAACTTCCTTTCTCTACATTTTAGGGCCTATTTATAGGCTATTCACTAATAACAACTCACAAACTACCTCCTACTAACTACTACATCCTTATTACAATAATGCCCTTCTAACTACCCATGAGTTGTGACATTCCCCTCCCCTTGAAAGGTTTCTTGTCCCCAAGAAACTTATTACAACCCAACCATTGGTTCTTCATCCAATGCCCCTCTTCACCCATTGATTTCTTCTTCGTTTTTCCTTCTTTTTTTCTTGTTTTTCGCTTCTCTTTTGCTTTCTTTGTTCTTTCTCCTCAGCAGCAACAGCATTTTGTCTTGCTGCCACACCAATAGAAACATGTAAAAGCAAGACAAGAAGAGTCTTGGTGCCTTCAAAAAGGAATCCCTTCCCTTTCTTTTGTTTTATTCTTTTGCTTCCTCCAT
This sequence comes from Diospyros kaki, assembly GCA_036245055.1. Taxonomy (NCBI): domain Eukaryota; kingdom Viridiplantae; phylum Streptophyta; class Magnoliopsida; order Ericales; family Ebenaceae; genus Diospyros; species Diospyros kaki. Next base: position 43,125,113 of record BSEG01000009.1, read on the forward strand.
TGCTCCAAATCAGGAACATATTGCTGGAATGTTTTAGTGTAATAAAATCATGCAAGCATCCTCCCTTAACCTCTAACCATTCTTGAACTGCCCTCCATTGATTATCCACTTCGATTAAGGCACAAATTCCCCTCAAATTGACTGATTTCTCAGTTGGAGTTACCTGATTCAGAGTAGGTAATTCATCCACTCCTTCCATTCCTATTCTTTCAAGGGAAAGAGATTTAAAATCTCCACAATCTAAGTCTGTTGTGGGCGTTTCCATTCCAAGATCTTTGGCTCCCGGACTGTTAGCAAACATCTCAGCTTCATCCTCAACAGTTACCTCCTCCAATGGTGTCATATTGAGGATTTTAGCAGCTGCATTTTCAGTACCAGTGAGGGTGCTTGAGATGCTGCCCATTGTTGGACTGCCATTCCCCAATGCTTCGATCCCTTTTACTGCTTCTTTTTCTTCCTCATCAGCTTCTTGCATCTCTAGATGAACAGCCTTAGAAGCTCCATTGATCATATAGGTTTTGGTCCTTTCTCTAAACCGGTTACACAAGTCAACTACAAACTGCGGCCACCTCAATTCCACCCTTCCCCAGCTCCAATTCTGGAACCAAACGCATGAAATTCCACTCAAATTACTTGCAGCTATTTTTACCTTCTCCTTTTCAGCTACTCGGTGTTGGTAGAACATCCGTTCACATTGCCGAATCCACCATTTTGGCCTATCCCTGTCAAATACCGGAATAGCCAATGGAGCAAGAGTGGGCAAATTGGCACTTGGAATTGAAGTTGACAAAGTCCGATTAGCAATCTGAAATTTATGTGAATGCAGGATCAAACAATCATCCAGCTGCCTAGGGAGATCCTTAATTTCTTTTGTTGCAGCAGTTAATCCTTCGGCCATCTCCTCAGTTCACTTCCTTGAATTACACCCTGCAACAGCCTCTTAATCAGCTTCCAAAGACCACTCCGGAAACTTATTTCGGTACTTCAAATCCACTAGAATTCAGTCACTGAAATTGCTCGATAAATTTCCAAGGCCTATCTATAATCAATCGCTTCCAAATCCGCAACCTTAGCAGCTTCAAGTTCAGCCAATCTAAATTCGCTGAAGCCTAAATTCAGCAACCTATTCTGCCTCGGTCACTGCTTCGCCTCGACTGCAACGGCTGCTTCGCCTCAACTGCAACTGATCACTGCTAATTTTGCTTTTGGAGCTGCCTGACTCCAGATGAGGAATGATCGATTCCATTGTAGTACTTCAAAGTCGCCTCCAGATCTCAAACAAAGATTACCGAAATTCCGTCCGAAATCAGCTCATAGTAGTCGTCTTGGTCACACAGCCGAGGATTCCTCCTGCTTCGCCTTGGCCATTCAAATACGAGCTGAAATGCACAGCCGCCAGACTTCTTCACTTCTCGCCTGAGTCAAGTTAGAATTCTCCTAGGACTCACTTTCAAATTTAAGTTGAGGATCACAAACAAAATCAAAGCAATTGAGAATCGTCGCTTGCGGAACTCTCCTCTGGACCGTTTCCGAGGGCCCCTGCCTTCCAACTCGATCACATGCAGTGACCTCGCCTTCCTTCTCGCCTTGCTCAAGGCTATGACGCTTCCTATTCTCCCGAATCAACACCTCTGATCTGCAATTGAATTGCCGATTATCGGACTTGCTTGCAACTGATCGCTATCTACCCATGGTCCAGCGGATTCAGTGATCGCCCAGGCCAGTGCCTTCTTGTCCACCCAATCACCGACCACTGTCTTCGGAATCCCCGGAATTTGCTGCTCCTTGAATCGCCTGACTAATTTACTGTCAGAATTGGTCTTCCCATTCCACTGAATCTGCTTCGCCCTTCCACCTTGAGCAAGTCTTACCGAAATTCGCAGCCGGACGTTCTCCTCTTGCTTCGCCTTCCAAGATCGACCGATGGTTGCTTGCTCGCTTGGTTACAATCGACCCTTGGTTCCTTCGGAATCAGATCGGAAATGTTGGCCGATCTGATCCATTGAAGCTCCTCGAAAGTTCAACTGTACCGCTGGAAATTCACAGCTAAGGATTAATCAGCCTCCTTCGCCTTCAGTTCCGAGCCAGCACTCACCACCTCATGCGTTGGAATCAAATTCCGAAATTCAACCAGAAGTCGGAATTGCCTAGCCAAGTCGCCTTCAAATCCTGAACTAGAATTACAGCCAATAGTCAATCGAAAGTCACCAACGGATCTCGATTTCGATCAATCCTTGTTTCCTTCCTACGTAGATCAGAAATGTGGACAAAATCGCTGCTCGAACTCGCCTAAACTACCGGTTTCCGTAATCGCCTCTGCCTCGTCTACGCATCTAGATTGATTGAAATCAAAACTAAGGAACGACAGCTCTGCTCGGTTTTGATCAGCCTTCAAGTCCATCAAACTCCGATGGAACAAATGCTCGTAATCATCGGTCACAGCCTAGAATCAACCGGCTCTGTTTTGCTTCTCAATTTTGACCCAAGCTAATACGAATTTATCAAAAATCATAGCCGAGGAAGGATTGGCTCTAATACCATTTGTCACATACCTAGGGTTACCTAGGGTTGTGATTGGAATTGAGGAGAGAAATTGGATAATAGACTTCAAAGGAAGGAGAGAGAAATCAAAAGAGGAAGAGAGGGAGGGGTTAGAGAGGAAACGAGAGGGATAGGAAATTTAGGGAAATAAGAATTCACTTCATATTCATTAACTTCCTTTCTCTACATTTTAGGGCCTATTTATAGGCTATTCACTAGTAACAACTCACAAACTACCTCCTACTAACTACTACATCCTTATTACAATAATGTCCTTCTAACTACCCATGAGTTGTGACATTAACATGTTAGTTACTTTCCAAATCTGAGTCTATTGTGATCTTAAGCACCTTTACAACTATATAAACTTCACATTTGATAAGAATTGTTTATGTGGCATGCTTAGGCAATTTTTCTTCCAGGCAAAGATTAACTTTTCTTATCCTATATTGTTTCCTTTTGTAAATAAAGTTCTAAACTGTTAGGACCCCAAGGGTATTATTGAAATTTCTATAATAAAGATAGCCACATGGCCACTTGCATGTAAGTAGTTAGAGAGGAGCCTCACGATTATAATCACATGCCATGGGAAGAGCCTATATAAGGCATTGTATGGGAGGATGGGAGTTATCTGTTGAATGATATTCTCTTTCCCTCTAAATTCAATTCTTCTCTTCTTTCCTCCAAACTCTCTCTCTCTCTCTCTCTCTCTCTCTCTCTCTCTCTCTCTCAAGTCTTCTTAAATCACGGAAACTTCAAGTCTCTCCTCGGAGACTTGACAATTGGTATCAGAGCCGGTCAGCCTTGGTTGTGAGTCCGAGCATGGTAGGAAGTGCCATCGGAAGGATCAAGGTGAAGTGATCGGAAATAGAGATGGTTGAAGGAACTACATTGAAACAACTAGAGAATCATCTGGAAGCAATGGAGTTCGGTATGACTCAAAAGTAGGAAGCAGTAGTGCAGAGTAGGGAAGAGACCAGGGCGATCCGCGATGAAGTAAGGGAGGAAATGGCTTCTTCCCAAGAAGGAGTTCAAAGAGAATTGGCAAGGCAGAGGGAGTTGTTAGATCAGTTTGAACAGTGGATAGGCAGTGTGGTGAGCATACTATCCGCACTCACTCACAATTCCAGTTGTCACTGGAATTTCCTCCCAGGCCAGTTCTAGAAGCTAGCATGGCAGGAGTGGGAATTCTTCCCCGACCTCAAGGAGTCACAGAAAGGGGAAATTCATCATACAAGGACACTACAAAAGCAGTAAGAGAATTCAATTCCCCTTATGCTCACCAAGGCTCTATGCCGAGGTTAGAGATTCCTCTCTTTGAAGGATCTAAGCCTAGGTGGTGGATCTGGAGGTGTGAAAGGTTCTTTCAATTCTATCAAATAGCTGAAAACCAGAGGATCAATTTGGCCACAACCTATCTCAATGATACGACTGATGCCTAGTTTCAAGAGTGGTATAGATCAAGAGGAATGGAAGCAAGATGGATCGACTTTGCCGAGGAATTGTGTATTCGCTTTGGGGAATGAAATATGACAGATGTGATAGAGGAGTTTAATAAACTCAAACAGGAAGGGTCGATGGCCGAATATCAAGAGAAATTCGAGGAGTTAAGAGCATTGATGTGGAATGCTCAACCAACTCTTATCGATCAGTACTTCGTATCCAGCTTCATTAGTGGCCTAAGGATGAGTTAAGGTCTATGGTAAAAATGATGATGTTGACGACGGTTAGGCAGGCAGTAGAAAAGACCAAGTTACAGGAGTTGACACTTGAGGCTATATTCAAAAAGAATATGGTGGTTGTGAGACCACTGCCAATTCATAATTACCCTACAAGAGGGAGTAACAGACCACTATTGTTGGGAGGGCCTTTTGGGGGTCCTAAGGCTAGTTCTTTGCCCTCCTGTTCTACAACCATGGAACATAGGAGACTTATGGGGTTGTGTTTCAAATGTGGTGAGAAGTATCATGTCGGGCACCAATGTAAGAAGTAGCTCCTTAACATGGAAGGGAAGGAGGAGCCTCGTGCAAAATATCTAGAAGAGGAAGAGGAGGTTACTCAAGAGGCAGTGGAACTAGCGTGGGAGGAAGAAATAGAGCATGAAGGAGGAGAAATTTCCTTCCATGCTTTGAAAGGAGGGCCTATGAGTCAAATCATAAAGGTGCAAGGGCAAGTGGGACAAAAATGGTTAATAGCATTGATTGACAATGGCAGCACCCATAGCTTCTTAAATGAAGCTACTGCCCTAGAGTTGAGGTGTAGATTAATAGCTACAAGCCCTCTCTCGGTGACTATGGCTAACGGGAGTAAGATGTATAGCCATAAACGGTGTGAAGGTTTCAATTGGGAGATGCAAGGACACACATTCCAAGCTAACTCGAGGGTGTTGGAATTAGGCGGGTGTAACATAGTGTTGGGAGTGGATTGGATGAAGACTGTTAGTCATTTCACCTTTGACTTCAACAAACTGGAAGTCATCGTGGAAAAGGGAAATTCTAAGCTCATTTTGAAGGAATGCAAATGGATAAAGGAGGAGAAGCTACAGAGATGGATGAAGAGTAAAGGGGGGCAGATAGCTCAATTGTACTCAATACACACAATGGAAGAGCTGGAACCAGGGGGCGGGGGTACATAAAATAATCATCCAGGGATGGGAAGCTGGGCACTACTCCAATCAATCACTCAGATACCACTTCTGGATAGCTTAGCTTTACTGTTAAAGGAATTTCAGGATCTTTTTTTTGACCCCCACACCCTGCCACCCTAAAGAACCTTAGACCATTCGATATTCTTTAAACTCCACTCTAAACTAGTAAACCTGAGAGCCTATAGATATTCTCCCATACAAAAAGAGGAGATTGAAAAACAAGTAGCTAGCATGCCATCCTCAACCATCATACGCCCTAGCCAAAGCCCCTTTGCATCTCCCGTATTACTCATGAAGAAGAAGGATGGATCGTGGAGGTTTTGTGTTGACTATCGTCAACTCAACTCCAAGACCATCAAAAATAAATTCCCTATACCCCTCATTGATGACCTTTTAGATGAGTTACATGGAGCCAAAATCTTTTCCAAATTGGACCTAAGATCTGAATACTACCAAATCCAGATATCACCCCCTGATATACACAAAACTGCCTTCCGCTCCCATCAAAGACTATACGAATTTATGATGATGCATTTTGGGCTCACCAATGACCCAATCACATTTCAAGCTCTAATGGATCAAATATTTCAGCCTTACCTAAGGAAATTCATCCTAGTTTTCTTCGATGATATCCTTGTATATAGCCAAGACTTTGACCAACATTTAACCCACCTAAAAATGACATTTGAGATCCTAAATTCTAACAAACTATATGTCACATTATTTCAAGGGAAGGGGTGAGAACTGACCCTCAAAAGATTGCAGCTATGACCGAGTGGCCTAGACCCCAATCATTGAGGGAGCTAAGGGGGTTTCTAGGTTTGACAGGCTATTACAGGAAGTTTGTGCAAAATTATGGGCTCATTAGCAAGCCCTTTACAGAACTCCTCAAGAATGATGGTTTCCAATGGAATCCTAGGCCGAGGATGCCTTTCTGACCCTCAAGAGAGCCATGACAGAGGCCCCGGTGCTAGCCCTACCAGATTTCTCTAAGAAGTTCATAGTGGAGATAAATGCAAGTGACAAGGGGATAGGGATTGTGTTAATGCAGGAACGAATACCCCTAGCTTACATTGGTAAAGGCCGTAAGGCACTAGCTCCCAAGCATTTGGGATTGAGTGTGTATGATAAAGAGTTACTGGCAATTTTGGGGGCTATTGAAAAATGGAGGTATTACTTGGAAGCCAGCCTTTTTATGATTAAAACCGATCACGAGAGTTTGCAATTTTTATCCCAGCAAAAATTTCACACTCAGCTAACAAAGGAAAGGGGTCTCAAAACTGATGGGGCTGGACTATTCCATCGAGTATCAAAGGGAAAAGGAAAATGTTGTGGCAGATGCTCTATCAAGGAAGGAAAAGGTTGGACAATGTCACGCAATATCGGCAGTAATTTTGAAGTGGATGAAAGAAGTGGCTGGAAGCTATGATCAAACACCATGGATCAGAGACCGAATGGAAAGCCTAGTAGTGCAACCATCAGAATCTTCAGGGTACACTTTTACTAATGGGTTGTTACGGTTCAAGGGAAGAGTGGTGGTGGGTGATGACAAGACATTGAGAATGAGGATACTAACAACCTTGCATGAATCACCAATGGGAGGACATTCGGGCATCAAGGCAACCTACCACGAGGTGAGACTTATTCTTTTGGCCAAGACAAAAAAAAAAAGTAGTGAATTTTGTCTTAACATGTTTAGTCTGTCTGAGGTGTAAACATGAGAATGTAGCCTACCTAGGCCTTCTACAACCCCTAGAAATTCCTAAGCAGGCATGGGAGGGAGCATCCATGGACTTTGTTGAAGGGTTACCAAGATCAGAAGGTAGGAACGTGGTAATGGTGGTGGTGGATAGACTGACCAAGTTCGCACATTTCATCAATCTAACACATCCCTTTAGTGCACACAAGGTAGCAGGGGTGTTTATGGACTCGGTGGTGAGGATCTATGGTGTGCCAAAATCGATTGTTTCAGATAGGGACAAGATCTTTACGAGCACCTTCTGGCAGGAGCTGTTTAAGGGATTGGGAGTGGGATTACACATGTCTACAACATACCACCCACAAATAGATGGCCAAATCAAGAGAATCAACCAATGTTTGGAGGGTTACTTGAGATGCATGTGTCACACTAAGCCTAAAAGTTGGCATAAATGATTGTCTTTAGCCCAGTGGTGGTACAATTCAAACCACCACAGTGCCATTAACAGAAGCCCTTTCGAAGCATTGTTTGGTTACACGCCACCTCTAATTCCAACCCTAGCTAAGGCAACAACAACCATGGCAACGGTGGAACAGTATTTCTACCAGAGACAGGAAGTTCTGGGGATATTAAAGAAGGAGTTAAGTATAGACCAGAACCGAATGAAACAGCACACGGATCAAAAAGGGAGTGATCGGTCCTTTGAGGTGGGGGATAGGGTCCTTCTAAGGTTGAAAAGGTTCTTGCAACAACCTTTTACAACCATTCCCGCATCTAAACTAAGCTCCAAGTACTTCGGACCTTATGAGGTGGAGTCCAAGATTGGGACGGTGGCCTACAAACTGAAATCACCGAAAGAAGTCCAAGTGCACTCGGTGTTCCACGCATCTCTCCTAAAAAAAGTATATTGGACCACAGGCTCCTAGCAGTTCAGACTTACCACAAATGAATGAAGAGGAAGAAGGAGTAGTATAATCCCAAGCTATTCTAGATCAAAGGGTATTCTATCAAGGCTCAGTGCCCTTAACTCGGGTGCTGGTGAGATGGACGCATAAAGACCCAAATCACACAACATTTACTTATTGGAGCTACTAGATTGTTTCCCAAGAGCTACAGGACTGCTTTAAATTCTTGAGGACAATAATTGTTTCTAGGGGTGGGGAAATGTTAGGACCCCAAGGGTATTATTGAAATTTCTATAATAAAGATAGCCACACAGCCACTTGCATGTAAGTAGTTAGAGAGGAGCCTCACGATTATAATCACATGTCGTGGGAAGAGCCTATATAAGGCATTGTATGGGAGGATGGGATTTATGTGTTGAATGATATTCTATTTCCCTCTAAATTCAATTCTTCTCTTCTTCCCTCCAAATTCTCTCTCTCCATGTCTCTCTCTCTCTCTCGTCTTCTTAAATCACAGAGACTTCAAGTCTCTCCTCGGAGACTTGACATAAGCTTAATAACTTAGCTGCCCGATGGAATTTTACACAAAAAGATAGGTTTTAGGTTTGCCCCTTCAGATATTTTCAGCTATTCCTAAGTTGTTTTCTCATTTCCCGATGTCTATAAAATCTTTGACAACCAATTCTATCTCTATGAAAACTGAAACAAAGGAGAAAATGATCTCTTTATCCTTGGATTCTGCTGAATCTGAGGTTCGTCCTGTACCCAAGCTCAAGTTACAATAATATCTGCTCAAACAGAAACTAAGTTCGCAAAAATCAAAACATTGGCTTCTACTTCAAATAAAAATACCATCATTATCACATATAATTGAAAAGGTTACCAGGATCTGTAGCAGGATGCTGGCCGAAAACATAAAAGCAAGACCAGCAAGTCTGAAGAAGATGAGGAACATTCAGTGCGAAGAATTATTAACAATTGAACAGCAAAAAAAAGAACAAGAAAACTGAGATTTACATTCCAACTTACACTGTAGAGCACAATGAGAGAAGAACCATTCAAGAGTACCACGACCCAGGGCAACAAAAGAAGAAACGGTTAGTATAGAAAAATTGATGCAAGTGCCCGGTGCCATCTTTGATTTAATAATTTATCATAAAATATTAATATTATATTGGCAGAGGAAATCAAACTAAAACAAAATTAAACTTTTTTATTGATATAAACCGAACAGGAAAAAAAGAACATTCTGACAAATATCTATTGATCACCTTCTAGATAAACTGAATCAAACTACTACAAGTCAGCTGCCAGTACACTTGCTAAAAGCTAATTCAGGATCAATTTCATATGGACATAACTCAAGTTTGAAAATATTTTGCAGCTTATTAATTTGTTGCTTAGGCTCAAAGTTATCTAAATATACATATACTTCCTAAGTTCAAGCTACTATAACTTTATCTGGAGACTGGATATATCATCCTCCAGAGAAGCACGTTGATAATTGGATCAAGATTTAAATGACACGGAAATAAAACCAAACTTGAATGAACCAATAGTGAGCCAGATCATAGACCCATCTCCTTTTTCACATTTTAAAGAAACCAACATAGCAAATAAAACAAAATTAAATCCCCTCGCTTTATTTTGTCATCATAATCCTTTCCTTTTCCCTTCACTAATTCATACTGAAGCGTTGTGTATACCCCCGAATTTTCAAACTGTCACGGTCCAAACCCTTTAGTTGCTTCTCACACCATAGTAAATTCGATTCTTCCAAACTCACCAGCATAAACTCACAACAACAATAGCAACAACAACAACAACATCTAACCTATTGTGCACGAATCGATCAACTTAACTTAAAATTGAAGAGATATAGTATCTGTCGAAATAGTTAAGCCTGTTGCCGTTTACTTCTATCCTCGTAGTTCAGAACACCGACTTAGGAACGCAGTTGAAATAACGCGAATTCAATATGTAATTCGTGTGGATAGAAAATCATACCTTCGATTGTCATCGCCATTCTCGAGTATTTTCCCAAGGGGGGGGGGAATCAAAATTACAGTACGAGCGTAATTCTATAGTCTATGTGCCTCTGCAAGCGTGATTCATTGATGTTCGATATCGGAATTCGAAGTAGAATGCCCGGCCGTGAGACGATCGGAGCTGCTGACGGAAACCTAGGAAGAGACGAGGAGTAAAGCGAAGGAGGAAATAGCGAGAATTACCGGTGTTTCCGAGTTATGGCTCTGCTTTTCCTGTCAAATAGCGCTTTCCTGTGCAGCAACAGGTAGTTCGATACAAGCGCCGTGTTAAAATTAAAACCTATTGAATTTTCATCATTCAAATCTTAATAAAATATATTAAAATAGCACCAAAATTTAAATTCGTCAAATTTTTACTTTTAAAAAACAAAAATAAAAATAGTAACATTTAGTGTCACGCATTGCATATGAGTCTTAGCGTTACTCTCCTAATATCTTTTTTCTTTTTTTAGGCTAAGAAAAATATACTCAAATCCTTTAGCTTTAATTGCTTTTGTGATGATCTTTTTTATGTGATTTTTTATATTTATACCCTTAATTATATCAGATGAGATAAATCGCAAGTTAGATTTTTTATTTTTACAAAGAACAATAATTGAACTCGTAACCCATCAAATTAATATTGACATATTATCCTTATATTTTACATAATATTTTTTAAATAAAACAAAAAATTTATTTGACCTACGGCTTTGGCCATGTGACCAAAATAGACATTAAGATACTAATCTAATTGGTTATTTTTAAAAATGTCATGATTATATAAAGTATTAATTTATCATTATACATTTAATGATTTAGCCTTCCATACCATCTTAGTACAAATCAATGCTCACCCTACAAAAAATAAGCACCCCACCACCTATTTATGCCCCATAATCTTTTTCATGGACGGATGATGTGAGATTTGCTAAGATAACTCTCTAGATAAATTCTTGATTTCGCCTCGTTTAGATATGTGTATCCTTACCATCCGATAATAAGAAGGTCAATTCTAATACCAAATTTTGAATACCCAATCTCCTAGATCATCCTAGTACGAATGAGTGTTTACCCTTGTAAAGGATAAGCACTCCATTGCCTATTTATACCCCATAATCCTTTTTTGGGCCAATTGATAAGGGATTCGCCAAAGTTACTTTTCGAGTAAACTCTCAATTTTGCCTCCCTTTGGACATGTGTGTCCTTACACATGCACGACTCCACCATTTTGTAATAGAATAGTCAACTTTGATACTAAGCTATAAAGACCTAATCTCCCAAATCATCTTAGAATAGGCCAGTGTTCATTCTCATAAAAGAATAAACATCTCACTACTTATTTATGCCCCATATTCCTCTTTTGGCCAATCGATGTGGGATTCGTCGAGGCTACTTCTCAAGTAAATTCTCGATTTTGTCCCTTCTTTTGGTTGTCTGCATCTCCATACGTGCTGTTCATTAAAATATTAATTAGTTACTTTAAAAATTGCCACAATTATATAGGGAAGGAAGATTTATAAAAATAAATAATTCATTAATAATTATTAGTAGTATTAAAAGCTGCTCTACTTTTTATAAAAAATACCAGATCACTTGTTTTTATTTTTTTAGAGATAATGTTAATAACTGTTATAAATAAGATTACACAATGCATTATTTTTAAATAAAATATATATTTATATATTATTTTTAATATTAAAATAATTTGATTAATTAATTAAATAATTTAAAACACAATATATTAATCACCAACTAATAAAATTATTTTGATGTTGAAAAAAAAATACAATAAATACATATTATCTAAAGAATATATAATCACCTTAAAGAAATAAATGAATTAAAAACACAACTACACTAGATAATATTTGTTCCCAAATTATAAATTTATATTTAATAGTGAAAAGGGTCTATTGTCTTAATCAGGAAAAAAAAAAAGAAAAAGAAAAAAAAATGGGGGCCAAATGCATCAATGTCATATAGGTAATTTTGGTAAGGAGGAGGGGCGATTACATCGCCGCTGTCCCTATAATGGTGGTGTTCTGTGCGGGAAATGGACGAACTCTCTCTCTCAGGGGCTCCGAGACTTCGGAGACATCAACAGCAGAGTGTGTCGGAGAGAGAGGCGGCCGATTTCAGTTTCTAAACAACCCGACCCGAACCCCTCTCTCTCTTTCTTTATACATGCATATATATATATGTATGTATGTGTGTATGTAAATCTATCTCGTTCCCGGAGAAACATGCTAGTCATGGATTGACGGTGCGGTGGGCTAAACGAAGCATCATAAACTGGCGCGGCGTTGAATGTGAGCTTCGGATTCTTCTTATTTGCGCCTTTTCCGTCTAACCCTAATTTGTTAATTTTTCTTTGAATACTTGCGTCAAGTTTTTGACATTGAATTGCATTTGTCGTGAGAACCCTAGTTCTCTTGTTTTGGATTCTTAAGTGAAAAGCGGGTTCTGGGACTGAAGCAATGGTTGTTTAAGGGTTTCCAAATCGTCAGGATTTTTGTGATCAACTATGATTGGATGCGGCTTGACAAATAAGCATCATTTAATGGTCTTGTTGTGGACTGGATTATGTTTAGGGGTTCAAATCAGGTTCTCGAAGAGTTAACAAGCATACTTCCAAGTCACTCATCAATCTGTCTAATTTCTGTACAATGTTTTGCTACTATTTCATTTTGGCATAGTTGTGTATTAGCGAACTTGGAGTAGGGATTATAGTTTTCTGCTAGTGTACTGAGCGTATTTTTCTTTTTCAATAAGCTGCGTGGGAAAACAGCTAAAATTAATTGATTGAGCTGAATTTGTTTTGGAGGAGGAGGTCAGCCATATCTCTGTGCAATTGGGTTGACATGGATTTTTGTGGTTAGAAGAAAAGGAAGGGAAGTGATTGGAAAGGAAAAATGAAGAAAAGCTTGAAATATTTATTTATTTTTGTTTGGAAGACAATGAGAAGAAAATAACTAGTTTTCTTTTTTTTGTTGGTTGGGTTAAAAAAACTCAGCATTTTGATTCTCCACACTTCAACACTTCAGATCTGTTTACTACAATTTCATTTATTTTTTATTGTAATGTACAAAGCAGTCCTATTATTGTTTGAATCATTATCTTACTCTCAATGATCTTGTTGTAGGAGAGTTCAATTGTAGGTTTAGCAGATGGTTTGGATGGAAAAGGACGTTGGTAGTGGGAACCAGAGGGACGCAGCTGGAGACAATGGGTTGCTGAAAGGGGTAAAGCCTGCTTCTGAAACCAGTAGCTCTCCTGGATGCATCGGTCTTGCCCAGAAGAAATTTGAGGGGAAGGATGCTCTCTCATATGCCAACATTCTCCGCTCCAGGAACAAATTTGTTGATGCTCTTGCTCTTTATGAGAGTATATTGGAGAAGGATAGTGGAAATGTTGAAGCTCACATTGGCAAGGGGATTTGCCTTCAAATGCAGAACATGGGAAGGCCTGCTTTTGAGAGTTTTTCGGAAGCCATCAGACTGGACCCACAAAATGCATGTGCTCTTACTCACTGTGGTATTCTGTACAAAGATGAGGGACAGCTCATCGAAGCTGCTGAGGTATTCTTATGCTAGTCATAATGCCTCTGTCAATGAGAAAGATGATCAACATACCTGCTAGTTTATTTACCTTTTTTATTTAGTGGCTTTAGTGTTATTCAATACAGAATTTCTCTTCCGTTCATCTTTGACTTTTCTTGCTGACTATTATTCTCAATGTAGCTGTTGTTGCCTTGACTTTAGTTATTTTCTCCAATTAAGTACATGTCAGAGCCAATTTTTACATGGAGTTAGTTTTTTGTAAGTTTTAAACTGTGTATTAATTGGGCACCATGAGAGCATCACATTGTATGAACATGAGGTGGTAGAAAACTTGTAACTTCTTTACCCCATCCAAAGCTTTAATGCAGTCTAAGAATTGGTTCAACACAACCTGAGAACCAACTATACCAGTGAGATATAGAGAGCCCACTACAGCACGAGGAATGACTAAACTCTATCAATTTAATTTGAACTCCATGGAGACTGGTTGTCTGGCTGTTTTGGTTTGTTGTTGGGCTGACCCACACCTTTTAAGGTTCAGATTGAATCATTCTAGATTCTTCTAAAGTCAACAAAAGCATTATGCTTAGTCTTGGGGGAAAAATGATCAAAACCATGCCTGAAGTCACCCTTATTCAGTTAAAAGAAATCAATTTTAGTAGTGATGAATCAATTCTTTAAGTTGTTTAACATAAGGAAGGAATATATGATAGCTTTCGTTCTGTGAGATTTGAATTTTTGTCGTGGACCTCATTAATTGTTTAACTTCTGGTCCTGGGTAAATCTGGAAGTCTATTTGGCAGGCTTTTTGTTTTTGATAAGTCCGTTCAATGGGATGGCTTTTTTCATAAAAAAAAAAGAAAATAATGAAATGAGATTTGGAAGCACGAAAGTGGTTGATGAGGCATTTCAGAAGGGATTAGATGTTTATAAACAAACTAATGTCAGAAGGGTGCTTGGCAAGTACAAAAGCAGGTAAACTGTGATATTATACAGCACTAATTAGAGAAAGAAGGCATATGCTCGAGCAGTACAAGTAGGCTTGTAAAATGAATATACTGTCATGACCGCATGAGGCCAAATAATTATCAGAGGGAAGGAGGGAGGGAAGGGATTGCAGCGTGTTAATTAGGTCTCTGAAATAATGTGAAAAAGGCATTTGGAAGGGGAAGAGAGCGGAATTACAGGAGAAATATAATTGACTAAAATAAATAAACTTGCAAAGAAGTGAATCCAGAGAAGTTGCCATCTTCTCTAGCTAGTATGGTCTTACCTCTATCCCTACTTGTAGTTTGTCCCGGTTATTTTTATTTATATTCATGAGGGCATTGATGCTTTTCCTACGCAAAAAAATGACTTTCAACTTTTAAGCCCCTACAGCACTTCACAGTTCTATTTTCTGCGAGGGTTGTTTTATTCTGCTAGGTGTACTTTGGGGCCTGAATATTTGGTTCACAAGAAGTCATTCATTGTCTCTTATTGTTTACCTGTAATGGCCAATTAATTTTACTTGATGCAGTCATATCAAAAAGCTCTGAAAGCTGATCCTTCATACAAACCAGCAGCAGAATGCCTGGCAATTGTTTTGACAGATCTTGGAACCAGCTTAAAGCTTGCTGGGAACACTCAGGAGGGAATACAAAAATACTATGAAGCTATCAAAATAGATCCACGTTATGCTGTAGGTTCATGTTCTTTCTGGTCTCTCCCCCCTCACGTTGACAGCTTTTAGTTCACCTCATAAATTCACATGCGTAAGCATTCTGATAGATTGAGTTTGCACATGCAGCCTGCATATTACAATCTTGGGGTTGTTTATTCTGAAATGATGCAATACGACATGGCACTTGGTTGCTATGAGAAGGCTGCAGTGGAGAGACCCATGTATGCTGAAGCATATTGCAACATGGGTGTCATTTATAAGAACCGTGGAGACTTGGAATCAGCCATTGCCTGTTATGAGAGGTTGTCCACTTGTACAAAATGTATATATTATGCGTCGATGGTTGAACATATGGTATATGTCATTGATTGTTAGTTTTCTAAGCTGATGCCTTATTTGTTTATTCTTTTGTTTCCTTAGGTGTCTGGCAGTGTCTCCTAATTTTGAGATTGCGAAGAACAACATGGCAATTGCATTGACAGATTTGGGAACAAAGGTGCTTATTGAGACAGTTATAAGGCCTCATTAATATTGATGAGTCACGTGTTAAGAAGTACAGAACAATTCAGGGTTTGGTTGTCCGCAGAACTTTTCCATTCCCTTGATAGTTTGATCACTAGCTTCATTTCTTATTTCCTGGCAGTATAATGGTCAAGGGCAGTCACTATTAGGAAATTTGGTGCTGATCCAGTTCTTTTTTTGCCGATTCTGTGCTTTGACTATGTCATATTGCCTCAATTTATTTGTTACTGAAATTCTTCTCATCTTCTTGTCATTTTCATCTGCCTAGATATCTCCAGATATTTGAAGAACAAAAAATCTGACCTTTTTTCCTTAAGATTTTATTTAGGGTTCCTCGCACAACAAATTGTGAAAACTTCATCTTTTAACACATGATTATAATTATGCAGGAGAAAATGTTCTGTTGGTCATTTGTAGTTAGTATCTGACTCTGGTTTTTATCATAACTTTTCACCCATTTGATTTTGGATTTGTGACAAATTCAGGTTAAATTGGAGGGAGACATCAACCAAGGTGTGGCATACTACAAGAAGGCATTATATTACAATTGGCACTATGCCGATGCCATGTATAATCTTGGAGTAGCTTATGGAGAAATGCTAGACTTTGACATGGTAAGTAACAGTAAATATTTTATAGTTTTCTCATTTTTGTTCCTGAATTCCGTTACCTCCATTTTTTAGCAGGCTTCATGTGTATAAAACTGATTTAGGCAATGGCTAGTCTCTGTTAAAAGATAAATTATCATTACCTTTTCCCCTATGACTATCCATCTGATTATATCTTTTTTCAGTTGCTTTAACAAGAAACATCTTGCATTATCCAGAGAAGGTCCTCAGAAGGTTTATTAACAGATCTTGGGTCTATGCAGGCCATTGTGTTCTATGAACTTGCTTTCCACTTCAATCCGCATTGTGCAGAGGCATGCAACAATTTAGGAGTCATTTATAAAGATCGTGACAACCTCGATAAAGCTGTCGAGTGTTACCAGGCATACTTCTGATTTTTATCTGCAATTTTAGGTCTCAAAACATTACCGGTATGCCATCGTAGTTATAATTTATTTTCCTGCAGTTGGCTTTATCAATCAAACCAAACTTCTCACAATCCCTGAACAATCTTGGTGTTGTGTACACTGTCCAGGTTCAGTAGCCATGCCTATTTAAAAATATTTGAAAGGATATGCGTCTTGACTGCAGTTGACTGGTTTTATTACTTGTTGCAGGGTAAAATGGATGCTGCTGCAAGCATGATTGAGAAAGCTATTGTGGCAAACCCCACATATGCAGAAGCTTATAATAATTTAGGTCTCTCTGTCCTTCTTTTACCCTTTGTTCATCATGTTTGTGGCATTGTTATAAATGTTTATTCATTTATTTAATATTTTTTGAGGCGTGTGGAGGGTTGACTGTAACTAATGGATGCTGCTTATTAGCTAAAGTTCGAAGTTACAGTAATCTAGTTCCTGTTTGATAATGAAGTTCATAATATGATCTTTGCTCGAGGCTTCATGCATGCTTATTTGTATTGTCATCCTAATTGTTCTTGTACATGGGGTTGATATGTTTCTAAGTAGTGAAAGGAATTGCTAAAGTTGTAACTGATAAGAAATCTGTTGTATTAGTAGGGCAAAGATTAAACTTGAAGTTTTTCTAGTGGAAGCCGAAGTAATAAACTATGCTGTGTATTTGTTAGGACAATTATCATTCGTGCAGAACAGTAAATGATAACAGGTTCTTGGGTGAACAGTGATTTAGTGTTCCTCTTTTCAAGCTGTTTCACTTATTTGTGTGCAAGTTTTACTGTCAAGACATATTTTTAACGCTTTTCTGTTTGTTGACTTCAGTGCAAATATGTTATTACATGCATATGAGATGCTCAAATTTCCCTGTATCTGCAGTTTGTTCTCTGTTTTTCCTTAATCCTCATGTTTCACTGATACATATTTACACATATATGGATGAAAGTTCCAGTGTGTTTGCCACCCACTTTTAGTAAAAACAACTTCTAGGTTATATATTTATTTTATATTTACTTCATTTGTGATTGCACTATCTTAATCTTTCAATCCTGCTGAGTAAAGGCAATTTTGTGGTTCTGGAATTGGGTTATTTTCTAGTATGCCAGTTGGCTTCCTCTATTAGGGGATGCGAGCAGGATCCATCACTCTTCCTCTGTTAGTGGATACGAACAGCATTTTAACTTTATAGATGGATTATGTCTGGCTTTTTTGTATACCGATGTTTAGACAGGTTGATTCTGCTTTTGGTGCCTTTAATGAATTGTGAAACTCTGAAAAGCAAAAGTAAAAGTGTGGTTTGATTGCATAGTTGTGAATTCTAGTATACTTTTGTTGTATTGTTAACCACCAATTTGATCTAAAAGCTGAAGTTATTAGATAGAGGGTTGATTTTATCTTCTATAATATTATTTTTATTCCAAACATGGCCCTTCATGGGTGACAAGGCTTTACTGATAAGTGGTCCAACCACGTGTAACAATTTAAATATTGGGTTGGCGGTAAGGTTTGAACTTAGGACCGTGACCTGTTTTGATATCATGTTGAATTGTTAATCACCATCTGATTTATAAGCTTAAGCTGATAGATAGAGGGTTAACTTTATCTTTTATACTATTATTATTTTTACTCCTAACAACTTTAATGTGAGGTCTTATAAATTTTATTGATTGCACATGCAAATAATTGGTCTGCTTCAGAACTCTCTCCCTCTCTGTTGCACAGACAAACAGACCCGATTTTGTTAGTGATTAGTTTCTTAAAATTCTCCTCGTATAGGGGTTCTTTACAGAGACGCTGGCAGTATAACTCTGGCTGTTGAAGCTTATGAGCAATGCCTTAAGATTGATCCTGATTCTCGCAATGCAGGCCAGGTATTGTTGCTGCTTGTGGAATGCTTGTTTGAATGTTTTTTCTAGATAGATGGTGCACTTGTTTGAAAGATTACCTTACCCTGAAATTTCATTTGAAATCTGATTATGTGGGACTTGGGGTGGTGATACTTGAGATAAGCAATGAAGCATTGTTTTACCTTTTTGTGATGGCAAGATGCTTAAAATGTTTGTGTATTCATACCCAAATTGAGAACCTTAGGTGAAGATAAAAGTTGATTTTACTTTTTGCTGAATTCATTTTAAAATTTACCGAGGGAAAAGTGTGCATAATAAGTACAAAATGTGACCCAAACAACCACCCAAGGCAGTAGCTTTGCTACTAATATACCCCTCTCATTGAGACTCAAGGTCTCAAGTTTGAGTCCAGTGCCCAATGGCTGATTGAGTGGTTGCTTGCCATACTGTTCATGGATTTAAGGGTGAGGGAGTTGATGTTGCTTTGGACGGCTCATTGTAGGGGTTTTCCCAGATGTCTTAGATGGTTAGTGTTCTGACGCCACCAGGTTAGGAGCACGCTGTGTCCCTAATCATTTGGGTTTTCCTTTTTTTCTTAGTAAGAAAAAGTGACCAAAACCAGCTTTCCTCTGGAAAACATTATTCATAGCTATGGGGATATGAATATATCCCAAGAAATCAAGCTGGATAGTAAGGATTTAGGAAAAGCAATATTATCCCTTTGGAGCGAAAGAGTGAAAAGAATGATTCTTTCAAACCAAAAAAACAAAGTTCTCTATATCTTCAACCCTTCCTTCATAAGCTCCAAAGGGGTAGAAGAGAGCTTTACCCCTCTGACATTACTTTGTTTTTGGTTTCAATTATCAGTTTTACTTTTCGCTTTAAATGAAATAGAAGGGGGAAACAGGACAATGCTACCTCTAGCCTCCCAAACTATGGGATCCCATTAAAGAAGCACTGAAACTTGCTGATGAGATGTAAAATGGAATGCAACCTGTCCACTTAGAAGTGAACCCCATCCTATCTAATATACACAAATAGTCCAATCCACATGGTCTTAAGTTTTCTTGGCCCACAACACCCCTCAAATTTCTTTTAATTTTTTCTGGTTATTACTGGTTAGATTTTAACAAACCCAATAAAAAAAACAATGAAAAAATTACACAGGAGCTAAAGGCTTGTGCCTTGCGCCTTAGGGTGAGGCACTCCTTAGTGCTTAGGCACACGCCTCATAGAGTGAGGTGCCCTTAGCCGAGCCTTGAGCTTAGGCTTGCCTAAGCGTGCCCCAAGTGCACCTTTGACAACTATGATCCCCATCCAGACATCATAGAGCTTCTAACAAGTCTATCTTTTCTGCCCCTTAGAAATAAACTTAAAAGTTCAAACCTGAAATGGTTGCTCTCTACCCTTCTGCCTCAATGTAGAAATCACTATAATAAACAACCTGGGGAAATTTCTCCTCCCTGTCAACTTTCAGACCATCCAAGGTGCTTTGCCGATAATTTTTTTTCCCTCTTTTATTCAAATTTGCAAGGAAGACTAAAAACTCGATAAAAAATTTCTTAAGCATGACGTTAGACATAATGATGTTATGGGAGATCTGATCATGAATAGAGATTATTGGTGAGTCAAAAATCCATTCAGCTGACCCCACCTAGTGGGATTATGGCTTGATGTTTTTAATTGTTTGTTGTTGTCATTATATTAGGATTGGGCAGCTTATGGAAGATTTTGGCATCCGGATTCCTATCACCTTTCTTTTGTAAAATCCACCTAGACTTCTATTTCTAACTGTAGAAATTAGGCTGTGCACGATATTACACTCCCTATTAATAGGGATGAGAAGTACACTTTAGGAAGGTAACAAAGAATGGAAAGATATACTATACACTGTACAAGGAAACAAAAGATACAACACAACATTAGGGAATCTCTAAAACTGAACAGCTTTCTAAGTATGGAGGATAGGATCAGGGCTGATTTTAGAAAGATGATTTTTAGAAGGCTGACTTACCTCATTCCATACTTCTGTGGATTATTCAACGCTCCCCCTTAAGTTGGTGAATGAACATCCATCATTCCCAGCTTGCTTGTAAGTTCTTCAAATCTTTTGATAGGCAATCCTTTTGTTAGTAAATTGACTAGCTGATTTTTTGAAGAGACAAAAGGTATACAAATCACCTTGGCTTTTATTTTTTCCTTGATAAAGTGACGATCAATCTCAATATGTTTAGTGCGATCATGTTGCACCGGATTATGAGCAATGCTGATTGTTGATTGATTGTCACAAAGTAATTGCATATGACCATTGATAGAAACCTTTAGATCATCCAACACAATCTTCAACCAAAGTAACTCACATAAGCCAAGTTTCATTACTCGAAACTCTGCCTCAACACTAGACCTGACTACTACACCTTGTTTTTTACTCCTTCAAGACACCAAATTGTCACGACCCAGGCTATTTGGCTATTTTAAATTTTTTGTTGTTCAGTCTTTTGTTGTTTCCTTACTATGCTAGACTATATTTTCTTTATTGTAATCGCTGTATTTCTAGTTGGCTATTCTGTTAAGAGTAAGGGGGCCACGTGTAAGGCCATAGAACATGACAAAAGAGTTTGTTGTAACCGCTGGAGGGGGGATGATCTGCTGCATCGACGCCCATGCCAAGTGACTATATGTTGTCATCCCATTCCATGGGAGAAGGCATGCAAAAATAGAATACAAAACTATCATATTCTCTCCCTTACTCTCTCTCTCTTGTCTCACTCTTTTCTCTCTTCTCTCACTGTGCTTTCTATTCTTCCTGTTTGTTCCCTTGAATCTCACCGAGGCAAGGGAAGTTTATTGTTTTGCCAAAGGCAGTGACAATTTGGTATTAGAGCCCAATCCCGGCTAAAGATTGTAGGAAGTCATGGCGAAAGGAATCTGCATGAAGAATATGGAATCTCAGCTGCAACAAGTCAACTCATCCATGTCCGAAGTCCAGAGGTGAGTTGACTAGTTGAAGTTGGGAAATGGTCGTAACCATGAGGCGATCATGGCAATCGATCATAAGCTGGAAGGCTCTATAGAAGGGTTGGAAAGAAGACTGGATGGGATGTTAGTACAAATGCAGGAGGAGATGGCGTAAATGAGGGAGGAGTTAGGCGCACAACTTCAACAATTCATGTTGATGTTCACATGCCAAAACTCGGTAAGTATGGCCCCTGAATTCACTCCTAAAGATAGAACATAACCTCTTTTACAAAACAATAGAACAATACGTCGGTCAAAAACCCTAGACATAGGAGGGGAACAAGATGAGGAGGTAGAATCAATGCCGGATAGGGGTTGTGGATGTCATGACCCACGGGTTGTTTTGTAATTTTCAATTGCATTTTAAATTTTCAGTTGTAGAATTGGAGGGAGCTAATCGATTCTGTTAGTAGCTCTTACCATAATACCCTTGGGTGCATTTAAACCATGAGGAACATCCTATATAAGGCTCTTAAGTGGGAGGATGAGAATTCATTGTGGAATGAGAATTGAATTTTTTCCCTCTAATTTCTTCTCTCACTTTTCCTCCCAAATTCTCTCTCCGATCCCTCTCTCTTCCTCTTCTTAAATAGTCGAACTCAAGCCTCTTTCTCGAGGCTTGACAGTGGAGAACATGGCCATCGTTAACAACCAGGGTTTCCCATGCCCCAGATGGAGATTCCTTTCTTTGAAGGAGATTACCCTTGCTTGTGGGTAAGGAAGTGTGAAAGAATGTTCGAATGGTGTGATATCTCGGAAGGAAGAAGAGTGTCCTTAGTTGCTGCCTATTTTTACGACGTAGTGGATGCCTGGTATCAATGATGGAGTAGTGTGAGGGATCATCCTACCTGGATAGAGTTTGCTGAGAAACTATGTGAGAGGGTTGGGGAAAGAAGCATGTCTGATAGTGTTGAAGAGTTCAATAAACTCAGATAGGTGGGAGAATTGAAAACCTACTTAAAAGAGATTTGAGGATCTTAGATCTCTTATGAGCAGCCACGACCCTCATCTTTCTGAGCCTTATTTTGTATCCAGCTTCTTGAGTGGCTTAAGTGATGACCTAAGGCCTATGGTTAAGATGATCAGGCCTCGAATAGTTGAACAAGCAATGAGAGTGCTAGACTACAAGAGGTGGTAGTTGAGGCCTTGATGAAGAAGTAGAGGCAGCAAAAATAGGGCTATGACCATGGGAACCTCCCATCAAGGAGGGAAGGGACCAACCCGTGAGTGGGTGGGGAGTAACTTAGGGGCTAGACCATCAGGGGTACCCCACTCGAATGGGAAATTCAATGTTTAGAGGTGGCAGTCCGGTTTGTGTTTTAGATGCGGGGATAAGTATTTCCCTGGGCATTAATGTAGGCGACATATTCTCCTATTGGAAGGTGACTCAGAGGAGGGATTGGAAGGAGGAGAAGGAACTAAGGAGTGATGATTCTGGAGAGGAAGACAACAGTGAAATCTCATTCCATGCGTTGAAAGGGGTGACAAACAACAAAATAATCAAAGTAGAAGGGAAGGTGAAGGATAAGAGCCTAATGATTTTGATAGATAGTTGAAGCCCTCACAGCTTTCTTGATGAAGGCATTGCTAGAAGATTGAAGTGTCCACTCTTGGACACTCAACCCTTGAGTGTCACA
Source organism: Diospyros kaki (assembly GCA_036245055.1). Taxonomy (NCBI): domain Eukaryota; kingdom Viridiplantae; phylum Streptophyta; class Magnoliopsida; order Ericales; family Ebenaceae; genus Diospyros; species Diospyros kaki. Next base: position 43,148,203 of record BSEG01000009.1, read on the forward strand.
GTAGCTAATGGGGGAAGGGTGCTGAGTAATTTAGCTTGCCATGGATTTAATTGGGAGATGCAAGAAGAGGAGTTTGGAGCAGATTTCAGGCTACTGCAATTAGGAGGTTGTGACGTGGTCTTAGGGGTTGACTAGATGAAAGGGGTAAGCCCCATCAGTTTTGACTTTAATCGGATGGATGTGTCCTTCGAAAAAAGAGGGAAAAGGATGACCCTATGAGGGGGAAGGGAAACTGGTACTTGCAAGATAATAACAGGGAAGAGCCTGCATAAAGCCATTAGTAGCAAATGGAGCAAGCTGACTCAATTATTTTCGATTGTGGAAGTGGAGGAAGGGCTTGGAAAAATGATACGTGGGGAACTAACTTTGTCAATCAACAACAAGAAAATGGGCCAGGTACACTCTAACTACCTTATTGATAAATTGTTGGTTGAATTTGAGGACTTATTTACTGAGCCTAATGCCCTATCTCCCACTTGTAACCTCAACCATTCTATCAACCTTAAACCCAATTCCGAACCCGTAAACATCAAGACCTACCGATACTTTCCCACTCAGAAAATAGAAATTGAAAGAATGGTAAGAGAGATGCTAAATCAATCCTTCATAAGACCCAACCATAGCCCTTTTGCCTCACCGGTCCTTCTAGTCAAGAAGAAGGATGGTTCCTGGTGTTTTTGTGCAGATTACCTGTAATTAAACGCCTTAACTATAAAAGATAAATTCCCTATCCCATTGGTAGAAGATCTAATGGATGAGTTGCATAATGCCACCATTTTTTCTAAGCTAGACCTTAGATCAGACCATCGCCAAATCAAAATGAAACTTGAAGATATCCATAAAACTGCTTTTAGAACCATGGACACTTTGAATTTTTGGTGATGCCCTTTGGACTCACCAATGCCCCAGCCACCTTCCAGTCTCTTATGAACCGAGTATTTGAGCCTTATTTGATAAAGTTCGTTCATACTAGTATTCTTTGATGACATTCTTGTTTATAGCCCAAACTTAGAACAACATTTATTCCATTTGAGAACCACCCTAGAAGTCCTCAAATCTAACCAGCTTTTCATCAAAAGGTCTAAGTGTTTCTTTGGGCAAGATCAGGTGGAATATTTGGGCCACATAATATCCGGAGAGGGAGTTAGAACAGATCCAAGGAAAGTGGAAGCCATGGTCAATTGCCCCAAACCCACAACCTTAAAGGCTTTGAGAGGATTCCTTGGCCTTACCGGCTACTATAAAAGATTTGTTAGGGGATATGAAGTCATAAGCAAACCATTAACTGATCTCTTGAAAAAAGGAAACTTCAAATGGGGGGAGGAGGCCAAAGAAGCCTTTCAAAAGCTTAAAGAAGCAATGAGTGCAGTGCCAACTTTAGGATTGCCCAACTTTAGTGAACCTTTTGTATTGGAGATTGACGCTTGTGAAGTGGGTATAGGGGCAGTCCTAGTGCAGAAAAGGAGGCCACTGGCATTCTTGAGCCAAGCCTTAAGCACAAGGCCCTTGAGATTGAGCATTTATGAGAAAGAGTTCCAAGCCGTGTTAATGGCTGTGGAGAAGTGACGACATTACTTAGGAGGTAGATTTATCATTAAAACAGTTCATGAAAGTCTCAAATTTCTACTACAATAGAAGTTACAAACTCAGTTGCAAAAAAAGGGTATGGCCAAGTTAATGGGAATTGATTACTCAATACAATATAGGCGAGGCAAAGAGAATGTAGCTGCCGATGCATTATCAAGGTGTCAAGAGGAGGGTAGTGTGGCAGCCATTACAACGGTGGTGCCGAAGTGGTGTCAAGAAGTTATTGATAGCTATGCCAACGATGATCAGATAAGGGAGCTAATGGAAAGGCTAGTGGCTGAACCTAACGGGGCTGGAGGTTACACTTTAGCGGAAGGGATGCCAAGGTTCAAGGGGAGGATTGTCATAGGGGGTAAAGGAGACCTTAAGCAGAAAGTTATACAGTCCTTGCATGAATCACCAATGGGGGGGCATTCTGGAATCTAGAATACCTACCTCAGGGTTAAACAATTATTCTATTGGTTCAAAATGAAAACGGATGTAAGGAACTTCGTGCTAGCATGTGACATATGCAAGAGATGTAAACTGGAGAATGTGGCTTACCCCTGGCTGCCCATACTTGATCAAGCTTGGATTAGTGTGTCAATGGATTTTATCAAGGGTCTTCCCAAATCAGAAGGGAGGGACAATATTATGGTGGTGGTGGACAGGTTCACAAAAATTGCTCAATTTATAGGGTTGGCCCACCCTTATACAACCAAGGAAATAGCGAGGGTATTTATGGACAGGGTATACAACCAAGGAAATAGCGAGGGTATTTATGGACAGGATGGTGTCATAGCATGGGGTGTTGGGGACCATTATATCAGACCGTGACAAGGTGTTTACAAGTCATTTTTGGCAGGAGCTTATGGGATCCATGGGAGTTAAGCTCAACATGTCAACGACTTATCACCCTCCAATGGATGGGTAAATCGAGAGGGTTAACCAGGTGCTAGAAACCTACCTATGGTGTATGTGTATCCAACAACCCAAGAACTAGCATTGGTGGTTAGCCTTGGCACAATGGTGGTATAATTTTACTTACCACACATCCTTAAAAATGTCCCCATTTGAGGCATTGTATGGATACAAACCACCATTGTTACTTGCCACAGGAGGGCACACTACAAAAATGTCAGTGGGAGAGTATCTACAGCAAAGAAGGGAAGTCTTACAACAATTAAAATAGGAACCTGGAATTGAATGAAGCAACACGTAGACAAGAAAAGAAGTGACCGTGAATTGGAGGTGGGAGAAAAGGTGTATCTAGGTTAAGGTACCCACACTTGAAGATCATCAGTCAAGGACCAATATCCAAGGTAAGCCCCAAGTATTTTGATCCGTTCAACATAACAGATAAAATAGGTAAGGTAACCTACAAACTTAAATTACTCGAAGGCACCCACATACATCCGGTTTTCCATGTGTCCCTTTTAAAGAGATTAACCTGAGCTGAGCAAGTCAATCCAATTCTGCCTCCACTACCTAAGGAGAAGGAAGTTCGGATGGAGTCAGAAGCCATTGTGGACAGGAGAGTCATATACAATCAAGGGGTTCCCCTCATTTAGATATTGGTAAAATGGGAGCATGGAGACAAGGACAACACTTGGGAGTATTTGTCGAGCCTACTCCAGCATTTTCCAAGGGCTGTGAGCCTCCTCATCAGCATTTCTTGAGGACAAGAAATGTTTCTAAGGGAGGGGAAATTGTCACGGCGTAGACTATTTGGCTATTTTAAATTTTTTGTTATTAAGTCTTTTGTTGTTTCGCTGCTATGCTAGACTGTATTTTCTTTATTGTAATTGCTGTATTTCCAGTTGGCTATTCTGTTAGAGTAAGAGGGCCACGTGTAAGGCCATAGAATAGGACAAAAGAGTTTGTTGTAACTGCTGGATGAGGGATGATCTGTTGCATCCACGCCCATGCCAAGCGACTTTATGTACTCATCCCATTCCATGGGAGAAGGCATGCAAAAACAGAATACAGAACTATCATGTTTTTTCTATTCTCCCTTTCTAATTCTCCTTGTTTGATCCCTTGAATCTCACTGAGTCAAGGGAAGTTTATTGTTTTGCCAAGGGCAGTGACACAAATTTCCTCCTAAAAACTCATAGTAACCTGTAGTGGACCTTTTATCTATAAGGGAGCCTCCATAATCAGCATCAGTATAGTTTAGGACCTCCAGTTCCTTCCCTGATTTGAATAATAACCCTTTCCTGGAGTTGCTTTAAGATGACACATAATTTTTCTAATAGCTAGCTTGTGTTCTTTAGTAGGATGATGCATGAATTGACTCACAAGGTTGGCAGTAAATGCAATGTCAAGTCGGGTGTGAGATAAGTAGATTACCTACTAACCTTTGGTATCCCCCCGTTCATCTATTGGACTCTCACTGTGACCTAACTTCAGGTTTGGTTCCAAAGGTGTGCTAGCTGCTTTGCCACCAAGCATCCCGATCTCTTCTAACAGATCGATGGCGTATTTTCTTTGGGAAAGAAATATACCTTCCTTAAAGAGTAGGAAACCTCTAACCCCAAGAAGTACCTAAGTCTGCCAAGGTTCTTGATGTCAAACACAGGGGCCAAATGCTCTTTTAGTAACTTTTGTTCATCACAGTCATTTCTAGTGACAATGTCATCTACATACACAAGTAAGACTATTAGAGTACCTTTCTTGGAATGCTTGATGAATAGAGTGTGATCCCCTTTACTTTGTCAATGCCCCATTTCTTTCATAGCTCTTGAGAATCGATCAAACCAAGCCCTTGGAGATTGCTTTAGCCCATAAAGGGCTTTCTTTAAGCTGCAAACATAACCTGCATCAACTCCATTAGTAAATCCTGGTGGGGCCATAGAAACCTCTTCCTTTAGGTCACCATGCAGGAAGACAATTTTGACATCTAGCTACATTAATTCCTAGTCATAACATCTAGCCAAAGAGAAGAGAATTCTTGCTATAGTCATCTTAGCCATGGGTGCAAAAGTTTCCAAATAATCTATACCGTAAGTTTGAGTATAGCCCTTGGCTATCAATCAGGCTTTGTACCTTTTCAATGTTCCATCAGTATTAAATTTCACATTCAACACCCATCTGCACCCTATTGGTTGAACCCCTTTTGGTTTAGGCACCATTTCCCAAGTTTTATTATTTTCCAAAGCCCTCATCTCCTCATGCATAACTTGTACCCAATTCTGATCTTGTAATGCCTCTTCTACAGCTTTAGGAATAGCTATGGAATCAAGAGAGGTTAGAAAACTCTTGTGATTTGGGGACAACATGTGATAGGAAATGAATGGGGCAATAGGGTGCTGTGCAGCTCCTAACCCCTTTTCTAATAGCAATAGGAAGATCCAAATCAGAAGGTATAGGATTAGAACAATTAATGGATTGAGAACCATCAGAGGGCTGAGTGAATTCCAAACCTGATTGAGGGATAGATTATGGGCCTTGCTTAGCACTTGGATTTGGTTGTTCCTTCCTCTTGTATACAAACAGTGAGCCCTTGAACTTGACTGGAGACATTTTGGTCTAAATAGAGGGTGGAAAATCAGGAGAGGTTTGCTGGTCTCCTATTTTTGCTGTCCTTGAATTGGAAGGAGTAGGTAAAGTTAAGAGATTAGGAGGAGAATGTGGCTGATATGGCTGAGACACTTCCATGATAGGTAAATCATGATCACCAATAGCTGTAATCTTCCCCTTAGGACTAGAAGTAGAAGACTGGAAAAAAGATTGATTCTCCACAAAGGTGACATCCTTAGACAAAAGAATTTTTTGAGTAGGAGGGTGGTAGCACTTGTACCCTTTTTGGGTAGGAGAATACCCCAAAAAGACACATCTAAGGACTTAGGGATCAAACTTATCCCTATAATGTTTAGAGACATAAACAAAAGCTACACACCCGAATACCTTAAGAGGAAGGGAGGTTTGAAGATCAATTTTTGGGAAGTAGGGAGAAAGACACTGAAATGGGGTAAGCTGGTTTAGGACTCTTGAGGGAGTCTTATTGATTAAGTAGGTTGTAGTCAGCATTGCCTCACCCCAAAAAGATTTAGGGATTGAATGTTGATGCAAGAATGCCCTAGCAACATTTAGGAAATGCCTCATCTTCCTCTCAACAATTCCATTTTGTTGAGGGGTTTCAACACAAGAGGATTCATGAATAATTCCCTCTTATTGGAAAAAGTGATTGAGGTGATGATTAAAATAGTCTCTTGCATTATCAGTTCTGAATTTTTTGATAGAGACCCCAAATTGAGTAAAAATCTTCCTATGAAACAAGGTAGGATGGTGCTAATGGTAGCTTTGTCTTTGAGTAAATATACCCATGTCATCCTAGTGCAGTTATCAATAAATGATACAAACCATTTAGTCCCAGAATAGTTGGGAACTCTAGAAAGCCCCCATACATCAGAATGTACTAAGGAAAAAGGAAACAAAGAAAGTTTATTGCTAACAATATAAGGTACTTGATGGTGTTTAGATAGCTCACATACATCACAGTGAAAAGAATTGACGTCAACACCTTTAAATAAATTCGGGAACATGGTATTGAATAAAGTAAAAGGTGGGTGCCCTAATTTAAAATGCTGAAGCCATACATTGCAATCAGTAGAGGAGAGCATAGAGGAGTGAGTAAGGCTGGAATGGTCTCTTGCAAGTAGCTCTCTGCTTCTTTGTAGGTAGTACAACCCATTCAATGCCTTAGCAACACCAATCATCTTCTTTGTTGTTAGATCCTGAAACACACAGCCATGAGGTGAGAAATTCACACTACAATTAAGGCTTTGGGTAAGCTTGTCAATAGAAAGTAGATTGGTGGAAAGGCTTGGTACATATAGGACATGTTGGGCAGGTAGAGATGGGTTCAAACGGACATTTCCTTGCCCAACTATAGGAATAGATTAGCCATTGGCAACATTGATTTTTCTGGAGCCGGTTATTGGTTCATAGGTTTCAAAAAATTTCAAATTAGGTGACATGTGGTCAGTTGCTCCAGAATCTAAAATCCATAGTTCATCCCTAGCTATATATGAGGCAAGTGAAAGCTCAAAATTAAGGCACATACCTGTTTGAGTTAAGAAACATTCACCTTGGCAAGTTTTAAGGAAAGATTTCAGCTTCCCAATCTCTTCTGCATTCAGTTCTCCTATGTCCGAGGAGGTTGTAGAGTCAGTCTTTTTAGTTGTCTCCCCTATTTCTTTAGTGGAGAGATAGGCTCTTCCCTGATTCTTGATTCTTTGGCTACAAGTTCTTGAAACCTCCAAGTTTGCTTAGTATTGCCTCCTTACCATGCAATTTGAAGCATGTATCTCTTGTATGTCTAGCCTTTTTGCAGTGCAAGCACCAAACCCTTCCTTTGCCTGCTTTGATGAGGACTGCTCTCTGCCTTGCATAGGCTTCATCCATGTCCCCTTCACCTTATTAGTTACCATAGCTGATCCCTCCATGCCATGATCAGAAAACATGGCTGCCCTTCTATGTTCTTCACTTCACACTTTACAAAAGACCTCATTTAGTGATGACATTTTTTCCTTGCTAAGTATTTGAGCCCTTACTTGATCGAACTTAGGGTTGAGACTTGCAAAAAATTCCACTATCCTATCTCTTTCCAACATAGAAGTTAAGATAATGGCATCCTCACTACGCACTATTTTTATATCTTTATAGTGATCTAATTCCAACAAAAAAACCATTCATTTAGTTTTAATATTCAGTTACAGTTAGAGCCCCTTGCCTTGTACTATTGATTTTAGTTTTAATTTCATACACAACTGATGCATCTTGCACTTTAGAATAGGTCCTCTTCATGGTTTCCTAGATTTCTCTTGCTGTAGATAAAACATGTAGTTTTTACTTACCTCTGGAGGCATGACACTTCACAACCAAGACATTGACATCGAATCCTCCACATCCCAGACAACAAAGCTTGGATTTGTCGCCTTAGGTGTTGGTCTGGTGAGATGGGCTATCTTCCCTCGATTCTTCAGAAAAATCCTCACCAATTGGAACCATTGAAGATAGTTTCCACCATCCAATCTGTAGGAGTGGTGCATTCTCGGTAGTTCGCTAGTTGGAGCTCCATTGGCAATGTATTCAATAGGCATTGCTTCCCTTTTTGACATAGTAGAAGTAGTTTCAGATATCTTCGAGATTACAAGGGAGATATGGCACCAAAAAAGAACAAGGGAAAAGCAAAGGAGGGATTGTGGCAATGAAGGCTCTCAAGAGGAGAAAAAATTGGTGCAATGAAGGCACACTAATAATCGGAGGCTTTAGGCTCTGATACCATGTAGAAAGTAGGCTGATGAATGTAGAATAAACGAGAATAAGCCTCTAACTTTCATAGCTATGCATGGTATTAAACTCCCTATTAATAGGGATGAGAATTTCACTTTAGGAAAGCAACAAAGAATGGAAAGATACACTAAACACTGTACAAGGAAACAAAAGATACAACATAACATTAGGAAATCTCTAAAACTGAACAGCTTTCTAAATATGGAGGATAGGATCAGTGCTGACTTTAGATAGCTGATTTTTAGAAGGCCGACTTATCTCATTCCATACTTCCGTGGATTATTCAACACTAACTTTTCTGTTTCAGCAGTCAAAAGACTCCTGCCCTAGTTCTTTAAAGGCTCTTGCCCTCCCCTTTTTATATGAATAAATCCTTTATAGGAGGGGCCCTGGGAGCCTCCCCATCTAAAGATTTAATCTCCTCAAGAGTAAGCTCAATTTTTAATCTCACGTTATCAACCTCTCTCTATTCCAGTTTGTAATATCCTTTTCCAATAACAATAGCTTTTTATCAAGACACAAACTGGAGCACCAACCACATTATAACTAAAGCACCATCCTTTCACTAGGTCCACAAACCCTTTCTTCCTCAAGCCACATGTTTTAAGATCTAAAGGGTTGCAGACTTTGGTTGAAACTCCAACAAACTATAGGTACAAGATCCAAGACTTCCCTTGGAAGACAGGTCTGCTTCACATATTGGAAAAGATCCTCCCCAATTGCTTGTGTTCATACTTTCTGGCTAGGTATATTGCATTTTTTTTAATATTAATTATGTCACAAAGACGGACTTTTTTAGTTTTGACTACTATTTAGAGTTGGAATATGAATGGACTACCACCTTTAATAGTCCGCTTGTAAGTACCTGCTAAAAGTCAGTTTCTTGAAACTTCTGATTTTTAATGGAATTGTGTACTTTTTACTGGTTAATGAAAATCTCTTATTATGCAATATTTTATATTATTCATAAATTTATAGTTGTCATAGCAGTGACCTCTTGTGAAATTCTCTGAAACTTCCGTTTTTTCATGTTTTTTATAAATTTATCTCGTATGTAATATATTGCTCATTTTCTGCAGAACCGGTTGCTTGCAATGAACTACATAGATGAGGGAACTGATGATAAACTTTTTGAGGCTCACAGGTTCCTGTTAACTACCTTTCAATAATTCATAATTGTCAAACCTGTTTTACTGAAAAGCCTTAATGCACAAATGTTAGAAATTTTATTATCTTTTTTTAGTACAATGGCTAGAAAGTGCTAAAGAAGTATTACATGAAGTGGACACAGGGATACCACCACAGCATTGCTGTGGATAATCTCATGCCTGTTACCTGTGTCAATGCCAGTATAACTATGCTGATGCTCCAATGTAGCTTAGCTCTCCTTTTTATTTTTTCTTCCTTTTCTTTGGCAGTAAGGCGAACAGGAGTTTGCCTATATTGGAAACATAAAGTTATTCATGTCCAACCTGACGCACAAGGGGGAATTCATTATAGTACTCCTTAAAAATGAAAGTTAACTAGCCAATGGATGCTAATATTTCAGTTTTACCTGGCATTGCTCATTTATAAGCTGAACATTGATTTAAAGATGCTTCATATGTTAAATAATATCCATGAAGGTTTTTCTTGGTCCTTGGAGTTATTGAAATTAGAAGTTCATATAATCTCAGGGTTGAGTCCACAAATCTGCATTTAATTCTTTAATATTGGAGACAATGGTTTTCACCAAGCAATACTGACTTGGAACAGCAAAAAGATTAAAATTGTAGAGAAAGAGAGAAGGTTAAGAATACATCGTAAGCTTATTTATAGGTTGAAATGGAATCCTAACAACTACTATTTTCTGAGAAAAATAAATAAAAGATAAAACTAACTAAAGATAATGTCTACCAAAATTCAAATCAAACATAAATCCTAATATCTAACTGTAACTAATTGTCATTCATTTAACTAGTTGGTTTGCATATATGCTTCAATCATTTTTTTGCCCAAGTCAGTAAAAAGATTATTGAATGCTTTTAAGCTAAAGTATATGTTTTCCTTTTCATTATATTTTGCACGCTTATTTCTTCTATTCTATTTCCCTTATATTTTATATTTTTACAATTTTTTGTTCCATTATGGGTGAAACTTTCTCATTCTGCCTGAACTGTGAAGCATGAGTACAAAAGGACTTGGGAACAAGAAGATATGAGTAGACTAATGCATTGGTTTTTCAAAGATTAGAACACGTTGGAACTGTGCAGTATTTTGTCTTTTTACAAATGTGTATATATATATATATATATTTCTACTTGAAAGGGAAATGCAAACTTCCATGTATGTAAAAAAGTGGGAATAAAATGGTAAAATACCCAACTTTAGAAGTTCTGAATGTTGACGCACAAAGTGGATGTTTTGACAGTTTAGTATGGAAAGTATCTGAATACTAAAAAATGAGGGTTTGAGAGGCATAAATTCATAATTCATTTTAATCTCTGGCCTATATTTGATTCTCTACAAATTCGAAGACCCTATGTATGTCTGTATCATATTAATATGCCCATCTTCCTTAGATTTTCAAAAGCATGAACTCGAAATTATAAAACAATAGTAGTAGACATGTCTGATTGTAGCCTTTGCTAGCATGACCCGTGTTAACATGTCTGACCAATGGCAGTATTTTATGTGTTAGAATTGGACTCAAATCCCTTATACTTGTGTCTTTTATTTGGAGATCATCGCTATTGTTAATAATGACTCTTCTTTCTGATTATCTAGAGTATCTTTTGCTATGATTTCAGATATTAACTGCAATGTGTTGTATCCAACATTATATTTGTTTAATTGTCCATATTTCATGTACTTGAATATCATTTTATCAAAAGCACCTAGATTTTGGGTTGTATGATAAAATTTCTCTCTTGGTTGTCTTCTTACACTCAGAAACACGTATCTGTTATTCTATTCTGTTAGGTCAAGTTCATTCTTTATTTGAACTTTACTATTTTATTATAGTACCGTTATGGTTCTTATGTTTTGTTATTGAGCCTGGAGTAATAGAATCTGAATCATTATTTCGGAATGGAGAAGAGAGCCATACTTTGATGGATTAAGAGTTTGCCAGAATTGCAAATGTGTATGGGAAGTTATTCCGTATTATCATTATGTAGATGGATATCTCTTCTTGGTGGCATATCAAATGTGCTTTCAGGTCTTCAGAATCTTTCTGCTTAAAACCTCCTCGGTGCTGGGTGAAAGTAAAATTAGACCTGTTGTTTTTCCTGTATATTTAATTAATGGTTCTAGTAGAGCCACTGTCTTCTTTGTAAATTAAAAAATTAGAGGACCTGGAGTATCAGTATCTTTCCATCAATCTTTACATTCTCCCAGCTCAAATTAAGTTTGAAATGTCTGTTTTGTAATTTAACAGACTAGATATTATTGATCACAACCCTATTCAATTCTGGAGAATAAATTTGCTTGTAGATAGGGGTCAAGCATAACTAAGAATAGGATAAAGTGGGAGCTTCTATGAAGAAAAAGAAAGAAACTCAAAAGAGAGAACTGAAACAAAAATTTGCTGAAAATGATTATTGACATTAGAAACAGAAGAGCAGTTGAGTATTTATAGACTGTGAACTCAACTCATTTTGTTGATACAACTAACCTTGACAGCTGTACTTGACAAGCCCTAACTGACAAACTTAACAGAACTGCAGCTAATAGTCCTTTGTACTGGACAAATAGAACTATTTTTGTCAACATAGGAGAGTTGGGCCCCAGCTGTCTTTGTGTCTGCTGAAGCCCAATTCATAAATAGTTGAGCTACTGGTTGATTGTCCCACAAGCTAACTAATTTATTCTTTTAGAATTTGATTTTGTTGTGTTTTGCATCGAGTACATTCTAGAAGACTTAGAAGAATCAGGAGAAATCAGTGGAGTCGGATTTGTATTTGAGCGACAGTTTAGTTAGTTAGGTGTTCCTAATGATAACGGTCATATGAGGTTATTTTAGAGATTGTGTTGTCTTTTATTATCCTTTGTAATTTCCGTCCTAATTGTCTATAAAAGGAAGACAGGAGGCAGTCGCTTAGATCATCATTCATTTTTTGATAACGCGTGCTGTGAAAATTGGGAGGAAAGTCTAGAGAAGTAGCACTTTGTAATCTCAGTTGTATTGTACTCGTGCAAGAGGGTTTCTTGTACTAATTCTATCAAAATTTCTAGTGGATTGCTCTCGGATCAAAGAGGCTGGATGTAGGATTGCTCTGAACCAGGATAAAATCCTTGTCTTCTTGTGTGGTTTGCTTGTTTCTTTCCTATTTCATTACAGTTTTCAATTCTGTTTTCTATTTCTGTTGATTGTGATTGAATGGGGTGGGGGTGTGTTGTGTATTTGGCTGTGATTAGAGTGATCCTAGTGCTCCTAATTGTAACAAATTGGTATCAGAGCTGCGAAACTCAATCCAGAATTGCCAAGAACCCTAGAAACTGAGAGGATTATCCACTGTCGTGGCTTCCACAGCCTCTGCCGCAAGGGATGACATCGAGAAATTCGGCGGCGGTCTTAATGACTTTGGCCTTTGGAGAATGAAAATGAGAGCCTTATTGGGTAATTTAGGATTAGAAGAAGCTCTCGATGGAGAGTCTAAAATGCCGAAAACATATTTGGAAGAACGAAAGAAAGAAATTACCAAGAAGGCATATAGCACCCTAATCTTGAGATTAGGGGACAAAGTTCTTAGAGAGGTTTCAAAGATGGAAACCGTGGTAGAATTATGTCTTAGATTAGAGAGCTTGTATATGACGAAATCCCTATTAAGTAGGTTGTACTTAAAGGCTATATTTTTAACCTTTACGATGTAAGAAGGGCTGAAACTTCAAAGTCATATAGATGACTTCAATAAACTATGTCTTGACTTAGAAAACACAGATGTAATCTATGATGATGAAGATAAAGCCTTAATATTATTGCACTTCTTGCCTAAGTCATATGAAACCTTTGTGGATATCCTTAAACATGGTAGTGACACACTTACCTTAGAGGATGTAGTTGGTGCATTGCACTCTAAGGAATTACAATAGAAAGTAGAAGGAAAGGTTTCAGCCAGAGATGTCCTAACTGTTCGGAGCAGGGCTGAAAGAAGAGAGTTTAGAAATAGAGGGACATCTAGGTCAAAGTCTAGGAGTGGCAGGAAAGCCATTAAGTGCTATCACTGCTATGAAGAGGGCCACATTAAGAAAAATTCCCCTATGAGAAAGAAGGAATATCAAGAAAGATTAAATCTTGAAATTTCATCTTCCCTATGTGAGTATGACTATGATAGTGCAGATGCATTGGTTGCATCTTACAAAGAAGATAAGGAGGTGTGGATATTAGACTCGGGTTGCTCATTTCACATGACACCCCATAGAGAATGGTTCCTAAACTATAAAGATATTGTGGGTAGTAAAGTGATTTTGGGGAATAACCATGAGTGTATCATTAAGGGAGTTGGAGACATAAAACTAAGAATGCATGATGGATCAATTAAAACTCTAAATTCTGTTAGGTATGTTCCAGATTTGAAAAGGAACTTGATTTCCCTAGGAGAATTGGATAAGAGTGGCTATTCCTATAGAGGGGATGGTGGAGTCTTAAAAGTATCTAAGGGATCTATTATATTCATGAAAGCTGTCCTACACAATGGAATTTATGTGCTGCAAGCAACCACTTTAAGTGGTGAGGCAGCTATAGGTGAAAACCGAACCTATGAACATACAAAATTGTGGCATTATAGGATGGCTCACATAAGTGAGCAATGCCTTAGAGAATTGTCGAAACAAGGAATCCTAGGTGCAGAAAATTTAACAGAATTAGATCAATGCAAGTCTTTGTATTTTTGGCAAGTCTTCTAAGGTAAAATTCCCTAAGAAAGCAAACCACATCTCTAAAGCCCCCTTAGAATGTATTCACTTGGATTTGTGGGGCCCTAGTTAGACTTTAACTCATGGTGGGGCAAGGTATTTTTTATCAATCATAGATGATCTCTCTAGGGTGGTTTAGGTCTATGTTTTAAAATCAAAAGATCACACCTTTGAGGCTTTTAGAAACTAGAAAACTTTGGTATTGAATTAAAAAGGTATGAAAATCAAGGTCATTAGTGAAATAATGGTAAACCCTAGGGTAGAAGAATTAAGAGCCATGGCTGAGAGAATAGCAAAACTGGAAACTAATTTTGATTATTAAAGTACACACATAATACATCGTGAGCTGCCTTTATATAAGCAGCTCATAACTGAGAAAAGAAGGCACAACCGCGTTATGTTAGCTGAAACTAACAGCACATGGAAAATAACAAACAGCACACTAAGTACATGGAAATAACAAAGCAGCACACGAAGGCATTATCTCAATGCCTCATTATCTTCAACAATTAGGACAGATAATGTACTTGAATTTTATGATAAAGATTTTGCCCAAATGTGTAAAGAAAATGGTATCCTTAGGCATTTGACAGTCCTGGGAAACCCTAAACAAAATGGCCTAGCCGAGAGAATGAATAGGACTCTACTTGGGAGGGTGAGATGCATGTTAATCCATACTAGGTTGTCAAAAACATTCTAGGGAGAAGCTGTCTCAATAGCTGCATATGTCATTAATAGGTCTCCTTCGGCCGCAATAGGGTTTAAAACACCCTATGAAATGTGGAATGGCCATAAGCCAAGCTTAGAACACCTAAGGGTATTTGGCTGCATTGCTTATGCACATTTTAAGCAAGGAAAACTAGAGCCTAGAGCCAAAAGGTGTCTATTTATTGGATATCCAACCGGGGTGAAAGGATATAAGCTATGAACCCTAAAAGAAGGATTGCGTAGAACATTAGTGAGCAGTGATGTAACCTTTAGTGAGAATTCTTTCTTGAAAGATGATAACGTAGAGTTCCAAAAGGATGGGAAAGGAAAGGGCAGGGCTGTTGAAATAGAACAACAACTGCAAGATCAATACCATGATGCTGCCTCTGACAGTCTCGTGGATTTGGGAGCAGACCAACATAGTGCTGGTTCACCTACCTTAGATAGTTACCAGCTCATTGACAATGCTGGTTCTTCCAGTTTTGATAGAGACCTGCACGCTGACAGTGCTAGTTCCTCTGGTTTGGGCAGTGATCTTAATTTAGGAAGGTATAATGTGGCAAGAGATAGGCAAATGAGGTCGGTTAGACCTCCTATAAGGTATGGATTTTTGGATCTAGTATCCTATGCACTGTCAAGTGCAGTTGAGGTAGCTGGAGATGAGCCTCTTTCATATGAAGAGGCTGTTGTGTCCAAACATTCCAAGAAATGGCTGGCTGCCATGGAATTTGAAATGGAATCTCTTGAGAAAAATAAGACTTGGATCTTGGTTGAAAGGCCCCGAGATAAGAGGGTAGTAGGCTATAAATGGCTGTTCAAAATTAAAGAAGGGGAAAGTAAGGAGCAAAAAGCTAGGTATAAAGTTAGGTTAATAGCAAGAGGATTCACCCCAAGTTTCTGGGGTGAATTTTAATGAGGTATTCTCACCGGTAGTGAGACGTACATCAATCAGAATCTTGCTTGCAATAATTGCCCATGCAGATGGATTTGACCACTGCATTTCTACATGGTGAATTAGAAGAAGGCATTCTAATGGAGCAACCAAAGGGATTTGAAATTAGGGGTAAGGAGCAAGTGTGCTTGCTGAAAAAGTCCTTGTATGGACTTAAGCAATCCCCTAAGCACTAGGCAGTGGTATAGGAAGTTTGACACATTCATAATCAATCAAGGTTTTAAGAGAAGTGATTTCGATTGTTGTGTCTATGTTAAGCATATTTTGGCTAAAATCTCAATTTATCTCCTCCTTTATATGGATGACATGCTGATTGCTTGTAATACCCAAAAATTTTGTAAATAAGTGTTTTGATGGAAATATGAAATTTCGTGGAAAATGGATATCAAAATACCCTGAATAAGTGACCGAATCAACTGCATGGAGTATCTTGGAACTTAGATATCTAAGAAAAATGTTACATGGTTGACGAGCGTCCCTAGATAAGATTTATGGCATAGAAAGAAATTAGATTAAGAACAGTTTTCAATACAACTATGATTTAGGTTGAGAAACCGAATGATCGTAAGGGACTTCCGGGAAGTCAACAGAACGTTGCGTAGGTTCATATTTAGTATAAGGAACAACTCTTAAGTGGTTTCGGGAAGAAACAAAAGGATTTGTGGTCAAAACATAATCTTACTTATATTCGGGCTTAAGTGTAATTTCTTAATCTTGCCCGAGGGAGGTCGAAAAGATGTTTTTCTAAATCTTCGGAGATGAAATGAAGAGTTTGGAACTTATGGAGCTTTGTGGAATTGTTGGATAACTTAGGAGCTTCAAGGAAAGGGTCAAAATGGCATTTGGAAGAAGCTTGAGGTCAAAAATGCAATTTTCCAAATTGTAGCAGCAACATGGCTGACCTGCCACTGCACGTGGAGCCCAAATCCGGCGATGGGATGGTCGGATCTTGCCAGAGTATGGCCAAGCATGGAGGCAAAGCAAAGGCTGGTGATTGGCCGAGGGATGGCCGGATTTTACCTATAAATAGCAAGGGTTTTGACTGAGATTTAGCACACAAATAGCTCGAGTTTGGGAGTGTGTTTGAGGGATTGGATGGAGGGGTTTCATTCCTTGTGTCGAGGATCAATTCTGGAAATTTTGGAGTGTTTTCATGGTGGTTTAAGTGGGTTTTGAAGGTTGTCGGAAAATCGGGTAAGTCGCCAGAGCCGAACATTAAACCGGTTGATTGAAGGCCTTTCGGTGGTGTTTTCAAGCCAAAAAGCATGCCATCATGATTGACTTGAAGAGGTCTACAAGGTGGTGTGATCGGGGGAAAATTTCAGTCACGGCGGCAAGGGCTCGCCTGAGAAGGCAACCAGCGCGTGTAGTGCACGCGTGGGTCTTCACGCGTAGGGCACGTGGCTAGGGCATGTGGGGATGAGGTATTTTTTTGGTTTTTTTTTTTAATATTTTTAGAAAATATTTTTTGAATTTTTCTGGAGAAAAATTTGGGAAAAGACTTGAGGAGGTATTTATTTTTGGAATTTTTGAGGATAAATTATGAGAAAATTATGAAAAAATAGATGATATTCTTTTGAATGAATATGATGTCTAGGGATCGTTGGGGCTTGAGGTTAAGTAATAAAACGATTATTTGAGGCTTGGCACGAAAATTAAGGTATTCTGAGTACATTCAAGGTGAGCAGTTCTACTGAAAAACTGATTTGTTGCATGTGAATGTTCCTACCTAAGACTTGGTTTATTGTGGGTGGTTCAACCCTATACTTGATTTGTTTTATACAAACGGTTTGACCTGTGATATGTTGATTTCATGTGGAGGGTTCATCCAAAATGTTTACTTACGTGTGCATTGAAATGTCATTTTATAAAATGCATCATTTTATGTTGTGGTTATGGCATTGGCATGTTTGTTGGAAATGGGTAGTGTTTCCAGAATGCTTTTAAGTGGGAACGTAATCTCTGACGTGATTGTGGTGTGCCGGGTTTCTGCGTTGATGTTGACCATCCTGTATCGGGAGTGGCAACGATTGTTCTCGAGATGTCGGAGAGATGCGTTGATGTTGCCCCTCTTAAGCTAGGATTGTGTTATGCCAATGCGTCGATGTGATTATGTTGCCTTTAGAGAGATTGCATTTTTCCCGTGGTATGAGTTAAGCGTTGTATGAGATTCTCTTGGGGTGGAGACATGTCGGGATATGTCAGTTTGTTCATGGTCTTGCATATATTCACAAAAATATTTTGAACTCTCACTTAGATGATTCAGTATCTAATTTGGACTATGTCTCTGGAATATTCAAACGTTCTAGGTGAAAACAACAGTGCCAAAGGAAAAGAGGTTATCAAGATGTAGCCGTTAATTGCATTGGAGACCTTTAGCATATATTTTGATTATGTTTGAGGTGTTTAGTTGTGTTGTTGAGGGATTAATCTTTATGTATTTTGTTTTGAAAATGTCATGTCAAATAAGGGTACGATTTCTATATTATAAATAAAGGAATTACGGTTATGTATCATTTGAGGTTTCGATCTTGCTTCCGCATTTATGATGATATTACCTGTCTTACCTTATTGATTATTAAGTTTAATATGCTGAGAAGGTAGAATGGAATTGTTGGGAATGATTTATGTATATGTTGAAAAAAAAAAAATATTCTCGAAATCTCGGATTAACGCACGTTTGGGAAAAGCGGGGTGTTACATTGCTAATCAATCAAATGAGGAAATTCAAAGGTTAAAGCTGCAACTGAAATCAGCTTTTGAAATGAAGGAGTTAGGAGAGGTTAGGAAGATTTTAGGGATAGAAATATTGAGGAATAGACAAGAAAGGTTGATTCAACTATCTCAAAAGTCCTATCTAGAGAAAGTGCTTAAGAAATTTAGCATGATTGATGCAAAGGGGGTAAATGTGCCCTTTGCATAGCACTTTAAGCTATCCCATAATCAATCACCAAGTGATGAAGAGAGCATGAGAGAAATTAGCAAGATTTGCTACTCTAGTGTTGTAAGAAGCCTTATGTACTATATGGTGTGCACTAACCCGGATTTAGCACATGCTATGAGTATTGCAAGTAGGTTTATGACTAATCCGGGGAAAATAAAAAACCTAAAGTGCGATGGTCAAAGTGCTATACACTTGGATAAGAACCAAGCTCACCATGAGAGGACTAAACACATTGATGTAAAGTACCGTTTTATCAGGGAAGTACGGAAATAGATCTTATAAAGGTTGCAGGAGAAGAAAATACAACCGACATGTTTACTAAGACAGTTCCTATTTCAAAATTACACCATTTTTTGAGGCTCTTACATGTTTATATTTGTGAATGATCAGTTTATTTTGCAGGTTCGGAAGAAGAGCAATTGGTGGAATCGGGTTTTGGAAAGTACTAATGCAAAATGGTGGAGATTTGTTGTGTTTTGCATCGAGTACATTCTAGAAGATTTAGAAGAATTAGGAGAAATCAGTGGAGTCAGATTTGTATTTGAGCAACAGTTTAGTTAGTTAGGTGTTCCTAACGATAACGGTCATATGAGGGTATTTTGGAGATTGTGTTGTCTTTTATTATCCCTTGTAATTTCCTCCCTAATTGTCTATAAAAGGAAGACAGGGGGCAGTCACTTAGATCATCATTCATTTTCTGATAATGCGTGCTGTGAAAATTGAGAGGAAATTCTAGAGAAGTAGAGCTTTGTAATCTCAGTTGTATTGTACTTGTGTGAGAGGGTTTCTTGTACTGATTCTATCAAAATTTCTAGTGGATTGCTCTCGAATCAAAGAGTCTGGTGTAGGATTGCTCACAACAATCTGAACCAGGATAAAATCCTTGTCTTCTTGTGTGGTTTGCTTGTTTCTTTCCTATTTCATTACAGTTTTCAATTCTGTTTTCTATTTCTGTTGATTGTGATTGAATCGGGTGAGGGTCTGTTGTGTATTTGGTGGTGATTGGAGTGATCCTAGTTCTCCTAATTATAACAAATTGGTATCAGAGCTGGGAAACTCAATCAAGAATTGCCAAGAACCCTAGAAACCGATAGGATTATCCACTGTCATGGCTTCCATAGCCTCTGCCGCAAGGTATGACATTGATAAATTTGGTGGTGGTCTTAATGACTTTGGCCTTTGGAGAATGAAAATGAGAGCCTTATTGGGTAATTTAGGATTAGAAGAAGCTCTCGATGGAGAGTCTAAAATGCCGAAAACATATTCGGAAGAACGAAAGAAAGAAATACCAAGAAGGCATATAACACCCTAATCTTGAGTTTAGGGGATCCTTCGCATGCTGTGCTGGGAATTTGAGGATTGAAGAAAATTTGAAAATTATGCAACTCCAGCTATAGATTTGTGCTTATGCATGTGCCATACTTGAGCCTTTTTTCCTTTTCCATGAAAGTAAATTTTTACACGCGCTAGACAGGATGAATGCTTACATGAGGTTTACATAGGTTAAGTTCGAGTACTTGGGTTCTTTTGCCCCATTAAGGCATTTTTTTGGAAGTATGATGTACTGCATTTCAATGTCACCTTTCTCTCTATATGCTAGTTATAGAGTTAAACTTTGTCATGAATGATCACCTAGACAAAATTTTCCTTTTACAGGAATAATTAAATCTTGAAGAAAAGTAGGACTGTTTCCTTTTTTCCTAAAATATGGGTCATCTGTTCACCCACAACATCTTATGAGTGGGTGGGCTAGCTAAACATTTTCTTTTGTTGACTCAGGTGGGCTCAAATAACTTGTATTGATTGTTTGGTTAACTTAGTGTGGTGATGTCATTTTTTGGAATATAGGAACTTTTTGGCTATAACTTTGTTGGTATAATTATGAAAAAGTTTGATTGCAAATAAAACAAGAAAACTGGAGTAGAATAGTAATGTCATTTCTATTTGGCTATTGAATGATTGAGAGTTGATTCAGTTGAAATATGAGAAAATCTTGTTTCAACTTTATCCTTTCGATTGAGAAGAACATTCCTTGGCTTCTAATGGAGAATGTTAAGGTGTTTTCCTGCTTAATCTATCTAAATCCTTTGTTTGCCTCCAGAGATCTTTTCTGTGAGGTTCTGGTATCAAATGCTTCTCATGAACTGACTTATTAGCATTCTTTCTATTACTTAACATATTTAAAGCTATAGTTGCTTTGGGCCGTTGATTAATTTAAAATGTATACTTACAGAGATTGGGGTATGCGTTTTATGAGGTTATATCCACAAAACACTTCATGGGACAACCCAAAAGATCCAGAACGACCACTTGTCATTGGATATGTATCACCTGATTATTTTACTCATTCTGTATCATATTTCATTGAAGCCCCTCTTGTCCATCATGATTATGCAAATTACAAGGTGGTCGTCTATTCAGCTGTTGTGAAGGTATTCCTTTGTATTCCAAGACCCCCCCTCCCCATGGTAGTATTAAAAAAATTATTGTCACCTTTTGATGTCGCTGTGCACATCATATTGCTTTTAGATATCATTTTTCAACTACTCGCTTGTTTCAAACTAGTATCATTTCTGTTCTCATATAGAGGCATGTGCAAAATGAATCTCTACTAGACTGTTGGGAAAAGTTTACTAATACTAAGGTTATCCTTTTGTTTTAATGTCACAGGCAGATGCAAAAACTAATAGATTTAGTGAAAAGGTCGTAAAAAAGGGTGGACTCTGGAGAGATATCTATGGTATTGATGAGAAGAAGGTTGCAAGCATGGTTAGAGAAGATAAAATTGATATCTTGGTAGAACTTACTGGTCATACTGCAAACAATAAGTTGGGAATGATGGCATGCCGGGCTGCACCAGTTCAGGTATCTTTGGGGATGTAATTATATCAGTAACTTGATACTTTTTGCTGAACATGTGTTTCTTTCTTTTTATGTATTGACTTTTGATGGATCTTGTAGTAGATATATTTAATCTGGTTGCAGCTGTTGTCATGTGGTGATGCCTTGTATGGGAACCATGCAACCTTTATTTCCCTTAGAGGGGAAATGATTTCTTCGCATATTGTATATGTGAAGGGCTATTAGAGATCTATTGATAAATACTAAATGCATTTTTTTCATATCTATTTGTTTTTTTATCTTGATTTTGTAAATCACATCTTTTTTCACAATTTCAAGCATGGTGACAGGTTCTTCAAAAGTAAACTCTAGCAAAGGGAAAAAACAAGGAGATTTGGAGTACAAAAAGATTCCCTATTTGTTAAATTTTTTTACTCTTCCCTAGATCAACACGAAAGATAGGCATGTTTCCATGTTGTGTAAGTTC
The DNA here is from genome assembly GCA_036245055.1 of Diospyros kaki. Lineage (NCBI taxonomy): Eukaryota > Viridiplantae > Streptophyta > Magnoliopsida > Ericales > Ebenaceae > Diospyros > Diospyros kaki. The sequence goes on from BSEG01000009.1 coordinate 43,169,896, forward strand.
GTTCATCAATATCAACTATGTGATGGAACACAACTATATATCAATTATCTACATTTAATGTCATCTCATGAAAATTTTCCATATTAAGATAGTGATTTATGTCATTATCTTGCTAGAGGGTTGTGTCAAAAAGGGCATCCAACATAAAATTTTGCCACATTGCCATTTTGCATGAATTTGTATTGTCAATATGACTTTTAGAAGTCAATTAACATTATGAATATTGTGCAAACCAACCCTAACTTGGTTAGGATAAGGTGCAGTTGATGATGATCTAGATGGACATCAAATAGTAGAGTTGGTTTAATTTTTTGGATCTGGATATGCAGCGACTTGTCTTTCTATTCGACTAGATTTCTTTCTTTGCCTTTTTGTTTTATTTCTATCTACATTATTCCTTTTGTTTGGTTGAGTGGGTGATGCAAGAGGTTGCTTTAGTTTTGAACTGCTGCTCTGGTTTCATGCTCGAATCACTTTAAGCATTTAAGCAGCTTGCTTTTTCCTTGACTTGCTGGATAAGTAAGCAATTATATAAAAAAAACACCACCGTAAAGGGGCAAACCCTATGCAAAAGGACAGATACCAAGCCACAGCTTCAACACTATGTGAGAAATGCACTGGAATTAAGAACACATCTTGAAATATAACAATCAGGACAGGAGGAGGACAACGGATGGATTTTTCTTCCTGAGTGAGAAATGCAATGGACAAGGAAGTTTGCTAGGTCTGACTAATACTACGGAACTTAGAATAGCCTCCTAATGATATAGTCACAATTAATTGTTCTGCCCTACCAAAAAAAGTCAAGATGGCTTAGAAATTGTTGCATTGGTCATATAAGGAGCCTACTAGTTAGATCTCAAATCTGGTCTCTGGCATAGTGCCATAAACTATAATGAAGCACCTCTTGGGTGGCAGTGTCATGTCTGGCTCAATTATCATGACTATTATTTTGGTTTCCAATACCACTCGGAAACACAAAACCTTGACTACTACTATAATGTTGAGACTCATCATTGTTCCAATATGGAACACATTCACTGAGAATTGCCAAGTGCTTAGGATCAATATTAACTGGGAAAGATTATATGGATGCGGTTCTCATGATCTTAAATATGTCTTGACAAGGGATGGAAATTTGCTTCACCAAGAATTGGAAATTTTAGTGGCTCAAATATTGTCTTCCTACTAGCTGAAAATTTCTGAATCACCATTTCTTCTTGATGTTCCTACACTTTGCAAACATCAGGGAAAATTGATTGAATCATGTTCAGTGCTTCAGCTTTTTAATAACTGCTTAAGGTTAACAAAGTACTGGGTAACTGATCTCTCCATTATAATTAAATGCTAACCATTTCCCTAAGGCAATGGTTAAGGAGCATTAAGTACTTATTTTTTTAATAATGTGTATTTATTATATCTAGTTTTTAGAACTAAACAGTTTTTATTGGTTGGTGTTAAAACTCATGCATTTATTACAATAAAACCAGTCAATAGAAAATGTTTAGGCCTAAAAACGAGGTATGATAAATATACATTGTCCAAAAAAAAAGTGTATTTAATGCTCCGTTAGCATTACCTTTAAAAAATAGTGACTAGAAAATAGTAACAGAAGAGCATGCCCAGATCAAGGCTTTAGCAGTGCTAGAAAAACAATATAAGAATATTTCTTAGTATTATTTAATCTTTGGGATTAGTAAAGGCTATTATGCTTGCTTTATATATTTAAATGCCATGGCAAATCTTCTGGGAGTTATTTGATGTGGTGGATCTGTCAGTAGACATTTACTGCTGTGGTTACTTTGGCTTCTTACATTCTTGTTGGCTTGCATTTTTGCTAGGTGACTTGGATTGGCTACCCAAATACAACTGGTTTGCCTACAGTTGATTATAGAATTACTGATGCATTGGCTGACCCTCCTGACACAAGACAGAAGTATGTGGCATTTTCATTTATGAGCTCATTATTTTCAAGTACTAATTTCTGTAAACATCCTTTAAGGATGAAATTCAAATATATTATCTTTTCGTGTAATTCTTTCCTTAACTGACAGGCATGTTGAGGAGTTGGTCAGGTTACCTGAATGTTTCCTTTGTTATACACCATCTCCTGAAGCTGGGACTGTGTCTCCAACTCCTGCTCTTTCCAATGGATTCATTACTTTTGGCAGTTTTAACAATCTAGCAAAGGTATTGATTGGTGTGGAACAACGAATCTGTTTTTCATCTTTTAATACATAAAGAAGACACCATATTCACTTAATAAGTATGACATGTTTTCACCCTCTCATCAGATAACACCTAAAGTGCTGCAAGTTTGGGCAAGAATTTTATGTGCAGTTCCAAATTCTCGACTTATTGTAAAGTGCAAGCCTTTCTGTTGTGATAGTGTAAGGCAGAGATTCCTTTCAACACTGGAGCAGTTAGGTTTGGAGCCACTAAGAGTTGACCTTTTGCCTTTAATTCTTCTCAACCATGACCATATGCAAGCATATGCTCTTATGGATGTTAGGTAATACTTTGTTCATTTTAACTTCTAAGAAGAAATTATTTTCATTCCTTTTCTTCATATCTTCAAAATAGTTGGTATCTGATCTTGATGTACAACTACCACACACAAAATGCTCACGATGTTGCGGTATTCATTAATACTCTCATTAAAATTTCTATCTGGATTTTTCTGTCCCGAGCTTTTGCACATTCTCCTTTCTGTTTTATGTTAGATGCTATGTGACGGAACTTAATTAGCTATTGATTTTTTTGCTGGACATATTACATCCTGATTATTGGTGATAATGTGGAAATTTGGAAATGAGAGGTAGTTTTTGAACAAAAGCTGAAGAATTAATTGGAGAAAAAAGGTTATCTCGGCTTCATTGATAGACTTTGATTTATACAAGATTAGGAGATAGGAATCCTACCTATTGTACAAGTCTAACTTATCTAAATTACAAAACATAATTAGTTTAAACTTATAGATAATCTATTTACAGAAATAGAAAACAAAATAAGCTAAATAAAAGGAGAGACATTCGGCCTTATCTTTAGCTTTGAGAATTCCAAAACTTTAGGAACATTATCTCGGTTTTTTACTTGAGGACAAATCTTCTCTGAATTTAGCTTAATTATCCACACTCCCCCTCAAGGTTGGGCTGAAAAATGTTGTTCAAACCAAGCTTGGAGCTCATTCTATAAAAAATTCTTCTCGGTGGAGCTTTAGTTAGCATGTCAGTAGCTTGATTTGTAGTGGGAGTATATACCAGTTGGAACATCCCTTCTTCCAACTTCTCTTTAAGTCTTTAATAAAATGCCGGTCTATTTCAACATGTTTTGTCCGATCATGATGGACTGGGTTCTTTGCAATGCTGATTGCAGATTGATTGTCACATAGAACTTGAATTGGTTTAGGGATAGCCACTTGAAGTTCTTGAAATAATCTCCTCAACCATATTCCTTCACAAAACCCTTGAGCCATATTTCAAAATTTAGCCTCTGCACTACTTCTTGCGACCACAGATTGTTTTTTGCTACGCCAAGTAACTAAATTCCCCCAAACAAAAGAATAATAGCCATATGTTGACCTCCTATCACAAACAAAACCAGCCCAATCATCATCACTATACGCTTCTATTCCTCGATTATTTGTTTTCCGGAACGTCAAGCCTTTGCCCGGAGTCAATTTTAGAAACTTTAAGATGCGATAGACAACATTCATATGAACTTCTCTAAGATCATTCATAAATTGGCTAACACACTTACTAAGAAGCTTATATCAGGCCGCGTATGGGATAAGTATATTAACTTTCCCACCAATCTTTGATACCTTCCCTTGTCAATTGGTGCACTTTCCTTGCCTAGATCTAACTTTGTAGTTGGATCCATAGGTGAATCATCCGGTTTGCAACCCAACATCCCAGTTTCTTTTAGAAGGTCTAGAATATACTTTCTTTGGGATATAGAGATACCTTCTTTTAATCTTGCAACCTCCATACCTAAGAAGTACCTTAGATTTCCGAGATCCTTGATTTCAAATTCCTTTGCAAGCATGCCCTTGAGATTATTTATTTCCAGCCATCTCCTGTAACAATAATATCATCCACATATATTATAAGAATGGATAATTTACCTCCCATGGTATGTTTGATAAATAGTGTGTGATCAGCTTGGCTTTGATTGTACCCTTGTTGTTTGATTGCCTTTGTAAATCTCTCATACCAAGCTCTAGGTGATTGTTTGAGTCCGTAGAGGGATCATTTGAGTTTGCATACCTTGTTTCTCGTATGATTGGTTTCAAAGCCATGAGGAATTACCATGTAGACTTGTTCTTCTAGAGTTCCATTTAAAAATGCATTATTCACATCTAGTTGGTGAAGAGGCCAATCTAAATTTGTAGCTAGAGACAATAGGATTCAGATGGTATTTAACTTTTCCATGGGAGCAAACGTCTCTTGGTAATCAATACCATAGGATTGAGTGAGCCCCTTTGTTACTAGCTGAGCTTTGAATCGATCAATTTGCCCGTCTTCCTTATACTTTACTGTAAAAATCCACTTGCAACCGATAGGTTGTTTTCCAGAAGGTAGAGAGGTTATCTCCCATGTTCCATTTTTCTCCAAGGCATTCATTTCATCAAGAACAACCTGTTTCCACTGTGGCTGTTGGAAAGCTTCTGTAACTGTGTTTGGCACCTACACCTTATTCAAATTTGATAAAAACACACAAAACTTTGATGACAAGTCCTTGTAGGATATATAGTTGTGTATTGGATGCTGAGTGCAAGATCTTACACCCTTCCATAAGGCAATAGGCCAATCAGTCTCATCAGTGGTTGCACTATTTAAACTGTCCCCAAGATGATTACCACTGTCACTGTCACTTAGAGAGGAATTGGGGCTAGTATCTTGGTTAGGCCGATTGTAGGATTGGTGCTCTTTTTCCTGTTGGGACTTCCTCCGAGAGTAGACCTGAAATTCTTTGGTGGTAGGAGGCTAAGGACTAAGGAAACTTGCAGGAGGGTGGTCATGGGTAGATTGAGGTTGTTGATGGTTAGGCTTTGGATGTATGGGTGTAACAGATTGCAAAGTTTGCTGCTGCATAGACTGTTGCTGCATAAGAATTGGGAGCTGCATAGGAAGAGTCAGTGTTGTTAAAGGCCCAAGGCGCACTAAGGCGCAAAGGGTCTTGGAGCTTGAGGCGCAAGGCGCAAGGCGAGGCGCGCGCCTGACAGGTGCAAGGCGCATGCTGACTAAGAAGAAAGAAAAATATACTTCTTAATTGAATAATAAGTCATAAAATAGATCCTAATCACATATCAACATTTATGTTATCAAAAAATTCAAGAATTCCACATATATTAAATAAATCACAACATAAACATACTTCATGACAAACAAAAAGAAGAAGCAGCAGCAGGCATCAACAAACAAAAATTTAAAAAAAAAATAACTGAAGAATAAGAAGAAGAAGTAGCAGCAGCAGCAGTGTAAGAAAGAAGAAGAAGAAGCTGCAACGTAAGAAAGAAGAAGAAGAAGCAGAAGAAGAGGAGGAGAAGAAGAAGAAGAAGTAGCAGCAGCAGGAGCGTAAGAAAGAAGAAGAAGAAGCTGCAGCGTAAGAAAGAAGAAGAAGAAGCAGAGGAAGAGGAGAAGAAGAAGAAGAAAAAGAAGTAGCAGCAGCGTAAGAAAGAAGAAGAAGAAGAAGATGAAGGAGAAGGAGAAGGAGTAGCAGGATAGCAGCCGTGTAAGAAGAAGAAGAAGAAGAAGAAGAAGAAGAAGAAGAAGAAGGATAGCAGCAAAGCAACGTAACATTAAGAAGCAGCCGCGTAATAAGAAGAAGAAGAAGAAGAAGAAGAAGAAGAAGAAGAAGCAACAAGGATTGCCGAAGAAGAAACAGGCTAGCAGCTGCCAACAGCGTAAGAAGAAGAAGAAGAAGAAGAAGAAGAAGAAGAAGGGATTAATGTTACCTTGGCCTGGAGAAGCAGAAGCACCGAGAATGGAGAAGAACTTGAGGAGTTGCAGTTGCTGTGTTGTAGAGAGAAAAGAATGCTGCGTAAGAGAGTTTTGGAGCCTTGGAGGTGTAGTCTCTTGGCCTTCTAGAAATCAGATGAGCTGGAACATCATATTTTTTAGTTTTGTTGACTTTTCAATATTGTATTTTATTATTTTCTCTCTTTAAGTTTTAATAGAAATGTTTAAAGAATAAAAGATGCTGATGTTTCAGCTGGGCCGTGCGCCTGATGCATGTGCGCCCGAGGGAGGCGCGCCTGGCTGGATCTCGCCTCGCCTGGACATGGCAAGGCGAGATAGCTGCGCCTGGAGGCGCCTTGCGCCTAGGCGCGCCTTTGACAACACTGGGAAGAGTCTCCCCCTGAATATCAGTTTTGGGATAGATGTTAAAAAAAGGTTACATCCATGGAGTTAAAAATTTGTTTATGCTCGAGAGAGTAGCACTTGTAACCTTTTTGATGATGAGAATAGCCAATAAAGATGCATTTAAGAGATTTAGGGTCAAGTTTGCTTCGGAATTGTTGGTGTACATGCACAAAAACAGTACATCCAAAGATTTTAAGAGGGATATGAGATAGTAGTTGAGTGTGAGGATAGGATTTGGGAAGGATTTGGCTCGGTGTATGATGGTTTAGAGTTCGAGAGGGTAATCGGTTAATCAGATAAGTGGCTGTGAGAATGGCTTCACCCAAAAAATGTTTAGGAACATTTGTAGAAAATAGCAAAGAATAAGCCACTTCTAAGATATGTCGGTTTTTCCTTTCGGCTACATTGTTTTGTTGGGGTGTATCCACACAAGAACTTTGATGTATAATGCCATTGTTTGAAAGATAGGAACCAAGGATTGAAGAAAAATATTCGTTGGTATTATCGGTTCTGAGGATTTGAATTTTGGTATTAAATTGTCTTTCCACCATAGAATGAAACAATTGAAAAATGGAACCAACTCCTGATTTTTCTTTCATTAAAAATACCCATGTAAGTCGGGTATGGTCATCAATAAATGAAACAAACCAATGAAAACCAGTTATGTTTTTAACTCGAGAAGGTCCCCATACATCACTATGGATCATAGAAAAAGGGTGTGAAGGAGAATAACTTTGACTAGGATAATTATTTCTCACATGGTTAGAGTATTGACAGATTTCACAATGTATTTGCTGTGAATCTTGACTCTTAAACAATGCTGGGAATAATTTCCTAAGGTAAACAAAGTTTGGATGTCCTAATCTATAATGCCATAACATAATTGTATCATTAGGAGTGGTGGAGGAATTGGAGAAACAAACTGAAGGAATGACCGAACAGGTGTTGGATTGAACTAGGTTATCTTCGGAGTTGGACTTAGCAAGGAGATAGAGCCCCAATCCTTCTTCAGCACTATCAATCATCTTCCCCGAAATCCATTCCTAAAATTCACATACATTCTTTGAGAATTTGGCAATACAATCTAAATCAGATGTTAGTTTACTGGTAGACAATAGATTGCAATCTAGACTAGGTACTAAGAGAACCGATTTCAGTACAATATCCTTGGAGATAGTAACAGTTCTAGTTCCCACAACTTTTGATAGAGAGCCATCGGCCACTCTAACAGTCCAGTTCTTGTCACATGGCTAGAAATTGGATAACAAACTGATTTGTCCCGTCATACGATCTGAGGCCCCTGAATCAATCACCCAAACAGTAGATAAATCTCTTTTAGTGACAAACGCATGTAAGAGAGTACCTTTATGAGCTATGGATCCTGATGCTATGGTTGAGGACTGATTGAGAGTCTTCTCAAACCACGACTTCAGCCACTCCATTTGTTCCTTGCTGAATGGTGTTGGTGCTGTAACTGTAGTGGTCTCTTCTATGGACACTAGGTTGCCCTTACTCTTTCTCTCATGAGCTGACTTCCAATCAGCAGGTTTTCCATGTATCTCCCAACATGTATCCTTGGTGTGTCCTGCTTTGTGGCAGTGATCACACCATGGTCGTTGCTTCCTTGGTTTGAAATTCTGTGATGAAGTGCCTCTGGTTACCAAGGCTGAGTGTTCCAGATTTGATGCTGCTGGCTTAAGCATGATTTTCAGCCGGCTTTCTTCCCTTCGAACGTCAGAAAAAGCCTCTCGGATACTAAGGAGAGGTTTTGTACCGAGTATCCTTCCTCTAACACCATCTAGATTCTTATTCTAGCCCATTAAGAACTTATACAGCCTCTTTTGTTCAACAATCTTCTTGTTTTTTTTGGAATCTTCTGTGCACTTCCATTCAATGTTATCAAACTTATCTAGTTGCAGCCAATATTTATTCAAAGAATTGAAATATTGAGTCACATGTGATTCACCTTGTTTGAGATCATCAAGCAAGCTTTCAATCTCAAACAGTTAAGAGATGTTTTCAACATGTGAGTAAGCCTCTCTAGCAGCCTCCCAAATCTCTTGGGCTGTATCATATAACAAAAAATTTTCTCCTATATCATTGACCATAGAATTAATGAGCCAAGACACTACCATGTTATTCTCGGCTTGCCAACTCCGATATGTAGAATCTTCCTTTGCTGGTTTGGTTGTTGCCCCGGTCAAGTAATCATCCTTTCCTTTCCTTGTATGAACATCAAGACGGATTGAGACCATTGTAGGTAATTTTGCCGATTCAATTTATTGTCAATGGGGCCTTGATTGTTGGTGGGTAAATGAACGATTTCGGATGGCTGAGTTCTCTTGCCGGCCATGTTGATAAGTAGGAGAGAGATGAACTGGAAATTGAGGACACGCTTTGGAAGAAAAGCGGAAGGAGGATTATCAGGAGATTTGGAAGGGAAAACTGGAATGAGGCTATCGAGAGATTCTTTGGCCAAAGGGTAGCTCTGATACCATGAAGAATTAATTGGAGAAAAAAGGTTATCTCGGCTTCATTGATAGACTTTGATTTATACAAGATTAGGAGATGGGAACCTATTGTACAGGTCTAACTTATCTAAATTACAAAACATAATTAGTTTAAACTTATAGATAATCTATTTACAGAAACAGAAAACAAAATAAGCTAAATAAAAGGAGAGACATTCGGCCTTATCTTCAGCTTTGAGAATTCCGAAACCTTAGGAACATTATCTCGGTTTTTTTACTTGAGGATAAATCTTCTCTGAATTTAGCTTAATTATCCACAAAAGCTAATGAGGGTACATATGGGATAGTCAGCAGAAATAGAGTGAGGTTTTGACTTGATTAGTTGTATGGCCTAAGGCCTTTAGCTAGAACTTCCCTGACCTCTCTATATGGCAAAGAGCAAAGAGACTGCAGTGACAGACTGTTTTTCCTTCACTGCTGCTGGTGTGGTTTGTCCCCTGAATTCAGACACAATATTTAGGGCTATGAATTTGATTCTTTGACCACCTATTTTTGCTTGCTATATGACTAGCTTGATTTGGCCAGGCTCTTGGATTTTGCATCCATCATCAGGAGGAGCCTTTTCTGTTCACTTGTTTATGAGGCCCTGTGTAAAAAAAGAAAGGTCAAGCTTTTGTGGAGATCCAGACACCACCCTCATTATTGCTTTTTTATTTTTTGGACTGTTGTCCTTGAGTTGATTCTTTTGACAATCTGAGAAAAGGGTGGTTTTGGATTGTCGACCCCTTAGTGACCATCTTTTATTGCATTGTACAATGGCCCATGGCATGTAGAGCCTCTTATTGTCCTGTTTGGAGTTCAATGGCTGATGTTGGATTCTGTGTTGGTGGATTTTTCTGACTTGCATTAGTCCTACCCTTTTAGGAGATTTGAGGAACTCGTGGAGGACCATTCATTTTTGTATTTTGTGGTCCATTCAGAAGAAGGATCACAATGCTAGAGCTTGCGAAGAGATAGATTTAGTGCATAGTGAAGCATTTTGTTTCCCTTTTTTGGTGTTGAGGGAAGACTCTCCTGTCTTTCTAATGTTTTTGTTTTTCTTGGATGAATTTCTTTTTCAAGTATAGGTTTTCTTGGATTCTCCTGCTTTTCTTTTATAGGGTTGGCCCCCTTGCTGGCATTTTGCTTATACAAATCTTATCTAAAAATTAAAGGGCATGAAACTGTTTTTGTCACAAATCCTCTTTGCCGCCCCTACAGACAGCTTTTCAAACAACCAAGAAACGTCTATTTAATTTGGAAGCTCTGGACATAGTACTTGCTTCTACGCTCACTTTTGTGTAAATTTTGAGAGATGAAGTTATTGGACATGGACAAATCCACTATTGCACCATTCCCATGAGGCAATAATGGTGAAAAAAATCTGGCTGCTTTTTAGGTGAACCAACATGCACCAAAATCTGTTCCCACTTACTCTCTTTCTCTCCCAAACAACTCTAATGAAGTATCATACCATGGTGGAGTGTCAACTATCTTTTGACCAAACCTTCCTACCTCCTCAGGCTTACCCCCACTTTTAGCATCAAATTTCCTGGTTATTAACAATGACAATTCTCCACCTTCTGAAAGTTGTAAAATTAACATTATAAGATGTGATAGATCATTTTTCCTAGCACATAAGCTTGTATAATACTTCCAGTTGACTATGTTCGGCAATCTTTTTTAACAAACTTGTGTATCTTGGAGATTTGTTTTATTATTATTATTTTAAAGATTTTTCTGTTTTAGTATAATCTTATTCCAGGATATGATAATCTCTATCCTCTTGTTTCTATGCAGCTTGGATACTTTTCCATATGCAGGAACCACCACTACTTGTGAATCTTTATACATGGGAGTTCCCTGTGTCACAATGGGAGGTTCAGTTCACGCCCATAATGTGGGTGTGAGTCTTCTCAATACCGTTGGTAAGTATCCCCCTTTCTAATGCCTTTTTTCTGGTGTCTACTGGTTTCTTTTATCTCTGATTTGGTTATTCATCATTTTTAAATACGGTTGTGAGAACTTCCGTATAATGCATTAGTGTTTTTGGTTTCATATCTTTTCTAGTTGATTATTTGTTGTTTCTATGTTAAATGTTTCATTGTTTGAAGATGCATGACTAGAAAGATTTTTCATTCCTTTCCTCCAAATGATGAGATGAGAAACATCAATTGACATATGATGGAGCCTAAAGAGGTTGTGCTATAGTGAAACAGAAGAGGATGCTTTTTGTCTTTTCAGTTCTGAAATACAATATCTGCTAGGGTGAGAAATAGGCTTGAATATTCCATAGCAAACTGCTGATCCAGCATATCAAAATTTGTCATATATGTGTACCAATGTACTAAAGGAGCATATCTTCCTCCAGTACACTCGTTTTCTCTTATATGTCCTACCTTTTGGCCCAAAGTAAAGGAAGAATTCTTTTCTAAATCTCAGCAACTGGGGGTTCAGATCTCATTGCTTTTCTATGTGCTCTTCTACTGGCTTATCAAATTTGGCTTGTTCATATGATGCCATTCCCACTTCATCATGTGAGTAGTCAAATGACCATTATTCTAACTGCTGGATTTTCTGGCTGGCTATTTGGACAGGGTTAGGCCATCTGGCTGCTAAGAATGAGGATGAGTATGTCCAGTTGGCATTGCAGTTGGCATCAGACATCCCAGCTCTCTCAAAATTGAGAATGAGTCTACGAGATCTCATGTCCAAGTCCCCTCTTTGTGATGGATCAAAGTTCACCCTGGGTCTGGAGTCAGCATACCGGAGTATGTGGAAGAGGTACTGTAAAGGTCATGTACCGTCTTTAAGACGCATGGAAATGCTACAGCAGCAGCAGAAGCAGCCAAATCATGTTGCTGGCGAAGAGCCAGCTGTAAAATTTTCTGAGCCAGCAAAGACCAAAATATCTACAGAAGGTGCCTTGGGATCGGTCAAGTCAAATGGATTTGATATTGAAACAAATTCTATGGTGAATATCTCCAATTGTGAAGAGAATGGGGTCCAGGTCCAGCCGAAGAAGACCCAGTAGTCAGGCAAGTTGAGCTGAAGCTGAATTGGAACCAGCGTATCATCTATGAAGCATTCATGGAGCAAGCATGTTTGGTTGGTAGTTTGGTACTCCCAGTTTCAGAAATACATCTAATGCGGAACTGCAATTAGGCCTCCTGTAGAATAGATATTTGTTTGCTAACTTGAGAGGCTGGCTTTAATTCTTGTGGCAACCATCTGTTGCATATGGTCAAAATTTTTCAGGAAGAGAATGCCGGTACTGTTGTGCCCTAATTTTGTTCAGCTTTAGGTAGAATCTTGCATATCTGATGAATACGGTAAAAGTGCTAGGTATCCCGGGGCATCTGGATTATAGATGCTAGTGTGGCTTGTAAAATATAAGGTGATATTTTTTCTTTTTTTTTTTCTGTTTCTCTTCTATTTATCACAGAATAGCTTGCCTTTTAGGCTAGAATTTCTTCTTGGTTTAGTAAAATGAAGATGTATGAGGAGATGTTATTATAGAATCTATTTTGCATACGTAAATTCTCTTGGTCCTTTTGATGATAGCAGCTAATGGCAATGTCTTATCCTTTGATGCTTTTACTATAGCAATTTAAAGCATATAAACCAAGCCTTTTGCCTATTGTCAACCTTGGACTCTATATCCCCCACGGATTTGCAAAATCAAATAAGTGAACTTCTTCTATTCCCTAGTTCTTGTGCACAAGCAAGATAAAACATTTTTGCATTTGGATTTTATTTTTCCGCTAAATTTATCATCTGCCATGTGATTTCAATTGAATATTGATGTACTAAAAAGGCAATAATATAAGGTTACATTTTTATGGAAGTAGGGAAAGATTAATAGCATCAAAGAAGTTCATTTTATTATGGTTTCAAAACTATAATTTTATTATATGAAGCCTTAGTATTCCTAATAATTCTTAATGTAAGAATACCATAAATCCTTAACAGCAAATTTATTAAACTTTTATAAAATTAAAACAAAAACTGAGGATTTGAGGGTTGATGAGAAGTATGTGTTTTTATTTTCATTTACTTCTATTACAGTACTTATATTATATAATATTTAATTTAATATATTTTTATTTTTAAATATTAGGTAAGTTGTGATATTATAATATACTAATACAAAAAGCGTCACACAATAGCATTTCAATAAACTCAAAAATCTCATATTAATTTACCATTAAATATGGATTAGCCTTTCCCCGACTGCGACTGTCCCCTGTACTCTGTGCAGACCGCAGCCGGCGGGCGCTCCCCTTGCATCGTTGTGCGGCGAGTCATGCGATGGGACCCTCTCTCAGAGCTGGACTACGCTGTGCAGTCAGGCGAGCCATTGTGATCGGGAACGGCGTCGCCGGCGCAGAGAATCAGTGCCTCGGTTTGGTTCGGGCTCTTGGCCTCTCCCACCGCCAGACTCTATACGTAATTCACTGTGTTCTGCTTATGATAAAGATATCTTGATGCTATGTTTTTGTTTCCCTAGGATTAATCAAGAATGAGGAAAGTGAATAATCAAGCCAAAAGACGGTGGGTTTGGCGATTTCTTTTCTTCGCATTTTCTAACTGAACCTGACTATGTTTTTGCTAAGGTTCAATGTCTTTATTTTCTTGTCCTTCTGTTTTGTTTCCCGTCCGGGAACCCGAGTAGTCAGTCGAAGTGGTAATAACTGGTGAGCACAGTGGTGTTGCTAACTAACATGAATCCGGAAGAGTGATTTACATCTTGTAGGATAGTCAATCTTTTTCAGGATGCTACCTAGGTACTCATTCAACAGAATGATTCTGAAAATATGGGAGATAAGGAATTTGCCACCAACAAATACAACAACTGCACGAGTGATGTTCCCAGTTATTGCGCAACCAGGGATTTATTGAGGTCAAGGTTAACCCCTCCTGCATAAGCTTTCTGGGAGATTATGTTGATGTGAAAAATTGTCTTGAAGGCATCTAGTATTCCTTCGGCAGAACCAGTTTAGGTTTTCATGTCTCGGTGCCCTGAATACCCGCTTGGATGAGACGATAGGGCTGGGGAAGTTGAACATAACCTTTAATTTTCCTTTTGCTAGTTGTTTGATGATCAGAATTGAGGAATCATTGCTTGTAAGTAGTTGTGGTTGGTATAGATACATTGTTGGGGACTGGTTTCATTGAGTTCTGAAATTGCTCTTATGAAACTTATTGCATGGTTTACATGGACGGTTTTTTTTTTCTTCCATATATCAGGTTTTTGTGTTCATTTAACTAAATCTTTATGTTGTATTCCATCTGAGCATTTATTTTCTTCTTGCTCATTGTTACACAGAGGATAACTAGGCCAAGAGGAAGAGTTAATAAATGGCTTCGCTGGCTGCCTGTTTCAATTCACAAAAAGCTAGACTATGTTGTAAAGCGAATTTGTGGCGATTCCCAATTCCAAACTATTGAGAGTAAGGTTGTTCCTCTTCCAGCTGAGGAAAAAGGTAGTGTGGTTAGCAAGTCTTAGACAACATAACCCTCAATACTATAATATCACAGAAAATGCCTTGTACAGCTGAAATAGTCTTTCTAATCTTGAACTTTTGTTTGATGGGTACTTAAAGGGAAAACTTTGAAGAGAAGAGATTGATATGTCTTCCTGCTTTAATTGATGCTAGTGCAGGCTTATCACATGCCAAGGAAGCTGATTCAAAGCAAATTGCAGCAATGGCTCGTGAAACATTTGAGAAGTATTTTTTGCTATTCTCCTTTAAATATGCATGTTGAAGTTTGACTGAGACATCTCAAATTTGATTTCTTCCAAGTTACTTTCGAAGTTTCATTTGAATGTCTCAAATTTCTGTCCTGAACTACTTTTCAGGGATATGAAATTGCCATTACTCATGCTTCAAACTCAAAATGTTGAGAAAAAAGAATATAGTTGAATTATAAAAGTTATAATTCTAGGGTGAAGTCGTAATATTAATTATAATTTAATCAATGCTATTCGTCATTTATTAGAAGATATTTTTCAGGTTATGGTTGTGCTTCTGCTTACCCACTGGAAAATAGATTGACTATTCAAGGTAATTATTAAAACTTTATGATAATAATGATGTCAATTTCAAATAGGATATTTGATAATCATTGAACTTTTGTACAACTAGCAACCCAATCTTTACATTACAAAAGAAAATAGTGCAGTAAGAAGTGAAAGTGACCTGCCATCCCACACTTGCATGCCATTTCAAAAGTTCTACAGAAATGCTACCCATCAATAATATCTAGGGGGGAGAGAGAGAGAATTTACATGCTGTCATACTAGAAATGCTTCTTAAGAATGTAATTAAAGCCTCAATTATTACTGACTTTATAAAACTCCAAAACTAGACAATTATGCATCATTGGTAGGAATGAGAATGTATCGGTGACAAAGTAAAAACAGAAGAAATTGGTCTACAACCCTTTTCTATCTCCACAAAGCATCCATCTCAGTCACTTACTAGTGTGCTAAAGAAGCCTGTGTACATGGAAGGTGTTGTCCACTTTAAGAGAAAAAATGGTTGGGCTTGCATGACAATTTTAAATAACTTTGATAGAACTTTATAAACAACCTTCATTTGAACTAGAAAATTGAGTTGGTTCAGCATCACATGGCTCAATTCCTGTCAAATAAAAATGAAGTCAAATACCTTCTTCTATTCATATTTGATAATTCGGCAGAAATGAAAATTTATCCATTATAAAATGATATTAGAGATTTACATCTTTTTGAGTACTTGGAATTTTACATTGCTCACCAGTTGACTTAGTGGAGAGCTTATGCTTATTCACAGATGTGACCAAAGAAGGTTGCTGGTAAACTTAAAATGAGCAAAATGAGCCTAATTTCCATGATCCTCGTCTGTGAACATTGTTCCACATTCATGCATTGCCTTCAGAATTTGTTATAGCATGTATCAGATACCTATATTATGGACATGTACTTTACATCAATCTTCTGAATTTTTGTTCTCCAGCACTTACAGGTTGATGACAGTCCTTTCATATCAAATTTTTTTTGTAATCTTACAATTGTTTGTATTTCTTCAATTAGGGATGGCCCAGTATTGGTGGTTGCATCTGGCCGGGATACAATATCTGTTGCAAGTTCCATAAGACAGTTAGCCCCAGAATGTGTTTTTGTTGTTCAGGTTTGAGAGGAGCCTATAATTTGAAATCAGGCCTATACTAAATGCAAAAGCAGAAAAATGACTTCTGTCCATGTTCAAGTTTTCTAATATTTGTACGTGTGGCTTGTTGTGATTATGTAATTCTAAAATAATAATTGTTTTGGCTATTTAAACGCTTGTTGCTTATTACCTCCCTTACGAGTTGTGAATATTTGAAGTATCAGTCTAACAATGATTAGCCCCTACTAGAACAACTTCGTTTCAACAAAACTCCTGTATTAGTTGTCAGTTGTCACTGTTCATTTTCTGGAAAAGTTATGTTTCTTAATTTGATGAATATTGGCATACCATGTTGAATCAGTTACCCCATGCAATTTATAATTGTTTGTTTTCCGCCATTTCTTTTATCTATGTCTTGACCAACAACATATCAAGCCTTAATCCCAATATGTGGGGTTGGCTACATGTATTCTAGCTTGCCAATCATTTTTATTTGCGGTCTTATCTTGTCTTGGCCAACCAAAAAAATTAAAATTCTCAGTTTATTCTCCTTCTTTCGGTGGTAAATGCTTACTTTATTTGGCTTGAAATTCTATTGGGGGTTCGGATAGTTATTTATATTGCATCACGTTCAGATACAGCATCCCAGGTCAGGGCTGAATAGATTTGATCTGGTGATTACTCCTTGTCATGATTATTTTCCATTGACTCCCCAAGGACAAGAACAGATTCCTTGGTTACTTCGAAGGTGGATAACTCCTCGTGAACTTCCTGAAAGACATGTGGTATGTTTCTTGGCCAGAAAAACTTGCTGTTGTGGGTTTACTTCTTTCCTAATTGGAGCCATATTTTTTTTTTTTGGGTACTATATAATCTCATTTCTTACATAAATTGAACATCAGGTCCTTACTGTGGGAGCTCTTCATCAGGCTGATTCTTCTGCACTTCAGGTTGCTGCTTCTGCCTGGCATGATGAGTTGGCCACTCTTCCAGGACCCTTGCTTGTAGTTAACATTGGAGGCCCTACAAGTAATTTCTGTATTTGAAATTATATGGTTCCACTACAATTCATGTTGTTTAAGCCTTCGATTATGTGGGAACTCTTTGCTTCTTGATGTTAAGTAATTGATTCTTGATAAGTTCTGTTGAGAGCTAAATATAATAATACAAAAAATAAAGTTATCCCTCTCTCTAACAGTTTAAGTTGCTAAGTATAACTTAATATGATACTAAAGCAGGCAATGGTCTTGGGTTCAAATCTCATCATCAACCTGATATTTAAATAGTGGTATGTGTTTACCGTGATGTCACGAACCTAGGCTATTAATTCCTATTTTACAAGTTATAATTGTATTTGTATTTTGGAGGGAATTTGCTTGCTGGAGGAATGTTCCAGCAATGCAAGTTGTATGCAAATTGATGGCAAGTTGCATGGATTCTAGAAGGGACCTGGCAACCGTTTTGACACCAATCCCCAGCTGAGGCAGTATAAAAAGGACTGACCCAGCTCATGTTAGACATGATTTGATAATTGAATCAGTCTATTTTCCCTCCTAATTCTCTCTCTCTCTCTCTCCCTCAGTTCTCTATCCTTACCCTCTTTCCTTCTAAATTCCCACGTAATTCTCTCTCAATTGGAGAGAATTCCCCTTGTCAGATTTCGGATCTGACATCTGATTAAGTCTGGTCCATCATAAAGTTGTGGTTAGAGTTAACACAATAGTGTAAAAGATATTCTAAGACTATGCTATATTATCACTTTTTATAAAAGTTTATTGAAATAAAGAAGGGTAATTTTATCACTTTTCATTTTCTAACATGTGCATTGAAAAAAAAAAGGAAAAGACTCAAACATATATCTCCTGGAGAAAGGAGGAGGCTTAGGCTGACAACTAATACTCATTTTGAATCCCTTGCTATGGGTCATTAGCCTTGGTCTTTTCATGAGTTCCTCCTGGGTATACCCAGTGTATATGTATAGTCCATTTTGATCAATGCATACATTTATTTACTGATAAAAAAAAAAAGGTCCAGCACCATATCAGGTTACCACTTATCCAAAAAACTTAAAGTTTGGAGAGACAGGTAACTTTTTCTTCTATATTCTTATGTTAATTCTCAACTAATTTCTTTACATGTAGCCAGAATTAATTTTGCTGAACATACATCTATTTAAATATCGGGCTGAAACAGAGATTTGAACCTAAGACCATTCCCAACTCTAATACCATATTTATCACTTATCTTCAAAGCTTAACTTATTCGAAGGAGGGTTAAACTTTATCTTTTAGATGAGTTGGTGATTAATAACTAAATTTGTTATTAAAGCAAGAAATGGTCCTAGGGCATCTTGAACAAATTTTAGAGTCCGATATGCATTGAGTTTGAGTAATTGTTTCTTTTATGTATTTATTATATCATTTGTGGACCTGATTATGAGTGCTGAAGTTCTATATAGATAGAAAGATAGATATTGTAGTTTTTTTGATAAACTAGAAGTACACACGGTGTATGTCTGACATTAGTAGGGACACCTGTCTCACTATTACCTGAGTGTCAAGTGCCTGATCACAGTTTTGTAATCCACGTAAAATTTTTGTTGTACAGTCCTTCATTTCAATGAGGTTGGAATTTGAAGGTTTTTCAAAACTTAGGGTTTTACTTTATGGGGTGAGCTTGTTCAGACATTTTGGGTCTGTTTCACTTGTTCAAACTTTGCATAGGAATATGAGTTTGCATTTTTTAGTTTATTGCATATCTGATCTTAGCATTTTTATTATTCTTCATTATTTCATATCCTTAAATTTCCTTCGTTATTTATATATGCCAAGTTGCTTCACTGGAGAGTCTTAAATAGGAAAATATGTATTTCTTAGATTTGTAAATTGCTTATACTGTAATATATCCCTTTCACATGCTTGGTACATTGGTGCAAAAATGAGTGTATTGGGATATTACCTTTAAATCTGCTTCTATCATAAAGATTGAGTTTGGCTCTCTTTAGAAATACCTTATTCATATTATGTTACTGGTGGAACTACTTGGGTATGGAGCACTTCATCTTTTAACTTGATATGATTTCTTATAAGCAGGAGTTCCTTTAAGTACCTTTATTATCACTTTTCTATGTTGATCTTGTATGTTGGTTGTAACAATGGTCTCCATGATTTATGTTGCATGTACATGTCTTTTTTGTAGGCCATTGTCAATATGGTCCAGACCTTGCTAAGCAATTGATAGTTGGTTTGGAGAACGTTCTTTGGAGTTGTGGAAGCCTTAGAATATCTTTCTCCAGAAGAACTCCAACGAAGGTTTGCATGCTAGTAGCAATTTCTTTTATCCGTATTATCAGTGAGAATGGGTGATCATTATGTGTGGATACTATGCTTGGCAGGTGTCTGATATCATACTGGAGGAATTTGGGAATCATCCTAAAGTTTACATTTGGGATGGCAAAGGTACTCCCAGTCCCAGCATCTGGTCATCTAAACCAACTTGATTTTACAGTTTTAAGTTTTAGATAACAAATGCTTATGAAATCATCCATAGATCCAAATCCTCACATGGGCCACCTTGCTTGGGCCGATGCTTTCATCATCACAGCTGATTCAGTTAGTATGCTTAGTGAGGCTTGCAGTACTGGGTAGGTGAAACTGGTGATGATGGTAACTTCTTTGACCTCTTAAACTACGTTCCCCCACCCCACCAAAAAAAAAAAACTATACCTGAAGTGTAGTACTTATGTTGCAGGAAGCCTGTTTATGTTATTGGCTCTGAGAGATGTACATGGAAGTTTGCAGACTTCCACAGTTCTTTACAGGAACTAGGAATGGTGCGACCCTTCATGGGTAAAGAAGATGTGAGTTACTCTCTATTTAACAACCTAGTTGTCTTTCTTTTTGGCTGATCTATTGATGAAACCTAAAAGGAAGTTCGGTCCTTACAAACATCATGATATTTCTTCTATGTTGGAAGAAAAGGATAATTTTAACTCATTTCTCTTCTACCTTCTCCTTTATCTTTTTCATTTGCCTGCATCTTGAGCAAAATGATGGGTGATAGATTGGATCAATGTATATCTCAATAATTACAAGAATAGAAAGTATTGAACATAACGGGTTAATGAATACTTTAGTAATTAAAAGGGTAGAGCTCCTTGAAGAGGATTAGAAAGAGTCGTAATATGTCAAAAACTTACCTAATATAGACTGTCCGATGCCCTTACATGGCCAAATCCAATATGACAAATTTGGAGAAACAAATAGATAACTTGCACAATCTGATCCTTGTTTCAACTGCAACCAAGTTTTTGCTACCTTTTGGTCTGGAAGACTACTTATGCCTTACCACATTTAAAGTATTTGGAGGACACGGTTCCTTTCCAATTCCACACACTGAAGGTTATCACGGACTGTAGTTTTTTGTGTTAATGTGCTTGCCAAAACCCTGGTCATTACTGGCTTTAGTTTTTATTTCATTAGCATCCCCTAGTTTCATGTCTGTCTGAAAACCTTGTTTGCTACCAGCACATCAAGACGAGGTTCATTTTCTTTGTTCAATAACTTTTTAACATTTATTTGGATCATACCTTGATGAATAAATTAATGAAAGATGTATTCTGATAGAAGAGCTCGTCTTCCAAACAGACCATAAAAGTAGCATCTGCTGCGCAAATAGATTTGTCACATGTATGTTAGCAACTGATGCGGAAGAAATTGATCCCTCACTTTGTTTTTGGTAACCATCCCTCCGCTAAGATATTGATTGTCCAGATATCTGAGAATTGGAGCTATCCTCCACTCGATGACACTGCAAAGGCAGCTACCCAGGTGGTTGAAGCCCTTTCCGAGCGTGGATGGAGATTGCAACCTTGAGTCATTCTAGTCTATGTGGTGTTCAACGCTGCCTTGTTCAGCATGGATTAAATTGACCTCAGTCGCTTAGAATTGCTTTACCGGGCTTAGCTTTCACATGATTCTTCAATTATGCCGTCTAAAATTACCTCCTGATATTGCACCCAGTTTTGCTCTTGGTGATGTTATGGATACTGTACCTGTGATTTCTAACCACACCCAATTTTGTTAGATTTGAAATGTTGAAGAGTTGCAACTAAGTGGAATGTAAAATGAAACTGTATATTGGTCATACCATACATTTTTTTTTTTTAATCTTTTTTGGGTTAAATAAAACATATATTCCTCTGCTTTCATGTCCATTGTCCTCACCCTGTGAAGACCATCATGATTGAACTTGTCTTTTAAAAGTCTTTGTTCTGTGTTATTTACAGGTAGTTGATCATATTAGTCGACTAATACGATTTATTAGTGGCTTTAAAAGTTGTGGTTATTATTGTCGACACATAGCTTATCCAACTTTTTTGGCTCATTTTAGAGGCAGTTTATTGTAATTAGCAGCTTATTTGGGAATGGGTTGAAGCATTTACAATGGAGCTGAAGCCTGAAGTGAACTGAATTAATCTCAAAGATCCCAATTTACAGGAACTGTTAATCCCTCTTGCCTGTGATCTGAAGGCAAACGATCGGAACCATTCTCCCTCATGAGTTCCAGTGTCAAGAGAAATGGCTTACTCTTTATTGGAAAGGTCTTTCCAGCTATGAATTGCTGGTGGTTCAAGTCCCAGGAGGCAAATGTTTAATATCTTGGAAAATGAAACATAATTCCTCCTACATAGTGGATTAGGAGGCCACAAGCTAGTAGTTGTTTGGTTGATCGCTTTGGGGAATAAAGTTGTAATATGTTTGCATATTTTATTTGATCATAGTAAAGCAAGAATATGAGTGGTTGACTGGATATTATTAAATTATATAACCTAATTTTGACCAGACAATTAGCAAAAATGGTGGTCTTAGTACCAAGCCCTAATATGTCAACTTGGTTAAATGGAGTTAGTCATATGAAATTTAATTCTTTAATTTTTTTGAGAATATATTTCTGAAAAGATTTTACAATCTTTACTCAACTACTAATACACCCATCTATTCCTATATTATAATGTAATGTATTTTTTTTATGTTATTTTACCTAGTGAATCTATAAAATTAGAAGCTAACCAATCTCTAGTAGTAGTATAAATGATTTGTCATACGCGTTTAGGAGTTTAGCATACTGTAAGTTTATAGGTTCAATTCTCTCTATAAAAAATTGTCCAATCTCCTATATCTATTATTGAGTTCAAGTTTTAAATTTTGATTAGCAGCGAATTTGTTTATATATTTAGATCGAGTTAATACAGAATATGAGTTTTAAAGAGAGTGAGACAGTCCAGGCTAAAGACTGTCTCTGATCGAAGACCCCTTAAGTTTTCTATATTAAAAAAAAAAAAAAACTTAATAATAACCATAAGATTATCTTTTTTGCGATTAAAATGTCATGATCCTTAAAAATTCGATTTATCTCAATTGTAATTTCATGGAGCTTCTTTTTATTTTTAATGAATGTATAAATACCACATGCTTGTGATTGAAAACAACTACTCAATTAAACTGGGAAAGCAACCAACAACTCTTCTTGCTCCATCAACTTGATCACAAAGAACATACTTTCAGAAGTCAGAATAAATGACATTCATCAACACCCAAGTCTCCCAACTAATTCTTCCATCCTTCTCTCTATATATAGGATTGATCTCCACATCCATTGCCATCATCGCAAGTTTCTCAAACCGGAGCCATTTACATCACAATCAAGCTCCTTTTCTCCCTCCAGAACAATGGCCGACTCCACACCCAGTGAAGCTGCTCACGCAGGCACAAGCAATGAAGCCAAGGGGAAAGCCCTTCTGGCAGCTTCAGCGGGACATGACAAGAGAGTAGGGTACGGAAAGGGGATTGCAATATTTGACTTCTTCCTCAGGCTGTGTGCTCTCACTGCTGCTTTGGCTGCCACTGCCTACATGGGAACTGCGGATGAAACTCTCCCTTTCTTCACCCAGTTCTTCCAGTTCGAAGCCAGCTATGATGATCTACCCACCTTTCAGTATGCAAATTTTCATTCATTCATTCATTCTTTCTTTCTTTCAAGTCCAACCAGCCTTATCTAATCTATTTTATATATATCTAGTTACCCACAAATGTTTTAGATAAAATAATCTCAACAGCACACGAAACTCCTCCTTTTGTAAGGATGAATAGTCACCTTTATACACAGTTTTTGAATCATAAAAAAGTTATTTTTAGAAGTTAAACCTTGAGTCATAAAGAATAACCTTTCAGCTGCCACCAAAGTGCCTTTCTCCATTTGTTTGTAGGTTTTGAATAAATCTAAGGACCAAGCTCTTGAATTTTGAAATAATTTTTATAGAGTTGGGAAAGAAGATCCAATTTGATCCAACTTGAGTTTAATTGATTCGGGTTGGTTTCTTTTTTGATTCATAACTTAGTCTTTTTGAATTCAAAATTCTATATTCTGTATATAAAACTCAAACTAATTAACTTAATTCACGGCCATTCAAACTATCTATTCAATACACATATACTATTGAAAATTTAACTTAATGGCATAATATGAATGCAGGTTTTTCGTGGTTGCAATGGCATTAGTAAGTGGATATCTTGTCCTTTCTATTCCTTTTTCAATAGTTTGTATCGTTCGTCCCCATGCAATTGGACCAAGGATGCTTCTAATTATCTTGGACACTGTAAGCTCTTTTTTTATCTTCAAGCATTTCGTTATTTAAAAAAAAATTATTTTCCGACATTTCAATCAAAGTATCATAAACCGCTAATAATATATCTGTTGGCCTTTCTTCGTTTTTGATTAAAGGGAAAGCCCATAAACAAGAAAAGAGGTTTTTTCTGGCGTTTTATAACCGCCAGTAAAAAGCAAGGAAAAGCGCCAGCAAAATCCCCTTCATTTCTCATTTTCTCATCTTCCAACTGAATTTAGATTGTTTGTTAATTGCAGGTGATGGTTGCTTTCACCACCTCGGCCGCCGGCGCAGCCGCCTCCATAGTCTACTTGGCTCACAACGGAAACGCTAATGCGAATTGGCTGGCCATATGCCAGCAGTTCACCGATTTCTGCCAGCAAGCCAGCGGGGCGGTCGTGGGGTCCTTCATCACGGTTGTCATCCTCATCGTCCTGGTTGTGCTCTCTGCCGTGGCTCTCCGACGAGGTTGAGAGATTCAGCTGGTTTTGTGATCTCCTTCACCATTATCATTTGGGTTCTTTTTTATGTTTATGTTTGAGATTGTTGGTTTGAGCCCCCCGAAAGAAAGTGTAATCTGCCTTGATTGTGAAAGAAATTGCAATGGAAAATGTGGTTACTTGATCTTGTCACCTTCTTTAGAGCCTTGCACTGATGGAGAATATTTTGGTTTCAATAAAAATTATAAAAATATCCCTTTTTTGAAGTTTTATAAAGACGAAAATGTTTTGAAATTTGAGTAAGAGATTCAAGCTAAATAATTAGATTCATTTTGATATGAGTCATGATCTCCACTTGTCTAGATTATCCCATAAGTTAAAATTTGATTGGTCACGTGATACGATCATGATCCTTTTTCCATTTTAAAATATGTCTATATAAAAACATAAAATTTAAGATATAACTGTCATTTATTACATACTATTATCTTGTTTCACTTATAGTATCGAGTCTAACTTAATCGTCAAAAGATATATCAAGGGACTAAATGTTGTCCTTGTAAGTCAAGCAAATTTTGAATAAATTTATATTCAATAATAACTATTAGATGCATTCGATTTTAAATATGATCGACTTTAACCAGCATCATACACCTTAATTTTGTATGAAAATATTCTGTATACCTATTCTCATGACCAAGACAAATCATCATCAATCTCTGAAATTATACCGAAGTATTAAAAATGACTAAGGTATACCAAGATCAAATAATTACAAAACAAGTCTTTATCTTTTTAAAATACCCAAAAATAATTTGAAATGGGCCAAGTTGAGCACATGGGCATGTTAAACATGGCCCAGCCAAGCTCAAAGCCAAGGCCCAGGCCTCAAACATTTGACTCAATCCACTCCATGTCATGGTCCGTCCGGCGCAGAATAAATTGACACCTCAGCAGTCGGCACCGTTTATCTCCGTGTGTGCTGCCTCTCTCTCTCTCTCTCTCTCTCCTTCTTTCTCTGGTATGTATAAAACTCCAATTCACAAACCGATCAGAAACCGAGAGCTCTCCCTCTCTCTCTCCGAGCTGAGTTAGGGTTTTGGGTTTCGGAGATCGGAAAATGTCTCAGACCGGGAAATTGATGCCAAATCTGGACCAGAACAGCACCAAATTACTCAACCTCACTGTGCTTCAGAGAATAGATCCCTACATTGAGGAGATCCTAATCACCGCCGCGCACGTCACCTTCTACGAATTCAATATTGATCTCAACCAATGGGTGCGTTCCTTTCTTTCCCACTTCTCTTCCTTCCGGTTGGTTTCATCGGAAAGTTAAAAAGAAACTAAAATTAAAACCCAGCTTTGAGTATGTCTGTATGTGAATTAGTTGTTGGACCAATATACTTTGGAATCTGTAAGATTTAAACTATGCGTGGTGCTTTATTTGCTCATTTAGGTTTTCAATTGCAGAGTCGCAAGGACGTTGAGGGCTCTCTGTTCGTGGTCAAGAGGTACCGTTTATGCACACACATGCATATAAATTCAAGTTCTTGAAGTAAGAAATAAATGTATGATCCAAGATCAATCCATGGTTGATATTGACTCAGATTGCACATTGGTTGGATGCTCTGCTTAGTTGTTAATTGTTGTGGTTTGCAGTGGCATACTGTAATTGTAGATGAAGTGTTTGAAATATTGCAGTTTTCTGGAAGTTTTTTTTATATATTATTACTCGTTATCAAATGCTGTCCTTGGTATTTGCAGGAACACTCAGCCACGGTTCCAGTTCATTGTTATGAACAGGCGAAATACAGGTTTGGCTTTGTTTTGCACCATTGATCTATCTTATTGCGGGTGGATTCTCTATGAATTTTGTGTTGAATATGTCGACCCTAAATTATTTGCTGGAAACATGTGAAGTTTTGGTTATCTGATTTACGATGCAAGAAACTTTCATGACTCATTTAGATAGGAGCAAAATCCTAGTGACTGACTGTGTTACTACAATCCGCTCATCTTAGCTGCAGCTTTGAGTTTCTTTGATGCCATCATGTGATCATAGCTTAAGCTGAGTAAAATCAAGGAAATCAGACCTGCAGAAATGATGTATAAGTTCTTTTCCTCTTTCTTTTTCTTTTTAAGTCATAAAATACTCAGAAGAGAAAATAGCCAGAAGATGCCTGTGCAAAAGAAAGCAAAAATATTGCTTACAAGGAAATTTCACAAACAAAATGCCAAAAGAATAGGAAATAGGGATCATCCAACCAGAAAAACAGGGAAGCATGAGTAATTAATTACCTTGGGACAAAAAAAATCTGAGATTATACACTCTCAAATTCCTTTCACCCCAACTATGCCACATGATGCAAAAGGAAATAGTTTTCCAAAAATGATTTTGTGTATGGCTTGAGCAAGCGCAACTCCATGAACCCAATAAATAAATAAATAAAACCTAGACTCTACCACCAAACACCAAAAGGGGACAAAAATAAAAATACACTAAGCTTACTTCCACAAATTATCAGAACTAAGAATGGAACCAAGTGAGGCTATCAGACAAAAAAGGCCAGACAAAAGAGGGCACCCTGGGAGTTCTCAACCTCCATATTATCTTCCTGTGGAAAACCATTTCCTTTGTCACAAACATGTAGAAAAAGCAAATAGAAAAGTTACCCCCTTCCTACAGATGCCAAACCTATTGATCTTACCCCTCCCCCACACAAAGAATCTCATGAAAGGTCTCGAAGAAAACTGATGTGGATTCAAATTCTTAGTCATGAAAATTGCACCTGAGTTGTGAAAACCAAACAAGGTTACCGAAGAGGAGGGAACACCAGCCACACACAACACCATTCCTATCTTTTGCCAACCAGCAGAATTAAGATACTACTCTAACCATTCCAATTTTCTAGCCAAGATCTAACTCAATCCCACCTCAAATTCAAACGACACAAACTTGAAAAATCACCACAGAACTTCACAATCCTCTCATTCCCAACCCTTAAGGAACCAAACAAGGGCAGGCAGGCCATTCCCCCCTGCCACCGATACTTACTAACAGTAACCTTCTATCAGACACCCTCCTTATCATTTAGAAACCTCCATAACCATTTATCCAAGATGGAAAATGCAAGGTATTAGGAGGGTGGACCTTATTTCCTAACCACTAGATGGTACATCAACATGTCTCCAATGCCACTCAAAGAAACTCTCTTTGAAATTTCTCCTATCTATTTGCTAGATAAGCAAGAAAGGGTAATCCTAAAAAGTGAAATAATAATTTAGTTGGAATTGTGTCAGGGTATTGCTGTTGCCATCTTATCACGCTGTCCAAGTTTGTGGTTAGAATACATGGATTCTTTGCTTGATTAGTTACCTTGTATTTACGTCCACATTCACGCTGTCCAAGTTTGTGTGAGAATACTTGGATTCTTTGATTGATTAGTTACCTTGTATTTTAAGTCCACATTCACGCTGTCCAAGTTTGTGGTGAGAATACATGGATTCTTTGATTGATTAGTTACCTTGTATTTTATGTCCACATTCTTTTGAACCTAGGGTAGTCAGAAGGTTTAACAATGTTTGTTCAATCTTAAAAATGTTTGTTGATGACTATTGCTGGCGGTGCACGTGCACATGGATTCCTTGAATGGTTAGTTACCTGTATTTTGCTTCCACGTGATTTTCAATCTAAGACAGTTAGAAGGTTTAACAATGAACTTTTGTTTTTCTCCATCTTAAGAATGTTTGTTGATGATTGTTGTCAGAAATACACATACAGGCCAGGGCTGTTAATGATCATGTGACCCCTGATATTGGCTCACAGAAATAATTGAACTTTGTAAATTTCTATTGCAGCTAGATGGTCTTTTGTAGATGTGAATTGGTATGAAGTAATACTTCCATGAGAGGATGCATGGACATCTACCATGTTGTATTTGTAATGAATGGTCTGGGCCTGACTTGTTACTTACTGTAAGCAGATAATCTTGTGGAGAATCTCCTGGGTGATTTTGAGTATGAGGTGCAGGTTCCATATCTGTTGTATAGAAATGCTGCCCAAGAAGTTAATGGAATTTGGTTCTACAATTCCCGTGAGTGTGAGGAAGTTGCAAACCTCTTTAATAGGTATTTTCTTTAGTTCCATCTTTCATTTTGTCAGCAGCACTATGAGGCAGTTTCTTATTCATGTATTAATTAATATTTCATTTTGCTGGGTATATCCTAATATCTTATACTAAGATGAATAGAACATCACTGTTGCATTGCCTTTGCATTTTGATGTATTAGTCAGAATTAGATATTGGCTTGTTTTTGGGAAGTCACTTCAAAAAATTAATCTCATGATTGTATACAAGACTTTCATTTTTGATTGCTTGAGAGGCTTAACAAGGAAAAAAAGAAAAAGAAAAAAGATTGTCATGACCCTAGGAGCAATAGAGGGGACAATATTGTAAAGGATTACAATAGTTTGTTAGGAGATATTTTATAATTTGTTAGGAACACATGGGTGCTGTTATGAATTCAATTAGTAGCCAGCTATGTCTATAAAAGGGCTACTTGCAAAGGATGGGATGCTATGTGAAATGAGATTGAAATCCTTTCCTTCAAATTCTCTCTATCCCTCTCTAAGTTTTCTCTAATTTCTCCCTCCCTTTCTACTAATTTCTCTTCCCCCTTTCAATTCTCTCGTTCCGACTTCCCCCTACTTTTAGTCTCAACCCTAGGTAACCTTAGGAATGTGACAATTGGTATCAGAGCCAATGATTCTTGGTTGTGATTCCTGCAATTCATAGCAGTTATCGGCTCGGAATTGTGATAGGTACCCGATGGAATTCCAATACAATCCAATATCAATATTTTCCAATCCCTTTCAGCAGAAAAACAAGAATGAAACAGGGCATTCGAGAGGCCCTAACTCTCCCAATTCTCTACTAAAATTCAGCTCTCCTCTCCCTCTTCTTCTCAGCTATTTATACATCTCCTATGCCCCTCTCTAACCGAATTCCCTTGCACATGCGATTATTCCCTCAGCATGTGGATTACAAAACTACCCCCATGCGCACATGTTGGTTGTAACAACCTGTATGTATTAATTCCCTATTCTAACCCTCATTCATGCTGCTGTATTTGTGGCATCTTTGGTAGGTCCGCTACACCAGTGACCTATCAAATTGAAGGTGAACTAAGCCGATTGTCCACAATTGCGAACCTTGACGGTCCTTGTCCGACTTTTGAAG
The DNA here is from genome assembly GCA_036245055.1 of Diospyros kaki. Lineage (NCBI taxonomy): Eukaryota > Viridiplantae > Streptophyta > Magnoliopsida > Ericales > Ebenaceae > Diospyros > Diospyros kaki. The sequence continues at coordinate 43,199,274 of BSEG01000009.1, forward strand.
ACGGAACATGCCAACGATCATCACATGAGAAATCTGGAAGTTTCCAACAGTGATTAAGGTCTAGATTGTGAAGGCGGGTGAAGGCAAAACAAACCTAGGCAACTTCGATGGTGATTCTAGAGTGACTAGATCTAGGTCGCTATAGGTGACTGAGGTGATTCGGTGAAGCTCATTTCGACGATCCTTGGCTTGCCAAGTTGTGGCCATTGGCAGTCCTAATTGGCGGTTGAGTGCAGATCAAAGGAGACAATAGTCGTTGATAGGGGGTGGCGATCCATTATAGATTGGAGGAGGCGATACTTACAATTTGGTAGTTCTAAAATAAATTACTGGAGAACAGATCACAGGATGGTGATAACAATTAGGTTTGGAAATTAAAAGCGACAATGAGTGGCTAGATCTCAATTGTTGCTTTGCGAACTCCAACAAATTCGGCAGCAAGGCAAGTCTGGCGAATTCTATTAGAATCGAATTCTTGAAAGTTTGCAGTGGAGCCAACAACTCCTGTCACAAGTTGCGACCAAGATACCCAATTCGAATTCTTCTTTTTATCTTGTTTTCATTTTTTATTTCATTTTTACTGTTGTTATTTCTTGTTGCTGTAATTTTGTTATTTTATTTCCCAACTGTAATTCTATTATCAGATTGTAAGCCTAGGGAGGCCCACATGTGAGGGCCATAATAGAACAAAAGAGATTGTTATAACCACTTGAAGGGTGTGATTTGCTGTGACAGCTCCCTTGCTAAGAGTGTATATACTCTCCAAGGCACTCTTGGAGAGGATTATCGAATTTCATCAAGAATTGTTGGAAGAAACCGAGGTATAAGAAGCACGACATAAGTCACGAACTAAACTCCTAGATGAAGGAGTTTAGATAAGGTAACTGTTAACATTAGGACTCTTAGATTACAACCTTAGGCGAGAAAACCCTCACATAAACCCTCTCACACACTCTCGGATGCAATGAGAAATAGAAATAGAATATATGAACAGCAGTAAAGGAAATAACAGAATTTAAAAGAGATCAAACCAAACACTTTAGGCGCAGATTTATCCTGGTTCGGATTGCCTTTGGCAATCCTACATCCAGCCTTCAAACACCCACCAAGAGCAGCCTTTTATTAGGATGAAACTGATCAATACAAAACCCAACCTCTACTGCAATCCTATCGCTCAAGTACAGCCCTTTGTTCACTCCAAGAAAACTCAAGAACACAATACATATGCCTCACTTTCTCTAGAACAAAGACACTCACAATAGGAGAAGAGAACTTGACAAGAGAGAGAGTTGTTTTAAACTGCCGCCTTGCCCTCTTATTTATAGAGGAGGCGGTCACATATAAGGCAACTAACTAACTTAGGGATATTACATATTAACCCCATCAAAATGAACTAATTACACTTAACCCCAAGCTGCCTAAAAAACTACTCTTTATACTCCTTTAGATTCTGCTATCTTCTAGGACAAGAATCGAGGCAAACTTCAACAAATCTCCACCATTTGCCTTGAGTTCTTCACCCGATAGCCAGCTCCTGCTTCCTCCATGGATGATGAACAAACCTGATCATATCAAACACAAAACACATCAAAGAAAAACATATCAATGCTGTAAAACATAATAATGGACCACTCTTTGGATAAAATTCTAGCTGCAAAACTAAACCTGCAACTCTCATTAAAAATTATCCTCCTCAAGGTCTAGAATTTCACACAGCATTACAAACACCAGTGTACCTCTCCCAGATTGACCTTTGCACTGCTAGACTTCCTCCTAGCTTCCAAAACCGGCCTTTTAGGATTTACCACTGCCTTTCTTCTCATGTTTGTTTCAGAACAAGACTGCTAGACTTCTTTTCTTAACTCTCCTCTAACTATATACCAGGGAATCAAGATATGCTTAAGATTGGGTAACCTAGGCTGCTTTAAGCTGTCCAAATCCTATTTCAACCTCTATGCCTTAGAATTTCCAGCTTCTCCCTTTATCCTTCACTCTCAAAACTGATCTTGACACTCAGCTATACCTTGAGAATCCTTCATGAACAAATACCGATGAAGCTGCCTTACATTTCCCTAGGCATACCATTGAAATACACACAGCTTTCCATGCACTCAAAAAATTCAACCCTTGGACTTATCCTAAAGGGATCAGATTCCTTATACCTTCACCCGGAATTACCATCATTCCTAGAGAGACCTTCTAAGCAATCAACCTTGCTTACCATTCCCTCTAACCTCTATTCCTTTGGGCTACTCTATAGGATCACTTTTCCCCTTAGATTCCACATGGATAATGGCTGTTAGTGATACCTATTTGATCCAAAATTAAGCCTTCATGTGCTGCTTTAATCAATGGCCATTTGTCTAGCATTTTTCCTAGACTTTTCCCCATTTTCAGCACCTTCCTTAATTCTCAAATAGACACTTCACAGCACTCCACCCTTATAACCTAAGAGATCTTCCATTTAAGTCCAAGATTCTCCCCAAATTTACATGGCTGCATGCCATTCATTTGGACCAAGAGTGCATCCCTCTTCTGCACAAGAGATTCTATTTGACAGCCTATTCTTTAGCACTCAAAATAGTGCATAAGACTCCTTAGACCCGACAATTCCATATCTCACTTGAAACTTAACCTTTGGCTTCTAACTTATCCCATCCTAGGCAACACTACATATGGAGACTTAGTCAAAAACTACATGGATTCTATTCCTATATACGTGCAAATTTTTTTCCCCTCCCCTAATATCCCTAGCCTTAGATACTTTCTTAGTCCTTGCTCACCATTGTGAGCCATCCTCAAGAAATGAGCTAACCTAACTTATCATAGGCTATCCTTAGTGGCTGCAGCTTATCCACAAGACCTGCAAGCATGCACCACATATCCTCTATTCTTGAGGGTTGCTTCCATCTCTCTAAGAGATCCTAGCAATTCTTAGGACTCCAATTCTCACTATCTAATTATTCCTAAGGACATTAGACTTTCTTATTAAAAACAGGGACATTTTTACAGCTTCTAATATTCTAGAACAGCTCCACCATGCTTCCTATTCTCACATCTCCAATTATCTTGGCCTTAGATTGATGTCTAGACAAACCATTTCCCCCTCCACCATGTCTCTATGGGTAAATACCTATTTCCTATGAGAAGAACACCCTAAACCTAGGACCTATGCTACTCTACCTGCATACCTAGAAAAGCTATAGGACATCCGAATTCTCATAGCCAAAACCACACATGGTGTTAGAGCATTTGGGGCTGGTTTTCTCCTGGTTTTCTTTCTTCTTGTTTGGGCAGTTTCTCTTGATGTGGCCCTCCTCATGACACAAGAAACACCTAACAGATCTCCTACTATTTTTAGACTTAGATCTTCCCCTATCCTTATTTCTTTGATCCCCCTTTTCCGGCCTAGACACAGCTGCTAGGGCATCTCCTAGAGAACCATTTACCTCTACCTTTTGTTGCAGTTCCTTGGAGTTTAAAGCTCCAATTACATCATCAAGTGACAGTTTTTCCCTGCCATGCTTTAGTATGTCAACAAAGGTCTCATAGGTCTTAGGCAAAGAATGCAAGAGAATGAGGGCCTTGTCCTCATCATCATACTTGATATCTATGTTCTCTAAGTCCAAACACAACTTTGTAAAATCATCAATATGATCATGCAATTTCTGACCTTCTCCCATTCTAAATGAGAAGAAGCGGGTTTTCAAGAACAACCGAGTAGAAAGGGTCTCGGTTAGATATAGGGTCTCTAACCTATTCCATAGGGATAGGGCGGTGGTCATCTTGGATACTTCTCTTAAAACCTTATCACCAAGGCTAAGAATCAACGTATTAAAGGCCTTCTCATCAATTTCCTCTTTTTGTTTTAGCCTTTCTTGTTTCTCTTCTGCCGAGAGAGTTTCAGGCAATTTTTCTTTCTCTTCTAAGGCTGATTTCCGTCCTAAGTTCCCTAGTAGAGCTTTCATTTTAATCCTCCAAAGGCCAAAATCATTATGGCCAGTGAATTTCTCTACATCATATCTTGTTGCAGCCATGGCCGAAGACAGTAGGTAGGTTAAATCAACAAGAAATATAAAGAAACCTTGCAAGAAAGCAGTTCTTAATCCTAGGGGAGGCTCTGATACCAAATTGTTAACATTAGGACTCTTAGATTACAACCTTAGGCGAGAAAACCCTCACATAAACCCTCTCACACGCTCTCGGATGCAATGAGAAATAGAAACAGAATATATGAACAGCAGTAAAGGAAATAACAGAATTTAAAAGAGATCAAATCAAACACTTTAGGCGCAGATTTATCCTGGTTCGGATTGCCTTTGGCAATCCTACATCCAGCCTTCAAACACCCACCAAGAGCAGCCTTTTATTAGGATGAAACTGATCAATACAAAACCCAACCTCTACCTCAATCCTATCGCTCAAGTACAGCCTTTTGTTCACTCCAAGAAAACTCAAGAACACAATACATATGCCTCACTTTCTCTAGAACAAAGACACTCACAATAGGAGAAGAGAACTTGACAAGAGAGAGAGTTGTTTTAGACTGCCGCCTTGCCCTCTTATTTATAGAGGAGGCGGTCACATATAAGGCAACTAACTAACTTAGGGATATTACATATTAACCCCATCAAAATGAACTAATTACACTTAACCCCAAGCTGCCTAAAAAACTACTCTTTATACTCCTTCAGATTCTGCTATCTTCTAGGACAAGAATCGAGGCAAACTTCAACAGTAACAGTCCTAGATGGGGAAGGAGTTTAAAAGGATCAACAACTTCTAATATATGGGCAGTTTTATAGATATATCTAATATATATTTGTAAAATTAAATGTAGGTTATCTACAGCTGTAAAGTAGGAGTATTTTTAGGAGATTTTTTAGATTTCTCTTTGTATAAATATCCTCCTAAAGCTAATGAATTATTTACGGGTGAATGATTGATTTCCCCTAGTTATTCTTTCATGGTATCAAAGCCAGATTCCTGTTGGCTTGATTTTTTCCTTCTTAAAACCATCCCAAGTAGACGAATTGAGTCTCCAAGATGGTTGATGACTCCAGCAATGAGGTAACAACCTCTAATCCTCCTCCGACAAGGACTCTTCCTGCAACTCTATCTCTCACGATAGCCATGGAAAGTCCTTCTTTTTAGATTACACAACATAAACTGAATGGAAGCAATTTTTGAGAGTGGTTCCAATCAATCCTGTTGGTGGTTAGAGGCAAGGGCAAGGAAGGCTACTTAACTGGTGATGTGGCGAAACCATGTACAAAGTCTGCTGGTTCAAGTATATGGGAAGTCGAGAATGCCATTGTTATGGCTTGGTTAGTAAATTCAATGGAGCCTAAAATTGGTAGGACATATCTCTTCTACAAAACAGCTTGTGAGATATGGAAGGCTGTTCAAGAAATATATTCTGATCTAGAGAATTTTGCCCAATGTTTTCAAGTTAGATTTCTTATTCGAACCACAAAACAAGGTACAAATTCGGTCACTGAATATTTCAATACTTTAACAACTTTATGGCATGAGATGGATCTCTTTTATGATATCAAATGGGAGTGCACAACAGATAGTAGAAAATATGGTAAGATGATGGAGAAGGAGAGAGTTTTTGATTTCCTTCATAGCTTAAATTCAGAGTTAGATGAAGTTAGGGGTCGGTTGCTAGGGATGAAACCCTTCCCAACCATCAGGGAAGCGTTTGTTGAAGTTAGGAGGGAAGAAAGTTATGCTCCTAGAGTCCGGACATCCTATCAATGAAATCTATTCCCTTGCATCAGCCTTAAACACTTTTAAGGGCAAGACTCCTTTATCCTCTAAAGGAGAGGCTGCAAGAGAAAAACAATGGTGTGATCATTGTAATCGACCTTATCATACTTGAGAGACTTGCTGGAAAATCCATGGAAAACTAGCAAATTAGAAGCCTAGAAATCAAAGAAAAAGAGGACATACAACAGGCCAATCAGTCTATATTGTAGAAGCCGAGAAGGGGAATTCAACACCTTTTACTCTTTTTGCAAATCAACTGAAAGTTTTACAACAATTAATCAATCAATCCCAGGTGGTCAAAACCGAGAATGCAGATAATCCCACTCCTGTGGCTTCCTTAGTCACAAAAGATAATATTGCATAAGAGGATCGGTTATGTTGTAGGGATTGTAAGGTGATACCAGGAGAGTGTTTGACTACTCAATATAGACTTTTGGTACTTAACATCCAAGTAAGAAATTGGAAGAGAAAAAATCACATAAAATAAAATTCAAGAATTAGGTGGTGGGATTTAAAAGGGGATAAATAACTAATCTTCAAAGAAAAATTAAGGGGTAGAAGAGAATGGAATGAAGAAGGACAGGCAAACCAAATGTGGAGGGAAATGACTACTGCCCTGGGAAGTACGACAAAGGTAGTCCTTGGAGAGACAAATGGTAGAGCTCCAAACCTTAAGGAGTCTTGGTGGTGGAATGAAGAGGTACAATTGAAAATTAGAAATAAGAAAACTTACTATAAGGCTGTATATCAGTGTAACAATGAAGAAAACCTAAAAAATTATAAAGAAGCAAAAAAGACAACAAAAAGAGCTATTAGTGAAGCAAGGTCAAAAGCATATGAGAATCTATATAAACGACTTGATACAAAAGATGGAGAAAGGGATATATATAAATTAGCTAAAGCAAGAGAAAGAAAAAGAAGGGATCTAAATCAAGTGAAATGCATAAAAGATGAAAATCAAAATGTATTAGTGAATGAGGGAGCGATTAAGGAGAGATGGAAGGAGTATTTCACAAAATTATTCAATGATGGTGGGGACGCAAGAGTTAGGTTGGGACATCTTAGTAACTCCGAAGGGAACGTAAGCTATACATTTTATCGACGCATAAGTTCAAATGAAATAAGGTAAGCATTAAAAAAGATGAAAAATCATAAGGCAGTGGGATCAGATAATATATCAATAGAAGCATGGAAATGCATGGGAGAATAGGGCATTTCCTGGCTAACGAAATTATTTAACGCGATCCTTAAATCAAAAAAGATGCCAGATGAGTGGAGGAAGAGTACTTTGGTTCCTATATACAAGAACAAATGAGATGTTCAAAACTGTGAAAATTACAGAGGAATTAAGTTAATGAGCCATACCATGAAACTCTGGGAGAGAGTAATAGAGCAAAGGCTCATCAAAGAAACAAATGTCTCGGAAAATCAGTTTGGTTTCATGCCTGGTAGGTCAACAATGGAAGCTATATACCTACTAAGGCGCCTAATGGAAAGGTATCGGGATTAGCAGAAGGACCTGCATATGGTGTTTATAGATCTAGAAAAAACCTATGATAGGGTCCCTAGAGAAGTATTATGGAGGGTTTTAGAGAAGAAATGAGTCTGAATAGCCTATATACAAGTCCTTAAGGACATGTATCACAGTGTAGAGACAAGAGTCAGAACATGCGGAGGGGATACTGAACCATTTCAAATTATAATGGGATTACATCAAGGTTCTGCACTAAGTCCATACTTATTTGCTTTAGTAATGGATGAACTAACTAAACGCATTTAGACAGAGGTGTCATGGTGTATGCTATTTACAGATGACATAGTGTTGGTGGATGAAACAAAAAAGGGAGTGAACACTAAGCTTGAGTTATGGAGAAATAATTTAGAATCTAAAGGATTTAAATTAAGTAGAAGGAAAATAGAATATATGGAATGTAAATTTAGTAAGAATGCAAGAGTGGAGGATGTTTTAATAAAATTGGAAGGGCAAATCTTACAAAGAAAATACCATTTTCGATATTTGGGATCAGTGATTCAAAAAAATAAAGAAATTCACGAGGATGTCACGCATAGAATTAAGGCAGGTTGGCTAAAATGGAGAAATGCATCGGGGGTGTTATGTGATAGTAAAATTCCATTAAAACTGAAAGGAAAATTCTATAGGACAGCTATAAGACTAGCCCTGTTGTATGACTCAGAATGTTGGGTAGTCAAATACCAGCATGAGCAAAAGACAAGCGTAGCGGAGATGGGGATGATAAGATGGATGTGCGGCTATACAAGAAAAGATAAAATTAGAAATGAGGTTATTTGTAATAAGGTAGGAGTAGTGCCAATCGAGGAGAAGATGAGAGAGACTAAACTAAGATGGTTTGGTTATGTGAGAAGGAGACCAAGAGACACTCTTGTGAGGAGAGTTGATGAAATTGAACAATTAGTCAAAAAAAGAGGTAGAGGCAGCCCCAAGAAGATTTTGGGAGAGACATTAAAATTTGATATGAAGTATATGGCCCTAAATGAAGATATGACAAAAGACAGAAATACATGAAAGTCTAGAATTTATGTAGCCGACCCCACATAGTGGGATAAAGGCTGGATATGTTATTATTGTTGTTTTAGTTGGATCATAGATACGGGTGCCTTAGACCATATGATATGTTCTCTATATTTGTTGTCCAATTTTGAATTATATGATAAACCTATGAATGTTTCTATGGTTGATGGTATTATATCCTTGGCAAAGGGAAAAAGGAACAGCTGTGATAGGAGGTCTAATGTTTAAATCAGTTCTTTATGTCCCGAACTTGCAGTGTAACTTAATTTTTGCAAGCAGATTGACTAATGACAGGGATTGTTGTGTAATATTCTCCAAATCATCTTGTGTTTTTCAGGATCTATCATCTGGGAAGATGATTGTCAGTCCTGAGATAAGAGGAGGGCTTTATCATATCAAGGCATGATCATTCTACTGCATCTAGGTCTCAGTTTTTATATTCTTTAGCTTTTGTTTCAGATTCAAACATTATGTTATAGCATCAGCAGTTAGGACATCCAAGCTTTGAATATCTTAAATTCTTGTATCCCTCTTTATATAGCAATAAAACTCACAATTTTTCTTGTGAGTAGTGTATTCTTGCAAAACAAACCAGAAAATCTCACCCTAATCATGTTTGTACTCCTTCCACACCTTTTCACTTAGTCCATAATAATATTTGGGGGCCATCTCGTACCTCAAATCTCACTAATACACGATGGTTCATCACTTTTATTGATGATCATACAAGGGTGTGCCGAGTATTTTTAATGAAAGAAAAATCTGAAGCTTTTTCGATATTCAAAAAGTTTCAAGACATGGTCAAGAATGTGTTTCAAACCTCAATCCATGTCTTGAGAACTAATAATGGAAGAGAATACTTCTCCAATGAGTTTAATTCATATTTAATTGAGCATGGTATCATTCACCAAAGTTCATGTCCTTATAACTCCCAACAAAATGAAATTGTTGAAAGAAAAAATCGTCACCTACTTGAAACAGCAAGAGCCATGATGTTTATTACTTCTGTTCCAAATTCATATTGGGGGGAAGTCATATTAACCTCAGCCTATCTCATCAATTGCCTACCTTCCAAAGTCTTAAAGTTTAGGACTCCTTAGGCCTGTCCTTCTTGACGTTTTCCCTCACTGTGATAGAGTCCTAAACTCCCTTACCCCTCGAGTGTTTGGATGTACTATTTTTGTTCACTAAAGTCCAATCTCTCCATTCAAACTAAACCCTAAGGCCGTCAAGTGCATTTTTTTGGGATATTCTCCAACACAACAAGGATACAAATGCTACAATACTAATACCCGCAAATTTGTTGTCTCCTATGATGTATCTTTCCTTGAAACTCAGCCGTTTTTTCAGTCAGCTTCTCACCCAAAAACAGTCACCCATTGGACTCCTCCGGTTCTGGACTCTTCTTCTTTGATTCCTCCTGCTAGTTCTAATCCGATAATTCCATCACACGTGTCTGAATTTGATCAAGAGGGAGAGAATGAAAGAGACCAAATCCAGAAGAGTGATCAAATTCAAACTGAATCGTGTTACAACTCTCGGATAGAACTCACCCTCAAAAGCTAGTTGTTAAGGGGAGGGTGCCCAAGAGATTATAAACCCTATATCAGAAGCCTGAACTTCTAATGTGGGACAAGTCTCATTCCTTGCAGTGGACCATAACATACCACCATGCTCCGTAGCCCGACGCCCACGACGGCAGGTTGTGCACTAGTCTTTGCTAGTCTCAGGCGAACACTGCAATGCCAACGTCACCTCCGTCGCCGCTGGTTTGCACTGGGAGCCATGAACCTGGCTCGGATACCACTGTTACAACTCTCGGGTAGAACTCACCCTCAAAAGCTAGCTGTTAAGGGGAGGGTGCCCAAGAGATTATAAACCCCACATCAGAAGCCTGAACTTCCAATGTGGGACAAGTCCCATACCTTGCAGTGGACCATAACCTATATTTGTCACAACCTTAGGGTTACTTAGGGTTGTGATAGGAGTTGGGGGAAGAAATCAGAATAGAAGGAAGGGGAAACCAGTAGAAAGAGAGGAATATTGAGAGAAAGGGGGGAGAAACAAGAAGAACGAAAGGGAGATTGGAGAGAGAGAATCTTAGAGAGAAATGGAGAATTTCATTAATCAAATCAAGTATATCTTCTCCTCTTACAATGGGGCCTTTATATAGGCATAGTAGCTAGTTAACTAATCTCTAACAACCTCCTAACAGCACCCATGTGTTTCTAACAACTTGTAAAAACTATCCTAACAACCCATTACAATAATACCCTTCTGTTATTCCTTGGGTCATGACAAACCGCCACTATTGGTGTATTCAAGGAGGTCTCATGACACTCAGTATCAGCAGCAGTCCATATCATCTGAATCGAGGGTGAGTCCAAAAAAATTACAGAAACAGGAGGTTGAAAAGGAGGCTGATATTTAGGGAAATAGAGAAGAAGTGCAGCAACAACATGAGCAAGAGTATGATCTAGATGTTTCCATTGCTTGGAGGAAAGGAATCAGATCTTGCACTAAGTATCCTATTTCTAAATTTTTGGGATATTCAAAACTGTCTTCTAAATTCAAGACATTTACAAAAAGCATCAATGATGAGGTTGTCCCTAAGGATATTTATTGTGCACTAGAAGAGGAAAAATGGAGGAAAGCGGTTATGGAAGAAATGCTAGCCCTCGAAAAGAATGGCACTTGGGAAATAGTGAATCTTCCATATGGAAAGCACACAGTTGGCAGCAAATGGGTTTTTACCATAAAGTACAACTCGGATGGGAGAGTGGATAGATACAAAGCAAGGCTTGTAGCTCAAGATTTTACTCAAACACAAGGCCTTAATTATGAGGAAACATTTGCACCGATGGCCAAACTTAACTCTATCTGGGTGTTATTGTCATTAGCAGTGAATTTGGATTGGAAACTCTATGAACTAGACATAAAAAATGCCTTCTTGAATGGTGAGCTGGAAGAAGAGATCTACATGAGAATTCTCCCTTGTTTTGAAAGGAAAGATACAAGAGGAAAGGTATGTAAATTGAAAAAATCCTTATATGGTCTAAAGCAATCTCCTAGGGTATGGTTCAAAAGGTTTAGTGACACACTAAACCACCTAGGATACAAGCAAGGACAAACAGATCACACTCTCTTTACAAAAGTTGATTGTGAAAGTAAGAAAACTATCCTAATAGTCTATATAGATGATATAATCATCACATAAGAGAATTCTCAAGAGATAGAAAGGTTGAAGCCGCAACTGAAGGAAGTTTTTGAAGTAAAATACTTGGGAGAGAGGAGATCTTTTTTGGGAATTGAAGTAGCAAGAAGCAACGAAGGTATTTTTCTGTCTCAAAGAAAATACATTCTAGATCTTCTAAAAGAAACAGGAAAGCTTAGTTGTAAGCCTGTGAGCACTCCATTGAAGCCTAACTGGAAAAATAAAAGGGAGGAAAATGAGGAACAGCTGGTAGATGTTGGAAGTTTTCAATGTTTGGTGGGAAAATTTTTTGTCTATCTCACACGTGACCAGATATTGCGTATATAGTGAGCATCATCAGTCAGTTCATGCATTCCCCAACCAAAAGACACCTAGAAGTTGCATATCATATTCTTAGATATTTGAAAGGGACTCCAGAGAAAGGAATGCTATTCAAGAAAAGCAAGGAGAGAGGAATAAGGAGCTATGAGGATGGAGATTGGGTCGGATCCGTTGAAGACAGTAAGTCTACATTAGGGTATTGCACTAAGGTTTGGGGAAATTTGGTCACATGGAGGAGCAAGAATCAACAAGTTGTTTCAAGAGGCTGTGTTGAGGCCGAGTATAGGGCTGTTGCACAGAGTATTTGTGAGGTAATTTGGGTGGAAAGGCTCATGGAGGATTTTTCTATTCTTATAGCTAGACCTAAAGTTCTCTACAGTGACAACAAATCAACTATAAGCATAGTAAATAATCCGGTGCAACGTGACCGGATGAAACATGTTTGAATTGATAGGCCTTTTGTTAAAGGGGAGCTGGAAAGTGGAGATATAAATCTGACTTATATTCTAACAAAAGATCAAGAGGCAGACATCTTGACTAAAACAATGCAAAAGCAGGGTTTTGAAGAAAAAAGAAGCAAGTTGGGAATGATTGATATCTATTTACGAACTTGAGGGGGAGTGTTGAAAGAAACCGAGGTATAAGAAGCACGACATAAGTCATGAACTAAACTCCTAGATGAAGAAGGAGTTTAGATAAGGTAATAGTCCTAGATGGGGAAAGAGTTTAAAAGGATCAACAACAGTTAATATATTAGTAGTTTTATAGATATATCTAATGTATATTTGTAAAATTAAATGTAGGTTATCTACAGCTGTAAAATAGGATTATTTTTAGGAGATTTTTTAGATTTCTCTTTGTATAAATATCCTCCTAAAGCTAATGAATTATTTATTGGTGAATGATTGATTTCCCCTTGTTATTCTTTCAAGAACAATCTGAATTCTCTCTCAATTTTCTCTCATTTCTCCTCTTCCTCTATTCTCTCTTTCTCTATTCTTATCTGTATCTCCCCTCTGTTACTACTATTTGATTCTCACCGAATCAGGAAAGCAGTTATTGTCATCACCCAGCAGAGACAACTCCCTACAGAATTGATTGAGTTTCAGTGAAGTCGTAACAAGAAATGAATTCTATAACCTCAAACGAATGCTAGACGACTTGATGATTCCATTCTCATAGAAATTTCAAATTAGTGTTCCTGCTGGATGCTTTTCTAAGGAGTACTCTGCTTCCTTAAATCAACTTAGAGATGAATTCAATAACCTAACGCAAGAAGGGTCTATAATGGATTATAAGGTCAAATTTGAGGAATTGAAAGCACTAATGCTTAATTCTTAACGGACCTTGAAGGAATCTTGTTTTGTGTTGAAAGTCACTAATGGTCTTAATGATGCATTGAGACCTATTGTGAAAATGATGTGTCCCAGCATGGTAGAACAAGCTGCTGAGAGGGCGAGGCTGCATGAAATGACACTGGAATCCATTTCTAAAAAGCACAAGTGACAGTCTAATGGTTATACTAAGAGCAGCCAGCAGATTGGAGGTATTCCTAAGATTCTAGAGACCCTAAGATTAGGACTAGTTATTGCAAGAAGTGAGGAAAGACCTGAAATAGAGCAGGCCATTTAGGATGACAAGGGAGGAAGGGCAGCTACTGGAGGAATTATTGAGGCTCCACTAGAGGAGGAATACATAGAAATGAATCCTGTTACAATTGCCAAGAAATCCAAAGGACATCCAATAAATCATGATAAAGTAGCATAGGACAAAACATTGATTCATTAGTGATGTTGGCTAATAGTCAGGCCAAAGATGAGGTGAACCAGGATCCAAATCTTACAGAAATGGCTGGAGTTTCTTTAGATCATACTGGCCAAGTTGGTACCTACTTTTTCTCAGCACCAAAAATTGATGAAGGGTGGCCAAAGTTTGATGAAAAGGATGATAGGTACAGCTTAAGGGTTGTCTTCTTTGAGCTTTGGCACCCAATTGGATCAGCTATGGAGACGCATATTGTTCTTTCTGATTTTAAACAGAAGGGGGAGCTTCCTCCAGCATGGGTTGCTGAATTTCTAGATTTGATATCCTTGTTATGACGCTTGACGTCCCCAAGTCCTACAAATCTTCCACCTGCCGCTGAACCAATCCACATGCCTTGCCTGCAAATGGAATATAAATTGTTAGACAATATGTTGTAAACAATGCATAATTTAGAAGATCCCAATGATTATGATAAAGTTGCGAATGTTATATTCAATGAGGAGATTCTAAGCACCAAAGACCGCCATGAGAATGTTAGAAGATTAGTTTTGGCTAGAAAGGATACTTTCCCTATCCAGTACGCAGATTTTGACATTGAAGTCTGAGCCCAAGTTGTCGCAGTAGCAATGGAAGTAATTAGACAACATTGCACTAAGCATTTGGAGATAATACCAATGAGGTTGCTGGGAGATTCTCCACAGCTAAATAGGAGTGTTGTCAAACTTTTGATTCACAGGGGAGACAAGATTGAGCTTGGCCACGAGCTGCAATTACCCTTTGTGAATTGGGTTGTTGCAAACCAAAAATCATCTTCCAAACGTTATGTAATATCATATGTTTATCGAAGAGCAATTTGGTATGGGGCAAGGATAAAGGTAGAGCATAGGTAGAAGGTGGCAGAGCTTTTTATCCTGGTTGGGCTCTCTGCATCTTCGGTCATCCGAAAAAAAGTCAAAAAGGGTGGTAAGGCTGTCTCCAACCATGCTCCCAATTCTACTCCCTATTATATTATAAACAATTCACTTGCATCTTCAGTCATCGCCGCCGCCGAACAATTTGGTAGGCATTACCGACGGATCTGTTGGTTGTCGCTATCGTTGCTGAATCTGGTGGTCGTCACCTGGTCTATTGATCGTCGCAACCACGTCTGCTCACCTTCCGCCACGTTTGCTGGTTGTTTTCTCTGGCCAATTTCCTCTTCTAAACGATCACCCGGACCTCCAATCTGTGGATCTACTACGAGGGTGGGCCTCTTCTGACTGTAAATTGGCTTGCACCGACGTTGAGATGGCCGTTGTGGGGTAGAGATAGCGAGGGTGGCTTGTCCAAGATGGATCACCATCTGGCGAGGGGATTGGGATTTGCCAAAACTTTGGTGAGAGGATTTGGCGATGGCAAGTAGCGTTGGACACCTCCAAATCAGGTTGCCTCGCTATCTATTTGGCTTGGCGAGCGTTTTGGCGCAGCGTTGGAGACAACCTAATAAGAAAACAACTTCAGCAAGAACTCAATCTTGCAGAAGTGGCTATAAATAGGCTGTAGACAGTAGAACTAAGGTTTTGTGTAGTTGCATACCAGGACCTTCCTAGGCTGCGAAGTGCCCTTCTTGCTAACAGGCTTACACGCAAGGCACTTGATGAATTGTTAGAGCTCTTCAGCTATTTAAAAGTGTGGAAAATTGAGAACCATGTGTTTGTTAATGCCCTAATGCCACCAACTGAGGGATATCATAGTGATTTGCTTTTTCAAATATATTCAAGGAGAATAGTCCTGCATCAATTATGGAAGGGACAGTGCTTGCTATTGGTGGTTGTTATAACTACCTACTTCATCAAATATGGACTAGTGATTACCAATCAATTCCTCCAGGTACTGTTGGGGTCAGCCTTACCCTGGAAATTATAAGTCGTGGATATCAGACCATTTAGATATGATGGAAGTACTAGTGTACTAGTTTGTTCTAGAGGAGGAGTTGGCTTACTAGAAGAATGCATGGAACTAATCTTCGAGCTGTGGGAGCAGAACATTAGGGCTAAACAGAGGAATTGCCATGCAATTGGGGAGATGTTGAAAGAAAAGGTTGTTATTGGACTACTTATTGCTACCATCCATTGGCATAGTTCATGTATGAAGATCCAAGACATTGCTGGGACTTATAGATCAATGAGAAAAGAGAGCCTTCCCATGGAGATCTACAAAGACAACATTTTACAAGTGCAGGAAAAGCAAAAGAGAAGGAACATAAAATCAAAGAGGAATGGGCGTAGAAGGAGAGAGAGAGAATGGGAATTGGATGAAGAAACAGTGGCTCAGCGGTAATAAGTTTCTTGGGGGCAAGAAATCTCTCAAGGAAGGGGGAATTGTCATGACCTTAGGAGCAATAGATGGGCAATACTGTAATAGGGTTATAATAGTTTATTAGGAGATATTTTGTAATCTGTTAGGAGGACATGGGTGTTATTATGAATTCAGTTAGCAGCCAGGTATGCTTATAAAAGGGCTACTTGTAAGAGGATGGGATGTTATGTGAAATGAGATTGAAATCCTTTCCTTCTAATTCTCTCTATCCCTCTCTCGGTTCTCTCTAATTTCTCCCTCCTTTTCTGCTAATTTCTCGCCCTCCTTTCAATCCTCTCATTCCAATTTCCTCCTAGTTCCTGTCTCAACCCTAGGTAACCCTAGGAATGTGACAAAGATGAACAAAGAAGAAACAAAATCAAGCACCTGTGCTGGTTCCTGATGGAAGAATCTGAAAAGAATTAGAAGATAGTTGAGGATAATAGATTATCACATTCTCTATCTTGATTCAAATGGATTGGGACTGGGCTCTTGGTTGGAAAGAATATGCATTGGTCCATCTGGTAATTAGGCTTGACTTTTTCCCCCTAAATCATTGATATGTTCAAAACTACGCTTGTCTAATGTAATTAAGAATAAAATTTAAACAAATCACATAATTTTTCAAAGGTTTTTGATAAAGATAAGAGTACAGTGAGTTGAAATTGAAGATTTCTATGAAATGTTTTCACTTAAAGACTTATCATGTTCTTATGATGCCACATCAACTTGTCTACATCACCCTCCGGGGAGAAAAAAAGAAAAACTCCATCAGTCCAAGCAGCAGAACCCCAGTCAGGTCTATCTACAAAAATTGATTTTTAACAGTTAAGTAATTACAAGAATCTAGAGTATGGTTACCTGGACTCCATATGTCCTAGTCTTGTATACTGGGGTAAGTCTGTGCTTAATCTACTTAGTGGATTGAACATATCTAATAGTTGATGTGATTAGCCTACTAAGAATCAATGCAGTTTGTGATAGTTGTTACCTATTAGGGTTATATCATTGTTGGAGCATTTATCAGATGACTTGTAAGCAGTTGTGAAGATTATTGTTTTTATTTTTCAAAAAGACTATTGATTTTGTTTAATAAACATAAATCTTGTTGTTCTAAATATCAATTAGTTTCATTTGATAGTGGTTAAATATCAATTAGTTTCATTCTGGCCTACTAAATCAGGGAAGGAAGAAGTAATTATGTCAGTAAGATAAAGGCTTTTTGGAATTAGTTAATATGTTAATTTTTTTTCATTGGTAGGGCTTGCATTTTGTCTTTACTAGAAGATCATAACTAAGTAATGACACTACTTATTGCTTATGCCTTTTCACTTTCAGGATACTCAGTGCATACTCAAAGGTGCCTCCAAAGCCAAAATCTTCTAGTAAAAGGTAATTGTTGATTTTTCAAATTTACTGATGGTTTGAGTACTTATTTGCTTAATTGATTTATATATTAGAATCTGCTGATGTGCAAAATGTACTTTTTGGGACAAAATTTTACCTTTTAAAGATTGATATACACAAACTGTTGTTTTGTCATCCATGATCAAGCTAATGTTCTATGAAGTTTTTATTTTCTTTATGTATATGTATAGAGAAATAAGTATAAATAATGATTACCTTAAACCTCTGCAATTTCTTAAGGCTATCTTTGTGGCATAAACAATATGGTACTCATTATTTGTGTTAGTTTGAAACTCTTTTTGTATACTGTTCTGTACAGCCTCAAAGAGAAAGAAAGGGTGGAACAAAATATTTTTTTGCACGTGTAGAAATGGAGAAATATGTGTACCTTTCCTGTAGTTTCTCTTTTTCTTGCTTCTAACATTCTAACTAGAATGTTAGAATGATGTTAAATACATAATACAAGCAATATCTGTCCAAATATGAAGAAGGAACCATGTGAAAGGTTTGTTTCACCTATTATTCTAATTCCTTTCAGAGTTGAAATTAAATGTGAAACAAAATCAACCTGAGGCAGTTATGGATGAAAAGATAAGGTGTTTTTGAGAATCTCTTCAAGTGGTGTTGGTACTTTCTAAGCCGCTTGTTCCCACAATTTTGTTGAAAATGTTTGGGTAAAACTGAGTAGCAGTGAATTATGGAACTTGTAGAAAGAAGAGAGTTAATATATATAATTGGAGGAATTCTTAATGAAAAGGCTCTAGACATGCTAGTGAAGCAGAGTGCTAGTATGATATATAGTTGGGGGAATTCTGGTGAATCTTAATTTTTAATAAAGTTATTTGATTTATACATTTTCAGATAGCACAGTTCAGATGATGGAGTCATACATAGATTGATTAGCGAAAGCTAGAATTTTTCAAGTTTTGCCCGCACCTTACACTATCTCATGCAAAAATTGGAAATAACAAATTCAAAATTGAGACTAAAGCGTCTTGTGGAATGTCCTTGGTATTGACTTATGAGTGCATCAAACATTTCTTTATGGTATATGCAAGTCAACCTGTGAATAACCAGTGCCAGTTCCTATATCAAACTTTGTTTTGTGTCTCACTCTAGTTTTTATTTTTCCTTTGTTATTTGATCTTGTTGATCAAGGATTTCACTATGGTTTTTTTCGCTAATTTCCTTTTCCTCTTTCTTGATCCATATTGTCATTCATAGTGAGTTTGAAGAACTTGAAGCAGTCCCAACCACTGCAGTGATTGAAGGGCCACTGGAACCGCCACTCACTGCTCCTGCTTCTACTGGGGTTGCTGAAGATTCTTCCTTTGTGAACTTCTTCAGTGTATGCATCCTAATTTTGAACTTCCTTCTATTTCTATTTCACCCCCTACTTGATTGTGAAAGTTGTTCCGGTTTATCTTAAAGTAAATGGCTGTTGGTAGTGGTTGTGTGCTGCATGTTCAACCATTCTCAGTTGGCAAATATGTTTATTAGAAATGTCCTACTTAGGAAAAAAAAAGAAGAAAAAATGTATGACACATGATGTCTCTCTCTCTCTCTCTCTCTCTCTCTCTCTCTCTCTCTCTCTCGCTCTCATGTATGGATACTTGCTGTCATTATATTGATTGAAAAGAAATTTAGAGAATTAAATTTGAACAAGCTGAAGATGATAAAAGAAACGTAGAAGAGAGCAAAGGACAATATTGGAATCTTATTGAAGTGGAGTTATGGAGAAATTCATTGAAGGATGCAAAGTGCATAATAACACGGAGACACTACATTAGAATTAGCATTCAGTGTTCATTTAATATTAAAAAAAAATTGCTATATGTAGCCAAACCATAGGGGCATTTTAAGGAGCTTAAGATCTATGAAATTAGAGCTAGGCAACATTTGTTTAACAGTACTGCTGAGGAAAACACAAATATGATTTGGTCGCAGTTTACTGGTTCAATTGCAGGGCAACCTATTTGAAAACGTGGCAAACTTCTGGTGTGCTGTAAATCAATATGTTTTGGGCAACGCATGTTGGATTAAAAGAAGTCTTAGATCTTTAGTAGTGATTTTTAAAGTAACTGTAGTGTGGTTTTATACCTTTGTTTTCATAAAATGAACATAAAAAAATTTGTACTCATCAAAATGTGTAAACACATAACATAATACAACCCTGCACTGAATGGGGTAAAGAATATATTTTATCATCTTCTGTCGTAAATTGAGAGGGGAGGGGGGACCCTGCTCTTCTAAGCTAATAGCACATCTGAAATTCAGTGGACAGGGACTTGGATTTTTGAGGGAGGCTTAAAAAATGAACAGCCGCATATATATGTGATTGAGGCTCCAAAAGCTGAATGACGACTCGGAAAGACACAATGAAGCTAGGAGATTCGGTCATTATAAGATACCTTTGTAGTGATGATATGGCATGCCCAGACAAATTTATTAAAATGGAAAACAAAAGGAAAAGAAAGCCAAATAAAACAAGAAAAATATGGAAAATATATCAACCAAACTGCCCTTTGTTCAGTGATTGACCATAATGGCTTGAACCATGAATTCTCCAAGTAGTTTCTGTTTTAAATTATAGATCAAATTATATCTAACAAATAAAAGAGGCCTATGTGGGTGGGAAAATTATAAATTGTTCTGAGTTCAACCAAAATAGAGAGCAAAGCAGTTAAAGATCCCTGTTAATGAACCAACTAAGCAGTAGTTGGAGATATCCCAAAACAGTAACGTGCCTAAGTGAGCAAACATGCGCATAGCAACACTTGGTGCAACCAGTGCTTTAAGACTTGGAGCTTGGTTATTGAGGCGGTGCACAACTAGGTAGTAAGTGAAGAACCCAGGGAGTTTCCATTTCTCCAACTAAAATAAAAAAACTGGAAGATACTCGCATAAGCTATTGTGTATTATTTGTTTCATCTTTGAGAAGCAAGTCAAGATTCTAGTATTGTGCATGGCAAGTCTCAGATTCTAGCAGTGTCTTGCAAGTTTTCATGTTTTGTCTAAAGTCATGCCATTAGAAGTGTAGGGTTTGCATATTTCCTTTGGTGCATATCTGTCACTCTGAAAACTTCCCATCAAAGATGTGCAAGAGAACTTTTTATATTTTTTCTGATAATGGCATGATAAAGATTTACTGGTATCATGGTTATTGCCATCGTGTTTGAGAAATTCAAAGAACCCTTTCACTTTTCACAAATCGGAAATGCTACTTGTGTACTCAACTTTGACACTCATGCATTAATATATTGTACTGTGTCATATCAATGCATATATACAATACATTAAATGCAGTGTGTCACCACAAGTGTCAACATTTAGTGTCCAAGTAGCATTTCTGTTCCTCAAATACTTGGTCCTGTGGGATGCATGGCGTTCACTGGTTGTACAGAAGTTAAAATGTTAAGGAATCTTTGCAATGGCACATTGACCCAAGGCAGTTATGATAAACTGCTTCATCTGTTGAAGTACCAATTTTTTGCTTTTCTATTTAGCATTTGGGTGCAGAATATTAGCACAACTCAGGAAGAAAAATGATGATTCTGGAAAGGAGGTGAAGGTAATATTGCCAACAGAAACTTGTAAAAACTTCTGAATGATATGCTTGGTCGGTAACTTATACATATCCATACTTATTGACTGAACAATACCCATGCTTGTGCCTTGTATTTGATTTCTTTTCTGTTTCTTGACATTTTGTCTGCAACATATACGAGTATTGATTTCTTCCAACTTTGCTTATTGCAGACAGCCATGAACATCGGACATGGTGCTCCAGGTGTGGTAAACTCTGGATATCCGACATCATCTAGTGTTCCTGCATCTCGTGTTCCTAATTTTTCTCCCTCTCCTGTTCCAACTCCTCAAGTTCCATCTGTTCCCGCTCCTCCATTGGCTTCATCTACCACTCCTGTCCCCCTCCAGGACACCCCTGACCCAACCAAGAATAGCAATTGGGTTGCCAGTCTCATCAAGCCATCTTCCTTCTTCACTCCACCTTCATCTGCTTTGATGAATCCACCTATCTCCTCTCCGCTGCCTTCTGCTCTTCACCCTCCCTTGAATCTGCAACGCCACCATGGTGCTCCAATTCTTCAACCCTTTCCACCTCCGGCACCACCTCCATCACTAACTCCCGCAACCACTACTGCTCCAAACTATGGACTACCTAATAGAGAGAAAGTTCGCGATGCACTTCTAATGCTTGCTCAGGTATTTCTAGTTCCTTTTTCCCCATTCTGTGTATTATTACTGAATAGCCGTCAGTCTCTGCGGCTGTAAAATTATTTATTTTTTTATTAAATCTATACGATGCTTATAGTTGCAATGGTGCTAACTAATGCACCTGCATAAGCCTAATTTTGTTGTTTTCCAGAGAATGGCCGCTTCTACTTACTTCATTTATCTTTGAATTTTGCTATTGCGCCCAGGACGATAAGTTCATCGACATGATCCACCAAGCATTGCTGAAAATGCATCAATCATGAATAGTATAAGAAGAGGCAATTAGAGTGCTCTGTAAATGTGTTGCATTGCAGATCAAGACGCATGTAAGGTGGTGTTTGTATAGCCTGGTTTTGTGGGTTTTGTTGGTAATAGTGGCTAGCTAGCTAGTATGGACTGGACTTCGCCCGCTCGGATCTATATTTCTAGATGCTCCTTTCTTCTCTGAACGCAGTTGTGTTAGTCTAATGTGTGCCTGTGGACTTTTATTTGAGGAAGCAATGTATAAACTGACATTTGGTCCCATGATCTTTGCTCTCGCTCTCAGCCATCCGCGCTACACCAAAGTGTCCATGCTTTTGGCTTCATCACAATTTAAGTCGACTCGATCCAACCATTTCAAGTTGCATCCAAGTCCTTTTTGGGGGTGGGTTCATGTTGCGATCATAATGCCAACATGTGTAAAGCATTAATGTAACGGATTCAGCGTCTGAATCTTACAGTGGTTTGAGTTATAATAGAAGAAAATTTCAGGTTAAAGAAATGTGATGGGTTGAAGTGTACGGGAATATTATATTATTTGGACACTGAGAGGACTGATATTTCGTGTGATTTTTTTTGTATTTGTGCATTGTGTTGTATGTTAAAAGAGCAACAATTAATAGTTTTAACACCTTTTTGGACAGAGGAGAAGAATACTACTGATGTTCTTCTAGTTAGTCATAGATTAAAGAAAAACTTTGTGAATAAGGCTTAAACTTTATACAAAATATAATAAATATGACTATGTATAATACAAGCATTAGAACTAAGTTTAATGAAACAAATTAGAGGTGATTAGATGGATAATTTTAAATATTCTTATCTGAAATTTAAATTTGTAATTTATACAATTTTATTTCACTTGATATTACATCCTTAAACAGATCATCATAATCATAATCATATGTGTGTGTGTGTGTGCGCGCATTTTGATTATGTATATAGTATGAATAGTATTAAAACTAATATAAATAATATATTCAGATAATGAATTTAGATGTCAAATTGAGAACAGAATTAAGTTTAGAATTAAAAAAGAAAAAAGAAATATAAATGCAATCCCCAATCGAAAATAAAGCCGGAAGCATTGCAATTCGCGGTAGTAGTAGTAGTAGTAGTAGTAGCAGTAGCAGCAGCAGTAGTTTGAGGACTCATGGTGGTTATGGCGGCTCTGAGGAGGATCCCTGGTTCGCTTCGGCCATCTTCTCTCGGACCTTCGCTCCCGCTCTTCGTCTCTCGCAGAGGCATTGCTTCCAAGCTCTTCGTCGGAGTTAAATCCATCTGTCTATTGTTCTTGACTGGATGGTTTACTGTAAGCTGAAACTTTTGATTTTTAATTTGATCAAACGATTCAAGGCGAATCGTAAATCGCGGACATTAAAGGTAGAGTGCGTGACGTAGGTTTGCTTAGACCTTGGGTGTCTTTCTGTTATGTTTGTTGGGGAAATCGTTGTTGAAGCTCAACTTACCCCAAAGCTGATTTGAATTCTCGCCGTAGCTTCAATTCTTTGGTTGTGTTTTTAAAATTTCTATGTCGTGCTTTGGTTTTGTTTTTGGTTCCTGAAACTATGGCGTTTTGAGGAGGGGAAATCCTGAAGACAGTTTGTCAACATGTTATCTGAGTTGTTTCCTGGTACGGGGTTAGGGAAAATCATTTTAGAAGATTGTTTCTTCTTGAGAATTTGATTTTTTTTTTTTATATTCAAGTCAGTGGAATAGATATATGAGTGATGCCAAAAGAGGCATAGTCTTAGTGGTTTCATCTTGGGAACACAATGTTCTCAAGGGATCAGTCACTGGATACTACTGTACTCTGCAGCTGTTACTTCCGGTATCACTTGTTAACTTCTATAATTTTATGTTTTGAAATATTTAATAGATTCAATCATAATTAGCTGAGAAAACGCAATAACAACATTTTCCATATAAATCTTGCTTTTACAGAATAATGATTAAATTCTTTTTTCTATTCTGTTTTTTGCTTAAAATGGTGTTTGTGCTTGTCTTTTTTTTTTTTTTTTCTGTCTTGATGTTTCGTTTGAGGCTGAAGGATGACGCCAACTATTGGTGTATCATGCAAGGGTTTTTTATCATTTTCCAAACTTTTTCAAAAACATACAATAAATGCAGTGAAGATTAAATCAAGACACCTTGCAATACTCAATATCAACAACCATATGTAATAAATAAATGAAACCATCCATATGACGTTTAGAAATATACCTTACTTGAGAGTTTCGTTCCGAAGTAGAGTATGAAAAATCCACCCAAGGCAGCAACCATTGCTTCCCATGTAGCTCCCGAACAGCTCTCGGATGACTAGTCCGACCCTTGAAATTACAAGGGCCCTAGTCAGTCCATGCTCCGAATAATGACTAAGTCCTGCAAGCTAGCCTATGTGCTCGCCAAGATGCTTGCAGAATGATAAGGCTGGAAATGGGTTCAAATGAATGATTTCTAAAACCAATATAGACCCTCTATATGGTTGGATTACTACTCTAGCAATGGAGGAATCAATGGAGCAAATAGGGAGCAAAGGAGGAGGGTTTTCAAGGCTCTGGAAGAAGAATAAATGCATTGGTCGAGAGAGAAAAATGTAACCAAAAAAAGCCCTTGTTCTCTTCTTTTTCAAGCCTTATATATCAACACCCAAAACCCTAGGATGCCCAAAAACGGACAAACGACAAGGAGAGAGAAAAAAGGGACAAGGGAAAGGCGTGCTGGATGCATGCCATCCTCCCTGTTGTCCTTCCCCAACCACGCGTCCCAAACGATTACAAAAACGACAAGAGATCATGTCGAACCGTGATCCTCACGATTGGAAATGATCGATCGATTTCGAGGAAGCAATTGACCGATTTGCTCCCATCAGCAAGGTCCAGTTGACCGATTCAACCTTGATCTAGTCGATTGACTTCCTCGGTCAGTCGACCAGTTTTGGTCCCTTGTTCCAATTTTCTGCTAATTGCATCTAGGTCCACCATTAACACTTAATAGGTCTTTCATTATCTCATAATGAAACCGAGACCCCCCGTCAACTTAGAACAGCATGCCTGTCAACTCTTGGCAATTGCTTCAATTAATTTAAACCCATTCTGTTAACTATTAATAGTGTCATCATTAACTCTTAATGATGATCAACATTTAATTACAACTTTACATCACTAGTCAACCACTACACACAGATATGCTTGTGACCTTCTAGGTTCACCACTAAGTAGCAATCAAGGCACATTAAACACTTTAACGCTGACCAAATACTTTGATCTACAACAAGGATCTCTCTATGTCTCCGATGTACCCCGAAAACCTATTTGGCCTTTCGATTCTTGTGTATTATAATCCCTCCATCGACTAACATTTCGATCGAGTGAAAGTTATAGACTAATCAAACTCAATATAACTCGATAGTTATGCCAAGATCTAGCGTGATATGATCGAGATGACACATCAAAACTCCTTTCGACATTGAAAACACCTTTCCAATCAAGTGCACCCTGACCAAGGGTTTATGCAATCACAACCACCATTGATCGTATAAGATGTTCATCTCACATCGGAGATCAATGGATCACATTAGTAATCACTTGCCTCCATACATTACTACACAGAGACCACACAACTGTGTTGCCTCCGAATGGTTCTTAGCAACGATAAATCTCAAGTACCAACATACAAGACAACTGTGTTGCCTCCAGACAAGTAAAACGATCGAAGCCAGTGATAGATTATAGATCTTCTCAATCATGTGATCTATCATTTGCATGGCATTTAGTACTACTCGCATGTCTACTATATCCATCTTATGGATTATGGCATGCGACTCACCATCCTTTGTTATTAGTATCTTATACTAATCAAAAGTAGTAACTAGTTCGTAATAAATTAAGCATACCCTTCTTCTGAGAAATCTAAAGATTGGGAATCACTTTAATAAATCCTTAATTCGAAAGTCAAGGTCTTATTCTTAACACTTAAGAATAAGACTTTCATCAGGAAATCTAATAGCTCATTCATATATATTGATTGGAGAGGTATGAACGAAAATATGATCTTAAAATATGAAAACATATTTTATTATATTTGCAACATTTACATCATTAATCCCATAATGCAACTACTAAATGTCATCTAAATCCAACATTAAGAACACTAACACCAACAGAGGCATCTTGTTAGAAGTTTGGAAGTTATGAATTTGGTTGGACAATTAGGGAAATCAAGTAGTTACATGACTGGAGAAGATGGTGGATCTTCTACTTTTGTTGCTGCTTTAACCAGTTTTCTGTTGTAAGAACCTTATAACCTGACAGAACCACCCCCAAAATTGAAGAGATGCTTTGTTTCCGTTTCTCCAATCTGCCTTTGCAGATTGTTATAATGGTAGTGACTGCATGATCCTGGAGGAGTGTGTTAGAAAACCACAATCATGGTCTTGGAAAAACAATTTTTCTTCCTTCCTTTAGACTGATTTCTGGTTCCATCCTCAACTATCTTGAAATTAGTCATCAAGATAGTTTACATTTGCAGAAATTATCAAGGTTGCCCTGCATCTTCTCTTTTACACTTTGCCTCTAATTAGTCCAATTAAGTGCCATTCAGACTAATCTTCTTCAGTTATGAACCTCCTTGGCTTCAGGCTTGTGGGTCCATCGAACAGCTGGGTAACACTTGTTTTGTAGGCACTCAATTTAAGTTGTTTGGATTGTCCTTCCTGACAGAAGCCATGGAACTCACTCACTGCTGGAATGGTTTTTTTTTTTTGTCCTTTTCCAAGAGAGGTTTACATAGGACTTCTTCTTCGTTCAGCAAGCAGTAGTCTAATGACTCTGATTTATATTTTCATTGAAAACCAATCTGATACAATTTATGCAGAAAATTTTGTCCAGTGTATTTCTGCTGTGTTTCAAAACAATATACATACATGCTCATCACCCAACAAAAAAAAAAAAAAAAGAAACATGCTCACCTTTTTGGTTCCATTTGATAAGAGTGTGTATCACTTTTTGAATCTTTCTTCCATTTGATAGAGTGTGCATCACTTTTTGAATCTTTCTTCTCAGCATTTATTAATTAGCTTTATCACTATGTTACAGGGCTATCTTTTTACACTACTCAGAAGGGATTAATGGAAGCATTTTCAAAGTATGGCCAAGTTGTTGAAGGTTTCCTTCTGAATATTTTCATTCTAGAGAGTACATTAGATTCTAATTCCTTTTGATACATAATGAATCCTCATGCTGTTCCTTTTTGCCAGCTAAAATTGTAACAGACAGGGTATCAGATAGATCAAAAGGCTTTGGTTTTGTGACCTTTGCATCAGAAGCGGAAGCCAAGAAAGCCAAAGCAGAAATGGATGGAAAGGTTTTCTTGTTTACTTTCTCTCTGTTATGGTTTAAGTCATTTTGATTCAAGCAGTAATTGGTTACGGTTGCTGCCAGCCGCTAAATGGACGTGCCATTTTCGTGAACTATGCAAGGCCTCAAAGATTTGAAGATGGGATGCCAATAGCCAGAGGACCTCCTGAGCCAACCACTGATCATTGATTACCCTTACGAAGATACAGCTGTCTCAAGTGATACTGCCAGCATGAATCATATACCAAATTCTAGGAACAAAATATTGTATGTAAAACCTTTGGCGTTTTGAGCTGTTCAGTATTACTACCATAGAAACAGTTTGATACTTGATAGCCAACTTTTCTTCTGATTTTTAATAATTTAGTTTAGTAAAGTAAATAAGAGCGTTCACTTATTGGATGCAGCTCTGCAACAACAGCAACAGTTACAAGTCTCTCTCCCGCTAGGTAGGGATGGATGGCTACATGAATTTTGAATTAACTATGTTGATAATTAGTAATCAGAACACGTTGCTGCTAAGATAGTGGTAATTATTGATGGAAATGCTAATGCTGACTTCTTGTTAAAGTTATCATTGGAGTCCATGAGCTTCATTTCTTGAACTGCTTAATTTCTCCGGCAGGTGAATTCCCAGAAAACATGGTATTCTTATGTTAAACTGTCGTATTATGTGGAACATCTTTTCTGCTGTTTACTTATCTCACTTTAGAATCTCCATAAACAGATCTTTCATTGACTTGTTTTAATTAGCTGTTGTAACTAGTAACATACTTTAGCTTTGGTATCTTCTGAATTTCATCCAGTTTTAGAATCAGAGACAGTTATCATGAAACCAACTCCGCATCTCTTGCCGTATCCACATCATATATACACACACTATCATGATCTAGTTCATTAGTAGTGGATAAATTTGCATGCAGTGATTGCTGTTCTGCAGGTTGTCAGTGACTCTCTCAGGGATGGATGGATGGATGATTGGGTGTGTGGGGAGGTGTTAGGAAGGGTATATAACAATTTCTATTGATCATTTATTTATTTTATTACTTGCAGGCTATGGTAGCCCTGACATTTCCATCAGCCCTCCATCCCTACAGAGACAGCCCGCCCTTGACAGTTGGTAATAGCATGGTTCCAAGATGTTATTGGTCATATCATTTACTAATTCAATCCATGCAGTTCTGCTTCTCTCTCTCTCTCTCTCTCTCTCTCTCTCTCTCTCTCTCTCTCTCTCTCTCATTTTTATGAGTGGTTAGTTGGAGCAATTTCTAGGGAGATCTTGCTTCTCTCTCTCTCTCTCTCTCTCTCTCTCTCATTTTTATGAGTGGTTAGTTGAAGCAATTTCTAGGGAGATCTTGCTCCTTTTGCTTCCTGTCTTCTTCCTTTGTGTTTGCACGCATAGTCAAATCTCAATCTGATTTTGCAATAATTTCTTCCTTATACCCAATCAAATTCCGGTGGAGGATAGACTGAAACCTTTTCCTTATTACACATGTAGATTCAAGTAATAATCCTTATATAATATCACGTGTTAGGGTCACTAATTTAGGTGGCTTGACTTTTTGCTTAGTTTTTTTTTTTTTTTAGACTTTATATGAGAACTCAACAGTACTAGTCTTTGGGTGTGCACTTGATAAATTCACCCAATAAACAGGCACAATCATTCAAAAATTACGGGCACTAGATGAGGACATAAAAATTTGTGTGCTTGTTCTTAGAAAAATTTAAACCCTAGCACAATAGAGGTGATTATAGCCTCTTACTAACAAGTCAATTTCTGAAAGGTGTTTTATTTTTCAAAATAAACACATTGGAAGGAGCAACAAGAGTAGCTCTCTCCACGTTTAAAGCCTAGTAGCAACTTGGCTCAACTAAAATGGTACATACACCTAATCCTATCAAGAGATATAAGTAGGTTAATTTTTTTCACATAATGTCTAAACAAGAAACTATTATTGTTGATACACTATCTCCTTAACTACATTTTTAAGTAGCGTTTGTTAAAATGAGTAAGATAAGGGAGTATCAATATAATCCCAGAATGATTTTTGAATCAAGATGTGAAATGATCAAGATAAAGTTAGAAAGTATTTCAAGATTTTTATCAAACTATTTGTTAAATTATTTGGAATGTATTAGATGAAGCATGCGTCATTTTTTTCTTATATGGAGGGATCAAGATATACTTATCTTGAGGAGAAGGAGAAATATACATATCTTGAAAAATCAAGATAAGAGGTCACAAGATGATTTTCTTAAGAATGGTCAAATAAGTTTAACAAACATGTTGGAAATGATAGAAGTCCGAGATGCATCCTATATCTTGATTTTTTCACTCCATATCTTGATTAACAAATGCCCTCTAAGATATGGAATGATCAGGATAAGAGGCATCAAGATAAGGTTGGAATGCATTTCGGATCAAAATATAGAATGATCAAGATAAGATTGTAAAGTATTCTAAGATTTTTATTAAGTTGATTGTTAAATTTTTTAAAATATACTAGAGGACACAAATGTCTTTTTTTTCTTACCTATAAAGACTAAGATATGCTTATCTTGAGGGGGGGAGAAATAAGTATATCTTGAAATATCAAGATAAGGGGTTATTAATGATTTTTTTAAAAAACTTTAGATAAGCTTAACAAACATGTTAGAAATGATAGAAGTTCAGAATGCATCTCATATCTTAACTTTTTCATCCCATATCTTGATTAACAAATGCCCCATTTAAGAAATAGATGTGAATTATACACTTAAACCTCCTAGAAAAAGTGTTCTTACTAATTATAGATGTGAATTATACACTTTTCGAGTTCCCCCAATGTTACCACTTATTTTGGGCTACAACATCAATGGATAATAATGTTCCAAAATCACTATAATAATGATTTTATTTTTCTTACATTTTAATAATATATATTTTTTAACCTTTCATTAAAAATTATGAAGACAATATCATATTTCTTTTCAGAGCCAATTATGACATGACACGTATCTTATCATTAATAAGTATCATATATAATGTTTCTTCATATCATATTAGAGAAGTTATTCACATCTCAAATTTTTTTTACTCAATTTGAGAATTTTAAATAAGTTATTATGAGAAATTTTACTCACCCATTACGAAAAGATAACATGGTCGAAAATTTCATCCACCCATTAAGAGTCAAACTATGTAAGCAGTGTAATATGACAGACAACAATGTCTCAAAGTCACTTTATTAATGATCCCATTCTCTATTCACACCGGACAATATTTTTTTTTTTTAAATTTTAAAAAATCTCTTTTAGTAATATACTAAAAAAATATATAAATAGCCTCCGATGCAAACCATCCAGTTGATGTGACAATGTAACGGTCCATTTATTCGCTGGACCAAAATCCTAAAAAAGACTCTCCTTTGTGACTCTTACCTTATTTGGTAGATTTTTATCTCCATTACCGGCGCAATCCCATGATTACTCTTAATTATCAAATGTAATGTTCTCCCACAATTGCATACACCCACGTGTACAATTGCATACACCCACGTGTCAGAAGATGTCAAGAGTAACTTGGGTTCATTCGGATTTTTGAATATTTATTTTTAGTATATATTAAAAATAAAAAATTAAAATCTCACTATTATTGAACCCCTAAATTTTAAAAAATCTCTTTTAGTAATATACTAAAAAAATATATATTATGATTATTGACCTCTCCCATTAAAGTCAAAATTATATAATTTAAAATATTTAAACAATATTATTCATTCATCGACTATTATTGACAATATTATCGTGTATATGAATCTAAATAACACAACAATAAGTATGAAAAAAAAATTATTTTTATATCAAAGGGTAACAATTCCTTATCCAACCAAAAGGTTTTTTGTACAACAAAAAGAGAATATTATATAACATAAAAGTTTTTATATAATACACTCTTAGTGTTATATATATAATATATTTTTTCCGCATACAAAATATCTTTTACTTTATTTAAAATTTGAATATGATACAATTTTGATCTGTTGTTCACATCAAGCAACAATTATATTGTTCAACATTAACGTGACAACAAATCATCGAGGTGTGGGTCTCAATTATGGGTGTAGGACTCAATTGGGTCCCTCCTCCCATGATCTATTACCATATTAACGGCCGCCAACATATTAATTTTGAGATATGATATGCGTTTTTAAGGAGAATTTTTTTTTTTCCAAATTGCATAATAATACATAATAATTAGTTTGTCATCATTAATGTATTCTCACAATTGCATTGATACTTTTCTTTCCAGGAGAGTGGTGGGCAAGGAAGTGTGATTGTTAGGTGAGAGGAGACCTAAGGGAAGGGAGATGCAATTTTGGTGGGGTTTGAAAGGTATCTAAAATCTCGGTGCTTCTTTAATTGCTTCTCTTTTTGGGTCATCTAAACTATAAGGATTCTCTTGTCATTTGGCCCACTCTTTTAATCATAAGAGATGTAAATATGGGGAAAAGTGGGTGGGGGATGTATTTTATATTTGTTGTGTTAAAATGGGTAAAGTAAAATTATATTAAGATAAATTTAAAATATTTTTTAGATTAAAATATAAAATATTAAAAATAAAATTAAAAAATATTTTAAGATTTCTATTAGATACTTTATTAAATTTTTTGAAATATATTAAAGATATATGAATCATTTTTTTATCTATAAAGTTCAGATAAATTTATTTGAATGACGAAGAGATAAATTTATTTAAATAATTTTATATAAAAAATTATAAATTATCAGATAAATTTAATATATATAATAAAAAAATATTTTTATTTAAAATATATTTTATATCTCCCTTTTTTTCAAATGAGACACGTTTATTAAGAATGACTCCCTTAGGGTCAGAAAAGAGCTATTTTATATGACCAAAATACCCTTGCTCTTTGAACAAATGCCAGGCCCGGGCATGGCATGCTCCATCATTGAAAGCAAGCTCTGCTTGTCCAGAATCAAGATTTTATCCACCAAATTGTTCGACATTAATAATCGTACAAAAATGTATAGAATTAGAATCTGACACCAACCCAACTCTCTCTGCTCTCCAGCAATACATCTGTTTCCCTTGTTGATCTTAAAGAGTAAATTCCCTGCTTTGATCTCTCTGTCCTGCACCAAGCACCAAGCAAAAGAAAAGCAGAAGATGATGAAGGCTGTTAACTAAGATTAAGGGTTAGTTAGGATTGTACGATGGCCATTGTAAGAAGGTAATGTTCATTGTTTTGAATCCCGTGTTTAGTTCTTCTTTCTCCTTCTAGCCGAGGAGGAAGAGCCCGAGGAAAGCCACCAAAATGGAGACTCCAAAGGCTACGCACAGTGCGTCGAGTGTTCCCTCAGCTTTCAGCTTTCTCTCTCGTCTCTCTCTCTTCATCTCCAGGAACTCTCTGTACCTCCTCTTTCCTTCTTCTTCCCTCCTCTTCTTCTTCCCTCTTTTTCCGTCCAACGCCCGGTGAAACACCGCCAAGCTCTCCTTCCCCGTCAACTGCATTCCTTCCATGTCTTCCACCTTTAAGCTCACCTCTCTGATCTGCATGTCGCCAGACTCCGACGCCCCGCCGGTCACCAGTATGCTGCAGTGAACGAGATCGTCGCGTCTCTTCTGTTGATGATGATCCAAATTTATTAGTAGCATTTATTTTTAGAATTTTAAATTTTATCTTGCATTGAACTTATGCATGGACA
The DNA here is from genome assembly GCA_036245055.1 of Diospyros kaki. Classification (NCBI taxonomy): domain Eukaryota; kingdom Viridiplantae; phylum Streptophyta; class Magnoliopsida; order Ericales; family Ebenaceae; genus Diospyros; species Diospyros kaki. The sequence continues at coordinate 43,232,209 of BSEG01000009.1, forward strand.
AGGGGACAGATTCAAATCAGATTAGAGATGCAATAAATCTTACTTAGGAACCAATTAAAATTAATTGGCAGGCCTAGTTTGACTTTAGTTTATCTAGTTGTAAGTTGTAAAATTAATTGGCAGGCCTAGTTTGAGGGTAAATCACATTAAATGTCACAAAATTTTGGTGTCTTTTTTAGTTTGGTTACTAAACTTTAATTTCTTGCAAAGTGATCACAAAATTTTAAAATGTTTTGCAATGTGATCACTAAAGTGATTTTTTGATGATTCTTAGTCAAAATTGTTGACGTGGCGGTGATGTGGCGCTAACGTGGCGATGATGTGGCCATTGCCACATCAGCAATTTTGACCAGAAATTGTTCAAAAATCACTTTAGTGATCATATTACAAAATATTTTAAATTTTTGTGATCACTTTGTAAAAAATTAAAATTTAATAATTAAATTAAAAAATAGATCAAAATTTTGTGAGCTTCAGTGTGATTTACCCCACAGTTTGACTTTAGTTTATCTAGTTGTAAGTTGTAACCCCTCACTGTAAAATAGGCTGCTAGCTAATTTATTGACAGTTGGAACTTGAAAAAGCAGCAGTATTTTGTTCTTATACCTTATTCCGGCAGCCGGATACGACGGTTCCGAAACGGAGCAGGACGTCACCGCTGAGCCAGTGGCGCTGCACAGCCACCGGCTTGTGGCTGGACAGATTCGCAGTCCTCCGGCTAACTGGGTCGATCAGAACCCAGCTGAGAGTCATCTTCGCCCCCAGCTGGGTGCAAGAGGGCCCATCGTTCGGGTGCCGGATGGTGGTGGCGATGAAGTTTTTTGGGTCCAAGGCATCGATTCTGAAAGGGGAGCATAAGAACCAGGCCGAGAGGGTCTCTGTTTCTTGGACTTTGGAGAAGATGGCAGCGCCCTTGTGGTGTATATCGACGGCGGAGATCAGCTCCGGCGGGGGCGGGGAGGTGGCTGCTGCGGCGGGGTTGGGGAGGAGGAGGGGGTAGGAGAGAGAGAAGAAGCTGCGCGGGCCGCCGGGGAAGGTGGAGAGGAGGCGGGGAATGGCGGCGGTGGAGGGCCAGGCGGAGCTGCAAGCGGCGGCCCAGAGATGGTGGTCTTGGGCGGAGAGCGAGTGGAGTTGGGCGGAGGCGCAGCTGGTGGTGGCGAGCGTTGGGCCGTCGAGGCGGGTGAGGATGTGGGCAGCCAGAATGTCGGGGTAGACATCGGCGAATGTGGTGGCGCCGCCTCCTCCGTCCTCCGTGGGGGCGGAGGTTGGCCGGGGCACGGTGGTTCTGTTCAAGTGTTTCATCAAGAAAGCCAGAGCATCTCTGTTTGTATTTGTTGACCATACATATATACACAGGAATTCATGAGCGTCAAATGTGATTTCCCGAAAACACCCCTTAATGTGATTGTCTCAAGTCAAAGCAGAGGTTTCACCGTGCTTAAATTAATTTTTTTTCTTTTAATAATTATGTCGCTTATCGAAATTGTTACGTTATCCCAGCAAAATAACGTTTACTTGGGTAAAATCAGATGAAGAGTGTAGACCTCACCGCTCTGTATGTTTACATTAGCTAAACGAACAAATTTATATTTTTATGTTAGTTATAGATATAACTTAAAGATATAATTATGATTGCAGCATATAAATTGAATGCTCGGATGACTAATACACTGATAGTAATTCGGTGGGTTGCGAGTTCGATTATCGCCTTGCACAAGGACTAAAGGTTCAACCTATAATTTATCTTATCTAGTCAACGTTTGTTAAAAGGAGTAAAATAAGAGATATCAAGATAAGGTTGTAATGTATTTCGGATCAAAATATGGAATGATTAAGATAAGTCTAGAAAGCATTTCAAAATTTATATAAGAATGTTTGTTAAATTTTTTAGAATCCATTGATAATTATACTTTTTCTTTTTATGTGTTTGTTAATACATATGATAAGTACCAAGATAAGAGTTTTTTTATCAAAATATCCCTATTATTAAATTTATGATTAAAATACTATTTTATGATTAATATGAATTGTCAAAAAAATAAAAATAAAAAAAATAATATTTTATTTTCTAAATTCATGTTCAAAAATAAATTTAAAAGGAGTTGAAAAGTAGAAATAATTATTATTAAAATTACAATAACTCCACCATAACTAAAAATGGCCAAAATATATTTTCATAATAGATAATAAAATATAAAATTAAATAAAATAATTTAAAAATTGGTGAAATGAATTATATTAGTTAATAAAATATATATACATAGAGAGAGAAATTTAAATTTTAAAAATCAATGAAATGAATAATGTCATTTAAATTTTAAAAATTATCAAAACATATAACAATTTAAAAATGTATAAAATAATATTAATTATAAGACTTAAATAAATAAATTTTGTTAATAAATTTAAATATTTAAAATGTATTAAATAGCATTAACTATCCTATAAGAGGCATATAAGTAATTGAGCCTTATCTTAAAAGAGTCAAATAAATTTATTTGATGGGAAAGGTCGGATAAATTTATCTTGAAAGGGGAAAATAAGAGGTCACGTGAGACTTTTTTGAAAATGATCAGATAAATTTAACAAACACGTTGGAAATACCAAACATCTAGAATGCTTGCCATATCTAATATTTTCTTCTTCTTATCTTGATTAACAAATACCCCCTAACATAATCGAGAGTACGAGCACCAAGAATAATGTAAAAACATTCATTCTAAGATATAATTATGATTAAATGAAACTAAGCATAACGGCGGCATGAATTTTCAATTCCTCCTTTTTATTTACTCTCTTACCTTAAATCTTGTACGGTAGAATGTCTCAAATTACATGTCATGTCACCCCATCATTTAATTCAAAGGAATTGGATTGATTTTGCCTGAAGTTAGATCAACTAATCCTACGGATTAGGCTAAGCCCTAAAGTCAAAATGATATCATGAATGGCAATGCCGCCTTCATAATTTGTATATTTAAGTGTTAATTAGATATATCGTTAGACTACATCTCACCTAGATAAAGAGATTTGGTTAATTAACTCCGTATTTTAAATATCACGTAATATTTTAATTTCTTGTTTTGTTATGATTTTTTTAATTTTATAAATTAAATTATCATTAGTATTGTAAATCTTAATTTTACCAAATATAAAGAAATGAAACCAATTTAAAATTATTTAATCGTGTGTAAGAAATACGTTAATATACAAAAACACTTCAATTCTTAAAATATTATAATTTATCAATTATAGTTACTATTTGTAAAAAATCATGTATGTACAAGGTTGTTAAAAATCATACTTTAAGTGGGATCAAATGAGAGTCTGTAAAATTAAATCGTAAACTCAGATCGTAAAATCGTAAAATTTTAAACACAGTTAAAAATATACTTTAATGTATGTAAATATATGTTCAAAATAACATAATTTTATAAATATTGCTTAATAACAGGATTATTACAGTTTACAATTGTATTCATTATGAATAAAATAAATATATATACATATTTTAAAATAAATTAATCTATTAATTTTAAAATTATTAAATAATATGAAATTTTTAAATATTAAGTCTATCTTTTATCATTATTCATCTATAATCAAATTTTCAAATATTAATTTATATATAATATAAATTTTCATAAGTTAATTATAACCTAATATAAATAAAAATAACAAAAATTATTAAATATCTAATAAAAGTATAAGAGTTTACAGATCAAATTTACAATTTGAATAAGTATAATTTTATGAAAATTTGAGTTTATAAGTGAGTTGACTCATTTAAAACCAAGTGATTTATAAACTTATACGAGTTAACAATAATGTGTACGTATATAATCATATATTATGATTTTGTTACTTTATTTGAAAATTAATTAAAAATTATAATTTATGACTAAATGAAAGAAATTAAAACATAAAACTTTCATATATAGGGGTGGCTGGTTGATTTTTGGTTTACCTAAATACAAAATCAATCAACTTTAGAAGGTTTCAAAATTGTTAAATTGTAATTGATTACTAGTTTTATAAAATCATAATTTGACAATTTAAAACGATTTGATTTGGTCGCCTTGACTCATTTAATTTTTTCGTACTTACTCTTATATTTAAATGCTTATCATATTCTTTAATATAATTTTTTAAATTCAAGTTTGCTCTGCAATAAAAAAAAATATATTTGTAAGAGAGTGAAACTAGAAGCCAACCTTATTTATAAGAATTATTTATTAAATTTAATTGTGAATAAAATAATTCCTAAAGTGACTCGCATATGAGATATAAAGGATCATACAAAAATTAAATTAATAATAATATTACAGATAGGGTCACATCATGTCACAATTAAAGTATTATTGGCATTGATGTGACTCATTTAGTTGGGAAAGTGAAATATAAAATTCTAATAATATTTTTATAAAATTATTTACTTCACTCGCTCTGTATAGTTGGACCATGTGCTTATGTATGAGTCATAGGGTGCCATTTTTCACCCCTTTTGGTGGGTGAACAAAACTTTCCCCCGATTTAATTTTAGATTAAAATTAATCTAAAATTTATTTTTTCTTTCTCTCATTTCTTTTTTTTCTGTAGCAATCGTTTCTCATTACCTTAACTCATATCTCGTTGTGTTGTCATCTTATTTCTCGTGCGTCAATTACTCTTATATCATTTATCTCTATAGTTAGGGAGGATGTACTGGCGACCGACGTGTGAGTAGTAAGGCAGCGACAGAGAGAAAATATACAACAACAAAATGGGAGGTGACGGAAGAAAGGTGATGGCAACAAATGAATGGGAGAGAGAGAAGAAAAAAAAACGATATAGGTTTCTCGGGAAAAAAAATCCCTCCAAAATGATTGTTTTATCCCCTAAATTAACGAAAGGATTATGTTCACTCCCATTAAAAAGAGTAAACAAAATCACACTTTAGGTTAGAACCATTATTTAGGTTATACAAAAATATAAACAAAAAATGGATACGATACAAAATAAATATGAGAAAATGTCATTTTTCAAAAAATATATATATTTGAAAGGAAACATGGGAAAAATGGGTAAATAAAAAAATATAGAATTTTTTTGTAAATATAATTTTTAATATAATAAATTATAAAAAATAGTTATTCAATCTAAAAATAAACATAAATTTCATAAAGTATTCAAATAAATTATGGAAACAAATTCTATACAAATTTAAAATTTTGAGTTAGAAATAAAAAAAAATTCATATCTATTCAATTGATAGAAATGCATTTTTAAATTGAAAATGCATTTATTATATTTTATTAATATTATAAAATAACTATTAAAAATTTATAAAATTATAAAAATAGTTTAAAAATATTTGTTGACATTTCAAAAACATTGAAACATCCCCAAAAAATTCCGTACATCATACAACATCACTATTGTCATTATTCAATTACATTATAATCTATACCGACTATAATTGTCACTATTAATCACTAGTTTGTTGTCTTGTTACACTTATTTTATATATATTACCTAATTTATTTATTGTCTCATTAGTTGTTCTTTCTAAATTCAAATAATTTCCACCTACTTGAAATGAAATGGACAGGGGTGTTTATATAATTTGAAATGGAAAAATATTTTATTTAAATTTATTTATGTATAATATTTATTATTATTTCTTGAATACAACAATAAATTTATTAATTGAAAATATTATCGTCAAACTATTTGGATTTTATAAAAAAGATAACAACTAAAATACACAAAGAAACTTTTGATCAAACACTGCGATACTTAAATTAGACATTAAAAATTGAAGGTCGCATTGAAACTAGTATTAGATGTGTATATCTTTTAGAATATAGGCTAGAGGAGCATAAAGTCTTAAATTTTCTAGTATTATAATTATTTCAAATAACGTTTATTTTAATATTTTAAAATTTATTAGAATTAAGATTTTTATGAATAATATTTATTATTTTTGTAAAACTATTTAAAAAATTTTTAAATATCGGAGTTATACTATTTGTACTTTATTCCAGACCCCAATCAAGAAAATTTTTACACATTTTAAATCTAAAAAATTATTTTAAACTTTTGAATTCTCTTTATTTTTGAATGGATTTTTGCACGTAACATATCACCAACTAAATAACTAATAAGAGTATTTTTAGAATAAAAAATATAGAAATAAGCATTTTCAAAATTTTAAGATTTTAATATAGGCCAAGCATTTGGAGAACTATTACTAAAATAAATGTTTACTTAAATAATAGAAAGATAAACGGTACTTATTCGTTTTATATAGCAATCACAAATGTTAAAATAATTAAAATGAATTTAAAAATTTCATTGATTGTATTTATCTAGATAATTGAATTTTAAAAGTAATAATTTCACACTAAATTAAGGCCTCATAATATTTTTTCTAGAAATAATTTTATGTATTTATTTATAATAAACGAAATCCGATATGAGAATTCATTTGATGGAAATAAATAGAGGGGCCTGAATGAATCCTTTCTTCCAGAAGGGAGTCTTAGAGAAGTAGTCATAATTTTGGGGGCCCAATTATAATTAACCCATTATTTTCCTTCACCACAAGGGCACGCCACGTTCCAGACAAACGAGAGGGAGAGAGAGAGAGTGAGAGCTCGTTCTGTGATGAAACGTTTCCCCACGTCTCCGGATAAACCCCTAACTGCCACGTCAGTCTCTGCCAAATCCACAAACCCCCCATCGGAGCAATTGTCCCGGGAATTTACCGTCGCCTCGCAGTTTTGCTTGATTTTCTTGCCAATCGCCTCAAGTTTTCACGCTCAATTTCTCATCCATGTCTCTCAGGTTGCATCATCAGAGCCCCCCAAGGTCTCGCCAACTCTCTTTCACTACCTCTCAGTTTTATGTATTTATTATTTGATTCCTGTGTATGCTAGGTTTCTTTTTTGGGTGCTGTTATAGGGTTACTGGGATGTATACTTCCTTGAATTTAACAACGCATAGCCTTGTTTGTGGTGTTGTATGGTTCTGTTTTTTATTTTCCCAATTGTGGGCCGGTAATAGATCGTTGATTTTGAGAATTGTGTATTTGGACTGAAATAGTGTGAGTTCAATTGTTCATATGCTCAGTATTCTCTCTGGCATCTCGGTCCATGACTTCCAGTTCTCCAGCTTTCGTTTTCTTCATTTCCACTGTTTCTGTCTTTACTTATTCGTCAGCGTGGATGCTTCAGAAATATGTTACTGCTGAGCTGCCATCTTTGTTGGTTTCACAATATCAACTATGTCATGAAACACAACCATATCAATTATCTTCATTCACTGCCATCTCGTAAAACTTTTCCCTATGAAATTGGTTTTGTAACTTGGAACTTTATCTCATTATTCCCTCACTAGAGTTGTGTTAGGAAGGGCATCTGACTTAAAATTAGGTCACACTGTTCTTTTGTATGGATTTGTATTATCAATGTGACTTATAGAAGTCAATTGACATTATGAATACTATGCCACCAACCCTAACTTGGTTAGGATAAGGTGCGTCTACTGATGATAATGAAGAAGATGATGATATTATGTGTTCCCTTCATGGATTTAGGAGTATGTTTACAAGACCTATGGCTGGCTCCATATGGATTTATTAGTTTTAGGTTGTTGCAAAGATTGTCCTAATATGTGCTTTGTCTTTTAGTGTGACAAACTGCTTTTAGAGTGAAGCACGTCCTTCTATGCTTGGTCTTGAAGTTTTGGAGTTGATAAGCCACTTAGAGGAGGCATCAGCGAGCTAGGACACTTGCCTTAGAATCCTTTATGTGGTAATACATGAAAGAGCTGAATAGAAAGACCTTTGAGGAGGGTCTACCGTCTACATTGAATGTTATTGCGCTTAGCTTCTTTTGTTTTTGTCTGTTAGTGAATTTTTTTATTTCTTCTCCTCTTGTTTAAATTAAATAGAGACTTGTGTTAAGGGATGGGGGCATATTTTTGACAAGGGATATGGAAAAGTAATATCTAGAGGAAAGGGGCAATGATCATTTTGACGAAATCATGTGGGCTAGTCATTTGACTTATTTCATGTCCTTCACCATTCCTTCGTTAGTTGCCTAGAAATTGGAGAAGTCCTGAAGAGGTTTCCTTTTGAGTGGGACATGGGAGGAGCTCAAATGGCACATGAAGAATGGGGTTCATGCCCTCAGAGGCAATATCTGGAGGTATGTGGGCAACCAAAAGCACTTTTGGAGGGCTACATGTGCTTTGTGTAGATCGAATCACTTTAGAGGGACACAAAGTGGGCATGTGAAGAGGTTTGTTATTTTGTTGAGATATCCAAAATGTGTAGACTAGCGACCTTTTTTTTTTTGTTTCTCGGTAATCATTTTGAGTCGGAGATATGATACAAAAGGAGGCGTTTCCAGCTATCTTTTGTGTTGTGCAAGACAGGAGAATGAAGTGAGCAGCTAGGCAATTGGACTGTTCACAAACTGGATGAGGCTATTATATAATTTACCTTCTTGAGGGGGGTGGGGTTGGGTGGGTGTGCTGCTAGATGGATTAAATCTAGATTAAGAAGTTTTCTATGTGAGATCCTTTGCTAAGCTGTGCGTAATCTTGACCCAACTCTTTCTTTCCTTGAAAAGGAGTGTGGATCTCTGTGCCTTTTTTGAAGGTGGTGCTGTGTTTGGACAGTTTTTTAAGGCTAGATCTCAATGACTAATAACTTTGTTGGATCAAAGCAAACTTGCATGCCACAATGCTCCATTGGTTCAACATAAAACAAACCATTCAATTACTAAACGTGAGCATCATTTTACATACTAGTATAACATTATTTCATAAATCAAATGACTTATAAAACAAATATAAATATTATCTAAATTTGGCTCTTGGCATAAGATTATTCATAATAAAATACACAGCTCAGAATCCAATGTATATTGCCATTGAAAAAGCCAATGAACATCAATATTCATAAGAAATACAGAAAAGAGTGATCTTTTCTACTTTGACCTAGATTTTATCATTGGACATGGCATAAGGTATGTTTGATATATTGCGCAAGACATCACCAATGGCTACAACATGTTGCACGTTTGATACATGCATACATGTGCAAGTATGCTAGATAGTGTTGGATATGCATACCCACACACATTTTTGGAGTAATCATACTTATAGCTCTCATGATCTGGTGTTGTGCATGTAAAGAATTGACGTTGTTGAGCCACCCAGTCATTTTTTTTAACTGTGTAGAGGTGAGAGTTGTGGTATTTGGAAAATTCGAGACTAGTTATTCATTTTCTCTGCATACAACAGATCTTGTTGTGCCGTGGAGAGGTGCGTTACTTTTGTTCCCCCCCCCCCCCCCATATGTACCAAGGGCATAACATAAAGAGATCATAATAGGAGCCTTTGTTTGTATGGGGAATTTGTTCAGGTTCTGCATGCTGTAATGTGGATCATTTGGAAAGGCACACATACATGGTGATCTATTTTGTATACTTGCTTCTCTGGTGGTTTAAAGCCACCAATAAGCAGTCTTTAGTACTTTATGTAATTTATTGAGCAATTGATGTCTAGAAGGCATAAATGTTGGATTGGTCCTCTCCTTTTGTAGATGGGTGGGGTCCCTTTTTACCTTGATAAGTACCAAATTCCTTCTTATAGAAGCAGTAGGTTTAAATATCAAGAAGATACTGCATCAATATCAGATATTTGAATTTGAAATATCGTCCTTTGCCATTAACTGGCTAAATTGCTGAAACTGGAATGCTGATAAGTGGTGAATCATACTCATTCCCCACCACTGACATCTTAAGCAGCTTGCATTAGGTGAACTTCTTAAAACTTTTTTTTTTAGCACCTGTGTTACACATGAAACTTGGGAAAAGTATGAGATATGATATGCAAGTTGGACATGCACCATATACTACAAGAAAGGATTAAGAGTTGATATTATATTATTATATTGTTTTTCATAACACTTTCATTTATCCTAATTATGAAAGAAGTTTAAAGAAATTCAAAAATCTAGTGTTAGAATAAACGCACAACTCCCTCTATGACACTCGCACTTGCAAAAGACCCACCCACAGAATCTCTCAAACCCTCACAGCAACAAGAATTAATGAAACACAGAAATAAAGAACATGAAATTGAAACAAGAACACCACCAAATTTATCCTGGTTCAGTCTTCTAAAGAAGACCTACATTCAGACTGCCTGAGGCACTATTCTCCACTATCTTGAACGAAAAACTCAAGGATTACATGCACTACAACTCTCCTACAGCCTTATACCCAGAACTGTAAAGAGTTTCCCAACCTGAGATTACAAAGATATCCCCTCTTTTCTCTCAAGTTACCCTTGCTCATACTCCTCTCGCTTTCTTACCACAAGACAAAACGATAGAATAGAATAGCTAATGCCTCTCACCCGACCTCTATTTATACAACATAGAGGCGGTAAACAATAAAAGACTTAACCTGTAGTTACAACCAACTAACCGGTCTATACCACTAACTAACCCTTCTAAAAACAAGCCTTCTAGAATAACACAAGTGATACTCAAATGCAACACACTGATTAACAACAGAAAACCCTCTCGAGACAATCTAAAGCTAATCTAATACAAGTGATTACAACATCTAGCATGTTCTGTGTCCTTTTATATTACGAATTAGATGCTCTTGTCACTTTGGCTTACAGCACACCTTATATACATTCATGTTATTGTATCATGGCATGTACCTGAAATTGTACCTGAAATTCCCTTGTGGTAAATGTTTGTAAATGTACTTGGAGATCATTACTGAATCTGTTTTTGCAGCTCTTCAAATGCATTGGTGTCACCAAGTAGAAGCTGTGTTTCGAACAAAAACATGGTTGACTTGGATCAAAGACTATTTAATTGGGGTTATTCAAGGAAAAGATGCCGCATAAAGCTTGCTTCATGGGCTGATGGTAATTTGAGCCTGAACTATGGATTGGTGGATCTTAAGAAAAATTATTTGACCCTCTTCAAATCAAGAAGGCACTGTTTTCCCTTTGCTTCTGCTGATGATGGTGTTACTGTCAATGGGAGTCCCCAACCAAGAACTAGCAGCAATGTTGAGGAAATTAGGATCAAACTTGATCAATCATTGCAAAATAAAGATTATAGTGATGATCTTGTTCAATCCTTACATGATGCAGCCAGGGCGTTTGAATTAGCAATTAAAGAAGAGAGCACTCTATTTAAATTATCCTGGTTCTCAACTGCATGGCTTGGCGTAGACAAAAATGCATGGGTGAAAGCACTATCTTACCAGGTTTACTGATCAACCATTTTTTGTTTGTTACTGTGTGATATCATAATTGCTGTGTATTACAACATTCCCTAATTTAGTGTATGCTACTCATCCATAACTTGCATCTCCAATCTCTTGAATACTGTGATTTCATATTTTCAAGTGATTCTTTTGTCTGTGTTATGCCAAATAGATATTGTTGTCAAAAAGGACATTGGGTCAGTAATATGATGCCCATTTGTGGCATCTCGTTATATTATTTCTCTCTAGAATCTAGTTTGTGGAAAGGATAACAGCTAACAAGGCCACTCAAGTTTCAATGATAAACCTCTGTATCTAAAACAGCTACAGAAATTGGAAGGCAGTGATGATATAGCTGCTTTCTGCCACCTGAAGGCTTACCCTGAACCAGGCATGAAAATCCTATCTACATCTGATAACCAAGCTCTAAAAGCTCTCTTGAAAGATTTTGCTAGTCTTTCAATAAGCCAATCACTACTGGCTTTTAGAGCCACTAACTTCAAACCTGATTCCCAATCAGTGAATATAAGTCCCTATTGGTATCCTTACTTTCAGAAAACTGGGTTTGAAAGGCAGGTGCAAGAGATGTTAAAGCAAAGAGCAATACACCCAAACCATAGCCCTTCCTCATCACTAGTTCTCTCGGTTAAGAAGATGGTACCTAGAGATTTTGTGTTGATTATAGAGCCCTAAATGCCCTTTACTAGACAAATTCCCAATCCCTACGACAGATGAGTTGTTGGATGGACCACACGGGGCTTGTATATTTTCTAAGATGGACTTAAGGGTTGGGTACCATCATAATAGGGTAAGAAAAGGTACATTTTCCAAATAACTTTTAGTATGAGTTTTTGGTAATGCCCTTTTGGTTAACCAAGGTCCCAACCACTTTTTGAGCTTTGGTGAACCAAACCTTTTAGCCTTGCCTTAGAAAATTTATGGCTATTTTCTTTGATGACATCCTAGTGGATGGCACTAACTTGAAAGAACATTCAAAGCAGTTAAAGGTGCTGCAGATTCTGCAAACAAAAAGCCCTTATGCCGAACCAAGTGTGTGTCATTTTGGTCAAGCAACTATTGAATACCATGGAGACATAGTTCCCAACATGGGTGTGGAGTATAATCGTACCAAGATAGAAGCTATGATAAATTAGCACATATCTCAAAGCATGAAACAATTAAGGGGATTCTTTGGACTTACTGGTTAGTCTAGGAAGTTCATAAGGCATTGTGCAACCATTTTTACCCCACTTGCTAATTTCTTGAAGAAAGAAGCTTGGAGTTGGAATATTGAAGCTGAAAAATCCTTTTGGGATTGAAGAAGAAGATAACTGAAGCCCCACTTTCAGTCTTGCCTGATTTCAGCAAGCCCTTTTTTGTGAAACTGATGCTTCCACTTAAGGGATTTGAGCTGTTCTTGCTCACAAGCATCCTTTAACCTATTACATAAGAAGTTGACTCCCAAAATGTCTAAAACTTCCACTTCTGTTAAGGTATGGTTTACTATTGTGCAGGCCATACAAAAATGGAGGTCACACTACCTATTAGGCAGTAAGCTGACAGTTGTTACTGACCATAGGTGCCTTAAGGAGCTCATGAACCATGTAAGTCAAACTCCTGAACAACAGCAGTACATCAGTAAATTATTTGATATGATTATACCATACAATTTAGACCAGGCAAGGAGAATCCTGTGGCTGATGCATTGTCAAGATAGAAAGGAATTGGATGAGCAGATTAACAATTGATGACAACAATTTCTAGTTGTATGCTGTTGGAACAGATTAGGAGGGAGAATTGGACTGATCCTGAACTCCTAGAGTTGCATCAACAACTGAAGAGGGGAAGTTAATTGGAAATATTTTTACTGAAAGGCAAGGAATTTTGTTTTTCAATGGCAGGATCAAATTGGGATCAAATCTTTAGCTCAAGTAGAAGATTCTCTAGGTTTTTCATGGACAATTCCTTGGAGGACAAGCTGGAATTAAGTTCAACCTACCATCCTCAAACTGATGGGCATATTGAGGTTATTAATAGATGCCTGGAACAATATTTAAGCATTTAATTGCCCATTGTTGATGGGTAGAACTGTCGTATAACACTTATTATCACATATCAATTAATATGACCCCATTATAGGCATTGTATGGTAAGCAACCTCAAAATATTCTAGATTACATTCACATGGCTGCAAGGTGGAGGTTGCTGACCAGGAATTGACTATGAGAATTTAACTTATTCAGGAACTCAAGAAGATTTCAGTGAAGCTCAGAATTGAATGAAAAATCAATCTGATTTGCATAGAAGAGACCTGCATTTCAATATAGGAGACTGGGTTTGGCTCAAATTACAGCCCTAGGCAGCAAATAGTTTCAGACAGGGGTTGTCAAAAGGTGAGTAAAAGATGTGAAGGGCCCTGTAGAGTTATACAACAAATTGGATGGCTACATATAAGATGGGCTTCCAGAAAAGTGAGATCCACTCTGTTTTCCATCTCTCTCAGCTCAAGCCATATAAAAGGCTGATACACAATCAGTTGATACTCCACTTCCATCCTTAAGTGTGAATAATAGACCAGTTCTGACATCCTTTGCCATTCTTAGGAACAGGATATTGGAGACTTAAAGGGGTTCAACAAAGCAAGCATTGGTGTGGTTAGAACACATACCCATGTGAGAGGCTACTTGGGAAGATTTCTAGCAGCTTTCTGAACTTTACCCTATTAAACCTTGAGGATAAGGTCATTTTTAGAGAAAGGGCCATGATACAAATGCTAAGCAAGAAGCATTGGTAATAGAAAGGAGTTGCTGCAATCTGGGAGTAAATATTGGAAGTTTTGTTCCGGATAAGGCAAGCTGTTAAAGTAGTTAGTTTGTTTGTTACATGTCCGTTAGTTTATTATAATCAGTTAGTTAGCTGTACTATTAGTTTGTTGGAGGTAGTTAGTTGAAGAGTTCCCTCCAAAAATCTTCCCTCAAATATTCTAGTTCTAGAATAAAAGGTGCTCCAATCATTTTCTGTAAAATAAGTCAGATTTTAGTTTCCTTTCCATCTCTCTCTTGTGAATTTGTCTCCTTTCCTCATTTTGTTTAGGGCTGATGATTGGCTAGCAGTGGCCCAATCTTAGCCTTATCCAAATCCTTGTAGCCCTAACCTTGAAATCTGAATTTTGAAATCTTATTCGTCTCTTGAATGATTCTGATTTTTCTTTACATACATAAGCAAGGAGATTAAACAAAATAATCATAACATGATTATGATTAGATTTGACTGTGGCCTTTGGTACAAGTAAAGTTGGATTAAAAAAAAATACATGGTTTTGGGTATCTATGTGGGATCAGAATATCCAAGCTGGACTTGCTAGATCTATTAACTGGAGGTCACTGGGATATGACTAAATGTTATTCTTTATATTCTTCTTTGCTGTTGAGTTGACTGGATATATACTTTGTGTAGAGTGTTCAGAATGGGTGCTTATTCTCTAACAACCATGCAATAATAGGAAACTTGAGCCCATGGGCATCGTGCTCTAGTTTTGAGAATCTGAAATGGTTACTTAACGCATTTGGACTTTGGAGGAGTCCAGGAGACATTAGTAGACAGAGTAATCTTGTATCGGAAGATATCTAACATTACAATCTTTAAATGATTTTTCTTTTTTGGGTATGGTTTTGTGTTGTTTAGTAATGCATTTTTATGTTTCTATTTCTGAACTTGCTAGTTAAATTTCGTGCAGAACTTTATGTACAAGTGAAATAGTGCTTGTGTTGTGAATCAGCAATGCCTTTGACTGCTATTCCTTTTTTTTTTTGTGCGTGTGTGTCTGTGTGTGTTTTTTTTTTTTCTTTTTGTCAAAGGGTTCTAAGTAATGAGTTCTTCATCATTTCTGTTTATTTGCTTTGTTTTTCTTCTTAATGCCAAATTTTGTTCACATTGGCTGAAGATTTTCTCCAGGCTTCTGTGTATGCCCTATTACAAGCAGCAACTGAGATTTCATCTCGAGGAGATACAAGAGATAGAGATATTAATGTTTTTGTCCAAAGGAGGTACATATTTTGTTTATATATAATTGAATGAATTCTCATAGCTGGTTTATAACATGCACAAAGGCTTAGGCCAATCAGAAAGGAAAAAAAAAATATGGAAGAAAAGAGAAAGGGGCAGACCTACTTCCATATTTGAAGTCTATGGTGAAGTCAAAGTGCTCAAATTGTTTTACCTCTTGTGAGCTATCATGTCATTAGATCACAATGGGATGCTTGTATCTATGATTTGCTGCTTGCTGGATCTATGAAGTAGCATTAGGGGAAAATACAATAATAACCATCTCACTTGATTTGTCCTCAATGGCCATGGGACAACCTCACTTGATTTGTCAATCGATGCTCCTATGTACTTGTTTTCTCTGGATTGTTTCCCCTGTAATTCTTCTGAACATAAGGTAACATGCCAATCTAATAATATGGTTGTGCAAATTTACAAAATGTTATAACTATTCTTTTTGTGTC
This sequence comes from Diospyros kaki, assembly GCA_036245055.1. NCBI lineage: Eukaryota > Viridiplantae > Streptophyta > Magnoliopsida > Ericales > Ebenaceae > Diospyros > Diospyros kaki. The sequence goes on from BSEG01000009.1 coordinate 43,248,005, forward strand.
TATTTTCTTTCATTATAACAATAGGAGATATGATATTTCTACTTTTGCAGGAACTGTTATTAGTAACATACTATTAATCCTATTTTATATTAATACAAAATTTTATATGCACTACCTAGGATTTAGTAATTTCCACTGGTATCACAGAGTGTTTTGTGAAAGTGGTACCTTTTTTTGCTAGGTATGAAAGTGATACATTTCATTTGTGTTGTAAATGTTTAAATATCAATATGTTTAACTAATCAAACATTAGGGTTTTGTACATTTAGATAGGTTTAGATTTACATTTTCAAACATCTAGATCTAATTTCAAATTCTTATTGTTGCTTAAAAAGTGTATTTGAAATGATTCAAAAGTCCTTTGATTTCTGTATTATATAGAAATGGAGTTTTGATCCTTAAGTGAAATGAGGGAGCAGAACAATTGAGAAAACTACATACTTATTTAGTTGATTTTGAGATGGTTCTAATTGAAGATACGATGAAGAAAATTGTTGTTTCTTCTGGTGCAGGTTAAATTTACAATTTCTCTTGCTTATTGTTGATTCAACCATTGATATATCTGCACATATTACATGCATGTTAAAGTTCTACACTCTTCTGTTATCTTAGTTTTGTGTCTTCGTATGAAGGCCTGAACCTTTTTTTTTTCTTCGTTTATCCATCCTAGCTATTTCTGTGAGATCTTTACTTTCAAAAGAACTTTCTTGTTTCTATTTTTCATGAAAATTGCTTATGCACTATCTCACAAAATTATCATTTTTCCTTTGGCCTTTTAGTGTTTTCTAACTGTTACTCCACTGCAGTTTGTTACGGCAATCTGGTCTTCTGGAAAGTGTAATTAGAGATAAGTTATCAACCAAGCAGCCTGAAGCTTATGAATGGTTTTGGTCTGAGCAAGTGCCAACAGTGATGACCACTTTTGTTAATTATTTTGAAAGTGATCCACGTTTTACTGCTGCAACTGCAGTGTATGTATTCACCTCCATGTTATTGATCATAAAGTTCTATAGAGTATAGACTGTTCACTGGCTCATACATGACTGTGAACAATGATATGATATTTTCTTTGCCAGCTCTCGGAAAGGATTTACTTCAGGCAGTGCAAATGACATTTCACTCCTCATGCTTGCATTGAGTTGCATTGCAGCAATCACAAAGCTTGGTCCAACAAAAATTTCTTGCTCACAATTCTTCTCCATGATACCCGATGTAACTGGTAGATTGATGGAAATGGTCCTTAATTTTCTTCCTATACGGCAAGCTTATCATTCTATAAAGGATATTGGTCTACGCAGAGAATTTCTTGTTCATTTTGGTCCTCGAGCTGCAGCATGTAGAGTGAAAAATGATCAGGGAATTGAAGAGGTGGTATTCTGGGTTAGTCTGGTACAGAAGCAGCTGCAGCGAGCTATAGATAGGGAGAAGATATGGTCAAGACTCACCACATGTGAAAGCATTGAGGTCAGTGATGACATTTGCTGTTTTATGTTTTATAATTTCATCTCTCTCTCTCTCTTTCTTCCGGATCTTATCATGTATTGTTTGGAAAAATGATCATTCTACCATAGAATTAGATATAAGAAAAAAAACGTACTTAGAAGGTGTCTATTAAAAATAAGATGTGCAAGACATGTTTAAGCTGGTATGGACATATGAGATGTAAACTAATAAATGCATATCTGAGGAGAGTGAATCAAACAAAAGAAGTTCGCAGCAAAAGAACTAGAGGAAAACTTAAAAAAAAAAAAAAAAAAGCAGTACAAAAACTTGATAAAAAATTCTATAGGCTTGACATGAGATGTAATGGTTATATGGGACATGTGGTCTTAGATAGAGATGATTGTCAAGGTGGATTTCATGTAGCTAACCCTATCTAGTGGGATTGAAGCTTGGTGTGTTGTTGTGATGTGATATTTATGTTTCTAAGTGATGGATATGTTGAAAGGATGTACCGATCACTTCTAATTCTAAGAATGTTGAATAGATGAAGACTTTTGGATGCATGTCTTGACATGGCTAGAGGTATGCTTGACGAGCCAGTGTCTACATGGATGTGGCATGAGTTGTGACTTTGCTTCTTAGACCAGACATATAGCAAATTTCTGAATTACTGAAGTTCTTGTGATTTCTAAAACTTGATATAATAAATCTTATCTGTTTTGATAATTTTAATCCAAAATGTGACTGAAATACTTGGCTTTGGTAGTGCAAACTCTTGAGTGGGGTCATGTGGAAATCCTGTTTTGAATGTTTTTTTTTTGGAATGCTTTACTGCAATGGCACTCTATTTTCTATCTCAATTTGTGAATAACAAAGTTAATTTAGGTCAAGAGATGCTTATGGAATCAATCCTATCAATATAACTCTTCTATTTGGAAATGGGGGCCATAAATGTAAGGGTTAATTACACACAGCATCCCTGAGGTTTTACAGAAAAACAAAGACACCCCTGACATTTGAGAAATAAGAGACACCTCCCTCAATTTTATTAATCATGCATCATTTTCCCCTTGCCATAACTATACGGCTGTTGAATTTGATAAAATGCCAAGAATACCCTTTCTTTCTCTTCTCTCTTCCTCCTTCCCCTTCTGGCAAAACTGATCTCCGGTGCCATGGCAGTGGACCAGGATCTCTCTCTCCCCCCTCCCCACAACACCCCCCCCCCCCAAAAAAAAAAAAAAAAAAAAAAAAATTCTCTGGAACTCCAGCCATCATCCGAGTTCTGGTCACTGGAACCTTCCAGTGACTGTAGCTCCAGCGATTGCTGGAGTTCCACTACTTGGAACCAAGGGATTCTGGGTTCCAAGACTTGGAACCACTGGTTTAGAGAGAGAGAGAGATAGTCCTTCATTTAGGCCATCGTCACCTTCATCTTCATCTTACTTCACTGTCAGCACCTGTTCTCTGCTTTTTTCCCTCTTTTTTCTTCGCTCCAACATGAGCCACTGTCTCTCCGACCAGCCATTGCTGTCTTCCATTAGTCCCACCATGAACCACCACCAAACTCCACCTTCCTCATTCTATGTTTCCCAGAACCAGCAAACTCCACGAGCATACAGCTGACACCAACAGCTCTATTTTCCTCAGATCTGTGTCCCCGGCCACTCACCAACTTCTCTATCCAGTCCTCTGGTCTCTCTTTCTTCCTTGAAAAGGCATTTGAACGGCATCGCTGTTGCTGTTGCCTTGTTGCTCTGCCAACAACCACCATGCCTACCATCATAGTACCCCTCACAGATCTCACCTGCTGGTGCTCTCTTTGTTTTTCTCTGCCCCCTTACCTATGTCTCTCGCTGTCGATCTCCCCAATTTCTCTCTCCCTTCCAGCAGATTTCCAACCACCTCCTATCAATTTCAACCCCATTGCCATCCATTGCCTATAAACAGAGAGGGAGAAGAGAGGGGAAAGTTACAGAGAGATAAGAGACCGGAGAGAAAAATGGAGAGGGAAGAGAAATATATCGGGGTAAAATAGTCTTTTAGTCAATTTTTTAAAAAGTAAGGGTGCCTTTGTCATTTTTCATATGTCAGGGGTGTCTGTGTTTTTTTTTTTTTTCAAAGCTCAGGGGTGCTGTGTGTAATTTACCCTAAATGTAAACCTTAGTAAGCTTGAGGAAGTTTCTTCTGTACTGCTACTTCCATTTTGCCCTTTTCAACTGTTTCTTTTAATGTATCATGGCACTGGACCACTATTACTGAAATTAGCTATGATGTTGACCTGGAGATTTTTTATTGCCTGCTGCATGTTTGTTCCTTTTCTTAATTTTGCTGTTTACCATCCAATTAATTGTATCTTATTGTTATGATAGGTTCGGTTTCTGGGAGTAAAATTTTGTAGGGTACTATTAGGCATGTGAATCATATTGGCAATACTAATATCTATGTCTATTACTTAATTATATTTTATTAAAGCTTTTTATGTCCATTTTCTTGGTATGTCTCAATTTGGAAGATTTTTCCAAAGGTAAATGCTATTATACTTCAGGTATTGGAGAGGGATTTGGCTATATTTGGATTCTTCATTGCCCTAGGGAGAAGTACGCAATCATTTCTCTCTGCAAATGGCTTTGATGACATTAACGAACCTATTGAAGGCTTCTTAAGGTTCATCTGTCTATATTTTGTCTTCTGCTAGTTTGAATGGTATTCATCAGAAGATTTAATGGCGCATATAATGTTACTATCTCTTTGTGGCAGATACCTCATTGGGGGCAGTGTGTTATATTATCCTCAGCTCTCTTCAATAAGTTCTTATCAACTTTATGTTGAGGTCAGTATTTTTTAAAGTTGTTTAAAGATTTATTTTGGTTTGAATCTGAGAATTTAATATGTATGATAGGTAGTCTGTGAAGAACTGGAGTGGCTTCCATTTTATTCTGGTATCACTAGCACCTCAAAACGCTCCAATAGCCACATACACAAAAGAGAAGGTCCTCCAAATGCTGAAGCTATTCCTCAAGTATTAGATGTTTGCTCTCATTGGATTCAGAGCTTTATTAAGTATAGTAAATGGCTGGAGAATCCTTCTAATGTTAAGGCAGCAAGGTTTCTCTCCCGAGGGTATGTAAACTTCTTGTTTGTATGCGATTGAAATCATTGACCTGTATGTCTTCTAATTATCTAAATGGTATATGTTTACTGTTTTAGGCACAACAAATTGAAGGAATGCATGGAAGACCTTGGGATGCAAAAGTAAGTTGAGGCTATGAGACCCCCCCCCCCCATCTGCCTACACACGCGCGCTTACAATCCTTTTTTCTTTTGGTGAAGTTTAGTGGTAAATAGAGACCATAGCCTATTGACCTTGAAGTTTGTAGAGTGCTTTACCTAACCCAAATGGAAACTAGTGAAACTAAAATGTGGCAAACCAAACATCTTTCTCTCTCTGATGTAATAATGATAAATGCATGAGGTACAATAATGATAAAATTCCCTCATTAATTGTACCTTATCATAACCAAGTTTGGGTTAGTGGTATGGCATTCATAATGTCAATTGACTTCGAAAATCACATTGGCAATACAAATACATGCACAAAAACAACGTGGCAAAATTTTATGTTGAATGCCCTTCCTGATGCAACCTTCTACCAAGGGAATAATGAGATAAAAGGCCAACACCGTCCTCATATGAAAAAGTTTCATGAGATGGCGGTGAATGTAAATAATTGATATCAAAGTGTTCCATCACATAGTTGATATTGTGAAATCAACTTGTACAACATGGAAATATGACTAAATGGTTCACATTATGGTGCAACTACCAAATGACATTTGAAACTCAATATTATCTTCTAAAGCCTTGTTGGGATTGAGTTGGTTGATGTGAGCTGAGGTGAAGTGGGTTGAGATGAGATGGGTTAGATTACATAAAACTGTTTAGCAAATTTATCAAGTTGAGTTCAGTTTCATATATTAATAAAAATGATTATACAATACAATACAATATAATATAATTATATTAACAATATAATAATCTTTTTATGATTATTAATAAAATATTATTATTAAAATTATAAAAGTAATAATATCATGAAATTAGAGGGCTTCAACTCACTCCAAGTTGAGTTGATAATTTTGAATCAGCACCAAACACTCAAACAACTGAGTTTGGACTTAAACTAACAGGTACGATTCATATAGAAATGCTAGGATGATAGATCATTTGATTTCCAAATGGTTATACATGTGCATAGTCATCTGAACTGCGGGATTTGTGACATAAAATATTGTTTCTAAAGCCAATCTGACCATGTGATGGGGTGGGGTGGAGAGGTGTGAGCATGCTGGAAGTATTTGGTATTTTTAAAAAAGTTCAGATTCATTATTTTTGAATTTTTTTCTTGAGTCATGGTTTTAACTATATAATTATCAAATGAAAAAGTATGACCTTGGCTTGACCTAACCATAAAAAAGGGCATAACCTTATTGATTTTGGGTCAAACTTTTTCTTAAAATAAAGTGGCTAGACAACCAATGAATATTTAAATTACTAATTTTATTATTTGTGTGCCTATTTATTAATTTTTATTAAATTTGAAACACTAGTAGGAAAATTATTTTCATTCATTGCGGACTGATTTTATAACATTTTGATAATTTGCCATCCCAACGCCTCTATTAAACTCATGTATCAATAGTTCATGTTTAAACAAATTACACAAAATTCAAGTTGCTGAAATAAAGTGATGTTACTTAAATTCAACTTGAATTTCCTGGTTCTGCAAGTGAGACACTAGTTTGAGAAATTTTTTCTTGCAGCACTGTGTTTCGTTAAACCTGTACCTTACAGACTGGTATTTGGACAAAGGAAAACTCTTGTTTTTCCCTCCAATAAATCTAAAAATACAAAAAAATATATCTTAATCAAAATATTACAAGCACAAGAAAGCAATCAATATTGACACCAAAACATTAAAAACATAAGAACTCAATTAGCATAGATTAACTTCAAAATTAGGACTCTCATAAATATCATCAGATGACTTTTGACTGTTTACCGATAAGTCCTCTTGCATGCCCATATGCTTTATTTTTCATTCTCAGAACGGGTGTGGTTTGCCTAACCAAACAATAGCGGCACCAATTGCATTTGCTTTTGGATCTTGCAAAGTGTCAAGTAAACACATAGTTTTGCTTGGTTAAGAATGAAGGAGACTCATCTCCTCCCTGAAATGGTGAGATCACATTTATAGAAAAGTCGAACAGAAGTTTATTTCAAACACTATCAGTATACTTTATTTAATCTGATTTCCCTTTGTCTTACGCAGAGTTTTTTCTTCTGAAAGCATCAAGAGACTGAAATTAGAATGATATACCAACTAAAGTCTTGCACTCTGTTGTTTGACCAGGTTAATTTTTATTAGAGGAACAACTGTTTTGAATTCAAGCCCATACAGGCTTCAGTGTCTGCCAAACCTTATAGACTTATACCTGCTTTAGGTGAATTAGAATGAAGTGCCAACTAGAGTCTTGCACACTGTCGTTTGACCAGTTTAATTTTTATTAAAGGAACAACTGTTTTGAATTCAGCACTTAAGGCATCCATATAAGCTTCAGTAGCTCAGCTCCTATGCCTGCCTAACCTGATACCTGCATTAGGTGAATTAGTTGCCCTATATGTAGGTTGTCTATTTGTTCTGATTAATTTTTCTTTCTTACCAATTGACATTCATTCCTTTGCTAGAGAATTGCATCAGGAAGGGCATCTGGCATAAAATTTTGCCACATTGTTCCTTTGCATGGATTTATATTGTTAATGTGACTTTCACAATTCAATTATGCATGCCGCTACCAGCCCTAACTTGGTTCAGATAATTCAGTTGATGATGAGTTGAGAATCAATTGGTATTGGTTAACTGGGTTTAATAATGCCTATCTGAACTTCATGTTGGTGAATTCCAACTGGAGTTCTGCTGAATAATTATACAGTGCCGTCATTAAAGTACTACATCTGTAGATCATATCAAAGTTAATTCCAACTGGATTTCTACAGATGACGTACTTTGTCTGTCTTTAAATGTTCTAGTTTTTGTTTTGCAAGGAAAATGACAAGTAAAAAATCTGTGTTTTATAAAATGTGATGCAGCAATGAAATGGGTGAAGGCAGTCATAAGCAATCCGTTGAAAAGACAAGGTCTGGAACATATTCACTGAGTGAGAACGAACTGGATTCTTCTTTTGATAAGGTAGCGCCTAAACTGCTTGTCTCATGTAAACGTTAGTTAGAAGCATTGTAATTTTCTTTGTTCGAGCACCTTAGCTAGTTCTTTCATTTCCATTTCAAGCTTAATTATGGACACCAGCTTGTACCATTGAACTGACACTTAACAGTTTTTCTCCTTTTCATCGTTTTCTTTTTCCTGTAAGAAAAGTTTATGCTGGTCGATGGGTTGATTAAGTTTTCTGTGTGTAGGCCTTTGGAGAGGTTTTATTCATCGGTGGGATGAGGTTGTCGGTAGGACCATGTATCTGACTTTTTGTTTTGTTTTTTTTTTTTTTTGGGGGGGGGGGGGCTGGACTGTTGCTTCAATTACTGATCCTGTTGTGAGTCTTCCATGATCTTCTTGTTGATTGATATGGGAGAGACCATGGGTGAGATCATCTCTCTGACCTCTTTGCTTGTGGATTAGAAGCTTCAGTTTAAGCTATATCTCAATGACAATGTCACCTCTGTGAAGGTTCTTCTCGGCTTTCTTCATGGGCATTCTCTTCTGGGTAGGTGTAGGACCATGGGGTTTGGCACCAAGGTAGGACAGGATTTTTATTGTTCCGTTGTTTTATGGATATCTTTGTCAACAAGGGGTATTCCCTAGAAGGCCATAGGAGTATGGGATGTTCATGTTCCCCTGGAGTGGTCTTCTTTGTTTGGTCTGCTTTCCTTGGGGCTATTGTTACTACCGACAACTTGAGAGAAAGGAGGCAGGTTATTATTGAGTGATTCTGTATGTGTAAGAAGACCAGGGAGTTAATCGATCATCTTCTCCTTCACTGTGACATAGCACATGACATTCAGGGTCTTATTTTTTTCAATCTTTTGGGTTTAATAGGTGATGCAGCCCCAGTGATGTATTTGGGCCATTACCGTGTAATGTGTGTCCTTGATCAGCATGCAACTCAGGTTTGCTTGTCCTTTATGTGTAATATGGTCCTTATGAAAGGAATGTAGTGGTAGGGATTGAGAGCCTTCTTTGGCTGTCTAGAAGAGAATCATTATCTTCCCTTTTTGTTGGTTGGGAAAGGATCTTTCTTTTAATACCTCAATTTTTTGGATGAGTTATATTGGGCTGTAGATATAGATATTTTTTAAGTCTTGCTGTGGCCATGTGCAGCGTCGACCTTTTGTACAGGGCTTGCCTCAAGCCAATTCTTCATTTTGTTTTTCTGTTATATAATGTTATTTATTAGGAAAAAATTATACTGAAAGAAAGTCAGGGTGGAGCACAATGATGAAGAGTTGTACAGAGCTATACAGTATTTCTTTTGTATATCAATATGGTTACATATAACTCACAGGAATCATTTAAAAGAAGAACATAAAGGAAAGAGAGAAGGCTATGTTTAACCATAATAAAAGGAGATTGCCCGTGCCTTCTATGTGAAGGACGAAACTCTTCACATCATCAAAAGTCTCTTATTTCTCTCTTTGAAACCACTAGATCAGAAGACAGAAGCAGTTGCCAAGCTTTCCTCTCACAAGTCATTCAACAACCCTTGTTCCGAGATACAAGAAGCTCCCAATAGTCTGACTTGTGGGTATGAATACATGTAAAATGAATGTAACGCAAATAGATATTTCAACATGTTAATTCAGGGGGTGGGATAAGACATGAAAACAGAAGGATATGGTTTGCAGCAAACAGAAAAACGATTAGATATATTTGTATAAATGAAAATGCTGCTCGTTTTTATTTTATAATTATATTTTATTTATGCAAAAGATAATAAAAGAATTGTTTTCTGTACTTTATATATTAGAAAATAAATGTGGATAAAAAATCTGTTTGTATAGAATTTTAACTGATGTTTCACCCTTGCAGAAACCTTGCCCAATCTTTTGTTGTTATGGTCTTATGTGCTTGTCTTCATATATTTGGACTTCATATTGCTGTAGCAGTGAATGACTATGGTATTTTGCTTTAGGCATTGGAGAATGTTGAAGAAGCCCTTATAAGGCTAGAGGAGTTACTTCAGGAGCTGCATGTATCTAGCTCTAGTTCTGGGAAGGAGCAACTGAAGGCTGCATGCTCAGATCTTGAGAGGATGAGGAAACTCAAGAAAGAAGCTGAATTCCTTGAGGCATCTTTCAGAGCAAAGGCCGCTTCTCTTCAACAGGTATTTTCTGATCTGATGAAGAATTGCAGGTGTTTTAGGTCATGTTGACTGGTAGGGGACTGTATTTTCTTTTGGATAGATAAAATAAACAAAACAAATAACTAGAAAGGAAAGATGGGGATATTCAAAAACCAAGAAAACAAAGAATCCAGAATATTTCCTTTGCACAAAAAATCTCTCTAGAAACATAAAAACCAAGAGAATAAAGCCAGAATATTTCCTTTACACAAAATCTATTTAGACCCTCAAAAAGTCTCAAATTCATTCCATGCCAACTGTTCTACAGGACACACTATCTGCCTTGAAATGCCATGAGACCCCTTGCTTGGGAATACCAACTCCTGGAATCCAAAGCCCTAACAACGAGTCTTTGAATGCCAAAAAGAGGAATACATGCTCCTAGTATCTCTGGTCACAACAAAACATTAGTAAATGACCACTAACTGATTAGAGGTATAAATGGTAAATGGACAATAGAGAAGCACGGTCCCAAGCCCGGATAAAGGAGGAGGGTTGCGTTAGGTAGCCGACAGCCAGCGTAAAACCTAGTCGGATCCAAATATGAATTCTAGACAAATTATCTGTTGGGATGTAACCCACATAGAAGTCTAGAATTCATGTAGCCAACCCCACATAGTGGGATAACAGCTGGATATGATGTTGTTGTATGTTGGACAATAGAGAAGCAGTTTTGAAAGCCACTATAGAGGGACTTTTGGACCTCCACAAGAGGTTTCCAAGTAAACTGAAGAAATAAATGATTCTTCTATTATTGAGCTGAATATATGCTTTACAATATATACTAGACAGATATACGAAAAAAGGAAAGAAAGACAATATACAAAAGGGAAAGAAAGACTAAAAGGAAATAAAGAAAAACAGGAAATCTCCGATTTCAGGATATCTCCTATTTCCTAAAACAGGAAAGGAAATCAATCTTCTACATGTTTAGGAAAAGACATATTCAGGAAAGGTGATATGTAGGAAAGGAGATATTTAGGAATTAATCCTAAGAAATCTCCAACAATCTTCAACATAAACATACTTTACCTATGTCATATATATCCACATAGGAGTGAACAGAAAAGACTCTTGATGAATGCAGTACCCATCTGTCCTCTGCCTATCCCCTGAAGAGTAAGAATATAGATTCTCAACAAGAGCTAATTCCCAATCAAGAGGATAATGCTTGAATTGTGGGGACCATGCCAAACAGCTAGAGCCCTGAAAACGTTCTGTAACACTCACCTCTCTACCATCTAAGTGAAAAGAAACTGGGAACAGATCAACAATGGTCTACACCCAAGTCAAATGCTTGACAAAAGAATGAACTCTGGAACCACTAGCAACCTAAATGGAGATAAACCACCCAACTCCTCAAATACTCTTCCACAGCCCAGTACTGAAGGACACACTCACAGGACCTGTAGATGACCCACGCCATCCGTGCCTATCAGTGATATTCTTCTTCCAATGGGACTCCTCAACCGTGAACCTCCATTACAGAAGAATTTCCTTTGTTGTGGTCTATGTGACAAGTCTAAATATCATTTAGGAAGTGTAATGCCTCGCCCCAGTGGGAGTTAGAATAAATGAAGCTGGGGAAAATTAATTCACAAAAACTCGAATGCTTGCTATAAATTTTTTATTTTCCCACACTCCTAGCTAGAGGTCACTACACAGGTCATTTGCTTGATTAAACACCAATAACCTCTAGTGGGTTTCAGTCTTACCTACTTCAGTGGCAGAGTCAGGACCTTGGGTCGTGGGGGAGGCTAAGTTTGTATACTAAATTTTTTTTATAACACTAAATTTTTTGCTTTTATTTTTTTGGTTCTCTCTCTCATCTTAATTGGCATTACTTAATTGCCCCTCATCTTTTTTGTTTGGGGGGGGATGTTATAGAGCATAGTAATTTGTGCACAAAATGAAGGGCAATGATGGGCAATTTAGAAGTTTGGGGGGGGGAATTGCCCACCTGTCATGACCCTAAGAGCAATAAAGGGGTAATCTGGTAATAGACTTATAATAGTTGTTAGGAGATATTTTACAAGTTGTTAGGAGCACATGGGTGTTGTTAGGAATCAGTTAACAACTAGCAAAGGCTTATATAAAGGCCACTTATAAGAAGTTGGAGATATGTGTAATGAAATGAAAATTCTATCTTCTTAATTCTCCCTATCTGTCTCTCGTTCTTCTCTAATTCTCCCTCCCTTTTCTGTTGATTTCTTCCCCCTCCTTCATTTCTTCAATTTTGATTTCTTCCCCAATTCCTATCACAACCCTAACTAACCCCAGGGATGTGACAAATGGTATCAGAGCCAACGGTTCTTGGCTGTGATTTCGATTTGATTTAAAGGCTGTTGAAATCAATTTTAGTGACTAAACTAGGGTTCGGAGATTCAACAAAATCGACAAGTTCAAACATGCTATGCTAGCGAGCTTGGTTGCTTTCTCGGTTATGATTTAGGAAGTTGTAACCATCGACCAAGGCATGAAGTGGACGTAGGTCCAGATGACCTAGAATTTGTAGCGATTGCGTGTAGTTCGTGATCAAGTCTGGAGGTTGTTGATCCATCGTGTTAGTTGGTTCTGATCGATAATTCAATTGCAAATCAGAGGCACTAAATTCAGGTGACTTCTGACACTCCTTGGACGGTGATTGGGGGAGCGATTCTCCGGGGCTGATGTGAGGCGATTGTCGCCTGTGAACTTTGGGCACTCCTATCCAAGTTTTGAAGACGAAGACGTCCATTGAATCACGGAATTGATTTCAACGCATGAGGAGGTGAGTGTTGACTCGGATCTGATGGAGAAGTAGGGGGAGTGACTTCAGCTAAGACTCTGCTGGTCGAGTGGAAAGAAGTGATTGGAAGTGTTGTCAATTTTTGGAGGCGAAGTCGGTAGTGATACTTGGTTATGAAACTCAAGAGTTTTGCTGACTTCTGGAGGCGACTTCGAAGGATGAAATCAGGCTAGTGAATTTTCAGATCTGACCATGATAGAAAGGGTGAGATACGACCACGATTCTCGACAACCCAGACGAATTCAAGGAGCTACCATCTGCTAGTGGTCCTTGGCCCAGAAGGTCATGACTGGAGTAGGTGACCAGAGGTTGACGCAGACAGACAGGAGGTTGTGACTGGTGCAGGAGTTCCGAGCAATCACGGTTGTGCAGAGGGTTTTTGGGGATCGTGGTTTGGTAGAGCGATAAAGTAGGAGACGCAGCCGTTGTCAATTGCGGTCGATGATTAGGCAGAGCAGGTCTGGTGACTCTAGTTACCTAGAAGGTGGTTGATGTTTGAAGATATTAATCTCCAACAGTGATTTACAAAGATGGTCCAGTGCTGATGTGGTTAATCTCCAAGTAAGTGAGCACCCTCAATCCGAACTTGGAAGGAGCAGCAGGCCAGCTTTTCTAACGGTGATTCCAGCAAGCATTAGGTGTTATTATAGTTGAAGCAGATTCAGGGAGTTGTGAGAAATTTCGGTGATCGCGGCAAATAGAGACAGGCAACTCTTAGCAATCTTGGCAGCGGAACAAGGCTAGGTGACTTCGGCGATATAGTAATTTTGATATGACATTATAACTGTGCAGAATAGGGGAGTCTTTGACAGCGAAGTAGAACAAGAAATTTCCGAAGTGGATCGAGTCGCAGGAGGCGATTCGAGGAGCCGAGTTAGAGGCGACCTTCAGGCTACTGATTCCTCAATTCCAACTGTGACAAATTCTACTGAATTGAGGCTGGCATAGGCGAATTTACAACAATTTCTTTGGTGATAGCCGACATAAGCCACCTTAGCATTGAGTCTGAGTCAAATTGGAAGGCATGTGGCTCATCTTGCTAAGAAATTGAAAGCCATGGAGTGTTAAGAGGCAATCGTTTATCCTAGGCGTTTGCTAGGAAGCAGATATCGAAGGGAGATAAGGTATTCAATGTACAGGACTTCTACCCCTAGGTCTTCGAAGTGTACTGTTCAGGAGACGTCGGCTATGGGGAGCAATGCATACATGAAATAGATGAGGTTGCCATTGCAGCAAAAGAATATTACATTTTCAATTGGAGGTAGACATTATGAGGAGGTTGGCCAGAAGCCTCATGTAGGTGAAAAGAAGTTTGAGAATGAAATCAGCCACTTGAACAAGGAAACAAGAAGTGTGGTACATGATACAAGCAAGGAATTTGGTTGTATGATACATGAGTAGTTATAGGAGTTTGCAATGATACTAACTAAGAAGTATCATTACAGCTTTCCTACTGAATTCTTCGATGATTAGTTTTAACAAAGAGGAATTCCTAAGAATGGAGCAGCCAAAGGAGAAGTGCAACATCAGAGATGATATTAATGGTGAATGGCATTACCCAAAGGGAATCGGTAACAATCATATAGACAGGGTAGTAGATGCAAAGGGACTAAACAACAACAACAATATATCCAGCCGTTATCCCACTATGTGGGGTTGGCTACATGAATTCTAGACTTCTATGTGGGTTACATCCCAACAGATAGTTTGTCTAGAATTCATATTTGGATCCGACTAGGTTTTACGCTGACTGTCAGCTACCTAACGCAACCCTCCTCCTTTATCCGGGCTTGGGACCGGCAGTGGATAATATCCCCTGGCAGAGTAAGGATTCCAACAAACACAAAGAAAAATGAGTTGCTGGATTATTTGCATCTTCAGCCAATATTAAGGAAGTTGGTGCTGTAAATGAAGCGAACAAGTCAATGCAAACTCAGGATTCCGAAAATGAAAGAAGATTGGATGAGGAGATTGGGGTAGACCACAGTTTACAAGAACAAGAAGTTGACGATCCCGATGATGTACAACCTAATCTAACTGTAAATCATGTTAGGGAAGAAGGTCGAGACAGAGGTTAGGTGTCAGTCATTGAGAAATCATTGGCTGGAATTGAAGTTGTAGCAACTCCTATTTCTAATGCTCACAGAGAGCCTTGGTCTGAGTATCCAAGGCAAGTCTACAATTCTTCATTGCTGCATTTCCAGGATTTTGTTGATATTTTTGCAACAAAGTATGGCTGTGGGTTGAATAGGAATACAGTAAAGGCAGCTATGGATGTAGGTCTGCCATTCTTACTTGTATTGGATGATAAAGAACTATCAAAGGAAGTCAAGGACACAGTTAATTCTTCATTTAGACTCCAAGTTTCAACTATTAACCATATCAGGCCGGGTGTGGCTGATTATGTTCTTCAATGGAAGATCGAATTTGATTGGACAGCTATAGAAGGAAGTGGTTGTATTGGGCTTGAATTCGATAAAGTTTCTCCTATAGAAGTTTTGGGGCTACTTTGGCCTGGGATTGACCTTTGGACACTAAAGAACGAGGAAGAAGAAGAAGCCTAGAAGGAGAAAGAAAGAAAGAAGGAAGGATAAATCAGATAGAGAAGGCAGGAATTGGATGAAGCAATGGCTACTTATTGCAAGTTCTTGGGGACAAGAACTCTCTCAAGGAAGAGGGAATTGTTATGACCCTAAGAGCAATAAAAGGGTAATATGGTAATAGGCTTATAATAGTTGTTAGGAAATATTTTACAAGTTGTTAAGAGCACATGGGTACTGTTAAGAATTAGTTAACAGCTAGGTAAGGCCTATATAAAGGCCACTTGTAAGAGGTTGGAGATATGTGTAATGAAATGAAAATTCTATCTTCTTAATTCTCCCTATCCCTCTCTCGTTCTTCTCTAATTCTCCCTCCCTTTTCTGCTGATTTCTTCCCCCTCCTTCATTTCTTCAATTTTGATTTCTTCCCCAATTCTTATCACAACCCTAACTAACCCTAGGGATGTGACACCACGCTCATGAAGCTGTAGCTCTGCCCCTGACCTACTTTGTCATAGTTATCATCAATGACATTTAAAGGTGAAATTGTGCAAGAAGATCAACCACCCTAATCACGATAGAAACCATTACTTGTATATACCAATTCTTGCATAAAACCACAGTATTCATTGTGTACAAATTGATATCTCATCATTACATAACAAAAACATAGTTGAACCCCAGTAGTTCTACATCCTTTTAGCTGGTTCATTTTGCTTCTCAAGCTTGCCTTGTACTTCCTTGAACCTGCTACATCTACATATATATTGTTTTATAGAAGAAAAAAATTGGGGTGAGCTATACAGTTCTAAATATCTTGCATGCCAAAGAATTTGACATGAGATTCAATTAAACACCTTTCAATGTAACAATAGCATTTGGATTGCAACCTAGGCATGAAATTTCAACGCGCACATGCATGGCCACATTTTCATATGCAAAATACATGCAATCAGCTTGTTCATGTCACAAAACAATGCAAGAAATAATGCTCATACCCCCTACCTCAAAAATCAGCTTGATGAAGATTAGCCTTGGTAATCTTGCTTTCTCTCTGCAAGCTTACCTTGTACATTTTCTGTATTTTGATGCTACATCGTGTCATGACCCCAAGGAACCCCTAGGATATATTAGTAATACTTATGTTTTCCTTATTAGTTGTATTTTCTATTGTTGTTAGCATTTTCAATTGTAAGCCTATAAATAGGCTTAAGTAGTTAGAGGAGGGGTTATGATTGAATTGAAGAATACATTTCAACTCTATTTTTCTCTCTTAAATTCTCTCTCTCGGTTCTTCTTCTCTTCCTCCCCATTTCTTCTGTTCAGCTCTAAACCTCCCTCTTTACTGATTTCTCTTCCCTAAATCTCTCCTAAATTCCTATCACAACCCTAGCCAAACCCTAGGATTGTGACAATTGGTATCAGAGCCAACAATCCTTGGCTGTGATTTGATTCGATTTGAAGGAAGCTGTTCCGACGGTGCTTTCGACAACTCCTGGAGTAATTTTAGCTGATCCAAATTAGCAGACGAGCAGGCCAGGCGACTTTGAGTGGAAGTCCGACACTCTCGGTGAAGCGATCTCTGTCGTGAGTCCAGAGTTTGTTCGTTACTGTTCGAAATTGGAAGACGACTACGCTGGCGATATTGAATTCATTTCAATCGTGAGTAGACAACGGAAAGGAAGGCGTGCATGTGAGTCAGACGAGGAAGTGGTGTCACGACCGTTGTCAATTGCGGTCGGTGATTGGGTGCGCGATTCTCCTAGGCTGGTTAGAGGCGATTGTTGCCTGGAAATTTTGGCGCATTTCTGTTCGACTTTTGAAGACGAAGACAGCCAGTGATTGAAATTCAGTGATTTCGATGAAGTGATTGAACTATGAGATCGACTCTCCTAGAACACGAAGCAGGAGGATTGGCGTCTTGCTTGAGAAATTCGAAGAGTGTTAACCAAGCGAGGAAGACGAGCAGAGAATTGATCGATTAATTGGCTGTAATTTTAGTTCAGAATTTGAAGGCGATTAGGCCAGGCAGTTCCGACTTTCGGTGAATTTTCAGCATTCGAAACCGAGAAACAACTAGGCGATCTCTGGTTGAATCTTAGATTTGACGTCCGAAGCTGTAAGTTTAGACGCTAACCACGCTCGCTGATCCACAGTGAAGCAGATCTTGAACAGTAGTTGATCCATAGTGATCAGGTGCAGTGATTTCCAGCAATCGGCTTGGGTTGGGAAATCGTTGAGATTGCAACTGTTGTTCGTCTTGATTGATTGTCAATTGCAGATCAAAGAAGATAGTAATGGCAGTTTAAAGGAGGCTGATCAAGTTGCAATAGAAGTTTCAGGAAGTAGCTGTAGGATTGACCGAACAACTGAGTCCATCAATTGCAGGCGGTACGAGCTGCAGGTGGAGCGAACTGAATTCAGGCGAATTCAGTTCCAGCGGAGGGGATTGAAGCAATGGAATCTCAGAATTGATTCTGACGCACAAGGAGAAATGAATCTGGCGCACAAGGAGGTGAGATCGGCTGATGTTTGAGGCTTGGAGTTGGAAGACGGCTTGGCCAGTTGATTTCGACGCAAGGAGCTTGACTCTCCGAAATTGAAGGCGATCACGGAAACCAGGATCAACAGGCGATCTAGATCAGTTCCGTGACTTCGGCAATCTCGGTTGTGAAGGTGACCATTGTAGCAATTGATTCACACTTCGGATGGCCGATCAAATCACTGTAAGTGAGTGATTTTTCTGCTGCTAAAATAGACTTACCTTGAAGCATAACAGTGGCTGCAATTTGCCACTTATTGGATCAATTTAAGAGGTGATTGGGTGAGGCAGCTACAAAAAAGGGAAATCTGGGAAGTGTTGACCGAGCAGCCAAGGCAATTTCGCTCGTGAATTCCAATCCATTATTGGCTGTTATTTCTGTTTGGAATTTGAAGGGGACTGGACCGATTCCGACGGAGTTTCCAGCAACTCTTAGAGCGGTTCAGGTTGATCAAAATTGCAGACGAAGAAGAATCAGGGAGTTGCGAGAAATTCCGATGATTGTTGCGGCAAGCTGAGACAGGAAGCTTCAGCAATCTAGCCGATTTCAGTGAGCTCCGGCAATTCTGACAGATCAGAGTTGAAGGCCGGGGCAATCAATTTCAGCGATTAGAAGTTCAATGACTAATAGCAGTGAATCAGTGAAGAGTGGTATGTATACAATCCCTATCCCTTGGTCTTCCAAGTGTCATGTCCATGAGGTGTCAACCATGGGAAGTAGGGCACACGTGACACAAATGGGGTCTCAATTGTAGCCGAATGATGCTGTATTTTCAGCGGTTAATTTTCATGCAAGAGAGCAGCCTCAATTGCAGCCGAAGGATGCTGCATTTTCAATGGAATGTCCTGCTCATGAAGGCGCACGAAGGAGTCTAACGGAGTCTCAATTGCAGCAGGAGAAAGTTTCCTTTTCAGCTGGAATGGAGCCTCAATGGCAGCCAAAGGAGGCTGCATTTTCAGTTAGCAGCCAATTGGACAAAGGAACAAGAAGTATGGTACATGAATCGAGCCAAGAATTCGGCCAAATGATACGTGAAAAGTTGCAAGAGTTTGCAATGATACTATCTAAGGAGTATCATTACAATTTTCCCACCGAATACTTTGAGGATTATCATGGGAGTTTTAACAAAGAAGATTTCCTTAAAATGGAGCAGCCGAAGGAGAAAGCAAGAAGTCGAGAAGCTGATTCACTACCTATTTCCAATGTAGAGTGGAAGAAGTGTACCGATTCCAGCAGAATTATAAAGGGGAAATGCAACATTAGTGATGATATTGGTGGTGAATGTCATTATCCCAAGAGAATCTGTGATCAACAGATTAATAAGGCAGCATTTGAGGAAGCTAAAGCTGATCTGTTACCTTTGGTGATTAGAGCAGGGATGGAAGGATCGGATGGTGTCCCAAATCATAATTCTATCAGAAATAGATTTGATGGTGGAGCTTATAAGGCTGCAACTCATGTCAAGCATGAGTCGGAGGAAAAATTGGAGTTGGACCGGCCAATTGTAACTAAAGATTTCAGCAAGGAAGAGGGATGGGACAATGCTATCTCTGGGGATCACTGTTCATATCTACTGGAAGATCATGTATCAAAACTAGAAGGGAAGGGTGGCAATGGTGATAGTGTCCTTGCAACTGATGAAAAGTATGAGGCTAATAAAGACCTGAGGATAAGGACGATAGCTGCAAAGAATGAGGATACCTCTACTAAAAAGAAAGAAGACATTGGGCAGATGGTGGGGAAATTCTTTGTGGACAGAAACAAGACTTTTGCTGCTTCGATAGTTCTCATTTCCATTGGAAAGCAGCAGCATCGAACCAAATTTCGGCCTGCAAAGCAATTTGACTTACTCTCAATAGTTAGAGAGATTATGGTGGAAGGTGTGATCGGTCAGATGGAATTAATTTTGAGAGCAACAAAGAATGGGTGGATGGCTGGAACAGGTGCTGCAGCGAATCATGATATGGCTGTTTTCGGGGGAAGAGCTATGGCAAGACAAAAGAAAAGAAAAGTGAGAGATGAGAACAAGACAAGGCGAAGAAGAAAATAAATTATTAAGGCTGGAATTGGGTAAATAATAGGGTTAAGAGCAGCCAATTCTTGGGGACAAGAATTGTTTGAAGGGGTGGGGATTGTCATGACCCCAAGGAACCCCTAAGATATATTAGTAATACATGTGTTTTCCTTATTAGTTGTATTTTCTATTGTTGTTAGCATTTTCAATTGTAAGCCTATAAATAGGCTTGAGTAGTTAGAGGAGGGGTTATGATTGAATTGAAGAATACATTTCAACTCTATTTTTCTCTCTTAAATTCTCTCTCTCGGTTCTTCTTCTCTTCCTCCCCATTTCTTCTGTTCAGCTCTAAACCTCCCTCTTTACTGATTTCTCTTCCCTAAATCTCTCCTAAATTCCTATCACAACCCTAGTCAAACCCTAGGATTGTGACACATCGGAATCTACAGTGATTCGTTTAATTCAACCAATTTTCAACTTGAACAAACCCTTAGGCTTGTTATGAAAATCCTTACATAGCAGCCTGTGTTACTTGGTTTACCAGTCACTCCTTTAGCTTAGTCAACATCAAGTCTTCATTATTAATTAAATATTTAATTTAATTAATAAAGTCTTCCAAAATTCATAAATAACCAGAAATTATGAA
Source organism: Diospyros kaki (assembly GCA_036245055.1). Taxonomy (NCBI): domain Eukaryota; kingdom Viridiplantae; phylum Streptophyta; class Magnoliopsida; order Ericales; family Ebenaceae; genus Diospyros; species Diospyros kaki. The sequence continues at coordinate 43,268,393 of BSEG01000009.1, forward strand.
TTTTACTTTCTGTTAACTATCCTAGAAATATAATGTAACACGGGTTGTTCAGACTTGCAGTAGGATATTGTTTGTAGTCTTGTCAAGAGTGTTGTGTTAGGCTTTAGAAAGCAACATTATGTTGTCTTCATATCTGACTCAGTACAAGGTGTCAAATTGTTTGGCTATGTCCTGTTTCTGAGCGTGTTGAAAGTAACAAAATCCTATCCTGTATAGTTTGGCTGAAGAATTTGTTGAAGTGATAGTGGTTTATCATTCTCTTACTATTATAAACAAATCGAATATGAAAATATGTCATGGTTAGTTGTAAACACGATTATTAGAGGTTCATTCTGTTATTTAATACATAGCATTATGTAATTTTTCACGAGGTGGGGCTGAATCAGCGCAGTTTTCTTCATGCATCATTTTAACCAGTCCCTTCTCCTCTCTTTGGACATCTGTTAGATATCATTATCTGTGGATAAGAAGATTATAACGATTTCAGAAGGGTATCAAGGGTTTGTTTTTTTCAGAAGGAGATTTACAAACAAATCACTCAAGAGTGCAAAATCTAAAAATTGCTTTAATGTGAGCCCTCTATGACCAGTATTTGAGACACAGAGTAAAGAAATCCACTTTTCAATTTAACTGTGGAGCCTCACCCTTCAAAAAACGTAAAGGTTGCATCAACCTGGATGATCATCATAATTTTTTGAGGGAATAGAAGCTGGACTTTATTCCTCTTTTTACTTATGAAAGCTATTTTCATAGCCAAAAGCATATCCTTCACAGACCAAGGAAACACACAAGCCCAAGCTGACCTACAATCAAAGTCCATAGCTTCTTAGTAGCAAGACAGTGAACAAGAAGATGGTTCAATGACTGTTGATTTGCCAATGCAAAACTAATTAGCAATTGCTTGATTTCTTAATGACATGAGCAAGCATCAAAATCTTGCTATGAGACACTGTTACAATAAAAAATGCCACCTCGGGAAGGTGCCTTCCAAACTTCTTTCCAGATATAAGAGGCCTGCCCCGGCCCTAGAAGGGATCTATAAATGATTTACACTTTAATGCATTCTGAAGTGAATTTGTTCCCGCATAACACATCATACCCCCCCTTTAAATGTTGGTTACTCTTCTACTTTCATACTGTCAAACTTATGAACAATCAGTTCTAAAATAGGTTCTGATTGCTGCCATTCCATCTTTAACCAATCTAATTAGAGCTGGAAAGGCACCTCTCAACCAGAAGAAGCCTCCACGTACATTGGTTCTAGAAATCACTCAAATCACTCCTCCCCTATTAGCCATCTCAAAAGGACCATGTTTCGTGAAACTTACCTAGATTGCCAGAATGCATCTCAATAAGCCTCTACCATGAGGTAAGACTTCATCTGAAAAAAGCCCAATCACTCCATAAACTATAACAGTGTCCTCCTCCAAAGCTTATTCTCATTGTAAACATATCTCTCCAACCATTTTCTAAGCTAGGATTGATTGAATACAACATATCCAGCCTTTATCCCACTATGTGCGGTCGGCTACTTGAATTCTAGACTTCCATGTATTTCTGTCTTTTGTCATATCTTCATTTAGGTCCATACACTTCATATCAAACTTTAATGTCTCTCTCAAAACCTTTTTGGGTCTGCCTCTACTTCTTTTTTTGACTAATTGTTCAATTTCATCAACTCTCTTCATAGGAGCGTCTCTTGGTCTTCTTCTCACATGAGTAAATCATCTTAGTCTAGTTTCTCTCATCTTCTCCTCGATTGACACTACTCCTATCTTATTGCGAATAACCTCATTTCTAATTTTATCTTTTTTTGTATGGCCGCACATTCATCTTAGCATCCTCATTTTCGCTATGCTCGTTTTTTGCTCATGCTGGTATTTGACTGCCCAACATTCTGAGCCATACAACAAAACTGATCTTATAGCTGTCCTATAAAATTTTCCTTTCAGTTTTAATTGGATTTTACCATCACATAACACTCTCGATGTATTTCTCCATTTTAGCCAACATGCCTTAATTTTGTGCCTGACATCCTTGTGAATTTCTCCATCTTTTTGAATCACTGATCCCAAATATCGAAAATGGTCTTTTCTTTGTATGATTTGATCCTCCTATTTTATTATAACATCCTCCACTCTTGCATTCTTACTAAATTTACATTCCATATATTTTGTTTTCCTTCTACTTAATTTAAATCCCTTAGATTTTAAATTGTTTCTCCACAACTCATGATTAGTGTTCACTCTCTCTTTTATTTCATCCACCAACACTATGTCATCTGCAAATAGCATACACCATGGCACCTCTGTCTGAATGTGTTTAGTGAGTTCATCCATTACTAAAGCAAATAAGTATGGACTTAGTGCAGAACCTTGATGCAATTCCATTGTAATTTTAAATGATTCAGTATCCCCTACGCATGTTTTGACCTTTATCTCTGCACCGTGATACATGTCCTTAAGGGCTTGTATATAGTCCAACTACCAACACGCATATAGTCAAACTTAGGTCTTTATTTTTTACTTATGCTAGATTCATCATAATCAATAAATAATTTAGGCTAGGAGGAAAATCTCTTTGGAACAGATTAATAGTTCTCCTCTCCATCAATTATTCATCATCTGTATCCTTTTGGTATATTTTGAGGTTCACAATTCCTTTTTTAAACTCCATATGGGTTTCCTTATAATTTCCTTTTGATGGTGCTTTTATATAAATGCACTATATATTGTTTTACCTTTTCTGCGGCATTAGCCTTTATGGCCTCCAGAAAGTTTTAGGTGAAGTGACAATTCTAAGAATCATGGCTACACTAGATACAGTGGCAGAATATGTATTGATCCTTTCACAATTTAAAAGTGATGTAACTCGGTGGCTGGAACCCAAGCTACAATTCTCTCTTTGGGGCTGATTGGTTGCACTTCTGTATTCAATTTTCTGTTTTCATTTTCAAAATTGGAAATGAAAACAGAAACGTATTTGGTGGTTGTTTTTGTTTTCAAGAAAATACAGAAATTTTGAACCTTTGAGAAAAAAAAAAAAAAGATTTGAGGACACCGCTTTGGAATTTCCATAAATTCTATTTTGATTTCATCCCCCCCCCCCCCCCCGACTCCCTTCCTCCCTTAGTGCTAACTTGTTCCAATGGCCGGTGACTCCCACCCGCAATGGAGAGGATGAGCATGAAGAAGAAGAAAGAAGAAATAAAATCAAAAGCAAAAATTTTGAAAATAAAACATAGTTATCAAACAATATGTTCAATTTTCATGTTTTTAACTAAAAATCAAATTTGAACCAAAAAGTTAAAAATGAAAACGGACACAAAAATTTGGAAGTGGTCCCTTCTTTGTTTGTTTCCGAAAAATGGGTTTTTAGGCATTGTTATATATTTTCATATTCTGACTATATATTTTATTGTGCAATTAGGGAGATGATGACAACAGTCCCTCTTCTTCCACCAGCGAGCAGCAACAATGGTCCAAAGGAAAAAACAGGAAGATTTCTAATATTATGAGCAAGAGGTATGTGAAGTTTCTCCCATTAATTTGAAGAATTGCCTGCTTGGCTGCTACTTTAAATTAGTCTCTACATATTTATGGCAAACTTACTACTTTCATTGGTCTGTTTCCTCTTATTTACTAATATCTATCTTGAGAATTGTCAGCAATCCTAGTGGGTTGTGGAACTTTCTTGTGCGCAATCCTGCCAGGAGATCGGACTCTGAGTTATCGGCTGCAGATGGAAACGTGTGTCTTCATTCACTTTATGGCTTATTTATATAATTTTTTTCTTTGAAAGATAACCCCATGGCTTATGACCTTTCTCTATTTATATTTCTGTTACATCCTTCATTTTGATTTTTCAAAACAGGCAAATATATGTTGCTGTTTTAAATTAATGAATACTAGCATATTGATGCTATTGCAGTATTAGCTGGTTCAAATATCCAAAGGTTGTATCTGACATGAGATACTAAAGAATCCCAGCCCTATCTTGTCTTTCTAGATTCCTTGGTCTGAGCAAGGTTGCTTGAAGTTCAACCTAGTTGATTAGCCCACAACAAGCAGACATATGAATGCAAACTGCTCATTTGATGCATTCTATTTTTCTTTACTTCAAGGCGGGCTAATAATAATTGTATTATCATTTGCAATTTCCAATCATTGATATAATCTGCTACCAGTCTTATGCTTTTCCCGGTCATTTATCATCCTGTGCCGAAGCATGTATATTAAACTATATGCAAATTTAAGACATGAAACCTTCTTGAATGGAAAAAAAAGAAAAAGAAAAAGGAAAAGAAAATGCAAACTGTTATGTCTAATAATTGGAAAACAATGTCTGTTTTATAAACTAGGTGCAATTACTATATAGAAAAACAAGAGCATTACCTGCAATGTCTAGATGCCTAATGGGCTTTTAAACATTTTATATTAATTGTTTTGATTTTTTTTTTTTTGGCTTTTGTTTTAGCTGGACATATTGATGACAAAGAATTCTGCATGTTCATTTGATTTAATTGATACAGAATATCTTTATGCATGAAAATCATGGCTGTGATAATTTCCTTCTATTAAAGGTACTAGTCAGTTCAGTTTACAGATTTGTTCTCTACCTGGATGCTTGTTTCTTTATCCAAAACAGTACTTATTCAAACAGATGAGGGCCAGACAAAGAAAACTAGCTAAAAGGAGGTCACCGAATTAGTTTATGGGAAAGTTAACAAGTATTAATGTTAAAGCGGCACAGAAAGTCGTTTGGGGGTATTCTCATAATGTGAGCTGTTGATGAATCACAAATGTGATTATTTTGCCTTGAGTAATGTTGAGTATGTCATGTCCTAAAGGAATAGGTGATTTTTCAGTCTAGACAGAATCTGATGAAAAAAGATATATGCAATTAGAAGTGGTTGTGGAACTTCTTTTTTTTTTTTTTGGTGAGTGGTTGTAAAATTATTAGGAAATATAGATTGAAAGAAAACTTAAGAGCAATAGACTGTTGAGACACGTGCTTGAGAGTGAAATAACTGTTCTAAAGAATGTTGAAGTCGGGTCGAAGTTTCTTTGAAGATTTCCCAAGCTTAACATATTCATCAACTTAAGAAACTAAGTTTCTGATTTAGTAAGAGGATCAAATAACATATATAACTGAACAGTGATGAGTAAGAGGAAGTGTGTAGTAAAAACTAATGCTGAACCCTCTTATTATGATGCATTTGAGCAAAAGTGATATCTGCCCCATCCATTATTTTCAACTCTCACTGGAAGAGACCACCAACTTGCTTGCTAATTGTTGCTTTTGGGTTTTCTCTTTGGAAGTCATATGCAAAAGTTACAGGAGCAACAAGTCATGGTATGGTCAATCTGTTTGCTGGATATGAACTTTATCTGACATTATTACTTAATAAGGTCATCATAGTATCATCAAATTTTAAGTGAAAGATGAGTACTCAAAATTTTAGTGAAGATGTGAAAAAAGAGATTCTATCACAACATTCTGCCATATGTGCACTGTATCATACTGCTTGGCAGTTACAATAACCTTAAGGTGCTCTGCTATTTTGGGAAGATGTGTCTTGACACTGAGCCTAATTTGAGTTTTCATTTGGCTCTAGCTTATCACCTATTTTAGAAGAAGTTGCAATGGCCTTTCTAGCTGAATACTGAAATTCCTGGTGTGCAGGATGATACTTTTGAGAAGAGTTCTTCAGTTGCTGGCTTAACAAACTCACAATCAAATGAAATTCAACGGTTTGAACTTTTAAGGAATGAACTAATAGAACTCGAGAAAAGAGTCCAACGAAGTGCTGATCGATCTGCAAATGAAGAGGTACTCTTAATTTTCAGTTCCTAACAAGCTTGAATTTAAGATATGATGATTGTATAACTCATACCAGATATGACAAAAGATAGAAATACGTGGAAGTCTAGAATTCATGTAGCCGACCCCACATAGTGAGATAAAGGCTGGATATGTTGTTGTTGTTGTTGATTGTATAACTCATACCATTAAGTTCCTATCTTTCCATTTTGTTCCTTGTTGGTAAACACATTTGTGGTTTCATTGTGGATAAGTTTATTTTGCATGAACAATGCAATACCTATAATGTAATTGAATACCATAATGTTATAATTTTATTTACAAAAAAAAAAAAAGAATATAATTTCAAACTTTCCCTTATATAAATTATATTTTACACCCCAGTGTTTTTAGACCAAGCTTAACTTAGCCCTAGTTTTTGGTTCAAAGTCGCTGTAGTTGGTAACCATCAGCTGTCTCTTACCTACTCTATGTAGGAATAATTCAGAAGGAGTACTGTTTCTGGAAGCTCAGAGTTAGGCTAGCAGAGCATGTCCACATGATTCTTGTAATCCCACTGCCTCCTGCTGTTTTGGCATGGACCCATAAACTAATGTTTACAGCATATGGTCCTCATCCTATTCTCTAGGTCCAATGATCTTAGGTGATCGTACACAATGAGTCAAAAACAGGCTGTTTGTTCTCCTAATTGTTTTTTGCCATAAAAAATATACTTAGATTTAGAAGTTGATGTTCTAGTGGACTTTAAATTTTATTTCTGTTGTTACCCGGTTACAACAATAAATTTGTAAAGAGGGGAAACTGCTGATGGATGACCCTCGTGGGGCGTATCTGAGCGATGGATGAGTCTTCCGGGGCAATGTGACAGCGATGGGTGAGTCTTGTGAGGCGTTTCTGAGCGATGGATGAGTCTCCTGGGGCAATGTGACAGCGATGGATGACCTGTTGGAGAAAGAATCGGTTATGCCCTTCAGACTCAAGAACGCAGGGGCCACTCATCCATCGCTCAGAAATGCCTCACGAGACTCACCCATCGCTGTCACATTGCCCCGGGAGACTCATCCATCGCTCAGATACGCCCCATGAGGGTCATCCATCAGCAGTTTCCCCTCTTTACAAATTTATTGTTGTAACCGGGTAACAACAATTTCATTTACAGTTAAGGAAACCCTGGAAAATATGTTCCAGTTCAGAGCAGAATATCTCTGGTCAACTAGCTTTTAAAAGGATTCCTTTCAGAACTTGCCAAGTAAGAGATCATAAAATCTGGCTCAAGAATTGTTTAGAGTCCACTTCAGCCCATTGTCATCCAACCTTGCTAATTGATGACTTTCTTGTGACAATGTGACTCAGTAATCTCCCTTCAATTCCAAACTCCTTAGATTCATTTTAACTACCAAAGATCATGCAGGCCCTTGTAAAGGAATGAAAAATAGTTGCAAGGACTTCTCAGCAATGTTGCTTTGTTGCAAATTTGTTAATGCAGCACCCATGCAACACTAAGCTAACAACTTCTATTGCATTGCTGCGTCTTAATTTAGAAGTCACCTTAAAGTTCTATTAGCTCATTCCTTAAAGTTTAACTGTTGATTTATAGCATCTATTTAAACAATGAGGGGAACTGAAGATGACAAAACTGCTTGTCCTTCAATATTTGGAGCCATATAAGGAATGTGTTGGCATCTAGCGAAAAAACAGGAATGCATTAGCTAAATAAACTTTTGGAAACCCCATTATCGTTGCAATAAACATGCATGATTGGATGTTGATCCTTGGCACAACAGTAAGGTTGCTCCATTGTGACCTGGAGGTCACATGTTCAAGTTAGGAAACAGCCTCTTTGCCAAGCAAGGGTAAGGTTGCGTACAATTAACCTTCCCTAGAGCCCACAATGTGGGAGCCTCATTCACTGGGTTCACTTGATTGGAAATTGATTGTAGCATCACCATGGAGAGAGAGGATTAAGAAGTTGGAAAGGGGAGTGGGGCATAGAAAAGATGCAAGTCTGCTTGATAGGTGCCCTGCTGCCAATTTCCTTTCTGATGGTTCATTAGCAATGGAAACTAATAGTCAGAAAATGATGACATGGAAGCACCGTGGACTGATTTGACTGTTTGAATGCCATTTGATGTTGGATGACTTCAGACCAAGTTGGCATAATAGTTGCCTTCGTCTAAATTAAGATTGCCGATGGACCTTCCATATTCATGTCCCTGGGTGAGCCTTGGATTCTCATTATGTCTGGGTGGTTGTACATCATTATGCTTTAATTCTGGTCTCAGGCATTTTTGCTTCCTGAAAAATGTGAAGGATTTGAACCTTAACTGTTCATGGACATCTTTTCTTCACTTGGCAGCACCTAGAATTCAGCACCACTTGGTAGATATCTCCAGAGTTCATGTTGATAAATTAGCTGTCTTGCTTATATTTGAGATCGTTCTTGTCTCATTGTTAACATTTTACTACATTCATTTCAGGGGGAAATGGTGATGACAGTTAATTCTGTGAAGACTGCTGATGGTCATGCTCAATTAGCATCAGTTCGAAAGAAAGAAAACTTAATTGAGAAATCATTTGATAAGCTCAAAGAAACCAGCACGGTATGCTTATCTAACCACTCTTCATTAGTTAAGAGGTGGATTTGTGGCCTCGCTGGTTCTATGGTGGCCATTTCAAATTTCATATATTATGTATCATGTTGTGACTGAAGTTCTCCACCTGATGTGTTCCAAGTCAGATAAATCCAGTTTGGTTTAATTGCTTAGTTGACCACTTGGTTTGTAGACTTATTTAAGTTGATATAATGCATTTATGGATTATTTATTTTTTATCAATTAAATGAAGCAAATTTAATATGTACCCCCATGCTGTGCGCATTCTGCCCCCCCCCCCCCCCCCCACAAAATCCCCCTTTTCCCAGAACCCCATGAACTAGGTTCCCTTATTTTATGTTTATCATTTCTCATGTCTAAAAGTGGGAAGTTTTTAGTGCAGCACCTTATCTTCTAGTTTGGAGTTGACATGTCATAAATTGGGTGGATCCGCACCATGATATGGAAAACAGAGCTTTCCTAAGTCAATTAACTTTTTAGAAATATGTCACGAACCAGTAGTTGGTGTACTAAGGCGGGAGTATAGGCTGGTTATTAAGGCGGGATGACATAAGGGGAAAGCTGGGGTATTATTGTAATAAGGGGAATGGAAGGTAGTTATAGAATAAAATTCAAATTGTATTTGTAATTCAAATGTGGCACCAAGGCTTGATATATAAACCAACCTCCGCGACCCTTAGGCATGAATGGAAATACTATTGATTTTGTTTTCCTTCTAAATTCTCGCCCTCTGTCTTTCTATTCTCTCCCGCGGTTTATCAATTCCCGCCCAATTCCTCACTGAATTGCAAGAAAATTCCCCTTGTCTGAATTGAGTTCTAACAATTTGGTATCAGAGCAAGGTCTTCGGTGATTGGGTTGGACTATGGTGGATGGAACAAAGATAAAGTAGATGGAGGCGCAGCTCCAACAGGTGACGACGAAGGTGTCGGAGATGCAGAATCGAATGGAAGTGTTCGAGAATTCGGTAGAGCAGAGGATCAATGGAGCTGTAAATTTGTGGTGCAAAGAGAGTAGAGCACAGACTACTCAGTTGGAGGATCAAATAAGAGAGCAGGGTCAGGCTCTTAGGATCACATGCATCAATTCATGTTGATGCTTTTGAGCCAAAATCAAGTACAAATCTCACCTGAATTTCCTCCAAGGGAGAGATCTGAGCCAATCTTAAATGGCTAAGGAGGAAATTTCAGATTGGAGGGATCTACGGGGTTGGAGACAGAACAGCCGGTGATTGAGGAGAATGTGGGGGTAAGGAGGCAGGGCATTGCAACCGGATTGAATTAGATTGGTTTGCCTATGCCCAAGATGGAGATCCCTCTATTCGATGGCCAAATCCCAAGGTGGTGGGTGAGGCGCTATGAGAGGGTGTTCAGCCTTTACAATGTGGTTGAACAGTAAAAAGTGATGCTAACAGCAGCTTATCTAAATGATGTGTGAAATGCGTGGTACCAGGGCTAGATTGGAGTGAAGGAGGAGTGCCCATGGAGAGAGTTCGTGGAGGGCCTGTGTGAGCGGTTTGGGGAAAAAGGAATGCTAGATGTTGTGGAAGAATTTAATAAGCTTAGGCAGGGAGGATCTATACAAGCTTATCAACAAAGATTTGAGGAGTTGAAGGCCCTCATGTTGATCTCCAATTCCACTTTCACAGAGGGATACTTCATGTCAAGCTTCATTAGTGGCTTGAACGAAGAGATATGCCCCACCGTTAAGATGTTCCAACCAAAGACAGTCCAACAAGCCACAGAGTGTGTCAAGCTATCGGAACTAACGATAGAAACACTAGTGAAGAAGAAGAAGGGGGTGAATAAGGGATGGCAGGTGATGCCCTTACAACAAAGTAGCCGAGGATGGAATAAGGGTGGTGGAACATGGGGACAAGACAATAAGGGGTTGGCCCTCCCATCACTTTCTTAGTCACTGGCTATAAATTTGATAAAACAAAGGAGGTTGGTAGTCCTCTGCTTCAGATGCAGAGATAAGTACACTTCTGGTCATTAGTGTAAACGACAATTGCTGCTGTTGGATGGAACTAAAGAAGATGTTGGGGAAGAAGAGGAGGAATGCAATCAAGGTGGAAGAAGGAGAAGAGGAGAAGGTGGAGATCTCCCTACATGCCTTAAGGGGAGTGACCACTAATAAAATAATCAAGGTGGAAGGGAGAGCAAGAGAGAGTAGTTTGATGATCCTCATTGATAGGGGAAGCACTCATAGCTTTCTAGATGAAGGGACATCTAAGAAGTTAAAATGCAGCATCACAGGGACTCATCCCCTATCGGTCACAGTAGCTAATGGGCAGAAGGTATTTTGCAAATCAGCGCGTGTGGGATTTTGTTAGCAGATGTAGGGGGAAGAATTCGAGGCTGATTTAAGTCTGCTTAAGTTGGGGGAATGTGACATGGTTTTAGGAGTTGATTGGATGAGAGAAGTCAGTCTCATCTGTTTTGACTTTAACAACATTGAAGTTACATTCGAGAAGGGGGGAAGGAGAATGACCCTAACGGCCAATGTTGAGGCAGGAACTTGTAAGATGATTACAGGCAAGAGGTTACACAAACTGCTCAAGAACAAGTGGACACAGGTGGCACAACTTTTCTCCATACATGCTATGGAATTGGAGGAAAACGCATTAGGTGGTGAGAAGCTCATGTTGAAGTCCATGGACTCTGCACAAACTCCCTGGGAGGTAACTCAACTAGACTCTCTTGATTTACTCTTAGATGAATTTGGGGACTTGTTTGAGGAACCTAAGTCTCTACCACCCCTAGGATTGATAGACCACACCATCAACCTAAAATGTAATGCTAAGCCAATTAACATCCGCTCTTATAGATAACCCCCAAAATAGAAAGTTGAAATTGAACGAATGATCAAAGATATGCTACACACCTCAACCATTTGGCCAAGTACCAGCCCCTATGCCTCTCCCTTGCTCCTAGTTAAAAAGAAATATGGTAGTTGGAGGTTCTGTGTTGATTACTGCCAACTCAATTCCCTAACCATAAAGAACAAATTCCCTATGCTAATTATGGAAGACTTGTTGGATGAATTGCATGGAGCTAAAGTTTTTCTAAGCTTGACCTCAGATCAATATATCATCAGATACAAATGAACTCCAATGATATCCACAAAACCGCATTTAGAACCCATCAAGAGCATTACGAATTCTTGGTAATGCCCTTCCGATTGAACAACGCTCCAGCAACTTTTCAAGCCCTTATGAACCAAATATTTGAGCCTTACCTGCGCCAATTTATTTTGGTATTCTTTGGTGATATTCTTGTGTATAGCCCTACCTTTTCCAAACACCTAGAGCACTTAAGGACCACTGTACAAGTCCTCAGATTCAATAAGTTGTACATTAAGAAGTCTAAATGTGCATTTGCTCAAACTTAAGTAGAGTATCTTGGCCACATTATTTCTAGGGCAAGAGTGAGCACAGACTCCCAAAAGGTAGCATCTATGACTGCTTGGCCAAGACCTACCAATGTGAAAGCTCTGAGGGGATTTTTGGGTCTTACAGGGTACTATCAGAAGTTTGTAAAGGACTGGCATCATTAGCAAGCCATTGATAGAGTTGTTAAAAAAGGAGAGATTTCATTGGAGTGATAAGGTGGAGGAAGCTTTTGGAAAACTGAAAACAACCATGAGTGAGGTTCCTTCACTGAGTCTCCCTGATTTTAATCAGCCATTTGTATTGAAGACAGATGCAAGTGATTGTGGGGTGGGAGCAGTCCTGATGCAAGGAGGCAGACCCATAGCTTTTATTAGCTTGGCATTGACCCCTAAACATTTGAGTCTGAGTGTATATGACAAAGAACTTTTGGTTGTCCTAAAGGGGGGTAGGTATGGAGACATTACCTAAAAGGGGGTAGGTTCATCATAAGGACTGACCATGAGAGTTTCAAGTTTTTGTTGCAATAGAAACTTCATACCCATCTCCAGAGAAAAGGTATGTCAAAATTAATGGGGCTTGATTACGTTATTCAATACAGGAAAGGCTATGAAAACAAAGCTGTCGATGCTCTTTGTCAGTGCTTAGAGGAAGGGAGGTCAGCTGCTATTACTGCCTTAACACCAGATTGGTTCCTGGAAGTAACCTCCAGCTATGGCAAGGGAGAGTGGAGTAAAACACTTATGGAACAGCTTACTATTGACCTAGATAGCATATCTGACTTTGCATTGAAAAATGGATTGTTAAGGTACAAGGAAATATTGGTGATTGGGGAGGATGAATCCCTCAAGAAAAAGGTATTGATGGCACTGCATGACTCTCTTGTTGGAGGCCATTCCGGGGAGCATAATATATATAGCAAGGTGAAACAATTATTCTATTGGCTCGGATTAAAGAAAATGGTAAAAGAATATGTGAAGGATTGTGACATTTGCAACAGGTGCAAACATGAAAGCATCCACCCTCTGGGGCTGTTGCAACCTCTACCAAATACCTAATCAAGCATGGACCAACATCAGCATGAATTTTGTAGATGGTTTGCCAAAATCATAAGGTAGGGATTGTGTGTTGGTGGTAGTTAACAGATTAACGAAGTATGCTCACTTCTTGAGTCTATCTCACCCCTTTACCGCACAAGAGGTGGCTAGGGTGTTCCTAGACCAGGTGGGTAAGTTACATGGGCTGCCTCAGGTGATTGTTTCAAACAGGGATAAGATTTTCACAACTACATATATATTCCTCCTATCATCCGGAGATCGATGGACAGATGGAAAGGGTAAACCAATGCCTAGAAACCTATTTAAGGTGTGTGTGCCTAATGCATCCTACCGAGTGGCATAAATGGCTTCCAGTGCCTAGAAACCTATTTAAGGTGTGTGTGCCTAATGCATCCTATCGAGTGGCATAAATGGCTTCATTTGGCATAATGGTGGTACAACACCAGCTATCATTCCTCCCTGAAAATGACACCGTTTAAAGCACTCTTCAGGTACAAACCACCTCTATTACCGATGGGTGGGGGCCAAAACTTAGCGGCTACAGTGGATGATTATTTGGTTCAGAGGCAGCAGATGGTGCACACCCTAAAGGAGTTAACTAGTGCACAAAACCAGATGAAACAGTTTGTTGATAAAAGGAGAAGTGAGAGGTCTTTTTAGTGGGGGATAAGGTTTATTTGAAGTTAAGGCAAGCCCAATTGAAGACCATATCGCCCAATACAGTAACTAAGCTCAGCCCCAAATTTTATGGTCCTTATGAAGTGATAGCTCAAGTGGGGAAGGCTGCCTACAGGTTAGAGCTTCCAGAAGGGTCCTCCATCCACCCCGTATTCCATGTGTCACTCCTTAAACTCTCTCCCAGCACCAATCCGGTCAGTTCTACCCTACCTCCAATAGCTCATAATACTCAACAGGAGGCAGAACCCATAGTCATTGTGGGCAAAAGGGTTATCTACAACCAGAAGGCGCCAATCACACAAGTGTTAGTACGTTGGTGCAACCTCCATCCCGAGAACAACACATGGGAGTACCTGCCTGATTTTTTAAAGCAATTCCCCAGGGTAGCCGGGCTACTTTAACCTCCTTGAGGACAGGTAGTGTTTCAAGTAGGGGGAATTGTCACGGACCAGTAGTTGGGATTCTAAGGCGGGAGTATAGGCTGGTTATTAAGGCGGGAAGGCTGGGGTATTATTGTAATAAGGGGAATGGAAGGTAGTTATAGAATAAAATTCAAATTGTATTTGTAATTCAAATATGGCACCAAGACTTGGTATATAAACCAACCTTCGTGACCCTTAGAGGCATGAATGGAAATACTATTGATTCTGTTTTCCCTCTAAATTCTCTCAATCTCTCTCTCAATTCTCTCCCTTGGTTCATCAATTCCCGTGCAATTCTTCACTAAATTGCAAGAGAATTCCCCTTGTCAGAATTGAGTTATGACAAAATATTGGACAAGGATGGATTGCTTGAAGAGTAAAAGTTAAGTTGAATGATCAGTTCAAAGATGATTATTGAATTGCATGAAGTGTATCATATTTTTGGTTCAATTTCAATAAATAATGCAGTTCTATGTCAGCAAATTCTGAAAACATTTTTCCATAACTAATTTGCAAAAAGAGGAAATAAGTTTCCCTAAGGGGATGAAATGTGTGCAAATGAAAAGACAAATCTGAATGTGATAGAAACCAAAATGAAATCATATATCTGCAAGAGCATAAAAAAAAAAAAAAACAAGCGCATACAAATAAAGAAAATAAACAAAAACAGAAGACTCTAAAACATAGTAGTCTATCCTTTATCATGCATTAAAAGGAAAATGTGGATGGTTCCCTTCAAAACAACTAAAAACTGCCCAATGCCCTAAAAACATTCACAGCCCGTACTTGCTAAAACATTCAAACTTATGGAATTGAATTGAATTACAAATAATATTCATGTTTGCATGTGATTGACAATGTAAAATGGCCCTAATAAATACTCTATACTGATATTCGGATGTGCCTTCAAGTAATTGGAAATCTTGGGCTTTGTTGATATTAAATTGACTGGATCTTGAGTTGGAATTGTGTGGGTTGAAAAGAGATGACAAGATTGTGAGCACAATGGCCTGGAGATATCTAAAGATGCCTTTCCGTTTTGCTCCATTTAATTATTTTAGGCCAAAAATCAAAAATCACCCCCGAAGTTTTAAGAAACCGTAAGAACACCCTTGCACTATTGAAAATCCATGTCTTCCCCCTTGTGAATTAACCAATATAGTACAAAGGACCTTATAAACTAACAGATGTTAGTCTTGGAATTTGGTGACTATGAAATGTATCAAAGTACCCCTATGGGACCCACATGAATGACTAAAACAACAAATAGTTAGAATAAACAAAATCAATGAAATAAAAAAAATAAAAGAAAATTAATTAATAAAATTTCAGAATAATATATACTTAACATCTAAATATCAATGCACATTCAAATTCAGAATGAAAAAACAGAAAACAAAAAAAAAAATTAAGTAAACAACTTTATAATTATATAAAAATATTTTGACAGAAAATAATTAAATTAGTACCCCTATGGGACCCACGTGAATGACTAAAACAATAAATAGTTAGAATAAACAAAATCAATGAAATAAAAAAAATAAAATAAAATTAATTAATAAAATTTCAGAATAATATATACTTAACATCTAAATATCAGTGCACGTGCAAATTCAGAATGAAAAAACAAAAAAAAAGTAAACAACTTTATAATTATATAAAAATATTTTGATAGAAAATAATTAAATTTAGTATACGTACTAAATCAAGTAACGAAGAAATAAAGTTACATTCAATCATATATTAGTAAAAGGTGTAGTAAAGTAAATATTTCAGGAAGAAAATACAAGTATTATTTTACCTTCAATTCTATATATTTTATCTCTTTTATAATTTTCACTACTAATACACAAAATCAATAATCAAATATACAAAATAATCAGATACTCACATAAACAAAATTAATAATTAAATATGCACAATAATCAAATACACACATATACAAAATCAATAATTAAACTCATAAATTAATAATCAAATACACAATATCAATCATTTAATACAAAAATAAATTAAAAAAAATCTCTAAAATCACAAGAAAACTGTGCTTCATTTGCTTCTCCTTCCAAAAAGACATTTTTGCCATCACACCGTTACATTTAACGCCAACAGTCTTTCAATAGGGTGGAAAACATAAATTTTAATAGTGTAAGGGTGTCCTTATAGTTTCTTAAAACCTCGGGGGTTGTTTTTGATTTTTGCCCATTATTTTAGCATGTACAGGTGGCTGATAGAATTAGGTTAGTTTGATGAAGGATGCTGAGTGCATCTGAGGCATTTTCAGATGTAGAATGCCTATCAAGCTTAAGGAAAAACCAGAGGCAGCAACTGCATTGTAGGCACCTCTTTTTGAACTGTTGTTAGGATTGTTTTCTGTTGCATGCAGCAAGCCTGTAGAAACACTTCGAACCTGGTAAAGGGGCTTGGACTCTTGAGGTTTTCTGGTTGGATATTCTCTTCTTGAAACAAAATTTTCTTCCTTCTCTGTTGAAAGCACCTCCTATTGCCCTTAAATCCAGTATACGTATCCAATAGTTTGACACTCCACTATGTGTAAACAAGTTTACAACTTCGCAAGAATGCAAATGCATGCTCAGTGCAATATGCAGAGTCAAGTGAATGTCTTTTATTTTGTTGTTTTATTGCTGATTAAAAGTGAACTAGTTATTCTTCAACGTGTTTGGTGCATGGGATCAGAATTAGGATATGGTTTCACAACTCATACTCTACAGTTCATCCTCCTAAGGAAGGCAGTTTGCTGTTCTGAGTTAATGTTCTCTTGTTTTTCATAAGTAGGATGTTTGGCAAGGAACTCAGCTTCTCGCAGTTGATGTTGCTGCTGCTCTGGGATTACTTAGAAGGGTCCTAATAGGGGATGAATTGACTGAGAAAGAAAAGAAAGCTCTCCGAAGAACTCTAACTGATTTAGCATCAGTGGTTCCTATTGGTTTTCTCATGCTCCTTCCTGTAAGTTGTATTAGTTTTGCGATTTCAATATCGTTTGTGAATTTCATGATCTATCTGCTTCTCACTTATGTTGTATGCTTGTGTGTAAATATATCAGTTCTAATTGTCTCAGCTTCAAATTACATGGGATTTCATGCTTGATTTGTCTTCATTTTTATGTTTTTGCATACATATAAATAGGATCGTTAAAGACCACTCTGAACTTGGGAAACCTATTGCAGACCTCACTCAATTCCTCTTCTTAGAGAACTGTGTGTGTTTGTGCTCCTACTTAACCTGTTGCATTATCTGAAATTGTTCTAAAGTGGGGACCCTATTGAAGAGCTTCTAAGTAGTTTTAAATTTTTGTGTCACAACATTTTCTTCAGTGCTTGCGTTTCTCCATATTTAATTGCCTACCATGACAACATTCTTTTATTGCCTTCTTTTTCTCTTTTTGCTACTTTGGAATCAAGATTGCAACATTTATATGTACCAGATCTTTAGATAGGCATTATCTATATAATGAGTAAGATTGAGTATCTCTGCAGTAGCCTGAAAATAGGAGTACGTATGGTTTCCATCTCTAAACCAGAAGGGACAATGCTACAGTGACTTTGGGTTTGGGGAACGATGTGACACTTTTTGATTGGTCCAATGAATATTAAATATTAACTACTAAATGTTAAAATTTACCACAACTCAACTAAAATTTACTAAACCCTATCTACAAACTTTTTCCAACCAGAAGTTAGATTGGCAACCCTGTTTTTTCTTTGGCTGTGCTTGGAATACAAATGTTTGACCAATATAATCCTTTTCAACCTACAGTTTTTTGTTGATGTTGAATATTGATCATAATTTTCTTAAACAGAATCTGTAGTTTGTGCTTGTGTCTTGCTATTACTTTAAAAGAATAACTTTACATCTGCACTTATGCTTTTCTCCTTTATCCCTATGACCTATGTCTGAGCCGTTGTGAACATGCAACAGGTTACTGCAGTTGGGCATGCAGCAATGTTGGCTGCAATTCAGAGATATGTGCCAGCGCTGGTCTGTATTTCCATAACTTTAGTTTTTTCTAATTTAAATTCTTAAATGGAGCTGAACCGTGCCTTATCAGGTTGCTTTTTCTTGCAGATACCCTCCGCATATGGACCAGAAAGGTTAGATCTCTTGAGGCAACTTGAGAAGGTGAAAGAATTGGAACCAACTGAGATGAACCCTGACGAAAATGCAGAGGAATTATCCTGAATAGAAACCCCTCATTTGTCTTTAAGTCCTTTGAAGCAAGGTAATCATTGGTTTTCAGTCCTTGACAGTGGGTGAGCTCATAGTTGTTCATTCTAAGTGCCTGCAACGCCAGGTTACCAGCATGGACTACTGTCAACTGTATAATGTTCAAGAACGGCACTTTTCTCCGAGCACTCTTAATTCTTTTTAAGTGCATCACAAACAGATTATTCGGTAGCTTAGCTACCAATTCATTTTGTTTTTTTGGGTGAGGAGAGCGTATCATTCTCGTCCTCTCCAATTCACGTATCCTTCCTGCAATTTCAAGTCAAAAACCTCAATCCTGTTATTGTACAGCAACCCATATTTTGATGTAATTTCTAAAGTTACCTTTGCTAGCAAGACGATGGTAAAATGCATTGAATTGCTGCTCAAAAGATCATTGTTTTGGTTTTTCTTTACATTCAATTTGAGAAGAACTAAGGGTGTGTTTGATAAGATAGAAAATACATGAAAAATGTCACATCCAAGAAATTGAATTTCATTTTTAGTGTTTAATACATTATATTTTTCATGAAATTGAATTTCATGATACAACTATTAAAGTATATTTTTGTTTCTTTTTCATGAAAAATTTTATTTAGGGGAAGATGATTTTTGTTTTTCATGCAAGTTGAAAAATGATTTTCTTTCCATCCAATGGTGTGTTTGATTGTTTGGAAATTGTATGGAAAATGTCACATCTAAAAAATTGAATTATATTTTTGTTGTTTGAAATAGTATTTTTTTATGGAATTAAATTTTATGATATAACTATTAAAGTATGTTTTGATTTATTTTTTGTGAAATTTTATTTAAAGAGGTGATTTTTATTTTTCATATAAGTTGAAAAATATTTTTTTTTTCAATACCCTAAATGTAAGTTGAACAAGCAAAGCGGAGTCCATGTATAGCTTGCTCGACATAAACGAATGGCATGCATCTTTGAGTTGGACAAGCAGTGCAGCCTTGGGGCTCGGTCGATGCCCTTCTGGTGGTTGCCCTCCGGTGAGAGCGTTGGTTGATCAAAGGGGAAAACCACGTGGAATGAAGGCCATGCTTAATTTTTGAAACCAATGTCTTGTTCGGTTCCTTCGTAGCATTAATTCTGTTAAGCAAGATTCCAAAACGCTAATCATATATCGATTTCTGCTGAAAACAGGAGCGGCCATTTGAAATCATGCTCGCTTCTTTTGAACCTGTAGGTCCTGAAATGACATATGTTTCAAATTTTCAGCTTCTGACCAGATGACAGTCCTAGTGGGTTAGTATGTAAATTTTGCAAAGCTTCAAAGATATGGATTCTTGTTTGTATGTCGCCCGCAGACATTGTGGATTGAATCTGTTGCCATGGGTTTCACTGGTTGATTGACCCAATGGTGGGATCACACTATTGGCTGCATGATTTTGCTCCATGGTGGAGATCATCTTCAATACCCAATCTTAGGCCACGAACATTCACGATTCGTTGTGTATTCAATAGGTTGTACGGATATCAAGTAACTTTTATCCTCCCACTTAGTTGAGAATCCAAGTGCCAAAGGGTGTCTTTTCTTTCTTTTCAGGTGCAAGAGGGGATGGAACGAAGGTGAGCTTGACCACCCAGAGAGCCCAAAAGGCAAAAGCCTAGCCAGAGGAGAAAGACACAGTGGGAGGAAGAACTGTTTTCACATGTTATATGACTATGTTGACACAGTGCTTAAGCCAATCATTTTTTGCATTGCAAACACATTATACAGAAGCAAGTCCCCTTCAGTTTTGCTATTGGTCAGTGCCTTGAGGCCAATGATCATCTGGACCCTCCCACAATCCAACTTGCAGAACCAGGTCAATGGGTATCTCTCTTATCTTTATCTCTATGGGCCCTGAGACTCACATCACAACCATATTTTGCCATTCTAAAGGTTCCGCAAACCATTGTTCAAGTGCTTGTTCCTTTATTCAACTGCTCAATGTATTAAAATCTTTGAACATTTAAACCTTTGTTACTTCAACATGTGGCTATAAATTTAAAGCATATATCTATTATATTTTAGGGTTGTAATTTTGTCTTAATACCCATATCTTCCAGGGCCATATTTTATATTGGGACACTGTAGTTTTAACTATAGAGCATGGCCATTAGGTAGGTCTTCAATTTCACTTTTGTCAACTTTTTGTGTAAACAATGAAATAGTCCCTTCGAACTTTTTTGAGTAGATTTTATGCTTGAACCTGACTTTTTGGCTTTGCTACTGAAACCCCCATGTGTATGTATATGACTTTTCTACATGTATTGTTTTGTGTTGCGGACAATTCCATCTGGCCTCAACAACCAGATGATCATCTTACAGGGGTGATTTTAAGCATAAGGAACTTTTTTTTTTTTTTTTTAATTTGCGTAGTATGCATGAGGACGTGTCAGTTCCCTTCTTAGTTTCCTTTTTTCCCTGTCACTGACCCTCTTTTCTCATCATGGAAGCAAAACTTCATTTTGCTTTCCTGAACAATCATTTTTTTTTTCTTTTGTTTTCATGTTTGAAGGCAAATCTTTAAAATTTTGTCAAAACTGTCCCGATTATCCTTTTATACGTATGGTGCCATATCCCCCTAGCTTACTTTTTTTTTAATTTTTGTTAACACATATCCCCCTTTCTTTATTGCATAAATCTTGAATGTTGATGATAAGAGAAGTAACAGATTACCACTCATACATAAGCATCACCATCCCATGCCCAGATACATACATTGAAAGAAATAATGGAAGCTATTTTTGAGTCTCAACATTATATGATGTAAATAAATAAAGAAGAAGAAAAGGTCAGAGAAGGCATGTTAGCTGTACAGACAGGGAAAAGAATGGGCTTGTACTAGTGGTCTGTGCCATCTATCCCATCATGGTAAAAAAGAAAATATTCCATCCACTCACTCTCATGCCACCGATTCATCATGATGATGAGTGAGGCCCTATCCCTTTGAAAAATCTTCAAGTAGAATCCCAACAGTAGCATTATAAATGTGTAGTCTTCTGGTGCCACCTATCCATATTCCTCCATTTGGGCATGGATGGAGGAAAACCGCCCTATGACGAGGAAAAATATGCCTGAAAACCTGGGATTTTCCCCTTTTCTTAATACCCTTTCCTCTTTTTTCAATATTTTGGGACATTCCGACTGGCTCAATTGGTCAATTCTGGAAGTCACATCCACAAATCTTTACCCTTGGTGATATCTGTTGACATCTCTTGTTGAGTTGTGAAGTTGAAATCCTGTGGGCACAAAGCATGTGTAAATTATTGCTACATTCCTTGAATTTTAACCATGTCATTGTTGAGCAAACATGTGAAGACACAAAGTCATACAGTATGAGCTGGTGGATGGAGATGGCTCCCTCCTTGCCATAATTGGCCCCATAAAAAGCCAGGCCATTTATAGGACTCTCACTGGTCCCATAGATGTGTACTACTTTTAACAACTGCCTTTATAATTGAGTAAGGAAACAACTTGGTCCCTTCCAATCTGAATGCCATGTGAATAATTTAAAATATGAACTTCAGTTTGTTTGCTTCAAATTTGGTTAAGTGCCTATCTTAGTTGGGAATTTTACTCATGTCTATTTGCATTCTACTCTCCTCAGGCTTGGCAAGTGCAGAAATCTCATGCACCGGACTGGACAATAATATTAAACTCCAACTATGCATGCTCACACCCTATGCCATGATTGGAGTAGTAAAATATTCTATCTAGAACAGTGGTTGATGCAGAATTCAATCTCAGAAGATAGTACCTTCCACCCTTCAATTGACGTGGAAATTGGTTAGCTTCTAACTATGGTTTTTGTGAAAATGGGCTAGCAACCAGGAGGAGTGTCCTGGTGAAAGGTTCATTTGTTGACTTTGTTGATATCAATGCATCAATAAGCCGGACAAATAAATGGCCACAAAAGTCACCTCACCCTTCCCTGGTTGATCTGAAAGCTAACATTTGAACATACACATGCCATGCCAGAGCTGTTATTTGAATTTTCAAACAAAGTTAGATCTAGAGTACTTGTCCTCAGGTTGGAGTATTCACTTGGATCACCACTTGTGATTAAAATTAATCCACCTGTTGGGCAAGTGGGACCTTGAAGTACTTGTCTAATGTCAGCACTGTATTAATTAAATATATAAACATCTTAACAAACTAAGACTTGGACTTGGATTATCTGTCTCATGGAAGGATGCAACAAAATCAATGCACAAAATGTGTAAAGTCATTATGCATTTATTTTACTTATTGGTTTTGAGTTAGTAGGACCCCACCCCACCCAACCCAACCCAACCCCCCGCATGCTGGAATAAAACCTTTTGGTGTTGTTATTTCTGTTTGGTTTTAACATTAGAGGTAATGAAAGAGTGAGAAGAATTTACTGGGAGATACTTACATATGATAAAGAGTTATAAAAACCCATAAATATCAATGATTGACCAATTAGAATTTGTGAAGTTAACTCCCTATAATGACCTGATATATGTTGTTAATGTTTGAGATTCATACTAATGGATCCGAGTGATATGAAGGTAGTAGATAATGATAAACATACAACAACATATCCAGCCGTTATCCCACTATATGGGGTTGGCTACATGAATTCTAGACTTCTATGTGGGTTACATCCCAACAGATAATTTGTCTAGAATTCATATTTGGATCCGACTAGGTTTTACGCTGGCTGTCGGCTACCTAACGCAACCCTCCTCCTTTATCCGGGCTTGGGACCGGCAGTGGATAATATCCCCTGACGGAGTAATGATGAAATGAAGTTTGAACACCATCTTCACATGGAGAAATTTCATGAGATGGTGGTGAATGAGGATAATTGATATAGTTGTGTTCCATAACTTAGTTGACATGGTGAAACCAACAAGTACTCCGCCTGGGGATGTTATCCACTGCCGGTCCCAAGCCCGGATAAAGGAGGAGGGTTGTGTTAGGTAGCCGACAGCCAACGTAAAACTTAGTCGGATCCAAAACATGAACTCTAGACAAATTATGAAAAAACGTTTGGGCGTGGGCGTAACCCTTCATAGCGACGCGCTACACTGCCCCCGTGTAGTGACAAGTGAGCTAGGGCCGCTGCATCGGCTCCCGGATGTAGTGATAAATGAGCAAGGGTTCCCGCATTTGCTTGGACGGATGTGGGTAAAGAAGTTAGTCCAAAATCAAAATCAATATCAAAACCAAAATCAAAATCAGAACCAAAATCAAAATCAAAAACAAAATCAAATTCAAAGTCAAGGCCAAAAACAAAATCAAATCCAAAGTCAAAGACAAAAACAAAATCATAGATTAAGGATTGGGTCATGGAACATAGGAACATTAACAGGCAAAGCTATGGAAGTGGTGGATGTGATGATTAGGAGAAAAATTAATATTATGTGCCTTCAAGAGACGAGATGGGTTGAGAAAAAGCAAAAACTTTATCAGAAGCTGGATATAAACTATGGTACACAGGAACTGATCGAGCGAAAAATGGAGTAGGGATTATTATGGATAAAAGCTTAATAGATGAGGTAGTGGATGTAAAGAGAATAGGGGATAGGATTATTATGGTGAAGATTAGTCTAGGAAGAATAACTATGAATATCTTTAGTACATATGCACCACAAGCGGGGTTAGGTGATGAGATAAAAGCAAAATTCTGGGAGGACCTAGAGGGACTTATACAAATGATACCAAGAGGAGAGAAAGTGATTATAGGAGGTGACTTAAATGGGCACGTGGGTAGAGACGGAAACGGATATAGAGAGGTACATGGAGGGTATGGATTCGGGGAAATTAATAATGAGGGTAAATCTATCCTAGATTTTGCTATGGCATATGGGCTCATTATAACCAATACGAGGTTCAAAAAACGGGACGAACACTTAATCACATATAAAAATATCAGCTCAAGCACCCAAATAGATTACTTCCTCATGAGACAAGAGGATCGGTTATGTTGTAGGGATTGTAAGGTAATACCGGGAGAGTGTTTGACTACTCAACATAGACTTCTAGTACTTGACGTCCAAGTAAGAAATTGGAAAAGAAAAAATCATATAAAACAAAATCCAAGAATCAGGTGGTGGAATTTAAAAGGGGAGAAACAACTAATCTTCAAAGAAAAATTAAGGGGTAGAAGAGAATGGAATGGAGAAAGACAAACAAACCAAATGTGGAAAGAAATGGCTAATGCTCTGAGAAACACGGCAAAGGTAGTCCTTGGAGAGACAAATGGTAGAGTCCCTAACCTTAAGGAGTCTTGGTGGTGGAATGAAGATGTACAATTGAAAATTAAAAATAAGAAAACTTGCTATAAAGCGGTATATCAATGCAACAATGAAGAAAATCAAAAAAATTATAAAGAAGCAAAAAAGGCAGCAAAAAGAGTTGTTAGTGAAGCAAGGTCAAAAGCATATGAGAATCTATATAAACGACTTGATACAAAAGATGGAGAAAAGGATATATATAAATTAGCTAAAGCAAGAGAAAGAAAAACACGGGATTTAAATCAAGTGAAATGCATAAAAGATGACAATCAAAATGTTTTAGTAAATGAGGGAGCGATTAAGGAGAGATGGAAGGAGTATTTCACAAAATTATTCAATGATGGTGGTGACACAAGAGTTAGGTTGGGACATCTTAGTAACTCCGAAGGGAATGTGAGCTACGCATTCTATCGACGCATAAGTTCAAATGAAATAAGACAAGCTTTAAAAAAGATGAAAAATCATAAGGCAGTGGGACCAGATAATATACCAATAGAAGCATGGAAATGCATGGGAGAAGAGGGCATCTCCTGGCTAACGCAACTATTTAACGCGATCCTTAAATCAAAAAAGATGCCAGATGAGTGGAGGAAGAGTACTTTGGTTCCTATATACAAGAACAAAGGAGATGTTCAAAACTGTGAAAATTATAGAGGAATTAAGTTAATGAGTCATACCATGAAACTCTGGGAGAGAGTAATAGAGCAGAGACTTAGAAAAGAAACAAATGTGTCAGAAAATCAGTTTGGTTTCATGCCTGGCAGGTCAACAATGGAAGCTATATATTTACTAAGGCGTCTAATGGAAAGGTATCGGGATCATCAAAAGGACCTACATATGGTGTTTATAGATCTAGAAAAGGCCTATGATAGGGTCCCTAGAGAAGTATTATGGAGGGTTTTAGAGAAGAAAGGAGTCAAAATAACCTATATACAAGCCCTTAAGGACATGTATCATGGTGTAGAGACAAGGGTCAGAACATGCGGAGGGGATACTGAACCATTTACAACTACAATAGGACTGCATCAAGGTTCTGCACTAAGTCCATACTTATTTGCCTTAGTAATGGATGAACTCACTAAAGATATTCAGACAGATGTGCCATGGTGTATGCTATTTGCAGACGACATAGTGTTGGTGGATGAAACAAAAGAAGGAGTGAACACTAAGCTTGAGTTGTGGAGAAACAATTTAGAATCTAAGGGATTTAAATTAAGTAGAAAGAAAACAGAATATATGGAATGCAAATTTAGTAAAAATGCAAGAGTGGATGATGTTATAATAAAACTAGAAGACCAAATCTTACAAAGAAAAGACCATTTTCGATATTTGGGATCAATGATTCAAAAAGATGGAGAAATTCACGAGGATGTCGCACATAGAATTAAGGCAGGTTGGCTAAAATGGAGAAATGCATCGGGAGTGTTATGTGATGGTAAAATCCCATTAAAATTGAAAGGAAAATTTTATAAGAGAGCTATAAGACCAGTTTTGCTGTATGGCTCAGAATGTTGGGCAGTCAAATACCAACATGAGCAAAAGACGAGTGTAGCGGAGATGAGAATGTTAAGATGGATGTGCGGACATACAAGAAAGGATAAAATTAGAAATGAAGTTATTCGTAATAAGGTAGGAGTAGTGCCAATCGAGGAGAAGATGAGAGAGACTAGACTAAGATGGTTTGGTCATGTGAGAAGGAGACTAAGAGACGCTCCTGTGAGGAGAGTTGATGAAATGGAACAATTAGTCACAAAAAGAGGTAGACCCAAGAAGACTTTGGGAGAGACATTAAAGTTCGATATGAAGTATATGGATCTAAATGAAGATATGGCAAACGATAGAAATACATGGAAGTCTAGAATTCATGTAGCCGACCCCACATAGTGGGATAAAGGCTGGATATGTTGTTGTTTTTATATGTTGTTAATGTTTGATATTGAGTTACTTTTTGTATTACCTGTAATTAACTTGACAGCAGCTAGCGTTGACTAAGAATAGCTATTGAATTACCGTGACCAAAAATTACACCACTGTTAAATTAAAGCTAATTAATTAAATTTTGAATCATATGGATATTAATTGCATACCATGTGAGTTTGATCAGGGTGGTTTGGAGCAGTTGTGCAGCAGTGGCGGCAGTATTGGGCTTGACCATGGCTGCAAATAGTGAAGCCATCAGGGGTGGATGGCTCAGACTCAACTGCATCATCGGGCTGCAGGCAATCCAGGTTCACCCCAAACAGCCTCACCCTCTTTGAATATTTGACGTTGACAGTATTACTACTAGCACCACCATCACCTACTACTGTTTGTTGGTTCTCTACAACTGTCCCTGCAATCAATAAAATAAATAAATAAAATGGTCATTGACATAACGTAATAAATTGGTTTCTTTTTCATTAATAAAAATGCCTAAAGTTTTTTATTTTAAGAAGTGGTTTAATTAAGATAATATAATCCTAGCAATACTGATATTAATAAGTAAATCAATTTTTTTTTTAATATTTAAGGCGTGGGTGATGATTATTGATTTTATTTAGTGTAGTTTAGTGTAGTGCATGAAATTAATTAAAGAATACCTGCGTGAAGAAAGTTGGGTTGGTATTCTACGGTTTCCCCATGATGGGGCGAAGGATAAGAGTGCGTAGAATATAACATCCGAGTCCACTCGCCGCCGCCGCCGCCATTTGCCGCCGTGGGAGCTACATTCCGACCTACTGCGGCTCCTACCCAGGCTGCGGAGCGCCGCCTCCACCCAATAAAAAACCTGTCGCCTCCACCACGGTGCCGGCTGAAGGAAACGACGTCCCCGGCGTCGAGGCGGTTCTCCTTGACGAAGCGGCTCCAGCCTCTGGTCAAGACGTAGCTCTGGCTGCTGTTCCAGTAGGAGTAGCGGAAGCGCCAGCACTTGCCGGCCTCGTCCTCAAAGTTCAGCAGCAAGCCCTTCTCGGCTGAGTCACCGCGGCCGCCGCCGAGCGGGAAGTACTTCTCGGCGTAGGATTTGGGAATCACGAGGCGGTTGAGCTTGCCGACGTCGCTCGGAGTGAGCGGCTTCTCGAACATGGTTTCTCTCTCGACGTCGCCCCCTTCTCCTCGCTTCTCTTCCTGATGGGTGATTAATTGGTCGTCTCCTACGAGTTCGTCGTCGTCTTCTTCGTTGAGGTTGAAAGTGAAAGCTTTGCTCGAAGGAGCGGCGTTTGGCCCGTGGTGGAGGTTTGCGTTGGATGTTGGTTCCATCTGGGGCGGTGGTTGCTGCTTTGTCCACCAGAGTGATTGTGGAATATCTGATGAAGAGTAGAAGTAGTTAATGGACATTTCAGAATCACAGAGAGAGAGAGAGAGAGAGAGAGAGAGAGATGGATGGGTGTTTGGAGAAATCCGGTGATGAGATTATGGGCTTTAATATGGAAACTGACTCTGAACTATTTGATGTGAAGCTAAAGTTAGGAACCAAGAATTGACACCATAATATTTATACATATTGTACTCTATTTTATATATATACATATATATGAATGGCAGAAATTAAGCTTGAATATATAATTAATTATATATTAATAATGTAATTAAGCATATAAATTGATTGGTGGGATTCATACCATACTAAAAAATTAAGTTTGAAGCCCCAAAGTACAAGTTAAGTGGTTAGGTCACGATAAGTTGATATTCGCACCAGTAAGTCATGAATTTGATTCTTTATCCTGCACAGTGAAATAAAGTCTCCACCTACGATTTATTTTTTCTATCAAAATTGAGAGCACGAGCGATATGAGACTGCGAAAAGACGATTATCTCTAGAAAATTAAGTTTGAAATGTAGACTGTAGTTTAGGAAGAAAGAAAGCTGTTATAATTAATCTTTTTTACATAGAGCCAAATTATAAGTTACTTTTTAAGGAGTTTATAAATTAACAGAGAGGGTATTTAATTTAATTAATTTGCTTTGTATATAATTAATTATATATTAAGATGATGGTGGCATGTAATTTTCTGTCACGTGCATGGCATGCCATTATTGGTCTCTCTGGCCATTACTTACAATATCTATCATCAGGTATCGGATGGCTGCAGGCTGCAAACATATTAACAATATATATATATATATAATATTCTCTGAACCTGAATACATAGCAGCCACCGATCTCTCCACTTTCCAATACTGATGACTCCTCTCCCTCTTGCATTCTTACGAGTTTCAATTCTCCTCTCTCTGTCTCTCTCTCTCTCTCTCTCTCTCTCTCTCTCTCTCTCTATCTCTGGGTGATATATATTATATGTATTATAAATGTAAAATAGGGTAGAATGAAAGTGACTGAGTTGGGGCTTTCTGGGTTAAAGAATTAGTGAGGAGCCTAATACAGACAAGCATGCATGTTAGTCTTTCGTCACCAATGCATCTGCTGCATCATACGTTTCTCTCTTCTTCTTAATTTTTTGTGCTGATATATGAATTCCTGCCATTACAGTTTGATCATTTCAATCACTCACACACACACATATATCATATATAAGGGGTTTAATTGAAACACCATGCATGTTCCTGGAAGGACAAGCAAGCAAGCAAGCTGGCTAACTAGCTTGGTCAATTAATATACATATATAGTAGGTGTGTATTAATTAATAGCAGAGAAACAAAGTGTATATCTGTCTGCAGACACACAGGTTGAGTACTGGGGATTAATTAATTAATTAATTATATATATATATATATAGAATTCATATGAATTAACATATATATGCGCATGTTATAACTTCACCCATCAAGATTATAAATTAATTAATTAGGGTTTAGTTACTTCTTTTGATCATCATATATATATATATATGAGATTAGTTAGTTAGGAACTGGCGGTGACACTTGAGATCATATTAATGTTCTTTCTGCTTAATTAACAATAATTGGGTTTCAAATACATATTCCTCTCTGAATTAATTAATTAAATCATAGTCTTTCAGTTCTATATATATATATAATTAAATGAAGTTTAATTAATTAAGTAAACAGTTTTATTTCAAATGCATGCAGCTGGAAGAAATTAAATCCACCTCGATCACCTGCATGCATGAGATATATATATATGTATATATAAACATAATAATTAACAAATGAAGCAATTTCCTATATAATTATATATGTGGACCGGAATTCCCCCCAATTCCCAAGTGGTCATGAAGTCCTAACTTATATAATAATATATGAATAATATATATGAGATGAGGATTGAAATTGATGTGAAGATTCAACGTCTCTGAATGTTTTCCTTTCCAAGAGATCAGATATTATTATTATTATTATTATTATTATTATTATTATTATTATTATTATTATTTCTCCCAACCATGTGGTCTGCCAACAATCACCTGTAATTTTAATTTTTGTATAATAATTAATAATAATGTAGTAGTGATGAGCCCTTAGGATATATATTCGATGGACTATTTAAATTAATGGTACGTAGGGGCTGGCTAGCTAGGGGCTAGGGGGTGGGGAGATGTGTCAATTTGTCAAAAATTCTATAAAAAAAGAATTGTAAATGTTTAATTACACCAAGCCAAGGGATCGAGATGTGTAACGATTTGAACCCACCAGTTCAAAATTAATTATCTTAAGATACATTAACATATAAATATCACAAAATATATATTATTATTAATTTCCCATCATTAATGTTGGGGGAATTGTGTGATTTTTTAATTAATTAATTAGATACGATCGAATCAGCATGATGAGGATGATGGATAAGGAAGGAGTGGATGATAAACACTCTTACCTTTAAAGATCATTTCATGGTTGCCACGTGTACTTAATTATGTCCAGCTAATTAAGTGTTGTCACTTATATAATATTGAACCTGCTAATTGTGGTGTGGTGTGGTGGTAACATTACTTAATTATTACTTAAATCTAATTATATATATGTATTGTCATTTATATTTATATCATTATTATTATTAATAATATAATAATACACACAACCACCCAATTCACTAATTAAAGCATTAATTAATTCCCAATCATATGGCTCAAGTAGCTCTACTAATTAAAAATGGCGGCAAATGCTAAATATAGCATGGAGGGGGGACCTGAGGTTTAATTAATTAATTAATTAAATAATTTATACACCATATATAGATAGATAGACTAATTAATTAATTAAATTACGTAGACTTGGGTGATTTAATTTAAAAATAAGATAATAAGAAACATAGTACGGGCGATAGCGGCTGTCGGTGGTCATCACTACTGCTGCTGTCGAACGTGGAAACCTGGGAGCCTCCAATCCACGAGAAGGGCCCTTTGAATTGAATTGAATTGAATTCATAAGTAAGTTGGCTTTGGCGTGAATTTGGTCCCAATCTCATTCAGTTTTATTATTATTATTGTTATCTTTTTCATGCATTGACGTTAGGGTTTGGTCTGAGTTAGACCCCATTTATTTATTTAACTTAAATTCATATCTAAATCTTAATCAGTGCCAGCCTATGTGTTGTGGGCCCCCCTGAAAGGAGGGCCCCAAAATCATTAATTATTTAAGATTTACTTTTTTTTTATTTTTTGAAATGTAAAATTACTAATTTTATTTTATGGTAATTTTTTTTGTTTGAATTCATGTTTTGTTTATAAATTATCTTTAATATTAAGTAGTGAATGGTGATGTGTCATTCATATGAGAAGGTCCTTCGACTCTCTTAATTTATAGTTTATTTTTTAATATTAAGCAATAAAGTGAGGTGTCATTTAGACGAGAACACCCACAACTCTCCAAATTCACGAATTATTTTTCAATATTAGACAATAAATAGTAAAATATAAATCAATAGCGTAACGGAAAAAAAAATGACGTTATTTTAGGAGAATAATTTGAAAAAAAGATTTTTTAGACAATAAAAATTTCATCTAGAAAATCCACATTGATTTGGGCACTACAGAAAAAAAGTAAAAGTAAATTGATAACTTTTTAATTTGCAAGATCTGTCTATGGATTCTTCACATTTTTTACTTATTCAACTCTTACGTTTGCAGATATTTTCTTCTTACTTATATTGTCAATTAAAAAAGATTCACTTTCTAAAGTTAAATACAAAAATTTAATTCAATAACCCTCCACAACTGAAATAATTCTTCCCTAAGATCACAAGTATTCTTAAGGCATTTTCGATCTTAATTATAAAATTTAGATATAATTAGTTGGATTTTATTTCGTAAATTGGTCCATTCTTTTTTCACACTCTGATTCCACATGAATCTATATAAAATCATAGCCAACCTTACTCACAACCACCACTCATATATATATATATATATATATATGTATCCCATTTAATTAATTAATGAATTAATTAATTGGTTCTGGTATACTGTTGATTTGCGTCCTAATTCAACGCCCATTTCCTTTAACACAACATGCCCCAAAATAATGTTTTTGACAAATTCTTTTAATATTTTGGGTAAAGATTCATTCTACATTGAAGAGTATGAAAGGCGCAGAAATAAATAAAGAGTTGCGTAGGAGGAGGAGGAGAAGCATCGGAGAGGGAGATGGAGGGAGGGAGGAAAGTTTGGTGATGATGAAAGTCAAATTGGACGCAAATTTTCCGGGAAAATATGGGGCTTTTAAGAAAAGGGAAAGAAAGTGACGCGGCCCACAAACGAGTGGGAAACTGTCCCATTCCTGGCCTAACTTTGAACAAAGGAGGAGCATGCCTAAGATGACCACACCGACCAAAGAAATATCGCTTGAAAGCAACGGTCAAAATTTAATTAAGAATACTTTTTTTTTTTTAGTTATTAAAGTGTAAGAAAAATGCTATGACATCTAAGGATATGGGTGTCGTTTATCATATGAAAAATGTATTGTATAAAGACTTTTTTGCCATTTGACGTGATAGAGATAAAGTTCACTAAAAAAAAAAAAATCTAAATTCAAGAAGAGGATGAGGTATGCATCTTAAAAATCAGGAGATTATACAGTATTTAAGAGATTGTCGATAATTCTTAACAAAGGAAGAGTAACCTCAAAACTCGAGAGACTACTTAGTTTTTAGTAAACTATCGATAGTCTTGAAAAAAAAACTAACGAAAAAGATTCTGAGAGATTGGAAGGTCAAGAGACCTTCCTCTCTTACAAAGAAGTCTCAAACACAACGTGAACATGATAAATTCTAACATCTAAAAATCTCTTCGAAAATTCTATAAAAGATATGCATTTTCATAAAAGTTCCAACCTTGATTGGTCTCGAAATACCAAGAATACTTACCATGAACTCTCAAGCTCTTGTATAAATAAATAACGCATAATTCTAAAAACGGTGTATCTCTAATATTGATTTTAGTACTACTTGTAAGTTTTCTATAAATTTGAGTATTTGACATAAATATCAAAATGTTTACACAATGACCATCATGCGCCTCCTGATTATATTCAACTTCCATACCCATATTAAAGCGTGACATTGACAACACCATTTTTCTCGTGGAGAATTCAAATATATCTAGATATTATATATGATGTATTCAATATATATTTTTAAAAAAATATATCAATTACAAATTTTGGTCAAAGAAATGATTGTGATGGCATTCATTGAGACACCAATAAGAGATGGTCCAGGTGAAAGAGAAGAAGTAATTGCATTTGCATGCTTTCCACAAGGCTCCAAGTTTGAAAGAGGATTAATCAGTTTGATTCATATAATGTGCTTCAAGGGTAAATTGTTCCCTCTCCTCAGTCATTTTTACAGTACTTTCTTTCTTATGGTTTATTTTAGTATTTTAGGGTCTCTATCAATTGTTTTCAAGATATGCGGCCCGGCCCAGAGCAGGCCCAGTTCCCAAGGAAGTTAAGATGGGCTTTCCACGGCCCAATTTCTCACATCCAATCCAATCCAATTCCTAACCATGTTTGTCTAAATTATTGATAAGTATTTAGCAACGATTTATTGACACAAAATAATAGGGGTAAATTATAATATCATGTAGTTTGGTCTATTTGTATGAAAATTTTATCTGATTTAAAAATATACTTTTAAGATGACCTTTAATTTAAAATTATCTCTAAATAAAGTATTCGAGCAAACAAAAGTAAAATGGACGCTGATTCCAAATTTATATAAATTTATATTTGAATCAATCATGATTTTGCATTTAGAATTTTAGATTTGGAATTGAATCAACCAAACTTAATTAGATTTAGATTTGATCTGGTTGGGTCTTGCAGTTCTATTAAAATCTTATGATTGAAAACCTATACATACAAAAATGTACAAATCTATAAAATCTATGTTTAATTAATAAAACTATACATAAATATTTTATATAAATGGGTAGAAATTATATATATATATGTATAACTGAATATTTTAATATCAACATGAAAATATCTTAGCACAAAAAAAAAACTATGTAAAATTATTTATATTGTAATATATATACACACACACAAACCTATCGTTGGCGATGGATAACGAGACAAAGAAATAGAGAGAGATTGACAATGAACAATAACATTTGAGAGAGAGGGTTGTATGTCGAGAGATCTGAAACAAATGTAGATGGCAATGGTAGCAAAAGGTGATAACAAATAAAACGACAAACAATGCGTAGCAGGGTAGGCAATGATAATAGCAATTACAATGATAAATGGGGACAAGAGTGATTATAGTTGAAAACAACGATAATGATAGTGTGATGATAAACAACGGTCGTTTGTGCTCACATTGCCCCAAAAATAGGAAAAGAGATCATGGGTTTGGGGATTTGAGTGAAATATTTTGATTTATGTAAATGTAGAATGATTTTATTAGAGCTTAAATGCAGTCAAATTGGGGAGATAAAAGAGGCTCATAATATAATGGCAAATACAATTAGTTGATGATAAATGCAGTCTCCAAGGTGTGATAGTATTGGGAGAGCCAGTGTGAGATGATCTTGACCTCTCTTCTCCTCACATCTTTGAGCCATTCTGGATCTTCACTTGTTGAGAACCTCAAGTCCACATGGTGAGCCCCTAATTAATGTTACAAATGCCAAAATATATATATAGCATTACTAATTGAATACGTTCATCTAGCTCCAAAAAGGAAAGTCTATGATATATATATAGCAGCCATTCACTCACCTTCTTTTGCTACAAGGGCCACTATGCTTTTGGATATGCTCTTTAGCACCCTGCACCCAATAAATCATCAACAGGCTTCTAGTCACTCACCATGATCATGATACATAGCACATATAAACTCTAAATTTCATTAGCTTTAAAGTGCAAGATGGTGGGTCGGGAAGAGTCTTAAGTGCTTAAATGAAAATTAGAGATTACACAGTTTTGATGTAGTGTTACACATGATATTTGAGTGACTACTCATTATATTTAAATAGAATTTAAGAGTAAAGAGATCAGTAATATTATCATAGTCTATATAACTTGGCATGTAATGCGATCAAAGAATAATAGAATTTCAAATTGATCATCACCCTAAGTTCATCTTATAAAGGCCCTTGATATTGGTTTAACCATTTCTTAATGTGGACATATATATATATATATAGAGAGAGAGAGAGAGAGAGAGGTGATCTCCTTTCATACCCTCCAGCACTCCAAGGGTCTCTGAGGCCATTGAAGAAGATGATATTGCTTCCAAACCGCTTCAAAACCCTCTCTATATCCTGCCCCATCCAGGCACACAAAACCAGATTTTATCAGCATTTGGTAAAGCATTATTGTAATTTGCGAACATAAAATCCATTTTTGAGTATCAAATTAGGGACTGCATATATAGATGAGTAGAGGCGCTCACATGGCCGCCGAACTCGGTGGTGATCCAGGTGGGTCTGGGCTGAACATTATAGAACCGTTGGCAGATGGCCACTCTGTCGCTGTAGTTCCACGATGACGCCGGAAACAGACTGTCCTGGCTGTTCCCATCAGTTGGCATCACCATCTCCGTACAAGCCTGCAATACATTAATCCTCATTCAATTTCTGATCAGGGCCGGCTTAAGGCATAGGCCAGTGAGGCCTATGCCTAGGGCCCCCAAAAATTGCCGGGCCAGAGCCTTCCCTCACCCACAACCATCCCCATCTCAGCCACCTCTCTCTCTCTCCCTCTCGAACGTCGCCACCGCCATAGGAGCGAGCAACAACATCACGTCGGTGTTAAACTTCATAGCCTTCGTGTGCTCCATCCGCATCATCGCCTCTGGGATCTGGCTGGCCTCCAAGCCGGACAACGAGTGCCTCCACGGCTCCGGTGGCCCGTTGTTTTCATCGGCCTCACCATCCTCCTGGTGTCCTGGGCGGCTTCGTCGGCGCCTATTGGAACAAGCAGTCACCTCCTCGCCCTCTACCTCTTTGCCATGGCCCTCCATCTTATCGTCCTCGTCCTCGCCTTCGTTGTCACTCGCCCCCATGGCCGTTCAGGATTCACGCAGAAGCAAGACGGGACTACGGCCCGTAAGAGAGAGGGGGGGGGGGGGGGAGGGGGGCTCGCCTGCTGCTCAGCTACCAGATGCTGACCGGCGGCTGTCGGACTGCCGCCTAGGGCCCCACCAACGCTTGAGCCGGCCCTGTTTCTGATCATCAAACTTAATTCCCATTCACCCTGGCCAGGGCTTGTCGTCGTCTTTGCAAGAAGCTCGATTTTCTATACAAGTAAGTTTTCCATCCTTTTATCTTCTTTATGGTAAATGCCAGTCTGGCCGGCACCCAACACCTTTGCACCCAAGCCAAGGGGGTGGTGACTGACTGAGTGGTGGAAATTCTTTCCACATTGTTAACTTTCTGGATTGCCCACCATGTGTTAACTTTCTGGATTGCCCACCATGTGTTTGACAATTTGTTGCTGCCCAGACAAACTTATAAATGCCGCTGCTATGACCAACCTTGAAATTGACTGAAACCCAAGCAGGATCCGAGGAAATAGCAACACATTTCACGGGTCATTCCCATATCTGTCTTTTCAATGTAAGAGCACATGGTTCCTAATGCTTTTGTCTTTAAAATCTCATAATTGGATGGGACCACGTTTTTGATAAAATTTAAAACCGAATCCAAGTGCGAACTAGGAATAGGAAAATTCTCTAGAGTTGTCAGTTTACAAAAAGGCTATTTAGTGTAACTTTAGGATTGTCACATTTTAATAATTTAAAAGATAATGTAACACAGTTAATAAAATTATACGTCTAAAATGTTGACATTATTTTTACACAACACAGCACTATGATACCAAACATGCAGTTAATCCTACACACAGAAACCCCATTGGCAGGTTGTCCTGGAGCGCAGATAGCATGAAATTTAAGGAAAGAGACAGGACAGAAATATTCTGGTACCTGCCATTGCCATCCACCAAGACCGTGGGGATCAGAATCATCAGCCAGATCAAAGCACTTGGCAGCACCACTATAGTTGTAGTAGATGTTGGCTGCTGCGTGCAGCTTGGCAAAAGTGTCATTCCCCAAAGCTGGATCATCAATGGCCTTGCACATCTGCGTATTAATCCGTGGTTAGTCAATGAACTTCACTTTCTATTTTGACCTTAGCGGTTTCAAATGGGTCCCCGCCAAGAGCCCACAACTCTAAGAAGTCTCAAAATAAGTGGGGCAGCTTGATCTAAAATAAAAAGATTCATGGCAGTCCAAAGGCCTAAAGGCTAGCTGTGGGTGTGGCCCCCAGTAAGTAAACCCATGTGACTCGATACATCACATGCTGGGCTGGACTCTTGAAGAATACCCATTTTATACGTATAAGTTTTAGATCAAAAGATAATGATTATCAAGTTTGATTGGCTCACAAATCACAATCTACGAGAAAGGAGAGGAAGACAACCTGTTTGACGGGGTAAGCTGGCATGGGGTTAAGGAAATTGGAGGGAGTTGGATAGTCTGTCATGGCAGTGTATACAAGTGCACTTTGAAGCCATCCTTCCAAATTGTTAGCACTGATATAATTTCTGTGAAAATTTATCAAAAAAGGGAAAGGAAATCTCAAATATATATACATATATATATATTAATTTAATTTAATTTGAAATGAAGGTGAAGAACATAAATTGCTTACTTGCATATTTTGAACGATTTCCTCAGCACCTCCAGCCCCCCTGGTTGGTTTGCAGTGTCTTCAATTTGTTGCCATGACCCTTTGATCACTTTGTAACAGTTCTCACTCTCACTCTGCTTGCTCACATCCAACAAATAAATATTAACTTGCATTATTAGTTTACATTTATTTTTGTATAACTCACATGCATAGAAAAAGTAAAATCTGACCTTTTTTATGTCACTCTATCCTAAAACTCATCACAATGTCCAATACATATCTTGGTCAATAAAGTATGTGTAAAAAAATGTACCCCATTTGCAAGGATATGAGAATCATCACAAAAATGGCGCCCATTTTGACAAACAAGTATCATCAAAGGGCATGTGTTTGAAATGAATCTCCCGTTACTAAGAATATATATATATATATATATATAGTGGTGGCCCCTCCAATTCTTGATAAATATAACACTTCAACCTTTTATATTAAAGAATATAATATAACATTTTCCCTATATTAAAGAATAACTTTTTTTATTATTATTTACTAAAGAGAGAAGAGAGAGACCCGAAAGTCATTAGTAATGATGTCGTTGAAGCCATAGGGAGACGTAATATTCTCAAAGTAGAGGATCGGAGATGATGATGCCAAGGCTCCAATGGCGACATGGGGGTACTTCAACCTAAACCAAGCTGCCAGCACTGCAAATGAGGCATCATTAATGGAAGTTAATTTCAAGCCCAAATCCAACTCCTCGACTTGTCAACATTATTCACTTCCAGAAACAATCTACAGAAAGATATTGAATGGTGTGGAGGATATATATATATATATAGAGAGAGAGAGAGAGAGAGAGAGAGAATTAGTAAATACTGACTTCCTCCATAAGAACCTCCAAACACCACAACTGGCGAATCCGACGCCGAAAGATTCTTCTTCAGATCGATTATCAGAGTTGCATAGTCCGCTAACGCCTGTGTAGAGCTCAGAAACCCAAGCGTACTTGAATTCTTATAGGCTGCGTCCTTGTCTCCCCCAAAAGGTATAGACTCTCCATAGAACCTATGCTGCAATTCAATTGACCCCTCTCGTTTGGTTGGTCGGAAAATGGTTGGAAATTAAGAAAGAAAGTTGGGTTTAGATTCATAGTTCTACCTCAATGAAAACGAGAAGAGCTTTGAAATGGGGCGCTATCTCGAACATGAAACCCGTGTTCTGAGCGAACCACTCGATTTCTCCTTCGTTGCCGGTGTAGACGAAGATCGGAGCATTGTTTTTGGGGCCGTCCCAGAAGGTGTCGTTGATCAGATATCTCTGCTGAAAGGTCTGGTAGCTCTGCGGATGATAATTGAAGTGATCAAGAATTTGAGTGAAGAACTTGATTCTGTAAGGCTGGTTTGAAGTGGCAAACGATGGCTGCTGCTCCGCTCTGATGATTGAAGAAGGGAAGGCCGGCCCGATTCTGGGAACTGAGAGGGTAGAAGAGAAGAGAGAAATGAAAAAGAGTGAAAGCCATAGGGATATGAATCTAATTGCCATTACTTTCTCTCTTTGCTGCTTCTATGCTTCTCTTCAGAAATGAATATATCTGAAACTTCTTCTAGCCTCAGGATTTTTTCCAAGAGGGTGGGGTGTTTGAATTGTCTAAGGCCCGTCTGTTGGGGGCAAGCAAGTCAATTTTTGGGTAATTATTATTGTAGGATAAAATATAAAAAATAAAAACGTAATATATTTATTTTAGAAGATTTATTTCCTTCTCCGTTTATTTATTTCCTAAGTAGCTCTAGGGAGATTGTGTTTTCATGCTAGTTAAGATATAATTTGCTTTTTAATATATTTCTTAGTTAGTCAAAATTTTTAATTTATGTAAATCTTTTAAAAATGTATTATTCAAAAGATCTAATCATTTGAATTTGAATATTAAGAATTGATTTGAGTTTTCGAGAATAAATAATTCTTGTATTTTTCTTTTTAAGTTTTATGTACGAGTATTTGTGTATGATATAAGAATGAATAATCAAACAAATATATAGAGAAAGAATTAAAAATCATGAGTATACAATTAAAGACAAATTAATGAAGAAGGTTGGGCTGATAAGCTAAGTTAGTTAACTTTTTTGTCGACTAGTATGAATTATAAATTAAGTGACATAAGAGTTTTGAGTGTTTTAAGGAAAAAACTTGGTGTTTAAAGTTATCCCGCATGTAAGTGTAGTTTCCACCTGTTGCTTGGCTGGGAGGTGATTCCAAGAGTGGAAGAGATCCCTACCATGCATACCCCCAAACCAATAATACAAAGCCAACCATAGAGATTCGTTGTTATCGAAGCCAGCGATTGCTAAGCTCGGCATGGCTTTGGCATATATGCTTCTTGTTTCTGATTTCATTTTCAATGGCAGTTAAACCAAAGACAACATTAGAGTTTCCCGGATAATTTTGTGTTTTTCTTGGTGAAGATTTGGCCAGCTTGTGGAGGGTCAAAGTTAGGTCATTCAATTGGATTAGCTCCAGTCTTAGATTCCATTCAAGGCTCCTTTCAGATGTTTGGTTCCTAAATAAAGTTTGGTTGGTTGCAAATGAATGCAATGAAAAATTATGGAATGTATAATAATCCCATTACAATGTTTCCATTGATTGATTGTTGACCAAATAATGATCGATGTTTCTAATAATCGAATATGGACCAAATTTATGATAATTATTAGCTGAAAAACATGGATGCCTTATTCACTCATCTGTTCCAACCAAACCATACTAATTGGTTTCCTCTAATCTCCAGATATTCATCAATGTGTTACATTTATGTTTCTCAACAGCTTGCCCGAAATTTTGGTACTCTTTTAACCTCCATATTCCAAGAGGATTTGGCATATAGAACAGATATATCAATTAAAGCCAAGAATGGTCCAGCTTTCTCTAGCTAGCTATAGCGTTCATAGAAAACAAGATGATTCCACCCATGACTTGATCCCCATTTCGCCCCTTCCCAAGAGCCCTCCCCCGAGGACCCGAGGGATGTCACCTAGCCATGGAACTGAGTTTAGCCACTTGATAGGTTACCGAGTTGAATAAGTTGGTTAAAAGGGCCAATCTAACTGAGCCAGGTGTAGTTTCAAACCCGTTCTAGTGCCCAAAAAACAAAAAAAATTACTGTCCGAAATGGGAAACCGTGCTATTAATGGAGCGTGAAGAGAAAATGCTGGTTCATCACGGTGGTCTAAACACAAAGCAGAAAGGAAAGAAGATGTACACGTGGAGAAAGCCAAACCCAGGTGAACTAAAATTGTGCCATCTGCTTGGCATCATGATCTATGAAAGCCAAGCCCGAGTAACCTCATTCATTCTGAAATAAAAAGGGAAGAGAGTTGTCAAGAATGTATTCTTAGTTACAGTAGAAGTTTTTATACAGCAAAAAACTTCACTCAGGTCAGAAAACTTTCTACAGACAGTTCCATTATATTCATACATATTGGTGATAGATTTGAACTGCTCAAGTAGAGCAGCAGCCAGAAAGACGGAAAGCATAAATCAACAAAGAAAGGATCTTCTTGGATTCTCAACGCAACCCAAGGCCCAGAAGTTGTTTTTGAAGTATATCCAGCATGGCATATCCCGAACTGCAAGTTTAAGCAGCATCCTTGGACCTCGAGGACAATATCAGGACACAAGATGATACTAACTCACCGTCTTGATCGTCTAGCACCCGGGGCTTCCCCTTTTGCTACAGCTAGCCTTGAGGCCAAATGATTTACCTGAACTGCAGTGTGTCTATCCTGAACTGTATTGCTAGAATCCCATGCAGGCGATGCCTGTCCCCATTGCCGGGTTGGACTAGCAAAGTCGCCAGTAGATACTGCCCTAGAACTGGACAATATGTGGTCCTTAAGACATTTCATGGATATATACCCCCGTAGATCATTCCCATAGCCTTTCCTTTGACCTTGCTTCTCCAGTTCATAGAGTCTCTCCAGATCTACGCCATCTCCCAACTTCTGAAGGCTTTCACTTTGGACTCCCCAGTCAACTTCACCCGATGTGCTCCTTTGAAGAGAAGTGCTTTTTCTTGGTCCTTTTCCAGAGGCAGAGTTCCTTCCTTTCATTTCATCATCTATCAAAGGTCTCCTAGAATGATCGCCTGCCCCAGAAGAATTTGCTGCCCACCTGTAGCTCTTGGTCTTGTTGTCCACATTCAACTCCAAAGAATGAAGGTCACTTTCAGCAGAGTCTTCTTCAGAATCAACTTTGTCCATTTCTCCGTCCTCTCCATTGATTTCATTTTGATTGGAGCCAAAATATGTTCTACTTAAGTAAGCAGCAAGATCTATAGTGTTGCCACGACTTAAAGAACTGCGCCCCATTTCCTTGTCCCTTTTGCCTCTCATAAAAGCTTCAAGTTGATTCCTTAGCTTGTCAACGGCTGCATTTTTCTCCTCAAACTGATGTTTAGCCTCTGAGAGTTTCATTTGAACTCTCTCTTCACGCAACATATCAGCTAAATGAAGCATCTCCCTTTCCTTCTCAACCTCTTCATACATTTTTACAGACTCCCTCTTCAGTTCCTCAACTTCAGCTTTATCCTTGCCAATGTCTCTGGCAAAATCATCACATACATGTTCTATTACCTCTCTTGCTCTCTTCTCACTTTCAAGTTCTTTGACAGCCTTCATGAGAGATGCTTTTGTGTCCCCTAATTCCTTCCCAAGCTTCTTGTTCAAACTCTCAGAACGCCTCCTCAGCTTCCTCTCCACCTCAAGTTCACCTGCAACTGACTCAATAGCAGCTTCAACTACATCTTGCTCCTTATTTTTCCATGCTGCCTTCTCTTCAGCAAAACACTTTATAATATAATTAATTTCATTTTGTTCTGATCTTTGTTCTTGGATCAGCTGATTGACCAGCAAACGAGCCCTCTCAAGCTCAGCATGTAAGGCAGAGATAAGGGAC
Source organism: Diospyros kaki (assembly GCA_036245055.1). Taxonomy (NCBI): domain Eukaryota; kingdom Viridiplantae; phylum Streptophyta; class Magnoliopsida; order Ericales; family Ebenaceae; genus Diospyros; species Diospyros kaki. The sequence goes on from BSEG01000009.1 coordinate 43,310,844, forward strand.
ATACTTGATGAAGGCAGATCATCACGAGCCCAAATACGGTTGACTATTTTCAGTAGCTCTTTTGATGTGGTCAAGGCACTACTAACATCCTTCAAGCCTGTCTTAACACCAACCATGGACCCAGTAGGAGTCTGGCCTCTGGATTTGGTCTCAATCTGCATAATAAGGATAAAACATTTTTACTATCAAGCATCTCAAAGCATTCATAAAGGAAAATAATTTTGATTGGAATCATTTACTATCAAGCTCAAAATGGTACCATTACTGTACAAAATGTGAGTGTGCATGCAAAAGCATGTACATGCTCGCATATTTATATCTACAATGATACAGCCATGACCATTATGTATGAATCTTCTTTTGGACACAAACAAGGGAGTCCTAAATGAAGTTATTAAAGGGGGATCAACCACCTAGAGTCATTTAGGTGAGAAAATTCACTTAGAAAAATTGTTGACTGCAGCATCAATCTGTTTATATGACGATGGAGCAAAAGTGAGAACATGGTTGGTTGCAATAGATAGCAATCTCAAAGTTGCTTCAAATTCAAGCCAGAAAAAGACATGCAAAGCTGGATTTAGGGTTGATATGGTAGTAAAAGGGGAGATCAGTTTCTATTTGGTAACAAAGGGAAGTATCACTTACAATGACCATTGTCCCACAAGAACTACTTCCACTGGAAGGTGATCTGGATATTGCAGACTGCACTTAGGCCTTCTTCCATTCGATTAGTATTACATGTGCCAGAAGAACAGAGACTCCATCAACCACTTCCTTATTTATTGTCCCATATTCAGACAGGTTCACTGCTTTTTCTTTTTCCTTTTTTTAGAAAGAAGGCAAAGTCAACTTCAATCCTTGAATTTCATGTTTGCTTGGGCTGTGCTAACCTATGAGAATTTTGAGGAGTGCTCACTTTTAACCCCTTTTTGCACAAAGTGGTGCCCGTCTTGGGTGATGAATAGCAAAGTTTTTGAAAGAGCTGAGATTCAATTTCTCATTTAAAGGGAACTATACTATTTCTCTATTTCTGTGGTTTAAAGATGATACTCCTACCATTAGTTTCTTTTTCTTTCTTCTTTCTTTTTTCTTTTTTTGCACAGTTCATTGACGGTTTGCATTTGGCATAGACAGCACAGCAATGTTTTTGAATATCAACTCATTGCTGATTTTTTTGTGTAATCCATTTTGATATTCCTTCCACCAATGATTTTTTACAGTTTTCACTGCCCTTATTGATACATTTGTTGGGAAAAAAGGATAGAGTAATAGCGTTCAGCATTAAAGCCTAAGTCTAGTACTAGCAAGGTACAGGGAAGAACTTCATGGTCCAAAAATAGGTTATGAAACATTAGGAAGTCAAAACAGAAAATTCCCTCAGCACAAAAATTGGTTTTGAAGAGCATACAAAACCACTAAACAACAATAGAGAACCAAAGATATTGTCTCAACCCAACTACAGTTTGTATACAATTTTATTCAAATAATCATCTCTGAAGCACATGCAGACATTCAGAAAGTTTAGTATAGAACATAATCTAGGAGATGTAATGAGTCCATGACCAAGTCCATTCTATACCAAAGTACAGGCGTACTTGGACTTAATTGGTACCCATTGTATATGAGGTTGCCCTTTGGGACTACTATTAAAGATGGAAGAGGATCAAGATTGGTGTCTCACCAGGTATGGGTCTGAGGGGAAAAAGTTAGCCCAATAATCTAGTATAATACAGCAGTACCACTGGAGTATAAAATGAGATATCCAATGTGAAACTATACAATGTAGTGCACAAGTGAACTGAAAGGAATATATTTAGGAAAATGGCATTTCATTAAGTGCGGGACCCGAGGAGTTTCTTCCTTTGAAAAAGAAAAAAAAAATAGGATGATAGCTTCATTAATCTATCTTTGCTTTTAAGTTTTGTCATTAATCCACCATGCTCTCTGGTCATCACATGTGACTAATAGCAAAATAGTTAGCAATTCTACAGTATCAAATTCTTTGCTTGGGGCTCAAACACCACTTCCATATCAAATATTTTGAAACCACTGCATTGCTGCAACCAGAAACTGGATTAGAGAGTGCATAGAGAGTGCTTGTGTAATTTTTTCTGTGTCTTTTGCCTATTGACAAATGGTTTAAGCCAAGTCACCTAAATTATTATGTGGTTTGTGTGTTCTATCTTGTTTTATTCCATTGCCAATTTTCTTTAACAGATTTTACATAACAAATGAAATGCTGATTAAACGGCTATGGCAGCTACGTTTTGAAAGAAAATGGTCATTCTGGGAGTTGGGATAAAATTTGTAGATTTTGCCACAGCCCATAAGGATAGAAGCTGAAGCAGAACCTTTAGGAGTTGAGGAAAAGAGGGAATGATAAATTCACCCTCAGGCTATAATTTTCTTTTCTTTTTACAAGAAGGAAGAAGTTAGCTAACCTCCATTAAACTAGCACTGCTAAAGGAATCCAGGACACCAGCATTGTGGTCTACGAGTCTGAGCCTATGAGAAATTGAAGAAGGCTTTCTATGGCGACTGCCTGTCCCTGATCGATCTATTCTCTGCAATGTTAAAAGAATATTTAAAATAATACAGTAACAATAATAACCAAACTCCCACTGATAATGAAAACAACAATATGAAAAGTAAACAAGAATAACCCAAAAGTACAAGAAACCAGTTCTCTAGAAATGCTTCATCCTGTGGTGTTCCCGGAAACAAATTTCCTCATCCTTGGAAGTGATAGAATAGAGTCTGGATCAGAATTCTCTGGAGATGCATATATATATAGGGGGGAACATTTCTGGAACTGACTTTTAAGGAGTCTTCAGAAATGGGATGAAACTTCAAGCCAGAAGAACTTCCTAGTACTTTTCTCAATTTTCAGAGGTGGGCATTTGGCAATTGACCCTTATTAGAAGATCATTTTTGTTTCTTTTATTTTATTTTCTTTTTCTAAGATATTTTTGTTTGGATTTTTTATTTTTCTTTTGTTCAACTATCAATTGAAAGCCCTTTAGATTTTGCTTTAAAACTAGACCAACCCAGACCATAGCTCCAAAACTTAGCAAAACTGCTTTGCAAATATGAGGGCAGGCCCTGGTAGCATGAATAAGGTTGCTCCTTTCAGATGAGGTCTGCTTACAAATACGAGCCTACAAACCGAGGAGTGTTTGGAAATGCCCATCTTTAGTTCTCCACATATATGATAGAAAAATAAAGAGAGAGTTACTTCCAAGCTCCAACAACAGATCCATTTCGTCGCTAGAAAACAATTGAAAACCTGAAGCATCCTTTTTTTTTTCTTTGCTTTGCCACTATTTTCTCGGCAACCAAACAGACACCAAGCAAATTCATCATAAGCATGTACAAAAAACCAAAGAAAACCCACCTCTGAAAGAGGACTATGAGACGGATCAGACAAATGAGGAGGCAGTGACCCGGAATGCACCGACCCGACCCGGCTCACTCTCTCCCTAAGCCTCGTCTCTTTCTTCAGCAACCTCCTCTTCTCCTCTCCGTTCTCCCCGACCTTCGGCGACTGAATCTCGTTCATCTCCCAAAGCGTCGCCGCCAGCTTCCTCGCGGACACGGGCATCGACGACCTACCGCCGCCACCGCCCTGCGACGGCGCGTATTTCGGAGACTCCGCCGCCGTGGCCGCCGCCGCCGCCGTCCTCCAACTCGGTACCGGCGTGCCCGATCTCGACCCGCGAGGCTTCCCCACCAGAATGGCCCGCTTGAATCGGTAATTCTGCAGCACCGTCGACGAAGACGACGACGACGACCCACCCCTCTTCCGGATCTTGCAGGATCCGGGAACCAAACCCTCCCCGACCCAGTTCCTCTGCCTCGGCATTGCCAATTTCTGGTCAGCGAACAAGAAAAAAGGGAGTATCGAGTACAGAACGGAGCCTATATAGGTGGAGATGGGGCGCGATTCATGGCTGAATATAAGGGTAATCTAAACAGCGCCAAATCAGATGGAAATTACATAGAAAAAAAAAAACACAGAACCCGTAAAGGAAAGAAGCGAATCTTGATGTAGAGTAGTACTACAACACAAGATGAATATGATAAGCGGGCGGCGTGCTTTTGGTTTTCGTAGCTGGACGAGAGAGAGAGAGTGTGGTTGCTGTAATCAGTAGAGTGGGAGAGTAAAGAGGAGAAAAGAGAAAGAGAGCATGTGAGGGCGAAGGGAAGGAGTGGCGGAAGCTCATTGGCTGCCTTTACTTTTGTTTCTATGCTCGTCTCGACACATGATGATAATAGTGTTTAATCAGGTGATCGATTTGAAGCAACAATTAGTTTTTTTCTTTTTCTTTTATTTTAAATCTTAATCTTAAATTACTACATTGCCTTCCACGTAGCGGATACAGAATCCTTGCCTTAACGAGTTACTAAATTATACGATATTTCACCTTTTAACGTTGGAATTGCTGTTTCTACCAACCGTTCGTTATATGAAAAATGTTATTGGTATATTATGAGTTATGAGTTATATTTTAAATTATATAATATAATTAAAATATTTTTTATTTAAAATAATAAAATAAAGTGGTGAGACGTATAACTAAAATACCTCTCATAATAAGAGGCGGTGAGGTGAGATAATGAGATGCGAGGAATATTTTTATTATTTAAAATATAACATGTAATTCAAGAAATATTAATAGTATGATACTAGTTATATATTCAGTGTATAATATATATATATATATAAAATAAAAATTGAAGTGAAGGTTGGAATCATAATTTGTACAAAATGAAAATAAAAAAATTATATTTTTATAAAAAATATAAAAATTTGTACATAAAAAATATATAAAGATATTTTATAAATCTAATTTTTAATTTAAAACATATAAAATAATTATTAAATTTAAAAATAAACATACATTTTATAATATATTCAAATAATTTCCAGAAACAAGTTCTAAAAAAATTTAAAAATTTGAATTATGTACAATTTTTTTTAATTTTATCTCTAATCTCTTCGTAGATAGAAATATATTTTCATTTTCAATACTTTCTTGATATTACGAAATGACTCTAACATAAAAAATAATTTTTTGTCATTTAAAAAATATAAATATTTTGTCAATACTAAAATAGCATCTCCAAAATATCAACGGATTTTTTTTTAAAAAAATAGTATTAGAAAATTTCCAAAATTAATATCCAAAAAAATCATAAATTGTTATTGGTGCCCAATTAATTGCCTAAACTACTACAATGGTTCCACGTTGCGGATGCAAAAATAGTTGGGCCAAACTTATTTTTTGTCCATGTAATTTTATGTTTTCTTTTATATATTTAATTTTTTTATTCTTTACGTTTTTTAATTTGTATTTTTTAATCAATTTAAAATTCTAGTATTTTGACATTTTGTTATAGTAACTTAAAATTTTTATTATTTTAATTATACTTCTAAACATGTATTTTCAAATTAAATTAACTCTTTACATTTTGATATAAACTGAGTGTGACTTGTACTTTATTATTTCACTTTATATTTTTTTTTATACATGAAAATATAAGATTTAAATTGATTTAAAAATATACGTTCAGGATTATAATCAAAATAATTAAAAAATTGGATTGGTGTGCGAAAAAAATGTCAAAGTATAGAAATTAAATTGACTAAAAAATTAGGTTTAGGAATATAATCAAAATAACGAAAAGTTTAAATAGTTATAAAAAATAAAAGTTAAAACGTAAAAGTACATAAATAAAAATATAAATCTGGTCAAATAATTTGTTCAAAAGTTAATAAATATAAGATTTTATTTGTTACTCTTAAATCTATAATCATAACTTCAAATAGCTATTTTATTTTCATATAAATATAGTAGATCATGGATTTTTTTATCATAAGTGAAATGGAACCAATAACATATGTTTTGGAAAATAATATCATGTGAGTAGTTTTTGTTATTCATTATATCTTATCACATACTCTATCAAATGAGAGAAAATGGAAGGCCGCATCACCCCAATATATTTGTATCAATTCGTGGACTTTATTTGCTCAATAAGGAAATAAATTTTTTTTTTGTATAATAGAAAAATAGACACTGAGCACTTAATATAACAACTTTCTCCAATATAATCAAAAGAGTTCTCTATTATTAAAGAACTTCTCATAAATATCTTAAAAAGTATTCGTATAAAGAAACATATATATCTTACAAAAAAGTAAAAAAGATTGATAGAAATCGAAATCATCTTAAAAAAAAGGAAATAGATTGTCCCTTGATCTAATGTTGATTGTCTTAAACATCAAACATTCAAAGACTCTAAGTAAATCTAAGGATAATAATTAGAATTACCTTTTCTAAAATAGGTATAATAACTAAAACATAATTATTCCAATAAGAATTAATTAATGTTATTGTGTATGATGTTTGATGCAATGATTCCAATCATTTTTGTATTTAAAAATTATATTTTTTATTTGCATTTAGTATACCACTATTAATCTTAATAATTATAATAATTTAAAAGATAAATTACACTTAATATTCTTAATATTTGATAGAAAAATAAAAATATCCATAATATTTGAAAAATAACATATTATGATTTCACGACTATAAGTACATTTTTCTTCTACTATTACTTCACATGAATTAAAAAATTTAATATAATAAAAATATTCTCATATTTTTCTTTTTTATTTTCTTATTGTACAGTGAACTAGTCAGAATTTGACTCTATGTGTTTTATTCTTAGTTCAATAATAGTTTAATCATCATTGAATCAAATAAAGAGATAAAAAAATTAACAAACTATTGAGTTTTAGCTGAATTTAAAAATATTTTTGTCATATTCATAATTTTAATAATAACAGGGAAGAAAGTGTAATTAGGGGTGTGAGTCTAATTTACTCATATTCAAGTGGTTAGGAAGATATAAGATATAAAATTACACTTGGAATACAGAGAAATTGAAAATGGTCTTGAATTAGCCATCAATGAAACCAAACGAATTATAGTGTTTAGTTGAAGGCAGCTAGTGATGCCCGCACAGTGAATCGAAGTCTTCCCTCGCAATCTCCGACTGTGATCTCCGATCTGGTATAATCTCTCCTCCTGCGATATCCGATCTGCTCTGTGTGTGTGTGGGGGGGGGGGGTGTGTGAAGGATGTAGGTATATAGGTTCGTTTATATGTATATGTATATGTTTCTCTACCAATTTTGTGCATCATTTGTGTCCACGTATGTGCGATTCAACAAATAGGGGAATTTCTCATCCCCGTTGCTGATCGGTCGGATCTCTTTCTCTTTTTTTATCTCCAAAATGTTAGGGTTTCAGGAAATGCGATGAATTTGTGTATACGTGTGTAGTTTATCTAACAGATGGAAATAAAAGGAAATGCGAATTCTGAGATATTTTGCTTGATGTTGTAGAAAAAATATTCGGTGGGACGATGAATTTTCTGCTGCGGCCTGCCCAGACAGCGCCGCCTCCGGTGACAGAGCAGCCTTCTAGTTTATCGGGGACAGATGGGATCTATGTCACGAAGCATGTGACCACGTTGGAGGGTCTTATAGCTGAAGATCCATTTTCTCAGAGTCATGCGGGTGAAGTTGGTGGAGGTGATGCTGATGGAAATGGGGGTGAAAATGGAAGCGGCGAGGGGACAAGATCCAAGGATGACTTGCCAGTTGTGGAGAACTACATTGATGTTGCCGAAGATGAAGGATGCATAATCATCCCAGATAGTATTTCCCCACCAGTTGTCTGAATTACTCTATATATGGTTTTATCAAGTTATGAGTCAAATCGTTTTAGTGTACTTGTTCTCGCAGTTCAGCTGGTTTATCACATACTAAGAAACACTTGCATTTGAACTGAACTTCCAGACACGTGTCAAGTCGGCTGCTGTCTATTCTGACTAGGAATATATTGGATACATAACTACGGTTTCTTCTCTTATGAGTCACATAAGATTTCAACTATGGTGAACCTTTTGGGATTTATGGACTTCCAGAAAATAGAATTTTACAAATTGGGTGAAAATTTGCAATTGGGATTCTTTGAGCCTTAAGGCCTATGTTATATCACAATTGATCCTGAATTAGTTCTTGGAATGCTTATGTTCTTTACCGTCTAATAATTCTATCCAAATGACTTCTTGACTTTTAGTTATCACGATGTGCATTCTTCTAATAGAGACCTTGATAAGTGTTATGCTTTCTTTCTTGAGTTTTTGTATGGACCAATTATATTGCTTGATTTCCCTTTTCCTCCCTTTGTATAGAGAACCTTCCTGATAATTGGAGTGAAGCATCAGATATGGGTTCATTTCGCTCTCTAGACCGCCATTTTCTTTTTCCTGGTAGGTTTATTCTTAAATCTAATGCTTTTGCTAATTATAACATTTGACATGGTTCACTCTTTTGGAGTGCATTTCCTTATTTTATATGCTGTCTGAGGAGCCCTTTTTTATTTTCTTTCTTTTTCCTTGTCTCATTGGGATCTGAACTCTTTTCTTATTCTAGGTGAGCAAGTCCATATGTTAGCATGCTTGTCTGCGTATAAGCAAGATATAGAAATTATCACACCATTTAAAGTTGCTGCCTTGATGAGTAAAAATGGCATTGGGAAAAACACCAAGAAACAAAATGGAAATGTTGGATATGAAATTGATGCTGCTTCTGAGAGTGGGGAAGTGAGTCCAATTAGTCATGATGTTGATCAGGATAGTGATAATCTTTCAGAAAAGATTGATCCACAAAAGGATATTTCTTCTGGTGAATCTCTTCTTAGAATGGAAGATCGCAAACGACAAACTGAAAGACTGTTGCGAAAATTTGAGAATTCCCACTTCTTTGTTCGTATTTCAGAATCAGATGAGCCGCTCTGGTCGAAAAGAAGCTCTCCAGAAGAATCTTTTGAATCTTCTTTGAAAAAAGGGGGCTCCCTTAATGCAATTATTGACAGAGGAAACTTTGATGCCAGTGTGTCTGGTGGATTGGCTAGAAATGCTATTAATTGTTGCTCTCTTCCTAATGGAGACATACTGGTATGTTTCAAAAAAACTTCTCCAATGTTTTTAAGGTTGATTAAGAGAGAGAGAAATGCAAGTGTAGATATTCCTATTACCAAAGGCAAAGTCTTGATTGATTCTTAACTGACCATATTCACAGTTCCTCTTTCTTATACTCTATATGCCAGTGTAGCATTTGGGGAGCTACTCTTTTTCTTGACTTCCTAACCTGGAGAGTTCTTCAATTAATTTAATTGTGGAATTGCTAGGATACATAAATAGGGATGACTGTCAAGCTAGAATTCATTTTGCTGACCCCACCTAGTCAGGGGATTAAGGCTTGATATGTTGTTGTAGTGGAATTGCTAATCATTACTTCACCTACACATCAAAGAAAAGTTTTATCTGAATTTTTGATCTGTAATTGACACCCAGGCCTGGCAAAGGACATTACTCAGAATAAGCTCAGCTTAGATTATAGACACTTACAGTAGGATATGGTAATATCTAGAAGTTTCTGTTTTATCATTAAATAAAACCCTTATAGTGTGGGAAACGCATGAAAGGACATAGTTGATTGTTGCATTTTGATTCTTGGTTTAACTAGCTATTGTTTCAGCAAGCAGGTTGAGACATGAAGACCCAAACGTTGTTTCTTGATTGTTATTTTGTCTGTTTCTTTGAGAATTTTAGATGCATGCTGGTTGAAGTTATTTTGTGGCTTCCTTTTGTTGGAAGGTGGGAGTGGTTTGAGAATGGTGTTACTGATTTTCCTTTATTGATGATACATGAACTTTATGATTCCCTAGTAAAATGAGCGTGTGAGCCAAGAGCTGCTGAAATGAACTTTTCTTTTAATAAATGTTTTGTGAGATTTAGTTTGTATGTTCTCCACCATTCATCTATTTGACTGCTCTGTCCCCAAGTTTTGCCCTAGATTTGGCTGGCAAGCGCTGTTCTGTTCTAACCACTTTGATTCCCGTATAGGAGTACCTTCCCCCTTCAAAATAGATGTATTCCTAACCTGGTTAGTACTTCTGTCTGAAAGCAACCCCCCCTCCTCTTTTGGTGCAACCTGTCAGAATATTCCAGAATCTATCTGTTTTAGGCAATGTACAGCTAGGAGATTATACAGTTCCTAACTTTCTCTATTTTCCATCTAGATTAGATGATTGCTGATTCTTAGGAGATTCCTAGTTTTTAGGGATGTGATTAGATTTCTCTATTGTGTATATATTCTGTCCGTGTGCTTCCCTTTGATGGTGTGAAGAAATTCAACTTTCTTCACATGGTATTAGAGCCTAGGCTCTCTCTCTGAAATTTTTTCCCAAAAGCCGTGTTTCCCGTGTGATCAAAAACCCTCCCCGTACTGACATGTTTGATCAATCTGTCACCACAGGTCCCTAAACTCCTATTCTTGCTGAAGAAGCGATTAGCAATACACCCTTGGGAGAATTGCAAAATCTCCGTTCCTCTTACATATTGAATGGAAAAATTATTTGAAGTGGTCACAACTAGTTTGAATGTTTCTCAAAGGGAAAGGAAAACTTAGGGGCTATTCTCTTTGCTGTTTTCAGTCCGTTTTGAGTTTTTAGTTTTTCAAAATACTGAAAACATGTTTACTTTGCTATTTTTAAAAATGCATTTTCGAAAACAAGGAAAAATTTTGTAGAGAAAACCCAAAACAACATTTTATTGTTTTGGGTGTTTTCAGCCAAAACTAACTGAAAATACAAAACGTGGAAAACACCTCCCCCCCCCCCCACCCGCAAACCCAATCATAGAACCCATCGTCTCTCTCTCTTTCCTTTCTCCTCTCTTCTCGTTGCTGTCGACCTCACCTGACACCACCGCCATCGACTCCTCTTCTTTCCTCCTCCATCCTCCATTGCCGGTGGCCACATGGAGCCGACGATGATGGCTTGATGATGCCGATGGTGGCTTGATGAGGCTTGGCAGACAACGACCATGGCAGAGCAAGCAGACGATGATGGCTTGATGACCACTGGCTGGCTAAGCAACATCTAAAGGACTGCCAACCAGCCAGCCAAGCAACATCCAAACGACGACCAATGACCATGAAACCACCGTCCACGGTGGCCGATGGCGACTGACTGCATTTTTGAGGTTTGGCCGAAAATTAAAAATTAGATCTATCAAAATTTAGCCATTAAATATGGCCAATTTTTGTGTATGTTAACCCTCTTTGCTTGGCCTTTCTAATAGTAGGCTCTGATCGTGTGAATCTCTGGTCGATGGTAGTCGTCGGCGACAGAGAAGAAGCAGGCGTCGGAGAGAATAGAAAAAGAAAAAGAAAAAAAGAAAAGAAGAAAAAAAAGACAAATTTATTCTTAAATTTAGAAAATAAAATTATATATTTATTTAAAATTTTAAAAATGTAGTATAGATATATTATAATTAAAAATAAATATTGGGTATAATATATTAGTGAGTGTATTACACATATTATGTATAATAATATTTAATATAAAATGTTATATTAAAAAGAGTTGATTTTATTATTTAATGATCAAATTTCTTAAATAAAATATCATAAAATAACATTTTATAAAATTTCAAAACAAACGCGTTTTTTGTTTTAAGAAACAATTTTTCAGAATGACAAAAAGAACGCATTTTTAAAAATCTCAAAATAGACAATCAAAACACAAAACTAAAAATTAATTCAAAACTAAAAACTGATACACGAAGAGAACACCACCTTAGTCATATCCTTGGCACGGGACCGAAACCTGATGACCCTAAGTTTGCAGCATTGGATGAATAGGACTCGATGGTTATGGCATGGCTTTGGAATGCAATGGTATTAGAAATAAGTGATACTTGTATGTTCTTGTCCACGACTAAGGAGATTTGAGAGACTATTCAACATACGTACTCCAAGAAGAATGACTCAACCCATATTTATAAGATCAAGATGAAATTGATGCCTGCCAAGCAAGGTAATCATTCTATCACTGAGTATACGAATTTGTTGAAGAATTTATGGCAAGAGATGGATCACTATCGATCCATTTCAATGAAAGACCATGATGATGCTACTACACTAAGGAAGTTTATTGAAAAAGATCGAATCCATGATTTCTTGGCTGGACTTTGGCTAGAATATGATCAAGTCAGGGTTCAGATCTTTGGCAAGGATGAATTACCATCACTGAATGAGACCATTGCTATCATCCGAGCCGAGGAAAGTATAAGAGATGTAATGCTTAATGATCAAGCGGTGGAAGGATCGGCATTAACAAGAAGGGGCTACAAGGATAATCCTCCAAACAAGCAAGCTACTTCACATTTAGGGGGTAAGAAATCCAAATCCAAGCAAAATAATAGGTTCAAACTTGTGTGTAACTATGGCAAGAAAAAGGGCCATGTTAAAGATGAATGCTATAAGCTTCATGGTAGACCCCAAGATGTTGATTGTGGGGTGGACAAAGGAAGGGACATGCAAATCTATCTTAGTCAAAGGAGTCGTCGAGATCCCAGGAAACCTCTAGCACAATGTGATTTGATAAAAAGGACATCCAGAAGCTAAAGGCCTTTCTTGAAACTCTAGGTACATCTTCCACCAACCTTGGTGTCTGCTCATTTGCACAATCAGGTATGTCTCTCGCTTCTCATGGTCTTAGTGCTTCGGATTACAACCAACCCACTTCATGGATAATTGATTATGGAGCAACCGATCACATGACTTTTTCCTCAAAATCTTTCTCCACTTATACTCCATGTTCCAGCTCCCGGAAAATTATCACAGTTGGTGGATCCTCCATCAACGTATTTGGAATAGGTGACATTCATCTAAGCCCTTCCTTAACCTTTAAAAATGCCCTACATGTCCAAAAACTCACCACAAATGTCTATCCATTCAACACTTTGATCAATGACTCACATTGTAGTCCAACTTTTCTTTCAAATTATTGTGTTTTTCAAGACCGAGATTTAGGGAAGACGATTGGGCATGCTAAGGAAAACAATGGGCTCTACTATCTTGAATTGGCAAACAAAATTGGCGGGTTCAACAAGGTTCACTTCTCTACTTCTTTGTTGTCCAATACAAATAGTACCACCCTGAGTCAGATCTTGCTTCTACATCACCGTTTCGGTCATCCTTCGTTCAGGGTTCTTCGTGTCATGTTTCCATCTTTATTTAAAAATGTAGATGTTAGCACATTTCATTGTGATACTTGTGAGCTTGCCAAACACAAATGTGTGCATTTTCCAATTAGTAATAAAAGATCCTCAATGCCTTTCTTCTTAATGCACATAGATATTTGGGGACCCTCTAATATACAAAATATTTCTGGGGCTACTTGATTTGTTACCTTTATTGACGATTGCGCCCATGTAACATGGGTTTTTCTTTTAAATAAAAAATCTTATGTGAGTTTCATTTTTCAGTCTCTCATAATATGATTCAAAATCAATTTGGAGTAAAAATAAAAAAGATAAGGTCAGACAATGTATGAGATTATTTCAATCAAAACTTATCCTCATACTTTCAAAACGAAAGAATCATTCATGAATCTTCGTGTGTAGATACTCCTCAACAAAATGGAGTGGCAAAGAGAAAAAATGGTCTTTTGTTGTCTATTACCTATGCCTTGATGTTTCAAAACCAAGTCCCAAACTATCTATTGGGGGAAGCTGCTCTTACATCTGCTCTTTTAATCAATTGCACACCCTCCCACACTCTTGATTTTAAGAGTCATTGGCAAGTTTTCTTACAATTTTATCCACATTTTACTTCTTTGATCTTCTTGCCCACTCGGGTATTTGGCTGCGTTGTATTTGTCCATGTTTACTCACATAATTGTAACAAACTTGATCCAAGAGCTCTCAAATGTGTCTTCATAGGGTATTCCTCCACTCAAAATGGTTACAAATGTTACCACCTATCATCCCGCAAAACCTTTATCTCGGCTGATGTCACTTTTGTTAAACATGGAAGTTTCTTTGTCAATCTTGGTCTTCAGGGGGAACCTAGGCTTTCGAAAGGCAATGATTGGATTAATTTCTTGTCCTTACCCATGTCACTACCCAATGGAAATTAGAGGAACAATACTGTAATTAGTTACCATTGTTTGGTAGGAGATGCTAATAATTCTATTGAAGTGCACATAGATGCTGTTTCTAGAATATTTTAGTTGCTAGCTGATGCCTATAAAAGGCTACTTATAGGAGGATGGATGTTATGTTGATGAATGAATTGTAATTCTGTTTCTTCTCTCCTAATTCTCCTGACTTTCTTGTTCCTTCTTCTCTTATCTCTCAATTATTTCTGTTCAGTTCTGTCTCTCCCTCCAATTCTTCTCTATTTCTCTTTCTAATTCCTTTCTAAACCCTAGCCTAATCCTAGGGTCGTGACATTTGGTATCAGAGCCATCGTTCCTCGGTCGATCTCTCTCTTAAGTAATTTCGACAGTTCTTGGCTGAGATTCAGTCATTTCGATCTGACTTGCCTGTACGCTGAAGTAGAGCTAGGCGAATTCCCTCGATCTTGGTAGCAATCGGTGTTAGGTGAATTTCCAGCAATATAGGCGAACTCTTGAGGAGTTGCAACATAACTGATCAAACTCACAGGAAGCTACAACAGAGTCCATCGAGTCCTCAGGAGACCGTAACAGAGCACGTCCTAGACCTTCGATTAGTTCGATGACAACTGAGCAAAGATCCTCAGTTGTTGAATTGGATCTGGAAGATTCAAGAAGGTGGTTTCCAAAGTGGAATTTAGGCAACCGCTGAAGGCATATTAGAGTTGCTCTGATTCCGGCCGTTGGACGGTGATTAGGTGAATAGGAAGGCAAGGCGTGGAAGCAGGCCTGGGCGATCTTGAATTTGTAGCGATTGCAAGTAGTTGCAAGCAAGTCCAACAATTGGCAAACTCGTAGCCATTAGGTTTGGAAGTTGAAGGTGAATTCTGACTTGTGACTTATGAGTCAGGTGGTCTTCGGCTACTTTGTGAGTTAAGCGAACCAGGATAGGGTTGATTGAGGTTACTTTGTGAGGTTCCAGTGATGGAACTTTGGTGAAGTTGGAAGAGGAAGGAACAATTGCTGAACATCAGAGTGTGATTCAGTTTGGAGAAATTCTAAGTTGATTTGATCAAGTTAATTGAGCAGTTCCTTGGTTGTCAACTCCTGCTTGAGTTAATCAAGTCCAAAGTTGAAGGCGAAGCAGATCCAAATCTCAGTGGATTTCGTTTGAGGTGGAATTAGGTTGGCTGAACTTGAAGCCACTAAGGTTGCAGATTTGGAGGCAATCGATTATTAGTAAGTCTTGGCAATTTATCAAAGCAGTTTTAGTGATTGAGTTTCGGTAAATTTGGAGGCCAAACAGATTCAATCAAGTTTCGAAAGTAATTGCACAATAGAAGTTTTTGTTTTCAAAGTTGCACAGCAAAACTGTTGGTTTCAAAAGTTGCGGGCAGGTTTTCAAAGCTGATTAGAACATGTTGTCTTCTGAAATTATCCAAAGCCAACAGGTTGTTTTAGGGGTAATTGATTTGAAGGCCATTTAGCAGCAGCTAAAGGTTGACTTAGATCTAGCCTTATGTGAATCTAAGGTTGCTGAATTTTAGTATCAGAATCAATTTTCGAAGAGGTCCTTAGAAGTTGAGCAAGTGGTTGTTATAGCAATGAATTCTCAAGGAAGTGAGCGGTGGTTATGGCTGAAGGCACACGGGCGAAGCAAATGGAATCCCGATTGGATGCCATTGAGCTTGAAATGCGACAAAACCAAGAACAAGTAGATCATCACTGGGAAACATTGGAGTTGGGAATTAGAAATACTCAAGAAGAGGTCAGTTGGAGCTGATAAGAGAATGCAACCAATTTGGATCGAGCCGTTAGTGGGCTCAGAGAGAAATTTGCTAGATTAAGCCAGCAAATAAGCTAGTAGGTGAGTGCCGCCTTGAGCATGTTTGCTCAGTAGCCCAATGCCAACCTCCCCGTGAATTTTTCCCCTAGGGCTTCCTTGGCTTCAATTCTGACGACACCAAGGAATAGATAGAGACCACATGATCCGATGGAGGCAGGGGATAGAGTTGAGGCAAAGGAGGAGAACTTCCATAGAGGAGTTGGGGGAACTCACCACAAAATTATGGGTCTAGGATGGACATTCCCACGTTTGAAAGGGATAGGCCTAGATGGTGGGTTAGACAGTGTGGGAGGGTGTTTTATCAATATAGAGTAGCTGAAAGGGAAGAGGTGAACATGGCTATAGCGTATCTCAATGATGTGGCCGATGCTTGGTTCTAGAATTGGTGTAGAGGCAGGGTGGAATGGAGCTGGCTAGTGTTTGTAAGTAACTTGTGTACCTGATTTGGAGAAAGGACTAAAATTGATGTTATCAAAGGAGCTTCTAAGGCTATAAATCATGTTGAGTAGGAATTTGAGGAAAAATTGGAGTTGGACCGGCCAACTGTAACTAAAAACGCCGGCAATGAAGAGAGATCAAACATGGATATTGGGGGGATCACTATTCATATTTGCAAGAAGCTGATGAAGTATCATTGTAAGATGAAGAGAACGTCGTAGATAGGTTCCATGCCACTAATGAAAGACAGCCACGCAACGAGGACTTGGACCAAGGAAAGAAGCAGGAGGCTAAGGACTTGCATAATTCTGTCAAGTCCTTGAATTAGGACTTGGCAGTTCCGTAATTCCGATTGAGAAAGAGAGGGAATAGAGAAGTAGAAGAGAGGGTTTAGAAAGATCAAGAGAGGAGAGTTTATTCATCAATCAATCGGTAACCCCTCTATGTGCCGTAGGCCTCTTATTAATAGGTCCTCTAGCTATACAATAACAACATCCTAACTGATTCCAGAGGCTGTTATAACAGCCTCTCCCGCCTCCTATCTTGCCCAACAGTCTACTAGAGATAGAGATTACAAAATAGCCCCTAAGATCATAACAATCCCTTCCCCTTGAAATAATTCTTGTCCTCAAGAATTTAGAGAAGACCCATGGCTCGCGGGAACTGCTTCAACAGGTCTGGAAGGTATTCCCAAGTAGTGTGGTCTGGATGAAGGTGTGACCACTGGACTAATACTTGTGTCAAGGGTGCTTTTCCTTCGTACATTATCCTTTTCTGTAGAATGGCGCGGGGTTCCATGATTTCTGCTGTTTCTTCTGCATTGGGTGGTAATTCTGTCCGTGTAGAATTAGTTGTTGCTGTAGCTTTCTTTAACAAGGAAACATGGAACACCGGATGATTTGTCACTCCTTCCGGTAGCTGCAATTTATATGCGACTGGACCTATTTTAGCCACAATAGGATAAGGTCCAAAATATTTGGGGCTCAACTTAGAGGGTGGCACTGCTGTATAGGGCTGTTGCAAGAATCTTCTTACCTTGAGATAGACCCAGTCACCTATCTCAAAAGTCCTGTCACTCCTCCTTCTATCTGCTCTTTGCTTCATCTGATTTCGGGCATTGGCCAATTCTTGTTTTAGAACAGTTAACAGTTGCTGCCTCTGCTGGAAATAATGCCCCACTTCTGCCATAGTAGGGGAAGACTCCGAAATATCAGGCAGCAGTGTGGGTAGGGGTGTGCATTCGGTTATAACCGAACCGAACCGCCCGATTTTAACTAACCGAACCGAACCGACCTTAAACATATAACCGAACCGCACCGAACCGAAAATCTACACTAACCGAATTAACCGAAACCGAACTAACCGATTCTAAATTTGGGCTAACCGAACCGAAAACCGAACCGAAAACCTCCCCAAAAAATCAAACCGAACCTACACAAAAACTGATCTAACAAAAACCGAATGGCAAATAATTAACATTCATTCATTCAACCTTGATTACCAGCATCCAAGTAATTAACATTCATTCAGAATAAGACAGAAAATGAATGACAGAAAAAGAAGATTGAATGACAGAAAATGAAGCAAAACTGGTGTTTTGAGAACGATTTAAAAACATAAATTCTACACCAAGAGGACTTAGAGGAGGACTAACCGATTGACATCAATTCCACCCATCAAAGGAACAAGAAATGTAGGGATCATCACAGCAGTCCCCAATACCAAGATATAGTGCTGTAAGCACATCGCAATTGCCTCCCCTGTTGAAAGACGTGAACAAAATTGAATCTGAAACAAATGAACAAATGAACAAACTAAATCCGAAACAAATTAACAAATGAACAAACGACAGATGAAAACCTGAATCTGAAACAAGTTAGGGTTAGGGTTTCGAAATCACTCACTCTCGGTCTCTTGAGAGAGAAGGGATGAAGGGGCGACGGCGAAGGCGAGGTGAGGGGTAGTCGGTTAGGGTTCGGTTTGCTCTCGCCTTCGACGGGTGGGGGGTGACTCGAGAGTTATCTGGCGGCTGGCAGCTAGCGCAGAGGGGCTGGGTGTTGGGGGGAGAAGCCGACGACGAGGGAGTTTGGGTTCGACGGCAACGACGAGGTAAGGATTAGCCGGTTAGGGTTCGATTTGCTCTCACCTTCGACGGGTAGGGGGTGACTCGAGAGCTATCTAGCGCAGAGCGGTTGGGTGCTGGGAAGGGGCGGAGAAGCCGACGACAAGGGCGTTTGGGTTCGACGGCAACGACAAGGTGAGGGTTAGCCGGTTAGGGACCTAGGGTTCGATGTTGTCGCCTTCAACGGGTGGGGGAGGCGGGGCGACTCTCAGGTTATTCGGTGTGCAGGGCCTGAACAATGAACTTGGGTTTGGGGGGAGCCGCGGGGGTGTGTGTTCGGGGCTAAGAACGAGTTAGCGGTTCGGTTATTTGGGTTCGGTTATTTTGACCCAATAACCGAACCAACTATCCGATTTTTTGTTAAATGGGTAACCGAAACCGAACCGATTATTAAGATTAACCGAACCGATCGGTTCGGTCGGTTCGGTTCGGTTAAATCGGTTAATCCGAATTTTTGCACACCCCTAAGCGTGGGTTTATACCCAAATATGGCTTCAAAAGGACTCCTCCGAATAGCACTGTGATAGGTGGTATTGTACCACCATTGTGCCAAGGATAGCCACCGATTCCAGCTTTTAGGATTTGTGAAACACATACACCTTAGATATGCCTCTAAGCATTGATTGACCCTTTCCGTTTGACCATCCGTTTGAGGATGGTATGCAGTGGACAAACACAAGCCTACTCCCAATTTTCGGAACAGTTCCTGCCAAAATGAACTTGTAAATACTTTGTCTCTATCCGAGACAATAGTCTTAGGAATGCCGTGGATGTTAGCTATCCTATCCAAAAATACTCTTGCCACCTCTTGTGCAGTAAATGGATGGGATAGACTGATAAAATGGCTAAATTTCGTCAAATGATCCACCACCACCATGATTACATCCTTGCCTTCCGATCGGGGTAAACCCTCCACAAAATCCATAGAAATTCCTTCCCAAGCTTGATTAGGTATTGCCAAGGGCTGTAACAATCCCGGGTAAGCCACATTTTCATGTTTACATCGCTGGCACACTGTGCAAGACATCACAAATTTCACTACATCAGTCTTTTGTTTGGGCCAAAAGAATAATTGTTTAACCTTTTGATAAGTGGCTCTTATCCCTGAATGACCCCCCACTGGCGAAGCATGGAGTGCTATTATTCTCTGCTTTAATGCACTGTCATCCCCCACAACCAATCTGCCTTTGTACCTGATCAGACCGCTGGATAGTGTATAATCTGCTATTGCAGTAGGTTGGATTGCCAGCTGTGTTAGGATATCTTGAAGCCATTTTGACTGGCCGTAGCTAGCTTCTAATTCCCCCATCCATTCAGGTACTACTGCTGTGATAGCTTGGCAGGTTGCATTTTCATTGTGCCTAGATAATGCATCAGCCACTATGTTTTCTTTTCCTCTGCGGTACTGAATAATATAGTCCAGTCCCATGAGTTTAGAAGCTCCTTTCCTTTGCAGCTGAGTATGCAATCTTTGTTGGCCTAGGAACTGTAAACTCTCATGGTCCGTGCGGATCACAAATGGCTGGCTTTCCAGGTAGTGTCGCCATTTGTCAATTGCTCCAAGTACTGCTAACAATTCTTTGTCATACACACTCAATCCCAAATGCCTTTGAGACAATGCTTGACTTATAAAAGCCAATGGTCGCCCTTCTTGTATTAACACTGCTCCCACCCCCTTGTCGCAAGCATCCGTCTCAACTGTAAATGGTTTCGAAAAATCTGGTAGAGCCAATACTGGAGCTGTAGACATGGACTTCTTAAGTGCCAAGAATGCTGCTTCTGCTTTTGGATTCCACTGGAAACCTTCCTTTTTCAGCAACTCAGTGAGAGGTTTGCTGATAATACCATAGTGTTGCACAAATTTCCGGTAATACCCTGTCAGTCCCAAAAAACTTCTTAGCTCCTTCACATTTTTAGGCCTAGGCCACTGCAACATTGCTTCCACTTTCTTTGGATCTGTTTGTACTCCTTCTCCACAAATAATATGTCCCAGGTATTCCACTTCCCTCACAGCAAAGGTGCATTTGGAGAGCTTAACATACAATTGGTGAGATTTAAGGATCTCAAATGTAGTGCGGAGGTGTGTAAGATGGTGTTCAATATTGGGGCTGTAAACAAGGATATCATCAAAGAAAACAAGGATGAATTTCCTTAAATAGGGTAGAAAAATCTGATTCATCAAGGCTTGGAATGTGGCAGGGGCATTAGTTAATCCAAAGGGCATAACAGTAAATTCATATAACCCTTGATGAGTTCTAAATGCTGTTTTATGGATATCAGATGGTGACATTCTTATTTGATGGTAACCCGATCTAAGATCTAGTTTAGAAAAAATTTGGGCACCATGTAATTCATCCAATAGGTCATCAATCAAAGGTATAGGAAACTTATTTTTGATTGTATTGGTATTAAGCTGTCTATAGTCTATGCAAAACCTCCAAGTTCCATCTTTTTTTTTTTACAAGGAGAACTGGAGAAGCATAGGGGCTTTGGCTGGGTTGAATAATGGCTGAGTCTAGCATTGTTTTCACTTGTTTCTCAATTTCAGTTTTCTGCACAGGATGGTATCGATAAGCTCTAATGTTGACAGGTTCTGAATTTGGTTTAAGGTGAATTGAGTGGTCCAATGGCCTTTGGGGTGGTAAAGAGCTGGGTTCTACAAATAGATCCTTAAATTCTACCAGTAGTGGATGCAAGTTCTCCGATAAACCTACCTTATTTGTGAGTTGGAAATCGATGTCAGCCTTGGTGAGTTGTAATTCTGCCTTCGCTTCCCTGTCATCTTCTATTTCTTTTGCTTGTATAGAATAGAGTTGAGCTATCTTCCCTTCCTTCTTTGACAACATTTTCTGTAGCCTTTTTCCTCCAATTAACTTACACTCCCCTTGCTCCAGATTTCCCAGCAATGTTAACTTTTGTCCGTTGATTACCACCGTAACCTCCAACTTGTTGAAGTCAAAAGTTAGAGGGCTTACAGTTCTCATCCAATCTACGCCAAGGACTATGTCACATCCACCCAAGTCTAAAATCCTTAAGTCAGCCACAAATTCCTGCCCTTGCATGGTCCATGTAAATCCGAGACATTTATAGTGACTGTACATTCTATTTCCATTAGCTACCGTTACCGACAAAGGTGTTGTGGCTGTCATGGGACATTGGAGACTTGTTGCCGTGGCTTCACTGAGAAAGCTGTGAGTGCTTCCACTGTCGATAAGTACCATCAGTTAGACATGGCCATGGTTCATGAACCGCCGGTTCCGGTTCAAGAAATCTTTGAACCTGAACCGAACCGCCCAAGGGCGGTTTGGGATGGTTCGGTTCCGGTTCCGGTTCGTGTCTGTTCGGTCAACGGTTTGGACCGGTTTGGTCAACGGTTTGAGCCGGTTCGGTCAACGGTTCCGGTTCAAACCGAATTTTTTTAATTTTTTTTAAATATTGTTGTATTCAATTTTGGTCCTTGTTCCGTTGTTCGGTTCGGTTCGGTTTGGTTTCGATTTTTAATTGTTAAATGTAATTGTAAATATAGATATTCTCAACCATATTTTTAATAAAAAACACTACTAAAAATTGAAGAAATATAAGTAATAATTTCATTAAAAATAATTAAAACAACTAAACAAGTATGTAATACAAGTAATTAATTTTTACAAATGTGAAAAATAAAAAATAAAAAATAGAATTAGGCTGTATTACTTGTAATTAATTAAAAAATAAAAAATAGTAATTAATTACTTGTATTACTTGTATGTAATACAAGCAATTGGGCTGCTGCCCGTTGGCAGTAGCCAACGGTCCGCGGAACTGCCGGTTCCGGTTCCGCGGAACCGGCGGTTCTGTTTCCCGGTTCCGGTTCCGTGGAACCTCGAACCGGAACCGGACTGAATTTCGCCGGTTCGGTCCGGTTCCGGTTCCGGTTCCGGTTCGGCCGGTTCCGGTTCCGGTTCAAACCGCCGGTTCGGTTCAATTTTGGTCATGTCTACCATCAGTCTTCGTTTTCCCACTTGTCCTTTTACTTTTATAATCTGCCCCATAGGACTTACTTTCAATGCATGGAACGAAATTTCTCCTCCTTCCTCCCTTAGCTTTTCTTCTTCTTCTTGCTCCAGTAACTCCTCACTAGTGGTTTCCTTTATTTCTGTTTCTTCTTCCATCTGTTCTCCATCAACTCCTTCCATGTTCATCAGCTGTCTTTTGCACTGATGACCCGGACTGTACTTTTCTCCGCATTTGAAACACAGCCCCAGCTGCCTTCTCTGCTCTATCAAATTCCCTTTACTTCCATTATTACTTACAGTTGTCTTGGGATTTTGTTGGTTATGCCATGTTAGCAATGGCCTTGTGTTTCCTCCTCCATACTGCCCTGCTAAAATACTGGGTTTGTAAGGAACCTTATGTTTCTTGAATATGGCTTCTAAGGCCAGTTCTTGAAGTCTTGCTTTTTCCGCTACTTGTTTAACGGATATTGGAGTCATCATCTTTACCATGGGTCGCAGTTCTTCCCTCAATCCGCTAATGAAAACCGACACCAAGTACTGTTCGGTAAGTCCCGGTTGTACCGTACTCACCAGAGACCTTAATTCTTCAAATCGACTTTGATATTCAATCACCGTCCCTTCTTGTTTCAACTTGGTAAATTCTTCTACTACATCGGTCATGTCTTTCTCCCCGAAACGTTCACATAACCCTTCCGTAAATTCGGCCCAGCTCCTTTGCATTCCTCCGTCTTGAATCCAGCCTTGGTACCAAGAATCTGCTTCTTCATTCAGATAAGCTACTGCCAAATTTACCTTTTGCTCCTCTGCGATTCGGTAAAATTGGAAGAATCGTCCGCACCTCCTCACCCACCATCTTGGTTTCTTCCCTTCGAACATTGGAATCTCCAGTCTTGGCATAGGAACATGGTTCTGAATCCCTGGTTGGTGATTCCTTCCCATAACTCCTTGCACCGTACCCTGGTCTGCTTCATCAAGAACCCCTGGTGTGCCCGGACGATTGCCCTGGTGTGGTAAAATCGGTTCCGATGACTGTCGTGGTGGATATTCTGGTGGTAAACGGAATTGGGGTAGCGAAGACAGCATGCTTAAAAAGCTGTCCATCCTTCGTCCTTGCATTTCTATCGATTCTTGGCATCGATTTGTTGCTTCTTGCTGTTTCTTCATAGCCGTTTGCATTACTTCTCTCCATTCAGTCAATTCTTCTCGCGTTTGCCGTAGGGTCTCCTGAGTCTGGGTCACGCCCAACTCTAGTGACTCTAACCGGATCTCCCATTGTTTCAGACGTGTGCCTTCT
The DNA here is from genome assembly GCA_036245055.1 of Diospyros kaki. Classification (NCBI taxonomy): domain Eukaryota; kingdom Viridiplantae; phylum Streptophyta; class Magnoliopsida; order Ericales; family Ebenaceae; genus Diospyros; species Diospyros kaki. Next base: position 43,334,586 of record BSEG01000009.1, read on the forward strand.
GCCATGGCGCCCTGTAATCCGCACCTCCCAGCCAAATCGTACGGCTCTGATACCACTTGTCAAGTCCTTGAATTAGGACTTGGCAGTTCCGTAATTCCGATTGAGAAAGAGAGGGAATAGAGAAGTAGAAGAGAGGGTTTAGAAAGATCAAGAGAGGAGAGTTTATTCATCAATCAATCGGTAACCCCTCTATGTGCCGTAGGCCTCTTATTAATAGGGCCTCTAGCTATACAATAACAACATCCTAACTGATTCCAGAGGCTGTTATAACAGCCTCTCCCGCCTCCTATCTTGCCCAACAGTCTACTAGAGATAGAGATTACAAAATAGCCCCTAAGATCATAACAAATTCTACTGTTGCTTTGAGCGTCAGTCTTGTTGTTTCTTAAAATAGTATAGACTAGTTACAGGTGTTGGCTCTAGTAGAAAAGTAGCAATTGAAACTGACTGAATAGGAGAACAACCATATGGTTCAAAAGAGGATGGAAAATGAGGCTGCTGTCATGTGGTTCGGGAGTTTGGACATTGGAGAAGGGAGCGTTGGCATGGAGATCCTTGAGGTTTACCATTTATGTCTGCAAGGAAGGCAAAAGCAAAGGAACATAAGAGCGAAGAGGAAGAGTCCTAGAAAGAGAAAGAAATAAATAAGAATAAAACTGATAGAGAAAGTTGGGATTAGATGTCAGGACCTGAGGATTGGGCGCGACTCGTTTGGTAATTAACAGTAAAGAGAGAGAGAACAAGAGAGAGAGAGATACTGAAAATACTTCTATTATTTGATACATTCTTCTCTACAATGGACAACATTTATACAATCAACCCCTTAACAGAATAACCAGAGTTTGTTATGGCCAGCTTCCCGCCTTATACCTCCTAACTAACATACAATGTAGGCTTTATTCCCTAACTACCCTTAGGATCATGACATTAGATGAATAACAACGGGTTAATGGTAATAAGTTTCTTAGGGACAATAAACTTTTTAAGGAGGGGGAATTGTAATGACCCAATGAGAATTAAAGGGGCAATACTATAATTAGTTACCATTGTTTGTTAGGAGATGCTAATAATTCTATTGAAGAGCACATGGGTGTTATTTCTAGAATATGTTAGTTGCTAGCTGATGCCTATAAAATGTTACTTGTAGGAAGATGGATGTTATATTGATGAATGAATTGTAATTTTGTTTCTTCTCTCCTAATTCTCCTCTATCTCGTTCCTTCTTCTCTTCTCCCTCAATTATCTCTGTTTAGTTCTGTCTCTCCCTTCAATTCTTCTCTATTTCTCTACTGAATTCTTCCAAATTCTTTTCTAAACCCCAGCCAAACCCTAACCCTAGGGTTGTGACAACCCATTTTTGCCACACAATTGCTTAACTCACCAATCTCTTTAGAGTCCACTCCTATTGAAACCTGAACTGAGTTTGAGTCCAATTTCTAACCACAAAAAACCTAGGAACCTAAACAGAGGCTACCTATTGAATTTGTCTATTCAAGAAGGAAGAGTATCGTGACTTCACTGAAGCACACTCAACAATCCAAATCGAATCCTAGAATTGAGGTAAACATAGAGGTTAGTACTTCTCCTCCTATTATTGGTTCTAACCATGATTTGCCACTATCAGATTCAAATAGTAATGAGAGTGATCTTGACATTCCCATTACACTTAGAAAAGGTAGCCGAAAATGTACAAGCCATCCTTTGTTTCATTTTGTGACCTTTGAAAGAATGTCACCTTCACACAAAAGCTTTCTCACCCACCTTATCTCCATCAAGATACCACAAACTGTATTTGAGGCACTAGAGAGTGAGGAGTGGAGACATGCTATGAAAGTGGAAATGGATGCACTTGAAAAAAACAAAACATGGGAGGTGGTTGATTTACTGATAGGAAAAAGACCAGTTGGATGCAAATGGGTTTTTTCTGTGAAATACAGGGTAGATGGGTTTTTGGAGAGATATAAGGCCATATTGGTTGGAAAAGGCTACACTCAAACATATGGTGTTGACTATCAAGATACATTTGTACCAGTGGCCAAGATGAATACAATGAGGGTCTTGTTATCATTGGCAACAAATTTTGATTGGAATTTACACTAGTTTGAGGTGAAGAATGCCTTCCTATATGGAGATCTAGAAGAAGAAATTTACATGGCCTGCCTTTCGGAATTTGACACTGATACAAACAAGGTGTGTAGACTAAAAAATGCACTCTATGGATTAAAACAATCTCTCAGAGCTTAGTTAGGTAGATTTACAAAAGCAATGCTGTCAATGGGGTATAAACAAAGTTAAGGCGACCACACCTTATTTATGAAACACAGTGTCAAGGGGAGTGATTGCACTCCTACTTTATGCAAATGACATTATTGTTACTGGAAATGATGAGAAGGAAAAGAAAGTCCTGACGGAATGTCTATCTAAGGAGTTTGAGATTAAAGATTTAGAGCGATTAAGATACTTCTTGGGATTAGAAGTGGCATAGTCAAAATTGAGGAATCCTTATGTTACAGCAAAAGTATGTTCTTAACCTACTTAATGAGACTGAGCAAAAAGGATGCAAGCCTTCAAAGATGCCAATTGAAACCAACCACAAGCTTAGTGAAGCAACAAAAGATGAGCCAGTGGATTGAGGAGTGTACCAAAGGCTCATTGGAAGACTAATTTATTTGTTTCACACTCGATCATGTATGGTCTACACGGTTAGTTGGGAGTCAATTCATGCACAACCCTAAGAATACACATCTCCATGTAGTATATCACATTCTTCGTTACTCAAAGGCACATATGGGCAACAAAATTCTATTTAAGAAGGTTACAAACTTCAGTCTTGAAGCCTACACAGATACAGACTATGCAGGCTCCATAGTTGATAGGAGATCAATATCTAGTTATTGCACTTTTGTTGGGGGAAATTTAGTCACGTGGAAGAGCAAGAAACAACCAATGGTAGCAAGATCAAGCACAAAAGTTGAGTTGAGGTCCATGGCATTGGGAATCTGAGCTTCTTTGGTTCAAGATAATACTAGATGATCTCAGAATTGAGTGGGAAAGTCCTATGAAACTATATTGTGACAACAAATCAGCCATAAGCATCGCTCACAATGCAGTTCAACATGATTAGACTAAGCATGTGGAAGTAGATCAACACTTTATAAAAGAAAAGCTCGATAGCGGATTGATTTGTACATCATATGTCCCATTAGGAGACCAACCTGCTAATGTTCTCACTAAAGGGCTAGCCAGTTATATGTTTCAAAAGATTGTTGGCAAGCTGGGAATGACAAACCTATATTTTCCAACTTGAGAGGGAGTGTCAGAATATTCCAGAATCTCTCTATTTTAGGCAATGTACAGCTAGGAGTTTATACAGTTCCTAACTTTCTCTGTTTTCCATCTAGATTAGTTGATTGCTGATTATAATTCCTAGTTTTTAGGGATGTGATTAGATTTCTCTTTTGTGCTTATATTCTGTCCGTGTATTGCCCTTTGATGGTGTGAAGAAAAATTAACTTTCTCCACACAACCATATACCTTGAGTTTCAACCCTTTCAATATCTCTTTGGTGGTTGAACTAATACAATGTAAATAGACCAATCAGATATGACTAGGAATTATTTGGGGCTCTCTTTTGGAGCTTTAGTACTTCGTTTTTGGTCAAGGCAAGTCTTGTTGGATGTTTCTTTCAACTTTGCCTGCTTGTTTTTCAGATTTATAGATTTTTTTATGGTTTTCTAATATCCAAATTAAGTGAACAACCTGTGATAGTATGTGATTCATGCTTTGGATTTTTGGACTTTGTTTATGGACCTTCTAGTTCTAGGATTTACCAGCCTAAGTTTCTAAACTTGCGTATTCTGTAAAGTTGAGTCAATTCCTACCTAGACTGTTATATAAAGATTTCTATATTTAGCCTTTTAACTTAATCAATTCAATGGAGTTGGAGTGTTGTATAATTCATTTTTTTTTTTTGAAAGTTTAACTTTTTGAAAGTTGGCTGATGCATTTCTACTCTTATATTGGTTCTTAATGAACTTTATGAGTGATTCCATCTTCTTGCCTTTTCTTAGTTCTCTTTAACATTTGCTCTCAATTACAAACCAAAACTTGCATTTATGGTGGTTGGAAAAAAATTTGTTTGCAACATGTGTTGTTAGCTATTATGATTTATGTCCCTTTTTGCTTATTGTTTCTTGTACTCAGCTGGATTGGTTAGTTGACGATTATTAATTCCTGTTCTATTTTCTTGGTTGGAAGAATGCAGGTACTTTTACAGGTAAATGTGGGCGTTGATTTTATGAGAGATCCCATCCTGGAAATATTACAATTTGAGAAATATCAGGATAGAAAGTTGAGTTATGAGAGCCTACACAACTCAGATTGTGCAAGTAAGGACCCTTGTGGAGACTTGTTAAAATGGTTGCTGCCATTGGATAATTCTATAGCGCCTCCATCCCGACCTGTATCTCCTCCAACCTTGAGTTCCAATTCATCTATTCGTAGTCCATCAACGAAGTCAAACTTTTCTGCTTCATCTGGTTCTCAGCTCTTTTCTTTTGGTCACTTTAGAAGTTATTCCATGTCTTCACTTCCACCAAACACTGTAGCACCTGCACCTGTACCTGTTGCAACCCCTAGTTCTAAACCAAATATTGATCTTGAAGATTGGGATCAGTTTGCTTCTCAGAAGGTTATAAAGAGTCAAAAGCCTGGGAGTGAAGGGCTTTTATCCTTCCGAGGTGTATCACTGGAGCCAGACAGATTTTCTGTTCGATGTGGATTGGAAGGTATTTACAGACCAGGAAGAAGGTGGAGGAGGAAAATTGAAATTATTCAACCTATAGAAATTCGTTCTTTTGCAGCTGATTGCAATGCAGATGACATTCTCTGTGTCCAGATAAAGGTGGGGTCAGATGCTTGGTGAACTCTAGATTATGTAAATATTACTCTAAAGTATTATTCTTAAATAAAAGGATCTATTACAGTTAATGTACCATAGTTAGGCTCTTCTACAATGCCAGAAATATTGAAGCAGAGTATGCTATCTGTGCAGAATGTTTCTCCTGCCAATGCTCCAGATATTGTCATATACTTGGATGCCATTACTGTTGTTTTTGAGGAGGTGTCTAAAGGTGGACCACCAATTTCATTACCATTTGCGTGTATTGAACCTGGCGATGGCCACAGCTTGCCTAATCTTGCCCTCAGGTTGTTGTCTATTGATGGACTAAATTTATGGTGTTTCATCTTCCCACGAAGACTTGGTTATTCAATTACCAAAGCTAATGTTTGTTCTCTCTGTTTTCATCAATAATATTATATTTGAAATTTGTCACATCATTCATGGGGGCAATTAGAAATGTTTAATGAGAGTGAGCCTTGGTAGCACTGAAGGTTATTACTCTGTGACTAGAAGGTCACAGGTTGAAGCAATAGAAACAGCTTCTTTTCAAATCAATGGTAAGGTTGTGTACGAAAATTACCCTCCCTTGACTGTTGTGAAGTGGTGATCCAACCCTCATGCACTGGCTGTGCATTCCATTCATGTAGGCAATTAGAAATGATTAGAATTTTGATCAAACAGGTGGAGAAAAATTAGTTTTTCCTGCTCCTACCTTTTGCATCCATCTTACCTGGCCTTTTGTTTCAGCAATCCATTCTTCCTAGTAAGTTAAGCAAGATAAGTAACACCTTTTTGTGTGACTTTATAACCATTGAATGCAGAAATGTTACAATTTAGACTCGTATATACAGATATATAAATATGAATGTGTATGTGTTGTTGCATATGCATGTTCTTTAAGGAGGAAAATTAGGTATCTGCTAGCTGGACAGACTTCTTTGCAAGTTGAAATAATGGCTCTAGCATTTTGGTCCGCAGTTTTTGCTTGTCTTCAGTTGTGTGCTGGTGTCCCATGACAGGAGAGGTGAAGAACACTCTTTTATTCTCAAACCAGCAACTTTGACGTGGAAGAATACCAAGGGTCCTAGGGACAGAGTTTCTCAGTCATCCCATTCACAGGCTGGATCAAATTTGTCTCTTCCTGCCAATACTTTGGGTGGAAAACAGAATGCTTCTACTTCTGATCTCTATGCCATTCTAGTATCATGTCGGAGCAACTACACGGGTAGTTATATAGCCCTTTTGATCCATGTTTTCTCAGAAGTTCCTGGTGGATTTAATTGATCTTGTTCTGATGTATTTTTCTTCTCATCTCTGTCATGTGCAGAATCAAAAATGTTTTTCAAGCAGACAACAAGTTGGCAACCACGCATTTCAAGGGATCTTATGATCTCTGTTGCATCCGAAATGTCAAGACAAAATTTTAGTCCACATGGAAGAACTCAGCTTCCTGTTCAGGTTTTTCCAACTCTCAAGTAATGTTTTCTGACTAGTGGTAAATAGATGGTTTTATCCTGACTGGTACCAATTGTCAGGTGTTAACTCTTCAGGCTTCAAACTTGACATCTGAAGATCTAACATTGACAGTGCTTGCTCCAGCTTCATTTACTTCTCCTCCATCAGTTGTGTCCTTAAATTCTTCTCCCACGTCGCCAGTTAGCCCATTTATTAGTCATTCTGAGTCTGTGTTACCAGTTAATGGTGAACGACGAAGTTCTGCAATGGAGAGTACAAGTTCAGCGTCTCCAGCTTTCATAAATCAGAGAGAGAATGCAGATGCTGGACTTTGGTCTGTTTCCTTTTGTGAGCAAATCTCTGATGTCCTTCCAAGTACTGATTCAGGTTGCACTCATTTGTGGCTGCAGAGCAGAGTTCCATTGGGGTAATGCACCACTCTCTTCTTTTCTACTTCTAGAACTTATGTTGAGATGGGATGGTGATTATAGTTAATTTTACTTGCATTAGATCTGTGCCTGCCCAATCCACGGCTACTGTCAAGCTTGAGGTTCTCCCATTGACTGATGGCATTATTACCCTGGATTCCTTACAGATTAATGTTAAGGAGAAAGGTATTCTTCTCCTTTTGTGTTAATTTTTAATTTTAACTGCCTACAGAAAAAGAAAGAGAGAAAAAAAAAAAAAAGAATTGGCTTCTTTTAGTTATTTTTTGTATTATTTATCATTTCCAAGTGACCTCAATCAGTTAGGTCATAACTTGCTGGTTGCTGGTGATAGAAAATGTAATGCGTAATACTAACCTCTTCAAATAAGCAACTTCCCCCCCCCCCCCCCCTTCCCCTCCAAAACAAACCGGAAAAAAATAACCCAGAGAAATTACCCTTCTTTTCTCTCAGGGAAATAAAAATTTTCATTTACCAGTTATGGTCTCATGAAAGCCCAACAGCACGAAAAATAGAAACAATTTTCTTCATGGTTCGTTGTATAGGGTCCTGGATACCCGCAATTAATTACAGTGTTCTTTTCGTTGCTGTTCTAATGGATCTCCTCTTCTTTCTTCCTCCATTTTTCCTTCTTGATATGCCAACAAATCATGGCCAATTGGTTTAGTTCTACAGTATTCTTTTCAGGATCTAATTGCCTCAATTAGGATGACATTTTTTTTTCTTTCAATAAACAAAGATTTCATTAAGAGTAAGACACCATAAAAAGGACAATGTTTACAGTGAAAGTATTTCCATTGGAGGCAAATTTAAATAATTAAGATTGGTTGGGAAATTTTGTGGTAGAAACTTAATTTAGAGTAGTGGCATTGCAAATGATGGGTGTTTATGAGTTGTGGGACTCCTTTTTTTGCTTTATCCCCTGGGCATTGGCAGTCTCCTTGAGGAATCTTTTTATATTCGAATTGAAATGAAAGCTATAAAAAATTTAACATTTGTTTGCTTTACTTTATATCTCGTCTATCTTATCCTTTTCCCTTCCTAATATACTAGAGGGGTGGCATGCACGATGCACTTACAAACCAAAATTTCATGGAGCTGATTTCCCAAGACTTCCTACAACTCTCCCTAATCTCCTACAGTCCTTTGGAACCACCCATAACCACCTAGGCCTCTGGCAGTTGCAGTTTCTTAAAGGCAGAAAGGGCATTTTTTGTGAATGAGGAAAACCTGACAGAGAGCTTCATAAACACCAAAAGTGTTGTTTGCTTATATAATAGAAATAGGTTAGATATCACCTTGTTGACAACATCCAACAGGGAAATGTTAGCTCTAGATACATAGGCTATTGCGCATTTCTATTGCCTACTCATTGTTTAGGTTTGTTGGTATTTGTCACTTTGGTGATAGATGCGGTCATTGGTTTTAGTATGTGATAAGAGTTTGGGATATTTGGTGGGGGACTTGATGGTAAGTGGGTGGGGATGATGACTGTGGAACTAGGTTTATACTGATGGTTGTTGATTGTAGTGGGGTGAGTTAATTCTGGGGGATTTTGAAGGACAATTGAGGTGAAATCATGGGCTTCAAGGTCCATTGTCCATGGATACCCGTACCAAATTGTCAAACTGTCATTTGCCCGTGAAGAGATCGAGAACTGTGATGACAGCTTACTCCCTGTGCACGAAGAGAAAGGACAAGCATTTTTTCAATCTCTGCGGGAGCATTTTATGTCTTCCAGTTGAGCCTTTTTCTTGGGAACGGAGGCAGTGACTCTTTCACTGTCTCAAGGCAGAGAAATTCCTAGTCTTATATGTAGTGAATGGCATAACTATTGCCCCTTTGCCTTGACATGAACCAGGTGAAATCGAATTCTCTATGAAGAGAACAAAGTAGTAAGACCTCGGCCATCGCGTCAGAGTGACGACTTCGATCAGCTACTACATAGGTGACAGCTGCACATCTGTACCTTTTCCAGAAAGCTCCTCATTTCTTGATTTACTTGAATATAAATAGCTAGCTATATTTAGTTTGAGAGGCTTCGCATGGTTAATTCCTTGCTGCTTGATGGTTGCATTTATAAATTGGGCTATTTGTTATGACTAAGGAATACTTTGTAGCTTAATGTAGAGAAGTATGACTCTGCCTTCTGGCTCGAACAGGTATGACATATATCCCAGAGCACTCGCTGAAGATAAACGCGACGTCGAGCATTGCCACTGGGATTTTCTAGGAGTGTTGTGATGATGGAGATGGGACTGTGGAGGATATGCTGATTGATACTCTTGAGAAATATGATTGGTATACATCTTTTTTTCACTTATTATGATCAGAGCATGAAAAATGATCACAAATTGTCCATTTGTTTCAATTGAGAGAGAACCGCCATGATTTGGAATTTGTGTTTGTAACTCTGAACTTTTACCCTTGAATCAGAAAATCAAAATTTACCTCTTATTAAAGGCTAGAATTACAAGAATCTTCACTATTCTACCCTTTATTGTTTTTTCTCTCTCCTCCCCCCCCCCTTCTCTCTCTTTTCTCCAATTACAGGGAAATTAAAAGCATAAATTATATGATTGGCCTAAAGTAAAATTAAATTTTGCACAATTGCCTTGACACAGCTCCTCCCCAACTTCGCCTTTTTTAAGAGACTTCTTATATCATCCACACAAATATGCTTTTATTTTTTGGGCCAAGAGTGGCCCAGTTTCAATACCACTTTTGAATGGAGATGCCATACAGTAAATTCATCCAGTGTAACTTGAACTACTTTTGTCACAACAGACGTGGCATTAGAAAAGAAAAAAAAAAAAAAAGAACTTGGAAGAGAAATTGAGGGTAGGAACAGTATTTACTGCAGTGGCGGGGCGGGCTTTGAATCTTCAAACCCAACGATGGCGACCACAAGAAATGGAATAATGCTTTATAAAAGGCGCAGCATCCGGAAGAAATCCATTTCATCTCAAGCCTGCCAATTAGGGTTGGTGCATTTCTGACAGAGAGGTTGTGAGATGATGAAGAAGGCCACTTCCATGTTCCATCATCGCCAAAAGGTAATTTATTAGTTAAGTCGCCCCATTAATTATCATAGACGATGATGCTGCAGAAAAGCAGAACAATTAATTAAGCAAACCCATCTTCTTTGATTCTACTTTTGCAGGCGTCGTCACCTGTGGCGCCAGCGGCGTGGGCGAGGCCACGGCCAGGCACTTTGTCAAAGACGGCGCCAAAGTCGTGATCGCCGACGTCCAGAACGAACTTGGCCACTCACTCTGTGGACAAATTGGCTCTGATGATTCTGCCATTTCCTTTGTCCACTGTGATGTCAGGAAAGATGAAGATGTCAAACGAGTAGTTAGTCGATTCCGCCATAATCCAAGGTATTCCGCCATAATCCAAGGTATTGTTTGCTAACGAAGGTGAGATTATACTAAAATAAGATTAGAATATTTTTTGAATTAAGTATAGAATGATTAAGATAATATTGAGAAGTATTTTAAAATTTTTATCAAATATTTTGTTAAATTTTTTAGAATACATTGAAAGACACGTATGTTATTTTTTCTTATTTATAAGGATCATGATATACTTATTTTGAAGAGAAAGAGAGAGAAACATATTTGGAAAAATTCAGATAAAAAGTCACATAATTTCTTTTTTAATGGTCATCAGATAAGTTTAGTAAATATATTAAAAAAAATAAAATTTTAAAATATTTTTTATATTTTATATTTTTCGATCTATATTTTAATTAACAAATACTAATTAAATTGAGCAAGGACGAGATAACTAGCAACTTCAACCCGGTAATTGCATCAGTGAATTTTGTCGGTTCGGGCGAAGAGAGGTAGCATCTTATACAATGCCAATTGCATTTTTCTTCTTAAATGATGGGTATATGTTAGTGAATGTCAACTTTAGGATAATAGTGAAGTTATATCAAATAAAACATAATTATTGAACCATATTTTTTTTATAAATTATAAAAAGAATTTTTATAAAATAAAAATAAAACTACTAATAAAAGCAATTTTTAGGGGGAGTCTATATCTATTGTGAGACTTGCTTCCCTTGTGGGTAGGCTGCTCACATCTAAGTGTAAGCCCCTTTATCATTTGGGCTTCAATTGCTATTGGACCATTTAAGTATTATCTCAGCCACATAGATATGGTTGGGTCAGGCCCAATTGCACTAGAGTAGAACCCCAATTTAAGATTAATCGAATCCTTATGGTCATTTTTCTTAAACATCAAAATTTAGTTTTTATAGCTGAAAAATAATGTCAAATGGGATTCTTAGTCAAAAAGTAACATTATAAGGGGATTAAGTGTCCCAAATTATGAATTTTGAAAGAAATTTAGTGAATTTGTATAACAACTTCAAATAATATGACCACACATGAAAAGATGAAATAATTTAACTTTCTAATTATAAGAGAAGTTAATCCACCATCTACCTTCCTTTAATTGTCTCAATCTAAATCAAAGTTAAATTCAATTCAAATTTAACGGAAATTCATTTTGCTGGAGTGGTTGAGACCCTTTCTAGAATACTTTGAAAGATGATGAACCAAATTTGATTTTCTTGCAACTAATCAACAATAAATACAATTAATTAAGATGGAGGGCATTGACTGTATACAATAATTGAAGTGTGTTTTTTGGGATATATTATTATTATTATTATTATTATTATTATTATAAATGTGCATTAACTCATTGACTAGATAAATATTATCCCGTCAGCAAACAAAGTGGCCCCAGAAAGCTCGACATGTCACCATAAGTGGGTCCCACCTGTTGTCTCTCTCCCCTGGCTGCCTAAACTGCCCCTGCATTTTCTCTCTATGTCCGAAAATGTCATTTCACTTATAATTTAAGCATATTTATAAAATAAAGTTTTATAAATTAAGAATTTTAAATTTTGAAAAGACAAAAAAACAAAAGAAAAAAAAAAAGCCTCTTCTTATTTTGGAATTTTCGGATTTCCCAAACTATCCCTATCAGGAATAATGATGACGATGGCTGCTCAATGGGTCAGCAATCTGTCTCACGGGCACTCCGGGCAGCCCAAACAGGCTGCCCTCATTCTCCGGGCTGCTCCGTTTTGCTTTTTCCAGTCTTCGATCCGACAAAAAGAAGAGAGAGAAGCAACACCTTTATGTACAGGAAATATGAAGATTTTTTAATTTTTTCCCATTTCCAGCAACATATATATATATATATATTTTTTTTTTTTGAGCTTTGAATTGGTCAGGTGATGAGCGGACGTTTCTCGGGGTGCTTTTTGAACTGAGATTATCTGATACAGCTCGTACTGTCTTCTGCTTCAGCAAGTTTCTCAAGTTAGTTGTGAAGGTCACGCATGCGATCTGAATGGTTCGCTTCTTTCCAGGCCTCCAGAGTGATCTTTGCTCGGTTTCATGAATTGGGTCTAAGCTCTGTCACCTGATCTTTCGTGGGCTTCTGAGGAATTCTTTGTGCAAGCCGAAGGGTATTTGGAATTCTAAGCTAATCTCACTTTCCTGGTGGTTGTCTCCGTGTGATTTTCTGAAGTGGGTTTGGGTTGTGTCGTCTGATTCTTGAAGATATTTCAGGCAATAACTGGGAAATTGAAGGGATTTTGGGGAAGTTCTGTTCTTGTGGTTGTGTGAGAAGACTTTTGAATTTGATGCCTTTTGATGGTATCTGGGTTCGATTATAGGGTTTCTGAAAGATGGGATTTGGGGCTGAAGGGGGAAAGGAGGAGTCTTGGGATGTGGGCAAATCAAAGGGTAAGAAGAAGAAAGATGGAGACGCTGAGGAGACTGGGTGTTGGGTTAGGTTGAAGATTTTTGGGAGCTGTATTTCTTCAAGATCTAAAGTGGATAATTCCGTTAGTGGCATCAGTATTCGTTGCGGTAATGCTTTACTTGCTTTCAAAACGTTGTGTTTTGAGTTATTACTCTCATTTCTTGTTGGTATGATATATTTGGTCTCAATTAAGTGGAATTTCCTGCATTTACTTTTTAGGGAACTTCAGTTAAATGCTATATGTGCATATTTTCTGGAGTTGTTTATAAAGCTACTGCTCTTCGTTGTTAACTTGAACTATTAACGGTCAATGATAACTGCTGATGGTGTTGTGCAAGATTGCTTCAAATTGGTCAAATGTGGTATCAATTGAAACAAAAAAGGAGACTTAGTTTGATAAGTTTTTCTTTCTTTTTTCCTTTTTACTTTCTCTATCCTCTTGGTTGGAAGAGCATTAAGCATCAAGCCTTGGCTTGAAGAGCACGAGTGTGGACATGGATTTGAAAAAAATGAGAATATAAACATGATGGATACAACGTCAACATATCTAGCCTAATCCTATTGGCGGGATTGGCTACGTAGATTCTAGCTCACCAATCATCTATATCTATTGTATACATGGTGTGTGTACACCCAAAAATGATTCTTTTGTTAGTAAGTATTAGAAAAATAATATCAACAAACTATGCAAAATGCTGCAGAAAATACACTACTATATTTTAATTCATAAACTTAAATAGTATTCAACATGCTAAAGCAAATAGTATTCCATCAATCTTATACCCTTGTATTAAAAATACGGAAAGCATTACAGCAGTAACAACAACAATAAACATATGGAAATGTGGAAAACATGATAAATCTAACAATGAATAGACAATCCATAAAAAATATAGATATCACAACCAAAAGACTGCTCGTGAACATTTCATGTTTGGAGAAGAGACCCAAAAAGAGGCAAGGATTCCCAATTGTAACATTCTAGAAGATCCATGTTGGATGAAGTCATTATTAGGTAAGTGGCATTCCTCACATGGCATTTTTTATATGTATGTTGACATGTTAGATGAATTTGTGTGTCTGCATGTGTAAGCTTAGATATGAAACCTATTTTAAAGTGTTCATACTTTATAGACAACATTGTTATGGGTTTTTGTATATCCTCAAGCATATTCAATGGATACAACACAGATGTGATAAAGGTAAGGTTATGAAATATATGTCTGACCTATACCTCTAAATTAAGTCTCTTAACTTCTAAAATAAAAAGCTCACTTTTGATTTAAAAGGAAAATTTTTAGCCTCTCGTAAGAATAGAGATAGAAAGGTCCTTTTCCACCTTAAATTTTGTTTTGTTAAATAGGCATTCCTTTTTGCCTTTTCGGAAGGTTTTGGACCTTTTGGCTAGGAATGTTTGACCAGCTGATATTGAGACCCAAGTTTGTGTAACATAATTCAATAGTGATAGGAGGTGCTTTGGGGCATGTATTTCCTTTAGGTATTTACCTTGGGTCTCAACAGAACAAAGGTAATATCTAGATGAGTGAGTTTTGTTATGTGAGATGATAAAACAACCAACTTGAAGCTGAAACTTGGTTGGCTAAAGCTCATTCAACAGAAAAGAACAATCTGAGTTTAAAATCTGAGGCTGTGAACCTTGCTGGTTGGTTTCGTATTGCAACATGATACTGATTAAATGTAATATGTCCAGCTTGTATTAGTCTATAAAAAGGGTGTTTGAACTTTGAATACAGAAGACTCGCTTTGTGAAGGATGGGAGAATGGATAGGTAAAAAAATTTCATGTGCATGCATTGTGTGCTAGACTTCAAAGACATTTCCTTAAATCTCTCAAAAGCTCCAGATGCATGTGACACAAGAAGTCAGGTACAACAACCATCACTGGCCTTAATCCTACTAGGTGGGATTGGCTATATGAATTCTAGGTTTCCCTCACATCTTTATCCATGGCCATATCTTTTGTAAACCCATTTTATCTTTTATCGTGTCTAAAGGTTTCCCATCAAGTTTGAAGATGGATCAATGTCCTTGTAAAATTTGGTGGTAAAAAAGTACCCAAATTTAAAAGTTATTACTCCCTAAAAGATCTGAGGCATGTAAATGATATGTTAGTTTTGTCGTTGAGCCAAGGTCAGTAATGGAGTCCAAACAACTAGTTGCCTGACTTGGCATGGCTTGTGGTGATGAGAATTATACATTTAGTAGTATTAGAATCAAAGTTATGTAGAAAAAAAATAACAATCACAATCACAAGCCTTGATCCCTAACCTGTTAGGTAGAGTCAGTTACATGAACTCTAGACATTCAAACATCTCTATTTATGGCCATATCCTTTATAAGATCCTCTTTTTCAATACTTGCTTTATTCCTTTGGATATGTACGCCTATAGAATATGCAATTTCTATCTTCTTCTAAGTTATTAAGATATCCCAACATAACACTTGTTTCTATACCTCCATTGATAAGTTCGATAAATACTCCTTCCATCTCTCTTTGATGGCTCCCTTAGTTACTATTACTTTTTGGTTTTCTTCTTTTATCCATTTCACTTGGCTTAAATCTCTTGTTTTTCTCTTTCTTGCTTTAGCTAGTTTTTATATATCTCTTTCTCCATCTTTTGTATCAAGTCGTTGATATAAATTTCCATAAGTTTTGACTTTTCTTCATTAACTGCCTTTTTTGGTTCTTTTTGGCCAAAAATTATACATCTTTTTAGTTTTTTTCTTTGTTACAACATTTATGTAAAGCCTTGCAACAAGCTTTCTTACTTTTGATTCTCTATTGTACCTCGTCATTTTTCATCAAGAATCTCTTAAATTTGGGACTTATCCCTTTGACTCCCCCAAACCATTTTTGTTGTCTTTTGAATAATAGTAACCACTTCACTCTCCATTTGATTAGCCTTTCTATCTATGGTCCAATATCTTCCAGTCACACTTTTTCCTTAAAAATTGTTTGTTTTTCACCTTTTAAATCCCGCCATCTAATTCTTGGGCTTTGTTTTGTGTCATCTTTTTTTATCTTCCATTTTTTGATATGGACGTCCATGATCAAAAGTATATGTCAATCATGCATTCTCCTGGTATAACCTTACAATCCTTAGAAGATAAGAGGTCCTCTTGTCTCATGAGAAAGTAATGTATTTGGGTGGTTGATTTAGTGTTCATCCCATTTTCTAAACCTAGTGTTGGCTAAGATGAGCTCATATGTCGTGGCAAAATCCAATGTAGCTTTAACCTTATTATTTCTTTCTCCAAATCCCTAACTTCCATGCATAATTCCCATTCCCTTCTCTATTCACATGACTATTTAAATCACCTCCTATAATGATATTCTCTCCTCTAGGAATCCATTGTACCAATGCCTCTAAATCTTTGAAAATTTTTGCCTTTATCTCATTTCCTAACCGAACTTGCGGTGCATGTGTACTAATAATATTCATAGTTTCTTCTTTTAGAACAATTTTAGCTGCAATAATCCTATCTCCTATTTTCTTCACATCCATTATCCCATCTTTTAAAGTCTTATCCATAATAATCCTCACTTCATTCTTTGTCCAATCCTTCTTGGAGGCACATAATATTATTTTTTCTCCTAATCATTAAATTTTCCTGTCTGAGTCCCGATATTCCATGATCCAATCATTAATCTATGATCTTTTACTAGCTTCTTTACTCATATCTGTTTGCAAAAATGCAAGAACCCTTGCAATTTTGCCACTACATCTGGGTGACAATTCTAGTTCATTTGCCACTACATGCAAGCAGTGCAACATGTTGTTATGAATGGTTATGCCCTGGTGATTTTTTATTTGTTTAAAATTCATGTTTATTTGATCTGATGATTTTATGTTTGCTGTTGGCTACCTAATTCAACCCCCCCCACCTTTAACTAGGCTTGGGTCAATAATAAAATATCTTTGGTGATATATGGATAGAAAAATTCTGCAACATACAGGATATATTTGCTTTTTTGATATTCCCAACCGTCATAGGATTTTTTTTATGGAAAAACTAATAGAATGACAAATTATATGATGATGTAATTCATTTAATAAACTTAAGTGGTTACCTATTACATCAGAATTAATTGAACATGTGAATTGTTGTCTGATATGGCATTTAATGCTGTGTACTTGAGGAATATATGTTTGGCAAGTTATCTGTTTATTTTTTTCTTGTTTTTGTTTTATAATTCTTTCAGTTGATTTTCTTCTTTTCTTCCAGTGGTTAAGCTGAAAGATGGTTGAGTTTGTCCAAAAACTTGATAAATTGTTGGTCCTCTTTCCAAATTGGTTAAACTTTTAGAATGAGGGGTGACCTAACATGTCAGACTCTAGGTCTACAAGGTCTTAGTTCAAGTTTTGTTATGTATGTATGCTCCCCCATTATTCATGCTAGTTATGTACTCTTGTTTTGTGTGTTGCACAATAGTTGAGTCTATCCACATGCAACTACGGGAGTGTTGCAAAGCGTGACATACATTTTTCGTCCCATTATTAATAGCCTAAGTTTTCAGTAAAATAGTATCTTAAAATATTTTAATGTATTAAAGGCTTTCAAATGGACAGGTGATGAAGTTTTATTTTTTCTTTTCTAATCCCTTTTCTTCTGGTGTTATGGAGGTGGCATTGGTGGCAATGAAGCCAACAACAACCCATTTCCACTGCTAAAGATAATATAATATTATAATATTATAATAATGTCTGTTATAAACTTGCCTGCATGGATGTGGTATTATGAGCAGTTACAGGTGGAATTTATCTCCTTTCATTGGAAAAGGAAAAGAATCACATGTAAGATGTGATCTACAGGAGAATTCCGTGGGGTATAGATTGGAAATTTCTTGTTTTTGCATTCTTAAATATGGACCTTGTTGATGTAATGGTAATTGATTTGAGCGGTATTTATTACTATTAATGTTCGTTGCATCTGCTGCAGCACATATTGTGCCCATATGCCATATGCTCTGGAAACATATGTTTTGTCCTTTGTATTTAAACTTGAATCATGTGCTAATATCTCTATTCACAATTTGCTGGATTTCATTTAACATCTCTACAACAACAACGTGTCAAGCCTTAATCCCACTAGGTGGGATTGTCCGAAAATTCTAGCATGTGAATATTGTTTATCGCTCAGAGACTATTTGTCGTATCGATATTTGATTAATATTTAGTTATGGCTAAGATGCATTTTTGAGACAGTGAAACATACTTTGTACAGAGAGTTTATTCCTTGCTCTAGTAGTTCTGTTTATGCAAGTTTAAACTGTTATATTGGTGTATTACTTGGAGTCAAAATTCTTCAATATGAATTTCCATTCTTTTTCTTCAAAACACAGAGATGGATATGTGAATTTTGGCATAGAATTCATAACTCCTTGCTTTCGAAGTTCTTTCTGCAAGTTAATTTGTTCATTTTTTGTGACTGTGTTACCTGCCTTGAATGTTGCACAATATATTCTTGCATAAAAGGTGAGATTTGATTGATGTGCCATATAGAATTCATAACTCCTCGTTTTCGAAGTTCTTTTTGCAGGTTAATTTGTTCATTGTTTGTGACTGTTACCTGCCTTTAATGTTGCACAATATATTCTTGCATAAAAGGTGAGATTTGATTGATGTGCCATATAGGGGTACCTGCTATTTGCATGTTGTCATTGATATGGGCAGCATGTCTTGTTGTATACCTGGCCCATATTTGAATGAATGTTACTTGGGCTAGTGATATTTAGGTGTTGGCTCAGTTATGTTCAACAAGACATGCTGCCCAATAATATATTTGGCTCAGTTATGTTCAACAAGACAACGGCACCTTTATAATATATTTATCTTCTCAATAAACTTGTTTTCAGTGAGCTGGATTTTATAGAATTTGTTTTATTGAATATGTCAGGTTTAGGTGCTATTGAAGACTAACCAACTAGGACTTTTGCTTTCATAATGTTTTATATCTGATCTTTTATTTTTCCTAGTAATTGTTTTCTTCTTCGTGTCAGCAGAAAGTAAATCAACAAATGATACAAGCAGAGACCAACCTGTTGTTCCAGTATTATCATCAACAACCACAAGTAATGGAGAAAGCAATTCATCTACTTCCAAACTTGAAGAAGAATTGAAAGTTGCTTCTCGGCTTCGAAAATTTTCTTTCAATGATCTTAAGTTTGCAACAAGAAATTTCAGACCAGAGAGTCTTCTCGGTGAAGGTGGTTTTGGTTGTGTATTCAAGGGGTGGATTGAGGAGAATGGTACTGCACCGGTGAAACCTGGCACAGGACTTACTGTTGCAGTGAAAACCCTAAACCATGATGGGCTCCAGGGTCACAAAGAATGGCTGGTTTGATATTTTTCTATTACATTTCACTTACCAATCATTTTCTTCTTCTTATGTTTTACCTTCTTGTTCATTGTGATTCTTGGTTGTTCTCATGTTTCATCTCATCTGGACTGGTAGGCTGAAGTAAGTTTTCTTGGGGATCTCATTCATCCTAATTTGGTCAAACTGATTGGTTACTGCATTGAAGATGATCAACGATTGTTGGTGTATGAGTTCATGCCTCGAGGAAGCTTGGAGAACCACCTGTTTCGGAGTATGTGGATGCTTTTCTCCAATATGATTACTTTTTTTATACCCATGGTTCTTAATAAAGAGGAATAGAAAGTCTGATCCATAACCCTCAAGAATATAGGCTTCTTTTTATTTAAAAATTTAACTTCTTGGTTGAAAACCTATTTCCTTATCCAACAGATTGTCACTTGGGTGCCATAGTTTGTTTCTTTATTTTTTAGTCATTCATGTTTATTAACAAGAACAACTATAATCCCAAGCCTTAATCATACTAGGTGGGATCAGCTGCATGAATTCTAGACCTAAACTTTGAATCCAAGAAAAGTCTTCGTAAGTTGTTCCAAGTGATTTGAAGAGTTCTCTAGTGCTATCTTATAAAACTAATTATTTTTCATTTTTCTCTGAGGTGCTTCCAGAGATGATACATGAGATCCATTAGTTATTTTTCTTCCCCTAAAGTGCATATTAGGGATTCATTGTGCTATATTTAATTATATGTTGGAGTTATATAAAGTTTCCAATAAATTTCTTCTATTTTCCTATCTAAGACTGCCACGCATAGGTTTGTTTTAGTGCAAGGTTGCTTTACATGGACTGCTTTTCAATGACTGCTAGATGCCAGTGTTTTAAATGAAGAATTTGTCACTGACCCACTCTATCATCTGAGGTGCTGCATTAATCTTTGTGGTACTGAGGTGTAAGCCTTTTGAGTTTTGAATTTTTATATCAAATACGAAAATAATGAAAAAGAGAATGAGAAAAAGAAAGTTAAAAGATGAATGCTGGGAAAATTAATGGGCCAATAAATGAATGGATACACTAACATCTTTATGCTGTACCAAATTCTCCTAGAATGCAAGAAATGTAAAACTATGCCTTTATTTGCAAATATGAATGGGCCGATAAATTGTGTGCATATAGAATTGCGTATCGGATTAAGCATTGTTGGATCTGTACTGGTATTACATATTGCAAATTTTTCCCTGTGCTTTGTTACTCCTTTGACAATTTTGTGCTACTATATTATACTAACGTGTAAGGAATATAAATGATTGGAAACATGGCATGGAAACACAATTCAGTCATTTTTTTTTCTATATTGCAGTTCAGTCATTGTTGGATCTGAACCATTTTGACAGTTTCACATATTTTCATTAGCTAGCATTCTCTCACGATCAACTGTAAGTGCAGGATCACTTCCTCTTCCTTGGTCCATCAGGATGAAAATTGCTCTTGGTGCTGCAAAGGGCCTTACTTTTCTGCACGAGGAAGCAGAAAGGCCAGTTATATATCGAGATTTTAAGACTTCCAATATCCTATTAGATGCAGTATGTGAAAAAAATCTCTGGAAGTTAGATTTGTCTCCGATTTTTTCATTTTCTAAAAAGTGCTATTTCAGGATTACAATGCCAAACTTTCTGACTTTGGACTTGCTAAGGATGGTCCTGAGGGTGATAAGACTCATGTCTCTACTCGTGTGATGGGCACTTATGGTTATGCAGCTCCCGAATATGTGATGACAGGTAAATGTACTTGTTTTCTGATATCAGCGCTTGGACCTCTCTTGTGGGGTGGATAAATTATGACCTTCTCTAGCCTGTGCTATTTGTATTGCGTTTGTCCGCGTTTGGCTCTCTCTCCTTTTCTAACTATGCTTATGCATGTCCGGACTGGGAATATTTTTGTTTATTTTTATGGCTGATGGTTTGGTCTGCCTATTGCCACCTATGACAGTTCTACTATTTCTTGTGTTGCGTTAGCCCACTACCACTAAGGAAAGCTTTGAATGCACTGTTTGAGTTCCTCTCCGATTTGGTACTCTGCTTCTATCATGACATTGAATTCTTATGCTGCCATACCCTTGAATACCCTTTAAGCATGTCCCTGCTGCCATATGAATGCCCAAATCCATTCTAGTTTGGGTCGGTGCTTTGGTCAATCTTTCTAGGAGTTCATAGTTCTGTAGAAGCTCAACATAATAGAACTTTAGAAGATATAACTCTGTTTTGCCAGTTATGTTCTGTATTGAGAGTAGTACTCATTTAGTCAGATTGGTTTTATAGACTTATATTGCATGACATGAGATTGGTTATTTCTCATTTAGTCAGGTAAAAGAAGCCTGAGTTATAGACCTATGTTGCATGACATGAGATTGGATACTCTTTATTCTGATCTTCTCTTTGAATCGTGTCAGGACATCTTACATCAAGGAGTGATGTTTACAGCTTTGGCGTGGTTCTGCTCGAAATGTTGACTGGCAGAAGATCAATGGACAAAAACCGTCCCATTGGGGAGCACAATCTAGTCGAATGGGCGAGGCCACATCTTGTGGAGAGAAGAAGGTTTTACAGACTGATAGACCCCCGGCTTGAAGGTCACTTCTCAATAAAAGGTGCCCAGAAAGCTGCACAGTTGGCTGCTCGCTGCCTTAGCCGGGACCCAAAGGCCAGACCTCTGATGAGTGAAGTTGTCGAAGCCTTGAAGCCGCTTCCAAACCTCAAGGATATGGCCAGCTCGTCCTATTACTTCCAAACAGTGCAGGGCGATCGCGTTGCCTCCAGTCCAAATGCTAGTAGAAACAGTTTAAAAGCACAAGCTGGATCGCTTTCAAGGAATGGGCAGCAGCACCCAAGAAGCCTCTCCATACCAAATAATGGTTCACATGCTTCTCCTTACCATCATCAGTTCTCCATCAATTCACCAAAACCCAATGCTAAAGCATAGCTGAATCGGTTTGGTCATTGCCTGTTTCTTCTGTTTGACACACCCACCCATCCTTTCTACCGTTCCCTCTCTACTTTCTCTTCGTTTAATTTCTATGTGGAGTTGGAAAAGAATCAGAATCAGAATCAGGGGAACATTGGCAATGTGGTGTTATGATCTTTTAAGTTAGCTCACACTCATAGCGAGTGAAGAGAGAGCTAGGAAAGTTGTCATTTAATGGAGGAGCAAACAGGAATGGCAACCACACGGTTTTACTTGTTTGTTCAGAAATGTTAATGAATGATAATTTTCCTTCACCATGGCTTACTACAAAATGTTAAAGACTTGCAAATTTAGGAAGACGGCCATTTTAACACCATAGCCTACAAAATGTTGCAGAAAAATCCCCCTGAATAAATGCAGCCAAGTAGAGACATTGTTCTCACATCAATAAGCCTTTATTTATTATGGGCATATTGAAATCCTAGATCGTCTAATTCTATTTACATAATTCCTAGTAAGATCCAAGTACATCAAGATAAAATAAAAGACCACTAACTAAATGAATTAATCACTTAAATCTACCCATCTCTTGGGCCATAAACGTCATTCCGCCCCCCTGCCCTGATATGCAGAGATAACAACGTAATGGATGATGAGATATATTAAGAGGTGGAGGCGGCATTGCCAAAAAGTATACCTTTGATTCTCACTTCAACAGGCAATTCTTCATTCATTTTAGTAGTCAACCAGATCACTATCCATTGCATGCAACAAGTTTATCACGAGTAATGAGCTCGATGAAGATATATCTCTTGGAGGAGGAGAGATCTAGCCCTATTTATAGCAGACAAACAGAGGCATAAATGTTCCTCAAGATCCATAAGCTGGCCGAGAAAATTATAGTGGTTCTTTTTAAGTTGCTTTGCAACCTCGTGGATAGGATGCCTGTCCCTGCCTCTATCCAATCCTAGGCGAATGAGAAGCTTGTCACCTCAACGGCAGCATATAATCGTTCAACTAGCTGCAGCATCAAGCTGTGACAGATGGGCCAGCTCCTTCTTAGCGATCTTTGAAGGAAGGAATGCAGGGAGTAATGGACCTGCAACTAGAGCAATGAGAGCATGGGAAGCTATAGCTATAGCGGATATTGCGACAGCAACAACGGTACCAATCAAACAAAAGGTGGAACAAGAGGTAGCATGGCGGACCCTAGAGCGGGACTTAAGGAGACGGCAGTGCAGCTGTTGGCTTAGCTGGGAGAAGCAGCAGCGTAAATCTGGGAAGTTGTGGGAGTCAGGGCAAGGAAAGGGAGACATCAAAGGTCCTGTCACACTGAGACTGGGTCAGGAGTCAGAATCAGAGTCCAGGGGGAGCACATCAAGGAGGTCATGAAGATCCCGGTAGAGGGAGCGGGCACACCGGATGCTATCACAGAGGTCCGAGGATGAGGCATAAATGGAACATCTTCTCCCTGTGGTCAAAGCAAGCAGAGACAAGGCGGGTAAGGGTGTTGGGCCGAGTATGCTGAAGTGCTTCTTGGACACACTCTCGGCTTGGGTTAAGGATCTGAGCTGAAAGGCTTTGTTCCACAAGGGTCTCTTTCCCTTGCCATGGTTCTGGATCTTCGTAAGATGGTTCACTGTGGTGAATATCGGACCGTGTCTGACCATATGAATGTGGCTGGGTAAAAGTGGCGTATTCACGAGTAAGGTTGAGATGGCGGGAGAGCGTTGAAGGCTTAAACTTGCCGTAATCTCAGCTGAACTTCCTGCAGTTCATTCAGAAAACAGTGGAAATTTACCCTGCTGTGGTGGAATGGGCGACCGGAGGCTCTTGGTTTTCTTGCTGGCAAAACTGGTCTGGATGGTATGGGTGTACTCACAAGTAAGATTGACAGTAGGAGAGGGGTGAGCACTCGAACTTAATTGGTGTATCGTCAGCTGAACTTCCTGCAGTTCATTCAGCCAATTTAGACAAACATGTCAGAGGCCATTAACCATTGTAAATGGACGAGAAGAAGTTGAAAAATAGTGGAAATTTACCCAGTTGGGAGGGGATGGATGAATGGAGGTTTGATCTTCTTGTTGCTGATGATGGCATCAAAACATCCATCATCTGATTGTACAACTGAGGTGGGAGGTGTGTCTAATCAATTGCCATATGTTTGGCTTTGGAATGCTGGCGTCCAATCAAAAGCGTAAAAGCACAAGGCTAGCTTTGAGTTTTCATACGTTGAATGAGCCTTCAAGCGCAAATGAATGAAAGAGAGTAATGTAACAGAGTACATATGACGATGGATCAAGATAAATGACAGTAGTATTGCAGCAGCAGGAGATTTCACTTCGATAGTCTTAAAATACTCTATAGTTGTCCCAACATTAACCTGTAGGTCAGTGCACTATCCGGCCACAACAAAAGCACACTCTCAGTTCCTGATATTAGCTACCGACTTGACCTAAGTTGACTAATGAATATCCACAATAACATAAAACCTCCATAGTCTTAGAATACTCCATAGTTGTCCCAACATTATCCTGTTGATCAGTGTACTACCCAACCACAACAAAAGCACTCTTAGTCCCTGATATTAGCTACCACCTAACTCATATTATAGGCCTAATCTATTTAAATAGTAGTCACAAATGTTCTAACCATAGACATGTCTTGTTTAAAGCCTATTCTCTTTTAAAAATGTCTTCTTTTTTTAAAAAATAATTAAATCGGGTTAGTTTAATTTTGCATTATCATTAAGTTATGTATAAGTTTATATAAAACTCAAACCAATGCACTCAAGCGCACCCATGTGGTACATGAGCAAGGGTAAAATTGATAGAGATCCCTTGTACAACTCCTAACAAGGATTCTTTTAGATGTTTTTGAATTATTTGGCTCTAACTATTGGGTTTATAGAATGACTTAGATAACTAAATAAGAAGATAATACATTGCACTCATAAATTTCAAACATTCTGAATGAAAAGGATACTCACGATATGAGATTGGAGGTTATTGGGTCATGTTAACGGGTGTCCTAGGTACCCATTAAGGTGTATTTAATGTATTAAATAAAATATAATAATTGCACATTATTTTTAGTATATGAACAATTCTATTAATTGATAAAATATTTCAAAATATAATATAGTTATTATAAACTAATATAAACATTTATGCAGTAAAAATAATTTGTGCTTATTACACAAAATCTAAAAATAAAACTAGAGCATTCATTAATTAACATAACCCTACTAAGTTTTAGTTGTAATATAAGCACCTGGGCCAAACCCATATTTTCTCCCCCTTAGCTTTACAAGAAAAGTCTATCACACATGTGAACTTCAACTCTGACATATCAAATACTTAATCTTTATAATTTATATATATTGACTATTTAGTTATCTAGTCAGCATTAAACATGTAATAGAGGTGTCATTAAAAATGTGGAAATAAAACAATAAAACACCATATTTAGTTGCCACTGGATTACAAACTCACCAATAAATAGATTGGGTGAATTTGTTGTGACTCTTGGATTATCGATCAGAACAAAGAGGATGAGAAATGTTGAATCGATTACGAGTTATCGATCAGAGAGGGGCAAGGATGGGTCGGTTGGGACTCGCAAATCGCTAATCAGAACAAAAAGGAAGGGTCAGGATCAGTCGAAATGGTGATGGTTGATAGAAGGTTTGGTTTTGCCGTTCGAGTTGATGGGATTGAGATGGGAGCAAAGATGATGGTCGAAAGAGAACGTGAAAGGAAAGATCGATTCGATTAGTTCTTTTGTGTTTTTCTTTTTTCTTTATCTCATTTCACGTGTAACTATCGAGATCGATCGAGACAACAACTGCTGATGAGGGACTCAATTATTTCGTTTAGGTAAACGAGAGATGAGAGACGAGAGTAAAAACAACGATTGAACACGAAGGAAACCTCGATTTGATTAATTTTTTTTATATATTCTTTATTTCTTTTATTTTTTTTGTTTCCCAAGTCAGACCATGTGTCTCATGCCAATCCAATTGATTGTCTGTCTTTTATTTTTTTTTGTTTCCCAAGTCAGACCATGTGTCTCATGCCAATCCAATTGATTGTCCGGAGGAGTCAATAAACCTCCTTTATCATCATCATGATGAGTAATGATTTTGACATTCACATTTCATACATGAAACATCATTCTTCTGCCTCGTTCTAATTTGAATTCTCAACCTTGCAAGTCCATTTTATTGGATTAATGTGAAAGTACAAAACTTTATTAATTCCCAAATCAATGACAACGCTTTGTCACCATTTCTTCATTAGAAACTCAAATCTCCATAAATGATGTCCTAAAGCTCAGAACCTTCATTAATGGCTGCTTAATTATTGCATATTTTTTATTACCGCAGAGAAGGAATGGTTGGTGGTGCTGTAACCTCCGTCCACCGCCAGGTTGACGCCGCTGATGTACTTGGCCTCGTCGCTGGCCAAGTACAGGGCTGCCTCCGCCACGTCCTCCGCCGTCGGCGCCAGCCCTTTCAGGTTCGCCGACGCAGCCACCACCGCCTCCACGCCGCTCTTCTCCAGCCCCATCGCCTTCCTCAGCAGCGGCGTGGCTATGGCGCACGGCGAGATGCAGTTGACTCTTATCCCGTGCTCGCCGAGCTCCACGCAGAGGTTCTTCGTCAGCCCCACCACGGCGTGCTTCGACATGGCGTAAGCGTGGGGCGCCTCGCCGGCGACCATGGAGGCGAGGCTGGCAGTGAACAGGATGGCGCCTCGCTTCGCCGGAATCATAACCCTAGCAGCGTGTTTGGCTCCCAAGAAAGCTCCGTACACGTTGACGTCGAAAACCCGCTTGAAGTCGTCGGTGTCGGTGCCGAGAATGGTAAAGTCCAGGCCGCCGGTGATGCCGGCGTTGTTGTACATGACGTCGAGCTGGCCGTACTTGGTTATGGCCATGTCGACCGCATTCTTGACGTCCAATTCATTGGAAACATCGCAATGCACGTAAGTAATGTTCTGTTCATAGGACGGGCCAAGGTCTTCGCAGACCTTCCGGCCGAGGTCGTCTTGGACGTCGGCGATCACAACCTTGGCTCCATGTTTTACGAAGAGCCTCGCCGTGCTCTCCCCTATGCCGCTTGCACCGCCCGTGATGACGGCTACTTTGCCTTCCAACCTATAAAATATTTATGAAATATATACATTTAAGCAACCAGATAGCAACCTATGTCGTAGCTCGTGACGTTTGAACTTCAATTATTTTAAAATTTACTGTAACTCCTTGTCACTAAGTCAATCGTAGAGTGCTCATTATGGTTTTTAGTACATATAAAGTATAGTTGATACAGACTTAAGTTAGAAACAATTAAATTTATAAACTCAAATAGGAGACCTCGACTTCCCTAGACCCATTGATTTCCTCGATCTCTCATGGCTCATTAGCCTCATTTAATACATACATGTACAGTTTGGAAGATATGAGTGACAGGGACACGAGGCATTACCTTCTGGGAGAAGGGGATTGGGAGAAGAAGCCATTCATCATTGTGACTGAACTTTTCAAATAAATGAGGAGCCTACGGCCAATGAAAGTTTATTTCTTGCCATGGCTTAGCATCTTATATATAGCCATTATTAGGGGAAATGGGATACAGAAGCAACGCGCACACGAGCCACCGTCCGGTTGAAGTAGTGAAAAGGACGATCAGGACACGCGTCAAAGACCCATTTGTTTTTGGTTTGAAAAATGGGAGCTTGCGATTGGGTGGGTGAGAGAGTTGCGGTGACAGGACGGAGGGCGGACGGCTGTCGCAGTACCGGGCTAAGTAGATAATAAGGAAGGGTTCGATCCAACTGCCACCAGAAAAATGGGCCTCACGTCGGATCCTCCAAATAAATACTCTTGTCTCGAAATCCCTCAAATAAATTATGGGAGTGGCAGCTAATAATAACAGTTAAATTCCAGGCTTAAAATGAGAAATTTTATGACAGATAAAAAGAATATTAATATTTTATGTAGTATAAAATATGTGATTTATATATAATATAAAATATGTATTATTGGGAAATATTTTAGTGTGTATTATATATCATTTGATGTTATACATCATATCATTTTTATTATTTGGAATCAGCAGGGCCTTTGGGTATAACAAAATATTCAATTTAACTCTTTGGAGCACCTCAACTAGTCTTCCCACACGTTAGAAAACTTAGATATCAGGAAGTTGTGGGTTTAATTTTACCTTTATGGTGGTGTGTGCATTAATTATGTCTATTTGAAGAGCTAGAACCCCAATTTTGACTTATGATATGGATCATTTCAGCCTAATCCCGACACCTAACCCACAACCCCTGACCTATGGCCCAATTTTGAGCTGGGCTAGTCTGCAATAACATCATTGCAGCCCATGTCTAGTACTTCTGTGTTTGTTTAAATTTCATTCTTATTAATGACGGATCTCATCCATGCCAACATTAAGGAGCCCATTAGCGTCGACGATCTACTCCTATCACCCTGCAAATGCACGACGCATGCATGCAGGATGACTTCTTTTTCTATATAAATCAATTTCCTCCAGAGCCAAGATGTAACATCCGAGGATAATTTGAGGATAAAAATGATAATTGATAAAGGGCATAATTGGAATTTTGAGAAAAATAAGACTATAGGGCACACTAACACAGCTTTGGACGATCGAATTAATCAGTGGGAGTACCTCGGACCCTAGATAGCCAAGGAAAATGGTATAGTATCGACGAGCAATAAAAATTATGATTTTTAGTGATGAAAGAAAGAAGATCGAGAACAGTTTTCGGTACATCAAAAATACAGCTGCCAATTAGGTCGTATTACCGAATTACGGTAAACGAAGTCCAAAAAGTCAACGGAGAGTGTCAAGGAATATTATTCGATCTGTAGAACAACCCTTAAGTGGTTTCAGGTTGAATCGAGTGGATTTGAGGTCAAATAAATCAATCGGGCCTAAGTGTAATTTTTTAAAATTGCCCGAGGGAGGTCTAAACGGCAATTTTTTGAAAGTTTCAAGGGAGAAATGAGAAGTATTAATCTTGAGGGTCTTAGTGAGGGTGTTAGAAAAGTCAGGGGCTTGAGGTTAGGGGCCAAAATGCAAAAGAGAAATTTCAGGGGGCTAAAGTGTAATTTCAGAAACTTCACTCGTACATGGCAGATTTGGCCGCGATTGTGGCCAGAAAATCTGGCCATTTGGACAGCCTAGGACCGTCAGGGAATGGCCTAGGGTGGCCTAGGAGGCGTGGGGAAGAAGGCTTGGCCGGAGATCGGCCACGTGGAGGCGGATTTTGGCTATAAATAGCCAAGGGTTTCGGCCGAAGGAGAAACACCAAATCGAGCTCATTTTTGAATGATTTTTGGAGTTTTGATAGAGGACTTTTGGTCTCTAGAAGGCAAGGATCATTTTGGGAGTGGTTTGAAGCATTTTGGTTAGCGTTTGAGGGGGTTTCGAGCTCGGCCGAGAGTTAGAGGCGGACCACCACCGCCGACCTGCAACTCGAGTTTTAAACGACTTTCCGGCGTCCTTTCGGCCTGAAATCGGTGGAGATGTGATCGACTTCACGAGGGCTTTCGAACGGCACCCGTTTTGCGACCATCGGGGCACCCGCCGGCGGCCGGCTAGAGGTTGAAGACAACTAGCGCGTGACTACCACGCGCCAGTTCAAGCCAAGCCATCCACGCGCCACGCGTGAGGGTGCGTGAGACCCCAGGTAATTTCGAATTTTTTTTATTATTTTAAGAAAATTAAATTATGAATTATGATGCAATAAAATTTGAAAAAATGTTGGAGAAAATGGTCGTTTTGTAATTTCCAAAATAAATAAGGTTTATAAAAAATAGGAAAAGGAATTAGAAAATCCTTAGAAAATTTTTGGAGATAGGAATTAATTATTTATGAATTATTATGAAGAGAAATCAAGGAAAAATCTTGAGTAGGTATTTATTAGAATTTTTGAGGAGAAATATAAAGAAAATAGGAAGAAATTATGGAAAAATTGAAAAAATAGATATTGATATGATTTTGAACAAACGTGATGACTAGGGTATCGTTGAGGCTCGAGGTTGAAGTACAAGAGCGTCAGGCGCGAGAATCGAGGCTAGGCACGCAAATCGAGGTCAAACACGTAGATCAAGGCAGGCGCGCAAATCGAGGCTAACCGCGCATGTCAATTGGAAATTCGTCTAAAGGTGAGTGGTTCTACCCGAAAAGATTTCAAATAACATATGAATGGTTTTACTGTGAGTGTTCACCCCCAAACTTTGTTTTGCCTTTGGGTTCTTGTGATGAAATGTCAAATGATTATTTACACGTGCATTAAATGTTGATTTTAAGCGTTGATTTTAAGTGACGCATGTTATGATTTAAGTGATGCATGTTATGATTTTCGACCATTGGCTTGTTTTGTGTCGTCCATGTGTTATGTGGGTTGTTAACCTGTGACGTGACCTAGAGTGACAACACTCGGAATGCGTACCTAGGATTAATGCTAGGTGACCCACTTGAGACGGGGCTGAGACGGACTTCACCGTACGGGACCCAAGTGGCGGGGCTGCGAGTGGACACCACCCCAAGTTCTTTGAGCAATAGCATTAATGCCGAGATGACGTCGATTCCGAGGATAGTGCTGATGTGACACTCTTGGGGCTAGGGTTGTGTTTTGGAATGCTTTTGAGTAGGAGCATAAAGTCTGACGATGACAATGGGGTGATTCCTGGGTTCATATGTCGAGGTTGCCCCTTTTAAGCAGGATCGGGTTGCCAATGGGTCGATGTGGTCGTGTCGCCTTTAGAGAAATTGCATTTTCCCCGGTTATGGCTAAATGCTATGTGGGATTCTCTTAGGCTGGTGCATGTTGGGATTTATCGATTTTGGTACATGATTTTGCATACATTCATGAAAATGTTTTGAACCCTCACTTAGATGATTCAGCATCTAATTTGGACTATGTCTCTGGAATATTCAAACGTTTCAGGTGGAAACAGTGGTGCCAAGGGAACGAATGTCTTCGAGATGTAGTTGTTGTGTTTAGTCTTCGTAGGTTTTTGTCTATGATTTCGATGTTTCGAGATTCTGATGTTCGGGAATTATGTAACATTTTGATATTTTCATGTGAAACATCGATTTGGTTAATGTAAATGGAATTATCAGTTGTATATATATCTGAGGTTTCGATCTTGCTTCCGTTGATGTGATTGATAATGTCTGTCTTAGTCAAATTATTAAATTTTGTTATACTGAGAAGGTACGATCGGGATTGTCGGGAATCGATTTTGATGAAAGTATGCCTATCGAGAGAATTATGTGGTGTTTGATTTAAAATTTTTTCGAAATCTCGAGTTAATGCACGCTTGTGGAAAAGTAGGGCGTTACACAAGACATGTTATTTTCTAGCCAACTGATACTCTGCCAACTTACTCTCTTACTGATTAGAGCATCATAGCACTTGTAGGTGCCAGCCATCCCTTTGATGGATTAATTGTTGAAGCCCATTCCCTTATCGTTGCAAGCCCGCCTCTGATCATCCTTTTGGGTTAGAAGGAACATGATAGAATTGTTAGTACACTCGAGGTGGAGAATAGATGAATCGTGAGTTTATAGAGAATGCGGGATGCTCGAGCTTTGTGCCAAAGGCTGACTATCTGGTAGGGACACCTCAATTTCTCATATTATAAAAAATAAAAAATTCAATCTTAAACTTGATTTTTATGATTTTTAAAAGGCCTTTTAAAATTTCATATCATTCAAAATTTAAGAGATAAAGAGATTAATAAGGTTGTACAAAAATTAAAGCCTAACCTTGTTATCGAGAACAAATCATAAAGGTAGAGTTTGTTAATATAAGGTTGTATAAGGATAAAATTATAATACTTTTCGAACTAAAATATGAAATAATCAAAATAAATCTGAGAAATATTTTAATATTTTTATCAAATTATTTTTAATTTTTTAAAAATACACTGAAGAATATATACTTCTTTTTTTTATTTTATTTATAAGATCTAAGATAAATTTATCTAAAGGGAGAGAGAGAGATAAATTTATCTAAAAAATTATAAATAAGAAGTTATGTAACTTATTTTTTAATGATCGTTAAATAAATTTAATAAATATAATAAAAATATTTTTATTTAAAATACTTTTAATATCTTATTTTTTTAATTTATATATTAATTAACAATCACGATTAAAAGAGGATGTGATCCTAAATCTATTCTCACACTTGAATTATGATATTTTGTTATATTTAATAATTTTAATTGATTGTCCTATAAGGTAAAATATTTAATGTATTTTAATATTCACTTTAACAATCTTCTTTAATTTCCATGCAAAACACGGTATCTAGAAGGCGGCGTGGGGCATGCTTTTGGAGTGAGGCGACGATTTATTATGAATTTGGTTGGAGCCCCATCACTGTCACATCAATTAGACACTGCGTTGATTGATTATTAAATTATGTCACTTCCATATCAATCTATATCAATTTTATTTATTAACTAATTAAATAAGGAAGCCCTATCACTGTCACATCAATTACTTTGCCTCCATATTAATTTATATCAATCTTATTTATTAACTAATTAAATAGTAAAAAAATTGCTTATTGGTCAGTGGGGGTTATGGTCCGAACCGGCAAAAGGTTGGCAACTTGGTCCGACACTAAACGAAACAATCAATCGGGCCATAGAAAATGGGGTTAAAAGAAAAATGCAAAAGCATTTAAAATTTGTATTTGAAATTATTATTTTTAGACATAATAATAAATTTTTAATTAAAAATTATTTATCTTAAACGTTTAATTTTCAAAATATCTATAAAATAGAAGACAATTACTAGAGTATGTAATCTTAGTAAAAGAAGTACTTGAAATACAATCTTAATGGAAATTTGATCCTACATCGATCGGAGCAATTACTTATTATTTATAAAAATTAAAACTAATAATTGGAATGATACCCATGTTTTTGGGGACCGTCTATTTCAATTTTTTAACTAGAGATATTGAAAGTACGTTAACACATTCTCATTAGAGATTCCCTGAAGACCATGTTTTTGGAACCTGATAAAGGCTTCCAAGGAATACTGAGGAGAGGCTTCTAGAAAGGGTCACCTGGGACACCTAGGAGAGTCTCCCAGAGGTATCTAGGTAAGGCTCATTCGGTTTCTCAATACTTATTTATCAGAAAGGTCTCTTCAGTCATTTCTTGGGCTTCTTCCTTTTAGACTTATTTTTGGCTTGGGCTTATTTTGTTGGACACATCAATTGCACTACACTATTTCTTTCAACATTACAAAAAAAAAAGAGTTTAGAAATAGACAAAATTCGTATCTAAACCCATAAAATTCTATCTCTAATGTTTTGAAGATAGATTTTGATTTGACTCCAACTGACTCATCACTAAACAATTAGCAACGAATATTTTTGTTTCGCCATTACTAGAGGTGGAAAAAATTCCATCTCTAGCTTTAAAGACGGATTTTTTTTTTCATATGAAAAAATTTCATATCTAATTTGGTTGTGTAATTAGTCTCGAAATCAGTTAAATTGACAATTAGGGACGAAATTCGAGACGGACTTAAAAAATATTATCAATTGCTGGCGATGTCCATGGTAGATTTCAACAATCATAATTGATCATCGGAATCACCTTGGTATGGTGACCAACATATGTAAAAACTAAAACAATCCAACAATTCACTCTAAATAGATTTGAAAACTATTTTTTCTGAAAAAGGATGTCCGTTTCTGAAAGGGTATTGCTAGCCACTGTCCATGGCAGATTTGGACGATCAGAATCAATCATCGAGTCACCTTGATCTGGTGACCAACATACCCAAAAATCAAAACAATCTAATGGCCCGATCTTAATTCTGGAAATTAATTTGTTGAAAAAAGGATGCTCATTTTTGGAAGGGCATTGTCAACCACCATCCATGGCGAATTTCGACGATTAAAATCAATCATTAGAATGGCCATTGCTTGATAACCAATACACTCAAAAACCAAAACAATCTAACGATCAGATCTCAATAGATCTGAAAAATAATTTTTTTTAAAAATGCTACTCATTTTTTGAAGGGCATTGCTAGCCACCATCCATGGCAGATTTTGATGATCGAAACTGATAATTGGAATCATCTTTGTTTGGTGACCAACGCAAAAACCAAAATGATCCAACGGTTAGATCTCACTAGATCTGAAAATTAAAATCAAAGAAGATTAAGTTCCTACCTTAAATCGGAGAAACTCCGATTGCCGGTGTCTGGGACAACAAATAATGGCCGGAGGAGAGAGGAAGAAAGGTGAATCGAAGGTTGGCAGCTACTGGCCGGGGAAGAAAAGAAAAAAGAGACACAGTGAGAGGGAAATGAATAGACAAAGGAAGATGGAGGAGAAGGAGAAGAGAAGAAGCATGAGAACATAACGAAATACATAAGGAGATTTAGAGATAAATTTTTTTTTGTATCTAATTTTCATTTTTGTTCAAATTAGAGATGAAATTTTTCTTCTATTGAAATAACCATTAGAGATGTAAAATTTTCTATCTCTAAAATTAGAAACAAAATTTTGTCTCTTCTGACAAAAAAATTCAAAGACATAATTTTTTTTTTTCTGTCTTTGAGAGTAGGTAAAAATTAGAGATGGAATAATATCCATCTCTAATTCTAAAAAAAATTTCTGAGACAGAAAAATTTTCATCTTTGATTCCGAAAAACTTTGTACACGATTTTTTTTTTTTTTTGTCTCTAAACAGTTAGAGACGAAATTTTTACTTGCCTTGCCTTTGGGAATTGCTCTCCAATCCTTTGTGTGTACGCTAGCCACTAAAGGTTTTCACAATTACCATCTTGAATGGGGCCTTTTAGCTAGAACCAAGGTGATCCTTTTGTCATGCCTTACTTGTTTCAGACCTAACCAAACTTTAAGGTTTTTCACACCTAGGGATTAGGCTTGTACTGTGTGCACCACAATAAATCTCTTTTGTCCATTGCTCGTCTCTACAACTAGCACTGTGTGTGGGGCAATGGATTTTTTGAGTTTGTTGCACATCTTAACAGTCTTCCATTTTGTACTGCATGACAGACTATGGGTAGTTATTGCCTGTCTTAATAGCTTGTTCTGTATGTAGGATAACAAACTTTTAAGCCCATGATGGGTGTTAGTAGTTTTTGGTTTTAGACTGCATGCCTCGGTAGTTTTTTCTTGTTATCGTGCTTAATAGCTCATATTGTGTGTAGGGTAAGGGGTCTTTTTAACTCATTATGGGAGACCATGGTCCTAGAGCTTTAGATACTAGGTTTACATATCCATCTCTCTTAGCATCTCTTCCTAGGCATTTAATGTCTTAAAAAAAAAAAGTACAGGAAAGGAGAATTCCATAATATAAGAAAGTGTTAAAGATATCACAACACACAAAACACAAAAAATTTATGTGGTTTGGCAAAAAATGCCTACATTCACGATCCCACTCTAGGGTTCTTTTTATTACTTGTAGGGGGATTAAAATTACAATTGAAAATAATCTCATAAGTTTGGGGCAAAATATAGGTTTAGATGATTAGTGTTCCAGATTTTTCCAATGTCATATCCCTAAAGAGTTTATAAGGTGTAAGTGTGGCCCAATTATCTCCCGAATATGATATGGACCTTCTCAGTTTGCTAGTAACTTTCCTTCATCACAGAGAACACTCATAATTGCCAATTTTCTGAGAATAAGATCCTCATCCTTTAATAACCTGTTTCTTATTCTGGAGTTATAGTAGCTAGCCATCTTTCTATAGTAAGCTGTCAATAGGGTGCTTGATTTATCCCTTTGTTCTTTGACAAGATCTAAGTTTTTCTTTAGTGCCTCAGAATTTGCTTCATCGTCAAAGGTATTTACTTAAGGAGGCCCATCTCTAATTACCACAATTATCAAAGCTTTCATCCCATAGCCCAGATTGAACGACATTTCACAAGAAAAAATTTTCATTGATTCGTGGCTTGTGGAAAAGGTCACGAGATATTTAGTCCCCATTAGGCAAAAGGAATTGGTTGAAAGATGGTATGAAGCTTTGAAATTTGGGCGAATTGGATTGCTGTTGCATGCTTTTGACACTTGTTGCATTTCTGAACCTTCATTAGGGCGTCATCCTCTAAGGTTGGTTAGAAGAACCCTGCTCATAACACCTTAGCTGCTAGGTGTTCTCCATAGATCTTACCACCGCCTGTCATTATTTATTTGCCAAATGGAACTTACTTTACGTAACCCAACACAACTCCAGATGTCACACTCTTAAAGGACCACAAGCTTAAAAATAACATCAACATCCTAAGTTTGTACCCTTCTTTTGCTGATGGCTGGCGACGTAAAAGACAAATAAGGGGCTCTCTATCCTCTTTGACTATGACTATGGAGGAGACTTTCAGCACTCAATCGCATTCTTTATTATTTTTATTTATGAATCATAGTCTAAGTAACTTCAAGAAATAGTTTGATATAAGTTTACCCAACAAGGCATGGATCCCATTTTGGGGCTAAAATCCAACCAAAATTTTTGAATCGTAATTAAATTAAACTAGACAATCACATCACATCATCCAAATTAAAACTATTATTCAAATTTTATTATAAGTAATATTATCTTTATTGGAAGCTATCTCAAACGTGTAGCCAGATACGAACGTTGAAGCTACGCGCCCGATAATATTTTCTCCAACGTTAGTTGCATCGCTGGATTGGTGGTGGTGTAGCCGCCGTCGACAAGCAGATTCAGCCCACTCACGTATCTCGACTCATCGCTTCCCAAATACACCGCCGCCGCCGCCACATCCTCCCCCTCCAGCGCTGTCCCCTTCAAGTTCCCCGCCTCCTCAATCAACCGATCCGCCACCTCTGCCGTCACCCCCAGCGTCTCCCTCAGCAGCGGCGTGTTCACCCCGTGAGGCGAAATGCAGTTGACCCTGATCCCGTGCCGCCCCAGCTCCACGCACAGGTTCTTCGCCAGTCCAACCACGGCGTGCTTGGTAGAGGTGTAGACGTGCGCTATCACACCGGCGGAGGACGCCGCCGTGCTCGCCGTGAATAAGATGCTGCCTGCCTTGGCCGGAACCATCACTCTACTGGCGTGTTTCGCGCAGAAGAAT
Organism: Diospyros kaki; assembly: GCA_036245055.1. Classification (NCBI taxonomy): domain Eukaryota; kingdom Viridiplantae; phylum Streptophyta; class Magnoliopsida; order Ericales; family Ebenaceae; genus Diospyros; species Diospyros kaki. The sequence continues at coordinate 43,371,627 of BSEG01000009.1, forward strand.
GCACCGAACACGTTCACTTCGAATGCTTTCTTGAGATCTGCGTAGCCCACCGATGCGATGCTGGGGTCCCTGCTGCCGGGTACGCCGGCGTTGCCGAACATTATGTCGAGCTTCCCGTGCTTGGCAACGGCGGAATCGACGACGCGTTTAACGTCTTCGTCTTTGCTGACGTCGCAGTGGACGAAGGAAACTGCGGAATCAGAGCCGATTTCTTGACAGAGCGAGTGGCCGAGCTCGTCGTGGACATCGGCGATGACGACTTTGGCGCCGTGCTTGACGAAGAGCCTGGCCGTGGCTTCGCCCAAGCCGCTGGCGCCGCCGGTGATGACGGCGACTTTGCCATCGAGCCTGCAAAATGAAGAAGAAGGGTTGTGCTTTGAATAACTAAGGTGGTTTGTGCATCAATTTGTAATTGTATGATAAGATAAATGGGGAATTGGGGCTTACCTTTTGGCGATGGGAGCTAGCAAGGAAGAGGCCGCCTTCATCATCTTTTGAGCATGAGCCCTACTTCGCACTTGGCAGGCTTCAAATGAATCGATTTTGTGGTTCTGGATGCTGCTGCTTTCGTAAGCATTTCACTGTTTTGTCGTCTTCTTTCAAGATTATTAGAATTCTATTCGAAGTCTGCCACCGCCGGGCGCCACCAAAGAATCCTGACACTTGGTGTTCTTCGGACCAATCGTCCGTATCCCTTCAAAACTTCTCTCTTCCTCGTCCGGATCAAGCATCACTTTCTAAATTATTTTACTTCCAGCGACGACAGTTTGAGTCGAACTTAATGCTAGATTCCTTCAAAACATGCTATAAACAATATATTATAATTAAACTACTTTATTTACGACCACAACATACTAAAAATCCCAACTTTACAAAATTTTTCTATTAAAAAAATCTCTCTTTCTTTTTTTTTTCAAAACGCTAGGCAGATAGGTTAAATAATCAAACAGAAAATCAAACAGAAACCTTAATTTTCACGTGAATATCATCATCATTTTTTTTTTCTGCTCTCCAAACTTGAGTTCGATTTTGGGCATCCCCTTTAATGGGGTGTACGTCACCCTGTCAATTTTGTGAGGTCCCATCTCTCTCATTTTCTCTATCTCTCAACTTCTCTCTTCTTTTCTAGCGAGCCTTTCACCATCTTTCTGTTGTTGTCGCCGTCTCGTCTTGCTATAAAGAGAGAGGATGCAGTGGCGATCGATGCATGAGAATCGAGACGAGGCAACGAGAGGTGGGGCAGCGACGGGAGAAAGGCAATGAAAGCAAGGAAATGAGATAGGAGAGAAAGAAACGGTTTGGGGAAGAGACCCCTTAATGACTTTTTTACCCCCAAATGGATATGAGGTAACATGCGCCCTTATTAAAGTGGGTTCACAAAATCGGACTGTAATACGTGAAAATTTTCTTGAGAACTTAAGTGTAATTTTTATGGATTGAGTGTAATTATTTTGCAGGCATAAGTGAAATTTTCTAAAACTTTAGGGCTAAAATATAATTTCTCAAAGTTGTGTGTGACCAAGTGCAATTCAGAGAACTTGAGGGCTAAGAGCCAAAGCGCAAGAAGCTGAAAGAGGGACTGGATTGCAAAATGGCATGTGAAACTTGCTAGAAACCGTTAGCCTCACATGGCCACAGACGAGGAGGCTATATCTCAACTGATTGAGGGCACCTAGGGCCATCATGGCCTAGGCTGAAGCCTTGCAGTGCAAGGGTGGCCGTGATTGGTTGGCAACGACCAAAAATGGCTATAAATAGTCAGAAATGGACGAGGGTTGTTCATCAAAATTAATCTGTGTAATTCGAGCAAACGAGGGAATGATTGAAATTGTGGATAAGAGGCTTTTGTTCTCTAAGCTTTAGGGATGATTTCTAGAAATTTCGAGCGAGTAAGGTGTCAATTTGAGGAGGTTCTGAGAGTTGCCGAAAAAATTGTGAGGTTGCTAGAGCTTAAGGTTTATCGACCAAAATGAGAGGGTTCGACCGGATTTTTCACAAAATGGGTGTGGCCACGATGCTCAGAAGGTTGAATAGGCTAAGAAGGAGAAGAAAAACGGATCAAACCAATCGCCAGCGGCAAAGGAAGCACAAGAGAAAACAACCGGCCTTCAAAGGCGTGAGTGCAGGCGCTTGAAGGTGAGAAAATGAGGAAAATAAGAAAAAATAGGAAAAAAATTCTATAAAATTCTGAAAAAAATAAGAAATTATTTTTTATTAATTTTCCTAAAAATTTGGCTAGAAAATTATCTAAGCACACGTTTTGAGGTCAAAATATGTATATCAAGAAAGTTTGAGAGGTTAAGTTAAGATGAGTAATTTTCTTCTAAAACCCATGTGTTTTATATGTATCTCTCGATCCATGTGCACGTTCATTTAGTGTGCATGTTATTTTTATTTTTAATGCATTGGTATTGATGATATTTCACTTGGCATGATATTATTGTCATATTTTGCATTTAGACATTTTTAAAGAGTTGATAAATTATCAAAACTTGACAAAAAAATAAAATAAACATATTGTTGAATAATGTAAATAAAATTCATAAAAATACTATTTTTAATAAAAATATTAAATATATTAATTCAATATACATTAATATATATATACAGTGAACGGAAGAGACGACAGGGGCAACGATGAGAAGAGACGACGATGGAGGCAACAAATGAGAAGATGGAGGCGATGGATGAGGAGACAAATGACAACGATTGAGGCATATAGAGGACGACGATGAAGATGGGTCTGGGTGGAGGCAGCACCAGAGATAAAGGCTAAAGACGACGACATAAAAAGGAAGAAGGATGAAGAAGGGTAGATGTAACACCCTACCTTCTCTGACGTGTTATAACTTAGAACAATTCTGGAATAATAATTTTTTTCTTTCAAATCTAATGTTAAATCATATCATTCCTCATATCCATCCTAAAATTTTCATATATTTATCTCAAAAGAGAACCATCATAACATCAAATGCGGAAAGTAGAATCGAATCTAATATCTTAATATTAATTATAAATTAGTTTTTACATCATCATTCCTCAGAACGTTCAGAATTCAAAATAGCAGAACTTAAATACATGGGCTACATAACATACATTCAATTCATTATTCAATTTATCATGCACTTTGCTAAGTGTCATTTCATGTCTCATTCATTATCGTTTATGCTACAATCTTCATTTAAAATGTTTGGATATTCCAGGGGCAAAGCCTAAGTTAGATGATGAATCGTCTAAGTACAGAAACAATAAACATATTTCATACATTGATGCAAAATGTAAAATGCAAAATGACATCATTCATTTCTAGTTTGAATCGACCGCACCCAACTGTTGTTCCCCATTTTTACAGTCTCCTTATCAGGCCAAGGTGTATGAGTGCATCTTTGGTGGAGTAGCGGTACCATTCCATAATCCCAAACCCTGTGCAATGCATGATCAATAATATCATCGTGAATGTATGCACATTTCATCATAGCATGTAAATGCAATCTACATGACATATTCACATCAATGCATGACAATATGATAAAGCCATTTACATAAAATTCGATTTTGGGTTAGACCACTAATTACATTTTCAAGTTTATCGGGCTACCATGATATTTGCGTCTTGTCTCGAAATATGTGCATCATTTCGATTTACGTACCAACCTAAAAATTCTCACAAGTCACTTCAACTTAAACCTCAAAACACCCTAATCATCATATTTATTTAAATAACTATTAAATAAACCTACATTAATCATCATATTTTCTTTATTTTTCTCTCTATTTCTTCTTATTTTTTCTCAATAAACTTAAATTTAATATTTTTCTCAATTATTTTCTTAAATATTTCAATATGATAATTCAAAAAATAACATTCCTGAATTTCTAAAATTTTCTAAAAAGTTTTCCTCACTCTGACTTAGTCTCTCAAGCTTTTTCAGTATGCATGTTATGATCTTAAAATGCATGTCCAATCAATTTCCTAGCTCCAGACATACTTCTCAAGCCCCAAATACATTCCTAAATTTTTCTTACATTTTTTGAGATTCTTTTTCCATTTTTTCTTTCTAATTTTCTCTCTTTTTTTTTTTCTTTTCCTTTCTTTTTCGTCTTCACATTCCTTCCTTCCCTGCTCCTGCGTGTGTGAACAGCACCTGCCCAGCCGTCACACCACCGCGTTGTCTGCCTTGCCGTCGCCCACGCCTGCCATAACAGCCCTCGCCGGCCTCCCCCGGTCTTGCAGGTCTCGCCATACTGCTCTCTGTCTCCAGTCGCGTTGCTGGCCAGTTGCTGCCATGGCCGCGCCTCCGGCTCTGTTGTTGCCCAACGCAACTACCGCCTTGCTTCCTCTGCTGCTACACGATCGATGCAGCCCGCCACCGCCGCGAACCAGCGGCTAGCCTCCTCATGTGCCTCCAACGCCGCTGCCGCGCTGCCACCTCTGCAACTTCATCATCGGCCATGGCAGCTTCCAGCGTTGCCTCCGGCCATCTCCCTCTCCCTCTCTCTCGATCTGATCTCTCTCTCTCTCCCTCTTTCTCTTTCTCTCACGGATCAAATCTTTACCCCTCCATTTGGTTCTGTTGGCCATGGCTTCAAATAAGAGACAAATTTTGATTTTAATTGCAACTTCATTGTTGCAAACTTGGCCCCCAATCCAGCCTTGGCCATCAATTATTGTGGATTTCTCTCCTCAAGTCTCACCCCAATCCCTCTAATCTTGCGCAAATGTCGACCATGAAAATGCAGAAATGTCAGCTATGAAAATGCCCCCCCACACAAGAACAAAGCATATATATATATATATATATATAACACCATGTATTAGATCAATAATAAAAAAAAATACACATTTAAATCTCAATTTTATCTTTATTTCAGCTGTGTAATACTCTAATTACAATTACACCCTTAAAAATTAAATTAATTGGCATTACGATACCGAAAATCTAAAATTAATAACTCATGGCTTACTTGATAAGGGCGATTTCATCTTTGTGCCCTTATCGGACCTTTGTTTTATCCCAAAACCATTTTAGGGTTGATCATTACAAAAAATTAGAGTCTCTTTAGAGTTTCGTTGACTTTCCGGGAGTCCCTTACGATAATTCAGTTTTTCAGCCTGAATCATAGTTGTATTTTAACTATGTCAAAAACCATCTCAATTCTGATTTTTTTTAATATCATAAATCTTATATCGAGATGCTCATCGAGATCATATCTGTTTTCTTAGACAATTACACTCCAGGACATTTCTTGCAGTCGATTTAATACTTATAACTATAAGAAATTATATTTAAGTCGTTAATCTTTTGATAATTTCACTTATAGCACACGTTAGAATTACTCTTGATCCCTTTAAAAAATGTGGGATATTTCAATAGATGTTGAAAATATATATTTTGTTTTAGGATAAATCAATTTAAAATTTGTTGTTCAGTCTTCTGTTTTTTTTTTTTTTTTTAGTTTTCTTGGGTTTGTTCGATTTATTAGGTATGTTCCATTTTTTTGTATTTATTCAATTTTTTCAATTTTGAGTTTTTGGTTTGTTTAGTCAATTTGATTTAATTTTTTTATACAATTTCAGTTTATTTAGTTTAAGCATTTCGACCAACTCAGTAACAAAACTGACCATATGCTCATCCTTACCCAAGAGTTCCTCAATAACTATTTCTCAAGGTCTCATCAGGTCCTTCCTTGGACTTCTTTCTTTTGAGCTCACCTTTAGCTCGAATTCATTTTGTTGGGTGCATAAAAAATATTACTAATGATACAAATAATATAAATTATTATTTTAAAGATAATAATTAAATAATAATAAAAATATATTATTTTTAAATAATATGTACTTATTATATTATATTTTTAATATTTAAATAAATTTATTAACCAATAATAATTATATTATATTTTCAAATAATTATGAAACCATTACATTTCAAACAATTATTTAACATGATATTTTTCATAAATTATTTTCATAATTTCTTTTTCTCACCCCTAATACATAGACTAAGGTCATCTCCAACACGTGGGGCAACTGCTCGCCAAACCAAAATTTGTGGAGGCAATTGTTGAAATTCATCTTGGATCTCTCTATTTGTCTTGTCTCTCTCCAAATTTTAGTTAAGCTTCAAATGACTCGCAAGAGTTGAGGAAAGAAAAATTACTCCATATTTTTCTTGTGCCAACGACTCTCTCTCATAGATCTAGAATTGGAAGAAGACATCAACGCCGAGAAACAGTAGATACAATGGAGAAGAACGAGCGATGAATAGGTGTACTCATGACTTGCAGACACCAGATTCGATGAAAGTAGTTGTGACGATGAGGAGCCACAAGCAACGATGGTGGGGACGAGAAGTAGTGGCGACGACGGCAACATCGACTCATACCTCCAACAACGACGACGAGTTTTTTGTGATTTGTGATTCAATAAATATTTTGTATATATTGAAATATTAGGTGAATTATATTTTATATATTTAATTATTGATTTGTGTATTTGATTATTAATTTTTTATGTGTATATTTGATTATTTTATGTGTTTGATTATAAATTTCTTTGTATGTGAATATTTGATTATTATGTATTTAATTATTAGTTTTGTTTATGTGTGTATTTAATTATTAAGTTTATGTATGTGTGAAAATTATAAATAAAGTAAAATAAATAGAAATAACATTTATTAAAATAAATAAATAAATAAAATAGGATCTAAAATAAAGAAAAAAATAGAAAATGTTAGTTAGAACACGTGTAGATTTTAAAATAAATTAAAAATATAAAAAAATTATTTATAATATAATAAAGGGTGAAGTAGAAGATGAGTTATAGAAGTTAGATGTCACCATCACCTGTCATTATTTATTTGTCAAATGGAACTTACTTTACGTAACCCAACACAACCCAAGATAAGATGTCACACTTTTAAAGGACCACAAACTTAAAAATAACATCATCATCCTAAGTTTGTACCCTTCTTTTGCTTATGGCTGGCGACGTAAAAGACAAATAAGGGGCTCTCTATCCTCTTTGACTATGAACTACGGAGGAGACTTTCAGCACTCAATCCCATTCTTTATTATTTTTATTTATGAATCATAATCTAAGTAACTTTAAGAAATAGTTTGATCTAAGTTTACCCAACAAGGCATGGATCCCATTTTGGGGCTAAAATCCAACCAAAATTTTTGAATCGTAATTAAATTAAACTAGACAATCACATCACATCATCCAAATTAGAACTATTATTCAAATTTTATTATAAGTAATATTATCTTTATTGAAAGCTATCTCAAACGTGTCGCCAGATACGAACGTTGAAGCTATGCGCCCGACAATATTTTCTCCAACGTTAGTTGCATCGCCGGATTGGTGGTGGTGTAGCCGCCGTCGACAAGCAGATTCAGCCCACTCACGTATCTCGACTCATCGCTTCCCAAATACACCGCCGCTGCCGCCACATCCTCCGCCTCCAGCGCTGTCCCCTTCAAGTTCCCCGCCTCCTCAATCAACCGATCCGCCAACTCTGCCGTCACCCCCAGCGCCTCCCTCAGCAGCGGCGTGTTAACAATGTGCGGCGAAATGCAGTTGACCCTGATCCCGTGCCGCCCAAGCTCCACGCACAGGTTCTTCGCCAGTCCAACCACGGCGTGCTTCGTGGAGGTGTAGACGTGCGGTACCACACCGGCGGTGGATCCCGCCGTGCTCGCCGTGAATAAGATGCTGCCTGTCTTGGCCGGAACCATCACTCTACTGGCGTGTTTCGCGCAGAAGAATGCACCGAACACGTTCACTTCGAATGCTTTCTTGAGATCTGCGTAGCCCACCGACGCGATGCTGGGGTCCATGTTGCCGGCTATGCCGGCGTTGCCGAACATTATGTCGAGCTTCCCGTGCTTGGCAACGGCGGAATCGACGACGCGTTTAACGTCTTCGTCTTTACTGACGTCGCAGTGGACGAAGGAAACAGCGGAATCAGAGTCGATTTCTTGACAGAGCGAGTGGCCGAGCTCGTCGTGGACATCGGCGATGACGACTTTGGCGCCGTGCTTGACGAAAAGCCTGGCCGTGGCTTCGCCCAAGCCGCTGGCGCCGCCGGTGATGACGGCGACTTTGCCATCGAGCCTGCAAAAAGAAGAAGAGGGGTTGTGCTTTGAATAACTAAGGTGGTTTGTGCATCAATTTGTAATTGTATGATAAGATAAATGGGGAATTGGGGCTTACCTTTTGGCGATGGGAGCTAGCAAGGACGAGGCCGCCTTCATCATCTTTGGAGCACTACCCCTACTTCGCACTTGGCAGGCTTCAAATGAATCGATTTTGTGGTTCTGGGTGCTGCTGCTTTCGTAAGCATTTCACTGTTTTGTAGCATTTCACCGTTTTGTCGTCTTCTTTCAAGATTATTAGAATTATATTCGAAGTCTGCCACCGCCGGGCGCCAGCAAAGAACTCTGACACTTGGTGTGCTTCGGACCAATCGTCCGTATCCGTTCAAAACGTCTCTCTTCCGGTCTGGGTCAAGCATCACTTTTTAAATTATTTTATTTGAGATATTTATTATTATGTAATTTTTTTATTTTTCATGTTTTCAATTTTAATAAAATAAATAAATTATAGATAAAAAAGTCAAATTCATGACCAACTAATATGAATCTCAACTGTAACGTCCCACTTTTCCCAAGCGTGCGTTAATTCGAGATTTCGAGAAAATTTAAATCAAATACCACATAAGTCCCTCGATCGCCATCAAAATCGTTTTCCCGACAATCTCGATCGTGCCTTCTTAGTATAACAATATTCAATAAATAGACTAAGACAGGCATTATCAATCATATCAGCGGAAGCAAGATCGAAACCTCAAATATATACATATCACTGACAGTTTCTTTTACAATAACTGAATCGATGTTTCACATGAAAATACATTACATAATCTCTGAACATTGAAAATATAGACAAAACCAACTACTACATCCTGACGACATTCTTTCTCTTGACGCCGCTGCTTTCACTTGGAACGTTTGAATATTTCAGGGACATAGTCCAAATTAGATGCTGAATCATCTAAGTGAGAGTTCGAAAACATTTTCATGAATGTATGCAGAATCATGTACACAAAATCGATAAATCTTAACATGCACCAGCCTAAGAGAATCCCAACGCATTTAACCCTAACCGGGGAAAACACAATCTCTCTAAAGGCGACACGACCAAATCGACCCATTGGCAAATCGATCCTGCTTAAGAGGGACAACCTCGACACATGAACCCAGGAATCACCCCACTGTCATTGTCAGGCTTTACGCTCCCACTCAAGCATTCCAAAACCCAACCCTAGCCCCAAGAGTATCACGTCAGCACTATCCCCTGAATCGACGTCACCTCGGCATTAGTGTCCACTCGCAGCCTTTCACTTGAGTCAACAACCGGGGTGGTGTCCACTCGCAGCCCCGCCACTTGGGTCCCGTAGGGTGAAGTCCGTCTCAGCCCCGTCCCAAGTGGTCACCAAGCATTAATCCAGTACGCATCCCGAGTGCTGTGACTCTGGGCTTCGTCACAGGTCAACAACCCACATACCACATGAACGACACAAAACAAGCCAATGGTCGAAAAATCATAACATACATCACTTAAACTCATAACATGCGTCATTTAAATCAACGTTAAATGCACATGTAAACAATCGTTTGGACAACTCATCACAAACCGAGCATGAAAACCATTTACATGTCACTTGAAATCTTTTGGGTAGAACCATTCACAAGTCAAAACCGAGTTTGGGGAGAACACTCACAGTAAATCAAGTTTTAGAGGAGAACTACTCACAGTAAATCGAGTTTTAGAGGAGAACTACTCACCTTTAGACGGATTTCCAACTGTCAAGCACGATCAGCCTCGATTTGCGTGCATAGCCTCGGTTCTCGTACCTGACCCTCTTGTACTTCAACCTCGAGCCTCTAGTCATCATATTTGTTCAAAATCACATCAATATCTATTTTTTCCAATTTTCCATAATTTCTTCCTATTTTCTTTATTTTTCTCCTCGAAAATTCTAATAAATACCTACTCAAAATTTTTCCTTGATTTCCCTTCACAATAATTCATAAATAATTAATTCCTATCTCCCAAAAATTTCTAAGGATTTTCCAATACCTTTTCCTATTTTTCATAAGCCTTTTTCACTTGAAAATTGCAAAATGACCATTTTCTCCAACAATTTTTCAAATTTTCTTGCACCATAATTAATAAAATAATTTTTCAAAAATAATAATAAAAATTTCGAAAATACCTGACTTGTCACGCGCCCTCACGCGCGGCGCGTGGATGGCTCGGCTTGAACTGGCGCGTGCCAGTCACGCGCCAGTCGTCTTCAACCTCTAGCCTTTCGCCGGCGACTGCTCAGATGGCCTCGATTCGGGTGCCGTTGGAAAGCCCTTGAAGAATCAATCACGAGCCCGCTAGTTTCATGCCGAAAGGACGTCGGGAAGACGTTTAAAAATCGACTTACAGGTGGCGGAAATCGGTTCGCCTCTAACCCTCGGCCACATTCGAAACACCCTCAATCCTACTCCAAAACGCCTCAAACCGGTGCCAAAACGATCCTTGGCTCCAAGAGATCAAAAGCCCCCTATCCAAGCTCCAAAAATCGATCGAAAATGAGCTCGATTTGGTGCCTTTTTCTCGGCCGAAACCCTTGGCTATTTATAGCCAAAAAACTACCCCACGTGACCGATTTTCCGGCCATGCTTCTTCCCCACGCCTCCTAGGACACCCTAGGCTACTCCTTGACAAGAATTGATGGCCAAATGGCCGGATTTTCCGGCCAAATCGTGCGGCCAGATCTGCCCTCTCTGTGCAATTTTCTGAAAATTGCACTTTAGCCCCCTGAAATTTTCCTTTTGCATTTTGACCCTTTTTCTCAAGCCCCTGATCTTTCTAATACTATCACTAAGACCCTCAAGATTAGTATTTTTCATTTCACACTTGAAAATTTTGAAAAATTGCCGTTTAGACCTCCATCGGGCATTTTTAGAAAATTATACTTTGGCCCGATTGATTTATTTGACCTCAAATCCACTCGATTCAACCCGAAACCACTTAAGGGTTGTTCTACACATCGAATACTATTTCATGATACTCTCCGTTGACTTTTTGGACATCGTTTACAGTAATTCGGTAATATGACCTTATTGACGGCTGTATTTTTGCTGTATCGAAAACTGTTCCCGATCTTCTTCTTTTAATCGTTAAAAATCATAATTTTTATTGCTCGTCGATATTATATCATTTTCTTGGAGTATCTAGGGTCCGAGGTTCTCCCGTTGACTAATTCGGTCGTCCAAAACTGGTTTAGTGTGCCCTAAAGTCTTATTTTTCCCAAATTTCCAATTTTGCCCTTTAGCAAATATCATTTTATTCTCAAAATTGTCCTCGGGTGTTACATCAACTAATCATAACTTAATCATTTAATCTGTGTCATAATAATATTAACTTATTTTGCTTCTGCCAACAACAATTTGAGTCGAACTTAATGTTAAATTCCTTCAAAACATGATATAAACAATATTATTATAATTAAACTACTCTATTTACGACCCGAACATACCAAAAATCCTAACTCATACAAAATTTTTTGATTAAAAAAATCCTTTTTTTTTTTCAAAACATTAGGCAGAAAGGTTAAATAATCAAACAAGAAAACCTCGCCTTCCAAGCTTTGCCCCTAATTTCCACGTGAATACCATCATCATTAATTTTCCCCCCTCCTAACTCAAGTGCCATTTTGTCCACTCCCTTTTACCTGGGTGCACGTCACTTCTATCAATTTTGTTCGGTGTTGTGTCTCTTATTTTTTCTATTTTTTTCTTTTGATCTCACATCTTCTCTCTTTTTTCTCTAACAAGCCTCTTGCCATCTTTTTGTTGCTATCACCACCTAACATATCTGTAGAAAGAGAGGATGTAGTGATGACTGGACCGCAAGAATTGGGATGAGACGACGAGAGGTGAGGCGACGACAAAACAAATGTGATGAAAGTAATTTCTGCACGCCAGCCCCAGATCCCATTCTTATTAATGGTGGATCCCATCCATATTGATGAAGATCCTGTCAACACCATGTTATCACCTTGGAACCTCTATCAACATTGGATACTCAGTCCTATCACCTGCAAACGCACGACGCACTCCTCCTATATCAACCAACTCATTTCAGGATCAAAGTATGTTCTGCATTCTGACCTATTGATATTGGAACAACAGTGTAATATTGAAGGAAATTACACAGTTTAACCAAAGACCCAAACACCCAATGGCAATAACGTATATGTCAAATTTCCTCAACAAAACTCACAACGCCAGAACTAACCCATAGCAATATAAATATATTTATATCTATTGCAACATATAACAACAACAAATTTTGGAAACATGAACTCAAACTCGGATTATGGTGATGGAAAACAGCAACCGGGAAGCTAGAAGACTGAGGCACGCAGAAGGCACTGACCTGAAGACAGTAACGCCCAACTCAAGTCACTCGCAGGCTACGACAACTGTCAGCGGGATACAACGATCTACTCTGGTGGACGGCGACCACGACTGATCAGGTCTGGCAGAACACAAGACCTTGCGCTATATGGGATAGAACATGAAACATGATGAAGACAGAGGCTGCCAAATTCGGATGCCTTGAACAGAGGCTCGACCAGCCTTGTATAGGCTGTGTTGAGGGCACCGAGATGACGCACCATTCAAGTCAGCATTGATCGCTGGCTTGAATGCCCGACGCTTCAGAAAGACAACGGGTAATGAGATAATGGAAGCTGCTTCGGGAACCAGAACTGCATATGCATATCAACCCGACCCGCCCGTTCGACTGATTGGACGGGCTGCGACGCGGGAGGCCCAAGGGGTTCGTCCGCTCACAAAATCTGGGTGCCCCTTAGGGCCCAACCCCAAGTGAGATGGAGGAGTATAAATACTCATACCCATCTCTTTACACAACCAATGTGGGACACAAACCCACACGCGTACTTACACTTACACACTAAAAACACAACAATCCCTCACATGAGTGTAAGTGTGCGACAACTGATTGACACGACGCTACAGAAAGCAAACAGATAGGTTATGCATTAGGCAATGTGTCTTTTGGATTTGAATCTTCCTTAGTGAATATCTATCGAACTTATCGAATAAATAGTGAGACCAGCTCTTGAACTATCCTTTTAATGGTAAATCGAGACAATAGACATCACACACAACTTGTCTTATACCTTCAAGTTCTATACGTTTGTGTCCATTTTTGTCCTGGACAGTATCCTGACTTCATGAAAACTCTAGAGAACCCAAGCCCTTAGAACAGTTCTCATAGAAGCGACCCACTTCTACTCTCACATAGGTAATCATTAACTAAAAGTACTCTGTCACTACTCCTATTATAACAAGATATCAATATTACCCTTATCATCGACAGAACACACTTTTCTTCTCTACTGGGTAATGGACAAGGAACTTTAAGTTCTTCAGTGTGCAGACTATGAACTATTCCAACCAGTTTGCCTATTTAACCTAGATCTTGGGATCTTCAGTCAACTGGGGTTAGGTTACCACCGAAAAATTCATTTAATAGGCTTTAACCCCATTCCCTTAGATGTACAAGAGACTTGTTTCTTCATCACTCCTTTAGTCAAATAATCTGCCAAATTTTTCTTAGACTTTACATAGTCAATAGAGATTATTCCATTGGTAAGCAATTGCCTTATTGAATTATGTTTGCGCCTGATATGTCTCGACTTCCCATTGTAGACACTATTTAGCTCTCAGATTTAAGCATCTAAGTTATCATAATAAATACATATGGCGTTTACAGGCTTTGGCCACAGTGGAATGTTTTCAAGGAAATTTCAAATCCATTCAGCTTCTTCACCTGCTTTATCCAGAGCAATAAACTCTGATTCCATAGTAGATCGTGCTATGCACATCTGTTTTGAAAACTTCCAGGACACAGCGGCGCCACTTAGGGTAAACACATACCCACTGGTTGACTTAGTCTCTAAGCTATCAGTGATCCAATTAGCATCACTAAATCTTTCCAGTACATGTAGATACCTCATGTAATACAATCCATACTCAACCGTGTGCTTTAGATACCTGAGTACCCTAACCAGGGCATCCCAATGGTTACGCCCAAGATTGCTCGTGTATCTGGCTAATCTACCCATTGAGTAGGCAATATCAGGTCTCGTATAATTCATAATGTACATCAAACTTTCGATAACCCTAACATACTCCAGAGGAGATACATCTTCACCAGTATTTTTCTTTCATTTAGAATTTGGATCAAACGGAGTAACGGCGGGCTTACTCTCGAAATGACCAAACCTTCGCAACACTTTCTCGATATAGTGGGATTGAGAAAGTACACACCCTTCGGGATTCTTTGTTATCCAAATTCCAAGAATGACATCAAGAAGACCAAGGTCTTTCATATCAAAGTTGGAGTTCAACATCCTTTTTGTGGACTCTATGACACTTCTATTAGTGCACATTATCAACATATCATCCACATACAAGCACATAATGATACACTCGTGGTTTATGGTTTTAACATAAACACACTTATCACACTCATTTATCTTGAATGCATTTGCAAGCATAGTGTGATCAAACTTCTCATGCCATTGTTTCGGTGCTTATTTCAATCCATAAAGAGACTTTATAAAGTTGCACACTTTCTTTTCATGTCCCTTTATGACAAACCCTTCAAGCTATTCCGTATAAACTTCTTCTTCTAAAACTCCATTCAAAAATGCAGTCTTTACATCTATTTGATGGATTTTCAAATTATGCAACGCTGCAATAGCAATCAACACACTTATAGATGTGATTCTCGTTACTGGAGAAGAGGTATCAAAGAAGTCTTGCCCTTTCTTTTTGCGATAGCCTTTAGCTACTAAACAGGCATTTTACTTATCAATAGTACCGTCAGCCTTTAGCTTTTTTTTAAATATCCACTTGCACCCTATTGGCTTACTTCTCGGAGGCAAGTTGACCAATACCTATGTCTGGTTTTGCATAATGGACTCCATCTCACTATTGATAACTTCCTTCCAATACGGAGCATCAGAAGATGTTATAGCCTCATTAAATGTTTGAGGCTCATTTCTACCATATAGGTTAGGAAATCTGGTCCAAAAGAAGTAGCTTTCTTAGCTCTTTTGCTCTTTCTAGCTCGCCTCATACTTCCTCTTGGAATCGTCGTCACTGTCTCTCTTCCTTAAAAGAGAATATGTTCTCAAAGAATTCAACTTCTATAGATTTCATTATGATGTTATTGTTAATATTAGGAATTTCTGATTTTATCACCAGGAACCTATAGCCAGCACTATGCAGAGCATAGCCAATAAGGACAATCTATTGTCTTTGGTCCAAGTTTGATCCTCTTAGGTAAAGGAACTTGCACTTTAGCTAAACACCCCCACATTTTCAAGATTTTGTACAAGGGTTGCTTCCCATTCCATACTTCATAAGGAGACTTGTCAGTCTGCTTATGTGGTATTTTATTTAATATTAAGTTTGCTGTAAGCAAAGCCTCCCCCCACAAGTTGTGGTTTAAACCAAAATTATTGAGCATGTAATTAATCATGTCCTTCAACATTCGATTTTTCCTTTCAGCTACACCGTTTTGCTGTGGTGTATAAGGTGCCGTGGTTTGATGGATTATGCCATTAACCTCATAGAACTCAGAGAGAGACGATGATTCATACTCACCACCTCTATTTGATCTCAGCACCTTTACATTCTTCTCAAGTTGATTTTCAATTTCTGCCTTATATGTCTTGAAGACATCTAAGGTCTCATCTTTACTATGTAATAGATACACATAACAGTATTTTCTATAATCATTTATGAATGTGATAAAGTACTTCTTCCCACCTCTAGTAGGAGTACTTTTCATGTCACATAGATCACTATGAATTAAATCGAATAACTCGTTGCTTCTTTCCACATATGGAAATGACTTCCTTGTGAACTTTGACTCGACATAGACTTCACATTTGTGCCCTTTGTTAACGCTGAAGTTAGACAATAGTCCTAAATTTACCATTCTTTGCAGAGAATGATAATTGATATGCCCTAACTGAGAGTACCACACATCACAGAACTCAAAAGAATAAGCGGAAGCCTTGTTCTTATTCTCATTATTTTTGAGAACCTGGGCTAGTACATTAAGTTTGAACATGCCATCAAGTAAATAATCTCGTCCCACATACATACCCCCTTAGTTAGAGTGACATTGTCTGACTCAAATACAAGTTTGAACTCATTCTTATTCAGTAGGGTTCCAGACACCAAGTTCTTTTGGATTTTCGGCATGTGGCATACATCTTTGAGGGTGAGTATCGTTCCAGAGGTCCACTTCAACTGGACCTTGCTTTTTCCAACCACATGAGATGCAGAAGCATTCCCCATATACAGCTTCTCGGAACCGTCAGTCTTCTTATATGTAACACCCTGCCTTACATGGGCGCGTCACTATAAGGTAATTCTCGAGATTTTTTTTTTCCAAGTTCAACATGCGCAGTGTATCAAGAACAATTTTTACATGCAGATACAAATCTCGAGAACCCCAGTCTTGCCCGTTTAACTATCAAGATCAATAATTTTAAACTAAACGTGACATAATACAACACAGTAGAATATTTAACATTAAAATATTATGGCCTACCACGAGTTTCATACAAGACGTTTTCATATCGAAATACGTGTTACAAAACCACCAAACGATACAACATTATCATACAATCGTTCATATAATTATTGATATAAATACTAATGCCTCCAAAAATGACACAACGGCTATCATACTGAGCATCATTGGCCCTCAACTGGCAGCATCCTCGCCCTCGCAACTGTCCCTAGTTGGTGTTAAATCGGGAGGTGCTATGACACACACTAAGTAGGGGGTGAATTGGTTATTTTAAAAATTTGATAGCACTTGAAATCTTTATGACCAAATTGAGGTTTTAGTGATTTAAAACATAGAACATATGAAATAACAAATGTAAAGCTCAATGAATGTAAAGCAAGAAGGATAAATGACACAAATGATTTATAGTAGTTTGGGTTAAACCAAGCTTAATCCACTACCTTAGCTCCCACTAAGGATTTGAAACCAATTCATTAAAATCTCCTACTTACGCAAGTAGGCCCTTTAGCTACACAAGCTAGGAAATACAACCTTTTACTTATACAAGTAGCCCCTCTAGTCTACGACTAGGAAAAATACAAAACCTTCTACTAAAATGGGCCTTCTAGCTACTCAAGTTAGGAAGATAATAACAATACAAATGAAAGAGAGAAGATAATAATAACAATACAAGTTAAGGCTTAAGAATATATTAACAATAATTAAACGAAGCCTTGGAGAGAAAAATATAACAATGAAAGCATAAACACTGTAAGTTAGAATAAAAAGATTCGTAATCTTTAGATCAACTCGTTCCCATCCATTTGCCTCCTCAAGTTCATCCATGACTTGTATAAATAGGCGTGCCAAAAGCTTTGCCCGAAACATACCGTTTCTGACCTTTGGGATTTGAAAAACTAGTTGTTGGAAGCTTTCTACGAAAGTCATAGTCGACTATACAAACATAGTCCACAGAACAAAAGTCATAGTCGACTATCCTTGCATAATAGTCGACAGAATAGAATATAGTTGACAGAACCCATACATAGTCAACAGAACATCAAGCACAATCGACTATCCTTAGGCATAGTCGACTACCCTCAGGCACATAGTCGACTATTGATAGGCATAGTCGACAGACCAATCATACATAGTCGACTATTCCACGAGGAAAAAGTCAAACTAAACTGATAATATTAGAAGAACACTTGATTGATACAAAACATCACAACATATTTATATTTATTTAGTTTAAGTAAATATCCTCATTTTGTTTAATTTATATTTTACCTTTCATTTACTTTAATACATAAATGAAAATAAGAAAATACCCCCCATTTGGATTCAATAAAAATATCTAGAAAATTAAAATCTATAGGAATAAGAAAGTAGAATATGGGTTTTAGTACAAACTTAGGATTGTGCGATTTTACCACCTCCAAGATACATACTTTCTATTTCTTAAAAAAATTATTAAAAATTATTTTATCACCAATGAATGATAGCTATTGAAATACCGGGAGATAGTTTTTTAAAATGAAATCATTTTCTTATATGTCTACTTATAAGGTGTTAACCTTCTAAACTTAGAAAAATATTGAAACCTTACCAAAAGGAATCTCGAAACATGATACATGAACTAAAGGATTTTTCAGACATTTGAATTTTGAGCCAAAACCTTTCATGCATGTTTCAAACTATGAAAAGTTTATATTGAAATATGAAATTAACATAAATGATCTTTCATATTTAAGATTGGTTTTTCATCAAACAGATTTATGTTCTAGTTGGTCTTTTGCCTTAGAATAATTTTAGTTCTATATTGACCAACGACTTCAAAACTAATTTGAAAATCATTTTAGGAGATTTCATCATAATACATGTTTGAGCAAATCTCCATGTATAAGAATATAAATCATTTGGTTTTCATTTTAACAAAGTATTTGAAATTGATTTTTGTTGAAAACCATAAACTTGACTCGTGACTTGGGGATAAAACACGGTATTATTTTTAATCATCAAAACTAAACACAATGGTAGAACATCAGCTGAAATGTTAAATGTTCCAGGGGCATAACCCAGATTAGATGATAAAACATCTAAGTGATGGTATGAAACAGTTTATTGAATGCATGTAAGACACACGAGCATGACATATACAGACAACAACGACATGCAACACGTCTAACTTGAGAAATCTCCCTAACATACTCAACCTTCTATGGAAAATCTATTCCACACACCGTTGGGGTGGACCTTGCCGCGACATACTTAATCCTCGAGTGCCCTACCGTGTCACTCGTTCACCTAGATTAACCTTGTCTCATTCTCAAGAAGACCATATCTCGTCCCCCAAGGACATAACAACGACACGAAAACCAATACCCCGATGATATGAAAATCACATGCTATGCACCGACTCTTTTGCAAGTAAAAATAGTTGATGCAATATACCACATGTTCAATATGCATACAATGTCATAAGTACATAGGTAAATGCATATGCATAACTCCCCGAGTTATGGAGGGTATGACCGCTCACTTGAACTGATTCAATCACATGCAACCTAAACTCGAAAAGGTAAAACCGCTCATCTGAACCCACTACACACACACAACACATTTCCAAAGTAAGGGTAAAACTAGAGACAAATCACTCACCGAACGTGATTGCCTCGATCCTTGTGCACAGCCTCGATTTACGTGCCAAATCACAAACACTCGCACCTATAATCAACCACGAGCCACGACACTTCCTAAACACAATATTCAATGAATGAAGCATTAAAATCCATTTTTCATAATTTTCTCTAATTTTCTCCCAATTTTCACCTTGATAATTCAAAAATAATTATTTGCTCAAACATTTTTCCAAACTTTTCCACATGATAATTCCTAAAATAATTTAAGAAAAATATCGAAAGAAAAATACCAAAATTACCCCTATTCACGCGCCTAGCGCGTGGCAGCACGTGCAGCTCACGTGCCACCATCTTCTTCGATTTCCAGCCATCGGCGACAGCTCCGATCAATTCCTGATCTGAGCCCAGCCCCTCGATGCCCTTCTTCAGTCGATCAAGTTGGCACCGATTTCTGGCCGAAAAGCCACCGAAAAGTGCCCCAAACGGGCTGTTGTAGACAGCAGAGGTGATTCGCCTCGAATTTTCTGGTCGAGCCTTAAACAGCCATCAAACATGCTTCAACCACTCCGAAATGCTCCAGATATGATCCTTGAACCCTCGAGACCAAAAGCCTTATATCCTTTGCCTTCGATTCACTCCCAAAATCGATCAATTTTTATGCAAACTTTCGGCCAAAACCTAGTTATTTATAGGCAATTTTTTGGCCAAATTTCGACTAATCAGCGGCCAAACCTTGGCTCCAAGCAAGCCCCCGCCGTATACTACCTCTCCCAAATCTCCCTCAACCGTCCCATCGACTGAATCGGAGGCCACGTGTGGTGGAAGGCAGTAGCCGAATTTCCCTTGCGTGTTCACACTGCCAACTTCCATTTATTACGCTTTGACCCCTTGTTTTCTTCAAATGAGATTTCTGCCATTTCCCTTAACCCCATGATCTTTCTAACAATACCACAAAGACCCACAAGTTTAGTAATTCTCATTTCATCCTCGAAATTCTCAAAAAATTATCATTTTGCCCTCCCTCGGATAGAATTAGAAAATTATACTTAGGCCCGATTAATCGATTTGACCTTAAATCTCTTTGTTTCAACCCGAAATCGCTCAAGGGTTGTTTCATACATAAAATCTAGGTCCTCAAGACACTCAATTGACTTTTTAGATATTCCTTACGTCGATTCGATTTTCTCAGCCCAGTCAACAACTATACTGAAAACTGTTCCCGATCCAACTTCTTTCTTCACCTAAAATCATAACTCGTATTACTTGTTAATACCATCACATTTTCCTTGACTATCTAAAGTCCGGGGTACTCCCTCTGGTCGTTTCGGTCACTTAAGACTGCGATAGTGTGTCCTATAGCCTCATTCTTTTGATAATTCCTTTTATACCCTTTATAAAATACCATTTATAGCATCAATAGATTCCCGGGTATTACAATAGATATGCTTTGTGGCTCTAGTGTCTACCCACTAGCCCTTGGCATTCGACACCATGCAAATATCTGTGACGATTACAATCAGGTCGACATCCACTTCAATCATATTGGCCTGACTGTTCTTGTGCTGGTTGTTGCCAGAGTTCTATCCCTTCTTGTGATGACAGTCAATGGCTCTGTGGCCTGTCTTGCCGCACACCCAACAGCTCCCTTGGAAGCACTTGGTGATAGTCTTATTCTTGGGACCCATGTTCCCGTTCTTCTTCTTGCCTTGCTGTTTCTTGGGCTGAGGCGTTGAAGTTTCAACAACGTTGGCCCTTGCTTCCAGCCTGAGAGAGACTTTATCTCCTTTCCGATTGTCCTCTTCAATGCGGAGTTTGACAGTTAGATCCTCCATGGACAGCTCTTTTCACTTGTGCTTGAGGTAGTTCTTGAAGTCTTTCCATGAAGGTGATAACTTTTTTATCACAGCGGCAACTTGGAATGGCTCATTTATGACCAATCCCTCACTCAACAAGTTTAATATCCCGAGAGCCCAGAGAATTTAGTATATATTGAGGATAGTGTAAGAAAGGAAACAACACCAGTTGGATACCTTTTGGACTGAATGTTGGCAAAGAACTCCCAAGTTAAGCATGCTTAACCTGGGGTAATCCAAGGATGGGTGACCTCCTGGGAAGTTCGTGTATGCCCATCAGGGTAAGTTGTTCCGGTCCTTCCTATCGCTCGATCGGGTCGTTACAACAAGTCATTGAAAAGGACCTGCACTTTTTCCAACTAGTTGACAACCAATTTGAATCAACCATCTTGTAGTCAAGAAATTTCCCTACGAGGAATTTCTTAGTCCCAACATCCTCCAGTTTGTATTTCTTGTTCAGAGCATCTAAAAGTTCCTTGGTTGTTGGGTAGGCAGTGCAGTACACGTTGTAAAGTGAGTCCGACAAGGCACTTAGTATATAATTCCGGCATAGGAAGTCCGTATGCATCCATGCTTCCTTGGCAGCAACTTCCTCCGCAATTACATTCTCTTCTGGGGTTACAAGGCATGCTTCTTTCAAGATATGCGCCAAGTTTAGAGTGGTAAGATAGAAGATCATCTTCTACTGCCAACTTTTAAAGTCCTCTCCATTGAACTGTTGTGGCTTCTCAACATGTCTTGTTGTTTTGGTACCAACCGGTACAACAATAGTAGCCGGAATAGTAACAGCAGCCGAGGCGGCAATAGAGACATTGGTGTTGGGGGCAGCCATAACCACTTAGGTAATTTTTCCAAAATATTTTCCTCATTACTGTCTTCAGAATGTTGGAATAACAGTGTAATATTGAAGGAAATTACATAGTTTAACCAAAGACCTAAACGCCCAATGGCAATAACGTATATATCAAATTTCCTCAACAAAACTCACAATGCCAGAACTAACCCACAGCAATATAAATATATTTATATCTATTGCAATATATAACATCAGCAAATTCTAGAAACAGGAACTCAAACTCAGATTACGGTGACGGAAAACAGCAATCGGGAAGTTGGAAGACCGAGGCATGTGGGAGGTGTTGACCTGAAGATAGTAACACCCTGCTCAGGTCACTCGCAGGCTACGACGACTGTTAGCGGGATACAATGGTCTACTTCGATGGGCGACGACCACGACCGACCGGATCTAGTAGAACACAAGACGTTTGTTCTCTGTGGGATAAAACACAAAGCAGGAGAAAGATAAAGGCTGCCAAACTCGGATGCCTTGAACAGGAGGCTCGACTAGCCTTTTATAGGCTATGTCGAGGGCACTGAGATGACGCACCAGTCAAGCCGACATTGATCGTTGGCTTGAATGCTCAACGCTTCAGGAAGATAAAGAGGCAACAAGATAATGGAAGCCGTTTCGACTCGACCCGCCCGTCCGTCCGTCCGACCGACCAGACAAGCGACGGCGACAGCTATGCGCGAGGCCTAAAGGGTTCGCCACTCACAAAATCTGGGTGCCCCTTAGGGCCCAACCCCAAGTGAGATAGAGGACTATAAATACCCATACCCATCTTTTTACACAATCCACTAAAAACAAGCCCACACACACACTTACACTCACACACTAAAAACACAACAATCGATACGTTGCCCTTTGTTTACTCTCTCACTTACTTGAGCGTTAGAGTTCTTACAGGTGCCAGTTGCCCCCCATACTGATCTGTCGACGAAGCCCGCTCCCTGCCCTTGCGATCCCGTCTCCGATCGCTCTATTTGGTCAGGAAGAAACATAAATTATAACTTAAGAAAATTTTATAAAGGAATATATATTTAAATAATTATTTATAAATTAATACTATTATATATATAAAAATTAAATATTATAAATAATTATTGTAGATTGATTATAAGTTGCAGTTACAATCAATTACTTTAATAATTACAATAATAAATTGTTACTTATGGGGGGGTGTTGTTGCTCGAAGCGGCAATGCCATGTTCGCGTCGGGCAATATAAGCAATGCCCGACGCAAGCAATAAATCAAACCCGATCTGCAATCTCCTTTCATTTCTCTTTTTGACGTCTTACGTACACAACTTTTCTTCTTGTTTATCGGAATAATTGTAATTTCCTCCGGGTTAGGCAAGAGAACTGAGAGGCATTTTTCTGTTCTGACCTCGGTTGCTTCTTGCTTGGGAGCTTGATTTCGTATATGTGTTAGCATGTATATGCATATTCATTTGTTTGATTGTGAATCAGTCGGCAGAAGCACGTAGAGTTCTATTGGTGGGTTGAGATATAGAAATATTGAAAATCTTGCCATTGTGATGATTCTGGAAATAGTATTCAGTTGAGGCTTCTAGGTTCGGTGGATGCAGCAACAGAGCTAAAATTTTGGTTGGGGGGGGTGAATTTAAATATAAAAAATATAATTTTGAAAATAAGATAATAATGATAATATTAAAATATAAAAAAAATTTATAATTATTTTTTATGACTTTTCATACTTTGATAACGTCGTATAATGATCTCATTATCAATCTTATTAAATATATCATTTTTAATATACACAATTAAGCTATCATTTATTCATTAGTCTCTAATCCTATTATGTAATGGATTATTTACAATGTTCATTGCAGAAAATACTCTTTCAACTGTAGTGATAACAATCAAAAGAAAGAAAATATTGTGAGAATTGGAAAAGAAAGTAAGAAATGTGATAAATTTAAAAATAAAATGAATTAGAACTTAGGAGTTAGTGGATTTGAGTCATTTAGCCTATTTATGCTAAGTTTTAATGCAATAATTTTGCATTTCTTTTGAGAGTTGAATTAAAATCAGTTTTTTTTTTTTATTTAAATCCAGCCCAGGGGCAACTATCCCTACTGGGCCTTACTTGGCTTCACCCTTGGGTGGGTGCAAGACTAAAAAATGGCGATTTCTAAATAAGAGAATAGAAAGAATGCTTTGGCCGGACCCTGACGTTGATTTACATTAGTATTTCTCCATTATTGAGTAGGGCTTGGTCAGTATCATTGATTATTAAGTAGCTCTGTTTTAACTCATTGCGGGGGATCGTGGTTGTAGAGCTTTAGATACTAGGTTTACATGTCCATCTCTCATAGCATCTCCTCTCGTGCATTTAATATCCTAACAAACAGAGTACATGAAAAGAGAATTCTATGACATAAGAAAATGTTAAAGAGATATCACAACACAAAACACAAAAAAAATTTCATGATTTGGCCAAAAATGCCTATGTCCATGATCCCTCTCTAGGGTTCTTTTTATTACTCCCAAGGGATTAAAATTACAACTGATGGTAATCTCATATGTTTGGGGATGGGGAGGGGGAATATAGATTTAGATGGTTAGTATTCTAGATTTTGCAAATGTCACTTACCTAAGATGTCAAAAATTCGTCTAAAAAGTTGTTTAAAAAATTCATCTTAAATTACAAATTAAAAAAGTTGTTCGAATATCCATCTCAAATTATAGATGAAAAAATTAGTCTCAAAATCTGTATAGAAAAAATGTCTCAAATTAAAGATAAAAAAAATCTGTCTCAAAAATCAATTTCAAATTACAAAGAGAAAAATAAGTCTCAAAATTTGTTTCAAAATCCATCTGAATATTAGTCTCAAATTAGATGCGCAAAAAATTCGTCTCAAAAATCTATTTTAATTTCATCTCAAAATTTATCTCAAATTTTGCGACGACATTTTTTAAATAACTTGAAATCTGTCATAAATTCCATCTCAAATAAAAAAATTGTTTCAAAATCTATCTCAAATCGACTATTTTCTTGTAGTGAAGCTTGGTTTTTTTTTTTTTTTTTTTTGTAGTGAAAGATGGAAATCGATCCCTTAACAATACCATTGAACTAGGCACAAGCATGATCTACAAATGTCAAAAGAGAAGTCTAGCACATGATTATGTCCTCCCATCCATGCAGCAACAGTAGAGACTTATAGCTTTTAATGTGATCATGAGGATCTTAAAATTTTTGGGAAGAGATTTCTCTTTTATCTCTAAAGCAAATGCAATTCTTCTTCTTTGCTGGTCTTCTTGTGTGAGCACTAGTCGTCTTCACTCCAAAATCTCTTATATCATTCTCTTCATATCACCCATTTTCTTGGCATTGAATGTCGTGGGATTATCAATTTTCTGTATCCTATTCAATTGGTCTTTAAGAGGGACTCGACCTTGTCTACCAATTGTATTCTCCACAATTTCTAGATATTTTTCCTTTTGAAAGAATTATCTTTGGTCTAAAGCATGTAATGTGCATCTTCCTTTTCCTAGGGTGGGACTATCTTTGGGAAAGTCTCCCGCAGTAGAGTTGGCCACAAAAGAGTCTCCTGGTGTTCCTCCAAGTGTGGTGCCTCCAGGAAAGGTATCTCCACCTTTATCCCTATTAGAGTTATTGGGGTTTGCACAAGATTCTACAATGTCTACAGCAAATAGGCATGAGATATGATGTTATGCAAAAGTCTTGCCATCTATTGAAAAGCTTGCATACATTCCTAATGTTGTCGCCAAAGGACTTCATAACAAGCAAGGGGAATTATTGGAGGGGTCGAGCCCGAGGTTCCTTGGAAACTAATAGGGAGAGTTTCTTGGAGCCTTTAAGAGGGTTCGAGTGATTGTGTTTCTAAGAGACCTTCTAGGATGGTATCTTAAGGTCTCAACTAGTTTGTGGGGGATTGCACTTCCAGTCCTTCTTAGCTGTGTCGGTTTGTGATGTTCCTTGTTTGGGCCACTGTTTATCTATTTTAGCTTTTCAATCTAACTAGCTTTTCAATCTAACTTTGATAGACGACACTAATTGGTTTTGTCGAGATACAATAATAAATTTATAGTCATAGAAGAGTGTTCGTCTTGAGTCTCTAGTATTTGGAAAACCAATAAAACAAAAGACAGTAAGGGGCTTGGGGTTTCTCGTGTAGGTTTCTAATGCTTAAAGTTAATCCAATCAAAAAAATGTGCAATCTCAATTGAAAAAACAATACAAGTATAATCTTAGTAGAGTTCTAGTCCTAGCTCGATTGGAGAAATTACTTCTTATTTATGAAGACTAAAGCTAATAGGTGGAAGAGTACCATGTCTTTCAAGATCATCTATTCTAGATTTTCAGACAATTATATCAAAGATAAGTCATGCTTCTAAAACTTGAGAGAAGTTCCTAGGGGTCTTTTGGGGAATATTGAGGAAATGCTTCTAAAAAGGACTTCTCGAGACAGTCGAGAAAGTCTCCTAGAAGGACTCAATGAGGCTTGTTGAAGGGTCTCTCGATGACTATTCATTGAGAAGGTTCCATGAGCTCCCTTTCTTGGATTTCTTCTTTTTGGATTTACCTTGGGCTTGGACCAATTTTGTTACACACATCAAAAACATTAAAAATATGAATTATTATTTTAAGAATAACAATTAAATAAAAATACATGTACATATATATTATTTTTTAAATAATGTGTATTTATTATATTTTATTTTTAATATTTAAATAATTTAGTTAAATGATTAACATTATATTATATTTTTAAATAATTATTTAATATTACCTTTTTCATAAATTATGTTTTGAGACAATTTGAGTCTATTGATTTAATTTTTGAAAGAAGTTTAAATAGCTCACAATTATTTTTATCACGAGTAATGATATTCATCTTTAGTAAAGATAAACAATTGACTATCCATATGATTTGTATAATTTGTCTGGGGAAGATGAAAGGGCACTTAATATATTTTATTTTTTATATTTTAAATAAGAGTAATGCTAGAAGTTATAACTGATGACAATATTATTAGTCATGTGTTATATTCTCATTAGCTGAGATATCGAATAAAGTAGATAATGACACATGATCTTTTTAATCTCCTTTAATAGAAACACTTCACTATCATTAACAATGTCTCTTAATATTATTCTTTAAATAAATATATAATATCAATCATAGAATAATTATCAGATCACTTGTTTCATCTCTGTTAAAAATAAGATAGTATTACTCTTTTCTCACCCCCAATGCATCGACTGACGAAATGTCACCACCATCATTTTTTATTGCCAAATGAAACTTTACTTTACGTAACCCAACCCACCCAAAGATGTCTCACTGTTAAAAGGACACTATTATTGTCAAGAGGACCACAAACTTAAAAAAATAGTTACAGTATCCTAAGTTTCTACTCCTCTTTTGCTGATGGCTTATAACGACGTAAAAGACGAACTCTGGAGACTTTGAGCACTCAATCATGCATTTTTAATAAGGTACATAAATATTTGTATTTTTTATGCCGCGGCATTGAATTATAAATCTCTTTATTCCTTTGTTAAATCTATGGCTTTACAAGAATTATAATTCAATAAAACTAGAGAATGACGTCACGTCATCCAAATTAAAACTTTTATTCAAGTCTTGTATTAAGTAACATTATCATTATTGGAATGGAAGCTATCTCAAACGTGAGATATGAACGTTGAAGCTACGCGCCCGAGAACATTTTCTCCAACGTTAGTTGCATCGCCGGATTGGTGGTGGTGTAGCCGCCGTCGACCAGCAGATTCAGACCACTCACGTACCTCGACTCGTCACTTCCCAAATACACCGCCGCCGCCGCCACATCCTCCGCCTCCATCCCCACGCCCTTCAAGTTCCCCGCATCCTCAATTAACTGATCCACCGCCTCCTTCGTCAACCCCAGCGACGACCTCAGCAGCGGCGTGTTCACCGTGTGAGGCGAAATGCAGTTGACCCTAATCCCGTGCCGCCCCAGCTCCACGCACAGGTTCTTCGCCAGTCCAACCACGGCGTGCTTCGTGGAGGTGTAGCCGGGCGGTACCACACCGGCGGTGGAAGCCGCCGTGCTCGCCGTGAACAAGATGCTGCCTTTCTTGGCCGGAACCATCACTCTACTGGCGTGTTTAGCGCAGAAGAATGCACCGAACACGTTCACTTCGAATACTTTTTTGAGATCTTCGTAGTCCACCGACGTGATGTTGGGGTCCATGTTGCCGGCTATGCCGGCGTTGCTGAACATTATGTCGAGCTTCCCGTGCTTGGCAACGGCGGAATCGACGACGCGTTTAACGTCTTCGTCCTTGCTGACGTCGCAGTGGACGAAGGAAACGGCGGAATCAGAGCCGATTTCCTGACAGAGCGAGTGGCCGAGCTCGTCGTTGACGTCGGCGATGACGACTTTGGCGCCGTGCTTGGCGAAGAGCTTGGCCGTGGCTTCGCCCATGCCGCTGGCGCCGCCGGTGATGACGGCGACTTTGCCATCGAGCCTGCAAAATGAAGAAGAAGGGTTGTGCTTTGAATAACTAAGGTGGTTTGTGCGTCAATTTGTAATTGTATGATAAGATAAATGGGGAATTGGGGCTTACCTTTTGGCGATGGGAGCTAGCAAGGAAGAGGTCGCCTTCATCATCTTTGAGTATGAGCCCTAGTTCGCACTTGGCAGGCTTCAAATGAATCGATTTCTGGTTCTGGATGCTGCTGCTGCTGCTCCTTCTTTTGTAAGTATTTCACTATTTTGTCGTCTTCTTCGTTGGGTTTCAAGACATGATTATTCAAAGTCTGCTGCCAACGCCAGGCGCCAGCACAGACTTCTCTCTTCCTCCTTTGGATCAAGCATCACTTTTCCATTCTAAACTTCTCTCTTCCTCCTTTGGATCAAGCATCACTTTTTAAATTATTTTATTCTGATTCAAACTTAATGCTAGATTCCTTAGAAATTTATTTTGATTAAAACTTAATTTATTTACGACGTAACATTTTATAACTCGAGTTTATAAATTTCGTCTTTAACTTGTTTATGTTTAATTTTTTTAATTTATTATTTATTTTTAATTAAAAAGTTATGATTGATGAAAGACAGAATTTATATTTATATTTATTTAAATAAATTATAAATTTTATGTTTACTTTTAAATTAAATAATTATTTTTTATAATGTTTATATTCATGTTTTATACATGTATCTCATCTTTATTTCCTTACTAATAATCAAACAAAATCACCTTAACTTGCACGTCTTTGCCCCTAATTTCTTTCTTCCGCCCAGTTAGTGCAATTGTTTGTTAAAGTCAATTGTCACATTTGTCAATCACTGAAGTTTTTTTTATTTATTTATTTTTGACTTTTGCCATTGAATTTAATTTTTTGACGAAGATGACAATTTTAGCTTGACCAGCTACCTGCCTTTTGGTAATATTCATATAATCATGATGCTTGTTCCATCTCTAAAAATCATTAGGATAGGCAGTCAACCTACGGCACTAATGACCAAAACTTAGAAAAAAGATGGTGGTACTCCTAATTATATCGTGGGCTATCAAAAGGAGTTAAAGTAACAAGTTATTCTCACTTAAATTGTAAAATTATCAAACGTCATTCTCCCACATATCTCTTTCTCTCCTCACCTAGTGATCCGTTGTCTCCTTTCTTTGTTCTCTTCCCTTCTTATGGTCGTCTCCAACAATTGGCCATTGCTACCATCTTATCATGGCCGTCACCTTGCCTCATCGTCAATCGCTGTCTCATCTCGTAAGCGTCGATTGCCACTTCATTCTCAACACGATGTTGGTTTGGGCAAGACCAAGCGATGATTGTTGGAGACTGTCATGAAAAGAGGAGAGAGCAAAAAGGAGACAACCATAATTGTTGAGTGAGGGGAGAGAAAGAAAAAAAAGGAACGGGTGTTTTTTTGTAATTTTATAATTTGATAAAAGATAATTTTGTCATTTTAACAATTTTTTTTGTAAGTCAAAGAGTACCAATATTATAATCTCTAAAACTAAAAACCAATTTTCTTTATTAAAATTATACCTAAATGGCATTTTACAACTCCTTTTATCCTGTTATTTAGGTAAAAGATTGAAAGTTGGTCATTGAATTGTTTGGATGGTTATCTAACATGTAGTCTTTTAAGTCGATATATTCTTCTAAATCAACTACTAGGATTCAAATTTCTCTGAACCTAAAGCTCGTCAATTTTAATTAACATATTTTGTGAATTATTTTATGTACTTAAAATTTATTTAATAGATTTCCAAAAAAATAATAATTACGAATTCTTCATCGTCAAAATCGGACAAAACCGAAATACCATCAATGCCGGTTGCTTTGGGTTTGGTCCCTTCACCCCCTCAAACTCTTGGATTACAGCTCTTACACGGTCCCGCCGCTCTGCCCAACTCTTATCATTATGTACTGGGTGTTTATGAGAGCACGTGGGCGGCGGGGTTATCACGTCAACGCCGGAGGGGATATACGAAATAATGAATTAGAAAAGAAATTTGTCCCCGGCCCCCAGCCATAGCCAGTGATAGACTACTTTCTTCTGTCTTTCTGTCGACCTCTCTGTATCCGCCTGAGCAGCCCATCTCGCTTTCTGTCGACATCTCTGTATCCTACTGAGCAGCCCTATTATCGCCGTGGCCATCGTCAAGGACTCAAGTTAATTAGTTAAATCATCATTTGATCTTCTTCCATTTCTCTTTTCGACTTCTTACACAGTTTTTCTGCGAGTTAAGGCAAGAGAACTGAGAGGCATTTTTCTGTTCTGACCTCGGTTTCTTCTTGCTTGGGTGCATGATTTCGTATATTTGTTAGCATGCATGCAGATTCATTTGTTTGATTGTGAATCAGTCGGCGGAAGCATGTGGAGTTCTATTAATAGGTTGAGATAGAGAGATACTGAAAATCTTTCGATTGTGATGACTCTGGAATTAGTATTCAGTTTAGGCTTCTTGATTCAGTGGATGCAAGACTCGAAAGTGGCGATTTCTAAACAAGAGAATAGAAATAATGCTTCGGCCTGACCCTGCCATTGATTTACATTAGTATTTCTCCATTATTGATTAGGGCTTGGTTTGCAAGTAGCTTAATCCTTGATTATTAAGTAGCTCTGTTTTAACTCATTGTGGGAGACGATTGTCGTAGAGCCTTAGATACTAGGTTTACATGTCTTATCTCTTTTAGCATCTCCTCTCGTTCACTTAATGTCCTAAAAAAATAAAGTACAAGAAAAGACAATTGCACGAGATAAGAAAATGTTAGAGATATCTGTTGGAAACTTTAAATCTTTTTTGTGAAAACTATCACCTAAATATCAAGAATAATTATGTCAAATCATCAAGAATAAATAAATAATAAATAGAAGTGTACCTGAATTCATAATGATTATATCTCTTTAGATCCGTGCGGCAAGCTTTTCAGATCAACACGAACTTCTTAGAGAATCCTTTAAGTTTCTCTTGACAACTAGTTTCTGACGATGGGATACAGAAACAAATCTGATTCATTCGTATGACCTGGGAACTATAACCGCTGTATTTATAGAGGTAACAACCCGTTACCCTATTGATAATTATGTTTCACCCCATCAAGAAAACATAATTACCCTAATATCTACACATTAAAGGCCCACACCCTATTTGATACATTAAAGCCCAAAACTTAACTGATCACTTTTAATTGGACTTAGATTATTTGAGAGCCCACAATGCATAATTATTCACATATGAGTCCAATGTTGGATTAAGGATCCAACAATCTCCCACTTGGGCCATATGTATAACCTCATAATTATGCTTTGCAAAACAAATAACCGAATGAGCTCAACTTTGTTGTCATTACCGAAATGTATCTATAACCAATCCCATCCATCAATTATACCAACATAGGATCAAAGCAGCATTTGTTACAGCTATCGTAACTCAACCCAACAATGGTCACATATGCCGATACAATTAAATGACATGGATCATGATGTGGATGTGTAGTATGGAAAATTTCATGTAATGTGATCTTAATATGCCTATTTCCAATTGGTCCACCCTTAAACCTTAGTGAGATCAAACCATAACAAAAACAGAGTGTAAATAAACTGAAATTTCATTTCTGTAGAAAATAACCTCAACATATCCATTAACTGAAATAACTGAAAATGTGTCTATATCATAAAAGTATCTAAAATTACAAACTCCCACTAAATCTGAATATCCTCAAATGAAATAACACCCATACGAGCAATGTGCTCATGAAACATTTTGGGTGGCAATCTCTTAGTAAGCAGATCGGCAACCATGGAGTTTGTTCTGATATGCTCTATAGATAACTGTCCACTCTGAACTCTTTCTTTAACAACTAGAAACTTGATGTCTATATGTTTTGACTTCGTCGAGCTCCTGTTGTTGTTGGAATACATAACTGCTGACTTATTGTCACAAAATAATTTGAGCGATCTTTCAACAACATCCACTATGCGCAGCCTCGTGACAAAATTTTGCAGCCATATTCCGTGATTGGCTGCCTCATAACATGCTATAAATTCTGCTGCCATAGTAAAAGAGGCTATAATTGACTGTTTAGTACTCTTCCAGGAGATAGCACCTCCAGCAAGCAAGTAAACATAGCCCGACGTAGATTTCATACTATCTTGGCATCCAGCAAAATCGGAGTCAGTATACCCAATGATCTCAAGCTGATCTGACCTCCGATATTTGAGCATATAGTCTTTTGTTCTCTGTAAGCACCGCAGGACCCGTTTAGTTGCTTTCCAATGGTCTACTCCTGGATTGCTTAAATATCTGCCCAACATCCCAGTGACATACGCAATATCCGGACGCATACAAACTTGAGCATACATTAGACTCCCTACTGCTGAGGCGTAGGGAATCTTCTGCATTTCCTTTTCCTCAAAATCATTCTTAGGGTATTGATTGAGACTAAATTTGTCTCCCTTAGCCACAGGGGTATCACCTGGTTTGCAATTTTGCATGCCATACCTCTTGAGAACCTTTTCGATATAGCCCTTTTGTGACAATCTAAGAATACTTCGAGAGCGATCTTGGTATATCTGAATGCCCAATACAAAAGAGGCGTCACCAAGATCTTTCATCTCAAAATTCTTAGATAAAAATCTCTTGGTTTCGTGCAATAAGCCTATATCGTTGCTAGCAAGCAAAATGTCATTGACATATAAAACTAGAAAAATATGTTTGCTCCCACAAAACTTATGGTATATACAATCATCGGCCAAATTCATCTCAAAACCAAACGAGATGATCACTTGATTAAACTTGAAATACCATTGTCGAGATGCTTGTTTGAGTCCATAGATGGATTTCTTAAGTTTGCAAACCATATTCTTTGGGTCTCCCGACACAAAGTTTCCTGGTTGCACCATATAGATTGTTTCATTCATGTTACCATTGAGAAACGCTGTCTTCACATCCATCTGTTGTAACTCAAGATTGAAATGCGCCACTAATGCCATTATAATTCTGAAAGAGTATTTCGAAGATACTGGAGAGAAAGTCTCTTTATAGTCAATGCCTTCTTTCTGTGTAAAGCCCTTTGCAACAAGACGAGCTTTGTACCTTTCCACATTGACTTTCGAATCCCTTTTGGTCTTAAATATCTATTTACAACCAATGGGTTTCGCACCTTCTGGCAATGGGACAAGATCCCACACGTTATTGTCTTTCATGGACTTAATTTCCTCATTCATGGCATCAATCCACTTTTGAGAGTTAGAACTTTTCATGGCTTGATGAAAGTTGATCGGATCATCTTCCATCACTCCAATGTCCACCTCATGTTCTTAAAGAAATACAATGTAATCATCTGGCACTGCATTTCTCCTTTCTCTAGTAGATCTTCTTAATGGCATAGGTTCTTGAGGTGCTAGAGTTTGTTCTTCTGGAACAATTTCTAGAATGGGAGGTTCTCCGACATTATTTTGATTTGATGTGTCTGGAATAAGGTCAGGAATGAAATCCTAATCAATACCCATAACACCTATGGGAACATCAACATATTCCTCTTCAAAAACAATGTCCCTACCTGCATCTCCCCCCGCAAACTCGGCATCTTCAAAGAACGGTGCATTTCCAGACTCAAAAATCGACTTAGTCGTGGGATCATAAAACTTGTGCCCCCTAGATCTTTCAGAGTATCCAATAAAATAGCAACTCATCGTCCTTGAGTCCAGTTTCTTTTCATTTGGCCTATAAGGCCTAGCCTCAGCTGGACATCCCCAAATGTGCAAGTGCTTTAGACTAGGATTCCTGCCCGTCCAAAGCTCATAAGGGGTTTTGGCAGTCGCTTTAGTCGGAACTCTGTTAAGGATATATGCTGCAGTCTTAAGTGCTTCTCCCAAGAGTAATTCAGGTAAGGTAGAATGACTAATCATACTCCTTACCATGTCCTTAAGTGTCCTGTTTCGTCTTTCAGCAACACCATTCATAGTAGGCGAACCTGGCATGGTGTACTGTGGGACGATACCACATTCCTCTAGGAACTTAGGAAATGGCCCTAGACGTTGTTCACCTAAACCGTCATATCTGCCATAGTATTCACCACCACGATCAGATCTGACGGTTTTAATCCTTTTGTTGAGTTGGTTCTCAACTTCTGCCTTATAATTTTTGAACACGTACAGTGATTGTGACTTTTCATGAATGAGATATATGTAGCCATATCTAGAAAAATCGTCTATGAACGTTATAAAGTATTGTTGACCATTCCAAGCAACCGTAGGGAAAGGCCCACAAATATCTGTATGTATAAGTTCTAAGACGTCCGTAGTCCTGTTGGCTTCAAATCTCCTTTTATTGGTTTGTTTTCCCTTTATACAGTTAACACAAAACTCAAAATTTGTGAAATCTAAGGGATCTAGAATTTCATCTGACACAAGTCTCTCAATTCTCCGCCTGGAGATATAACCTAATCTCTTGTGCTATAACACAGCTGAATTCTCAATGGTTAATTTTCTCTTGACACCTCATGTATTTAATTGCAGGGATTCATAAGATTATCATAACCTGATAAAGAGCCGGAACCAACCAATTTTGAATCATGAAACAAACTAAATTTTCCATTTTCAAACGAACAAGAATAACCAAATTTGTCCAAAGTAGAAATAGAAATCAAATTCCGCCTAAAAGACGGTACAATAAATGTTTCATCAAGATCCAAATAAAATCCACTCTTTAACAATAATCTAAATTTTCCTATTGCCTCAACTTGAACCGTCTTGCTATCGCCCACATAGATGTATCTTTCAGCATCATTTGGCTTTCGGCAACTCAGGCAACCCTGCATAGACACACTGATGTGAGTTGTTGCACCAAAATCTATCCACCACGTGTGTCTAGGTACCAAAATTAAATTAACCTCAGAACAAACCAAATTAAGAAGCATACCTTTCTTAGCACGCCATGCGTGATAGTTGGTGCACTGCTTCTTTTGATGTCCTTCAGCCCCACAGAAGAAACAACCCTTACCAACTGAGTCAGTCGGTTTCTTTTGTTTTTTCTTATGAGGTGTTGTACCTGCAGCTTCCGTATCCTTCTTCCTTTTCCTTGCTTTGTCCTTAAAGGTTGAGGCCAAGTAAGCACTATTTGTCTTATCTTGCTTCAGTCTTTCCTTTTCCTGAACACAGTGTGAGATAAGCTCATTCAGAGACCAAGTCTCTTTCTGACAGTTGTAGCTCACCTTAAATTGATTAAACTATGTCAGAAGTGAAATCAAAACCAGATGCACTAGCAATCCCTCCGAGAGTTCAAGCTTAAGTGCTTTCAACTTAGAAGCAAGATGAGACATCTCCATGATGTACTTCCTAATGTTGCCTTTACCCTTATACCTCATTGAAATTAGGCTTGCCAAGAGTGTACCAATTTCAGCCTTTTCCTTCTTGGCAAACCTCTTTTTAATATCCGCAAGGAAATCCTTAGTCGTAGTAATCTTTTCAGATATTGTGCCCCTGAATGCTTCTGGAATGGCTTTCTTCATGATCATCATGCACATGCGATTTGATCTCTCCCACTTTTCCATCTCCCTCCTTTGATCAGAGGTACTCAAATCCGTAAGAGGTGTTGGAGAATTAACCCTTATCGCAAGGTCAAGATCCATGACTCCGAGAACTATCATGAGATTCTCTTGCCATGACTTGAAGTTAGAGTCATTTAACATAGGAATAGAATTGATAGTGGCAGTAATATTAGCATGAGCGAGTGCTGAACAGAAAACAACAAACAAAACAAAGCTCATATAAGTCTTAAAACAAAATTAAATTCAAATAAAGGCAAATTCCATCTCAAGATACCAGACACTCCATTAATAACTTCATCTTTGGATAAAATATTAACTTGTAAGTGATATCTTTGTGTAGTAATCAAGTACTGATAATAATAACATAATAAACAATAAATCTTCCTTTGAGCCAATTTATTGATTATATGTAAACTAAATAATTATCAGGCATTTATTACCATAGGTGCACATGCAATTTTGTTAAATATTTACCTTCCTTTGGGCCGATATATATTCACACAAGTTACATGCACACAATCATTTATATTTCAAAACAAATTAATTTCCACAAGAGAGGTCACTTTGGCGACATGTTGTTTCAATTAATTTATTTCAAAATATATATATATATAAAACCATGCCAATATCTAAATTTAAAATTGCACCAAAGGAAACAGTTTAATTAAAACAATCCCTTATTTAATTAAAGCAGTTAATAAACTGAATTTAATAAACTGTAGTTATGAAACTGCTTTACTGAATTTAATTAATTAACTAATAAATAAGAAATTAATTAATTTACTAAAATCAAACTGTTTTACTGAAGTTAACTAATTATTAAATAATTAATTAATTTACTGAAACTACAGCCCAAATTAATAATGGGCCCATGTCTAAAAATCCTAGGGTTTCCTCCCCAGGAAACTAAACGCCGTGGCCAAATGGCTGCGGCTATTCCCTTGATGCCGCGACCATTGGCTGCGGCTTTCTTGATGCAGCGGCCAAATGGCCGCTGCTTTCTTCTTCTTAATGCAGCGGCCAAATAGCCGCTACTTCAATATTTTAATGCAGCGGCTCCGCTGCCATTCCTTATGCCGCAACCATCTGGCCGCGGCTATTCTCTTCATGCCGCAACCATAAGGTTGCGGCTTTCTTAATGCCGTGGCCAGAAGGCCATGATTAGTGGTTAATTTTGTAAAATTTTTGTTATAATTATAACCCCTGTTTTGATTTTAAATTAGTTTAATTAAATAATTATGTGTAATATATATCTATATATATAATATATAATATATTATAATAAACATGTAAATATAATACATATATATACTCAATGAAATGCATGCATGGATTATCTATATAATATATAAGCATATAATATCCCATATAATATATCATATCAATATATATATAATATAATAGATGATTTATTAATAAATTGCTTATTTATAGGTATGAAGAAGGTGGACTTGGAAGCCCAAAAAGAATTCAAGTCCATAAAGAATTCAAGCCCATGAAGAAAAAAAAATTTAAGTCCATGAAGAAAAAAGAATTCAAATCCATGAAGAATTCAAGCCCATGGAGAATTAAAGTCTATGAAAAAAATTAAAGTCCATGAAGAATTAAGACCCAACTTGAGCATCCCATGAAAAATATCATTTGAAGAAAGCCCAAGGATTATTTTTAATCCTAATGAAGATTAAAAATCAATTTATAGAAATCTATTTTTATTTTTTATGTGAGTGCTTTATTAAGTGTGTCTTTTAACTAAAATCCATTTAATTATTAGTTGTGTATTATAGCTAAAATCCATTTAACTTTATGAGTGCTTTATTAGGTATGTATTTTAGCTAAAATTCATTTAACTTTAATTGTGTATTATAGCTAAAATCCATTTAACTTTAAGTGTGTGAGTGCCCATTAGATATAATTATGTCTAGTTGAATAATTGAAATTATGTGGTTTGTATTGCATCTTGTGGCCTATAAATAGGTTACTTGATTGCATTTGTAAGTGTGATTATTATTCTTGAATAAAAGTTTAGTTGTTTCCTTAGAATTCTCTCTTTGAAAATTGTTCTTGTTCTTTCTCCTTTTCTTTATTATTTTCTCTTGTGATCTTACTTCATTTCTTTCTTCTTTTAAATTCTTATGTCATTTATTGTTACTTTATTAATCACCGCCTAAATGGCCGGTTAATTTATGCTATTTTAAATTTCTACAATTTTAATTATTGTCTCTTTATTATTCACCGCCTAAATGGCCGGTTAGTTTATGCTATTTTAATTCCTGTCATTTAAATTCTGTCATTTAAATTACTGTTAATTAATTTACAAATAAAGATGAGTAGCTAAACCCAATCTTGGGTTAAGGCAAGGACAGTGTCCAACGCCAATGATTCCCAAAGAAAGCTACGCTTTAAATGAGTGATATTAATTTTAATTTCAATATGAGTGTGTATTTTTAAATTAAGAAATCACTAGGTTTGGATTGGAGCGTAAGCCTAACTTAGAGCTTTCATGCCACGTATGAGAGTTACTAGAACTGGAAACGCTATCATACCCAAACTCGGATGATTAATTTAGTTGTTTTGTATATTAATTGTAATTGGATTTATGGTAGTTGCTTAAACTAGAATCTCACATATCATGTATGGGGATTGCTTAAACTAGAATTATCATCATCTCTAATTGCATTTAATAACAAACTCTCATATTTGAAATTAAATCAATATTGCTAAACTCTTCTGCTAAAAATTGGGAATCAACGGGTTAGTGCTGAAATTGTCTTAACTCAAGTGTCGTCCAATTTCATAATCTCACATTCAGTGTTTATTTAATTTTTGTCTTACTTTATTTCCTAGCACCTGTTATTTGAAAATCCATAAAAAAATTCCTGTTTCCAATTCATCCAAATGTGTGTGTGTGTTTGTAACATTCTTTTTATTTTGCCATAAATAAATCTCTCAGTGGACGACCTGGACTCATCCAGAAAATATAAATTTAAATTTGGACTACAACTGCACTCGTACACTGACGAGTATAAACCTCTCATCAATATATAAAAAAATATATATATATATATAAAATTTTTATTGTGTTTTGTTTTGTGTTTTAATTGCAGGGTGAGAGTGCAGTCAGGCCACGGCTTTCTTCTTAATGCCGCGGCCACTGGCCGCGACTTTCTTTCTTTTAATGTCGTGATCAAAAGTTTATACTACTATTTAATCCATAAAAATTTGGTTTAAAAGAACTAGTATATCCAAATAAATTATGGATCAAAATAATATGATTCTTAATGACTTAACATGAAAAGGTCACTGATACCACTTGTTGGAAACTTTAAATCCTTTTGTGAAAACTATCACCCAAATACCAAAAATAATCATGTCAAATCATTAAGAATAAATAAATAATAAGCGGAAGCGTACCTGAATCCATAATGATTATATCTCTTTAGATTCGTGCGGCAAGCCTTCTAGATCAACACGAACTTCTTAGAGAATCCTTTAAGTTTCTCTTGACAACTAGTTTTTGACGATGGGATACAGAAACAAATCTGATTCATTCGTATGACCTGGGGACCATAACAACCTAAAGTTTCCAACAATATCGCCC
The DNA here is from genome assembly GCA_036245055.1 of Diospyros kaki. NCBI lineage: Eukaryota > Viridiplantae > Streptophyta > Magnoliopsida > Ericales > Ebenaceae > Diospyros > Diospyros kaki. The sequence continues at coordinate 43,411,311 of BSEG01000009.1, forward strand.
ATAAGGCATAGATCAACTAGCAAATGAAGAATGTGTTGAGATGTTGCTCTTTGCGCTCTCAAGTTTCGTGTTCAAGCACTGAACAAGGGAGAAAACTCAGTAGCTTGGTCGATCCTGGACATTGAAAGACTGCCATATCATCCTCACATTTGTGGAGAAAGGCGTCGAACTGGCTATTAGGTTCTCTGATTTACATCTCCTGCTAGATCATGAGACCGAGCAGTAAGAGACGCTCGTGATGGTGTGTTAATAAAAAAAAAAAAAAAGATGTTAAGAGATATCACAACACATAAAACACAAAAAATTTACATCATTTGGCCAAAAATGCATGTGTCTATGATCCTACTCTAGGGTTCTTTTTATTACTAGCAAGAGGTTAGAAGTACAATTGATAGTAACCTCATATGTTTTTTTTTTTTTTTGGGTGGGGGGGGGGGTGATATAAATTCAGACAGATTTTGCAAATGTCACTTACCTAAGGTGTCAAAAATTTGTCTGAAAAGTCATTTAAAAAATTCATCTTAAGTTATAGATTGAAAATTTCATCCGATTATCCATCTCAAATTACAAACAAAAAAATCAGCATCAAAGTCTATTTAAAAAAACTGCCTTAAAATTTGTCTAGCTATCTGTCTCAAATTAGAGATAAGAAAAATCTATCTGAAAAAAACTGTCTGAATATCAGTCTCAAATTAGAGATAGAAAAAATCTATCTCAAATTACAGGGAGAAAAATCAGTCTCAAAATCTGTTTGAAAATTTCGTCTCAAAATCTACCTGAATATCAGTCTCAAATTAGAGACACAAAAAATCTATCTTAATTTCGTCTCAAATTTTGCAACGAACATTTTTTAGATGGCCTAAAATTTGTCTTAAATTTCATCTCAAATAAAAAATTTGTCTTAAAATTAGTCACAAATCGACTATTTTCTCATTGTGAAGTTTGATTTTTTTATTTTTTTTTTTTGGTAGTGAAAGATGGAAATCAATCTCTTAACAGGACCATTGAACAAGGCACAAGTATGATCTATTAATGTCAAAAAGAGAAGCCTGGCACATGATTATGTCCTCCCGTCCATGCAACAACGTTAGGGACTCATAACTTTGAATGTAATCATGAGGATCTTAAAATTTTTGGGAAAGATTTCTCCATTATCTCTAAAGCAAATGGGATTTCTCTCATTTGCTAGTCTTTTTGTGTGAGCATTGGTCGTCTTTACTCCAAAATCTCTTCTATCATTCTCTTCATATCACCCATTTTTTTAGCACTAAATGTTATGGGATTATTAATTTCTTGTATCCTCTTTGATTGGTCTTTAAGAGGGACTTGACCTTGTCTACCAGTTGTATTTTTCACCAATTCTAGATATTTTTCCTTTTGAAAGAATTTTCTTCGGTCTGAAGCCTGTAGTATGCATCTTCCTTCTTCTAGGGTGGGACTATCTTTGGGAAAGTTTTCCACAGTAGAGTTGGCCACAAGAGAGTCTTTTGGTGTTCCTCCAAGTGTGGTGCCTCCAGGAGAGGTATCTCTTTCCTTATCCCTAAGAGAGTTATTGGGGTTAGCATAAGATTCTGCAAAGTCTATAGCAAATAGGCATGAGGTATGATGTTATGCAAAAGTCTTGCCATTTATTAAAGAGCTTGAATACATTCCTAATGTTGTCTTTGAAAGATTTCATAATAAGCAATGGGAACTATTGTGAGAGTCGAGCTCGAGGTGTAACACCTTACTTTTTTGGGTATGTTATAATTTAAGGAAATTTCAGTCTATTTTTTTTTTATAAACAGGCTCATCATAATACAAACACCCAAAATTTCCCATCTTCCTAACTAGTATGAAAATCATATATCAATTACGCTAGACTAGGTACTTTAATAATAGCGGAAGCAAGATCGAATCTATCATTAACATTTGTCATAAATTAGTTTAGACATCATTGACTTTCAAAGCGTTCAAATTCCAAGTAGTAGAACTTAAATACATAAATTTCATAATCATAAACATCATGCACATGCTAAGTGCCGTCACATGCTTCTTCTGTATCTACGTCTGTTACATATTCATCTGGAACGTTTAAATATTCTAGGGGCATAGCTCGAATTAGATGATGAATCATCTAAATATGGGTATAAAATCATATTTCGTTCATGTATGCAAAATGCAATATGCCATCATTCTTTTAGTTTGAGTCGACTGCACCCAACTGCTGCTCCCCATTTTTACAGCTTCCTTACCAGACTAAGGTGTATGAGTGCACTCTTGGTAGAGTAGTGGTGCCAGTTCATAATCCCAAACCCTATGCAATGCATGACCAATCATATCATCGTATACATATGTGAAATTCAACATCAAGATATGTAAATGTAATCTACATGATATATAGCATAATTAGGGCATGACAACATGATAAAATTGTATACATGAAACTGGTGCAACGTGACACTACTTTCAAATCATATCTTTTTGCATAAAATTTACATTTAATTTAGTAGAACCACTCACAATCCAAGCCTTTTCATGAAACTAAAGCCAGTTGAGTAGTACCATTTACCTTTGAAAGCAATTTATCACTAAAATCTCGAAATTCATGATGACCTTGATTTACGTGCTGAGATCTAATAACCATTCTTGATCAAATCTTGACACCTCAATAACCCTTGGCCATCACATTTATTCAAGACTTTTAATAATCTATTTTCCATAATTTTTCATATTTTTCTCTCCTATTTTCTTCAAAAAAAATCCCAATTAAATACTTACTTAAGTATTTTTTCAATTTTTTCTATACCATAAATCCTAAAACGATATTCAGAGTATAATAAAAAAAAATTCAAGAAATTCCAACCTGGCACGCTCTCCCACGCACTGGCGCGTGTTCTGGAAGGTTGACTGGCACGTGACAGCTATGCGTCGGTCATCTTCTACCTTGCTCCGATCACCAGCAATGATTCGATCTTAGATTTTTTTACACCTCTTGAAAGCCCTCATTCGGTTGATCACTTTGGTACCATTCTTAGCTCGAAACAAAACTCGAAGGTACCTTAAAATGCCAAAAAACCAGTTGGATCCAACCTCCGTCTCGAGCTTCTGGCCACCCTCTGTAACACCATGTTTTCCTAAAACGTGCGTTAACTCGAAATTTTGGGGATATATTTTTTTCAACAACCTTCATTCAACATAAATCAAAATCTCGACAATCCCGATCCACTATCTCAGCATATTAACTTAAGAATAAGGTAAGACTAGCAATATCATCACATCAGCGGAAGCAAAATCGAAACCTCGAAATTATATAACCGAATTCACTTTATTCATAGCGTAGAAATTGTTTGACAAGACATTTCAAAGCAAAATACATCGAGTTTCATCTCTCAACAATAACTACTAATACCTTGAGCATAAACTAAATACATGCTAATGATTACCAATGGCTACATCTCGAGAACCCCATTTCCTTTAGCGTCGCTGCTTTCACCTGAAACGTTTGAATATTCCAGGGACATAGTCCAAATTAAATGATGAATCATCTAAACGAGAGTTTAAAAACATTTTCATGAATATATGCAACATAAATAAAACTGACATGTTCCGACATACTTCAGTCCAAGAGAATTCCACATAGCATTTAACCCTAACCGGGGAAAATGCAATCTCTCTAAAGGCGTTACAACCACATCGACAAATTGGCATAATACAATCCTGCTTAAGAGGGACAATCTCAACACATGAAGCCGAGTATCACCCCCAAATAATGTTTAGGCATTACGCTCACACTCAAAAGCACCCGGATCTCAACACAACCCTGGTCATAAGATGATCAACACTAACCCTGGGAATCCACGTTCACCTCGGGAACAATACTACCACTCAATGGTCCCGAGGTGGTGTCCACTCCAGCCCCACCACTTTGAGCCAATACAGGGTGGTGTCCACTCTCAGCCCTGCCACTTGGGTCCTGTAAGGTGAAGTCTAATTTCAGCCCCGTCCCAAGTGAGCATTTTCCCTTGTCACACTTCCCTAGTGCTATCACTTAAGTGCCACACACAGGTTGACAACACACATCCCACATAGACCACACATAAACATGTCAATGCCACAACACCAACCATGCATCATGTAAACTCAATAGTTCATGTACATAATTTATCGCACGAAATCCAATGCACATGCATAAAACATCTAGGGACGAATCGCCTTCATGAAACAACCATCATAGGTTAAAACTGTTCACATGCAATAAAACATATTTTCACTTGAAATCAAATGAAGAAGAACCACTTTCAATCAACCAAGTTTGGGGTACGAATTACTCACAAGAAATCAAGTTTTTAGTTAGGAACTCTCACCTTTAGACGTAACTCAAATTTTCTCGAAAAGCCTGAAATGCCTTGATTTGCGTGCCAACCTCAAACTTCGCACAAGTCATTTTACCTCAAGCCTCAAGTCACCCTAATAATCATATTCGTTTTAATAAGCATCAAAACCTTAATTTTTCCTTAATTTCCTCATATATTATTCATTTTTCTCCTATTTTTCCTCACTAATAGTCTAAAATAAATATCTAAACAACTATTCTCTCAAATTTTTTCACATAAAAATTCCTAAAATAAAATTCTAATAATTTTTAAAAAAATTCCAAGATTTACCCCTGTTGCATGCGCTCCCACACGCTAGGTGCATCTGCTACACGTGTGAAGCCGTGCGTGAAGGCCACGCGCTCTTTTTTCTCGATAAGCTCCTCGTCGGCCGACACAGGAATCCTTCTCCGACAACACCAACTGGTAGATCTCTTCAAGTCGATCACTAAGACACCTTGAATGGCCTAAAAAGACGGCCGGAAGGGCCTCAACCAGCCGGCCAAAGTCTCAGCCGAGACCATCGCCTCCCAACTCCGGTAAGTTTGAAACCCACTTAAACTGACACCGAAACGCACGAAATGCTCCAGAAACCTTCCTTACCTCATGGACAACAAAAGTCCCATGGTTTCATCCCTCAATTCGTTCGATTGAACCCTCAATTTGAAGCTCAAAAATACCAAATTCTCAACCAAGGCCTAGCTCTATTTATAGGCGAATTTGAACCTCGAAACGCCCATGGATGCCCAACCCAATGCCTCAAACGCCTTCTACAGCCCTCAGGAGGTGACCCACAAGCATCGACCAACGGCCTCGAATGGTCGATTACAGGTTCAGCATGGCCAACCAAACTGCTGTCGATTTCTTCGAATTTTTGGCCACCTCATTGCTCGATGTCGACCTAGACTCACTCCCCACGCATGCTCGACCACCCTCCTTGTGTTCCCCGTGATCAGAAGCCTCGATTGACAGGCGACAGACCTGCTAGTCGGCTATGGCAACTTCAACTTCAACTTATTGCACTTTTGCCCCTCATTTTTACCTTATTGCATTTTACCCTTTATCCTCAAGCCCCTGATCTTTCTATCATTTCCATCAATACCCTCAAGTTTTAAAATCCCCATTTCATCCCCAAAGATCTTGAAAAATCTCATTTAGACCTTCTTTGGGCAATTTTAAGAAATTACACTTAGGCCAAAATTTTTGTTTAGACTGCAAACTTTCTCATTTCAACCCTAAATCGCTCAAGGGTTGTTCTACTTACAAAATCAAGATCTCTCAAGAGTTTCGTTGATATTTTGGGAAGTCCCTCATGACAATTCGATTTTTTGGCCTAATCCAAAGCTGTATCGAAAACTATTCCCGATCCAATTTCTGCCGATGCTAAAAATCACTTCTCGAATTGCTCATTAATATTATATTATTTTCCTTTAATACCTAAGCTTTAGAGCACTTCTTTCAGTCGATTTGGTGACTTATTTTACTATCAAACCCACTTTTTGGTATTTAATTCTTACTTAAATTATGTGGCAATCTTATATCGAAACGAGGTTTTGCACCCTCGATTACCCCTCAAAACACTTTAAAAATTTCTCAAAATCTCTAGAAACAATCCTCACACCCTCGAGAACAAAAGCCTTTATCAAAACTTCAAAATCACTCTCAAACATGAGAAAACTGAAGCTTAAACCTTGATACATTCGGCTACCCCAACCCTTACTATTTATACCCGATTTTGGAGCCAAATCAAGCCATACCTGGTTTAATATGTGCTTTAAATGCTTGATACGACCTTCCCTATCCCCAAATCGTGATTATGTGCATGACTTTTCCCTTCTCCGATTTTTCGACGATCACGGCCATACCCCGTTGTACCAGTCAAATCACAGCCATTCTTGGTCACTCCTCGACCCATACTCGATCCCAATCAATTCCCCATGTTGTAGGGCCCATGCTCGAGCCCTCAGATGGCCTTAATGGCATTGGCTGGAGGCTAGCTTGTGATGGCAGTGGTGGCCGACGGCCAAGGATGCTTCACCTTCTTCATTTTTTTTTTTTTTTTGCATTTTGACCCTCTAAATTTTTTTATGTCTTTTTTAGGCCTTTCCGAGATGCCTGTTGTGTTCCCAAAAATTCCCCTATGAGCCCTAGAGTTTCTTTTTTCATAAAATGTACTCCGAGATTCATTTTACCATGTTTTAACCAAAATTTAAAAATTACACTTAGGCCCTAAACTTATGAGAAATCACGCTTGATAGAAAACTTGATCGTTTTACCCCGAACCCTCTTTAGGGTTGTTCCTTCCGCAAAATTTAACTTTTCTCAAGATTTCGTTGACTTTTCGAAAGTCTCTTACACTAATTCGAATTTCTAAGCTATATCAGAGCTGTACCGAAAACAACCTCCGATTTGGTTCTTTTGCCGTTAAAAATCCTACCTTAAAACGCTTATCATAGATATCTCTTTCGTTTTTGACATGCACATCCCGGGGTATTCCCTTCTGTCGATTCGGTCATTTTGAGATCTTTAAATTGTCTCCTAGATTTTCTCAATGTCATGAAGTATGCAATAATTCACCAAATAACATCATATTTATTTATTTAAAATTGGGATATTACACGAGGTCCCTTGGAAACCAATAGGAAGAGTTTGAATGATTGTGGCTCCAGGAGACCTACTAGGAAGGTATCTTAAGGTCTCAACTAGTTTGTGGGGGATTACACTTCCGGTCCTTTTTCGTTGTGTCGGTTTGTGATGTTTCTCGTTTAGCCCACTATTTATCTATTTTGGCTTTTCAATCTAACTTCCATAGACGACACTAATTGTTATTATCAAGATACAAAAATAAATTTATAGTGGTAGAAAAATGTTCGTCTTGAGCCTCTAGTATTTGGAAAACCTATAAAACAAAAAACAGTGATGGGCTTAGGGTCTCCCATGCGAGCCTTTTAATGCTTAAAGTTAATCCAATCAGAAAAATATGCAATCTCAATAGAAAAAACAGTACAAGTATAGTCTTAGTAGAGTTATAATTATATCTCAATTAGAGAAATCACTTCTTACTTATGGAGACTAAAGCTAATAGATGGAAGAGTACCATATCTTTTAAGATCATCTATTCTGAATTTTCAAACAGTGACATCAAAGATAAGTTGACGCATTCTCGTTAGAGGTTCCTTAAAAGACTATGTTTCTAGAACTTTAGACAAGTTCCTAAAAGGGTTTTTTTGGGGAACATTGAGGAAATGCTTCTGGATAGGGCCTCTTGGGACACTGGAGAGAAAGTCTAGGGACTTAATGAGGCTTGTCAAAGGGTCTCTCAATGATTATTTATCGAGATGGTTCCATGAGCTCCATTTCTTGGGCTTTTTCTTTTTGGATTTACCTTTGGCTTGGACCAATTTGGTTAAACACATCAAAAAAACAATAATAATGATATAAATAATAAGAATTATTATTTTAAGGAGAACAATTAAATAATAATACATATACATATATATTATTTTTTAAATAATGTGTATTATTATATTTTACTTTTAATATTTAAATAATTTAATGAATCGCTTAACATTATATTGTATTTTCAAACAATTATTTAACCATTACTTTCAAACAATTATTTAATATTATCTTTTTCATAAATTATGTTTTGAGACAATTTGAGTTTGAGTGATTTAGTTTTTAAAAAAAGTTTAAATAGCTCACAATTATTTTTCTCACAAGTAATGCTATTAATCTCTAGTAGAGATGAACAACATTAATGTGATTGCTCATGTAGACTATATAATTTGTCTGGAAAAGATGAAAGGGCGCTTAATATATTTTATTTTTTATATTTTAAATAGGAGTAATGTTAGAAGTCATGATTGATGACGGTATTATCAGTCATATATCGCATCTTCATTAATGAGGTGTTGGCAAATGAAATAATGACACATGGTCTCTTTAACATCTTCTAATGAGGAGGTGTTATATGACTGATGACACTATCATCAATCATGACTTTTAATATTATTTTTTAAATAAATATATAATGTCAACTATATAATATACATAAATTATCATATTATTATTGTTCATCTCTATTAAAGATAAATAGTATTAGTCTTTTCTCAACGCTAATTTGGTGTCAAAATGGTCTTCAACTAATACATCAATTTGGTGTTAAGTGAATAGTATAACACCAAATTTGGTGTTATACTATTCTCCACCACCAAATTTCATTTTTTATTTTATTTTCAATTTTACCCCTTTTGTTATAACTTCAAAACAAATTATTCTTTTTTGTATCTTTTATTATTTTTATTATATTTATATATTTTAATTAATGATTAGAAATATAAATTAAATTATTATAAAAAATATATATCGATAGAAATATTTTATTAAGATCTATAAAATGAGTATAATATTGAATATATTTTATAAATACAATGTTAATATAAATTGAACTAAGTTTGTTTATGTAGATGAAAATTTTTTATTTCAATAATTACTTGATTGAAAGAAAATATTCTTAATGCAAAAACTCAATCATATAATAAAAGACAATAACATTTCAATTAACTTAAATTAAAAATACATGATGAAAGTAAAAAAATTAAAATAAAAAAAATAACAACATAGTTTAAAAAGAAAATGCTTTCTATTCTTAATTTTAAATTACCATTTAAAAATTAGGTGGATAAACAATTAGTTTGATAAAAGTTAGATAAAAATAATTAATTAAAAATTAGTTAGAAATTAATTAGAATAACATATTTTGTAATTTTTTAAAAAAATTATGAGAGTAATTATTAATTTTTTTATAAAATATGATTAATTATTTTTAATAATATTATGCTAAGTTAAATAAATAAATTAATATTAATTAAATAATTACATAAAAAATATTCTTTAAAGATGCTTTTTACACCAATCGTTGTAGATATTTCATTACATAACAATTTTTTATGTAATTATTAATAAAATAATTACATAAAAAATTTATTAAATGAATAGGATCATTTAATAAATTTAAATTTTTAAAATGTAATAAATAACATTAACTATCTTACAAAAGTTATATAGATAATTGACATTTATCTATAAAATGTTAAATAAATTTATTTAAGAAGGATGTCGGATAAATTTATCTTGAAAGAAGAAAATAAGAGATCACGTAATAATTTTTTTGAAAACAATCAGATAAATTTAATAAATATATTAAAAAAATTAAATATTTAAAATACTTTTTATATCTAATTTTTTTCTCTTAATTAACATACACCCCCGCATATAGACTGCCGAGATGTCACCCACCACCTGTCAGTTTTTATTGCCAAATGAAACTTTACTTTACGTAACCCAACCCACCCAAAGATGTCTCACTGTTAAAAGGACACTATTATTGTTAAGAGGACCACAAACTTAAAAAAATAGTTTCAGTACCCTAAATTTCTACGCCTCTTCTGCTGATGGCTTATATATATATATATATATAGCGACGTAAAAGACAAACTCTGGAGACTTTGAGCACTCAATCGCATTCTTTATTATTTTTATTTATGAATCATTGGTGTATGTCCGCTAATTTAAGCCAGAAGGAATAGAAATATTTTTATACTTTATTAAAAAGATAGTGTGGTATTTTAAAATATTTCATTAAATACCTCTATTTTAAAAATACAATTATTAAATATTTTTTATCCAAACAATAAATTGTGTAAGAATACGCCTTAATGAGCGCATTTAATAAGAACTTATAAAATGCCTTTTTGTGATGGGTTTCATTGTCACAAAGTCCGCTATTATCTCAACCCCTCTTCTCGTTATTCTATTAATAAAGGGGGTCGAGACCCTCTCAGTTTGATGTCGGGAGGAAATGTTTTGGTTTTCATTTTTTTGTATAATTTTGATTCTTATTTACGGACTTGATCCATAGTATCTTTATTGTTTTTTGCGAGCATATCAGATATTAATGTTGTTGGTGATGTATTTTGAATATTTTGTGATTATTTGATAAATAAAAATTATTATTTCTTAATATAATTATTGTTGAGTTTAAATTTTAATTTATATAATCTATTTAATATTTTATTAAAGATAATTCAGTTACTTGATTTAATTGAAAGAGTTATGTGATTTAGAGATTTAATTAAAAAATAGAGGATTGAAGTGATTTATTTTAAGCTTTCATGAGATTTAAATTTAATAACATATATCTGTGTGTGTGTTGGGGGGGGGGGGGGGGGGGTGTTGAAGTGATGTGCTGGGGGGCTTAATTGGAAAATGGGGGAGGGGGATGAGAGTGGGGTGCATGTGGGGCAGGGGCTGAGGTGAATTGCAGGCAGTGGGTGGAGGAATTGAGGCTGTTGCCCAGACGCGGCAAAGCCATGTCAGCGTCGGGCAACATAATTGTTGCCCGACGCGGGCAACTTATCAGCTCTGCTCACCAGACACCAAAATGGGTTTCCATCCCCAATCTTGAACCAACATATAGTAAAAAATAGTGAGAAAGGCCATTAATCTAATCGTTTCTCTGGAAGACCCTGTCCCAAGAATCACTAGAGTTTTTCCAGTTGCCGTCAATGGAGGTTTTGTCTCGAGATTGCCGGGCTTTCGGGTTTCTAGTGAGTCCGCTGTCTCGAGTGATCGTGATAGACGACGACGTTGCCAGTGACGCCAATTTCGACCTACTCAAGATCGAGAGCTTCACCACATAGTCGTTGTCATCAAACTCGTTATTCTAGTGGCGAAACTCATCAGATGAAGCAGTGACCTTTAACACTCGAAAATTGACAGTCTCCGCCCTCAGCTAGGAGTACCAAGACGAGTCAACGACCCCGTCAGTGGCCATGACGAAGTGCTATGAGCCCAACATCGACTGAAGGGTCATTACCGCTGAAGGTTTCGACAATCGCGGTAATCATAATTCAATAAAACTAGACAATCACGTCACGTCACCCAAATTAAAACTTTTATTCAAATCATATTACAAGTAACATTATCATTATTGGAATGGAAGCTGTCTCAAACGTGAGATATGACCGTTGAAACTAGGCGCCCGACAATACTTTCTTCAACGTTAGTTCGAACGCCGGATTGGTGGTGGTGTAGCCGCCGTCGACCAGCAGATTCAGCCCACTCACGTACCTCGACTCGTCGCTTCCCAAATACACCGCCGCCGCCGCCACATCCTCTGCCTCCAGCCCTACCCCCTTCAAGTTCCCCGCATCCTCAATTAACCGAACCACCACCTCCTTCGTCACCCCCATCGACGCCCTCAGTTGCGGCGTGTTCACCGCGTAAGGCGAAATGCAGTTGACCTTGATCCCGTGCCGCCCCAGCTCCACGCACAGGTTCTTCGCCAGTCCAACCACGGCGTGCTTCGTGGAGGTGTAGCCGTGCGGTGCCACGGCGGTGGAAGCCGCCGCGCTCGCCGTGAACAAGATGCTTCCTTTCTTGGCCGGAACCATCACTCTACTGGCGTGTTTAGCGCAGAAGAATGCACCGAACACGTTCACTTCGAATACTTTCTTGAGATCTTCGTAGCCCACGGATGAGATGCTGGGGTCCATGTTGCCGGCTATGCCGGCGTTGCTGAACATTATGTCGAGCTTCCCGTGCTTGGCAACTGCTGAATCGACGACGCGTTTAACGTCTTCGTCTTTGCTGACGTCGCAGTGGACGAAGGAAACGACGGAATCAGAGCCGATTTCCTGACAGAGCGAGTGGCCGAGCTCGTCGTTGACGTCGGCGATGACGACTTTGGCGCCGTGCTTGACGAAGAGCTTGGCCGTGGCTTCGCCAATGCCGCTGGCGCCGCCGGTGATGACGGCGACTTTGCCATCGAGCCTGCAAAATGAAGAAGAAGGGTTGTGCTTTGAATAACTAATGTGGTTTGTGCATCAATTGGTAATTGTATGATAAGATAAATGGGGAATTGGGGCTTACCTTTTGGCGATGGGAGCTAACGAGGAAGAGGCCGCCTTCATCATCTTTGAGTATGAGCCCTACTTGGCATTCGCAGGCTTCAAATGAATCGATTTCTGGTTCTGGATGCTGCTGCTGCTTTTCCAGGCTGTTTGGCTTGGGATGGCTTTTAAGCTTTCTTAAAGCCGTCTATCTATCGAATATAATTGTACATGTGATTTAAAAAGGGAAATTTGCAAAAATAGGACTTTCGGTACAATTGTTTTGAAAGACAGGACACTTTGAAAACTTTTGCAAAACAAGGACTTTTAAACATTTACTAGACAAAAATGCTCCACTTCTTTCCTGTCTTCTTATTGGGATTCCCATTATAGGAGAATGCCCTTACTTCTTCCCCGCACATTCGTAATCACCGTCAATCTCACCTGCGAGTCTTTCTTTCTCTCCATCCAAGTATTGCTATTGCTTTTTCATTTGTCTTCTTCAAAGCTATTGTTTTCTCCATACCAGATATGTACTCATTTTCTTATCTTTGGAAATTTGCACTAAAAAGAATGTTGGTAACCTGAGTGACTTTACAGTAGTTTATATTCTGGGCTTGTAAATGAACTTGGTTATGGTTCTTCATTCGAATCTCGATTGAGTGAAGAGTATGCATTTAACTAATTTTATCAAATATTAGTTGATATATCTGATAAGTCATGATATATTTCAACCGATATAGGTTAAAACAAATGTCCCTATGAAAAATGTTTTGATATTGATTTTTATATCGATATGAACTAATATATCGATAGCATGTTATCGTTTGACATCTCATTTAAACCAATATCCATTAACCGACGTATTCTTACACAACCGATTATACTTATAGTAACAACAAAAGAGATAAAAGACAAGAACGAGCCTTGAAGTCATTCAAAAGTGGACTGACTCCAGTTTTGGGGGAAACGGATGTGGCTGCACGAGGGCTACACGTACCACATGTTGCCCATGTTGTCAACTTCGACTTGCCAAAAGGATGCAGAAAAATTAGAGCGTGTGAAAGAACCTGCTCCACTATCTGAGAAGCCTCAGAAAAGTGATCTATATTGTTGGAGTTGGACTGGGATTGTTACCTTGATGGTTGTTGTTTTGGTTATCAACCGGTATTCTTTAATTGATATCATTTGTATTTGTTATCTATGTATAAATTGTAATATAAACAAAAACTAAATAGATATATCAGTTTTGTTATATCAGTTACCAACTGATATGAATTAACCAATATACATAGATATCATTTGAATCTGCTATCTATGTATAAATTGTAATATAAACATAAACTAAATAGATATATTGGTTCTATTGTATCAGTTACCAACCGATATGAATTGACCGATATACATTTCATCTGCTATCATAATATCTTTGTATATTTTGCAATGTAAACATAAACTTATTGATATGACTGCACTGATATTGTTTCCCAAACATTTTCTACAATATTGTAAGAATCCCAGTCCAAGGACAACAATAGAACTTTCTCGAACTTCTCAGATATTGGGGCAGGTTCATTCACAGACTCTGATTCACTGCCTCCTATTGCTAGTTCAGATTCCAAATACATTGTCAATGCATTGTTGCTAAACAGATACTTGGGTAGCAGTGCATTGGCAATGTACTTGGAATCTGGACTAATAATAGGACGCAGTGCAATAAGAGTGTGTGAATGAATTTGCTTCAATATCTGAGAAGCTTGAGAAAAGTGATCTCTATTGCTGGCCTTGGACTGGGATTTTTACAAACATTGTGAGTGCAAAAACATACTCCTCCTAATACCTTCATCAGGAATAGAAAGCAAAAATTTGAAAGAGGCGAGATAACAAGAGTAATGAGATAAGTTCTATGCAATGAGAATAAAGAGTTGTGTTAGAGACAGAGAGAATGTAAAGAAGTTAGAGCAAGGCAAATAGAATGGTTAGAAGGTACAAGGAGTGAGCGGGCGAGAATGGGAAGAATGACCAACGAAGAGAAAGAGAGTTTTAAACAATAAACAATTAAGGAGAGTGAGTGACCATATATATATAGTTTCAGTTGTGGCTTCCCAACAGTCGATACAATATAAATAAACCAGTGGTTTCCCAAGAAAGCACACCAATAGTCAGGCAACCAAACAGTCGTAAATCACGAAGTAATTATTGATCGGTTATACACCGATATATTTGACTGATATCATCATATAGTTAGAATAATATCGGTTATGTTACCTCGGTTACACACTAATAACTTTGACTGATATTATACAATTGGAATAAATGAGCTAGTATCTTCCCAAGAAAACATACCAAAGATCAAGCAACCAAACGGTCACAAATCACGAAGTAATTAATTTTCGATTGGTTATTCATCGATATGTGTTAACCGATATCATCATATAGTTTGAATAGTATCAATTATGTTATATCGATTATACACCGATGTGCTTGACTAATATTCCACAATTGGAATAAATAAGCTAGCGGATTCTCAAGAAAGCATACCAAAAGTCAGGCAACCAAATGGTTGCAAATCACGAAGATTTTATCGGTTTGGACCGATATGTTTGACCAATATTATATAGCTGGAATAGTATCAATTATGTTATATCGGTATATAACCTGTAACACCCGAGGACAATTTTGAGGATAAAATGATATTTGATAAAGGGCAAAATTGGAAATTTGAGAAAAATAAGATTATAGGGCACACTAACACAGCTTTGGACGACCAAATTAGTCAATGGGAGTACCTTGGACCCTAGATAGCCCAAGGAAATGGTATAGTATTGACAAGCAATTAAAATTATGATTTTTGGTGATGAAAGAAAGAAGATCGGGAACAATTTTCAGTACAGAAAAAATACAGCTGTCGATTAGGCCGTGTTACCGAATTGCTGTAAACGACGTCCAAAAGTCAATGGAGAGTGTCAAGGAATGGTATTCGATGTATAGAACAACCCCTAAGTGGTTTTGGGTTGAATCGAGTGGATTTGAGGTCAAATAAATCAGTCGGGCCAAAGTGTAATTTTTTAAAAATGCCCGATGGAGGACTAAACGGCAATTTTTTGAAATTTTCAAGGGAGAAATGAGAAGTATTAACCTTAAGGGTCTTAGTGAAGGTATTAGAAAATTCAGGGGCTTGAGGTTAGGGGCCAAAATGCAAAAAAAAATTCAGGGGGGCCTAACTATAATTTTCAGAAAAATCGCACGTTGATGGCAAATCTGGCCGCGAGTTTTGGCCAAAAAATCCAGCCATTTGGCCGCCAAGTCTTGTCAAGTGATGGTCGAGGACAGTATTGGTGGCGTGAAAGGGAAGAAATGGCCGAAAATCGGCCACGTGGGGGTCGATTTTTGCCTATAAATACCGAAGGGTTTCGGCCGAGGAAGAGGCACCAAATCGAGCCCGTTTTCAAATGAGTTTTGGAGATTGGATAGAGGTTTTTTGGTCTCCAGGAGGTAAGGATCATTTTGGGAGTGGTTTGAAGCATTTTGGTGAAGGTTTGAGGGTGTTTCGAAGGTGGCCGGAAATGCCCTGGGCGGACCGAAACCGAAACCGACACCTGCAACTCGATTTTTAATCGACTTTCCGGCGTCCTTTCGGCTTGAAACCGGTGGGGACGTGATCGATTCTTCAAGGGCTTTCGAACGACACCCGATTTGCGGCCATCGGAGCACCCGCCGGCGGCGGCTAGAGGTTGAAGACGACTAGCGCGTGGCTGCCACACGCCAGTTCAAACCAAGCCAGCCACGCGCCGCGCGTGAGGGCGCGTGAAGGGTCAGGTAATTTTGAAATTTTTTTTATTATTTTTAGAAAATTATTTTATGAATTATGGTGTAAGAAAATTTGGAAAAATGTTGGAGAAAATGGTCATTTTGTAATTTTCAAAGTGAATAAGGCTTATGAAAAATAGGAAGAGGTATTAGAAAATCCTTAGAAAATTTTGGGAGTTAGGAATTAATTATTTATGAATTCTTATGAAGAGAAATGAAGGAAAAATATTGATTAGGTATTTATTAGAATTTTTTAGAAGAAATGTAAAGAAAATAGGAAGAAATTATGAAAAAATGGAAAAATAGATATTGATATGATTTTGGACAAACGTGATGACTAGGATATCGTTGAGGCTCGAGGTTGAAGTACAAGAGCGTCAGGCACGAGAATCGAGGCTAGGCATGCAGATCGAGGCAGGCGCACAAATCGAGGCTAACCGCGCTTGTCAATTGAAAATTCGTCTAAAGGTGAGTAGTTCTCCTCTAAAACTGGATTTACTGTGAGTGTTCACCCCCAAACTTTATTTTGCCTTTGGATTCTTGTGATGAAATGTCAAATGATTATTTACACGTGCATTATATGTTGATTTTAAGCGTTGATTTTAAGTGATGCATGTTGTGATTTAAGTGATGCATGTTATGATTTTTGACCATTGGCTTGTTTTGCGTCTTCTATGTGGGATGTGGGTTGTTAACCTGTGACGAAGCCCAGAGTGACAGCACTCGGGATGTGTACCTAGGATTAATGCTTGGTGACCACTTGGGACGGGGCTGAGACGGACTTCACCCAACGGGACCCAAGTGGCGGGGCTGCGAGTGGACACCACCCCGGTTGTTGGCTCAAGTGGCGGGGCTCCGAGTGGACACCACCCTAGGATCCTTTGAGCAGTAGCATTAATGCCGAGGTGACGTCGATTCCGAATATAGTGTTGACGTGACACTCTTGGGGTTAGGGTTGTGTTTTGGAATGCTTTTGAGTGGGAGCGTAAAGCCTGACGATGACAATGGGGTGATTCCTGGGTTCATATGTCGAGGTTGTCCCTCTTAAGCAGGATCGGGTTGCCGATGGGTCGATTTAGTTGTGTCGCCTTTAGAGAGATTGCGTTTTCCCCGGTTAGGGTTAAATGTTGTGTGGGATTCTCTTAGGCTGGTGCATGTTGAGATTTATCAATTTTGCGTACATGATTCTGCATACATTCATGAAAATATTTTTGAACTCTCACTTAGATGATTCAGCATCTAATTTGGACTATGTCCCTGGAATATTCAAACGTTCCAGGTGAAAGCAGTGGCGTCCAGGAAAAGAATGTCGTCAAGATGTAGCAGATACAATTGGTTTTCGTAGGTTTTGTCTATGATTACAATGATCAGAGATTATGTAATATATTTTCATGTGAAACATCGATTCAGTCAGTGTAAAAGAAATTGTCAGTTATATGTGTATATATTTGAGGTTTCGATCTTGCTTCCGCTGATGTGATGGAAAATGTCTGTCTTAGTCTAATCATTAAATTTTGTTACACTAAGAAGGTACGATCGGGATTGTCGGGAAACGATTTTGATGAAAATATGGCTATCAAGAGATTTATGTGGTGTTTGATTTAAATTTTCTCGAAATCTCGAATTAACGCACACTTGGGAAAAGTGGGGCGTTACATAACCAATATGTTGGACCGATATCCTATAGTTGGATTAAATGAGCTAGTAGCTTCCCAAAAAAGCATACCAAAAGTCGGGCAATCAAACGGTCGCAAATCACGAAGATTTTATCTCAAAAAAATTGTCCTTTGCAGTTCTTAATGTCTGCATCGCTATGACTTTTCATTTGCCATGTTGCTCTAGCTTTGTTACATTCTTTCTCTAACTACTCTGTCTTCTTGTTGCAAAGAACTTGTCCTCATTGCTCTCGCGATCTCTCGTCTTTAAAATTTTTGCTTTGTAATCCTTAGTCCTTATTACTGAAAATAGCTCGCTCACATTTGTCGTTTGAGAAGAAAACAAGTAAGAAGAAGGCAAATAACAAAAGCGAGAAGAAGACGACAAAGAAGGTTAGAACAACTTTTTTGTTATTTTGTCATGCTTTGACAATGTTGTCAAACACTAGTTTGAAATATAACGAAAAATTGAGTTAGGGTTTGCGACGAGATTAGCTAATAGGCGGGAAAACATGATTTGTTAACATATGTGACGGGGCAAAAATCTGTCACAAAAAAGGGCATCAATGAATTTTAGTGACGGGGTTGAGCAATCCTGTCACAGATCTGTGACGGGCAAGTAAGTTTTCCCGTTGCAGATTTGTGACGAGTCACCCGTCGCAAATCTGTGATGGGGTACAGAGCCTTGTCACAGATCTGTGACGGGAATACCCGTCACAGATCGTTTTAAATAATAAAAAAAATAAAATATTAAAAATAATTTTAAAATAAAATAAAATAAATATTTATCTAATTTATAATATTAATTCTAAATATTTGAATTGAAATTTTATTTGTTCTTTTTATTGTTTTATTTTAGATAAAAATCTATTAATGTGCTCTACATATTTTGTAAAAACAAATAATATTTTTCTTAAATACTATTTTAATTTTTAGTATTTAATTACCTACATATTTGAATTAAAATAATTATCTAATTTATTTCATATGTTAGTTTTAAATATTTGAATTGAAATTTTATTTATTATTTTTAATGTTAATTGTCATATAAAATTTTTTGTATTTTTTAATGTGTATATTTTATTTATAACAATAAAAGTAAACTATATTACATTTAAAAGTAAACTATTAAAAATTATAGTATTACATCAACATCTCCTATGTATTTTAGTTAAAATTACAGTATTATATTTTAATTAAAAGTAAATTTTTTCAATTAAAATAAAAAAAAACACAAATAACCATTAAACTAAACTAATACAAAATAACTATAAGTAAACTAAAACAAAATAATTACAACTAAACTAACATAAAATAATCATTAAACTAAACTAACACAAAATAACTAAAACTAAATAGCACAAAATAACTAAAACTAAACAACACAAAATAATTACCTCATTGATTGAAAGAGTGGCGGCAATGGCACCAGGGCAGTAACAATATCGGTGGGAGACAACAGCTGCAGAAAAATCAAGAGAACCAAGGGGAGAATAGAGAAATGGCGTCGGAATAGGTGGAAGGGGGCAAGAAAGAGTGAGAACCAGAGAGGGGAAGGGGGAGAATGGCTGTTCAGGAGGGGGGTTTTAAACTTAAATTAGTGATGGTGTTCCAGTCCCGTCGCTAATCAATGGCGAGTATGGCAGGCCCGTCACTGATCAGTGACGGGCATGGCAGTCCCGTCACTAAATTGTGTGCCATGTTTTTTGTGATGGATTTCCGTCACTAAACCCGTCACAAATTAGTGACGGGTGGGCCTCCGTCACAAATCTTGTCACTAAATTATGATTTTCTTATAGTGATATCGGTTATTGTCCGATACTTTATAACCGACATGTCGTCTCATAATCGATATAGCTAAGTTAAAACATTCTAAGAAATCCTATTTATTGTTTGTTTAATTATTATTATTTTCTCTATTTGCTATAGGTCTTAGATGATAAATTGGAGATAAAGAAGTTTTTCAACGCCAGAATAACTAGACTTGATCATTTTGATGTCACTGTTGAGTTAATTAGGAAGGCATTAAAGAAGAAGCCTGAACTAGATGAATAGTTTAAGAATTCTACTTTTAGCCATCTTGTCTATGGAGTAAAGGGAGTAACATAGAGCAATCAATTAGTGCATAGTCTATTGCTAGGGCTATTGAAGAGAGAAGACAATGACGAGGAAGGCTCCTTGTGTTTCAAAATCTGTGGGAATGAGGTAAAATTTGGGAGGGAGAAGTTTGCTCTGATAATAGGATTGAAGTTTGGCAACAAAAAATCAGCAAAAAGGAAAATCAAGGTGGTGGAAACTCCTAAACTGTTTGCCAAGTTTTTCCCTGACTATGACCTAAAGAAAGATGTTTCAAGGGCCAGATTGAGAGAGTTCTTCAGGAGCTGTAAGGTGAAATCTTCTGATGAAGATCTTCTCTCTTTGTCATATATGATGATCATCAATGAAATCAATTCCAAGTCTCATGCGATGAAGCTGGATATCAGATATTTTCACTTGGCTTCTCATTAAAAAGAGGCCAACAATTTTCCTTAGACAAACGACTCATTTATCTCTACAACAGATGGTGTCAGAACTTGCATTTTGAATGCGTTCAATTAGAAGCACGAGAACAAGAAGACATATGACATGGGAGATTTCCCAATTACATTATAAGTATAATTTTATATATAATTTTATAGGTTATTATATATCGGTGGAGAATCGATTATGGTTCATTGGGAAGGATATTGGTTTTATCATATGGGTATTTAGCTGATTATTTTAATCGACATGTATTCTATGAACCAATATATACAACCAATATGTCTAATTTAAAATATTACAAGACATCTAATCTATTATTTGTTTTCTTAATTTTCGTTGGTATGCATATTTTTATGTTTGAGGTCATGTCACATTTGGTTCACCTCCAAGTTGTTAAAAGAAATAAAGAAGGCCCTCAATCTTCAAGAATAAAGAAATGGACACTTTATGATCCAAAACTCACCGAAGAACAGATTTTAGATATGGAAATTTTCAATGAGAAGAATAAAGGGTATGTTACTCCTATTGTTCCAACAAAAGAGGAGATGAGTGAAGATTGTTACAAGAAGTCATGTGGTGTGATGGTAAAAGAAGAAGAAGAAGAAGAAGAAGAAGAAGAAGAAGAAGAAGAAGAAGAAGAAGAAGAAAAGGAAATTAAAGGTGAAGGCGAACGAAGATGTGAAAATGTTGTGGAGATGGAGTCATTAAACTAAGTGGGAGCAAGGCATGTCGACCTGAAGAAAAAAAAATCTATAAAGAACTATCTTAATGGTTTAATGATAGAAATTGAGGAAGTTGTGAAAATGGAAGTTAGGAGGGAAGTGAGAAATGAGTTAGGTGGCATTAAGCGTATGTTGAGTCTAATCTGCCAGCAATTGTCAATCAAATCAACAGTCACCAAGGAGGAGATGAAGGAGGGCAAGGTAGAAAGGATGGTGGAGATGAATGATGGCGAGAAGGATAGGATGGAAGAGAAGAAGAAGGGAGAGGTAGAGAGGATGGAGGAGACGGAGGAGGGCGACGTAGAGATGATGGCTGAGACAAATGATGGCGAGGTGGAGAGGATGGAGGAGAAGAAGGAAAATGAGCTGGAAAGGATGAAGGAGATGATGGAGGGTGAGGTAGAGAGGATGTAGAGACGAATGATGGCAAGTGGGAAAGTATGGAGGAGAAGAAGGAGGGAGAAGTGGAGAGGATGGATGAGACAAAAAAGGGCGAGATAAAGAGGATGGAGGAGACAAAGGTCTCAAACTCAATAAATATGTCATTAGAAGAAATAGAAGCAATAACTCCTGTTAAGGAGACATTCAAAAGGAGACATACAGAAAAGGACAGAAAAGAAAAGTAATCATAGAACCAATAATGAAGCCCCTTGGTGAAAATAAGGAGAAAGACAGAGGAATGCAAACATTCATCTCCACTCTTCCGAAGTTGAATCCCCAAGGGGCTCCAAACCGTGATTGGCATCAAGAGTACCAAAGTTTTATAAAAAATCCAAATATTATTGAAGCTACCTGCTGTGATATGGACAAGGCATTTCTTGATATCCTTTCCACACCAAACAGTTGGCTCCAATCTAATGTAAGTAATTCTCTAATTGAATAAGTTATGTTGTGTATCAGTTTAAGTTTACGGGATAAGAACCGTTTACTAATTTATTTAAATTGGCTTTTGTTGTATAGATGTTGATTAGGAGACATATCGGTTTCATATATCAGTTAGGAACCGATATATGGTAGCAATATAATTCAGTTG
Source organism: Diospyros kaki (assembly GCA_036245055.1). Taxonomy (NCBI): domain Eukaryota; kingdom Viridiplantae; phylum Streptophyta; class Magnoliopsida; order Ericales; family Ebenaceae; genus Diospyros; species Diospyros kaki. The sequence goes on from BSEG01000009.1 coordinate 43,433,304, forward strand.
TATCCTACTAATATCGATTAAGGATCGATATAGATAACCGACATATTGTTCATTTTATCTTATCAATTTCGTATATCGGGTCTTACCCAATATAGGTAACCGATATATTTTAATTTTCCTTTATCGATGTATTGCTGTATAGATGTCTGTTAGAAGACATATCGGTTTCATATATTGGTTACGAATTGATGTACGGTAGCAATATAATTCATTTGTATCCTACTATATCAGTTAAGGACCGATATAGATAACTGACATATTGTTCATTCTATCTTATCGGTTTCATATATCGAGTCTTACCAAATATAGGTAACCGATATATTTTCATTTTCCTTTATCAGTTTCGTATGACTGTTACGAGCCTTTCATTTTTATCCGATGTATTTTATATTTTTAGTTTGAATTTAATATTGCTTATTGTCGTTTCTTTAAATCCTTGCAGCACATGAATAACTATGTATACATGCTTAATAAGAGAATGAAAGAATCATGGACAACCAATGAAAAATTATCATTGGTGCCAAACACATTTGTTGTAAGTTCCGAAACAATGAATATATGTCTAAATTATTTTGTGGAATTGACTTTATTTTAAAAATTTAATCCTTTGTGATTTTAACCCCACATAACAATCATTGCAAGGTTCGTGATTCGAATTTCAACAAAGCAATTGGAAGCCTTTTAGAGAACCAGATTTACTTGTCCAAATGTATTGGGGAGATGTACTTGCTTCTAACGGATTTTTGGATGTGAACAACGTGTTATGCCTCGCAAATATAGATAATAAACATTAGATTTTAGTAAGGCATGTTTACACCTCTACCAAACCCGTAGACTATGAAATTAAGTTCCAGTATACGGTACATATGATTCCCAAACTTCTAATAAGTTGTGATTACCCCATATAAAAATTTGGATTTATTTTGAGTGAGAAATAGAAGTTTCATGTTGAAGAAAGTTCGCAGCAAACAGGTAAGTATAATTTATTTTTTTTATTTGTAGTTAGAGTTGTTTTGAGTGTTAGTTCTATTAATTTTTGTCATTTGCTTACAATTGGAAAATGTGGTGATTGTGGGATTTTTGTTTTCAAATGGATGAAATTTATGGCTCACAATATCTCAATATAGGAGATGACCCAGGAAACTGCTACACGTTTCAGAACTCAAATGGCTATGGAGCTTTATGCTTTTGTAGTCATGGATACAAGGGATTTTGAAGTCCAAATGGTTGCCAAAGTAAAGAACAATAAAGAAGTTTTCAAAGGAGAAAAAGATAAAGAAGTTCCCTATAGAGAGAAAAAGAAAGAAGTTGCCAAAAGAGAGAAAGAGAAAGAAACTTTCAAAAATACCAGGAAGATAAAGAAAAATGAAAAATAATAATGTAATTCTTTTATTGAACCCATTCTTTTTATATGTACATAGTTGTAATTGTCAATCTTTTAATAATGATAAATATTCTTGTTCTTGTAATAACAATGGAGCATATATCAATAGAAATTATTTGGGAATCAATAATGATGATAACATATGTGAAGGACATTGGTCGAATCATATCGGTTGTTAACCGATTAAACACAACCAATGTTATTATTTAACTATTAAGTTTTGTTTACATTGCAATTTATACGAAGATATCAGTCGCCTAAACGAAGTATCAATTTATACAAATATATCGGTCAAATCGTATCGGTTGATAACCGATTAAACACGACCGGTGTTATTATTGAACTATTATGTTCTTTTTACATCTCAATTTATACAAAGATATCGGTCGCCTAAATGAAGCATCAATTTATACAAATATATCGGTCGAATCATATCGATTAATAACCGATTAAACACAATCGATATTAGTATGGAACTATTAACTTTGATCAAACCCCTATCGAATAATGCGCTAGACTCATCAATGATCCTTTACCTCAGAAAAGGTACCACATCACTGATAACTCCTAGCATTATTCAAAATCGATGTATGTAAACCAATGATAATAGATGCAAGGGACATTAACGAATAACTATCGGTTATAAACCGATGCATCATAACTGATATGTATGGACGGAAATAGTATCAGAAATCGATGATAAAAGATGCCTAGGACATCAGTCAAACATATCGGTTATTAACATTTAGAATCGATTGAAATGACATCGGTCAAAACATATCGGTTCATAACCGATGCCCTAAACATCGATCAAACATATTGGTTAATAATCGACGAAACACAACCGATATTAATTAAGACCGTCTATTTGTTTGCCTAACCTTTGGTATGTTTTCTTGGGAAGCCACTAGTTGATTTATACAGTACCAGCTCAACCTGAACATCGGTCAAACATATTGGTCAATAATCGATGAAACACAACCGATATTAATTAAGATCGTTTGTTTGTTTACCCGACCTTTGGTGTGCTTTCTTGGGAAGCCACTAGCTGATTTAGTCCACCCACTACTCCGACGCTATATATATACAGTATAGATCAAAGATGGAAAATCGTGATGTCATGAAATTGTTGTGTCACTAGAGATTTAGAAAGGAACAACGGATTCAGAGAGCAACAACATATGAGGATCCTCCAACAGACGTGCAAAACAAAAGGTAAACCGAGTGATCATTGGGTTTGCCTTTTGTTTTGCACTTCTCTTGCTATGCTTTATTCTATGAACATAGACATCAGGAGTAATATTGGTTATGTTGCATTGGTCACCAATCGATACGTTAGACCGATATCCTTTTGCATTTATTTTCATTGGTTTTACATACTTCTTTTACATGAGCGATATGTGTATAAATTGCAATGTAAACTTAATATATCCATAATAATATCGGTGAAGTCATATCCATTGTTACTTCGTTTATGTAAACATAATCACATTTGTCATTTCCTTTTGCATCCGTTTTCATTGGTTATGTAAACGATGTGGAACTTGTAGGGAATCAATATCGATTCAGATACATTGGTTATATAAACGAAGTATGTAAACAGATGAAAACTTATTCAAAGGACAATAATCCAACCTATCAGTTGATAACCACTACAACAGAACCAATATTAATATCGAAATATTTTGGTCCTGTTTATATTCAGTTTATACACAGATATCGGTTATATAAAAGATGTATGTAAACTGATGTTATGTACAAAGGATACCGGTCAAAACGTATCGGTTGATAATCGCTACAACAGAATCGAAATTAAGTTTAGACTGGTATTTTATGTATTATGTGGATGTTAATTTTTTCACAATAGCATCGGTTCTGTTTAGTCGATTATAAATAGATGCTCTTTGACCGATGTCTTCTTGCTCAATTTTTATCGATTAACAAACATCGTCGATGTCTTCTTGCTCAATTTCCATCGGTTAACATACATCATTTAGTTAATTGATATGTATGCACCGATATTTATTCCCTAATAAAAAAATTCTATTGAATACTACAATAAAACCTGTTACATTGTTGTTACAACAATATTAAAAGATTAGACTTTTAAATGTTTTATACAAGAATGTAATTAATTTTTTTTTCAATAATGTAAATATACAAAAAAAAATAGGTTGTATACAAGAATTTGCGAATTCCAATTGAAACAAATATTTAAAATTAAGTTAATTCAAATGGAACTAAAACTGAGATAATGCGACTAACCACTTTTGCAAGATTCCTGCCTTATTTTTTTATCCAAAGTTATTGGATTTGAGCAAGTTAAGTGTTTGTGACCAATTTGACCACAATGACTACATTTTACCCTCCTCTTCTCTTCATCGACTAAATGAATTCGATAAATCTTACATCTTTCACATTTGCATCTACTTGCCGGTAGTAGCAATTTAATAGACACAATTTTCTCCATCTTGGTCCAGTTAGATTGGCTGCCCACAGGCATTATCAGATTGACATAGACACACAACAAAACTTATGTTTGGTAATATAAGGAGCACAAAGTGTATGGGTCAATATTGAATGAACGTGCAGTAGCTAAGGCATGACCATATGGCAATTTGTCGAAATCAAACACTCGACATGTGCAAGTTTTCACGTTCAAGTTGACAATGCCACCAAAGTGATCATCATGAATATTGAATCTATACATATCAATCGGTTCTAAACACCAATATTGGGGGATAGCCAATCTTTTTGCTATTTCTCTCTCAACCCAAGCTATTATATATCCATCCATTTTATTAGTATCACCCCATCACTTATAAAACTATTGTTACAACATATTCCTGATATACTCTATCAAACATTGAATAGGCAAATTATGCAAATTCGCCAGAGTTGCATTCAGGCATTCTGCAATGTTTGTTGTCATTATATCAAACATCTTGCCATCTGAATATGCAGGTTCCCAATGACTGAAGCCAACCTCTCTAAGATAGGCACCGATGGCTGGAGCATACCGCGCGAGCTCATTAAAGTATTCATGAAATTCTGATAGTCGATAAGCCTTCGCAGTCTTGTAGAAAAGAGCATGCATATTTTCTTATTTGAATTTAGCCTTAACCTTATGGCCAATATGATATATACATGAAACGTGCAATGAATTAGGGAACACCATCATGACCTGTAATACCCTAGGACACCGTAAATAATAATCATAATTTTAAGTCCTAGAGAAATTATTAAAATTTTAGTGGGTATGTATAAATTTAGTAGTTAAATTTATTTTGTAATTAAATGATATAAGGTATATAGTAAAAATATCATAAATTTGTATTAAAAATTGGGGATTTTATACTATTGTAAACTCAAGTGTACATAAATAGGTATATATGTATATATATTGAAAAAAAAATCTTAGAAAATCGGAGCAGGCACGCAACCATGCTCTGGCTGTGTTTGCAACTTAGTACCAGGGAAATGATGGGCATTTAAGACGAAATGGCCGTCGGGAATAGCTTTTAGGACACGTGGCGCCCTTTATAAGACGGTTCACGACGGATTTTTGGCTATAAATAGTCGCGTTCGAAGCAGCTCTTGACATAAAAAATCTTACTTCATAGATCGGGCATTTGGGGCAGCGTTGGAGAGCTTGGTGAGTGGGGTCTTAGTCCTTGCATCGTGGGCAAGCTTTCTGGAGCGTTTTGTGGCCAACGGAGTAGCGAAGAACGAGAATCAAGCTAGCCAAAAAATTGCGCAAGCTGCCGGAGCCGAGACTTCATCGCACAAATCGAGCTATTTTTGTTATGTTTTTCTCAAATCTAATGTCGTAATCGGGTTCGGGAGATCGATATTAAGGGGAGGGGAAGTTTCTTTTGAAGTTTGGAGGTCGGCAGTATTGCTGGTGGCGTGGCAGTCGCTGGAGAAGGCAAACTAGTCGGGCACTTGCAGCCACGCGCCCGCGAGTAGGAAGAAGGCGCGTGGCTTGCTCGCGCCTACTAGAAAAAAAAATAAAAATAAAATAGATAAAATTTGAAAAAAATTCTAGAAAATCTAGAATATTGTTTATGTCTTATTTTGTAAAAAAATTTCTGGAAAATGATAAATTAATTATTTATTTAATTGATTTTGTTATTATGGAAATAAGGAAAAATAGAAATTTAATCTGGAAAATTTAAAGAAAATTCCAGAAGGCTAGAAATGTAATTTTAAAAATATTAGAGAAGGAAAATTAGGTTAAATGAAGGTTTAAATATTTATAATGAATTTTTGAGGAAATAAGACTTAGAAAATAAAGAGAAATTGTAGAAATTATGAGAAAATAGTAAATTAATATTTTGGAATAAATTTAATGTTTTAGGAACTCTTGAGGCTCGAGGATTTGGAAATAGCTCGTTTAGCACGTCTTTCGAGGTCGACACGCTTTTCGAGACAGCTTAAATTGTGAAATATAAGTGTACTGTTACAAGTTTAGTACGGTATAAATGTTTATCTTCGGGAATGCTTTCATCATATTGATATGTTCTGTTATGTACCCATCACGTAGGCTGCACACATGATATGCTATGAAATGCATATGTATACGATGATATCATTAATCACGCGCATTGAGGTCATAAAGAGTACGAACTGGCACTGTTACTTTATCAAGGGTGCATCTATACACCCCGGCTTCGAAAAGGTGGCCGCAAAAATGGTAGGTAGCATGTAGGGTGCAGTTGACACCTACGATGGATAAGACATTGCATACATATATCATAAAACATTTGTACCCTTACTTAGATGGTTCATTATCTAATTTAGGTTTTTGCCCCTGGAATATTTAATGTTCCAGTTGGGACTTGCAATGATGGTACGAAAGTAGAAGATGTGTAGTGACACGAGTCGTCGAGGAATAAGCAAGTGTACCATGTTATGTCGTAGTATGGATATTTCGAGTATTATGTACATTTTAAACTTATGTATCAACTTTGTAATAAATGTCATTTTCAGTTATCTATGTATGAAATGCTATGATCAGGTTCGATTTTCATCTTCCGCTTATATGATTCAATTAAATCTAATGTATGTATTGTTCGCCTAGCACTAGATAAGCCTAAGGGAATTTCGAGAATATTGTAATTTAGAAAAAAAAATAAAAAAAATAAGTCTCAAATTTCCTAGGTTATAACACGCCCTAAGTAAGTGGGGTGTTACATGACCGCTGTAACACCCCGTCTCGCCAGGCGTATCAGTATAAAGGAATTTTCGGGAATCATTTTTTTTCCAAGTTCATCACACGCGGTGCACCAAGAACAATCTTTGCATGCTTTAAAATGCCTGACACATATACGATTCAACGAATAATCTTCACATGCACACACAAGCCGGCACCCGCAGTGATTCCAAGAATAATCTTCACATGCACACAAGATCTTGAAAACCCCAGTCTTGCCCGTTAAACTAACAATATCAATAGTTTTAAACTAAACGAGTCATAATATTACGTAGCAGATATAATAATGTCAAAATACCATGGCCTACCACGAGATTCATACATAGTGTTTCCACATCAAAATAAGTATTACAACGTTAGAAAATGATAACAACACTATCACGAGAAACACAGTCGTCGGCCCTCAACTGACCACGTTCTCGCCTTCGCAACAGTCCCTGGTTGGAACATTGAATGCTCCAGAAGCATAACCTAGATTAGATAATAAAATATCTAAGTGATGGTATGATACAGCTTACTGAATGCATGAATGATTATGAGCATGGCATATACACACAACGACAACATACAACACGTCTAACTTAAGAAATCTCCTCGGCATACTGAATCTCCCGTGGAAAATCCATTCCACACATCGTTGGGATTAATCTTGTTGCGACATACTTAATCCCCGAGTGCTCGTCCCTGTCACCTGATCACTAGGATTAATCTTGCCCCATTCTCTTGCAGACTCCATCCCGTCCCCACGGACATAACAACGACACGAATTCAACACAACAATGATATGAAAATCACCCGCCATGCACCAACTCTTTTATAAGTAGAAAACAGTTGGTTGATGCAATATACTATATGTTCAATATACATACAATACCACAAGCACTTAAGTAAAACGCCTACACGATACAACCCAAGTTCTAAAGGGTATAACTGCTCGCTAGAACTAGTTCAAACATGTGCAACCTAAGCTTGGGAGGGTAGAACTGCTCGCCTAAACCCACTACACACACACCAAACCACTTTCAAGACAAAGAGTAAGATTGGAATCGAACCACTCATCTTATCTCGAAAAAAGTTAATTTACGCCTCGTAAAGCATGTCAGACCTCGAAAGTCGTGCAATCTCTTATTCTAACTGTCAAATCGTTTCCTGATCATTAACGTATCTATAGAAATCAACATTTCTATTTCTCCCACATTTTTCATATCTTTCTCTATTTTTTCATAAATTCCTTTTCTTAGAAATTCCAAAATAATTATCTATCATGTATTTTCACCAAATATTTTTTCATAAATATTCCTAAAATATTTTTCTGAAAATTATAAAAATAATTTTAGAAGAAAATAGTACCTCACGCGCCTCACACATGCATTAACATGTGAAGTCCACACGCATCGTCTTCTCCAACTCCGACAATCTGCAACGGTCTCCGATGGTCGTTTTTCCTCCACCCCCTTGTAGTACTCCTCAAAGAGAATCCAAGGGTACCCCTAGCTGGCCGAAACATCCACCGAAAGGCCCTTTAAAGCTCGGTTGCAGGTTGCGGTTTCGACAGCCCTAATTTTCCAGCTAACTTGCTAAAAACCCTCTAAACCTATACCAAACGCCTCCAAAATCTCCAAAAATCCTTCTTAGAACCCAAGGAACAAAAGCCCTCTAACCTTATTGCTCGATTCAAGCCAAAACGTGAGTAATTTTGCCCGATTTTACTTTTGAACCCTCGGCCTTCAACCCCTATTTATACCCGTTCTTGACGCCAAAACCCACCAAATCTCGGGCATTCTTATCCCTTAAGCACCGAATCTATCTTCTAAATGATTTAGATAGCCCTAAATCATCCCAAAAATCTCTCGAAATTCTCGGCCAAATCGCCGGTCACCTTCGCCATTAAACCCGATCACATCCCTACCGTTGTCGGCCAATGGCCTTCCCCAACGCGACCATCGTCACCTGAAGGCTATTCTGGAGCCTCCAAGAGACCTTTCCAACGCCTAGAGGCAGATGGTCGGTGGTTGGATGGTTTCCCACCTAAGTTTCTGACTTTTACACTTTCGCCCTCTAAATATCGAAATGCATTTTGCCTATTTCCTTGATACCCCTAAACTTTCCTTTAATTCCTTTATTGCCTACAAGTTCCATACTCTTCATTTCCCTCAAGAATTTCAAAAAACTTTGTTTTGACCTCCCTCAAGCAGTTTACATATTCTACACTTTGGCCCGAATGCCCCTAATCGCGTGTTTTCAACCTCAAACCTTTGCGAATCTCTTGGTTTTGTCAAATCCTACTTATTTGAGAAATTTTACCTTCCTTGACTTTCTTTGACATGGAAACTTAGCTTTCGTTCATGTTTTGGATATTACATGTTGGCTCGAAACTACGATAAATTTCATTTTTGACCCCATAACTTTTAAAATATCTTTGATATAAAATACAGGGTATTACAACCGCCTTATGGATGCTCTTATGCCGATCAGACATAAATACCAAATCAGGTATCTCATCACCAATTGCAGAGCGCAATTTATTAAGGAACCATTCTTATAAGGCATCATTCTCAGAATCTCTGACTCCCCACGCTATAAGATAAACATTATTGTTATCATTTTTACATGTAGCAACAAACAAACTACAAGATACTTACCCTTAAGGAAACAAGCGTTGACTGTAATAACGAGCTGCATCTGCTACAAAATCCAGCAAGGTGTGCACCAATGGCCATAAAAATGTATTTGAATCTGTCGCCACTCTCACTCTCGAATTCTGCAATAGTCCCGGGGTTATTCAACTTCAACATGTACAGATAAGATAAAAGCAACTGTAAAGAAATATGTAAAAGCAACTTCAACATCTTTAATAATTTTTCTTCAAAGCCAACAAACTCATCCATTCATGCAATTCTGATTTTGATGCAAAAATTTGGTTCAACTCAACTTCTAACACCAACGACGATGTTCTCAACTAACCTTTGGTAATCTTGAAAATGGGAGCGAACTAGGCTGCTCAACATGATAACGAACCTCTACATTGATAATGTCCAAATTTTCAGCATCATCAGCATTGAATACATCTTCAACTTCATGTCTAGCATAATCTCAATTAACATCTTCGACCGCATGTCCAACATCATCCCAATTAACATCTTCATAACCATTTTCATCCACAACATCATCGCAATTAACCTCGTCTTTCGACAATATTGGACTATCGTTGACCAAGCGTGTCACCGGAGAATCCCTGCAAACTTTATTCTCTGCAACCTTTTCCTTAACACCAGAATTAGGTTGTAATTTGTCCAAAAAATCAACACACAATGTGCTTCTGGACTCTATCCCAGAGCATTCGACTAGAAAGCACTCAACATTTGTATCATCATGAATCTACCATGGAAGTGTGAATAGATCCGACTGCTTAAACTTGTACTTCAGTCGAACTAACATTGAACTGGCTATATAGGAAACTTACCAGTTAGTCGAATGTGCAATCTGGCTCCACACGTATTACCAACCATATTTATCAATCACGTATTTATATTCTTTCGCATCAATATCATAGTGCCACTGACCTCCATAAATCACAGGTACAAAGATAGGTCTCGAAGTTGTCATTCCTATAATATAAATTGAATCAATTTCTAAATTAAATAAAAACATATCAGTTCTATAAGTATAAAAATATATCAGTTGTGTAAGGCATATCTGTTAATATATATCGATTTACATAAGACCTCAACTGATAACAATCTATTGATATATTAGTTGAGAAATGATATCTGTATCGATTGATATATAACCTTACATGACCGATATAGAAACTGATATATAATCATTTTTCATGATGCTTCTGTGTTTGAACCTATATCGGTTGAAATATGTCAGGACGTAAAATGTCTATATATCAACCGAGCTGACACATTTACTAAATCAATCGAGCTTTTGAATGAAGAACCAGAGCCGACACATTTACAAACCCATTACTTTTTCATTCAAAAAATAGCAGAAACAAGAATAAACTATCCCGAACTCACCCAAACTCCTCAAATTCATTGACCAAATTTCTTCGAAGATAGGAAAATAAATAAATACCTAGATTGAGAAAAGATGATTGATGTGCGAAAGTAGCAACACTCAGGGAAGAACAACAATGGGTTTGAAGAAAACGATTGATAAAGAAGCAACAAATTAACAGCAGGCGAGTGAGAATATTCTTGAAAGAAGAAGAGGAAGAAGAGAAGACAGGATTGGGACCAACAGGATCCTATAGCTGACTGATTTAAAGTGGGGGTATTTTTGTCTAATCAATTTTCAAAAATCCTAGTTTTGCAAAGATTTTCAAAGTGTCCTATTTTTCCAAAGTTTCATACCGAGTCCTATTTTTCCAAATTTCCCTTTACAAAACTTGATAAGTAATGAGAATTTAATAAAAAGATTAAAATAAACATATTATTGAATAATATAAATAAATTTTATAAAAATATTAATTTTTAATAAAAATAAATTATAAATTAATATTCAATTGATAAAATTTTTACTATTAGATATTGGTAAATTATATACAATTATTAAAAAATATTAATATAATATTTATGTTAAAATATAGCTTTAATTTATAAAAATATTAAATATATATGTTAAGACATTAAAATATATAGATGTTAAATATATATATACACACACACAAAGATGGAGACAACGACAATAAACATAGATGGAAGAAGTGGAGGCAACAACAACGGATACAGATAAAGGAGGAGACGATGGTGACAAATGATGGAAGAGACAACAATGGAGGTGACGAATAGAGATAGAGACAACGACAATAGCGATAGGGTTAGAGGCAACGACTACCATGGAAGAGATAGAGGCAACAATGATGAAAAACCTAGAGGGATGTGGCGACAAATAGAAGTAGAGGGATGAGAGAGAGAGATAAGATTATAAATGCGATAGTTATTTGAAGGTAAAATTATAAAATATTTGATCAATGAAATAAGTTGATAATAGCATTTTAAGAAAAGGTAGGGGGAAATTTTCTAAAATACTGTTAAAATAGTATTTAAATTTAATAATATTTAATTTTTTTAATTTTTAATAAATATATAACTAAATAAACTATATAACATTTAAGCTGAAAGAACGATTTATAAGTAAACAAATCGCTAAGCCAAACACCCCGCCAGCATTTCACTATTTTGCCACTTTCTTCTCATTGGGTTTCATGACAAGATTATTCAAAGTCTACATCGCCTAGGGGCACAGCAAAGATCTTCTTTATCCATTCAAAACTTCTCTCTTCCTAGTTTGGTTCAAGGCATCACTTTTAAATTATTTTATTTTATTGTAATTTTTAATTTTTTAAAATTATTTTATTTTATTGTGACTTTTAAATTTTTTTAAAAAATATTATTTTTCTATTTTGTTTCATATTGTATTTACTTCCCATCAAACTTTATTTGAGCACATAAGTTGAATAATCAAACAAAAACACCTTAACTTCCACGTCTTGTCCCTAATTTCCTTCTTCCACTCAATTAGTGCAATTGTTTGTTCAAGTCAATTGTCACATTTGTCAATCACTGATTTTTTTTATTATTATTTTTACTTTTGGTAATGAATTTGACTTTTGGACAAAGATAATAATTTTAGTTTGACTAGCTACCAACTTTGGGCAATATTCATATAATCATGATGGCTTGCTCTATCTCTAAAAATCATTAAAATGGGTAATCAATCGACACATTAATGATCACAATTAAACATCCATTTTCTTTATCAAAATTGTACCTAGACAACATTTTACAATTATATCTATATTATTATTCTATTAGATTGTATTTGTTAATTAAGATATAAATTTTTATAAATATATTTATCTCTCTTTTCCTTAATATAAGTATATCTTAGTGTCTACATATAAGAAAAAAATAACGCTTGTATCCTATATTACATTTTAAAAAATTTAACAAATAATTTAATAAAAATATTAAAATATTTTCTACTATTATCTTAATTATTTCATATTTTAATTCAAAAAATATTCTGACTTTATCTTGATACTTTCTTATATTATTTATTTTAACAAATAATATCTTAAAAGATTGAAGGTTTGTCCTTTAATTATTTGGGTGATTATCGAACATCTAGTCTACAAAATTTTATGACTCACCATTTTTTTTTTTTTTTTGGACATTAAACTCATCTTTCAAATTATTAGACAATATTTGTTGAGAAGACTAGATATTAACAAATAGTACATCTATTAGTCAATCCACTAGCGAGGTTAGTCGTAGTATGATTAAGACCATTATTTAATGGACAATATTTAGTGAAGATCATCATCATTAACCTTTCACAAATCAAACTCTTATTATTATGTATTGGGTGTTGGCAAAATATATATTTTAATTTATGTAATTGTATGTTATTTTTATTTATATATTTAAATATTTATTATTTTAAAAAATTAAATTTATAATTTTAAATCCATTGTACTTTAAACTTTTATATTATTTTAATTACACTCTTAAACTATATAATTTTAAATCAATTGTACATGGAAGTGTTAGCATTATGTGCCCTGATGCTTGATTTGGATGACATCTTGTGGACTTGTTTTAATGCATTAATTGTGTTTTTGTATAAATCTATAAAATGAAAGATTTTCTTCATTCATATTTTGTCCAATCAATTATATGAATGAATCCCTAAATTTTCTATGTAAGAATCTTATTTTCAAGATGTTGAGACTATGTGACAAGATTATCTGGTAACAGAATATTTTAAATTATTTCTAGTCTTTAGATTTTTTCAATTGAGACTTCGATTAATCGAGTATGGATTAACACAACAATTACTATCTCGTTTGGTATGGAGATACTGATGGAATGATGGTGTGTCACGCGTTATATGACATGAGATGTCACTAATAGAAATGTGGGTGGTCGTTGGGGAACAATCAGTCGAATGTGACCTAGATGACTGACCACATGGTCTAGTGAATAATGGTTATGTCATCAGGTTATGATGGTGTATTGATCCTAAGACTTGAACCGACACGATTATTTTGTGTATTGGTGTACGAGATTTACTAATGAATGGAACCATCCAATTGGAGGTGGAAACGTTCATCTATGTTGTTTCGTATTGCTAGTATATGGAGACAGGTGTTAGGAATAGAATTCGTCGTCTTTGTCGGTATTTTATGGGGTGAATGTCCTATGTGATCTACTATTAATGTGATAGGACAGTCCCTGATCAGGGCAGATTGAAAGTCACGAAAAGTGTTTCTTGATGTGTCATCTAGTCACATTAATAAGGTCTGACATATAGTTACTGAGTTTATGAGTTTGTCACTTCATGGCTCTCGTTCAGTCGGGACGTTAAGTGATAGAAGGATTATAGCAAACGATAATCGTTAACTGTAATAGGTTCACTTGAAGTGAGACTTCACTGTCACCTATACTATCATAAAACGCTACTAGGCGCTATTCAGAAACTCTCAGAACATCGTCGGGATTTAAAGAAATTCCAGTGATAGGTCAAAGGGTTGACTGATATTGAAAAATGTTTCAGTGTTATTTGATTACTAGCGAATAGTGAATCTAGAAAGTCACACACCATATAGTGTTGCGTTCAGTATCGATATCATGTGTCCAAAATGTCTCTGAAATTAATTGGTCAAAAGTTAACCATTGGCCCCTGCTCATACTACATAGTGCATGGTAATAATGCATAATGCATAGTGCCTAGTTGAAATGCATAGTGTATAGTATAAAATTAATTATTGATTGCACAGTAAGAAGCGACACCAAATGTGCACAATGCATAGTGAATAATGCATAGTAAAATTGATTGATTGAAGAGAATAATTGGGATGATGGGGCAACGGACATGAGAATTGAATTAAATTGAGAAAAGGGAAGGAAGATAAGGGGAAGGGAAATTGTTTTAATAAAAAGGGCAAAACCCTCGGCCCCTTCTCTGGTTCTTTTTATCTCTCTACTTTCTTCCAACTTAGCTTCTTCTGCTTCATTTTCTTCTTTTTTCTTCGACTAAAAAAACATAAAAATTATACATATAATTGTTACGCATATAATTTTGAGACACGAGCACAAATGATACATAAATCCTCTGTGTCTAGCACAAGAAGAGGTAATCAGAACAGTTCCTTACTGCATAGTAGATGTAGACAGACTATGACCACCATAACGTGAAATGGACACAATCTTAATAGATAAATAGTTTCTATACCCCAACCTTACATCAAACAGCAGGTATGAGATTTATTATATATTCAATTATTGAATATGTGTGTTGCTTAAATACTCAATCTATGTATGGCGTGTATATTATATTCCGTTGCATGTATCTAATACACAGTAAAAAAACTTATTTTTACCAATATCGCCGTACTAGTGAATCCCTTCAGTGGTATCAAAGCGTTAGTTTGGTATTTAATATATATACGCAGATGTATATGTCAAATATTACATTTAATTGGCATGTTAGTTTCGGCAGCCAGACAACATATTTTAATTGCTTCGTTTTTATGGTTTTGCGATAATTCGCATTGGACATTAATACGGGGATTTAGATATGCTTATTTGGATGTTGAATTGTGTTATTTAACATATGCAGGATAAATATTTTCAAAAATTGTTTTGAAACAGCAGAAGCAGATGTATGTTTAGGATGAGTATGGGCTTGATACGTATAAATGAATGAATGTTACAGAGTTTTGTTTGATTTAAGTCAAATTTGTAATAATTAATTCATTTGGGTATGTACTGAGACATAAGTCTCAAGTAGCTACTTTTAATCTTTATTTTACAAAAGTTGTAAATTGAAGACGGCATCAAAGAGTTAAGCGTAGTGGAATCAGTGAAGCAATAGTCCATCAAGGAGTTGATGTAAGACATGGTTGGGTTTATTCTATGTGCAAGTCCATAGTTATCCTAGATTAATTTATTATTTATTTTATTATGCAATGGTTGCATGATGGAATGAATAATAGAATCTGATGAGATCTTAAATTAAGAAGCTAAAAAATCTTCCCATAAAATTAATATTAGATCTAAACGGTAAATTTGATTTATCGTGGCTTTCCACTGTCTTAGGGGTTCATCAGTTTGATTTGGTGTATCCAAAAAATTATAAATGTAAAGGTGCATTTCATGAAGGATTGTTTGATTTCTCCTATTAACCATGAGATGAGACAATGTTTAATGGGTTTCACCCAACCAAGTAACTAAAATGTGAGGAATGGTGATGTTCAACTCATTACACTTAAGTCAGATAGTGGGTAGAATCTAACTAATCCATCAAGCCAAAAAAACTATAAAAGTGATATTTATGATGGGTTAGAAATCAAAGGTCAAGCTCCACATATGATGTGGTAGCAAGTATTGCCTACTCAATTATAAGACTACCTGAAGTAACTAAAATGTGAGAGTTATTCATATGAAAGAGAATTCGACCACCCACTATTGGATTCTGTATAAGGATCATGTTTTTTATCTAGGAAGTGTAAGATTCAAAAAATTAGTGAGAGTACCCATTTAATAAAATGTCCTTAATTAAATGAAGTTTTACAAAAATACAAAGTAATATATCTATTTATTTTCTACAGATAAAAATGGAAGGTTTAAATCCATTAACTCATATTCTAGAAACCAATAGACTCATTGGCCCTAATTTTTCTAATTGATTTCGAAGTATAAAAATTGTGCTCAATATGAAAAAGATAGATAACACTTTGTCTTATATACCACCTACTGATATTTCTTTAACTGCGATTGAGAAGAAGATTATTAGTTGAAAAATTTTGAAAAAACATGACATGAGAGCTTGTAACTATATTCTCGCATCGATGTCCAACGATTTACAACGTCAGCTTAAGCATTTTATGAATGCTGCAAGCATGATACAGGCATCTCAAGGACATCTTTGGCAAGCATAGTTGGACAGCTTGGTATGAGATATTGAAGAAGCTATTTCGGGCCTAAATGCTTAAGGGTTCAGATGTCGAAGACCATGTTATCAGCATGATCAATATGATTAGTCTGTTGGATGCCTTGGAATTCCCAATAAACACTCATCTCCAGCCTAATCTTGTCCCGCAATCGTTGCCGAATTCTTTTTCTTCCTTTGTTACTTGTTTCTTTATGAATAATATTGAGTGTTCTCTCCCTGAGTTATTAAATATATTAATAACCACCTAGTCACAAATGAAAGGAAATGGTAGAAAAGGAGTTCTCATTGTTGCCTCGTCTTTTTTCTAGAAGAAATCTAAATCTAAGAAGAAGAAAAGAAATATTCTCCAAGCCAATAAGGATGGTGGTCAGATAGAGATAAAGGGTAAGGAAGTACAGGATAAGGGTGATTGTTACTTTTGCGAACAGAAGGGACATTGGAAGAGAAACTACCCAGAATATCTGAGGAGTTTTAAGGGAAAGAGCCTGAAGGGTCAAGGTTTTTGTCCTTCTATGTGTGTTATTGAGATTGGTATTTTGATTGGTGAATACCTTGTTTCTTGGATTGTGGATTCTGGTGCTACTTCTCATATTTTTGTTTACTCAGGATCTCAAAGTAAGGCATTTAAGAAGCGCGAAATGGTTTTCCAGAAAGATAATGGGGCAAGCGTTGCTGCATTAGCCATATGGACTATTTCTGTATCTTTACTTTCTGAGCATGTACTGGTTTATATGACTGTTTACATATACCAAATGTGATTTAGAATGTTATTTCAATTCCACAGCTTGTAAGTCATGGTTATACATTTTATTTTGCATGTAATGAATGTTTGATTATGTTTAATAACGTGTGTGTGGGCAAAGTTGTGATGATAAATGATCTATATTTCTTAGAAACATATGCATGTGAATATAATTAGCAAATAGTTGTTAGACATAATACCACATTAAAAGAGAAGCGTTCTCGAGATGATCAAATTAATTCCAAATAGTTATGGCACCTTAAGCTAGGTCATATCAGCGAGAGTGGATTTATGAAGTTGGCTCATCAGGGTCTTATATATGATTTATGTGTTGAACCCTGGCCAACTTGTTAGTCATGTATTCTCAGAAAAATGACTAAGTCTCCTTTTATTAGACAAAGGGAAAAGGCTACTGAATTGTTAGGATTAGTACATTCAGATATATGTGGGCCCATAAATGTTATGGACCAAGGTAGTTATATCTACTTTGTAACTTTTACGGATGATTTGTCACGATATGGTTACGTGTACTTAATGAAATACAAGTCTGAAGTATTTGAAAAGTTCAAAGAATTCAAAGCTAAAGTAGAAAACCAAATAGAAAAGAATATCAAGATTCTTTGATCAGATTGAGGAAGTGAATACTTGAGTACGGAGTTTATTGATTATCTTAAGCCTTGTGGTATAATTTCACAATTGACTCCTCTTTATACACGATAGTTGAATGTGATATTTTACTCTTGTATTTGGTTTTAATGATGAAAAATAAAATCAATTTATTTCCTAAGTCATTTGTCAAGAATATGATTTGTTGGAGATTATAATTTGTTAAGAATATGAAAAACAAAATAATCTATGATTTTCTATATTAGTTGGAGATTAACAAAAGTAAGTATTAAGATTTAAAACAATCTCCTAAATGATTTTTACAAATTGGTTTTAAATCATTGGATAAACATATGTGTATTATAGTATTTTGTGTATCAAAATGAATCAAGAAATGTTATTTCTCTAAATATAGAAGATTAGCACATTATAAGAAGACATATAAGAAAATATTTTCATTTTGAAAAAATAGCTCCCAATATTTTGATAGTTAATATTAATTGTTGTTAAAACGATTTTTAATGAATTTTCAATAAATAGAATGTTTGTATTTTGAGAGTGGTAAATTTGCTAAATCTTAAGTTTGTACTAAAACCAAAATTTTATTTTCTTATGGTTATGGATTTTGATTTTTTAGATATTTTTATTGAATCCAAATGGGGGATACTTTTTTATTTACATTTATGTATTAAAGTAAATGAAAGGTAAAATATAAATTCAAGAAAATGATAACATTTACTTAAACTAAAGAAATGTAAATATGTTGTAATGTTTCGTATCATCATGCCTTTACTCTGTCAACTAACTCTCTTATTTTATTGACTAACAGAATAGATATAAGCTCTGTCAACCAACAACATGCTTGTTTCTGACTTGGTCGACTAAGTTATAAACTTTGTCGACTAACAGTGCTTATGTGCTGACTTGGTCGACTAACTCCTTAAGTCTGTCGACAGAATAATAGACTTGATCGACTAAGTGTCATGCTTATTTATATCTTAGTCGACTAAGTGTTCTGTTATTTTTATGACTTAGTCGACCAACTTATTTTGTTTGTCGACCAAACTTGTTATTTTGGCTGATTTTGTCGACTAACCATTTTTATCTGTCGACTAAGTCTCTTTCGCAGAAATTATAACTACTAGTTTTTCACGTTATGTGAAATACATGGAGTTTTTAGATTTAAGGGCATGATGCTTATTGTTTGTTGTTATCTTTACAAACAATATTATGTTTTACATAACAATATTTTTGTATTTTATCAAAAATATCATGTGGCATGTCAAACTTTTAAAACATTTCATTAGACAACTCTATTTCAAAAAAAGAAAAAGAAAAAGAACTATTAAACACCTTTTTGTCCAATTAACAAATCATGTAAGAGTATACGCTAGTATGCACATTTAGCAAGAACTTATAGAACACCTTTTTGCGATGGATTTCATCATCGCAAAGCCCGTTTCCTTCTAGCATCTCGTACCAAAATGGGTTTTTGTTCCCAACCTTGGACCAATCGTCAAAAATGGTGAGAAAGGTTATTAATCCAATTGTTTCTCTAGAAAACCCTCTTTGAGAATCACTAAAGGTTTCAGTCCTGGGATTGTTGGGCTTTCAGGTTTCTAGTGATTCTGATGTCCTGAGTGATTGTAATAGACGACAACGTAACCAGTGAGACCAACTTTGACCTATTCAAGATCGAGAGTTTCTCAATGCAGCTATCATCGTCGAGCCTGCTGTATGGCACTGAAACTCATTGGAAGAAGTAACGATCTTCAACCCTCAGAAACTGGTGGCCTCTGCCCTCAGCCAGGACAACCTAGATGAGCTGATGACCTCGTCGGTGGACACGACGAAGTGCTATGAGACTAGTAAGGCCAGCATTGACTGGAGGGTCACTACCGTCGAAGGCTTCAACCGAGCCAATAGCATTACCAACCTCTCCGACATTAGTATTGATGCCACATTATATTGCTTACGACATGTTACTGCACATGCATTTTACGCTTTCAAACTATCTCTAATCAGTATCTAATGAGTGTTTAATAGTTCTAATTTTTTAGAGTAGAGCTATCTAAGATGTTTTGAAATTTTGAAGTGCCATACAACTTTTTTGATAAAACACAAGAATATTTTTATGCCTTCCCCCACTTATAAATTATAAATTTCTGTTCCTTATTTAAATCTATGTCTTTACAAAATCATATTTCAATAAAATTAGACAATCACATCATCCAAATCAAAACTTTTATTCAAATTTTATTATGAGTAACATTATCTTTACTGGAAGCCATCTCAAACGTGAGATATGAAGGTTGAAGCTACGCGCCCGACACTATTTTCTCCAACGTTAGTTGCATCGCCGGATTGGTGGTGGTGTAGCCGCCGTCGACTAGCAAATTCAACCCACTCACGTACTTCGACTCGTCGCTTCCCAAATACACTGCCGCCGCCGCCACATCCTCCGCCTCCAGCCCCACCCCCTTCAAGTTCCCCGCCTCCTCAATTAACCGATCCGCCATCTCCGCCGTCACCCCCAGCCCCGCCCTCACCAGCGGCGTGTTCACCGTGTGCGGCGAAATGCAGTTGACCCTGATCCCGTGCCTCCCCAACTCCACGCACAAGTTCTTCGCCAGTCCAACCACGGCGTACTTCGTGGCGGTGCAGCCGTGCGGTAACACACCGGCGGTGGAAGCAGCCGTGCTCGCCGTGAACAAGATGCTGCCTTTCTTGGCCGGAACCATCACTCTACTGGCGTGTTTAGCGCAGAAGAATGCACCGAACACGTTCACTTCGAATACTTTCTTGAGATCTTCGTAGCCCACCGATGCGATGCTGGGGTCCATGTTGCCGGCTATGCCGGCGTTGCTGAACATTATGTCGAGCTTCCCGTGCTTGGCAACTGCTGAATCGACGACGCGTTTAACGTCTTCGTCTTTGCTGACGTCGCAGTGGACGAAGGAAACGACGGAATCAGAGCCGATTTCTTGACTGAGCGAGTGGCCCAGCTCGTCTTGGACGTCGGCGATGACGACTTTGGCGCCGTGCTTGACGAAGAGCTTGGCCGTGGCTTCGCCAATGCCGCTGGCGCCGCCGGTGATGACGGCGACTTTGCCATCGAGCCTGCAAAATGAAGAAGAAGGGTTGTGCTTTGAATAACTAATGTGGTTTGAGCATCAATTTGTAATTGTATGATAAGATAAATGGGGAATTGGGGCTTACCTTTTGGCGATGGGAGCTAACAAGGAAGAGGCCGCCTTCATCATCTTTGAATCGATTTCGCGTTCTGGATGCTGCTGCTGCTTTTGTGAGGCTGTTTGGCTTAGGATGGCTTTTAAGCTTTCTTTCTTTCTTAAAGCTGTCTATCGAATATAATTATACGTGTAATTTAAAAAACCCTGATAAGTTATGACAGTTTAATAAAAAAAATTAAAATAAATATATTATTGAATAATATAAATGAAATTTATAAAAATATTAATATTTAATAAAAATAAATTATAAATTAATATCTAACTGATAAAATTTTTACTATTAGATACTAGTAAATTATATATAATTATTAAAATATATAATAATATAATATTTTATGTTAAAATTTAACTTTAATTCATAAAATTATTAAATATATATGTTGAGATATTAAAATATATAGATGTTAAATATATATATATATACACACACAGAGAGATGGAGAAGGTAGTGATAGAGGCAACAACAACAGACATAGATGGAAGAGATGGAGGCAACGACAATGGATAGAGATAGAGGAGGCGACAACAACGAACAAAGATAGAGGAAGCGACGATGAAGGCAATAATAACAAACAGAGATGGAGGAGGTGGAGGCAACGACAACAAATAGAGATAGAAGAGGCGACGATGGAGGTGACAATGATGGACAGAGATAGAGAAGGCGATGGCAACAAACGATGGATGAGACAATAAAAGAGATGATGAATAGAGATAGAAACAACGACAATAAGGATAGGGCTAGAGGCAACGGCTATCATAGAAGAGATGGAGGCAACAACAATGATAGAGAAACTAGAAGGAGGTGGCGACAGAGAAAAGGCAACGAGATTAAGAAGAGGGATTATGATGTGGCACCAACTAAAATTACCAGAATACTCCTACGCGCTAATAGTCTCACCCGCCACGTGGATCGTCTGAGAGACCGACACATGACAAGTCAACAATCCGGAGCGGAGCCCGAAAAATCCAGACCGGGCCGCAAGACCTATTCCAACTTGACCGGGATCCTTGGGAGCCGTGCCCGTTTATCTCGAATTTTATCTCAGATACCCCATAACGGGTCCGCCTATAAAAGACAAGGATTCTCCCCATGTATGCCCAAGCTCTACAGCTCTCACATTTATTACTACTTGCATTTACTTTACTAATTTGAGCGTCGGAGTCCACCCCGGTAGATCCTTGTAACATCCCGTTCGAGCGATAGGAAGGACCGGAACAACTTATCCTGATGCACCTACGCGAACTTCCTAGGGGGGGTCACCCATCCTTGGATTACCCCAGGTTAAGCACACTTAACTTGAGAGTTCTTTGCCAACATTCAGCCTAAAAGGTATCCAGCTGATATTATTTCATTTTTTACACTATTCTCGATATATACTAACTTCTTTGGGCTCTCGGGGTATTACAATCCTAACCCCAACCCTTCATTGTCTTGCAAGTTCTACACTCGAGGTCCGACATCGCCAAGTCTGAGGTACCATTCCTAAGGTCCATTCGCAAAGGTGTCACGTGGTGGTTGATTAGTGGTTAATTTTGTAAAATTTTTGTTATAATTATAACCCCCATTTTGATTTTAAATTGGTTTAATTGAATAATTATGTGTAATATATATCTATATATATAATATATAATATATTATAATAAACATGTAAATATAATACATATATATACTCAATGAAATGCATGCATGGATTATCTATATAATATATAAGCATATAATATCCCATATAATATATCGTATCAATATATATATAATATAATAGATGATTTATTAATAAATTGGTTATTTATAGGTATAAAGAAGGTGGACTTGGAAGCCCAAAAAGAATTCAAGCCCATGAAGAATGAAGAATTCAAGCTCATGAAGAAAAAAGAATTCAAGCCCATGGAGAATTAAAGTCCATGAAAAAATTAAAGTCCATGAAGAATTAAGACCCAACTTGAGCATCCCATGAAAGATATCATTTGAAAAAGGCCCAAGGATTATTTTTAATCTTAATGAAGATTAAAAATCAATTTATAGAAATCTATTTTTATTTTTTATGTGAGTGCTTTATTAGGTGTGTCTTTTAGCTAAAATCCATTTAACTATTAATTGTGTATTATAGTTAAAATTCATTTAACTTTATGAGTGCTTTATTAGGTATGTATTTTAGCTAAAATCTATTTAACTTTAATTATGTATTATAGCTAAAATCCATTTAACTTTAAGTGTGTGAGTGCCCATTAGATATAATTATGTCTAGTTGAATAATTGAAATTGTGTGGTTTGTATTGCATCTTGTGGCCTATAAATAGGTCACTTGATTGCATTTGTAAGGGTGATTATTATTCTTGAATCAAAGCTTAGTTGTTTTCTTATATTTTCTCTTTAAGAATTGTTCTTGTTCTCTTTTCTTTTCTTTATTGTTCTCTCATGTGATCTTATTTTCTTTCTTTCTTCTCTTGAATTCTTATGTTATTTATTGTTACTTAATTATCCACCGCCAAAATGGCCGGTTAGTTTATGCCTTTTAATTTCTGCAATTTTAATTCTTGTCTTTTAAATATTCACCGCCTAAATGGCCGGTTAGTTTCTGCTATTTTAATTCTTGTCATTTAAATTCTGTCATTTAAATTACGCCATTTAAATTCCTGTTAATTAATTTACAAATAAAGATGAGTACCTAAACCCAATCTTGGGTTAAGGCAAGGACAGTGTCCAACGCCAATGATTCTCAAAGAAAGCTACGCTTTAAATGAGTGATATTAATTTAAATTTCAATATGAGTGTGTATTTTTAAATTAAGAAATCACTAGATTTGGATTGGAGCGTAAGCCTAACTTAGAGCTTTCATGCCACGTATGAGAGTTACTAGAACTGGAAACGCTATCATACTCAAACCCGAATGATTAATTTAGTTGTTTTGTATATTAATTGTAATTGAATTTATGGTAGTTGCTTAAACTAGAATCTCACATATCATGTATGGGGATTGCTTAAACTAGAACTATCATCATCTCTAATTGCATTTAATAACAAACCCTCATATTTGAAATTAAATTAATATTGCTAAACTCTTCTGCTAAAAATTGGGAATCAACGGGTTGGTGCTGAAATTGTCTTAACTCAAGTGTCGTCCAATTTCATATTCTCACATTCAGTGTTTATTTAATTTTTGTCTTACTTTATTTCCTAGCATCTGTTATTTGAAAATCCATAAAAAAAATTCTTGTTTCCAATTCATCCAAATGTGTGTGTGTCTTTGTGACATTCTTTTTCTTTTGCCATAAATAAATCTCTCAGTGGACGACCTGGACTCATCTAGAAAATATAAATTTAAATTTAGACTACAACTGCACTCGTACACTGACGAGTATAAACCTATCTGCATTAAAGAAAAAAATATAAAAGTTTTAATGTGTTTTTATTGTGTTTTAATTGCAGGGTAAGAGTGCAGCCAGTGGTCAATCCCAAAAACCATCATCAGATTAGATTAGAAATGTGATAACTGTTTGAAACCAAAATTATAAAATATTTGATCAAGGAAATAAGTTAATAATAATATTTTGAGATATTAAAATATATAGATGTTAAATATATATATATATATATACACACACAGAGAGATGGAAAAGGTAGTGATAGAGGCAACAACAACAGACAGAGATGGAAGAGGTGGAGGCAACGGCAATGGATAGAAATAGATGAGGCGACAATGACGAACAGAGATAGAGGAAGCGATAATGGAGGCAATAATAACAAACAGAGATGGAAGATGTGGAGGCAACGACAACAGACAGAGATAGAAGAGGTGACGATGGAGGTGATAACGATGGACAGAGATAGAGAAGGTGATGGCAACAAACGATGGAGGAGACAATAAAAGAGATGATGAATAGAGATAGAAACAACGACAATAGGGATAGGGCTGGAGGCAACGGCTGTCATAGAAGAGATGGAGGCAACAACAATGATAGAGAAACTAGAAGGAGGTGGCGACAGAGAGAAGGCAGAGAGATTAAGGAGAGGGATTATGATATGGCACCAACTAAAATTACCAGAATACTCTTACGCGCTAATAGTCTCACCCACCACGTGGATCGCCTGAGAGACCGACACGTGACAAGTTAACAATCCGGAGCGGGGCTCGAAAAATCCAGATCGGGCCCCAAGACCCGTTCCAACTTGACTGGGATCCTCGGGAGCTATGCCCGCTCATCTCGAGTTTTATCTCAGGTACCCCATAACGGGTCTGCCTATAAAAGACAAGGATTCTCCCTAGGTATCCCCAAGCTCTACAGCTATCACATTTATTACTACTTGCATTTACTTTACTAATTTGAGCATTGGAGTCCACCGCGGTGGATCCTTGTAACATCCCGTTTGAACGATAGGAAAGACCGAAACAACTTATCCTGATGGGCCTACACGAACTTCCCAGGGGGGTCACCCATCCTTGGATTATCCCAAGTTAAGCACGCTTAATTTTGGAGTTCTTTGCCAACATTCAGTCCAAAAGGTATCCAACTGGTGTTGTTTCATTTCTTACACTATTCTTGATATATACTAACTTCTCTGGGCTCTCGGGGTATTACATTCTCCCCCCCTTAAGCACATGATGTCCTCGTTATGCGACCTTACAACCAGTCCCAGATCTCCCCCTTGCATGGCCGATGTGGGATTCACCTAAGGTGCCTACATGCACCCCCCATAAGAGCCTACACACACCCCCCTTAGGACTCAGCCTCCTCGCTGAGGTTTGCCCCACCAACGCCCTCAGAGACTCGGGGGTTGGCTCCGATACGACCTGAAACATCCCATTCGAGCGATAAGAAAGACCAGAACAACTTACCCTAATGGGCCTACACAAATTTCCTAGGAAGGGTTACCCATCCTTGGATTACCCCAAGTTAAGCACGCTTAACTTGAGAGTTCTTTGCTAACGTTCAGTTCAAAAGGTATTCAGTTGATGTTATTTTCTTTCTTACACTATTCTCAATATATACTAACTTTTCTAGGCTCTCGAGGTATTACAATCTTAGCCCCGACCCTCTATTGTCTTGCAAGTTCTACACTCGAGGTTCGATATCATCAAGTCCGAGGTACCATTCCCAAGGTTCATTCACAGAGGTAGTACATGGTGGTCGATCCCAAAAACCATCATCAAATTAGATTAGAAATGTGACAACTATTTGAAACTAAAATTATAAAATATTTGATCAAGAAAATAAGTTAATAATAATATTTTGAGAAAAGATAAGGAGAAATTTTTTAAAACTCTATTAAAATAACGTTTAAATTTAACAATGTTTAAAAATATTAATTTTTTAATAAATATATAATTAAATAAACTATATAACATTTAAGTTAAAAAGAACACTTCATAAGTGGTGAAACAGCTAAGCCAAACACCCCCGCAAGCATTTCACTGTTTTGCCGTCTTCTTCTTCGTTAGGTTTTTGAAGATAAGATTATTCAAAGCCTGCCACCCGCAGGGGCCAGCAAAGATCCTCTTCATCCATTCAAAACTTCTCCCTTCCTCGTTTGGATTCGGCATCATATTTTAAATTATTTTATTTTATTATGACTTTTTAATTTTTTTTAAAAATATTATTTTTTATTTCCGTTTCATATTTTATTTACTTTTCCTTCTTACTTTATTTGGGCTCATCACATAAGTTGAATAATCAAACAAAAGCACCTTGACTTTCACGTCTTGTCGCTAATTTCCTTCCACCAAATTAGTGCAATTTATTGTTAAAGTCAATGGTCACATTTGTCGATCACTGAATTTTTATTTTATTTTATTTTTTTTACTTTTGACAATGAATTTGATTTTTGGACAAAGATTAACAATTTTAGCTTGACCAGCTACCTACTTTGGGTAATATTCATATAATCATGATGGCTCGTTCTATCTCTAAAAATCATTAAAATGGGTAGTCAACCTACACATTAATGATCACAATTAAATACCCATTTTCTCTATCAAAATTGTAGCTAGAGGACATTTTACAACTCTATCTACATTATTATTTAGTTAAGGTAATATTTGTTAATCAAGATAAGATAGAATAAAAAGTATTAAATATAAAAAAATATTTTAAATATTTATCTTTTTTAACGTATTTATTAAACTTATCTGATGATCATTGAAAAAAAAATTACGTAATTTTTTATCTTAATTTTTTTAAATATATTTATCTTTCTCTCTTTAACATAAACATATTTTAATCTTTACAAATAAAAAAAAATTATGTTTGTGTTTTTTAATGCATTCTAAAAAATTTAATAAATAGTTTGATAAAAATATTAAAATATTTTTCAAATTTATTTTGATCATTACATATCTTATTCTGAAAAGTATTTCAATTTTATCTTGATATTTTCTTATCATACTTATTTTAACAAATACTATTTTAAAAGATTGAAGGTTTGTCGTTAAATTATTTAGATGATTATCTAACATCTAGTCTGCAAAATTTTATGGCTCACCAATAATTTTTTTTTTTTTTTTTACGTTAACTTACCCTACAAATTATTGTACAATATTTGTTGATAAGACTAGATATTAAGAAATAGTATATCTATTAGGCAATCCACTTCAGAGGTTAGTGGTAGACTGGTAGTATATGATTAAGACCTTTATTTAGTGGAAAGTATTTCTTCATCATCAAAATTGGACAAAACCCAAATACCCGTCAGTACCCGTTGGTGAAGATCATCATCATTAATCCTTTCACACATCAAACTCTTATCCTTGTGTATTGGGTGTTGGCAAAATAAATATTTTAATTTATGTAATTGTAGGTTATTTTTTATTTATATATTTAAATTTTTTATTATTTTAAAAATATTTTTAAATTTATAATTTCGACTCAATTATAATCTTCTTGTTTCAATTATATTTTTAAATTATGTAATTTTGTGTTAATCGTATATTTTGATAAATTTATTAAAAATAATAAATTTAATGATATAATTAAAATAATATAATTAATTTAAAAATGTACCGTTTAAAAAAATTAAATATTTAAATAAAAAATACTAGTTAAAAACATGTATTTGCCCATTGGTGTTTATGGACCACGTGGCTAGCGTGGTACAATTTTCATCTAATATCATGTCAATGGATATCATGTCAACATCACAGACATACAAAGAATGTCACGTCAATGTTAGAGATTTATAAAGAATGAAAAAAAAATACTACTTATACAAACAATTAAATAATCAAAAAAATAATTAAAAATATCAAATGATAAAAATAATCACACCTAATTTGTATCGTCTCGTCGCTACTATATTTGAATAAAGCCCGTTCAAACTTCATGAACCCAAACTTCTCTTAATTCAACTTCATTGTCATCGAATGAAGTCCAATTCAATTATCACACTTATTATCCTCATCGTTACAAATAGCACGGTAAAAAATGGACTAGAAATGAAAATTGTCCCCATCCGCAGCCATGGCCAGTGATAGACTACTTTCTTCTCTCTGTCTATATCTAATTTGAAGCTCCCACCTCGCTTTCCGTCGACATCTCTGTATTCTACGGAGCAGCCCTATCATCGCCATAGCCATAGTCAAGGTAATTAGTGAATCATCATCTACGATCTTCTTCCATTTCTCTTTTCGACTTCTTACTTTTTCTGCCTGTTTCTCAGAATAATCGTAATTTCCTTCAGGTTAGGCAAGAGAACTGAGAGGCATTTTTCTGTTCTGACCTCGGTTTCTTCTTGCTTGGGTGCATGATTTCGTATATGTGTTAGTATGTATGCATATTCGTTTGTTTGATTGCGAACCAGTCGACGGAAGCATGTGGAGTTTTTTTTTTTTGTTTTTATCAGAAAAGCATGTGGAGATTTATTAGTGGGTTGAGATAGAGAGATACTGAAAATCTTGTGATTGTGTTGTGATGATTCTGGAATTAGCATTCAGTTGAGGTTTCTGGATTCGGTGGATGCAAGACTCGAAAATGGCGATTTCTAAACAAGAGAAGAGAAATAATGCTTCGGTCTGAACCTGTCGTTGATTTACATTAGTATTTCTCCATTATTGATTAGGGCTTGGTCTCATGTTGGAGCTAGAAGCATTTGGTGATGGTCTGCAAGTAGCTTAATCCTTGATTATTAAGTAGCTCTGTTTTAATTCATGGTTTTCTGGAATTTTAGTTAATATTTTGAATTATGCATGGAAATTTCATGAAAAATCCGTAAAAATGTCATAAGCTGACTATTTTGAATGTTCTGTCTTGCCTGATCTTAGAGTTTAATCTCATATAGATATAGATATAGATAGATAGATAGATGTCCACTTCACAGGCAGGCACCCCAGGTTAGAAGGCTCCTCTCTTTGCCAGGTTTGGGGCAGGTCGATTTCTACTTTGTTTCCAGACACAAATGAATTTAAATGAATAAATAAATAAAAGAACAAAAGAGGGCAGATCATGGCTTTCTATTTCCCTGATATGTTGAGCCGTCAGGATGACAGATTTTTACTCTTCGGCCTATATATGTATTGATTTGAAATCGAAGCTTCCTGATTTGGTCTATGATTATGCATTTGAACACAGGTTTTCATTTCAACTACTTAAGGGCTCTTCTTTGGGGGACACATCATGTCGATGGCAAAAGCCTCATCCTTGCTAGCTCCCATTGCCAAAAGGTAATTAGCCATTGATCTCTTTTAACTTGAAAAAAAGAATTTACATAAGAAGGGACAAACAAAAGTTCTCCTCAATTTTGCAGGCTGGAAGGCAAGGTGGCAGTGATCACCGGTGGTGCCAGTGGCATGGGCGCCGCCACTGCCAAGCTCTTCGTACAACACGGCGCCAAGGTTGTGATTGCCGATGTCCAAAACGAACTCGGCCACTCGGTGTGTAAAGAGATTGGCTCAGATGAATCCATCTCCTTTGTCCGCTGCGATGTTAGCAATGAGCAGGACGTGCAACATGCAGTAGAAACCGCACTCGCGAAGCATGGCAAGCTAGACATAATGTTCAGCAATGCCGGAATAGAGGGAAGCATCGAATCAACGATCGCCGCAAGCGATGGCCAGAACCTCAGGAGGGTGCTCGACGTGAACCTGTTCGGGGCATTCCACTGCGCCAAATACGCCGCCAGGGCAATGATCCCTGCCAAGCGTGGCAGCATCGTGTTCACCTCCAGCTCTGTCAGCGACACTGCCGGGCTGACACCCCACGCCTACACGGCCTCCAAGTACGCTGTGCTGGGGCTCACGAAGAACCTGTGCGTCGAGTTGGGACAGCACGGGATCAGAGTGAACTGCATTGCCCCACACGCTATGAACACGGGGATGTTCAGGAGGACGATGGGGGTAAGCGACGAGAAGGCGGATGAGCTGCTCTGTGAAGCGGCAAACTTGAAAGGGGTAGTGTTCGAAGCAGAGCATGTAGCAGAGGCTGCACTTTACTTGGGAAGCGACCAGTCGATGTATGTGAGCGGGCTGAACATGGTGATTGACGGAGGCTACAGCACCACCAATCCGAGTTTGGCGCAGGTTGTGAGGAATTCCCTCAAGCTGTAGTGAGAGCAAGTTTGTATTTTCGCAAGGCAAGGATGAAGTTGTAGAATTTTTTACTGTCTTGTTTAATTATGGGTATTCCTTTTCTTTGTCCCACAATGACTGATGTGAAATTCAATTGACCCTTTTTTCAAGGACATAAAGGATGTTATGTATTAATAAGACCAAGCTTTAGCTACATCACCCAATACTTTTTGAGAGAGAATCTCGGAGAGAACTGGATAATTAAGTGAAAGCCATTAGGATCA
Organism: Diospyros kaki; assembly: GCA_036245055.1. Lineage (NCBI taxonomy): Eukaryota > Viridiplantae > Streptophyta > Magnoliopsida > Ericales > Ebenaceae > Diospyros > Diospyros kaki. The sequence continues at coordinate 43,464,249 of BSEG01000009.1, forward strand.
CAGCAACACTCTGAATGAGAAATGAATAATGCACCAAACAAGGCAATGGTGCCAAGGCAAAGTATGACTTTGCAAAGTATCCTTCGAAGTCATAGAAATAAGCATAATAAGAACCAACTCAAGCGCAAGAATGGCCGAGGATGCAAGAGATCGAGCTGAATTCCGAGAGAACCGCCCTTGACATTCCAGCCATACGGAATGAAACAGAGCTGCTAGAAGGTGGAAACGAATACAAATGCGCATTTATACTAGGTTATTTCTATGTTATCAACTTTGCCAAGAAACTACTTTTACAAGAACCTATGACCTTATAATCACAAATGAATAACTTTAATGCTGCTACCCAATTAAATTAGCAAACATACAGATCTAACCTTTAAAAATATATAAACATTATAAGTATGTCAACACATTTCACTCATGGTTTTCAGAAACACATCTTCATAAACTTTACGTGCCACATCTACTAAGTATTCACACTGTATGCTCTAATGATATAGTGGTCTCTTCCCGCGTTCATAAAGTGCAAGCGAAGATGCATCTTAATACCTTTGGGTGTCGGGCGATTGCAGGTTACTCGCTGGAATTTGCAAGGCCAACCATGTTAAGCATGTGGCGGTCCTCCTTGAATCTCTCCAACACAGTGCCTTTAGGAGCCTCTTGCCTGCCTTGTTGGTTTCCTTTTGTCACAACTCCCCAACATTCTATGACTTCCGGGTATATTATACTGGTCTTCGAGAGGCAAGGGCTGCCAAAAGTAGTGCAGGCAAATGTGTGCCCCTGATCAAAGTTCGATGACAGAAACAAGCCGAAGTGAGTCACCTGCCCTCCAAAACCTATGCCATTTGGAATGTTCTCTGAACTAAAATTCACGGCACACTGCAAACGTTATTCAGACAATCAAAAACAGGGGCACCAAATTCTCTCATTCTAAAGATGGCAATTCATGTCATAAACAAGAAAACAAATGCAGTTCAATCAACAATCTGATAACAGGAACGACAACGCTCGATGTAGTTGTGACTTTTCCTAGTTGCAGCTACAAGATCACTTCAAAGCCCTTATTAATCAATACAAGCTATAAGATTTTACCCATTGCAAGTTGTTGTTGGCTCCAGTGGGCCTGAAAATGGATGCTGTTGGATACAGCTGAAAAAGAAAAGACTTCATATCTCCATAGAAATCGGCATGTCTCTCCCAGGGCTGAGAAGCACAACCTCCATATACATAACCTTCTTTATCCTTGACAATCAACACAGTTGGACCTTTATCATTTCTGCAGGTCAATTCTACAGTGAATTATTCCACTCAAAAGGTGGTAACAGCAAGCATTTATATGTTCTTATAGCATCTCTAAATAAAATAACTCAAAACCCCAGGTAACAACAGCATGGAGGTCTGCTACGGCAGGTATAAAGCCATTTCAAATCTGACATAAAAAACTGATATCTTCAATGGAAACTTTACCTAACCATTGGGTCATTAGAAGATCATCTAGTTCTGAAGAAGCTAACCAAGTACCAAAGGCCTAAACAGAAGTCGCCACTATTTAGGTTTCAAAAATAGTTTATGGGAACTACATTGGGGCAACTTAATTGCAGTTTTTGGGCATCAGTATTCAGCTATTACTGTAGAGCAAAAGTGACCTTACTTCATTGATATAAGCACAGAATGATTACACTATATGAAATAATGAGATAAATACTGATCAAAAGGTTGAATGAAATGAGGTATCAACCAACAAAAAGCCATTAAATTATGAAAAGGGGAGCACTGAGACTTTCGCCGACCAGTCTAAGTATGTATCTTCATTATGCAAATATTCAGCAATACCAATAATTTATTTAAGCAGATAGGACCATAGTTCTGAAAGGCGCGAGGCGCAGCGAGGCGCAAAAGGTCCTGGAGCCTGAGGCGTGAGGCGCACGAGGCGAGGCGCGCCTTTGCGAAGCGAGGCACACCTTTTAGAAAAAAAACTCAAAATCTTCTAAAATCATAAAAAACTATCAAATTATCAATAATAACACATGTATATCATTAATGATTCATTATCTTCAAATATTAAACTAACAACATCAAAGTTGATTCATTCATCATGCAATTTCTAAACTATAAACATCATCAAAGTTCAAACTTAAAGTCTCAAACTCAAACAAGTACCAATCATCATGCAAAGTTCTAAATAAACATATAAACACTACAAGTCCACAATCAATAAAGAAGTTTTAATCATCATCATCATTATACCCTTCACCAAATTGAAAATCGTCATCTTTCGGTGCCATATTTTGCTCATCCCTGTTATTTTTCTTCTTTTGCATGTACTCTCAAATCGCTTATTTTACTGATAGAGGACATTTTGGACAAGGTTTAGTAGTCTCCACAATCAATAAACACTATAAGTCCACAATCAAGAAAATGTTTTCATTTTGAAAAATATTATTTTTCTAAGTCTGGAAGATTAGCGCATTTTTTTTAAGTCTGGAAGATTAGCACATTACAAGGAGACATATAAGAAAATGTTTTCATTTTGAAAAACTATCTCCCGGTATTTGGATAGCTAATATTCATTGTTGTTAAAATGATTTTTAATGAATTTTTCAAGAAATAGTAGGTATGTATTTTGGGGGTGGTAAAATCGCTAAATCTTGAGTTTGTACTAAAACCAAAATTCTATTTTCTTATTGTATGGATTTTGATTTTTTAGATATTTTTATTGAATCCAAATGGGGGGTACTTTCTTATTTACATTTATGTATTAAAGTAAATGGAAGGTAAAATATAAATAAAAGAAAATGTGGACATTTACTTATATAAAAGAAATGTAAATAAGTTGTAGGTTGTAATGTATACATGCTGAAACCAAGAAGAGAGGAGGAATTGAGCTGTCCAAGTTTTAAATTAAAACAGTTTCATGAGGCGCGCCTAGGCGCACAAGGCGAGAGCCTCACCAAAACTGCCTCGCCTCGGCCTAGGCGAGGCGCCAAACTGGCGCCTTAAGGCACCTTGCGCCTAGGCGCGCCTTTGATAACTATGGACAAGACACTGACATGCATACAAGAAAGAGATAAACCAACCTGGCAACTGTAGAAAGAGTTGAGACAGAACATAACCAAATAAAAAAAAAAAAAAAATCAATCTTAATCAATATACATTTGACGTATACAAGAGAATAATTAACTTTTTCATATTTTTAACATTATAAATAAATCAATACTTTGTACTATCAAATAGTAAAGATATTCTTTTAACATCTTAAATTGAGGCAATTGAATAATTAGATTTGTGCCAACAGATCAAAATTTCTCACCTAAATGGAAAAACAAAAAAATGAAGATCAGTATGACAAGCCTCGGATCTGAGGCTAAGCCAAATGTGGAATTATAGAACAGTTAGAGAATTTGGGGGGAGAGTTTGAAAGGAGGGGGGAGAATTCGAGGGAGAGAGAGAGAGGGACAAGAAGTTAGAGGGAAAAAATCAGCATTCTCATTCATGATTCCTATCCTCTTGCACATGGCCTTTCATAGGCTTCTTCCCTCGGTTGTTATGACATAACCGAATAGGTACAAGCGACTTAGCTGTAACTGCTTTAGTACAATAGGCTTATTCATCCTTAGTCTAATTACAATGGTACCTGTAGGGTCGTGACACAGTACCCATATTTTCTAAAACCCGCAATGCAAATGCCTACACTTTCTCTTACATCTTGTATGCTGGGAAAGGACACGGTGAATAAAAGTTTTATCTATTTCAAAGGCTACTGACCCACTAAAGCTTGTGATTGTTGTTGCTGTCATTGTTATCTATTTCAAAAGCTCCAAATTTTGGAGAATTTGAAGCCTTCTTTAGGTTATTGTTCATGTTAGTAATAGCACGTCACTACATCTGGAGCTGAAGGGAGTGACTGGCAGGTGACACACACACAGATGCATCTCCTTCCTAGAAATGCCTACAACAACATACCAAGCCTTTAACCAACTATTTCTATATCTTAATTATAATATTTCAAATAAAAAGAATTGCTGAATTGTCTACCATGTGCATGTTTATGTATGTAAATGGAAGATAACCACTTTTTTATTTTTTTTTTTATTTCATCAGTTACACCTAGGTTTGACATTCATATAAGATATGTTTATAATGGAATCAACATTATATCCATCCAATCATATATGAAAAATCAAAGGCATTAGCATATACAAAAGATCATTATTGTTATGCTACTTGTTTTGAATTTTGATGTTATATGATAACAAGATCGGAGCCTTCTCCTGTATCATACACCACATGGCATACCCCAAATGGTCTATGTTGATACCATACTAACTCTTGTTCCAGGAGCATAGAAGTTATTCACCATAAGGAGAGGTTGTCTGATCCTAAGGCAACCAAACTCAGTAGCACAAGCAAGGAAACCTGAAAAGGCCCAAGACTATCTGAAAGGGGTAAACAATTTATATCGCCTAACTCACGTTCCAACATAAGCTTAGTGCAAGAAGATGAAGCAGAAAGAGATCTTTTAAAAGCACCAAATACAGGGAAAACAAATAAGAGTCATCAGATCACTTTGAGTTTTGCATGAAAGCAAGAAAAACAGTCTACAAAAGAAGCTAGGTACTTACAATATGTTGCCCAAGAATGTACTGAAACTTAGTCCATTATAAGCACTGTGATACAAAAGTTTCCACTCATTTAGCTCCGGGTGGGTAAGGGCTCCTCCAATAAGCCATGCATATTCCTTCTTCAACAACAGGGAATCAGAATCAACATGTTGCATGTGTAGTAGACGAGGAACTTGAGAACCTGGTCTTCCTGCATAAGTAGTTTGGCCTTAAACAAATAAGTTCAATAATACTATATGTGCTACCGACCTTAGACTCCTTTAGTGGAAAACTAATCCAAGATGGTTGGAATATAAAAAATAAATATTATCATCAATAATTTGGTAAGGGACTACTCCAGTATATAAAGGAAAAAACTAGGAGTGGAACCTGAATCAGATGGTGACAACAAGGTTCCAAGATACCTCCTCACAGAAGGGAGAAAGGCACACCACTTTCTGAAATCCTCAAACGACATGCTTTCATCACATCCTTCTCTAGTCTTCGAAAAATTTGCAGCATTAAGAAAAACAAAAAGACCATCCTGAGGGGAGTTTGATTGAGTTTCAGAGCTTTGTTGATGGCGTATATCATCAAGCATCACAACTAATACAGCTTCCACATCAGACCTGACAATTCCCAAAGTCAAACAAGTTAACAAAAGAATATAACAACGAAAGCTGACTCCCATCGTTAACAGCCTCGGACAGAAGCAAAAACCCAAAAATTTTGGGTATCTTTATGGTTAATTAAGGTCATTCCAACTTCTGAAATGGAAAAGCTACAATGCACAGCAGGACCAAAAACTTAGGTGTGTCTGAAAACATGGCCATTTCAAGATTTTCCATTCCATGTTCATAATTTTGAAATTCAAAAGTTGAAAGGCTGTTTGGGAGACCTGAATTCAGTCTGAAACAATGAAAATTAATTGAAATGAACTGGAAAAAAACAAAAACTATCTGAATCCATTTCCGCATCACTTTTCCATTCCATTCTCAATTCATTTCACTAGCTCTTGCCCCCAGTGCTAACTGCCATCTCACCACAACCAACATCCCTATGCCACCATTTCTCTCGCTCACCATTGTATCCAAGCTACATATCTGAGAGAAGATGGAAACACCAACAGCAGAGATTACCCTCTCTCTCTCACTCTCACCTCACTCCTCGTTGGCCACCACCATCCATCTTAAATCTTCAATCTTTGTCTGTATTTTCATCTTTCATTTTCATCTCTCTCTCTCTCTCTCTACACGCACATGCACACACACTGTCACTGTCATGGGGTAGCTGAAAATGAACACCACACAAAATTTTGAAAACAAAAACAAAAAACCATTTTCAGATGGCCCCTTAAAAAACAAATACTCAGGACTTTTTAAATTCTCTTCAAGAAATTTTTGACAAGCCATTAGCATTAATAAAAATGAATCCAAAATCTCAGTTCCATTAAGTAATATCCACATACAGCCCTAACTCAATGTTTTCACTACCATTGTAAACAATCCTTGAAAACTTGTTTCTGAAAATGATAGTTGCTGGATCCTTATTTACATTGTTGTTCTTCACTGGAAGTTAGCATCATGTAGTTGTGCTGAAAAAAGGTTTTGAGGCAACATAGTGCATGGCTGTCAGCTCCCGAGGATCTGACTGATTGACTCGATCAATTGAACGATCGAGAATGTTAACCGAGAAGAGTAGAGGGAGAGAGAAAGCAATAGAGAGAATGAGAGAGAAGAAATAAGAGAGAGAATAGAAACTTCTGAGAATATTCATTCATGATGATTGGAGAAATGATCAGCTGATATATATAGCTGATCCACTCATCCCATGTGCAGTAACATATTACCGTTGCTAGGAATGTACTAGCCCTTTAATGCAGCAACAAACAAATTACAACTCCTCAAAGCAAACTTTCTAATATACTACTTACTACCCTTAGTATAGCCCGATTACACTAGCACCTTCTCCTTATCCGCGACACATGACAATTACCCTCCCCTTCAAAATCTTCTTGTCCTCAAGAAATACTAAGAAGACTTGCTACCTAAGGAAATTGCTTGAGAATATCCAGAAGGTATTCCCAAGTATTGTTGTCGGGATGCAAATTAGACCATTGCACAAGCACTTGGACGATGGGAGCCCCTTGTTTGTAGATTACCCTCCTGTCAATTATAGTTGTAGGTTCATTTAGACTGTCATCTGAATCTGGAAAACAAAGTAACATTGGGTTGACGTCCTGCTGCCCTACTGACTTTTTAAGTAATGATACATGGAAGACCAAATGTATATTGGAGTTATCTGGTAACTGTAAGCGATAGGCCACACTTTCCACTCGAGCTAGCACCAAAAAGAGTCCATAAAACCTCGAACTAAGCTTTGAACTAGCCTTCCCGAGTAGGGTTTTTAGATGGCCCGGCTGGAGCTTCAAATATACCCCCTCTCCCACCTGGAATTCCCTTTCACTTCTCCTTCTATTAGCAAATTGTTTCATACAATTCCTAGCATTGGGCAATTCTGTTTTGAGTGTCTGGCAGGCCTGTTGCCTCTGTTGAAGGTATGTATCCAAGGCTGCCACTATGGAGGAGTTTCCCAAATCTGGTAGCAAGGTTGGCTTGTACCCCATACAAGGCTTCAAAAGGAGACCTTTTGAAGGAGTTGTGGTAGTTGGCATTATACCACCACTGTGCCAACGCGAGCCACTTATGCCAAGACTTCGGTTGTAGGAAATAAGCACACCTTAAGTATGTCTCCAAACACTGGTTTACTCTCTCGATCTAGCCATCAGATTCTGGATGATTGGCCGTCGACATGTTGAGTCGGATTCCCAATAAGCCCATCAATTCCTTCCACAATAGGCTAGTAAAAATTCTATCCCTGTCCGACACTACAGCATTGGGAATTCCGTGTAACTTCACCACTTGGTCTAAGAACACTTTAGCTATCTCTTGAGCTGTGTAGGGGTGTGTCATCCCTATGAAGTGGGCATATTTGGTAAATCTATCCACTATCACCATAATGCAATCTCGCCCTTCTGATTTGGGTAAGCCCTCAATGAAATCCATTGAGATACTTTCCCAAGGTCCTCCTAGTATATTTAATGGTTGTAACAACCCCGGAGTAGCCACCGTTTCTGATTTGCACCTTTTGCAAATATCACAACTCAACACAAACTCCATCACATACTTTTTTAGCCCCGACCAATGAAAGAGTTGCTTATCCTTGTGATAGGTAGTGATTATGCCGGAGTGTCCTATTGGTGAACTGTGCAGCGCCTCCACAATCTTTTTCTTCAAATTTTCATCATTCCCTATCACCAACCTTCCTATGTTCCGGATAAGGCCGTTGGTCAAGGTATACCCTTGTTTGGCATTAGGATCCACCACTAGTTGTTGTAGAAACTCCCGAATGCTCTTATCCGTTTCATAGCTCGAAACCACCTCACGGTGCTAGTCTGGAACCACCACCGTAAGGGTAGCAACATGCCCCTCTTCATAGCACCTTGATAAGGCATCCGCGGCTAGGTTTTCCTTCCCCTTCTGGTATCGGATTACATAATCCAACCCCATCAATTTGGTCATCCCTTTCCGTTGCAATTGTGTATGTAATTTTTGTTGAAGTAAGAATTTCAGACTCTCATGGTCTATTTTGATCACAAATTTACTCCCCTCTAGGTAGTGTTTCCATTTATCTACAACCATCAGCACTGTCAGTAGTTCCTTCTCATATATGCTCTACCTGAGGTGTCGAGGAGTTAATGCCTTATTGAGAAATGCCAAGGGCCTTCCTTCCTGGACCAATATAGCCCCAACTCCAGAAACACTGGCGTCAGTCTCCAATACAAATGGTTTGTCAAAATCCGACAAGCCTAATGTCAGCACCTCACTCATAGCCTTTTTTAGTTTATCAAAGGCCTCTTCAGCCCTGTCATTCCCCTGAAAGCCATCCTTTTTCAATAACTCCGTTAGTGGCCGGCTGACTATTCTATAATCTTTGACAAACCGACGATAGTAGCCAGTCATCCCCAAAAATCCCCTTAATCCTTTAACATTTTGAGGCCTCGGCCACTCCACCATGGCTGCTACCTTGCTAGGGTCGATGCTTACTCCTTGCTAGTGTGCAAAGGCACATTTGGACTCCTTAACATACAATTTATTGAGTCGAAGGACCTCAAAAGTAGTTTTCAAGTGGTCTAGGTGCTCGACAAATGAGGGGCTATAGATCAAAATATCATTAAAAAAAGACTAAAATAAATTCACGTAGGTAGGGTTCAAATATTTGGTTCATCAACACCTGAAAGGTAGCTGAGGCGTTGGTGAGTCCGAAGGGCATTACCTCGAATTCGTAGTGCCCTTGATGAGTTTTAAAAGCGATTTTAAGGATATCCTAAGGCTCCATTCGAATTTGGTGGTAACCCGCTCTAAGGTCCAGCTTAGAGAAAACAAATCCATGCTTCAACTCATCAAGTAGGTCTTCTACAATGGGTATGGGAAACTTGTCCTTGATGGTTATGGCATTGAGCTGTCAATCATCAACACAAAACCTCCATGAAACATCCTTTTTTTTTTATAAGTAATATGAGAGATGCGAAAAGACTATGGCTAGGTTGGATAATCGATTTTTGTAGCATGTCTTTGATGAGTCTTTCTATTTCAGTTTTCTGTTTAAGAGGATAACGATAGGACCTTACATTAACTAGTTCGGAATTGGGCTTGAGATTGATGGTATGGTCACAGGACCTTCTAGGAGGAAGTGAGTTGGGTTCGAAAAAGAGGTCCTTGAACTCAAGTAATAGCATGTTGAGGGAGTTAGTTTCATGTACCTTCCACTGGTCATGTGAGTGGCCTCACTATAACTGTCAATTCTCCTTCCAACTCCTGTCCTTCCTCGATGACTTCCAAGGCCTGGATGGAGGACAGTTGTGCTACTTGAGAAAACTTGTTCTTGAGCAATCGCTGGAGTCTCTTTCTCGTTATCATCTTGCACATACCTGCTTCTTAACTGCCTTTGAGTATCCTCCTTTTCCCATCCTTCTTAAAGGTCACCTCCATTTTGTTAAAATCGAAGATGATAGGACTCACTCCTCTCATCCAATCCACGCCAAGCACCACATCACAGCCTCCCAATTTCAACAATCTCAAATCTGCCATGAATTCTTCCCCATTCATCTCCTAGCATAATCCCAAACACGAGGATTGACTTAATACCTTATTCTCGTTTGCCATTGTCACCGAAAGAGGGTGAGAGTTTGAGACCTCACACCCCAATTTCTTTGCCATACCTTCATCCAGGAAGCTATGGGTGCTTCCACTATCAATGGGTACCATTAGTGGACAGTGGTGAGCTCTCCCTTCTACCTTAATGATCTTGTTGTGTGCCAATCCTTTTAGTGCATGTAAGGAGATTTCTCCTTAATCACCTTCGTCCATCTCCAAGGTCTTGTTTGCGAGTTCTTCCTCATCCTCCCCTTCTAGTAACAGGATTTGACGTTTGCATCTATGTCCGGGAAAGTATCTATCCCCGCACCTATAACATAAGTTCACTTGGCATCTCTATTCTATTAATCCATCTCCATTTGTCGGATTAGGGGTTGCAGGAGGTAATGCTAGGACCCCCTTACCATTGTGCCCCACCTCTCTTCCTTGAGTCCTGTTACCAGACTATCATCCTCCGGAAATCACTCATTTCACTTGACTACGCTACTTCTTTAGCAGTGCCTCGATCGTCATTTCTTGCAATCTCGCACTCTCTGCAGCTTGTCTCACTGTTGTTGGTTGTATCATTTTTCCCATGGGTCTCACCTCATCTCTCAGGCCACTAATAAAACTCAATACAAAATAATCTTCCAACAAATGGGGATTGTGTACCATCATTAAAGATCTCAGCTCCTCAAATTTGAGCTGGTAGGTCTGCACCGATCCCAGTTGCTTTAGTTTGTTGAATTCCTCAATTATATCCCGCATACTCTTGTCTCCAAATCTTTCACATAAGTCGTCAGCGAACTCATTCCACGGGCTGCCTTCTTTCACTATGATCCATCCCTGGAACCATGTGTCACCCATGTCGTTCAGGTAAGCACAGGCCAGGACGGCCTTCTGTTGTTCCTGTGCTTGGTGTAGGGTAAACATACACTCACACCTCCTTATCCACCATCTCTGATTCTCCCCATCAAAGAGTGGAATCTCTAGTTTGGGTACCGGAAAGCTGGTTGGTAACGATTAGCCTGAGCTCCTAGTCTTCTCTTCCTTAGATTATCTCCGGTTCCTTCCATCTCAAATTCGAATTCCGACGGTCCCATTGGTCAGTGCTCCGTTCCTACTCCTTGAAGAATAGGTTCCGACCGCTCCCTCTAGGGAAACTCGGGCGAAAGCCTTACCGACTGCTAGGATGCGAACATCCACATGATCTGGTGCATCTATTCCATCACCTGCTCGCGAAGCAGAGCATTCTATTCCCAATTCTCACCCCACCACCTATCCATTGCCTAATCAATCTGAGCATCCATCCCTGCTCCAATCGAGGATTCAAGAGTTCCCATTCTTGTTTGCATTTCCGCCATTGCTGCAGTTACTTGCTGCAATTGGGCCTCCATCTGCTTCATCCTCGTTCCTTTAGTCATATGGATAATCTTCTTCTACTCTGTCGACGCCCAAGAACACCGCTCTGATACCAAATGTCAACTCTCGAGGATCTGACTAATTGACTCGATCAATTGAACGATCGAGAATGTTAACCAAGAAGAGTAGAGGGAGAGAGAAAGCAATAGAGAGAATGAGAGAGAAGAAATAAGAGAGAGAAAATAGAAACTTCTGAGAATATTCATTCATGATGATTGAAGAAATGATCAACTGATATATATTGCTGATCCACCCGTCCCATGTGCGATAACAGATTACCGTTGTTGGGAATGTACTCGCCCCTTAATGCAGCAACAAACAAATTACAACTTGTCAAAGCAAACTTTTTAATATACTACTTACTACCCTTAGTATAGCCCAATTACACTAGCACCCTCTCCTTATCCGCGACACATGACAATGGCAAAAAAACCTTGATGTACACCAATTTTCAACACCAGAAATTTGATAATCTGAATAACTATATACACCTTGCAGCTCAAAATTCATAAGGTGATCCCAATACCAATCAAAAAACAGTTAAAGGATGACGATTCATATTTTTCCACCTATCAAATTTCCATCTCCGTGGTGTAACATACTGTTATTAAAGCAATAAAAACTGGTTTTTCACCACATCATACCATAAACTACTAATAAGAATATCTAACTTTAAGCCCATATGAGATTTTGCTGAAACTTAACCAAATATACATTTGGAAACTCAAATATTTAATATAATGCCGTAATAGCAAAACACCAGATGAAGCAGTACCTAGCCAAACAAAAAGAATAAAGAAAACATCGTGTAAGTAGCTATAAGGCATTATGTATGTCACAATGTAATGACCAGCTAGGCATATTTGGAAGCAAAGTAGATAGAAAAATTCAGTCTGCCTTGTGTATATGCCTCCAATGACAGAGGGATATTTGAAATGGCTTAAAGGTTCAGATTTTTGCAATCCATTAAGGTTATGGACTTAGCAATGTTGAAAGGAAACAATCTTTAGGGATGACTAATCTATAAAGCTGTCTAAGACTAAAGACGATGATCACCTCCCAAGAGGGAAGACACCAAGGTTTTACAGTTCTACCTCCCCAGGATGCCATCCCCAGTCACATCTATTAACTGATAAATAAACTCTTCAATCTCATCCTTTGTTCCTTTCTCGTAAGTGCCCTGCAATATAAAAATGGACCCAGATTATCATGGACACATCTGCTAAACCCAGTCCATAGATATTTCTACCATGTGCATATGCAAAAGATAGTACAAAGTGTTTAAATGAAGACCACAGGGAGGAACTCAAGATCCAAATAAAGCATTTTGAGGTAAGGCGGCCAATCAAAGCACAACATTTTCGGATTTAAAGAAATTATGTTCAATACTCAACGAATCCAATTGAACACACACAAACAGGAGAAACCAGAAGCGCCACCCAACAACCCATATCATGAGATTGAATAATCAACACTTGGAGAATCCCCTTTTCTTAAGCTGTGTCACAATTTAATTTGCCAAAATTATGCCTTAAAGATAAATTAATTAAAATTAAAATCACCGTAATATTTTCTCAATTAAGAAGAAATAAATCAAGAAACGGTTAAATTCATATTAATTTGCAAACAAAAACCACAACTCTCTTAGGTCTTTAACCTTTCATGGCTTATCATCATTACAAAAATCCATATTCCACCGTAATCAATTCGCCGCAGCAGTTGAACATCCTCTTACAATCATCTTTATCCAATGGAACAGCATAGAGTGTTTGCCTAGCGGCGTCTAGTCTAAATTAAAAACATAATCAACAGCGAAATAACTCACTCACTTTAGCGATTACAAGATCCTGGAAGGTGAGTTTCTGATCCTTGCGTTGCTGCGTAACCAAATCGAAAATTCGGTCACCCAGGGAGCCATGGATTCCGAAATACGCCTGAATATTCAACAGAAGGAGACTCAAATATAGGAGAAGAATCTGAATTTTCGAAGTGAAGAAAAGCAAAGATATACAAGCCACTGACCTTGAACACTGAGGGAGAGATGAAACGGCCGTTGCTTTGGGATTGAGCAGCCAGGGACGCGAACAAGGCATTCAGATCTTCAAGCTCCTTCTGAGTGAAAGCTCTGACCAAAAATCTCGCATTAGTTCTTCTCCTAATCTGTATCAAACGTAAATGATGTGTGTACGTATGTGTATATATACATAGAGAGAGAGAGAGAGAGAGAGACCTGGAGGCAGAAGCGAATCGGGGATCGGAGGAAGGCGACTGGGACTGGGAGTTGCCCATGATGATGGTCTCCCCCCGCACTGTCGCTTTGTCACGCTGTGTTTGGTGTTTTGGGGATCGGAGCGCTAGAAGGCAAAGTACTAGATGGAAGAACGGAAATTAAAGCTATTTTTAAACAGAATTACAGCCACTAATATTAAAAATTACAAATACTATGGTTATCAATTATATCTATTTTATTATTATTTTACTATATTTTAATAATTACTATATTAATGAAACACCTACTTTCTCTCTACCCAAACAGAGCCTAAGAACGGCATTATCCCAAATTACCAGCAGAAGAAGGAGAAGAGAAAGATATAGAAACGGACGGAAGGGTGATCGATCGAAGTTTCCTTACGGTTGTAACTCTATCGATCTGAGTCCTCTTGTCCTCGATTATCATTTTATTTCGATTGGTAACTGGATTCCCCAAGATTCATAATCTTCGAACATCATCGTCATCTGGTAATCATACGGTTATGTTCCTTGATTGTAACATGAAATTAATGCACGCATCTGTGACAGTTCCTTGGATTTCCATTTTCTTTCTGCTTGATTAAGAAGACACCGGTGGAAAAGAAGATTAAAATGAAGGAATTTGATTTCTACCGTTCGTTTAGGGGTTTTATGCAAAGGTCGGAAGATTTTGAGTTCTTTGCTGTACGATTGTAATACCGAGTCACTTCTTTTCTGATTGATAGGTAATGCGACCCTTCCTGTAAGGATGCCGAGGCAGGTTTTACTTGTTTTCTTCTTGTTGTTGGTTGCATTCACTTCTCAGTTTCAGTGGAGGCAACGGATTGTTAATGAAGTTGAAGCTAGCCCGAGAATTTTGAAAGCTGGGAAGCGAATTTCAGAGAGAGAAGAATCTGTCAAAGAAAAGGTGTGGGTTAACTCTTCAATTTTTTCCCATCATAATTGCTCGGAAGTTCCTTGCCTTTTCAGTCCGGTTGTCACTGAATATGTCTTCTCCTCAGTTCTTAGATTAGTTACTGAGCATTTTGTAGACATTCATATTGATCTCATTTAACAGTGGATCAATATAAGACTGCCTGTGTTAGACGCCGTGTGTTTTAATATCATGATTCACTCAATTCTCACCGAGTGTTTTCATAAATATGCTCCATCTATTTTCATTTACTAGGGGCTATTGGAATTAAGATTTTAGTTTGAATTTTTGGCGTATGATTGTTTATTGTTGTCAGGATTACGGAGAAGTTATTGTTATACCCGAAAACAAAACTACATAATGTTTAAGACCATATTTTCTGCTCTTCTCTTTTTCTTTTTCTTTTTCTTTTTCTTTCTAAAAGTTGTTGTGTCTTGTCTCTGTGCCTTTTAGGTGGAAATTCTGAAAACATACCTAGGACAAGAAGGTTTATAGTGACAGGAAAATTTATGTGGCCAAGGTGATGTGACTGAATTGGAGACTCTTAATCTACTCTAGGGGTTGAAATTGGACCTTAGTATTTGTAAAAGTGCTACTCAAAATCTAAGAACCTCACCCTTATAGGATTCTGCTTCTTGCCTTGCTACTTCTCCTTGAAGGCTTCATCTTCACCGACGCTCTCTCCTTTTCAAGGATACCTTATCCTACTATTGTATCCCTCTTTTCTTTTTTTGTTTTTTGTGGGGGGTAGTGTTCCTCACTGTTTCATATATGAACAATGGCGTTATTCATCTAGCCTGTTGTGAGTTTTTATGGTTTGTAACTGATTGTACCCTCCTGATTTCATTCAGTGCCTAATCAAGAAAAACGTTCTATAGATTTCCATGGCATGTAAGTTAGGCTGTAGTTTATACATTGTGGACTTGGATATAAGTCTTGGATACAATTTGTTGATAGAATGAGCCTTGTTAAGTCCTTAATCTTTGATATTGAGATATGTACCAGAAAGCCAGGTATAGATAAGTGGACGCATTGTAAGAAGTTAGATATGCTGTATGTTGTAGAATATTCCAAATTATACTAAAGTTATTGGTTATGCATGCACTTGAAATTAATTGAAACTTGGATTAGATAACAGACAAATGAGATAGCTGTTTCTTATCCATGTTAAGTCTTGAAATTTCTAGAGTATCAAATATAAACATCTTTATCTTCAATGAGCAATGCTGTGGGTCACATTACATTTCCCACAACCTTACTTTTTGTTATATCCATGGATGCGGGTATTGGTTACATTCCCTCAACCTTACTTCTGTTATATCCATGGGCAGTGTATTAGTATGCAAGGGGAAATAGAGGAGTAGAGTACGTGTAAGACATGTTATATTAATCATTTTAGTGTTAGAATCATTTAAGCTGGTTATAACTTGACCTTCTGGGTGTTGCAGTAATCTTTTACTTTTAGGAGTCATTCAATCTTATTGTCCAGCAACTTCTTGTTGCAGATTATCCTCTCACAAAAAAAGAGTATTGAAAAACTTAATGAGCTTGTAAGGATTCTTCAAGAACAATTGCTACAGTGCAAGGAGAAAACTGAAGCTGTGAACAGCATTGCCTCTTTGACTGATCTTCTGAATGAACTCGAGCAGCAAGAAATCCTGGACGGCTAGTTTGGGATCATATATTTATCCTTGTATATGTGAGTCAGAGAACCATGTTTGTGTCCAAACAGTATTGCTCCACTTTGGCGATATGTCCATGCTGTTTGAACTACATCATATGTTAGCATGAAGTGGAAGAGTAACGAGTTCATTTTGTTCTTCTACTCTTCACTGTCTGACAAGTTTCCCATCTTGTACAGTTACTAATATGTCTGCTCTACAACTCTTTATATTGTTGAATATAAAACATAAGTCTGTTTCAAATTTCCAATACGTAACCCCACCCCACCCCCCTTCCTTCCATATTTTTAAGTAAGTAAATGGCTATTGCCAAAGCCGTACTTGCTGGTTACTGTAAGCTGCTCCTATTTTTTGGTGGCTATCTTCTTCTCTGTGCTGAGTTCATCAACCATAAAAAGGTACCTCCTCCCCAATCTCATGGACCTCCCAACAGTTTTTCCAGTTATCTAAGGCTTTGTTTAGAAGGGACATAGTAATGAAATGGAATGGAAATTAGTGGAATAAAAAGATGTTTCTCCTTATTTGGAAGAGCAATGCATATTGATGGAATGGAAAGATATAAATATATAATCAGTGAATGGCTATTTATGCCCTTTGAATGAAAAGATAGAATATGATAAAGTTTAGGGTAAATTTAATTTTTTAAAAAACTTTTACTGTTAATATTGTCATAAGCACTGTTATTAGAATCTTACGATTCACGATTCGAATCGTACGATTCGACTCGATTCATCTAGAAATCGAATCAAATTTATAGGGTGAATCTAAAATCTCTTAGAATCATATGATTCACAATTTAAATTATACGATTCAACTCAATTCATATAGAAATCGAGTCGAATCTATAGGGTGAATCAAAAATCCCTTAGAATCGACCATAAATTGCATGAATCGCACGATTCATCAGATTCATGCAACTTCATCTGCATGTGTGCTTTAATCAAATATTCGTTCTATTTGGCTATCTTTGAAGACAAAGAAGATGATGAAAATGATGATGCTCTTGAACTTGAAGATGAAGATGATTGATAAATAACGAAGATTATGGACAATGGAGTTTATTAGTAACCTAATAGTTGTAGGTTTTTTTTTCCTAACTTGTTATTTTGAAAGTGGTTTGGTTTGGTGCAATTTGAATTTAAAGGCAACATAAATATACTTTTGCCTTTTGGCATAATTTTAAACTTAGTAAATATATTTAGAAGTATTATTTATCTATTTATATTTAAAAGAATTTATCATGGTGGGCATATTATTTATTTTTTATGGATATATATTATTTATAGTTGAAATTGAGAATGTGTATCGAATCTTACAATTTGATTCGATTCTCGATTCATGATTCATAAAATAAGGATTTCGATTCTCAATTCGAATCTCGATTTAACAACTATGGTCATAAGTCAGTTTTTCATCCATTCTCCCCCCATGAGTGGACAGAAAATAGTGCTTCTATCCATTTCTATTCCATTACTAATCTCTTTCTTTTAATCATTTTTCATTCCATTATTAATCTCTCCCGAACAAGGGGAATCTCTTCACCATTTCCATTTCACTCTCCTCCAGTCCAAAGACTCCAAACACAGTGTCTGTAAATGTCACTTAGTGGTTGGCAGTCTCAATATGACATGCAGATCCAAACCCAAAACTACCCTCAATCAAAATCAAATGAAATTCCCAGACAAGCATGTTTCTATACAATTAAATAGCCACTCTCAAGGGTTGATTTGAGAAGATTTAATCATGGCAGATGGTTGGTCGCAATCAATCTTTATGAAACTAATTATGGTCATTAATGGTTATTCTAACTGTTTATCTTGTACTTGAATAGAAATGTCTTGTGTTGTTTGGAGGAGTTTTTAACGCATAAGACTAGAAATTGAGTCCAAGAATGTTACGGAGTCCGTTTGTGGATCTAGGGCTGAGGGTCCAGCCGAAAGCCCTGGAGCATAGTGGAATGATCATTATACCCTTCTGGACCTAAACATTTGCCAGTAGACATGAGTCACGTGACAGGATCTCATGTCACGTGACAAGCAAGGATCTGGGTAATCTGGCAGATCTTTAAAACATAAATATTACCTTTGGTTTAGTGATGGTCTTAATGGGGCATTGAAGGAACTTATAGGGAAATGCAAAAGGATTTTAAGTACGCAGAGATGGAGGTTGCTTTAAGGGCTACCATTTAAGTGCTATCTCAGCCACCTAAAAAAGGCAAAGAAGAATTAAAGATGCATATGAAATAGATGCCATCACAGAAAGTTTTTAATGGCAGCTTGGTGGAGTCTGGTTGGCATGGAAAATGGATATGTTAATGGCATTTCAATGCTTCTCTGCTGCCTAGAGTCATCAATAAGCTGAAACCCTTCTGTCTCCCTCCCTCTCTCCCGCTTATTAAGAGGCTGCTAATCTGAAGGTACATCATTAGGTGCACTTCAATGGGGGAGGTTGAGGCCGAATTCAAGTTTCATGAATTGAGGCATCTAAATTTATGGGATCCTTCATCTTGAATAATTTTCATATAAATATGGCAACTAGTGCAGCTAGGCATTCTTGGTGTCACAAGACTGTTCTGTAGAAGTCAGAAGAGAGTCATTTTTATACATTACATTACATTACCTTACCTTTACCGTTGCTATGCAAAACGGACGGTTTAGAAGTTTTCAATTTAGATATAGTGGCAAAATAAGTATGTGCAACGTATGAATGTGCTATTCTGAAATGAAAAAAGAGACGTTCAAGGGTTTATTAATGCTGGAAATTATAGCGGTTTTCTTTTTCTTGCTTACCAAACACATTCATGAAAATGTGAACTTTTTCTCAGCCCCTTGTACTTCTCAGGATTCTATATCTAATATTGATGGTTCACTTTCAAGTGAACCGGTCCACCATTGATTTGCTGAACCTTTTGTTTAAGGTTCTGGCAGAGACCATGTCAAGAAGAAGGAAAAAGTAAAAAGTGGAATGGGACTAGACAAAGATTTTAAGTACGGAGAAGATGAAATGAGTACTCACCACTTAAGAAGAGCATAGAAGTGCAAAGATGCATACAATCCAAGTTTGAGACTCAAGTGTCCAGATTTTCCTGTGTCAGATTACCCATTGGTAAGAAGCATGATCCTTGTTCTTAATGTGGTCTGCAACTGCCCTCTTTCTTCTTCTTTATTTATTTTTTTTTCCTAGTCACTGCAGCCCTCTTTCTCTTTTTCCTCATCTATCTTCTTATATAACCTTACGTTTAGTAAATGAGACTCTCTAATTTGCGACAATTGGAAGAGGATCATTTGTTACGCAGTTTTATTCTTACTTTACAAAGACATTATGTTTACAATTTAAACTTGTGATGTTCCAATTACCAAATAGCAATTTCACCATTGATTCTATAGCCCTTATATAATTCTATTCATAAATTTTGATATAACAATAAAATTAAGATAATTGATAATCATATTTAAGTCTAATTTATTTTAATTGATATTCTAATTAACATATTATTATTTTAAAAATCATGTAAAATATTTTACTCCTAGGATAAATAACCCTTACACACTAGTAGTTTAAGTTTTTTGTCCAAACACCTTATGTAGTGTATTTTTGGCCAGAGATCTCTTTGTTTTTTCATTTTACCAAGACACCCATTATATTATAAATAACATTAATTAATCCAAAATAAGTTAAATTTAGTCCAAAACAAAAAATAGAAATTAAAAAATATATATTATACCCATCATTAATGGATTGTAGGCTTTGTTTGTTTGTAGAAAAGTATTTTCTTGAGAGTTTCTGTTTAAACAATTTATTGAAATGTGTTTTCTATTGTTTGGGTATAATCTAATCTGAAAATGTTGCTGGAAAACCTTTTCGAGTGTTTCATTGGACTTTAAAAAAACACAATGTTTTTGTTTGTTTTTTTTTTTTTTTAATCATCAAATCTATAACATAAAGATAAAAAAGTATAATAAACACATAATTTATCTATGCAAAGGGGACGACAACAAAGGGCAGGCGGTGACAAGCTATGTTGCATGTAGAGGTGTCAAAAGGGGGCCATCCGGCCCAGCCCGGGATGGGTCGGGCCAAAGCTCGGCCTGTTACTGTTCAAACAGGTCGGGCCGAGCCTGGCCCTCATAGAGGGGTCGAGCCGGGCCAAAGAAATTGGGCCCACGGCCCGGCCTGTCTAAGGGTCCAGCCCGGCCCGTGGCCCGTTGGGCCTTTATGGGCCAGTCAATTAGGCTCTTACCTATTTTTTTTTAATTATATTATTCTTTAGTAAATAATAACTATCAATTTATTTAAAATTTTTAAGTTAAATTTTTTATATCTTTAAATTATAAAAAAACATTACATTATTTGTCATATCAATTCACAAGAAAATTTTTAAGGCATATAGAATTTTGAAATATAAAATGATGAAATAATATTTAAAACTTAAGAATTAAGATATAAAATATTTTAAAAAGAAAAAAAATTGATTTTTATATATGTATTATTTTGATATTTATATATGTATATATTATAGGTATTATTTTTAAAAAATATATTTAAAAAAAAAGGGTCGGACCCACCGGACTCGGCCCGCTAGGCCTTGTGGGCTAAGGGCCCGACCTGGCCCTCTAGCCCACGAGCTGGCCCAGCCCGACCCGGCCCCCTTATAGGGGGGCCATGGGCCGGGCCGGGCCCTATCCACAGCAAAAGGGCCCGGGCCCAGCCCAGCCCTTTTAATAAAAGGGCCAGCCCAACCCGTTTAAAAAGCCTGTGGGCCGACGCG
This sequence comes from Diospyros kaki, assembly GCA_036245055.1. NCBI lineage: Eukaryota > Viridiplantae > Streptophyta > Magnoliopsida > Ericales > Ebenaceae > Diospyros > Diospyros kaki. Next base: position 43,485,080 of record BSEG01000009.1, read on the forward strand.
AGCTGGTCCGGGTCGGGCCGGTCCGGCCCTTTTGACACCTCTAGTTGCATGGAAACACCTAATAAGTGTTGTTTCCCCGTTTCTGAAACATTTCGGAAACATTTTCTATTCTCATTTCGGACCTTATTTATGTCTATTTTTTTAGAAAAACGTATGTTTCCACTTTTCTATTTCCTATCGGAAACGTTTCCCGTTTCCGTTTTCGTGCAACATAGGTGACGAGGATAGAGGGTAGATGGTGATGGCAATTCAGGCGGACAAGACGATGGTACCGATGACCTAGGTGGAGATGGATAGAGGTAGACACGGCAATGCAGAAAGACAGATACAGAGGTAGGATGATGAAGACGACGACATAAAGAGCTAGATCTAGCCAAAGACGAACAAAGACAGCGACGCAATCAGCGATTCAGGTAGAACTCGACAAACACAAGAGGAGAAGGACGGAGATAGTGATGTAAAGGGGTGAATCTAGACGGAGACGGAGTCAATGAATGGGGACGGTAGCAACCAATGAGGACTTAACAAACACCGACAATGTAAGGGGAGTCGATGGGCATAGGCAGCAACATAATAAGAGGAGTCGATGGACATAGGCAGCGACACAACAGAAGAAGTTGATGGACGATAGCGGCGGAAACGCTTATAAAGCTTGACGGAGTTGTGATAGCTGTAGAAGAGGAGAAGCTTGATTATGTTTTTGGAAAGTGAATTCCCGATTCCGACTTAGAAATTCACTTTTCCATTTTTCTTATATTTGTAGGAAATCACTTTCCATTGATTGAAAAGTGATTTCCTTTTACTCTGATGTTTTCCTAGCACCAAACATAAGAAAATTCGAAAAACATTTTTACGACAAATAAATGAAGCCTTAGATTTAGAACCCAGAAAGAGAAAAAGAGTAACAAAAAATTCACCGACGACTAAAGCCTCAAGTAAATTTCTCCTTCTCTTTTCTAATTTCATCGACAACTTCCTTTTCACTATCAATTGGACCTTCATAGGTTCCTCTTTTCTAGGTTCCAAGTCAATAGAAGCCTAGAACCCATTTAGAATCCTTACTATTATTGTTATTGTTATTGTTGTTACCTAATTACAACAATTAATTTATAGTGCAAGAGAGTGAGATGCGAGTGACCCAATGAGGTACAGATGATTTTCAAGATACTTGTGAGAGGTGACTCTCAAATGACAAATAACCTGCTGGATCATGGTTGAGCCTCAGAACGACGAGCGACCTTTCTTTTGATGAGTGACCTGCTAAAAAAGAAGTCAGTTGGGGGCGTGGGTGAGTGTTCCCATGTGGACCCTCCGATGCCTAAGTCAATCTCTGTGAAAACAAATAAATTAAGAGCATAGAAAGATTGAGTGTCAATTTGAGCATATGTGAATGAGGTCGTATTTATAGACTAGTAGGTGGCAGGAGACCCGTACTTCTCGATGGGACTCACAAAGGCAGTTTTGACCATGTCTCACAAGGCTCGGCCTCCTATGAGGGCTTCTCACACGATTTGGAAAGAGGCTCTCGGTGTCCTAGAAAAGTCTCATGTGTATCTTTGGGAAGACGAATGACTTGTGAGATACCCCAAAAAAGTCATTTGGTGATATGTTGAAAGAGGCTTCTAAGGAGTTACTCGATTATGTCTTCGTCTCGTGCAGGGTTCTTAGCCTTTACAAGTTTCTCACACATGGCTTGTATGCTTACATGATTGCATGGCTGCTCGACATGGCCCTCGGCCTACATGGCCGGGGTCTCTTGCATATCTTATGACTTGCAAGTCTCTCAATTATAACCAAGAGTCTTTCAGTTATGCCTTAGTAGGGTAACCAGGCTATTTGGCATGGCCCAAGGCCCATTTAGCCTCGACCTTTTGTGGGGTTTAGGCCATTGCATGGCTACATACTCGTAAGCATTTCCATACTCACTCGATTATTTGCACCCACTCGATTATTTAGCAAGTTTTCATGACCACATGTTGTTGGGCCTAACTGTACGCACAACCCATTTGACCTTAGCCCACTCGACCTTAGCTTGCCTCCTTAGCCTTGATCTTAAGATAGGTGACCCAGTTGATACAGACCCACTTCATCACTCTTGGGCTTATTCATTTAAGCATGACAATTGTTCCTTATTCTTTATTTGATCAAAGTTAAGAAGACAAGCTAAGGCCAAATAGGCTATGCATGCGATTAGGCCCAACAGCAACCATAAAAACCTAAAGTGGGTGCAAATAACTGAGTATGGCCATACTCATAAGCATGTGATTGTGCAGTGGCCTAAACCCAGGTCGAGGCCAAGTGGGTCACGAGCCATGCCGAGTAACCTAGTTGTTGTGCCAAGGCATGAGCAAGAGATTCTCCGTTATAACTGAGGAACTTGCAAGCCACGAGATGCACGAGAGACCCCTGACCATGCGAGCTGAGGGCCATGCCAAGCAGTCATGCAATCATGCAACCATACGAGCCGTGTGCAAGAAACCTGTGAAGGGTGAGAACCCTACAAAGACAGACATAATTGAGTGACTTACTAAAGGCCTCTTTCAGCCCTACCAAGACATTTCACAAGTTATTCGTCTTTCCAAAGACACATGGGAGACTCTCGCATGCCACCTGGGCCTAGGAGCCTCTCTCCAAGTTGTGCACCCTTTCGAGAGGTTACGAGCCCTACAAGACTCAATCAAAATCACCTCTAGGAAGGTTCTCTCCTTATTTAGGTACGCTTAAAATGGTACTCAAACTCTTTTTGCTCTCAAACTATTCACTTTCACTTTGTTCAAAAACTGACTTAAACATCAAAGGGTCCACTTGAGGACATTCACTTACATCCCTAATCAACTTTTTTTCTCAACAGGTTACTCATCAGAAGGAGGGTCACTCGTCGTTCCGAGACTCACTCGTCATCCTAGAGGTCACTTGTCATCCTAATGGTCACCTCTCACAAGCATCCTAAGAGTCATTCGCACCTCATTGGGTCACTCTCATCTCTCCCTTGACTATAAATTTATTATTGTAGTTGGGTAATGATAATTATTATTATTATTAGTTGCAAAGGTCTGTAATAAAAATTTAACCTATCTTTCTTATTTTTATTTGAGTTAAATTTAACTTATTTTTATTAAATAACTATCATTTGCGTTGTGTCAAACGTAAAAACTTATTAAAAGACCAAAAAAGTCTAAAAGTCCAAAATTACTTTTTTAGCTAAAAAGGTGTATTTTTTTTCCTAATTTAAATAGTCTGTACAACGTACAAACTGAATAACTCTAACATCCAAAAATTTCTTCGGAGTAATGCAAAGAGAATAAATATTATCCATAAAAAATTATAATTTTGATAAGGTCTCAAAATATTAAGATAAATATTATCCATAAAAATCTTAATATTAATACATTTCAAAATATTAAAATAGATATTATTTATAAGAATCCTAATTCTAGATAATTTAGAAAAATCTCATGGTTCTCCATAAATAAATAGACTTTCGTTTTAGAAAATGTACGTCTATGATATTATTTTTAATATAGCCTTTAAGTCTTCAACTCTTCAGTATCTAACTTTAAGTTTCAAAATGTTTGCACGAGAAATTTTTTATATTCTCTAATTGTTCTCTTTCTTACAAACTCAGACGACTTGACGATGATATTTTCATTTGATAAATTTACTATTGTGTTTGAACAACAACATTGTAATATAGAGATGTCTAATACATTGGCCTCTTTGAAAAAACAGAAGGGTATTTGAACTAAAAACTCAAATCTCAAAGAATGTAGAAGCAATTTAGTATTTATATAATTTTATTGATAAATTTTAATATCAGAGTGAAATTAAGATAATTGAAGATCATATTTAGCTCTTATGTCTACTAAGTGATTTTTTAATCAATAAATTTATGTTACTAAAAATTAATTAAAATATTTTATTTGTACAACATTGCTATATTTAGAGTTCCATTAAGTCTTACCGACTAAATCTACCTCATGTGCCTGGATGACAGTGTCCATCGCCACTGTCATGGAGCAATTGGGTTAAAATAAAATAATAAAGGAACCTCTCGCCACTCTCAAGTAGTGGTAATTAAGTGGTTGGTGTGAATGAATTCATTATCTTTATCATTTAAAGTTGTGGGTTAGAGTTGTTACTGGGCCATAATTCCATATCATGTAATGAACATTGAACAGTGGGTAGGCTGTGTAGGAAGTTGGATTACTCTCTGAAACCACCTTTGAAAATTGAAATAATAATGCTGCAAAATGGGGACTCTCTCACCACCCAGGTGATGGTTTAGAGTGGTTGGGGTGGATAGATTCATTATGTTATTATGTTATGAGTTTAAGGGTAAGGATTTAAATTTATTGAATTATTTTGTTGCCTGGAAAATCCCATGTTGTATGTAAGGTGGGGGGTATGCAGGGTGTTTGGGAGTTGAATCGCAGTAAAACAATATTAGTCCGACAAGGCAGAATTGAATCGCTTCGTGCCATATATTTGCAAAAAGAAGAAAGTTGGGGGCACCTTGGAAATTTCCAAATTGGACCTTGAAATGCCATATGGTTGCATCATTATTAGTGGGGAATACATAGGCAGTCTGATGATTTCAGAATTGGAATTGAATATAGAGGGGACCGACGCAAGGACTCAATCCAGGTACTGGGTTGCATTGCATGTAGTTCAATTCCCGGCCAATTTGGTGGCCCCAAATTGAAGCTTGGTGCTGCAGTTGCCAGTAGAGTTACGAGCCATTGTGCCAACAAACGTTGCCATTCGTGGGCTAAGTGTACGCTTCCCCACCCACCCGCACCAACACCCACGGATTTACAGTTAATTATCTGTGGGGGCATCACTCGCGTCTCTTAAATGTTTCTGCTCTCGGTTGCTGCTAGGCCCCTGCCATGGCTTCCATTGTTTCATCACCTTTCCTTCCAAATATTCCTGCATTTTCTAGATTGAAAATCAAGAAGAAAATTGCTAGCTAGAGGCCCTTAAGAGTGCTCATGTTATGTCTCATTCATATAACACTTTTATATATGTATGTTTTAAGTCATTACCTGCATATCCTTTAGAGGGTTCGTAAATTTATACCTTTCATTTTCATATTTGATCTCTTTCCCCCCCTCTACTTTGCGAATACTACTTGGGTGCCACCCCCCTTGGTGTGGCAATAGCCAAGTCCACAAGACCATGATGATGAGTGATTGATAAGTTTAATATTCATTTGCCTACAACTTTGACTTTCTATGAAGTTTACAATTATTAATTTTTTTTCATCCCTCCACGTAACCACATTGCCTCTTAATTTCTCAACTTTGATCATTCTTCCATCTTACCACAAATTCAAAATTCAAACATCTTAATTGTACCAACTCTTTATTACATTTAATGTGCCCAAATTTCAAGATGGGCACTAAAACCCAATTTCAAGATTTGGTTGCTTGAATGGGAATTTGCATACCATAAAATGGATAGTAATATATAATCATTGTTTACGTGTCATTTCATCAACACATTTCGTGAAGAAGCATAAGAGGAATTAAAGTCCTTATTCATCCATTATAATCGTCAATTATCTCCATAAAACATATGTGATACTCTACAATCAAATATTATGTTAACAAAGTACAACGTCAATGACAAGATGAGACCTTATCAAAATCATGAGTATAAAAAATATATTAATTTTAACCGACTTTTCATTATATTTGTTAAATTTTTTAAAAAAAAATCAACTAATTTTTTATTTTAAACTTTTAAGATAAATTTATCCCTTCTTCTCTTTAACTTTACAAATAAATTATCTTAATAGGGTTTTATTTTACTCATTTTAACAAATATTATCTAAATTAATAAGTAGACAACGCAACAGATTCACTATTCAAGCAACAAAATTAGTGTGTCCGCAAGGCACAGGTCAAGTGATTAGGTCATGATAAATTGAGACTCACATCAGTAGATCATGAGTTCGATTTTGTCCTGCGTAATAAAGTAAAATCTCCACTTATGATTTACTTCATATGTCGAACTCGAGAACACGAGTGACAAGAGATTGTGCAAAAGCATAATCCCAAACAACAAAATTAGTGCAATCCTAATAACTATAAGGTGAGGTATCTTCTTATGAAACCAAGTCGCTATGTTTATTTTTTAGGGTAGTTACAAGAGCACCATAAGACTCGACAATGAATGAATTCGGGCATGTGCCTACATATTTTTTAAAATTAATTACGAAGCTCATGACGTGATCATGAACCACTAAGTCCGGATATTTCTAGTAACCCATACCGATTGGTTGACCCGATTGCACATGGGTATGAGATTACATTTAATGTTACAAGTAATCGTGTGAAAATGGACCTTGTTTTTGGCTAAGTCTAAATCTGAAATTGGGCGTGACATCGGCATGCAAGTTTTTACCCAAGGATCCGCAGATGTCGGGTCAAAGAAGTGGTGCATTCAACAATCAAAGCAAACGGATCTATCCATTTAAGAGCTTCTACATATGTGTGCGTGGGTACACGAGCCTATGGACCCATTGAGTAGCATGGATTAAGCTACTTGTAGAGAAGCGCTTACCGAAAGTTTTACCGAATTTTTTATTTTATTTTTAATTTATTTTTTCAGCTTTTATCTTTTCATAAGCCCGCCTATTTTCTCTCTCCCCCCCATTTTCGCTCTCTCACTGTCCTTCTCCCTCTCACTGTCTCTCCCACTCTCTCCCTCTCAAACTCACTGCTGCAAAGAGCATCGGCCATCACCCCTCCCGGCTTGCCCCGCCACTGCCGTGAGCACTTTCCGCCGTCGCGACCCCCATCGTCGCGGGCACCTTTCATTGTCGCCCCTCCCTCCACCATCGCCCCCCTAGATGGTCGCGCCCACCCCCCAGCCCCCCGCCGTTCACACTGTCTTCCGTCTCCCCCACCCGCTGGCCCCTCTGCCTGCCCATTTAATTTTTTAAAACATATTTATTAGACTTTTGTAAATTGGTTCAATTTTATTGTAACAATATTTAACTTGCTTGTGTAAAATCTTTATTCATGTAAATGATGGTTGGAGCATTTAAGTGCTTGCTGATGTCCATTTTATCTTCTTATATTTTGGAATTGGATTTTGTTCTATTGCCAGAAAATTTATATCTTTTCTATATGACGATCGCTCTACTGGCAACTAATATGCCAAAAACAAGCGGAGACTTACAAGACACATATTGTAAGTATATATTATGATGGCAACTAATATGAGTGGTTAAATTTGTACTGGTTTTATTATACTATTAAGCTGAGTTAGAAAAATTTGCTTCTGCATTTAGACATCATGTGTAATGAGTTGTCTATCCTTGCGTTCTAGTTTGTGCTTCACTCCTTTCTATATATTATTATATAGTGTAAATAAATTCAGCAGAAGCATTGTTAGCTGTAAATTTTGCAGACAGATTTACTAAAGGTTAGTTTATGAATCAGCTGGTAATATGTTTGAATTGACCAATCAAGCCAGGCTACATGGGAGAAAAAGTTCATTTGGATGAACAAAATGCGCACATTCGCACAAATCTAGTTGTCCTGAACAAGCAGTCCCAATAGGTCCAAGAAATTCTCATATTAAAAATAATGTAATCAAGGGGAACAAGCAGCAAATGAAGAAAACAAAGTAGGTTTAATAATTGCAATCTCAATAATAGCTTAAACATCACAAAATTAAAAAAATACAATAATACCTCGACATCTAGAAACTCATAAATTTTGTACAAACACATGTGCAACGTCAGTAATACTTAGGTTGCTGTGGAGCAACCTTACTGCTACAGGAGGATAATATCTCAACTCTCAAATAATACTATCACATATGCTTTCTTGATATCACTAACAGAGTTGGTGGTGGGAGATGCGGTAGCAGAACTGTTGGTGCCGATTTGAAGAGGGGGTAAGAAGTTCAAAATCTACAAGACTTGAAATTGAAGAGGGTAGGATGTGGTTTTGCTGGCATCAATGGATGTACCAGGTTGTGAAGCAATGACTTAAGCTGTCACATGCTTTCTTGAACGCTAGCACCCTCTACGCATGTGCCTTTCACAATATTTCTGATTGGGAACAACATCCCTGTTGCATCTCCACTTCTTCCCTTCAGTTCTTCTACACTTCCTTGGTTCTGGATCCATCTCACTCTTACAATGAAAGGCCTGAAGATTGAATCCTATAACTGAAACCAATCAAGGAAAAACAGAAAGAAAATTCAGGCCAACATTCCCCTTTGAAATATCTATAGCCAAGTGATAATTTTGTTGGAGGGAAGTGAGTTAAAAACAAGCCAAGGGTATCAAGACACAATTCAATGCTAGATTTAGAGAATGATAAAACTTAAACCATTTAAGAAGACAAATCTTCTAGATTTCTTCAAACAATTCTGTATGGACAATAAAATACTCACGATTAAGTTGAACAAACATAAACCCATCTTAAAAGGGTCTTCCTATATGAGCCTTTATTCAAATTGTAAAGAAGCAATCCAATTAGCATGAAAGCAATTCAAATGTCAAGATTGATAAGCTGAAACAAAAAATGTTCTCAAATAAATCTAGAAATCACAGAAAATTGCATAGAACAACAAAATACCATCTCTAATACGATTATGAAAATAAGTCATCTTAAAAACTATAACCCGAACCAAACTCAAATATTATATTCAGAAATTGAGAAACAATAACACATTTAATTCACTTGACAGATCTCAAATACTAAAACCAAATCAATAGGTACTTAGTTGGAACAAGTTTCAAGTCCAGTAAACAAGCATCTATACAAACCAAGATCACAACTTATTAAATAAAATAACTGTAACAGTCAAAAAATAATAAGATCAATTCCAGTTCATCTACAGTTTCTCAAGCAAATAATGCCACATCTTCAAATGACCTAGTAAATTATACAAATTTCCACAACATAAAATCCATTCCAAATTTCAAGATGAAAACTGTAATACCCGAGAAATTTGGGTTAATTAAAAATAAGTAATTTATTAGAGAAATGGGGTTTCAGAGAAAATTGGTATCTGAATAGTCTAAAAAAATTGACTAAATCGACTGTCGGGAGTACCATGGAGCCGAAATGACAAAGGAAAATGATGTAGCATTAACGAGCACCCCAAGATATGATTTATAGTATCGAAATAAATTGGATCGGGAACAGTTTTCGGTACAGCTAAAATACAGCTACCAATTACGCTGCAATACCGAATCGTTATAGATGACTTTCGATAAGTCAACAGAAGCTTGAGGGGGATTCAATTTTTCATAAGGAACAACCCTTCAGTGGTTTCAAGAAGAAACGAAGAGGTTTAGGGCCAAAACGGAGATTCGGGCCTAAGTGCAGTTTTTTGAAATTACTCAAGAGAGGCCGAAACGATATTTTTTCAGAATCCTCAAGGGTCAAATTGATGTTTTAGGACTTTAGGGTCTTGAAAGAAATTATCAAAAGTCAAGGAGCTTGGTGAAATGGGCCAAAGTGAGAAAACCAAAGTTGAGGGGCCAAAGTGCAATTTTAAGAAAATCTTCAAGCAACCATGGCCGACCAACCCATCAAATCACCGAAATTGGCCACAGATATGGCACGAGGGTTGCTCAAGGAGCATCTTTTGTAAAAGGCTTGACCGACAACAAGCAATGGAATGGCCGGAAATTGAAGAAAAAGTGGCCGAAAGTTTGGCCACTTAGATCACGAAAATGGAGCTCTTTCGGTGGATTTTGGACTTGTTAAGGGCAATAGGGGACATCAGAGGCCTTGATTGAAGCGAGATCCGTCATTTATGGGGCCGAAATGGCCTATAAATAGAGGTTTTTGAATTGGCCGAATGAAGTGAAAAATTAAACTCTCAGATCCGAGAGTTTGGGCGAAAATTGAGAGCAGCGGATAAGGGGCTTTTGTTGCCCATATCCTAAGCTTCGTTTCTGTACAATTTGAGCCATTTTTGTTGAGAGATGAGTGAGATCCGACGGCTCGTCGGAAAAACGAGCTTCGCCGGAAAACGTGCTTGAGCAGTCTGAAAATGGCTCTATTTGTGGGATTTTTTGGTGTCATCTTGTAGAGGGCGAAAAGACGAAGCCATAGGTTCAAACGGGGGGTCAATCGGAGGTCGGATGAAGGAGATATGGCCATTAAACCAGAGGCGTTGCGTGCTGGCCGGAATCTGGAGGAAGAAGACGACCGGCGCGTGTGGGACACGCGCCAGCTGGGGCCCGCGACTGGAGGCGCGTGGAGTAACTTGTATGGGCGAGTGAGGGCGCGTCCAAACTCCAAAAATTATGAAAAAAATTGCTAAATTCCTATAAAATCGAGATCTAGGTCCTGTAGAAAAATCTTTTCATTTGGAGTTCTCGGTGTCTCGATTCTAGCACCAAAGAGCCTCGTTTTGCGTGAAAAAGCACCATCCGGGTAAGTCCAGTATTTTTCCTTTGAAATTCATAGTATATTATGAATTGTTGTGGAATTGGATTTGAGAAAATAGTCTCGATGGTATTTATTGGGATTTTTAGAAGGAAAAATAGAAAAAAATGAAGAAAAAAATGAAATAAATGGAGTTTTGAGATATTTAGTGATAAAATATCATTTTTATGATTGAGGTTATTGAGATGATATGATTGGTACAACTTTTGAGAGTGGGCACGAGAATCGAGGTTGGGCACGCATATCGAGGCGATGCACGCTTTTCAAGAAAATGCAAGTTTATCTCAAAAAGGTGAGTTGTTCTATTCTAAGTATGATTTAGTGAGTGGTTTTCTCACAAGGACTTATAATTATGATGTGACTGTTTATGTGCATGCTATTTATGAATATAATGTTTATTTTATCATATTGCATTGAAAGACGTGAAAATTACATAGCATGATATTATTGTCATATTGATATATGTGCACGGGAATGGGATGTTGCCCCCAGAAGTGTAGCCGTAATTCCCCAAGGGCGTTGAGGGAATAACGTTAGGCCTATCCCACAGAAGTTTGGGATTCGCCTAGGATTCCTAGCCGGGCTTACGGGCCAGGGAAGTTACACTAAGGGCAAATGTTGTTCATGTTATGTCATCATGCATTCGTATATATGTTTTGGACCCTCACTAGAAGTTTCATCTTCTAATGGGTTATGCCCCTGGAACATTCAACGTTCCAGTTTAGACTTGCAGCTTAGGCAAGGATCAGGTTGAGATGAGACGGCACGTGATGGCGCGGCCGATGGATTCAGCAAGCTGACTCGGATATGTTTTAACTGATGCTTTATTGATGATTAGGTTCATTAGAACATTATGGAATCTCCATGTATTTATGTATTTTATTATTGAGGATATGATGTTAATGTATGGTACGGATTCTTATACGGTTTAAGGGAAATTGATTATGTACCATATCAGGTTTCGATTTTAAGCTTCCGCATTTATGATGATTATTTGTCTTAACTTATTGATTCTTATTTAGTGAGTTGAGAAGGTAAAACGGAATTGTCGGGAAATGGTTTAGAAAAAAAAAAAAATATTCCTGAAATTCTAAGTTATTTAACGCTCGGAAAAGCGGGGCGTTACAAAAACCATAACCCAACTAAAAAGAAATCAACTTTCAAGTATAAACCCCTAAAACAAACAGCATTTCAAGCACAAGACAGCAAGCATGATTCGAAGCACAAGTCATTAACATAACTTGTAACACAACAAAAATCCATTTACAGATTGGGTAACATAAAACCATCTCAACTCCCCCCTCCCCTCCCCGCGAGAACTTAAATTTCAAGTCTAAACTTGTAAAACAAGCACAAGCAAAGCACAATCACTAACTCAAGCACTGAGAGCAACAAAAGAAAGAAAAAAGAAAAAGAAAACGAAGAAAGAAGCCCACTTACAACTTGGGAAATGATTATAGATTCCACCATTAGCAAAGCCAAAGAACCTGGTGACACTCATCTAGATGGGGAGAACTTGGGAAATGTAGTTGCATGTGATAGCCTACTGCCGGAACTCATACCACTGCTCCAGCGTGAACCCACACTTCCCCTGTTTTTAAATAGGTTTGACGAAGCTTGGCGCGCGCGCGCGAGAGAGATATATGGAGGGATGGATGCTACGTGACTTGGAAGAGATGAGAAATTTAAAAAGGAAACGAAAAGCCAAAATCACCCGAAGAAAGCAAAGAATGGCACCAGCCCACACCCACTGGCAGATGGCAGCGCCATGTATTGCAACCAATCCATCTAGGATTAAGCTACTTGTAGAGAAGGGGGGGCGACGGCGAAAGGTTCTCGCGGCGATGGGAGGCTAGACGGCTGTGCTCGCAAAGGTGGCAGGCCGGGGGGACGCCGGTCCTCGCGACTGGGGGGGGGCGACAGCGGAAGGTGCTCGCGCGATGGGGGGCACAACCGTCTAGGGGGCGACTGGGGAGGGGCGACAACGAAAGGTGCTCGCGGCGATGGGGGGCGCGACGGCGGAAGGTGCTCACGGCGGTGGCGGGGCAAGCCGGGAGGGGGTGATGGCCGATGCTCTTTGCAGCAGTGAGTTTGAGAGGGAGAGAGTGGGAGAGACAGTGAGAGGGAGAAAGAGAGTGAGAGAGCGAAAATTGGGGGGGGAGAGAGAAAATGGGCGGGCTTATGAAAAGATAAAAGCTGAAAAAATAAATTAAAAATAAAATAAAAAATTTGGTAAAACTTTCGGTAAGCGCTTCTCTACAAGTAGCTTAATCCGAGTAGCATACATTTCTTGTTTAAAAAATGTTGCCTTTTGGGTTCATATTAGGACCGATTAAAGTTAGTGTTACATTGAATATACAAAACTTTGGGTGAACCCGTGTTTGAGTTCTCTTGCATACAAGTTTTCTATATTTTTTAGGATTTCGTTAGTTGTTTGTTAATTGTTACAAAATTATTATTTCGGATTTAAGGGTAAAAAAGTTAATAGTAATGCGATTGAAACTTTGCATCAGGTACTATTAGTTTCAGGAGTGACATTTAATTGTAGTACAATAAGGTTAGCATAAAATTATCCCAAGAGAATATGGTGTATATTTATGTCTTTAAAATATAGTCAAGTGATCGGATGAATAATATGTCAATATCAATCTGATAGGTTGCGAATTCAATCCTTGTCTTACATAAAAATTAAAGACCCAACTTGTGATTTTCCTCTCTTGACGTAATCGAAAGCACGAGTACCGAAGACCACACAAAAGTGATCATCCCAAGAAATGGTGCATATTCATTATGCACACAAATCTTTGTTAGTTAACCGACAGCCCCTTTCAATATAATACAAAAAATAATTAATAAGTTACACTTAGATAACAATTTCACAACAAAGTTATAAGATAACGAGATTTGAGTGTATTATTTGCCTAATATTATTGCAGGGTTTATCAGAGATATTAAAATCAAAGTAGACTCAGATTAAAATAAACCCTTGCACTAATTAAAAAGATAAGAACCAACATTATAAAATATTATGTAATTAAATAAAATATTAAAATAATAATTATAATCTAATTTTGGTTTTTAATCTCGTTCTTAAAAGTGTTTAGATGATTGCAAATTGAATTTATGAGTGAAAGCAACAAAGGAGGCTGCTTTCTCATTCAGCAGCAGGAACAGGGTGGGTTAGTTCGGTTAGGTCAACTACCAAAATTGCCCTTGGACCCAACAAATTATAGCAAGGATGCCATCTTGGGATGACATCAGTGGGTGATATAAATACGTAGTTATCGGTAGATGACTTGAAATTAAATTTCCAAGTAGAAATTAATGAATAACTTCCAACCCTGTGTTTTGGCCTTTGGTGGCCCTCAAATTAATACCCCTACAACTGAAAATAGCAAATAATAGTGCATTGTATTTTACCCAGCAACCAAACCTTTATTAATGTCACACTCTCTCCAACCGCTAGCTTATACCACAATTCATCACCCACATTTGATTTTTTTTCATTCTTCTTTTCTTTCCTAAATAAATTAATATTCGAGCCCACATTCGTGTACCTTAAGAATTGTTTCTTGCTAAGGGAGTTTTTTTTAATTAAGATATGAGATAAAAAAATCAAGATATAAGATATATTCCGAACTTCTATAATTTACAACATGTTAATTTGTTAACCTTATCTAACTTTCTTAAAAAAATCATTAATGATATCTTATCTTGATCTTTCAAAATATGTTTATCTCTCCCCTCCTCAAGATAAGCATATCTTGCTTTTTATAGATAAGAAAAAAATGATATTTGTATCCTCTAGTGCATTTTAAAAAATTTAACAAACAGTTTGATAAAAATTTTGAAATGTTTCCCAACTTTATCTTGATCGTCCCATATCTTAGTCTAAAAACCATTCCGACCTTATCTTGATACTCCCTTATCTTACTCATTTTAATAAATGTTACCTAAAAATGATAATTTGATCATGCCGTGATGAACCCGACTAAAGTAATTAAGGTGGTCAACAGTCGCTAGGGGTTTGGGACGAATTTGTTGAAAAACAAATTTGAGATGAGATATTAAGATTTATATCAAAGTATAAGTACCGATAAATAAATAACATTCTCAACCCGTCGTTATCATTTCTAATTAATAACATCTAAATCTGTATATGTATGTGTGTGTATTAGCCATGCCCCAAATTAAGAAGTTCTAAAGGACAATATATAATAACGAGGAGATTGAAACAAGACAATGGGAGTATCCAGAGTTTGGCCGGCAGGCCATAGGTTGCAAGTACGCCAGGTTACTGCCACGACGTCCCATGCATATTCCAACGTTATTTACTGTCTATTTTTATGGCTCCAAGCTTTTTACCGTTCTAACAGTGGCATAACATTTATGTAACTCAGCTTGGCAGAAACCACAGCCCCAGACTGCTTGCAAATTTTTCAATCTTGAGCTGTGGTTTTATGTCACAAGTACGTACTTGAACAATCTAGTTTACTTAAAAGTCTGTAAATTTTACAATATTAATAAGAGGGGATGTTACCAGTACTAATTCATTTTGCATTTTGGGTAAGATATCAAGATCTTTTATATACGCTGACTTAATGAAAGCTTTAGGGAAGGGAAAAATGTTCCATTAAATTGCAGGGGTCAAAAACACAGGCTTTGGCTTTGAACAGACTCAAAAACATTTGACATTTCAACATATATAAAACGTGGCCATTTTGATTTGATAACGTTTCTTTGTCCCAAATTTCTTCCTCTTGTAATTAAACACTGTCAATAACATGGTAAAGAGAGCTAGTAACTTGGAGTCTGCACTGGATAAATTATCTACGATTCAACCAGCTGTAAGATGTATATATAGTATATATATGAATATAACAACAAAGTGAGGCTGATAATTAAAACCCAAATTAACCCACAAACTTTGAGAGGAAAGACAAAAAGGGCAGGGGAGAGAGATGGGTTTTTGAGAGAGATCAATTAAGAACTCATAGGGTTGTAGTTGGACTTGGAAATATGGTTTAGCTTTAATATGAATTGGACTTTGTTGGGGTGGGGTCTTAATTAATAAGGGATGAATCAATGTGTATTTTATATATATATATATATATATATATATATATATCTTTACTATGTGTATATATATATATATGTGTGTGTGTGTGTGTAGAACACCGCCTCCTTCCCTAAGCAATGAATGAAATGAATGAATGCTTCTGCACTCCTTTTGTAATTGCAAAATTTTGCTAGCAATTTTCCCTTTTCCTGCACCTATCTTGGGATTTTTTCGAACCATTAATACACTTCCTGCCCCTCAATTCATACTCTCTCTCGTCTTCTACCATCCCTCCAATTCAATTCTCAATTCATTTCATTTCATTTCTCTCTCTCTCTCTCTCTCTCTCTCTCTCTCTCTCTCCATTGATCCACACCCTCCACCTTTCCTCCTTCCCCCCCCCCCCCCAAATTAAATTATGCTTTTAAGAATTCTCACCTTTCTCCCCTATCCATCTGCTTTATAAATGGCCTCAGAGCTTGCAATCCCAGCCACCTCAACCACCTCCACCTCCACCTCACGCTGCTAGCGGCGGAGCTCGATCGCCGTGCCCGTTCACCGCCGCGCCGGCCCCCTTATATATCAGCTATTCACACACCATTCTTCAGGTCGGCAAAAGCTCCCCCCCCCCCCCCCCGGTATGTGTGTATCAAGTTTTAATGTATATGGTGTTGTTTGATTGCGTAGATAACGATGTTTGAGCCTCGTGTTTCTTCTAACATGGTTTTGATTGGTTTTTTCCAGCCGACTGAAGATGAGCCGCAGGAACGGGCCGAAGCTGGAGCTGAAGCTGAATTTGTCGCCGCCGAGGGTCAACCCTCGAATGGAATCCCCGAGCCGGTCGGCGACGGTGTCGCCGCAGAGCTCCTGCGTGTCGTCGGAGCACAGCCCGGAGGACAGCCCGGAAGCCACCTCGATGCTGCTCGCCGGCTGCCCGCGCTGCCTCATGTACGTCATGCTCACCGAGGAGGAGCCGCGGTGCCCCAAATGCAAGAGCACCGTCTTGCTCGATATCGGCTACGACCAGGGCGCCTCCACCTCCCCCGCCGCCTCCCGGAAGACGAGGGAGAACTGATCGACTAATCATCATCGAGAAGAAGCTTTTGCTTTTGTAATAGCAAGCGTTGATACAACATCTAGCTAGCTAGGATCCATCCATGTCTGTAGAGCTCTACTTTTAATTTTGCACTGTGCAAATATGCATAGAACAAAAGTGGGCTTAATTATTAGACAGTTCATTAGCTGCTGCTAAAACTATATATGTTCTCTCTCTCTCTCTCTCTCTCTCTCTCCAGCTTAGAAACCTAAACGATGGCATTGCTTCGCTGCTAAAGCCATGTTTCCTCTGCACTGATCAAGCTCGTCCACCGAACAAGTCAGAGCCCCCCGCTTAAATTAAATGATCTTCACTATTCCTACAAACCCTAATCTTTAATGCAGGTCCACTGTTCAAAGCTGCAAAATAATTCTTATGCTCGTTGTTGTTGACCCCACCTAACACAACATATTGTTTCATCGAACAAGAAAACCGATGTTGGTGAAACTATGTCTCGTCCTTGCATTTGTCGAAACAAGTCAGAGTCGCAAGTTTGAACCCATTAACTCTTAACTCGCGAGTTTGGGACGATGCCTTTGTAGGTATTAAAATAGGTCAAAGGTGTAGGTATTTATACTGGCTGTAAACTGCCTCATACTCACACAGAATGATGTTCTAGGGAGGAGGGTAATTAGGAAACTTAATAATAATGGAACCAAAGAAAGAGGTGCTAAGTAAGGCTGGGGGGTAGGGTAGGGTAGGGTAGTTCGAGCATTTAAAAGAAAAGGGAGGGGAAGAAGCAATATTTAGAAGGCAATAAGCAAAATAAATGCATAGTAATTGAGACAGTTGAGAATAATGGGGTCTATTACGTCAGATGATAAATACAAAAATTTAATTCACACAAACACATCACCACCAGCTACCCTATTTCCCCCTTCCTTCTTATTTATTTGTATCTACATTACTATTATTATTTATATTATTTATTTGAAATTGGGCTTAAAGGGGCTTAATTAGCTCTCTTTTGCCCACTAAATGCCATCTTCTCTTGCCATGGATTGCTGTATTTGGGCAACCTGCAATTGTCCTCCATTGCTCTCCCATTCAATTCATTTTCTACTCTTTCTTTCTCTTTTCCAACCCCCTCCTTTCTTTACTCAACTCATAATTACTTCCCTTTCAAAGTCAACACTAAAATTAATCCCCCTGCCATCCCCATTTTAATTAATTCTCTTACATATGAAACTTGTCTAAGAGGACATTTATTAATCAAGATATAGGATAAAAAAATCAAGATATAAAATGTATTTCAAATTTTTATCCCTTCTAACATATTTGTTAAGTTTATCTAAAAATTTTTGAAAAAATCATTAATTACCACTTATCTTAATCTTTCAAAATATGCTTATCTCTCTCCCCTCAAGATAAGTATATCTTAGTCTTTATAGATAAGAAAAAAAAAGACATTTATGTCCTCTAATGCATTTTAAAAAATTTAACAAATAATTTGATAAAAATCTTGAAATACTTTTCAGTCTTATCTTAATCATTTCATATCTTGATCCAGAATGCATTCCAACCTTATCTTGATACCTCTTATCTTCCTTATTTTAACAAACATCCCCTAAATAAATAAATAAAAATTCACCTTATTATATAATTAGTGTCCACAAAGTCGAACTTTATTATTTATGTGACAGTTTTTCATAGGTAGATATCATAAATATAGAAAGAACGAGATTTTTTTATATATAGGTGAGGAGTGGGTATTGTGATTAGGATGGGTTTAAGAAGGATCAATCACCATTAATCAGGCATTAGGATGGTCACACAGTACCCAACCCAAAGAGCAGTGTTGAAATTAGGAGCCCCTACGTACTACCCTTCATGTCTCACTCAAACACACTTGGAGCCCTATTTAATATATGCTCTTGTTGGTGCATGCATCAAACCTTAAACAGAAGGCTACCAACACTCGGTACTGTTTAGATTTGTGGGTTCCTATTAAATTTTAAAAATATAACTACTATTGATTTAACATTAATTTTTACTTAAAAAATTTGTCGGAAACTTGAAAATATATGTATAATTCAAAGATGTTTAATTATTCATTTAGCATTTTTCTCATTTTTAGTTACTTATGACCTCTTTTTATTCTTTTCAAATTGACTCACATATATTATATATTTGGGGGGGGATTTTGAAAAGTTTTTCAAATATTAGAGTTTATGTGCAACTTATGCAAACTTAAGGAGGCAATTTCAAGTATACGTGGCTCTGCCACTGGTTCCTAGTTTTAAAAATAATAGGCAGATCTCTTTTAATAATTTAATATATTCCTGGATATTATTTAATGTATTCCTGGAGACATGGTCCGTGTTATAGTGTGAAAAAATACGCTTTTAATTCACATTTAATCTTGTTTAGATTAAGAAAGTGAGCCCGAAATCAAGACAGTTTCAGGATGAAGTAGTCCCAAGACGGACCTCTTGGAGACCTTCTTAATAAAGTTGTTTTCGAGACTCTCCTAGAGAACTATATTGGATTTCAGATATGTAATCTCATAGAGATCTTTAGACGATTCGTGCCAGATATATTCTGCATTTTTTATTATCTTTTATTTTACAGGTCTTTTAAATATTAGAGACGGGAGATAAATACTCTCCTATAATTATAAATTTATTATTATATTTTAATAATAATAAATATTTCATTCTTTTAAGAAAAATTTAAATTAAAATATGTTAGGCGATGATCTAATTTTATTAATTTTACTTTTAATGTCAGGCGACATGAGTTCAAAACTTGTTATCATAAATTTTATTTTTTTAAGTAAAATATAAATGAATATTTTTAAAAATCAAACCTAAAAAGAAAATGTTATACGTATTTCTCGTATCACTTTTTATAGACTAGACCCAGTTCAATAGGCCGACCCAATCGCTCAAGACCCAGAAGGCCCAAAGCAAATCCGTCAGGACGAGCTTATACATGGTTGAAATTTGAGTTTGAATCGCGGAATCAAGCGAGCTCCCAGCAAGGCTTCTAGCAAACTCCCATAGGGATCCTTTCACTTTATCTGTGACGAGTCATATCCCTCGTAATGAAGATCTCACTCATAATTTTATGCAGATGATAAGGACTGTTTGTCCCCCATTATATCATCTTTAAATTTTTGTGCAAATTGTAAACGCCCTTTATTATAAATAAGGGTCAGAAATATCATTGAGAAGATGACAACAAGAATAATTGGATAATGTCACTCTGTCGAAATAATCAAAGTATAGTCGTGGAGTAGATATCGTTCTAACTGAACCACGTAAAAATTTCTTGTGTTTTTTCTATGTTGTTCTTCTTCCTTGTTTCTTGGACTTGCTTATTCATTGCGGGTTTAACGAATCACAGTTAGTTAAAATTGAACGTCCACAGAAATTATATAATAAAAGATTACTAATTTATTATATTATACTCCAACCAATTATCAAACTAATTAAAAATTATTTTAATTTAGTATAAATTTTTAACAATTTTTTTTTAAATTTTTCTAAAAAAATTAAAATTTCAAAGTTGACAAAATTTATTGTTTATGTAAATTCTACATACATTGTCTTATTTATTTGAATGATAGTTTAAAATTAGGTAAATTATTCAATTTTTACCTTTTTTAAAGAGTAGTACTAAAAGTATATCATCAGTTACATGTCACATTCTTATTAAAAGAGATGATAGGAAGAAAAGACAATAACATATGATCTACTTAATTTTTTCTAATGAAGAGATGTAATATCATCAGTCATGACTTCTAACATTATTTTTTTTAAAAACTATTGACTTAACTTTTAATTATGTCAATAACAACATCTAATTTTATTTTTTTTAATTTTTGACAAAATATGGAAAATTAAACCCACAAAAACAAACTAACAAATAACAATAACATTAGTAGGCTAGGGAGCGGCCCATACTTTCCTTATTTTCATAGCTCGTGGGCAACGGGCTAGGAAACGGCCCATACTTTCCTTATTTTCATAGCTCGTCGGCAATGGGCTAGGGAGCGGCCCATACTTTCCTTATTTTCATAGCGCATTGGCAATGGGCCAGAGAACGGCCCAACGAGCCCACCAAATATAGCATTAAATTAATTGGTTTAGGGTAATTCTTTAGGTATTGTAGATTCATGTTATTTTAAAAAATGTACAAGTATTTTGAAATATTTTATTAATTAAAAAAATTATTTTGAGATTAAAAATAAAGTGTAAAAATTATACCTCATTTAAAAATATAGTACATTTGTTGTGCTATAATCATTGTCCCAATATATTAATGATGTATCTTTAATCACATCTTACTTGTAAAAAGATTAAGCTCAAGTCTAAACAAATCTAAAAGATAAAGGAGAAATTCATTAAAGACCATGAGACCCCCTTATAGGCCTCCCGAACGCCTTCCAATTGTGTTCTCAGTAGAAATTTGTCAACTATATTAAAAATCATAATAAACAATTTCAAAAAATGCAGATGCTCTTTCATCTATCAATTTCAAGTTTTATAAATAAGGGTGACTATCCACTCTCCAAATATATAAGAACTCTTGCACAAATTATCTGAATACTTTATTTTTTGCTTGAGATTAACTTATGCATCCTAAGACTTGCATAAGAGACATACTTCGCTCCTAAATATTTTTTGTTCTGCAGTCTACTGAAGACTTGAAGATGACTCTCTCGCAATTATAAAACTCTTATTGTATTTTAACAACAATAATTATTATTTATTATAAAATAAAAGATGAGTCTAGGAAACTTAATATAGTAATTTTTAGATAAAAATGTACATTGTTATATCTAGTTTTTGGATCTAACTATTTTCTAAAAATAAATATATTTAATGTTACTTAACAAATGTCTAAAAAGATACACATGGATTCAATTAAATACTAAAATGCAATATTAAAAAAATCGAATTGGGGTATTAAAATGGAAAGGGAATAGGTTTAATATATGATCATGGGTGGATTTTGGATCGGACCAAGATGCATTTTAATTAAATAAATGGATAATAATTAAAATCATTACATAACATTTCATAAATTTAAAAGTGTAAGTAGTAATATTATCCCACAATTAAAAAAATATACCATCATATTAACACGAATTTTATGTGTAATGTTGGTATACTATATCTCTCTCTTATGTAAGGGTGAGAATTCAATTAGTTCAATTACCGAATCAATTAAAATGTTAAAATCAAAAAATTGATCTTATGTAAAAATTTAAACTAAATCAACCAAATAAATACGAAAATCAAATAAATTAAAAAACAAAAAAATCAAACAAATACGAAAAATTGAACCAACTAAAAAGACTAAAAATAAAATAAAATAAAAAATAAGTGTTACTCAAGTAAAAATAATATTATTTGATTAAGAATAATTCTTACTCAATTAATCTTTGTGAATAAATTTCAGTGTAAAAATAGTTTTTGATTAAAAATATTTATTATTAGAGTAAAAATGATATTATTCAACTAAAAAATTTATCTTACTTAAGTAAAATTGATATTATTTTATTAAAAAGTTTATCTTATTCAAGTAAAAATGACATCTTGGTCGATTTGGTTATTTTAATTTTTTTAATACAAAAATTGAATTGAATTGAAATAACTAAAATTGTAAAGTTTGAAAATTGAACTGAACCGACCTTTAGCTTGAACCAAACTTAATCGGGAATTTTTTTCAATTCAATTTAGTTATTTCAGTTAAATCAAAATTTTGTTTACCCATACTCTTATGTCTATTCTTGTACATTAATTCCTATAATCTAATAAGAATATAATTTATGGTAAGAATTTACTTAAATACGTCATTATATTTTTCCACCTATATTGGCTTTTCTAATTTAGATTTCAATATGTTTAAGTTAATATTTTATAATAGTTGTGATTTAATGATTTTAATTTTGATATAAAAAACAAAAATAGTGAAAACTGTGAAATTGACACATAGAGGCTCATTGTCTTTGGAGTTGGAAGATGTTTTGTTAAAATCATAAATGTCAAGTTTACTTCACTATTGCAAAGTTGTAATTATTTTATAAATTAAATATTTCTATTTATTTAAATAAAACAAGTTTGTCGAGCAAAAAGATTCACAAACCCTTTTCGGTGAAGGGCTCACAAAAGACTCCTTCACCAGACCCACAAAAGAAGAGTTTCAGTGAAGGGCTCATGAGAGTCTTTCGAAGACTTTCTCTTAAATAACCAAATAATGCAGCAAGATATTTTGGAGTTGCCAAGTTGTGATTATTTTACAAATTAAAGATTTTAATTTAATTAAATAAAACAAATTTGACAAGCAAAATGACTCACAAACCCTCTTTGGTAAAGGGCTCATAAAGGATCTCTTCACCAAACCAAAGTCTCAAGAGACTCTTTCGGAGAGTTTATTGTGGAATATTTTTTTGATATTTAATGTATATTATTGTCTCTGATTTGTTTTTCTTAAAAGTTGAAACAAACAATTATGAGATTATATGAGATCTTACCACCTATCATCTATTGCCTTTATAAATAAGAGATGACCCTTTATCTCCACATATGCTAAAATAACATACAAAACTGTTTGCATTCTTTTATGTTTTTTGACAAATAGAACTTAAGCATTGGAAGGTTTATGTGTTCTCTTTGCCCTCCAACTAACCTGTTTTGACAAAAAACTTGATAGATCAAAAATTTTTCCCTGATAAGAACTCAAAATGGCTGTCATAAAAACAAATGTTCGTTTATGGGTAGTTTTTATTAATTGTTTTTAATATTAATAAATAATATTGCATTAACTTGTCAAAAAAACTACTTGATATTTTTACAGGAAAAAAAGGAGAAAAATAAATAATAAAAAAAACTAAGCACAAAAAAACAAGAAACTAAAATTGAATGCAATGGGAAGTAGAAATCTCTACCAAAGGATTCTTCATTATCCCATAGTTACTATAGATGGAACTATTTGACAATATGACATAAACAAAAAATTTAATTTATTATAAGATTAAAAATACAAATTAAAGTGTTACAAGTTTCTTTATTGTCAATAATGATATATTTATTTGCCGGATAAATTCGTCTCTAAGCTCAAGAATTTTATGAAAAAGAAAAGCATTGAAGGGCATAGAATATTTCGTATACAAGCACTCTAATGCATAAGTTATATTCCGATGAAATTGTAGGAGAAAGGTACAAGCACTCTAATGCAGAACTCTTGTTAAGGTAAAAATAGTGTATTTAAAGAAATTAGAGTTCGATTTTTTATAACTAAGTTGAAGAATTAGTTATGAAAGCTTCTGTATTTCATGCGTTTTTAGGAGACTCTACAAACTTTTTTAGAGATTTGAGTTCTCCCTAGAGATGTCTTACTTCCCTAATTGAAGCCTTCTGCAAGGGTCTCTGAGAGGGTCTTTTCAGAACTTATTGCTCGATGCCTACTTTCTTTTTGGGCTTCATGTTCTCTTATTGGTGGGTTAGTCCTATGGGCTTTATTACTATTGAGCCTGAATACATCAGTTTTTATTTTAAAAATGACAATATTTTCAGACACAAATATTTTCTTTATAATAAAAATAAAAATTAACAAAAAATATGTAAAATTAAATACTCAAAAACAAACAAACAAATAACAGTAACATTAACGGGCTTATTTTGCAACATGATTGGTTGACAATGGGCCAGGGAGTGGGCCGATGCAATGAGCCCATCAAACATAGAATTAAATTAAATCGTTTGGGGTTAATTTGTTAAGAATAATTATTTTAAGTACAGTAAATATATGTTATTTTTTTTAAATTACTTTATATCTCATTTTTAATTTTATTAGTTAATAATAAATAAATTATACATAAAATATTTCATTAATTAATAAAATTATTTTGTGACCAAAATATATATAACATATATTTTATCTAAAAATAAAATATATTTATTATTATTCGTTTTACTACAAATTATTTGTAATACTGAAACAACACTTGAACTCGGTACATTGATGTATAAGAATGAAAGAGGATATATTTGATTTCAATTTTGTTTTGTTTTTTTAATTTGAATTTATTTTTTAACACTCATATTCAAAATCAAATCGAATCGAATCAAATTAATACATTTTTCCTAATTTAGCTGCACACTGGAAAAGATTGAGAAGGTGGAAACGGTTTTGTTTAAACTTTGAACACGAAATAAATGTTCTTTCTTACTGAATTAATAATAATAATAATAATAATAATAATAATAATAAAGAGAAAAAGACGACGATGACGATGGGGCAGGGGCAGCGGCAGGGGCACCGCCTCCCGCAAAACTCGCAGCCATTTGAATCTTCTCGCTCACGCAAAGCGTGTCCCGATTTATGTACACTGCACAGTTCCACCGTTCCAAACCCTAACAAGCCCGCCTTGTCCTCCCTCTTGGAACTGGAGATCGGGCGCCATGTCCACGGCAGATTCGCCTCCTCCTCCTCCTCCGCCGGCGCCCCCCAAACCCAATCGAAAGCCCACTGAGGTGCGATCCGTCTGGTCCGACAACCTCGAGGCGGAGTTCGGGCTTATCAGCTTGGTCATCGACAAGTATCCTTTCGTTTCCATGGACACCGAGTTTCCTGGCGTGGTCATCCGTCGCGACGCCGGAGTGCCCTACTTGCAGCACCGCAACCCCGTCGCGCATTACCTGATTCTGAAGGCGAATGTCGATCTCTTGTGTTTGATTCAGGTCGGTCTCACTCTGTCTGACGCGGAGGGGAACCTCCCCGATTTCGGTACCGAAAAGACCTATATTTGGGAATTCAACTTCAGAGACTTCGATTTGGCCAACGACCCCCATGCCCCGGACTCGATCGAGTTGCTGAAGCGGCAGGGCGTTGATTTCGAGAAGAATCGAGGGTTTGGGGTCGACTCTGTCAGGTTCGCCGAGTTGATGATGTCGTCGGGCCTAGTGTGCAACGATTTGGTGAGTTGGGTGGCGTTTCACAGCGGGTACGATTTCGGGTACCTGATTAAGATCTTGACTCGGCGGGCCTTGCCGGACGAGTTGGCCGAGTTTCTTACTCTGCTCAGGGTGTTCTTCGGGGGTAGGGTTTATGATGTGAAGCACCTTATGAGGTTTTGTGAGAGTCTCTATGGCGGGTTGGACCGCGTTGCCAAGACGCTTGAGGTGGAGCGTGCAGTTGGGAAGTGTCATCAAGCTGGTTCTGATAGCTTGCTCACTTGGCATACATTTCAGAAGATAAGGGAGGCTTACTTCTGTAAGCAGGATCCTGAGAACTATGCTGGTGTGCTGTATGGCTTGGGGGTTTTCTGAATTTCCGTAGCATCTAGAATTACCTTATGCAGTAAGTGTGTACAATCAGTGCTTTAATATCAAAAAAGTGGTGCAGATAGTTTCTTCTTGATGTTTGGCCTTCTGAATCTTGATTTCTTCATCTCTGCATACATGCAAACTAATGCCCCTGCAACTCGCGAACACACGCGCACTTGTATATGTCACACATGACTACTCAGACATGCATACTTACCGAACTTATCTTTTGTTGAAGGGTGTCAGGATGTTCTCTGTTCTCTGTTGCCGTGGTTTTTGTTGTAATAGTTAAACTTCTGTTCAAATCCTTAGTTCGAAAATACAAACATGGGATGGATAACAAGAAGCAATTGCTTCATACCTGACTGAAAGTGTGGCTAATAAGTTTGAAAATTTTAGTGTTGGTTAAGTGTGCACAGGTTTCTGGTTGGTAAAGTGGAGGGAGGGCTGGATTTCTGGTTTTTTGATTAGTAATTGGGATGGCGGGCTGCATTTATCACCAACCTTCATTTTGGGAATAACACCATACTTTTTTGTGATATGGAGGAAGTGCAGAGCCTTGTTGGGGATTTGTTTTGGTTTGACATTCAAACTCGAAGATTATAAACGCGTAAGAGGGAGTATAATAGGCTCTCTGAAGGATAATTTTTGGTAATCTTGCCTGTTGGGGAAGGGTTTTCATTTCGGTTGGTGCTGGGTTAGATATCAACAATCTTAGACTTTGTAACGAGGCCATCCTTGGAAAATTTCTATGGAGGTTCTCTCATGGAAGGGATAGATGGTAAGGGCTCTAGGATTAGGTTGTTTTAAGATAGTTGGTATGTCATCTTGTGAACCTTTTTCTTTTGGCTTAAACCAGAGGTGGTTGTGGGTGAGTGCTTCCATTCTGCCTGTGAAGGTCCCTTACTTTTGGAGGAAAGGTCTGAGGAATTGAATTGATGATGGCTTTTCTATGCATCTTCATGGTCATGCATTTTCCGGGCAGGGAGAGAGGCTACATGTGTTTGGAGTCCAGGACAAGATTTTTAGCTCATTCTACAATGTTCTTTGTAATTATGTTTATAATTACTGTGAGTCCTTCACTAGTTAACTATATAAACATTGAGGGCTACCCTACACTTTCCCATCTTCAAAGAAATAAAGGAAAGATGTGGTAGAGAAAGAGTAAAAGAAATTGGCAAGAAATGACATAGGAGAGAAACTGGAGGGGAAATATACATGCTAGAATCCAAATATCTTTTCTTCGAAAATCTGGGTAAGCTTTATAACCAAGCCTATTAATGTGCAAAGAAGCATAATAATTTCTAAGAATGAATTTAAAAGATATGATCAAAATTTCAATTCCCAATCCCAGTGGACAAAATTCTAAATGAATAAGATCCTAAGGCACCTGTCACTCTTCATCTCCATCATTATCTCCTTGTGAGTAGAACTCTGGTGGATGAGACTAATATAATGGATCATGTCATGTAGAATTGCCATGGCATTGCCTTGTGAAATAGATGGCCCAAAAAGGCTCCAGTAAGGAATCACATTTCAACAGTGAAGCTTCATTTTATTTCATATCTGAAAGCAAGTGAAATGAATGCACATCAAGTCCAAGGGATGTGAAATAATATTGTTGTTTGGGGATAAAAAATTACATGGAATGGTTTGGTAGGATAAAACTTAAAACTAGCATGTGTGATGAGATAGTTGCCAATATTGTAATCCAATTTCTATGAGTACATTTGAATATCATGTTCAAAATTTTCACCTTTTCCCAGTTCACGCGATGGAAGACATACACGGATTTTGTCCTTGGTTTGCCAAGAATTGATAAAGGACATAAATTTCTTTTGGTTGCAATCTATGGGCTATATACAAAATGGCTCATCTTATTCCTTGTAATAAAGCAAGAAGCTTTAGATGTAGCTAAATTATTCTTTAAAGGGATTGTTTGTGTACATGGGCTTACATTTGTTGCCCGTTTCCCTTGTGTCTGACAAGGTGTTAAATGTTGCTAATTATTTTTGGAAGACTCGTCATAAATTATTTGGGACTCATTTTTTATATTTTGGGAGGGGGGCACTTTGCATCAATGAATTCAGTTTATGTTTGTCAATTCCCAAGTTTGGTTATGGTTTTTGTGTTTGGGTTTAGCTAGTTTACTATTAATAATCATTTAGTCTTTTTCATGAGCCTTTTTTTGCTAGATAACAGTGTATTGTTAATGAGTTTTTACTTTGTTCATTGACCTTATCCTAATACCTCTTGATGCTTGGCCTTTGAGTCTGTTTAATTCTTTTGCCAACACATCTGTGATCTATATGCTGATTAAAAGAAATTTTTCGTTAAGTTACGAAAATTATATTCTTCTTGATATGCATTAGGTACTAGATTCTAAATACTGGTAAGCTCAGGATGCACATGGAAATCATGAACTTCTTGTTGACATCCATCTTAGGTAACTAGATACCATGATTCATGTGCATCCTTAGCTTATCATAAAAATTCATTTAAGATAGTTCATCCTCTTGACCATTGGAGGGTTTCCTAATATCCCTATACGGGGGCATACTGTACATTTGATTGATTTACCTATGGAGATAACCATGCCTGTTGTTTCCAATTTGGGGTCTTGATTCCTACAGAGGCTCCTTTGAGTGTCTTAATTTGTCCTCAAATTCTTTTGTAGGATAGGGTTTTTTATCCTTCAACTTTAATGCATGTTTCTCATCTTTTGCCACTTCCTTCACCATGTTATGGTCAGAGATTGAAGAAGCTCTATAAAACATAGGTCATTGTGTTTTTCACATTGGGTTTATTGTTGCTTTCTTCCAAGTGGAGATTTTCAGTTTTGATTCCTTGTTATTCTCACGAGTTCTTGTCAGCCAAGGAGAATTGATGGGCATCAAGAAGGAAAATGCTCAGAATATTATAGAAGGAAAAGGAGGAAAGGAGTCCAATAATTTGAGGATTAAAATTCATTTATTATCTTTACGTTTATAACCATCTTAGTGGGATTAAGGCTTGAAATTGTTGGCACCTTGTATTTCTACTCATTTTTAATATTTGGTTCTCTTAGAGTTCTGTCGTTTTTCTTTCCCTGTGTTTTTTTCTTCCTAGTTGTTCTCTCTCTCTCTCTCATCATAAGAGAATTGTTGAAATAAACTTATATTGTGATTGGTTGACAATTTATAGAGATTATTTGTAACTTGCCTTTACCTTCCCCATAAGGTTTTTTTTCTACTTAGCTCCTTCTTGCTCACTTTTTTGTGTTTCCCATTCTTCTTTTTGTGCTAAGATGGCATCTCATGTCATTGACTCGTTGGTTTATGATATGTATTAGTAACTTGCACATTCAGCATGCTGTGGGAATCAAAATTTAGCTTGTTATACCATGCTAATAGAAGACATTTATTATGTTTTGCTTGCTAGAACTTGTGTGCTGTATTTGTTATACATGTGGAAGGGGGTGTAGGTTTGTGTTTTATGATGATGATGTAGGCTAGATGGAAGTTATGCATATGCAATTCCTAGTAGATAAAAGGATGAAAAAAAACTGCCTGAGTTTTACAAGCAGTTTGCTTGATGCCTGAAGTGTCGTTTATGTTACTTCCCTGCTGTTAAGGGTGTTGATGCATATTGAACTTGTATTAGCCATTGTGATTTTCTAGCCAGCATCATGAGGAACCAAACCAAGATTCTCTTTTATGACAACCCCACAAATTATACTAGCCAACAGGATCAATGAAAGTTGTAGCGATGGCACCTAATAGGTAATTTCCTGACATGACAAATCCTAGAAATGGAGAATCAGAGGCTAATAGTGGGTTTGAAATGTCCATTCCTTTACTCAATTTTAGACCTAAATTTGATGCGTGCTTGCAGTTTGCATTATTATTAGGTGTAGTTGGAGCCCCTTAGGCCTCCCAAATTTCAATGAAGAGTCCATTCTGGTTGAAAAAGGAGACAACCGGTTGGAGTGAACAGCGTTGTACGAGTGAATCTTGGCAGTTGGCAATGTCACAGTTAGGTAACAAGTTGTGCTGTCAATTGTCAAATTCAGGTCTAGCTAGGTATGCAAATTTGTCATCTATATGCGGATGGTGGTCCTCTTCTCTCTCTCAGAGATTTCCATAGAGAGTTTAATTAAGTTTATGCATGGGAGAGGATCAAAGCTTGAATCCCTGCTATTTGTTTTTGATTGACTTGACTTGAGCATATCAACAGGGTCATCCTCATCCACTTCACTTGGCTTGCGGACGCCATGAACGTCACTTTCCCGGACAATTCTTTCCCATTTGATTCTGAAAGGCATTGGGACCTCAAGGTTTTCAGTTCTATATGGAGGTTTTCGTACTTTTTTCTCTGTTTGAGAGAATATTTTTGAGGCCCTGTGTAGTCTAGATCATGTGTTTGTTTTCAGTTTCTAAGTTTTTTAAGTTCTGGTCAGCACGATTTCCTTTATTTTAATCTTATTTTCGTTTCATGTATTTACAAATTTATGCATATATTATCTAATATTGGGTCGACACGTCACATTATGGAGTGCGGAGCAGGCAGCCCAAGATCAAAGGGGCACGAAAATGAAGTTTGAGAAGTTGAACATGCATCGCATTGCGTGGGCCATGGGGGGGGTATGTATGTTATTTGCATCTCAGCTCTAAAGAACCAGTGGGGGCCACTTGGCAGCGGTAGCTGTACCATGGTCCCTTATTTCTCTAGTATGAAGACAACATTTGTATTTGTAGAAACCCAAATCCCTTATGCTTCAAATCATGTCATGGGCCAGCCCAGTGGGCCCCACCCATTCAGTGGTCACAAGTTGGTTCATCACTATTTGCAACTCTGTCTGGGATTTTAGCCAGCTCAAATTTGAATCCTTGTGTCGATCGGTTTCAGAACTCATTCGACATAAAAGATTTGATGATCTTTTATATTAGGTGTCCGACAACCAACTTTCCTCTCTTATTTTAACTTGGGAAGTAACAGGAGGAATTACTCAAATTCACAAGCAGATTTCTTGCTGGAATGCGTGAAAAGTTTCACCTATTAATATGAAAATGACATGTAATTGCTTAGATTAGTGGAGAAGTAACGTCGTCCATGTGGATGGATGAAGTCCATTAAATTAAGCCCCCCCTCCCCCCAACCTGTGTTGTTATATTTTAAGGTATGAAATCAATGTGATGTATACAAAGGTAAATGAGAGAGTGAGTCTTAATGTATATCCTGTCCATCGCCCTCTTGGAGTCACAATCACCAACTGGGAGCTGGGAGTGCACGTGACAGAGGCTTATACTTTTAAATACTTCCAATAACATTGAGCCCCATATGTTGTTTCTCAAACCCCCCCGCCCTGTCCACCTTTTTTTTTTTTTTTTTTATGATACTGACCACAAAAGTAATAATCTTCTCAATTAGCTAAAGATGATGGCTTGATTAGCTTAATGATTAGAATATTTTCTTTCTTGGGCTTAAGTAACAAATGTCAATTGGCAAGGAAAAAAAATGGCTTCCCAAATTATTCGCAAAGTTTAATACAAAATAAAGATTTAGAATTTAGATTAAAATGGTTCAAATGAATGAATGATAATTAAAAATAAATAATTATAAAGGAACCATAAATAAGTTTACATTATCGAGAAGAAGCTTAAAAAGTTACTGTTGAGTGAAAGAGGGGGAAGAGAGGAAACCCTATTACTACTACTAGAACGAAGTAGTAGTAGTAGTAGTAGTACTGCCACATTCAATTGACTCTACCAAACAACATTTACTTCCTTCCCTTGTTAAATGAGTTTAAATTAATTTCTATGATTGGTTTTTTTTTTTTTTAAACAAACTACACAAATTATAAACATAGCTCATCCTCAAAATTTGAATCCTAGCCCCCCCCCCGGGAAATTAATATTCTCTAGTTTTATTTAAAAATTTAATTAAAATTAAAAATTACAATAAGAACATGCATCTATTTTTTTTATTTTTCGGGTGCACCAAATGATAACCCACAAACTATAAACAGTAAACATTTATCTCTACATGTGTGAGTGCACCTTTTAGTGAGATTTGAATATTAGTCACACATATATCATCAACTATATATAGTCTCTTATATATATACGTTGGGTCTATTTGATTCGAATATACGTGTATATATATTATATATAAAACGAAGACCCACCAATCTGGTCTTCTGGATTCCCACTTTCATCTCATCACACCATTCCTTAACCTTTAAAATCTTCCCCTGAACCTCTGCCCCTCCATTAATGCCGCAGCGAGAACTCCTCCACTGAAGAAGAATCCAATTCCATCATTCAAACTTCAAACTCGAACCCACATATATATTTTCTACCCAAAAAAATCAATGGCCAGGAAGAAGATGATGAAGCTCCCCTTTCTCCCTTCTTGCGTCAGCCCCAGAACTCTCTCTTTCCGGGCCGAAAACGCCATCTTCAAGACCATCAACTCCGCCTACGCCGGCGTGGTCGACGCCCCTTCCGACCCCGCCAGCTTCGTATCTGAGCCGGAGGACTCTGCCGCCGCCGCCAACGCCGGCGAGTCAGTGGAGGCCGTGATCCGCGGGCTGCGCAACGCCGATCGGCTGTTCTTCGAGCCGGGAGAGACGAGCTCAATACTGGACGAAGCCAAAGGCGACTGCTTTCCGTTCAAAGAGAGCGTGGCCATGGAGGTGGATTCCGACGACCCCTGCCGGGATTTCAAGACATCAATGGAGGAGATGGTGGCGGCGCACGGGCTCAAGGATTTGGAGAGCCTGGAAGAGCTTTTGAGCTGTTATTTGAAGGTCAATGGCAAGAGCAATCATGGATATATAGTTGGAGCCTTCGTTGATTTACTGGTGGGTTTTGCTTTCGCTTCTTCTTCGTCTTGTTCTGATAATGATCAATCTTGTTCTAGTTTCACCGCCGCTCATTCGCCTAAGTCACCATTAATATCGTTTTCTTCTTCCACTTCTAATTCTACCAGTCCTTGTTTGTCGTCGTTGGAAGCCGACGTTGAGATTGAACAAACAGTGGATTCTGGTTCATCTTCTTCGGCTGTTTGATGACCATTTTTGTGCGTGTAAATTTAATCTAGTTTCAGAAATGATAGTGAAGGTTCATTGACTGTTAAGAGTGGATACACCATTGGAGGAGCAAATGCATGTGCAGCCATGTGTTCAATGGAAAAAAAAGCAAAAAGAAAAAATAGCAAAGTAAGAACTATTTTCAAATTTGCTTGTGTTGATTCCCAAGAACATTAATTAATTTCTACTTTGCGTAGTACTGCAGAAAAGAAGGAAGTGGTGTAAATGAAACCCAGTAAATATTATAGATTATTATTGTGTTATTACTATTATTATTATTATTTTATGTGTGGCCATAGAAATATGATACATCTTAATCAAATTATCATATCTTCTACGAACATGAATCACTCTCAGTTGCCCAAGTAAGTACAAGGGTTTGCTTCAACGCTATCCTGTTCATATAATTTATTTATTCATGAGACAGACAGATATAATGGTACAGTGATACTTTCTCATCAATTAATTCTTCCTGGTTTTTACTGAATCCAAGAGGGTTAATTTTGGGTAAACCCTGCAGCAACTCCGATCGCTTTCATACACGCGTTGATGGAGGATCCGAGAGATGATATGAATGTATATGGTATGGAGAACAAGTTGGCGGACCAGTAATAGTACTGGTGCAACTAGCTAACAATGATATTATATATAGATATATGTATGTATTATATAGATAGATAGATATGCATATTAGAGATTGATTAATATATATATATATAATTAAAGTATAGAGTAGCTAGGGCGGGTGACGGATGGCGGTGAGTTTTGAAATTCGGATGGTCATTTTCAGATGGATAGGTACCATTCAAAGTGCAGAAATTTGGAGGAGCAGTGGTCCTAATTATAATCCTTGCTCCAATACTGCACCAGCAGCAGAAGCAGCTTCTGCTTCTGCCCAACATTATCTTCTCCCTCGAGAGAGAAACTGGGAACTGGGAATATTTAATTATTCGATTGGATTATATATAATGCACCGAAAATTGAGGATATATATATATATATTTTCTGAGTTATATATGTTAGGAAAATTCTATTTACACCCATCTCCTTTGTTCTCTATTGTCACCTTCTATAATTACATAATTATTTTTCAAAAATATCTTTTAGTGTACACATCTATCTCATTTACTTTTTACACACACCATCATCGCACCCGACCATTATTGTTAGAGGTCACGAAGAACACGGCCACCCATTATCACACCCGAACCCCAAAGTTTAGAAAGGCTGCCGGTAAGAGCTTTGCGGTGATGGAAGCTGCCTTTCTCGCTGTCGCCGTCAGTGATGGTCGGGTGTGATGATGAGCGACTGCGTTTCTCTCAATTGGCAGCGGGTATAATGATGGGTAACCATCGATGGGAGCTTTGTGATGACGGTTGGGTGCGATGATAGTGTGCTCGAAGAACAAGTGGGATTGATGGGTATGTACACTAAAGGTGATATTTTTAAAAAATAATTACCATAATTGTAAAAGGTAACTGTGAAAAATAAAAGAATTGAGTGCAAATAGAATCTCCCTATATGTTAATTTGTAACATGGATCGATCACGGGCCGGGTTCAAATGGGGTAACAAGCTTAGAAAACAAACGATACGACATATATCCGAAGTTTCTGTGATATATATGTATATGCTTGGCTAAGGTAAACCCGAGCTTTAATTTCACAAACAAACAGAATCACACGTCTGTGTTTGGGTCTCTCTCTCTCGCTCTGTGGGCTTGTAGGCCACCTTGTCATCTCAGTCCTCTCTGGCATCAATCAGAAAACACACACACTCTCTCTCTCTCTCTCTCCCTCTCTCTCAAATACACTTCATATATATATATATATATTCTGAAGAGTAGAGTGTGTGTTGGGGGGAGAAAGTTGCCACCAGCGATCTGAATGAATGGTGGTCCTCAGTGATGACACAGCTCGTGATATTCAACAGGAAAATGACATTACATATCTTAATTTCATGCCCGCCGGATACATATATATTTTTTAAATATATATATATATATATACACATGTATGTATATTATACCGTGACGATCATATATATAGTTTGTACTTTGTGGTGATAATGGGTCTGTTAGTTACTAGCTAGCTATGTGTACAGCAATCCGCTTAACTTGTAATTTTGCTTTTTTCTTTTGAAATTTAAGATTATCCCCCCGGCCATTGATGATGATATCGACCCATCTATGTATCCCTCTTTTAACGAGAGTTATATTAGATGCATGGTTTGTGTGTGACAAATAATGCTTCCAATTATACACCCCAAAAAGAAATTAAAAGAAAAAATTAAATGGGTCCAATCCAATCTGAAATTTAGCTAAAACCCAAATAAATCAAGATGAATAATATTAATGTAGCTGAGATGAAAAGCAATTGACTAAACCATATATATATGCTTGAGCTTCACTCGTCTTCCTCGTTTTGAATGGCTACTAATTAGATTAATAAGGTTGGAGAGCAGCATTTTCATGGAGACATCCAGCGCAATATCCTCCACTGTCTCTGCTGTACGTACGTCTCTCTCAGCATATATATATTTAAACGTAAACGTTGTCAATGTTCTAATTAATTAATTAAACAATTCCAACATTAATTTAATGTAATGTAAAGTTCATTGATTTCTAAATAATAATTAGCATGATGATATATCAAGGCCTTAATCTCAGAGCCAAGATTCTTCTCTTTCAGCGGCGAACCTTCTAAACCTTGTGCTACATTCATTTAATTAGTACTTAAGTTTTAATATTCAATAAATTAATCAAAATCTGGTGATTATTAGGATTTTTAAACTGCAGATTCGTCATTAAGTTTAAGTTCCCGCCCATGCATGTGCAGAGATCGATTGCAGACAAACAAACAAACACTCCGCAGGCTCTAATTTGTCAAGACCCTTGAAGTGAGAGTGAGCCAACGCAATGCATTTTCTCATTTAAGTACTCCTCTTGTTTGGATCCTCAGAAAGACATCTTTCGTTTCTCGAGAAAAAATTAAGATCGATTCCCGAAACTTTTATAGAACTCGGTGGTGTTTTGCCCATTTATCTTAGCTTTCTGTGTCCATTTGCATTAAATGGCCTTCAAACAAGATGGTGAACCACAGTTTAGAGTTTAGTAATGAGAAAATGTTAATCGGGCTGCAATGATATTTATGTATTATTATATAAATATCACAAATAAATGTCAAAATAACATTTTCGTTATTTCTTATTTCTATGTGTTTATGTAATTTAAAATTATAATTTTTTAATTGAAAATTAAAAAGTAAGATTATTATTGCTACCATTAAGAGTTGTAATCAAGTAGTGGACCTAAATCTTTTGAAAATAGTTGGCTTGAAAATTTCATAAAAATATGATCTTTTGTACCCTTCCATGGAAAATTTTCAAATTATAGAATGGATGGGTTATGATGCACACAAACGTTTCGGGAATATCTTTTTTGTATTTTTGAAATGTTTTTATTTTTAAAATATTAAAAATATTTTGGGATTATTTTTGTAATTTTAGAAAAGTTTCGAAATAATTTTGTAATATTAAAAAATATCATAAATGCATTTTTAATTTGCTAACATATTTCTATTCATGAAAAGGTTAGATACGGAACTTTTTTTTTTTAATTTAAAAATTTTAAATTTTTTTAGAATTTGTTTAAATGTATTATGAAATTTAAGTTTAATTTTAGATTAAATAATTATTTTTTATATTAAAAATTATATTTAAAAAAATCTTATATTTTTTATTTAAGTTTTTTTTCTTATTTTTATCTTTTACTTTTAAAAAAATATTTTTCTTTTATTTTTATTTTATATTATATTTATTTTTTGTTTCTATTTTGATACAACTTACAGTTGTTTGGAAAAGTAATAATCCATTTATTTATTTAAATCAGCATTTGATGCTTTGCCATGATGCGCCTGATGGACCTATTGCGACCGTACGATCTAATTAATTAGAGCAAAGCAAGGGCCTACCATGGCGGTCAACCTTCAATAACTACACTGCCCTTTGATGCTATTCCTGGGTTTTATAAAATTTCTATTTTTTATATTTTTTATTATAAGGTGTCCAGAGACAAGCGACGATGATGAATCTTCTTATAAAGTGAAGATTAATAACCAAAAAATGTAAATTTATTTTAAATGGCAGCTTCATTTGACAGATGGTAGGGATAATGTGGTACGGATACCCAACAAAAATTGGAACCAATAAATTCTCTTTTTATTGACTGCTTTTATTGTTTCTCTTCACATTCAAAATTTGAACTTGTGAACAGACAGACAATAAAGTTCGGATAGTACCACATTTGATATAAATGGTGATGACAAAGCATTTAAGCTGCATTTATCATGGAATCATGATTCCTGTGATTTCAGACAAAGGGGTTGAGGTGGGTGGCAAAAATTTTCCCAGAAAACTAATCCCAATGTGACCAAAGTTCCCTGAGCTGGTGAGGAAGTTGATGATGAAACGAAGAAAATGTTAAAAGAGATTTTCTGTAAGAGTTCCATGATATGTTCCTCTTTAGTTTTCCATTTTCCATGGAAAATCCCAGACCAGAGTTAATCTCAGGGGTTTGTAGTGGGCTCGAGCCCATGAAAATGTGGGGCCCTAAGAAGGCCTTTTACCAGGAGGAATACAATGGGCCATAGACTCTGTTCATAGCCCAGACCACAAATTCTCAAGCCCAGTCACTTGAACATATGAATGAATGCAATAATTTTGTTTTTAAATTGTTGTGTTTAGTTGTGGTTTTATATTGAAAACCAAACTAATCTTGTTATTTTTTTCTTCATATAGTGATAAACTTTTATATGTTACATGTAGTATAGTTTTATTTTACACACACACACACAAATTATTGTGACATGACAATGCTGAAGTGAACTGAATTAGAGTTAACCAATCATATGGAGCAAGTACTGAGGTGTTGGTTGTGAAGAGCCAGCAATGTTGGGTTCCTGGGGAGCAAGGATCACTGGGAACTCTAACTATTTCAACTCAAGCAGTTAAAAGGGACATGGAGAAGAACCCAAAATGGCTGTGCCATGGAAAGAAGAAGGGCTTTTTATACACAAGCCAGGTGAGGGGGGCACCCCATTTTAGGAACAAGATTGAAGCAATGTCTACTGCGTGGATTTGAACATTGTTCTTTTTAAGTCCTTGCTTTTGATTTCTCTATCTGCTAATCTGTGTCACATATATATGGCTTACCCAAAAGCCCCACTTCTACTTTTATGCCTATATATATATATATATATTTGTATGTATAGATATGTAATGCTTCAAATCAAAATGTTTCATTTCATTGGCCAAGGGATCCATCAATGCCTCAGCACCTCATATCTTGGCACATGCATTCAAAAGAAAGAAAAAAAGGGCTTTATGCTTCTTAGTCTTGGAAGACTGATATTTTCTTGAAGATCAGATGAGTTTTAGGTTTTTAAGAAATCAAATTTAAGTGTGCATGAGAGTGTATTCTGCGCAATAAGGGAAAAATCCGACCGAAAGTATCAAAATGACATATTTTTATATTTAAACTATATCCTAAGGGATCACATAAAATTAATTTATAGAGATATTATTGGCATGGCATAGTAACAATCATCTGTTGTATCTTGCATGTAGTATCTTTTCTCCTCCAACTTAAAGTTTCATTTTCTCTCTGTGTTTTCTTTTCTTGTCTTGTGAAGCTGAACTGTCTTGTCTTGGACGCTGAGTTGAGAGCAAAAAGAAGTATGTCTTGTTGGGTGACAACAAAGGTTGTTGCCCACTTTCACCCATATCTGACGCTAAGATGGGATTTCAAATAGCAACCCATTTTGTCCCTTCCAACCAGCTATCTAAGCTCTTCAGGTTACATTTGTTGTTTTTGGGTAAATAACAAGGAGAAATCTCTTCAAAACCCTGCTGCCCTCTCAACTTAATTGGTGAAAAATCACCTTCCTAGCTCTGGTAAGGAGTTCTGAGATTCAAACCATGCACCCAACTAGTTAGATCTTTAAGTGGTTTCTTTTGATTTAGAAATCTTGAATCAAATGTCACACTTAGCAGTTACACAGTAATAGTTCATCATATAACTTGTGAATTTAAGAGTAAGAGAAGAGAACTGTCACTTCACTTTAGATGACTCTTCTAAAAATAGTTGAAATTGAAGAGGGATTTGGTAATGCTTCTCCTTTAGCAAATTAAGAAGGCCCACCTTCATATAAAAGCTTCTCGCACTAGCATTAAGATTCCCTCTGCTGGGGTCTCTAGATTTGACCATCACCTCAAAGTATCGCACAATTTAAACACCCACAGAGAGGGAGAGAGAGATTTCAATTAACTTTCAAACAAATCCTGGGATTTCCTAATAATCGTTTGGAGTTTTCATAGAACTAATTGGACACAAAAATCACACAGAAATAAAAGGAAAGAACAGAAGATAAAAACTTAAAAAGGTCTTTGTATTTTAATTTTTAATTCTTTTATTTTAAATTTATTTTTAATCTTGTATTTTGAGTATCTATTTTGATATTTTTAAAAACACATTCTTTTTATCATTTTGAAAATCTGTTTATTAAAACAGAAAACTAGAAAATGCATTTGTTTTGAAATTTTGAAAAAAATTATTTTATGATATTTTATTCAATAAATTTGATTGTTAAATAATAAAATTAACTCTTTTTAATGTAACATTTTATATTAAATATTATTATACATAATATGTGTAATACACTTAATAATATACTATATGTTATCCTATATTTTTAATTATAACATATGTATACACTACATTTTTAAAATTTTAAATAAATTTATAATTTTATTTTCTAAATTTAAGAATAATTTTTCCTTTTTTTTTCCTTCTTTTCTTTTTCTTTTTCTATTCTCTCCAACGCCTACATCTTCTCTGTCGCTAGTGACCATTGTGGGCCGAAGATTCACACAATCAAAGCCTATTATTAGAAAGACCACGTTAAGGGGGTTAACATACACAAAAATATGCTAGATTTAGCTGCTAAATTTTTATAGATTTGATTTTAAATTTTTGGCCAAAACATAATCAGTCGCCACCGGCCACTATGACCAATGGTTTACGACGATCAGAGGTCTCGAGTGCTAGGGCCGGCTTAAGGCATAGGCCAGTAAGGCCTATGCCTAGGGCCCCCAAAAAATGGGGGTCCCAAAATTGCAGCAACAACCAGCTTTGAAGCTTCACTACTTTAGGGAGCTGCTGCAATACCACTGAGATGGGAGCCCTAAAACTATAACGGCAGCCAGCCTTGCCCAAAAGGTTCACTGCTTCAAGAGGTTGCAACACTGCCACTAAGGGGAGGCCCCAAAATTGCCGCGATAGCAAGTCTTGCCCAAGAGCTTCACTGTTTGAGGAGGCTGCCGCATTGTTTCAGACTCTTGCCCATTCCTCTCTCTCTCTCTTTCTCTCTCTCTATATATATATATATATATATGGTTTCTCTGTAAATTATATTTTTTTACAGAACTGATGAGAATAAAATTGAAATAGATAAAATAATTTATTGAAGAATTTTTTAAAATTAATTATTTTATCTATCTAGTTTTCTTTATAACCTAAAAAAGTTAAAATTACTGATAGTAATTTGAAGAAAAATTATTTAAACTTTAATTTTTTTTAAATATGATATACTATCTGATACTAATGATTTATATTTACTTTCAAAATTAAAAATTTTAAAATAAATTTTAATCAGCAATACTAAATTTTATATAAAAGGTTAATTTTTTTCTTAATGTATGAATAGTTTATAGAATATTATTAATTATTTTTGTTATTGTTCCTTCAGTAGAAAGAAGTTTTTAAAAATTAAAATTAATAAAATTTTATTTATGTTCAATTATGTCACAAGAAAGATTAAATAATTCGGCTATATTGTTAATTGAAAAAAAATTACTTTCTAAACTAGAATACAAAATTTTAATTAATGATTTTATATCTCAAAAAAATAATTTTTTAATAAGTTTAATTATTTTTTAGAAGTCTCCTAGTAATTGCCTAGGGCCCTCAAATCCCTTGAGCCGGCCCTGTCGAGTGCCTTCGTCATGTTCGACTGACCATGGCCTTATGCATCGTCATGGCAATCGGTCTTTATTCCTTTGTCATGGTTGTCGTTTGGATGTTACTTGGCCATCGACATCATCAAGCCATCATTGTCAGCTTCATGTGATCATTGACAATGGAGGATGAAAGAGAAAAGAGGAGTCATCAGCAACGGTGGTGGTGGGCAAGGTCAACGGAAGTTTGAGAATAAAGGGAAGAGAGGAGAGATGAGAGAGAGATGATAGATTTTGTGCGAGATTGGATTGGGGGAGGGGGGGTGAGTTTGTTTTCCGTTTGGTGTTTTTAGATTATTTTGGTTGAAAATACTTAAAATAATATTTTATTATTTTAAATTTTTCATTTTTAAAAATAACAATGTAAACATATTTTTAATATTTTAAAAAATTAAAAATTTAAAACGAACTGGAAACAGCAAAAATAACATGCCTAAACCTTTATATATATGCACACAAATGCCTCCCAAGATCGACCTCATTATTGACTTTCCTTCTTTATGCAATGGTAACTGAGTGATATGAATCATTGACTTGAGTCCATGGTTTCACGAGATAAACGTAAGGGAATATTCATAATCTGAGAGAAACTACAGGTTGCATCTCCACCAAGCAAGACCAAGGGATCCATGAAAGATGCGTACAAAAGCAAGCTTCTTTCACTGTGTTATGGGATTTGTCAACTGTTCTAAAGTTGTATTTGATCTCATCCATCGGTTACTTTCTCTCATACCCCACTTTCCTTTATTAGTTCAGAGGGCGAGAAGGGAGAGGCAAATTTACTCATTGGTTTAGAAGCCAAGTGTAAATGACAACGTTTTGAAAATGTAAATAAAAGATGGGAAAGTATACTTCCATTAAAGCTCATTGAAACAACTGTCATGTCACTCCAGCCTCTTTATCTTTTCCCAACAAGAGATTCAGATTTCATATTCATTCATTCATTCCATAGCTGCATCTCAGAGGAGTTTTAAGGCCACGTCCATAAACCCCCAACCAACACCTTTATCGTAACTAGTTTACAGAGGCTGGCCTCCTCTCTAACCTTTATACAATTATTTTTTAGAATTTTTGAATGGTTAGTCTGACGACCTGATAAATTAAAAGCTGACCGGTATATGTACCAAAACTCTCTTGCATATATATTATATGTTACCCTAAAATATAAATGAAAATGTTGGAGACGATGAACAAAAAGAGAGTACAGAAATAAAAAAAAAAAGGAAAAAAGGGCTGAATATATAAACACAATCTTTTAATATCTAAGCATATAGGGGCAAAGATTTTGTTGAAGCCAAGATAGATGTAAGTACAGAGGGAGGAGTGCACGTGCAATGATTACAAGGCACGTGACTTGCTACGGCCTACAGAGAAGACGGCGTTCCAGATCTCCGTGAAAGCTCGAACAATGGTGGGATGGTAGTAGGGCGAGTTCAGCTGCAAGAAGCAGTTGAGAAGCTCCTGCAGCTCTGCCTTAGAGTATATTTCCTTCT
Organism: Diospyros kaki; assembly: GCA_036245055.1. Classification (NCBI taxonomy): domain Eukaryota; kingdom Viridiplantae; phylum Streptophyta; class Magnoliopsida; order Ericales; family Ebenaceae; genus Diospyros; species Diospyros kaki. Next base: position 43,527,577 of record BSEG01000009.1, read on the forward strand.
CCACTATCATCTGAAGCATCGACCGCCTGAAGTCCAGGTAGGGGTCGTCGGAATCCTTCTCCACCGCCAAGCTCTCGCCGCCGATCCTCCCGAAGCCCTGCACGGCTCGCAGGCCCTTCAGCTCGGGCTCCGAGTCGGAGTAGCAAGGCGGGGTGTCGGAGGCGGAGGAGAAGAGGGTGCCGGTGGTGGCGGATTCGTCGGAGGAGAAGTGGGTGCTTCCGTGTTTGCTGGAGGAAGAGGAAGAACGGCGGAGGAGGAAGCGGCGGCTGGAAGTGGGGGTTTTGGGGTTGAAGATGCTGCCGAGTTTTGGCCGGCGGCAGCTGCAGCCTAGATCCACGGCGACTGTGTTCACCCCGAGCTTCCTCCTGTTGCTTGACATTGTAGAAGACTTTGAGAGAGTGAAAGAGAGAGAGAGAGAGAGAGATTTGACTGATGGAATGGAATTGAAGGGAAGAGGGACGACTGGTTCTCCCTCTCTTTATAACCTCTCTGCATGTCTGTAAAGAAGGTCTCTTTCATCTACTTTTTTTTTTTTTTTTTTCTTTTTGGCCAAGTTACAGGGGCCCTCCCCCTCCTGAGGTTAACTTAAAACTCACCTGTAGCAGTACACTACTCTGCGCCTTTTAAGATATCAGACATTATTTTATAATTTTTGTTCCTCTTATCTCTCTTAATCTTTTCTTAAATACATTTTTACGTTTATAAAATATTTTTTAAATATCTAATTTATAGTTAGAGAAAAAAACTAAATTTATAATTATATTAAACTTTAAGAGAGTAATTTAATTAATTTTGGAAGCCAATAAAATATTAAATTTTGAATTCTTATATATATATATATAAACTAAGAGTTAAAAAAAAATATTGGGTTCATTAAGTTTAAAGGCATCTACTTAAATAGTTTTTGTTAAAATAAATAAAATAAAATTATATTAAAATAAAATTGAAATATTTTATACATTAAGGGTGCATTTGATAGGTATAGAAAATGAGGATGGAATTCGTTTTTCATCTGAATTCTAAGAAATTCTATCAAATAACTTTTCAATTCCATGGAATTCGAATTCCATCTTAATTTAAAAAGTGAATATTTTCCTTAAAATCAAGGAATTTGAATTCCTAGGGGTTGGGGTGAGAATTAGAATTCCATGAAATTGGAATTCTACTCCCATTTTCCAACTCTATCAAACGCACTCTAAGATATAAAATGGTCAATATAAAATTAAAAAATATTTTAAAATTTTTATCATATTGTATGTTAATTTTTTTAAAATACACTAAAAGATATATACATTTTTTTTATTTATAAGATTCAGGATATATTTATTTAAAAATGTGAGAAATAAGTACATCTAAAAAATATCAAATAAGAAGTTACGTGATTTTTTTTAATAGTCGTCAAATAAATTTAACAAATACATTGAAAAAAATAAAAAAATGTAACGTTTTTTATATTTTATCTTTTTCAATCTATGTTTTGATTAATAAATACTATCTTAAAAAAAAAAAAAGAGGGAGACTTACAAAAAAAAAAATGGCAATGGAGATAATGTTACCTTATAAATAGTTAAATGTAGATTGACATTCATAATTTCATAAAATGTATATATATTCATACAAATGGTATAAAATAGGGTAAATTACACTCCCCTTCTTAAGATTCACTAACCCAATTAATAAGTTATTTTTTAGTCTAAATTTCAAACTGATCGTGCTTAATTGGAATAACCCAAGTGATGAGTATCATGCCGGGAGAAGTGTACACGCATGGTCACCGTGTGGCAGCGCTACTTTATATGCATGTTATGTACTTTGTTATTTGATTATTAGGGAAGGAGTATTAAGATTCTTCCACATATACCCGAAGCCAGTGCCGGCTCTACTGTAAGGCCAAGTAGGCGGCTGCTTTAGGCCCCCAAATGTGAAAGGCCCCATTTTTTAAATTTTTAATTTTTTTTTATTTTTTTAATAATAAATATTTTATTAAAAAATTAAATATAAAATATTAATTTTATATTTTCTTCTCATACTCTTTGTCTAATTTTGTATAGTTGTCTATCTAATTTTATAGTGTATTCATAATTTTCAATTCTTAAACCCACCCATTAAATTCATTTTTCACTTCTCCTTCTCTTCTCCCCTCTCTCTCTCTCTCTCAAAATTTCAATTAAACTCATTTTTTTCTATTCTCTCTCTCTGCAATCTAGGTCACTGTCTCATTGCATGTTTTTCTTCTCATTTCTTAGTGTCCCCTCTCTCTCTCTCGTGCTTACTTGCTTGCTTCAGTGTTCAGGTTTCAGACTCAGTTTTCTCAAATTCATAGTACGATTTGCAGGTCTAATTTATAACTAATAATTGTAATAATTGAATTAATGTAAGTCTACCAATAATATTTTTTTACCCATAGTATGAATTTGATGTTGAATACAAATTTAGTAAAATTAAACGATGTTTTCAATTTTTTTTAAAAAATTAATAAATAAAAATAAAAAATGACATTAATTATGTAATTGATTGAAATAAAAAATTAACAAATTTTGTAGTGGATTGAACTTTTAACTCTTTTTTTTTAATTTAATGAAATGATGAATTTTTTTTAAAAAAATGTGTTATTTATTTTTTATAAAAAAATTAATACTTTTAAAAAGCCTCAAAATTTTTTTTTTGCCTAGAGCCCCCAGACTGGTTGGGCCGGCTCTGCCCGAAGCCCTCACATGACAGTAGGACATGATCTAGGTATCCATAACAATCTAGCCATCTGATCCCGAACCAACGGCTCAGATCTCTTTTGATGCAATTTGTGGACCCATCATTAATTTATTTAAAAATACTACTTAAAGTCTAATTAAACACTTGAATTAACTGTTAAAATAACATTTCCTAAGTTTATTACATTTATACAGGACCAACGAAACTTTTAACTGAATGGGCGTCTCTCAAATCAATGTACAAGGCTTCATTGCTTTGTGGGAGTGGAGAGGGAGTCGTTCCAACCGTACTGTTAAATAAATAACTAAAATCTGTAATCTGAGAGATGGTGAGCATGAAGTTTGATCTTACTGGGCTGCACTTGTTTTCTGGTTCTTGATCATGCTGAGCAACCCATGGTGAGCCAGCTCTAGTGCAAGAAAGCATGAGAATGGCACTCACGCTTAACTGAAAGAGCAGCATCTGGGACATTCTTGGAGATCTGTGAGTGCAAAGCATGAATTAGAGCCAAGGTGCAGATGTCATCAATTAAAAGAAGGCTTCACAAGTTTAATTAACATCTGTTAGCAGACTGAAATTTTCAAGATTCTCATTCAGGTCAGCATAAATAGTTGTCATGAAGGTACACTATCATAAGTTTGCATATATGCCATGTTAACCCGAATATGGTAATTTTCTAGAATTATTGACATCAATGGCCTGCAATCATCTAATTCTGCAAGAGGGTTTTCAGTAGAGTACTGATCAGGATAACGGCTGGATATGTAGCCAACCCGTAGAAGTCTAAAATTCATGTAGCCAACCCCACATAGTGGGATAACGGCTGGATATGTTGTTGTTGTTGTTGTTTTACTGATCAGGATGATCAAGGGCAATGTATAAATACAAGCGTCTTGTGGAAGATCTCTTTGGCACCGAAAGCCCATCACAGTTCTAATTCTCTGATGGCCCTATCTATCTTCAGTTTAATCAAGGATGGTATGGTTGTAGTAAGAGCAAAGCTCTAGCCACACAAATCCTGCTTCATTGTCCTAATCTGTTGGCATCATTGAGATTCCCACAAGTAGCAAGACTTAATACTGTATACTGATTTAACCAAACAACCAAGATATAGACCAGTCAGATGATAAGTATCGCCACTGAATCGCGTCTGTTCTAAAGGAAAGCCATCCAACTTCTCAAAGAATCTTCTTTGGATAATATAATGGCATCTCATATTAAGTTTGCGCCATAAATATGAAGTGAAATAACATATATTCTATTTTCTAGATCAGTTTTTCCTTGGTCACAATGGAGCACCCAAAATTAAAGTAACATGTACTCTTTGTTCATATTAGGAAAATAAAAGTTCACATTAGACATATTGCTGAAACTCAAGCCTAATCAACCTAGGAAAATCACACCAAATTTAAACCCTACCTAGAACTCGACGTTAACATCCAAGTTTATAAACAAAAGCTAGCTAAATCTGTTCACTCTGTTTTACTCCTGAGAATAAAGATCAAAGAATGAGTATATAGCTTAATTGCAACGCACAATTATCAACATGTCTTCGCCAGTCATTGGCCATAGAAAGTCTCATCAACAGGTACCAGGTGATCAGATCCAGGAAAATAAACAAAAAGTTACCATCAAGATCGACATGAGTCATCCAAAGAAGGGAATTGAAGGAATGGGGAGGAAGAAGGAGCAAAAGGAAACAAGAAATAAGTACCAAAACAGCATAGAGAATGACAGAGCCAGGAAAGGAGAGAGTACCAAAAAGGAGTGGCAATGGAGAAAATTTCTCAGTTCACTGAGGACAGAGTAAGAGGGTCAAGGTTGTACTCTTGTGTCCATCAACCAAAGTTGTTAAAATCAAAATTTAAGTAGGATCGCAAGAGGATTCATAAAAATAAATCGTAAAATCGTAAAATTTTATAGATAATTAAAAATATCCTTTAATTTATGTAAATATATATTTATAATGATATAATCCTTATTATAAATGAAATATATGTATTTATTTTAAAATTATTTCATCTATCAATTTTAAAAATACTAAATAATATAAAATTTTAAAATATTAAATCTATCATTTATCATCAATTATCTATAATCAAAATTTCAAACAACAAATATTACTATCATAATCAACAAACATTGTTAAATATATAATGTTTCACTCACTGTGACCATTGGGCATGAATTAACTTTTGAACAGCAAGATATGTGTGTGTATATATATATATATATGCATAATCATAGCAGACAACTCAAGGCCACCAATAATTTTAACAAATCCAGATTGGAAAGCATAAAGGCCAAAACCAGCATAATCACATGCCTTTTGATTGTTCATTTCATCAAATATTTCCGTTAAGAGGCAACATTTTTGATAAATACCCAAACTCCCTGTTCACAGTTCACCACCATTACCTTCAAAAACAGCCAACCAAACCCATATTTTTGATAAATAATAGATCCCAAGATGGAAACAAAATAAGTTACAAGCATAGGAATTATTGTATTGTACCTACAGCAAAACAATAGGAAGCAGAGGAGTCGAGCACACAGCAATACGCAGGCACCGGACGCAGCAGCAAGCACCGGCGGGCCGGCGGCAACTCAACCTTGTCGCAGCAAGGGGGAAGCCGATTTAAGCACGTCGCAACAACAGGCTGAAGGGGGAATGCGATTGCTAGCCTATAGGGTTTCAGTAGGACCAAAATGGGGGAAATCAGGAAAGCACACTGATTAAGCACCTGGAAACTTAAGGGAAACTTGACTTGGTAAACTCGGTCAGTTTACCCATTTTACAGGCCTGACTCGCGAGTCAGGTCCGATTCCACCAAAAATTGATTCTACATGTGAGTTGACTCATTCTATACTTGATGACTCATAAACTCGTACGAGTCAACTTGCGATTTTAACAACCATGCCATCAACCATGACTAGAGACCCCTACTTTTAAAGGAGAAATCAAGCCAATTCCCAAGGGACATGGACAGTATCATAGCATTGGATCGGCATTTCAAATCTACGTAGCTGACAACCAATGATAAAATTGTTGGATCTTTTAACATAGATGTTAACGCAAGTATATTGATCGGTGAGCTAAAATCTACACTGCATAATATTTTGTTGCAATAGCTAATTATCTTATGAAGAATGAAGCCTACATGGTGACGAGGAAAACACTGCAGCATGGAATGAATTGATTGCATGATATCATTTCACGATAACTATCTTGTGAAGAATCAAACCTATCCGGTGATGAGAGAACAACACTGTAGCATAGAATGAAATGATTGATCCATTGCAAATAATGAACACTCAACAGGCAGAAAATTTAGCAGCTTCCAAGAACACCATAGCTGCACCTATCTTTGCTACATCAGGCCAAGGGCAACTCTTTCAGGTGACCGATTGGCAGCCATCATCCGGGCAAGCTCATAGATGCCCTCCAGTGATATCTCCAGTCTCCACTACATCTGATAATGTTCAAAGCACCATCCAAAGAGTGGGAAAAGCAGGTATCATGCCTCTCTTTCACTATATCCCAACCAAGAGAAGGAACAACTGCTTATGCTGCTTGTTGTAAATGTTGTATGCTATTGCAAATTCATTATCATAATCATCACAAATCTTAATAGATGTTGAAAATTCTATAAATGGTGTCCTCAATGCACAAAGCTCCCCATTTTGCGAGGGTCAGGAGAGAGTCATTTTTGTATGTAGAGCCCTTGTTTTGCAAGGAGATTTTTCAGAACTCGAACCCATGGCTACCAAGCCAAATGCATGCTGAATGCTCCTAGCCAGCACAAAATCAAGTGAGGAGAATCTTTCATTATGGTTATGCATTGACATTTGTCCCCAAATTTTCAACATATGTTCTTACACTTCACTAGGTCTACACTCATGAAGTACTTGCATCCTGACTAGCCAAGCACTTGGGTTCTTTGAAGCCTCGGAGCAGCTCATTTTTGTAATTAGATCCTGAGAGAAATTTCATTTGAAATTCCATCCAGTCCAAGCCGTGGCCAAATATGGAAACATTAGGTGTTTATGAATTTGATGCCTTAGCAGGAATAAATACGCAAAAGCAATATGCCATTCGTTCATCCAATTTTTGCTTTCTCAACCTCCATTTTTAGCTGTCAATGAGATATCAATAATCTCTGCACCAAAAAAGAACCTCCAGTAAACAAAGTAAGCACATTGAAGATGTGCTGTATGATCATGCACTCAGACCAGCCCAATTCTTGAAAGCAACAAGTGCTTCCATTTTCCTTGAGTTTCTCTTTCTCAACTTTGATACTCTGAGTTTCTTATGGTTCTCCATGAAAGCTTGCTTGTACCTCCACTTGTCAACGAAGATCTTCATCTCCTGAGATTTCTCCACAACTTGCATTACAGCATCAAAGAAGCCTCCCTTAACTAGAGCATAAAGGAAAGCATCTACCAAATTGTGGTCTAATTTGAACTGTTTCTCTCCATCAACAGAAACCCTTCTCTTAACCTCATTCCACAGCATCAAAACACTGAAGTATTTCCCTGCAGTTGCATACCCATTGATGAGGGACAGGTACGTCTGCTCATTAGGTTTAAACTGGAGAAATATCATTCTTCTAAAAGTCCTCCTAGCATCTTCCAACCGTCCAGCTTTACAGAAGGCGTGAATGATTGAATTCCAGTCATGTGTACCCACTTCGACCCGAGGATCCTCAACAACCTCATCTAAGAATGCTGCCATTAACTCAGGCCGGTGATTCTCTGTCAAACATGTCATTATGGTCAAGTAACTTCCCTTCAAGTTAGGTATTCTTGCTTCCCTCATGTCCCTGAACAAAGAGAAACCTGATTGAAAATCTTGGCTAGACATGGATGCTTCTATCAGCGCATCATATGTACCAACATCCAACTGCAGTCCTGAATCACTAATCTCCATAACCAATTGAGTTGCTTCAGCCGTCCTTTGCTCCTTGCAGTAAGCTTTCAAGATTGGCAAATAAACACCAAGCCCAACCGAACATCCCCTGGCATTGATATCATCGAGGATGTTGTGTGCCTTATCTAGGAAGCCAAGTGTAACACAGGCACCGATGACGCCATAACCAACTGATTGCTCAACTACGATTGATGGAGGTTCCAGCTTTTGAGCATCAATAATTAACTTGGCTAAATCCTTGATACTTCCATTCTGAAGAAAACCTTTCACCACTCCAAGAAAAGTCTCTTCATTGAAATTTGAATCCTCTCCATCTCCTCTCAGATTACCCAAAATAGTCATGGAAGCAGACTCTAAACTGCCATACTTGACATACCCACTAATCAAATTACTAAGAAATATTCTCTTGTTGAGGAAACCGAATCCACTCATCAAACTTTCCAACTCAACTATCTTTTCTTTAAGCCCCTTCAACGCATACAAATATGCAAGAAACCCAAAACTCAGTTCATCCGGCCTAACATCCAAAGCGGACATCATCTTCATAACACTCTCGGCATCAGTAACAGATTCAAGCTCACAACAAGCAGCCTCCAAGGCCGCATTACACGCAGCCAAACTGGGTTTCATATAATGCAGGTTCTCATCCAAAGCAATCCTACAATTCTCGCCAAAAACACGGAGAAAAGCCAAAAAGCTGCCATTTTTCCTAGTAATTTCAACGAGAACATCGCCCCAGAGACTGAAAGGAACAAACACCCTATTCTTGAACATGCATTTAAGCAACGCAAAGGCAGGGGCGGCAGCACTGGCAACTCTCATGGAATCGAAAAGGGCTTCTAGGGTTTTACAGTCGAGCAAATTGGGATTCTTCTCCAACAAAAAGACGACAGAAACAAAAGCCCTTTTGAGATTATGGGCGTCAGCGAGAGAGGAGAGATGGGTGATGATAGAATTGGCGAGAGGCTTACTCGGGGAAGAAGAGGAGTTGGAGAGAAGAGCCTTGAAAGATTTCCAGGCCTCGTCGGTGTTGCCAGCGGAGAGGGATTTTTGGAGAGCGGTTTCCAAGGCGGCCTGCTGATTTAGCGTCAGGGTTTGGGGGGCTTCTTCTTCTTCTTGCTTGGGCGGGTGTGGCTTCCGGTTCAAGGCGAAGAGTGAGGGTTGGAGGAAAGAGTAAAGGGATGGGGCTTGAGCTTCGGCTTCGGAAGATAAGCGTCTGCAACTGGAAGAAATCAAGAAGTACGAAGAAGCAGCTCGTCTCCACATTCTCCTTCGATCTTCCTCACTCGCCACCAATCCATCCTTCTCGCCTTCTTCCTCTTTTACGCACAGCGAAAGCGGAGAAGCAACATGCCATATTCTAGCAACGAGAAGGAAACATCGCACCCGCTGGAATAGCTCAGTTGGCTAGAGCGTGTGGCTGTTAACCACAAGGTCGGAGGTTCAAGCCCTCCTTCTAGCGCTTAATAATAATGCATTTTGTATTCCACTTTGGGCTGCAGTTTTTGGTCCATCTAGACTAAACCTTCAGCCCTTGCATGTTAATTAATTAGGGTTTTATTCTTCTTTTTTTTTTTTAAATTTGTGGTGTTTACTATCTAATTATTCTTAATGTGTTTGTTTGTAACAGTTCATTTAGATTAAGTAGTTATTCATCTTCTTTATAAATTTAATTATTATTTTACTTATTATATTATTTTTTTTATTAACTTAGGATGTCCGAGTTTCATCTGACTAATTTTAAAAAAAATGTGACCTTTCTCTTAATACATCTTTAAGTAAATTCGGATACAAACACAGTTTATATATACTCAGAACTAGACATTCAGTATAATTCATATAGAACTAGCCTTCCAACATTACTACTATCTTTCAACTGAACATTAATTAATTTTGATCGATATTTTTAATTTTTTTTATTTTTTTCTTTTATATTTAATATTATATCAGTATCGATCTCATATTTAGATAGTGAATGGTTAAAAAATAAACATTTAATTAAATAAGGTGCCTTCAAATATCTTAAAAATTTTCGTGTGTTAAACATGATCGATCAAATTAGACATCTTAGTAATGTTAATTAAGAATTTAAAGTATTTAAGGAGACGAATATATATATATATATATTATTTAAAATTATTAAGTTTTTAACAAAATATAAAATGGTAAGTGTAAATTCGAAGCAAATTAAAAATTTTATGCATTAATTAAAAAATTTGATACATAAATAAAACGGTGATAAAGCACTTAAAAAAACAAACTTAATTAAATCTCATTCGTGGATTCAATTAGCCTTAGAATTCTCAATTTCAATAAAATTCACAATTAGAATTATAATTCAATTTCTTTTACTTTTGGATGATCGATGAGATGAGATCTCCCGAAATTATAAGATTTATGGTATATATTCCGAAGACTGATGAGTGAAGCCGAGAAGGAGAAGCAATTAGAGAGGCGATGGAATCATCGACGGCGACGGCATCATCGCCGTTGGAGGAGATGATAGTGGAAGAGTGGAGTGGATCTTCATCGACGAAGCTGTGTAGGACGGCCACGATCCTCATCAACTCTACTTCTCCCGTCTCTGTTCGAAAATGCGGCAACCGATTCAGCCAGTTCTCCACGCGGTTTCTCCAAGCGTTCGTACCCGAGGCAACAATCCCCTTCTCCACTCTCTCTCTCTCTCAATTTACCTTATTTGGTTGTGAAAACTGGACTATTCATGTCTTTGTTGACTATTTCATTTCAAAACTCATGGATGAGTTAAGTCAGGATTTGTATAGGTTTTCAGCAAAAAATTGATTTTGAGTGTTGCTAAGTTAGAATGTAAAACTAGCATGGTAGAACTTTTCTTCATAAGTTCGTGTATGTGATTATTCACAAGCAGTGGCCCATGTTGGTATAGAGGATAATACCAAAAAAATTATGATTACAGAATAAAAATCAAATAAATATGCTGGTAGCTATGGAGAGATAAACACGGAATAACTAATTTAGGGTTCGGGGCACTTTTGTTAAAGAAAGTGTAAGAATTGGTTGTCATGTGATAATAGCAAGCAGAATGAATAAACTAAGAGTTACTTGAGGTAACAAATAAGAGAAGATAATCAAGGGCCAAAAATTAACACCTCAAATACTAGCTGCAGTGAGAGAAGTGCCAAAAGCAGATGAATCGACTGAGGCAGAAATAGTAGCTTTTTTGAAGGGCATAGAAACAATAACAGAGCAGGAACAGTGACAGAATAGTGACCCACCAGAGTGATAAGAAGTGGGCAGTGCAACACAGAGGTTTTGAGTACCCTCGGACTCATCCTGAATATTGATCATAAAATGATGGATTGATGACAATCATGCTAATTTGAAAATAATTGAATAGATGAGTCATGAGTGAAGCAGGGTGGCCTTGAGATTGCTGAACCGTGAGATTGCTAAGCTGATAGTAATAGTCAAAAATAATTGGCCAAGCTTCTGAGACATCTTAGTAGAGTTTAAACCCCAATTGAAATTATAAGCCCTACCAAGCTTGGCATCTTTAAATTGGGAAGTGAGGTTTAGAACAATGGAGTAGGTGGAGTAGTAGAGGGCACAGTATTGGATTTGTCGTTGGTATGGTATGGCATGGTATGATATAGACTCCGGATGGTACTAGGCACCCTTGTAGATATATCACTATAATTGCTTAATGATCATACTATAAAATTCTATACAATTTTGATAGCATTTTCTACAAAATGACAATACAGAAATATATAAAAGCTTTACAATTGTTAAGAACATCTCAACAGCTTTTAACAAACAATTTAGCATTACAGCATAACAATACTTCAATAATCATTAAAATAAAGTAAAGAAAAATATTATATTTTAATGATTCTTATGATTTAACTGAAACATTACTTATAGTTTGAATGTTATTTTTGAAACTACAATGAATAATATTTAAACATTACTTTTTGATTTTATAATTTTACAAAAATAAAAGAAAAGAAGGTAATAAAAATAGTTATTTTATGTCATTAAAAATTATTATAATTAAAATAGTCTTGTCGCATAGACCTAGAAAGCTTTGCATGACATGACTACCTAACCTTTTCCAGGCTTGCTTAGACTAGAAAGGCTAGTTCAATTTTGGACATAGAGACTTAGGCTCCACATCAATACTTTTCAAATTGAAAAGCTATCTCAAGAGGTGTCGGCGGTATGTAGTTACCATTTATTTTCAATCAATAATGACTGGTAGCACTGGTATAGACTAGTTTGATAAGCGAAACGGACTTTGTGTTTTAGCGTACTAGTTTTGTTCCAGTACAATACATTCTGGCTGATAGGAAATGGGAATGATAGTTATGGTGAAGGTCCACCCCCAGTGCACAAGCTACTTTTTTGTTAAGGGTTGGGGGAGGTCGTATTAGCAAGCAGAGTAGTAAACTAGGATAAGCATTACTCTCTTGTAATCTTTTGATGATTGACAAAAATTTTAACCATTGCTCTTGTAGCCTTGATGGGTTTCTCCTAGGTATGGAAAAAACTTAGTGCCATAACTTTCAACCAGTTGAAAAATTCTTTAAATCTATCCAAACAGTGTCAATCAGTCAAATAGCATCATTTGGAGGAGCTATGACAATTAAAAAAAAAAATAGAACACATGTAGGAAAGAGTAAGAAAAAGAGCATTGAAAAGGTTGCCGAAAACTTGCAAAAGATGGTGATCTGTTGCCAGAAAAGTTGCCGATGAAAGTTGTCAGAAAATTCACTAAAGATGGTGGTCGGTGGCTGGATAAGTTGTTGGAGACAGTGATTGATTACTGGAGACTGTTTTCAAATGGTTGCAGAAGTCCTTGTAGAGGATGACTGATGATTGAAAAAGTTGCTGAAGAAGACTGCTGGTGCAGACAGGTGGGGCATGAGGAATGGAAGTAGAAAATTTTGTCGTCATATGGGGGCATGTGTGACAATGGATCAGTTTGTAGATGGCATTAATTGCAAGCTGAGATGATGGAGAACAATATAGAAGGTGTCAGATGTTGAGTAACAATATTAAAAGTCAAAGAGATTGAAGAAGAATCCATGAAAAAAAAAGGAGAGACAAGGAGCATTTTATTGCTTTGATACCATCTGTAATGAAGAAGGAATCCATAGAAAGGAGAACAAATGTGGAAGAACTTCTCTTTTTTCATGAATATGATATGTATTCATGTTAGAGGAGTAGCCTATATACAAGTATACAGACCTATACCAGAAAAGAGAAAAAAAATACAATTGGTTACAAAATAAAATCAAATAAAAATCTACAGCTAGCTAATGAGATATATCTGGAGTATATATCTCAACAAGCCACTTTCTTGTTCTAACAGAATAAAAATGTTTAAGTTTTCTCAAAGGACAAAAGGAGAAACAGAAAAAACGAAAGAAAGAAAGAAAGGAAGAAGAGGAAAAAATTGTACATTTTGAGCTATCTCATCCAGAACTTCCAATTCTTTCGCAAAAAAACCTTTAGTCATGTTTAATTTGCTAATGAGTCACTCCCAATCAGTGCAGCTCATATTTTTGCCACCACCAACTAAGTCCTAGACAAAAACAATGATGATTTTGAGAAAGTTTATCAATGATACATGTTTTGCATGCCCAAACTTTTGAAGAATTACAAAAATCAGCAAATACTCCTTTAAAATCAACAGGCAAATTACCATTAGATGGACTTTTCTATCTTAAAGTTTATATAACACTGTTGTGTATAATATGTCTATTCTATTTCAACAACATTTCAGGGCTTTCCAAGCAGCGTGACTCCAGATTATGCTCCTTTTCAAATTTGGGATTCATTACAGGTTATGAGTCAATACATCAAGTCTGTAACTATTTATTCATAATTGAACTTGAACTTGCTTATAAAACAGCAGTTTTGTTTCTAATTCTTTGTAGGGCCTGTCCACTTATGTGCGGACCATGCTTTCTACCCAAGTAAGTCTTTTTTTTTGGGGGGGGGGGGGGTGTTAGACCCCTTACATACACTAAAACACTGGTTCATTGATCGTTCAGTACTTAAAAACCATTTTTAGGCTCTTTTGAGTGCCATTGGGGTTGGTGAAAGATCAGCAACTGTCATTGGGGCCACATTTCAGGTACACTTAATCCTCCCCAAAACTTCGTATATACTGAACTATGATGATCTTGTCTTGTATATCCACATTGACAGACATTTCTTCATGTTGAAATTGTTGCAGTGGTTTTTGAGGGATTTAACTGGAATGCTTGGAGGGATCTTGTTCACATTCTACCAGGTCTTCCATCAAATACTTATACATTGTCTTGAATTTCTCTATGGGACGACATAAATGCAGATATGTGCTTTGCCACTATTCATATTCCTGCAAGTTTACCCATCTGTGGAGTGAGATTGATGGTGTAGAATTGAATCTACCCCTCCTCTTTTTTCCGTCATCCTTTAGGCTTGTGTCATAATTAATGGAATGCATCTTTTGCCACTTGTAGTTGTTAGAATCTGGATTTAGATCCTGTTAGGTCTCCGGTATTGCATACTTACTATAGGCGCCACAAGCATTAGAAGGGAATTGGAGGCACAGCTGGAGGGAGCATCAACCAGCATGTGCGCTAAGGGTAGGATAGATATTTGGCTGGTTTGTGTAACAAACCAGCATGCACGACTGCATAACCAAATACGGTTATGCAGGAGAGAGAGGGGGGTGAAGAATTTGGAGCTTCTTGTAGGAGAGTTCTGGGCCTCTCGAACGCCCAGTTGCTGTTGTTCTTACTGTTTGTTTCTTGTAATTCGAGTATTGAAATACAATTCAATCTATTTCATCCATTGGAGATCCTTCCTATTGGTTGGATCTCATCATTTTTGGTATCAGAGCCATTAGTCGATCACCATGGTAAACTTAACCAAGAGAGTGGGGGACCTGGAGGGGAAGGTTGACACGATGAGGGGAGAGATTCAAACCATAAACTGGAACGTAGCAGAGATGCTTGAGCAGTTCGCTATCATGCGAACAAGGTGGGACGAACAGGAACGAGAGAGGAAGGCTAAGGCTCATGGGAATGAATGGCCACCGGAATTGACCCCAGATTCCGAAGTGACCGGGGGGCGGTATGAACCACAAAATGGAGGGAAGCATGAGCGCTGCATGGCGACCAGAGGGGAGAGGTAGGCGGCTGGAAATGCCGACCTTCGAAGGAGACAATCCAGACGACTGGATTTTCAGGGCGGAGAGGTACTTCACGATCAACCAGCTGTCCGAGGATGAGAAGATCGAGTTCGCAACATTGTGCTTCAAGGCAGGGGCCCTCGCTTGGTTCCAGTGGGAGTCTAGGCGCATGGGGATCCGCAGCTGGGAAGGGCTCAAGCAGGGAATTCTTAACCGATTCCGCCCAACTCAAGAAGGGTCGCTAGAGGAGAGGTTCCTTGCTCTGCGACAAGAAGGCACGGTTAAGGAATATAGGCTGATGTTTGAGACGTTGGCGGTACCAGTGTCGGACGTCTCTGAGGCGTTTTTGGAAGGGCATTTCATTAACGGCCTTAAGCCTGAAATCAAGGCTGAGATTAGGGTATTGCAACCCAGGGGATTGGATCGGGTCATGCTAATGGCGCAATGTATTGAGGATAAAAATGCAGCCATCCTTAGCTGCAGTAGGGGGTTCGGACCAACGGGTAGTAAATTTCCCACCTACTCTACTACTAACATCGTTAGACCCCCTCCCACTCAATCCAGAAGCCCGACTCCTCATTCGAGAGTCTTTAGCCAGGTGAGCAGTAAGCTGCCAGTGGCCGAGAGTGGTAGTAATGCTCCTTTTAAACGGCTCAGTGAGGCCGAGTGGAAAGCCAAGAGGGAGAAGGGATTGTCTTTTCGTTGTGATGAGAAATATTCGGTTGGCCACAAGTGCAAGAACAAGGAGCTGCACGTTATGATGATTTATGATGAAGAAAAAGAGAGGGAAGGAGCCGAAGGGGGAACCACGGAAGTGAGGGAAGAAGAGGAAGGAGAGGAAGTGGGCCAAGGCAGTGAAATCATTGAACTCTCCATGAATTTAGTGGTTGGATTAACAACACCTCAGACCATGAAGCTACAAGGCGTTATAGAAGGGCAACCAATGGTAGTACTGATTGATGGGGGGGCGACGCACAACTTTATAGCGGCAGAGTTAGTTCAACGATTGGGGCTGCCGCGAACAGAAACGACTGGTTATGATGTTATCATGGGGACAAGAATGGCAGTGCAAGGGGCCGGCATTCGCAAGGGGGTAAAGTTGCACCTACAAAACTTGCAAATAGTGGAGGATTTTCTACCTCTGGAGCTAGGTAGTTCTGATGTAATTCTTGGGATGAAGTGGTTGGCCGCGGTGGGAAAAATGAGAGTGGACTGGAAAACCTTGACTATGAAGTTCCAAGTGGGGGGATTGGCCGTGACCTTGCAGGGAGATCCCAGCTTGAGCAAAAGCTTAGTATCCCTGAAAGCGATGATGAAGGCTTTCAAGGAGAATGGCGAAGGAATGTTGCTTGAATTGGGAACGATGACAGCTGAATACAGTGACAAAACGGTCGAGATTTCACCGTTCCTTAAGGAAGTGTTAGCTGAGTTTGAGGAGGTGTTCTCAGCACCTGAAGGGTTGCCTCCTTCCAGAAAGAAGGATCATGCCATCAACCTGCTGCCTGGCACAATTCCGGTTAGTGTGCGGCCCTACCGTTATCCTTATCTACAGAAAAACGAGATTGAGAAGATGGTAGGAGAGATGCTAGCAGCAGGGATCATACAGCCCAGTACCAGCCCCTTTTCTAGTCCGGTCCTACTGGTCAAGAAGAAGGATGGAGGATGGCGTTTCTGTGTGGATTATAGGGCACTAAATAAGGTGACTGTGGCCGACAAATTTCCAATTCCAGTGATTGAGGAGTTGCTGGATGAGCTTCATGGGGCCAAGGTCTTTTCCAAAATCGACCTTAAATCCGAGTATCACCAAATTCGCGTTAAGGCTGAGGATATTCCAAAGACAGCCTTTCGGACGCATGAAGGCCATTACGAATTCCTCGTAATGCCTTTCGGATTGACTAACGCGCCAGCCACGTTTCAGTCACTGATGAATGACATCTTCAGAGAACAGATGAGGCGTTTCGTGCTAGTATTCTTCGATGACATCTTGGTTTTTAGCAAAGATTTTGAACAACATGCACAACACTTGTGCTCTGTTCTGGAGGTGTTGGCAGCTAACCATTTGTTTGCGAATAAGAAGAAGTGTTCGTTCGGACAACTGGAAATTGAGTACCTAGGTCATATTATATCTCAAGAAGGAGTCTCTGCTGATTATAGCAAGGTAAAAGCCATGTTGGATTGGCCCTCTCTTGCCACACTGAAGGAGTTGCGTGGCTTCCTTTGTCTCACCGGATACTATAGGCGTTTTGTTAAAGATTATGACAGGATAGCATGGCCACTCACGGAGAGACTTAGGAAGGATAATTTCTTTTGGGATGAGGTTGCTGAGCAAGCTTTCCAACAGCTCAAAGCTGCCATGGTGTCCCTGCCGGTGTTGGCTTTGCCGAATTTTGACAAGCCATTTGAGGTGGTGACGGATGCTTCTGGACATGGCATGGGGGCCGTTTTAATGCAAGACCATTGACCTATTGCGTATTTCAGTCAGACGTTTAATCAGCTGGGAAGGAGGAAATCAGTGTATGAGAGGGAACTAATGGCCATTGTATTTGCGGTGCAAAAGTGGAGACACTACCTTTTAGGACAAAAATTCGTTGTCCGGACGAATCAAAAGAGTCTCAAGTTTCTGATGGAACAGAGGTTGGTGAGTCCAGAATATCAGAAGTAGATGGTTAAGTTAATGGGATTTCGGTTTGAAATCCAATATAGGCCTGGGTTGGAGAATAGAGCGGCTGATGGGTTGTCCCGCATCAGTCACTCTGCTGCCCTCTTAGCTTTAACCGTTCCTCAGGTTCTTCAACTGGATCAGTTGGCTCGGGAAGTAGCCGACAATGAAGGGCTGCAAGGGGTGGTCAAGGATCTCCAGCTGGATCCTACTTCCAGACCCCATTTTTAGTTGGTGGACGGCCATCTCTTTTACAAGGGGAGGTTATATCTACCAAAGGGTTCTTCTCTCATCCCTTTGCTCTTACATGAGGGACATGATGGGAGTGTGGGGGGACACTCGGGATTCTTAAAGACTTACAAGAGGATTGCGGCAAATGTATACTGGTTGGGGATGAAGAGGGACATTCACAGGTATGTAAGTCACTGTGCGGTTTGCCAGCAAAACAAAGTGCTAGCCCTTAAGCCGGGAGGGCTCTTGCAGCCCCTTTCGATCCCAAACCAAATTTGGGAAGACATTGCGATGGACTTTATCGAAGGCTTACCTGGGTTAGGCAAAATAGACTCGATTTTGGTGGTGGTAGATAGACTCAGTAAGTATGGCCATTTTATTGGGCTGAAACACCCTTTTACTGCTGGAGAAGTGGCAGGAGTTTTCATCAAGGAGATTGTGAGGCTTCTGCCACGGTCAATTGTATCTGATAGAGATAAGATCTTCATGAGCAAATTTTGGGAGGAATTGTTTCGTCTCCAAGGTACCAAGCTCCACCGCAGCACAGCTTACCATCCACAAACGGATGGTCAAACGGAGGTGCTGAATAGGACATTGGAGACATACCTTCGTTGCTTTGCTTCTTCTAAACCTAAATCTTGGTTTGTGTGGCTGCCTTGGGTTGAATTGTGATACAATACTTCATACCACATAGCCTCGAGAACTACACCATTCCAGGCAGTCTATGGGCGAGAACCGCCAGCAATACTGAGAGTTGAAAGGGGGTCCACTCCGGTTTCAGTGGTGGAGTAGCAGCTTGTTGAGAGAGATCACATTCTGGAGGAGCTGAAGGCACAGTTACAAAGAGCTCAAGCAATAATGAAGAAGGGGGCTGATATGAAGAGAAGAGCAGTGACGTTTAAAGTAGGGGACTTAGTTTACTTGAAACTAATTCCCTATCGTAGAAAGTCATTGGCTGGTTGTACCAATGAGAAGTTGGCTCCTAGATTCTATGGTCCGTTTGAGGTTGAGAAGGAGGTTGGACCTGTGGCTTACAGGTTAAAGTTGCCTTCATCTTGCAGCATCCACCCAGTATTCCATGTGTCCCAGCTGCGAGAAGCCAAGGGGGCGTTGCAAGCTGCGGTGGATATTCCCAATCAGTTAAGTGCAGAGTTGGAGATGCTGGTTGAACCGGAGGCAGTGCTGAGAGTCAGACCAGGAAAAGGAAGTAATGTGGGAGGTTTGGATGTTCTACTGCAATGGAAGGGATTACCCCCATTGGAAGCCACTTGGGAGCCTTTCAGCCTCATTCGGCAGCAGTTTCCAGGTTTTCACCTTGAGGACAAGGTGAAAGTTGGGGGAGGGAGTGATGTTAGGCCTCCAGTATTGCATACTTACTATAGGCGCCACAAGCATCAGAAGGGAATTGAAGGCACAGCTGGAGGGAGCATCAACCAGCATGTGCGCTAAGGGTAGGATAGATATTTGGCTGGTTTGTTACACAAACCAGCATGCACGACTGCATAACCAAATACGGTTATGCAGGAGAGAGAGGGAGATAACAAACTATAAAAAGGGTAGGAAGAGAGAGAGAGGGGGGTGAAGAATTTGGAGCTTCTTGTAGGAGAGTTCTGGGCCTCTCGAACGCCCAGTTGCTGCTGTTCTTACTGTTTGTTTCTTGTAATTCGAGTATTGAAATACAATTCAATCTATTTCATCCATTGGAGATCCTTCCTATTGGTTGGATCTCATCAGATCCATGATCCTACAGTCTTATGATCCATTTTGGCATAAGAAAATCCAGATCATGTCAAAGATCTGTTGGAAGAAGGATCTTATGATCCGATGATATTGGATCATGGATCCTGATATAACCTTATCTAATTTTAACCTATGTATTAAGGATGCTACACCATTGGACATACACATAATAGCTATATATATTGAAAATGCAATATGTCTTTCAAGACCAACAAAGTTGTGTTTTTTCAATGGGTTATTAATTACTTACACCGTCTACCTTCCTTTGCATGACACACAATATGAGATTGAAATTCCTGTTTGAGTTTAAACATAGGGTTTCAGGTGATCAGTTTGGTTGGTTTGTTTTTTATAGCTTGATATGAGAGACATTTAATTTTCTGTCTAGCAAGGACAATTTTGTTTAGTATTGTTTAATAGTTTAATTAAGAAACCATGAGAGGATAATAACACCTTTGATTCTCTCTTTTCAGGGTTCAAACTTGGATAGCAATTCTAAAATGTGGCGTTTAGTTGCAGATCTCATGAATGATCTTGGTATTATTCCCTCACTTGTCTTGAATTAATTCCTTGAGTTTTGTTGTGCCAGCATTCAATCTTCCCCTTCTAGTTTTGGGGCTTCATTGGCTGGAAAGAAAATAAATTTACTAGTTTTTTTCTCCCTTCCATTGATGGCATCTTAGGAAGCACCTACTTGATGAAGTCTACTACAACCATTTTCATTGATAATTTGATTTTAATTCTGTGCTAAACTAAAATTCATGGAATTAGTGACCTAAATTATTATCATGTAATGCTTGATGTTCCCTTTCATTTTCTTAACAGTCAAGTGACATCGACCTTTGCACCATATGTTAGAGAGTGACTGCTATAAAATTTACTACTTGTTTAAGTTAATTCAGGCAATTTTTTCCAGCCTGTTGACTGGTTCTGGATTACTGTGTCTCCCTCTACTACTACTACAGGACTTGCTATTGAACCAAATGTATAATATTTTAACCGGGGGATAGGTGTGCCTTGGTTTACACAGAATGAACTACATTGCACATTTCTTGTATTGAGGAAAGCACTTATACTAACATGCTTTTGAGGGACCTACATTACAAGTATTGGCAGAAATGTTATCCTGACTGTAAAACTAGTTTTTTTCTAAATCAGTTGCCATGTGGTTTTCTAGAAGCTTGTGATACTTATCATTATTTTGGCATTTGAACATTATGATCGGGTATTGTATTGGTTGCAGGAATGTTGATGGATCTTGTTTCTCCTTTATTCCCTTCAGCATTTGTGTTCATAGTTTGCCTGGGGAGTTTATCCAGATCATTCAGTAAGTTCTTTAATTCCTTGCATTTGGGCAATTGGAAAATCAGCTAATATCTCTCTAACTGAAGTTCTTGCGTAAGATCTGAGTGGTGATGCTATATTAGTTTGTATCAGCTTGTGTAGATATGTATATATCCATATATTTTCTTACGGACCGCCCACTCTCCCTCTCTCTCTCCTAACAGCATTCACAGTTCACACTACTTGTACCATAACCAAAATCAATTCTAAGTTGGTTGGGTTAATTAAAGCGTGCTACCTTTTCTCATATAACATTCATCCATGTGAATGTGAATGTGGAAGATTCTTTTATTGAAAATTTTGCCACACTTAATTGTTGCTAGGAACCATCCAGTTGTCTACCTCTCTGCTGCACAAGATATTGAATGCATAGGATGTTGCAATTTTTTAAGCAATGTCACCCCTAATTGAGTATGGAACTGCAAAATTAGCATGATCACACCAGAAATTTTGTTTGAGGAATCATAAGGATAATTGTTCAGGATAGTTATCCACTACTGGCTACATGATTCTTCAGCCCAAAGAATTGGATCCCTCTTTTATCTAGTAATTATTTCTCAGGATTTATTCTTCAGCATTTGTCACCAAGGAATGCAAGTGAATCTGAAAATCAATTTTGTATATGAACTTAACAATGAGATTTTCAAAATTTGAGACGTCATTCATTATCAAGAATTGTGCTTCCAACTAAGATTTTTACAATCTTCATAGTCATTTTCACTTGGTGTTTTAATGCCCTTTCTCTTGCTGATAAATTCTCATCTATTCTACTTATGTTATGCTGCCTTTCAGCTGGTGTTGCTAGTGGAGCAACTAGAGCTGCTCTCACACAGCATTTTGCTCTTCAGAACAATGCAGCAGATATATCTGCCAAGGTACCTGAAGGGCCTGAATTTTGATAGAGGCTACCTTAACTGCTGCTCAATGCCAAATATAACTCATATTGATTCAGTCCTGCTCCCTTATTCTGACAGGAAGGAAGCCAAGAGACAGTTGCCACAATGATTGGAATGGCTTTGGGAATGCTTCTTGCACATGTTACAGTGGGGCACCCCCTAGCCATATGGTTTTCCTTTTTATCTCTGACCATGTTTCATATGTATGGTTAGTTCCAGTTCTCAAATTTTCTAAATGGATATGCTAATGAATGTTGGGAGCCCACCGTGGCATTAGCATTTCAATATGGGCATGTGGATTTTAATTGAACCAAGTCTTACCTGTGTTTTGTAATAACTTTGGCCATTTTGGCTTTTTCCAGCAAATTACAGGGCTGTTCGGTGTCTTTCCTTAACCACATTAAACTGTGAAAGAAGCTCCATACTTCTGCTGCATTTTATGAAGGCTGGTCAAGGTGCGATGCTCTAATCTGTTATTATCATTCTTTTGGCTCAAATATGTTTCCTGTTTTATTTTTATATTTTTATTTTCATAGAAAAAATTTATTTAGCAAAGTTGTTGTAGCACTTCCCGGAAAGAGCACATAATGGCATTATCTGGGGTAGCAAAATCAATTGTTACCCGTACATTGTTGTTATAAGGTGAATCAGTAACTGCATTTTGTGGAAAGACGGTCAAAATTTTTACGACAGCAGAGTGAATTAACTGCTTTTCAGCTGAAGAATGAGTCAAATTTTTCTATAAACAGAGACTGTGTTTACTTGAAATGAAACATCTTACCTCTAACAAACTAAATAATAATAGTGAAAATCAAACTATGACATTGCATGAAGAGATGCATACAAAATGATAGATCTATATATTTTTTGTTTATATGTATGTTCATGTACTTACAGTTTTATGTTTTATATATGATATTGAAAGCATCTCTGTGGCTTTTCTGTCAGTTCTTTCTCCAGAGCAAGTCTCTGCCATGGAGCACATTTTACCACTGTGGACCACTTCATGGAGCTCACAAAACACCAAACTTTTGCATACACGGGTACGCATGGGTCTCAGGGTTTCCTCACTTAACCATCAGGAAATGTGAGTTCTCAAATTCAATTTATGGCATCAGCCATAAGAGCTTCTTTTAGGTGTATAAGTAGTTTTTCCCCTGTTTATAAGTAAACTCTTGCTAGACATCATTTTACAATTGCATTTTTTCTGGACAAAGGTGTGAGAATTGCATTGGAGCTGTTGGAGATCTGCTTCTACATGTCTTTAAGCATCTTTAATGCAAACATCTTGGCTGATAGCCTGATAGTCTTTAATTGATAGATTTTGAAGCAAAAATAGTTCTTAAATTGATAGATTTTGAACTCTATATTAAGTTGCAGCATATATATGTATGTGTATATATATATAGATAAAGTATGTGACATATTTGTAATCTGGCGAATAGGATGAGGCTCTCACATTCAGCGGGATCTCGTCGCAAGCAAGGTTTGCCCTCTATGCCATACTTTTCCACTCGCGAATATTCATCTAAAAATTTGTGCCTTAATTCAGTTAATCCATTTTTGGTCCTTCTAGCAAACTACTTGCTGCTTGAGCAAAATGGAACCATTGGGATTGTTATGCACAAGGATGCAACAGCCGCAGATGCCTTGCAGGCCTTCTTTCATGCTCTAGTCATGGCAAGTCTTGTTGACAAGGAGACATCTGCAAATTTGGAGAGCAATTCATGGATGGATAAACACTACGACAATTTTCTTCTGAAGGTATTTGACCTCTTGGTTTTCTTCTGACTTCAGCCACTCTGAGTTGCTTATAGTTCTTACTTTATATATCTGGTTTGAGTGACCATCTATAATTGTGGTGATCAAACATTAGTTTTCACCGGAGAATGTCAGATGCTTACAAATTTATTATCTACTTATTTTACAGCTCCAGTCATCAGGGTGGAAAATAGAACGCCTCTTGTCATCCTCGATCATTTGGAGGGCAAATTGGATGTCTGGGCCTTTGGATGAAAAGATCGACTAGGAAACCTAGAACTCAAGTATTACATGAAATTCAGCCAGTTCTGGTAAAAGCGAGGAAGTATGCCGACAGCCATTCTGTTTAAAAGGGTAAAGACATCACTTTTGAGGCTATGATTTTTGTTTGATGAATTACAGCATTAACACAGAGGAACAACAACTGCTGCTTGAGATTGCATTTTGTTCTGATCATGGGAGCCTCTGCCCTTCCCCTGGTCTGGAGAGAAACTGGAGAAAATGTTTTGACTATCTCTATTTAATGTTCTATTGGCCATTGTTTAGGTTTGCCCTTCTCGTGCTTCAACTCATCACTTGTAGGCACTAGGCATATCATATCAAGGGGCTAGTTAATTTCTAATTTGCAGTTTACATGTCAATTATTCTGAAAAACACCAGTTGACACGTAACTGGTTGCTTGGTATTTTTTATACTAGTTCCAGCAAAATATACGAACACACCAGAGCTGTGTATACTTGGAGCGTATCGAACACGAAGCAACCAACACAGGATTCAAATATGGTTGTGGGAAGAAGCTCAAAGTGACCTTTTGGATCAGGATTCAAATCGCTCTAGGGATGAGATGTATTTACCTAATACTTGCGGCTTATGAGTTATTGCAAGTGCTTGATAAATTTATACAATACACCCCTGATGGTGGTTCTGTGTATAAATACCTGATACCTGATACTTGTGGTTTATGAGTTATCTTGCATGCTTGATAAGTTTATACATACAGTACACAACAGATAGTGGTTGTGGTGTTTTCTTTTAGCTAGAGAGTGATTGCGGTTTTCATTGATCTGCAATAAGGGTTTACAAGTACTGTATGACATATGCAAACAATTGATTTTCATAGCATCATGATGTTTCAATAAGGAACCAAATGGAAATAAGAACGCAAGTAAACTAAAAGAGATGCCAAAGAATTCTTGCCCTAAAGAGCCAGAAGCCGTTTTGATTCTAAGAAAGGGGCATTGCCACTTGCCAGATCCCAGATTCACAAGCACCTGGAACCATTATCCTGGATTGATTCTTCCACATGCTTGTTTGGCTTCTTGCTTGAAATGACCACTTGTGGCTTGTGACTATAACTCAACAAGAACTTAAAACTGCATCATAACTAACCAGCGGTCTGAAGAATATGGGCAATTCTTCTACAGATTATGCAAACAAAATAACCTCGGGCGTTAGCAGCTTTTTACTCATTTTCGATGCCCTGATGATGTCATTAGAACAGCAACAGCCACAATGAACATGAACAACATGCCTGTGAGCAATATATATGTTCGTTTTGACGATTTCCTGTATTCTCCAAATAGAACTATGCCCCAGAAGGTGCTCACCAGTGGAAGTGCCTGATATTACCAGCCAAAATGCAAATGCGTAAGCAAATGTAATATGTTGCCCACTGAAAGTTCTGAGCATGCAGGCATTTGATGCGTGTTTCTGAGAATGTTATAATAGGTAAATTTAACCCAAACTCCCTGTTGTTTAGGTTAATGTTGATGGAGGCCCTTTATATAGTTTAAAATTAGCATTTCAGGTCCTTATGATCTGCTTCTTCTTCTTCAAACAACCCCTTCTATTGACTCTTAACATGTACCTTGTAGTTCTAGTTTAGTTTTAAAGAAACCCTTGTGACTTAGAATGTAGTATTTGAAGCTCATTAAAAATGACCTTGTGTTGATAAGTTTGTGAATGACGTTAAATTTCGAACTAATGAAAGGGGTTGTTCCCAAAAAAAACAAAAAAAACAAATAAACAAAAACTCATATGCAAAATTTAAATCAGATAGTCTAATGAAAAATGACTCAAAACTACAAAGATTAGGTAGAATTTTCCCTCTCAATGATGTTTGATGTATGAAAACTCTAATACTGACCTGAACAGCATCAGCTGCCGCATAGCCTGCAGCTTGACCTCCCATAAATTGGAGACCGTTTCCAAAACCACAAAGAAAGCCAGCCAAAAAGGCCCAACCTCTGCCATTAAAGTCTGAGAGATAAGCCGTAAACGTTGAACTGGGTAGGTTTAATACAGGGTGGTAGAGGAAACTGATGTTTAATATGATGGCCACCACGAAACAGGAGACAGAGAAATAGAAAAAAGCAGTGTAGACGCTCAAGTGAGGGACGCCATGTTTCAAGGCGTGCCACTGATCGTTTGTCGCCAAGTTGAATGCTGGTGAGAACAGCGAGAAGCAAAACCCAGCAAAGAAAGTTATGGCCAATCCAATCACAATGCCTTTTCCAAGCACCTACAATCAGACAAGTGAACTGTTTCTGTCAATAGAAACAAATGCATTCACATAACCCAAAAGCGAAGGAAGAATCGAACTCTGGGTAGAACACATGATGCACATACTTTTATAAAATGTACATTTATCTTCTCCTGATTGACTCATACACATAATGTTTCCACATGGATGAACAACATTTAACTCGGGTTATGGGTTTCTATCTAGATTTAGTCCCAAGCACAGTGATAGGTGAAAGGTTGCATTAAGTAGCTGACAACTGATGTAAAACTTATCAAATCAAAAAACATGATTCTAGCAAATAATGAATGATGAACTAACATTCATGTAGTTGATCTTATGTAGTAGGATAACGGTTTGATATCTTGTTGTGTATAGATGAACCATATTTAATAAAAACTATCCGAACATAAACAAGTCTGCAAAAACAAGAGAAATCACACTCATAATGGGCTGTAGAATTTTGAGGCCGGATAAACTTTAGGAGATCTTGGACAGACAGAGAAACTGCCTGTCTCCTAGTTTAGGAGATTTTGTTCCATAGGCCAAAGAAGAATTTTGGACATTTCCGGGGTTGTACCCCCTGCCTGTCTCCCAGTTCCACCAATGCACTGGTAAAATGATACCTCTTGAAGTAAAAGGATAATGGTTTTAATTTAGTTAAAGAGAATGAAACAGTGAGCCAACTTGGTCAACTTGCACTTTGTCTATAATTAGTCAGTTTGTCAAACATTGCTCTAGAGAAATATGCTAAAAGGAAAAGTAGAAAACAATGCAAGAAAAGTATCAATCATGAAGTGCAAGAACCTTAATTGATCTTCTATTCTCAAGCTCTATAAGAAAGCCTGCAGTCCCAACTTTTGCCTTTTCTGAAATAGTACCATTCTCCAGATCCATTCTTCCGACTATAGATTTTCAAAATTGGAGGACAAAAAGAAAAAAATAAAAAAGGACAGACATCCTGTCAAATAGAATGGGACAAGATATAGACATTGAAACATGAAGAAAAGAAAAGGAAGATGCTATCCAGTCCATCATATGGAATGAGAATACACAATACTGAATTTGGAAGATGAAAAAAAAGGATGAGATAAAACTCAATCTGTTAGAAGTGGAACAGAAGATATAGAAACCCAAATCCAAAGAGCTTCGTACCTATGTTTTCATTTGTTTCTTTTGGCATCGATATGTTTGTTGCCCTGTCAAGCATTGATTATTTGATGTAGCATCAGTATTTAATGATTGGTCGATATTGGTGAACAATGATTTGAAACATCGAGGGTGCTGAATATTTATGTCACGATCTATACCAATCAGAAGAAGTGTAGCATTAACATTTTTGGATCAGGGTGGTACCAAGGCAGGTTCCTAAAGAAATGAAGGGGTATTTTTGGTGATTAAAAAAGTTGTTATATTTTATAATCCTGGAACTCCCTGCATGTGGTGTCTACTCAACAACAAAGTTAGTACTCTTTGCAATAAAATTTATCAATTTACTCGCATGAAAAGAGAAAGCTTCTATTTGATAATCTTCTTTGGATAATGTTATTATGATGAAATGACGTGAGTGCTCTTCTCTTCTCAAAATTAGCATGACTACTGCAATGATATGTGCTCATAGATAAATGTAGATTCTCTTTCCTGTTTCAGTGTTTAATTCAAACAGAAAAGCAAGAAAAGTTGGAAAGATTTAGATACAAATTAATTATCCTTCAATTAAAGGTGGGTGAAATCAATTCTATCAACATAAATGGATAACTAGAAATAAAACTTTGTTACTTAACAAAAAATATAATTATCTAAGATAAAAATGTTCCTTACCCAGTTCTGTTGTCGTTGGAGACACTCCTAAGCTTAGCTTTATTATCAACGGAATTGGATGCATGAACAGCAGAGCCAAGACAAACCGCAATCAAGAAGCACCCAACACCAGGGAAAAGAATTTCGGCTTTATTAATTTTGTCATCCAAGAAGTAGTTCAAGGTTGTTCCTGTCATAATCAAAATAAACCATATGTGAAGTTCCAGAATCATGTGTTAACTACAAGATAATTTTGCAAAGAAATGGGCAATCAAACCTATAACCACAGTTACGCTTGAAGTGATGACCTCAGTCACTGATAAGCCAACAAAAGCCCAGGCATACTGTGTGGACAGGTTTCCTATGCTGAGGACCAGCCCACCAGCCATTGCAAACAGAACGCTGGGCAAATTGTCCTGCATCATAAATACTTGACAGTTCAAAATCAAGGTACAACTAACACGCAGGAAGCCAGATTACATGGAACCATGCACAAAACTACTGCATTCATGCCTTGCGATAGCTGCTGAAGCGCAGAAACAACTGAATAATGCTAGATTGAATGCATTTGAATGTTGATGGATTTAGGAAGTTAGACCACTTGATTACAGAGAGCCAGAAACGAAATGCTTTCTGTTTGGCTACAGCAGCAAAATTGTTGAAATATGAAAAAATAGAAAAATGTGAGAAGAAGAAAACCAGAATTGGGAGAAAAAAATAACTTCTTCTTATTGAAATAAAAGCTTGCAATAAAGCTCACACTACACCAAAGGGTAGAAATGAAGTCCTATTTATATAGGACTTGAATACATAGCATTAACCAAATAAAACTGAAAAGCTATAAATAAAATATTAAATGCAGGATGTTTTGCATTCCAAAAATGAATGCCAAACTTCAGTTACAAATAGAAAATATAATGATGGAGACATAAATGAAAAAAACAGAAAATTAAATCAACTTTAATTAAAGAAAAATATCACAAATCTCAACACTCCTCCTTGAGATTTTTCTTTGTCAAACCCAACTTGTTGCGTAAAAATTCAAATTGACCACACGGTAAAGCTTTTGTGAGGATGTCAGCAAGCTGAAATTCTGAATTGCAATGAGTGAGCTTGATCTCGCCTTCTTTCTCTGCTTCCCTCAACAAATGAAACTTCACTTTAATGTGTTTTGTTTTACCATGTTGTACTGGATTGGAGGCGATAGCAATAGCAGATTTGTTATCACAAAACAACTTTGTAGGCTCCTTCTGTTCATATCCTAGATCACCAAGCAATTTGCGAAGCCATATTGCTTGATTTGCAGCACCTGCTGCTGAAATATATTTAGCTTCAGCGATGGATTGAGCCACAACTTCCTGCTTCTTTGAGTTCCAAGAGAAAACCCCAGTGCCAAGAGAAAAAATATAACTAGAAGTGCTTTTAGAATCATCAACACAACCAGCCCAATCACTATCAGCATATCCAATCAATTTCAAGTCACCAATGGACTCAAACCAAATTCCAAAATCAAGAGTACCCTTTAAGTATCTAAGCACCCTTTTAGCAATACCAAAATGAACTTCACTAGGAGAATTCATATATCTTGAGAGCATACTCGCAGCAAACATTAAATCCGGCCTGGATGCCGTCAAATATAGCAAACTTCCTACCAAACTTCTAAAAATTGTAGGATTGGAGAGTTTCTCACCATCATTCTTAGAGACTTTTAAATTCAAAGCTAGAGGAGTGGAAACTGCTTTGCATGTGTCCATCTTGAATTTCTTCAAAATGTCTTGGGCATACTTCTTTTGAGAAATGAAAATACCCTTTTCTTCTTGATGAATCTCCATGCCAAGAAAATAATGCATGTAACCTAGATCTGACATCTCAAACATCCTTTCCATCTCAACTTTAAATTTTTGTAGCATATGACGATCATTTCCAGTTACAAGCATATCATCAACATAAAGAGAAAGAATGAGTTGCTTAGAATTATCACCAACCTTTACGTAGAGAGTAGTTTCACTCATACTCCTCCTGAATCCTTGATGAATCAAGTAAGCATCAATTTTACTGTACCAAGCTCGTGGTGCTTGCTTTAGTCCATAAAGAGCTTTCTCACTCAAAAAATAAATCCAAGTCATCCTTATCAAATCATCAATAAAAAGAATGAAATATTTATTGTTGCCAAAAGAAGTAGTACGCATAGGACCACAAACATCAGTGTGCACTAATTCAAGCTTCTCCTTAGCTCTCAAACTACCACCTTTTGGAAAAGGCAGCTTGTGCATCTTCCCTTCTTGGCAACTTTCACAAATCTGGCCAGAAGAATCAAAATCAGGAAAATCTTCAACCATGTTAGAAGAACGCAAAATTTTCAAAGCTTTGTCATTGTAGTGGCCAAAGCGTTGATGCCACTTTTTGCTTTCTTCAACTTTGGCATTTAAAGCATGATGACATAGAGAGTCGCCATTCAAAAAGAATGCATTGTCAACCATATTGACCCTTGCAATCTCCACTCCTTGTGGGTCATAAATAGTACAGACACGATCTTTGAAAACCACAGAAAATTTGCTAAGCATCAACTGAGCAATGCTAAGCAAGTTTTGAGATAATCTCGGAACAAATAAAACATTAGAGATTTTCTTTTCACCTTGCTTAGTATGCATGATGACATTACCTTTACCTTCAGCTAGTACCGTCTCTCCATGTCCAAGGACCACCTTTGTCTTTATAGAATTGTCAATTTGGCTAAAAAGACTGATATTTTTAGCCATGTGGGTTGTGCAGCCGCTGTCAATAAGCCATGAGTTTATATCTGTTTCAACAACATGAGAAGCCATAAACAAGAAAGCTGTTTCTTGCTTTTGATCATCTGCACGATTAGCTTGCTGTGGGGGCTGTTGGGATGATTGGTTTTGCTTGGTATGGCAAAACTTTTCAGTATGACCATTCTTATCACAAAAAACACAATGGTAAACTTGCTTGTTTTTGTACCAGCAATTTTTCTCAGCATGATTGGTCTTTTTGCAGAAACGGCAAGGAGGAAATTTTCCCCTCCTTGATACTCCTTCTCTTCCCTTGCTCCCCTGATCTTCGGTTGCCTTTCTATCATCCCTTGCAACAGGTTTCTTGCCTTTGAATTTGGCATTAAAAGCACCTTCAACATGCTCCTCATTACGAATTGCATCCCTTTGCTCTTGGGCTTGTAATTTGCTGATTAACTCAGCTATAGAGAGAGTAGTCAAGTCACAGGACTCCTCTATGGCTGAGATCTTCGACTCAAATCTGTCAGGGATACTTACCATTATTTTTTCCACAACCCTTTGATCTGGAAAATCTTCACCAGCTAATCTGATTTGGTTCACAATAGTCATCACTTTGGTAGTGTACTCCTTCACAGTGTTTGAATCCTTCATCTTCAGCATCTCAAACTCTCTTTTGAGAGTTATTAATTTAACAGCCTTCACCCTTGTGCTTCCTTCAAACTCCTCTTTTAACTTATCCCAAGCTTTCTTGGCCGAGTCACAATCAATAATCCTTGCAAAAATAGGATCTGATAAAGCAGCATGAATACAAGATAAAGCCTTGGGCTTCTGTGACTTCTCCTCTTCATGCTGTCTTATTTGATTCAAGGTTGGATTTGCTCCCAATGGTGGAGGATCAGCATCATTCAAAACAGATTCCCAAAGGCCAAGTGCTTTGAGATAGGATTGCATCTTAACAACCCAAAATTGGTAGTTGTCACCATTAAATTGTGGAGGAGTGGAAACACCAAAATTAGAAGACATGCTGTAAAGTATAAAACTAGAATTCTCTTCTCTCAAATAAAATCACAGCCCTTTAGGCTCTGATACCACTGTTGAAATATGAAAAAATAGAAAAATGTGAGAAGAAGAAAACCAGAATTGGGAGAAAAAAATAACTTCTTCTTATTGAAATAAAAGCTTGCAATAAAGCTCACACTACACCAAAGGGTAGAAATGAAGTCCTATTTATATAGGACTTGAATACATAGCATTAACCAAATAAAACTGAAAAGCTATAAATAAAATATTAAATGCAGGATGTTTTGCATTCCAAAAATGAATGCCAAACTTCAGTTACAAATAGAAAATATAATGATGGAGACATAAATGAAAAAAACAGAAAATTAAATCAACTTTAATTAAAGAAAAATATCACAAATCTCAACAAAAATCATGAAAAAGTGAAGGCGGCTACTAACCTGGGAAAGTTGAGGGAGGAAATTTGGCTTTTGAGGAGTGCTGTTTCCAATTTCACCAAAGGTGAAGGCAATGATCACAGCAGCCAAGAGGTTGGTAATGGTGTAATCAAGGTAAGTGTGCTGAGGAAGACGGCCTCTCCTTTCCAGAAGAGTCATGATTGCAGGCCATGTCCCCAAGAACAATAGGGAAAGCACCATACATGCTATGGCACCTCCCTTGCTCTCCACCAAGTACATCCTTCAACCAAAAAGCGCAAAAATAAACAAAAACAAAACAAAGAAGAAGAAGAAGAAGTAGTGTAAAAGAGTTACTAATGAAACCAAACCAAATTTCAGATTGAACATTTTCCCTTAGCTTTATGTTTCAACCAATTTTGGCAAAAATCCATTCATTTGAGCAGTCAAAAACCTAGAAAAAAAACTAAGAACTACTGCCAAACGATCAAAATCCGTTTGGTCTGACGAATTGCAGCCATCACAGGAGCCGTTAAGCAAAGACGATAGACTCGATTGACCCACAATCATCAAATCCCACAAACCACAGAAAACATCCCAAACCTGCGGAATCTTTGCCGTAAGAACGTAACTTCGAAGAGCGAATTGAGCGCAATCCCACGGCCAAAGAGAGAGAGAGAGAAGATAATGGGAGACTAGTGTTGAATGATACGGTGAAGCAACTGCTTAACTGAAATCTGCATCTTGAATCTCGTTGACTACTGTGGATCATCCGGATACTCAAAACAATATTATTATTATTATTATAGTATTAAATATAATGAATTGGAGCCCCCGTTGAAATAGTTATCCGGCCATCCATCGACGTCAATTCGGACAAAATGATAAAATCATGCAAAATTCAAACCAAACAATTGCTTTGCTGCCACTTCCACCTCAACTGAATAGAATCTTTCAAAAGATTCTCCGTATATCTGTGTGCATTCATGTGTATATATATATATATATATAGACACACACATACTCTTCCTTGCCATGTTTAAAAAGTTGCTCACGTCTCGAATTCTTCTCGTATCTCAAATTGATAATCGTCGAGCATCTTACTTGACCATTATAGAAATATAATTTCACTAAAAATCGCGTTTACTCGTTAGACTATAAATTCTCATAAAATAAACATAAAAAATATTTTCAAATTTATTCATTGTCTTATTGTTTGCTCTCTCATATATTGAGCATTAACTTGACTCTTGGACTCTATTTGAACATACATAAATTTTACTTTTTCAATCCTCAATGGAGTCGTCTAACCACCTTTATTATATTTATAAAAAAAAAATACTTTTTAAGAATCTTAACGTATGATATTTCAACCTCTAATTCTTAACAATATCATGTTAAATCTATATTTAATCTAACACTAAAATTGCATTAGTGAATGAAAACGTTCACATGTATTCATCAAGCCACAACTAAAAGAAAAGAGTTCCTTACATTACATATTATAAATAATTGTTTTTAGTAAGTCCAAAAGAAACCAAAAAAAAGTCAGCTTTTTCCCTTTATCGTGTCACACTCAAAAGTCAGTTTCAAACCCTAAAAAAAATCCATGCATAATAATTAATATTTAATAATTATAATTTAAATACTCAATATCATTTAATAAAACAATAATACTATCAATAGATTCTAATCTAACATTTGGAGAACACTTCACCCAAATAATCCATTAATCCAAATGTTTATAAATTATTTTTTCATCCTCCTACAATCTATTTCTAAAAAATCCTCGTCGTTACCCAATCTACTATCACATGACAACAATGAAGGTGAGGGACAATCGGAGAGAATGGAAGAAATTTTTCTTTTATAAAAGATGATTGTAACGACAAATTTGAAGTAGGTAATTGCAACAACGAAACAAGTTATTAACAAGATAGGGGAGGTGGCCAACGATGATTGGTTGGATGGTATCGGGCTAACTTAAAAATGAATTGTAGATGATGAAGGGGTAATTTAGATATTTAAATTAGATGTTATTTTGATACATTTTAAATGTATGTCAAATATATCTACCACACAGTTAAAAGTTTTGAACAATCAATAAGAAATTATTGTCATTGTTTGACTTAATCTTTGTGTTGGTGTTGACTTTGAGTTACTGAGTGATTGCGCTCTGACCGGCGCCTGCCAAGGGTGACTTTTAGGGCATTTCTGGTAAGCAGTGTCCAATTTCATCTCTCTTGCTTTAAAGAAAGAAAAAAAATCAGGGAGCCTATATGGCGGCGCTTTTCGTCGCTATTGGCGACGTTTTTGTCGCTGCTAATGCACTTGTCGTCTAATGCGTGGAGCAAGTGCTAATATATTTTATTAAATTTCGCAAATGACTTAGGAAAAACGAATTAAATTTAGTTTTAATTTTTTAAAAAAAAATTGTCCAAGAATAAAATAAAAATTTTTATTAGTATTTTTTTTTATGTGAGTGCATATTTTTATTTTTATTTAATTAACAAAAAGTTTAGAGAGAGATATAATCTCCAAAATCAAACATCTTATTTAAAATTTATTAAATTTTCATTAATTTGAGAAAATAATTTAATATTAGTGAGTTTTGAACTCATTTGTTGCAATGTATGAATTTGTCCCAAAACAAAATTAAGGGATAGTTGTGGTCCCCAAAATCAAGTATTTTAATAAATAAAAAAAATAAGATTAAGTCAACCAAATATTAAATCAAAAAAGATTGTCACATCGCAGTGAGTACTGGTCTAGCTACTGTGTCTGGCTGAGTCACCATGATTAACCCCATCATATTCTGTCGAGTCGGGTGTGGGGACATTTGGGGTGAGCGATTCACCTTTTGGGACAAGAAATATTGTCACATGTCATATCGTTTAAAAATTTATTAGATTTTCATTAATTTAGGAGAATAATTCTAATATTAGTGGGTTTTGAAGCCATTTGTTAGATCAATTAATAGCGAACTCACACTCTAAATTCAAGTCACATATAATGAGTTTTGGTTATTAAGGAGAGAATTTTACTTTTGAGTTCTGTCTTGGAAGAGGAGAAAAGATCACCAACAAGGGAGAGGAAGACAAGAGTGGGGAAGGGTGGAAAGAATTTAATATATTATTTTAATTGGGGACTTTATAATAATTATTTTAAAATTTTAAATTGTAAGGTCATAAATTTAAAATTAATAATAGAAGTTAAAATATACTAATAAACCAATCCACTACTCAAATTAAAAAGTTACCACCTTTATAAGTAACAATTTTTAAAAATAAACAGACTAATCAATTGCAACGTTTAAACTTAAACATAAAAGCTACTATTAACGTTAAAAACCTATCACTTTTGTAAGTTGAAATGAAATAGGAGGACAAGAAGTTACAACTAGCTGCCCAAATTAAAAAGTTGTTATCTTTATAGGTGGTAGCATTCAGATGCTATAGGGTATGAGTACCTTAAGTTAAGGGTATTGGAGCATTTTCCTTGATTTACTTGGCTTCTCAATTTTCTTCCACTGGATATGTTGCGAAGTAGCAGCAGCAGCAGCAGCATGGTTCTGGACACACCTTGCGGCTTCAACAATATATCAGCAGAATGGATGCAGAATGCACTTGCTGTTGGCTGAGTTACCTTCACCTGTTATGGAAGCATGATGCAAAGCATCAGGCCCAGGATGCTGCAGCCGGCTTTGCTCATTTCCGATGCCCCGAGGATGCCATCAAGACGGCCACTGCCACAATGAACATGAACAGCATGCTTACGAGCAATATGTAAGTTCTTCTTGATGATCTCCTGTACTCTCCAAATACAAGTATGCCCCAGAAAGTGCTCACCAATGGAAGTGCCTGAATATGTTCATTTTTATGCATCAGCGCTTGCACTGTATTACGATTTAAAGACAAGAAGAAGAAGAAGAAGAAGATCATTCATATGCCTCAGCAAGTGTACTGTTATTGGGACTTTAAGAAGAAGAAGAAGAAGAAAAAGATCATTCGTATGCATGAGCATACACATTCCTTAAAGATTGTTTTCTGCAGCAAACAAGATTTAGGAGTATGAAAATAGTCTTGCTGTATCACTGGTTAAAACCAAGAAGTTTGAATGCATTTTGTGCATTAACACATCAAACATAGGCTTTTTTTTGCATCCTAAAGGCTATTTCGGGATACTCTAGTGCACACCAATTTAGTTTTTGGCAAGGATGAGGATGAATAAGTCTTGAGGAAAGTGATTACAAGACTATAAGCCATACTTTGTTGGCTCATAGGAAGATTTGTTATTATTGTGTATACTAGAGCAGCACACTTGTTTTTGCAACAACACATGTACTGTATTAATGCAACTTCAAAAAAGAACTGCTAGGATGGGATTAAATGCCAATCTATAATATGAAAATTTTGAGATGACCTGAACGGCATCAGCAGCAGCGTATCCTGCAGCTTGACCTCCCATGAACTGAAGGCCATTCCCGAACCCACATAGAAGTCCAGCCAAAAAGGCCCAGCCTCTGCCGTTCCAATCTGTCAGGTAAGCCCTTATGGATGATCTGGGTAAGTTCAATACTGGGTGATAGAGGAAGCTGATATTTAAAATGATAGCAAGCACAAAACAGGAGACTGAGAAGTAGAAAAAGGCAGTGTAGACAGTTAAGTGAGGGACGCCATCTTTCAAGGTGTGCCACTGATCATTTGTTGCCAGGTTGAATGCAGGTGAGAAGAGAGAGAAGCAAACTCCAGCAAAGAATGTTATGGCCAATCCAATCATAGTGCTCTTCCCAAATACCTGAAAGGGGATCATGTTGTCAAGTATTTGCTGTGGAAACATAATAATAGACGTAAGAGAAGTATAAAATAGAAAGAAAAATAATTCTGTTGAAAATGCCTCAGCAACTGTTATGACGTTGGAGCAGAATTGAAGATAATCTGGAAATCTCTTCTACAGCTGGCTTTGGGAGAGGAAAAATAGGAGCAGAAGTAGCTAATTTAATTGATAAAATAGTTAGTTACAGTCCTAAGTTTAAGGCTTCTGTTTTGATTTATTTTTGTTTATCTGTAGTTTAAATTCTTCAGTTGATTAGTTCCTATATTTTAGGAGATAACAGTTAAGGTTTGATGTATTTAAACAATCCTAGAGACTCAATAAATCTTATCTGTGATTTGCCTCCATTTAGTGAATTCTCTCTGCTGTTTTTTACTTCTATTTTCTTAGTTATCACCAACAAATTGGTATCAGAGCTATTTTTCTTGCGGGACCTGTGAGCTATTCTTTTTAGGGAAACACCATGCAATCTGAAACTCCTTTTACTGCTATAGCTCCTCCAGTGTTTGATGGTCTAAACTACCAAGTTTGGGCAGTAAGAATAGAAGCTTTTCTAGATGCCAATGACCTCTGGGAAGCTGTTGAGGAGGATTATGCTATCCCTCCTTTGCCTGAGAATCCAACTGTAGCTCAACTACGGAATCACAAAGAAAAGAAGCAGAGAAAGTCAAAGGCCAAGTCTTATTTGTTCTCTGCAGTTTCTCCAGCAATATTCACCAGAATTATGACCCTGAAGACAGCTAAAGAGATCTGGGATTTTCTCAAGAAAGAGTATGAAGGAGATGAGAGGATCAAGGGGATGCAAAAGCTGAATCTAATAAGGGAATTTGAGTTGCAGAAGATGAAGGAATCTGAGACAGTTCAAGAATACTCAGATAAACTTCTGGGAATTGCAAACAAGGTGAGATTGCTGGGAGGTGAATTTGCTGATTCAAGGATAGTGCAGAAGCTGCTTGTGACAGTTCCTGAAAGGTTTGAGACAACAATCTCAGCCTTGGAGAATTCAAAAGACCTGTCAATCATCACTTTGGCAGAACTTTTGAATGCCTTGCAAGCACAGGAACAGAGAAGGTTTATAAGGCAGGAAGGGTCAATTGAGGGAGCATTGTAGGCTAAGTTGCAAGTTAGTCAAGGTGGTAAAGAAAAAAAGAAATGGAAGAAGGAGGAAGTGGATCATTCTGACAGCAAGATAGGAGGTAGTGGCAAGCCAAACTTTCCTCCTTGTGAACATTGCAAAAAAAGGGGCCATCCACCTTACAGATGTTGGAAGAGACCAGATGTTAGGTGCAACAAATGCAAGCAACTGGGACATATTGCTAAGATATGCAAAAGTAAATCTCATCAAGCTACAGAAGCTCAGGTTGCTGATCACCAGGAGGAGCAATTGTTTGCTGCAAATTGTCTTTTAGCCAATTGTTCAAAGGAAATGTGGCTGGTAGACAGTGCCTGCTCCAATCATATGACCAGCAATCTAGAGTTATTTAAGGAGCTTGAAGACGTCGGGGGCATGAAGGTGAAGATAGGCAATGGAGATTACATAGAGGTCAAAGGCAGAGGAACCATTGCATTGGAAACCTCTTCAGGTACTAAGATGATTTCGAATGTTCTTTTTGTGCCTGAAGTTGATCAAAATTTGCTTAGTGTTGGCCAGTTGCTTGAAAAAGGCTTTAAACTGTTGTTTGAGGATAGCATGTGCGTGATTAAGGATGCTAATGGTCAGCAGGTGTTTAGGGTTAGCATGAAAAGTAAATGCTTTCCTTTAGACCTGAAGAAAAATGAACAAACAGCTCATGTTGTAATTGATAATGCAACTGAACTATGGCATAAAAGATTAGGCCATTACAATCAGGTTGTTTTGCAGGATCTCAGGAAAAGGAATATGGTGCAAGGATTACCTCTATTGGAAGATCTTAAATCAGTTTGTAAAGCCTGCCAGTTTGGGAAGCAAACTAGGCTACCTTTTACTCAAACAATTTGGAGAGCGACTCAAAAGTTGCAGTTGGTTCATACTGACCTTAGTGGACCAAAGTCAGAGTCATCTTTGAAGGGAAATAGCTATTATATTGCATTTATAGATGATCTAACTAGAATGTGTTGGATCTATTTCTTGAGATTCAAAACTGAAGTTGCAGGAGTATTTTGGAGATTCAAGGCATGGATTGAGAATCAAAGTGGCTGCAGGATTCAAGTTATTAGATCATATAATGGGACGGAGTACACCTCGGAACAGTTTACCAAATTCTGTGAAGAGGCTGGAATTGAGCACCAATTTTCAACTCCCTACACTCCACAACAAAATGGAGTGAGTGAAAGGAAGAATAGGACTATTATGGAGATGTCTCGCTACATGCTTCATGAGAAAGATCTTCCCAAGAAGTTTTGGGCTGAAGCAGCTAACACAGCTATGTTTTTACAAAATAGATTGCCTACAAAATCAGTGCAAGGGAAAACACCTTTTGAAGCATGGTATGGTTACAAACCTCTTGTAAAGAACTTAAAGGTGTTTGGTTGTATTTGTTATACTCTTGTGCCACAGGTAAAAAGAGACAAGTTAGATAAGAGAGCTGATCCGGGCATCTTTATAGGCTATAGCAACTTCTCTAAAGCCTATAGAGTGTTTCAGCCAGAGTCTGGGAAAATTGTAATCAGCCGAGATGTTCATTTTGCAGAAGAGGAAAAGTGGCATTGGGAGGATAAAAAAGGCACATCAATAGCTGTCTCGCCATCATTTGCAACTCCACCATTAGTTGAGGATGAGACCGTTGATGATTTGCCAATTAGAGGTACAAGATTGTTATCTGATGTATATCAAAGATGCAATCTTTCTATGGTGGAACCTGGATATTACAATGAAGCAGCAACAGATCCCAATTGGATAGAAGCAATGCAAGAGGAGTTGAAGATGATTGAGAAGAATCAGACCTGGGACTTGGTTAACAGACCACAACACAAAAAAGTCATAGGAGTGAAGTGGGTGTTCAAAACAAAATTGAATGCTGATGGTTCTATCAACAAACACAAGGCAAGGTTAGTGGTTAAGGGCTATGCACAGGTGTATGGAGTAGATTTCTCAGACACTTTTGCACCTGTTGCACGCCTAGATACCATTAGATTAATTCTTGAAATAGCAGCTCAGAAAGGGTGGACTGTATTTCAACTTGATGTCAAGTCAGCCTTTCTCAATGGCTACTTGGTAGAGGAGATTTTTGTGGAACAACCAGAAGGGTTTGTTGTTCAAGGGCAAGAAGACAAGGTTTATTTGTTGAAAAAAGCTTTGTATGGGTTAAAACAGGCTCTTAGGGCCTGGTATAGCAGGATAGATGAGCATTTGCAGAATCTTGGCTTCATGAGGAGCTTAAGTGAATCAACCTTGTACATCAAGCACTCACATGCTGATATATTGATTGTGTCTTTGTATGTAGACGATCTCTTGGTGACAGGGAGTAATGTTAAGCAAGTTGATCAATTTAAGCAAGAAATGCTGAAAGTTTTTGAAATGACAGACCTTGGAGCTATGGCTTACTTTCTGGGAATGGAGATAAAGCAAGATCAACAAGGAATCTTCATATGTCAGAAAAGGTATGCAAAGGAAATACTAAGAAGGTTTTATATGGAAGAATGCAAAGCAATCGCCACTCCGATGAATCAAAAGGAAAAGCTAAGTAAGGATGATGGTGCTGAGAAGGCTGAAGAAGGAATCTACAGAAGTCTTATTGGTTGTCTCATGTATTTGACTGCAACAAGACCTGACATCCTTCATGCTGTAAGTGTTCTTTCAAGGTTCTTACATTGTGCTAGTGTAAAGCATTACAAGGCTGCAAAAAGAGTCCTCAGATACATTAAGGGAACAGTTGATTATGGTGTTCAGTTTAAACCTAATCAAGTGTTCAACTTGGAAGGTTATTCTGATTCAGATTGGGGAGGATCTTTAGATGATATGAAAAGCACCTCAGGGTACTGTTTTACTTTGGGATCTGGAGTGTTCTCTTGGAGTTCAAAGAAGCAAGAAGTTGTAGCCCAATCAACTGCAGAAGCAGAATTTATAGCAGCAACTGCAGCTGTGAATCAAGCTCTTTGGCTGAGGAAAATCCTACTTGATCTATGTTTGGTGCAACAAAAAAGTACATCAATTTATGTGGACAACCAAGCAGCTATAGCTATCTCCAACAATCCAGTTTTCCATGGCAAAACTAAGCATTTCAACATCAAATTGTATTTTCTCAGAGAAGTGCAACAGAATGGTGATGTTAAGCTTCTGTATTGCAAAACAGAAGACCAGTTGGCTGACATATTTACAAAGGCTTTACCTAAAACCAAGTTTGAACAACTGAGATTGAATTTAGGAATGTGTCCAGCTGCTGATGCAAGGAGGAGTGTTGAAAATGCCTCAGCAACTGTTATGACGTTGGAGCAGAATTGAAGATAATCTGGAAATCTCTTCTACAGCTGGCTTTGGGAGAGGAAAAATAGGAGCAGAAGTAGCTAATTTAATTGATAAAATAGTTAGTTACAGTCCTAAGTTTAAGGCTTCTGTTTTGATTTATTTTTGTTTATCTGTAGTTTAAATTCTTCAGTTGATTAGTTCCTATATTTTAGGAGATAACAGTTAAGGTTTGATGTATTTAAACAATCCTAGAGACTCAATAAATCTTATCTGTGATTTGCCTCCATTTAGTGAATTCTCTCTGCTGTTTTTTACTTCTATTTTCTTAGTTATCACCAACAAATTCAAAGCATCAATCAATCTTAAACTGCAGATCAACCTTAATTGCCCTTCTGTTCTCAAGCTCTATAAGAAAATCAGCACTCCCAAATTTTGACTTCTCTTTCTCAGCAGAAATATTTGCTTTCTCCAGACCCATTGCTCCATCTACAAATGTTCAATATTGGAAAATTAAACAGCATTCAGAAAAAGAAGATGAAAATTCACCGAACGAAAGAAGCTATAAAACATGGAATTCAGTCTCTTACCTAGGTTCAGATGGATTGGTTCTGATTCAGAAATGTCTCCTGCCCTGGCAAGGGTTCATGGCATAAAATCAGTGTGTTGTTGCTAAGCAGCAGCAGAACATTGACTAAAATTAACTACACTAAGAACCATAAATGAGATTCTAATGAACAGTGAGCTTGATGAACATCAAAGCAAGAAGGAAGAAATCATCTTTTTTTATGGGAGGTAGGAAGGGGTTGGAAAGTTTTAGGATACAGACATGAACATTTTCTGAATGACTATAGAGGGTTTCATATGTTTTTACACTTCGGTTCTGTTATCATGGAATTGACAAAGAGTTGGCTGTTCACTCATTTTGCTGTAGCGAAGTACTCCAGTGACAGATACTAGGAGGGGAATGAGACATTTTCATAAGAACACTGACATAAAACTAATCTACTAGTTTGAAGTAGAGTGAAGCTGGTTTCAACCAAAATAAAAGGAACAAGCACACCCTATGAGTTGACTCTGTAACCATAATTGATTACAAAGTAAGATAACTCTTAACAGAGGCATATACCTTTTCCAAGTTTTGTGATCGTTTGATAAACCACTAAGCTTCGCTTTGTTATCAGCTGCATTGGATGCATGAACAGCAGAGCCAAGACAGACAGCAACCAAGAAGCATCCAACACCAGGGAAAAGAATCTCGGCTTTATTGATCTTGTCATCCAAGAAATAGTTTAAGGTTGTGCCTGTTACAATTAGCAGAAGACTAAACCTAAAATTCCAAATGACATTGCCAGTGAGAAAGCAAAGTTCTTCAAAGAAATAATACCTATGACAACAGTTATGCTTGCAGTGATTACTTCAGTCACTGATAAGCCAACAAAGGCCCAAGCATATTGTGTGGACAGGTTTCCAAGGCTTAGGACCACTCCACCGGCCATTGCGAACAAAACAGAGGGCCAATTGTCCTGCATTGAAATCCATCACCTTCCAGAATGATTCAAAATCATTCAGTAAGTAATTCAACAGGGATAGCGTATGCACAAATTTTACTCGGGCAACACAACAACTGGATCAATAAGCATGGCAAAGCCCATAGCTTATTGCAGATAAAACAACCTAAAAAAGAAAAATAACATGATTCCCAAGGCATAAAAAGAAACTAAAGAAATGGTTCCAGTAAGCCCGTCTAGCAGTATAAAGACATCTGAGATCACAACAAACGACATTCTCCATCCATCAGCGCCATCAAACACCTTGAATTCGTTTTCATTGTCAAAATAAAGGATGGATTTTGTTGGCCACCGCTCCCAAATCTATATATAATACAAACAATATTCTAGAGTTTGCATGGCACCCCATGGCCAAGTGTATATCCACTTCACTTTCTTCCTCTGTTTGCTGCTGAACTCTACATGGATTGCCTTATCCATTAACAAAAAGAAAGTAATAAAAACGGCAAAGCAGTAAAATATTTG
This sequence comes from Diospyros kaki, assembly GCA_036245055.1. Taxonomy (NCBI): domain Eukaryota; kingdom Viridiplantae; phylum Streptophyta; class Magnoliopsida; order Ericales; family Ebenaceae; genus Diospyros; species Diospyros kaki. The sequence continues at coordinate 43,570,748 of BSEG01000009.1, forward strand.
AATTACCCTGTAAGAAACATATTATTTTTTTAGTCCAAGAATCTTCATGCCCACATAGTGGGATAGAGGCTTGATGTGTATATGTTGAAGTCTGAGAATCTTTATGGTTAAGAGCTGCAACTACTACGGAACCACCTTACTTACACTTGACTTGGTAATCTTTAGGCCTCGGGGTGTAGAGAGTTTGTTGAGCTATTAAAGCATCCCTTAAATTCTTCCAACCCCAAAATCAATCATTGGAGCATTAAACCTACATGCTTTCTTGCTTCAACTGCTAAATTCTCTATCTAGCCATTGCACTATAATTGCATGTTAAAAGCTCTGCTGCCTGCTATCTTTCACTTGTAAAGCTAGGTTTACTCATACATGGCCTTACCAAGTTAGCAAAACCAAGCAACAGCATTGGAAAATGTGTGAAGAACTCAAGAAGACATATAGTCCTCCAATTCCCACACCAGATGACCCATGACTGTTCGGCTACTAATCATAAGGGAATGTTTTCTGTAGGGAGTAACACGAGTGCATTTCTTGTGATCTGCATACCCATGACATTCATTTATTTTATGTTCTAGACTTGAAGAATTGAAATAAGATAATAGATGAAAAATGCATTAGGGGCATTAACTAAAGAAATTTTGCAGGTACATTAGCTAACAATATATTTTATCTCTATTCCATTTCAAAATTTATCAAAGTGAGGAACAGGTCATATTTAGTTCTGACATTGGCAGATGCCCTTGATCAGAATCACACAAAATGGGGCCTCATGTTTGGGCCTTGTAGAGGGCTTGACAATAATATTTATTGAAGTGGAACAAGATTAAACAGAAAAAATGCTTCAATTTAATGACAAAGTCACTTCACATGTGAAATACGATAGTGTGATTACTACACATGTCTTTTCACCTGTATTCATTTAACTTCAGCATGCCATATCTGTGATGCAGGGTGAACATGTTTTCATTTCCACTATTTTAAATCCCCAAAACCTCAACCTTGAAAAGAAGTACACTTGATGTGCAACAGTAGAAAATTTGCAAACATTGAAGAAGAACGGGAGCATAGAGAGATTTCGGTAGAGAAAATCACAATTGTATTCAGTATCATCAAAAAGAGTTCATTGTCGATCACATTATAAGCCTGAAAACCAGTTTTAGCTAAACATAATTAACCTAACTATGATTATCTCAACCAAATCACTAAAAGATGAAGTCTAGGAATCTAAAATGCAAACAAAGTATGGTAAATCTAATTTCTAAACATCTTAACATCAAATATTAAAATCCAGTACTTGTAATTCCTCATCAACAGTTACCTGAGAAAGTTGAGTGAGGAAATTTGGTTCTAGAGGTGTGCTGCTGCCAATCTCACCAAGAGTGAAAGCAATGAAAACCGCGGCCAAGAGGTTGGTGATGGTGTAATCAAGGTAAGTGTGCTGAGGAAGCCGGCCTCGCCTCTCTAAAAGGGTTAAGATAGCAGGCCATGTTCCCAAGAAAAACAGGGCAACCAGCATACACGCTATAGCAACCCCTTTGCTCTCAACCAAATACATCTTCAACACACTAGGGATAATGCTCTGCCTTGGAACAGTTGTATCAATGAAGGAATTGAGACCTAGAAGCTCCTACAAAAGAAGGAAGCAACCTGAATCAGATTCTGCCAAATGCATCTTCAACACACTAGATATAATTCCATCCTATCAAAATAAAGAAGCAATCTGAATCAGGTTCAACCAACTGGCCCTCTGCTTCACCAAAATGGAACGAGTATTTTAGCAAAATAAGCAGAAGAAGACAAGAAAATTTTGGCGGGACACAGTTAAGTAAGAAGATAAACTCACAGACAGATATGAAACCCCGAAAATGGTGTAACTGATTGCTCTGGAGACTACCAATTTGAATCAACGTAAATGATTAGAAATCCAGGGGAGGGGAAAGGGGAAATAGGGTTCATTCAGGAAACAAGTCAATGGGTAGAGAAAGAAGTAAAAAGGAAACAATGATCGGGCAATACCACGTGCTGGACATCTTAAAGATAACGCGTAATAAAAGCAAGTGGAAAAAGAGATGCAAGGAATAAAATCAATACAGCCAGCCATGTGAGGCATACCCAATTCAATTGATCCATGAACATGGTGGTTGGTCGTTCGAGAAATTCCAGGAAGCAAAGAGAAGACTGAAAATTGTTTCAGATAACGAAAGAAAGAGAGAAATCCAGCTGAATTTTCTGATGAAATGTAGTTATATAAGCGTCTTATCTTTCTCAGAGAGAGAGAGACAGAGAGAGCAACTACCATTCCATAAAAGTTGGTGAAAGATGAGCGTATAGATGCATCAGCAGGAGAAGAAGAATCTTCCTAGAATCTAGGTGAATGCGACAATTACAGCATCTCCAACTCAACAGCCAGCCAGCCAGCCAGCTACCCCTGTTCTTGGAAAATGTATTTTAAGCCCCGCAGGTATCTGCACGTTGTTGTTATGTATTTATTATTTATTATAAAAATATTTAATAAAATGTATATTTTCATTTATAAATTTATACTTATTACAAATATATAGTAAAATATAACACAAATTTAAAATATATCGACTTGATTTCTTAAAAATACAAAATATTTTTTTCTGTCCTTGGTTATAATTTTTCTTTCAATTTTATAATCAATATGTTGCCCTAAATTTTAAAATTATATTAATTAATTTTTCAAGGCAGTGCCTGCAAGATAAAATATATATTATATTGATTGTTATGTAAAATATTAAATGGAGGTGTCCCAAACCCAACAGGCACGTTGAATTAAAAATGGAAAAACATTGCATGTTGAATTAAATTATATTAAATATTTATAATATTAGTACACACTGATTTTATAGGGTTTTTTTTTTTTTTTGCTAAGTATTTTTATATATTTATTCAGTGGTCGATAGTATACCCATTAGGTTATTGAATTTGATTGGTGAATTTGCTTTGTATCTATCTAACAAATAAATATTGGTCAAATATATATTTTTATTCTCCTACTTTTATGTTTTTTTTATAATAATTTAATTTTTTTATTATTTTGAATACACTTTTAAATTATGTATTTTTAAATTAATTGTACACCTCAATTAAAATAGTGCCAACACAAACGCACTGAAATATTCAAATTACCCTTCACATGCCTATAGAAAGTTGGTCGATGGAGAAAACTAACGATTGATCGACGGTGCCTCCAACCATCCATTTTTGTCATGGTCCTTTTTCTTTGCCATGGTCAACCATCTATGCTATGGTCTTTCTTCTTCTTTGATCACATGACGGGCACGTTAAGTATGATGGAGACAGCTTCTTGTCACATGTAGCACAAACAATTGGCAACGAAGATTGTCGATGATAATGAAGTTGTAGAGAATGAGACGATGTGAAGGGGTGGAAGCGACAATTGGTGTTGCAAAAACCCTAGGCCTATTTGAAAAAAAAAAATGAAAGGTCAAAGGCACCGCCAACTAGAAAGATAAAGCAAAAGGTTAATCAACAAGCGAAGTTTGACAATCGATCAATGGTGACTCCAACTGTCCATCTTCTTCTTCAGTCACAGGAGCCAATGGTCGAGGGAAGATAAACCGATTGAACAAACGATTGCCATAAAAAAGAACCATGGTGGAGACGGCAATTGCGTCTCCGAGGGACTGAAGATGATGGTGACTGCGAGGAACTAATGGTGGTCAGCGATGTTCAAGGTTTGCAAAGGATAAATGGATAATTTGAGTATTTTAGCGCATGTATATTACACGCGTTAATTCAATTTTAGTGAGGTATATAATTAATTTAAAAATATATAATTTAAGAGTCTAATTAAAATAATAAAAAATTCAAATTATTACACACAAAAAACATGAAAGTATAAAAATAAAAATATATATTTAGCCAATAAATATTTCATCGCCACTATCTTCTTATGTCATCAAATTAATGGAAGATTCATGCCATCGGTAAATTAATGGCGATCGATGATAAACTCTATTGTTATATTAAATTCATCAGAGAGTTTTTGACCTAATTTTGCTTTAAAAGTCCATAAATATGGCAAGATAATAAGATATAATTAAATTATAATCCTAAATCAATTCAATGACGTGATATAAATTAATAAATATTCAAAATTTGAGGAAAGTAAAAGGAAACTTATCCCTTTTTTCTGGGTACAAAAAAATTGTGCTGTTCATACCAAATAATGAGAAATATATATATTTTTAAATATCTTCTTAAGTCAGAGAAAACATGTTCCTTTTTTGAGATAATGCTATATAATGTTTACGTCACACAAAAACAAATTATGTAACAATTTCAAATCATCTCAAATTAATAAAATACTTAACGATGAAGATTTAGCCACAGATTTAACCATTGGGCAGGAGATTCATGATCATAAGATTACTTTGCATTGCTCATTCTGAACAAAGCCTGCATCAGAACATACAATTTGAACATTGTCATCACAGCAAAGTCCTCAAAAAGGATGCATCCGTCCTCAAAAAGGATGCATCCACTAACCACTTCTCTAACAGCATTGGTTTAAACTGCAAGAAGCTAAAGAAATCAACAGGTAGCCACTAGAAAAGAGAGGGCCAAGACAAAGTTTTCTTTCCATTCTCCCGGTTTAGAACTGCTACATACCTGGGGGATTACATCGATAGTATCATGAAACGATCTGGGAAGTTTTTAAGCTTCCCAGTTTCCCTTTCTGGCTACATCTTCCAAAAAGCTTCCTAGCAGCCTCTGATCGAAAACCATATTGGGTACCTGTGAAACAAATAGCGCCTTTAGACCCCGGAGAATGCACGCACAACCTACCCACCAGTGAACGAGAAACAGGGCTCTCTAACCTTGTCCCCGAAGAATATTTTTGAGTTGTTAGCAATTGCTTCGATGAATTTCAGCTCCAAATATTGAGGAGAAAGCTTCAGCTTGTTTGCTTCTGCTTCTTTCATTGCTCTGAAAATGGATCCAAGGTAAATAGTGGATTTAACTTGTCAGATGAATTCAGAGAATTCAACAGTGGAGAATAATAAATATGCATTATAAGGAAAAGCAGATTGTATTACTGATAAAAACTGGCATCAGCTAAGCTCTTCTCCCGAGCCCTGTACATTTCATTTGAAATCTCCTCTTGCTTCCTGGAACTATCCTTCTCCATCAACTTCTGTTCCATCTGGATCTTGCTAACATGTGCATTCTTCTCAGCTTCACTTATGGCAATCTTTTTCTGTGTCTCCGCCTCTTTCTCAGCTACTCTCTGCCTCTCCATAGAAATCAAAACCTAGAAAGAGACATTAATGAACAACACAAGTTATTGCCAAGTTCAAGAAGAACAAAAATGCCGCACCTCTACAAGTTACCAACAGCAGAGAAGCAACATACTGCATTTTTCATGTAGTCAATGAATTAAATCATTATCCTGATTTATCATAAAACTTGGTCTGGCAAACAATTGAATATAGGTTAGGAAACATTTATCTTTACTTCAATCAGGCATTTTCCAATTCAGTGAAAATGTAATCAACAAAACAAGGTAAATGTTATTTAATATCAAAAGAGGACAGAAAAATATTACAATACCTTGGTGCGTTCCTCTTCCATCTGTTCAAAATTTCGTCTTATACTCTCAGGGATGGTAGGCTTCGTGACGCGAACGCTGATAATTTCAATACCTGGGGCATATCGTGTGCAATCAGCCTGAAGGGCATCTTTCATTTTTTCATCAATCTGAAAACATAGAAACATGTCTAAGAATTATTTCATCAAACAACCAAGCCTAGCAATCCCATGAGTCGAGGATAGAAACATGAGTTGAGGATAATTTCAATTGTACACGATGGTTACCTCAACCATCGTGTACAATTCTAGATATCTAGCTGCTTGTTTAATGTAAAATATTTTATGCAAAAAGGCACTTCTTACATGCAAAATGATAGTGTTGATCACATATTTTTGTGTTTGGTAGTGATTTTTGAAAATATTTCGAGTATACTATTGAACAAAGCTTCACTTTTGACACACACAAGTTAGAAAAGCATTTCACCGAACCACTAACAAGCACAAGAAAGAGAGAGCTTAAAACATGGGTCTTCTTCTAAGGGCACAATCTACTACTCTAGGCCCACTCATTTTGCAACTACAAAACTAACGTGAAAATTGATTGGCTCCCTGCAACCTCTCATAAAATGGAGTGCTTGGAATTCTCAAGGATGGTGGTGACGGTTCCCTACACCAACTATCATTGCAAAAGGCATCAGAAAAACCAAGATTGCTTCATGAGGCCTCTAAACCTTTGGTTCCTTGCTCATTGACGATGAGGTTCTGGAACTCCACAAAGATATTCTTGTCATCATGGAGACTGACTGACAGATCCTTGCAGTTTGCAATGACCAGAAATTTGTTCTGTAACATAACATGGCAGAGGACCTCCTGCACCAGGGAAGAAGTACAAGTATATGGCAGAAAAGGACTCGCTGAAAGTTTGATAGATACTGTGAAGTCTTTTATTTGATAAGATATTCCTAATTTACTCACAACCGAACACTGAAAATAAGGAAAATATTATTTTGGGAAAATATTTCATGCAGCAACAGACAGAGCCTTCATTGTGAATACCAAAGACCATAATTTAATGCATGCAAATCTGCATCATTAAGCAGACAAAAGATACAAAAGGATTTATAGTTTTCAAGCCTAACAACTACATGAAAGTGAAAAGTGTTAAACCCTAAACTACTTGAAAGTAAAAGTGTTAAATGCTTGTTAACAATGAAGGCCACTGTGTATTAACATACAAGACTAGCCAATAAATTGCCATAAGAATCAAAACCATCCATTGGTTCACAGCATTTAACAGTAAACACCCACCATTACAGGGCCTTCAATAAATAGACATGATATCACGTGTTAGCGTAGTTTCTTGCCTGATCAAACATATCAATGTAAACTTGCTGAAGGGAGTGAACACTGCAGAACTGATTTATCTCATGATGAATCTTGTCATATATCCATGTGTTATCATACTGTACACCATACTCACGGAGGGTCTCATACACAAAGTCCTTGTGAAGGCGGTTTACAACCTGGAGGAGCATTTAAATTAAACATTGATACAACTTATAAAAAAGGGAAATGAATCATTCACATATAATAAATGAAATGCAACAGTGATGGCAAACTATAATGTCAGACAGAGAACAAATTAAGGACATGCCTCTATTTTCTCAAAATTGATCATAACACCCCCCTTTGTACCGCATGGAATATGCCTCACCTGGGTTACATAACAGAACAGGTTTCATTAACTCTCCATCAGATCTTTGGTTCAAGACTTAAAGCGTCTTGACAATAAAATATGGGATTAATAGGCATCCTTTATCATCAAAACAATATAGAAGAAAAATCTTACAAGATCTGTTTGAAGGGTTACTTGAATGGTCTCAAAGTGAGTTATCAAAGGCAGTTTTAGATGAAAACCTGAAAAGAGAAAAAGGGCCAAATCAGTGCAAGCAAGCAACATAAAAGTCATATGCAACCAACTACAAATGAAAAACTAAAATGGTAGCAAACCTGGATCTGTAATTCCTTTCAGAAGGGCACCTCCCCTCCAGTAAACCCCAACATGACCTTCTGGAACTTGGTGTACAATTGATAAGCTATTTTTAAAGCCTGATGCGGAAGGGATCACTGTCTGTAAATTTTAAATGGCAATGAATGACTGGTGAAGCCTATTACAATATTTCTACTTACCAAAGAAAGGGAGCCTATTACAATATTTCTACTTACCAAAGAAAGGGAATAAAAAGTGCTGAATTTTTAGTACAAGTATACACAATTTTACAGGCCAACAAAAGATCATCCATGATATTTCAATCCTAGATATTTTTGTCATTTGGAAGTTTGAAGTTTGATGTCACTGGGCGGGCACTTACCATCCAACCCAAAAAAATTACTGTTTGGAGGTGTTGTCTACCCCTTGTGTAGCCCAACATTACTCAGTGCACATCTGATGTTTGACACATTCCATAATAGGCTCTCCACCCAATCCCTAGTTCCCTCACTACAAGTCACATACAATGGCTTGCCATCCAACTCAAAACCAATTGTTGTTAGATGATGTTGCCTACCTCCCTCATATAACCCAGGATCACTCAATACGCATCTAGTATGGGATTGACACGCCTCCTGACACAGGGCATAATGTTTTTTTACAAGAAGGAATGCAATCTAGGAGACTCGTAATATTCCGGTTTTTGCTTTGCAGAAATACCCATTGAGCCTCATACTATCGTTTGCTTGCCTTACACAAAAAAAAACTCACACAGAATGATGCAGAGAAAAGCCAATATATCATAATCATACTCCATGTATAATCATACTCCATGTGAAGGGCTCGAGAAAGAAAAAGAACTGAAAGCAAAAAAGAGAAGAGAGGAAAAGCAGCAATGTCAGAACCCAAGTGAGTTATGCATTGGAAAAACAAGCAAAGAAATGAGCATCCCAAAGTAGGCACTATCAACCAATATATCATGTGTAGTTAAACCAGTTATAGTGCAATAAGGTTGGCTTGAAAGGTTTAGCAATTTTTAACCTTGTCTCATTTCTCAAGTCTCTGAGTTTTCCTCATGAAATCTACAGAATATGATTAAGGTAGAGTCATTATAGAGGAATTGATGAGTGATAGGCCTGCATTACTCTTAGATATTGTTCAGATATAAGCAGAACAAAAGGTTTAATTCAGTATCAAAACCTTAGAGTCTGCAAGCAACAAGTATTTTAAAAAAAAAGCACCCAATTGAACTTCCAGTTACAGAGTATGAGTCCACAAGCATTCCTTTTCAGTTGAATGATGGTCAAGAATGGTTATGTCAGAGTAGGAGTTTTAGGAAAGTTCAATTTTTTTTTTTTTTTTTTGGGAGGGGGGGGTGTCTTGGGTTAAAGGTAGCATAAGGTAGGTATTTCATTTTAGTTCAAGGAGTCATAAAAAGTCTAGTCTTATGAACTCCATATGTTCCATTTATTAGGAATGCACAAGGCGATTTTGGAGGTAGGAACTTGTCAGGTTCCTAAACCTGACCTAGGGTTTCTGAAGTAATTAGGAAGAAATCGAGAGAGAGAGAGAGAGAGAGAGAGAGAAATCAGAAAGAACAGAGAAAAAGAGAGAAAGATGAGGGAGAAAACTGAGAGAAATTAGGGAGAGAATTGAAGAGAGAGAAGCATTCAATCTGTTATTACTCAACCTCTCCAAAAAATAGTCTAGTAGCTTATATAGCTACTCTTAAAGACAGTCCTTTCAGTTACATTTTGTAACTGAAAGTTTACAGCTGTCAATTAGCATAACAGAAATGTAACTGAAAGTTTACAGCAATTACTGTATTAACCCTAGGGTCTTGACAATCCCCCCTCCTTAAAAGATTTCTTGTCCCCAAGAAATCACAGTAACTGACCACTATTTCTCCATCCAATTCCTGCAACATCCTCCTCTTCTTCTACGATTTCTTCATCCAATCCTTCCATTTGCAATAACTGTCTATTGCACTGAAGGCCTGGACTGTACTTCTCTCCACCTCTGAAACACAGTCCTAGATGCCTTCTTTGCTCCATAGATAGTGGCTTAACTGGATTTGGATTTGGTAAAGCCTTAGGATTCAAATTTCCTCTATAGATCCGTGGATTGGCAGTCCTAAGATTTCGTCCAGGCTGTCAGCCGATCAAAGAATAGCTTTCAGATTGAACCATATGTTTCCTAAAGAGTGCTTCCAATGCCAACTCTTGCAATCTAGCCTTCTTGGCAGCCTGCTTAACAGTTGCAGGCTGCATCATCTTTACAGTTGGCCTCAATTCCTCATTTAGGCCACTGATAAAACTGGAAACAAAGTAATGCTCAATCAAAGTAGGATGTGAATTCAGCATTAAAGATCTCAATTCTTCAAATCAGATCTGGTATTCCATCACATATCCTTCCTGTTTCAATTACATCCCCCATAGACTTCTCACCAAACCGATCACAAAAATCTTCCAAAAATTCAGTCCAATTTGTCTCAATTTTCATTTTGATCCAACCTTGATACCACACATCAGCCATATCATTGAGATAGGCTGCTGCAAGATTTATTTTCTGACATTCAGCTACATTGTAGTATTGAAAAAGTCGCTCACATCTTCTGATCCACCATCTCGGTTTAACTCCTTCAAAAACTGGTATGTCCAGCATTGGCATTGGAGTATAATGAGAGGTTTGAGAAGAACCTCTTACCTAAATTGCCAGATCCAATACAGGTAATTTCTCAGCTTCGTGCAATTCGGAAGCATGAGGAAGAATTAAAGCACCTGATTGTTACCACCCTAGGGGTAGCTTAGACATTTGGGGGGAAAGCTTAAAACTAATTGTAACAAACAGGAGGCTGAGTCGTTGTATGCGGTTATAGGCAGGTGGTTGAGTGGTTGTAGACAGTTTTAACTCCTTCAGTTTACAGTCACCTTTCAACAGAAAAGAGAAGCCTTTAAGAAGGCTTTTGTAAGAAGTTGGGATCAATTTTTGGAATAATAACAGAATCTCTTCAATTCTTTCCCCCTCTCAAATTTCTCTCTCAGTTCTTTCTTGCTCTTTCTCTCTCTCATTCTATCTGTTCCTTCCTCAACTTCTATTCTTTCTTCTTGAATTCTACCTAAATTCCCAGATTGCCCAACCCTCAACTTGAGGGTGTGACACTGATATGATTGGATCTGCAGTGGATCTAGGCGGAAAATCCACTGGTAAACTAACTTGAGGCATTTTTGAAATCATATTAAAAAATCTGTCCAACCTTTGGCCAAAATTAGCAAAATCTTTCTGCACACTTTCTCTTGTTGCAGCATTTTCTTCTTGGCAGCAACTCACCTCCTCCTAAGTCTACCATAAGCCCAGTTCCAATGCATCCAATCTCGCCTGCAACTGCTTCGTGCAAGTTCCTTCTGCCATCCTCACAGTTCAATTCTTCAAAATTTCGCCTCTGAAACAGCCTCCAATAATCGCCTGGATCTGAGTTTCAGCAACCAAGGATTGGCTGGTAGAAATTGGATCTGACAACAACCGAGGATCAGTTGCTCTGATGCCAAATGTCAGGTCATAAACCTGACCTAGGATTTCTGAAGTAATTAGGAAGAAATCGAGAGAGAGAGAATCGAGAAAGATAGATAAATCAGAAAGAACAGAGAAAAAGATGAGGGAGAAAACTGAGAGAAATTAGGGAGAGACTTGAAAAGAGAGAAGAATTCAATCTGTTATTACTCAACCTCTCCAAAAAATAGTCTCAAGTAGCTTATATAGCTACTCTTAAAGACAGTCCTTTCAGTTACATATTGTGTAACTTAAAGTTTACAGCTGTCAATTAGCATAACAGAAATGTAACTGAAAGTTTACAGCAATTACTGTATTAACCCTAGGGTTTTGACAGAACTCTCTCCTACCAAGTTCCAGATTGATTTTCCCTACCTATCAGTAAGAAAAAAGGCGTTTATGGTCACTGCAGATGCAAGTGAGACAGAAAAAACAGGAGTAACAATTCAGAAAATAAGGGGGGAAAACTTCAGACAACCCATAGCCAAATATCAAAATAGGGACTCAAAGAAGACAGCATAACATTCATTCCAAACTTTTTCATAGTGTAGTGAATGATTAGTAATGAAATGCTTACGTCCAGATCAAATGCCTACAACTGCCATAAAACAAAGTAAAATAGCCAGCAAGGGACCATAACTTGCTACCAGATGATGATAAAAACGTGAAAGTCATGATGAAAACAACAAACACATGAAATTAAAAAAAAAAAAAAACTAATCAAAAGGCCAACTCTAAAATGCACATATAACGACAAGTTTATCACCCAAGCTGCTTGAGTAACCTGATACAGTAGTATCTATGCTGTGTGTCTACCAAAAGAAATTTTCCAGAGCTCCAGTATTCAATTGCAAACAATGAGTAATTTCCATAGGCAGACCAATAGCACCAAACAATTTTTGAGTTGATGTCAATCTGATATGTAAATTCCAGTGGCTGCAAGTTATATAAAATAGAGGTCAGATTATTGATGAAATAGCCACCTAACCCTCTGCCATTAGACATTGTCAACAAAAATTAGATGTTGAAACAGGCAGATGAGCAAACCACAACTTTCTAAATTTCACTAACCAACACAATCCAGGATAATTCAGAGAACAATAGAATGAGTTCACATGAAGTCCTTCCATTTCATCAGAAAGATTCAAAAGCAGTTGTAACCCACAAACAAACAAAATGCCAGCCATAGACAGTAAAGAAGTAATCTCAATAGAAACAAGAAAAATGAAATGCGTAGTACTATCCCCTGGAATGTAATAGCTAGAGACAACAAAATACTCGAGTAACAGTGCATTTGGGAGGGGGGATGGAATGGAAACAGATGGAAGAGGGTCCTCCTCGTTTGGAAGAGACATTAGTTATAGAATGGAATGGATAGAAAATGTATCCATCCAAAGAACTATACCTATTGCTTATCTCATGATTTGGGGGAGAACAGATGGAAACTTATTTTTGTGTGTTTTGTCAATATTACCCTCAATAGTTTTTTTAAAAGTGCAATTCAACTCTTCATTTAATCATTCTATCTTTCTATTAAAGGCCATTAACCATTCGTTGTTTAATATCCTCCATTAAATCCATTTTCACTGCTCTCCCAAGCAAGAAGAAACATTTTTCATTACTTCCATCCTCTACCCTCCCAAACGACGAGAAAATATGTTACATTCCATTACTAGGAGAAAATTACAGAAGACAAAAAGGTCTTTCAGATACCGTGCTGAAGAAATGATAGCTTACAGCATACGAAACACTAACCATCTAGAAGAGAAACAATGTCCAAAACAAGTTTCTATTAAGACTCTGTTTAATGTGTATTAATTTTAATACTGAACAATAAAACAAGCAATAGATGAGAAAAAATGGCGAGAGACATATATGCTCGAGTAGATGGAAATACAATATCGCACAAAAACTCGAACCCTAGAAAGTCGTAACTCATAAGCACGAGACAATCCAGAGACAAGTATTGCAGAGGAACGCCGATCAAATTGCATCACACAAAGCAGCATATAAATAAATAGCGATCGGATGGGAATCAGAGAGAAAATACCATGAAGAATATGGCAATAAAGGACACAAGCACTGTAAAAATGGCCGTGAAATCTCCTCCACCGCCCCCTTGCGCCGGCCGAGCCTGTGGAGTCTCTCCTCTCCGATGCTGTGCCTCCATCTCTATCTCTCTATCTCTCTCTCTCTCTCTGTGGAGTCGAGACCAAGCAAAGATTGGTCTTAAAAACTATATATATTCGTTATTGGTGGGAGGACTTCCTTGAGAAAATGTCAGGGTACTTGGAATACCTGCGTGGGAAATTCTATTTGAAACCCGATAAATTACTCACTATAACTCGTAGGTTTATTTCCTCAACTATCTCTCATTAAAATGTCTTTATTATCCTTATCTAACTACTTTTTTTCAACTACTTTCTTAACTTTTCGCAGCCCAATCTCTCATCACTTTCATTAAATTCTTGCAAACAATCTCCGATTATTTTCACTAAACATTTGCAAACGTGTTTCTGATTCTAAACATTTATAGCAATTACCTTCTTCTTGTTTCTGTTAATTTTAAATATGTTCTTAATTTTTCTCAATGGATGATTATATCCAAAAATTGATGAGATGGGAAGAATTTTATAGAGAAGTTGATGAGCACCAGATCGTGCATAATGAGCAGGTGGACTACTACAATGAATCACAACAGCAGCAGATCGTGCATAATGAGCAGTTGACCTACTACAATGAATCGCACCAGCAGCACCTCAATATTCTGGTAACTCATTCTATTTGTAATTTTAAATTGATGCATGTTATTTAACTGATGCTGAGAATCACTACATACTGAGAATGGCGGCCCGACTTCCCTGACACATTCCAGTTGGGGATACCCAAGTTCACCGACCGTAACTCTTAGGGGAATCCGAGCTTCCCCGACGCATTCCAATCGGGGATACCCAAGTTCACCGACCGTAACTCTTAGGGGAACCCAAGCTTTCCCGACTGGAATGCGTCGGGGAAGCTCGGTTCCCCTAAGAGTTACAGTCGGGGAAGCTCGTCGTCGGGAACCCTCGGGTTCCCCGACTGGCAGCTGTCGGGGGAACATTCGTGTTCCCGACTCGAGAAAGTCGGGAACCCAAGGGTTCCTTGACAGCTGCCAGTCGGGGAACCCAGCGATTCCATTCTCCATTCTGTCCCACACTATTTTAAAATTTAATTTTTTTTCTTCTGTTTATATAAATTTTGTTATTTTTAATTTATATATTTTATTCATATTTTGTTTAAAGAAGAACCTATTTTTAATTGATGCATCTTATGTTTGTTTTGATAATAGGGATTTGATCATCAAAATTTAAAGAATTTTGAGAATGAGAATGGTGTATCGTTTGATGCTAGTCAAACTTTTGTTAGGAATGAGATTTTCAGTAATAAGGAAACGCTGATTGAATGGGTTAAGACAGTTGGAAAAGAAAATGGAATGGTTATTATTATAAAGGGTTCTGAATCTGGGGGTATAGGAAGAAAACCTAGAGTTCGTCTTGCTTGTGAACGGAGTGGAAAGTATAAATCATTAAAAAAATGAGATGAGACAATAGGAGAAACAAATCGTAGGACGACAGGTTCTAAAAAGTGTGGTTGTCCATTTGAGTTATTTGGTGTTAAATTGTCAAATGAACACTGGATATTGAAGGTTGTATGTGGTTTGCACAACCATTTACTAGCAGCTCAACTTAAGGGTCATTCATATGTTGGCCGACTTACAAAGAAAGAGAAACAAATTATGATAACAATATCTAACAATCTTGTGAAGCTAAGAAATATTTTAATGATGTTAAAGGTAGAAGATAAAAAAAAAAATGTGAGTACCATCAAAACTATATATAATGCACGACAAAGATATTGAGTTATGGATAAAGGTGGTCGATCACAAATACAACAGTTGATGAAAAAATTGAAAGATTGTAATTATGTGGAGTGGCATAAAAGTGATACATTATTAGATTGTATCACAGACTTATTTTGAACTCATCCGATGGCTATAGAGTTATTTAAAACATTTTTCCATGTGTTAATAATGGACTGTACATACAAAACTAATAGATATAAGTATCCACTGCTAGAGATCGTTGGTGTGATGTCAACTGAACTAACTTTTTCTATTACTTTCGCATTTATGGATCATGAATATGAGGATAATTACACATGGGCAATGGAGAAATTAAAGAGTCTAATGACTCATAATACATATCTAAGAGTAATTGTAACTGATAGAGAATTGAGATTAATGAATGCAATACAAAAAATGTTTCCAACCACGAGTACCTTGTTGTGTAGGTGGCATATATCAAAAAATGTGCTCGACAAATGTAAGAAATTATTTGATAGAAATGAGACATGTGAGAAATTTATGTTAAGCTGGAACCAGGTTGTCTTTGCGTCGACTGAGGATGAATATGAACGTCGTTTATATGAGTTAACACTTGAGTACTATGCATATGAGGGCGCACTTAATTATGTGAGAAAAACATGGTTGAATGATTATAAGGAAAAATTTGTTAGCATGGACAAATAGAATAATGCATTTTGGCAACGTTACTACGAATAGGGCTGAGAGTGCACAAGCAAAGTTGAAGAAACATCTTGGATCTTCTCAAGGTGACTTAGAGTCATCATGGACAATTATTAACAATCTTATTGAGTTACAATATGTAGAGATTGAGGGGTCATTTGAAAAAAGTTTAGCGTTGGTGCAACATAACTTCAAGCCAGCAATTTTTAGAGAATTGCGAGGTGTTATATCGAGAAGTGCATTGAATATGGTACTAATACAGTCGCAATTTGCTCATAAAATTGGGATAGACAAAGTTTCATGTGGATGTGTGATTAGAAGCACATATGGTTTACCTTGTGCACATGAAATTGCAAAGTTCATGGTACAAGGACGGCCAATTCCTTTGTCAACTGTGCATCCTCATTGGACAAGGTTGCAGGTAGTGCAGTCAGCTTATGATGGTGTGTCATCGCAGGTAACGATTGAGCCAGAAATAGAGAGTATATATAAAATGTTTAATTCAAAACTGGAGCCAATGAAGCAAGTATTAAAGCAAAAGTTGAGAGAAATAGTTAATCCAGATACAACTTCACTACAACCACCTGTTAATTGTGAAGCCCCAAACGGTGCCGTTCCATTTTTTGCTGACTGGAAGGCCATGTGCAGCAACCGCTAACTGCCATTTGGCAGTCGCTGGATGGTTGCACGTGGCAACCATCGGCTGTCCCTCAGCTGGCGCCCGATCATGCTCCTTACTCGATCTGCTCCTCTGCTCTCCTGCTCTCCTGCACCTTCTGCCACTTTCTGTTGGGATTATAATCGTGCTCGCATGATTTGATCTGATCCCTCCATCCTCACTTTAATGAGACGCAATCTCAGCCGCTCCTCATCACTTTTTATTGCTGCCTCGAGATGTGAACGAGAGGGGGCGAAAAAAGGAAAAAGAAATCAGAGAGGTTTTCGATCGGGTCATTCTTGGGTTTTGCGGGTTGGAGGCTCTCGCCTCTTTCGGGCTAGGGTTCTTCTTGTTCTTCCTGGTTTGTTCCCGATTTCTATTACTGTACATGTTTGTATAGGTTTATGGTTCGATAGGTTTGCCTTTAATCTGTATTAAGTGATTAATAGGCGGTTTTGTGTTCTTGAACCATTGATTCCTTTTGAGGGTTTTGTTTGTGAGCGTTTATGAGTGTGTAATCCGATTTTTCATCTCATAGTGCAGTGAGCTCTCCTTTCTTGAGCTCAACGTGGATGTAGCCTCGATTTGAGGTGAACCACGGTAAAAACCCTTGTGCCTCCATTTCTTTATTTTTGTTTCTCGCAGTTTATGTTTTCTGATTCCAGCACTGTGAATGTTTTCATCAAATATAGCTTTGTGATTGCTTAAGTTTAACCCTAAGGGTTTCTGTCGAGTCTCAACAGTGGTATCAGAGCCGCTTTAAGTTCGGCTTCTAGGGTTTACTGTAAGGTCAAATCATTTTTCGAAACTAGGGTTCTCTGATAGAGTCAGTGTCAGCGGGTGTTTGCTGTATTGATCTTCTTCAGTGAATAGAGCTCTTAGGTTACCTTCGTGCAATACGAAGATGAACTCTACCCGATTTGAGATCGGTATATTTGATGGAAAGGGAGACTTTGGAAGCTGGAAGAAAAAGATGAGAGTATTACTCTCTCATCATAAAGTGCTCATAGCACTTGAGACAGACGATCGCAAATGGTCAGCAGACCAGCTTGCAAGAACAGAGGAAATCAGAGAGGAAGCCTTTAATCTGATCTTCCTCCATCTAGGAGACAGTGTGATCCGCAAAATGGATGGTATGACTGCTCCCTTAGAACTATGGAATAAATTAGATGCTTTATTTTCTGTCATTACTGCACCTAATTTAGTATATCTGAAAGGTATGTTGTTTAATTATAAGATGAGTACCTCTAAGACAATGGATGAGAATATAGATGAATTCACTAAACTTGCATTGCTACTTAGGGGTACTGATCAAGCTTTAGGAGACTCAAGTGAAGCTATGATTTTATTAAATGCACTGCCTGATGATTATGATGTTGTTAAACATGCATTAAGATATACTGGCATAGTACCTACATTAGATCTTGTTATTTCAGGCATTAAGGCTAGAGAACTAGAATTGGGAACATCTAAGAAATCTGGAAACAACCTATTTGTAAAGAGTAAGAATGAGAAAAAACACTTTGCAAATAACAATGATCAAACCATTGGGTCAGGGCAAAAGGGTAAGAAGAAAGATAAAAAGGGTAAACAGAAATGGAAATGCTATCACTGTGGGAAAGAAGGACACATTAAGAAATACTGTTATGATTTTATTAAAAAACAAAAGCAAGGGGGAAACATGAATGCTAATCCAAATAATTCAAATTGCTTAGCTGAGGTTCTTACTGTTTCAAATGTTTCTATTGATAATGAATGGATCATGGATTCCGGGTGTTCTTTTCATATGTGCCTTAACATTGATTGGTTTCAAAAATTTGAAAAAACAGAATCAGGAACTGTGTTTATGGGTAATAACCAATCCTGTAAAATTAGAGGTATAGGAAACATATCTCTCAGATTGCATGACAACAAAATTAGAACATTAACTGATGTAAGATATGTTCTTGATCTAAAAAGGAATTTAATATCTCTTGGCACATTAGATGAACTAGGGTTCTCCTATAAGGTAGAAAATGGATCCATGCATGTGTTTAAGGAAGATGATCTAATATTAACTGGAGCTAAGAAAAATGGATTATATGTGTTGGATGGCTGTTATTTCCCTTCTGATATGATTAATTCTGCATGCATAGTAAAATCTGATAAGACAGAATTATGGCACTTGAGACTTGGCCATATGAGCCTAAAATGTCTTAAGGCACTGTCAAACCAAGGGTACCTTGGTTCAGTGTCAGTGGGGTCCCTCGACTTTTGTGAGCCATGTGTCCTAGGCAAGCAACATAGGTTGGGTTTCCATAAGGGAACCCACATGGCGAAGGTATGCCTAGAGTATATACATGCTGATTTATGGGGGCCTTCTCAGGTCCCTACCCATGGTGGTAACAGATACTTTCTCTCTATTATTGATGATTTCACTAAGAAAGTTTGGGTTTTTCTCTTAAAATCTAAAGACCAGACCTTAGAGAAATTTAAGACATGGAAGAACTTAATTGAAAATCAAATAGATAGAAAGATTAAAACCTTAAGGACAGACAATGGACTAGAATTCTGTAACAAAGAGTTTGATGAATTCTGTAATACCCAAGGTATCCTTAGGCATAGGACTGTGAGGTATACACCCCAACAAAATGGGGTAGTTGAGAGGATGAACCGAACTCTTCTAGAAAAAGTTAGATGCCTCTTGTTTACTTCTAATATGCCAAAGTCTTTTTGGGGAGAGGCCTTGTCTACAGTAGCCTATTTGGTAAACAGAAGCCCTTCCACTACCTTAAATCTAAAATGCCCTGAAGAAAAATGGACAAATAAAAAACTAAATTTAGATTACCTAAGGGTGTTTGGTTGTGAAGCATATGCTCACAAAACAGATGGTAAGTTAGATCCTAGGTCCATTAAGTGTGTGTTTGTTGGTTACCAAGAAGGGACCAAAGGCTTTAGATTATGGGAAAGACAATCTGGTGGGATAAAAATTATTATCAGTAGAGATGTCATATTTAATGAAGCCATTTTCCCTTGTAAAACTGAAAATTCTGTAGAAACCAACAATAACAGTAATCCAAATGATTTTGTCATTCTAGGAGGATCCCAAATTGAGGTGGAGCAAGCAGAAGGTTCCCTTCCAGCTATTCCAAATGAATCCAACCTAGAAGATGTCCCAAATCCTCATGAAATTCAAACCTCTGATCATGATAATGATCAAGAGGAACAAGAAAGAGAATCTGAGATTGAGGTGGAGCATTTCAGCCCCACCCAAGATCTCAGTGATTATCATCTAGCCAGAGATAGAAGTAGGAGGGTTTCAAGACCCCCTGCCAGGTATGCCTATTCAGATCTGGTGTTTTGTGCCTTAGTGGCAAGTCTGGAATTAAGGAGCAGTGAGCCTTCTACTTATGAGGAGGCTGTCAGCTCTAAGGAAAGTGTTAAGTGAAAACAAGCCATGGATGAGGAAATGACATCACTTAAAATTAATGGCACTTGGGAGTTAGTGCCCGGACCTCAAAAACAGAAGTTAATCCAATGTAAATGGTTGTATAAGTTAAAAGAAGGCATAACTCTAAATGACCCCATTAGGTATAAAGCAAGATTAGTGGCTAAGGGGTTTACTCAAAGAGAAGGAATAGACTACACTGAAATTTTCTCCCCTGTAGTAAAATTCAAAACCATTCGCATGATGTTATCTGTGGTTGTTCAATTTGATCTTGAATTAGAACAATTAGATGTTAAAACAGTCTTTTTACATGGAGATTTAGAGGAGAAAATTTATATGATACAACCTGCTGGATATATTGACTCAAACAAACCTGAGCATGTTTGTTTACTAAAGAAATCCCTTTATGGCTTAAAACAATCCCCAAGACAATAGTACAAAAAATTCGATAATTTTGTCTTAGGAATTGGGTTTGTAAGGAGTAAATATGATAACTGTTTTTATTTTATCCTCACAAATGATCCCATTTATCTATTGTTGTATGTTGATGACATTTTGTTAATCAGCAAATCTAAGTCAAAGATAAATGAATTAAAACAGATGCTCAACACAAGTTTTGACATGAAAGACTTAGGTTCAGCAAAGAAAATTCTAGGAATGACAATAGAAAGGGATAAGAAAAATTTCAGCCTAAAGGTTCATCAAAATGACTACTTGTTGAAATCTGTGAAAAGGTTTGGCATGCAAAATTGCAAGCCAGTAAGTGTCCCATTGGCGGGACACTTTGTCTTAACTAAATCTCAATGCCCTTCATCCAACTCTGAAATCATTAAAATGGAAAGTGTTCCATATGCTAATGCTATTGGAACCATCATGTATGCCATGATTAGCACAAGGCCTGATTTAGCCTATGCTATCTCAAACCTCAGTAAATTCATGTCCAACCCGGGTAAACCTCACTGGGAGGCTCTTAAATATTTATTGAGATATATACATGGATCAGTTGATGTTGGTTTATGTTACAAGAAAATATTTAACTCTCTTGATCTTGTTGGGTATGTAGATTCTGACTTTGCAGGGGATAGAGACTCTCGTAAGTCCACTACTGCTTTATACTTCACCCTAGGTGGGAATTGCATCAGCTGGAAATCACAGCTGCAGCCTCTGGTTGCTCTGTCCTCCACTGAGGCTGAATACGTAGCAGTTACTGATGCTGTAAAAGAGGCAGTGTGGCTTCAAGGTATCCTCCTGGAAATCCAACTGCTGCAAGGTAAGGCTGTGGTATATTCATACAGTCAAAGTGCGATTCACTTGACCAAAAATCCAGTCTATCATGAACGCACCAAGCACGTGGATGTCAGGTATCATTATATTAGAGATTTAGTTGCAAATGGCACTATATCTATACTTAAAGTGCCTACAGAAAATAACCCTGCTGATATGGGTACAAAGTTGCTAAATGCAACTAAGTTCAAGCATTGCTTGGACTTATTGCATGTGGGTATTGGTTGATCATATCAACCAGAGCAATGAAAGAGAGAATTGTAGCATGCTGCATTTTTGTTATGATGTTTTGGATTACATTTTTCTGTTTGGTGCTTCAAGGTGGAGATTGTTAATTGTGAAGCCCCAAACGGTGTCGTTCCATTTTTTGCTGACTGGAAGGCCATGTGCAGCAACCGCTAGCTGCCATTTGGCAGCCGCTGGATGGTTGAACGTGGCAACCATCGGCTGTCCCTCAGCTGGCGCCCGATCATGCTCCTTGCTCGATCTGCTCCTCTGCTCTCCTGCTCTCCTGCACCTTCTGCCGCTTTCTGTTGGGATTATAATCGTGCTCGCATGATTTGATCTGATCCCTCCATCCTCACTTTAATGAGACGCAATCTCAGCCGTTCCTCATCACTTTTTATTGCTGCCTCGAGATGTGAACGAGAGGGGGCGAAAAAAGGAAAAAGAAATCAGAGAGGTTTTCGATCGGGTCATTCTTAGGTTTTGCGGGTTGGAGGCTCTCGCCTCTTTCGGGCTAGGGTTCTTCTTGTTCTTCCTGGTTTGTTCCCGATTTCTATTACTGTACATGTTTGTATAGGTTTATGGTTCGATAGGTTTGCCTTTAATCTGTATTAAGTGATTAATAGGCGGTTTTGTGTTCTTGAACCATTGATTCCTTTTGAGGGTTTTGTTTGTGAGCGTTTATGAGTGTGTAATCCGATTTTTCATCTCATATTGCAGTGAGCTCTCCTTTCTTGAGCTCAACGTGGATGTAGCCTCGATTTGAGGTGAACCACGGTAAAAACCCTTGTGCCTCCATTTCTTTATTTTTGTTTCTCGCAGTTTATGTTTTCTGATTCCAACACTATGAATGTTTTCATCAAATATAGCTTTGTGATTGCTTAAGTTTAACCCTAAGGGTTTCTGTCGAGTCTCAACACCACCGACCATGAAAGTTAGGACGAAGAGTAAGCCAGCATCGAAGAAGAAAATTCAGATTGATACATCCACCAAACGTGATCTATCCTTATTTGAAATAGTTCAATCTGGTTAAGACAGTAGATCCCTAACAGCATGGATATCAAGGAGAAACACCAACCAACTCAAGGGGTATGATGATTGTTTCACACCACAAATACAACCGTTCTTGCATAGTATTGTTAATGTAGAATCAGATGGACATTGTGGATTTCGCGCGATAGCAGGGTTACTTGGTATGAGTGAACATAGTTGGAGAGATATTCGTTTTAGTCTGATAGGAGAGTTTCAATCTTTTCGTGCGATGTATACGCAATTATATGGATCAGAAATGCGTGTGGATGAATTACTACATATATTGTATTGCTTTGATAATATTGCACCGTGCAAGCATTGGATGACTTTATCTAACATGGGTCATTTAGTTGCTTTAAAATACAATGTCATATTGGTGCATTTGTCACGGATCCAGTGTTTTACATATCTTCCACTCAGATCAATCCCTCCTCTAGCAGTACAACACATGATGATTATTATAGGATTTGTGAATGACTGTCATTTTGTGTAGGTATTCTTACTTATTTTGGTATTTATTTTTTTATATTGTGGATTTTATACGTTTGTTTTAACAATAATTTTTGTTGCATATGTCATTTATCAGGTATTCCTTAAGCCAAGCTCACTAATTCCTCCCATCGCACTGAATTGGTACAGAAACCGATGTGATAATGCACGTGATTGGGAAACGCCATACATATCTAGAATTCAAGCATTTTTATCTCTAGTAGGTCAAGATGTGGCAACACAGGAAGTTTTTGACTTATCTGACACATGATTCTTAGGTTGTGTTTTCGAATAAGGCTCAAGGCGATGATGATTTTTCGGACAAGTTTAATCTTCATAGGATTCAGCTCGTGATTGAAACATTAACCCATATCACCACTTATTGGTAGCCCAATTTAAAGTCTATAAGCCCATTTGCTATCTCTTTAAAGGAGAAATGGGCGTAAGCCCATTTGCTCAAGAGATGAAGAAGCCCAGCCCATTACATATGATAGCCATGCTTTCGGCCGAGAGAGGAGGACGGTTGGACAATTTGGGGCTGGGTTTCATTGGGCTTAATAGTTTTATTTTTGGAGTTACGTAAATGGTGATTTGTTGCCCATATTTGAGCCTTTCTATACTTTGTGTATTGTCGACGTTCAGAATTGGTCGACTATGATTCTTTGGCCCACCTGACGCAATGGATCCGAAAAATGTATACGAGATATCTGATTTTGATCTCTTGAGCCTCGTCTCTGTCCTTGCAAGGTACTCCGAATCTTAAGTCAATAAGCGAGTATGTAGAGAGAGAAGAGAGAAAATGTCTTAAATGGAAAAAAGTGTCTTACCCTCTCTTACCAGAGCTAGCCCATATATATCGAGGGACGTTCTTCCTTATGTGTAGCATGTCTGCCCTAGGAGATGGGATAGAATACCTAGTGCCGGAGAAGGATGTCCATGCAGCAGGAAGGTACCGATGGAACCTTCATTAATGTGGACGAGACTCATCATTAACGGCGAGAGGACCCGTCATTAATGAAGATGGGATTTGGGGCGGACGTGCGGAAATTCAGGCACAACGGTAATGATGTCGTTATGAAAGGACAAAGATGGGACTAGTATGGACTGGCCAGATGGGCTGAGAAAATGGGCCTGGACCACATGGCTAGGGGCGGCCCCTGGCCTGTTAACTCATCAAGACTTTAGCCTTTTCATTACACGAGCTGGTTGGCTGAGTCGGTAACCAGCGAGGTCGCTGGGAGCTCGTCCAGATGATATTATACCAGGCCGAGTTTTGGCCATGTGCGAGTTCGCTTTGAGGGTCTCAGCTTGAAACCTATCAGCTCCCTTGACAGTTGGACCGACCCAATGAGTTGGGCCCAGCCCTTATAGAGTAGGACGGGAAATACCCGTAACATCAAGCCCCCTAGCTCGCAGTGCGATGTGTCGGTCTGAGAGCTGATACGTACTGGCTATCCCTGCAATCAAGACACTTTTTCAACTTTCCACCCAATCGTGTCATATCACGTCGTTTCATGTAGCACATCTTGTCTGCGGCGCATTTAATGCGCACATTTCCCATAACCGCTCAATCATCATGTCCGTAAGTCCCACACTTTTGTGCACCGCCGTTGGATCTAGGGAAGCTCGTCGATCTTTCCATCTTACGGTGGCGTATCCCGAACTATAAAAGGAGGGATAGAAACTTGCCCTCTTCTCTTCCTATTGCATCATTTCGAAAATACCCTGGCTACTGAAACCACTTCCTTCCCGACTCTAAGGTTCCATCGCTGCTGATTCTGCGATTCCCTCGTCCTCATCCTTCGATGGGTTTTTTCTTATTACATTCAAACTCAACAGCCATCCATCGGAAAACTGTAAGTTCCTTGTACCCCTTTGGTATATTTTGTCTTCGATCTCATTTTTTTTTATTCGGCCTCCATATCACGCCATTCAGCGATGGTGGTTCGTCTCATAGGAATGGTTCATGCCAATCTCAAGGGGTTTCACTAAACTTAAAAGCCTCAGCTCTTGTCTTCCCTTTTCCCTTCCTATCTCTTTTTGTTTCATTTTGGGTCATACCCTGTTGCGGAGCGCGCGGCCTGATACATAGGAAGTCTCCTAGGTGCTCCTGATTCGCCATTCTGATTTGACCTTCTTTTCCCTTCCTTTTTTTAGATGTCTACATCAGGTCGGAAGCGCAGCAACATCGGGGTAGAAGACGACAACACTTCCAGCTTGTCGAGCGCCGGAGGGAGGGTGCTGCCGCGAGCTTCACGAAGCGTGGTTTCGTCTGACTCCGAGGTCACTGAGAGAATTCCTCAATGCACCGCCCTAGCAGTGGCTACACGAGCTTCCGAGGAGCGTGCAACTCGCGAGGTCTTCAAATGCTATCCTTCGAAGATGACGTTTGGTGAGCTGAAGTCGTGCGCTTCAGAATACAGATTCCCCTGCGGCGCTCGCTTGATGGTGCCTTCGCCTGGCGACCACGCAGCCTTCCCTCCCGCAGGATACGTGGCCGTTAGCCCTCAGCACTTAGAATTTGGCCTTAGGTTTCCACTCCATTCTTACCTCGTCGCCATCCTAAACGATTTGAAGCTTGCCCCCTTTCAGCTGACCCCTAACTCCTACGCCCAAATAACTTCCTTGGCCTTACTTTTTAGAAAAAACAAGCTCCCCTTCCCTACTCCCAAAATCTTTAGGTACCTTTACTCTTTCAAGGGTACCAGGGACGGGTTGTACTACATGGCAGCTCGTTCGTCTGACTATAAGAGACTCTTCCCACAAGGGAAGGCAAAGGGTAGGTCTAACATAGGGGATTATAAGTCCCATTAGTTCTATATTTCTTGTTGTTCCCTTCACGACCTTAACAACCTCAGCTTTGTCTTTATGCCGAGTGAGTGGTCTTTCAACCCGTCCCTATGATCGTGAACCGTTTGTATACTCTGTGCTTACAAATCTTCTTTTGTCTTGATTTTGTAGATGTTGCTAGTGAGAAACCCGAACTAACCACCTCTGAGGCAGCCGGACTAAAAAGGGCTTCCGAGGCAAAGACTGACGAGGACGACTGTGAGTTCACCGATTGCCTACTCAGAGATTATCAGCTCGCTCCTCCTCTAGAATTTAAAGAAATTAAGAAGGAAGACATAGGGATCCGGGGCCAAAGAGAGATAGGGTCAGCTTTGGACATTGCCGATCTCGGGGTGGATCCGGTTGGAGAAGACCGAATTCGCGGAGAAGTCACTGTTGCAGCCCTGCCACCATTGCCGAGAGTGATGAAGCTTCAACTCCAGCGCCCCGGAGCTTCTGCTATCTCGAGCATACCTCAGGCTGTTCGTGCAGTCTCTTCTCCAGCAAAGGCTCAAGCAGCGGGTACTCTTAATGATGTGGAAGGTGTGAGCCGCAACCTCGCAAACTTGCCTGGCCCCAATCCCGCATCAACGGCAGCGGGCTCCTCAGAACTGGCTCTCGTTGGCACCTCCTCGCGGTCTGGGGCTGACGTGGTGGCGGCGAACAGCGGAAAACAAGTGGTCCGCGAGGAGGTTCCGAGTGGAAAGAAGAAAGCTCCGCCGGCCCTGCAGGTCGCTCAGCAGTCTCGGGTCGATAAGAGGAAGAAGACGGACACTACTGCTGTGCCGAGCCCCTCTATGGTTACGGCCGGCGGGACATACTTCACCCCCCTCCTAGACAATCTGAACAATGTTCTTGGCAACTATGCCAGGAATTTGGATAGGAGGGAGGTGTCCGGCGACGCACTCGATGACTATGTCGCGCGCCACTGCCTTTTGGTAAGGGACTTGCTCTCTCCTTGAATTTTTTTTTTTTTTTTGAACATGCTGACCTCCGAACTTTGTAGGCTTCCCTGGGCATCTTCAAGAAGAAGGAGGAGAGAGCTCGCTTCTCGAGGGAATGAGAGAAGCTTGAGATCGTCGTGGAGGCGCTGAAGAAGGAGAAAAAGACACTGGAAGAAAATCTGACCTTTGTGACCGATGAGTCCAAGAAGTATCGGAACAAGGTTGAGGGCCTAGAGGATCGGGCGCGAGACGCCGAGAGGGCCAAGAAGGAGGCTGAAGACGAGCTGGACTGCGAGAAAAGGATGCATGAATCGACCTTCTCTCAGGAAACTTCGAAGCTGAATAAGGCCGAAGCGGAGCTAGTCGTGACGCGAGGTGACTTGGACAGGGCTCTTCGACGGGCCGAGGCGGCGGAGGAAGAGATCAAGCAGCTGAAGGTCGACGTCGAGGTTCGGGTCTCCAAGGAGCGCGAGGAGGTTGAGTCCGATATCTGCAGTGCGTTTCTTTTCACTTTGTGGAAAGCGCACCCGGATCTCGACGTCTCTTGCTTTGGTGAGGAAGCGATAGAGGCGGTGAAGAAATATGCCGCCGAAGCTGCGACCTCCCAAATTGCAGTCCCTGAGCCCGAACCTTTCCAGGTCGTGGTCGACCTATCTGCCGAAGACGCCGTCGATCCAAGTCCTCAAGATGCGGCAGCCCCGACCTCGAACCCTCTAGGCCCTTAGATTTTCGTTTCTCTTTTTCTTCAATCTTGTACTCAGACTCCTAAAATAATAAAGTTTCCTCATTGCTTGAATTTCTCGTTTCTCTATTCTTTATTCTTTACTGCAGACTGAAAGTCGAACATAAGGATGTGCTTGAATCCAAACAACGCAATAACCCCCTTAGATCGATAATGACAGACCCTAAAGCCAAACAACTTTAGGCAATATGTTAGGTAAGGCATCGTTAGCTCGAGCCGTATACCCAATGGGTCTAGGGGAGAAGCTAAGATTGATGCTCAGGTAAATCGCAGACCATAACATGAAAGCTAAGTTGAATGGGCCCTAGCTCGCCGGCCATAGCCTCATTGCGTGGTGACTTATTATCAAACCATACCACTAGGGTCAAGATGAATGATTTTAAACTTGTCAACCACAATCTAGGGAAAAAACTAAGATGACTGCTCAGGTAAGTCGCAAACCATAGCATGAAAACTAAGTTGAATGGGCCCCAGCTCGCAAGCCATTGCCTTTATGCGTGGTGACATATTATCAAACCATGCCACTAGGGTCAAGATGAATGATTTTAAATTTGTCAACTACGATCTAGGGGAAAAAACTAAGATGACTACTCAGGTAAACCGCAAACCATAGCATAAAAGCTAAGTTGAATGGGCCCCATTTCGTAGACTATAGCCTTTATGAGTGGTGACATATTATCAAACCATGCCACTAGGGTCAAGATGAATGATTTTAAATTTGTCAACTACGATCTAGAGGAAAAAACTAAGATGACTGCTCAGGTAAGCCGTAAACCATAGCATAAAAGCTAAGTTGAATGAGCCCCAGCTCGCAGACCATAGCCTTTATGCGTGGTGACATATTATCAAACCATGCCACTAGGGTCAAGATGAATGATTTTAAATTTGTCAACCACGATCTAGGGGAAAAAACTAAGATGACTGCTCAGGTAAACCGCAAACCATAGTATAAAAGCTAAGTTGAATGGGCCCCATTTCGCAGACCATAGCCTTTATGCGTGGTGACATATTATCAACCATGCCACTAGGGTCAAGATGAATGATTTTAAATTTATCAACCACGATCTAGGGGAAAAAACTAAGATGACTGCTCAAGTAAGCTGCAAACCATAACATAAAAGCTAAGTTGAATGGGCCACAACTCGCAGACCATAGCCTTCTTACCCTGAAAGTCTTCTGTTTCTTATTCCTTACTACCGAAGCGCAGTCGTGAAACAGGATTCAAGTATGAAAGGTTCATCGCCCATACACGAAGCAAAATATTCATATAAAGTGACACTTAATAAAAGTGAAACATTTGTCCAGTAAGTAGAGATACACGAGAGAGGGAGGAGTGCTTTCTTATTGGAAATATTGTCTCAGATGCTCTGCGTTCCATGCCCGCGAAAGAATTGCCCCGTCCTGATCTGCCAGATGATATGCCCCGTTGCCAAGGTTTTCCTTTATCGTGTATGGACCCTCCCAATTTGGGCTTAAAGTCCCTTCACTACTTTGCGAGCTCCGGGGTGGACAAGGCGCAGCACAAGGTCTCCTTTACTGAACTGTCAGACTCGGACCCACCGATTGTAGTATCTCGCCACGCGTTGTTGGTAAGTCGCGATTCTTAATTAAGCTGTCTCTCTCGCTTCTTCAAGCAGGTCGAGATGTGAGGCAAGTAGCTGGTCGTTGTTCTCTGGGTCGAAAGTGGACCTCCACTGACTTATTACTTCGTTTTCCGCGGGGATCATTGCTTCAGATCCATAGACCATGGAAAAGGGGGTTTCTCCCGTGGTCGAACGAGCAGTAGTTCGATAGGCCCAGAGCACAGTATGTAGTTCATCTGCTCAGGCTCCTTTGCTGGCCTCCAACGTTATTTTCAATATCTGCTTGATTATCTTGTTGACGGCTTCAACCTGGCCGTTGGCTTGTGGATGGTCTACAGCTGTGAAGTTTTTCTTGATCCCTAGTGATTCACAAAATTAGACAAATTGCTCGCTAGTAAATTGCGTTCCGTTGTAGGTGATGATTTGCTGAGGGACTCCAAATCTGCAAATGATGTGGTTCCATACGAAACCTTCTACCTTTGCAGCGGATATTTGTGCGAGCTCCTTCGCTTCTACCCATTTGGTGAAGTAGTCCACGGCTACAATAGCATGCTTACAGCCACCGCGAGCTGTTAGGAGTGGCCCGATCAGGTCGATCCCCCACATGGCAACTGGCCAAGGACTACTCATTTGTTGTAGGTAGGTGGGGGGAACTCGTGGTACTTTGGCAAATTTTTGGCACGCGTCGCATCTTCTCACCAGGTCTGTAGCATCTTGCTTCATGGTGGGCCAGTAAAAGCCCTGGCGAAATGCCTTCTGAGCTAAGGATACTCCCTCAGCGTGATTGCCACAGTGTCCAAGCGTGAATTTCAGTAAGGACCACTTAGCAGTCAGGCTCGTCAATACACCTGAGTAATGGGGTCGAGAATCCTCGCTTGTACAGCACATCATAAAAAATACAGTATCGGTCCGCGCGAGCTCGAGTGCGTCTTGCCTCCAACTTATCAGTCGGTAGCCTTTCGTCTTGTAAGTAGTTCACGATCGGCTGCATCCATGAACCTGACCTTAGCTCTATTCGCAAAATCTCATTTTTATCCTCCGTGCTTAGCGCTGCTAGGAATTCTATGGGGATTGCCTCCAACGAGTTTGCATCACCGACTGATGCCAGACGAGCTAGCGCATCAGCATGAGAGTTTTGATCTCGCGGGACTTGATTCATGTCGTACTCTTCGAAGGAGTGAAGGAGCCCTCAGACTTTGAGCAGGTATGCTGACATCTTCTGACCATTTGCTTGATATTCTCCTCGTACCTGGCGAACCACGAGCTGAGAATCACTGAAAAATTTCAGTCGATCTGCCTTGACCTTTTTTGCTAAGCGCAAATCGGCCAGAAGTGCCTCATATTCTGCTTCATTGTTGGTGGCCTTGAAGCCGAACCTTAGTGCATAGGGTATCTTGTGTCTTTCTAGGCTTATCAAGAGGATGCCAGCCCCAAACCCGTGCTCGTTGGAAGAACCATCAACATACAGTTCCCAGATGGGAGAGAATGAAGGAGGGGGCTCTTCCATTGGTCCTGTGAATTCCGCGACGAAGTTAGCCAGCGCTTACCCTTTTATGGCCGTTCTGGGCTTGTATTCAATGCTGAATTGGGCGAGTTCAATAGCCCATTTGAGCAAACGGCCAGATGAGTCAGGTTTCTGCAAGATTTGCTTTAGTGGATGTTTGGTTAATACGCCGATTGGATGAGCTTGGAAATAAGGGCGTAGTTTTCTGGACGCGACAACCAGAGAGAAAGCGAGCTTCTCCATAGGGGAGTACCTTGTTTTGGCATCGAGGAGCCTGTGGCTTACGTAATAGACTGGGTATTGCACCCGGTCTTCTTCTCGTATAAGTGCGGCGCTGACTGCGTATTCAGATACTCTCAGATAGAGAATTAGTTCATCTCCTTCTTTCGGTCTAGACATAAGGGGAGTCTGTCCCAAGTATTCTTTTAGTTGTTGGAAAGCGCTTTCACACTCCTATGTCCATTCGAAGCTTCTTGCCTGCTTCAAGATGTTAAAGAATGGGATGGACTTGTCGGATGACTTGGAGACGAACCGGCTAAGGGCTGCAATTTGTCCATTAAGGCTTTGGACTTCCTTAGTCTTGGTGGGTGACCGCATGTCCAGCAAAGCTCAGATTTTCTCGAGGTTGGCCTCAATCCCTCTCTCATTGACTATGAACCCTAGGAATTTCCCGGAAGCCACGCTAAATGAGCATTTTAGTGGATTTAACTTCATCCGGTATTTTCTTAGAATTTGGAACGCTTCCGCGAGGTCGCTGATATGGTTATTGGCCTGTCTGGACTTTACCAGCATGTCATCCACATATACCTCCATGATTTCTCCAATCAGATCTCCGAACATCATATTGACGAGCTGTTGATATGTAGCTCCCGCGTTCTTTAACCCGAATGGCATCATCTTGTAGCAGTATAGCCCCCGATCCGTCATAAAGGAGGTATGCTCTTCTTCATCAGGGTTCATAGGGATCTGGTTGAATCCTGAATAGGCGTCCATGAAGCTCAGGAGCTGGTGGCCAGCGGTGGCGTCAACGAGCTGATCAATTCTTGGTAGAGGGAAGCTATCTTTCGGACAAGCTTTGTTCAAGTCCGTAAAATCGATGCAAGTCTTCCATTTCCCACTCTTTTTCTTTACCAGGACTGGGTTTGACACCCAGATCGGGTATTGGGCCTCCCTGATAAGCCCGCTGGTCAGGAGCTTATCCACCTTTTCCTTTAATGCCGCATACCGTTCAGTTGTCATCAATCTCCTCTTCTGACGCACCGATTTGTAATTGGGGCTAACATTAAGTCGATGCTGCATTATCCTCGAGTCTATTCCCACCATGTCCTCATGACTCCATGCGAATACATCCAGGTTCGCCTTGAGGAATTCGGTCAACTGGGCCTTTCTACCAACGGAAAGACCTTTGTCGATCTGGAACCGTCTTTTGGTGCCATGATAACTGATTTCTACATTTTCCACTTCGCCAGCCGGGCTAGCGGTGCGATCGCAGTCCACATCGCGTGGATCCAAATCGTGGCTGACTTCCCGGCCACTGGGGGTTGAAAATTATCCTCTGGTTATTATATTTACCCCTTTCGCTTTGAAACCTATTTTTAGTGCTTCTTCGTAGCAGTGCCTTGCTGATTGTTGTTCGCCCTTTATGCATCCGGTCCCCTTTAGCGTTGAGAATTTAATCGCCAGGCTTTTGGTCAAGATAATGAGGTTGAGGTCGTTCATGGCAGGCCTCCCCATGACGACGTTGTACGCGAACGGGCCTTCGATGATGAGGAAATTTGCCATTACGGTGGCCTGGAGGTCTGATTCTCTGACCGTTAATGGGAGCCTTATATGCCCTTTTAGTGTTACAGTGTCGCCTGTGAACCAGTACAGAGGTTTCGGAGAAGATATAAGCTGGTCGGTCTTTAACCCCATCTGGTCGTAACATGCCATGTACATGACGTTTACCGAGCTACCAGTATCTAGCATGATTCTCCATATCTCTATGTTGCCAATGCGAGCTCGGACTACGAGGGCGTCGTTGTGTGACCAGTGCACGTCTTTGGAATCGTCCTCGGTGAAGAAAACGTCGGCCAAGGCGATTCTGGCCTTTTTGGAAGGCTCCCCTTGACTGCCATTCCTGACGAGCAGAAGGTGGCCAGCTTCTCGTACGTACCGTTCGTGCGATCTGTTGGAGGTCCCTGCGATGTGAGGCCCTCCGTGAATGGTGAAGATAGTTCTCACCGTGGGCACCTGGTCCGGCTCGGGAGCTCGGCGGGGACTCTGTTGGGCCGGCTGTTTGGATTGCTGCTCCCTGGCACGCACCATATATTCACGTAGCCGACCTCTCCTGATTAGTTCTTCATTCGCGTCTTTCAGTGCCCATCATTCGGATGTTGTGTGTCCCACCTCGTTATGATAGGCACAGAACTTGCGCTTTGTTCTGTATTTGTCGGGAGTCCTCAAAGGATTAAGCTTCCCGAAATCTTCTCGGTCGCGCTCTGTGGCGAAGATTCTGTCGCGGGAGTCAGATAAGACACTGTAATTTTCGTAACGACCTTGACGGGCCGGTCGTTTGACTCCCTGGGCAAATTTCGCCTTCTTAGCAGCCTGATCATCGGGAGCCCGCCCTTGCCTCTCCTTGCGAGATTCTTCTTCACCCTTCTTTTTGTTCTGGCTGGCGTGTCCCTCTCCCTTTCTATGGTCGCTGGGATTTTTTAAACCGAACGCTTCTTCCCACCGGACCTCCTTCGCAGCTTGCTCGAAAAATTCGCCAAGGTCTCTCACCGGGGACTTGTAAATGCTCTCATAGAGCTTCCCATCTTTGCGGAGATCGCGGTCAGTATTCCTTCGTCGGAAGGGCTCTCCACATTGTTTACCTCACACCTGAACCTCTCAATGTAATCTTTCAAGGACTCATTGGATCATTTGAAAATGGTAGTGAGGTGGCATGTCGGGGCAAGCTGCCTTCGAAACGACCTATATTGATCCACAAATTTGTTCTGGCATTCTTCCCAGCTGCCATGCTTGGGGTAGTCTCCTAGTGTCGCGAGAAAAGCTCGGCACTTGGCTAATGAATTGGACGTTTGCAGATCCATCTGGACATTGAAAGAGTCTAGGTGATCGTAAGGGTCACTATCTCCATTGTACTGAGGAATGCTGGGAACCTTAAATCTGCGAGGTAGGGGCTCCATCTCGATTTCTCTGGAGAATGGGGTTCTTTCCTCGCAGCTCCCCCTCGGGTTGTACGCCCCATGCCTAGCCTCCAGTTGTTGAATTCTTAGCAGTAGTTCCCCCACGATGGGGTCTTGATTTGTCGACCGCCTGGTAGTGAGTTGCTCTTCTGGTGCGGTGCCCCGTTCCGAGTGGCAGCGATCTCGCGGGGTAGGCCGTAACCTATGTTGGCGATCAGGAGTACGGTGGTGGTCGGCATGGCTGCTGCTGAGCTTTACAAAGGGTTCCCCCGCCATCGGTTTCTGGGCTGGCGACTCCCTCCACGGGGGTATTCGTGGCCACTCCGAACTGGGCTTACTCCGGTCTTCTGCTCGGTGAGGTGCGTCCTCGGCCCTTTACCGCGATGGAGCCGCTCTTCCACCTCCCGAGAGCGTTGGTTAGAGGAGCGGACCGAGCCAGCTCGTCAGGGGCGCCTTCCGACCTCCTTTTTCTCTTCTGGGGGGGGTTTTTCATTTAACTGCCGAGAAGCGGCTCCTTGCATTTGCGCTGTCTGAGCTTGTACTTGTGCTAGAGTCTTGACCGCATCAGCGAGCTGTATAACAGTGTTCTCCAAAGTTTCTTGACGTTGCTGCCAGATTCACGTCATTTCCGCATCGGTGGTAGGAGCCACAGGCGGGTAGGAGCATTCCCCGGGGATGTCACAGGTAGGTTCGATCGGAGGGGGCCTAGAGGCGGACGCCGTGGCATCCCCAACTTGCGGGATTCCCGGTAAGCGACCGAGATGATTTACTGGTCTGTTGATAGTCACTCCGGAACCTCTCGTGTTTCTAGTTTTCGGCATTGATGAATTGACCAAAGCGGGCCCTCCTTCTAGCACCAAAATGTCGACGTTTAGAATTGGTCGACTATGATTCTTTGGCCTGCCTGACGCAATGGATCCGAAAAATGTATACGAGATATCTGATTTTAATCTCTTGAGCCCCGTCTCCGTCCCTACAAGGTACTCTGAAGCTTAAGTCAATAAGCGAGTATGTAGAGAGAGAAGAGAGAAAATGTCTTAAATGGAAAAAAGTGTCTTTCCCTCTCTTACCAGAGCTAGCCCATATATATCGAGGGATGTTCTTCCTTATGTGTAGCATGTCTGCCCTAGGAGATGGGACAAAATACCTAGTGCCGGCGAAGGATGTCTATGAAGCAGGAAGGTACCGATGGAACCTTCATTAATGTGGACGAGACTCGTCATTAACGGCTAGAGAACCCGTCATTAATGAAGATGGGATTTGGGGCGGACGCGCGAAAATCCAGGCACAGCGGTAATGATGTCATTATGAAAGGACAAAGATGGGACTAGTATGGACTGGCCAGATGGGCTGAGAAAATGGGCCTGGACCACATGGCTGGGGGCGGCCCCTGGCCTGTTAACTCATCAGGACTTTAGCCTTTTTATTACGCGAGCTAGTTGGCTGAGTCGGTAACCAGCGAGGTCGCTGGGAGCTCGTCCAGATGATATTATACCAGGCCGAGTTTCGGCCATGTGCGAGCTCGTTTTGAGGGTCTCAGCTTGAAACCTATCAACTCCCTTGAGAGTTGGACCGGCCCAATGAGTTAGGCTCAGCCCTTATAGAGTAAGACGAGAAATACCCGTAACATGTATATTTTCGCATTTTATTTTATAGATTATATTGCACTAATATCTTGTTTTATAGATTTTCTATTCACAAACTTATTTCATACAAGATGTGTTTGATTTAATTGACCTATAATTAAAGTTTATAATATAAAGGAGTCTGATATAAACAAGTTTATAATATCTTATTTTATAGATCACTGATATCACATATAAGTATTTAAAATAAGTTTTGCTAGTAACAATAGAATTACTTTTTAAGATAACACGGTTAACTATTTGAGTTATGAAAATAATTTTTAAAGAAATTACGAAAATGAAATCTAAACAGAAAGGGTTGGCACCATTTATATCTTGGCAACATATCCGAACCTCATTAGAAGTAGTCAAATAGATAAGACTCTACTCACTATAGCAAATACAGATGGTCTCATATTACAAAAAAAAAAAATAATCTCTATTAGTCCTTTTTCTTGTCTCTTGAGGGGGGGCTGAGGCTGGATGATGTGGATTTGAACTCGTAGATAGTGGATTTATAATTGGTGCTGGAAGTGATATAACCACTGTCGGTGTTCGTACCAAACTAGAAGGCGCTTCGCGAAATACTGTATATGCATGAGACCCATTAGAAGAAGACCCAGTAAAAATAGTCAAAATATCATATACCTGAAGACATGCCTATCTCCAGGTATCTACATCTAGTGTGGATCCACCTGATATGACTTGCCTAAGAGGAGACAGTGATACCATGATGTGTTACAAGACACAATTATTTTAAATATAAAAAATTAAACATAATATATTTAAAAAAATTATAATTACAAAATTAATCTTACCACATCAACAATGGTCACTCTATCTTGATCACCTCTGTCAAACCCGGATCTATTTGTAGGATTTTGTATGACTCGATGCGTAATACGATGATACCATGCCAAGTAGTCTTCACTGCACTCCCATGGCACTCGGGCAAGTCCACCCCGACGGTGTGCTTGCAATAAGTGAAAATCCCAGCAAGACCAATTATCATTGATAAAATCATAAATTACCTTATATGTTGTCGTAGTTCTACCCCGCTTGGCTTCAATAGGGGATAATGGAGGTGGAGGTACAGTCTGCATATGCCCAAATTATCGCAGAACTCTCTCTGGATGATATGGCTTAATTACGCCTCCACACTTAAGACATCTAGAGAAGGACGCAATCTCATGCAGTGGGTGTTGTGCACGATGCCTCTTATATGGTATCCATATGACCTGCACATGTTTCAAAATTTCAATGACGATCAATATTAAGTTGCAAAATATAATATGTGAACAAAATACCTGATCTTCAGTTAAGTCATCAAGTCGCTCTCTCAAAGATTGCAAAAAATCGTACTTACGAACAGGAAGCCAACAGTGAGCCCTAGGCAACTCGTCAGTATATGATAAGTTATGTTTACTTCTAGTCAATGGAAAATGTTCATATATCCAACCCCGTGTACATTTAATGTAAATAATTGTTAAGATATATGGAAAGACATAGTAAAAATATGCACAGAATAATAAAATTTAAATGATTACCTCAAGTAATGTTAAATATCCACATTTTCCCTTGACATCTCTTCTACTCGCGATACCCAGTTGCTTATATAAATATGCCAAACAAGTAGCCCCCATGCATACGTACTAGATACACTCAAGTCTTCCAACAATGCAAGATAGGAAATCGAAATCATGCTACCACTCTTATCCACAAATAATGTACAACCTAATAAAAATAACAAATACGCCCTATTGGCATTGTATATCTCTTCATCCAAAGCTGAATTTGGTACGTTCATAAATGTTCTTCTTAGCCAATCTAATTTCACATATGGTCCCTGAGTCTCAGCTATCTGGCCTGCTGCTTCTACTATTGAGACCCCAAGTAAACGACAAAGTAAGTTCTGAGCTTCATTACCTATCAAATGAGGGACTGATACAGGGCTGCTAGCAACTGGTATCTTCAGAATAGTAGCAACGTCATCTAGCGTGAATGTCATCTCACCAAATGGTAGATGAAATGTGTTAGTCTCAAGTTGTCATCTCTCTGAAAAGGCTGACACAACTGTAGGATTCACAAATCGATACGTGGATTCTATCAAAGATGTCAACTGAGATCTTACAACATCATAAATATGTTGCTGATTTGCCAATAGCCAATCAGGAATTCTTTGTCCATGACTATTGCACTTTAACACACCTCTTTCCTATTACATAAAAATAATAAAATAATTATTAAAATTATAATAATTATTTTAAATGTAAAATTATTTTCATAATCGCTTACTTCTCCAGCTCATATGCTAACAACAACATGATTTTTAAAACTCTTTAAAATGGATGGATCTTCAGGGCCTTCTAAAAATAATTCAGTACTAACGTTCGGAACACTAGTAGATGGCTGATTTGGAGCACTAGTAGATGACTGCTCCGGAGCACTAGGAGGTGATGAGTCCAAAGTACTTGGCTGCTCAGAAATGTGCGCCTCTAAGATAGACGTATCAGTTACAAAATGACCATCATGACCTTCTATCCTCCTCCTCCTCGTGGAAGCTATCGGACGCTGACGAGATGAAGATGGGCGAACTCCCTCTCCTCCTCCTCGAGTACGTGCCATACTTATAAATGAATGTACCATACTAGTTATTTTTAAAATAATAATAATCTGCTACAAATTTAATTTATTTCATTCATATAAGAATGTTATATTAAATGTCTAAATGCATGATGACAAATAAAATTGTTTATAATAAGATTAATAATAATTAGATTTATTAGAAAAGTGAAGTGTAAAATTATAATTAATATAAAAAATAACATGTGAGATTAATATGAAATCAATGCTATTTTAAAAAAAATTCAAATGGCACAAAACTAAAAAAAATAAAAAATAAATAGATTAATAAATCTCTGGGTCAGGTTAGGTTTCTCTAATCCAAAATTGCGGGTTCGAGATTCGGACCCCCATACCTCGCGGTGCGGAGGTCCGCGGCTGACGAAAACGGCCATGGTGGCTGTCATCGTCGCAGCCAGGGTGGGGGAAGGGGGTTTCTGAAACCCCCCGCACCTCGCGGTGCGGAGGTCCGCGACTGAAGAAGGCAGCCATGGTGGCTGCCATCGCGGCCGATGGTGATGACGCCATGTGCGATTATTGAAGAAATTAAACATTAAACAGCAGAAGGTGTACCTGATTCCAGTCCGATTTCTTCTTCATCGCAAAACAATGGCTGAAGATTATTAGAGTTTGTTTGAGAAATGTGAGAAATGGCGTGGGTGGTTTGGCTGTGAGGGCATATTTGAGAATTTATGGGCTATAAATAGTAATTCTTGTGGTTATAAAGAGTAAAAATGAAAATTTATTTAAACGGGTTATACTGAGTAATTTTTTGAGTTCCAAATAGAATTTCCCTAACTGTATTCAAGTTTGGGTACCCAGATCTCCTGTCCACAAATGGTGGAAAAATTCTAAAAAACCTGGCGAACTTATTGATTGGGTTATCAAAAGGGGATAAAAAGATAATTTTGCTTCCACGCTCTGCTCTCTCCTTCCCTCTCTCATGGATTGCTCCCGCCCCTGGTGCTCTCGTTTCTCCTGCCATGGTTGTCGTCTCGTTGCTGCCCTCGCCTCACCATTGTCGCCTCGTCTTGTCTCTGTTGCTTCTCTGCCATCGCCGCCTCGTCGACAATCATGCATTGACTGTCGACGAGGCGAGGCGAGGCGGCGATGGCAGAGAGGCGACGGAGGTGAGGTAAGGCGAGGCAACGACAATGAAGCGCGACGATGAGGCGACGGCCATGACAAGGGAGATGAGAGCAACAGGGACAGGGACAAAATCATCTTTTTGCCCCATTTCTGTGAGCAACTCGGTAGGCCCGTCAGTCCCTATAGAATGACTCCAAATGGTGTCTCCTTGACTATTCGTGAATCAGGAGCTCTCGCATCACTAAGATAATATACATCATCAATCCTCATTATTTTAAATTAATAGTAAAAGATTTAATATTTTTTTCTAAAATTTATTCTATAATTAATAAAAAAAATTATCTCTTCTAGATGAAATAATGGATTTTTGTCTTATGAGATTGTCCCAATAGTCATTAAGGAGTGATGGGTAGTTTGGGTTCCTAGATTCCAATCTACTCTCTACACAATCACTATGAATCAGATTCATATTTATCTTTCTTACCAAAATTGTGAGATTGAGCAATGGCAGTCCCCGCAAGGGAGTACATCCCAATGATGGATTTTTTCAGATATAATAGGTTTTTTTCAGACAGAATACTTCTAAACAGATAAAATACTTTCAAATGAAAAAAAAATAGATTTTTTCTTGTAAATTATAGAATAAATTTTGAAAGAAGAATATTAATTTTTTTATATTTAATTTGAAATAATTATTGTTTGATGATAATATATATTATTTTGATGATGTGGTAACTTATTAGTGGACACTATTTGGTAATAGCAAATCTGGGCTCCAGTTTTGGAGGTCTGAGTTTGGCTGGGTGAGATAAACTCACGGTGAGTAGGGGTCAACAACATTTTACAATTAAATCAAAATAACTAAAATGAAGCAGTACAACTTTTCGGTTGGATTGAATTTAAATTATTAGTTAATTTGATTTGATTTTTAAATTTAATAATTTTAATTATTTCAATTCGATCCTATCTTTATATTGAAAAAACTTAATATAATTGAACCTATTAAAATATTAAAAATGACGTTATTTTTTATTAAATTTTTTATTTTTTTTATTTTTCAATCAATTCAGATTTTAAATTTTATTTATTTATTTATTTGATTTGAATATCTATTCAATCAACTCAATTTAATTCAATTTTTAATATATATTTAATTCATTTAATTTGAATAAATAAACCAACCGAATCATCGTCCTTAAGATTGAGTCCTCCATTTTTACTCTACATGAGTAAAAATCATGCCACGCCATTATGTTATGTTTGGTTAGGTGGAGCATGAGATAATGAAAATAAAAAAAAAACAGAATTAAAAAAAAATGTATTTCATAAGAGTTTCGATGGAATGGATCATACCATCAAAAACTATACTATTTAACCAAACATAACGTTAGTTCATATTTGGGACAAAGATAGATGGAGGATGATATGGCACATAATAGAACATTAAATAAAAATAAATAAAGTAACACAAATCTTGTTACCCTTCTCTTATTTTGACAGAATAAAATACAAATGAGCGTAACTTTACTTTATTTAGATAACTAATATAATTGGATAAAATAGTAACAAAAAATTATAAAGTTACAGAGTATTTTTATGTTGCCCAATGTGAGCTTGGAGGGGGTGTGTGGGTCTCATCCCCTCATGTGAGACTCATGCCCTCTTCTTAATTTGTTCGTGTATAATAAATGTTATGTTTTATGCGTTAGACAACATAATAACGCCGTACAATTATATTTTTTTAATTTAAAAAAAATAAAAAAAAATAATAATAAGAGTGAACAATAAAAACAATAATTATGGATGTCGTTGCTACCGCTTCTTACACCCCAAATGTAGCCTAAGCAAAATAAGAGTATGAAATGAGACAAAGAATAACTAAATGCTTATCCCTAAGTAAAGTTAATGATGTTTAAATATTGACAGATAAAAAATGCTTATAATGTTATGTAGTTAATTCATATTATAATAATTTTTTATATTTATTAAAATAAAAATATTATTTGAATACTTAATTTTAATATTTAAAATAATATCTGTATATTAATATATTATATCGATATAAATATATAATATCTTTATATAATTTCACTTTCATACATTAAAATTGAGTTTTTCTACCATTTTCGTTACCAAAACAAAAGAAAAAATGTCACGTTAGCCCGCCAATGTTATAGACATTGACTTGGCGGGTTAACATCCATTCAATCAACTGGGAAGGACACAAACGAGCACAGATGATAACTTGGTGCGGCATCAACGGTAGCGACTGAACTGCCTTATCGCCGGCTGCCGAAAGCCATTCCATTCCATTTCAAAGGCCAGAGGGAAGGGGATGATGATGGTTCAAGTACCAATACGTTTCCGGGCGCCTCCACGGCCCACCGTCGACAAACTGCTCCTGGCAATGCGTTTTAGAGCCTCCGCCGCCATCAGCGAAGCTTTTCCGTCCTTTTTGCCGGCGCAAGTGTATGATATCAAAGACCCATTTGCTCGGAAGTTGGCCGCAAGGATTGAGAGGCTCCCTGTCCAGGTGACCGCTCGTCGCTCATTCTCGCGTCTTCATCGTATCCCCATGTTATGTTTTCTGTTTTGCCTACACGAACTTGAGAACATCTTCACAATAGCACTCCATCTGGCTGTAATTCTGATTGAATTTTGAATTGCAAGAGGATTACGGCTACGTTTTGAACCTCCAGGAAGTTATATGTTGTTTTTCATGCTATAATCCTTCAAGAAAAATGTTATCTTTGATGAATTTTATATGGAAGATGCGGTCATCGCTAATAGTGATTTTTTTTTTTTTTTTTGTATTATCTATGATTCTGACGAGTGTTTACTTTCAGTTTGTATCAAAATTATGTATAATTTTTCTATCTCCACCGCATTATCCATAGCTCCAAGAGGCAGGTCTCTCGATGGCTCCTAATGAGTTTGAGATGAAAGAGACAATCGGCTTCACCTAATGGAATAAATCTAACAGATATATATTCTCCTAAGAAAAATCAGTCTACAGCTTGGATTTTCACATCACTTGACTCAATGCAATTCTAAAGCTTGGATTTTGATCTGTATGAATTTTACCTACCCAAAAACCTCTGTTGCATATACCGGTGACAAATTTCACTTTTTGGAACACGTATGACTGACTCAGAACTTCTAGCTGGCACAGGTTAGTTTCTCTGAGGGTGCTATCATGAGTAGTTGTGTGAAGCCCTTGCTACAGACTGACTCAAATCCAGTGGTTCTCTTGCACGGTTTTGACAGGTCTGCGCCCCACAAAATATATAACACCTGCTGAGAAAATCACTTACTAAAATGTGTTTCTGCAGTTTGTTACTTACTTATTCTTCAGTTCCTGCTTAGAATGGAGATACACACTTCCGCTGCTTGAGGAGGCTGGTTTGGAGACCTGGGCAGTGGACATTCTTGGTTGGGGCTTCTTGGATCTGGGTATGTTTCTTAACATCATTTAAAATTTCTCTTTCCTGAATGATAGAATTTAGTGAAGAAATCATCACAAGAAGATGCTGCTTGGATATGAATTTAGCAAATTCATAGCAGTTGGGTGCACTAATTTATTTCCTTTTTATATGCTGAATCAAGTTTAGTTTTCTGCATTTATTAGAGGGGGGGCTTCCTTTATGTGATGTGGCTGCCAAGCGTGATCATCTTTATCAGGTATTTTCTGCTTCCTAATGTATATTACTTCTTCTGGATATATGTAAAACAAACTATTCATTTCTAGAGGCTTCCAAGAAAGCATAAAGGCTGTAGCTAGACCACTTTTTTGTGGCTGTTATTTGTCTTGGACTATCCTTCAATGTTGTTATTTTTTACTTTTATCAGCCGAGCAAACAGTTTGTGTTTTTTACTTTATCTCATGTTTCTATATTGATTGAAGCATAGGCTTTATCTGCATAATTTTTTGTTCTTGCTAAAAGGCAGTTG
This sequence comes from Diospyros kaki, assembly GCA_036245055.1. Lineage (NCBI taxonomy): Eukaryota > Viridiplantae > Streptophyta > Magnoliopsida > Ericales > Ebenaceae > Diospyros > Diospyros kaki. The sequence continues at coordinate 43,613,605 of BSEG01000009.1, forward strand.
CCTTAGGCCCTTAGTTGCTGCTGCTGATAGTTTGCTAGGATCCTCGGAAAGAATAATTGATTTCAAATCATGTTTCACATAGTTTTGGAAGTCCTATATCCAAAGGCCAATGCAGCTTGTTGGACCAAGCCTTGGCGCTGCAGTTGCAATTGACTTTGCCTTCCATCATTCAGAAGCTGTAAGTGTTTTTCCTAATTCATCATAAATCCAATTGAATTGGCATAGTTATCAAAAGTAACTAGTTCTATCTCAACGTATTATATTTGGTGCAAGCATTGTTTATGGCTTACTACAGGTGGTTCTGTTGCACACTTTTCAGGTTGAGAAACTGGTACTGATTGATGCAAGTGTTTACTCAGAAGGCACCGGCAACATGAAGACGTTACCAAAAGTAGTAGCCTATGCTGGGGTATGTATCTGCATCAGTAACTTTTTGCAAATGTTTGATTATTATAATGGTGCCTCTTTTTGGTACAGTCAGAGAATTATACATCCTGTTTTGATAATTGCATACAATTGCTTCTAGTAATAGGAGTGCAAACTTCATAAATTAGTTTTTCCGGTGGATGATGATTCAAAATCTAATGATCACTCCGTAGCCTGCAAACTTGTAATGCTAACATATTCAACAACAATCTTGAGCTAATATGTAACAATGACAATCACAAGCCTTAACATCTCTAAGTGGTGTTGGCTCCAAGCCGAGTATGTCGGCTGGAAAAAAGTTCTCTTCTTTCCCTAATGGAATTTGTAGTCTACAGGGATTTGAGGACCAGAGAGTGGATACAAATATGCATTTGGAGTTCTTTTAAAATGTTTTTGATGGTTGCATCCATATATGACTGATTACCACCACCACCATCCAGCTGCATTTTATTGTGATTGACCAGAGAAATGTGCTCGAGACATTTACTGTTTCAAATTTCTTCTGCGGAGACTTCTCTTTTGTTGATATGAGGTACACCTGAATGGTAACTTTGTTGCAGCAATAACATACGGATCAAGATGAGACAGAGTCTGGGAATCTAGGACATAGTTGTCCCAGAGCTTCTGCTGTCTTTGGGGAAGTTCTATTTTTTTTTTTTTTTGATAAAGAGAGAGGCAAGTTGATGGTAGCCTCCCACTAGACTGATTTCTTGGACTGGGAGGAAGATGATAACCCTGAACAAGGAGCACCTTTTTCTAGTGATTAAACAAAGAAATCATTTTGAGCAATGTACTTGAAACCACCTGACTCAGTCCCTTTAAATGAATTTTTTTTATGCTACTTGGGTTCACAGTAAGAGAGGTTCTTAGAAACTTGACTCCATCTCAGCAGATACCTCACGCTGTTGTCTTCAACTGTAAACATTCCACAGTATAACAAGAAGCAGTAAATCTTACACTCTGCATCTCTGATCTGCTTACAAAATACAATACTGCCTTGCAATCATTTCAAACAGAGTCTGTTTTGCTATAACAGACATGATAAGCTAAAAGATGATGGTGCCCTGGGTCACTTTAAATGCATACTGTTTTTCTATAACATGATTAGCCTTCAGAGTGAACTGGAACCTTTAAAAACTTGAGCAAACATTAATGGAAAAAGAACTGAATTGCATTATAATTTCTTATGTCCTTCCATAAACTGTCTATTCCCATCCTGCACTTTCATGTACATCCAAACTAGTGAAGATGGACTGACAGGTATCACGTGCAGTTACAGTGGGAATCTCGTAGATGGGATACCAAATTCTTCATGTTTTGCCTAAATAGAATAATGTGTCACATACTACTCAATTTTCTTTTATCTCAAACCAGTGTGTCAATTCTAAAAATGTTTTGATGGTAAAATTATCAGCAGTATGGCAGTGCTGAGCAAACGTCAAACCTTTTAACAAATCTACAGCATTTCATGATCTGCCAGCATGTTCTAGATTGCTTGATGGAGACCAAGAACTTGAGTCTTTCTGAACTGATTTTTGTGCAGAGAGCTTCAATCTCATTAGAATTATGAATTTTATTTCCCCACAGTGGGTAAGGCCAATATTGGTACATAGCAGCTTAGTTATAAGGATTTTTTCTGGACATTGATATTGCTTGAATATCAAGTTCAAATGAAACAACATATCAATCCTTAATCCCACTAGGTCGGGTCTACTACATGAATCCTACTTTGTTAATCATTTCTCCCTGTGGCCATATCTTAATCCTCTGAATAGTTACAGAGCTTTTAAATAGTACTTTATTTGGTAAGATTTAGAGTAAAGCCTCCATTAATACAGGTATTTCTCTGCTACAGTCAGTTTAACATCTGTGTTGATCCAACAAAATAACCTTGTCTAATTCAGTATTTGCATCTTCTTGAAAATCATAATTTTTGATCTTATTGTTTCTCATCAACAGGTTTATTTGTTGAAGAGCATCCCACTGCGTTTCTATGCGACATATTTGGCCTTCAATGGTTTACCATTCAATACCTGCTTAGACTGGACTAATGTAAGTCGTACACTTCACTATATTATTCAGAGCAATAAATCTAATGCAGTTTTCAAATGTAGAATGTCTATGGCTCATTCAATATACGTGACAATACAGCAGCCGTAGCATCTGATGCTGTTCTCTTCTGTGTCAATACTAGGTGGGCCGTCTACATTGCCTTCTGCCTTGGTGGGAGGAAGCTTCTGTGGCTTTTATGAATAGTGGAGGTTATAATGTCATCTCTCTGATAGAAAAGGCCAGTTAGAAACCCTTCTCCATATTTAGCCAAGAAAAGATGAACTATTGAGTTGTTAGTCACCTTGGCTGTATGAAAATCTTAAATTCCTTTTTTTAAAAAATGCATTCAAAACTTCAAATATCTAAGTTTTTGCCGGTTGACCATGTTTGAATGCTTCATGTTCATTGGTGAAGGCCCCAAATGTTGGGAAAATGACCAAACCTGTTGTTTTTATTGACTTTTCATGGAATCGACAATTGTATTTTGTAGGTAAAGCAAAAGACTCTTATCATATGGGGTGAGGACGATCCAATTATCAGCAACAAAGTTGCCATGGTTAGTACATACATTGAGCTTTGTTTTAAGATGGAAGTACAGAATGGATCCTCTATTCACTTGATGAGAAATTTCACCTTTTGTGGTAAGCAGAAGTTGCAGCATGAACTGCCAAATGCAACCGTGCTCCAAGTGCCAGACTGCGGCCATATACCTCATGTCGAGAAACCCAGCATCGCTGCGAAGTTGATTGCAGAATTTTGTCGAGATGATTGCAAGTTAGAGGTTCATCTAGCATCAGGGTATTAGATGCCTCCTCTCTTTCCATGTTGACATATTTCAAGCCAAACTTGTGATTTTTGTGAATATTGGCAATGAATCAATGATTTCTGAGTTCAAGGTAGTGACAGTTCTTTTTCTTTCTTTCTTATTGGCATTGTTGGCTGCATCTTCTCATTCAAACTGAAACTGATGCATAACTCTATCTTCTCTTCTTGTGCCAAACGATGTCACTAGAAATATCTGTCGGTTGAGTTAGTTTGGTTTTCTACTAATCTTTTCTACTTAGGATTGGATTGAACCTTACTCATTATAGAATTGAATGATATTTGATTCTCATTTCAAATCATTCGCTTTTAGTTCAAATATGAACTGATTTTTTAGGTGTCGTTTGAAGAGAGTTCTTAACTTATAGTTTTCATGCTATTCTTATTTAACAAAAACAATTAATAACAGTTGACAAGAGAGTAAAAGCGAAAGAGAACAAAAGCTAATGATATAGCAGTATGGGCATGAAAAGTTAAAGAAAATACCTCCCTAGGGCTAGATTCTACTTCCCAAAGCTTGACTAATGGAAGTTTTAGTTTTTTTTTTTTGCTAGAGTTTTTGTTTTTAGTGTTTTATTTTGAAGTATGTTGATTTTTAGAAATAATTTTAGAGTCGTCTACCTCGTGATGACCCCTTAAACAATTAACAAAAAATACGACTCGTCTCTTTCATAAGTTACAATTAATTATGGATAATGTACATATTTTTAGATTACAAAATCATATTCTTTAATATAATTTACTCATTTTCGCTTGATTTAATAATAAACATATATAAATATATTTTTATAGATAAAATATAAATAAAACCATCTATCACTCTTACATTTATTGAATACAAAATTTATAATAAATTAATTATTTTACATAAAATTAAATAAGCAAAATTATATATTAAAACAACACTTATTGCAAGAGTACCTATCGCTATATCTACACACACACACATACATGTTCTATATTTATTTTTAAATTTATTCAAATTTTTTAGTTTTATATTTTTAACAATAACTATATTCAAATTACATATTATTTAATCAAAATTATTATTTTCCCAGGATACCCTTCAAGTTTTGGATATTTCCTCGTTACCCTTCAAACCAAATTTACCAATTTGCCTCAGCCATCCTCCCCGTAAAAAAGAAACGATTTTCATTCATTTGCTGGACCCAAAAACCCTAGCTGTTGCTCGGTACTTGCTTTACTTCACTGATCGTCCTCTCTCCCTCTCCCTCTCCATGAAAAGCCTCTGTTTCTGTGGTATTATTATGTACCCTAGAGAGAGATAGGTTTATACAGTCGAACAATGGCGTGTATGGCAATATTGACGAGATCGCGGGCATTTCTGAGAACCGTAAACCACGACTCAATCAAATCCATCACAACCTTCGCGTATCTCTCTCAGGAGCCCCAGCTCGCCGAGGCGTCGCCGCCGCCGCCATCGGCGGAGGAAGCTCCGCTGCCGCCAAACCCGGCGTCCGGCAGCCCAATGTACAACGAGAACTGGCGGAGCGCATTCCCTACTTCGCCCGCTGCTCAGGCGGCTCAGGCGCTCTTTCCCATGAGCTTAGGGTTGATCAACCAGTCGCCGGCGGCCCGTATACAAGCTCTCTCTCAAACTCTGGACGGGCCCGCGCTCATGAATGTGTTCGCGGATTGGATGACGTCGCACCGCTGGGCGGACATGAAGAAGCTCTTCGAGTTCTGGATTCGGTCGCTTGATAAGAACGGGAAGCCCAACAAGCCCGATGTCAACTTGTATAATCATTATCTAAGGGCCAATGTTATGATGGGGGCGTCCGCCGGGGAGTTGCTGGATCTGGTGGCGCAAATGGAGGACTATTCTATTACGCCCAACACTGCTTCTTTTAATTTGGTCCTGAAGGCTATGCACCAGGCAAGAGAGACAGAGGCCGCTCAGAAATTGCTCCAACGGTAAGGTTTACTTTCGCAAATTATCTATCACGCTCTAAATTTTGGATCGTGATATACGAGTTCTAGATTGTTATATGTGTCTGCGTCGTCTATACATTACCTATGTCTGTTGGATAAGTTTGTTGCACATATTTTTATCAACACTTATTCCTCAAAAAAAGAAATAAGCAAAGTTCATTCGTTCTTTACTTCTTCATTTAACTAATATCTCATCTGATTAGTTGTCTGTTCGGTTTTCTTCTCTCTCTCTCTCCTTTTTTTTTTTTAATTCCCATCCCACTACTTCATTTTCCACAAGAAACACAAAATTCTTTAAACCACTGGCATTTTAGGGAAGTGAAAACTTTATAGGCCTTCAAAATCATGTATATCAAATAGAATTAGTCTTACGTGTCAGGTTTTAGTAGTAGCATAGATGTGTTAAGACATTGGTGAATAATGAATGAGTATATATGGATACTTATGCCAGTTTAGTCAATTTTTTATTAGGCTTCCTGGATTTGATTAACTTTGTGGGTAAACTGAAAATGGTTAGTAGGGATAACGTGAGTGAAAAACAGGATACTTATTGTTTTACTGTAATCTTGAGGTACAAAAATGTTTATGAAACTGCTATTGGATGAATGGGCTCGGATTCCCTTGCACTTGCAAGGATGTTATTTGAATTGTGGTGCTCATATGGGGAATCTCACATGCAGTATAACCAAAAAATGATTTGTTAACCAGCATAGATATCCTAAACAAAAAGCCATGCAAGGTGCAATGAAGAAAAGGTAACGAGTGAAGATTATAATTCTGAAACCACCGATTATTATGGTATTTAGATGGCTACTAAATGCAATTAAATGTTCCTAGTAATATTGATACCAAATATAAGAGTAGAGGAAGCTGGTCAGCTATTGAGATCTAGTCTTTATCACTTGATGAATTCTTTAGGGGAAAACAAGAGGAAAAAGAAGAAGAAAAGTTATGAGCACTCTGAAATATAGAAAATCCTTTATGGGTGCTGCATCTATGTGTTGAACTCTTCAAATATGTTATGGATGCGTCGCATGGGGTGCCTTATCCTTATGATTTGTTTAGAGTTGGATGTGTGCTTGTTATTTATTTTTTTTAATGAAGACTTGATCTTATTGATTTTCTTTAAAGGTTGGAATGATGCATCAAATCGTAATAAGTTATGACTTTGTCATTGTTGGATTTGTTAGACTGTTGAACTTGTGTTATAGGTATTTGATGAAATAGTTTCACTTTTTCTTGTTGTGATTGATATTTAAGTTCGTTTAAATTACACTAACCACCCTTGATTTATGGCTAGAATTTATATGCTAGCTCTCTATTTTCAAAAAGTACACTAGTGCTGAAATTGTTGGATCACCATTGTCTAAATACTATCTTGCCTTTATATTTTGAAAAGATATTTCAGGCATATAGCTCATACCTATACAAGAAAACGAGAAAGTGTATGCCTCATTTTTGGTCTATATGTGTTGTATACATACACATTAGCACATCAGTTATATTTCACATATGCCAAATAATGTGTCTTCATTTTTTATTGTCTTAAATTTTTATTGTTATTTTTAATTTTGGACATGTGAAGGTCAGGCATATTCATAGTTGGACCAGGTGATAGGTTGTGCTTGTTTGGGCTTAGTATTCTTATATTACAGTTTCAATAAAATAGTTTTTTTTTTTTCTATTGTCATGTTGATATATTCTCCTTATTATGGATCAAATGGTACCTTCATGTTGGATTAATTGTAATTTTTCAATGTTTTTATAATTTTACCAGTATTGTGAACTGAATGGTATTTTAATATTGGTACAGTTTCAATATTTTTGGTTATTATGTTCATAAATATTGCTAATAAAAGATACAAAATGATTATTTTTTTGTTTGTACTTCTATGGTATATTTTTCCAAATCATAATATTCCATGTTTGTATTTGTGTTCATCGTGAATATTTGTTTGAGTCTTCTGTCTTTCTACTTACATGCACTATGAACCATCTCTCCTTTTTTTCTTTCTTTCTTTTTATTCTTTTACCTCCTCTCCATTGTTGATCACAATCAATTAAATAGGTGCTTTATGGATATATATACATGTATATCACCATAGAATAGCTTGAATTGGTCCTCAGCGCCTATCCTTATGCCCTGCAAATTTTTTCTTTCTTTTTTTCTTTTTTAGAATAGCCTTGGTAGCAATGGTAAGGTTGCTTGGGTTCAAGGTGTGAAAACAGTCTCTCTGTTTTCTATGATACATAGGGCTTGTTTTTCACAAGTGAATAGTCCCTTAATGATTTATATGGCAGAGATAGTTTACAAGCATGCTAAATGAGGCATAAGTGATTATTTTTATTCGTTTTTAGTTAGGATGGGTTTTTGCATTGGATCATATTGGTTGTTGTGGACTTATTCAAATGTAGAGAGACTTATGAAGGTATAGGAATGATTTGTGACCAACAATCAAGGCAATGGTGTGATCTAAGAGCAATCATTCAACATTTTTGGCTAAATGAACTTGAGGGTGTGATGAAGCATGATGAGGTACGGGACATTTAGGGTGTGATTTGACCTATGTAAGTAAAAGTAGAAATAGCTGAAAATGCTGATGCTTGAATCCTTATTTTTGACAAGGCTGTTGAGCTATGCATAACAAAATGTGTACTCCATGGAAACAGATAATACTGTTGACAAGATAGATACTAAATGGTAAAAGTTTCTTCTTCTTCTTCTGTCTTCTTTCCCTCAGGAAGATGATTTGTAAACTATGTTAAAAAAGGAGTTCTGCGAGAAGCTAGAGGTACTCCTTGGTGCTTGCAATTTTAAGCTACAACCCTGCCATTTCTCTTTTCTGAATTATCTATTATGATATTTTTTCCCAAGTATTTTTATTTTGGATTTTCTTTGACTTCTGGACTTGTGCTCAAGTCTATTTCACAAGATTGGCTATTGATTGAACCACTTATATTGATGATTTATTGACAATTTTGTCCCTTCAATATCCATGTCATTATTCTGGTCATAGTAGAATAAATAGGCTTGGATTCATTTTTTCTGCAGAAGCAGGAGAAGGAGCTTGGATTAAGTCCCTGTAATCTCTCTCTCTCTCTCTCCCCTACTATGTGTATATATATATTTGGCAAAATGAAATTGGAGCTAGTGAGCATTACATAACAAAATACTTCTACCTCTATATTCTCCTTTCGGACAGATTGGATTTGGAGCTCTATTTTGTTGTGTGGAATTTTGGAGACATGCCCCTTGACAGCTGCTGCCCCTGCTTTTCTCAATTTTGGATTGTGATCCTGTATTTGCAGGAATCGAAGCTCAGGTCCTGTAATAAGACATTTGCATGCCGACATTGGAATTGGTGAAAAGTTGTATAGAATTGACTTCCTATTATTATCTCATCTATTGAGAGGAAGTTGGAGCTCAACTTCTTTCAAATATTTGCTGTACTGTGCCCCTCCTCACCTTTTGCCCTTCCCTGCTCAAAATGTCGGACTTGATGTATTTTGTGCTGTTGGGTTCTGATATAAGTTCTGAGTGCATTTAGCTATGTGGATTTGATTCCTCCTTAAATGTAAGGAGGTCCTAATGGAGCCAATGGTTTTTTTCTTTAAACATCTGGGTGCTTTTTGTATATTTTCTTCGAAGGAGTGGATCTGGAAGTGAGATTTTTTCTTCCTATTTTGCATTTTCTCTATTTTTGTAGACCAATGCACTTCAGTAGAGATGTTCTCCTATCCATGTTGTTAGAATTTATGTTCTTGTCCATGTATGCATTTTGCTATCTAATGAGTGGTTCTTATGTTATTGTTATCAGGATGTTGCAGGCAGGAAAAGAATCTCTACCTGATGATGAGTCATATGACTTGGTTATTGGCTTGCTGTTTTTGACGGACCAGATTGATTCGGCCCTAAAATACATTGATTTGGCTTTAAAATCAGGATATATGTTATCAGTGAGTGTGTTCAAGGAATGTGTACAAAGCTGTATTAACAAGGGGAGACTGGATACATTAATATCTATTATTGAAAGGTGCAAGGTATATTATCTGTTTATAATTCTTATATTTATGATCTTTAGTGGTTCATTTCCTCAAAATATTTCTTTGCTTAACATTGTTTGATTTGGGTCATTTTCAGAAAATGGATCAGAACAAAGCCCTCTGTCCTCCCTGGAACCTGTGCTACTATATTGCAGATGTTGCTATTCAAGAGGACAATGGTGAGTTAGCTTATTATGCCCTAGAATTCATGGCCAGATGGATTGCACGTGGTGAGAATTCAAGGCCACCAGTTCTGCTGTCTGTAGATGAAGGACTAGTTGTATCTGCACTAGGAAGTGCTGGTAGGACATACAATACTATACTCCTTGATGGAGCATGGGCTATTCTCAAGCGCTCATTGCGCCAAAAGAAGGTTCCAAACCCAGAGTCTTACCTTGCAAGGATATATGCTCAAGCTTCGTTGGGGAACCTACAGAAGGCTTTCAGTACTCTGCATGAGTTTGAGACTGCTTATGGCAATTCTACTAAAGAAGCTGAAGAAGATCTATTCTCTCCATTTACCTCTTTATATCCACTGGTGTTAGGGTGCTCCAAGAATGGCTTCGTGACTTTGGATTCAGTATGTCCTTATTCCTCAAACATCAATTTTATGACACTACTTCATTGGACTCATTGTGTCTTTCCAGGGTCCTCAGTTGTTGCTTCATTGTTTCCTATTGAATGTCAAGCTTATGGCAAAATGAGCTAGAAGTAAATTAGTCTATTCATTCTGTTTGTTATTTGTGGCACTAGTTGCTCAGTGTCTAGTCAAAAGAGAAATTATGAAAAACACAAAGCCCCTCTGTCATCAATTTCCTGCCTTTTCTTGTTTCTGCTAGCTCTCTCACTCAGTACTTCAAATGGTGGATATCTTTTGTGTTGGCAACAAATATTCAAAAATTCCTAAACTTCACCAGACTGAATATCAATTGTGAAACGTGGGACTGTCATGTTGCTTAGTAACAGAATAAACATGCATTGATTTAGTTAGTTTAAAATGGTTATTACCACTACCATTATGGGTATCTACCGTTTTAAAAAAAACTTGACTACTGCATGTGGTATTCTGTTACTCAACAACAGTTATACTATCTCAGCCTTCAAAAAGGACTGTTGTGATTACCATGTATGAACTAACCGTGCAACTTTCTTTATAATGTTATAAACATAGTGGTGGCTGATTTGAACTGTTTGAATTGTCAATTAGGTATACTATCAACTGGAGAATCTTGCTCAGGCTGATCCTCCTTACAGGTCTGTGGCTGCACTAAATTGTATAATTTTAGGTTGTGCAAACACATGGGATGTTGATCGGGCATACCAAACTTTTGAAGCAATTGGAGTCAGCTTCGGGTTGACCCCTAACATTCACTCATACAATGCTCTGATTTGTGCATTTGGGAAGCTCAATAAGGTGAACACCAATCCTTAATATAGCTTTGCAACTTGTATAAGCTGCCACTGAAATTGTTTATGTACCAAGTTCTCGTTGGGACCTGGAAACAGTATTGGCAGTCCTACATTCAGGAATTTGTATGGTCATGTATTGTAGTGTGGATGCTGCTCCATGCATGCATGTTAAATGTGCAGATGAGCACACAATCAAAAACCAATGGCTGCATTTTTAATTTGCATGTTTAAAGCAATGGCATTGTTCTGTAATTATGCTAATCTGATGCAGACATCTGAAGCTTCACGTGTGTTTGAGCACTTGGTCAGTAAGGGCGTGAAACCAAATGCAACCACATATTCTTTGCTTGTCGACAGTCATCTAATTGGACGAGATCTAAAAGTTGCTCTCTCTGTCATTGATCAGATGGTAATTGCAGTTTTTTTTATGTGTTTAAGAAGTTGGTTACCATTAGTTGCAGTGCCAAAAAAAAAAGGAATGATTGCTTTAGCTTGTGCATTTTGAATGATGGGCTGTGGTACTCCTTGAGCAGGTAAATGAAGGATTTGAGCCATCAAGGGAAATGTTGAAGAAGGTTAGAAGACGATGCAAGCGGGAGATGGACTACATGAGCGATGACCAAGTCGAGTCGTGGGCCAAACGGTTCAACATCCGAATGGGTAGAGAGACTCGGCGGGACTTGCTGTTCAATCTCGAGTACAGCACTGACTATGCATCGTAAGTATGTGCTGATGCACTGCAGGAGGTATTTCCATTATAAGCATACACACACTACTAAGAGGAACACGCCTTGCTGCTTGTCTTGTAATCATTAGCCAACGGCAAGAATGTCTCCCGACTAAAAGCGATGTTTTGTCGCTTGTCTGGGACAGGGAGTGAAATTCAATTTAGCATTTGATAGTTTTGTATTCTATTTTCCATCGGATGCATAAACTTCTTGTCGTTTTAAATCATCATTGTGCATGAGATCATAATCAGCCATGTCGCCGTTGATGGTAAAATTTGCCACAAGATGTTTGCCAATCATATGGCTGTAAGTCGTGTTATTATTCTTCTCTAGGGTTAACTTCTCATGAGTCTGCATAACCCTTCAATTAGATTTTCTTTCACTGGGCTTAATGTACTGTGCTACACCATTCACAGTTTACCAAGAAAATGTCACAGGTGTTGCAAATATGAACACTACCTTTGAAATTAGGGTCTTCCTTAGGGTTGTAACCCTACGTATGAGCTGATTCAGTACATAAAATGTATATTATATGGGTTGTTTGGAGTCTTGATAATTTGCATGTTCTCTCACATTGAATCTCAATGCAATGGCCCGAACAAGTTAAAGTTCTGCCAAAATGTTTCATTTGGTGCATGTGATACTACATCCAATGAAATCTTTCATCTGAAAATGCTAAGGGGCTGTTCGGTAGAGGTGTTTTTTTATTTGTTCTCTCCCACAAGTCTCACCGCCGATGACGACTTGTGTCAAACTATTTACAAAAAATTTAAAAAAAAAATAGAAAGCAACATGAAAACAAAAGAAAAACAAAACATAAAAATTTTAAAAACTAAATCTTAAATTATGATAAGAACAAATTTCTATTTTTCAAATTAAAGTATACCAATTTAAATGGTGGAACTAAATCAAAGTTAGTTATAGAATTTTAGTTTGGTTTAGTTTTAAATTATGAAAAATATTATGTTGTTTGCATCGGACAATATAATATTTATCCAACGCAGGTGAATGTGAGAGATTAAAGGTGGTTCTCATTCCTTTTTCACCTTTGTTATTGAACAATAAAATAGATTTTTTTAAATTATAATTTAAATAATGAGTTTTTAAAATAATACTTATTCACTTTTAAATATTTTTTTATTATTTTTATTTTACAATAGGAGAGTGTGTGAGATACAAAGAAAACGTTATTAATTTTTCAAAATTTAAACTCACATTTTATAAATAAAACTACCTTAGATTTATTCTAAACATAAATTTATAAAATTTACTGGAATTCTATATTTTAAATTATATTATATCAAACATAAAAAGTTATTAACAAAAATAAATTCTAGGAACATTCTCTCGTTCCAAACAGAGTGTAAACCCGTTCGACGGAAAATGGAATTACCTTGGAAATGAACATTCCGGCATTCGCTAGACCTCTCAGAACAAACCTGCTTCCTCACCTCCGTCACGGTCGTCGAACGTTGGCCACTGGAGCGCCGAACCACCCAGAAGATCAGCTCCTCCGAGTCTGCACCGTCCTCTACCAGCAGCAAAGCTCGCCCGACCCCAAACTCCATTCCCACCTCCTCAACCGCTGCCGCTTCCACCTCACCCACGACTTCTTCCTCCGAGTCTGCAACTCATTCCCCTATTCATGGAGACCCGTCTACAGATTCTTCCTCTTCACCCAAACCCACCACCCGGACTTCACCCACACCTCCCTCACCTACAACAAAATGCTCGACGTGATCGGAAAATCCAGAAACATCGACCTTTTCTGGGATGTTCTTCAGGATATGGGTCGTCGGCGGGTCGTGACCCAGAAGACGTTTTCCATTGGGTTGAAGACCTTGGCGTCGGCCCGGGAACTGAAGAAATGCGTCGAGTTTTTCCATGTGATGAATTGCTACGGTTGGTGTTATAGTTTGGAGACTTTGAATAAGGTGGTGGAGAGTTTGTGCAAGGCCAAGCTTGTTTCCGAGGCTAAGCACGTTGTTACCAAGTTGAGGGATTGGATTAAGCCAAATGGGGTGACTTATAAGCATCTGATTTCTGGTTTCTGTGATGTGGGTGATTTGGTTGAGGCTTCTAAAGTCTGGAACTTGATGGTCGATGAAGGGTTCCAGCCGGACGTCGATGCTATCGAGAAAATGATGGAGACCCTTTTCAAGACTAACCGGTTCGACGAAGCGATGAAGCTTTTCGAGATGATTAGAACGAAGAGGGTTGATGATCTGGGTGTTTCAACGTACCGGCTTGTGATTAATTGGATGTGTAAAGGAGGCAAGCTTGGGCATGCTCACCAGGTGTTCGAGGAAATGCGTGAGAGGAGAATTCAACTCGATAATTTGACAATGGGTTCGCTAATTTATGGGCTTTTGACGAAATATAGAACTAAAGAAGCTTATAGGATCATGGAAGGCATTGAGAAGCCGGATATAAGCGTGTATCATGGAATGATCAAGGGGCTCTTGAGGCTGAGAAGGGCAAGTGAAGCAACGCAAGTGTTCAGAGAGATGATAAGGATAGGGTGTGAGCCTATAATGCATACATATATCATGCTATTGCAAGGGCATCTGGGGAGGAGAGGGAGGAAGGGATCGGACCCGCTGGTGAATTTCGACACCATTTTTGTGGGGGGTTTGGTGAAGGCCGGGAAGTCCTTGGAGGCAACAAAGTATGTGGAAAGGGTGATGAACCGAGGGCTCGAGGTGCCTAGGTTCGATTACAACAAGTTTTTGCATTATTACTCGAACGAGGAAGGTGTGGTTATGTTTGAAGTGATGGCAAAGAAATTGAGAGAAGTCGGGTTGTTCGATCTGGCTGATATATTTGCAAGATATGGGGAGAAAATGGCGACTCGAGACAGGAGGAGGAATAGACCAGCGCAAGAGCTTCCAAGTACCTAGTTGTGAAGAGTGAGATATCTACTGTGTTTCATTTGGATGTCTATGCTTGTAGTGGGGCGAAAGGAGAAACCTGTGCACCAACTTGTATATCCAATATGCACCATGTCTACAAGAGTATGCTTCAAAACCGCACCTGTTAACATAAAAGTCTAGATTCAAGCGTGGAAAGGCTTTTGGTATAGACTTTATTTCTGATATTTGCAGGTGGAATGATGTTTTTATATTTTTACCTTCCGTCATCTATATGTGAATTTCAATTACTCTCTGTTTTGTACATAAATACAAACACACAGAGGACTTAACAATCAACCACCCGGAAACTTAATATATTGAGGAAAAGAGGATTTTGCTTACAAATACAAAAGAATTGGTCAATAGAGGGCCACACAAAAGCCAGGAACCAATTCAAAATTTGACATGAATCACAAAAATAAAAAATTGGACCAAAGGTAACCAGAAAATGAGAAACAATTACAAGCACGCCTTCATTGAACAATAGATATAGTCCGGTAAAAATACAGAGTTAGAGTGAAGCTTAGCAAGCCAAAAGAAAAAGGTGCCGAACAAATAGCTACAGACCTCTATGATGAAAAGTTATTCCAGCCGCTTTGACAGCCAAATCTACAGAGATACCATTCCACACAAGTTCCCCAAACCAAGGCCTCTTCAAATCCGCCAAGAATGCTGGCCAAACAATAAAGCAGAGGGTTTGTTCCACTTCCTGGTGCATATCGTCCGTTATAAATGTTGCGACATAATGCGTGCTCTATTCACGCAGCGTCCTGAACCGGTTAACAAAATTAAGGTCTACATAATTACATTCACAATTTGCTGATGACTCTCTTTAACTCAGCTTCCATAATGTGCCACTAGCTTCAAGTCACGCACAAAATTACACGAGATAGGAAGATGCAAGGAGAGGTCATCAGTATTCCTGAATTTTCCATTTCGCTAATTTTCCTAGAAAGGAATAGAATAAGTACCAGAGGATGAAAAAACTGGACTTCCATGAAATAAGGCATTCCAAAGCTGAATCAATCATTTTCTCAAAAATGGCTTTTGGCAAAGAAGTAGCCGCTGGTCACTGCCATTCTGAAGGTCAATTACCCTTGCTTCCCAGCGCATCTGTGCGGCGAGTGAACGAGCTTTCTCTATGGACCCCATCTTGTCACTTACTACAACCCATCCCTGCCAATGAGAACATTACTTTACACATCAAAATTGATTAATAATCACATAAAAGTGCAAGATTAAAAGGAAAAAGCAGACACATGTTCTCTCGCCTGCCTAAACAACAATTGTCTCGCAAGTGAAATTTTATAGCCCATTTGTTCCTAAAGAATAACAGTGGATGTCTGGGCTACAACAATATGTCAAGTCTTAATCCCAATAGAGAATTCTACCTTGCCAATCAGTTCTATGGCACCGGAGGCTTATTAGAAATTACCCCTCACAAATCTCCCCTCCCTCTCTGGAAGAACTTATTTGCAGCATTACACATAAAACCAAGATCCATAGCCCAAACCATCCAAGGCCATAGGCAGGGTCTATCCAGTAGAAGTTTGCGTTCAAGAATTATAAAACTTTGACCAAGCCTTAGTTTAATACCAAGATCTACCATTTCAGCATGCAGTACTCCTCAAGGAGGGATTGGAATTGCTGCAGGAGTAGATGAGATTGGACATCTGGAGGCATGAGGGAATAATGTTGGTTTAAATGACCAGAATTCAGACTCAGATGTTCAACAACCCTTGAAGAGGTAAAATGCAACTGAACAGAAGGCACTTGCCAAACATTTCAGCAGCAAGGCAGAGCATGTGGATAAGGTAGTGGTGTGACAGGGGTGGCTGTTTCCACAGAAATTAATGTAACTATTCTGGGTTACATATAATATGCAGGTGCATGATATGTGTGTGTATGCATATGCCAAAGCAGGTGATTGATGACAGATTTCATTTGGGATTTTTGTTAAAACCCAGGGGACGTGTTGGTATATACTATGGCTTATTTGAATTAAAGATCAAATCAAAACTTCAAGTTTTATTCAAACATGCACTCTATTGGGAGATGGTGTTTTGTCTGGTTTAACATTATTGAATCCAATATTATCAGTATCTATACAAGCAGAAATTTATTGTGTTCAACTGATGCTGGTTGTGATTGAGTGAAGGAGGGCAAGAAAGAGAAGAGGAACGGAGGAAGAGATAAGTGGCAGATGAGTTCCAGCACCCATACTACCATAAATAGGATGGATTATAAAATGGTAGGATGGTAGTACTAATTGGTGGTGGGAAAGACGAAAGTCAGTAGTGGATCACTGGTAGTGGTGGTTGGCCACAGTAGGTGGTGGAGGAGAAGCCAAGGTGGTTTACAACACCAGGTAGACCTTTGCCAGCAGCTGGTGATGGGTGAGTCAGCTCTGGCTATCGACAGTGATCTCAGAGGTAGGCATGTTATATATTGTTGCAAACATACACAGTGGTCACTAGGGAGTGGCCAACTATTTTCTGTGCACGTGTATTTTTTATTGGTTCTACTTTTTTAGCCAACCCCACATAATGGGATTAAACTTGATATGTTGTTTTTAGGTCTTATTGTCTTTTCCTTATTTCTCTTAGCATTTTCATTAAAAACTAAGAAGTTATAAGTGAAACACATTTTAACAAGAAGGTAAAATAAGTTAAGAAAATAAGACTAACATCAGTCAATGACAAACTCAGATGGGAGAGAGAAAATACATATTTCCCACATGCAAATGGTAATTTTGTGTACTGAACTCAAACTCGACAGTGATCAGCTTAATTTACCATATCCTCAATGATATTTGCTGAACACCATCAAATTCGAAATGATATGCAATACTTGTCAAACCAAAGAAGCCAAATAACAAGCATAGAGATACATACATAATAGATATAATGTATAGGCACAAAAATGAAACAACTAGAATTACCTCTGGGCGTAGAATACGGTCCATCTCCAAGAACAAGTTCCTCATACTACAGCCTTCAGACATAAGGTGCGAGAGGAGCCCATTTGCATGAAGCATGTCATATGTTCGGGGATAGGTAGGAAAGGGTTCACACCTGAGCCCAATTGGTAGGAATATAAAAGTTAGGAGCAATAAATTTGTTCATACCAGTGCCTCTGGTAGGAGCATTTGCATTTAAAGCACCAAAGAATATTTCATAATAGAAATAGTCTACAATAAATATTTGAACATTTACAGAGAAAAAAATATTTGAGCTTAAATTAAATGAGAATGGCCTGCCGACCTTGGGTAATAGATCAGCAGCAACTTGCCCAAATTATAAAAGCATTGGTGACTAGTGAAATCATAACAAAACATTTGATAGACATGTATTATTTCGTAATAGAAATAGTCCACAATAAATATTTGAGCTTAAATTAACTAAGAATGACCTGCCAGCATTGGGTTATTGATCAGCAGTAACTTGCCCAAATTATACAAGCATTGGTGACTTGTGAAAATCATAAAAAAACATTTGACAGATATGTATGATCACAAGCCAAACAAGAAAAAATATGTGTATACCTTATGTATGTCTTTATTTATTATTATTATTATTTTGCTGTGTGTGTTGGGCTGTTGGGCTGTGGGGGAAGGGGATGATAGGAATCAAAATTCATTTGCTTAACCAAGGTTGCCATTGACCTTCAATCTACAAGTTTAGAAAAGGTTACAAGTATCAGTATCTTACCAGTCATGCAAAACACCAGCAAAACCCTGATTAAGTATGAGAGGGAGAGTATTATGTGTCCCAATTGGTACAACATTCATCACCCAAACTGATTTTTTGGCTTCCAAAAATGCAGCATTTAAACCCCCATAATGGGCATTCATGTCCATCACATTGCGTATCATGTTATGTGGAGGTAAAGGATCTTCATCGCCTGGCCTCTTTGGATGATCAGAAAAAATCAAGGGTGTAAGCAAAGACCAATAGTTTCTCAGCATTAATTTCCAATTCTGCAAGTCTTCGAAAAAATCGTCGGTACGAACTCCTGAAAAGGTAAAACTAATCAATAAAACAAATTTGCTGGGATATAGAGGAAAATTCTGTCGATTCTCTTATGAATACAGGATAAAATTTAACAATGAAACATCCGCATAAAAAATCATCCAAAAGCAAAAAGACCAAAATAAATATTTCCATTAGAACAATACTTTCCATGAACTTCAAGCTCAGCTGTACTTAAAAGGGAACCAGAAGACCTGTTCTGAATGGGAATCCAGCGCTTGCTGCTGGTCCCACTTATACAAGGTACTAGGGGTTGATAATATGATTGACCATCCTGTCCATCTTTACAAGGGAGTATAGCACTCTGTTTCCTGCCGAGAAAATATCACAAACCACATTGAGTGCTTTTGTTTAGGACAAATGAGAGAAATTATGGACAAGAAAAACGTCAAATTTATATGCAAGCGAACAAACATGATGAGCACCCAAAATGATATGAGAAAATAGTTATACTTCCAGAGTCAACATAGTGGGAGATAGAGTAGGATCCATGCAATTACACTTATCATGAATAGCCTCACCCTGATATATAGCAATAAGCATCCATGGTTTTCTGCCAGATGAAAGTATCATCTTGTTGAGACAATAGACTCCAACAGAGTTTTTTAGTGAATTCTTCAATTGGCTTAAACATGCTTCCCTTTTTTGTGGTCAAGGAACTTCCATGCTGCTGAATTGCTGGTGAGGTTAACACAAAATAACCTCCTGGCTTTAGTAACCGGTCAACTTCAATGAGGAACATACCATCTGATTTATAAAAAAGTAATCAGAATAGGAAAAATATGTATATAAAACCAAAATACCACCAGTCTTGGCCTTTCTAAATTATATTTTTAAATTAGAGCTGAAGCTTATTTCACCAAAATAAAACATCTAATAAAAAATAATTAATAAGTTGCCATCAGTTCCAGATCTTATTGTCTACGAAAGATTTTTCTAGGTTCCAAACATTGTCCTCCAAATATATCCTTTTAGCTTCTTCTCAGTAACATCACAATTCCACCACCAAAACGAACTGTAAGAGGTTTAAAAAAATAGTAGATTGTTGGCATATTTAAGAGGGGAAGACTGAGTTATTGAGATACAGTATTGGGAAAGAAATTTTGAGATATTGCATAATTTCAAAGGATAGATGGATTGACCAAACAAGATTATGATTGCTTAGCTAAGTCCACCTGGCAAGCTGTCTTACAAAGATCTCACTGCCAATATAATGTAAACCATTGCATTGGCTCTTGCGACTGTGGGTTTGGGGAGAGATGAATTTAACCTAATGATTGCATGCAAAGAAAAGTACTTCAATAGTTCCACAATGTCACGACCGTCCCACAACAGAAACAACTTTTAATTTTTTCCTTGCAGTGTAATTCCTCTGTTTTACTTTTTACTTTTGGGTTTTATTGTAATTTCTAGTACTAAGTTTGTTAGCCAAAGATTCTCCATGTGGGAGAGGGCGAATAGGACAAAACTTATGGTTACAGCCGTTGGGGGAGAGGATTCCCTGCGGACGCGGCCTTTCCACTATATCAGCAGTAAGGCTGCCGCTAGAATCATCATTGATGAATATCACATTCTGGTTTCCATCTATCTTCTAGCTTTTCTCTCTCATGAAACTCTCTCTCTATTTCTCTAATTTCCCCCTCCAAATTCTTTGTTCTCAACGCTAGCATTTCTCCTAACACTCATGTCAAAGGAGTTTCCCTATTGTCACCTACAGCCGTGACACACAACCCTAATGCCCACATAATAACTAAGCAACCTCATCATTGTGCTAATGCCCATACACCACTTAATGCATTAAAACATTATCGTGACAAATGGTAGAGTGACATTCAAGTAGCATATTATTTTTGCTATTAACACTGGTCTTGTCTCCAACAAACTGCTCAATCCCGTCCATATTTGTGGGCTTAGGAAAATATATAATCTCTCAAAGCCGAACTTTGGAAAAATTTAGATTCAATTAGATAAACGGGGTAGACTTGGGATAAGGTTTTGAAGCTCACTGGCCACCCAACTTATTAGAACAACATGAATTACAAACCTTAATCCCACTAGGTGCAATTGACCACCAAGCCCATTAATTTTATAAATTTAGTATAAATTTACAAACATTTTTATATATAACAATAACAATCACAACCTTTGTTCCACTAGAATGTGTAATATTCTTTGAGCAAATTACACTAACCACTCCTGAGGTTTGACTTAACTGCTGAGGGTACCCCTTATGTTTTGAAAATGGAAGCAACCTTCCTTGCAGTTAAAAAATACAGTAAAATGGAGGATGACCACTTCACTTCTATTTTCTCTTTCTTTCTCTATCTATACTAAATATATATATATATATAACAAAAACATTTTTTCCAAATATATTAAATATCTAATTCTAAACTGCAAAAAATGTATATATATATACTAAAAATATATTTCCTAATTAAAAAAAAATATTACATATTTCAAAAATGTACTAAAAATTAAGGAAAATATATAAACTAAAAAAATATAATAACACTTATATATGTAAACTAAATATATATTCTTTCTATATATATAATATTTTTAAAAATATACATTTTTCTAGGAATATATTTTCTAACAACAGAAAATATGTTACATATTTTAAAAATAAATTATAAATTTTGAAAATATATTTTTAATCACAAGAAACATAATTTTTAAATATAATGAAAATTGATATATATATGTGTGTGTGTGTGTGTATAAACTATCTTAGTTAGTTTTTACAAAAATATATATAATATATACCTATATAAATTGAAATATTAAAGAATATAATATATTTAGACTGAAAATATATAAATTTATACATATATAAATTGGTTCACTGAACCATGAAAAAAACTCAAAAAAAGGAGTTCAGCACCTGTTGTCGGCCACTGTCACTAGAGAAGGGGGGGGGGGGGGAACCAGGGTTCAACCACAGCTAAACTCCCATCCTATGGGTGTTTGCTGAACATCTGTTCAGTTAAATGGGGGTGTTTAGTACTGAACATCCATTGATCGTGTTCAGCAAGCACACAAATTGAGTGTTCAGTGTCGCTGAACCCAGATGGGTTCAGATTTAGAGAGAGGGGGGTGGAGAAAGAGGGAGGAGGTCGTGGCTGCCATTCCCATTGTTGTTGCCAAACAAGAAGGGGAGAGAGATATTGTTGGTTGATGAGGGGAGGGAGGAAGATAAAGAAAGATAGATAGGGACAGAGAGCAGAGAAGATGAGGACATTTTAGTCATTTTCAAATATTTAACTAGGGTTAAGTAATGGTGGGTGGGGGGCTAGTGCAATAAAATTTGTAAAGTCAAGGGAAGTCACTGCTATTTTCAAAACCTCAGTGTACTACTACATGCTTGTAGGCCAAACCTCAAGGGGACCAGGTGTCTTTTTCCTATTCTTCAATATCATATCATGGTAGCATAAAAAGTGTGTAGAATTGTTTCTTTTTCTTTTACAACATATGAATCTCAATCTTTATTATTAAAATATTGTTACTAGACAAATCCTAGGGTACAGGATGGCTTTAGGATAATCCGTTATTCTGTTACGCAAGGCTTAGAAAGCAAGACTAGGCCCAATCCGTAGCTTATCTGAAGCTCATGCTCATGTTATATTGTATAAGCTATATCCAGCCCGTACACAGCCTAGCCTGCACAGTATCTAACTCAATGCTACTGTGAATTTGATGACTCACTAACAACAGAGAGAGAGGATGACAAAAAAGAACACAAAGCTGCCATGGCCAAAATTGTTTTATGCTCCCACAATCAGATATCTTGCTTTCTTGCCCCTCCCTAGCATTAATGTATCATTCAGTAGTTAATTTCCTTAAAAAAGTAAGTGAATTAAACATGGAATAACTCAAGCAAACAGTTGTCTAACTTCAGTAATGATTGTGCATGTTGTATCTTACCCTAATAATTTTGATGGCCTGACGTTACTTGAAAACTATATTTGTTGAACATTAATTAGAGATGTTCGTTTAACATTTATACATAAGAACAATTTGGATATTTAATTGAAGAAAATAGAGGCCTCATTATTAAACAAAACAGCCAGCAATTTGATATCTAATGGATCGGAAAGAAAATCAAGGGATGAGATTTAGCATAATCACTAATGGTGAACACAGATTACCTTTTTTCTCCCAAGGAATACCACATTGAGCACAATGAACCATATCAAATGACAATGAAGGATATGGAAGCTGTTTCGAAATGAAGCTGCCAATTGTTGCTGGAAGACCTCTCTCAAGGGCCAATTGGACTTGGCCGCCTGTCAACTCATATGCCGCAATACAAATAGCCATTAACTTCAGTGACAGCAAATGAGCCCCAAAGCTACCAAACCCACAACCAATATCTAATACAGTACGCACCTGTAATTGAAACAAATAAGAAAGAAACATAACAGAAGATGACACTCCAAAACACCGTTCAATTATGTGTTTTTTGTGGGGAGCAAGGTAATGATGAGAAGGAGAATGAATGGCAAGGCAGAATATAGAGTACTTTGGTGATTCAAGAAAATACTTACACCAGCTTGAAAAAATTCAGTGTCACTTCCCAGCCCTATCATTTCTGCTATTTGGCGTGAGTAGTCTTTCACACCATCATAGATCAATCCGTCCTCAGAGTGAAAAGCAATTTGGTTCTCTTCTAGCAGCATTAACCTACAAAATTTGTTAACAAAAATTGGGGGGTTTTCATACATGGAGCCATTAATAACAAAGCTAATTTAGAATCTTTCAATATGTGAAAGTGGCAGGTACAAGTTTTACTTGGAGTCTCGGAATAAATCTGGTAGATAGACATTTAAAATTTTCCTAGTTTCATGACATCACAATTTGCTTGATCAATGAGAGTTACCTTTTTGTCATGCTTCCAGAAGACAGAAATTGGTCTTTGGTAATCTTCACATTTCCACTCCATATCACATCCCTACCAATTGGCCACTTTATAGGGATCTTATAGTCCTTTGGAGGACGAACTAAACAATTCTGTTGTTCTTGATACACTTCACAATGCCGATCAAACTCCTCTCCATCCTTAAACCCCGCTAGCAAATTTCCTGACACATTGTAGCAAGGGACATAATTCTCTCTGTCTCTGCCACAAAGACTGAACTCCCTAGGACTAGTAGCTCCTGATGATAGAGACCTCAACTCCAAGTAATCACTTGCTGCTTGCTCCTTTAATCTTCGGTAATTTGTATAAATTTGGGGCTCAGCAGTGGAAGCTACAGAGTCAAACGCACTTGAAGGAGAGGATCCAAATAATGCAATTACTACTAGGATGCAAATAAGACACAAGAGTAACCAGTTGCGTGGCAGTCTCGGGCCAAAAATTAAAAATAATTTACTGAACCAAGGGCTTCTCATGTCCAAATTCTGCGACCTAATGATCTTTCTTAACAAATACTATTTCAGCCTAAATCTCCACTAAATACCAAAATCAGAGACTCTCATAATATGCATGCTCCAACATATATTAGTTTTGTCATTTTGAGCAACTCGTACTTAAATCAGGAGACGGTATATGTTTCACATCGTACAATCAAGAGATCATTCGATGCACATTCACCAACAAACCATCAAAAAACGCAACACCGAATTTAGATCACAAAGTGCCAATTCGGTGCCTAATTAAGGATCACCTATCCACTCTTTCCGATCACGGAAAATCTAAAAAACAAGATTATAGCGCCGGCTCCGAACAACACCAATTACCGAATCGAACTGGAAATTCCAGCAGGACAGCAATTCAGACTGCAATGCCAACACCGAGATCCTGCAACGTCAACCTGCAATCGAGCATCAAACATCCAGAAAAAAATCAGAGAAAGAAGCGGCCGATCGGAATTCGCTACACAGTCAATGCAGAGAAACAGTCAGATCTTACGCGCGAATCAGATCGCAAGAAAAGGAAAGAGCAAAAGTGGTAAAATAATAAATGCCGAAGACCATGAAATTGAAAACAATAATGGAAGTGTCTAGGGTTTTGGCATTACCAGGTCATCCAATGTAGCTTGCGTAATTATATTTATTGTGTGTGTATATATATATATATATAGCCGTTGTGAGAGAGAGAGAGAGCGCTAAGCAGAATGTGGATTCGCCATTGACACGGGAAGAAAGAGAAAACGAAGGGGGGCAGCTTTCGGAATTGAGAGCACAGATCCAAAGGCTCGCGAATCGATACAAACACGAATCGGAATCAAAACCACTTTACTTGATTATATATACATATAATATATATATATTACAAATATTTCGAATGAGGATTTATTGGATAATAATTGATAACATTTAAATGAAGATTAGATTTAAAAATTATGAATTCAAATTTTATTAGTTAAATTCAATTTAATTCTTTAAATAAAATACATAGAAAATATTTTACAAACTCATTTTATTAATAACATTTTAAAACACTAAAACGTACGTCCTGTGTATGTGTACAGAAATTATATTAAAGTATAAACTAAATTATTTTTAATAGAAACGACATGCGGACTCTTATAAATTAAAGCATCGATTAGCGTGTACGAAATCCCATATCATTTATTCCCGCAAGCATAATTGTCCTGGTATATGTAATTCATTGCAGAGGAATAGAGACAGCCTAGTTTGCCTTGGGTTTTGACCTCTTCTACGGTATCAAAAGGCAGTGTAGGTATTTTATGGACAAAAACCAGAAGCAAAATTCCTTCTGACTCTTCCCATTTGGCCATTTCAACTGCAAAAACAATTGTGATCGTAACCTAACCCTGTCCAGCACGCATTAACAACTATGACTGTGACCTAGTGAGAAAAGACAGATTGTTGTTTTTGTCATAACTGCAAATGAGTTGGGAATGACGCAACTACAAGTATTTTGATTTGAAGAGGTACACAAAACCATGCGTCTGGTACGTCTTCATGGATTGAATTGGCAATGCTATGGGATGCCTTGTGAGCAACAAAGACTAACAAACTTGGCTATATAGCCTATATATCATATGCAGGCTCTGAAGGAATCGACAAGAATTTCTTCGTTAAGCGCACGACCTGCAAATGGGCACATGGAAATGAGGACGAAGAACACATTCTCGTCAAGAGGGAAAGTGTTAAAAGTATTGCAAGATCTTGCCTATAAAAACGATCTTGTTCATCTGAGTTTCATTGTTTCTCCATTTTCGGGAAGGAGCAATCTCATATATCTCGCGTACAGCCTGCGAAAAGATTAGAAGCACAAAACTTGTGAGCATCTTTGTTCAAATTATGAGGCTCCCGGAAAGAAACCCTACACTGAATTAGATAGAAGACCAAGAAACAAGGAAAGAGTAAATAAGGCTGGGCTTAAATGAAGTCTGGGATGAATGCAACCAAATTCACCATAAGGGTGGCCAGGCCAATGAAAAGAATACTGCAAAAATCAATTTCTACACATGTAGCTTAAATGATGTTAAAAAGAAGAGAGACAGAAAGCACGAGAGAGAGACCAAAAACAAAAATGTTAATCGCAGAAGAGAGAAGAGACCAGGAGAACCAAAATAAGCAGAAAGTTTAAGCCCGCAGCTTCTTTAAGAGGTAAAAGTAGGCCTGCCTGACCTGATGGCCCTAGAAAGACCCACCCATAATTGCAGTTGTAGTTGCTATGAAGCTTGTTTAATTTGCCTTGGTGCAACTTTCTTTTTGATTTGTTGTTAATTTTTGTTCCTTCCCTTTTCCAGCTTTAATTTTCTAGTCTGTAAGTAAATTTCTACCAATAACTAACTCCAAAGCATGCATAAACTGAAGTCTAAAATTACACAGAGTAAACTTAGAGAAAAGAAAAAATCTTAATGCTCAAATATGTATGTTAAGGACAACAGAAACATTGATAAAGGAGCTAAATGGTCACAAGACCATAGACCAACTACGAAAACAGCCAGGACGCAATATTTAAACAGCCAATCCAGTCTTCAATTCATGTAAAATTTGCACTTTCACAATATGGACATCACGGTTGCCTAGGTATTATAGCATTCAAAAAGGAAAAAAATGAAAAAATAAAAGTAAATGAACTGCAAATGCAAATGGAAAGAAAAAACATCAACTATGTCAAGAGATATGTCATGTGAACATGCCTATATTGGCATTTGAAAAGGCGACAGGAGTGTTCTCGTCAAGAGACATGTCATGTGAACAATCCTATGTTGGCATTGGTCATGTCAAGAGATATGTCATGTGAACATGCCTATGTTGGCATTTGAAAAGTCCACAGGAGTGTTCTCGTTATTTCCAAGTTATGTGGATTAAGCAGGCATGCTTGAATTCATCGAGAATTGAATGGAGGCCATTGTGTATAAAATTTATCATAGAGCCCATCAAAGAATCTAAAAGGAACAAAAGAACAATTGCATATAGATATACAGCACCATCGCCACAAACACAAGGTCTAAAACAAGAGATGAAAAGTTGAAAAGACACAATGTCCTTTGAACAGAAATGAATAGCATTTAATATCCCATATTACCTGCAGTGTATGAAGTTGATCTGAGTTCAAGACATTTAGAATTCCTTTGCAGCGATACACATCCATGTTATATTTCTTGTCCCAGAGAATCTCTTCAAGCCACAAACGAACCTTCAGAGAAAGATTAGACCTTCAATTAAATAATATGCAAGCCCATGTAGGCACTATTAAAAGGGGGGAGAGTGAAGCCAATCAGGGAGCAAGGAGTGTAGAAAAGGGGTCCTCAAACAAAAAGTTCTATTAAGCCAACTGATGAAGAATTAAGAGGGAAGATTAATACAGGAAGGAGGACAAGAAGAGAGAAAGGGGGGGAAAAGTAAGCGGAGAAGAAGAGGAATATGGGAGAGAGCAAGTAGTCTGTATAACGATAAAGGCATCAGTTTTAAGTCCAGATCACCCTCCATAAAAATAAGACAAAGCATAATTCAACAGAAAGAAGAAAAATGATGAGAAAAGAAAATTAGAAATATAAGACACCAAAAAAAGAATGAATATCAGAAACACTAAATAAATTTAAACCCTCGTTTGTAGTACTACTTTCTTCCTTCTCATTCTATAGTGTCATGACCCAAGTAGTAATTAGAGGGCATTATAGTAATAGTATTATAATATTAGGAGATTTTCACATTCCAAAGGGTAGCTATGTAATTGTGCCCTTAAATTCTGTTAGGATATTTTCTTTGTGTATCTTTTCCTTCATTGTCTTGTAGTAGGCTGTTAGAGGTTTGTTTGGTAGCTAAAGTGAGGATATATATATATATTACCTCAAGTATGTAGAAAGGATATTATGGAATGAATGAAATCTGATTTCTATCGCTTAATTCTCCTCCCCTCTCCCGTCTCTCTCTCTCATTCTTCTGTTTCTTCCCCCTTCTTCTAATCTCCCCCTTCATTTCTTCTCAGTTCTTCCCCAATTCCTCTTCTATCCTATCACGAACCCTAGGTTTGTGACAATTGGTATCAGAGCCGTCGTTCTTCGGCTGTGGTTCATGTAATGTTGGTAGTCGATTCTCGGTGGAATTGATTTGGTATCATCCTGGCTGTGTTTCTGTTGCGACTCTCATTTGAAGGCGAATCCGACTGGGCTTGGCGATGTGCTGCTCACTTGGGTTGGAAGGTGATCTCGACCAGAGCATGTTCCTCGGCAGTTTCGTTACTGATTTAGGTTAGGTGTTGAAGCTAACCGGCAATCGGTGGCTGAAAGCAACAAGTCGCAGGAGGCGATTTCGGAAACAATACAAAATTAACGAGGAGAAGATTGTTGAATCTGTAGCCATCGCGAGCATAGCCGATTCTGGCTAGCGACAGCAAGGACGGTGGTGTTGGTCGGTGATTGGGCGGTAGCTGCATGGCTGTGGTTTCAACTCAAGTTGAAGGTAGGAAAATCCGACTCCTTCTGCTATGATTTAATCGAGCCCAGATTGAGAAGGCTTTGAAGGCGATCTGGGTGAGGCAAGCGCGAACCGCGATTGGTTGTGGGTTGCGACCGTCCAAGGCGAGCGTGAGTCCGTCGAAGGTGAAGCAGACGGCCTAGGCGTGTGCGACTGAAGCGGAAGACAAGTTGCAGGAGCTCCGCTGGAGTTGACGACAGGGGCGAGGAAGGTGTCGCGACCATTACCAAACGCGACCAGTGGGTAGGAAGAACCAGAGGAGGATTCACGACTAGAGAGAACGACGGTACGGGAGATCTGCTGAAGTTGGCGACGCGGACAGCATCAGGTGGGACATGAACTGAGGAGCATTCGTGATTGGTGTGGGAGTCCGACGAAGGCAGTGACGCGAACGACCAAGAGGTTCACGAGTGGGTTGGACGAGGATGTAGGAGACGCGACCGTTGTCAATTGCGGTCGGTGGCTAGGCAGAGCAGGTTCGGCGACTCCAGTGATCTGGAAGGTGGTTGATGTTGGGAGATTAATCTCCAACAGTGATTTACGAAGGTGTAAATCTCCAAGCAAGTGAGCCCCCTCAGTTCGAACATGGAAGGCGTAGCAGGTGAGTGACCCTCGGCCAATAATTTCGATAACTATTATACGGAAATCGGAAGCAACAGGTTGAATTCGACTGAGACTTTGGTGATTCAGAGCAGCAGAGTTGATTAATTTAGTAGGCGAAGGCATAGCAGCTATTTTGGAGTCAATTGATTCTCTGGAGGCTATTTATCCATCGCATTAGTCAGCCTTAATTGGAGACTCAGCTGCAAATCAGAGTGGCGCAGCGGATTAGGCCGATTTCATGTGGGAAGTGGACTCTTCCAGCTTATCCAGTTCATTTGTTGTTGGTGCTTGAGGTTGTTGAGTAAGAATCAGCTGCAAGTGGTTTGGAGCTGCTGGGAGTGGATTTTTGAAGGCGAATTTGGATGGGTGATTCTTGGCGGTGAATTCCAGCGCTCCTTTGTGAAGAGCAGTATGTGGTCTTCAAAGTATGCTGATTGTGAAAAATCAGCTAAGGGAAGCAGGGCACACCTAAAACAAAAGGGGGCGCAATTGCAACCGAATGATGCTGCATTTTTAGTGGTTAATTTTCAAGGAAGAGGGCAGCCTCCATTGCAGTGGACCAATGCTGCATTTTCAGTGGGGTGTCCTACTCATGAAGCTAGGAGAGGCTGTGAGCAAAGGGAAACAAAGGCAGCTAAGGGGAGCAGTGCATGCATGGAGCAAATGAGCCCTAAATTGCAGCAAAAGAATGCTTCATTTTCAACTGGAATGAAGCCTCAAGGGTAGCCAAAGGAGGCTGCAATTTCAGTTAGCAGCAACAAGGAACAGAAGAAGGGAGTCAGCCAATTGAACAATGGAACCAGCAGTGGGTTTGATGAAGAGTGCAAGGAATTCAGCCAAATGTTTCGTGAGAAATTGCAAGAATTTGCAATGATACTATCTAAGAAATATCATTACAATTTTCCATCGGAATACTTCGATGATTATCACGGAAGTTTTAACAAGGAGGAATTTCTCAAAATGGACCAATCGAAGAAGAAGTCAAGATGGCAGGAAGGGGATTCAGTTGCAGTGATTGAGAACTTAGAAGAAAAAATAATACCCCAAGAGGCATCTACTGAAAGGCTGCAAGGAAATAATAGGGAAGCAATTGATGAAGTGATAGTGGAAGCCAAAGCCAACTTGTTACCTCGGGTGGCTAGTGCAGGGGCGGAAGGGTTTGGGACTGCTCCAGATCAGAAGTTTGTGGAAAATGGGACAGCATTGGATCAGACAAATCAGACTAAAGGACCAGCCATCAGTGTGGATGATGTTGCTGAAGCCTTTCCTCAGATTTTCGACTTATCGAAATCTGAGGAACAATCACATTTGGAACAAAATATGGATTTGACTTGGGTAAAAATAGGCAACGAGGAGGTGGAGACAGCACTAGCTGGAGGAAAACTAAGGGATATGGCGGAAGGAATCGAAGGGTTTGCTGAAGAAAACGAAACTATCGCTGTTGTGTTGGTTTTTGCTCCTACTAGAAAATCCAAGTTGCTGTCTACCGTATGGAAGGATGATTTGTTGGCTAAAATTGAAGTTGCAGCAACTCTTAAGGCTAATGCTCACAAGCAGCCTTGGTATGAGTGTCCAAAGCAAATCCGCAATCTTCCATTGCTGCATTTCAAGGATGCTGATGATATCTTTCAATGTGCAGCTGTGGTGCACCATGGAGGTGTAGGAACAACTGCTGCTGGTATTGAACTTGAACTCTATCAAATTGCTCCTGTTGAAGTTCTAGGCCGAATTACAATGGGGATTGATCTTGAATACTTAAGAACGAGAAAGAAGAAAAGGCCTAGAAGAACAAGAAGAGAACGAAAGAAAAATCAGATAGAGAAGGCGGGCATTGGATGAAGAAGCAACGGCTAGGTGATAATAAGTTTCTTGGGGACAAGAAACATTTCAAGGGGGGGAAATTGTCATGACCCAAGTAGTAATTAGAGGGCATTATAGTAATAGTATTATAATATTAGGAGATTTTCACATTCCAAAGGGTAGCTATGTAATTGTGCCCTTAAAATCTGTTAGGATATTTTCTTTGTGTATCTTTTCCTTCATTGTCTTGTAGTAGGTTGTTAGAGGCTTGTTTGGTAGCTAAAGTGAGGATATATATATATTACCTCAAGTATGTAGAAAGGATATTATGGAATGAATGAAATCTGATTTCTATCTCTTAATTCTCCTCCCCTCTCCCGTCTCTCTCTCTCGTTCTTCTGTTTCTTCCCCCTTCTTCTTCTAATCTCCCCCTTCATTTCTTCTCAGTTCTTCCCCAATTCCTCTTCTATCCTATCACGAACCCTAGGTTCGTGACATTTAGTACTTCGTAGAATTTCCCCTTTTGATTCCCCTGAATTTTTCCAGCTGAGAACAGGAGGTATTTCTCTGAAAGTGTTGGGTAAGATAAGTAAAATGGTTACCTACAAGGGAAAAACCATCTGTATCCAGGCAATATCTCCATTTCAATAGAATGCACTGGAAACCTCTATTAAAAGAAGCAACATATTAAGTCTTCAGAATCTTTTCAAGCTTGGTAGCGATGGAAAGGTTGCTTCTTTGTAACTGGAAGGTCATGAATTGCAGTGAATAGGAGCTAAATGGACTGAGTTGCAGTGACCATAAAAGTAATCTAGTTCGGAATAGGAAGTTTATATATTATGAGGCCAAAATTGAAGCTCGTTAGTTCACATGTGCAAGTCATATTTCCACAAAGCTGCCACAAGCTCTCCAAAATTTTCCTTTCGAGAATTTTTTTTTTCTGTGCCTGCATATTTTTCTTTTCCCTTTTTCTCCATTTCTTTTTCCTGCTGCTACATTTTTTTTTACCTGCTATTTTTCCCCTTCTACCTTTCTGGTTGTTTTAGGCTAGAGCAATTTTGAGTAGAGACTACTTGTGTGGGTTTTTTTGGTCTGGGCTGAATTTGCTAATTGTGGAATGGTCCACTATGTGGAGTTCTTCTAATCAGTTGGGCCAGGCCAGTAACGGGGTCCTGAAGTTGTTGGGTCAGGTCAAACTGCGGGTTAAAATCTGATCCAGTTAGAGGGTTAATTGGTAAGGTTTGGTTCACATGTCTGGATCCAAGATTAAAAACCAGTTGAATTACCTTCATTTCTTACTGTTGCCTTCTAAGCTTTACAAGAAAAGGAGCTCTAGTCTAGCGATAACTCTGTTGATAGCTAATTGTGATAAGGGTGTCATAATGATGCCACAAGGTTGGCAAGGTTGTAGGTCTGGCTAATGAATACGATGATGATTATGGTACCAAGATGTCAATGATGGTTGTTAAAGAGGAACAAAAAAAAAAAAGGATGGCATTATGATGGATCAAAGTTTTGCTATTTAACATTGCAATGAGTAACACAACAGAAGGGAGGGAAAACCATGATTATATGATTATCTAACATGGCCTGATTGTCTGACAATGCTTGCGCTTAGGTTATCATTTCAAAATTGATAAAGCACGAAAAGCAAGAAGAGTGGATGTAGAGACAAGAGAAAGAGAAGAATGAGGGAAGAAAGGAAATTGGAGAGGAGAGAGAAACCAAGATTTGCTCTGTATTCTGTATATCAACCTAATTCCAATATCTATATCTCTGTCTTATAAATATAAGAGATAGCATAATACAACTAAGAAAATAAATCAGAGAAAAAATAGAGAACTTCAAAAATCTGAAAATACTAAATGATATTAGCCCCTAAATTCTTGGACTCCTTCATTATTTCTCCTCCAATGGTAATTCAAGAATTTCTCTTCTTAGTCCCTGTAATCAACTTTTACATGATGTTGGACTCCAGATTTCAATTTGACTTACACAATCATTCGATCAATGTGGAAACAAATGGTAATTAAACACAATTGAGTGTAGAGTGTTGATCTGGAGCTATACCTATTCTACAAAATCTCTCAGTATATGTTATAAATTGAAAAACTAACCTGCTAGTCATGAAACTGTCTATTTAGATAAGCTTCCATGGATGTGACCATGCAGAGATACATTAATATTTAAGAATATCATAGTTCTCCTACAGTAACATGCTAAGACAAGAAAGTACTGGAGCGATCAACAACATTCATGTTTTTTCAACTCATCCAAAAGAATATGGTGCATGAGAGAAATCACAAATAATCTTCCAACAGAAAGCAAGAGACAAAGTATAATCAACATGTCCTAGGAAATGTTTCCATCCAGTAAACATTTCCTAGAATTACCTTATCAAGATTGACTTGAAATGCCTCACAAATGCATATCGTTCGCACACCACTATCGTGTTGATCAGAAGTGGTTAGATATTTACTTTCTTCCAACAATGCTTCTAAATGGGTGACTTGCTGGACAGAAAAAGAAACTTACATTATTTACTGAATCAGTAAAGGTCATCAAAACTTGACAAATGTACATAAAAGTCAAATATGAAGATAAAGCATGACTAACAGAAGCATCATAAGCTCCACGATTTAATATCTTGGACAAGTCAACTTGACACCGCACAGAACGAACTATATTCACAAGGGAATTAATGTTATGTATCTCCTTCTCCAGTTCCTCTAGGACATCCTCAGGATCCTCTGGAGAAACCAGATCAACCTTGTTAAGAATAACGACATCCTAAATCAAACAATGAAATTCATGAGTAGCTGCGCAGTGCATGTAGCCAAAGTCTCCACATAAGTAACATGCTTTAGAATAGCAAAGAAAAAAACAGGATGGGATGAACGAAATCATGAAAGTTGGACATGACTTCCATAAATAATGATGATAATGATACCCACCGCAAATGCTATTTGTGAAAATGCTTCAGGGAATGAGGCTGAATCATGATGCCTTTGGAGCTGGTAACGAAGATTTTTTGCATCCACAACCTATTCAAGAAAGAGTTCCTTAAAAACCATATCTTGAGAAATACATGGTTAGCTCTATGTAGAATTTATTATTGACTGAGTTACCCAAAACACACTAACAATTACTTATTCAACAAAGAATGCAGTCTATTTAAGATGAAATCAAAAACAGTTATTGAACATCAGGACATAGCGGATCATAAAGTATCAGTTATGATGTCAGACTCACAGTAATTATGGAATCAAGCTTGACTGCTGATTCTAGCTGATCATCCAACCAAAGAACAGATGCAAGAGGAGCAGGATTTGCCAACCCTGTTGTCTCTAACAATATATGATCAAGCCTTCAAACATCAAAACAAACAATTAAATTAACTGATCTAAGTTCTGGCAGTTCCCAGTTAAATTAACTGCAGTAGATTTTTCCATGCGAAAAGAAAAGGGAATAACTTGTAAGACAGGACTTTTAGTAGGGAAGATAGCAGATGAACATGGGAAAAGAAAATAGTGGCATCAACT
The DNA here is from genome assembly GCA_036245055.1 of Diospyros kaki. Taxonomy (NCBI): domain Eukaryota; kingdom Viridiplantae; phylum Streptophyta; class Magnoliopsida; order Ericales; family Ebenaceae; genus Diospyros; species Diospyros kaki. Next base: position 43,647,831 of record BSEG01000009.1, read on the forward strand.
AGTACATGTTCAAAAATGTTTGTGTAAACAAAAAAATATTTAAAAACACACTCAGATATACACACATATATAATTGCAGAAAACCAGAAAACTCGACTGGAATACGGGTTAACCTTCTCTCATTAAGAGGAGAATAGCCACATACAAGCACAGTGACAAAGATACCATCAGAGATATGAATTCAAGTACTAGATGTAAAAAAATCCAGGTAGAATAAGCATGAAATACGGGCTGTGTTTCAAACTGAACAAAAAATAAAATGAAATTAACTATATGTGTAAGCATTTTTACACATACAGAAAGTATTGATACTTTCTTTTTCGTTTCTTTATTACCTACTTCCAAACGCATAAATAAAGACTTCTCTTAATTACCTCTCCTTCCTTTGCACAAGTTGCTCCAAAGCCTGAACTAAGCTGTGCTTGACGGTGCAGCAAATGCAGCCATTTGCGAGCTCAACCCATTCTTCAACAAGCGCCCCGCCTTGGCACTCGTTGATCATAGCCCTCTCCACTCCAATCTCCTCGCCAAACTCGTTCAATATCACAGCAATCCTCTTCCCGTGTTGGCTATTCAACACATAATTGACCAGCTGAAGAAATATAAATACGTGTGAATACATATACATTTGTAAAATACATCTGCGTCTATATCTATGTATCGACTAATCATTACAGTTGATTTTCCGGCGCCGAGATAGCCAGTGATGACTGTCACGCCTACAGGCGCAGCTTCAACGATTTCATGCCGTTGATTGGATTGATCAGATGGCTGTACTGGCTCGCAGTTGATTGATTTCGTGATTTCAACTGCGAGCGGTGGTTCTTCGTCGTCGTCCTCCATTGACAGAACCTTTCAGGGTTTTGATTCCCCAATCAGAAGGTCCGCCTACAGCTACTGTAACGGTGGCAAGGTAAATCACTGAGAGTACCCTAACGCTATCATATCATCACTAGTTAAATTGATCGAGAATTATGAAGGGTAAAACAAGTTTCACTGTTTAATAAGTCACCTAATTAGTTTTCATGATAGAGGTCAATAGGTTGAACCATGATAAATTGAGATCCGTATTACTAGATCATGAGTTCAATTTCTTATTATATACAGTGAGGCAAAACCTCCGTATGCTATTTATCTACTATGTAAAAATCGAAAACACGAGCGATGGGAGACCGCGCAAATACAGTAATTCCAAATCAGTTAATTAAGATATTAAGTTAAAAAAAATAAAATATGAAAAGTATTTTATATAAAAATATTTTTTATTATATTTGTTAAATTTATATGACAATCTATTAAATTATGAGATTTTATAGATAAATTTATCTAAATGAGAGAGAGATAAATGTATCTGAGATTTTACAGATAAAAGAAAATGACCTATGTGTCCCTTATTTTATAAAAATACAATTTTCAATACATTTCAAAAAATTAACAAATAGTATAATATAAATGTTGGAATACTTCTCACATTTATCTTAATTATTTTATATCTTAATTCGGAAAGTATTTTAATCTTATTTTAATATAATTTTATCTTACTCATTTTAACAAGCGTTACCTTAATAAAGTAGTGTTAGTTAACCAATAATGAGCTGAAAAAAGTGAGATATGAAAAATATTTTTATTTGTCAACTCACTGAAAAAAAGTTATGTGACTTCTGATTTGGGATTTTATAGATAAATTTATCTGAAGAGAGAAAAAATAAATTTATTTTGGATTTTATAAATAAAAAAAATGGCCTATATGCCCCCATATTATAAAAATGTAATTCTCATAACATTTAAAAAAAAATTAACAAACGGTCTCATAGAAATATTAAAATGATTTATAATGTTATCATAAGTATTCTATATTTTAATTCGAAAAATATTTCAAGTGTATCTTATTTATTTTAATAAATATTACCTAATCATATAAAGATGAAAGAACAATAATGTAAAGTGAAATCATGGTGATAAAGAGTAAATAATAAATATTTTAATTAAATCAAAATAATCAAATTCAACTTAATCAATTAAAATTATCAATTCAATTCGATTTAAACCGTAAGTCAATTTGGTTCAATTTTTAAATTTAATAATTTTAGTTATTTTAGTTCAATTTAATTTTCGTGTTTAAAAAATTAAAATAACTAAATTAACTGAAATGTAGGAAATGATGACGTTTTTAAACAATTTTTTTTATTTTTCTTTGTTTATTTCTTGACTTTTTGGTTTTTTTCAACTTTCTCAATCGATTTGATTTTTTTTTATTTTTCAATTTGTTCAATTTTTGAACATTTATTCGGTCAGTTCAATTCAGCTTTTAACACTGCTTCAATCTATTTAGTTTTAACAATATCACTAAAACGATTGAATTCTTACACCTAATTTATCCCATGCTCAAAAAATGAGAATTATAAAATATAATACATAATATGATTTCTTATGTTAAATAACATCTTAAATTATTTTATATAGTATTAAAATATGTACAAATGAGAATTATAAAATACATATAAATTCATAAGTTACAATATATAATGTATAAAATTACAAATAATAGGCTCAAACATATAAACACACTAAATTATACCTCAATATATTTAAATAATATATTCTAAAAACATATTATTTATTTATCATGCTTCCTACCATGGACTTTTTGACAACTCTAGTTGACAATACTACCATCATTACAATGCATATTTTCTCACCTAAATACCAATAAAATTGATTTTTTGTAAATGTAATAATGAATTAAAACTAAGTAACCATAATAATAATGTACTCTATAATGCATTATCAATTCTATTAGATTATAACATATAATCAAGAATGAACATGACTTTGATGCCTTGATGGTATAGACTTTAAATTTGACCCGTTGAATATTTAACTTTTATAATTTATATATATTGACTATGTAATTTAGTTTAAAATAATATGTGAGTTATATGTAAGGTAAGTTGAAAAAAAAAAAAACAGAAGAATATAAGAAGAATTGATCAAATTGATCATTTCTTTCGTATTTCCTTTCGTATTCGATCGTCATCTTTGCTTTTGTCTCTATCAACTTGAACAAAAGAACTCAATCTTTTGTTAGTTGTTTTTATCTCGACCAATCTTGACCCTTTATTAGGGGTGTTCGTAGTGTGGTTTGGCCGGTCTAAATCATTTTCAGCACAACAAATCGCTAGTGCAGTTTTTCAACCAAACCAGACCTTTGGTTTGGGTTCGACCAAACCGCGGTTTAAAATGCTACTTAAAATCACTAAAAAAGATATTTAAAAATAGTAAATAAAGACACAAATATTGATAAATAAATAGGAACAAAAAATAAAAATAAAATAGTGTAAAAAATAAATAGGATGGGGTTGCCAATTATTATACTTTTATAATAATATTTTTTTTATAATTTTTTTATTATTTTCTTGGACGGCTCGGTTTTAAATCAAATCGCCAACTGTCCAAATCGCAAACCGCGCGATTTGAACAAAATCCAAATCGTTTTCGACCGCAAAAAAAAAAAAAAAATTGATTGGTTCGGTTTGGCCGATTTCCGTGGTGCACCGATTTTTTTGAACACCCCTACCCTTTATCTTTGTTCCCATCAATGACTCGCAAGTCAGTCACCCTTTTCTTTCTTTGACTACAGACCCGCTACCGACCTATTAATCCCCTTTTTATTTATTTTCACTGATGACTTGTAACTTATCCATCCCTCTCGATCATTTTTGCTTCAACAAGTGACCCACAACTCATTTATCGGTGAGTTTGTAATTTGATAATCGCTAGATATGGTGTTTTGTTACTATGTTTTTATGTGTTTAATGGTATGTTTACTATACGTTTAATATTAATTAAATAATTAGATAATCAATATATGTAAATTATAAAAATTAAATATTCAATATGTCAAATTTAAACTTGAGTGGTAAAAGATTTTTCATGCAAAGCTTAGAGAAAAAGATATGAGTTTTGCCAAAAGATATTATACAAAGAGTAAATATTAAAATATAATACGTCATTTTCAATGTCAATTATCATTTATTTGTGACGGAAACAAACGTTGGAGTGATCATTACATTAAAATTAAGTTATACAGAATGTATGTAACGGAGACAAGTAGTATATTTAATTGTGTTGCTTTCAAGCAAAATAAAAGAAAACTTGGCCGACACTACCTAGGTTTAACATTAATTATCTCCATGTCCTGAGGTTAGGAAGGTAACGGAGAGGACGCCAAGTATATGTTGTTTTTTATTTTTTGTTTTTTTTTCAGAATATTTTGCTTAGTATCTCATTTTCATACTTGTAAGATAATGAATACTCGATGGGTACTCACATACTCGATATATATTAATTTTAACAAATTTATATTCATAATTTAAATAATTTTACAACAATTTACTAGCAAATGGATCTAATGTTAGTACAAACAAATAAATAAAGAACAATAATTGTAATATTTTAAATTGCTCTGATACGTTAAGTAATAAAAAAAATATCACCTTAATTTGTTGATGATAAGAGTGAGATAAAGAAATATTATAAGGTATTGTTTATTAATTTAAATATAGATAAAAAAATATAAGATATGAAAATTATTCTAAATTTTTATCATTTTTAATGTGTTTGTTAAATTTATCTGACGATACTTAAAAATGAAGTCATCTGATCTCTTAGTTAAGTTTTTCCAAATATATTTATCTCTCACTCCTTCAAGATAAACATATAAAGATAAGCATATCTTAATCATTACATATAAGAAAAAATTATGCTTGTGTATTTCAGTATATTTCAAAAAAATTTAACAAATAGTTTAATAAAAATTTTAGAATGTTTCACAACTTTATTTTAATTATTCGATATCATGATCCGCAAAATATTTAAATCTTATTTTGATGCAACATTATCTTACTCATTTTAACAAATATTACCTATCTTGATGCAACATTATCTGCAAAATTATTACTAATTTTATTTGAATGATCAAGATAAAGTTGGGAAGCATTTCAAGATTTTTATTAAATTATTTGTTAAATTTTTTGAAATGCATTAGAGGACACAAACATCATTTTTTTTTTTTATATGTAAAGATCAAGATATACTTATTTTGAGGAGAAGAGAGATATGTATATCTTAAAAAATTAAAATAAGAGGTTATTGATGATTTTTTCAAGAATTATCAAATAAGCTTAATAAATATGTTGGAAAAAATAGAAATTTGGGATATATTTCATATCTTGATTTTTTCACCTCATATCTTAATTAATAAACGATTATTTAGTGAATTTAAATACCTTTTTCGTACTCTCTTTGTACGAAAAAGGTATACATTAGAGGACATAGATATCATTTTTTTTCTTATATATAGAGATCAAAATATGTTTATCTTAAGGAGAAAAGAGATATGCATATTTAAAAAAATTAAGATAAGAGATCATTAATAATTTTTTCAAGAATAGTCAGATAAGTTTAATAAATATGTTGAAAAAAATAAAAATTTAGGATATATTCTATAAATTGACTTTTTTTACCTTATATCTTAATTAATAAACGATTCTTTAGTGCATTTAAATATTTTTTCGTACTCTCTTCGTACATAAAACTCTCTCCATTAAGGTAAATTCTTACAAGTACCCACAAGATAATATTTTAAAAATAATATTTGATAAGCTATAAAGCACACGCATCCAATAAACCCAAGAAATTATGAAAGGACAGGCCCCAATTATCATGGATTGAGGCTAATGATTGCATGGGATTGGATGCCAATATGAACATTCTGTACTAAACGCTTGCCAACATGTGATGGGTTGCCTTAACTTAGAACAAGTAGCAACAAAGCACATGCCCTAATTATCGGGGGCTTCATGTCGCTCATGTCTCCCATCCCACTTTTTTCAAAAGAATTGAAACCGACACAAAGGCACCTAATTCACATTATTTAGTTAAAATAAAAATAAAATCATATAACACCCAGCCATTTTTAATAATGCTATCCATCATGATTGGTGAGGTAGCAGCACACCCAATGGGACACCCAATGGTGTGTTGTCACCTCACATCACGACTGTCAGCAGTCGTGATGAATAACAATACTCATATTTTTGTGACGTTCTCGGAATGTTCCAATGCACCATCTTTGTTTCGAATAACAAAGGGATTATTTTTTTTTTAATTTACTTAAAGTATCTAGATTTTGTTTAACTAATTCTCAAAGCAGGTAACCTCCCTCCCCTCACCCAATATATCATAGGATATCTGGATACAAATATAGTTTATATACACACTCAAAATTAAATATTTCAAAATTAGAGAAAGATACAAATCTAAAAGAGGACTATCTCTCAAATTCATAGATTATTTCAACCCTCTCCCCTTTAAATGATTCAAATTCACGGGACAGATTTGAGGGAAGGCTAAGCGCATGAGCTGCAGCTCGTGCCTGCCCCCTTAGATTCACCCCTATTTGGTGCAATCCATGCCGAACTTATCTTTCAGTTTTACTGCTACTTTCAAGTTAAATACTAACTTCCAACAATAAATTTGTCTTTTAAGTCACTGCACTGATTAAAATCCTGATACATATTATGAAATTCTAAATGTTTTACTACTCCAACATGCATCGAGGCAAAGGTATTATTATCATCATTACAAGTAGAGGTGTTAATAAGTTAATAAATGAGTCTTATTTATTTTATTTAAAATTAAAATAATTATAGGAAATTTATAGTTTAAGTTATGGAGATAAAATTTATTTAAATATTTTTAAAAATAAATGCTAATTATTTATTTAAAATTGAAATAAATTTAAAAAATTATATTTAAAAGATAATGACCCATAGCTATTTTTAAATCTTTATTTGTAAGAAGCACGCATCCTTGCCAGATAAAAGTAACCCAAACACTTATCATATGAAGAAAAGTACATAAACCGTGGGGTACAAACTTTTGTGGCTATATGTCACACTTTGGGCTTCTTTTTTTGGCGCCTTAATCTCATAATAGTATATAATAGTTAGTAAATCTATTGTTAGGTTTAGATAAGAGTATTATGAATTATAATAAATTTTAAATAATATTATTATGAATTTTCCCCTAAATACAAGGAATATTTCATGGCCATTTTCCCACACGTTAAAGGGCTGTTTGGGAACGAGAGCACGCTTTCAAATCCCGTGGCCGAAAATGTGATTCCCCATAGCCATGAGATTCCGGCGCCAGAGAGAGAAGCCCAAAGTGTGAAGCAAACAAAGACCATTCTCGATAACTATGATTGAAGCCGCTACCAACAATATTATTCCTATCATATCTTATATATATATAAATATAAAATCATATATCAATCTCCATAGCCGAAGCTCAATATTCAAGTCTGAAGGCGTGTGAACGGAGGACTCACCAGTTGCTTTCAATCTCTCTCTTTCCCTCTCTCTCTCACTCTCTCTCTCTCCCTCTCGCTGTCACTGCCGCTACAGCCGTGGATACCTTTCTGCAATAATCCACTAGTTCTTGTCCTTCATTGTCAATCCTTCAAGCTTTCATTTCATCTGCATATATAGATATAGATCGAGAGATCTGTTTTTAGAATTGTGAATATACTTCAGATTGATTGAGTGATCAGTAGCGATGGCGTTGAGAGGAGGCGTCGCTTTGGTATTCGCACTGCTGGTTTTCACAACATGCTCGGCTCAGCGCATCCATAGACGAAGCTTTCCCGATGGATTCGTCTTTGGCACTGCCTCTTCCGCTTACCAGGTTTTGCAATTTTCTCTTCCATTAACTCAACATTTATGCATTCCATTTGCTTAATTCATCTCATTTCGCTTTATTAATTACTCCTCTGCCTTCCTTATTAACATCAAATTTGCTCATTATGAGAGCGCATAAACTGTTACTTCCATAAATGCAAACAGTATAATTGATATTTGATAATGCATACTGTTTCGTTTGTTAGATTGAGGAAGATAAAATTATATTAAAATACAGTTAAAATTTTTATTTATAAAGATTAAGATATGTTTATTTTAATGAAAAAAAATAAATATATTTGAATAAATTCAAATAAAAATGACGTGATTTCTTTTTTAAAAATTATTAAATAAATTTAATAAATATATTAAAAAATAAAAATTTAAAATATTTTTTAAATCTTATATTTTTTTTATTAATATATTAATTAACAAATATTATCTTAATATATAAATATGTTTTATATGCGAGCAAAGAAAGTTACTTCATTGTCATTAGGACAATGGGAAATAATTTTTGTGTCTAAAACTCCCTCTCCAATCCTTTCAAATAAGGTTTTCATGCAGAATCGGCTTAAGAATATGCTGGTGAGATGTATTTAGAACCTCCAATTCCTTGAACTTAATAAATAATTATTTTAATTTTATTATTAAAATAAAATTAATAAATTTTTAATTTTTTATTAAGAGTTGGGCCTAAATTAATGATGTGCTAAGTCCCCAACCTATTCAGCCAGTCCTGGTTTCGTGGGGACAAAAGAGTCATAGGATTCTTATTTTGTGGAGAGAACTGCTTTGATGGGAAGTTGGTCAATATTTATGGGTATTCTGTTACTACGAATAATGGGAAGAGTATAGCCCGAAAGCGCGTCGAGAAGTTAGGGCCCATAACTGTATTACGGAGCCTATTGGCGGGAGGTTGTTAGAAATGTTACTTTTATGATATTTATTTAATAACATCTATTATTTTAATATAGTTTTAATAATATTTAGCTAACTACATAATAATTTGATGTTTACCTTTAATATTGTTACAAAATGAGACGGATTATTATTTCCTGCAATTATACTTAAGTAATACATGAAAAATATGATTAATCAAGATTATTGTTGATGTAACTAAGTTAATTTGTTTATTTAATTATATTGTATTTATTTGGCAGTACGAAGGAGCAGTGAAGGAGGGCGGAAGGGGACTCACAGTATGGGACAAATTTGCACATTCAATTGGTACATTTTTAAAAAATTATTATACCAAAAATTTCATTTGGTATTTGGGGGGCGAAAATTATTCGGCTAAAACCAAAAATTTTAATTGAATCAATTTCAGTTAAATTTTGTTATAAAAAAATCAGCTTTCGATTCTGTTTTACTATTAATAATTTGGTTTTTAACTTAATAAGCCAAAATGTAAGGTTATTTTATGAAAATACCCCTAAGTTTTAAGTCATTTACAAACTAATATGATTATTTTGGTTTTAACTAGTTGATAGTTATGTTTTTTTTTCTTTTATGGTAATAGTTTTATTGCTCTAGGTTATGGGATGAGCTTTTTTGATTTTCTCCCTTAATTAAATTCAAAGTTTTGGACACAACTTATTTGAATAGTTTGAAGTTCAATTTATTTCCATTAATTTCAGTTATTTTGATTAATACGATTAAAACGTTTTTTTTTTTAATTTTAGTTGGGTTTGGAATAAGTAATAAATTTGGCCAATTCAATTTGGTTTCCAAACTCTTTTAACTGACGGGAATAATCAAATGTACAGTCATATTTACGCTATTATTATTATTATTATTATTATTATTGTGTGAATAACATGATTAAATTAAAAAAAAAAGATGGTCACCACTGCAAATTTGGTTGCAGGAAAGGTGCTTGATTTCAGTAATGCGGATGTTGCAGACGACCAGTACCACCGGTATCAGGTAATTAACTTGATGTCCTCGCAAATTGATCACAAATTCTATGTATTGGTTTTAGAAAAATTTTGAGAATTCATTTCAAAGTAACTTAATTTTAACAAATAATGAAAAAACATTTGTGTTGGTTCAAAAATTACTATTGTGAGAAAACAAAACCCTGAAGAAAGTAAATGTGCTTTCAAGTTTTTGAAAGCTCCAGTAACGGTTGGGTTTTGTTTGTTTTATCATATCTTTGGAATGAAAATTCAAAATAACTTTTAGAACACTTTTTTTTTTCTACAGTTTTCATTCAACAATGATATTAGTTTTCAAACGTAAATTGTTGTTTTTACATTCAAAATCATAAAAACAAGAACAACAAACTAGAAATAATAAACGTTTTTATTTGGAAACCTTACCAAATAGTTTAAGTTGATAGCCTGAACCTTTGAATTATTTGGAAACAGGAAGATATACAGCTGATGAAGGACATGGGAATGGACGCCTACAGATTTTCAATCGCATGGTCCAGGATTTTCCCGAGTAAGTTCCATTCGCTCGATCAATTTATGTTGACATTTTAAAAATATAGTTAAAATTATGAATAGCTCTTACCCTTGACATGAGAGTTTGGAAATATTATTTTACTAGTCTGAATGCAATGATAGCAGGGTGGTCTCTCGTTATAAATTTTATGAGTTGTTTTAAGTGAAAAGATGAATGATATTGTTAACAGAATTCCTATGTTGACAAGGTGGTTTTGAATTAAATTCTTATTTTTTTGTCAAATAAAAGAATAAATAAATAAATAAATAAAATTGTGAGTACTGAATCTACTGCTCATTTTTGTCAAATTTTAGACGGAAGCGGGGAAATCAACGAGGCAGGAGTTAATCACTATAATAAGCTTATCAATGCTTTGTTAGCCAACGGTATGCTTCTCAACTCTATAACAAAAATATCATTGTCATCTTATTTAAATAATATTTTTATAATTTTTTCATAAAAATATTACTAAAATTTATTGAGATATATATATATGTGATTATTTAATCTTTTTGGTTGCATGACGATATCCATCTGGCCATATTGGCGTCTACATTATTCATCGAATGGACAGGAATTGAACCATATGTAACTCTCTACCACTGGGACCTGCCCCAAGCCTTGGAGGACAGATACAAAGGATGGCTTCATTCCAACATCATGTAAGTCACACACTTTATACAAAATATATAGAAATGCGGAGGCCTTTATTTAATAAAGATACAATTTTCTAACTCAATTTCAAAAGTATCTTTAGCGGTCTACACCACTCAATTTGCAAGTCCGAAAAAATAACCCTTTACATAATCTGATCTATATTCCAAAAAAATAACCCTTTACATAACCCTTTCTTTCAGAAAGGACTTCACAAAATATGCAGAGACATGCTTTGAGAAATTCGGCGACAGGGTGAAGCACTGGATTACGTTTAACGAGCCTCACACATTCACCATACAAGGCTACGACGTGGGCCTCCAAGCTCCTGGTCGCTGCTCCATCTTGCTTCACCTCTTTTGTAGGGCTGGCAACTCTGCAACCGAGCCTTACATTGTTGCGCACAACGTTCTTCTTTCTCACGCTACTGTTGCAGATATTTATGCAAAAAAATACAAGGTATGTTCCGTCAAAATTGTAAGTTCGATATATTACAAAAATATAAGTTTCTATATAAACCCTGAATTTTATATGGAATGTGTAATCAAAATAGTAGTTCATCAGTCACGCATGATTTGTGATTTCAATTTAACACAGTTAGTGAACTAATTGTGAACTTTGCCATTTTGGAATTTATATGACATTGGGATATTGCATGTCAAAACAATCTAGCTTAGGGTAAATCTTCTAATAGTGTTAACTTTAAGTTTAACAGAATGTGCTGATTGATAAAATAAATTGTATGGACTTGTAATACCAAACTAAAGTAATAAGCTATGTCACCTAACAGGAATAGTACTGACAAGAATGTATGTCAATAGAAAGGACTAAACAAAGGGGCCCGCACAAATTTCTATATGAATGACATATAAACAAAGGGGTGCCACTTTAAAGAGTTAGTTCTTTATTTTTTTAATGCTTTCAGCTATATGATTTTTAACGAGTAATGTCACTTTATATAAGATTATTGTTCATATAGCATTGCCAACCCGTCACACGCTAGAAAGAAACCCATCAAAATGACTCATAATTACAAGTGCACCATCGTCTAAACTTGACTCCCTGGGCAGCCGAAGCAGCATGGATCAGTTGGGATATCCTTTGACGTGATCTGGTTTGAATCAGCAACGAACTCCACAAACGACATTGAAGCAACACAAAGAGCACAAGATTTTCAATTGGGCTGGTAAACTCTCATTATCTCTTTTTCAGAATTAATATATCTCTAAGATACGTGACAATGATATTCTTATAATTATAATTTATTTTAGCAATATTTCACTTTATGATTACATCATCTTGTATGAAAATAAGTAAGTTGTCAAGAGATATTCATCTGGAAAAGAAATTAACTTCCATGAAACTAGGTTTAGTGGACTCAATTTTACACTCCATTGCTCACAATATGGGCTATATGTTATTATCTTTGTGATGAATGATCTATAATGTCTGGCATGTAAATGCTGACGATGGAGTTGCAGGTTCCTGGATCCTCTGATCTTCGGGGACTACCCAAGCTCGATGATTAAAAGGGTGGGAAGCCGTCTGCCCAGATTTACGAAAGTAGAGTCTGCCCTTCTCAAAGGGTCGTTGGATTTTGTGGGCATAAATCACTACACAACATTTTATGCTCAGCAAAATACATCTAACATCATTGGAGGCCTTCTCAACGACTCCCTTGCGGACTCCGGTTCCACTACTCTCCGTAAGTCATATTTTTATTTTTGTGATTCCGGGTCATTTTAATATTTTTTATGATAATATGTATGTTTTTTCCCCCCAACATATGATCACTAACCAGTTTCATTGTTCTGTGTGAAAATTTCTATGGATTTTTTATCTGTATATCATTACCCATTATTTTGTTAGGAAAATGATTTTGTATTTCATGAAATGCTATTTTTCTATAAGTATTTGGGAGCGTGGTAGATGGACCAAAAAGTACTTTTGTATAGATAGATAAAAACGTTTTCGTACATTTTTGTAATCTTTCGCCAATATAGCAAAAGGGTTATTTTTATGATAATACTAATTTTTGGAGAAGTAAAATTTGAAGTTTATGTTATGATTTAGAATTCAAAAATAATTTTCTAGACAAAAATATTGTTCTCAATCAAAAGTTATTCACATAATTGGAGAAACTTCACGGTCCTACTACCAAACAAACACAGACTTGTGGACGGTAATCGAATGCTTTCATTTTCATATACAAATGTAGGGATGTGGTTAACTAATTTTGTTTTCTAATTTTTCGTTCCTATTGAGAAATAAATACTAGTCTCAAACATCGCCTTTGTAGAATTTTTTTATACATAATATTACAGCATGATGCACCAGTGATATTTCTATAATTATGAGCCATTTAGTGAATTTATTTTTTATTAATGGATACGTATAAACAGAGTCATTGTTATTTTGTAGGAAAATTTTAAAATGTTTCTGCTTATATATCATTGTGATTTAATTTGTAGTATTCCAATCGGCTGTTTTTCTGAATTTTTTTTTCTTTTTAGTGCCGTGTTGCTGGGTTTTAATTCCAGAGCTTGACAATATGTGTTTCATTTTGGTTTACTTTCAGCATTCAAAGATGGAAAACCCATAGCAGACCGGGTATGTGATCTATTCTATCATTTCATACTTGATATTTGTTGGCCTGTAGCGCCTGTAATTTGTCAATTTCAACTAAAGGATATCTGCCTAAGTAAAATGGGTGTAACTCACAAGAATATCACTTCTAAAAATTTGTAAGTTTGTCTCGTATTTAGTCTTTTCACGTAAAATTAGAAAGATGAATTTACTTGTAATAGTAATTTTCCACTCAAACATTGTATCAAAAACACTCTATATATTTGTAATTTCTCTTAAATTCTAATATATAATTATCTAATTTCTCCAACTTGATAAAAATAAGAGTTGCAAGTCATATTTTTAAGAGAGTGCAACTATATTTTGTGCAGGCGAATTCTATATGGCTGTACATAGTGCCACAAGGGATAAGAAGTTTGATGAAGTACATAAAGCACAAGTATGGAAACCCTCCAGTCATCATCACTGAGAATGGTAAACCCTCTGATTCATTGCATCTGGGGCTGTTAAAAAGTTGTTGATTAATTCCTTAGGTTTATTTCTTTGCTTTTCACAGGAATGGATGATGCCAATAACCCTTTCATTTCCATCAAAGATGCCCTCAAGGATCAGAAAAGAATCCAATACCACAATGATTATCTTTCAAACTTGCTTGCTTCCATCGAGTATGTTCTGATTTTAATTCTACATTCTGTTTCCACCTTTGATTTTTGTATCAATCAACCAGTCACGTGTATTATTTCATTTCAGTCATTGTATTTTAATTCTATGAGTGATATTATTATTAAACTAACCATGTTGCGTAATGCTTTGTACACTATAAATGCTTAGTCTTTCTAACAAAAACTAAATTAATTAATACATAAAATTTAACTCTTCAACAATCTAATGTATGGATGATGCAGAGAGGATGGATGCAACGTGAAAGGGTACTTTGTATGGTCTCTACTAGACAATTGGGAATGGGCGGCAGGATACACTTCCCGCTTCGGCCTCTATTTTGTGGACTACAAAGACAAGCTCAAAAGGTACCCTAAGGACTCTGCCAAGTGGTTCAAGGCCTTCCTCACATAAAATATGTCCTACAATTGTCTCTTATTTATCAGTTCAATGTATGTATTATATAAACTGCTTGTGTTTTAATCAATAATCAATGAAAATTAATACATGATTTAATTAATTATAATTAAGGTTGGCAAAAGGGTCAAGAATAAGGTGGGCCTACCCTATCCCTAATCTCAAACCCCAATATCTTTGTCCCATTATCCTAAGTGGGGTAGAAATTTTCACCCCATTCCTTGCCCTAGGGAGAGAAGGTTGGGACACTCCAAACTCATTCTCTGTAAGATTTGGCAAGCGCAAGGCAGGGTGTCTTGAAACCTCAAATTTATATATGTGTATGTATAATAGATAATATGTTTATATTTTTTTATGTTTAATAAAATAAATAATATATTTATATATAAATATAATATACATAGAGAGAGGGAGCCAGCGTAATAATATTAAGAGAAACTCTATTTGCAACCACATATTTTATTCTCCGCAACCTATTTTTAATATTCTTAAAATATTCTAGGATAAAAACTCATATTTGCAAAAAAAAAAACATAAATTTATTATAATATATATTTATAATACATAAATATATATTAAAAGACTAAAACATCCCTTACCTTTTTATAACCTCATACAAACATATTATATATAATATAATATATATTTATAATACATAAATATATATTATTTATTTATTATATATAAACATATATATTATAATAAAAAATATAATATAAAATTAAATAAGGGTAATTTTGAAAAAAAAAACATAAATTCTCAAGAATATTGCATTTAAACTAAACATAGGAATGTAAGATTCTCAAAAAGAATACTCAATATTTTTTAAAATGTTTAAATCTAACCACATATAGAATTGCATAAATCGTGGGAATCAAAAATTTTTAAAGATATTCCCAAGAATCATGAATTTCAGGAATTTAAAAATTTCTTCCGTACCAAATACCCTCTTAATGATTCATTACTCAAAAATAAAATCTCCTTAATAATATCATAGACCCAATTCCTTATATGTAAAGAGATCTAAAGCACCACTAAATCATGAGAGGTAATGAAACTCGATGCCCTCAAAAACCAACAGAAAAAAGACCAATCAGTTTAACTAATCGGGCATTGGGCCGAAAAATTTTGGGCACAAAATGTTAAAATTTTTATAATATGTGCAATATTAATTACGATTTATTTTAAAAAAATTAATTAAACTTTAGCTCAACATTATCGAGAAGTCTAATAAATTATATGTGATCATAATTGATATGTTAAGCTTGGTGCATCTTTATAGGTTTAGACCCATTTTATCTTGATTTATGAAATAAGTATAGGCTCGATAGAGTTCTATGATAGGTAAAATTCTATTAACATTATAAATTAAAAGTTAAGTCTCATTTTCTCAATTCAGTCTATCACACAATTTTTTTTTCGTTGTAAAACAATTTTGGCATGATAAAAGAGAACAAGAGGAAGATCTAACTTGTGACTTGTATAATCGTATTTGTTGTTCAATCATATTTTTATCAATAATAATAAATTTAAGAGGTATTTTTCTTTCTTAATCTTGTGTGTTTTATATGATATGTGAATTTTGTAAAAAAATATATCTAACACAAACATCTTTATTCTAAAAGATAGGCCCAATTCCATTAGACAAGTGATGATTTTGGTTGGGTTTTAAAAGAAAATAATATAAAAAGCTTTCATCATCGAAATAATAACAATATATGTATGAAACCAACATAACCTTAAAAAGCCTAAATAAAAGATATTGATCGGCCACGGGGTTTTAGACCCACAAATCAACAAAATTAAAGACCAAATATTCATTAAAACAATGTATCATTAACTAATCATAATTGAAATTATCTCTAATATTTTATAAGCAAATCAATTCATATCACATTTAATGATATTATCATGGTCCAATATCTGTTTGTAAGAGCCATCTAAATTGGATTGCTTAGTTTAACCCAAAAAATAGGAACCATTTGATGAACCGATTTGATTGAAAGAAAAAGGCCACAGGATCACTTAAACTTTGTTTAACCAATGAATTTATCAATTAAACCAGGATTAATCTAATTAATCACCTTTTATTATTATATATTTTTACTTTATTTTGAAATATTAAAAGATAAAAAAATTTTAAATTTGGTAAAAGAATTTGATGTATAACTTTTTGAATTACCAATAAATTTGGTGATAAATTTATATGCATGATTAATAAATTTATTAAATTTGGTAATTTATTATAAATTATAAATTTGGTAAAATCGTATTTTTGAACGCACCTATATATATATATTTAAAAACAAGAAGAAAGCCCCACCCAAACCGCTCGTAGAAGTTGCCATAATCACACCCGCCTCGAGAACAATCTTCTTCTTCTTCTTCTTCTTCTTCCAGGTATCTCGTTCTAGATTCGCTGTTCGTGATCGATTCGACGTGAAGCTTTCGCCCGCCGCTCCGCCTCCCCCGTCCGAATCCAAAACAAGAGGTATGAGTTCCTGAACCGACGAAAATGCTGCAATATTATATGATATCCGTTCAATTTTCGAGTAATAGTCGGATTTGAGGAATCTTTTCGGTAGGCTTTTATCGAACCCAGGCAACGAGTTAGAGAAATAACCGCGGTTGTTGTTGGTTCGATGAGTGAGAAAACAGAGATGAGTGTTATCAGCCTGTAGGTATACAATCTTAACTGAGAGATAAAGAGTCTTGGATCTTCTGCTTGTGGTTTGGGAACGATAGGAATTTTTTATTCATTAATGTTTGGGTAACGGCAGGATTTTCTGTATCATTTGGAGCATATTGTTGTCAAAATGCTTAAATCCCTCCATCAGTTCGGTTTATCTGTGTTTTCATTTGTTTTCTTGAGAATATTACATGGAGGCTCTCGCATTATCTAAAAACTAGGTATTCTGCACGCGTATGCTTGTAGCATAATATATCCAGAAAGGAAACGGGGGGAGAAAATAAGGCCTATTTGATTTTGCTATTCCGTTTGCTTGGATTCATTTCTGTTCCTTTTGCATTTTTTTGGGTTAAAAACTAAAAACTGAGCATTGCCTTTGATAGTATTGTGGCGTTGATGTTTGATAAAAAAATGTCGTGTAAGTTATCAGAAATTTATTTATATATATATTTTACATTATCAAAAATACTGATCCCCTGCAAAAAGTGGCTGATGAGTCCTCGGAGGTTGGTCGATTAAAGGGGCTGTGGTTGGTATGGGAACGCTATTTTAGTGTTATGTATTTTAAATGGAAAATTGCAGTAAAATCTAACTGGCCTGGAGAAGTGGTGTTATTCAATCAAAAAAGTTTTCTGGTAGAGTAGAGCTCTATTGAGTATAATCTCATGGTTATCCAATGAATTAAGTTACATCAAAACAGTTTCAGAGTTAATTTCTAGTTTACAAATATGTAATTTTTTTTTTCTTTGCTCCTCAAAGTACTGTAAATATCAGTTAAATTAACGGTAAGTTTATAACTAACTTTACAGGCAAATTTTTGATAAAAGAAATGTTAAGAGGTTGGGGGGGGGGGGGTTGGACACCGACACCTCTTTTGTCCTTTATAATATCTCAATGATTATAAACCTTTTTCCCAGCTGATTTCAGTTTTTTATTTGAGAAACAGCAATAGCCATTCATTTATACATATAATTCTCCATATGATAGAATTTTCTGTTTTATTTGACTTTGCATATAATCACCTAGTGAGATTAAAGTTTGATATGTTGTTGTTTATGTAGCCATGATGATGGGAAGATTGTTCTCACCCTAGTTCATGGCCATTTTAATTTTTAAAGTGAAGGTCTAACTTGGTTTCGAATATATTGAAAGCAAATTGAACAAGGCTTGTGATTGTTATGGTTGTTATTCTTGAGAGAAAATTGAATACGTTTAACTGACTATATGCAACTTCGACCTGGCACTCATGCAAAGACCTGCCAACTTTTGTCAGGCTTAGTCATGGCAAGTTCCTCTAGGTCTTCCCCGTCGGTACATGGAGATGGAGAGAAGAGAAAAATAGAAGAAGAAAAACAAAAGCAGAAGCCACAAACAACTAGTGAAGATGGTGGAATGGACGAGCTGGTTTTACCATCTGGGTACCGATTTTCTCCAACTGATCCTGAGTTGGTTGTGCACTATCTCATCAAGAAGATTGTAGGCCGGGGACTTCCTGCTAACATCATCAAACACATTAAAGACCTGTACAAGTATGATCCCCTAGAGCTCCCTATTAGTAAGTATTTTTAATTCTCAATCAATTGAATTCTATCTCTATAAACATGTATGTTGCTTTACCTTTCCCATAGCCATGACATAATTAATTTTTGTTCAACTTATAATAAACTTGTTGGTTGACCTCTAGGCGAGTTCAAGTATGGCAATGAAAATGAAGCATATTTCTATACGCATATAGAGCAAAAGGACTCGCATGGATTGCAACAAGTACTTGATACACCAAGCGGTTATTGGCGAGAAATTGATCTCGGGGATTTTGAGGTTTTCTATGGGTGGGAAATCGTTGGGTTGAAGAGAAGTCTGGCCTTCTATGAAGGAGAATTTCCAAAAGGGAAACGAGCAGATTGGGTAATCGATGAGTATAGTGTTAATCCCAGGCTAATTCCACTTGAGAAGGTAAATCAGTTCTATCATACTTCTTCTGTTCTTTGTGCTCTGAAGTTTGAGCTTCTTTTGCAACTTTCATATCCCTAGTATGTTACCCCCAAGGGTTGGCCTAGTGGTAGTGGTAAAGGACTCTATAGTAGTCTCTTTATCAATGGCCAAAAAAAAAAAAAAAAATGAAAACCTAGTTTGTTTGTTAATGGGGTTAAACTTACTCCTTCTAGACGAAGGGGTGTGTCGTATGCAGGATTAGATATGGAGGCAGTTCTAACAAGAACGAATGGGGCTCACCATTGGAGTCACCATTGGAGTCGGATTCAGATGATGAAGTTCAGTCTCGAGAGAGAAATTCTAATCTCACAAGTAATAGCATTGACAATGAAATTCTCTCAGAAATAGAAGATCATTCCGATGCTGACAGAAGATAGAATTGCAGAATCACTAGTATGATTGTCGAGCTCTATCTTTCTTTGATTGTTGAGTAATACCTTAGATTGTTTTTTTTTTTTGTGTTTTCATATACTCCTTTATAGCAGGCTATGTGACATATATGTACATGGCATTCCTCCCTTGGATGCATGAGAAGTTCTTTTCTATCCTCAAAAATGGGAAATCTTCTTGTCCAGTTTTTTGGGATTCTCTGTTTAGTCATAAAATGTTTGTATATAAGACCAAATTAATAAGTTAATAGATGTTCAGTCTCATAAGAATAGTGGTACATATTTTATAAATAAGTTTTGTTTATACGTGTGTCAGGAAACTATAGTTATGAGAATACTAAAGAATTTACAAGTTTTTTGGTTAAGAATTGTAACTTGAGAAGGTGTATAATTTCGTTTATTCACTATGTCTTTTATGTTGGGTTTTTGTAATCGAATGACACCACACAGTGAATTAAATGTTTAATAATTTTTCAAAATTTATAAAAGTCTGCAAGAGAAATGTAAAACCAGTGAAATATAAGCAATAAGATAAGAAACAAAAAATGTAAATGATACAAGAATTTAGGCTCCTTTGATAGGATCTAGTTAGAAAAGAAAATATTTTTTAATTTACATGAAAAACAAAAATCACTTCTCTCAAGATGAAATTTTTCATGAAAAATAGGGTCAAACATATTTTAATGATTGTACCATGAAATTCAATTTCATAGAAAATGTAATGTGTTAAAACAATAAAAATAAAATTCAATTCCTCGAATATGATATTTTTTATGAAATTTTCATGTTATTAAATACACATTTAAAGTGATTCGACTCAACTCAGTCTATATCTATTACAATTCTCTACTAAAAATTTTAATATACTATAAATTTACTATTTAAACCAAGTAGGCCTTTTTGCAAATGCATTACAACATTTCTTTTTATTACACTTAAAATGTTGACTTTTGCTAATATTTCATGTGTTTTTAGTTAGGGATGTACAATCTCCTATTTATAAATAAGTAGGTTGTCTATAAGGGTGAATCTAAATGTGAGCTGTCCTGGCTGAATCCCAAGGCAACCCACAAAAAAAATTAAAATTTTAAGATAAAACTCAGCCCAAATTCATTTTAACCCACCCCCAACCCACCCCACCCCACTCTAAAATGTTGGATCCGCTCCTAGTTGTCTAGCAAACAGTTAGGAATTACAATAAGATAAGAGATATAAATTTATCAACACTCTCTAAATTTTATTTAAAACAAGGGTTGAATAAATCTTTACAATGAATAAAACAATCTTGATAGAAAAATTAGAGTAAAAATAAAGCATAATAAAACTTGAGAATAAATTATATAAAACTTTGTAAGCTCACTTGTCAAGAGCTCTTCTCAAGCTTCAATTCTTCATCTATATATATATATATATATATGTTTTTTTGTCATTTTTTGAAGATATAGTCATTAGATAGTTGTTAAAGACAAAATCCAACTTGCAGAGATTTAAGTATAGTTAATCGTTAAAATTTCTGTGATAAAATCAGTTGACTGATTTTCCAAATCGGTCAACTACTTTTCAAAATATTATTATGTTCGGACAACAGTTGATGGAATTTGCTCCACAATTCTGACAACTTTCGACTAAAAATGATCTAATATCGATTGACACAAACAACTGAAAACATGCAAAATGATTGATTGATTATTTGTAAAACCCGATCGACAGTTTTAACACCAGAAATGAGTATTACTCTTAAAGTTTTGTGAAACCAAACCATCATCATCAAAACATTATCAAAATTAGTACAATATTTTAGAGTTTATAATTTTGGTTGAGAATTTTTTTTTTATTTACAGAAAAATAAATTGTTTGTTCAAAAACCTAAAGATGAGATCGTCCGAAAGGCTGCATCTTTACTGTATGAGAACAGATTTATTAGAGATTATGATAAGACAAATTATTTTAGGAGTTTATATCAAAATTAGAGACAGAATGAATACCATTGTATTGTTTTATTATACAATTATTATTTTAGAGATTATGATAGTGTTTTTATTTTATTATTATATAACTATACATGTTGATGCTGCATCAAAATGATCAAAAAATGGTGACAATTCTACCAAAATTTTCAATTCAATTATTATTATTCAAGTAATTTTCAGTTTTTTTCACTCTTTTTCAACTTCTCAAAGAACCTTTCTTGTAGATATCTTTACCTACAATACCAGTTACATATTTAACTCATTAACATGAATCGTGTCCCTAAAACGTGAAAATAGATATTTCTTAACCTAACTTGAAAAACATATTTTTTTTTTATAAATTATTTAGATTATATCTCTTAAAAACTATATAACAAAATTTAATCTCAATTCTCTTATTTAATAGTGTAAGTAAATTATTCCAACATAACCAAATCAATGTATAAAAATGGGAAGAAGGGTACGTGAACATAATCATTTGACCAATTTTATTCAAGCAACAATGAAGCCACAGGCCACGAGAGCAATCTTGTCGTGGATAGGATACGAGAGAGCCCAGAGTTGAGAAATGCAACACTGCCAAACGAGCTGGGCATGGAGGCTCTACAAATTGGAGTGTATGTGTTTGTGGTATCTACAAGCATGTAATCTTTGACATGACATGCGCACTCGGTTATTCGATCTACTACTGATCATTTTCTCAAGAGTGCAGTGCAGACTCACCCCCCCATCCCAATTATCCAACAACAATATTATACAGCAAACATGGCAGACGGCAGACGAGACCAGATTGGCAGATAGATAGATAGATAGATAGTTCTTTTATGACTTGCTGGAAACCTGTAATTAATAGTGGACGACAAAGAATGCAATTTGAAGTTGTCTTGTCGCTATGACATGGAGGCGGAGGTGGAGGAGGAACCAGCAGCGCCCATGGACAAGCTCCGAACTGCCACCCTGACAGCGCCCACCACGCCCAGGCTCAGTTGCCTCGAATCAGGTGTCAGCCCATGCTCGTCTTCCTTCTTACGACTTTCATCTGTCTGAACCCCAACATAGTATGCTATCTGCATGCCATCCATACAATAAGATACCACGAAAAGGCTGCATAGTTACTGTATGGCACGCTTTCTTGGTTATGTAATGAATGCACAAAACAATGAGGAAATGTTTGAGATTTCAACACAACAACAACAACAACAACAACAACAGCAACAAGAAGAAGGAAATGTTTGAGATTCCCGAGTGTTGTGATCTGATAACACCTACAGCAACTGAGGAAGACAAGGAAATTATAGGTCAAATCCCCGCAACCAATGAAATTAGAAACGCTAGGTACTACAGCTACCTTTTTAAGGCTGTTGGGCCCTCTAATGCACAAAAATGCATTTTTTCGAAACATTTTCTATTCCAAAACGTTAAGAAACACACACAAAAAAAAAATGCTTTTAGACCATTCCCATAATTTTGGAAACGTTTCAGAGTGTTTCGCAATTTTGAAAAAATATTAGAAACATGTTTTCAATTTGAAAACGTGTTTCCTGTCCCAGCCACCATGTTGGCAACGGAAGCAATTACGTTTCTAACTGAAAACTTTTAAATTTTAGCCCTAATCTTGTTATTTCTTCTTCATTTTGTGAAAAGATGAAAACTTTTAGCCCTAAGACCCTCTGTTGTTGCCATCACCGTCATCCCTCTATCTTCTCGATCTCATTGTGGTTCTGCCATTCCATTGTTCTGTCCATCTTCGACTGGTGACCACAACTTCGAGCTCTTCAACCAAAGACAGCAACTCCGAGCTCTTCAATCGACGTTGGCAACCCCAAGCTCTTTAATTAATGACTGCAACTCCATTTATCTTCTCATCTTCAACCAGCGATCACAAGAACCACCATAAGTGACTACAAGTATATAATCTTACCCTGCCTTTATTTTGGTCGTACACAATCAACAGAAGCCTCCCCAACATTTGTTGCAACATCTTCAATTGCCTGCTCTGTGTCTGTCCCTTAAATAAGTCATCAAACTTGGTGCTTTTTGAACCCCAATTGCTATGTGGAACAAAGGAAGAAATACAATCAATTCCTCCATTTAAGTCAGTATCGCTTCTCCTTGTTCCTGTTCCTATTGCTAATTCTTTCCTAGGTAGACTACGAATGTATGTATATATATTCTGTGAATGTATATATAAAGTGTGACAGTGAAATTCACACTGTGAACGTATGTATATATATATATATAATTGTGTGTGAGTATATGTATGAATATATATAATTGTGTGTGAGTATATGTATGAATGTATGTATGTTTATGAATAATTTGATGGGTGTTTATCTATTGTTGTGTTCTTAGAATCTTTTTTTTTAATGAATATATGAAAGTATGTATGTCTGAATAATTTGATTAAATAACTATTTTTTATAATTTTTTATATTAAAAATTATATTTATAAAAAAATCCCTATATATTTTTTATTTACGCGTTTTCATTTCTTACTTTTTTAAAAAAATATCAGTTTCTCATTTCCGTTCGTATAATATTTGTTTTGTATTTCTGTACACTAGCCCTCATTAGATGTCAAAAATCATCTAAAAGGAGAGCTGTGTGCTATAAAGTTTTCCTTCATCAGTGTTTCATGTTAAGAAATTAAAAATACTTTTGTAACTCCCATGCCAAAACCCCAGAATGCATGCAACGTGACTGGACTTGGATCAATCAGCTCATGTAAAGTGGCCTACATAGATGGTGATATCCAATGCCCCCCTTTTTTCATCTTCTCTCTAAGATCATTGGCGTACCTGGCAGGATTTATTCCAAGACAAGACATTGGGGATTAATACCAATCCCTATACAAGAGATAATCCACTAACTGAGAGGGTTATAGCTGTCCAGCTAGACGTATCAAAAGAATATGACTAATCTTAAAGAGTAATGCTATAGGTACGCCACCAGCTACACCCTCGGCTACCGAAAGTATTTTAAATTTATTTTTAAATTCTTTTTATTCCTTTGCAAGGCCCAAGGAAATGTACCACCCGCCCAAAGCCAAAGCCATCTTCTTCTCTCTCTCCCTGCTTCCCGCCCAAACCCAAAGCCATCTTCTTCATTCTCTCCTACCCTTCTTCACACATGACAGTAAACTCTCTCTCTCTCTTGCGCTCCTTTTCGCAAACACCGTCGGCCTAGCCACCTCTCCTTCTCCAATCACTGTATGTCCAGCTGCCGGCCACCCCTCTCATGGCCACCATCTGTCACTCGCCTAAAACCA
This sequence comes from Diospyros kaki, assembly GCA_036245055.1. Lineage (NCBI taxonomy): Eukaryota > Viridiplantae > Streptophyta > Magnoliopsida > Ericales > Ebenaceae > Diospyros > Diospyros kaki. The sequence goes on from BSEG01000009.1 coordinate 43,672,649, forward strand.
CACCGTCGCCCCCAACCGCCTCTCCCTCTTCGAACACCGTTGCCCCAACCGCCGGCCACCATCGTCTGTCTTTCTCTCTCGCCCAAAACAACATCGTCGCCTCCACCCGCCTCCCGCCCACCGTCTCTCTCTCTCTCTCTCTCTCTCGCCCAAAACAACATTGTCCCCCCCCACCAGCCGGCCACCGTGCTACATTGAGTTTAAGTTAGATATGGCGGCGAAATTATCCTGCATCTTATGGAGCTATTAAAAAAATAATAATGTCCAAAAAGAAACCGATACCAACACGAAGTTTGAAACAAAATAATCAACCCCTAACATAGATTTAATAGCAGAAAAACAATCCAAACCTGTATTTAGCCAGTTTTGAATAATAAGATGAAAATGTTTTTTAGCACTCCTACAAATATGAATTACAACATCACATTACCATGTTTGCCTATAATTAAAATGTGATTATTACATCAATATATATGATCCTTGTATGGTTGCTTACCAACATTAATTTGTATCATTCAATCAACCACTCCTTTCTGGTCTGCAAACATGGTCTTTTAGTTTTCACAATCATTCAGTCCGTCAGAGTAACCACCTCAGTAGATAAACCATGATTCCCAAAGTTCTTGATTGCATGTAAAGTTCTTAGTTTCTTGGTAATAAATATAAGATACTTGCATCTAATTTTGGACAAGTTGTCTTAACGTTTATCCAATGCACTTTCTCTAGATTGCACAAGAAAAAGCCCACCCGGTTGGCCCTGAGGAAGGAGGTTTTTGAATGTCCTATGATCTTTTTTGTGGTCGAGCTGGATTTTTGTGGGCTGCTTTGTTTATAAACAAACATCTTAGACAAGGGACGGTTCCAAATGACCTTGTCATGCTAGTTGTTGAAGCTGTGTTTGCAGGAGGCAGAGCAGGGGCATCTGATAACAATGGCAGCCCCCTGTGAGAGAGAGAGAGAGAGAGAGAGAGAGAGACGGTGGTCGTGAGGTGGCTAACTGTTGGGGTCTAAGGTCGTCGTGAGAGGGAGAGGCGGGTGGGGGCGACGATGTTGTTTTGGGCGAGAGAGAGACAGACAGTGGTCGACGGGTGGGGGCGACTGTGTTGTTTTGGCCGAGAGAGACAGACAGACAGATGCTAGCCATGAGAGGGGTGGCCGACAGTGATCGGAGAGGGAGAGGTGACTGGGCCGAAGGTGTCTGCAAAGGGGAGAGCAAGTGAGAGAGGGAGAGAGAGAAGATGGCTTTGGGTTTAGGCGGGTAGCAGGGAGAGAGAAGAAGATGGCTTTGGGTTTGGGCGGGTGATACATTTCCTTGGACCTTGCAAAGGAAGAAAAGGAATTTAAAAATAAATTTAAAATACTTTCGGTAGCCGAGGGTGTAGCCGGTGGTGTACCTATAGCATTACTCAATCTTAAAATTCAGAATTGCAGAGCAACTGGAACACGTAGAGAACTGTGTTCAGTGGATCAAGCAATGCATCTAAACCTCGTCATTTTCAATCTTACTAAATGGAGGACCCATTGGTATGATTCACTGTAAAGGGAGATCGAGGCAATTTAACTTTTATTCAGTTAAACTTTGATTTAGGATATAAATTTTAGCTTCTTGTTAATTGGAACCAGCACCAAATGCCATAACTGCTAGACAGAAAAGATATACCAGGGATGCAAGAACTCACCACAAGAGCCATGCAGATGGTGGTGAGACAGGACACCACAGCAAGGAATTAGAAACACAATGTTACCACCGGGTTTATGGTTTGTACATGTTGCCCTTACTAAATAGCAATTTTCTGAAAATTATTTTTTTCTATTCTCTTTCTTTGATGTCAAAGAAAGAACTTCCCGTCCACTCCCCCAGCGAAACTCATTTTAGGGTCAGCCTTGATAGCAATGATAAAGTTGTTCCTTTGTAATTGGAAGGTTAAAAGTTCGAAGTGTAAAAATAGCTTCTTCACGAAGCAAGAGTAAGGCTCCATACGAAAACAACCCTCCCCTGATCATAGTAAATCAGGGAACCTCATGCATTAGGGACTCCCCTTTTTCATTGCTCACTTGCTTATTATCATACCCAGAATTGGTTGTCTCTGGTTCTAAAATAAGGACAAGTACTAGAAATTTCACAAGAAGAAAGCCTGGATATAAAGGAAACAAAATTTCAGCAGCATGACAACGGGAAGAAACAATGGAAGCTAATTCGCAAACAATATTACCTTGCCAGAAGCATTCCGAACAGGTGAAATGTGCAGTAAGTTCCAAAACGAGCTTTTGTCCTTCCTGAGAATGAAGTACCCAAGCAAAAAAGATGGAGCTTAAATGAAACGCAATAACAAGATTCTTTGCAATAACGTTAGAAGTAAGGTAAGTATCAACCTGTAATTTAAGATACGTACTGTGCAAGCTTGCTCAGCTTGAATACTCTGCTTTATCTGCATAAGAGTGATCCAACCATGACACTCAGTTAAAATCTTCCTTAACTATTTCTTTTTGCCATTCAATAGAACAGAATCCCCGTTGTCTGCTCCATGGTGGCAAGGCTACCACAAGGCCAATACAATTTTGGACTTTACTGATTGATGCCATTAGAAAGGACCACACCTGGAATATTGCAGACAAATCTGTGTCCTCCCCACTTAAAAATCTACAATTGCGACCCAAAACTTCATGTCTAGCATAGCCTGTTGAAGAAAATAATTATTGGGATGTAAGTTCACACTGTTCACTAGTAGTCTCATTGCATATATAAACAGGATCCCTTTCTAACTCTTAGGCTTGGAAACATCCAGTATGAGACAAATCAAATGGGTTTTAGAAGTCAACTTGTACATAGCTCATCACCTGTAAGATTTAGGAAGGCGTCACTTGCATACACGATGGGCATATCAGGTAAATTTGGATCAGTTCTGCACCATATACATATTTTGCCAGAAACAAGAAGCACACAAATTGACAAGCTTAGTAAAGCCAAATTATATTCAAGTTGATGCAAGAAAAACAAGGAATTTGCAACAACTCACAATACAAAGCTTTGTTTGATTCTACCAAGAGGTATATTTAATGAACCAAGAAGACCCATCCCAGGTAAGCAGCACCTCTTCCCGCAAACTAATCTGCCTGTTAACTCGCTGTAGTGGCTTAGTACGGACAATATGCTGTTAATTGAAGTTGTAGCTCTCTGCTTCTCTAGATCACTTGCTTCACAGCATTCTTTAACTTCTATCTCTGTAGAGTTAATTCCAGCATTTCCACATTATTAAAATTAAAGGTTCCAAAACCAGAAAATAGAAGTAGATGAACGAAACCGGAAAGCTATTGGAAACAAATGAAAATTTAAACATGATTTTGACGGTCAACACTTACAGGGAAACATAACTAAATTTTGTTCAAATATGGGTGCCAAATTTACAAGAAACTCTGACTGAGTTTTGTTCGAATGAGGTACCAATAAATAGCCCACATGAGAAGTATCATAAAAAGACCAAACTTAATGACAGTTTATTCAAGCAGACAGGTAAAGTTGATAAGAGTATAAATGCAGACAACTAAAAGGCATACCAAATCTCTCATTAAGAACCCATAGATGAGCATTTATTCAGTTGCCAATAAATTTTATCAAATTAAGGGACAAAAAGAATCTCCATATTCACAATCTAGTTAGACCACTCGGGAGGATATATTCACCGAAAAGAACAGGTGGCCTAAAAAAGGAACATGAGAGAGAGTCGAAAAAACATACAGTTACAGCGTATAAAAGTTAGCCTGCACTAATGACAATAATAAGAGGGTGAGACGTGCAGCAAGGACAAGGTTGTTTCTTTGCAACTGGAATACCACATATGGATTGTAAAAACAGCCCATTTGAAGAAAAGGTAAAGAGAAGGCTGAGTACAAATAGGACACATCCCCCCCCGGCCCGCGGGGCAAAGGGGGACTTATGCATCGGGATGCCCTTTTACTAGTGAGGTTAACAATCAACTCGAATCAAGCACAAACTCATCAAGTAAACAAGGTTATCCTTTTGATATAAAAAGAATGAGACAACTGGAAAACAAGAACAAACCTCTATCATCTGAATCTATCCCCAAATTCATATCCAACACATGACCCAATTCCACAACAGAATCAGAGCACACCTCCCGCCTGCAAGACCCGAGTAGGGACTCCCGAAACCCACAACCATCTTCACACAAGTTAACCCCATTCCGCCCAAACCCACTTGCCGAACACCTCTGTCTGTGCAGAATTGGTACTTGAACTCCAACAAAATGAATCACCCTACCATCCTCCCTACTGAACACGGGACACATGTGAAACAAGATCCAAACTGGTGTCCCATCTCTACGATAATTTAACACACTGATTTGTATGCTCCTCTCCTCTCTTATCGCCTCTCTAATCTCCATAACTGATCGACGGTCAGTCTTGGGACCTTGAAACATCCTCCCGTTCTTACCAATCACTTCATCCCTGGAATAACCTGTCATTTTCAAGAATCCACGAGAAGCGAACACAATTGGGTGCCCCGAAATGCAAGGGTCAGTTATAGTGAAACTGTCAGGCAATTCGTCGAGCACTTCCCGGACATAAACTGAGTACCGAACATTGAACGATTGTTCAATCAAACCCAGTTGCGATTCCATCGTAATTGTGTCCGTAATCCTCCGGAAACCCAATCTTGGCGTTTGCCGATAAACCCCAATCCCATGTGGCACGTTAAGCGCTTGTGCTTGCAGCGGAAAACTCAGGTTCCGAGACCAACTTCAACGAGAGAAAAACAAACCGAAATTGAAGCGAAGCAGGGGAGGAATCCCACAGATTTCTCACAAACTTTCCTACAAAAAAGAGACGAAAACAAAAAAGGGATGCGTGAGCAGTGAACTGGAGTGATTGGGAACGCCCAGCCAAGTTGATTTAAGGTCGAAAATATCTCATTCACAGGCATGAGTTTGAATGAATAGCAAAGGTCCACCGTTACCCACCAATCGATTATGGTGCATGGTTCAGAAAAGAATCCGTCCAAACGAGAGAGTGCAGGGAAAAGATGGAATTGACAATCCGTGATGAGATAGAGAGAGAGGGAGAGAGAGAGAAGCGAGTACAATCACAAAATAAAAATCACAGAGAGAAAATAATCATTTAAATTATGTTGCAATCAATACAACTGGTTCTGGTTTTCCTTCTGGTTCTGTGGGCCTGTCTCCGCCTGGAAGCTGTAACCTTCAACCTTCGGGTCTTCCTTCGCAGAACCGAAAGGAGATGGAAATAGTTAAATAACTCTAATTTAATTTAATTTAATAATTGTGACATAATAAGTGATAATAAACAAAATTAATAAGTGATAGTAATTTTATAATACATTTATTATTCATTAATAAAAAATATTTAAATATTAAATATAAATATAAATAATAATATTAGGAGTCATGACTAATGATAGTGTCACCAATCATGTAACACCTCTTTATTAAATAAGATTTAAAAAGATTATTGTCGTCGTCTTCTTGTTTAATATATTTTTTAATAAAAATATGATACATAATTTTTAATATTATTTAAAAATAATATATACTTATTACACAAAAGTACAAAAATAACATCAAGAGCAAGAAACACGAGATAAAGTAGAACGACGTGAGTTTTCAAATTTAAGTATAATTTTTAATAAGGAGGTGTTAGGAATTGTGATTAATAATAATATCATCAATTATGTATTATATTTTTATTAAAATAGATGATAAATAGAAAAGATAATAACATATAATAATTTTTAGTATTATTTTTTTAATAAAAACTAAATTTATAACAGAACTTAATAAATTTTTTTTTTTTTTAGATTACATCTTATTATTAGCGTCCTCAGCCACCCTGCCCCTAGAACTACACTGAGGAAGTAAATCGAGGGATATGCCTAAGTGATCAGGGTGGTAGACTTAAACACCACTAATATCACTCTTAAGGTCTTCTCCCAAAAAAAAGTATTCTGCTTCTTCCAAAAATCGAACCTACACTAAGAATCTCTAAACAAGTTTTTCAGTCTACCCATTTACCACTTAATAAACCATCATTATTAATATAACAGGCCGCGTCGAGGATGCTTATGCTTATCCATCCACGTACGCACGTTCCATCCATCGCCGTCTGTGCGCCACGCGACATTGTGCCACTCTTTGTCTTTACCACCACCACCGCCACCGCCACCGCCTACTGCCACTGCGTCTTCGTTTCCTTCCTTCCATCCGTCCATTGTATTTGTTTGTCATGCGCCTCCACCTCCCCCCCCCCCCCCCACGTGTACCTCTACCCCCTCCTTGCAAAGCCACACACGCATGCGTATATGCATTTATGGGTGGGCTTATATTATGTGTGAATAAAAAAATAAAAAAAATAAGTGATATTTGGAAGTTTTAATTTATTTTTATGTGAAATTTAAATGAGATGAGTCTTAGTGTAATAATAAAATTATTTGAATAACCAATTATTATTGATAAGTTATGAGATCAAATATTGTTAACGTAGTTAATTTTTTGTTCTTTAAACAAGATACATATTATTATTGTTGACTTGATATAATAATAAATTTAAATGTCAAAGAATTGTAGCTTTTGAGTTTCTACAAAAAAGAAGTTAGTTAGAAGGTACATAGTATTTCTCACTCAAATTCTTCGATATTTAACTCAGAGCTACCATAAATCAAAAGAGAATGCAAAAAATTTTCTATCTAGTATTTTCGTGTACCTAGAAAAGGTGAGTCACCTCCTATTTATAGATCTGGTAGATGACAAGTAATGGAGTTTTTATAATTATGAGATTGTTTGTTCTGATTTTCAAGAAGAAGATCACAAAGACAAAAATTTGCATTAAATATTAAGAGAATACCTCATAGAAGAGTGCCCGATAAAGTCTCTCGAGACCTCTTTCATGGGTTTGTTGAGGGGGGGGGGACTTGGAAGCCATTTACCCAAAAAGGTCCCCCTGGTCCTTTTGCTCGACAATGAGCCTCTTAGGCCATGTACTCATCAATTGATGCCCATTCTTTCTTCTAGAAAATTAGATGAAAAAATAGTTTTTCTATAAAATCATACTCTCCAAGAGACTCCTTCCCTAGAGACTCTTTGATTGTTTACTCAAGGCAGTGATTTTTTAATTTTTATTATGAGCTTTACTACATTGGATCTTTTCACCTTGATCCATTAGCTAAGATCTTCCACAAGCTTATACATGAAATGCCACGTGTCATATATTGTTCATCCCTTAATCTAATTGCCTAGGTCTTCTAACTAAAATGCCACGTATCCTTGCCACTTTGTCTTTTGATCCAATGGTTGAGGTCTCTCATGAGCTTTCATTCGGAGTGATGTGTGTCCCTGTTGCTTCGTTTCTTAGGGTTGCCTATAAAAAAAAAGGAACTACAGTTATTTTATTTCACTTTTTCACCAAGGCGAATTACAACTTTACCTAGCTACTAAGAAGATTCCTTTGCCACTTTCTTAGACTCATTGACAAACTTTCCTTCATCGAGAGATTTTCTCAGACTTTCTTATAATCATCTTTCTCTTAAGAGACCCTTTTAGACTCATTCACTCAAGATACTCTTTTGGACTTCTTCATTTTGGGGGACTCTATTGAACTCTTTATTCACTGGAGAGACTCTCTCGAAGATTTTCTTGATTTACTTTGCCAAACTTCTTCTATGTGATTTCACCACCTCTTCTTGGTGAGTTTATTTAAATTGTAAATGATAAGGGTGAAACAAACTCCTATACTCATCTCTCAACCGGGAGCATAAATAATTTTAAGAACTCTGCCTCGTCTTTCAAGGATAATCTTGCAAGAATTTGCTCCTTGCTCCCTTTTCTCAATGATTATAAAGTTGGGCTCCCAAAGAAAGGGAACACCTACATTGCTCATGTGTTTGATGATTGCATAGGCATCCACAAAGCTCCCTTGGTTGTTGGTCTTCAATTCCTTCTCCTTAATTTTGGGATGAACATTTTGAGGGAGAATTGCTTAGTCCCAACCCAACTGGATCCTAATGAGTAGCCCATTTGACGGCTTTCACCATTCCATGCCACTAGCATGGAGTGGAGTCCACCATAGAGCTATTCAGTTACTTCTACCAAGTACAACAAATCAACCACCATGTGAGCTTTTACACATTCCAACTAATTGGGAACTTCATCATAAACTATTATGGTTTGAAATCTTTCACCTTGTTGGGAAGATTGCCAAAAAGTTTTTTAACTTATAAAAGCTCACAAGGCGTAATTGTTGTTATCTAAATATAACAATAAATTTAAATGTCAAGCATTCATTTTTGAACAGTTAAGTTTTTGCAAAAAAAAAAACTGGTCAAATACGCAGGGTATTCCTTACGCAAACCTTCTAATATTTAAGTTAGAGCCCCCAAATATTAGAAGAGAATGCAAAGTATTTTCGCATACTTGAAAAGGACAAGTCACATCCTATTTATAGAGGCAGTAAATGACAAGTGATAGGATCTCCCATAATCTCGGGATTGTCTCTTTCGACTTTTAGGAAAAAAATTTCAAAGGCAGTGCTTTGCATTAAATATTAAGGGAATGCCCTACAAAAGACTACTCGAGAAAGTCTTTCGAGACCTTCTTTGTGGGTCAATTAAGGGGGTCCTCCAGGAGCCTTTCACCTAAGAGAGTCTCTTAGATTTTCTTGTTCGTCCTTTGTTTGTTTTTAGGCTTATGAGTTTTATTTCTTGTGGGACTTTTAAGAATGGATCTCTTAGGCCTCATACACATCAATATATAATGAGTATTTAAAAAAAAATATTAATAAGTTGTGTAACATCATAATATATTGTGAATAGTTGATTTTTCATTTTATTATTATAGAATTAAAATTTTACAAGTGGCTTTGTTTTTATATGATTCTTATTTTTATCTAATAACAATTATTCTATAAAAAAATATTATAAATTTTATTTTTTTATTAAATAGATAAATTCTTCGTTACAAAATAAGAAAGTCATTTTAATTTTGTAAGTTTAATGTCAATTACAACAAAAAGTGTATTCGATAAATTTATAAGTGTTTCAATTCAACTAGTCTTCAAAGCATTAAAAGGTCCAAACTTGACTTAAGTATTCCATCACACTAAAAGCGAATGAAAGTGTTTAATTGACAATTATAATTAAAATTCAATTCGACATAATCAATTTATCACACACTTTAAAATAAGCTTGAGCATTTGCCCAATTCGTCTCGACTTATTCACCTCACCTCAATTCCAAACATAGTGTTAGCCGGCACGCATCATTTTTTTAAAATATAATTAAATGTCAAGAAAATGTTGAATCTTGACTGCACATCTTGTTGTCCCAAAAGGTGAAATCACTCACCCCGAGTGCCCCCCACAATCAGTTCGACAGTACGCAGAGAAGAGGTAAATTCATGATAACCCAATTGGATGCAGTGGCTAGACTCATACCCATCGCGCACAAGGAACCCCCTTCACTTTGGAGAGAGTTACCCCCACTCTGCCACTTACGAGACTCGATCCCTGGTCATTGTTCCAAGATTCACTACGGAGACACTTTATACCCCCTTCTTGACCAACTGAACTGCCCATGGAGGCTTGGCTGCACATGCTTTGTTTGACACTGTTTGGAATAAAATGAGAGAAAGCGAGTGAAGGTGATGCAAAATGAATTCAAGTTTTCTTTCTTCCCTTCTTTCTTTTTTTCTTGTTTGTTCAGACCAAGAAAGCCAAAAGACCTTCCTCATCCATCTTTTTCTTTCTTTTAAGACTTTGTTTAGGAAAAAGTTAATAATTGTAAAAAATAAAAAATAAAAAATGATGTTGCTAGAAGAGTGGAGCCCACAACGATCCTATTTATTAATCTCCTACAAGTTCAAGACTTTGATCTTCAAATGGAACTTTAACGATTAACTTAGTATTTGACACTAAGAGAGCGAGTAAAATAACGAGTAAGGAGTAGTCAATGTTTATTTATTATCAAAAAATTAAGAGTTTTTACAACTTATATAGTGATGATTTGAGCTTAATTTTTTCATGAAATTTTATATGGAACATAACCCATGAATAATTAAGTTTTGGTGTTAAAGACTCAAATCATACTCATTAATAGTCAATGCACTAAACTTTATCGTATAAGGGTTCGGATACTTTTCAAGTGGGCATTCAAGTCAATCCATCAGTGCCATGCCATGTGTCTCCATTAATTCATGTATCTTGTCCTTCTAACTTCCTTTTTTAAGGAATTGTGAAGGTGGATTGAGTGAAAAATATGGAATAAGAAGTGAAAGCTAATATCTAATCAATGAAAAAACAGTTATTAAATTGAGGGCATATTTGAATTTTTCAATAAAAAGGATAAATGTTATTTATTTTATCTTATTTCATTAATATATTGTCTTTTTCATGAATTCCCACTTGATCCCCCACACAAACACTAAAAGGATAGGCATCCAACTATACTTATATTATAGGGGTTGTGGTGTTAACTATCATGATATTTAAATATTAAGAAGTGTCTTTGGAACTCTTATTAACAAATCCTAATCTTAATTGATTAAAATATATTAATTAAAATATTTTTAATGCATATCTTAAAAAATAAATATTAAAGAGTAGTGTTCCTTAGAATTGTCCTAATGGTCAGTAGAGAGTGGTAGGCGATCTAAGTTTTCAGATTCAAATTCATTCGCTCTTCAGTCACTGTAGATCAAGCTCAAATTTATTTTTCTTGTCAAAATCGTGGGATCAAGCGGTGAGGATTCTATGAGGGAAGACATCTCAAATATTAAAGAGTAGTTTAAAAATGAGTAATGCTAACTATTACTACAAAATTTCATTTTTAATTATGTACTTTGCATAAAATTAACTATCTAATCCTCAGGCTAATCGCATTCCAAGCCTTCCATCCTAACTTCCCATCAGTTGAAGCTTAAACTTAAAGTGCCCGTAAGGAAGGAAGTTTCCAGGGTTAACCGTAGCATAGAGCCGACTTCCTTTTCTAGTCTTGTCGCTTTGCTTTTTTGGATCTTCTTCTCATTCCAAATGATAGTAACAAAGATTAAGTTGGCTATATGAAAGTGTTTCTTTGTTTCACGAAACTTTTATTTGTATTTTTATATTTTGTTCGTGTAATTATTTAAATTTTTTATTATTTTAATTACACTCTTAATTTAAAATTTTCAATTAATTTAATTTTATATTTTAATTTATTTTTTATGCGACAATATGAGCCTTTTATTATTTTAATTACACTTCTATATTTATATGCATTTTTTAGTTAATTTAATCTTTATAGTTTTACCTGTAAAAAAAATAAAATATAATTATTAAATTAACTAAAAAATACAAATACTAAAATGTAAATAAAATAATAAAAAATTCAAGTTATCATAAAAAAAAATTAAAATATATAATTATATAAATAAAAAAATATAATCAAAATAATGAAATATTTAAGTGACCAAACAAAAAAAGAAAGACCATAAAAGTATCAGGGAAAAAATGTGTGGCCAACTTTTAAGGTTATGCCTATGCTTTCGTTTCTGGTTGGCAGAAGCTTGCCAGGCATTTGGATGATTGGATCAGTGTTCAATCAAGTTACAATTTGTTAATTAGGCCATCATACCTAACCTAAAGACAATGACACAGTCTTTAGTTCAAACACAATTCATTATCATTCATGCATACTGCACAATGTATGTTCGGACCTTGTCGTCTTCTTCTTCTTCGTAGCCTAATGGGCCTTCCTAATTGCCGGCCAAATACACCATCCAAAGTAGATATAAGCCTACCGTGCATAAAACCATTCTTTAACAGCTATACCTATTAATTGGACACCGCAGACAGGAGACAGCTACATAATAACCACTTGCCATGGATCTTCCAGCTAAATGAAGATGAGCAATACGCAACTCTCATCCTGCTCTCCGGGTTAACTGGTTCTTCGACGTGCTCTCGAAGATCTTGTCAGCATTTCCGACCTCAAACCCGTCTCGCCGGTGGAACTCCTTAACCTACACAAGTTGACGAGGCAGGTGATTACTGGTGCAAGACAAAAAGTATGGGACAGACCCACTATATTAGGTTGGCTATGGGAATTCTTGCCTGTCAATCATCTATATTATGACCATATCTCTTGCAAGGCTATTTTTATATCCCATGTCATGTAGGAAAGTCTCCCATTCCATGCACACCCTCCATGTATCTATTAGCTTTTGTTTCACATGTTCAAATAATCTTAAATGCATATCATGCAACTTAGTTTTAATAGAAGCCACCTTAACCTTATTATGGATTATATTATTTTTAATTTCGTCTTTGTTTGTATGGCCAGGCATCCATTGTAACGTCCTCAACTTAGTTATGCTTATATTCCATACATGTTAATACGTAATTTCCCAACATGCTTTGTCATACAAAGTTATGTGAACTGGAATCAAGTAGAACATCTATAAATAAATGATTACTAACCTCAGCTTCAGGTAAATTCTCAAATTGTGGCAGTCTGAGGCGTTCAGCAAACTCGATGTATGAACATGGGACAGACTCAGTAATGCCATCAGAAAAATGGAAAGATACTGAATCTGCCACCGTCGAACTTTGTAGTAGTAGACCATCAGGGCTCACTGATGAAGAAAGAAATGAGGTGGTTAGTCTTATGCACCAAAATTTTGTCAATCCATGGGGGAAAACGTGTGTGATGTTCAAGAATATTTGATATATATTTATATATATAGGCATGATTATAAATAACAAACTTGCTAGGGGTGCCCCATGCAACAGAAAATCAATATTTTCTATAGAAACCACAACCTACCAAGGGGTTCAAAAATATTGAGGCCCTTGGTGAAAACCATAGTATGCATTATAGAAATGAAAATTTGATATTATAAAATATTGTTGTTATGGAAAACATGAAAAAAAAAAAAAAAATACGTCACTGATGAGCATAATCGATAACACTTCTGATCCACTCTAGATTTAGGTTTCACAAAGATAAGAGAGTCATTCCCTGAGAAGGCAAAAGGATTCTAGATCTCCCTTGAGAAATTATAATCATCTCAAATATTTGACACTTGAACCTAACATTCTGGAAACTAAACCAAATTACAGCCTAGAAAGTCACAGGATCAATTTCCAAATCTAAGTCTTTACATCCTCGAACATGGACTAAAACAACTTTCTCATAAACAGTAGTGCTCTTCTTAATCTAAAATTATAATAATTGATCTAGAAAGCCCTTTATGTCACATTTTTAGTTTTTTGGCATGTGTTGCTTACTCAATGTAGCATGAACTAAATGAGCATACAGAGACACTAAGATCTACTTGCATCTTGTCATTGGGATTTACCTGCAATAGAGACAATTAGATAGAGATTTATTTACTATTCTGTTTTGATATTTTGTCTAAGCAACAAATTATATTTGATGAAATAAGAACTTATTGATCACAGACCCTTCAGGACACCTCCTTCAGAGCTTAACTTGAATCCATTCTCCTCGATAAATTGATTGAGGCTTTTGATATTCCTCAAATGAGATTTCAGCCTATGTGTGGCTATTGTGACATGATTGACCGCATAGCCATTAACAAGAGTCCATGCAGCATATTCACTTTCCCTGAAAGTCCATCAATCAAACAGCTGGTACAATAAATAATTTGCATAATCCTGGAAAAATAAATGCAGAAATCAGAAGTAACAGTTATGTGACTAAAACTCGTAACAGAAAAAGCACCATAAAGTTCCTGCAAAAACTTGAAGAAATCTACAGTAGAATCTCTTCCACTGAGAGTTATACACGAACTTGTTTGTATAAGAATTTAATCTAGAGATGTATTCACTAATAAAATAATGTTATACACCTAGCCAATAGTTGGAACTCAGAATACGAGGGCTTCTCCCATGTTAAAGAACCAAGCGCACTTGCAAGAGGAGCAAATCTGTTTCCAAAACCAGACATTTCAGTGTATTTTCTAACAATTTCCTGCAAGTTGGGAAGCAACAACTTGTAAGTGTGCTCCTCAGAAAAGTAAAAAAAAAAAAAAGAATCACCTTGATAGGAGTAAATAATTGATCAGGCCAATAAGAAACGAGTAAAAACAGAATGAAAGAGCATAGGTTAGAATGTGCTGATATAATCTGGTCAAGTTAGACTGCAATATCCAGCCAAGCTTCTTAATCGATCTTGCTCCATATGAATTGTTTTAAGAACTTTATTAGGCATCTTATTTTCACAAAGGAATATAAAACAAAGTGAATGCTCCATAATATCAAGCCCATACCACATAGCAATGGTATTGACATCATTTAGAAAACATTATAATTCATTCCATTTTAAATTCGACCAATTTAAACTCCTTGATGGATAACTATGATGTTGGTCAAACAGATAGCTACTAAACATTCATCTTTGACTGGCAAGATACAGTTACCATGCAGTAAAAACTCATTTCAAGTAGCATCACACCAAATTAAGCCAAAACCATTAAAGAGTAGTTTTTGCCAATGTCAGACTATGATTAGAACACTTCCATAGTAGAAGCGTTCAAAGAAAATTGGGTCAAGTATATTTCAAATTTAAATTTTCCTCGACGTGTCCAGAGGTAATGAACACCAAATAGCATTGTCCTTATCAACTTCTTCTAAACTGCAATAAACAAGTTCTTCTAAACTGAAAATCTAACAAAAAGAGAATGCATGAGCAACTCAAGTTACAGTAACATTACAGCAAGGTGTTAAAACCGCATTATTCTGAATCTATCAGAACAATGCTGGGTGTACTTAGCAATAGTAGGAAATTGGGCCGTTAGCTAACCGAAATAAAGTACAAAAGTAGACTTTCTAGCTAACCAAGAAAGGAATCTAAAGTAAACCTGAAGTTGAACACTCATTTGATCCACAAGCAGTTCTGATATAAATATTCTAGGTAAGGGCCCATTAACACCACTGCTGCCATCATAAACTGGAAGTCTGGGAGGAGAAAACCAAAATGCTTTCAACTTCTTTTTAGGAAATCTCAATTCATCCCGTAGAGTATAACCAAAATCCAGAAAAAAGTTTGCCATAGAATCAATACCATGACCATTCACCTGTGATGATCCAGAGTAAAAGGAATGTCAGATAATAAAGATACATCTTTAATCTCGCCAAAAAAAAGTTCCAATAAAAATGGAAAACAAGCTAGGTAGAAACTCAAGATAAAAGCACAAGTGCAGAATCGATATAGTTATTTATGTATGTACATTTATGATAAAGAGAACATGTTTTCTAAAATTTTGTTTCCTGTGCAAAGAATTTTTATTGTGGGGAATGATTACAAACAGTACTGAATTAACAAAAACAAAGACCCATAGTGAGACACGATCAGTCCTAATAATGCATGACAATCATAACAATAATAACAAAATGTACCCCAAAAGTCCTAAACGCAACATGATCATAGCATATTTGATCATTATCAACTGAATGAACACGCTCCAAGATGGCTTTTGCAGTGGGGTTTCGATTCAAATAAACTGCCTCCATACCTGCTAACACACTCCTAAAGAATGATTCACCTCCCTGCAAAAACACGAATGGGGCCATAAGTATTTAGCGAACAGCATCATAACATAAGAACAACAAAGCACAAAACTAAATGTCAATGTTAAAACACACCTGATGTATTATGAGAAAGTAATGGTACATTCATGTTGCATTCTCAGAATGTAAGTCAGATTATTACTTATTGCTTGCAAAAACAGTTCATTTAGCCTAGATGAGATGCCTTTTTATTGATGGTTAAAACCCCAATCTATAATCTTACTGGGAAGCCATGTTGCTGACTAATGTCTATAGCAACTATGCATTTAGAGATCCATTGACGAATTACACATATACATACATACATACATACATACATAGAAATGATGGTGAAAGGAATGAAAAACTATAAAACTGATAGGCAGAAAACACTGTAATCTTCAGATTCATGTATAAAGCAGGTCAAATTTCCTTTTGCTTCTATTCAATTAGTCAAAACTTTTCCATTTCACAAAAGACCAAAACAACACACTAGTGAGATCATGATTCTAATGTTTCCATTAAACAGAGCAAACATAATAAAACACACTAATATTCAACTAAATAAATCATAAGAATTAGTTGTTATTAGGTTTGTAACACGTTTCAACAGATTTTAATGTACTCTTTCAAACACTGTATTGCTTTCAAATCCTTTATGTTGCTTCCTGATATTGAAACTTTTCCAAAATGTTTCCTTTTTCATACTAATAGAAAAAAAATATATCAAAATGATCTTTTACTCCTGGGTGTAAAGTTGGTGAAACTTGGATTCACTTTAGGTGCCAAAATTAAGATCAGTAAAAAATTAGACAAAAAAATTGGCCAAAATTTTCAACATATGGGCAATTTGAATTTTAAAACTTAAAATTTGGTATGTGAAGAAACTTTTCCATCATGTTTCCCCTTTCATGATAATCAAAAGAATACATCAAAACAATATTTTAGTTGCCATCATAAAGTTGGTGAAACTCGTAGGTAGATCAGATACGACTGCAATTGAACAAAACAAATTAATGTGGGCAAGCTAGAATTTGGAAAAAGTTATATTTGGTTATGGTTGTATAAACTATTATTTTCTGGTCTTGACACTAGATAAATTAAGGAGTACGTGTAGAGTGAACTAGTTTCAAAAATTATTTTCAAAAACTTTTGATACAAATACGCAAATTATATTCAAGAAACTCTGGTTTCTAAAGTGCCAATATTTTCAGTTCAAAAAACAATGAAAATATAGAACCTGTACCCAAACAAGTAGAAGTTATAGCAACAATAATTGAGACTACAACCAAAAGAGCAACTAGCTTTCTGATAAGAATTTGGCTACAATATAATGTTGCCAAAGAAGATATAAAACTAAGCTTAATAAAATTGATTTTCCAAATTGAACAACAAATCTAAAACCTGGAAAAAGTTTGGTATTATGAAGATTTTCGTGAAACTTCAAAATCCAATCCAACCCATGTTAGAAAGAATAACTGACCCAAAAATTAACATCTTAGACACATTAAGTTTCCCTTAAACATTCTAAAAGGGGAAAAAAAGAAAGAAAGAAAGAAAGAAAATCTCTAAGAATCACATAAATTCATGATTATGCAAATAGGGATTCACCTTCACATGTTCAATTATCATCGAAACAATCAGTTGACACGAGAAAGAAGAGGAGTGGATACCTGAAAAGAGGAATCGTTTGGTGGTCCATGATCGTCGGCTTTAGAAGCAGATACGACGGAGAGGTTCCGATTTCCACGGGGAATCGAATTCCCGGGGGAAAGACTTCTCAGAGAACTGAAATCCCCGGGTTTGGCTTGGAAAGCCAGAAAATAGTTAGCAGAAGACGAGGAAGAGAGAAAGCGAGAAGTGGGTTTGATGGAGGAGGAGAACATCGAAAATGGAATTCTCATGGTTTCCATTTGTCGCTCCGATCCTCCTTTCTGTTCGAACCAGAACTTCAAATAAACGCTCAATTACTCGGAAGGATGCATCTGTGCTCGTGAATCAGTGAATTCGAGAAAGGAATTAATCTATTTTGTCCGACAAACACAGAGTTGTCGAGGGACTTATTAATATGTATCAAAAAGATTAAAATATCTTTAATCATATTATAAATTTATAAAATATGTCATTACCTTAGCTAGTGTTTTCTCCACTCTCTATAGCTACCGATGCAAACACCGACTACTACTGCTTTTGTCTTGTCGCCATCACCTCTCAATGATGTCATCACCTCATCGATCGTTGCTTTTGTCTTGTCGCCATCACCTCTCAATGATGTCATCACCTCATCGATCGTTGCTGAGGCAATGCAACAATAATTGGCAAGGCAACGAGGCAAGGTGAGATAGTAAGATGGTGGTAGCAAGGCGAAGGTAAAGATGGTCAATAGTTGCATCAACGAACATGGAAAGATAGGAGAGCATCGAGCAAGGCAATGACATTTTAAAAATTTATAATTTAAGTGAGGATATGTTGGTCTTTTTGACATTTTTTAGTATCTCTCTTAGTTGATCTGTCGGGCAAAGTAGTACTGCTAACCTCAAACGCTCAATTGAGTTGAGAATGTAGTTAGATAAATATATTTTAAGTTATTATTTATATAATTATGTATTTATTTTAAAAAAATTAATAAATTATCAGAATTTAACAAAAGAGGTTAAGATGAATATGTTGAATAATATAAATAAAATTTATTAAAATATTAATTTTTAATAAAAAATTATAAATTGATATTCGATTGATAAAATTTATATTATGTTGATTAATTATATATAATTATTTAAAAATATATTAATAAAATATTTTATATTTAAATTTAAGTTTAATTCATAAAAATATTAAATATATATGTTGAGATTTTAATATACATATATAGAGAGAGAGAGAAAAGAAAAGGTAAGGGATGGAGTGATGGCGACAACAATGAAGAAGGAGATCAAGGTGATGATGCTAGGTTAGAAATGACAACTGATTTAGAAGTTACAATGGAAGAGGGATAAGAGAGTGTAATGTTTAAGGGGATAAAGAGTTGTAAATATTTGAATATTTTGATGGCAAAATAGTAATTAACTCAATCAACGAATTAAGTTTGTATCAAAGTTTATAAAAATACTAAGAAGAAATTTTTTCTAAAATGTTGTTGAAACAACATATAATTTGATGAAATAACTTATAAATGGTTAAGTTGCTAAGTCGAACATCTCTTAATAATTATTCAATCACATAAAATCATAAAAAAAAATGCACCATCATAGTTTCGGTCTAACATGAGCTTAGTTTAAATAAACTAGTTCATAATGAAATTAATTAAAATCTAAATTAACAGTTGGAGCTCAAAGAAATTGATTAAAAATGGAAGAAGAAGAAGTAGCTCCATGCCCAGATTTAGAATTAGACCCAGATCTGAATGCCAGATCTGAATCAACGTATAGTCCGGTTGCTACAGCCTCGCCTTGCGCCGCGACAGTTGCCTCAACCACGCCTGCTGCATTGCGTCCGCGTCCTGGGGCCCTGCTGGCTTGCTGCAACGGACAACCTTGCAGCTTCTGTCCACTATTCTCTTATCCCGTACACGATCTCTTGTTCCTCTTTTGTTTCCGCTGCTTCCTCTCTTCTTGAGTCCCTTTATAATATAATATTATATATATATGTGTGTGTGAATGCACGATCGCCGTCGATAATTCTTTCTCCTTTTTATTAATCTCCTCCCTTGAAATTAATCTTTAACTGTATTATAATATCTTATTTAAACCACAATTCTTTAAATTTAATTTCTTTGCTTGTTTCCTACAAAAAACAAAAAAATCAAAATATGTAAAATTTATAAAAACTCACATTTTAACTTGAAAAAAATAACAAAATTTAAGCTCAAAATTAGATAAAAATAAGTCATATCAAATACCCTCATACTTAAACTTTTGTTTGTCCTCACACAAAGCAAAGCAGAAATTAAAGAGCAAACAATTAATTTTCATGCTAGGCCAAAATTAAATCCAACAACATAACAATACACAATTAATCACAAAATCAGTTATCACTTATATTATCATATCAATTCTAAATTCACCAAGACTTAATCATGCAAAATCAACACTTTTACTTTCATGCATTTTTCAAAATTGATTTATAAAACTTTGCAACGAAGATAATTAAATCATATAATGTAACATCCTACATCAAACGATAAGAAAGATCGAAACAACTTACCCCGATGAATCTACATGAATTTCTCAGAGAGTCACTCATCTTTAAGTTTTTCCAACTCAAACACGCTTAACCCGAGAGTTATTTACCTACATTCAGCCCTAAATGTATCCAGTTAGTGTTGTTTCCTTCCTTACTTATCCTCGATATATACTACCAATTTCTAGACTCTTAAGGTATTATATTCTCCTTCTTAAGCACATGATGTTCTCGTCATGTGACCTTACAATTGGTCATAGATCTTTTCCTTTTTAGAGGTTGTCATCCTTGAAGCCTGCTAAGTTGGTCAGACCTCGCGCTCCGATACCACCCATCGTTCTTATTGGACCGCCTTCACCAAGGGTCGGCTCTAATACCACTTGTAACATTTTGCATCAAACGGTAGGAAGGACCAGAACAACTTACCCTGATAAGCCTACACGAACTTCTCAAGGGGTCACCAATCCTTGAGTTTTTTCAGCTCAAACACGCTTAATCCAATAATTCTTTACCTACATTCAGATAAAAATATATCTAACTGATGTTGTTTCCTTCCTTACTTATTCTCGATATATACTACTATTCTTTGGGTTTTAGCATATTATTATAATAATTTTATTATAATTATTTTTCTCCATCACTATAAACACGAGGAGTAAAGTATTTTTTTATTTTTTTATTTTCTAAGCATTATTTGATTTTTGATATAAATGTTAATATTTTACGATAAAGACATCTAATTACTCTTTTAAATAATTACTTAAAGATATATATACATACTTATATTTCAATTTTATGTGTGACACCATACTTGCTTAAAAGTGTTTTTAATTATTTATTATAAAAATGTGCTCCCCCATCACTAACGATCGCCCTTAGTGTGCCTACACGTGTGAGAATATTTTTATTTATGAAGTTCACTACAACCCTAGCAGCATTAGTTTTTAAAGCCACCGCCTCCGGTCATTTACTCACAAGGATACATTTGTTCTAATTAGAAGAGGATGGGAATGGCCCCACCAAGTCAATGCCTCGCATCAAAAAGACAACACACAAGTACATTATTTAAGGGCATTTCATGCCCCTCTTGCATATGTTTCGCGACTTTTGGCACTCGTTACAACGTGCCACTTAATTATAAGCATCTTCTCTTCTTGGCCAATAAAGGCCAACTCTTCAAGATTAAGAAAGCTATTTAATTGGCAGTTAATGGCTTTATTAGACAATTTTGTTAGAGATTAAGAAAGGATAATTGAGTTCGTTAGAATTTGAAGATTTGTAAAATCTGATCGATTATATTATTTTAATTTTTTAATAATAAAATTATTAATCTTGAATTAGAGAAATTTTATATTTATTATTTATTTTCTTGCTCTATTTCTGATCGTTGATTTTTTCACAACAATCTTGATATTTTTGTGATGCTATTTGGATAATTATAATATTTATATATTATGTTTTGTATCATATAAACAAATGAGTCTACAAGGCTATCTTGCAACCCAGGTAAGCACAAGGACTTGCTTCTACAACTCTCCAAGCCCACAATAATTTCGGCCAAAGGAAAGGACTAGATAAATTGAATCATATATTGTTTATGTCTATCCGATCCACTATATTACGTCATCTTTGTACTTTTACAATGTGGCTCAATTTTTTTTTGTTTGAATATAATAATAATATTTAAAATTTATTCTTCTTTGAGTCCATAAAATCCTTAAAGAATAATCTTTTCATTTAGAGGACACATGACGATGCTCTTATAAATACTTTGATACTTAAGTCATTTTTCTTAATATTAAGTATAATGTGAATTTTTCAATAATTAGTTATCTATTGATTAAATTCAATACCCTATTCAATAATGTAACATCATCATGACACTTAATATTTTATTCATTCTTAGCCATTTTAATTGAAAAAAAGTTTCTATATAAAAATAATATATTTATTATAAAATATAATTATCATTTTAGATTAGAAATACATTTACAAAAATTATTATAAATTTAAATAGTATTATTTCTTAAACTCCTTAATAGTGATCAGGTGATGTATGAATTCTTAAAAGAGTCTCTCGAATATTTGAAGGAATGCTCTCGAATGAGATTACTCGGTGTTAGTCATTTAGTCTTAGTTACTCGACTCATATCCCTTAATTTCAATTATCTAATAAATTATTTTTTATAAATTTTCTCTCTCAAATGAGTTTTAGAGCTCTTTTTTTGGATCTATGTTCATGGCCCACTTTTTTGGACACAACATCATTATGAAGTGAAATATTATATCAAAAATAAATTTGAACAATAATTCTCACAAATTAAAATAACAAGTAAATTTATAATTTAAAATTTTATTTATAAATATAATATTTTTTAAATAAAAATGTCATATCAAACGTGACTCTTGAATACTGAAGAGAGACTTTAAAACGTGGACGGCTGGTATGAATTAGGCGTTATTATGGTGGCAACTTTCCCAAATCCTTTTCTATTATAATTGAAAAAAAAACAAAATGAAATATCTTGGGGTCTATTTAAGACTGTTCACTCGTTACCCCATCACGGTTTCAGATATTATATATATATATATATATACAGAGAGATATTACTTGAAACTTAATTTTGATATTTAGATTTAAATTTATGTATTAATATATAATATTAATTTAAATATAAAGATTAATAGTTGGCCAAATTCATATTTTTATTCTTATACTTCCACATTTTTTTTGCATGACTCCTTGAAACTTTTTTCGTTTTGATTATACTAATTTATGTACTTTGATTTTTTTTTTATTTGACAACTCGAACTTTTTATTATTTTGATTATACTACTAAATTTATAATTTCGACTCAATTTAATTTATATATTTTTATGTGTAAAAAATAATAAAATGAGATGACAAATAATATGTTACACTACATCAAAGTATATAGATTAAATAAACTTAAAAATACAAGTATAGA
Source organism: Diospyros kaki (assembly GCA_036245055.1). NCBI lineage: Eukaryota > Viridiplantae > Streptophyta > Magnoliopsida > Ericales > Ebenaceae > Diospyros > Diospyros kaki. The sequence goes on from BSEG01000009.1 coordinate 43,695,370, forward strand.
AATATTATCAAAATAATAAAAAGTTATGGTTATTACATAAAAAATTATAATATAAAAATTAAATTGAATCAAAAATAAAAATTTAGAAATATAATTAAAATAATAAAAATTTAAATAATCAGATAATAAAAATGTAAAAATAGCATTTTCGTTATATGTTAATATCGTAATAAACTGTTAAAACAGAGAGATGGGGAAACCGAAAAAGTGGCCTTTTTGCAGAAAGTTAAAATGGATCTGCATCACCAGTTCTAACGTCTAATGCATATGCAAAGGGAGTCTCTCTCTCTCTCTCTCTCTCTCTGGTGATCGAGAACCATGTCGACAATATCTCTGGAGCCTCTTCTGCACCGTTGTCGGAGAGAACACCCCAAGCTCGTCCGGAATTGCGGGAGAACGAAAGCATTCTTCCTGAATTATGCTCCGAGAACGCTGTCCCATGGCCGGAGCTTCTGCAGATTCAGACCTCGCCGGCATCTCACCGTCGGAGCGAGTTCCGCAGATGCAGCTGTGGTGGAGGACTCCCAATCTGCCGACGTCTTCTTCAAGGAGACGTTTTTGTTTAAGCGAACTGTTGAGAAGGTCCGTTCTCTGTCTCTCACTTCACATTTAATGCGAACTTTTGCTGTTGATATTGATTTCGTTTTTTCTTTGTTTGATAAATTGGAGTCGTGAACTGATTTAGGTTAGTGCAGTTCGTTTTAGTGTTTTTTTTTTTGATTTCTTGAATCATTTATTTTTTGTTGTATCTGTTCTTAGTTTTCTCTTTGCTTCGTAAGCTTCTGGCATTGTCAAACCTTTTTTGAATTTTCTAGATGTACTTAAATGATCTCCGTGTATTTTTTTAATACAAAATTCAACTGTATTGAGTTTCCGAAGAGTCTATCTGTTTGTTTATTGTTTTTTTCTAATTTGTTATGTTTCAACCAAACAGTGGGGGTTTATGTTTATTCATTCGGATTTTATTAGTTGGTTGGAATAACAGGTGGAGGGAAAGATATCCATCAGATTGGATAATGGGAAAGGTGAAGACAATTGGCAGCTTAGCGTGGGATGTAATCTTCATGGGAAATGGGTTCTTCACTGGGGGGTAAACTATGTTAAAGATGTTGGCAGGTTTGCTGCTGGCCATTCTTTTATCCTACTTTTAATTTTTGAATTTGATGCTGGAAATGAACTTATGTTAATAAAGGCACTACACGTAGTTTTAGTGCAATTATTCATCAACTTGGGTAATTGAGTTTAATTCTTCATAGGTTGGGATCACGGTTGATTTTATCCTGTGCTATTTCTGCACTGCACAATGTTAATAATGACTGGTGGTTATCCCATAACTTGTGATCTTATCTTTCAAACTTTGCAGTGAGTGGGATCAACCTCCTGTTGAGATGCGGCCTCCGGGATCTATTGCCATTAAGGTCCTTGTTGGTTAATTATATTTCCTTGTGATGTATCTAGTTTTCTTTCCTGCATTGTTTATCATGACCTAAAATATATTTATTTCCTTTTTCTAGGATTATGCAATTGAGACACCACTGAAGAAATCACCAACAGTGGTGGAAGGAGATTTATATTATGAAGTGAAGATCAATTTTAGTACCACTAGTCCTATTGCAGCAATAAATTTTGTTTTGAAGGTTCTGTCTCAAAATTCTGTCAGCTGAAAGATTTTTCATGCCACTAATTTGATATCTCATGTAATATTTTTGGTATAAACAAAGAATGCTATTTATTTATTTTCTTCTTCTTTTTCCCTTTTCCTTTTTTTTCTTTTTTTTTTTGTTGGGGGGGGGGTGTTTGGTGTTGCAGGATGAGGAAACTGGATCATGGTATCAGCACAAAGGAAGAGATTTCAAAGTTGCTCTGATCAACTACCTTCCTGAAGATGGCAATTTTGTGGGTGCTAAAAAGAGCTTGGGTTTGTGGCCAGGTTTTGTGAAATAATACTGTATCTTGCTTTGTTTCTGTTGAGCATTAATTCTGTGAAAACCTTTTCACCTTTAGGTACTATTTGTTTCTAATTTGGTATCAAATCCATAAGGAATAACCTTAAGATATTTAAATCTTCTTGAGCCAATACTTTAATAATGATTATGTATTTCTTTACTTTATTTCATCTTTCTAGAGACAGGTATTCGTGTGGCTCATTTTGTTCAAATAGCTGGTCATACATAGTAATTAGTAAATAATGGTGACTTTTAGGCATCCAACTGGTTCACTGGTCTGTTGCTGTTCTATTGGTTTCAGGTCATTCCATGTTCTATAAACATGATTACATCTCAACAGGTGGATTATAAAAGCATTCATGAACCAATATGTTGTTCTGTTGAATATATATAAAAGAGAAATGTTCTGCTGAGTTCAGAATATGGGAAAGACAAAAGCCTCAAACAATCTTCTTATAGTACTAATTAATAATATGGCTTTTATCTTTCTTTGCCTCCTTTTAGTTGACTAGCTCTATTGGTTCATAGGGGCTCTTGGTCAGCTATCTAGCGTGCTCCTCAAATCTAGGGAAGATAACAGCGCATCTAGAGATTCTACTCAGATGCATCTTGAAGGGTTCTATGAGGAACATCCTATTGTAAAAGAAGTTCTTAAGGGCAACTCAGTAAATGTCTCTGTCAGAAAATGTCCAGATACAGCCAAGAATCTTCTGCACATAGAAACTGATCTGCCCGGAGAGGTTCTTCTTCACTGGGGTGTTTGCAAAGACAACGGTTACGAGTGGGAGATTCCAGCTGAGCCATATCCTGCTGGAACAATAGTATTTAAGAATAAGGCATTGCGAACTCTATTGAAGGTATATAATTTAAAACAGTGAGGTTTCCAATTCTAAATAAAGTAAAAATCATGTCTTTTGGTGTTCCTCGCAAACACAATTGTCATTGGGTCTTTGGTGGTTGCACACCCACACGCATGTAGTGATAGACCTTTCCATTTGTGATGTATGCTGAGACATGTTATGTTAGCTTTCGCTTAGGTAGGGAAGACATTAGAAGCCGTTTGAAACTGTTGTTGCTAGTGGTTGCTAAAATCTTTTATAAACATGCAACACTTCTTCCCAAGATACAAGGAACATTACAGCTTGCCATTTTCTAGTGAAAACGAGAGTCTACCATATAGAACCTTAAAACAAACTTAAGCATGTTTCATTGGATACAGTGGTTTAGTTAGATTGGTTTTTGGCCCACTCATTAAGCAGCCATATCCACATCTCATTCATCTTGTTGTGCTGTAGAATCTAACTATATGTGTCTTAAGACAGTATAAGCTGTCTGAAACTATTGTTGCTAGTGGTTGCTTTAATCTTCTATAAACGTGCAGCACTTCTTGCCAAGATACATGAGACATTACAGCTTGCCTTTTTCTCATGAAAATGAGAGTCTACCCTACAAAACTTTAAACAAACTTAAGCAAGTTCTGTTGGATACAGTGGTTTAACTTGTTAGATCGGTTCTTGGCCCACTCATTAAGCAGCCATACCCACATCTCATTCATCTTGTTGTGTTGTAGAATCTAACTATATGTGTCTTCATGTACCTGCATGTTTGTGTGTTATGCATGCATGAGTGAATGATTGTATTCTCGCAGACATTTTACTATATAGCCAAAATTTTAAATTATCGAAGGGAAAATTTGTCTTCAAGTGAAGTTGAACAAAAAAAGATTCATTCTTTATGTTGTGCGCCAATACACACACACACACACACACACACACACAAACCAATATATATTGGACAAAGATGATGTCACAAGCATGACTTTCATATTTACCAGAGAGGTAGGGAGGCAAATTGTGGGACACAGTAGTCAAGACAAGTTCAACCTTCTATAGTTTAGAAGTGCATCATGTGCATTTTATTTTAAGTGAGCATCTAACAAAATTTAATGCCTTACAGAGATGTCATAGGAAAGATTTGAACAACATTCATTACAAGTTTTAAACTATTACAAAGTGTTTTTTTTTTCTTAATATCTTACTCGTCTGATAATATGTAATCTTGTCTTTTCTTTCCTCTTACTTCCTTGTTTCATTTTTTTTTTTTTTGGCTGAAAATTCTTTCCTTTTACATCATGGCCAGTGTGTAATCAATGAACTATTTTTTTAAAGGTGAAGTAAATGGGAAACTAACATACATGTTTGTAGACTGATTACTATTGTCTCTGAACACTAATTCCCTTTATTGTCTCTTTCATTTATCTTATTTGGCAAATTTGCATTAGTTTCTCACATACCACAAGAGCTACTCTGGTTGGGAATAGTTGTATGGTTCTTCTTTCTATCTTAATTACTAACCTTGCTTTATGCTTTCAGCAAAAAGAAAATGGACATGGCAGTTGGAATTTAATTACTTTAGATGAAGGATATGTTGGATTTCTATTTGTGCTCAAGATAAATGAAAATACATGGTTGAATTGTAATGGAAAGGACTTTTACATACCCCTTTTAAGTTCCAGTGGCTTGCCTTTACAATCTAGTATTGGGCAATCTGGAGGTCCTAAAGTGGTAGAGACAAATCAAGCAGTTCCTCCAGCTGCAAATACTGCTGAAATCATCAATGACATAAGAAATTTGGTGAGTGATATTTCCTCTGAAAAGGGTCGAAAAACAAAGACAAAAGAAGCTCAAGAAAGCATTCTTCAAGAAATTGAAAAGCTAGCTGCACAAGCCTACAGCATTTTCAGAAGCTCCATTCCAACTTTTTCAAAAAATGTGCTTGTGGAAACCGTGGAACTAAAACCTCCTGGAAAAAAAGTAAGTTCAGGAACAGGTTCAGGCAGTGAAATTCTCTGCCAAGGATTCAACTGGGAGTCTCATAAATCTGGAAGATGGTACATAGAGCTCCATGAAAGAGCTGCAGAAATATCTTCTCTTGGTTTCACTGTGGTATGGTTACCACCACCAACAGAATCTGTGTCACCTGAAGGCTACATGCCAAAGGATTTATATAACTTGAACTCGAGGTACTGCCTTACAGAATTTATGAAGATACGTGCATATTTTACATCCTTTGTTTGAATGCTAATGTGTGTTGTACTAAATATTGAAACTTTGAAGACATGGATCAAGAATTTATATTTGTATGAACCACCTGAAAATGGCAGATGTCCTTCATAGTTGAGCTGATTTATCTTGATTTATTTGCCATCAACTTGTTCTTATTTATCATGGTCTGAATTTAGCAAACTACAGTTAGGAAGTCAAATTTGTTTCTCTTTTCTAACTTGATGTTTAGTTTCACAGCCATTTTTTTCTTTTTGTTTCTTTTTTTAAGTTCTTGTCAACTAATGATGGAAACAGGTATAGTTTGGATGGGTATGCCTTCCTGCCCCACCGGAAAAATATAACACCCTAAACTCATCAAGGGGTGTGGCAGAGTGGGGTTTTTCCAGCTGGTTGCAATGTTTAAAACTTTAGATAGAAAATGTTGAACTGGACCGAGCAAAGTACTCTTAACTTGCTTAGTAAACTGCTTAAATGTAACTTAGTTGGACTCTGTGCATGATATCACTCTTACTTTTATAAGCTCAAATGTTCTTCCAATGTGAGACTTGTTTTCTAAAGTCCCTGCAGCCCTTCAGTTGAAATACACGGTCAATGGAGGATAATGAATTCCCCAAATTAAGATATTTTTAGTAGATAGTTTTGTTATAATTTCAAATGGATTCTATCTGCATAACTTTGGGAAGAGTATGGCATCAAAATAAATTTTTTAAGGCATCTATGTAATCAAAGTGGGAAGGCTTGTGATGTTGACCAGATGCTACCCCAGACTTGACCTTAAACTTGTCCCGGCCCCGTTAGCTGCTCCTTAGACCCTGTACTATCCCAGTGGGTGGGTACCCAACTATTTGTACTAGAAGTAGCGTTTTAGTTCATAACAAAAAGAACATGGACATGAAAAGAAACATTGATATGTATATAACATGGTGTAGAGCTTAAGACATATCATATAATCATTCCAAAGAAACCACGACAGAATATAGTAGTGAAATGACAAGAGAGAGATATATATTTTTAGTTTCATGTATAGATATTTGTTGGTAGGATAGTTAAAATAGAAAAGTGTGTTCAATATTTTATGCAATAATAAAATTCCATTGAATCTAAAAGGGAAGTTTTATCAGGTGGCTATAAGACTAACTCTATTTTACAGAATATATTATTGGACAATAAATCACCAATATGTTCAAAATATGTGTTGGATAGAGATGGGGATGTTACGGTAGATGTGAGGCCGTTCAAGGAATAATAGAATTAAAAATAAGGTTATCCATCACAAATTCATAATAGCTCCTATTGAAGTTAAGATGCATGAGATGTGATTAAAATGGTTTGGTTTTGGGATAAGAAGACCAATCGATGCCCTTATTGGGAGAGTTGATTGAATGAAAGAAATTTTTAGTAAAAGAGGTTGGGAGATACCAAAAAATCTTTGTGAGAAACGTTTAAGCATAATGTGCGCTACAATTGCCTTATAGAATATATGGTTGTATATATAGATATCAGTTTTTTTTGTATATATAAAATAATAATTTTTTTGGTATTATTTTAGTTTAAGTAACTATTTCTTTATTTTCATCTTTCATATATTTTTAGTATATGAAAGCAATGAGAACTCACTATGTATTGACAAAAAGTATGGAGAGGAAGTAATATATCTATTTTCGAAATTCTAATTAATCAAAAGCCTAATTTCTCATCAAACTTTAAAATTTAATGAATATTATATTATGAGTTTCTTCGAATGAGTATCGACAGGTTATGTGGTAAAGCTTTTCTCAACTCTTCTATTTCATCATTTCCTTATGCTTTTGTATTTAAAGGGTTGACTTCTGTTATGGTATGGATCAGATATGGAAATATTGAGGAGCTGAAACTTCTTGTTAAGAGATTTCATGAAGTTGGCATAATAGTTCTTGGAGATGCTGTCCTCAATCATCGTTGTGCACACCAGCAGAATCAAAATGGCATTTGGAACATTTTTGGTGGTCGTCTAAATTGGGATGATCGTGCAGTTGTTGCAGATGATCCACATTTCCAGGTAAAACCCTTGCTTGCGATGGATGATCATGCTGTTTAGAATCCAATTAATGGGATCCAAAAGTACAATGAGATAAGTGTTATTCTCTTTTCAAAATTGCTGTTCAGCTTCTTCTGGCGCAACTTATTGACCTAACAGAATATTGGTAAAAAAAGAAAAATAACTATCCAATGTTGTGTCTGACATATTTTCCACTAAATAAATTATGTTTTCCTTTTGCTCCCTGAATTTGTGATCTGATTCAGTTTTTGATTGCCTTAAGGTCCCAAAATTTTGGTATTCTTAGGATCAGCTATAAGCAGCAGAGAGGACTTATCACAGAATTATTTCCTGAAAACACTGGAAGTGTTAACACATACAAACAAATGAATATTTTATCTATATGTGATCATGTATCTGGAGGGTGAGCCTAGGTAGCAAGGTATGGTCGTTCTTTTAGAGTCATGGGTTTGAGTTGTGAAATAATCTCTCTGCAAAGGTAGTCTACATACAAAAACAATCCTCTTCCAATCCTCATAAAGCAGGGGCACTGCGGATGACTTTTATGTGATCATATTTCTGGTACTAAAGTTTGTGAGTTCAGTTGGATTTGGACAACCAAATAAACAGAAATTATTCTCAAGTGATATTGCCGATGCTGCAACTTTTGATATCCTAATTCTACTAACACTTAAGTAAATGCAATGATGGTGCTCTAAGTCCAAAATTATATAATATTACCCATATCTCACTTTCTCTCAAGGACAGTTTAATTTCTTGAGGTTTTTATTCTGTCAGCAGAAATAATGGAAGTGACTAAATATGCTTGATATCTATCTATTTCTTTGATTCCAAATTATTTATTTCTGGCCATACTCCTTTTTGTGTTAGGTAGATGTGCAAACTGGATATCATTACATTATGAGTGTCAATATTGAAAAGAATTTGTTCCATAAAAGATTCTCAGACTTTATCTATTAGTTTTTCTTTTATTGTCTGCATGTTTTCACTAGAATAAATGTGATTAGGCAGTATCTGTATCTTTTTTTTTTTTTTGTCGGCATCTTATCTGTTTTTTCCACTAGGATAAATTCTTAGCTGAGAAAGAATGGTAACTTAGTGACTGCTGCAGTTAATGTTAACTGTTTATGCACAATTAGGCTGTCAACTGTCAAAAGGAATGTTTCTTTTGTGTATTTAATATGCCAGTTTGTTTAAAATACCTTTGTTTCTATGATTTTACAGGGAAGAGGCAATAAGAGTAGTGGAGACAATTTCCATGCTGCTCCCAATATTGATCATTCGCAAGATTTTGTAAGAAAGGATCTTAAAGAATGGCTCTGCTGGCTAAGGTTACCCCTGTCACCTATTTCATTTTTTGAGGATCCCATTCATAATCCTGAGATCTTTATTTGACAATGGAAACAATTACATAATGCAAAAGGAAAATGAAGTTGCAAAACTGAAATTGGTAGCAGAGTTATTTAATAGGTGTGACATTTCAGCTAGACTTTTTTTTTTCAATAAAAGATTTGTCCATCATTTTTTGCTTGTACGTGGGAATGCTCTGACTTTCTTTGAAGAGCTCTCTGGATATTATTTACAAAAGCAAGCATTAAGAAGCAAGGTCTAGGACTCTAATCTTTCTTTCCTGTATCCTGCCTGTCCTTTGGTTCTTGTGTAAATAGATAAAGTTCTCTTGTCTCATAGTGACAGCTGCCTGGATGTGTGTGTACACATGAAAAACGACCTGTGTATCTAATTTACCATAATGCACTTGGACATTTTCTTATTTCTGCTTCTGGGTTCTATTTCTTGTGTCCAAAAACAATAACTGAATTGGTTAGCCTCCTCCCTTCCCATGTTGGTATCTAAGATACATGAACTTAAAAAAAGTCCTCTACCTCTTATAAATTGTATCTTTTAATCTCTCATTTGGAATTCAAATATAGAATGGAAGTTTACTGTTATTAAATTGATGTACAAATGTTCTCTTGGTCTGCATGCCCTTCTTCTGTTTGCTGACTGAGCAGTAAGTCTGAATATTTAAGTTTTTTCTTTCTTTTCTGGTGATACTTGACCTGCAGGAATGAAATTGGGTATGATGGGTGGAGGCTTGATTTTGTTAGAGGATTTTGGGGAGGTTATGTTAAGGATTACTTGGATGCAAGTGAACCCTACTTTGCTGTAGGTGAATATTGGGATTCCCTCAGTTATACATATGGTGAAATGGATCACAATCAAGATGCTCATAGGCAAAGAATCATTGACTGGATCAATGCTACTAATGGAACTGCTGGTGCATTTGATGTCACAACAAAAGGAATTCTTCATTCTGTAAGCATTCATTCAGAAGATGCTCTTATTTGCCTTTTGGACTCGGTAGAGAAGTTTGGACAGTCATGTGCATACACAACCTTTTGAAATGTGCTAGATGACAGATAATTTTTCTGATGAATTTCTTGCTTTATTTCATAGTTCAAAGACACATTTCCTCTCCATGTCTTGCTTCATATCATAATTGCCAGTCATATTTAGAGATTGCATTTCCTTGTTTTGTTTTTACTTTGTGACAATTGCAGACATTTTCCACATTGTGGAAAACCTTCCCTACTATTGTCTAATAACAGTGAATTCCTCTGAATCTTAGTGCCATACACATCGTACCTTGGTGGAATCTTGTCAGTTACTTATGAACCCATGAATATGTTTCTACAATATGTTAAAAATTGGAGCTGTCACTCCATTTTTTATTTTGAGGCTATATGATTTCTGATTTTCCATGCTGTTGGATCTTTAATCTCTTGCTTTCCTCACTGCATCAGCACATTTCAGTTGATATTCCTTCCCTTTCGTAAGTCTTAAAACTCCATCATTTCACCTTCTTACTTTTGCAGTTCGATTTTATGTGACGATGGCCAAACTTTTGCTTTTCCTTTCATCTTCTTCGTCATTTATTGTTTCTGTACAGGCCTAAAATGATTGTTTTCATTTTAAGTTCTGTACTCTGTAAGCTTGTGGGCCATTGTTTAGACATAGAACTTAGTTTTTCTTAGTTGCCAAATGTTCATCCCTAAAAAATAAGGTTACTTTTATAGCTAAGCTATTCTAAATCTTACCATACTCCATTTGAGGGCTGATCTTGGTGAAGTGGTAAGGTTATTCCATGTCAACTAACTTATGGAACACAACTATATCAATTATCTTCATTCACCACCATCTCATGAAATTTCTCCATGTGAAGATGGTGTTCAAACTTCATTTCATCATTACTCCGCCAGGGGATATTATCCACTGTCGGTCCCAAGCTCGGATAAAGGAGGAGGGTTGCGTTAGGTAGCCGACAGCCAGCGTAAAACCTAGTCGGATCCAAATATGAATTCTAGACAAACTATCTGTTGGGATGTAACCCACATAGAAGTCTAGAATTCATGTAGCCAACCCCACATAGTGGGATAACGGCTGGATATGTTGTTGTTGTTGTTTATGTTGCAGCTTCAAAACATGAAAACATACTCTGCACATGAGGCAAGGTGTGTTACATTTTACCCTCTCAAGGTCCCACTTGTGGGAGCGTTAGGTGCACCAGGCCTGTTTGTTGTTGTTGAAAACCCAATGGAACTCATGAACTTCATATATGGCACTTTCTATGATTTTATCATTCTATCCACAATCAATTGTATCTGCTACTCTGTTTGCATGTCTGGTGGCTTAGGACCTTCAGCTTGTATTCTGGTTATTGTCCAAATATTAAGGACCACACAAACAGATAGGGTATTTGAATTACTATTTCTCTAACAAGGCTTTTACTTGTCGATATCTTTTTTCCCAGCATTCTTTGTTATTCTTTTTCCTTTATATTATCAGTTGAAATCTAAGATGGGATTGCAATTCTTGTATTTAGGCACTTGGAAGATGTGAGTATTGGAGATTATCAGATCAGAAGGGAAAACCTCCAGGTGTTGTTGGGTGGTGGCCTTCTAGGGCTGTTACATTTATAGAAAATCATGATACTGGCTCCACTCAGGTACACTTAGTATTTTGATTACTGCTCTTACTGTTGTCATTTCTTATTGTTAATAGTTATTTTCTTTTACCAGTAATAAGAAGTTAGTTATGTACTTGTTTTTCCTGCAATTTTCTACTTCCGCATGTAAGTGATTAATATGAAAGTGAGAGGACTGAGCTAGCTGAGTGATGGGAAGTAACATTCTGACAACACAGTGAAGCTGTTCTGCATTAGCCTCAGTAAGCTAGGCGCATATTTTCTCATCAGTACAGCCTTTGGCTGAAGTTAAGAATGGATGTGGCACTTAAAGATTTTGTTCCCTTATCGCATTTACACATATTTCCCTTTTCTTGATCTCTTGAACTGCTGCAGCAAGTGGTCAACGAGGAATTACTATTCATTATTCCATTGTCTACATCTTATGGTTTACTGTGGTTTAATTACTGTAAAATTGTTTCTGGAAGAACGGCCTTCTGCCGTGAGAATAAACCTCCATCTATCACATTGTTGCTTCCTGGGTTGAGCTCATTTATGGCAGAATTATATTTTCTTAGCACCAGGTCACATTTCTACGCTAACTGGTGCCCCGTTCTTGAATACATTGTTGTTTGAGGATATTCAAAGTTCTAACTTTTGACATGTTACAAATTATCAATTATCCAACAGAAACCTACTTTAGAATTTTAAATGAAAAAATTACATAGATTCCATCTTTACCATCTATTACGATCTAAGTGCTCTCCATAGCTTGAAGGGTCATTTTTCCAACAGATGCGAATTTGTTGCATGTTGCTTGAGGTTTGAACAGCAAGAAGAGATTCCTGTAAATCTAGTTAATTTTGAAAGGCTTACTACTATGTCTTCTCTTATTCCTTGAAGGGTCATTGGAGATTTCCTGGTGGCAAGGAGATGCAAGGATATGCATACATTCTGACTCATCCTGGAACACCAGCAGTTTTCTATGATCACGTCTTCTCTCACATGCAATCTGAAATTTCAGAACTAATTGCTCTGAGAAATCGGAACAATATTCACTGTCGGAGCACAGTAAGTATCATTACTAAAACTTCATTAATTGCTACCTATCATTTAAAATTAGCAAGCTCAACCTAGTCATTAAGAACATTAGATGTAGTTCATTTGGCATCAACTTAAGGATGAGAAAAGAAGGAAATCTCCTCTCTTCCAAGCATTATCCTTTACATAATGCCCATCAAAACAGGTCAGTGTCACTCTGAAGTAATGTAACTGCTGTTTTGTCCAGTGCGTAAGCAAGCATAACATTATTCAGTTGGAATTCTTAATCACTTTATCATGATCTGACTTCTTGAGGGTTTAGGGTTTACGGCATTGATGTAGTGATGTCAACAATGAATTCTGGGGCTAGCCTTTTAAGATAATCCACCATATAATTGGTTAACCTGAGAGTCCTTGAGTCTGGTGCAAGTGACACCAAAATTGAATAAGCAGCAACAAAGCATCATTCTACAGAGTTAAGATTTTTCCTGATTGTTCTCGGTTACATCGATAGCATACATTTGAAACTGGTTATGCATTGTGATAAATCAAAATTGCAGTTCTACATGCAACTGTCATAACTAGACTTGTGTAACATCTGGTCATGTTGCTTAAAAAAAAAAAAAACATCTGGTCATGTAATTTGATTTTTCATCTGGAGATCATGTCTTAAGACTATGGTAACTATTGGCTGCCACCTTTAGAACTTCCATTTGAGTCTTGGAGTGTTGAAATAATCCAATTGCTGGTTTTCCAGTTTGAGTCTGCACCACCTTTGATCCAGGGGGACAAGAACCACAAATTATACAAGTTGCGCATTTGGATAGGGTCATTTGATCCTATCATTTGGAAATTAGAATTTGAAATTAACAAATTCATTGTTTGGGTACACTTTTGTTGAAAGCATTTAGATTTGGGGCTAAATCCACCATGGACTTCAACCCAAAAAATAGAAAGTTATGGAACACAACTATATCAATTATCTTCATTCACCACCATCTCATGAAATTTCTCCATGTGAAGATGGTGTTCAAACTTCATTTCATCATTACTCCGCCAGAGGATATTATCCACTGCCGGTCCCAAGCCCGGATAAAGGAGGAGGGTTGCGTTAGGTAGCCGACAACCAGCGTAAAACCTAGTAGGATCCAAATATGAATTCTAGACAAATTATCTATTGGGATGTAATCCACATAGAAGTCTAGAATTCATGTAGCCAACCCCACATAGTGGGATAACGGCTGAATATGTTGTTGTTGTTGTTGTTTGCAATGACATCATTTGAAATCCCTCTATCCAAACGCAACCTGAAGGTTATCTTGGACCAAATTAAATTATTTGGAATCTTCATATAGCTTTGGGCATGAATCATGAGCCTTTTAGGTCCTGTCAAATTTTGGTTTATGTGAAATCTTTAATTTGAGAACAGGGCTATCTGCCATCTGAATATATGGCTTCTGTTCTGTTCAGGTTTTTTAATCTTTTTGCTAGAGGGGATGCTCCATTGAAATAAGAAAAGGTGCAGGGACGAGATTTATCAGATTGCTAACAAAAAAGAATATATATTTATTGCATGCTTCTTGACATGCAATGTGGAAGGAGAAGTAGATATTATTTTAACAGAGGAAATGCTAGATATCCCTTTAGGCATGAAAAATTCTTGATCCACATGAAAAGAGTTCATATTTTAAAGAAATACAAAATACTATTCATCTGAAATGTCTTTGTAGGAAGATTTCATCTCCCTATATAATATTTCACGATTGAGTTTTGCCAAATCAGAAAATAGCAGAAAACTAGAAAAGGACTTAAAATAAAAAATTTATCTCAGAACCCTGCCAAAATTGAATTATCTAAGGATAAGGTATCCCTAGAATTAGAATTGCAAGCAAATCTTCTATTTTTAGGATCCTAGAAGGTGAAATTTGTCCTAAATCGTTGTATGTCATGGTCAAGCGTCGAGTATTGATCCTTAAGTCTTCTCGGATTAATCTATCGAATTTCAGCCCGTTCCAATCTCAGCCCACCAGATGAACATTTTGCCTTTAATATCAGTTTCAATTCATTTAGGCCTTATTTCGATCCCACAACATCCAAAACTCATATTCTAAACCTGCATTGGGTGGGACCATATAGCAAAGTAGATTTTCTCTATTTTACCTATATGTGTTTAGCTCCATCTCAGTATGTTTAGCAAATTCCTAATTCTCTCTGCAAATCTTTTGTAACGATTCAGGTTCAAATTACGAAGGCAGAAAGAGATGTTTATGCAGCAATAGTAGATGAAAAAGTTGCCATGAAGCTAGGACCAGGTCATTATGAGCCGCCAGCTGGGCCCCAAAGCTGGTCTTTGGCCATAGAAGGAAAAGATTACAAGGTCTGGGAAGCATCATAACTTATCACAAACATTATGTCGATTGCATATAAATTCATTCAGCTTAAGAACATTTATGCTTTGGAAATATAATGACATTTCCTGAGGTAAATGGAAACTTCCTCCGTTGCTTTGACGAGTATGTTGCAGCTGGTTAACCCGCCATCTGCTGCTCTACTTGGCTTTCATATACGGAATACTTGATTCAAGGTGTGGATGTATTGGTCTTAAGGAAGAATTATATGCTTCCTTCTGCCACATTGTTACATTCAAATACATGTTGCAAAAGTTAGAACACAAGCCAACAATCTGTAGTATTTGCTGTGAGCAGAACTCAAGCCAGCAATGTATAGTTTTTGTGCAAGTAATAATATATAAAATGATGCTTATTGTGTAAATTGTTGAACAATCAAGGTGATCTATCTCAGAAAACCATTCTTCACTGTTTATTTGCCGTGGAAATGTTCTCTTGGATATTGAAATAATATGACCAAACACTTTTAGAATGTTCCCTGTAATCCTTGCTACATTACTTTTATGTTCTCACTTACTTACAATAAAAAATTTAAAAATAATATATGTTATGTTATATATACATCAGCGGCAAAAGTAGGTTAAAAAAAAAACAAGGCTAGGCAACCAAAATTAATATACAACAATATGCTTTCATACGACTCTGAGATACCCTAATATAGATTTGTATTATTGCATATCATCTTTTTGACGAAATATATTTATTACTTAATTTATCTTTTAAGTGTATCAACATAGTCACCTACACATTCCATAAGTCAATTTAGTTATAAAAATAAGATATATTATTGATTTATGATGACATGAAATTTTTTTACTTAATTAGGACATATTCATGTTATAACTTTCTCTTTAATTAATTAATTTATTTATTTATAACTTTAGTCTCCGTGGTACAATTCCCAAGCATCATTTCAAAACATAACATTTTTGTCACATATTCAATTTAGTACAATGGTACTTAAGTTCTTTGAAACATTTTACTAAAAGTACGTACATAACATATTGTCTTGATATCTTATCTCATCCTCTTAACCCTTTGTTGGCCAAATATAGGGGTGCGCTTTTACATGGAAAGGTGTGTGCTTTTTTACATGTTGGATGACATATTTGCCGGTAGCCTTGAGATGAGACTGGTTTTCTCATATTCAGTCATACCACCAACCATTATCCGGACCATTTGGTTTCTTAGAAGCAGAAGCTTTACTAATTCATGGTCTTTAGCCCTTAGAAATGCTTCCTCCCCCCACAGGGCACTTTTACTCTACTCCCAAATGCAACGTCTATCCATCCCCTATGACAGCTTCTCCATACTCTTCACTCTAAAATCTTGTGCCCATTTGCAGAGCCTTCCTCTTATCCATCACCTCCATGCCCATCTTCTGAAGCTCGGTTTCAATTCCCATGTCTACGTCGCCACCTCCCTTCTCCATGCGTATGTCGTGGCTTCCTTTGGTGATGCGCGCGCGCTGTTTGATGAAATGCCTGTCAAGAATACTGTGACATGGAATACCATGATTACGGGCTATTCCAAGTCGTTCCAAGTTGAAAAGGCAAGGTCCGTCTTTGATAGAATTCCTACAAGGGATTTGGGCTCCTGGTCTGCTATGATAGCATGTTGCATGAATAATGGTCAATGGGGAAATGGATTTGTACTGTTTCGCGAAATGTTAGCGACTGAACAGTTTAAGCCTGACCAAGTGACATTAGTATCAATGTTGGTGGGGTGTCCTCACATGGGTTCCATTGGTTCGCTGCTCGGAAAATCCATTCATGGATTTACCGTAAAGAACTGTTGGAAGTTGAATGTAGAGCTTGGCACAGCACTAGTTGACATGTATGCCAAATGTGGAATCCTAAAGAATGCTGGTCGGGTCTTCCACGTGATGCTAGATAGAAATGTCATATCTTGGACAGCATTGATTCATGGGTGCGCGCAGCATGGGTATGGGAAAGAAGCATTGTCTATTTTCGAGATGATGAAAGAATCCGGTGTCAGACCTAATGAATTAACATTCACAGGGGTTCTCACTGCCTGTGCACAAGCAGGGTTGGTTAAAGAGGGCCGTAGATATTTCAAAATGACTGAAGAATACGGATTACAACACACGATAGAACATTATGGTTGCATGGTTGATATGTTTGGGAAGGCTGGGCAATTGGGAGAAGCTTACGAAATTATTAACACAATGAAACTTAAGCCAAATGTTGTTGTTTGGGGTTCTTTTCTGTCAGCTTGTAAGGTGCACAAGCAATTCGATATGGCACAGAGAGTGATTGATCAGGTCATGGAGATGCTAAAGCCGGAGAATGATGGAGGAGTCTACACCCTAATTTCTGATTTGCTTGTTCTGAGTGGTAAGTGGGATGCTGCAGAAAGTGTGAGAAAATTAATGGTTAAGCAGAATGTTCAAAAAGCAAGAGGGTCAAGTTTCATTAGAAATGGATCGGGTTAGATAGATTTGGTCAATTGGTCTTTTATCTTATTTGGCAACTCATGAACTATGGGTGGCGATTGTGGACGTCCCAACTTGTTAGCTCAGTGTTATGCTTTGCATATTATAAAAGGGTTCTGTTTAGGCAATCCCTATACCTATTAGACGAAATTGGGAAGCTTTTAGCATCGCAATGTCATGCTTATTAATTCAATAGAAAGACAGAACAAGAAGAACGACAAGACAAAACAAG
This sequence comes from Diospyros kaki, assembly GCA_036245055.1. Lineage (NCBI taxonomy): Eukaryota > Viridiplantae > Streptophyta > Magnoliopsida > Ericales > Ebenaceae > Diospyros > Diospyros kaki. The sequence goes on from BSEG01000009.1 coordinate 43,712,519, forward strand.
GAAAATACAAAATGTATTCATTTGAAAGCTTTTTGTTGTTGTAGTCTGGACAGAACGTACCTTGAATGATGCTGTAGAGTTAAGTTCCTGAGAAAGGGAATGGCAAAACAGAACATTGGTGAGGAGATTTGCCTTCATGAGGTTGGTTCTGGAATTGGATAGGGAAAAGAGGGTTCTCTTTGCTGCTCCAGGGAGTCCAAGTATGGTGAGCCTCCTATGATTTTGCTTTTCACTTTTTGTAGTTCCTGAATTGAGCTTGCATGCTAGTTCTTAGTGGGGAAAAGGATAAATGAAAATAAAATGAATTGTTCGTATTGGATGAGGCTTCCTTAATTTTATCATGTGAAGGCATGCTTAGCAACTGCTCTAAAATGTAGAGAGGGTCGTGGATTTGTTAGGATGCAATGAAAATTTGCAATAATTTCCATCTGGAAGTCTAATTGCTGTTGGATAAATTAGAACCAACTCGTTCACATATGCATATACTAGTGCTTTTATATCGAGGCTCTGATTGATAAAGAGGTAAAGTGAATCATTCAATTATGCATATACGGATTGGATGGCCAATTTAGAGCTAATCTCAAGCTGAAAATTTGACTTTTAGGGGCTGAAAACAACTAGGGTTTTATACATACCCAAATATATTATACGTACCCAAACAACGATCAGACCCAGTCAAATAAATCAAGACTCTTGGCATGCCGTTATATTTAGCACAATTTTGAGGTTAAGCTTTAGGGTTTAGGGTATGTTTTCATGATCATCATTCATTGCATCAAAGTAGAGGGCAATAGAAGTATCCTGTTTTCTAAGTTCTCCAGGCCGTTTGCATGCAACTCCAGGCCATCCAAGTGGAGAGCAATAATCATGAGCATGAAACTGCTGATCTATGCCTGTTAACAGAACACATATGCATGCAAAAACTAGGAGTCGCCTAAATTACAAAGGGAGATGAAATAATGCTAATCCTTATTCCCTCTAGGGCTACATAGATTCTAACTTACTAATCATTTTTATCCACGACCATATCAAGGGCAAAGGGAATGGGCCAAAAGGGTGCAACTCCAAGGTCATGTTAACAGCATGAATTAAAAGATTAAAAAGAGGAACAGAGGTATTCTGCAATTTGCAGGATGCTTAAACATAGAAGGAAGAAACAAGCAGCCCCCAGGATTAAGCCTTTCACATCCCAATAACAGGAGCTTGGTTTGTGGAAGTTAAATTGGACTACATGAAATGCCAAACATTTTCAGCAAATTTCCAAGCATCTTTAACAACATGTTGAAAGGGCAATGAGTAGGCAATCCATTTCACATAAGTTACTGAGCAAGCAGTACAAATATCTCGAAGCAAGAAACTCCTAGATTTTATGACTTACCATGTGATGTGAAGGTCCCATGAAACAAACAAATAGAAAGCCAGAGAAACTCAGTACAATGCAGCGTCATTGATATTAAAATTTTCAGAATCCTTATTTGGAGAAGAGAGAGTGAGTCACCATCTCCAAGGCAGCTGAAACACTACCGTGTAGGAAGAACACTTGGACATATAACATCTACAATAATGCCAAGAAATACTTGGAGTTCACTCCAGACAAATGAAAAATAGAAAATGAATAGCATATATCCTTTGATATGATGAGATAAATATAGGGCAATATGTCCTTAAAAGGAAAAAAAAAAAAATAGAGCCCAAGTTGAGCCTGCAGAGAGGTTTAATGTACATTAAATCATCAAGTAAACCAAGCTTAAGTACCTGTACTTTGATTTGGGTTTTGGACCCAAACTAACACATGTTCAACTATAGTTTAGGTAGTGAAGAGATGACACTAGATACCACAAAAATTGGACTCATTAGCTGCTGAAGCAACTGGTTGTTTATAAGATTGTGAACTTGCTAAGATCTGAATCCAACAGCCATTACCGAAGGCGGCTTCCATTCTTCTAGTGATTGTTGAAACGTTCTCCATTAACAGAAACCTGCTGCAAGATGTTAGTTCTTTGGTAAACAGTTGTTTACCATGTTATCTCTCCTTTCTTTGCGAGGCACTTTTCAATAATGGGAAATTGCTCGTCCGCTGATTCCATCATTGAATTTCTTCTTCGTAAGGTCAAGAGTGGTCCATAGATAGCATTGTATAAACTCTTAAATAAATAAATTACACTCAACATTTGAGATTTATGGGATTTTTATTATTTTTCAAATGTCACAAGAGATCTTTGTTATTTCAGGTTTGTCTTTCTTATTAGTTTTCAATTTCAAGAACTTAATAATAAGCATAAACAAGAAAAAGAAGTAGTGTTAGAGAAGATAAAGTGTTCATTATTCATTTTATAAGAATAAAACATTAATTATAAATTTATAACAATACTCATGTAAATTTAATTATAAAATTAATAAATTTATAAATAGTGTTAGTTTAATGACGTGATATAATAATTTAATTAAAATTACTCATGTATAATAAATGCAACTATTAAGCTAATTTTTCAATTAAAAAAAGTCGAAGCAAAACCTAAATTAAAGTTCAGTAAGCGACTTTTTAGTATACTAATGACTTTAAATTTTAAGATTAAAATGTTAATTAGTGGTATTACATTTTATGTAAACTTCTATTAAACGCCCATTAGGGTTCTTTAAAGCCCATATGGCCCCCAATTTTTAGGGTTGACATAGCTAGGGACCCCCAAGACTTAATATATTATATATTTTATCATTTTCTCTCTAAACTTCATTATTTCATATTTTATAACATGGTATATCTATATGTGTTCTAAATTATAATAATATTGATGACAACTTTCATTTGTTGAAATTTTTTCTTTTGGGTAGATAGTGGATGAGTAGATATTAATCAGCAAAACGTAATATTATGTGATCGTGTTAACGTGATATTATAATTTAATAATATATTATTATGTATCTATAATTTTAATTTTAATAATAAATTAATTATTGATCAACCCGTTAAAAAATAGTGTGATAACTTTAAATTAATAATTTAAAAATATAAGTATCGTCTCACTAAACATTACTGTTCTAAACATTATCGTTCTAAAAGTCTATTAACATTTAGGCCATTTTATGAATTTATGCAATCAATAAATGAATTTGATGTGATTATTAAAAAAAATAAAATACTAGGTCTAAAATTAATAAAAACACGTTAAAGTTTAATGTTTTTTTGATAATTTGTATATGTATATATATATATGTATGTATTTATTACTCGGAATATTTTGTGGGAAGATGGTTTACTAAAACAATATTAAATGAATTCAAAAGGTAAGTTATTCATGACCGTTAAATCAGTGTCTTTTTAACTGTCCAAGAATAGAAGAGCCTTCCATAGATCTCGCTGCTTCTTCTTCCTCTTCCATGCATTTCGCGCCTTCCAATCTCACGTTGTGGTTCGGAATTACTGGTTGTAAGATGTCGTCCGCCATGGATGAATGCTATAAAGCCCTGATCCGAGCACCATCCCCAATCCAGACAAGTGAATCACTGCGACCAGTGATTCGCTTGCGATCGAATAAAGGTACGTATGTCTATGTACGTAGCAGGGATTTTCTAATAAGAACCAAAAAAAAAAATAAGAGAAAAGAAAAAAGAAAAAAAGAAAGAGGAGATCATCGGTCAACCCGAGCAGCTGGCGATGGAATTAAGCATGAAGAATCGCCGTTCGATTACCTTCTCGTTTTTGCTGCTGCTGTTGGCGGCCGGAGCAATCCCGGCGCTGCACGCCGATATCGGGGAGATGGACGAATACTGGCAGGATAAGGCCCAGAAAGCTCAAGAGGATGCTCTTGAAACCTTCAGCTCGGACCCTGAACAAATCTCAGACAATCTCGCTGCAACTGTTGAATCGTGAGTTCCATTAATAATAATGGCTTCTCTTACTTCGTCGTTTAACTAATTGTGTTCATATATATATATATATATATATATATATATGTTTCAGTTATGCATATATTATTGATTGGTTCTTGTTTTGGTTTGAGCTGTAGGGCTTTGATGGGTGCTAATGGCACAAGGAGGAGTCTGACAAAGAAGTACACCGGGTTAGGGCCATGCATGGCCACGAATCCCATCGACCGGTGCTGGAGGTGCCAGCCGGACTGGGAGAAGGACCGGAAGAGACTGGCCGATTGTGTGCAGGGCTTCGGCCGGAAGACCACCGGCGGGAAGAACGGGAAGATCTACGTGGTGACCGACCCATCTGACGCCGATTTGATGAACCCAAAACCGGGAACTCTCCGGCACGCTGTGATCCAGGACGAGCCTCTGTGGATCATCTTCGCGCGGCCGATGTTCATCCGGCTGAGCGAGGAGCTGTTGGTGAGCAGCGACAAGACCATCGACGCCAGAGGAGCCAACGTCCACATAGCCAATGGCGCCGGAATCACGATGCAGTACGTGAAGAACATCATCATCCATGGGCTCCACATCCACGATATTCATGCCGGGAACGGCGGCATGATCAGGGACTCCGTCAAGCACGCCGGCCTCCGCACGAAGAGCGACGGCGACGGGATCTCCTTGTTCGGCGCGAGCAACATCTGGATCGACCACGTTTCCATGTCCAATTGCCAGGATGGCCTCATCGACGCCATCATGGGTTCCACCGGCATCACCATCTCCAATTGCCATTTCACCCACCACAACGAGGTATACACACACACACACACACACATATATATATATATATGAATTCTTAAACCAGTAGTTCGATCGACCAGTCCGATTTTAATTACGATGGTTATAATTATTAACGTAGGTGATGTTGTTCGGAGCAAATGAAGCTCACAAGATAGACGAAGTGATGCAAATCACGGTGGCGTTCAACCACTTCGGGCAAGGGCTGGTCCAGAGGATGCCGAGGTGCCGGTACGGTTTCATCCACGTGCTGAACAACGACTACACCCACTGGTTGAAGTACGCCATCGGCGGCAGCAGTCATCCGACGATCATCAGCCAGGGCAATCGGTTCATCGCGCCGCCGGACGTGAACGCGAAGGTGATCACGCACAGAGATTACGCGTCGGAGAGCGAGTGGAGCAAATGGCAGTGGCGATCGGAGGGCGATCTGCTGATGAACGGAGCGAAGTTCGTGGAATCCGGGGGGCCATTGAAGGACAATCCATACTCCAGGCAGGACTTCATCAAGGCCAAGCCCGGCAGTTACGTGACCCGACTGACCCGATTCTCTGGCCCGCTCAAGTGCGTTCCGGGAAAACCCTGTTAACTGTTAAACCCAGCAGTTTTGATTTCTGTTCTTCTTTTTTTTTTCTTTTTCGTTTTTTTGGCTCTTGCCTTTGCGTTTTATTTATTTATTTTTTTATTTGTGAGGAAGAATCCCCATCTGAAAAATTGAATGGTTATCTGAAAAAAAAAAAAGCCCGAACTACTAATAATATTATATATTGATGGGTCTTTGTAAAAGATTAATAAATAATTTATGTATTATATATATATAGTTGGAGACGACAATAAAATATAAGTCTTTTTTTTTTTATAATCTATGGTGATTGATGAAGACAATGAACTAAAGTTTAGGACTTTGCCAATTATTATATATGGTATTGTTGTATCTGAGTAAAAAAAAAATTTATATTGAGGGATTCATTTTTTAGTTATTAGAATTCTATAAGAAATGAAAAGATGAGAGGATATAAGATATTTTTTGTGTAAATATTTTGATATTTAAGTTAAATATTTATATTTAGAAGAGAAATTACTTTTGAAAAATGAAATTTCACTTATTTATAAAAGAGCTTGATAGATTTATAATAATCATCTCTAATATTCTGACATCAACTAGGATTTGATTTATTCTTATCTATTACACAATTTTTAGAGAAGATTTTAGATTTATTTGTTCCTATTTTTTCCGTTCTAAGAATGTTGAATATCCAAAAGACCTTGTCAGTTCACCAAGACCTTCCTTTCGCAAGAGTTTATTAGGAAGGTCTTGTTATATATAAATGTATATTAATATTATCTAATAATAATAACATTGATAATTTTTGTGATTTTTGAAATGATTCTTATGAAAGTCAATTTTCTAGGAGTTTAAGTCGACTGTCATTGAATAGAAGTCGACTATTTGAGAATGGTTCTCAATTGGATCGACTCTATATAAATAGTTCTTGGTCAAGTCGACTTTTTTTCTCTGGGAGTCGACTCCTCCTCAGTGGGTACCAATTTCTTTTGCATACCTGCTTAATCATCTTTTTCATGTCTGTAGCCTCGCAAGCACTAAAGATAGACTAATTATCCATTTTTTGTGTCTTTCTAGGCTAATGCCTTGCTAAGATTCTAACTTCACCTATGTTGCTTTCTACGAATTCTTGATATTTTTTCTTGTGAGCAACCTCAATTTCTTTTTGAAGTAAGGTAACACTCACCCTATCATGTCGATTTGACAAGGTCTCCCATGACCTTCTTTCTCGAAAGTCTCTAAGAGAGGTTAATGTCCTTGTGGAAGACTCCCTTGCAAAGTATGGAGAGGATTCTTGTCGAACGATCTAGGGGTTTGTCCCAAAGGTTCCAAGAACTCACTCTAGGAGAGTCTTCCATTGTCTTTGATTAGGAGATAATTATCAAGGTCCTCTTCACTTTGTCTGACAACTTGAGATCTTGTGAACCATGATGAATTTTTTGGCTTTTTGATCAGATTCCAACAAACCATACCTATCATTGTTATCTGAATACAATAATACAATAAAAGTTGAGAGATTCATCTTCAAGATGTTAAGATTATGCAAGAAAGAAAACTCTGATACTTGAATTAGATCTTCATAATTAGAAGACATACCAAAACTTTTTCTTAAATTTTTGTGACTTATCTTTGACGAATGAATACTTATTTATAGAAGAGCTTGAGAGATCTATGATAACTATCTCTAATATTCTAAAATCGACTAGAATTTAGTTTACTCTTATCTGGTACATAGTTCTCAAATAAGATTTCAAAGTTACTTGTTTGATCTTTTTCTTGTTAAATAGATTTCTCAAACAATTGTAATCCCTACTTCTATTTCATTCATCCTAGTTTAAATAATTCTGATACATGATCTTGAACACCAACCAATGAAAAATTTATTTATAAAATTATTTCTTACATTGTTAAATAAAACTGAAATCCCATTTCACATAACAATTCTTTTACAATTTTATTATTCTATTTAATATTTTAAATGTCAAGTATACACACCATCAGACCACTCAAACCAGTTCAACTTATAACAGAGTGGTTATAAATTTTAATGACAAAAAAAAAAAAAAGGAATATGGCATTTCAAATTAAAGAAATTAAAAAAAAGAAAAGAAAAGAAGAAGAAGAGAACACTGAACACTCCAATCTCTACTACCTATCAGTAGATTATAAATAAAAACATAGCTTTAAAGAAAAACAGAGTGTGTTTCCACTGATTTTTATCCCATTCTATTATTATTCCATCCCTAAAACAAGAGAACCATCCTCCTATACCGTCCATTTCATCCTCCCTTTCCAAACATATTGAAGCTAGGGAAAACAACCAGAATAAGTGAGAGTACAAATTGGGTATGTCAATGGATGGTATGAGTCAACAATCTGCAACGAATTGTGTTGGTTGAACCCTAAAATTAATGAATTTACACTCCAAATCTGCCCATACCAATTTCTACCCAATTAAGGGCTCCGGGGGGGGGGGGGGTTGTGTTAGTCTGCCTCAAATACTCCCCATTTGCCATCCCTGGAAATGACAAAATCCTGCAACTGTACATCTGATCTTAACGTTACCAAACCATTCAACATGCAGAAACATGCCATTCCATAACTCTATACTTCGAAATAAATAGAATAGTAAAACAAAGACAAAGCGAGCGCTGCACTGAGTGTCAAATATGTACATCAAAGTACGGCAATTCCGAGGAACTGATCGATGTAAATGAAGAAGAAAAGAATTATGTCTCATCACAAGGACAATCTTAAGCCACATATGTAGTGCCGGATCAAATTAGAGTGCAGACAAGTATGCGATCCCCAATTCTTGTTATTGGACATCGATGGTCGTCCTCCACGGGCTTTCTGAAAGAACAAATCAACTTGATCTCTTCACCAAATAGTTGAATCAACATTTGGTTGGCACATCTTGAGCATGTCATGTAAGGTGGACAGGTCAGTGGGCATAATATAAAATGCTTAAAGCAAAATACTCAGAAATGGAACAGCGTTGCTGTTTGACATGGGGGGAAAGGGAGAGGGAACATGAATAAAAGAAGCTATGGCGATTTGTGGGTTGGGTTAGGCGGGAGGGGGAAGGGCTAAGATAGCTGGGATTAAAGCAGCAGTTATGGGGAGATGGAAATTTGAGCTTTTCTTTGTCCCAAGTCTAGAAAACCTCCCGTTCAGGTTCTATGCGGGTTCCCTAGATCTTTTAGCTGCTGTTTTGTTCAAAAACAAAGTTAAAAGGTATTTGATAGCTAGTTTTCTCTTTTAAAAAGAACATAAAAATCTCATAAAATAAAAACCCCAGAAGTGTTGTGAAATAGAGAGAAAAGAGAAGAGATGAATATAATCATACCTCAAAAAGTGTATCTCATTAAAAACCAAATCTCTATATTTATAGGTGAAAATTAGGGCTGCATGGGTACAATAGTCATTCACCAATAATTAATAATTTACAACAAGAAGAAAATTGTTGTTTTTTCAGTTTATTTTTTTCTGTAATCAAATAGAGAGATATTTTACATCTTTTGTGCAAATATTTTCATAAAATATTACTCATCTAGATTAGTACAGCAATTGTTTTCTTAATCATGCTACAATAACAATGACTAGCAAAATGACATCTTTTTAAGGGGTGACCAGACACCCCGTCATGACTTTTCCCAAGCCAGTTTTTTATTGCATTTTCAAGCCAACTTTTTTATTTTTTTGCCCCCAAAAAAAAAACCCTAGTGCTCAGATGGAGCTATGGATACAAGGTTTCAGGCATATCGTAGAAAGGTAAAGCTGGCACCAAAAACACAAGCCATATATTATATATATATATATATATATATTTAGTATTTCAATTCATACCTTGTCACTGTCTTAGGCACGTCATCCAACTTGCAAAGTACCATCTGTTATTGACTTATTGGTATTTCCCGAGAATAAAGAATCAGCTATCTCCTTCAGACCCTGCAGAAAAGTAACTTCCCTCAAATTTCAAAGACCAGTATCATGTTTATAGCTCTATAGCTGAATAGTCCCAACTTACACGTATCATGGATTCATGCTAACATGGGTAATAGAATAATTTAATATGCATTTCTGTACAAGATACGGTATGTTTTGCATGAAGTTGTTATTGATGTCAATATAAACAAAATCATCACTCAAACATGTAGCGGAACCACAGCTTTACAGTGCTCTTTACAACTAGAAATGTTGTCAAGGATGATAATGAAATGGATGCAACAGAATTTCTCATGTTCACTTTTAATCCATAATGAAAGTGAAGCACAAATTTCACAAAGATGCTGCCGTTGGTGGCTGCATAAGTATAAGATGTCCAAAACCTAAATATCCTCAAAAGGGAGTGAATTCAAATTGCCATATAACTAGGTTCACTAAAATAAAATCCACCACAAACAAATTCTTTAAGTAAGAAATGAGCCTTTAGGCTTGGTGCTTCAGAATAGGTGAGAAGACCGCGAGATTTCCCAGAAAGCTTTAGTTGTTCCTGCAGAAAGATTAAACATATAAATACCATAAATGCAAAATTAAAGCACTGGTTGTAGAGATGACCAAACTTCATTCAAGATGAAATGTGGTCACTAATGTGAATTCCAATGAATCTAGTTTCTGCTCCAAATTATATAATTACTAAGGAAGACGCAGATCTTAATCTGCACCACAAACAGAGCTGTGCCATAGTGTAATGATGTTGATAATTATTGCTGCCAGCATGTGCTGTGCAAAATAAACACGTGATAAGTGAAACAAAAATACCACCAGAGGAAGCAAATGGACAGCAATGAAGGATTTTAGGACTTTATGGAATACATTGTAATAAATAGCCACCTAGCCCTATTACCAACAAGTATCCAAAGCAAAAATTTGGAAAGCAGCATGGAGTATCTCTTCCAAAAATTCCAGGAACAAGATGAAGCTAAAATGACAATGTCAATATCAAGTTTGCATAAGCAATCATAAAGACCTGTACAGCTTCTGGCATTCCCATTTTTTTCCCATCAACAAAGTTGCACAAGTACAACACACCAGCATTGGCAATGTCCTGTTGCAACAACCATGTAAGAAGAGGAAACATAAGTACAAATAATAATTAATGCAAAAGCGATAGGGGCTACAAAGCACATTCACATTTTTTTCATGGTCTTAATAATCTAGTCCAATCTACTACTCCAGGAGGAATGGACAGTGAATAATAAAAGAATCTATTAAAGTTTGGAAACTAGGAAATCCAACTCCAAAGTGCTTTTGACATTAAAAGTGCCAGTTGTTACAGGTATTGAACGCATCTCCATAGGCAAAGAACACCTCTTCCATAGAAAATGGTGCTTTATATCTGAGACATGCTTTCTTCTTTTATTTCCATAGAAAATGGTGCTTCATATCTGAGACATGCTTTCTTCTTTTATTTCACTATCATGTAGCTTCCGTCTTGCTCTTCACAGCCCAAATTAAACAACCAGCTGCCACTCAATTTCTTATATCTTTCTCATTCTTTCTTCTATTACCTTTACCAAAGACCATCTACTCACCCGAAATGCAAACAAAAGCATACATAAGGAATAGAGAGAAGCATCCTATTCAGGAAAAAGGGAATAATTTTGAATATTTTAATAACAAATGATAAACTAAAAAGATAGCATAAAGAAATTGAAGTATAGTTTCTAAAGTACATCAGTAAAAACTTTGAAAGTAAAACTGAAGCATGCAAGGACAAAAGTTCATAGCATCATCATAGTCAACTGCTGCTTACCCTAAACGAGTTAGGGTCAGTGTCAAAAAGTTCCTAGCATAAACATACTTTTTGTTATTAAAAAAAAAGAAAGTACAAGGAAAATAGAAGCTCCAAGTCTACAAGTTCAATTTTTAGCACATGCAAATTAATTGTCCAAAAACTTCACCCATGGAATGAGTAATCCCCCTTAACATTTACAGCATGTTTGGTAGCCTTTGTAAGACATGGTAGTACCATCAAAATTGGTATTACCATGTTTGATAGCCAACAAAAAATGTAAAAGTTTTCAGATCTTCTTATTATGGGTTCTAGACAAAATAGGCATCTAATGCGATAATAAAATTCCATTAAAGCTAAAAGAAAAATTGTATCTTACAGCCATACAACTAGCTTTGTTGTATGGTACAGAATGTTGGGCAATAAAACACTTATACATGCAAAATATAAGCATAACAGGGATGAGAATGTTACAGTTGATGTGTGGCAATGCAAGATATGATAGGATTGAAGATAAGGCTATACGTCACAAGGTCAAAGTGGCTCTTATTAAAAATAAGATGTGTGAGACATAATTAGTATGGCTTGGCTTGGTCATGCGAGAAAAATACCAATAAATGCCCGTATGAGAATAGTGGATTAAAAGGTAGAAGCTTTTAACAAAAGTGGAGGAAAACCAAGAAAACTTGGTGAAAAGTTCTTAGGCATCATATGCATTATATTGGTCTTACAAAAGATATAATCATAGATAAAGATGATTGGCAAGCTAAAATCTATGTAGCCAACCCCATTTAGTGAAATTAAGATTTGATATGTTGTCATTGCAAATTGACTTTAAAAAACTAGAATTCATGTAACCCCACTTATTAGGTGGGATTTAAGTCCTCGTATTGTTGTTGTTGCAAATTAACTGTAAAAAGATAATTAACTATGGAATCATATGGAGATAACATTATCTCAAGTACAGAGATTTTTCAAAGCAAATGATCTAGCAACCATTGCCACAATTCATGCAATAGACGTAAGATGCTATTAAAAATGACTTAGTAGGTTAATTTACTTTCTTATTAGAAATTCATATAAGACGTGGAAGAAGTTTTACCTGCTTTCTTTCTAGTGTACATATCTTTCCATCCTGCAAACAGAATAAGAAAATTAATAAACAAAGACAAAATGAACAAAACTAATAAGATCTCCATCTCGGAGCAAACAAATTAGTGAAACAAAAAAATGCCAGAGAACTTTTGTTTTTCATGCCAAAAATTTTATACTATCCCCAATTTCAATACCAATTGCCAAAGCAACAAGGGCCTCAAAGTTAGCATTTGAGATTGTTGAACAATATATGTGCAAGCAACAACCAATTGGAAAATCATTGCATCATCCTAAACCTGGATGAAACCCAAACCAACTATTTATCCCACTCGCATGTAGTGTTCCAGCTCATATCTCACGTCTTAATTAAGCTGTAATGCAAGCTCATATACGCTGATAAGTAATGTGACCACTAATCATGCTTGCTCCTTGGGAGAACCAACACTAGGCTTGTAACTAGTTTTACAGACAATAAGCACAAGGAATGTCAAGCACCCCTAAGTTGTTCAGTCACTCCAATTGAAAGGATCTAACTCCTCAAAACTTTGACAACACATTCACATGTCTCAGTCTATAAAGAAGTAATTGTCATTAGAGAAAATAAAGACAGACTATTAAGATGGCCTCCCTTCATCTCTGTACAAATACGTTCATAAGTGACTAATTTCTTAGCAATGTTACAAATTGTATCAGCTATCACCACGGTAAGATGCTAAAATAGCTGCATCAATCATCTAGCATCATAACTTAGTCAAACATCAAAGAATATAAGTAAATAGAAGCGACTGGTCATACACAAGTGATTCCAGGACTCACATCATGATGAAGCTGGACTTGTTTACTATTGATCAGTTGCCAAACACAATTAAGATGAAATATATGCTAAGGGCAAGTATCTTAATCCAAACAAGAGTAGATGTTTTCCCTTATACCATACAAATACTTAGCCTAGTCTCTCCATAAATAGCCAACTGAATCACCAACTCACCCCATCCCCCTTAAATGCCCCAAATTAAATTCTAACATCAATCAATCTATCAACCTTTGAAAACAGCCTCTGGAAACAGCCTCAACTTATCTATGTGCACCGAAACACTATAACCTATCATGTCTCATCCTTGCTTTATATCATTATGTTGACACATGAGACAAATACTAACAGAGGAAAATAAAATGGAGAAATTGTTATTAGCCATGTGTACTCACAGGTCCATGTACTGGAAAATTATGCACTATATATCCAAAGTTAAAGAGGTAACAGATCAACAACCATGCTTGGTTTCAAGCAAACATAATCAAATAAGAATTATTAGATTTAAAAAATGTGCTCCTTTTAGTATAATTGATTCCTTGAACGTTATCAAAAAAAATCTGAATTCCCTGAAATCACTTGCAAAGTTTGGCAAGAAAGATAATATTCAATACCAAAAATCAGGAATTTATCTCTTTTGATAAGTAGGACCAACAAGTTATCTAGTAAGTCCGTTTAATTTCACTGGTTTGAAGTTTGTAATTTTAGAAGCTAAAACTTACCAAACCAGAGACCATCTTCTGTAGAGCGTCCAAGTCAAAGCCAATTTCAGAAAGATCAGTACGAACATCAGTAACCTGTTACAAGTTTGAAACCTTCTTATTTAGTGAGCAAGTAATATATATATTCTAACAGGTGTATTCATTGGCCTGATTAAGAATGTTGTTGTTGTTGTTGTACCACTCAATATAAAGCAGTTGCATTTGAATATTGATGTATGATGTTCTATTTCAACATTTTTTTTGGAAATAGGGCACAAAAGAAAACCTTTCATGGATTACCTCATTCTTAATCAACTTTGATATCTCCACTTGCTCATCTAATTTTCCATCCAAGTTCTCAATTCGCTGAGTCAAGTGCCTCTTTGCTGCCTGGTCAAGGAAACAGATTTAACAACGAGAAAGCCATATACAGAAGCCATAAAACGTATGTGAAATACAAAGATGTTTTTATATAAATGAGAACTCCCAATGATATATATCTTGAGTTCCAGGAGGGCGCTGGTTTTCTTTTACAATTGCATCTGATACGTGGAAAGCATTTAGGTGGTCCCTTCACCTGTTTTCTTTACTAATTATTTCATTGTAAAAGAGGCCACAGATGGGAGCTTTTTCCTCTTTACCCCCCCTTAAGACAACCACATTTTCTGCATGAACTTTGCAGCTTTGCATCTGGTGGCTAAAAAGAATTCTGGAGAAGACTAAACAAACCATACAGAGTTTATAATGGGACTGATAGATGTACTAAAATTTGTGTCTCAACAGAGTGAGAAGCCCATCGGTAAATTTAAGGAAACAAATCTACCTAAGAAAGGATAATAATATCCATGTTCACTGGTGCTACTTCTTGAAGGAAAGAAACCTAAATGAGAACTGTGTTCATATCAAAGAACAACTTTCCATTTGTTTCCATCAAAAATAATAATAATAAAAACATTCACATTTCAATGTTCAAACATTCCAAAATGAAACATTAATAAAATAACAATCTAAGGTTTCCATTGAAACAGAACAAGACGCAATAAATCACAAAAAAAGTAATACGCAAAATACCAAAAACAAAAACTGTTTAACGAGTTTACTTTTATCCATTTACATTTGACTAGATTTCATTTTTACTTGCAAACTTGTATGCATTTTCAAATTCATTATATTTCACTTCCAGAACATTAAAAGAAATTCCAAATTGTAGCAGAAAAAAGAAGATCCAAATGATGGTTTGACACCAGCTGCCTAAGAAACATAAATATGGGCATGAGGCATGGATACGACTTCAAACATGCCAACACAGTAATTTCCAAATCAGTTAGGACATACTACATTAACATGTCAACTACAAAATTATATATCTCATGTATGTACATGAAATAACTGGAGCCCTGCTTAATAGGAAATAAGTGTGACTAAAAAAGCTTAATATAATCTTGTGAAACTCTACCTATAAAAAGTTTTAGAATTCAAAAGCTCTTTAAATAAAAAAAATGCACAGGAGAGGGGACAAGTAAATCTCAATCTACACTTATATATTGATTTTCAACTTATTTTTAAGCTGTAGTGTGATTCTAATTTATTTCTGTGATGGACAGGCAAGATCGTGAGCCAGGCATGCAAGATCCTGCAATGGACACAAAATTCCTAATAGTAATTATATATAAATAATAGGAGCCAACCCCACCAAGTGAGATTAAGGCTTGGTATATTGTTACTGCTCTTGTAATAAAAAATAATAGGACATGTTTGGATATGTGACCAACAGCATTTGGAAGGGTACAACTGGGCGTTGATATCCAATATGGGTGTCCAACACAATATGGCACCATTACAGGAATGCACTTGCCTTAGACTGCCAAGCATGTCTTGCACAACTCAACTTCTGGGGCCACACTACTGGGTCAACCCAAAGAACAACAACATCCAATGACACTCTTCTTTATGTCTTCAGCATCATTTACTTTTCTCTTCCTCTGTCTTCACAATCTGATTATCTATTTTGACATCCTTAACAAGAAAACATCATTTTTTATGCAGTTTTTTTCTAAAAGAGAATGTTAAACGTCCTGCCAAAAATAAAGGGACTGGGGCATTAGTGCCATTCACGGTTTGAGGGACCAGAATAATACCCTATTTAAGGTCACTTGCAGTTCCTTAAAGGGCTGTCTCTGGAGAAGACTCATATAGACTAATTGATGGAAACGATTTTTTTCCCACTTCCCAATTGGCTCTGTTTTGTATAAAACTAGAGATGCATGGAGAAGGGGCCACATGAAGGTACAAAACTAACTACGAAAGGCTCAGATCCAAAACCTCCACCTAAATTGTCCAAAATTTTCAACAGGCTGAACCCAAGATGAAAATTAGTCTGGTGCAGCTTCCACGCTCATGTTCATCATGACAATCCACCCAATTTTAAATTTAATAGGGTAATTTTACAAATCAATCAGTTACCTAGCAGAAATATGATATTGGCAGGTCAACCAACTGTCCACATTATTTGTTAATTCTTCCTCTTGATGCATTCAATCCTCTAAAGTGCCGGGTCTTGGTGGTACATCCAGGAATATAAGTAAAGTGAAAATTAGGGATTTGCTATAAATTATTTTGATAGGATTTAATAGGTTGACAAGCTGAACCCAAGACAAATACAATTAGTCTGGTGCAGCTTCAACTCTAGTTTTCACCACAGCAATTGACATTTTGAGTCTCTGACTGTGGGTTTAGCCCAAACATAAATTAAAATGAATAATTTTATGAATCAATCAATTACCTAGCAGAAATATAATACCAACCGGCCAACCAACTTTTCATATTATTTGTTAATTCTACCTCTTCATGCACTCAATTGTCAAAAAGTGTCAGATCCTGATAGTAAAACCCTGGATAATATAATCAATATGAAAGTGATGATTAACTATTCTCCATAAATACTTCTCCTGTTCTTCCCATTACTTCCTGGATAACATTGCTTAGCCAAGGATTGAAAGGGAGAACCAAGGTGACCAAGAGAAAGAAGAGGAAGAACACAAGCTTGAGACCCAGCATGTATTCAATTTAGGAACAGGTTTATCTAGTTCGAGCACACAAGTTAGGTGTGTTTCAATGTGTTTGTGACATGTATATGTTTGCATGTATGTCTGTGTCCCTATAATGTCTGACCAATGAGTCACCCTGCAAAGAGCGTGTGTGTTTCTTAGATATTACTTAATCTCGCAAACACAGAAAACATATATTAATAAACTAAAAAATGAAGTGATAAAATTGGAACTTACAGCAAGGGCCTCAGACACATGCTCCAGATGTTTTGTGAGGTTTGAAACAGCATTTTCCATATTACGCTTTGTCACATACATAAGGTCTGAGAATGAAATACCCTGAAAATTAAGATGAAAGACAGAAAACATTAGTTTTTCAAATTGCAGATTTAGCATACTTTTCCAAACATAAACTGATATCCATGTGCACCACCTTTGGTAAAAAGAAATTTAACAACATATCTGGGGGGCTAGGGGTGGGGGGAAAGAGGAACTTGAAAATATCAATACGTGAGAGTACAGGTAGAAGTCAATTAAAATAGGCAAGGTAGCAACAATAATAACATGCCTTAAACTAGGGGAACAATGAATGGATAAACTAGGGGGAATAATCTCTTAACCAATTACCACACCTTCCACAACATGTACCCATAGCCCAATGCTCCCAAGGTAGCAACTGGCACAGCAAGAGATGTCATGTTACCTGGAGAAGGGGTGTGGGGGGGAATGCAAAAAATCAACAAGAAAAATGCAATGAGTAGAGGCCAAAACAATATCAACATATAGGGTAGATATGACCAATTTTTGCAACATAGACAAAAGGAAGTAGAAGTCATAATTGGAGATCATGGTGAGTACAGTATATGCAATGTTGAGCCACAAATAGATTATTTTAAGTAGTTATTCAAGTATGCAGATAGGTACCCATTAGGCTAGAATTCCCATCCAAAATGGTTATCTGTCTTGATGAAGCCAGTTGTCGGACCTCCATTGCTAATCGACGCACCTGTACAATTATTAGGCAAAAATTCAAGAAAGTATAGCATCATCTCAGTGACAAAAGTATGTTGGATGAAAAATAATATACCTCCCATGCTTTAACTCTCTCAAATCAACAATAGGAATATATTGGAAAAGAACATTTCCATGTAACACTTTTTACCAATCAACATAAAATAAATCAGTTTCTAGCCCCCCAAAAATTGAGCAGCACTCGTAAAATTTGGATATGAAATCCATATTCTAGCTACTGTTTGCCTGCACATTAATCAAATTCGGGTAGGCTTTGGATTAAAATACAAGGCACATGACTGAAGTCATGCCTCAAGAAAAGTTCATCCTAAATTGCATTCTGTTTACATAATCATCTAGGATTTATACAATTATCTCCATTGAGCTTAGAGTAAAGGAGTTCAAAGATCTTAAAGAAAGAAACAACTTCAGGTTGTTCCCTTTAACTGGCCATATGTCATGGAATATTATCCTTCCAAAAGATGGTTGTTAATACTATGCCAACAAAAGCTTGTTTTTCACTTGTTTTCCTCTCGTTCACATCATTTTTTCCCTTTAATGTCAATAATAATTTCACAGGGGTAAGAGAGAGTTGCTTGAATAACGCAACACACAGCCCCTTATGCCTCTTTCATTTTTCCCCCCTTTTTACTCTAGATAAAAATATTAGAAAAATAGAACTTCCAACAAGATTCCAGCAGGCGATACTAGCAGATAAAATTAATAATTATAATACCATCAACGCAAGGAAAAAGAAAATCAATATAGTAATAAAACCAACACCAGACATGAAATAAACAACTGGTGCACAGCGTAGCTAAACTGCCGTCTAACATTGATAAGCTTACCTGAGCAGCAATGGCATCAGAATGGTCAGAGTCAGCCTCCGATGAGTCCCCATTCTTTTCCAATCCTTTCACTACAGTCTGCCCGATCAAAAAACAACCAGACTGTCAAAATAAGTCAAAGAAACCCGAATCGCCAAATTCACCCCCGAAATCCGTACACATTTAGAAAAATAAGATAAATAATAAACGAGGTAAGTCTTTGCAGTTTCAGTAATTGAGAATGGCGATCCGAGCTGCAGTCGAGCAACAGGAAAACCGACTGAAGTAAATTTAAAAGCTGATTGACCTGAAGTTGGCCCAACAAGTCGGATAATTTGCGGTCTTGAAGCAGCACTGTACCAGTGTAGCCTGTACAGAGACGTATCTCAGTTGAAGAGTGCAGTCAGATGGAGATGAATAAGAAATTTGATATATATACCTGCTCCACACAATACGAGGATCTTAGATAAACCTACGCCAGTTTGCGTCGCCATCGCCGGTGACGATGCCGTAATCACCAACCCTAACTGTAGCCTCCTCTCTCTCTCTCTCTCTGTGCCGGATGGGGGACGATAATTTCCAGAACGGGCGGCTACTTTGTAGCGATGGACGGCGCCGTTGGCAGCCCAAATTCAACCGGGAGGATCCTTTTATATTTTCTTATACATTAAAAATTTTAAATAAAGTAAAGATAATGCCAATAATGCCTTTTCGGTATTTATCTATTCCATAAGAAAATTTAATTATTATATTTTTAAAATAATTAAAAAATGACATGCTGTATTTTTGAAATTTAAAATAACTGAAAGAATGATTTAAAAAATACAACAAATACTCCAAAATTAATATTATATTATAATTTTTTTATCATTAATTAACTTCAATTAAATATTAAAAATAATCAAAAAAACCTTTATATTTAAAGACTTTTTCTCATTTTTTTTAATTTTTATTTCTCTTTATTAACAAGTCTCTTTTTTTTCTCTTTAGTCAATGATAGCATCCTTACTTTAAATTTGAACAAGAGAACAACAATAATAGTAAATTTTTTTTTTTTTGTGATAAACTTAAATGATCTGGATTGATCTTTATTATTATATCTCCATCTTTTATCTTTAAATCTAGATATTTACTAGTCACGTATAAATGGCCATTAGTTTTTTTTTCTTTTTATATTTTTGTAAAATCAAAGAAAAAAATGAGAATAAAGAGTAAAATTGTCATTTTGTTCCTTTGTTTAATAACAAAAAAGGTTATTGTTTTTTCAAATATATAAAAGGTGAATTTTATAATTATATCAAACTTTTGGATTAATTATTAAAGAAACTCATAAATTAAGAGTTTCCAAAGTTGTGGCCACATTAGCCATTACCATCCAAATTGTCAAGATGCCACATAACAATACTTAACTTCCGATAATGGCCTTAAAAATCTCTCAAAATAAAACCCTAAACTCATAAATTCGAAATTTATGATAAAATGAGGAACAACTCTTATGATATAGAATATAATGAACTCACAATAAATTCAACTCTATTTCCCATACTAGAATGATGCATAAGGACACATTACATCACCAAGAAACAATCGCAATTCTAACCCAGTTTTGAGCCATACATCTGAACAAAAAGATGATGACATATGATCAGGCTTTGGAGCTATTGTTCAATGGGGTCCCTGTTTCAACTTGGGCATGTCCTTTAACCATATTGTGCCCTTCTTCCAGGCACAGGCACATCTTGCATTTGTAGACACGATCTCTGGGAGCAAAACTGAACTACCTTTCTTCCTTGTGTTTTCAGCATCTGATTTAACTCCGGTTCTGCCATGCCCATGCCATGTTCGGCAATTAGTCCTCCGGCAACATTGATGCCTACTAGTGACCGCGGCTTTTGAACCAGTTGTTTTGCATCGCTGTTTTTAAGATTATCTCCTGAAAACTGGTTAACAAGCCAAAAGACTGAGGATCTTTGAAGTTACTGGCGTTTCATGAGCTGAACACACTTGAGGCCTTACTCCTTCCCAACTCTGCTATCACCTTTGATTCTCCACCTCAATGCTGCTACATCCAGCTTCCTTCAATTCAATCAGCATGGACTCAGAACTTTTCCCTACTCTTCCTTCCTTTATCTCCTGCATGCTTGCGTTGTCAGGAAGCCTCCCCGCAATAGCACAAGTACTCAAGAGAACGATTGAATCAGCCGGATGTTCTTCAAATATATTCTCTAACAGTTTCTTCACATGCTTCCCCAAAGAAACATCGCCGTGCACTCTGCACGCTGCAAGCAATGTACGCCATGCAGTAGCATCGGCTTCAATGGTCAAACCCTCAATCAGTTTATATGCTTCCTCCAGCAACCCGGCACGACCCAAGAGATCAACAATACATCCATAGTGTTCAGCCTTCGGTGTTAAGCCATAATCTTGAACCATGCTCTCGAAACAGCTCATCCCTTCTTTCACCAGCCCAGCATGGCTACAAGCACTCAAAACTGCCAAGAAAGTGACTTCATTGGGTCTATGACCTTCCTCCTTCATCCTCTGAAAGAATGCAATGGCATTTTTGGCTTGTCCATGCATCCCAAAACCCGAGATCATGGCTGTCCAAGATTTTACGTCTTTGCTCTCAATTTTATCAAATACCTCGATGGCCTTATCCAGCATGCCAGATTTGCAGTACATATCTACCAGAGCGGTGCCAAGAACTGCATCTAACGCAGGTTGTTCCACATCCACGTAGTTATGTATGGATTGCCCTACAGCCAGAGCTCCAGAGGCAGCACAGGCTGAAAGCAAACCAGCCAATGTAGATGAATTTGGTTTCAGTTGTTCAAGTTTCAATGTTTGTAGTAAAGCTAGTGATTCTTCTAATAAGCCACTTTTAGCATACCCATCGATTAAACAGTTCCACAAGACAATATCCTTTGCAGGAACTTCATTGAAAATTCTTCTTCCTGAATCAATAAGACCATTTTTTCCATACATTGCAATCATCGCAGTAGCCACGTTCAAATCCAAGCAAAATCCAGTCTTGATGCAATAGCCATGAAAAGATTCTCCTCCCAGAATATTCCCCACATGACCAACAGCCGATAAAGCACTCAAGATCGTACGGGCACCAATTCTCATGGTGTCCGTATGCAACTGCCTGAACAAATCTATAACCACAGAGGGTTGAGATGCATGAAGATATCCACCCATTAGAGTATTCCAAGAAACCAAATCTCTTTGGGGAAATTCATCAAACATCTGACGGGCACCTCCAATTTCCCCACAAACACAATAGAAGTGCAATAAAGCATTCTTTACATTGACAAACAGATCATGCCCAGATCTTACAACGACTGAATGAATCCCCTGACCCTTCCAAGTAGCACACAACCTAGAACAAGATTTGAGGGTTGATACAAAAGAGAACTGATCTAACAAAATGTTTTGAGCCCTCATGTAATTGTACAGCAAAAAAGCTTTTTCTGGATCATCGCAAATTGAATAACCCCTGAGCATGGTATTGAACATGAAAAGACTAGGGTTTTGAATGTGCTTGAAGATTGAAGCTGCATGGTCTATGCTCACCAGTACAGAGGATGCAAGAAGCTTGCTCAATGTGAAAGGCACCAAGTCCAGGCCAGACTTAACCAGTAAGCCATGGATTTGAGAGGTTTCAGAGGCTTGTTTGCAAGATTTCAGTAGAGAAATGAGATTCCGATCTGCTGAAAGAAGAGAATGATAGTGCTTTGGGTATAGTATTCTGGACGGCCAGGACTTGAATTTCAATCCAAGGCCTATAACCATCACTCATCAGCTCCAGACTCAAAATCTAAGCGAGCTTCTCAATTTATGGCATATATTCGACAGATTATTCAGCTCATACCAGACACCAGTCATAACCATATCAGATATAAACTACAAGGCAACCAAGAAATTGCCCGGTTAATTAGTTACACGAACAAAACAATTTTCCGCTTCTAATCCTCGAATGGTCGGCTCGAACCTCCTCCTTATCGACGCCGGTCGGTGCTCCGGCACCGGAAGAGGAGCCGCAACCGGACTATTGTAAATGCATCCCCCATTCACTATTACTGGAACACAGCCCGGACGAGTCGATATTAAAAAAATATCGTCTCAACCAAATTATCGTCAATATCGGGCACACGAGTCGATATTAAAAAACTTTTGTGGTACCAATCATAAATGAGAAAATGCATCCTTAAAAGGTTGCCTTTTAAAGACGGGCAAACCTATATTTTCTCTCTTGATATTTAAATAAAGGAAAATGCTATTTGTACAGAAAATTTTTTATATAAATTTTACAGAAATGATATATCATGATATATCGTGATATATCAACATCAAAATATCGCGATATTTTGATCTGTTCATCCCCTTCTTCTTCTCCCTCTTCTCTTGCCGCTGCAACTTCGCCTCCGCCTCGCCTCGCCGCCGCCTCGTCTCGCCGCGCCACCGCCTCGCCTCGCCTCGCCTCGCCGCTGCAAGCTCCGCCGCCTCGCCCCGTCGCCTCGGCTGATGTATCCGAATGAACAGCATCATTCAATGATTTCCCAAACTTCTTCCCGTACTCTGCCTTTATATTCTGCATATCAATATCAGCCCTTGTCACAATTATCCTAGTAAGTGTTGTTGTATCGGTTCCCAGGCCCTTCATTGCGGCGTTCAAAGCCTGCAAAGTTTCAAAAATTCTTTCTTCAGTCTCTGCAAATTCGCTTCTCAATTCAGCGTTGCAAAGGTATAATAGCATACATTAGGGAAATGAAAAATTTTTGAAAGCAGAAATATGATACTTGTTGCTGTACCTTTGCAAAGTACTTGCCAGGATTCTCAGCACATTGTAAGATTGTCAAAAAAGAAAACCTGAATTTCCCAGATGTTTCCTTCTTTACTGCCTGCAGTGAGTTAAACCCTGTTTAAGCAACATTTTTGAAGAATAACAAACAAATTGGACTCGTTTAGTTATAGAAAACATTTTCCAATTTTCTACTTCATCTTCAGTTTTCTTTTTCCACAGAAAATTTTCAAAATCCGCTTTTCCAACAGATTATTCCAATTGGAGATCCACCTTTTTCAATGAATTCCCATACATCCTGAAGTAAGCAGAGTTAACAGCAGCTAAATGAGCCCAGCTTCTTTCGCTGAAAATGCGTATGAAGGTGTCCTCATCAGTTCCTATTTTCTTTTCCCCAGCTTGAAAGAGAATTTTGGCATCCACATCAACCAGCGTCTCATCAACATCTTTGCTTTCGGAGCGAGTCTTGGTTAGATATGCAAGTAGCAACTATGAAAAAAGGAAAAAAAAAAAAATCTGAATCAATAGAGTCATTTTAATATGTTCATAAATCGTCTTATTGCCAAATCTCAAAAGCTGTGGCCATATGGGTTTCAACTGTTACAACAGTTTGACCTTGTTAGGGAAAGATATAAAAGGATTGGAGACCCTGAACCAGCAAAAATGTTGCTATATGAAGTGGACTCAGAAACAATCAATTAAAAGAGGCTACAAACAATGTGTTTTAATTTCATGTAGACTGATGAACAAAACCTTAACGAATCTGATCCTGTATATATGCGAGGAAACGAGCAGTTCTTTGAGAAATTAACCGGGGTGCCAGAGAGCAAGCAAAATCAGTGAAATATGCAGTCTTGTTGCTAAATTGGCATGCAGCACAAATTATGACAAGAGGGGAACAAAACCTTCCGATGATCACGCGATGCTTTCTGGTCAATATCATGCTTTCTGCCTCGCCTCGCCGCTGCCGCGGCAACCGCCGCTTGCCGCTGCCTCACTGCCGGGGCTGATGGTGTGAGAGGGAGAGCGAGAGAGAGAGAGAGAGAGAGAAGGGGAGAGAGTTGGGCATTTGGGTCATTTAGCTCATTTATTATAAGGGTAAAATGGATATTTTATTGCTTCTGTAAATATTCTGTACAATTTTTTCTGTACAAATAGCATGACCCTTAAATAAAAGACTATTATTTTTTTAAATTTTAAATTTAAATTATTAAATACTTAATTTTTATAATTTATATTTATTAATTATTCAATTATCTAGTTAATATTAAATGTGTAATAAATGTATTATTAAAAGTTTAAAAAGTAATCAAATATTTAATTGAAAAATAAAAATACGTATATACACATATTGACACACATATATATACATATTTATAAACATAGATTGTGAGTCATCGTTAAGAGTAAAGAGGACAAGAAATGGTGAGTCGTCAGTCAAAGTAAAGAGGAAAGGGAAGAGTGGATTTATTGCGATTTATAGGTTGCCAATTGAAGCAAAGAAGATAGGGAAGGATAGGTCGATTATGAGTCATCAGTTGAAGCAAAGAAAAAAGGGATATGTGGGTCAGTCACAGATTATCGATCAAAAAAGGGGAAAAGTGAGTCAGTTGTAACTCGCGAGTCGCCAGTTAAAATAAAAATGAAATGTCAAGATTGATCAAGATGACAACAGTCGACAAGAGATTCAATTATTTCGTTTTGATTGATGAGAGATAGAAGACAGAAGCATATACGATAACCGAAGATGAATGGGAAGGCAAAAGGAAAAATCTATTCGATTAAATTTTTTTTTTGTTCTTCTATTTTTCTTTTTTTTAGCTCATCTCAGTGTAATTCATATATTATTTTGTTAGTTTAGGTAGTCAATAAGTAAATTATAAAAAAATAAGTATTTAATATGTCAAATTTAAAATTCAAAAAAATAATAAGGGCTATTGCGTCCTTGTTTGCGAGAGGCACACAACCTACAAGAGTACAACTTATAGGTGGCAATATATGGTTAATTGTATATTTTAAAAATAATTAAATATGTTATTATTATATTTTAAAAATACATAAATTATAGCTATATAGGTCATGTTGTGTTTGTGAGATTATTTCAATTAAAAATTAACGTTAATAAAATTAAAACGGTGTTAGATAGCGTTAAGAAAGATATCAATTATAATTATTGTTATGGGTATTTTTCGAACCATCTTGGACTATCGTGTGAACCGGTTTGGCCTAGGAACAGTCTAATGATAAGGGCCAAACCTCTCAAGACTTAATGGCCCCTTAATGGGTACAAGGCTGAAGCCACCTCCTCGAGGTCGCATAGTTATTAAAGCGCGAGCTCTAGTCTCAATAGCGAGCAAGCTCTTTGCGACGACTCTAGTTCACTGGCTAACTTGATCAGCTCGCAAAGAAGACCACGAAGCAGGATAATCGAATCTGATGTCTACTTGTCCTCATCAGTGGAAAGCTAGCCCCACAAAATACAAAACTTTTACTCCCTATTTTATAGAGAATATAAGGGCACATTGTCTCCCACGATGTGGTCCCACTATCTTAAATTTTGTAAAAGCTATCGATATCCCACACTATAGATAGGGAATCAAAGGCTATTATAGAGGGGAGGAAAAAAGAATACATATTGTGAGTCTGTAAAGAAAGATCAGAGAATGGTCGTGGACTAGGTATCATTGTGGTTGAACCACGTAAAAAAACTCTTGTGCATTGTTTGTTGATGGTGTTATCGTTTTCTCTCCCTCGTATTCCTGATAATTGAATCAGTATGAGCCAACGAATCTCGGTTGACTATTTCTGAACGTCGACAATTACTTAGTTAAAATTGAAAATTTTCACGTTATTATATATTTTAATTTAACAATTCATTTTTTTAATTGTTTTTGTATTTTTTTTTGTACAAAAACAACTAATGTTATTAATGCAAAATCTATTCCATTATATAGCAAATAATCTATTTCAATTTTTTCAGAATATCTTTTATATTTTGCTTAAAAAAGGTAAAATTAGTTATTTATGTTAAGGGCAAAATTATAAAATAAATTTTGACATAATTTATCAAATTAAAAATCCAGAAATGTTGAATTCTGGAGGTCATATAACAACTAAATAAAATACAACACTAATAACAATCGAAAGTCTTAATCTTACTAAATGTGTGCTACATGAATACACAAAAAACGATGAATAAAAATAAAGGAATTTGCAATAAAAGGTGAAAGATCCAAGAAAATTTAGTGCTAACCCTTAAAAATAATTTGCAACACTAATGATCGTATATAAGATATGATGGACACAAAAAGTTCTAAAATTTATGTAGTAGACCACTAATGGAATCGCAAGGAAGATATGATTCTACTTCCCAGGCTAGAAGTACCCTATCCTCCAACTTGCTTTGAAGACCACATTAACCAGAAACAATCACAAATTCTAACCCAGTTTCCAGCAATACATCTGGACAAAAAGATGATCATTTGATAAGGCTTTTGGAGCTATTGTTCAATGGGGTTCCTATTTCTACCAGGGCATGTCCTCGTATTGTGCCCTTCGTCTTGGCACGTCCGGCATTTGTAGTGACGACCTACAAGCGATTTTACTTTGTTTCTACGATGGCATGTTCGGCGATTATGCCCGCTTTGGCCACATATCCGGCAACAATGAAGTCTACTAGTGACCGTGGCTGTTGGACCGGTTGTCTTTGACTTTGGACAGGTTCTTCTATTATGTCCTCTCTCCCCACATAACCGGCACTTAAACCGTGTGTCTGTCGAGCTGTCGCGAAGTTCTGGGCAGTAGTGGCTTCTATGCCCTTCGCGCCCACAATTGCTGCAGTAAAATTTCACTCCTGGACAAACAAACCTGATGTCAAAAGTTCAGCAAAGCATACAGCATATTCTCTACAGAAAAGGTTAACTATCAAACTCTACCAGATGTACATTATGTGAGCCTAAAAACAAAGGGACTGTTGAAATGATTTAACGACACTTGCAGCACCTGGGTCCTGACCATAACACGGCTTACTCACTGATAAAAGCTTATCAAAAGATTTCAGTCATCTGGATGTGTATAATAAACACACATTATTAGATGAGGGAAGAGAATTCCAGGTATGATACTTCATAAGATTGGCTGTGCACAAACAGTTACAAATCTCAGAGGTTTTCTATTCTACCCAATACTCTGATTACATAGTACTACGCTGCTTCAGGGGCATCCAGGGGCTGAGGCTGGCACATGTTTATACACAGAGTTTTATTGTATATAGCCATATACAATAAAATAACTCTTCCATGGTGCATGTATATAGCAGGCACATGTATATAGCTATATACAATAGAATTCAAAGCTATATACAATAAAATTCTGCACATATATTTACGCAGGGGCTGAAGCTGGCACGGGCTTCAGCCTGTGCCAGACCTCCCCCGGATCCACCCATTCACTGCTTGGTAGCATAACCTTGATTATCTGTTGGCATTAACACTTAAACTATACAGTTCGTGTATATGCCTTCTTACACTTGAGAGAGAGGAAGGGGGGGATGTCCCAGCTACATACAAGGCTGAAAAGTTCTAATTATTTAAATTTCTACTTATTTAGGGACTTCAAAAGACTAGGAAAGTTATTCGTTTGTTGCCTACTTTAATTTTGATCCTTAACTTGGTACGATTGGGGAAGCATATAAATGCCTCACAAGTGTAATGATTATTCAAATTCGAAATATTATTTATTACACTTGAATAATTATTAGGACCACACAAACAAACCTTTCATGGCAATGCTTCTCTTGCGACGATTCGCTGGATCATGAAAAAAGGCTTTCATAGCCTCAGATGCATGCTTCCTTGATGCAGCAGTCCTTTTAGTTTTCTGCACAAAAATACACTTAATATCTGAGCCTTCCTGCTTGACGTTACATAATAATATAAGTATGACATCTCTATGCATGCATGAGAAAGCCCAAAATTTCAAGAAAAGATAAGCGCTTCAGCTTCATTTCAACTATCTCACATACCAGTAGCATGCCTTTCATTTTACTATTAAACAAACTGAAAGAATGGGAAAACAGAAAACTACAAAGACACATAGTACTCCCTGCAGTGAGAAATCACCACTCATGACGTTGTTACTGAAAACATAACCTTTTTACGACCATCTTCTATGATGAAAGTATAGAATGAAAAACGATGGCATATGCTATAAGGGGCTTCTTGTAACCATATTAGCGAATACAATTTCCGAATATAAATACATCCGTAATCTTTTGGCACAGAATAAGTCAGCTTCTCAATTTTTCATGAAACAGAGTGAGTAAAGACAAATTATGCCAGATGCCAGACCTTAATAGCAGCGACTCTCTGAGCATGAAGCATAGGATCGCGATGGATGATCTTCATTCTTTTGCTAAATAATCCAGTTTTGGCGTTGAGGCTCTGCAACCATCCAACTAAAGAAAGAAGATTAAAATTCATGATCAAATCCATATGAGGTATTGTTGAAAACATCTAAAACAATCCCTCAAAGACTAACATGACGCAAAATCTGCAAAACATAAATGCTATCAGAACTAATATTGAGAGCAAACTGTGCGAGTATGATGTATATTTTTTGTTAAGGATAAGAAAGTTGAGAGGCTTTCCTTCAAGAAAATATGACTGTATGACTGTATAAGCAGGACATTTTTATTGTATGACAACCCATCACCTGACTGTATTAACAAAGAAAGTGCAGAAATGCAAGTAAAAGATTAAAGCAAAAGACAGACTTTTAGTGATCTGCTAATCTTCAGACCAACTTCAGGAGATGGAGACTGATACACGCGCTTCTTTTTCCGTTTCATATCCAACTTTATGTCCAAATTGTCTACTTCATCATCTTCTTTTACTTTAAGTGGAGAACTAAAACAGGAAGAAGGTTTAAATGAGCCTTCAACAGATAAGAACTTGAAAGTAATGGAATGGTCAAATAAAGAAAAGCAACATTACCAATTCTACAAACTGGTCGAGTTTTGAGAAGGAACAAAAATATGAATAACAAAAGCAGCTGTGTATCACACCTTAATCCCACTTTGGGTCAAGTGAACAAAATACAAATATAATAAAATTAAGCAATATAAAGGGGAACAAAGAAGATGGCATACTCTGTAAGGGGCTTCTTGTTACCATATTAGACAACAAACTGAGAATATAAGCTTGTTTTGATCTATTGCTGCCTTTTGGATCTAAAGGTTATTGTTCTCAAAAGAGAGAGAGAAAGAGAGAGAGAGAGAGGACAGAAAATTATCTTGTCACCCACAGTAGTTAAATTAACATTAAAATAAAAACAAACAAACTAACTATATTAAGATGACATAATTCTTTCCTCTGACAAGCAAATTATGCTTTGAAAGTCTGAACGGTTACCCTTTTCTGGATTACAAACTTTTCAAGTGGATTGGGTTTTCCACTTGAAAAGTTTGTAAAGTAGGTAATGAATACATTGTCTGTCAAGTAAAACCCATATTGGTACCAATTCAAAGTTCTCCACCTTTTATTGTCTTTTTTCTTGCCTTTTTCTCTTGCTTATTTTAGGAATTTATTTCTTCTGTTAGATAACAATTTGCTGACATATCCTGCTATCAAAAGCATAGTTCCAAGAGAGCAAATCTCACACCATCTGAGTTCTCATTCCGTGCTTATTATTGTACACTATCCTATGATAATTATTCAAGTGTCATTAATTTTTTTTTTCACCCGCTTGCCTCTCCAACTGATACAAAGTTGCACGTGATTGGGGAGTTGTGGTTTTTGGGACAATTGTTGAGCTAGCAGATAAATGTTGAGAACATCTGCTGTATTCATCTTTCGTGATGAGAAAGATGGCATTCAAATCTTATAACATGGATTCCAGACCACTTAAAGCAATGTAACATAAAGAGGAGGACTACATGTTTGGAAAATTAACATGAAAGTTAAAACCAGTAGGGAATAATTACACAGAATGCGCTTTCTCCCATGGTTGTTCATCAATTGACTCTTCCCATATGACACAATCACCTGAGCACTGGTGACAAGTCCTTATGCCCTGTCAAAAATGGAGAACAGGATTAAGTGAAGGGTCAAAGAAACGTGCATTGTCACAAAGAAACGTGCAGATTATTGAGCTCACATCATAAACAATTCATAGACTTATAGTAATATCCAATTTAAAGGACAAGGCATTGAAGAATATTTTACCTTTCCATTACACTGTGGACAATCTGATCTAGATCTTTCTATTCCACATTCTGTACATGGAGTGTAACCCCTTCCCCTGCAACTCGGGCATGGCAACTCTTTTATATACTGGCCATTAGGACCAAACCATGATCGAGGTTTGGGTGCACCCAATTTACAATACCTGAAATTTTGGAATCACCAAAAATTCACACCGTTGTACATAAAGGTAACCAGTGTATCATTAGCGACTCACAATTTCTTGCTATCCAGCATTGTTCAAAGCTTCTTAATTAGAACATCAGAGAAGGTAATTGTCAAAGTATCTCCACAGCTTAGTTTTATCAAAAAGGACAAGGCTAAACAGTAGAAGACCAAAATTTCTAACTTGCAATTTGAATTGCTTGGCAGAAAACCAGCTTGATTATGTTCACTATCAAGAGAACAAACAACAACAATAAACATATTAAGGTCAGCTAAATAACTCTAACTTGCCGGTCATTTCTACACTTGGCCTTATCTTTTGCAAGGACCTTACAATTCATATCATACTGAGTGTCTCCCACCAAATTTTTCTTGGCCTTCCTCTAGCTCTTTTGCTAAATAGTGAACACAAGCTAAAATTCACAACAAAGATTCCCACCAATGCGCGTGGAGAGAGAGAGAGAGAGATTAAACCTTGGATGCATATCAACTGCTAGTCCAAAGAGGTCCTCTGAAGGATCATAACCCACCTGTCAACAAGAAGAATGAACTGATGAGAAATGAAATCCATGATTCAGTTGTCGGTGGGGAGAGAGAGAGAGAGAGAAAGAGAACCTGAGTATTCTTGGGCGGAGAGATTGAATCATCGTTCAAGGAGGAAGAGAGCGGGGAAGGAACGAAGCCAATCTTTCTCTTGGAATAGAGCATCACCCAGAAACGGAGCTTCGTGTCGGCTCTCCATTGAGGTGCCAAAACTCGAAAGGAGGACCAAATCGACGACATCTCTCTCTCTCTCTCTCTAGGAATTCATTCATTCATGATTCATTCACAGACGCAGCAGAGAGATGATTACAACAAATTAAAAAAATTTAAGACCCAAAGAAATGCACAGAAATTGGAGAAGTGAGGATGATTACTTAGATCTTTCCTGTGTGGACAGCACGCTCCCATTAAAAAACTGCTCCTTTTTTTTTTTTATTGGTACTCCCCGTGCATAATAGGTCTATATATACTGGCATGTATTTATATATATATATATACACACATACATAATAGGTCAACCTATATTTTTGCTTCTTTTTATTTGATTATCTAAACTTTTTATTATTTTAATTATATTTTTAAGTTAATTGTACATATCATCGTAATTAAGTTAGAATGTATGAAATATGTGTTAAAATACCTAAATTACCCCTTAAATGCATGTAAATCTTCATTGCCGATCATCATCTTTATCACAACTTATTCCTTCAGTGGTCAATAATGATTGAGATGTAGATAATGGAAAAGAAAATGAGTTAGGATTTATAATTGGCGAGGGATTGATAGAGATGGTAGTTGGTAATAAGATTGGATGACTAACATGGTGAAAGGTAGATCTAGGAATTTAGAACACATAGACTTGGTTCGGGGCATCATGTTTGAATTGCGAAAGATGTGGGTATTGGGTTAATTTAAAATTTTTTTAAACCAAATTATGGACTTAATTTGGGGCAACATATTTGAATTGGAGCTTGAGGAACATGGATTGATTAAAAAAAATATAGGTTGACAATTTAAAAATTAAAAAAAATAATAATTGACGTCGATTTGAGTTGAGGCTGGCATAAATTGAAACTCAGTCCAACCCTCTCCCAGATTTACCTCTCTGTATTGTAAGACAATAAATAGTTGGTGATGAGACAGGAGACATGACTAGCAACAAGTATAGAGGATGAAAAAGAAAGTGTGGCAAAACTGATATTCAATAATGAGACTAGGTGAATGGTATGACAAGATAAAAAATAGTCCGTGAAAAGATAAAAGAGGTTGTGGCTAATTATGTTGATAGTTATGTAATTCTATTAAGTAGGAGATTTTAGACGGAGTGATTTAAAATAATATTATTTAAATAGGTATAATTTCAAATATTTAGAATTTATTGGTTAGAATCTAGAGTGGTGGACTCAAATATAAATATTTTTCAATAATTATCTAATAAATTAATAGATTTAAAAGTTCAAATTGCAACCCACAACCCAACCAAATGTAATCTTTAGTATGTTTTTATATTTTAAATAATATGACAAAAATTTTAAATAATAAAAAATATATTATTTTTAAAGTAAATTTTGGCAAATCACACTTGAAATTTTGCCTAACATGTACTTATTACTCATATATTTTTAAAAATAACATTAATTTCACTTCATATTAATAGACTAAGTATCATTTTATTCTTATATTTAATATTTTTTTTTATTTCTTTTACTATTTTGCTTCTCTTTTCCCTTCTTTCTTTATTGTCATGTGACCAATACCCAGTGACAGATTACCAACCACATGCAATGATCAATCTTCCCCATCATGTGCATTGTGATGAGTCAGACAAATTTGTTCAAATTTATTAAAAAAAAATAAAAAAAATGTAGTAATATAAATATACTAAAAATTAATATAATTTATTTAATACCTTATAATAATTTTTTTTGTGAGAATTTAAAATTGAATTATTAAAATTTATAATTTTAATTTATCAATTAAATTTACAATACTAAAAGTTAACATAAATTTACCAATTAAAAATTTAGTTGAACATGAGTGAGTCCTTGTTACAAATTTTAGACCAGCATAAACCTTAATGAGTGGCGGGCCAGGGTCCTCACTAGGCTTACATTGGCGCCATCCTTAAACCTGAATCCTAATTCGTATTTCTCTATACATATACATATATTTGACTTATTTATTTATTACTAATAATTTTTTTATTTGTTTTTATATCAACTGATCGTTGGCTCATCATTTTTTTTTTATACAAACACATTAAAAATTCCTATGTAATTTGAGTTTTAATGAACTCATATAAAAAATTTTCATTATCTATGTCAGAAACATAAAATTTGATTAACGTAAACAAATTGAGAGAGTTATTTATGTCAGAGATATAAAATTTGATCACCGTAGGCAAATTGAGAGAGGGTGTGAGCCCCATGGGGATGAGACTCACACACCCACTCCCTTTGCAATTTGCGTCGTGCCAAACCAATGAAATAGATTGATGTCATCCTTAAAAAAATATAAAGTAATGAATGTAATTTAAACAAAATTTAAGAATAATTTATGAAATTTACTCTTATTTTAAAAGAAGGCGTACACAAACTTATAATTAAATAAATATTTGACTAAGCTTAGAAGCTCGTGAGAAATACCAGCGAGACGGAGCCGACCTCGAAGCTGCTGGCGCTTCGCATGTGCCCTTCCAGTGGGGCCGGTGATTGAGAAAGCCGCGTATAATGTGACGGGCAACTTGGCAGAAGAAGCCATAGAAGGAGAGAAGCAGAGGCAGGAGCAGCTCATATCTAGCTATCGCTCCAACCTCCGATTGATCAAAATCGATCGCCGTGACGTTCTTGCTCTAATTCCCTCTCTATCTTTCTTTTCTTTCTTTATCTTCCAATCCGAGCATTCCCTTTGCTGATACTCGCAGCGTCTCCGACATTCAAAGCTGATACTCGCCGCCTTTGCTCACAAGTAAGAGACGGGTTTTTACTTCCGAGGTGATTTATTCTTTTGCCGTTCAGATAATTGATCTGATTTGCGTTGCTTTTCTTTCCTTTTTATCTGTTAGAAGGCGTTAATTGGGCTGGGTTTGAGGTTGCGGAACCCTAATTTTGAGATTTCGGTCAGTAGTTGAGATCGATGTTGGATTGATAACCGAACTTAATGGGTGGATCTGGCGGGAACATTTTTCCCTTTTTATCCTCAGATGTGTAGATATGCATATAAGTGTATAAGGAAGGTCTTCTTAGGCTCTGTTTGTGACTTCTGGAAGAGAAACAAAAAGGAAGAAGAAGTGATTGGGAGGGGAATTGTGGAGAACGTAGAAACTGAGGAAGGGGACATCTTCCCTCTTGTTTTTTCCAATTTATTTCTTCTCGGTTTCCACCTTGAGACCAAACGAGAAACAAGGAAAGCTTTTAACTCTGCCCCTCTCTTTACACCTTCTTGTTCTCTCAAGTTCTAAAACACTGAAATTCCTTAGACCACCCTTGTGGAGTAAACTGAAGTACGAGGGGCTGCCAAAATTGTAAAATTCAAGTGCTCATGGGCAAGAAATTGCTCAACCTTAGCTAGGAAGGCGAGTGGTTTACCTTGACTTTACTGTCTGTTGAAGCCTTTGTATGGATTGAAGTTTGCACAGTTACTTTACCTTTTTTATGTGAGCAATAAACTTTTTTGGATCCAACCCCATCTGGTGGGATTAAAGCTTGATATGTTGTTTGTTAGAGCCACTTTTTGCATGCTAGAAATTGTGGTAAACTGATACTGTTGGTTGTCTTATGGTCAAATTTGTAGGTGGTGAGGATGTCAACTCCTGCGCGCAAGAGATTGATGAGGGATTTTAAGAGATTGCAGCAGGACCCCCCTGCTGGCATCAGTGGTGCTCCCCAGGACAACAATATAATGCTTTGGAATGCAGTTATATTTGGGTTGGTTTTGAGACATGCAATTCTGTTTGCAATTTTCTATTTTCAGTACTCAGCAACCTCTTCATTCATACAATTTATAATCTTGTATCATAAGCATATATTCTAATGCATTTTTTGTTTGAACTGCAGCCCTGATGACACCCCGTGGGATGGAGGTAGTATCATTTCTTCTTTTAATTGAAGAATATAGATTTATGAATGTGTATAATTAATTTTTATTCATCTATTTGTTTATTCAATTTGATGACTGTTAAGTGATAAGATTAATTGATAGTATTCTCATTACATTTAGGAAACAAATGATATGACATTAAATCTTAGTATTTTGTCATCATGAGTGTAGTTCAATGCCATTCCTCTTTGTTCATATTCTATCTAGTTATTGTTTATATGGATTGATCTAAATAGGCTGTTTTATTATTAATATGTACAACTTGCTAAGAATGTATGATTTCCTTTTCCTGAGTTATTTAAAAATGACATTCCTTAGGGGTAGTATTACTAGACCTTCTTGGAGTAACAAAGTTGCCTTTGGACATTATTCATCACTAGAATTACTTGGATTAAGGCTTGAGATGTTGTTGTTTTAGAATTATTGAACCTAATGGTGGGAAAGGGGTAGGGAGACTGAACCAACAAGAAAGATGTAAAGGGGAATTTGCAAAGTACTAATATGTGCTTTCAGCTTCTGGGCAAGCGCTATTGTGTCTTTTTCAGAATTCCCTTATTTATGTGTTGATTATCCCTTCTGAAGTGTGTGCAAATTCTTCAATGCCAGTTGTCAGCCTGAGGTTGATCCAATCTTTGTGCGCAACTTCATCAGATTGCTCATTTTGATTTTTGAAGGTTATCTTCATTTGATTTCAGGTTCTATCTCTTCTGGGAGGTTGTCAGATAAGATTTTGGGTGTTACAGAATGTACTCCTTGCTTAAGCTTTGACCATGGAACTGCAAGACCACCAAATAGTCTTGCAGGAAATAGTTCTTTGCTTCTTCCTCGATAATATGTACTGTTGAGCATTTGCAAAAAGAAGACATTTTATTCTGACGTTGAAAGGGTTGGTTGGCTCAGTGGGCCCAATTACATTTATCTTCACAAAAGGGGGGAGAAGGTATTGCAGTTGAACACCCACTCAACTGTAACCAGGATACCGTGGCAAAATGCTGCCTCATGAAAAAGTTGCTGCAGTAGGTGACTTGAAAACTGGAATAATGACTTGGTTGAGATGCCAGTGTGTGCAAGGGCTCCCTGCAGCGCTGAGTATGGCCTAATTGAGGGACAGTGGCTCCCCTTAGTCTGAGCAGGAATAGTGTTAGGGTTCCACTTAACCAATGTTGAGACCAAGCTGACTTGCTAATGCATGCGAGTGGCCAATTTTTAGTAGACTTCCCACAGGCAGTAGCAATTAGTCATGCTAATTGATTTGGGCCACAATGATGGGTTAATATTCAATGTTCCCCAAAAAAGTCTGTCCTTATGTGGTGCTGAGGTTGTGTTGTTTCCATGCCCTGCAGTAGGGATCTGTGCTAGCTGCTCTTTGCATCCCTTGTTATTAGCAATAGTCCCAAAATTTTTTTAATGTCTTTTAGTTTCACTGAAGGTGGTATTTGTGTTTGCCTATTATTATTCTACATTCTTATTAAAATAATTGCTCCAAATGAACTTCTATTATTCTATTCATGTTTGCTTTTTGTTTATGTTTTTTGTGCTAATCTTTCCTTTTATATTTTATTTGTTTTATAACATCTAACATTTAGCATTGATTAGGTACGTTCAAATTGACTCTTCAATTTACTGAGGATTATCCAAATAAGCCACCAACAGTGCGTTTTGTTTCTCGGATGTTCCATCCAAATAGTAAGTCTGAAGTGCAGAATCATTTTTCTATATATACTATCAAGTTAAGAATTAACTTTAAAATTGTATTTGTTACGTTTTTATATAACACCACCAGTATTTCAGTTTCTTGACCATATGTTAAGTGCCTTCTTATTTTGAGTTTGCGGTGACAGAGTTGTCCATTGGTCTCTACAAACTATGCATAGTCAGGGACTAAGTATAGATTTTATGTTGCAATGGATCTTTTTTGTCAACCTGCTTTTATACATACTGGTATTCTTCCTGGCCAAAATTGGTCCGTTCTGATAAATACTGGAAATACTTTGACATTTTAAGTCCAAAGATGATGTGTCAATACTGTTTACCAAATTGTTTATTGATAATGATAAGAATGGTTGTGAAAGGAATGAAAATTTTAATTGCTGAATATAACATTCACTCATCTAATGACAAAATGGAGAAAAACACCTTGTTACTGGATATAAATTACTAAAAGAAAATTACTGGAGGTGACATGAAGTCTGCCTGCATTACCATAGTGTTAAGAGTCCTCTGTTTACTATTATTACCATTTCTTCCTGATACTTGTTTGTTCTTTAATGTATTGGGTCTATATGCTGAGAAGTGATTGTACTGATTAATTCAGGCACTATATCCTCAATTTTCGTTTGCTTGTATCTTTGATAGTTTATGCAGATGGAAGCATTTGTCTAGACATCCTACAAAATCAGTGGAGCCCTATTTATGATGTAGCTGCGATACTTACTTCTATCCAGGTGCGGGAGTATTTACCAGTTCTTGCTTTTGTGATTTGAACTTGGAGTTTGACTGTTGATGGAAAATAGGTTTCTCATCTCCATCTCTTTTTTTCTCTCACCTTTAGCTGTCTTCCGTTCATTGTCTTTCCTTCCTTCTATTTTTTTTTTCCATATCCCTAGTGGGATTGGGCCTTGGAATGAGGGTTCGAGTTAGCATGAATTTTGTTTGTAGACCAGGAACATCAAACCGTAGGAAGCTTGTGCATGGGCAGTTTTGCTAAAGGAGTCTTGGATTTGAACTCCTTGGTTGTATTTACTCCTCCCATCATGAATGGTGAACCCACAGTGATATTGACAGAACTTTCTCGTTCGTGTTTTGGCCTCCTTTTCAAATTTACAATGTGGACTTCATTTCATGTTCTTAGTCTATGTAAAAGAGCTGTTAGCTACTTCTAGTGGTTATAAATGCTGGGGAAATGAGAAATTGTTATTTCTATTTGTTAGTTTTATTGGGGGGTTCTAATTGTAGGGACAATCTTTTCAATAATCTTTTGTAAATTATTATCTTTTTTATTGCTATTTTTTTTAATGAGAAGAGTTCCCTGTCATTTCTAAAGTAGGCAATAGCAAAATAGAGTTTTTGTGACTTGGAAATTAAAGTTTGCAAACTATTGTTTTCTGGATAAAATACAACGTGTACCCTTAAAAAGTTTGATAAAAGAATAGGGAGTATTCCTCATATTTCAAAATTTTCATTGATTGTCCCTACTTCTGAACCAACAAAACAAAGAAAATAGAAGTACTGAAATCACAACCAAACAGGGCTCTTCTCTTCATCCTTAGCTCCTTTTTTCTTGGGGCTTTCTTTTTTAATGAGTATAGCTGTTTTTAGGTAATGTTGCTCTTTTATGAATGAAAAGTTATGGGTTTGAAACAGCCTCTTTGCAAAGCAAGGGTAAGGCTCTATACAAAAACAACCCCCTAACCCTCGCAAAGTGGGGAGCCTTGTGCATTGAGGTATATTGTTCTTTGGACTTCCCTTCCAAGGTATATTGTTGTATCACTGGGAGTTTTAAATTGGATCAGGTTAATTTATTAAATAAATGCATCTGAGAAAGAAAGGAAGCAACTGTAGAAAGGTAGCTGAAACTTTGAAGTGGATCCATTAGAAGTTTTTCAATCTGTGTCTGTATTGCTCAAATGAGTTTCACCCAGGATGAGTAAAGATCAATTTTAAGGTTAAAGAACCATGTTCTTAATGCCATCGCTTTGTCTATGTAAGATTTCTTTTAAATCATCTGATATCCCTCCATGACACCTCACTTGATCATGAGAACTGTAGTTTAGAATTGCTTTCACCGTCACCTCTCCTGCATGTCCACCATTATTAACACGGAATATTTAACCATGGATTTCTATTTGCAGTCTTTGCTCTGTGATCCAAACCCGAATTCCCCTGCCAATTCAGAAGCAGCACGAATGTTCAGCGAGAACAAGCGCGAGTACAACAGGAGAGTAAGAGAGATTGTTGAGCAAAGCTGGACAGCTGACTGACTGCCCCGATAGAGTGATATTGGAATTCCTCAAAAGATGGTTTAATGGCCTGTTATAGTAATATAAAATCTTAAAACGATACGTTGCAGACTCCTGAACTTTGGATTATATCTTATGCTTGCTTTCTCTTTCATTGGTGATATATCTTATCAGGCTTTTTTACGGTTGCTTGGGGACCTGTTTGTCCTTCATTTTCTGTTATGCTAATGGGTTTCTGGTTATCATCAGATGTGTGCATACAAATGTGAAATGGATAAACCTAAAATGCTTTCCTTTGGTTTACTGATCGTCTTCTTCAGCTTTGCTTAAAACATCCAAATCTGCTCACAGTTTTTCCATCTCTCCTCGACCCACCCTAGCAGCAATGCAGGGAGTGTCGCCTTCTAGCGGCTGTTGGTTAATCTGAGTTGAGGAACCCAACTTTTAAACAAAAATTGAAAGTAGAAGAGGAGATGGCGGCAGTGGCCGTAGGAGGGATGTTCGCCGCCGCGATGGGCTGTGGAGGTGGTGGGAAGAAGAGTTATAATGGTTGGATTTGTTGGGCATATTAAATATTTAATTTATTAAGGTGAGATTATATAAGATTTTACCCCTTTTAAATTTTATGCAATCTCACTTTGTGAGAGTATTTTAAACTTGTTGCTATATTTCATATTGAATGGGATATCGAAACTATGATAAAAGGGGTCACTCGGCATCTATATTACAACGGAACACACATTGATTTTGGCAACCCATTCGGCATCTGTATTATAATGGAACACACAGAAGCAAGTAAAATTCGTTCAAAACCATGATAAGGTGTCACTTGGTAGGGCCACATGTGATTTAGTGGCAATTGTTTTTAGGATATAAGTTGGTAACATGACAAAATTTGAACAATGTGACAGTACACTTCTCTGTGTTATTTATATATACAATTTTGTTTTACCGTCAATAATTCTTATGTTACTTGATGCGAGCAAAATGAGAGAAGGACGTAAAATCCCACCTCTTACAAATCGTGTCGGACAATATAACATAACCGTTTATATTTATTATGTGATTTTAATAAAATTTTCAAAAAATCCGCCCTGGATTCCAATGTACACTGAGTTCTAAATCTGATAAAAATAGAAGAATTGCATTAGATGGTGACAATCAAAATAAAATGTGTTCGATCAAGAAACAGAAATTTTAAATTTTAAATAATTATAAGCAAGTCAAAATTCACTTATTCCATTCACATAGCAGAATAAAGACTTTGATATCTTATTATTGTTGATGATATCTTATTATTGTTGATGCAACCCTAATCCAGGCAACACATGCATGGTAGATAACCAAGTTCAATATGGGCAACAACACGCTTTACATAATAGAGTCACTGACCAGCCAAGAGGTTTGGTAGGAATGTTCCTAACAACGACCATGAACAGCAAGCAGGTTGTAATAATTTACAAGTTAGGTGGGGCACAGGCACTACAGTTTTGTACTCAGATTCCCACTGCTAGTCCAATCTTCCTGAACTTGAATTGAATACTGCAAGTGCCAAAGGACATCTTCTATGTTTGGCCTTGAGGTTGCGTCCTTGCTGAGGCATTTCATGGTGATTCCAATTGCTGTTTTCAGGGATTCATGAGCAAATGTCCCCCAGATGGTCCGATCTATTTCCTCCCGTAATCGTGTTGGTGACTCGGCTAAGCTTCTTTCAACCTGCCAAGTTAGAACCCTAATAGTTGAAGCATTGCCATGAATGAATGCTAAACAGATGTTATTGAGAAAGGAGGGTCTGAAATAGACAAGGTTGAATGTTTATCCATACCTGAAGCTTGACCTTACCCAATTCGCTAGCCGATGTGATCGATTTACCGGTAATTACCTCAAGCAGGATGACACCCAGTTGATAAATGTCATTCTCTTCTGGGTTCCCATTGCTGCATCGGATAAATTAAATGCTTGGACGGTTATTCCCCAACTTACTTTAACAAGAACTTACATATATAACTTACTCCATCCGGTATAATGTACTTCCCTATCGATCTTATTAGGGTTAATGACTCGAGTTCATGAGTTAGGTTGGGGTTGGATCGGTCTCGTTAGGGTTGAGGCTGGGTTAAAGGCTCAAATTCTTGAGTTAGGGTTAGGATTAGGTGGAAAGCCTCTGGTTTCTCGAGTTAGATTGACATCCCATACTATATAGAAGATGAAGTTGCAAATTACCTGTGAACCCGGTTGGAAGCATCTGGTCCATTGAAAGGGCTCTCAGAACCTGCCTAAAAGTTGCCAAATTATAAAAAAGTTTAGCAGAATATATGCCAGAAATATGCTTTGAAAGAGATAATTATGAAATATTGGTGCTTCATTATCTCCCACCTTTGATTGGAAGGAGATGTTGTAGCTGCTGATTTTTGCTGCAAGACTCTCATCCAAGAGTATGTTCTCAATCTTCAAATCGTTGCCAAAGATTCCTGGCACGATCCCAGTGTGCAAGAACTGGATTCCCCTGGTAATGCCAATGGCAATCCCCATTCTCTGTGGCCATTTGAGATACTCCCTCCTCCTCCAATCTGCCAAACCAAGCAGTGCTTTAGTTCTTCTAACACTAATAGGATCCCTGCCCTACCTAATCGATGCCATTACAATACCTATCCGTCCCATTTTGGTTAAACGAGTTGAGATCAATGTCAGTTTAGGTAAATTGTTAACTGGGTCAAGTTCCAAACAGCATTAAGTAAACTTTACTTAAATCGAAGTCAAGAAACGGGACTCGAATTCTCAATTTAATCTGAATTTACCTGTGAGGAGATCCCTGAGAGACCCATTCGAGACATGTTCAAGCACAATGAACACAGTGTTGGCTGTGTTGGGGCGGTCCTGATTTGTATCAATACAGTGCCCCAGAACACTTACCAAATGCCTATGCCTCAGCTTTGATACCACCTCCATGTGCTGCTGCAAGCTCTGATGCGTATACTTCTGCTTCATCTTCACACACTTCACCATCACCATTGACCCATCTCTAAGCCACCCTCTGTAGAGCTGCAAGCCATTAATCAGTCACTAGCAAGCTCAATGTTTTCAGAATTGTTAAAAGGTCGTTTGACAGAGTTTTCAGTTTTCTGTTTTCTGAGAACAGCAAAAACAATTGAAACAGAAATTTCATTCACCTGTCCATGAGATTCTTCTCCCACCAAATTTGATGGGTCAAAGTAGTTTGTTGCATCTTCCATCTCCTCCAATGTGTAGACATGATACGGCGGCAGACCTAATGCCGGCGATCTCAAGATCTGGGGAACATTTCCTATGAACATCGATGAAATTAGTTAGTTATAGTAATCACGACATTGCGATTAGAGCTTGATATGTTTATACACATGGATTTTGGAAACATCACGTCCTAATACCCAGTGCGTTAAAACTTAAACTAGAGACCTAAAGGCCTTACTTCCATTGACGACAGGCGATCTCCTAACAGAGGTTTTCTCGAACGCAAAGCTGTCGGTTTTCAAGCCATTAGCATGGCTTCTTCCGGCTCTTCTGAGAACCGCCAAAATCAGAATTCCAGTAGCTCCGGCAGCCCCAATTATTCCCCCTACAATTCCCAGAATCAATCCAACTTTCATGGCGGATTTCCCCGATTTTTGATCAATAATCGGAGGCATAACGGCCAACGCTTCTTTCCGGCAGAATCTGTACGGGTGCTGATATCTGGAGGCTCCGCTGGCGAGACAGTTCCAGGAGCTGAGCACCGTCCTGTTCTTCGAGCTTGATCCGATGCAGCCAGACAAATTTCCGATCAAGAGGTTCCGGGAAACGTCAACAAAACGGAGATTGGAACCGCAAGAAAGATTTGACGGAAGAGCGCCGCTGAGCTGGTTGCCGGCGAGGTTGAGAAACTGAATTGACGGCAGAGAAAACAAAGAAGGTGGAATCGGCCCGACGAGCTTGTTTAGAGAGGCGTCGAGTCGTTGAAGAAGATTCAAATCTTTGATCCATGGCGGAATTGGAGATCTGAGAGAGTTGTTGTTGATGTCCAGCTCTTGAAGAGATTGTAATCCGGCGAGATCTGGAACACTTCCATTGAACGAGTTACCGGCCAGAACGAGGCTCCGGAGATTCTTCATCCCATCGATGGACGCCGGAATCTCTCCGGTAATGAAGTTCGAGCTGATATTGAGAACCTGAAGCGACCTCAGCCGGCTGATCTTCGCCGGCAACGGGCCCCAAATTCCTAACGAAACAAGAGACAACGTTTCCAACCTGGAGAGCTTCGTCAAAACAGTGAAAAACGAGTCAATGGAGAATCCGTCGGACAGTTTTTGGACAACTCTGTCTCCGGCGACGGTTAACTGAGTAATGTGATTTTCCGAGCAGACGACCGCCAGCGAGGGCGACGGCTGCAAGTAGCAGAAGTTGGTCCAGTTATTCCATCCCTGAAGACCTTGCGGGTATTCGAGC
Organism: Diospyros kaki; assembly: GCA_036245055.1. Taxonomy (NCBI): domain Eukaryota; kingdom Viridiplantae; phylum Streptophyta; class Magnoliopsida; order Ericales; family Ebenaceae; genus Diospyros; species Diospyros kaki. The sequence continues at coordinate 43,756,240 of BSEG01000009.1, forward strand.
ATTTGCCGGAGCTGAAAAAGGATTCTGGTTTCGGGTGCAGATAACTGGGCGGTCGAAGCCGGAAGAAGGACATGGAAAGCGAGGAGAGAAAGCAAGAAACACAGCAAATTTAGCCGGAAAATCTCCATTTTCTGGGGAAGATATTGCGGGAACACGAAGTCTCAAACAGAGTAGTAAGTAGCCTTCAATTTTAAAATCTGTGGCAAAGCAGAGATCCTCGGGCAGAACCGGAATTGAATGCTTGTTCTAGCAAGCTGTGTGATGCATTTAATCGACTGTCTTGAGCAATGAAGCAGAGAGCTTCCGCCACATGAATGTGAAAACGAAGTGGAAGGTGACGCCTTGCTCGGCCGTCGTCGGTTGGACTGGCGGCCACCATTCATTCTACTTCTTAATAATAATTTTGAGATCTGTTATTAAGTAATAATTAAGTAAAGAAAGCTCACTTTCCAATTCCATGCACAAGCTGGTGAGAGTCCAGCTGTCCATGCACAAAATGAAATGGAGGGGAGCTTTGATCCCACGCTTCGCAACCCTCTTTTTTAAACTGCCAATTGCATCCACAGCCGTTGATTTTTCCCCTTCCCTTCCTTGATGGAGGTCAACGCCGCTCTGAATTCAAACACTACGCCACGCTCCCGGGATCTCAGCGTTGACCATTTACTACGGGCTGGACCTCAAGAATCGCCAAATCACGCTCCGGAGGCGCGTGAGATTCGTGAACTCTGCTACGCCTTTCCTCAAGGCGGTGGAACCCTCACGGGTGATCCTTTCAAGGTAACTTTAGCAGTGGAGTGATGTTCCATCTCCGGGGGCCAATGGCGGGTAATTCATATCAATGGTCCAAAATTTTGATGTCTTTTTCAGTTTAGTCACTAAATTTTAATTCCTTGTAAAGTGATCATAAAACTTTAAAATGTTTTACAATGTGGTCACTAAAATAATTTTTTAATGATTTTTAGTCAAAATTACTGACGCGACGATGATGTGGCACTGACGTGGCGATGATGTGGCCATTGCCACGTCAGTAATTTTGATAAAAAATTATTCAAAAATCAGTTTAGTGATCATATTGTAAAATATTTTAAAGTTTTGTGATCACCTTGTAAGGAATTAAAGTTTAGTGATCAAATTGAAAAAGAGGCCAAAATTTTGTGACCTTTAGTGTAATTTACCCGGCCAATGGCATTCATTGCAAGAAGAATTCTACACCGTTTACGTACTGTGTAGACGCACTGGGGCAAGTCGGTGGGGGAGGTCGGAGGTTGGTGGCTAATCCCAGAGCCAAACATGTCAGCACATGCTTTAGTGAGGTGTACCTTCAATATATATTATATATATATGTGTATATGTACCCAACAAACCTAATAATTTACAGAGTGACAGTAGGTGTGTGTTCCTCTTCTTCCTGTTGGCCGCTTCCTCTGGTGAAGACAAGCTTTGTATTCCATTCTTCAAGTCCACTCCATATATTACTACTACCAGTACTAATAATAATTACTTAAATTCCAATATATATATATATATATAACATGATATCCCACTTGTAACTTCTCTCCATATCTTTCCTCACCTACTCTCACATGCCCAGCTATTTATTTACCAACCCATGGCTCTTTGAATGGGATTAATTTGGCCAAGGGTCACAATTTGACTCAATAAAAGTTCTTTTGAGTTGGTTTCTTGAAATAAATTATTTGAATTTGAATTTAATTTTAAAATTTAATTTGTAAATAAGTTAAGTATAAATTTAATAAAATTTAATTCATTAAAACTCATAAATATGTTCAATTAGAGACTTGTAAATATTAATAAACTCATAAACATATTTGATTAGAAATTCGTGAATAATTCATAAACAAATTCATTCATAATTATATTAATATATTTATTTATAATTTTATAAATATATTTTTAATATAAATTTATTAAATTTTAAATTATTATAATAATATAATTAAATTAAATAGGTTCAAAATTATTATGTATATTAATTTAATCATTTACTATAATATAGTATATGAATATTTAATAACGTAAAATAACAATTTAGGTTTAACTAAACACCATGTAAATAGTTATCTAAATTAAAAATCCTAAAAAGCAAAAAGGATTGAAGTTTGAAAAAGAAATAAACCAAGAGGAAGAGACGAACAAGGACATCGTCCACAATAACCACATGTTGTCACTGCAGCTACAAGCCTTCATTTGAGGTTGAACTACTACCATCGCAAGCCATCTTCTTCTACTATGTTGTCACTTACTGTGAACTATCTTTGTTAGTAGGCACTAGAATTAATTTGTATCGAGCTTGAGCTAACTCTAGAAATCGATTCACTAAGTCGAGCTCGAGTTTAGCAAAATTCGGGTTGGCTCGATTTGATTGTAATACTAATTGAATCCATTAAATTAATTAGCTAAATTTGGTGAAAAATATCTCTTTTGTTTTTAAAAAAAATTGGTCAAGCTGATAAAATAAAATAAAAAGAGCCAATTTTGATTTTTCTCCCAAAAAAATTAAATAACTTGCAATTTTAAAATATCTTTTCTTTAATAAGGTGATGGTGCAAAGACCCACATCCACCCCAAATTGGGTCTGATCGATCGCCACTTGTTCAGATTGTCACATGCACCAGGAATAGGATAGTGTTTAAAATGAACGTTTTTTTGCAATGATCTTAGATGCATCTATAGTGACAACTGTGTAGGGCTAAGCTCAAAAGGGCTTTTTGATGTTTAAATCAAAACTAAAGTGACCAAAGACTGAGAAGGGAAAGTAGCAAGCAGGCAAAGGTGGAGTTAAAGGATAATGATTGAGAAATAAAGCAACTTTTTAAACTTATTTATGTGACAATTTAAGTGTTATATATTTTTTTTTTTACCCAAGTTTCAAATTCCGTTTGAATAATTTTGAGTGAGTAATTTTTTTTTTCGTTTCATCTTTTATGTAAATTCAGATGTAATCATAGTCTATATATATTTGAAGTAAACATTCAGAAAGTGACTGTACTTCTTGTGAATTCCTTTTTATATTATGCCGATAAAATTTTTAGAGAGATGACACGATGTACCAATTCCTTATCTCCACAAGGATTTAAATCTTCCATACTCACTTAAATCTCTTAATATCTTACCGTTACGCTATACTGGTAAGGGCTAAGTGTTACATTTGAATTAGTTCAAATATGGAAAGATGACCAAAATCATGAAAGATGGGAAATTGGGAGAAGGCCCTGAGGCCCATCTCCAACAGTGGGGAGTGGGCTTGCTTGATTCCTTTGTGTGCGCCTTCAGGATGACGAGGCTTTTAACTACTTTGGCACTCAGAATCTTTATCTTTTAGTTTTTTTTAATGGATAAAAATATATTTATGTTTTTCAATTTTTGTATTTTTTATAAAATTTTAAATTTTTTATAGTTTTGAATTTGTCCTCAAACTTAAACCAAAAGCATATTTATGTTTTTGAATTTTTATGTTTTTTTTTCTTATAGAATCATAAACTTTTTATGATTTTAAATGTTCTTTTTAAATTGTACAAAATTACTCATTTAAATACTTAACCAACAAATGATACGCACACGCATTGATGTGACAATTTTTCATCATCTCCTCAACTTTCCCCTTTCTCTTTCTTTGGCATCTCCTCAGTTCTCTCTCTTTTTTCGACATTTCCTCAACTCTTTTTCCCTTTTCAACATCTTTCCCCCTTTCTCTCTAGCTATATCTCATTTCTCTATGGTGTCTCCCACATCTCTTTCATCTATATCTCCGATAAAAAATGTTATCCCTAAACTGGCTCTATCTTCGATTCTCCCCCAAACAGTGGGGTAATCATCGACTCAAGTGCATTAGTGACCGGTTTTACCCAATCAACTTATGTAGCTCAACTAGAGAAGATGTAAGAGATACTAAGAAGAGAGAAAGCTTAATAAAAGAGACATAGCCGAACAGAAAGTGAGAGTTGAGGAGACGTCAAAAAACTATCAAGTCAGTGTGCATGCATATTATTTGCTGGTTACGTGCTTAAATAAGTGATTTTGTATAATTCAAAATCACAAAAAATTTAAAATTTTCTTAAAAAAACAAAAATTTAAGAACATAAATGTACTATTGACTTTTTTTTCTGTGTTAGTTACGTCCACCAATAAGTTTCATAAATAATTTTTATAAAATGATATAACACACAATTAGTAATAATTTTATCTAACTTTATAGTAATTTTACTTAATATATATATATATATATATCATCTCAATTTATAAAAACTATTTGTGGGTAAGGAATTTCCCCTTTACTCAGCCCATTTTCAATTTTCCATCCAACATGTAACTTCAAAATAGGGTTTAGGGATGAGCACATGGGACAGCACTTCTTATTTTGTTTTCTAAAGCTTAAGCTGGGTAAATTATTATATTAAAGATTTTATATCAAATTATTTGGATCTATTGCTGAAAATCAGATTTGAACACTTTAGGGTATTTTATTTTTTTATTTTTAACAAAACTTGAGCATTTAATTAGTGATTCATGCTTTTTAATTATTTTAAAATTATCTTAATTAGAAATTTAGTATCCATATCATTTAAACAGTAATGAATTATTAATTTATTATCCTATAATACAAATTTGTAAGCTAGCGTCATAACCAATATCAATGACTTAAATCTATTATTACATAAATAATTATGACAAAATATATATTTTAATTCTTATAATTATATATATTTTTATTATTTCGAAAATACCCTGAACTTGTAAATTTGAGACAATTATATCCTTAAATTTTTTTATTATTTTAATTATACTTCTAAATAATATAATTTAATATTAATTACATATTTCAATAAATTAGTTGATAACAATAAATTTAGAAATATAATTAAATTAACTCAAAATTATAAAATTCAGATGTCTTTAAAATAATAAAAAAAATAAATATTTAAATAAAAAATATATAAATATAAGAATTAAAATATGTATTTCACTAAACAATTATAGTAGGAACATATATGTCACCAACATTAACATTACCGACGTGGCAGGAGGTGACAGCAATACTTTTGTAATTATGAGTCTCAATACCGCCATTGCCATTGCCATTGCCAAGTCTCTAGAAGAATGATACACTGATAGCAAAATTCATTCCCAATACCAATACATGGAAGAAAAAATTTACACACCGGAATGCTGGCCACCGGGCGGCTGGGTTCATCTTACGCGGGGCGCCTGCCGGTGGGACAACCGCAACGGGGAGGCGGACGGCGTCAGATTCATCGGCGAACGGGGGCGTCTCATGGGTGATCTAGGGATGGGATGAGAAAGAGCCGGCTGCTCGTACTTGCCTGCATTTTTGGGCGCCTGGAGCTGTTCTAGTCTTGCCAATACCTCTGCCATACGTGGCCGGAGTTTGGCCTCGGTGCATAGGCACTGCAAGGCAAGGGTGGCCGCGCCATGAGCCCCTTTTTGGGGGTACTGACCCCCCAACCTCGTGTCCATGATCCTGAACAGTTTTCGTTTATCGTCCAAGTATGGCTTTGCCCATCCCACTAGATTCTGTTCCACACCGGATTTTGATTTGTCAACAGCCCGGCGCCCGGACAGTAGTTCCAGCAACACAACCCCGAAGCTGTATACGTCGCTCTTTGCCGTCAGCCGACCTGTTCATCCTCACGAGCTTTAGCACATACTAGCCGTTGCCTCAATAAACAAGTGCAGTGCTTACGACATGCAGGAATGGAAAATTGATGATGTACATGTACCTGTAGCAACATACTCGGGTGCGGCATAGCCATGAGTGCCCATTACTTGAGTCGAAACGTGTGTCCTATCACCGGTTGGTCCAGCCTTAGCCAAGCCAAAGTCAGACAGTTTCGCGTTGAAGTCCTGAATCAAAGCAGAGCAGCATGATCGATATAATAAGATCGGATTTCTAGACGAGCTAGCGACATCAGCATAGTTTTCCTCAAGTAAATGCCAAAGAAATTCACAAATATCTTTCTTTTATTTAGCATACCGCATCTAGTAGGATGTTCGAAGCCTTAAAATCACGATAAATGACTTGCTCTTCGGCATCATGCAGAAAACAGAGGCCTTTAGCTGCACCTATTGCCACTTTCATCCTTGTTGCCCAGGGAAGTGGGTGAGGTCCTCCTGCAAAACCAAGCAAGGCGTAAGTCATTACATGTAATGTAAGTGAACTACAATTAAAGTCCTTAAGGTGAGGGATTTCACCTTTTGCACCCAAGTGAACTACAATTAAAGTAGCATCAAAAGGCTCCATAGATACTCAGTAGTTCGATTTTATTGCTAGCTAGAACGACAGCCAAGGGTCAGATCTAAAATACCCTCAAGGATGCAAGTCATTCCAATAGCAAATATGAATATGAAAAAAGAAAGTTGAATGAAAATAAAGCTGCACTCCAACCCTGCCCGGTTCTCCAAGGATGCACAAAAATGGAGCAGATAGCTTTTGAAACACCCAAAATCCAAAACGAGGCAACCTGAGGGACATTACTTGAGGCACCCGTCAGTTGGATTGTGGGATTGGCAATGGACCCATTAGGGCAACTATATTTACCTTGCTTGGTATTTATAATTTCATTGTCGGTTCTTAATGATTGTGGCGCTGAATGGATCTTAGGCTTCGTGTTCCTTAAGTTTCGGCCTGGGTTTTATGGTTGGTCGGTCATACTAACAGAAGAGAAGGCGTGACAGCTTCCTTTCAGTTTCTGTTTCTCTCAAAGGTTACTGCTCAAAATATGTAACAGGTGATAGGATCTGGGATCATGTCAAAGCCACTTCAAACTAAATGTGCCAGAACATATACTCCTTAGTAGCATCTGGGTAAAAGGACATGACTTAACTTACCAGCCTTGTGACTTAACACTTCAAGAAGGAAAGGGGAAAAACAGAAGAAACATTATGGTGGTGGAAGCAAACACATACTAAAATAATTATAAAGCTAAAATGAAATTAATGGAGCTTCCTCCAAATTTCGTTAAAAATGTGCTACTTACTTCGAAACAGATGATTTTCCAAGCTCCCTTTTGGCATAAACTCATAAACCAATAGCCGGTTGTCACCCTCTGAGCAGTAGCCAATAAGTTTAACCAGATTTGGGTGATGAAGTTGGCCAAGATAGTTAACTTCTGTCTGCAAATGGTTTGTACTACTAAATAAACCAACCCAAAAAGTAGGAGTATATTTAGCTAGTAATGGAGAAAAACATACCAGCCACTCCTTATGGCCCTGAAAACCCTCAGGTTTAAGCTTCTTTACTGCAACGACAATACCAGATCCAGGTTTAGCAGCGGCAGTAGTGTGTTCATCTATCCATCCTTTGAAAACATATCCAAAGCCTCCTTCACCAAGAAGACTGTCGGGACGGAAGTTTCTGGTGGCATTCCTCAACTCATTAAAGGAGAAGGCTTTCGCATTAGAAGAAGACAATATTTCCCCTTCAGATCGGGGAGTAGGAAGAGTTTCAGCACTCTTTTCACTGTAAGATATTAATGTAAGGCTGGAACGAGCTGAATAAGTGCCAGTTTTGCTAGTAGTTTTTGAGATCCCTGAGATAGATCAGTAAAGAAAAACCTAATATTAGTTAAAAACAAATGTAGTGAGTATTGCAGAACAATAATGGCAGGGAATTAAGACAGAACTGAAAACTAGTCTCTGCTCAAATAGACACCCCATCCATGGGCGTCTCAAACAATGCAGTTCCATTACAAACTTATGATAATTTAGAACACCAAAAATACATATACCCGATTGACAAGCTCGAATTCAAGTTGACAGTAGCACAAGTACAGAAGCAGGGTTCAAATTCCAAGTTCTGAATCTTCATTCTCCTTCATTGGTTCACATGAAAAACTTATGCATCACAGTATGTCAAAACACTTCTTTTCATGCATGTTTGGTTCAGTGTAGTGTAGCTGACCTCTTCGTTGTTGCGGGTTTGGTTTCAGTATTCAGAGTGGGAATCTCCTAGAACATTTTGGTCTCCACATTTTTTTTTTTTTTTTGGGGGGGGGGGTGTTTACATCAAGATAAGAGCAATACATCCTTTATCCTTTTCGTTTCCACTCCCATTTCATCAATTTTCCAATTCTTACTTTTCATTGCTAAAAGGAAAGGGGAAGGATTTCCTTAGGTGAATCCCTCTTGTTAATATGAAGAGCTAAATAACGTCATGTAAACTCTGTATGAATTCATCTAAAATATAAAATCTGCTCTGTATTGGTGGCTACGGTCTCAGGTCATTTTGACGCCTATACTTGCCTTGGGAGCAGACCATGAGCATCATTGGAGTGATGGTGGATGACGAGTAAAAGGAGTGATGAAGGGATAACTAGCTGCGTTGGCCCAGCAGCTAGGTAGGAGGTCAAAGCTACTCCGTTAACACATAGGATTTGTACAGCCCACTTGGGCCTTTCATGGAAAAACTGGTCACAGGTGTTGTCCTTGTGACATATTCGCTACAACCATAGGAGAAAATAGAACAATTTGAGACTCAGGACTAATAGCACAAGACACATTCTTAGATATGGCACGTGAGCTTGTTCTCATCTATAGACGAATTCTATGTTAGACTCCAAGGGTTAATCCTAGTGCACTAATTCTCCTAGAACCTTTTCACTCTTCTTTTGATAAGTGAATTTATTCTCCTAGAACCTTCAAGCACCCACTTCTCCCAGAATCTGAATCTTTCTTCCTTTTATTAAGTCAATTTATTCTCCTAGAACCTTGAACCACCTAGTTAAAATTAGTACAACCTATGCCCCTAACTGCCAGTGGAATTGACCCTCCCTCCAGCTGTAATATGCCAGTCCATTTTGAAATATCAAAGTAGGGGAAGTTGTAATGTCAGAGGATTACCATTGAAGGAATTATCGTGAAGACATCTATAACCTTTCAATGACACGAAGCCTGATGCTGGACGACCACAATAGTTTAGGATATGGAAAGCCAGCAGTCACGAAGACACTGGGGAAAAGCCCTTGATGCCACAAAGCTAAAAAACACTTTCTCATTCCGGTAGAAAATTAATCAAGGATTGAAGCCTTTCTAGCAAGTGGAGTCTGGGGCGGTAGTGGCAGATTATGCTTTATGTGACAGAAAGAATCTCTTCCACACCTCTGACCAAACCATAAATAAATTCAATAAAATTGGTTTGTAGTATTTGAGACTCAAAACTGAAGTTATGAAACAAGCATGTAGCCCAGAAAAAGGTAGAACAGAGATAAAGTCCATCAGAACTCTTTTGTTGCTAATAATAGCTTGCTCGGACTGCAACACATGCATTGCTCCCCCCTTTGCTCCTACCTGAAATAAATAGCTATACACATACATCTAAATACCCATCCTGGAAAGTTGAGATCATATCTGAAACTATACTATTTTACTAGTTTCCACTAGAAATACTTGAGGAGAATTTGGAAAAAAAAAAAAACTCTAAACTAATGAAGGATTGCTATCATGACCGGGCAGATCCCTTTATGTGAATTCAGAGCTGTTTTTCTATGGCAGGGTGCTCTGCTACTTTCGATGTTATAACATCTTAATACTCCAATATGATTGGATCCAAAAATATTTTTGGGTGAGCCATCTATAGATCAATTAAACGGAGAAAGATGTCCCTAACCTAGTATTAAACTGTTCAACCTAGGTTAAGAGGATTCGTAAGTTCACAAGGTATAATTGACCCTCCTTTTTTTGGACATAGTTCCCATTTACACTACCACCAGCCTTATTTCATCTAAAGATCATATCCGTACTTTTTAAAAAAAGTAAAGATGACAGCATATTGTTAAAAATAGTGCACCCAAATGCAGAAAGAGTGCCTGATAAGTTAGAAGACACAAAAAGCACTGGCTTTGAGGCTTTCCAAATTTTTGACATCATTCAAAGATGTGCATCATATTTCGAGCCTCAAACTAAAACCAGCAGCTTCCATGACTATTTAAAGTGTCCAGAAAAGTACTTGGAAAGGAAAAGAAAAGAAACATCAATATGGATATGGAATACAAGTTCAAGGATGCCACCCAAAGTAAAACCCAAAATCGGACACTTCAATACATGTTTTAGCTAAATGTGAACATCTTGCCAAAGAATAAAAGTGAATCCTTAGTGGATTTTATAGCTAATTTCATAAAACAGCCAAGACCTTGACTTAATTAAATGAAAACAAGCCATTAAAATCCACAACAGGTATCAACAACAAAACATCTGAGACCAACCACAAAACCTTGCTGAAGAGCAGAGGTGGACAGATTGCAAAAGCCTGAGGCCTTACAAGTGATGAAAACCCTAAAAAAAAAGGAAAAACAATTAAAGAAACCAAAACATGTTTTGAGGGAACATCCAGCAGAACTGTCTCTCAAATAAACCCATGCCAATTAGGGTTCATACCCAAAATCCCTTAAGACAAATTTAAGGGGAAAAAAAAAGAGGAAATCCCTGAATTTACTGTCAGGTTTCAGTGCTAAAACAAGAAAACCATGATTTAGATATATGTGGACAAAGAAGTATTTAACTCCAAAAGAAAGTTTTCCTTTCTCTTTTGTTTTTCTTTCTGCTCTACTGATAATAACCTCCAAATAGAAAACAGAGCAAGCAACAGATGGAAGTATTACCATTATTGGTATTGGGGCTATTAGCAGCATCAACTTTCGCAGAAGAATCTAAGCAGTTGCCCATCGCCTGCTCCAATCTTTAACCAACAACAGAGAAAAAAAAAAGAATAATCAACTTAAGCAGAAACCCAAAGCAATTCCGATTTCCAAGAGCTGAAATGAAAACCCAATATAGACTGTAAATGGTTTTTTCTTTTTCTTCTCGTAGCTCTCTTCCTTCCTCTCGGGACTGTTTCAGGTTTGATAATTCATGGCAGAAGATCAACATAAAAAAGGAAAATAATGGGACAGAAAGAACAAATCAACTTTTACACGTACGAGAAAGGAAGAAAAGGCTGGGAAATTCGAGGAAGACGATAAAACTGAAAGAAGAAACTAGCAGCTGTCCTCCACCACCTTCTTCTTCTTCTTCTTCTTCCTCTTCCTCTTCTTCTCGTTTCCCCTAATCAAGGGCTGGTGAAATGACAAACCACTGTGGGCACTATGCCCCTTAATAACGTGTTCGTCACTACAGCAAAATGTGGAATTACTGAAACACCCCTAGCCTGTCACTGGGTCAAAGCTTTTAAAGCGTCCGAATGAATGTTGGGGTTCTTTGTTTCATAATCACATGTCTTGACGTGGTTGCTCAATTTATCTACCTTTTCGTTGAATGATCCACCATTTAGAGGCTTTCATTTGTAGCATTCGGTTGATGAGATATTGTATTCTTAAAACGGCCGGCAAGATATGATTAATTACTGTCATCAAATTTATATAATGTTATTAATCCTACTTTTATATATATATAATAATAATAATATTTCTCTTACTTTTTTTTTTGTTGTTGTAAAAAGACTATATTTTTAACTCAAATGAGAAACAGAGGACCGGGGGGGAGAGAAGGCGGTGTCGGGGTGCAATTTGGACAATTCAGAGGAAAGGGGAAGTGAATGGGAAAGGAGGACGAGCGACGCTTGCGTCACCATCGTCATCAGCAACGAAGAAATAAACGTCAACAACCAGCAAGGCAGCGAAGGGCGCCAGTCAGTCTATTGCTTCTCCTAGCTTCCTAGCCATTGGGCCGTTGACTCTTGTGGGTCATGGGCTTCCGGCAGGACCCACTGGGACCGGGTCGGGTGGCATCTGCAGCAACGGAGACAGACAGGGAGGGAGATGACTGATGAGAGAAGAAAAGAAGGCATGGTGGAATGGATTCGGCCGCAAGCAACCGCAGCCACACCAACGAAGAATAGGTGGCAGCCTCTGCTGCCTCTTCAGCTGCTGCTGCTGCTTTGACTGAATAATAACAAAGGGTTGGTCTTTGGCTTCGCCTTTCCTCATTCTTTCGATAGATCTGTCACGTGCAATATATATGTAAATAACACAAGAAGGAGAAGAAGAAATGCGGGCATGATGCACGCAATTTCATGTTACCTAATTAACAAGTTCGCCGTAGTCAAAGCTGCTCTTTAGTCTCAAGAGAGAATCAAGCCCCACTTGTCACCTTTCCAATCCACACCAAATACATAGACCGTGAGAGCTACTTGTATCTATTCAATTCTCATCATCTTCGTTTATTTTTAGATTCGAAAACAACTTATTTATCTTAAAATTAAAGATGAAAGTTACTGCATTTTGGGTTGAAATTGTCAGAAAATTAATTTTTATTTAGCTAAGTTAGATTGATTTTGGTTATAACTAGTCAAAGAGAGAGAGAGCCAATAAGTACTACCCAAGCTTAGCTTAAGTTACTTAAGTTTGATATTATATACATTATATCAAGTAATGTATCATGTCTTGCTTCTCTTCTTTTATTTTTTTTTATGAAAGAATTGCCCGCAGCCCACTCTCCTACTTGATTTAAGAATTTAAAATTAATTATTGTCAAACATCTCATCTAAAATTTATAGAACATATTCTTAACTATATCATAGAGATCTCACTCGTTTGTCAAATAATTATATTATACACTATTAAGCTTAATTATCATGCTCGCACCCCTTATACTAAGTATTAATTTAATCATAAAAATTTATTTTGAGAAACAAAAGCCTCGCCTATATAGAGGTATAAAAGAGATCTATTTTTATTTTCATAATTTCATATTTCAGATAAAATTCTATATAAAAGGAACTATCTCTCAACTGTTAGGAAGAAAAATCTAGTGCGTTCATATAACAATTATTTGTTATTTGTTCTTACCGAGCACCTGCTGTCCCGCTTGTTGATGTTTGCTTTGACCTGTAAAATAAAGAAGACTTGTCCCAAGTCATACGCAATGGCTTCTCAATGGACAATTGTCAAAATTCTCATCCTCATATAAAATATTATCTTTTGACCCAACTCCATTTGGCTAATGATATCACTGCTGGCGATACTTTTTATATAAAAATTTATAACTGTTAGTCAATACATTTTGAATATATGTATTAAAATACTTAATAAACTATGCACAATAATTTGCTCCAAAAAAGGTTTTAACTTTAGTCAACTTCCGGGGTTGGGGGGGGGGGGGGGGGGGAGCAATTAGCTCTTTATGATTAAATAATTATTTAGAAAGAATTCTTGTTTTAATTATTAACACACCCAGTTCATAAAAGAAAAAATTATGCCCTAATCATCCCTTATTAAAACAAGTTTACTGAGTATATTCAGACAAATACCCATTAATTATAATCTCTACTTAAGAATTTTAGAAGTATGAATTATGTAATTTTTTTTATGGTATAAGTATATTTTATTAATTAAGATTTTTTTTATTTGGTGTTATTTGTCATTTAAGTCTATTAAATTCAAAAATGCTCTTTATTTGCTTTGTAATAGTTAATGGTTACACAGCTTATTATAGTTTTTTTTTTTTTTTTTTAAAGTGCAAGGTATATTCTTTTTGTATATAAAAAATAACAAGAAATGTCCATATTAAAGAATATAAAAAGATTTAAACTTACAATCTTGCAATTCTAATTATTAGTTAATCAGTTGAGATAATCAATTGTAGCATTAAAATATACCAAATATAAATCAAAAAAATTAAGATTGTAAAAATTGGATGGAGCATCAAAGGAAAAAATTAATAATCAAAACAAAGTCGAACTAATATGTATTTTTATAAAATAAAATAAATATATATCAATTACAATTATGATATAAAAATTTTTAAAAATAAAATTTATCGCGAAAGCTTAAGAGATTTAAAAGTGTATTAAGAGATATTAATTATTTTATAATTAAAAAAATTTATAGTAATTACCATCATAAAAAAATTTTCACAAATAATTGCAAATAGTAACTAAAAAATATATAAAAAATTAATAATCAAACCAGAGTCAAATCAATATGTTTTTTATAAAATAAAATAAATATATATTAATTAAAATTATAATATAAAAAATTTTACAAAATTAAATTTACCATCTTAAGAGATTTAAAAATATATTAAGAGACATTAATTATTCTATAATTAAAAAAAATTAGAGTAATTACCATCATAAAAATATTCACAAATAGTAACTAAAAAATATATAAATGCAAAATAAATTATAACAGATAGACTTGCAAAAAAAACATTTTTTGTTTTTATTTTCAAACTTTTGATGATCAATGCAAAAACGTAAAGTTCAAAAATTTAAACTGAAGGAACACAGAAATTAAAACAGAAAAAAAAAAAAAACAAAATATGCCCTCAGACTCTGAAAAGATGGAGTTGGTTGAGTGGTAATGGTATACCTACTTTAATGATTATGTTCTTTTATTTGTGACTAACAGCAGGATGGAATGGAATCAAAGTTAATTTAGGGCTCTGGGACCATGAAGATGAAGCGCCCCCCCCCCCCCCCCCCCCCAAGATTACCAGTTTAACCCTAGGTCCACCCCCATTGAAGAGGTCAAAACCAGTGAATCATATGTGTGATATGATATATGCGTGTCTGTGGGCATTGAGAATTTGAGATCACTGACCACTTTATTTTGGAGACGGTTCCCTCCCTCTTTTACCAACTGCTTTTTGCTCTGGCCATGTAATCATATCATACTTTGTCTTCCACCACCCACCATGGCTGGCTGACCTCCTTAAATACACACAGACAGAACACCAGACCCCTCCTTCCCCACAGACACCATGGAAGATCTTCCAGAAGCTCAGATGGAAGCCATTTTCATCTCTGTAAGTTGGTTCCATCTCTTTGCTTCTCTCGTCTTGGATTGAAGTTGAAGTTGCATTTATGTCTTCTCTGTTGTTAGATTAGTATCAGGCAAGTAGACAAGCAGAAGAGAGAGAGTGTGTGAAGTTTCTGCACACAAAAACCAATCACATTCTCCACTCCAAATAAATATATATAAGTTATGTTACAAGAAAATATGTTTGAAGGAAAGAATACAACTTAGCTTATTCTATACCCTCCTCTGCAAGCCTAAAAAAGAAAAAGAAAAAACAACAAATAGGAGTTCAATTCAACTTCTTGATCCTCCTGTCTCTCTCTCTGTCTTTTTTTTTTTTTTTTCCCTTCTTCTAGATCCCCGTGATCAAGGGGTGGTATAGGCGAGATGCCGATGTGTAATTACAATCTCAAAAGGTAATGGAAGACACTGCAGGTTCTGTACAAATGACAACTCAGGAACAAAACCTTGAATGGGAAGAGGAATACCCATATCCAAATCCCATAATGTGAAGTATAAAAGAGAATAAACAAAGCACACTTCAAAGGCAAACTGGAAATTAGTGAGAGTACTAGGGCTCACAACTGATGAGGAGATTGAATGCTGAAATATGAGGGGTACTCTACCAGAATGCACCGTAACATTCTAGCTCGAAACGCAGATCTTAATAGGCCTCAGACAAAAAACTTGGGGTCGAGATGACTGCGATCCAAATGAAATCGGACTCTGGGAAAGGAAAAGCTCTATATGCCAAAAACTTTAGGTAAGTTGTTATACTGACTGTAAAAACCCCTGCCCACTCTGTATGTGAGATGGATCAGTAGGGCCGGTCATAGGCTATAGAGAAGCGCCCTTTTGCAGGGTGGAGGTTGTGAGGCATTGTTGCTTAGATTACAGGACGGGGACTCCATTCCGAGTGTTTTGAGTAGGAACTGCCTCTCCTGAACGATGGATCAAAGTAAATGGAGTCAGTTAGCAGAAACTGACATGAAGGTATACTAACACGAAAACATGAATTACAAAACAGCATAGATCACAAGTTAAAGTAACTTTTCATCAGCTAGCACACAATTAAAAAGTAATACGTCATTTAACATTATTTTAGTTGGAAAGTGTGCCAAACAGTATGCTTTTGACCAAACATTTATGCTTGAAAAAATTTACTACAAAATTCATGAGATTAAACATTTATGCTTTTACATTTTTTTACTTATGTAAGGTAATTTTATGTTTAGTTGATAGATTTATTCATATAAATGATATTGAACTTGGAGAACCAAAAATATGTCCAGCAAGTCAATGGAGGGAACAAAATAATGCATCTTTAAAAGTATAGATGAAGAAACTTATCCACATTTCAGTACTCTTAAGAGTTAGAACAGCCATCTGTTTGAATCATGTTTTGCTCTGATAAGCATCAAGTATCAGAATCATAGACACTAAAACTAGGATCAGCAGTCAAACAAAGTGTTTCTATGCCCATACACTTGTCCACATTTCAGTATTCTTGGAACAGCCATCTGTCTGAACACAAACTTATGTTTTGCTCTGATTGCATTAAGTGAAAAGGTGTAGACACTAAAACTAGGATCAGCAGTCAAACAAAGGGTTTCTGTGCACATGCACACATGCAAGGGAAAATGAGAGCAAGAATCCCATTGAGGACAGATGATTTGTGCAGGAAAGTTAACTCGAGGGTGAACATCACCTTACAAGTAGAGGGGACTTAAAAATTTGACTGATCTTAGTTTTGCATTACACAGGCTATGACTAGACTCTATTTTGAATAGGAGGAAAGCTATTGGCTAGGCCATAACAAAAGTCCATTTATTTTTCCATCATTAATACTTTTTCTTGCGTTTATCCAGTTGTATCACTTCTAATTCTGAATGGTCTCGGTATATATATTCAGATAACTAAGAATGACGTACTTATACACCATAGACATTAATTCTATTGTAAAATATATTTACTAAATAATTATATTTAGTTAGCAACTTTGTACTGCATCAAGAGCTCAGCAAAGGTTTTTCCTCCCTATCACTTGGTGTCAGCCACAAGGGCTCCTCCTCTATTGGCTATCTTAAAAGGCCCAATGACTACTAATTTATGTTCCACATGCCAACTGGAGGATTCAATCAATCCAATTGAACCTACTCTAGTTTAATTGCTAAATTATCAAAACTACTTGTCAGCTATATTTCGGAGAATATGTGATTTGTAAAATTGCAGCAAGATTGCATAGCAAACTTTTTATAGAATTTCTTATCTGAGTTATGTGATATCATTTTCAATTGCAGGATAGTGTTCAGTGGTTGATTATATTCTATAAAGTATAGACGCAGCCAGAAAAGCTTGTCAAAAATTTCTTCTAGTTTTCTTTTCTTGTTTGATCCCTTACATAGGACATTTATGGTTGAGATATGAGTCTCCCTTTTCCTTTTTTGGGTCAAAGCTTTATTTGTAGTCCACTCCACTTACCAGTTATCACTTCTAACCACTGGTAGAATGTGCAAGTTCATTATAGACTTTTAACAAGATATGGACTATACGATGACCATGTAACACATTAAACATAGACATTTTCTGAAACCTCACAGATTGCTGAGGTAGTTGATCCCTGAACTTAACACGAGCTAGGGCACACTCAAGATAATAATGATTTGACGGTAAATGAGATTTGACATAAATGGTGATAATTAGTGCTGTTAGTATCTTCCTAATGTTGATGGATCCTTTATCAGCAAGATAAATAAATCAAAATAAGAAGGCATGAGACTGGTGTGGTTACTTACTACTCTAGCTCTTTATCAGCAAGATAAATAAATCAAAATAAGAAGGCATGAGACTGGTGTGGTTACTTACTACTCTAGCTGCCAGTGTTGATGGCATGGCAATCAACAGATACTGTAAGTCTTACTAGTGTAAATTATCATCATATTCAGGGTCTTGTAACTATATTGAAACAAACTTTAAATCATAGCTATCAGAATTAGGCCAGATTGGCAACCCAGTTCAGTCAGGAACTGGCAGATTCACTGGTTCAACTCACCGATGTCACAAATGATGACAAAGGTAAGAGTATTTGCATCCTCCAATTTTAACAATATTTGAATTAAAAGAAGCATATATTTGATAATAAGACAATTTTTTAGGCTAGACAAATTATTGAGACCCTCACAAGAATGAGACATAGAAATCTCATTTTTTTCTCAAAAATTCCATTTAGTTTCCAGTTCCTTCTAAAAAACATGACACCGAGCCTTAACCCCACCAGTTG
This sequence comes from Diospyros kaki, assembly GCA_036245055.1. Taxonomy (NCBI): domain Eukaryota; kingdom Viridiplantae; phylum Streptophyta; class Magnoliopsida; order Ericales; family Ebenaceae; genus Diospyros; species Diospyros kaki. The sequence continues at coordinate 43,774,291 of BSEG01000009.1, forward strand.
GCGTCAATTAAATGGATTTTAACTCTCGCAAATCATCTCTATGACCATATATTCCGTAAACTTATTATTACCCATGTCATACCTAAGAATTTATGACTGAGTTTTTCTTGGTCTCTGTCTTCCTCATTTGCTACAAATTTTCTTATATTCCTTCCACTGTCCTCACAAGAGCATTTATTTCTCTTTTTCTCACATAACAAAATCATCTTAATCACATCTCACACATATTATCCTTAATAAAAGTCATTTCAACTATCTTATGGATAGTCTCATTTTCAACCGTCTTGTTGTGTATGGTTGCACATCCCTTGTAACATCCTCATCTCAATGTTTTGCATATGTTGGTGCTTTGTTGTCTTAAGAGTTAAAGAAGATGAACATATTGACGTACAGCTTTATCCCGCACTCGTATCCAAGCTAGGAAGCAGGAATACTTCTAAAAAGACTGTAATGTTTGGTCCAACACCCTGTTGAACACTAGCACTATCTGGACACTTCTATATTCACATTACCCACTCATCCAACTGTCTTATTATTGTCTAATTTGTCGAGATTCACACACTTCTCAAATACATGAGATACAAGTCTGCCTATAATGGGAAAACGCATATCTATCTCTTAACAAAACCTAGCCAATTGTAAGTTTAAAAAGACAATATCATTAGCAATTATAAATATAAAGTGTGTGGATTCTTATAAACTTGATTATGAAAGACCATTAAAGAATAGGTATGAGGACATTTTGTTCACATTTTCCCAATTAGATTGTGAAGAATAACTTCCTATTTTTGATAAATATAAATGTAATTATGAAAAAAAAAACTAACAAAGAAATAGTTACATCTTTAGCAATATGTGAAATATTTTGTTGTTAACTTGTTCCTATTTAGACTGTGAAGAATAATCTTTTCAAAAACTATGATGCTAGAGTGTTATTATCATGTCATTCCTATGTCTTCTACCAATATCTATGTTTCTTAGTATGAAAGTCCACACAGCATGATAATCAATTCATTAGTATCAAAGTCCATGCAACATAGCAATCAATTCAAACATAACACCTAACATAAAAATAGAGTCTGTAGAGACTCTGTTGCACATGGTAATGACAACTAGATGCCATTATTATGTAGCTGTAATGAATATCTGTTAATTTGATGATTCTGATTGAAACACTATTTCCACCAATTAGCCATAAACCCACACCTCATGAATTGATGAAGTGTTTGGATCTAAATATTAAATCCTACTCCACGCACTGTTTGTTTGATATTATTGTCAGTGTTTGTGTACTCGTGATTAGTGAGTAAGGCTGTGGTTCTTTCTTCCTATGCATGTGTGTGGTGTGGCTAGGTGATGCAAAGCTTACTGCTTGTGCTAAAAAAGGCTATAATCAGCAGGTTATAAATCATACTCACACTTTCTGAGAATTTGGGGCTGGGAATCCCTGCAGCTAGGGTTCTAAAAATTGGGGTTACTTGAAGAGGAGAACTGAACTCTTTACTTGAGAAGGAAGAAAGCACCCCATCATGATCTTTCAGATCGTTGCAAGATGGTAAGATATCTGCAGCGATAATATAAAAATTTTCAGCAGAAAAATACTTCTCAAGATTCTTTGAAGTGAATGACATGAAAATATCTGACAGGGTTCACTAAATATAAAACTGAAGTTCACCTTGAGTTGCAGTTGCACCAGAGATAATTCCATTTTCTCTATCACCAAAACCATTTTGGTCTCCCACATGAGTTGATTGTGACTCAGCTATACAGTCCTGATGTGGTGCGCATAGCTCACCTTGACTTTGTCCTGTTTTATCTGCTGTCTGGGAGAGAATGGTTGATCCCGTACTATACTCAGAACTGCCAGAGGACTCCTCATATAGCTCAGGTTGCCTGGAGAAAAAGAAACTAGGTTATATTACAGGCAATAGGTGATTAAATTTCAATACCAGTAAGCTTATGTTTCTTACCTCCAAGATGGTTGACTTCCCTCAATACTGCTCCTCAAGTCCTCTACCAAGTCTTTAAAATTTTCAAGTTGAAAATCCATCTCAGAAATTGTTGTACTAAGCATATCACTCTCTTTGGTTTGATGAAGAAAACCTTGGAGAACCTGTATGCCATATTTAGTTTATATTAAGCAATAAGCGAACACCAGGGGGCAACAAATGTATATCACCTTTTTTTGGCAATTTAAATAGGCAATAATAAATAAGATCCTATAGCAGTAGACAGAATACATCCCTGCTGTTGGGACATGCATAGAGATTTACAGTATTAGAAAATGTTCGCAGCAATAAGAAAGTCAATGCAACCTTATTGGATCATTATTTCTGTCGTTAATAAATAGCAAGAAATAGATTCATCGTTTTGGTTGCTAGTCATCTAAGCATAAAACAGATATTGGGTGTCTTTCAAGTGACTCCCTGGAGGCTTGCTGGCAATGGGCCATCCTCAGACAAACACAATTACATATTGATTGCAGAAGCAAGACACACCTAGTGTTCCTCACCTTCCATGCATTCTCAAGACTCTGATCGGTATTCTCGGTATTAACTTTGACTGCAAGGGAGCTGAGCAGTTCTGCTTGTTGCATCAATGCAAATATCCTTGGATCATCTTTCTTGAGGAATGTTCCTTGAGTTTTGTCACTATGGGCTGCTCCTCGAAAACAAAGAAAGCCAGGCTATATCAAACCAATTTAATCACAGTAGCAGCAGTTACCAAAGACTAATACTTGTATTATGAAGAAACAAACACTTTCCAGCCAGTGGTTATGAATTGACATAAATTTTAATTTTCTACAATGTACAATCCAGGTCATGACTGATGGATGATTTTAGTTTACTACCAAAATGTTTGGCAACTCACCATCACTTGACGTCTCCTTGGTGGTGGCACAATGCTGAGTGGGCAGGTCCGCTGCAATGCGGAAGTTTTGCACCAATACTGCAAATGGAGGTCTTAACTGCTTATTTGTTGTCCCAGATTCCCTTGGTATTCTTTCCCCATGGTTGCAAGTTTCTGTGAGATCACAGATTTGGGTCCTCCTATATCATGGAAATAGAGAGTTATTTCTGAAACACTTCAATCTTATTATATTCACTTCTAAATGGAGGGATGCCCCATTAGTTGTACCTCATTTTCTTCATGGGTGATGCATTTTCTGATATTCCTGATGCATTGAACCCATTCCGAAAGAGAACTCTTTTGTTTTTTGGATTAATGTATGAAGTATTATTCTCTTTTGCCAAGGCTTCATGTTTTGCCCTCTTCTTGCACAGGGTGGTAAATCGATTCTTCACAGCATTATCAGTTCTGCATAAAGATACAACAACTTAAGTTATAATTGCCATCTAGTTGTCTGCCTTAAAGAAAGAAACATACAAAAACTTTGCATACCTTCCCGAAACCACCTTTGCTATTTCAGTCCACCTGTTCCCAAATATTTTTTGAGCCTGCAGTTGAACTTAATGCATCAGTTTCCACATACATGTCAAGGAAATGCTTGTGTTTTCGAAATATGCGGTTATTTAAATCCCGGACCTTCGGAGTCAACAAGTAAAAGAACCAGCTCTACGTCTGGCCTGAATATAAACCTACTACGTCTTCTTCAAGCTCAGAAACTTACAGACGCTGGCTGAGTTTATTAACTAACCAAGTACTTTAAAAATAAATCTCATTAATAAGTATTAGAAATGCAAAATAATTTGTCAAGGATTGGTCTCACACCTTTAGCCTTTACAATGAATATGTGGAAAGCCTGAATGCTTACCTCACATAAGAGCAGGTCTTCCTCTGGAGACCATCCTCCCTTCTTGAAATCAGAATTCAAGTAAGTGTACCATCTACAACGGAATGGTTTCACTTCATCAGGGGAGACTAAAAAACAGAAAAAAAACAATAATCTTGGAAGGTCAAAGGAGAGCTATCATCAAAACACTACTTATTTTCCAAATAACCTTCTTCTACATTGCCGGGTTGTTTTGTCCTTGAATTTGGACGCAATAATCGACCAACTGCAAGCATAAAATGCAATAAAAGCCGTCAATTTCATTAATCGAACAAGACGAATTTACATTTTCACCCAACCAAAAACTAAGATACAGCAATCAAGATAAGAGGCACTACTTTTCAGTTCCATGGATGCGAATTTGCTCGCGGAGTATATCATCCTCCTGGAATGGAAACAATCCACATCAGGTATTCGTCAAAGGGCCGAAGCACAAAACAGAGTGGGGGGGAAGAACCAGACCTCTTGAGACCACGAAACGATGCGACGCTCTTTCTGCTTGGGAACTTCATCGTGACTATTATCGCAGTTCTTCTTCATATTCTGCACTGCTTCGCTCTTTCTGCAACCATGCTAAAGCGAGAGCCTTTTGGCGGTGTTATATAAAAACGCAAGGCAAAAGGAGCCCCGTCCGATGCCTCTCTTTACGGTCACTGTTACTCCAAAACGGAACGCCGAATGCAGCTATCTCCAACACTATGCTTCTTTTAGCGCCTCGGATTCGAACTTTTCACTCCGCCTCTGGTCTACACTACACAACACATCCAGAGAGAATCCAAATTAGGATTCAAACAAAAAAACCGAACACAAAGCAAATCGCAACGCGAGCTCAATCTCTATATACGATCCTGCTGGAACAGTGAGGTCTCAAAGTTCTCGATATTCGAGAAAGAGATTTAACTCGCCTTCGTATGTATACACGTATACATACCTACATACAGATACAGATGAGAGCGTGTGGATGCGTAAGCGTATATACAGAATCGGAAAAAATCGCATTAGATCTGAGATTTGAAGAGGCTCGACGGAGAGGCGGAGATTGAGAGAAAGAGATGAATAGATGAATGATGATCGCTCGCTGGATTTGGAATGGATTATTGAATTTCAGCGTCTTTCTTTTTCTCTGTGAAAGAAAGGTATTTTACAGATGCTGATTGATAATATTATTCAACGAAAGGGTTGCTTTTGAGCGCGGGGATGAAGGCCGAGTTTGAAAAATAACGCTGAAATCCACGACCCCCTAATTAATGCTCTCTCTCTCTCTCTCCCCCCCTATATATACCTATATATAAAATTCGAAAATCTCATTTACGCCCTTTTATTTGAAATTTATTTATTAATATATTATATTCTATAATACATAAATATCACAAATAAATGTTAAAATAACATTTTTACACATATAATTTTGGTACTCCTAAATAAGATCCAAATCTATATTTTCGTCTTCATACTTTTATTTTTTTCGTATGATTATGTAAATTTTTTATTATTTCAATTACACACATAAATTTAATTTTTAAATCAATTTAATTATTATACTTTAATTTTTTTATGTGACAATTCAAACTTCTTATTATTTAAATTATAACATTAAACTTATATTTTTTAGTCAATTTAATTACTATATTTTTTTATATAAAAAAATAAAATAAGATGACGAAATACTCGTTACATTCTATTCGTATCAAAGTATAAATATTAAATTGACTCGAAAATATAATTCTAATAATATAATCAAAATAATAAAAAATTTATTGTTGTACGAAAAAAAAAGTCAGAACACGAATATTAAATTAACTTAAAAATATATATTTAAATATATAATTAAAATAAAGAAAAGTCGAATTAATAGTTACCCTCTAAACAAGCAATGCAAACAGGTGAAATGCTGCACACGTGGGGTGTGTGCAAGGAATTACCACTGCAAGCGGATTGATCACGTGACGTGTACACCATACGGTATATATAAATGCAAAACACACAGCCTTAATCCTGTATTACAAACTATAATCATTTTTCCCATTTTAAATATTATGTAATGAATGAATGTTGAATTTGAAAATTTGAAATTGTGGACGGCAGATGGAGATGGGGCGGGGGGGGTGCTTGAATTAGTGCGTGCCAATGTTCGTGACCTAACCTCTGCCTCGGGCTCACGGTCGACGTGATGACTCAGCAGCACGGCTGCCGATTTAAACGCCTGTCGTCCACGCTCCACCCTAATGCCTGTGTGCGCTGGCATTCCTGCATATGTCCGCGTGATAAGTTTTTAAATAGTATTTTATTTTTAAAAAGTTACCGAAAACATTATCGGATTAAGAATAATTGTGCGTTTAGTACTAGGTTGTCACACCAGCGCAGCCGTCCGTGGTGTTGTGCCCAATGAAAAACAAAATGAGGTTGAAAAAGGGGGTATATAGATTGAATGTTGCTTTTAGGTATACCAAGAGTGTATTAATAACAATTATATAATATAATTTTCATTTCATATACTTAAGTTAGTATGAAGTAGTGAACAAGATATATTATATAGATTTATTTATGGTAGGCTTGTGATGATAGTTCATGTGTTATTTTTGGTATTTGTGTTCTTAATTATGTCAGGGGAAGTAAATTATAAGTTGAAGGTTTGACCCTTGCATAGAGTGAGGATCGAACTTGTAACCCACTAGATTGATACCTGTATATTACTTATTCAACCGCTGGACATATATTCTAAAGGCTATCTATGAGAGTCTTGCTCCTTATTTAGGTTGTACAAGATGGGATATTCGGGGCTATTTTTTAGGTTCTCGAACTTTATAGTTATGAGGTGATAGATGATTTTTCAGGTTGAATCAAGATAACTATCTATTGACCTATTTCTTGGATCTGAGTTGGATAAAAAGACACATATTATTGTTTTATTATTTAAAAATAAAGACATATGACAAGACGATATTTGTTATTTTACAAGGGTATTTCAATAATTTCATCTTTTAGGTGTTCCTCATTAACCCATATTTTATAGATTTAAGTGGGGATAATTTTCAAAGAAATAAATAAATTACATACGTAGTATGCAATGTTTGGTAGAGTTAATTGGTAAATAGGGATATTTTTGAAAAAAGACATAAAAGTCATAATCAAAGTGCAAATTGTGTAAAGTTCAATAGGCTAATGGGGTTCATAACCAAAGTGCAATTTTTGTACACATGATTGCCACTATGTATAATATATCTTCTACTGAGCAATAAACACACCAATATCTTTATGTCGATTATTTAGACTATTTTAGTTGACAGATCTTTAAGAGAGTCTTGACAAATTCCCATGAAAATGATATTTAGGGACAAGTCTTTTGGAAGAGTCCTTTGTGGGGGGACTTTTATAGTCAAAAGCGCAAGTAAGACAATTCTAAAAATTCTTTTAAGAATCTGACAAGAGATAAAACTTATTCATAAGAGTTTAAATTCTAATCAATCTTAAAATATAAAGATATTTATCACAAATCCTCAAATTTTCCTATAAATATGTAAACTCGCATTCAAAAATGTACATTTATAATACTATTTCAAAAGCTTTACAAATTCTTCAATGTTCTTAAGAATCTAATTTAAATATCGAAGGGTTCGCACAAAAATATATCTCATTCCCTCTAATTATTTTATTTTTTATAGAGTTCTAATAACTTGAAAACAAATTTTCCAACAAATAATTTATTATTATATTTAATCAATAACACATTTGATAATCAAATTAGAGTAATGGTTTGATTGGTAAAATATTAAAAAATATCTTTAATTAGTCATAATTGAATCATTGAATTGTGACAATCCAACTCTCCAACTCACAAGTTGACTTAATGGTGAAAGTCAACCCTTTTGTACTTTCATTAAATAGTGATGAGATTTAGTTAGTGATTGAAATAAATTAATAATAAGACTGCTTAATGCTATACCAATGTGGAACTACATGTATGTGACAACTTCTAAAATCGCTCTTGGCCCTTGATGTGCATATAAACTATTATATTTTATAATATTTCCCTCCCAAAATAAAAAAGATGAGGACAATTAAGTAATACCAAATAAATTTAATATACACCATTATACTATACCTTATTTGATAAGAAAAGACATTACTTGAGATAATAATTATTCTATGTTTGGTGTGTTAAAATGTGAAATATGTATTACTTGAGTTAAATTATCAAAAATGACCAAATTACCCCCACAATCTTCCATGATGTATATATATGCAAATATATTTTTATTTAAATTATATATATTACGTTTATATTAAAATAAAAAAGGCATTCTCACCAAAGAGAAAAAACTAAAAAAAAGTCCTAAACACCATAAATAAAAAAGGCATTCTCACCAAAGTGAAGAAACTAAAAAAAGTCTTAAACACCATAATACGGGCTAACCCTAGCAATAAGGTTTCTTACAGGGAGAAAACAGACGACAATAGTGGAAGTAATTTTGGTTATGGAAAATTTTAGCCAAGAAAGAGTAAAGACAAAGAGGTAGAAAAGCGATGGATGAAAGACCAACGATGATCAATAGCAACAAATTTAAAGGTGGGTAATAGTAGAAATAACAGTTATGACAATAAATAATAGATGAGATAATAGTAATGGTAACTGGACATGGTGGTGGTGGTGGGCAGTAGCAAAAATAATGGCAACATGTGGTAGGCAATAGATGAAGAAGACAATAAGAGACATTTTTGACCTGACATTAAAAAAAAATTATAACAAAAGGAAAATGAATAGAATTATCTAATACCTTTACTTTACAATTATCTAATCCTAAATAATTTTATTTTTTTATCAAACTAAATAATACTTCTTCACATAGTAGCCCCGTTTGTTATAATTTAATTAGAAAAATTATAGTTTCTAACTTTTCAGATTATAGTTTTTAAAACTTAAAATAAGTTGTAAACCTGTTTGCTGCACCTTCTCAGAAGTTATAATTAAGCAATTGTGGTGTTTGATACCATAAACTGTAAAATAACTTATTTTTATATAATTGTTCATATTATCCTTAGTAGTTATAGAATGATAATTTAAAAATTAATTAGTGTATATGTATAAGTTTCAAGTGTTATAAAAAAAATTAATTATTGTATAAAGAGAAAGGGAGATGGTGAGAGAGAGGAAGAGATCTGAAAATAGAGATGGCGATAGAGAAGAAAGACGTTTGATTGCGTGGACAAGAGGGTAATTATTTGTTAAAAATAAGGGTAAAATTAGCACAAAAAATGTCATTAAAATATGACCGTTTAATCAGAAGTTATAGAATTTTGGGTATCTCATCTTTGAAAAAGCTAACTTCTACTCCTTTTAAAAGGTAGTAGAAACTATAAGTTAGAATTCTACAAATTAAAATAAATATTATATTTTCATTTTTTTGAAACTATAAGTTAAAAATTACAGCTTTTAAACTGTAACAAACAGACCCAGTATTACCATGACTTCAAAGCATGTCGCTTAGCAAAGTCATGCAATAGAGTCTTAAAATTATTTTTTAAATACAAACTTAATCAAATACAATATACATAAATTAGGATTTAAATATCATTTTTAAATACGAGCTCCTCTTCTAGAAGAAACCATAACTTTATTTGACTTATAGCCTAAAGCCTAACTGTATTTGGATTTTAGTATGGTTTTTTATAATTAGAACGTTTGCTCAATTTAAAGGCAAGATGGGGCCTACTGTAGCCGCCCAATAGGGCCAATAAGGGGTAATGGTATGTAAATATAAAATTTTATATCAAAAAAAAAGTCAATCAAATCTATAGTTTAGAGATAAAAAGATTTAAAGATGGGACGTTGGAAGCTCGTGATTGTAGTTTTGAATCTTAGTGTTCTTAATGCTTTGGTCACGCGTTGAAATAATATACTTTATCTAAAAATAAAGTATATTTATTGAAATTATTCTTTTAATAAAAATTTATAAGGATATTATTTTTTTTATATATATTCTCACTTGTGTCCCTACCCTTCCTAAGGGCTAGCTTTCAAAAAACTAGATTAAATTTAACATCAATTTGAATCTATAATTAGACCATCGATAAGACCTAAACCTAACTAATAAAGTAATGATACCTTTAAAGCTTTGTCCTAAGTCCTAACCTCAAAACATCTCTCATTTCTTATTTGTCCAATTACGTAATCTTTGTCTTAACTACAATTACTATTAAATTACTCTTTTTTTGGGATTTAGCTTATTGGGTTAGGTTGTGTGTACTTTAGAATGTGATCTATAATTTATGTCAAAAACAAGTTTTATAGATATCTTTGAATTTAATTTTTAGGTGTTGGGTATAAATTTTTGGTATGATTATTGATGCCACCAAATTAATATTATTGACAAGTGGCACGAAATTGTACTTTCATGTTTTTATCAAAACAAGTTTTAATTATTGTATTTTTTTTTTTTTTTTGATGTGGCCACCTAATTTTTTTATTATTTTAATTATATTATTAATTTTATATTTTTGAAATAATAAAAAAATTCAAGTTGTCATATGAAAAAAATGTCAAAATATAGAAATTAAATTAACTCAAAAATCAAGATCATGAGTGTAATTAAAATAAAAAAAAATTCAAGTGATCACACGAAAAAAAAGATAAAATTGTATAGAAGCAAAAATATAGATTTGGCTAAGAAGAACTCTACATACGATATCAGCTCTATGCAATTGTCGCAAGGATCATATAAGATAATCTCCCAAAGTTATAGACAAAATTGAGTTTTCGTTAAGGGTATGTAAATAGTCAATTTGATATCGAATCAAAATAAATTCACTAGCTGATTAAATCGAATTGAGGAGCAAAATCGAACTGAACCAACCGATTAACCCCAAAAATTGAATTGATCGATAATAAAAAAAAAATTAAATCTAAATCGTATAAACCAAACTAAACTTATTAAACTGAATAAATGGATAAAAACTTAAGAAAATCAAAGTAACTGATAGAAAATATTTAAAAATTGAATAAAATGATGTCGTTTTATAAATATCAAAACAACATCGTTTTAAAATTTGGTTGGTTTGGTTCTTCTGAAAAAAAATAAAACAAAAAATTAAAAAATAAACTTTTAAGAAGAATTAATCAAACTGATGCAAGAAAAAAACTGAATTGAACCGATAAGTTTGATCAATTTGATTCAATTAGTTCAAATAAATTGAATTTTTGTTCTCCCCTAATATTTTGGGTAATGTCCCATCACGACTGCCCTAGCCGCCTTGCTCGAACATCACTAAGGATGTAAATCACGAGATGTGCTCCGCATGGCCAGAAATCAAACTCGGGTGACACCAGACAAGCCAGCAAGCATCCTACGCCACATGGCCTATGCCCCGGGAGGGCTACTCTCCCCTAATATTAAGAGTAAAGAAATCTCCCCCATGAGCTTAAACTTGTAGTAAGATGATATGATATCCTAGACCACATACACCACTCCCTATGACAATTATTATTTGAAAACTTTAATAATCAACTAAGGAATATTAAAAGGCTCTCTAGGGCTAACTTAAGATAATTCTTCATTATTTTTGCATGTTCACCAACAAAAATAATCATTCCCACATCCTACCTAGTGGACATGCATCTCTCTATTGGTCCAAATCACAAATTTCTTAAGGTGTCATTTGTGCATTATCAATTAAACAAAGATTTAGGTTGATCATAACCTAGTTAGTTTTGAATCTTTTTATTGAATTAATTTGGTTTTGTTTTTATTTTCTAATTATATAAATTTTATATCCAAATTATAAACCCAATCATATTTAAATTAAAATTTAATTTACATAAAATCCAAATCAACGCGAGTTGACATCTCATTTTGGTCTTTTTCAAATACCCTTCAGACTGTGACAAAGTCACGAGCCATGCTAATAAAACAATCAAGACGAATAAATAATTATTTTTTTTCTTGATGGCAAAATTTTTTGTCAAAAGAAACCCACCAAATCAATTCAACTAAGAAAGTAACACAAAATATATACACACAAATGATTGATCAAAGAGGAAGAAATCAAATCAACAAAGACGAAGATATATACAAACAAATTAAGCTTGTGTCCAAGAAAAAGGGGAGAATAGTGAGCGAGCAATGGTAGAGACAAAAACAAAAGAGTTGCTAAATGATACTTATTTTACAGAAAAACTATTAAAGAGTCGAACAACAACAAAAAAGAAAAGGCTGCTTGAGCTTTAATGGATTGAAGAGAAGAGAACCCTATGCAAAAGCTAACTTCATTTGGTATGTCTTTCCCACGTCACTTTTCAAATTCGTTCACAAGAGAAAAAGAAAACTAAAAGGAGGAGAAACCTAACCCTAACCCTAACCCTAGACCTAATTTTCAAAAGAGAAAGTCGTCAGTCATGACCAGCGGGCGCCTCCCTTTCATTATGCCTTAGTTTCGTGATTTGTCATTGGAAAATCAAAATTCTACGAGACTGTTTCATTCAGCAATGGAACAGAGCTTTCAAACCATTCGATTACTATACCAATGATGAAGGGCTGAATGTGATCATGGCTGCTCTGGGTTTAGTAAATATAGCTTATGAATGAGCTGTTGACCCACTTCTCGAGTGTTGTGATGGCATCTCTAGGTTTTGTGTAATAAACAATCCCTTTTCACCATTCATGAAATTTTTTAACAAATTTTTACATCAAATCATGAACGCTTTCCCAAACCCTAATCTGCAGATTAAAAGGGGCTCAATGTACAGTGATGATCATTATTGTACAGAGGAATATAATAATAAATCAATTATTATTACTTGATGGGTGTTTAAGGTTTTAATGTTTTATCATTAATGAGTTATATTATATTGTATATATATTGGTTACCTCTAAACAAGTAACTAGTTTCATAATGTATTGTTCATGTAGACTGATCATTGATTAATGAAATAGGAAGTTGACTGATACCATTTTGTTGAGAAATTCATAAGAGTTGAAGAAACAGTACACTTTGTCTCTCGATTGATCACTTAACTATCTTTATATTTTGCTAAAAAATTCTTATAATTAATCGCGTCATTGATCTATTCATTTTAATATCTTATAATATAAGATCACTCAAACATTCATAAAATTAAGAAGTTAAAGTTTCAACGAGTGGCAAATTGATGTTTTTCAACACCTTAATGATAGAACTAAGCTATCATGAGGAATGGTTATCATTTATATAGAATTATAAAAATATTTGTGATGATTATAGGGTGGTGAGTGGAGCTTGGTGGGGAGGCCCAAGTTCCCAAAGAGATTGATAAGATTAACGTGGGGTTAAGCAAGCAAGTAATCTAATCTGTTGATAATTAAACTGCTCATCATTTCAAGCCGCGCGGCCACCCCACCAATTGCACGCTGCCATGTGTCCCCGCACCCTTCCTGTATTCTTTGTCAAGAGAACAGGAACAATTCAGGGACAGATGGGCCATTTAGGGCTACCACTGTGAACAAAAAGGATATTTCTAATGATTCTGTACTTAATATTCAATGAGCTTATCATAACCTTCATTTGATTTGGTCTAAGTTTGGACGCTTGGCTCTAGGCCAATGCTCTATTTTCTTTTAGGTAAAAAGGACTAGGAAGGTGACATTTTCGCTTTTAAACTTTGTGGGTTTTGTTTTTTGTAATTACGTTATCAACTAAGTTTTAATAGTACTGAAGGACAAATCTAATGTATGAAAAATACATACATTGGACTCCCGAATTATAAATGAAAAAAAGAGAGGCAGAAAACAAGATAGTTCCTCAATCTCTTTACTGTCTATACTTGTGATTGTAGAACCCAGTACTGAGACACGATCAGCAGAAAGGTAATCACATTTTGGCTATGTTGCCTTCATGTCCTTAGTATACTACAACACATGATTTGGTTCTTCATTTCTTTACTGTCTTGGTAGGGTACTGAAGTTTTTCTTTGAATAAGATAACAAGGGTCCAGCCCTAATCTTTCCGGGTTATGGACTTCAAAGAGGAAAAGGAGAGCAAAGAGGAAGAAAAGAAAAGAGAAAACAGATAAGAAAGGAATAATACAAAGGGAAAAGCAGCTTCAAATTTTGAAACAATGGCTCCAACCTCCATTTTACTTTAGTTTTATGTAGAACTTTTATACACATTATCGTTTATTAATAATCATATACTATGGTTCATTAAATTTGGTTCCTATCATTCAACTTTGATCCAGCCTTAAACTCATGCCATTTGAACTTCAAATTTTAAATCTTAATACAGAAGGTAGGTCTCACGATCGAGCAAACACCCAACTCAATATTAATTTCACTTCTCTGGTTGGTTTTGGGGGAAGGAAAACGTATTGCATGAGACAACTTTACTGGGCAGACTTGGCTTTGGAAAGAATACAAAGCAAGCCACTGTTTAGTTCCTCCAAGAGGTGGGTTATATTTTATTCTTGTTGTTTGTGCACTAATCTCACAATCAATAGAACAAAGGCCACTTAATTGCAAAGTTTAATCACTACTTTTCTTCTTCAAATAGGGCCCAATTTGCGCTCCTCTGTTCATTTCTTTTCCTACATGTAGAAAGGAGGACAAGATGATGGCAAAGTGGAAGAGAAAGATTAGCATTTTTACCCTACAAAAGAATAAGGCAAAACATAGGGTACAATCCCACTTTTTGTTCTTTTTCTTCTCACCCTTTGCTCCCTTTAGTTTCATTTTGTCACATCCTGGTTGCTCGCTTTAATTTCTTTATACAAAATTATATGACTCATTGGGATCGCATACGAAGAAAGAAAACGTCGGTTAAAGTAACTTAAAGTTATGAGAGGATCATTTTCATGTAAATTTGATCGTATTTTTTTAAGAAAAAATTTGTAAAGATGTTTACACCTTTGATCTATGAAACTATTTTTAACATACTCTTTTTAGAGAGGATTAATTGGTAGAAATACTTCCAAAACTGCTATGGAAATGGGAAATTGGGCCCCATTTATTTGTTTTTAGGTGTGACTTGGAGCTTGTTTTTCAAATATAAGTTAGAAAAATTGCTTCCCACCAAGTTATTTATAAAGGAGTAAAAAGAGAAAAATGGAGAAAAAAAAAAAGACAAGTGTTTATAGTCTTAATAGTAAAGTTGTCTTTTTGCAATTAAAATATCACAAATTTTTTTTTACCTAACAAAAAAAAATTTAAAAGCTTGAATTTTAAAAGTAGTTTCCTTTTTTAAAAGCAAGGGCAACATTGCATGTAAAAATATCCTTCTTGATTGAGAAAGAAATTCTTGTGTATTAGAAAAATAACTTTTTAAATGAACCACATAATATAAACAGTATATTATATCCATTCTTATTATTCTAATAGAAACTATCTTTAATAACATAATTAACTCTTTTACTTTAAGTCACGAACCATATGAGGTGATACAATTGAACAATAACA
The DNA here is from genome assembly GCA_036245055.1 of Diospyros kaki. NCBI lineage: Eukaryota > Viridiplantae > Streptophyta > Magnoliopsida > Ericales > Ebenaceae > Diospyros > Diospyros kaki. The sequence continues at coordinate 43,789,504 of BSEG01000009.1, forward strand.
AGATTCAACATAGCTCAAATCAACAATTACAAATTGAGAAGACATTTTCTTTATCTTGTACGAATAATTAAACTACGACTTTAATAGATCTTTTACATAAAAAAATATTTTTTAATTTGAAAGCATGGATGGTAGTGGGGCCAAGTAAAAGAAAACAAGGAATGAAAAGACCCCACGTGTGGAATGAAGGTGTGGTGTGGGAGCTTATTATGTAATTATGCGTCTTTATTTGATTTTTAGCTTTATGTGGGTGTAGTGTAGTTAGGCTGCTTGGGATTCCTACATCTTTGTGGGGGCTGCTCTGTGGGATCTTCACTCACTTTCTTTCCTCCCCCCATCTCTCTCTCTTTTTCTGCAAAGCACGCTCGTGTTAAAGAGAGAGGTTTTGGGAATCCTATGCCCTCAAAGTTGAACAAACACCCTTCATGCATAACTTGGTATCTCTCTTAAATTAATATTTATATGTTGGTTGTCACTGTTTAATACAATCTCTTCTTCTTTACCCATAATCAAGAATACCTGACGATTTATATTTGTATGTTGGTTGTCGTTCGCTTAACATAATCTCTCTTTTTTACCCTAACTGAAAATCAACATTAGTGAGAAGTCAATCTAGAGGTGAAGTTAACATGGAATCCAATTTTGCATAGAATGTGCACAATGACTCAACACAACTATGAGCAACTTTGATTTGTGCTTTCTTTCTCAATATACCATTTTGTATAGAAATTCTGAATAAAGAACCCCAATTGAATGGCTACAACTACAGAATTGTCAATGTCATATTGTTTTGATTGATAATATTTTCTATACGTAGTATGTAAAAGAACATCATTTCCCAAACCAATTGATTGATGGGTTCTTTCTCATGCATCATGCATAGCCCTGTAAAGAGCTAAAGAAGTTGGGACAAACCACTCCCTTTCATACGCTGAAAACAGCTCTCTCTCTCTCTCTTTAGCATCTTTCAATAAAGAAGGGGGATGGCATCTCTGCTCCGCCACAGACTTGACTAGACACCACCTCAACTTCCCCAATATTTATACCTTTTTTTTTCTTGAGAAAATTATTTAATACATAAAAAATAAGAATAACAGAAAAAGAAGAGAAATACAGAAAATTGGTCAAAAGTCTCAGTGAAACAGTGTTTTAGTGCCCTAGCCCATCTCCTTTTGAGACCTCTGCTTGGCCCATTTTTCTCCCTTTACTTCAATTCCTCTCTGCCATGGAGATGGCAACCACCCACAAGCCTTCCATGGGACCTTTCAAAAGGGAAAATCTTAATATCTTATCCTTAAAATGGAGTTTTGTAATGAAAGTGCTGTGAGAAATGACGCGACAGTGATATTTTTTGTAATTATAGGTCGTTTTGGCGGGTGTTCTGCTTTCTTGATTGTTGATGAATCACATCATTTTACATAAGAATTCTATATAAATTTCTATCACATATGGTAGCCCAGCTTAGAAAACGACTTCTCTGCCTATTTTGTTTAAAGAGACAAGGAAATTTGAATTGAGGAGAAGGGTCCAGATTGTACTAGACTAATCTTTGACATGGAGCCCAGTTTACTCAAATGTTCAAATTAGCAACAAGCCAACAAAGGAAGTTGCTAAGAACTTTCTGTTTCATTGGGCAAGATAGATGGGATTTTTCTAAATTGCTACAAGGCTTGGGATTCTGCAATTCACTTAAGGCTACATTTGGAAAAGAAAATTACAAATCCTAACTCGAAACATAACAAAAGCACTACTCTAATGCTTAGTGCAAATAAATCTGAAAACCCAGAAATGAATAAGAACCAGAATACAAGTAACACCAGGTCTCACTACCAAGATGCTCTGTTTCTTAATGATTACATGCTTTTTACAGTAACTTTCACATGAATATACGATCCATCAGGTTTCAAGCAGTTAAAAAAACCACAGCCCAGATAGATATATAGGACAATTGAAGTCTATAGGCAGCGGTGATTGAACTTTAAAAGTAGGTTTCGTGTGCTGAGCTTCATGTCAGACAAATGATACCAGATTTGCCTCCCAGCCCAGCCACGGACCCAACCTCCACTCGAGTGAAAGAAAGGTACACACACACCTTTGGAGCTCATTCTTTAACACCAGCTTACTTTTTACGACCACGCTCTCATGAAGATGGAGATGCTACTGAAGATGTGTGGAGGCCGGGATTGAACCCCGGCTGGCATTTGTTGTCACAGGGGTCCATACAGTATTAACACACTCAAAAGACTAAGGCAGTTAAAGTTGTCACGACTTGATCTTACCTTGGAAGTATACTGAGAAGGTCTTAAGACGTATTAAGGTTAACTTTCACTAGCACTTTTGAGTGATGGCCTGACCCAGGCTATCATTGTGTGATATATTTGAGGCCCGTCATGGATTAAAATTATGGTGGAGTGAGATTTCTGACCTAGCGAGAACACCTGAACTTAGAGCAAGAGAACTTTTCACGACTTAATCCTGCCAACGTTGTCGGTATACTGTGGAGGACTCAGAACTCAAAAACTAACTTTGGCTAGTATCTCTAGGATGTTATAAAAGTTGTCACCAAAAGTCCAGCAATGGTCCAAACTTCCTGGGCTGGCTACATTATGCTCCAATCGTACCCCAAGTTCTTAACCAAGCCCAAGGGCCAAGTCCATCCATTAAAATACATATTTTAAACCTATAACAACTTGTGATAGCCCAAGTTTCCCGGAGGGATCAAATACTAACATCTCCGGCTCATAATTTTATAATAGTTTGGCACTGCTCATACATAACCCGATGAGTTTAACTCCAGACTTACAATACAAAAATGTCACATAATTGGTGTATGGAAAAAATCAATTCCCCAGTCCACATGTATCTGTACGGTTCATTAACGTTTTGCATGCAGATGGAAAATTAAATAAACTAAGAATGCCAAGAAACTGCACAAATGTTGAGCTGGCTCATCTAGGTAGATTTTGAAAAACAAAATTGAGATTTCAAATCTTAGTAGTGGTGGATCTAACCTTTGGAAGGCAGTGGGCGCCCCGATGAAAGGGAAACCTTTAAAAAGGATTGGTTACAGTGTAAGAATTCCTTGAATGAAATGGTAAGAGTTATTTTTTTGTGGGATCTCATTTTAGTCTTCTGTGAGAGGGAAAATACTAGAGGGCAATAAATGGAAGTACCACTAAATTTACTAATTCAACCAAAACATGTAAACGGGAAGCCAATAGCTTTCACATTATCGCTAGTTTTGAGGGAAAATATTTTGAATTGATCCCTTTGATTTTTAGAAATGAATTCGAATGACCATGACATCTTTTGCAACTATAAAGATAACTGCAACATTAAAGACTGATCCTCATTCTATGTTAGGAATCTTAAAGCCCGAGAGTGAACTGGACTCTTTTATAGTTTGGGTGTATGGAAGAGTCCCACTCACGGTCTTCCTTGATCTCCTTTCAATCTTGGGACTTATGCAATGTTAATATTCCCATCAGTTAAGTGACAAGGTGTAACAGTTTGAATTTTGTTCCAGCATTCAGTTCGTCAACACTTGCCCGGTCTTAATCCTTAACTTCCAGTTTTGATCTCCTAGTCCTTATGCCCTCGTTCTACTAAGAGACTTAAGTCTCCATTTTTGTTGTCTATTTATACACTACTAATGCCTCTGCCAAAGGGGTTGGAAAGTTCATTCATCGTTTTATTAGCTGGAAATCTCTTGACAAATTGCCAGTGCAACTACTTCATAGTGAGAGAACTGTTCGTCGCTTCTTTGTCAAAGCTGCAAAATCACTTGCTTTTAGGATCCCATTTACCATATCGATTGCAAATTCTCTTCAAGTTCCTCCTTCTTGGGTAAGTGTTGTGTGGGTTTGCCTACTGTTTTCTTACTCTTTCTCCTAGCATTGATTGAGGTTTCTGGTAAGCCACATCCCCTTTTCTCTTTCATTATTTTGTCTCAGAGAGAGAGAGAGAGAGAGAGAGGGTTGTACAAGTATGTAGCATCATACACCTCGTTAATGATGTCTTCAATCCGGTTGCATTTATCTAGATAATTCTACACGTGTTTCACATGTATCTAGAAACTTATGTAGGAGAATTCAAGAGTTATGCACATATCATGGCATTCATATATTTATACAATTTATGAATGAAATTTGTCTAGGTTGTTTTAGGTGCATATTTGCATATTGTTATTAGAAACATATTGTGCAAGCAAAAGCCCCTGAAAGAACTTTCTGAACAATGTAGCATATATGTTTGACTTCTTATTAGACATTCTTTTTATATCATGTGGAAGTGAATGCCACCAAATTTTGTCAAGCACCGAAAGAATGATACTCTAACTCCATGTCGGGATCGTGGATTTTTCAACCAAAACGAAAAGCAAAACACATTAGCATATCTGATGTTTTGTGCATGCATATTTACATGTATGTAGGAACATTTATTGGCATTTCCCATTCTCGACTCTCGCATTGTATAGGATTTATTTAAGTCTTTGAAAGGATGGCCCTCCCATATTTGATACCAAAGAAAAAGTAAAATGTGATTACTTGGTAAAAATAAGACACAAATCTGATAGCCCCCAACTCCCCTTTATTTATACATGAACTTTTCCCCATCCCCCAACAATAAATTTCACCCTCCACCTTTGCTAGTGGGGCAAAAGAAAATGAACATTACAAATATTAGGAACTCCAGGTAACACGAAAAGCCCCACCTCATAGAGGCAACAAATACCTAGGGAAAGAGATAGATAGAGAAAGAACAAGAAAAACTTGATACAAAACACTTGATATAATATAAGTTATAAGTTACAAAAGATAAGGTTGTAAGTAGAAACAACTAACAATCTAGAATTCGTGTAGCTAAAACCATTCCTTGGGATTGTAGACAATCCGGCCTCGTACAAAAGAAAACAAGCAAAATCAAGTATGGTAGTAATTAATAAACTATCTTTACAACTAGAATTTGAAAAGGAGAAAACATAGGATTCAAATCAAATATGGTAGTAATTAATAGACTTCCAATGAAACTATCTTTACATTTAGAATTCGAAAAGGAGAAAACATAGGATTCAATTATCCACTAAAGTGGCAACAAAGGAAACTAATTTACATACCTGTTTGAAAAGAAGCAATCTACAACAAACCAAAATCAAACCCTCCTCATCTCATCAGAAGCCCTTAGGCCCAGTCTCCTTCAAAACCGCAGGCTTCTCAGCCATGGAGAGGCAGTACTTGGCAATCTCCCTGAACTTAGGGACACTCCTCAAGTCCACCTTGGTTCCATCCCTGAGGGTGATGATAATGTCACCCCACTCCCCAATGAATCTTGGGACCACCTGCACGTCCTTGATGACATTGTAGGAGAAATCGCTCCGGTCTTGGCCGGTGAGGCCCGAAATCACCGTCACCCGCAGGTTGGTGAAGCGGTACCGGAGATAGAAGGCGCGGAGAACGGCGGCGAGAGTGAGGGGCAGCCAGAGGAGAGTGAAGCCCAGGAGGAGGTTGGCCAGGAGGTCGCCGTAGTGGGCGCCGCCGTCGAAGAAGATGGTCTCCTCGGGTGGGCGTTTGGAGGCGGCGGAGGAGGCGGAGGAGAAGGACTTGTTGGCGGGAGAGGAGACGTGGAGTTTGGTGGTGGGCCGGAGGGATTTGGATGGGAGTTTGGGGGAGAAGATGGAGGGGAGTCGTGGGGCTGCGGCGGCGGCGGCGGGGCGGCAGATGAGTGGGGCGGCGGCGGAGGCGGAGGCGGAGGCGGCGGCGGGCATGGCTTTGGGCTTATCCGGGGAAAGATGGAAGAGATTTGGAGCCGTTGGCGTTGGTTAGTTAAAGCATTTTGAGCTTTTGGATTTCAGTTTGGGAGTATGGTTTGGTTTGGATGGAGAAGGCAGAACGGAGGGTGCGTGGCAGCTTCTGCTCCAATCACACATCTATATGCATTACTATATATAAATTATTATACATACACTAATATATTACAACTGTATCTAACACTCTTATCTACAATTTTTTTTAATTATTATTATTATTATTAAAATTATTAATATAACTAAAATACTTTACATTTTTTTCTCCTTGCTTTATTTTTCTTTGCTCGACAAATTATCAAAATTTAATAATTTATTGATCTTTTCTTCCTTTAATTCAAGTGTAACTAAACGTGTTAATTATACCAATAATCACTCAACTTTACATTCTATTACTGTTTCGTTACTGAATTTTGAAATGTTTTCTGTTAGTTACTAATATTTCAAAATTGTTACTGTTTAGTTACTAAATTTTAAAATGTTATCTATTAGTTATTAATATTTCAAAATTGTTTCTCATCCATCACTCGTGAATTTAAAATTCAGTCACTAACGAGTGACGAATAAAAAAAAAATTTAAAATATTAATTATTAGCATGTAACATTTTAAACTTCAGTGACTAAGTAGTAATAGTTTTAAAATATTAGTGATTAACATGTAACATTTCAAAATTTATGACCAAACAAAATGTAAAATTGAATGATTATTGATGTAATGAACCCGTGACTAAACCATTGCCTACTCAAAAAGTGAGAGATTGATATTATATAAAAAAATAAATATAAATATAAAAATATTTATATTATATTAAAATTTTTAACATTTATAAAATAAATGCAAGAAAAAATATAGTTATAATCATAAAAACTTTCTATTACTTTTTAAATGTTAAAAATATTAACATTTATTTTTAAATGTTAAAATCATAAAAGCTTTCTATTACTTTTTTGGAGCATCATTTAAAATATCACTTATTTTACAACATTAATTGACCAAAATTTAAAAATACTCTTAATAACAGTAATTTTTGTGTTTTACAATAAAAGTAAAAATTAGGTGTTTTTGTCGGTACAGCAAAAATGGAAACAAAAGGTAAAATCATTAACTAACAAAATTAATCTTATCAAATATTTTTAAATTTGCAACTATTGTCCTTCCTATACATATATATATATACAATTAAAACACTTACTTTACAAATATATATAGACATATTATATATGCATAATGCGTATGTATAATTACAAAAAAATAAAAAAAAAATTAAAAGCATTTTTATTAAAGAAACAATATTAATTGTAAATGTACTTTTATTAATATACTTTCCTCTAAATTACATTTTTTTTTTTTATAAAAAGTGATTCTACAATTCTCAAAATAGCAAAAAATTGACAGCAATACTAAATGTAGGGTTCACTCTCGCTCTCGTCTCATGGTTGGGTTGGGTTGGGTTATATGAGTGCCTTCAGCCTTCAGCCTTCACCACCAACAACAAATGACAAATGACAGACGAAAGCTGAGAAGGTATTAATTAGCGCATTGATTTGAAATAAGCATTTGTAGAGTTGGGCATGCATTCCTATTTACTACCATAACTCGTATTATTAGAACAACAAACGCAACAGGCAGCTCAATTACATTCTCTTTATGCCACGAACCAACAAGAAGATGATTAAGAATGTGAAAGTAGGACCTCCAATCCACCCCCCCCCCCCACCCCCTATAACCCACGATTTACACTACCATTCCCCCCTACACGTACACGTACACGTATATCCCAACGTATGGGAATAAAGAATGAATTTGAATATCGAACAGCATTGCCTCAACGAATATATATTACGTACCATTTCATTTTCACCCGAGCCTGCCCTCTCGCTCTAAGTTCGTCCCCCGGACTGGGTTCAGAGCGGTTCGTGGCATCGGATGCAAGTTGCTCGTCGCCTCCTCATCGAGAAAGCTAGTCAACCGAAATGGAAGCCGGATGATCTGAAGCCGCTTGACAGGTGTGGCAGCTTCCGAGTGGCAATAATTCCAGCCGCTAAGGCACATAAGGAAGCGAGAACAAATGCAGGTACATTGCCTCCACCGAATAGGGCATCCCAAGGACCCGCTCCAAGAGACACGACCATCTACAGAAAGCAATAGAAGTGTATCAACATCATCATATCAAGCCTTAATTATCCCACTATATGAAGTTGGCTACATGAGTTCTAGCTCTGATTGTCATTTCTAACTATAACTTTTATCACTAAAGGAGTAAACCATGCACGTCTGTCAAGGGAAAAAAAATATATATATATATATATACATACACACGAAAACTCATGCAAACACATTTGCTAAAAACATCTACTTATAACTACCTGAGGCACGACAATTGCAAGATTTAGAACCCCTATGGCCAACCCTGCATGGAAAGTCGATACTTAGCCCAGAGCTGACTCGGTGAAACAGGGAAAAGAAACAAGGAAAAGGCAAAAAAGGAGCATGTATTTTATACATACCTTGACCACCTCCTGAATCTGCAGTCAACTCCGCCGTCACAGAGAAGGGAACACTGTATGTAATCTGCAAGACACAACTGGTGAGCAAAACAAAAAACTGCAGAAGGACGAACTAACAGGAACTGGGTGGACACGGGCAGCAGTGCGGTGATATTTGAATGAGGTGGTGAATGTAAGAAGAATGTACAAATACGATCAGGATACTTACAGCAAGTGGAAAGCCGAGAAGAGCAAATACAACCAAGGAGGCAATCTTGATCGCCCCACCACCTCCGATAACATGCTGAATCCCTTGGGCATACTCCCTCTCTGAAACCAAACTAATTATAGCTGTGCCAGCCATGCAGGCAAACACAGTAAAGTTGCTCATTGCCCAAACAAGTCTTGCACCCATCCACTGACACATAGGTTCAATGAAGAATGAACTAATGCCGAGAACAACCTGCCAAAAAGAACATGCTGATTCTGTGGTCCAAATTCAAACATAAATAGAAAAATAAAGCTCATGATGCTCAATTTTGAGTTCTTACTGAATTCAATAGCAAACCAAATGCACCTTCTCTGACACCCTGATCATAAGCTTTGACTTGAGAGGCATCTCCTTTTGGGTCCCCGTGGTAAACTTCTCGCCCCATCCAATCCGTATCAAAAAGAAAAAATGGAAACCAGGACAACTGCATGCAAGAGAACGATTGCTAAGGGTAGAATCTAAAGAGAAAAGCTGAAAAGGCTGCAATAACTACAAATATAAAGATCAACCAAATGACAAGTGGGTCTAAGTATAACATACCTAGATAGCCTATGAATAAGTAACAATGGATAAGAAGCAAGTACTTACCCAGGTAAGAGCCATGACAATAAGTACTGAATGCATGGCCGGTGGTAAATGCCTCAAGCTGGTCAACAAGTTGACTAATACTGCTCCAGGGCTATCAAAGAAATTTTGATTTTGCTCTTCCACCGTTCTTACCTCTGGGCTCTTTAAATTTTGATCCATTCCATCACTACTGTCAGATTTGTCCCTTGACATATTATCAACTACATGTGCACCAGGTTGAGATTTTGAAAGGTCAAACACCATCTGTTGAGGATCATCCAAGAGGGGAGCAGAATCTGCTATGTGGGGCTCTCTTGGTATTAATGGAACCTCCTTTGCAAAATTGAGGGTCACAAGTGTACAAAAAGTAAGGAAAAGCTGCAGGCAAATCAGACAGATCTCAGACAGGAAAAAATAAATAAATAGATAAAAACAGTCACAGTTCTTCAAAGTGCAGTAACATAAGCAAACCAAACCTTGAAGCAGCAACATTTGAGAACAGGAATTGGAAAGCAAAAACACACATAAGACTGAATGTTAATACTAGAACAACATTCCACAATTCTAGACAAACTATCTGTTGGGATGTAACCCACATAGAAGTCTAGAATTCATGTAGCCAACCCCACATAGTGGGATAACGGCTGGATATGTTGTTGTAACATTCCACAATTCATTTAGAAGTATACTATATACAAGCATCCCAGTTACATGATTCATAAAATAGAATGCCATGTTTAAATATTCTACTCTATTCAATAAAGTGTAGAGTTCAATACCCTGACTATGTGGACATGAAATTCCAATCATAAGTCAGTAATAAATTCAATAGCAGATGGTGACGCTATTTGGCGTCTAGCAGTGCTTTATGCATTATAGATTTACTGATGGGAACATTGAAGTTCACAGTGACAACCTCAAAAGTTTTGACACTCATAGAAGAACGAAAAAACCAGTGGCACGTAACTTTGATGGATCAACACAATATATTATTATATCAACAAGTAAAGCAAGAAACAGAAAATGCAACTTATGATTAATTGAATAGACCATTTATTTCTGGTGAAGCGCAAGATTTGTAAACTCCGTTCTCTAACAAACTCTTAAAATAAAAATATGCTTAAGCAAAAGGATGAGTCAATTTAGAAGCACTTTCTATTATGTATTTCAGTAAAGAAACACATATAAGCTGCAACAATCAAAGCAGAAGTCTCCACATCACCATTCTTGATGCCAGTCCTAGAAGGCTTTTGAGATCAATTATAATCCATAAATTTGCATGACATGTTAAATTTGCAAAGTTGTACAATATGCATGTACATATATCACTAGAAATGAGTAAATAGCCATATCTCAATAAAATATAAATAGAAAAGTATAATGGATTGCATATAAACTAGTATAAAAAAATCAATGAGTGACTAAAAAAAATTGCAATATCGAGGCACTTTGTATGAAAAAGAAATCATTATAAAAGCTATGTGCCTATTCAATTATAGAAAACATCTTCTATTTTTTCAACTAGACATGCCCTAACATTTTATGTTTAAAAAAGCAACAGCAATTTTTTCCAGAAAATTTAGAAAACATATTTTTGATGCTTTCCAATTCATAGTATAAAGTTGAAAAATTAGAAAATTGAGTTTTCTGTTTTCTAATTGGAGATTCAATCATTCAATAGAAAATTAGAGTTGAAAAGCAAAATGTTTTCTACAATCAAGCAGGCCCTAAAATTTTTGCTGACCTTCAGAGGTCTCAGCACCTTCCAGAGCAGCCAGGATTGGAAATATTCAGAAAACAACTCACTCCTGCTCCCCCCTCCCCCTTTCCCAGGGCGAGGGAGACTGTTTGTACCTAAACAGCATTAGTGGTAGCAGTTATATGCAGTTGTACTTAGAAGTTAGCTGCTCAAAGTTGTACTTCGAATTTGAACTAGCAGCCTTGTTGGCGCCAACTTAACTGCTGGTTGGATTAGTATATAAAGCTAATCTAGCTTAATAGAAATGCACCGAAGAAATATTTTGGAAAATTCTCTGTTTCCCACTCAATTATTCTCTCTCGCACCTCTTTCTGTTCTCTCCTCTCTTTGAACTTTCTTCTCAAATCCTCCCTACTTCCTTCACTAAAATCTCACCAATTGGCTGAGAATTCACTTTCAAGGCCTTCAATTCCATCTGCGATTACAATTCCACCATAGCTGACAGTACAAGAATGAAGCAGTTTGAGTCTCAACTGATCTCAGATCTGCAGTCTAGAGTCAATTCTCTATAAGCTTGGATCTAGCAAAAATCACGGGGCGATTTTTCACTAGAGCAGAAGTTTGAGACAATGGATCAAAAGTTGGAGACCTCTATGGACGGATTGGCGAGAAGATTAAATGGTTTTATGGTGATGTTCTCTAAGTCACCTCAATTAAGTCTTCCTCCTGAATGTCCTCCTAAAGAGAGATCGGATCCACTCCTATAAGGGAATGGAGTGATCCATAAAGCCGTTTGATCCTTTGAATTTGAGGTAGAATCAGCAATAGTTGGTGAAAATGTGGTTGAGAGATTCCTCTGTTCGATTGCCCAAATCCTAGGAGGCAGGTGGGGCGATGTGAGAAAATGATTACTCTATAACATATCAGATCAACAGAAAGTTGCATTGGTTTTTGCTTATCTTAATGATGATGTTGATGTTCGGTTCTAAGGTTGGATCTAGTTAAGAAAGAATTGTCAGGGGACAAATATGTGGAAGAATTATGTTAGAGATTTGGTGATAGGAACATGATAGATGTGGTGGAGGAATTTACAAGTTGAGGTAAGAAAATTCGGTTTAGACCAAATTAAGTTCGAAGAGTTGAAATCCTTAATATTGAATCTTAATCCTCACTTAATTGAGACCTACTTTGTCTCAAGTTTCATCGATGGCTTGAGTGAAGAATTAAGGTCAACAATAAAGATGATATAGCTAAGGATAGTGGAACAGGCCACAGAAAGTGCTAGATTGCAAGAGCTTATTGTAGAAGTTTTGATAAAAAAAAAAGAACATAATTCCATATAAAGGAATTGAGACAGGTGAGGCACGGATTTCGTTGGTTACCAGGAATTTCAATACTAAAACCAATACGGGAAAATTCTTGCAAAAACCTCCCCAAGATCCATCGTCTTCGAGTCAACCTAATATGACAAAAGTTGCTAGTGTAGAACAAAGGAGGCAATGGGACTTTATTATAAATGTGGAGAAAAATATTCTCCCGAATATAATTGGAAAATACAACTATTGCATTTGAAAGGTAGAGATAAAGAAAAAGAAAAAGAGTTAACAGAAGAAATAGAAGCCACTATTGAGATTGAAGCAAGGGAAATTTCACTGCATGCTTTAAAAGGGAATCCCTCTAATGAAATCATTAAAGTGGAGGGCTAAGTAAAAGATAAGAAGTTGATGATATTAATTGACAATGGTAGTACACAGTTTTCTTAATGAAAACACTACCAAGAACTTGTGTTGTAAGTTAAAGAATACTTTCCATTTGTCGATTACCGTGGCAATGGACAATAAAATGTATAGCAAAGCCAAGTGTGTCGATTTTTGTTAGGAAATGCAAGCGCATGAATTTATCATTGACTTGTGGCTATTAAGATTAGGAGAATGTGATATTGTATTCGGAGTGGATTGGATGAGAACATTCGCTCCAATCATATTTGACTTCAATAAATTGAAAGTTACTTTCGAAAAGGAATGAAAGAAAGTAACTCTCACCGGTAATGATACATGACAAATTGCCCCCCTTAAAATTTCTTGTCCTTAAGAAATACAAGGACCTCCAATAAGAGTAGACTCAACTTCTTCCAAATCTTAGCCTTTTTTGTTTTTTCTCTTCCACAACTTAGATGGAGAAATCTTAAAGAAATTATGTAATTTCTTTCCAAAAATCAGCTTACATGCTCCCATCTCCACGCTGCCAGTGAGAGTCATCTTCTTTCCTTCCTTCTCGAAAGTAACTTTCAATTTATTGAAGTTAAATATGAATGAACTTAATGTTCACATCCAATCCACTCCTAATACAATATCACAGTCTCCTAATGATGCAACGTGTAGTACATGTGTAAAGAAAATACACAAAGAAACCCTTGAAACAATAAGTTTCAAGTACCCTTGAGAGAATAAACTTCAACGACCAAAATTGAACTCTCAACTAGGCACAAGAACCGAAGCTACTTGCTAGAAAAAACCAAACTAGTTTACTGGAATTTATTGAATACAAAAATTGATTACAACCCTTAATTTCTAGATATATTTATAGAGTTTAGTTAATCTATCTAATACTTGTAAACAAAATCCAACTAGAATCCTAATAGAAATAAAACTCTAATCAAACATGCAGTAGAATCCCAAAACTTATGAAATTTTGCTACTATTCTGGCGCTATTGTTTGGACCAGTTATGGGCTGCTCGGTTTGGGTTGAGTCTTGATCGGTGACCGCATCATTCACCTCCACTTGAGAGTAATTCGTCCTCAAATTATGATCCGAATATGACAACACAGCATCCGGCAAATACAAAGAAAGATTAGCAACATTAAAGGTTTTCGAAATACTTATATGATTAGGTAAATCCACAACATAAGCATTATCATTAATCTTCTTTGTAATCTTGTAAGGACCATACTTCTTTGGCTTGAGCTTCTTGTGATTTCCTACTGAAATCCTTTCCTTCTTCAAGAATACCATGACTTCATCTCTAACCTCAAATACCTTATGTTTCCTATGCTTGTCAGCTATCGCATTGTACTTCCCATTCGCCTTGTGCAACTTTTGCTTGACATCATCTTGAACCGCTTGAACTTACTCGACTAAGTCACTAGTTACAACATTGAAACCTAGTACCTTTGGCAATTTTACCAAATCCAATGCATGATTATGAACTTTCATATATACGATGGAAAATAGTGATTTTCTTGTTGAGTTATGCACGGTGTTGTTGTAGGCAAACTCCTCAGGAACCACATCGTGAAATTCCTCCAACAATCCTTGCACCTCCACTGGAATTTGATTCACCTTCAGTGACTCACTCATGCTCTCTCCCTTTACGACCAAAAAGTGAACCTCTCGGGTTCTTTTCCACCATAGGTAACAAGATATAACGCACACCCTCTTTCTCAAGCTGATATGTGTTCTTCTTACCCAAGTACTTAGCATCCACGTCAAATTGTCAAGGCCTCCCAAATAAAATATGGCAAGCATCCATATCAACAATATCGCAATAAACTTCGTCAGAGTACTTACCAATAGAGAAAGGCACCTTGCAACATTCATCCACACATATGCCACCAACTTCTTTGATCCATCCAATCGTGTAAGGGTTTGAATGTTTCCTAGGAGTTAGCTGCAACTTCTCCACGTCTCTTCCTACAATGTTCTTCTAACTTCCACTATCAATAATCAACTTAAAGATTTTTCCTTTCACCGTACACCTCATGCGGAAAAGCTTATGCTGCTGAGTAATATCTTCATTCTTTTGAGATAGCATTAACTTCCTCACTACACAGATATACTCTTTATGTCCATACTCTTCTTTGTCATCCTTCCCATTAGGGTTGCAATATACTTCCTCTTCAGCAACATCTTCCTCCTCCCTTTCTATAATATTACTAATTTTTTCCTTGGACAATTACTAGACCAGTGCCCAACCTCATCGCCCCTAAAACACTTTAAGAGAACAAGCTTTTCATAAGGGTTATTGGATTTTGGAAGATTAGAAGTAGTACCTCGAGTGTTTCCCCCTGTTGTAGCCTTATTAGGGTTGACTATATTAGGTGGATTGAAAGGTTGCATTCCCTAAATCGACTTGCCTCTATCAAAAGCTGCTTGTTTATTTTCATTCTCACTATGCCGACAATAGTTGTCATTACGAGCGAGCTCACTAAACATTAACTCAGCCTTTAAAGCTAAGTTCCTTGCTTCTTGCACACTCAGAACCATCTAAACCCCAATTTTATCACGAATAATAAGCTTCAATCCATTGAAGTAATGAGCTGCTTGTTGATTATCACTTTCTAACAATTGGTTTCTCTTCGCCAATCTCAAAAACTCATAGGTATATTCATTCACATTCTTCATTCCCTATGCATATCTTTGATAGGCTTCAAACATGTATTGTTCATAATCAGGGGATAAAAACCTACCTCTTACAACTGTTTCATTCGTCTCCATGTCTGAATTGGATGTCGGTCTTCCCTCAATCTCGTCTCTCTCAATCATTCCCACCAAACAGATGCACCACCCTTCAATTTGTAAGCCACTAACTTGACTTGTTCATCTGGGATCTCCATGTATTCGAGAAATCAATCAACCTCAGTGATCTAATCCAGAAACCCCTCAATATCAAGATCTCCACTAAAGGTAAAAATATCAACCTTTAGTTTATACTCATTGTTGCCCTAATGGTTGTGTTAATGCGCATTCCTCCTAACCCCTCCAGCACTAGGGTTAGCTATTGCTCAACCAAGATCATTCTCTTCATCGCTATCTTTAATCATTGGTCTTCTATGATTAACAAGAACATGGTTCATGGGTGGTCTCCTCGCTCCAGCTTGGTTCATCCCATTATTCAGGTTCTTGTCATCATCAACTCGTAGTAAGGCGTCCAATTGGTTGTTGATTTGCTCCAATTGTTGTTGGATGGTACAAGTTACTTCCCTCTGTTCTTTGATTGCTCTCCAACCCGCAGACAACCCCTGATCACCGTCACAAGACTAGTTGCTACCATTACCTTCAAGATTGGCTATCTGATTGGTCGATTAACTGCTCTGATACCACTTAACGCAGCATGTAACACGTGTGTAAAAAAAACACACAAAGAAACCTTTGAAACAATAAGTTTCAAGTACCCTTGAGAGAACAAACTTCAACAACCAAAGTTGGACTCTCAACTAGGCACAAGAACCAAAACTGCTTGCTAGAAAAAACCGAACTGGTTTGCTGGAATTTATTAAATAAAAAAACTGATTACAACCCCTAACTTCTATGTATATTTATAGAGTTTGGTTAATCCATCTAATACTTGTAAACAAAATTCAACTAGAATTATCCTAATAGAAATAAAACCCTAATCAAACATAAAATACAATCCTAAAACTTATGAAGTTTCGCTACTGTTCTGGCGCTACTGTTTGGGCCAGTTCTGTGCTGCCCGATTTGGGTCGGGTTGGCCTTGGGGCTGGGTCTTGATCAGTGACTGCATCACCTAATCTTAATAGTCACAAGTTAATGATAAATTCATACCCTTGCATATCCTAACAAAAATCAACACACTTGGCTTGGTTGTATATTTTATTGCCATTTGCCACGATAATTGACAAAGGGAAGGTATTCTTCAATTTACAACACAAGTTCTTGATAGTGTTTTCATTAAGAAAACTGTGTGTACTATCACTATCAATTAATATCATCAACTTCTTACCTTTTACTTGACCCTTCACTTTTATGAAATTCTCCCTACTTCAATCTCATTAGTGATAAATTCATACTCTTGCATTTCCTAACAAAAATCAACACACTTGGCTTGGTTGTATATTTTATTGCCATTTGCCACGATAATTGACAAAGGGAAAGTATTCTTCAACTTACAACACAAGTTCTTGACAGTGTTTTCATTAAGAAAACTGTGTGTACTACCACTATCAATCAATATCATCAACTTCTTACCTTTTGCTTGACCCTCCACTTTTATGAAATTCCCCCTACTTCAATCTCATTAGTGGCCTCTATGTCTTTTATTAACTCTTTTTCTTCATCTCTACCTTCCAAATGCGATAGTTGTCTTTTACAGTTATGTCCAGGGAAATATTTTTCTCCACATTTATAACAAAGTCCCAACTACCTCCTTTGCTCAACACTAGCAGCTTGTCATATTAGGTTGACACAAACATGATGGATCTTGAGGAGGTTTTTGCAAGAATATTCCCTTATTAGTTTCAAAATTGAAATTCCTAATAACCGATGAAATTCGTGCCTCACTTATCTCAATTCTTTTATATGGAATTAGGTTATTTTTTATAAAAACTTCTACAGTAAGCTCTTGCAATCTAGCACTTTTTGTGTCCTATTTCACTGTCCCTGCTATAACATCTTCACTGTCAATCTTAATTATTCACTCAAGCCACTGATGAAGCTTGAGACAAAGTAGGCCTCAATTAAGTGAGGATTAAGATTCTACATCAAGGATTTCAACTCCTCGAACTTAAGGTAGGCTTGAATTGAATTTTCTTACCTCAACTTGTTAAATTCCTCCACCACATCCATCATGTTCCTGTTACCAAATCTCTCGCATAATTTTTCCACGTATTATGTCCACTGACAGTTCTTGCTTAACTAGATCCAACTTTGGAACCAAGCATCAGCAACATCGTTAAGATAAGCAGAAGCCAATGCAACTTTTTGCTAATTCGGTATGTTATAGAGAGTAAACATTTTCTCACATCACCTCACCCACCACCTAGGATTTTGGCTATCGAACAGAAGAATCTCCAACTTAGGCATTGGAAAGTAAGGTTGATTAGTGACGGGCTGCACCTCTTGCCTTCTCTCAACCACATTCTCACCAACTACTATTGGTTCTACCTCAAATTCAAAGGATCCAACAACTATACGATCACTCCATTCCTTGGTAGGAGTGGATCCTATCTCTGTTTAGGAGGAAATTTAGGAGGAAGACTTATTTGAGCTAACTTCGAGAACATTAGCATAAAGACATCTAATCTCCTCGTCAATCCGTCCATAGAGGTCTCCAACTTCCAATCCATTGTCTCGAACTTTCAATCTAGTGAAAGAATCACCTCATGATTTCTACTAGATCTAGCTTCCAAAGAATCGACTCTAACCCGCAGATCTAAGATTGACACATTCACTTGTTGTAGCTGAGACTTGAATTGCCTCATTCTTGTACCATCAACCATGGTGGCATTGTAATCGCAGATGGAATCGAAGGCTTAGGAAGTGCTCTGATACCAAATTGTCAAATCTTGGGATCTAGCAAGGTGAATTCTCAGCCAATTAGCGAGAAATTGGCTGAGAATTAGGGCAGAAAGTAGGGAAGATTTGAGAAGAAAGTTCAGAGAGAGAGAGAAGAACAGAAAGAGGCGCGAGAGAGAAGGATCAAGAGAGAGAAGAATTGAGAAGGAAAGAAAGAGTTCTCCAAAATATTTCTTCGGTGCTTTTCTATTAGGCTGGATTAGCTTTATATACTAATCCAAGTAGCAGTTAAGTTGGCACCAACAAAGCTGCCAGTTCAAATTCAAAGTATAACTGTGAGCAGCTAACTTCTAAGTACAACTGCATATAACTGCTACTACTAATGCTGCTTAGGTACAAACAGTTAGGAACATGAGAGGGAGGTAAGCTATTATCCATTAGCTTAAGCTCTATTACTAGCAAAATAGCCTGATGCCATTTTGTTACTGGAAAGACAGGATGAATCTGGCTAAAACCAGAAGAAATGGCAAGAATAAGCTGGAAATCAAATAAAGATGTCAATGTAAACTACATACCGTCCCAGTACAGTTTCAGCCAAGAAGGCACGGAATGAACAACTATAATATAAGCCTTTGGTACTGCTCATTATGCAGCTCATCACCCCCAGCATTTTGGAGTAAAAACAAAATAGAAATAGAGTGACGCCTTGTAAACACCGAGTGATGGTATGCACACACAGACAGAGTGAGCAAATTCTAACAGCTAGTAAATCTAACCTGATTAAAAACTCCAGAGAACTGAGATGCTTATTCCTTTTTCAAGCTTGATTATTTTTTTCTGGGATATGATAGATTTCTCAAACTTCTTTTCTATAAATATAGTTATTAAGAAGTAATCACAAATGCAAGTAATAAAAGTGGCAAGTACAGATGCACACCATGACCAGAGAGTGAACATTAATAACTAGTAAAAGAGAAAGGGGGGGGAGAGGAAGAAGCTCGGTCATTACCAAATAATTAACAGACAACATTTATCTGAGGAACTAGATGAAAATTAGCACACACACACACACAAAAAAAAAAAAAAAAGAGAGAGAGGAGAAGGAAAGACTACATGAATAGGTAGTAATCTGTTAGATGACCCCAATGAAGACAAGATGGAGCATAAGGAACCTACAAATGAGGGGAGAGAATATAACAGCATAGATGTGGGGCTTCTAAGCAGAAACTTACCACCGCGATTAAAAATGCAGCCTTAAGATTTCCACAGGCTTCACAGCAAGCTCTGCTTGTCAGGAAAGGAAACCACCTGCTCAGAAATAAGTTGTCAGACAAACCAAACATTAATTAAGTTGACTTTGTGGATTAAGTTATGGGTTTGTTTTTTCCAACAGTGAACATATGAGTTTTTGGTTTCAGTTTTGGTTGTGAATTCCATGCACAAAAGATTGAATTCTACTTGACCTTTTTCTGGCTTAATGAAATGGAGATTATAAAATATGTTGCATTTGGAGACAACTAGACAAATGCAAAATTATATTATCATGCGATGAAGAAATGTATTTTGATAGTTATACCTGTGCCAATTTCCACTAGCACCAGCAGAGAATCCTAAGATGTTTCCAACTGCCATCCATGAGCAAAATACAGCATTTGCTGTATTTCGTTGATCAGGTCCTGGCACAAGCAGTGAGATATTAGCAGTCTATGAAGACATCCACCTGTTGCATTTCAAATGTGGTGCTAGGAGATCTATATGTCAGAATCAACATTCCTTTTAATTCAAAAAGATGCATGAAAGAGAGAGAAAGGGATGGTAACTCACCTGATAAATCAGCAAGAAGAGCACGAGCAGGGCCCTGCAGAAGAGAAAATGTTACTTGCAATACAAAACATGTAGAAGTGGAAAGAACAGCTTCTTTTTTTTTTTTTTTTGGGTGGTGGGGGGGCAAGAAACAAGCATATCAAAGAAGAAATGCCTGGAGGAGGCAAACCTTGCACACACACATGAAAGAAAAGAAAATAAGGTGAGACTTGGTGTTACAAATCCAACATTGGATAAAGAGGATCCTCTTTGGACCATACAGGGGGGTAGGTAGCACCACCTGACAGCCTAAGTTTTTAGTTCTGATAGCAAGCGCCCAGGTCGTGACAAATGGTATCAAAGTTACTAACCCAATTATTCATTTAACTTCCACAGGAAGAGCTCCAAGGGAAAATAGGCAGGGTGGTGTGACCCACTCCAAGGACAGAGCAAATTTGGGTGGAAGAGTGTCATAGATCCCATATCAGATACACACACACACATATAAAAAGAGGATGCACCACCTAACAATTTTAACTTTTAGGTTGGATGACAAGAACCCAACCAGTACCATTCAGCCAATCACAAAAGAGTTTCCATCTATTACTTTTAACCATTAAACAACTATAAAAACCAACCTGCACGGTATTATTAGCAAGATCTAACATCCAGAACCCAATGATGAAGACCAAAGCTGCCCTTGTCCGAGTACCTTTAAATGTGCTGCATTATCAAGAGTTGGTTAGTCACACTTCACATAATAAAAACACATAATGAATGAAAGCATTAATTACCTGCAATGCTCTTTTGCGTCCCCTAACAAATATCCAATGTCGGCAGAAAACCCTATTACTATCACCTAAATTACAAAATTTTGCTTTAGCTAATTTAAATAAATTAAATTACTGGTGGAAATTAAATCTAAGGTTCTATAATACTCACAGCAATTGAGATCATGAGAGATCCAACAAGAATAAATGGCCGTCTTCTTCCATATTTTGAAGTGCATTTATCACTCCAAATACCTACACAAGGTTGAACCTGAAATTCGAAATAAGTAAAGAAAATCGAAACTCAAACATTATAGAGTAGCAGGAAAAAATGTTAAAAAAGATTCTTTAGTAGTTTCCAACTTTCTAAGATAAATGTGCAACACATCATCTACACAAGCAAAAGTATCAGGAAGAAACAAAGAACAGCAAGGACAGAGTTAGATGTGGAAGGATTAGGATATTCAGATTGCTACAATGAACATAAAGGCAACAAGAAAAGACACTAAAAAACTTAAAAATAAAGA
This sequence comes from Diospyros kaki, assembly GCA_036245055.1. Lineage (NCBI taxonomy): Eukaryota > Viridiplantae > Streptophyta > Magnoliopsida > Ericales > Ebenaceae > Diospyros > Diospyros kaki. The sequence continues at coordinate 43,810,686 of BSEG01000009.1, forward strand.
GAAATCAGAGTCCTGCACAGTGTGCCTAACTCAGGGTTTGTGTCGGTACATGACATGGGTATAGGTTCAAAAACATTTTTCTCCACATGCAATGTGAGATTGTGGGCTTATATGGAGCGTTATCTGAGGTCACAGTTCAACTGGAAGCGAGCTGTTCATATCTATGCACATATTAAAAAGAATTTTGATAGTAAATAGAATGAGAATAAACTGGTGAGATTTTTATCTTGTCGCCATTCAGAGATCCCTAGCTTCAATTTGCTTTTGATTCCAGGACCCAGGTTTTTATTTTATATATTTCTTAATTTTCTTAATCAAATTTCCTTAAAATTGGAATACATCTATGGTGCATATCTGGTGCACAAATTGACCAAGATAGCGACAGCACAATCCACATTATGCTTCCACGGGGTATTTGTGATCCTTGTGTCACTGGCTCTATCAATAAGCATATTAGAATTTGATCAACAATGGTAAATCTCTCTCCCAAGAAGCCAATTTTTCATCATATCTCTCCGCCACCACATCTCAAAATGGCTTTGGCTCTAAATGGTGGTCCAAGGGAAGTACTAGGTAAAAGAAGAGTACAGAGTGCAACCTTGCCCCCCAGCTTGGCTGCCAAAAGAGACCAGATTTTCTCCTCTGCCTCTAGTGGAATAATCTCACTCTTGGAAAGGTTGATCCTTAGGCCTGAAATGGTCTAACAATTGGTTTCAGCCTTTGGGGAGAAAAAAAATAACAACACAGATCTACCCTAACTGTTTCTCAAGCAGTAGCACACTAGCACTTTCCAGCCAATTTTCATCAACAGCGGTGCATTCTTTTGATCTATGTTCATAGGCCTCCATGAAACATCCAAACAGCTCTGTTATGTCTTCAAGTGGAGGTAAATCCTATAAGACAGGTAATTCAATCACCCATATCCAAAGCGAAATTGGAACCTGACCTAGTTTGTAACAACTCAAGAATTTGTTTGCCTTGCAGGGAGAAGAAATTAACACCATAGACCTACCCACCCATTTCTCATGCAGAGGCATACCCAACCATCCTTAATCCCCCCTAGCTCCAAATCAGAACCCTATTTCAAATCTGCCTTCAATTTCCAACAATGCAATGAACTTTAAACCCCTAAAAAGGATCAGAAAACTCTAAAAGACCCCATCCCCTTTCCAGTCTCGAACTTTATCCCCATGCTTGACATAGAGGTCAAAAATGTTTGATCCAACTTGCAAGAGAAACTTCCTTGTCATGTTTTTTTGAGGCCATCTTATATGGCTTGGTTCAGTTCGTTTCTCAAAGTTGATCACATTGTTTCAGTTCAATGCACACAAGATGTTTCTGCACTGGTTCAGAAAAGGTTCAAGACTTCAAGTCAAATTAAACCTATTTGCATCCTTAATATGAAATGGGTCCCACATCCCTTGCCTTTCACCCAGAAGGATTAGTGTTATTGCTTCAAAGGAGATTTAAAATCATTGATCTTCCTCAAGTTATTCTGCTATCGCGACATAATGTCACGAACCTAGGGTTCCTGATAGGTTAGAAGAGGAATTGGGGAAGAATAAAGAAGAAGAATGGGGGAGAATGGCAGAAGAACGAGAGAGAGAGAGAGAGAGAGAGAGAGAGAGAGAGAGAGAAAATAGAGATCAATTATCAATTCAATTTCAGCATACCTCCCCTCCATTTACATCAGCCTTATATAGGCATATTTGTCCCCTAACAACTTTGCACATGCACCCATGTGCACCTAACTAATTGCTAGAATATCCCTAACAAATTATTTATGAGCCTATTACAATATTACCCCTTATATTATATCTCTACCCAATATTATCCTTCTACTACTCTAGGGACATGACAATTTTCCCGCCTTGAAACATGTCTTGTCCCCAAGACATGCCAAACTTTCACAGCTTCCAATATGCTTCCTTTTTCCTTTTCTTCCACAACTTTGCTGGAGAAATTTTGAAGCTATCTTTCACTGCCAATAGAAGGATCTCAGGTGACTTTTTCTCTCCATGCATGGTATGAGTCTTCCCACTGCTAGTAGCACCATAAGCAAACATTATACCATCAATTCCTTGCATGGCACCACTTACAACCTGTTGGGCTGCTTCATCAATTCCGGTCTTCATTCCTCCCTTCAACAAGGGTGACAAAAATTCTAATCGGCCAGCTATAGTAACAACGAACATAATGGAATGAGACTTGTTCTTTCTAGCCAAACTCTCGACATTTTTCTCCTCCCAATCAGCAACATTTTTTCCCTTTTGTTGGCTGCAATTCCCCTCTATTTGGACTTCTTTTTCAGCAATATCAAATGATCCCTCTGCATTGGCTGCACTATCAATTTGTTCATTACAAGTTCCCTTCGAAGGATGTAATCCATCACCAATATCATCTCCAAAATTGGCAGCAATATGGTGGCATTGTTTAGGATCAGCAAGTTTTCCTTCTGCTGGGGCTGTCTCCTTCTTATCATTTGATAAAAATCCCTCCACGTTATCTAATCCTTCAACCTTCCATTGTTGTTGCTCCTCAACCTCTTCCATAAAATGATCAATGCTCCTTGCTTCCTTGTTTGCTTTTTCTTTCAGCTTCTCCTCCTGCTATTCCATTCCAAGGAATTCCTCCTTGTTAAAGCTTTCATGATAATCATCAAAATATTCCACCGGAAAATTGTAATGATACTTCTTAGATAGTATCATTGCAAACTCTTGCAACTTCTCGCGAAACATTCGAACGAATTCCTTGCACTCTTCATCCAACCCACTGCTTTTCCTTTGTCCCTTCGGCTAGCCTCATTCTCCAACTCCTTTCCCCATGTTCGATGCTGCTGGTCAACTGAAAATGCAGCCTTCTTTGGCTGCCATTGAGGCTCTATTCCAGCTGAAAAGGAGGCTTTCTTCTGTTGCAATTGAAGGCTCATCTGCTCCATGTATGCACTGCCTCCCCTAGTTTCATGAGTAGGACACCCCATTGAAAATACAACCTTCTTTGGCTGCCATTGATGCTTCATTCCTACTGAAAATGAAGAATTCTCCTGCTGCAACTGAGACTCCATTGGTCTCATTGGTGCACTGTTCGTCATGGCAGAAATCTCACGAGCCGGAGAAGTCGACGGCCAATAAAAAGGAGCTCTGGACATCCTTGAAGTCGCCGTCAGATTCCAAATACAGCCAACAATCGATCGGACTGCCCCCTAGACAAAGCTACCCTGTCACGCTTCCGCAACCCAATGGCTGAGGATCACCGGCTTAGGACTGCCTTCAAAACTCCACGCCTAAGGATTAGATACTGAAATTGCTGGGCTTCTTAGCCGAGACCCTCACAGAATTCAGTGGCAGTAAGAGGACTCGGAAGCTGGGCAGTGGCCTAGATCCGCTGCTAAGGAGCAACAGCCCTGATCGCCTGGGTTTGCTTGCCTCTATCACCCCCACACGGCGACTTGGATCCAGTCAGCGCCACTCGGCACATTGCACGACTCTTATGCAAGTCACGCTTCCTGAATTTCGCGACCAAAAGTCACGGCAGACTCGTTTTCAATACTCCAACTCAAATCTACCGAAATCACGAAGGCTGAGAGTTAATCCTCCGCCGAGAGCCCACCCAGACTCAATGGAATGCTGGAACTCGTTGATTCCGTTGAAATCGCTGCTCGATCAATCCCAGTCCAATTCCTCCTTGCACCCGTCGCCACCCAATCACCGTCCACAAGCTCAGAAAATAGCCGCAATCAACCTGCTCTTCTCGATTTCCGTATGATAATTATCAAAATTATTGGCCGAGGGTCACTCACCTGCTACGCCTTCCATGTTCGAACTGAGGGGGCTCACTTGCTTGGAGATTTACACCTTCGTAAATCACTGTTGGAGATTAATCTCCCAACATCAACCCCTTCCAGATCACTGGAGTCGTCGAACCTGCTCTGCCTAACCACCGACCACAATTGACAACGGTCGCGTCACCTACTTCCTCGTCCGGCTCACTCGTGAACCTCTTGGTCGTTGGCGTCACTGCCTTCGACGGACTCCCACACCAATCACGAATGCTCCTCAGTTCGTGTCCCACCTGATGCTGTCCGCGTCGCCAACTTCAGCGAATCTCCCGTACCAGTCGTTCTCTCTAGTCGCGTTTGGTAATGGTCGCGACACCTTCCTCGCCCCTATCGTCAACTCCAGCGGAGCTCCTGCAACTTGTCTTTCGCTTCAGTCGCACACGCCTAGGCCGTCTGCTTCACCAGTGACGGGCTCCGCTCGCCTTGGACAATCGCAACCACTGGCTGCCCCCATCAACACCTTCGACGGACTCCTTACTACAATCCTAACGACTGGCCGAGGATGGTAAGGCTATGCTCAATCAATTCCGCTGAGTATCGACTATCAAAAATTGCACAAACCACAACCGAAGAACAACAGCTCTGATACCAATTGTCACGAACCTAGGGTTCCTAATAGGTTAGAAGAGGAATTGGGGAAGAATAAAGAAGAAGAATGGGGGAGAATGGCAGAAGAACGAGAGAGAGAGAGAGAGAAAGAGAGGGAAAAGAGAGAGAAAATAGAGATCAATTATCAATTCAATTTCAGCATACCTCCCCTCCATTTACATCAGCCTTATATAGGCATATTTGTCCCCTAACAACCTTGCACATGCACCCATGTGCACCTAACTAATTGCTAGAATATCCCTAACAAACTATTTATGAGCCTATTACAATATTACCCCTTATATTATATCTCTACCCAATATTATCCTTCTACTACTCTAGGGACATGACACATAACCATCATAATTGGAATTCAACTTAAAATGGGCATCAACAAAAGTGGGGAAAAAATGATGAAAATTAGAAACACAGATCAACATCTTCAGCTACACAATTCTCTCTTCCTCTCTTTCTTTTTTCCCCTTTTTCTCAAGAGAACTGGCATTTTTGGAAGAACATGGCGGCATAGAGTTATGCAAAAACGGAGGGAAAAGTAAAGGTCTTTTCTTTTGAATCCATTATTTGTTGAATTCTTTACAACCTTCTATGACATAAATATGTCAGAGGGAAGAGTTAATTGCCTAAATAAAATGCAACTGCACCACAAACATAAACTATTCAAACAAGGCCATGTATACATCCATCTTCCTGCTGCTACATATTTATCATAACAAATCAACACCAACAAAATGTGTATGCAACATAGAAGTCAGGCCTAACCTTAATATATCTATGAGTCTATCCATTAAAGTAGAAGTAGTTAGACACTGGATAATATCCATGCTAAGAAGATTCAAGTATAGCCTTACAAAAGATGGCAGTTAGTCATGGATTATAAGCAATAGGGTTAGGGCGGGTATCCAACCCATTCAAAATATAGAGACGGTTGTAACTTACCACAAGGCCTGTAATAGGGCCACAGAGCCAGATAAATGATGAAAAAGCATGCTGTATTCCAAGTGTCTGCATCAATGAATTAAAAATTGCATCATCAATGAAACAGGAAACTGATATACAATCCATGGTACTCATCATGTTGAGAAAAAGAATACAATATCATTGCCCACAAGACTAATTTAGTAATTTATATATTTAGCCATGCTGTAAGATGGCAGAAAAATGACAAGTAGGCAAACGTGCTTTTCTTGTACATTTATTGTGATGTTTGCCCTGCATAAAAGGCATTTTTATGTGAAAGCAAAAACCTCTTTGAGCAAAAAACTTTTGTTGGGAAAGAGAAGCAAAATGAATAACAATCCCAAGCCTTAATCCCTCTAGGCACTACTGCAACCTTATATTATGTGCGACCTTGTTTTTCATTTTGCCTTTTCTCATACATTATACTCTTAGCTACACTCATATTATTCACATGTTTGCACTTAACTGCCCCACATTCTAATCCATACACTAAAAATGGTCTTATAATCATATAAAACTTTCCTTATAGCCTTAGATACCATATGCAAGTCTTTCTATTTATTTCTAGACCTTTCAGTTATGCATCTCAATAAGTAGATAGCTCCCCATTATTGATCTACTGGGCATAAAACAAATTAATTTTTGAAGATTTTAGTTTCTCTTATTGGCCTGTGTTCAATGACCCTCTCCCAAAGTTTTCTGGCGTGGCTTATTAGCTTGATACTGCTATAATTAAATATGCTCATTAACTTTATGCATCTCCTTTATTCTTTTAAATAGGCACTAAAATATTCTTTCTCTACTCATTCAACATCCTTTTTGATTTAAGGGTCACATTAAATAATGTTTTTAACCCAAAAATTCCTTCTTCTCCCCCATGCATGCCCATGCTTCTATTGGGATATCATCTGATCCAACTGTTTTATTATTCTTCATCTTTTTCAATGCTTTTTTTATTTTATTTGGGCAGATACATTTATAGAACAAGTAATTCTTATCTTCTTCAAAATTACTAAGATGCCCTGATATAAGGCATGTTTCTCCACCTTCATTGAATAACTTTGAGAAATAGTCATTCCATCTTTCCTAAATCCCCCCTCATTTTGATTTTTGTCTTTTATTCATTTTCATTTGGCTCAAAACCCAGGCTTTTCTTTCACTTGCCTTTTCTAGTTTATTTGGTGCTTCTTTCTGTTGTCAAAAAAAATGTTTTTTTCTCTTTCTTTTGGAGTAAATACCACCCAAACCCTTTCGATTTGAACCATTTTCATGCAGACCCCATGTGATTTATTTTTAGCATTTAAGATCTCTATGGTTTACTTTTCTTTCAAAGACACTCTTAGTTAAGTCAAGAGCCACCATTGATGTGATGTACCATTCCAACTTCGAACCTACACTGGTTTTATCCCTAATTGTAAAATTGTTTTGTAGTCTTTTCATCTAATCATCCCTCAATAGAACATAAGTTTACTTTCTAATACAAGGGGAAAAAATGTATAGGAAACATCAAAAAACCACTAATTGTGCTCTTTGAACAATGTCCAAAGTACAAAAGACAGATGCAAAATCGAAGACTTCCTTTCCCCCTTACAGATTGTATTGCTCTGTAAGTCAAGCCAAGACTTTAAACTTTCCTTGAAAAAGCCAACTTAATACCAAACTGTTCAGGGTAAACTCTTTAACCAAGGAACAATGAACAGTAGAGTGACGAATACAATCACCATCCTATCTACTCATTCAACAAACACCAATTGAGAAAAAGCTTCCTACTCTTAATCAGATTAACAGTGGGTGGTACCAATCGCTAATATTTTTCTCTGCATTAGTTAACTTTTTATTTACAAAATCAAGAAAAGCTTAACATCGGAAAAGCTCATCAAAGCAACATTCATTTTGACTATATGCTGCTTAATTTTATAAGTCCAAATGACTAAATCATAATGCGAGCTAAGTTTAGCACGCAATTTTCTTCTGCATTTGAGGGTTACATTTAGGTGATTAAGGTTTTGCATGGATAAATACATGATAAAACTAGAATATTACCAAGCGGAGCTAGTTTAAGTGTTCATCCTTGTCTCTAGATGCTCAAAATCAAAATCGACATTCAAGGAACCAGACATGTCCAGCTCTTGCAAAACTACTGATGATCCAACATTACCTGAATGTAAGGAGTGAGAAGAGAAAGCTGCAAAGCCCAACCGAACTGAACGCCGGCGGCCACGGTACAAGCGAGGACCAACGTTAACAAAGTCGCGTGCTGCTGGTGAGTCGGAGAAGAACCAGACGACAGATCGGAGAGGTTCCCATTCGAAACCCTCGATTTCTCATCGCGACCAATCGCAACCCGATTATCATCCCCATGATAACGATTATGAGGGTGGTTGTGACGATGGTGCTGGTGATGAGCTTCGTCCACTCCCACCAATTCTAGTTCTACCTCCGCGTCCTGCCTCAGATTCCTGTACGGCACGCGGATCGAGGCGCCGTCCATTGCAAGAACAGATCAAACGCTAGGGCTGTAAAATGCATCCACAGAGGAGAAGGAAAAGGAGAAGGAGATCGAATCCGTTCGGTTTGTGAGAGCAGTGATTGAGGCTCCGTCCGTCTCCGGCTTCTGGCTTCAGGGAAAGGTAGCTGCTATAGGCGGCATAGGTTGCAGCCGCACGAAGCGTCCTGCAGATTTTGATTGATGAACCAACGAGACGAGGCGACGGCGGGCCACTTGAATTGAATCCTCCTCCCTGGGTTGAATTTAGCGAGGAGCATTGGGAGTGGGACGCGTCATCGGCGACTTGTCTTGAAGTGGATCTGATCTGAGTCGTCGATTGAAAATGGGATTTGGCCTCCTCCTTATGAGCTGTGCGTGTCTTTATCACCAAGGCACCGGGAGAGAACAGCCACCGACGCTGGCTCGCTGGATCGGCGGACCCGCGTCCCAAAAACCAAATATAAAATTGGCTCTTGGCTCTTGCTGCCCACTAAATAATATTAAAAAAAAAATAAACTATCACATTTTGATTTGAACGTGAAGTAATTTTGTATTGGGGAATGTTCAGTTTAGGTAGTATTTTTTTTATTAGATAATAAAAAATATATAATAAATATAGATATTTATATTTTTTTATTATCCAATAAAAAAATGTAACATTATATAGTATTTTTTTTTGTATTTTGAATCCTAAAAAGGATAAAATAAATTATTATACTTTTTAATTTATGATTAAATTAATAATTATAATAAATAAATATCATCTTAATATTTTAAATAATACTATTTTTACATTTAAGTTGACACCTCATTAATTAATTATTAATACATTTTTTATTTGAATTATTTAATGAATAGTATATTAATAATTCATTAAAGCAATAAATATAGATGCTTGAATTAATTACTAATATATCATTCACTTGAATAATTTAATGAAAGGTGTATTAGTAATTGACTAATGAAGTGTCAACTTAATGTGCAAGTAACAATACTTAATAGCCTCAATTCTATTTATAATTTAAACATATATTCAAATAATCACTCACGATTATAATTTAATTATTTTTTAAATACAATAATTAATCAAATCACGTGAATTTAATTAATTTTTATCAAGAATAATCACCATTAATCTAGATGCCTCTTAACAAGGGTTTTTTAAAATGGCTCGCCGTATTGACATTTTGACTCTTATAAAATTAAAAAACGTTAGATAATATATCTTGAGTTAGGCGGTTTCCTTTTTTATTAAAAAAATCATGGCCACTTTTAATTTCATAAATGAATTTAAAATTATGTGGTTGTTAAATTATTTTATAAAATTAATCTCGAAATAATATAATTTTTGAAAGAAAATAAATTATTTTACTTGTTTTAGAAATACAATATATATGAAAGCAAATGTAATTTTTAACTTCTTAAAAAAATTAATTTAAAAAAAAAAAACAAAAGTATAAAAGCCATAACATGTCATTTGCAATTGTTTGAGAATAAACATAAAAGATGGAATTTGATAACAAAAAAATGTATAATATTCTTAATAATTAAATATATAATAATTTATTTGACAAATATCTTTCACAATTGACACCAATATTTTTAGAATTTGACCAAACTTTGAACCAAAAAATGTAGTGATTTACAGTCCAATAGTCAAATGAACCACTATGATTTATATATCAACCAACACAAGTTAAAAATTATATCGTACGTATTTACATCAACCAATAATATCAAAACTATAATTCATTTTCAAGAAAGTCATCATATAGTTCTTGCCTAGAATGTCATTGTCCACAAAACTTTAGTTCGGACTGATTGAATTGCGTTAGTTCAAACACCTAGCAATTCAATCATCGATTCAATATAAGCTCGCCTAATCTTTGGAAATTAATTTTTTGGGTCAAATTGAGCCATTTCTCCTTCTAATTCATTGTGGGCTCAATTAGTATAGTTCAATTGTAAAAATACTTATTAACACATAAAAGATAAAACAAACAAAATTTTGATTTACTTATCATTATTTATTGACAACAAAGCCTACTTGTGTTGATAGTTTGAATGACTAGTCTAACATTGTCAATCGATTTCCTTTCCTAATTTTGGAATCCACCACCATTTAACCTAAACTTTGACCTAGATTTGTCATAAATCTAATTTGGATTGCACCTTATATTTAAATTGGTTGAAAAACAAAGAAAACTAAATGAGAAAGGACATACTCAATGATTGCTGAAAAACAGAGAAAAACTAAACGAGAAAAAAGAAGTACTCAATGATCATGAACAAACTAAAGAATTTTAATTAAAAGGAAATAAATATTAAGTTATGGGTAAAGAGATTTGCATTACACTAATTAAGTTGTGTCGTGTTTAAATTTTGATTTAAATAAAAAAATTAACTTGGTCTAGACTGAAAACCTAATCAATCGTTTATTCATATTTTTACTTCCAACTGATATTAATTTGATCTGAAACTAATCTAAGGTCAAAAATTGTTTTAAAATAAATAACAATATAATATATTATTAAAGTTGTTGTGGCCAAGTTACAACAATAATATTTATTTATCTAGGGATCAACTTGAGCGAAAGTATCCATCAATGTCAATGGTCAGTGGTGTCATTCACGAGGCTTCAACAGATTCAGATTGGGCTGTAGTTGAAATTCTATAAGGCCTGGACTTGGAATAGTCTTCAGAATCTTCTTTGTCAAGTACTCGAAGGGATCTTCGTGTGACAAGCGATGTGGGACCCGGTGAGGCCTTCAATAGATTGGTCTTCCAAAGCTAAGATAAAGTCGTCCAGAATTTAGCCTGCGGGCAGAACAACAATTAGAAGGCCACGCGGGGGAATTCCCCGCGCGGGCCCTCCGACGGCCAAGTCAGACAATATTCTGAGAAATATGCCTGATGCATGTCGCAAATATTATGCATGACATTACTGATATGTGTATAAATGTTCATGTTTATGCTGATGAATAGTTGCAGGTGAATAATTGTCCTTTCATGAATAGTACTGTTCAAATAACCGATTGGTTACTGATTAAAACCATCTGGCTGAAGAAACGACTGGCTACTGATTATAACTGACTGGCTGCTAATTAAAATTGTTTGCCTCTTCCTTGGAGTTGAACAGCTGGAGAAATGATTGGCATCGGGTTAAAACCGACTGGGTCTTGGTTAAAACCGAGTGTCCAAAAGTAACGGGTGCCCAAAAGTAACGGAAGCCCAAAAGTAACGGGAGCCCAAAGTAACGGGAGCCCAAAAGTAACGGGAGCCCAAAGTGACGGGAGCCCAAAGTGACGGGTGCCCAAAAGTGACGAGAGCCCAAAGTAACGGGAGCCCAAAAGTAACGGGAGCCCAAAAGTAACGGGAGCCCAAAAGTAACGGGAGCCCAAAGTAACGGGAGCCCAAAGTAACCGAGTGCCCAAAGAACCGAGTGCCCAAAGTAACGGGAGCCCAAAATAACCGAGTGCCCAAAGAACTGAGTGCCCAAAGAACCGAATGCCCTTAAAATGCTTGAGAGCAAAATAGACTCATTCTCTCTCCACCAATGAATCCCCCCTTCAATGAAGAGGCAAGCCTCTTATTTATAGAGGAGGGAGTGAGGGACACGTGGCAATCATTCAGGGCTTCCCGGGGGGACGTGTGGCAACCATCTGGAGCTTCCCGAATGACATATTCTGGGTACATTTCGCTCGGGATTTGAGATAACACGAGGCTAAGAACCGAGTTGGACTCACTCGGTTCAAAGGAACCGAGACTCACTCGGTTTTCACTACCAAAATCGGGTAGGTCTCGTCTTCACTTGCTTCTCCAAATTTTGCTTTTAATTTTTCCTTTTCCTCTAGCATTTAATCCGCATTTATTTGTCGATATTTATTGGGCATATCAATTGCTCCCTACTCTTTTGTTCGAAAGTTTCGAGCAGAAGAGTATATTGTCCTACTGCCTGCCTTCAAATTTCAAGATCATTTAAACTTTGACATTTCCATGTTTCGGACCTTCATAGGCGCTAGTTGCAAAACACTTATGATACCATATCTTCTTCCTTAACAATATAAATCTATATGTTCAATACTTTCTCGCCTTGGCACATTGACTTGGCTCCTCCTTGTGTTCTCGGCTCCCGAAGGGGTGAGAGTTTTTCTTTTTCAAACCATAATGATGCGTTTGTGGTATATTTTGTTTTCGCGGTTCAGCATGAACCCACGTCTGTAGTATATTTTGTTTTCGTGGTTCGGCATGAACCTACGTCCGCGGTATATTTTGTTTTCGCGGTTCTGCGTAAACCTACGTCGGCATTATCTTTTGTTTTCGCAGTTCAGCATGAACCTACATCCACGGTATATTTTGTTTTCGCAGTTCGGCGTAAACCTACGTCCGCATTATCTTTTCTTTTCGCTGTTCAGCATGAACCTACGTCCGCGGTATAGTTTGTTTTCGCGGTTCGACATAAACCTACGTCCGCATTACATTTTATTTTCGCGGTTCGATATAACCCTACGTCCGCGTTACATTTTGTTTTCACGGTTCAACACGAGCCTACGTCCGCATTACATTTTGTTTTCGCGGTTCGATATAACCCTACGTCCGCATTACATTTTGTTTTCGCGGTTCAACACGAGCCTACGTCCGCATTACATTTTGTTTTCGCGGTTCGGTGTAACCCTACGTCCGCGTTATATTTTGTTTTCGCGGTTCAGCATGAGCCTACGTCCGCATTACATTTTGTTTTCGCGGTTCGGTGTAACCCTACGTCCGCGTTTGGGGGACCCGATATCGTTGATGGAATGATTGTTCGACTCATGTTGTCCGGTCGTCAAGCGAGACAACGACTAATCGTTCAAACAGGACAATTGTACAAACCACATTGTCAGGCCGTTAAGCAGGACAATGGACTAATTGTGTAAATGGAAAGATTATGCGAACCACATTACCGGGTCGTTAGACGGGACAATGGGTCAATCTTGTAGAAAGACCGATTGTGCGAACCACATTGCCGGGCCTTTAAGCGGGGCAATAGGCCAATCTTGTATATTATGTCGTTAGGATGTAAGCGGAATGAGACTTATTATGGGGAAAGAGCTTTCGGTTGATCTTTTCCTTTCATCTCGAGCAATAAGGAAGACAAATAATAACGGATACAATAATAATAATAATTCATTTGCACGAGAAAACAGTACTAGTGTGGTTCAACCAAAAGTGCATTTGTCTACAGTCTAGTGTTGCGCTCGCAAATGCAGATAATTCAGATGAAAAAGAGACAATACAACTCAAAATTATTCTTACGCAGTTTGTTTGGCAACGAGTAGAGTTCATTTATTCTTCTTCCCAAACGCGTCTCTTGCTGATCTCTTCGAATTTGTCCCATGCCTTGAGGTGTTAGAAACTTTATCATTAGATAGTATGATGAGATAATAGCTTTCATGTCATTGAGTAGGGGACGGCCCAAGATCACATTGTATGCAGCCGAAGTGGCTTTAATCACCGTAAAATTGGCTTATTGTCGGGAGGTGGATTTTATCTATAGTCCCTCCCTTTCTTTTGTCGTCTTCGATCATGGGTCTCGTGCCCCTCAGGCCTCTCTTCCTTTTTTTGTGACTCTCGGTTGTCTCTCTCTTCTTTTTGTACATATCTTTTTAAATGTCCTTCCCGGATAAGCATTTCAATTTGATTTTTTAGTTCCTTGCATTAATCAGTGGAGTGTCCATGAGTCCTATGATATCTGCAGTATTCATCATGATCCCTTCCCATAGGATGATCAGTTCTCTTCGGGGGCTTGATAAGCCCCGATCTTTCCACTGCCGATAATATAGTAGACTATGGCTGAGTGAGGTGGGTGTAATAATTGAATTGGGGCCTAGGTGGATCCGACCTCCATGCCCTTTCATGTCGCTTGTTTAAGTCCTCTTCACTTTCTCAACCTTTTCTCTTTCGTTCTCCATTTTCTTCTCCTCTCACTGTTTTCATCACTTCAGTGTGGAGTACGTATCTGTTTGCTCTAACAAATAAATCTGTCAAAGATTTTGGGGGGTCTAATGACAATGACTCTTGGAAAGATACTTGTCGTGCCCCTTGCATCATAGCAGAGATTGCCATTTCAAGTGGTAGGTCTCGAATCTCGATGGTGGCATTCCGAAATCTATCTACATATTGTCGAAGGGTTTCTCTGGCTCCCTGTCGAATGCTGAGAAGATGTGTTGCGTCCCTCTTTCTCCGACTACTAATTGCAAAGGCTTTAATGAATTCTGTTCTTAACTGTGCAAATGATGAAATGAAACAATCAGGTAATCCCTTGAACCAGGTCCGGGCATGCCCTGCTAAAGTTAGCGAAAATGCTCGACACATGATTTCGTCTTCCCATCCATGAAGTACCATCAGCGATTCATAATTTTCTACATGATCTTCGGGGTCATCTTTGCCAGTGTAAGGGATAATTTGTGGCATCTTAAATTTTTCGGGCAGTGGCTTCCCCAATATGTTTCGGGTGAATGGAGATTTCCTTTTGGGCTGTTCTTCAGTAGCCGGAATCAATTTTTTCTGTTCCAGTACTTCTTCTCTCGCTCTTTTCATGTCGTCTCGCATATTCTTTACAGTGTTGTTTTTATCAACCCTTCTATTTTTTGGCGACGAATTCCTAATGGGACTTTGTTTTCCTCTTGTGGTCTTGCTTGACACGGCTTCTGGTTGTCTTTTGTCTTTCAAGCTTTGCCTGTCACCTCTCTCTCTTTGATAGGTTGACTTACGTCCCAATGTTCGTTGTGCAGAGGTGTTGGGGTCCCCTGATGGAGTTTTTAAGTAATTTTCTTGATGGGGTGAGAATCGAGAGTGTGTGTTGGACGTTGCTTCTTCACAGGAATCAATCTCTTTATCTCTTGGTTGAGTTTCCCTCTGTGGCGCTGTTTCGGGTATAAACCTTCTTAGTGTCATGGGAAGTATGGTATCGGGAACCATACTTTGAAGTATCCCTGCCATGTCTCGTAAGGCTTGCATTTTTTCGACATGTTGTTGTCGCAACGCCTCATAGTCTGCCAAGGGAACAGTAGGAATAACTTGATGCGACAGTCCAGGTTGATGGTGAGCTTCATGCTGATTCACCAGGTGTCGAGAACCTGGTGAGGAAGACTGGGCTCCCACTTGTTCCTGGGGGTCCAAGGGAGTTGTCTGAAGGCTCCCTTGTCGTTGAAAATTGGGTGGAAGCTAATACGCTCCCATTGGATTCAGTGAGTCTCGTGTAGGAGGGCGAATTTCAACGCCTTGAGATATATTCCGTTGGTTGCCTCTAGTGCTTGCCATTGATGGCGTATTTTGTTTTGACTTTTCGTTGCGTTTCCCACAGATGACGCCAATTGTTGTGGCCAAGTTACAACAATAATATTTATTTATCTAGGGATCAACTTGAGCGAAAGTATCCATCAATGTCAATGGTCAGTGGTGTCATTCACGAGGCTTCAACAGATTCAGATTGGGTTGTAGTTGAAATTCTATAAGGCTTGGACTTGGAATAGTCTTCAGAATCTTCTTTGTCAAGTACTCGAAGGGATCTTCGTGTGACAAGCGACGTGGGACCTAGTGAGGCCTTCAATAGATTGGTCTTCCAAAGTTAAGATAAAGTCGTCCAGAATTTAGCCTGCGGGCAGAACAACAATTAGAAGGCCACGCGGGGGAATTTCCCGCGCGGGCCCTCCGACGGCCAAGTCAGACAATATTCTGAGAAATATGCCTGATGCATGTCGCAAATATTATGCATGACATTACTGATATGTGTATAAATGTTCATGTTTATGCTGATGAATAGTTGCAGGTGAATAATTGTCCTTTCATGAATAGTATTGTTCAAATAACCGATTGGTTACTGATTAAAACCGTCTGACTGAAGAAACAACTGGCTGCTGATTATAACTGACTGGCTGCTAATTAAAATTGTTTGCCTCTTCCTTGGAGTTGAACAACTGGAGAAATGATTGGCATCGGGTTAAAACCGACTGGGTCTTGGTTAAAATCGAGTGTCCAAAAGTAACGGGTGCCCAAAAGTAACGGGAGCTCAAAGTAACGGGAGCCCAAAAGTAACGGGAGCCCAAAGTGACGGGAGCCCAAAAGTAACGGGAGCCCAAAGTAACGGGAGCCCAAAGTAACCGAGTGCCCAAAGAACCGAGTGCCCAAAGTAACGGGAGCCCAAAATAACCGAGTGCCCAAAGAACCGAATGCCCTTAAAATGCTTGAGAGCAAAATAGACTCATTCTCTCTCCACCAATGAATCCCCCCTTCAATGAAGAGGCAAGCCTCCTATTTATAGAGGAGGGAGTGAGGGACACGTGGCAATCATTCAGGGCTTCCCGGGGGGACGTGTGGCAACCATCTGGAGCTTCCCGAATGACATATTCTGGGTACATTTCGCTCGGGATTTGAGATAACACGAGGCTAAGAACCGAGTTGGACTCACTCGGTTCAAAGGAACTGAGACTCACTCGGTTTTCACTACCAAAATCGAGTAGGTCTCGTCTTCACTTGCTTCTCCAAATTTTGCTTTTAATTTTTCCTTTTCCTCTAGCATTTAATCCGCATTTATTTGTCGATATTTATTGGGCATATCAAAAGTGTAAGTCAATTAATTATTGTTTATTTTTTTTATGAAATTTTATATTTAAATTATATAAATAAAATATATACATATTTTTTTAAAAATTTATATTAAAAACAATAAAAAATATTCGATATAATCCTAGCATGGTATGTTTTATAATACTCTACAAAATACAAAAACAGAGTGATGGGCTATTGGACGGTTTGGACCCGTACTCACTACTCGAATGAATGGTCATTTATCTACTAGCCCGAGTCCAGCATTGGTCTTGGGCCTTATGGGCTTTCATAGGCCTTGGGCCTTATGGGCTTACATTGGTCTTGGGCTTTCTCCAAGTCATTTGCGGACAAAATTTCAATTGATTTTTGTTGTTAGGGTCTATTAAATTTTTTAACTTAAGCTGGAATGGAAAAGTAACGCATCAAAAATAATAGACCCTCGCTTTCTATTTTACTAATAACTTGTATATTTATAATAATTTTTAGGGCTTTCAGCATGAAAAAATCAAATATTTTTGCATTTTCATAATTTTATTTAAACGTTTTAATCTTGACAATAAATACCCGATTTAATCAATTGATTGTAATTTTATCTACGATCCGAATTCGATTTCAAAGATATGTGCGTCCATTGATGTGGCACGTCATATGGCGTTTTAAAACATTTTGAATAGGCTACGTTGACACACGCCAAAAAAAATAAAAAAGACGGTTACAACGACGGACAATAACAGCGATAATGACGACTAATTTGGACTTTCCCTTGCTTACAACCACTTCATAGAAAGCGAACGACGACCCTCTACTCTTGCTAGCCAATGACCTCCTTTGCCGGTCATCTCACCCTTATCGTCGATTGCTTAATCCAGACTCATTGACGTCAACGATTAACAATCAATTTTTCAGATTTTAGATTGGCCTCCATTATCGCCCCTAGCTTATAGATTAGCCGTTGTCTCTGTCCTTTGCCTACCTTTCTTCTCGCACTCTCTCTTTCTCTCTCTCTCTCCCTCTCTCTCTCTCTCTCAATATATATATAACATCATTTTCTTTTTAATTTTTTTTGACGTGTCAATATGGGCCCACATAAAATATTCTAAAATAGTAAGTGGCATGCCACGTCAGCAAATGCACACGCCTCTCGAATCGGATTAGGGTTATGACTAAAATTGTAAGTAATTGTCTAAATTGGGAGTCCATTGCCAAAATTAGAACGTTTGAATAAAATTACAAAAATACGAAAAGATTTAATTTTGTTATGCTATTAACCCTAATTTTTAACTATATAAAGTGATGTATTAACGCTACTAAAGCTTTAGTAATGGGTTCGTGCTTTTTAAAGTATTACCTTTAGTTTAGTAGCTTTGATTTTAAAACAGGTTAAGCTATTTTTAAGCAAAAGTAACAAGATCTTCTATTAATTATTATAATCTCGATTAATCTAACACTTAACTACTACTAGCTTTATGTCTAATTTTAATATCCCTTTTGGCCTTCATCCATCCATTCCTAATTGACAACACCAAGATGCTTACTTGAGGTTTGGTTGAGTGGGGACATCTAATTCTATTCCATTGGAACTTATGCTTTTACTCATCTCATCTCAACAACAATCTATTATTCCTTTTGTGAATTTGACTGTTCTCATTTCATTAATCTACTATCACAATCTATAGGGTATATTTGGTTAAACACATTTTTGTTTTTCTACTTTCACATTTTATGTGTGTGCCAATTTAAACGTTTTGATGTTTTGATTACATCCATAAACTATATGTTTTAAAGTCAATTATATACCTTAGTTAGAGTATGCAACACACATGTGCTGAAATTCTCAGATTACCCCTCACACAACCACATTTTTTGCCTCAGCTTCTTCCTTAAATGGTTGGGAATGAGATACGTGTAGATCGACAACTAAGGAGAAAGGTGTAAAAACTGTCATTAGTTGGGAAAAGTGGAAGGCAAAAAGGCAAAGGCCTCTACAATGGTAGAATGTGAAGAAGTAAAGGTGTTTATGGTGGTGAAAAGTGCAAAGGCCATTGTCAGTGGTGATAAACAGTGAAAAGGCCAAGGCGTAAGCGATGACGAAAAATGAAGAAGCGAAGGCGTCAATGATGGCGAAATGTGCAAATGCTGTCATCGACAGTGACAAAAGGTGAAGAGGCGAAGGTGTCTGTGATGGTGGAAGGCGAAGAGACGAAGGTGTTAGCGACGACAGAATTAGGTGCAAAGGCCATCTCCAACGATGGTGGAAGGCTTTGTTAGTGGCGAAAGGTGAAAAGACAAAGGCATTGAAGATGGTGAAAGGTGCATAGACTATCGATGCCCTTCTGCCACCACCAACGCCTTCCACCATTACCTATGCCTTCGCATTTTCACCTGCCACCACTACCAACACCTCCGCCTTCTGCCTTTCTTGACTGATGACAACCTTTGCACCTGCCTCGTTGCCGGCCATTGAAAGAAGATATTGTGGCAAAAATGGTAGTCGCATGAGGAGTAATTTGGGCATTTTAGCACGCTTGTGTTTACATTTTAATTGAAGTGTGCAAATGACTAAAAAATGTATAGTTTAAAAGTATAATCAAAATTACGAAAAATATGAGTAACCACACTGAAAAAATGTTAAAATATAGAAACAAAAATATGTATTTGATGGTCTATGTTTAGTTGCATACTTACTACCATAATGCATGTTCTTATTACCATACATTCCAAAGACGCCATTTTATTAAAAAATTTAAAAAATATCAAGTTTTATCCCTTTTTAACACACCCATTGAATTGGATCCAACCTCATATACACCCATTAGCACATGTGCAAGCTCAATAATTGTGGTAGAAAACTAATTTAAGGCCACTTTATTAGGAAAAAATAGAAATTTAAGAGAGTCATATCTTATATTTTAATTTACTTATTAAATTACATGCCCACTATTAAGATCTTGTTAATAATATGGTTAAGACCTCAAATTGGTCATAATTGATGTATAATCCAATTAGACCACCCATCTATTTCTTATGATACATGAGTATAACAAATACACAAATTTTTCACCTTTTTCATGAATAGAAGTTGATTCCAAATCAACTCATACCTAAATGATTCTCAAATCAATGCATCAAAGAATACCAAGAAAGGTGGATTGACCAAATTGTGGGTATCTCATTGTGACGTGATTGGTCAATTTTTTTTCAAGTATTTGGTATTAAATTTTTATTTATGTTATTATGTCGTTCTCTTGTAAGATATTAGAAGCGTTCACGACAAGGGAAGTTACATGGTAATTATAATTTAACCTATTAGAAGGGATTATCTAAGAAAAACTCTTATTGATAATTATTTTTTGGAAAGAACTTTTGCTAGAACAATTTTAATTGATTTTAGGTAATTAAAATATTCCTCACTCAAACCTGTGAGGCAATAAGGCACAGTGAGACAAGATAACGCAACGTGAGAGATATTTTTGTCATTTATAATTTATTGTATAACTTAATATGTACATAATAATGTACCTATAACATAGTCTATTATTTTTTGCTATGGGCCAAACAATCCATTAAACATGGCCACGTGGACCCATCATCCTCTTTAGGACACAAAAATTGACTAGGGACCTATGAATGCGAAGATGCCCAAATACCAAACAAATTTCAAAGCCAAGCAACTTCCACTAACCCTTAAAAAGAGATTCCCGCGTGCATCCGCCCTCCATAAATAATGTCCTTAAAATATCATTAAATTAATTTATATTAAATATTATACGTTTCTTAATTAAAATAATCTCATACAATCATAATTTAAAACTTAAAAAGAATCACATGTCCTTATACGTCGTGCTTTCTTTTTTTAAAGTATATTTACCAATTTAACCCTAATTCTTATTAAAATATAAAAACTTAGTCGACCATTTTTAAAAGATAATATCTCATTAATGTTAATATTTAATTTTAATACACCAATATGATAATAATTCATTGGTTTAAGTGAGTCTTAAATTATTTTGGCATGGAAGGAAATGGAGGGCCTACCCACGTGACATGTCACATGGATGGCATGCCTAGAATAGACCTATCTCTTATCATGTACGTCAGGGGCATTCCCTGCTACAAAGGAAATGTTGATTTCAATAATAATGTTACCTTAATTTAAATTTTTGTATGATTGTTTGGTGTATTTAATTTATAAGTTATTCTACGTGTTTTGTAAATTTATTTAATATATATATAGAGAATATTAATTACAAGTTCTTATGTCAATAATAATAAAAAAAAAAAATAAAAAAAATAAAATAAAACAATTCAAAATAATATGATTTTGAACTCATAAAATAGCTGAGATGTCCCTAACATCCCATTAGGATGGTATGTGTAACGCCTGCATGGGCAGCTCAGCTAGTCACAGTTGGAGGTATAAAGTGTCTCCAAGGTGAAATTTAGGACAACGACCAAAGGATCGAGTCTCGCCAACAATAGTGTGGGAACAATCTCTCAAAATGAGGGGGACTCCTTGTGCACAGTGAGCATTGATCTAGCCACTGTGTCCGACTGAGTCACCATGATTAATCCCCTTACATTCTGTCGGATCAGGTGTGGAGGCGTCTAGAGTGAATAATTCACCTTTTGGGACAAGAATGGTATGTGTAACTATTGATTAAGGTGCGTAAATACATGCGATGAATGTTCGAGCATCAATCACCACTCAATGCACGATGTGTTTGTATTTTATTTTTTTTGGTTTTGAATTCTCTTCAATTTTAAGACTATTCTAACAATCTTTGACTTTAGGTGTCTCAAATTAGTACTTATTATAACAAAAGAGAATAAGATCACGTTTAAATCAATTAATTCTGTAATTATTATATTAAAAAATAACGTAATAATCATATAATTAACGTGTAAGAATGCACTGGTTGAGGCCTTATTGAATGTCACTTTGGTAGACAATGAGATTGAAGTCGGATAACAGTCATTATCATTATCGGATTCAATGGCCTAAGGGGGGACGTATTTAAACTAATTAAAATCCATTCCCTTAATGGTCAGAAAGAATGGGGGGCACATCCACAATTACTCATCTGCCCACGCCAACCCCCCCATTTGTCGTGAAAAAGAAGGACATTTCAGACATTTGAAGTGTGAATACATTGTTCTATATTTTCACGAATAAAACAATAAAAAAAAAAAAATCTTGTAAACTACGTCACTCCGAAATGTGAAATTGAGTGTCGAATTAGCATTTCGACTTCCTAAAGTCTCTACTCAATTCATCACTAAAGCATACAGTCAAAAAAGGTAGTTTGAAAGGCTTAAATGGATAAGAAAAAAAAGACCTTTAATAGCGTGTCTGGTAGACGCTAAAGGAACAGTTTAGCGATGCATTTCTTTCCTAAAATGACTTAAAAATTTAAATTTATTATTTTACATTATTGTATCATAATTAAAAATAAAATAAAAAATAAAGGCCGGTTGACCTAAAAAATGGGCAAAGATGTAGGTCTCCGACGACTGCGACGCAAGGAACAAATCGATCTCCTGTCCCTCCAATAACAATGGCTGATTAAGGGTCTTTAAAATATACATGTCTCTAACATTGATATGAATAATAAATGATATTTTTGACAATAATGACGCAAGTGAGAGACTAGTCTCCAACTCATTCGATAGCAACGGTTGGCTAAGAGTCTCTATAAAATACATGTTTCTGATACTGGTATGAATAATATTTTTGGATCTTCATCATTTTTGTGTAGAGATTTTTCTGTACTTTTTGTCTGACTATTCTTATTCTTATAAATTTAGATAATCTAATAACAATATTTTTAATAAAATAAATTTATTTTTATAACTCAATCACAACACAAAAAAAAAAAAAAAAGACTACGTCATGAAAATTCACTTTTATCACGAAACTATGGTGTGGAGTGACAAGACGTGGTTTGTCTTATTATGCAAATTAAATTAATATCAAGAAGAAGAAGAAGAAAGAAGTAGGGGACCCCTCCCCTCCCCATCCATCTGAGACCCTTTGCAAAGCAAATGGCCGGGCAGTTGAGGGAGGGGAGAGGTGGAAAGCTAATCCACAGTGAAAGCTATAATAATAATCAGAGTTTGTTAATTATGGGGCTCTGCCTCCCTTTCTTGACATGCAATTGTGCGGTGGCACTGTCAACTATAGTCTCCTGTCACGTCCCTTTCAAAATATTTTTGTTAAATATATGTTGAGCCAACTGTCATCCCTTTAAATTATTGCCATTTTAATCTCTAAAACTATTCAAAGTTGGTCCACTGATTAGTGATTGGTGATTAGAGATAATAACTAGGTTTAAGATAAATAATAATAATAATAATGGTTACTGGGGAATGTATGTATGTATTATTATGTAGTTATATTTTAACCGGGGTAAATCATATTAAAGGGCACAAAATTTTGGCCTCTTTTTCAATTTGATCACTAAACTTCAATTCCTTGCAAAGTGATCATAAAACTTTAAAATATTTTGTAATATGGTCACTAAAGTGATTTTTGAACAATTTCTAATCAAAATTGTTGACGTAACAATGGCTATATCATCGCCACGTCAGCATCACATCATCACCACGTCATCAATTTTGGATAAAAATCATCAAAAAATCACTTTAGTGATCACATTACAAAACATTTTAAAGTTTTGTGATCACTTTACTAAGAACTAAAATTTAGTGATCAAATCGAAAAATACACTAAAATTTTGTGACCTTTAATATAATTTACCCATTTTGACCGTGTCACGCTTCTAAACGTGATGTATAATATAATGATTTTATTTATTATACACCTACACTTAGATATAGACGGAGAGTTAAAATTCATATATATATATATATATAAATATAAATGAAAGGAAGAGAGGGGGGGGAGGGAGGAGAGGAGGACCCCTTAAAAAGATTTCGCACCGAAGCCCCCACAGCAGACCACTACCAGAGCCTGCTTCATTTGCAGAGAGAGAATCCGAAGGACGCTTCTGAGCCAGACCGCCGAGAATCCAAACTGCCCGACAACGCAGAGAGAGAGAGAGAGAGAGAAGAACGGAGCAAGAAAGAAAGAAAACACGCAGATTGATTCTGGTGTTAATTTGCGCATCGATTTCTCCTTCGTCTCCTTATCCAATCCCGTAAGTCCTCCGCTTTATTCCTCGCCTTCTAATCTGCTGTTTTCTCTTTGCGATTCCGAGAAGAAATTAGTGCTTCTTGTTTTCTCGATACCTGATTCGGTTGATGTAAGTGCGAGCGACCGGCAGATCTAGTAATCGAATCGGACTGTTGCTATTTCTAGACGCTTCAGATTAGGTGTGTTTTTCTGAAGCTCTGATCGATTGAATTTGACAAATTTTGGTTGCTGTTTCGCATCTGATCGGAGCGATTGAGATCTGGCGCGGATAACTCCCCTCTTTGCAGATTTTCGGCCCCCTTGTTTGACCAAAGCCTTTATTTTTTGTGAAATTCTAAATTCCGTTTGCGTCTTCGTTGACGATCCGAGGGTTTCGACTTTTCTTCTTGGAATTAATAGTTTTAGGAGTGATTGAATTTTAATTTACACTCCTTCGATTTCTATCGCTTCTATTTGGATTCATATTGAACTTTTATTGATAATGGACCGGTATGGTTTCTAGATTTCTTCATTTGTTTTTCTGAATAGCTTGTTTCTGTTTTTGACAAATATATGTTGCGGATTTTGGGCCTTCCAGTATCAATTTCCAGAGGTGGACCTTGTCTTGTGAGGAGAAAAAGGAGGTACTGCATTAATAGTTTGGTGGTTTTCTGCTGAGACATGTTGGAGGACCTATCCTTTGTGGTTTCAAGGGGTTGTCTGAGAACTTGTGAACAAGAAAACAGCTGGACTTGCATGAATAGCTGGCTAGAGAATGGCAAGAGACCCTTAGAAATTGATGGGGTGGAAGAACGTGCAAGGAAGTCATCTAAGCAATCAGATGCTCGTGAGAGAGTTGATTCAAGTCTGCTGTTGCGTGATGTTTCTATGTCCCCAGCGGACCAATCAGGTAACCAGCGTCAAGCTGGGGATAATTCGGATTCAGATCCCCTTATCCATGGCATTGGCAGAGACAACTCAATAAGCTGTCTCATTCGGTGTTCAAGGGCTGATTATGGCTCTATTGCATCCTTGAACAGGAGCTTCCGCTCTCTAATACGGAGCGGTGAGCTCTACAAATTGCGGCGTAACAATGGCGTGATTGAACACTGGGTTTATATTTCATGCAACCTCCTAGAGTGGGAAGCTTTTGATCCAAATCGTAGGCGGTGGATGCGTTTGCCAATGATGCATTCCAATGAATGCTTCGTTTTCTCAGATAAGGAGTCTCTGGCTGTTGGGACTGAGCTTCTTGTATTTGGAAAGGATTTGATGTCTAATGTCCTTTATAAATATAGTTTATTAACAAACACATGGTCATCTGGAATGAGGATGAATGCTCCAAGATATTTGTTTGGGTCTGCCAGCCTTGGGGAGATTGCTATTGTAGCAGGTGGTTGTGATAATCAGGGAAATGTTTTAAGCTCAGCTCAGCTCTACAATTCTGAGACTGGAAACTGGGATACACTCCCAAGCATGCATAAGCCACGCAAGATGTGTTCTGGGGTTTTCATGGATGGAAAGTTTTATGTTATTGGGGGAGTTGGAGGAAGTGATTTAAAACTTCTTACATGTGGAGAGGAATATAATTTGGAAACAGGATCCTGGACTGAAATAAATAATATGTCCCCTGTGCGGGGTGGCACAGTTGGGGAAAATGAAATACCAGCTACATCTGAGGCACCACCTCTGGTTGCTGTTGTAGATAATGAATTGTATGCAGCTGATCATGCAAGGATGGAGGTCAGAAAATATGACAAGGAGAGGAGAGTGTGGGTTACTGTAGGCAGATTGCCAGAAAGGGCTGCCTCCATGAATGGTTGGGGCTTGGCATTCCGGGCATGTGGACGCCAGCTTATTTGTATCGGTGGACCAAGGTCTGCGGGTGAGGGATTTATAGAAGTCAATTCATGGGTTCCAAGTGAAGGCCCCCCAGAGTGGAAGTTGCTTGACCGGAAGCAATCCGCTAGCTTTGTCTATAACTGTGCAGTGATGGGTTGCTGAAGGTTTGGAAATTGGAAGAACTGTCTGCATCCACGGTGACTTATGGTGAGTGGAATCCAAATGATTGTTATCCATCGGTGAAATATTCATGCTAATAGGTAATTTAAACCAACCCTCATTTCCCCATTTCACCTCTTTTTGTTTTTTACTAGCTGGGTATGAAGGGAAGGAATATCAGATTTACTTAAAATTCTACAAAATGTTTTATCGGGAGGAGGACTTGAATTAAATTTTTCAACATTTTTATGTCTTTTTTCTTCTCCATTGGATTTATCTTCCCCATTTTCAGTGGCATGAAAATTCAAAGTGGGCATCAGGAGGCACAGGGATAGGTTTAATAATTCCATAGATTGGTAGGAGGTTGTTAGTATTTGCTGGAGGCTTCTCAAGAATCACAGAATTAGTTACATGGTTTTATAATCCTTAATTTTCTTGGCCTTGTCTTGATGGAGAAAATAAACTCTTTGAGATTGTTCTGCTGGAACATTACTGATGTACCAAGTATATTTATTTTGCTCCAATGCATCACTATATTGAGCTTGTTTATTTCACTTTCATGGTCATATGTGCAACATCTTGGCCTCGTATTGCATTTTCAGATCAGAGTTGTGTGATAGTAGTTGATTTGTTAGGCTACTCAAAGAAAATATAATAACAGTCAGATAGCAGTTCATGTTGGTATCTGTGCTGTTATCTATTTTTATATAGCTTGTCACGCAAAAGTTTTTTGTCCCATTGCTTCCTTTCTTTGTGTGGATATTCTTGTGAGGCTGCACGGCATCCACAGTCAGGAGAATTTTAATGGTTTTCTCACTTTTAAGTTGTTGGAATTTATACCTTACGGCCTTCCAAATAGAAATATCATTGAGGGAAGTAACTTTGTCGAGGCTAATTGATCATATATGTGCTTTTACTTTTTCATCCTTGTTTAATGTGCACAAATTGGTGTTTCCAAGATTATTAATTTCAGGTGCATATTTGTGGCTTAAATGCTTCGCACGTGCTGTAGACCAAAAGACTAATACATTGAAAAACCAACTCTTATTGGAAGAGATTAGAAACAAAACATGATTGGATTAAGCGCTGGGAAATTATTACCTGAATAATTGACAGTGTAGGTTGCTCAAAAGAACATGGACGGTTGAATAGGTAAGTGTGGTATTATCTGCTTGATGGAGCGATTTCTGTGTTCTTCCGCCTTATATTGTAAGCTTCAATTTCTGCCTCCAGGGTCAAATCTTGGGGGCATAAATTTTCCAGAGAAATAGGCGTTGGAAGTCTTTTTTCCCCTTAAGTTTCTAATAAAGAACAGGACCTTTTTATTATCGTTTTTGTATTTGTGTCTGGCCTTATAGAAGAAGGTAAGGACATGGATAGAGATTGCTGTGATCTAGACTTCATGTAGCAGACCCTCCTAACCCGCCTAATGCAATTTGGGCTTGTGATTATTGTTGATGTCGATATTGTTTTATGCGAGTATTTTTTTTTTTTGGGGCCTGATTTCATATGTGTTTGTGTGTGTCCCATATTAGACAATTTTAATCCATACTAGTTAATAGATGAAACAGATTTGTGTGTTAGGTTAAAGTTATTATCCCTAATGTTATTTAATCACTTCCACCTTCATTTTAGTAGGAGAATCAAATGAAAACCATAGATCTGTTTTGGGTGATGGGTTGAGTGCAAAACATTTTGCCCAATGGTTGACCATTCATTTTGACAGAATTCAGTTTCATGTATTGTTTGGGGACCATTCCATTTGTTTCCGAGTCAACTCTGGCATGGATGCATGCATCTCTGTTCCGTAGTTGTCAAAGAAAAGCCGAACACCCCAATCATTAAGAATTAGTGATTGCGGGGTTTATTGAACGTCATGCGTCATTTTTAAAGGATACGAGTGATTGATTTTGTCAGTTTATTTAATTATGACACTAAAATTGATCATTATGATTATTTTTTTTAGCAATTTAAATCGTCACCGATTACTTAAATTTTAAAAAGCTATTGTTTAGTAGTTTAGAAGCATTTGGTTTTTTGTACACAAAACACCCCTAGTATCGGCCATTGGTAATGAAATTGAGGCTAACAGCTTTTTGTTAAATTGACTCAACGGATTAGAATAAATTAATGAATAAATCAAAAGAGAATTGCATAATAGCAAGAACAAAAGGAAAGAATTATTGAAAATTGAAAAAAAGAAGAGGAACAGTTGGCTTCCATCATACAAATGCAACCCTCTCTACGATCTGGAATCGGCCTCCCATCTCCCTCATCGTCGGTGGCTCGGTCGGGAATCATTCATTGTCGACGACTGGCGGTTGGCTATTTTCGTTGCGGGGTAGACATCATCGCCGATATCTCGGAAGCATAAGCTTCCATCAACAACCATTAGTGCGTGCGTGTTGATTTTAAGGGAATTTCGATGTTAAAAGTGACTTTTGTGCTACTTGATAAAAAGTTGAATGCATATTGGAGATGGAGGCCGATTCCAAGTCGAGTAGAGGGATGGATGATGGGGGGACCTGACCCGACTGTTCTTCTTTCTTGGGGTTTTAAACTTTTTTCATTCTCTCTCTCTCTCTCTCTCTCTCTCTCGTTTTTCCTTCCCTCGGTATGGTGATGGTGGAATCGGCAACAGGAACAGGGGACAACAACACAGCACAGCTAGAAGATTCATTCGTATAAGATTGGTGCATCCGTTAACTTTTAATTAAAGCCAAAAGGAGATCAAAGCGAGGGAATAACGAAACAAAGAAGCCCAGAAAAAACAATGAATTGAATGGGTTTTGCTTTGCTTTGCTTTGATGGTGTGGATAGGACTTAGGAGGGCCGACAGGGAAGGCTACCCTTTTACACACATAAAAACGGAGCAATTTGGGCTAGCCTTTGGTTTGAAGCACTGGTTGGTCCTTCCATTTTTCTGAAATTCAATAGCAAAACCCATTAAAACTTGCATTCTTGTGTATAATTTTCACTTCTTGGGTCGGTAATTGGTAATTAATAAGCTAAGCTGAAACAAATCCTTCTTCTTCTTCTTGTTCTAACTGTTTGGACGCTTCTAACCTATCTTCTCACTGACTCACTCTCACTCAGCCCTTTTGGGAGATTTCTAGTTCTTTCAACTACATTCTTGGACATGAACAACAAAATTGTCATCGGAGTTGTTGATGAACTGCTTGCAGTGTTTGCGTCGGCCTTCTGTCCATATTCCCTCATGGCCTGCAGCCTGCTTGTTGACTTGGGGGGCTGATTGGAGTTTAGGACTGTACTGCCCTTATCACAGCAGCAACATGTCGTGTCGGCCTTCTGTCCATATTCCCTCATGGCCTGCAGCCTGCTTGTTGACTTGGGCGGCTGATTGGAGGTTGGGACTGTACTGCCCTTATCACAGCAGCAACATGTTGTGATAGTTACCTACCCGTATAGATATTTTGTGGGTTGTAGTAGTTACCCATTTTACCTATACATCACCCGGTTAGTCCCTTCTTAGCATATATGGGTAAAATGAGATTCTATAGGTCTGTTCATACCCTTCAATGCCCAGATCCGTACTTTCTACCACAGGTCCCTCGTTACAATATCAATTCTTGGAAAACCTCCTCTTAATTTGTTTTGGTTTTCTTAGTTTCTTCCCCTGCATATTGTCTTTTTCATAAACACCTGGGTTCATGGTTATCAGCTATAGATTTATTTATAATGGTCAATTAATAATTTGCAATAAATATTGTTTTCTTGGACAAGTAATAATACATACGCAGCATTGAATACAAAAAATAAAACATAATAAGTAAAGGATGTTGTCATTCAATTCAAACATTAAAAAATAGGTTTCTTTGAAACAAATGAGAACTTTTATTTCGATCAATTCAATACTTAGAACCTTGGAATAACAGTTGAATTAAGTAGTTCTACTTTCAATTCAATGCTTAAGCTTTAGGGGGCTAAAAAAATAAATCAAAAACTTTCACTTTGGATTTCAGTCAAAAATTGTCTGACCAACAGTTGTTGGCATGAACTAGTTCCGTTGGATGACTTGATCCAAGGAAGAAATTAAGAAGAAAAGAAGGGAAAGAAAATACCAACAAAAATGCAGAGCATACTACTGGGAGAGGGAGGAGGAGAACTAGTGCAGTGACCGGTCAGGCTGCTTCCACTTCCCCTTTTGACGGCCAGCAGCAGCAGCAGCATAATATTATTATTAATGTGCTGCCCATATGTTGTGCCGATCACACACCTTGGTGCCATTTTCAGCCCACCACTTCTCTGCTTGTTCTTCCGTGAAACGTTTCCGACTGTTGACATACATAAAACAGTAGATTGTTCAATAACCTGAATTAGTTCGCTCCTCAACTTATCACAGAAATTCACCCATGAATTGCCTGCCAACAAGCTACGTGCTAGACAGAATACATACAACTACATTTGAGTGTGTAGGTGTGTATGTGAGAGTGAATGCATATGCCAAGAATGAAAAAGTCAAGCATTTGGGTTCGTTTCTTCCACCATGGGTTTGAGGTCAAACATCTTTAAGAGTCTTCGCATCTCATCTCGATTGTTGTTATCGATGAGAATTCACTGCCACTACTACACTCCTTTGGGTGTACATTGCAATAGCCTATAAGCCACCTCGACGCCTACATTTGCACTGACTGCAAGATCGATTTTTCTTTACTCAACTCTATTCAGAATTTTTACTTGCATCTGACATGAATAAAAGTCGCTCTCAAATGCAAGAATGGCAGTTTTATGTTAAGAGTGACCTGTACAATCTACTTAAAGAAGTTGCATATGCATTTACAGGTCATTCATTATAGCATAACTGCATGTCTGGCATGTGGCGTTGGTGCAGGAAGCAAGACAATTGTCACATGTAAGATGACCACAAAAGCCTTTCCTAGACTATAGTTTAGCGCATCAATGGACATGCATCAAAATCATACACAGAAATTTAAGCTGTACAATCTTACAGTACACTGCAGAAGGACAGCAATGGTATATGAGTAACAACTGAAGGAAAGTGCAGTGAAGTTGAGGGAAAATTATGAGAATTTGCTGTCTGGTTGTGTTGTTCGACACAGTCTATTGCTAATTTCCATTATAGAAAATGTATGCATACCTGAAACGAACTCGTTTAAGTTCATTACGACCCCCAGGCAAGGAGGAGAGAGTTATGAACACTCCCGGTTCATCTTGCACCACCCACTCTAGCTTCTCATTTTGAACCTTTGTTCCATCAGACAGCAATGGATCTGATGAATTGATTTTGGACTGAGTGTTAGAAGAAATTACGCCCATCAAATTGGAATCTTTAGAGGGGGATTTTGCACCACACAAAGCATGCATAGGAGCATAGTCTAATTTCTTGCTGGCAAAAAGCCCTTTTGGAGCTGTCTCAGCCATCCCCTTCAACTGTTAGAATAACAACAATATAGCTATCAAATAGATTAATGACTTCACACCAACAACATATCAAGCCTTAACCCCACTAAGTAGAGTAGGTTCTACACGCACGCGTGCGCGCACACACACACACACACACAAAAGAATGAACAAATAAAATGGTTAAGGTAAAAGGGGAGTAGGAAAAAAAATGAATATTTCTGCCATGTCCTTTAACTTCCCAACAAAATAGATAATAGACTTCAAGTCGCTGTCACATCAGGTATTACTAATTGCATATAGAATGAATACATGTTATTTCATAATTTCTATTTTTTGCAGACTATTGTCACGGCGCATCTAATCATCATCAAGAAAAAGTTCAACTAAAAAATAACAAGAAAAAGAACAGGATACCAAGACTTAATCCGCTAGGTGAGGTTGGCTACGTAAATTCTAGCTTGCCAGTCACTGTAAAAATACAGCTAAGAGAAAACATAAAAATATGCATAATTTTTTTTTTTTTTTAGCTGAATCAAATATGCATAACTGTTAAATCATGCAATACATATGAATTTTTGCCAGCAGTGAATAAGGTAAAAGATAATGCAAATAGGACTTGACAGGATACATGGACCAGGTGGGGTGGGGGCACACATCTAGCATGTGTGAAATCAAGATCGGTGCAAGGAATTTACATCACAGAAAGGGAGTGGATTTATCTCAATCACATATATATATGGCACGGCATTTGCAGTACCCTTAATGCAGGTTCCACATAATAACAGGAATATGACTAGCTTGAAAGGGATAGGTAACTGGATTTCGCAATAGGAAATGCTTGTTGCCATCAAACATATGCATCAATGCAACTTCCATTTGATTTGGCATCTAACAGAAAATTTCTTTCTTGTCTGTTTTTTGTCAAGTTGGTTTTTCTTTAATTTCCCATCACTTATCAACTGCATAGATAAGTTTATGACTTCAAACTGACATTTTAATGAATCAAACCTAAACAGACCTAATATTCACTTTTATCTTCATTCTCTATCTTGATTCGAGGATATGACATCTAATTTTGCATGTGTAGCTGGCAGGACCACAGAGATGGGTTGAATAAAATCCAATATATTAAGAAATGAAATCTAGAACCCACGAACTGCATGTATATGATTAAGTTTTTCATTACTAGTATGATATAAAGTGACACACTGCCATACATCAAGATAAAACCCATTGCTATCAAAATAAAGCAAAGAGTAGACACAAGCAAATATCCAGCACACGTCTTCAGAGATTAATGCATCTCATAGAACCGTCAAGACATTTTGTCTTTATTATTATTGGGAAATTTTACAATATATGCAAAAGACTGTAGGGGTGAACTCTATACAAAAAGAAACCTCAAACAACTTTCAACAAAATATCATCCAAAAATTTTACAGAAGACTCAAGTGTGAGAAAGGAAAGGGGCTGTTTAGTTGTGGAAAATAATTTCTAGTTTTCTATCTCCAATTTTCTATAAAATTTATTGTTTTCATTTTCCAGAGAAAATTTGAAAAATGCATTCAGATGTTTGAAATCCAAAAAACTAAGTTTCCAATCTAGAAAATTGCAACATATGTTCAGAAAAAAGGAGAGATGTTTTAATTTCTTCTGTTTAACTTGTCTTAGAGAACAAGATGGAGATGATTTGGGAAATTTTTTTGGAAAACCACATTTTCCCAATCTTCAAATTAATAAGGAAAACTTAGAAAACTCATTTTTGTGAAGGTGATATTGGAACACGAGCTCCTGGTCGAGCAAGACGTTATCCCCAATTGAGCGCCCAGGCACGAATGCTGCCTGAGCCTCATTCACAAGACCAGAAAGCACGGGATTGATTCTATTGGCCAAAATCTTGGTGATGACTTTATACAAGGTGTTACAACAAGAAATAGGCCTAAACTGGGACAGCGACTCAGGATGAGGGACCTTAGGAACCAGACTAATGATAGTCACATTCATCTGATCTAAAAGATGGCCTGAGGAGAAGAAGCTCCTGACAACCTCTACCACATCAAGCCCCACAATCCCCCAAGCCCTCTTGAAGAATTTAACAATAAATCCGTCTGGCCTAGGGGCTTTATCATCCCCCATACTAAACAAGGCTCCCTGAATTTCCTCTACTGAGACCTCAGCAATAAGGCCCCCCCACTGACCCCGCGACAAGCGTTTGTCGATAAAGGGGGCAATCTCTTCAAGGGACA
This sequence comes from Diospyros kaki, assembly GCA_036245055.1. Classification (NCBI taxonomy): domain Eukaryota; kingdom Viridiplantae; phylum Streptophyta; class Magnoliopsida; order Ericales; family Ebenaceae; genus Diospyros; species Diospyros kaki. The sequence goes on from BSEG01000009.1 coordinate 43,843,931, forward strand.
TAGGGGCTAAATGAGCACTAAGACCAAAGAGGTTTTGGAAGTAGGAAACCATACAACTCGCCACTTCCTCTTTAGTATCCACAACAGATCCATCTTCTTTCTGGAGGTTATAAATATGGTGATTATTCCGATGAGCTAACATGGACTGGAAGAAAAAGCGGGAACACCGGTCTCCCTCTACAAACCATCTTATCCGAGCTCTGAGGCGAAAATAATCAGATTCCTGCATCAGAGCCGCCGAATAATCCCTATTAAGATCAAGCTCTTGCTGGTGAAGATTAGGATCATGAGGGTTATCCTGCATCTCTCGCCCTGGTGGTCGGGGCCTTAGGCAAGGGGACCCTCTATCTCCTTATCTCTTCGTCCTTGTAATGCAGATCTTGCATGGCATTGTTAGCCATCAGACGAGGTCACCAGATTTTCAGTTTCACTAGAAATGTGAGCAGACTTGGCTGGTGATGCTCATGTTTGCAGACGATCTCCTTTTATTCTCTCATGGTGATCATGTTTCAATGGGTATCTTGAAATCTTGCTTGGAGAGATTCTCTAGTTTATCTGGCCTCAGGGCCAATGCTTTAAAAAGTGATTGCTTCGTATCTTGTAAAGATGAGTCCTTGAGGGAGAATATTTTGACTGTTGCGGGTTTCCAAAGAGGCATGCTACCTATGCGATACTTGGGCATGCCTCTTCTTTCCACTAAGTTATTATATGAGAATTGCCGGCCTATCATTGATAAGGTTAAGAATAAGATTTGCACTTGGCGGAGTAGGTTGCTTTCCTTTGGGGGCCGCCTTCAGTTAGCTCAGTCTGTTTTTTCCACTATCTATGTGTACTGGGCCTCTGTGTTTATCTTGCAGAAACGGGTAATCCATGAGATCGAGCAATTAATTTGCAATTTCTTATGGAGTGGTGATGGAGCTGACCCCCATAGAACTAAAGTGGCTTGGCGGGAGATCTGTTGCCCCAAGGCGCAAGGGGGCCTGGGTCTCAAGCCTCTCTATGTCTGGAATCAAGCCCTTATTGCCAAGCTAATTTGGCGTTTACTCTCAGGCAATGAGGAGTCTTTCTGGGTGAAGTGGGTGCATACCTATCGAGTTAAAGGGGGAGTGTTTCTGGCTCCTTAAAGTGTTATACGCTTGTTCGTGGTACTGGAAGGAGCTGCTCTCCCTTAGGGGAGTTGTGCGTCCTAGAGTGGGGTGGAAAATTGGGGAAGGTCGTAGCATATTCCTTTGGCATGATCAATGGCACCCTTTAGGTGTGCTTATTGATCGTTTCTCTTGCCAATTGCCTCGGCAATTAAGCATCCATACCTTTGCCAAGGTCTCTGATTTCATTGAGAATGACTCTTGGAATTGGCCTGACCTTTTCCCTTGTCCGGCTTACGACCTTATTAGGAACCACCTTCCTAGCCTTCCTTGCTTTCAGAGCAGGGACGAGAATTTTTGGCTTCCGACTGCGAATGGTGTTTTTTCAGTTAGGGCTGCGCTTAGGGACTTTCAAGAGCAGCGTCCTCGGGTTCCTTGGCATAGGCTCGTGTGGTCGCCGAAGTGTATTCTAACTCATTCTTTTATTCTGTGGTTAGCGATTCGGGAACGTCTTTCTACACTTGATCGTATTAACCTTTATTTGTCTTTTTCGAATAGATGTTTCCTTTGCAGGATGAATACAGAAACGCATAGTCACCTTTTTTTCGAGTGTCCTTATTCCAGAGAGGTGCTAACATGCTTCCGCAGATCAAAGAAATTCAATTGGCCTTGGCGTCGATGGGATACAAGTATGCTTTGGGCTGTTGCTAGATGGAGTGGCAAGGGTCCGTGGCAAGTGGTGAACAGATTGGTGCTTCATGCTTTGGTGTATTTCACTTGGAGGGAGCGCAATAACAGGTGCTTTCGTGATCAGGAGAGATCTGCCTCTCAGTTGGCTCATCAGATTCATTGTGCTGTGAGAGCCCGCTTGACGACTCTCCGATTCAGACCATCTATTTAGAGTTATGCTCTTCGTCATGTTTGGTGGCTTCCGAGAGACTAGGTTTTCCCTCCCCATTGAGTTGCTACTCGCTTGCTGTTGGGAGTTGGCTTCTGTGATCCAAGAGTCTCTTGTTCAGCGCCAGTCCCCTCGGTGCTTTGTGTTCAAGGCAGCCTCTCCGGTGTTCGATGCAGCCTCTCCAGTTGGGGCTTGCTTCGTTTTCAGTTTTCTAGCTCGCGATCAGTGCAACAGGCTTGATCTTCCGAGATAGATTGTTGCTTTTTGTCACACCCAGGCTTTTGTTTATTTTTTGTTCATAATGTCTTTTATTTTGCTTCTTCCTGTGTTTTTCTTATCTTAGTTTATTTTTTCTTCTTTTGGCCCAGAGGGTGATCGTTGTTGTGTTCTTGCCCTTGGTTTTTTTGGTTGGTCCGGGATTTGCCTTGGCCTTGGTTTGTAGCTGATTTGGAGTTGGTTTTTTTTGTTCTATGAATCTCTCACTTACAGAAAAAAAAACTGCAGACTACAGAAGAAAGAAAAAACAAAGACAGAAAATGCTCCAAAGATCATGTGCCACTAAATAATGGAGGACCAAATCTGCTTCCTTCTTACTAGTACCAATCAGTCATAAGATACCTTCTTAACCAAATTGTCTATTCTAAGAATGGTGACAAGACAAGTGGTCCAAACAAAAAAAACTACCATTGGTGGCGTGTACAACCTCCATAAAGATTTCCAAGGGAAATCTAATCTACAATTGTCACAGAAAAAGAACGAAACTAAGAAATACTTGTAATTTGACAAGTTCCAAAGCCATCTGTTGTCCCCAGGTCCTACCTTGAAATAATAACGCAGAACTCAAAGTACAAAATAGTGGAATTATACTCCCATTCATTGAGATTATGCTAGAAAATATTGCACAAAACAACATTACCAAAACATAGAGAGAAGCAACCACTCACAGTTGCCAAATTATTACTAGGTAGCCAATAAAAATCTAAAAATAGTTCACCAAATGGACTAGAACTACACCAATGATCCAGCCAGACTTAATTCTTCTCCCATCACCTGGATGCCTTTCCTTAACCCAACACCATGAAGAGAATTAATCGAAAACCTAGACCAATCCCCCATAAGAAACCGCAATTGAATTCTATAGCCTTTTTCCACATAGTGACATTTTTGTTTACAAATCTCCAAAGCAAGAAGAGCTTTGTCAATTACTTCCAAATTTCTAACTCTTAAACCACCACCGTCTCTCTATAGACTAACCTTCTTTCAACTAACCAAATAAAATCTAAAATCTCCATCTAAACCTTCCCAAAGGAAATTCCTTCAAAATTTCTCCGACCCAGATGCAACTGGAGCAGAATTTGGGTTATGATAGATGAATTGTTTGCAGTCATAATACGGGCAACAAGATTATCATTGTAACATAGATTACATACCATTTCTATGTAACATAGAGGCTCAAGAAACATATATATATATATGTCGGGAAATAAGGAGCATTTTTACAGAATTATAGGATTTATGATTTATTGTTCTTTCTATATAGTTATTGGTTTGTTTCACAGTTATATTATCTGTTAGTGGGCTGAAGTTATGTCCCTCAAGTTTTATGTTCAGATTAGTAGTTGGGTAGTGGATCCTTAATTTACGGAAGTGGGGAGTACCTCTCCTAAACTGTATATATATTGAGTTATAGGCTGAAAATAAAGTCAGTTTTCCTTGCCAATTCATAACATGGTATCAAAGCCATAAGAGCATCCGATTTCCGAAGAAACTAACATCTCATTCCATGACATTAAACCTATCTATCTTGTGACTCGAGAATTAAACTAGTTCATCTGGGAGCTATGTTTACCTCAACCGAAGCAAGTGGTGCCTTTAAAGCACCAGTTACAACAACCGTTTGTGGGGAGAACAAAAGTAATCCATCAACGGGAGAATTGCAGAATATCGAGGCAGCCTATAGGTTGAATGGTTAGAACTATTTGAAGTGGTCTCAATTGGTTTGTACATTTTTGAAAGGGAGAGGCAAGTTAAGCCATCAACTAGGTACTGGACCTAAAGAAGGAGATCCTACTTTCAACGCTTGGGATGAAGAGGATTCTATGGTGATGTCTTGGTTATGGAATTCTGTGTTTCTTGAGATAAGTGATACTGTTATATTCTTAGGTACAACTAAAGAAATTTGGGACTCAGTCAAGCAAACTCATTCAAAAGTTCGAGATGCATGCCAAATTTATGAGATCAAAACAAAGATCTCAGCAACCAAGCAAGGAAATCGTTCAATCATGTAGTATTCCAATCTCTTGCAAACTCTATGGTAGGAAATGGATCACTACCAGTGTATCAAAATGAAATATAGTGAGGATGCTGCCCTACTTAAAAAGGTTTGTTGAAAAAGAAAGGATTTATGAATTTCTTCCTAGCCTAAATATTGAATTTAATGCAGTGAGAGTCCAGATACTAGGGAAGGAGGATTTACCATCTCTAAATGAGACTATAGCCATTGTCTAATTTGAGGAAGGAAGGAGAGGAGTTGTGCTTGAGACTCATATCCTGGAAAATTCAACACTTATGACAAGAAAGATCCAGCATTCCAGTGCAGAACATCAAGGGGGTGAGACTAAAAAACCTACAGATGTGTCACGGTCAAACAAAGATCTCTTGTGGTGCACATATTGTAAGAAGCCTAGACACATTACAGACAAGTGCTGGAAGTTAGATGGAAAAACATAAGCTAAAGGTAAAGCACTAGGTAAGCAGAAGAGGCAGGAGCATGGCTATGTGGCTAACACACAACAGGCTGGGGAAATGGAGCATTCAGAACTGGTGATTACTGAGTTCAACAAGGAAGAAATCTCTAAATTGAAGCAACTGATTGGATCCCTAGAGAAATCTACTGATTCAGGTACTTGTACCCTAATCTCTTCAAGTATTTCCTCCTTTTCTCATGCACTAAATGCCACAGATACTGCTTTATCAAGTGCCTGGATTATTGACTCAGGTACTACTGATCATATGACTTCTTCTCACAAATTTGTGTCACATAGTCCCTGTCCTAGCAACCGAAAAATTACCATTGCTGATGGTATAACTACTGTGAGAAAATAATTATGAGAGAACAATCTAAGAGATTAGCCTCTCTTATCTTGTTATTTATAATAGGCATAATGGGCCTTAAACACCTATGGGTTTAACCTATGGGCTTAATCTAATTAGAAATAAAACACACACATACAATAATTACAATATATACAATTGTACTAATAATTCTAACACTCCCTCTCAAGCTGGAGCACAGATATTATATGCACTAAACTTGTTACAAATATATTCTACTCGAGGACCCTTTAGAGACTTGATGAAGACATCTACAAGTTGATCATCGGAGTTAACAAACTCTGTAATAATAACACCTTTAGCCAGTTTTCCTCTAATAAAGTGACAATCGATTTCAATATGCTTAGTTCGCTCATGGAACACTGGATTGGAAGCAATGTGTAAGGCAACCTGATTATCACAAACAAGCTTCATAAGGGACACTTCACAAAACTTCAGTTCCTGTAACAATTGTTTAAGCTAGATGAGCTCACAAGCTGCATTAGTCATAGCCTGATACTCTGCCTCTGCACTAGATTTAACTACTACATTTTGTTTTTTACTTTTTCAAGAAACCAGATTTCCTCCCACAGAGGTTGACCGATGATCAGAAGGAGATCTTGCCCAATCTGCATCTGCATAATAACAAATATCTTTGTGTCCCTTATCCTCATAGAGTAACCTTTTACCTAGTGCTCTTTTGATATATCTTAGAATCCGAATAACAACATTTCAGTGAGAATCACATGGAGAATTGAGGAACTGACTAACTACACTCACAACAAAAGCAATGTCGGGACGAGTGACTGTGAGATAGTTCAACTTGCCTACCAGTCTCCTATTCCTTCTAGGATCTGAATAAAGCTCCCTCAGTCCCGGCAAGAGTCGGACATTCAGATCCATTGAGGTGTCAACTGGTTTGCAGTTCACTATACCAGTTTCTTCGAAGATGTCAAGTGTATACTTCCTCTAAGAAATTGAGATACCATCTCCTGATTGAGCAAATTCAATACCCAAGAAATATCGAAGTCAGCCTAGGTCTTTGGTCTGAAAGTGCTGATGTAGAAGTTCCTTCAGCTTCTATATTCTAACATGATCACTCCCCGTGACAACAATGTCATTTACATAAACAACAAGATAGATGCATAAGGAAGAATGGCAATAGAAAACTGAATGATCAGCTTCATTTCGAGTGAGACCAAAGGCTTGAACCATAGTGTTGAACCTGCCAAACCACGCTCGTGGAGATTATTTCAGACCATTGAGAGATTTCTTGAGTTTGCATACTACATTGAATTCCCCCTGAACAACAAAACCAAGTGGTCGCTCCATATATACCTCTTCTTGCAAATCACCATAAAGAAAGACATTTTTTATATAGAGCTGATAGAGTGGCTAATGACGCGTGGCAGCGAGAGAGAGAAAGAGGTGAACAGAAGCCATTTTCGCAACAGGAGAGAAGGTATCATTGTAATCCATCTCATAGATCTATGTAAAGCCTTTGGCAACCAAGCGGGCCTTAAGATGTTCCTCCTGTCCATCAGGACCCACTTTGGGAGTGAATACCCATCAACAACCAGCGAGAGTTTTTTCTAGTGGTAAAGGCACCAAATCCCAAGTAGTATTCAAATGTAAGGCGTCAATATCATCTAACATAGCATGGCGCCAACCAGGATGGGACAGAGCTTCACATGTGGTTTTAGGAATAAAAATAGAGGAAAGACTCAAAACAAAGGCACTATAATAAGGAGATAAACGGTCATAGCATAAAAAATTATAAATAGGATGGGGATTACAAGTAGACCATGTACATTTGCGAAGAGTAACAGGGAGATTGTCGAGCTTAGAATTCGGGGCAGGAGGGACCACAGACGGAGAGAGAGAGTTAGGAGAGTCCTGGGCCGGAGGAATGCTGGCGCCAGTAGTGGGATGAGGACGACGGTGATATGTAAGAAGTGGAGGAGCCGTGGAAGGTGGATCAGAAAATGGTAGGGTAGGCACCATAGAGGGGGAGACAGACGGACCCGATGAGGACAGCGGAAGAAAAGAAAAAGGAACAGGCAAAACTTGGTAAAGACTGTGAATTAGGCTAAGCAACCAAAAAGAAAGACTGCTGTTCAAAAAATGTAACATCAGTAGACATAAGATAGCGGTTCAGCTCATAAGAGTAACACTTATAGCCTTTTTGCAATCGAGAATAGCCAAGGAAGATACACTTGAGAGATTTGGCAGCAAACTTATCCTGTTCAAGTGAAAAAGAATGTACAAAACAGATACATCCAAAAACACGAAGAGAAGTAGAATAAAGCGGCTGTGTAGTGAACAAAAGGGAATGAGGAATTTGTTCCTGTAACGCTGAAGATGGCATGCAATTTATTAGATAACATGTAATTAGAACAACATCTCCCCAAAATTTGATGGGAAGATTGGCATGTAAAAGGAGCGTTTGTGCAGTCCCAATAAGATGACAATTTTTACGCTCAACAACACCATTTTGTTGAGGTGTGTAAGAACAAGAGGATTGATGCAGGATGCCATTAGCAGTCATAAAGGTAGTAAATTGAGAAGAAAAATACTCAGGGGCATCATCACTACGTAAGGCACGTATAGAAACTCCAAATTGTGTTTTTATTTCAGCAGTAAATGTCTGAAAGATAGAAAATAACTTAGACTGACTCTTCATAAGAAACAACAAGGTGCAACGAGAAAAGTCATCAATGAAAGTAACGAAATATGAAAAACCAAGAGTAGAATTGATGCGATTGGGTTGATGCGATTGAGCCCCCATACATCAGAGTGCATAAGGGAAAAGGGAGCCTCAACCCTATTAATTACTTGATGAGAAAAAGAATTACAAGCGTGTTAACCACGCTAACATGACTCACAATTAAACATGGACAATTACGACAAACTAGGAGTTAATTTCTTCAGTTTGAAGAGGTTGGGATGACGGAGACGATAGTGGAGAAGATCTGGAGAAGCGGCACTGGGGTAAGCTACCGGCGAACTATGCACAACAAGATGATAGTGACCTTGTGACTCACGCCCGACGCCAATTGTCTGCCTCGTACCCTGGCCTTGAACACAAACAGAGGTAGGAGTAAAGATAACATAACAGTTAAGGGTTTTAGTGAGTTGACTAACTGAAATCAAATTAAAAAGACTAGCAGGAACATATAAAACAAAATTTAATGAGAAAGATGTGGTGGGTGTGATTTGGCTGAGTCCTTTAATTGCAGTTTTGGTACCATCAGCCAGGCTAACAGTAGGCAAGGTATCAAAATATGTAAGGAGAAAATAAGTTCATTACCACACATATGGTCAATGACACCAGAATTTATGATCCAAGGACCAATAGATAAGCCTTGAATAACACAAGCAACGGGATTACCAGGATGAGATTGTTGGGTGGCCTAGAACTTTAGGAAGGCATCATACTCAATTACAAACATAGGTACCAATAGCGTACCTGGTGGAGATTGAGTAGGACTAGGATCGCTCTGAAATACATGAGTTGTACTAGTAGATGATATAGGTGGAGTAGTTGGTCGACCATGTTTCTTCTAATCTCTTACAAAAGGTACATTGTGGACGTGGGCGACTATTATTGCGTCCTCTATTTCCTCCTATGGTGGAAGCCTGAGACACAAGAGCTGACGATTCGACTGGAGGATCAACATGAGAAGAAGAGGACATAGCATGCGCACCTGTCAAATTCAACAACCTTTTAAAAGAGTCCTTCATGGTAGGACTAACGAACTAACGAAGTTGGTTAAGATTTGATGCCTGATGGCGTTAAACTCTGGTTTCAAGTTGGAGAGAGCAATAACCATAAAAAACGTTTCTCGTTGAGCAATCTATTCGGTGTGAGTCATAGTAAGAGGAAGAAAAGCATCAAATTCTTGCATGAGAGCCCGAACTTGCCCCAGATAAGATTCCATGGACGACTCCTGGTTGAGATTCTTGATATTAGAGACCACAATGTATAAACGTTGGATGTCATTTGTATAACACTCTTCAGCTTCCTTCCACACATCAACACAAGTTTTGAAGGGGCAAAAGAGCTGCATGATGGACAAATTAATAGACTGCCATAGGAGGCTACATAACTGGGCATCAACTTGTTCCCATCTAGCCCAATTAGCTTATGACACACTTTCAGCCTTTATGGTAAGATGATCCATTTGGCCTTGCCCTTTGAACCACATTTTGACAGAGGCCGCCCATGAGAAATAATTGGAAGACCCTATCAACTTGATAGTGGTAATATTGACTGTTCCAAGATTGGAGACAGTGAAGGATTGAGAGACAGTAGGGGTAACAGATGCTGAAGCGGGAGTAGCACCAACAGAAACCATATCATTGAGATTAGACATGGCGAGGACTTTGACACCGGAAATAGCTTGAGGGGTCGTTGGGGATCAGATCTAGAGAAGCTGAAGGGAAGTTACCGGCGGACAAATGAGGCATGCTTCCAATTTTTCCTTTATGAAGTGTCGATCTATCTCAACATGCTTGGTTCGGTCATGTTGAATTGGATTATGGGCTAAACTAATTGCAGATTGGTTATCACACCATAACTCAATTGTGCATTGGATTGGAACCCTTAGATCTTCGAGGATAATTTTCAGACATAATATTTCACATAGGCTAATAGCCATAGCCCTAAACTCCACCTCTGCACTTGATCTCGCCACGACACTTTGCTTCTTACTTCTCTAGGGCACAAGATTTCCTCCTAGGAACACACAATAGCCACTTATAGATCTTTTATCAGTTACACTCCCTGCATAATCTGCATCTGAGAAGCCTCTGATGTTCAACTTATTTCCTACCTTAACTATAATTCCCTTACCTGGAGTGGCTTTTAGATAACATAGATTTTTTTGACGGCTAGCATATGTTCCTCAATAGGGCTGTGCATGAACTGACTCACCAAACTGATAGTAAAGGCATTGTTTGGCCTGGTATGTGATAAGTATATGAGTCTTCAAACTAGCTGTTGATATCTTCCTTTGTCTATTAATTTGTTGTTAGGATTGTTCCATAGCTTGCTATTTGGTTCAATGGAGATTTTTGACCCTTTCCCTTCGATCAATCTTGTTTCAGACAATAAATCGAGTATATATTTTCGTTGGGATAAAAAAATACCTGCTTTGGCATATGCCACTTTAATTCCCAAAAAATACTTGAGTGTTCCCAAGTCTTTGATCTCAAACTCTTTAGCTAGCCTTTCTTTTAGTCTTTTCCGTTCTCCCTCATCATTACCAGTCACTATCATGTCATCCACATGTACCAACAGTACTGTCAATTTTCCTTTTTCTAAATGTTTAATAAACAAAGTATGGTCTCCCTTACTTTGGCTGTAACCTATAATGTGCATGGCTTTGGATAACCCTCCCAAACCAAGCCCTTGGAGATTGCTTGAGCCCATATAGGGCCTTATTCAGCCGACAAACCTTCCCCTCATGTCCTTCTAATTCCATAAAGATCTCCTCCTATAAGTCCCCATGAAGAAATGCATTTTTTACATCTAGTTGTTGAAGATGCCACCCAAAAGAAGCTACCAATGCTAGGAGAATTCGAACTGTAGTCATTTTTGCTACTGGAGCAAATGTCTCCAAATAATCTATCTCATATGTTTGGGTGTATCCTTTACCTACCAGCCTTGCTTTATACCTCTCAAGTGCCTCATCGGCCTTGTATTTGACATTAAAATTCCACCTACACCCAACTGGATTAACTCCCGTAGGCATGTCCACAAGATCCCGTGTATGATTCTGTCACGACCCCAAGTAACTCTAAGGATATATTAGTAATACATGTCATATATTTTCCTTATTAGTTGCATTTTCTGTTGTTGTTGTTGTTGTTGTTAGCATCTTCAATGGTAAGCCTATAAATAGGGTTGAGTAGTTAGAGGAAGTTAGGAAATGAATGATAATTGAATTCCATTTTTCCTCTCTCAATTTCCCTCCATTCTCTCTCTTTCTCTCTCTGTAAATCTTCTCCAACTCTTGCTATTTCTTCCTCTCTTTCAGTCTAATCTCCCTCTATATCTTCCAAATTCCCTTCCTAAACCCTAGCCAAACCCTAGGGTCATATCAGATTCTTGTGTAAAGCCCTCATTTCCTCCAACATAGCTTGTTTCCAATTCTGATTCCTTAGAGCCTTAGTTATTGCTTTGGAATGATAATTGAACCTAGAGATGTTAGGAAGCTCTTGTGGTTTTGGGAGAGGCAATGATAGGATAAGTAATTGGTTATTGGGTGTTGAGTACAACTTCTCACTCCTTTTTGAAGGGCAATAGGTAGGTTTGTATCATCAACAATGGGATTAACAGATGTTGAAGGCATGGACTGCATATGATTCAAACTTTGAGTAGGGGATGAGGATGGAGCATGCTCTAGGATAGGCTGTTTTTGTTTGTACACATAAGGAGACCCCTTGTATCTCACTGGAGTTACATTCCTTTGGGAGACTGCTTGCTCATTAGGTGAGGCCGAATCATTCCCGTGATTATGGCTGTTTGGTGGAGGCTCAATAGCTGGTTCACTTGCTGTTTGAGGGGAAAGGGGGCTGGACTGATTGGTAGGATTAGAGTCTCAATGAGGCTGGTGGTAAGGTGAAGGAAGGAAGGTGTCACTGGGCTGATTGGGTGGCTGGTCACCTTAAGAGGTCTCCCCCTGGTGACCAGCTGGAGATGAGCCAAAGAAGGGTGTGTTTTCAATGAAAGTAACTGTTGACATGAAGGGAAAGGAAAGAAGAAGAGGCAGCAGTGCAGCCTGTTTTGGAATGCTTTATTTAAGGAATGATTTATTTAAGATTTATCTTGATTAGATTAGTTTCTTAAACAGATTAAGAATCTTTCCTAATCCCATTGTATCATAATCTTTCCTAAATGTGTTGTAATCCTTCCTATTGTAAACTTTCTATAGCTGTAATTTCTGTTGGAAGAAACCGAGATATAAGAAGCACAACATGAGTCACGAACTAAACTCCTAGATGAAGGAGGAGTTTAGATAAGGTAACAGTCCTAGATGGGGAAGGAGTTTAAAGCGATCAACAGCAGCTAATATCGGCAGTTTTATAGATATATTTGATGTATATTTGTAAAATTAGATAAAGGTTATCTACGGCTGTAAAGTAAGAGTATTTTTAGGAGATTTTTTAGATTTCTCTTTGTATAAATATTCTCCTAAAGCTAATGAATCATGTACGGGTGAATGATTGATTTCCTCTAGTTATTCTTTCAATTTCCAACCCTTTAACTAGGGCTGCATTTAATGAATATTTATGCTTTCCATTCGAAATCTTCATGGTATCAGAGCCACTTCCGATTGCCTTATGATTTTCGGCCTTCATTGCTTTCTGTATTTCAGTCCATTCCCCGACCTTCATTGCCGATTCCTTGCTCTTCTTCGTAGATTGTTTCTGGCCAATTGTTGCCTGGCCAATTGTTGCCATACTTTCATTCGCTCAAGCCTCGAAATTCCTTCTTGTCTTTGCCTTCATTGCTAGACATTTTTCTTTTTGATCATGTCAGAAATATGATAAATAACGCCAATTTCAGCGATGACATCTAGTGAGAATAATGGAGTTGATGCTCCAATAGGAGGTTTTTCTTCCAGCGATTTACCAAGGGTGCATCAGTCATACAGGCTGGACGGACGCAACTACTTATAGTGGGCACAGCTGGTTCGAACATTCCTAAAGGGGAAGGGATAGATTCGCCACTTGACATAGCCTAGTCCACAGAAATCTGTTCCAGGGTTTAATGCTTGGGATATAGAGGATTCCATGATCATGTCATGGCTACAGAATGCCATGCAACCAGAGGTTAGTAAAAAATTACATGTTCTTGTCCTCTGCTAAAGATATATGGGAAACGGTTAGGCGTACCTACTCTAAGATTCAAGAAGCGTCGGTTATTTACGAGATTAAGATGAAGTTACATAGTACTAAGTAAGGGGTCTCAACAATCATTGAATATTACAACAAAATGAATGGTTTTTGTCTGGAACTTGACCACTACTGGAACATTAAAATGGAATGTGGGAAAGATGCAACCACTCTTCATTCAATTTTTGAAAGGGATAGAGTTGTAGAGTTCTTTGCCGGACTTAATAATGAGTATGATCAAGTTCGAGTGCAGATTCTTGGAAGGGAAAAACTTCCATCCCTTAATGAAGTATTTTTAGTTGTTTGAAGTGAAGAAAACAGGAGGTTAGCAATGCTGGGTGATATGACTTTTGAAGGATCAACAATGTTTACAAACAAAGGAGCAGGGTCTAGATTTAAACCACTGCAAGGAAGAGGCGATGTGCAGGGTAGGCTGCATGGAAAGGAAGGTATGTAGACTGATGGACAGAGCAAAACGCATAGAACAGAAGGATTATGGTGTTCCCATTACAAGAGGTCGAGGCATACTCGAGAGACAAGCTTTAAATTGCATGGGAAGGAGGCTGTGTTGCAAAAACTAGGGGGCTTCAAGAATATGACCTCTCGAAATCAGGCCTATTTTTCAAATAGGCAAGAAGAGCCGGTGGAAAAAACCAAGGCAGCACCTGAGTTGGAGCAGAATCAGCAAGCTTGCTGATGAAGTTAGCAAACTCAAGATGTTCTTGAAAACTCTTCAAGATGGATCATGCTCTATTGCCCAGCAAGGTAATCAGCCAGGTAATAGTTTCCATTTGAGTTCTTTAACAGCCTCTAAAACCAATAGGAATGATATATGGATTCTAGATTCAAGAGCTACAAACCATATATCCTCTAATCCAAATGTTTTTGATACCTATCAGCCTCTTGTGACACCTAAACAGATTGTTATTGCTAATGGGACTTTTATTCCTATCAAAGGTCAGGGACAAGTCACTCTTAGTCCTAAACTTTCTGTTCAAAGAGTCTTGCATGTTCCTAATTTGTCCACTAACTTGATTTCAGTTCATCAACTCACTAAGGATCTAAATTGTCGAATCATTTTATCTCCTTATTCTTGTGAGTTTCAGGAAATGGCTACAGGGAGGATGATTGGAGTTGCTGATAAACATGGGCTCTATGTTCTGAGAAAGGAGACCTTGCAGTTCCATCACATTTAGTCCAGATTTCAGCCTAAATCAGCCTGCACTTCTCAGTCTTCTAGTAGTGACATTTGGCTTCATCACTACCGCTTTGGGTATCCACCTTTTCCCTTACTCAAAGCTATGTTTCTTGTTTTATTTGAACATGTGGATCCTAGTGTTTTTCATTGTGATGCATGTGAACTTTCCAAACATCATCGTGTTTCCTATCCTATTAGTAATAAAAGATCCTCACGTCTTTTTGCTCTCATTCATTCGGATGTCTGGGGTCCATCTAGGATTCTCAATTGTTTTGGGGCTAGATGGTTTGTTACCTTCATAGATGATTGTACTAGAATGACTTCGGTTTTCCTTCTTAAGGATAAGGCTACTGTTAGCACTGTGTTACTGCACTTTTATTCAATGATTCTAACTCAATTTGGTACTCCTATTCAGAAATTTCGAACTGATAATGCAAGAGATTATTTTAATCAACACTTGCATAAGTTCTTTCAAGACAAAGGGGTTATTCATGAGTCTTCCTGCATCAACACTCCACAACAAAATGGAGTGGCTGAGCAGAAGATGAGACACCTCCTCAATGTCACTAGAACTCTTCTTCATCATCATAATGTTCCAAAAACCTTATGGGGAAAGGTTGTCTTGACTGTAGCCCATCTAATCAATCGGGTACCATCTAGGGTTCTTGGGAACAATAGTCCTTTTCAATGCCTTTCTACATTTTTTCCCTCTCTTAACCTACATACCCCTCTTCCTTTTAGGGTCTTTAGTTGTGTAGCCTTTGTTCATGTTCCACCTCATACTCGAGACAAGCTGGACCCTAGGGCACTCAGGTGTCTTTTCCTTGGTTATTCTCCCACACAAAAAGGCTATAAGTGCTATCATCCCCCTACTCGGAAATTTCTTGTTTCAAAAGATGTGACTTTTGTTGAGTCACAACCCTACTTCGGTAATTCTATCCTTGGTCTTCAAGGGGAGAATCATACGATTGAAGACCAAGTGTCCAATCTCCTTCCTAGTCTTGACCTTGGTCCACATTCTTCAACATCAATAGACCCTAAACATTCTATTCCTAATCCTGTCCTGCATATTGGTTCTATCCCCTTATCTTTGAGTGATCACTCTCTCACTGTCCCAAATGAGTACCCAAGCCCTAAGCAAACTCATCTACCTGGATTATCAACATCTCCAGTAAGGTTCAAGGGCTCTCCTTTTGTGTATCAAAACAACAGTTCATGCCTCATTCTCAGCATGAAACAACATCCGATCCCCAACTAGATTCTATGAAGGTTTGTTCCCTTGATCCTGTTCATTCCTTTGCTACTGATTTGGATATTCCTATTGCCATTAGAAAAGATGTTAGAAGATGCACTCAGCATCCTCTAGCCAACTATCTCTCCTATCACAGGTTATCCTCGAGACATATAAGTTTTTTGACCACTCTAGATACCATTGTTATTCCTAATTCGGTGGAAGAGGCTTTAAAGGATAAAAAATGGGAACTACCCATGCAGGAAGAGATGCGGGCATTAAAGAAAAACAACACATGGGATTTGGTACCTAAGCCAAAGGGAGTGGTTCCAGTGGGCTGTAGGTGGGTGTTCAATAAAAAATACAATGCAAACGGCTCATTGGAGAGGTATAAGGTTCGATTGGTGGCTAAAGGCTACACCCAGACATATGAAATTGATTATGTGGAGACTTTTGCTCCAGTGGCCAAGATGACCACGGTAAGAATTCTCTTGTCCTTAGCAGCTCACTATGGATGGCAATTACACCAACTAGATGTGAAGAATGCATTTCTTCATGGTGATTTAGAAGAAGAGGTCTTCCTGGAGCAGCCACCAGGATTTAAGGAGGGAAAAGGAGATGAGGTGTGTAGACTTAAAAAAACACTATATGGCCTCAAGCAGTCACCAAGAGCTTGGTTTGACAGGTTCTCTAAAGCTATGAAGTGTATGGGGTATCACCAGAGTAGAGGAGACCATACTCTCTTCTTTAAGTACTCAAGAAAGAGAAAAATGACTGCATTGTTGGTTTATGTGGATGACATCATTGTGACAGGAAATGATATGGATGAATAGCAAGATCTAAGGAGCAAACTAGCCCAAAAGTTTGAGATAAAAAAACCTGGGATTACTTTAGTATTTTTTGGGAATAGAGGTAGCCTACTCCAAAGAAGGTATATTTCTATCCCAACGAAAGTATGTATTGGATCTTTTGAAGGAGACAGGTTTATTGGGAAGCAAAGGAGTATGTACTCCAATAGAGCCTAATGTGAAATTAGGAGAAGACATCGACAGCCCACCCGTGGATAAAGGTAGATATCAGAGGTCAATAGGGCGTTTGATTTACTTATCACACATTAGGCCAGATATAGCCTATGTAGTGAGTTTAGTAAGTCAATTCATGCATTGCCTGACAGAGAGTCATATGTAGGCCGTAAAAAGAATATTGTGCTACTTGAAAACAACCCCAGGCAAAGGAATCTTATTTAAAGTAGGAGGTGCTTTGGATATAAAGGGATATACAGATGCAGACTATGCTGGATCTGTAAGTGATAGGAGATCTACTACAGGGTATTGCATGTTTTTAGGAGAGAACTTGGTCTCTTGGCGAAGTAAGAAGCAGAGCATAGTGGCAAGGTTAAGTGCTGAAGCAGAGTTTAGGGCTATGACACTTGGCTTATGTGAGTTACTATGGATGAGGATTGTGCTAGAAGATTTGAAGATTGATGTCAGGAAACCAATCAAGTTATTTTGTGACAATCAATCAACCATAAACATTGCACATAATCTTGTACAACATGATAGGACCAAGCACATTGAGATCGATCGACATTTTATAAAGGAAAAGCTTGAAAAAGGTATCATTCAAATTTCCTATGTTTCTTCTGAACAACAAGTAGCAGATTGTCTGACAAAAGTATTGCCAACTAGAAGATTTGAAGATCTAATATGCAAGCTGGGAATAATAGACATTCATTCACCAATTTGAGGGGGAGTGTTGACATGAAAGGAAAGGAAAGAAGAAGAGGCAACAGTGCAACCTGTTTTGGAATGCTTTATTTAAGAAATGATTTATTTAAGATTTTATCTTGATTAGATTAGTTTCTTAAATAGATTAGGAATCTTTCCTAATCTCATTGTATCATAATCTTTCCTAAATGTGTTGTAATCCTTCCTATTGTAAACTTTCTATAGCTGTAATTTCCAACCCTATAACTAGGGCTGCATATAATGAATATTTATGCTTTTCGTTCGAAATCTTCAGTAACATCTTTAGAAACATGGAGTTTGTGGGTGAGAGGATTATAGCATTTATATCCTTGTGTAAGAGAATACCCTAGGAAGACACACTTAACAGCCCTTGGATCAAAATTTTCTTAGGAGTGTTTGGAAATATGAACAAAGGAAACACACCCAAATACTCTGAGGGGAAGAGAGGTGTGGAAGTTAGATTCGGGATAGTGAGTGGTGAAGCAAGTTAGAGGGCTTTGTTGGTTTAGAACTTTAGTAGGCATGCGGTTTATAAGAAAAGCCACAGTGAGAACAGCCTCCCCCCAAAAGTTTTAGGGACCCTATGATGATGAAGTAGGGCTCGAGCCACATTGAGGAGATGTCTTATCTTTCGTTTAACCACTCCATTTTGTTGTGGAGTGTCAACACATGAAGATTCATGGACAATCCCTTCTTGCTGGAAGAATTGATGCAAATGAGTATTGAAATAATCCCGGGCATTATCAGTATGAAATTTCTTTATGGGGGTTCCAAATTGGGTAGTTATCATTCTATAGAAGTTGGGTAGGACTGTTTGGATGGCTGCCTTATCTTTTAACAAAAAAACCCATGTCATGCGTGTACAATCATCAATAAAGGATATAAACCAACGAGCTCCAGAATAATTTGGAATTTTGCAAGGGCCCTCACATCAAAATGAATCAATGCAAATGGAATGGGATGGAGCTTATTACTAATTGGGTAAGACACTTGATGTTGTTTAGAAATAACACATACATCGCAATGAAAAATACTAGGGTCTAGAGAGTGAAATAAAGTAGGAAACATAGTTTTTAACAAGGTGAATGGAGGGTGCCCCAATCAATAGTGATGCAGCCAGATTTGATGATGATTGGTAGTCACCTGAGAAGAGCATGCCACTGAGAGTTGGCTTTTAGGAGCCTTCCTTATGAAGCAACACAACCCATTTGTTCCTCTAGCAACCCCAATCCTCTTCCCGGTCCTCATTGCTTGAAACTCACATAGATTAGTAGAAAAAATAGCATGGCAGTGTAGTTCTTTGGTGAGCTGATAGATGGATAAAAGGTTAGCCGATAGTTAGGGAACATGGAGAACATGGTTAATGGTGATGTTAGGGCTTAGATAAACACTCCCATATCCAATTATGGGAACTGATGTACCATTGGCAATTTGGATTTGTTTAGAGGTCTTTAGGGGTTGATAAGTGGTAAACACATCGGAGTTAGGTGTCATGTGATCGATAGCTCCAGAATCTAAGATCCAAGTATCATTCCTAGCAGTGTTTAAAGTTGAAAAAAATATAGAATGGGAGTCATTACCTGAGGTCTTACCAGAAGGCTCTTGATGTACCAAGGAACAACCACTATCATCTTGTATGGTCTTTAAGAAGGATTTCAGTTTGGTGATCTCTTCAATGTTGAGGAGATTGAGGTCTGAATTGAAATTTTCTTTTGATTTCGTCAGATTTATGTCCTCTTCATGTCCCTTCTGAGATAAATATGATTGAGTGCGGGGACTAGTGGCTATACTTGGAAGTCTACCAATTTTGCTGAGGATTGCATCTTTCTTGTGTAGTTTAAAGCAAGTTTCTCGGGTATGCTGAGGTTTCTTTCAATATGTACACCAAAGCCCTTCTCTGTTATTCAACCGTCTTTGAGCACCTGTTTTTCCAGATTTTGAGCGAGATACTTCCCCTTTATTTGTTATCATGGCAGACCCATCAGTGTAAGAACCCTGAAGCATCACTGCCCATTTGTTTTCTTCACTACGTACCATGGCAAATACCTTATTTAATGATGGTAATCGCTCTTGGCTGAGAATCTGCACCCTTACTTGATCAAAAATAGAGTTAAGGCCATCCAAAAATTCAATAATTCTATCCCTTTCCATAATCTGATTAAGAGTTGCAGCATCAACACTGCACACCATCTTAATCTTTTGATATTGATCCAATTCCAGCCATAAAACCATTCATATAATTGTAGTACTCGGTGATTGTCATCCCCCCTTGTTTAGTACTACTTAGTTTGGTTTTTACTTCATATATAACGGATGCATCTTGCACTTTAGAATAAGTTTGCTTAACTACCTCCTAAATCTCCTTAGCTGAACTTAAAAACATATAATTCCTACTTATCTCAGGTTGCATGGCATTCCATAACCATGACACAATGAGGGAATCTTCTACATCCCATACCTGAAAAGTAGGATTTGTTGTTGCCGCTGGAAGGGAAGTAAGGCGGCTGAGCTTTCCTCGCCCCTTGAGAAAGGTCTGGACTAGTTGTGCCCATTGAAGATAGTTCCTACCGTCTAGTTAGTAGGAAAGTAGTATCCTCAAGAGCTCGCTTCCTACTGCTCCAATGCTAGTACTCGCACTAGCAATTACACCAGCAGTCACATCGACAATCACACTGGAGGGGTGTGCATAAAATCGGGCTAACCGATTTAACTGAACCAAACCGATCGGTTCGATTTAGCTATTTATTGTGGCGGTTCAGTTTCAATTATCAAATTCTAAATATTTTGGGTATTTGGTTCGGTTCGAATATTTGGACAAAAATAACTGCAAACCCGAACTGACTGAATACCCAAGAGTCAAGACCCGCATCCCCCTACCCCAAGCCCGGCCTTCAAAATTCTTTCTTCTTCTTTCTTGCACACTCGAATCCTTGATAGCTTGAGAGTCTGACACTGCCTCACCTCTCCACCCGTCGGCCGTCGTCAAAGCATCGAACCCTACCTTAGGTCACCGATTAACCCTCACCTCGCCGTGGCTGTCAGACCTGAATGCCTTCGCCGTTGACTTCTCCCCCACCCAACACCCAGCCCCCCCACTCGTCGAAGAATCGATCCCTAGGTCACCGGCTAACCCTCACCTTGCCATCGTCGTCGGACCCGAACGCCTTCGTTGTCGGCTTTTCCCTCACCCAATAGTCAACACCTAGCCCCCCCTGCACCCGATACTTTGAGAGTCACCCCCCACCTGTCGAAGGCGACAACAAACCCTAACCCATTTCACCCTCACCTCGCCATCAACGATTTGGTTGGTTTCGAAAACTTAATCGTCAACAATCTAGTTGGTTTCGCCGTCAACGATTTGAGAAGGAAATACGGTTTCGACAACTTAATCGTTGTGTGGTTTTGATTGTCATGTCCGATCTAGTTGGTTTCCTTTGTTGTTTGTTTAATCTTTCAATGCTTTGACTTGGCTTTGCGAATTCTTTGTTACTGTTTTGTGATTTGGTGAAGTATCATAGAGGCTTAAACATTCCATATATCTACCTTTCTCTTATCTTTTTAAATAGTTGAAATGGTATAGTTTGACAGGCTTCACATGATATCATGATTCATGAGAGGTTTTGTAGGATTCAACTGCATCTAGGTAGTTCCTTTCCTAATGGGTACCTTGTTTTCCTTGGAAAACCACTTAAAATTCTAGATGGATTTCAAGTTACATAATCTAGAAATTTGTTGCTATTTGATTAGTCAATTCAAAATGAAGTCATTTTTGAGCAATCAGAAGGACCGAAAAATGGGAAACATGATCGGGTATGGTCTTTCATATAAGCCTGGAAATTTACAGATTAAGCATTGTTTTTTGTGATAGATAGTATTTTGTTTTTCGGTTGATCCTTCAGTTTCTTGTGATAGATAGTACTTTGTTTTTCCGGTTATTGTTGGACCACTGTGGCACACTTTGAAAGGTCATCAATTGAAGGTGCAGAAGATCCTTTTCAAGGGAGATATGATGCTAATGGTGCAGAGTAGAGTCTTGAGTCGTTTGTTATTCAGGTAAATGGTTCATGACCTTTGCATGTTTGTTTTTGGTGTGATTGTTTGCAGAGTATTGTAAAACTTTTGAATTCCAAAGATACCTTAATCTTGATAACTAAAGTCTATTATTTTTTATATTAATTAACATGCTGTTTCTTCTAATGTAGGTGCCTACAATTATGCATTACAACATCATCAACACCACCATCAAAACTTAATGTATGTTTCTTCTAACTAAAGTCTATCAATGTATGTTTTCATCCTTTGTATTTGAATGTGACTATGTGAGGATATGTTCAAGTTTCAACAGATGTCAAACTCTACAGAGTAAAGATAGCAGTAGGTTTCATTTTCTGTACGTGAGGGAATATGTAACATATGTTCAACAGTGTTGTTTTTGGATTTTGATAATGCTTATATGTATGGTTTTTATGCCATTTTTTTTTACTATGTGAGGATATGTTCAGCTGGAAAGTTTTTTGTATGGTGTTTATGCCATTTTTTTGTAGCTATAGCAACAACCTGTTTCATTGTTAGATATAGATAGGAAGTTCTTTTATATTTCTCTGACAAACACCCCTAAACAGAAGCAACATTTGCATCTACATAGTTCTGTTTCATTGTTACTTTGTTAGAGAAAGATAGGAAGTTCTATAATAAGCCAGAGATAGATAGGAGGTTATGTTATATTTCATAGGGTAGCAGTAACAGTAGGCTAGCAGCAACCACCAGCCAGCAGCTTTCTTGTATTTGAATTCGGTTAGTTCGGTTTCTTCGGGTCGATTTTTGGTGATCGGTTTCGGTTAGGTCAGTTATTGTCTTTAGCGGTTCGGTTCGGTTCGGTTCGGTTCAGTTTTTTGGCAATAATTTTGGTTCGGTTCTCGATTCGGTTAGAGAAAATCAAAATTCGATTATTTCGGTTAGTGTAGCGGTTCGGTTCGGTTATAGACCTATGTTCGGTTAGCTAAATTCCGTTAGTTCAGTTCGATTATAACCGAATGCACACCCCTACACACTGGATACCTGATCTTCACGTGTTCTTTCACCAGTGGTCATGTTAGATGCTAAAGCCTCTGGTATATCCATGTGAGGGACCATAAATGATGGCAATTAAGGCCAAAGGGAAAGCAGAGAGGACTGGCTGAGAATCAAACATGAACACAAACACGACTGGAAGGCACAAACACGAAGGATTTCGACACCAGGGATGGGTTCAACAAACGTCGGAGGGCTAATCTGGAGCAGTTGGAGGTGAAAGGTCAGCGAACGGCCTTCACGCACCGACATGTGGGCTCAGAGGCAAATTGGTAGTAGCATGGGAGGGGCATGTGGGGACTCCGACGACAGTGGGTCTCTGGTGGTCGGCCGATCTGATGATGGCGAACCCAATGGTGGTGGCTGTGCTGGTAAGTGGTGGCTGGACAGTGGAGTTCCGACTTCGATAGTGATGGTGCAATGAAGGCACTTGAACAGATTGAAGCGATAGTGTAATGAAGGCATTAGGGTTTACTGTACCAACTTATTAATGAGGCTCTAATACCATGTAGAAAAGGAGAAAGGGAAGTAGTATTTTCACACACTTTATTGATATGAATCAGAAATATTTATACAAGAAGTTTTCTAAGAATTCTTCTAAGATTTAGGACTAGATTACAACCCAATTATCTAGAATTAGATGTTATTTTACTAGATTACAACACTAAAAGATAATATAAGAAATAATACAAGATAATATAAAGCAAAATAAATAAATAGAAAGATGATAATGGATGAGTCTCTTGGAATCTTCAAGACCTGGCCCGTTCTTATTTTATTTCTTCAACAATATGGCATAGTCCAGACCCATAAGCTTGGACATGCCTTTCTTTTGCAGCTTAGTTTGTAGTTTCTGTTGTAACATAAACTTCAAGCTTTCATGATCTGTTCTAATTATGAATCTACCTCTTTCCAAATAATGCCTCCACTTGTCAACAACCATTAATACAACTATAAACTCTTTCTCATAAATGCTGAGCCCCAAATGCTTAGGACTCAAGACTTGACTTAAAAATGCCAATGGCCTTCTCTCTTGAACTAACATTGCCCCAATCCCATTCCACTTGCATATGTTTCTAGAATAAAAGGCTTGCTAAAGTCAGGTAGCCCTAGGACCGGCACCCTACTCATAGCCCCCTTCAACTTCTCAAAAGCCTCCTTTGCTAAAGGCCCCGGTTGAAAGCCCCCCCCCCCCCTTTCTTCAAAAGGTCTGTCAGGGGCTTGCTAATGGCTCCATAGTCCTTCACAAACTAGCAGTAGTACTCGGTTAATCCCAAAAATCCTCTTAGGGCCCTCACTGAAGTAGGTCTTGGCCAAGTCACCATAACCTCTAGTTTTCTTGGATCTGTGCTAACCCCTTCCCTGGATATGATATGCCCCAAATATTCAACTTGCCCTTGACCAAAAGCGCACTTAGATTTCTTAATAAAGAGCTAGTTAGATTTGAGGATTTCAAAAGTGGTCTTTAGATGAGATAGGTGTTGATCAGAAGTAGGGCTATAGATGAGTATATCATTATAGAATACCAATATAAATTTTTGAAGATAAGGTTCAAAAATTCTGTTCATGAGGGATTGAAAAGTGGCTGGAGCATTGGTGAGCCCAAAGGGCATCGCCAAGAATTCAAAATGCCCATGGTAGGTTCTAAAGGCTGTTTTGTGTATGTCCACAGGTTTCATTCCAATTTGGTGATAACCTGAGCATAGGTCAAGCTTAGAAAAGAATTGGGAATTGTATAGTTCATCCAAAAGGTCCTCAACAAGGGGCATAGGAAACTTATCCTTGATGGTTATGGCATTAAGTTGGTGGTAATCCACACAAAATCGCCATGACCCATCTTTCTTCTTAACTAATAAAATTGGGGAAGCAAAAAGGCTTTTGCTAGGGTGGATGATAGATTATTGAAGCATATCCCTAACCATTTGCTCAATCTCATTCTTTTGGATTTGGGGGGAGGGGGGGGGGGTATTGGTAAGATCTAATGTTAACAGGTTCCATATTTGGCTTTAGGTTAATAGTGTGGTCATAAATGCTGGTAAGGGGAAGGGATGTGGGCTCAACAAATAGATCCTCATACTCTACCAGCAATGTATTAAGGAGATCTAAGTGATGTACCTGGTCGGGCATACCTTGGGGTGTGCTGACTGTTAAGAGTATTTCTCCTTGTATCTTCTGATCGACATGGATCTCCTCTATGGCCACAATTGAGAATAGGTGTGCCAGCTGATTCCACTTTCCTTTGATCACCTTCTGCAGCCTTCTTCTAGAAATCATTTTACAAGCACCTGTTTCTTTTCCCCCTGTCAATGTCATCTTCCTTCCTTCCTTCTCAAAGGAGACCTCCATCTGGTTGAAATTAAAGCTAATGAGGCTCACTCCCTTCATCCAATCCACGCTAAGGACTACATCACAACCCCCTAGCTGCAGTAGCCTTAGGTCTGCCTCAAATCTCTCTCCTTGCATTTCCCAACCAAAGCCATTACAGACTGATTTACTCACTTGATTCCCATTAGCCACTGTCACACTCATCGTGAGCTGACACTTGAGTCTTTTGGTCGTGCTTCCATCAAGAAAGCCGTGGGTACTCCCATTGTCAATTAGGATCATCAAGTTACACCCGTTAGCTTGACCCTCCACCTTGATAATTTTATTATTAGCTACCCCCTTCAGAGCATGAAATGAGATCTCGCCATTATCCTCCTCTCCATCCTCCCCAATGTCCTCTTCCTCTATTTCCCCTTGAACCTCCTCTTCAACTCCTTCCAGTAGAAGAATCTGCCTTTTACATTGATGCCCGAGGTGGTACTTGTCACCATAGTTACCTGGTTCATTCTCCTCCCTTAAGAACCACAAACTGGTTCGTGCGTCCCAGTTTGCAGTGCATTGTCGAACTAGTTTGTAGCAGTGCGCACACTGGGACGCTACAATCAACGAATCGGAGCTGAAAATATACTAGCTACCAAACATACCAGTGACCACCATCGGCAGAGAAGAGAATCACAAAAAAGAAGACAAAACATACTAGCTTCCAAATAAGTCAGCGACCGCCACCAGCAACCGATTCCTCATTTAGTCAATCACAATGCCTAGCGATGCGTTTCCAACCAAATCAGCGTCTCTGACGATCGATAACTCCTCCAGGACGACAGCCAGAAATAAAGGAGTGAGCGAGACTGCGAGAGCAAGAGAGAGGCAGCAACCGAGGGCGAGTGAGAGGGGTAGAGGCGAGAGCGAGAAAGGGAGAAGGGTTTGCAGAGCAGTAGAAGGGCAAAGGTGAGAGCAAGAAAGGGAGAAGGGTTTGCAGAGTAGCAAAAGGGCAGGGGTGAGACAAGAGCGAGAAAGGGAGGTGGGTTGGTGGGCGCAAATTGGGGGTTGGGCTATTGGTAAAAAATAATTTTTTTACCCTATAAATTTAAATTTAATTGTGGGCCGTAAATCCGCCCCTGGAAACAGAATTTTTGCACCAAATAAGAAATTAAGAGTTGAAGATGAGGGGTTAATAACTTCAACAGCCATGAGACAGTGGCAGACAAGCCACTAAATACGTTCATTACTAGCTACTAAATATTTAACACTACTTTTCTCTATAAGCAGAGCACCAATGCAACATTTTTTGTTTTCCAAAATTTTGACTTAATTAAACATAAGTCAATAAATAATGTTCGCCAATCAAAAAAATAAAATAAAATAAATAATGTTCTTAAGCAACACAAATAACAATGCAGCGTAGAAAGTTGTTATCGATTTATAAATTTATATCAATGGCAAAACAAATATTTATAAATTTATGCATATATCTGATCATCATCCTTACTTTTAATTCTATTCAAATTATTATTACTATTATTACAATGATGTAATTATTATTATTTTTTTAGATATTGACAAAATAGTTCTATCATATGTATAATTTTAGTACCATTATGTACTATAATAAAATTTAATGAATTCTATTTTAATTCTTCAAAATTTTGCTCAGTATTCATATATGATAAATTCATGTAGAATCTGTAAAATAGTATCATTGGTGAGAGTAATTTGTAGCTAAGTTCAGTCCTTCCAAGTAACTTATTTGTTATTCTTTAAAAAAAAATAAATTTCACATATCCTAATTGATTTATTATTTTCACTTGTTTCTTCTTTTAAATTTTGGTAGTGTGTCATACAAAAAAGAATGATAATTGAATATTTTCAAACTTACTAAAATTCTAGAATCCTTGTAAATAAATAACTCTAAGAATAGACTTCATATTCACTAATTATCATATTTGTCAATCTATACTTGATGAAAGGTATTGAAATCCCTTGTGAAAATATGATGCATTAATATAAAGAATATACATAAGTTAGAACTCTTCATGCCCATGTGGAATCTAATTATTCATATCAATTAGACACAATTTAAAAAATATAATCTCAAGTGAGCAACATATGTCCTATAATAAAATAGTCAATGGATATAGTCATACCAAGTTGGAATATGATTGATCATTGATTTAATAAGGACTTTTCCATGATCGTACTTATATCTTAAAGTCAATTAATATAATCATTATATTCATGTCCCATACACATAAGAACTCATATCTTAAAGTTAATTAATATAATCATGTCAAACCAGACTTATATCTTAAAGTCTATTGATTTGATAAGAACTCTTGGCCAATTTAAAAACTATGGTCACACATATATCTTAAAGTCACTTAGGGTGTGTTTGATTGGAAAAAGATGGAAAAGGAAAATATTTTCCAATTCCATGGAAAACAATTCCCATCTCCTCCTAGTTGCAATTTTCCATGGAAAATGGGCCAAAACATGTTTCAATGTGTTGTACCATGAAAATTTTCTATGGAAAGTGTTAAGCAATCAAACATACAAGTATAGAAAAAATTCCATTAATGTGACATTTTTCATGGAAAACAATTCCAATCAAACACACCCTTAATATAATCATGTAAAACCATACACATATGAATTCATTTTGATGTTATACATATAAGAACTTTAGGTGAAACAGAATTTAGTTATGCGTAGAGGCAATTAGAGG
Source organism: Diospyros kaki (assembly GCA_036245055.1). Taxonomy (NCBI): domain Eukaryota; kingdom Viridiplantae; phylum Streptophyta; class Magnoliopsida; order Ericales; family Ebenaceae; genus Diospyros; species Diospyros kaki. Next base: position 43,871,203 of record BSEG01000009.1, read on the forward strand.
ATTGTGACAAGTGATCAAAGTAGCAACATAAAACAAGTGATTAAGATATCTTCAGCCATAATCAATTATTTAATTTTGGAATGTAACATCTGAAAAAAAACGAGAATCAATTTTAACCATCAGTAGTAGTATTCTAATAACTTGGACTATGATTGCACTTATATTCATATGTACAATTGAATATATAACTTTCAGTATAACATGGTATTAGATCTCTTATTATAATGTCAATTGGATATGAATTTAAGTATAATTAACAGTAAGTGTCCTTTTTTTTTTTTTAAAAAAATAAATAATAAGTTTCTTGTACAGTCTTAAGTTCTTAACCTTGGGAATAAGAAGTTAATAATCAAGTAAAAGACATTAGAACGAAAACTTACTTAATCTATCAAATTTTAAACAAGGCATGGGAATACTAAAAGGCTTGAGAGATATTCTCTTATATATGACTGAGTCCCAATAGAACTTAGCAGCCCATCCTCTTCGTATCCTTATTCATCTGCATTTCTCTTTGTCTTCAACTTTTGTCAATATGGTATTTGGCAAGAGAAAACTGCAGGAGCCTTTACCTGATAACACTATTGCTTCTCATGAGAGCCAAAGATCTAATTCCAGTGATAGTGAAGAGTCATGTGAAAATGCAGAAGAGTTGCAACAAGATGAAAATCTAATTTTGCAACTTGCAAAGACAACCCAGCATCCTACAGAATGGAATGAAGCTATTGTTACTGGTGCTGCACAAGGGAAAAATCCTAGAGGGTCAAAATTGTGGAAGTGCAAATATTGTAATAAGGACTTTCAAAGCTCATACACTAGGGTACACCAACACTTCTTTGGCCAGGGAAGAAAGCTGGCATTCAACAGTGTCCTACATTAATGAAGAATCGGGAAGAATATGAAAGAATTAGGAGAAAAGTCCAAGCAGCAGAGCAACATGGTATATCTTCATCCTTAAAAACATCTACTGTCAACAAGAAGCAGAAGCCTATGGTTTCAAAACCCATTGAAGATTCCTTCCATATCCTGGAAAGAGAACAAGTTGATTTAAAGGTGAGAGGACTTCGTGCAAATGGGATTCCATTTAATGTTTTGTGAAATCCACAATTTGTTGAGATAGTAACAGCAATTAACAGAGGCCCAAAAGGTTACAAAGCTCCATCTTTTGAAAAGGCAAGAACTGTCTTGTTAGGTGAATGTAAAAGAAATGTGGAGAAAGACTTGAGTCCAATCCAAGACACTTGGTACAGCCAAGCTGCCTCTATTGTATCAGATGGGTGGACAAATGTCAAGCACAAGCCATTGATAAATGTTCTTGCTGTCAACTCTAGAGGAGCAATGTTCATGTATGCTGAAGACTTCTCTGGAGTTGAAAAAACAGGCTCTGCTATAGCTAAATTTCTACTCAAGGCAATTGAAGAAATTGGACCATCAAATGTTCTTCAAGTGGTGACCGACAATGCAGCAAATTGCAAAGCAGCTGGACATGAAATTGAGAAGGTACATAAATGTAGAAGTCCAGCTGTGCATCAATATCCTTTATGCTTTCTATCTGCAAGTGCTGTGAATGAAGAATGAGCTGCTTAGGCTTATCACCTTATTTGGAAGAAGTGTTTATCGCCTTTAGAGATATCTTAGTTATCTATTCATGTATTATGTTTATCTTATGAATTAATCTAGTCCTAAAAATTAGGAGTCCTCATCCTAATATCTAGAAGCTAAAGTCTAGGAGATTTTTTAGGAAATCTTAGCCAAAGTGCATGTATATATTGTAATCTATTCTCTCGGATTTAATAATGAAAAGAAAAGGAACAAGAAGTTACAGTTTCTTCATGGTATCAGAGCAGTAAATCTGATCCATTGCGGGCTTGTTTCTTGTGAGCCGCCATGGCTAACACAGGCAAGATTTCAGCATCTGAAGTTTCGTCTGGATCCGGAGGAATGGCCGTTCCAATGTCCAGCATCCCTGAAGGTCCTATTCTTCAGATTACTGGACACAAATTGAATGGCCAGAACTTCATCCAATGGTCACAATCAGTCATGTTGTTCGTTTGTGGAAGAGGCAAGGAAGATTACCTCACCGGAACTGCAGTGCAACCTCAAGAAACCGATCCTACCTACAAGATTTGGAAGGTAGAAAACAGCATGGTCATGTCATGGTTAATAAACTCCATGACAAATGCAACAGGAGAGAACTTCTTGTATTATAAAACCGCAAAGGAGATATGGGATGCGGTTAAGGAGACCTACTCCAATGCTGATAATACATCAGAAGTGTTCGGAATCAAGAGTATACTTCATGAATTAAGGCAAAGAGATATGTCTGTCACAGACTATTTCAATGCTTTAACTCGCCAATGGCAGCAACTGGATATTCTTGAAGAAAAATCGTGGAAGTGCTCAGAAGATTCTCAACAATACAAGAAGATTGTTGAAAAAGATCGAGTCTACCAATTCCTCCTCGGACTCAACAAAGAACTGGATGATGTAAGGGGAAGAATACTAAGTATTAAGCCTCTTCCTAGTGTCAGGGAAGTCTTCTCGGAAGTCCGTAGGGAGGAAAGCCGGAAGAAACTAATGCTGGGATCTCATCACTCTTTTCTCCCAGCTGAAAACTCTGCCATGATAGCCCGAGGAAATTCCTTCAACTGAGACAAACAGCAGAAGCACAGACTAGTGTGCGAACATTGTAAGAAAGTTGGGCATACTAAGGATATATGCTAGAAGCTTCATGGAAAACCAGCAAAGTGGAAACCAGCCCAAGAGAGAGAAGGTGGTGGAAATACTGTTGAATCACAAACAAACGCTGAGGTCAATCCCTTCAGTAAAGAACAACTGGAAGCCTTTCAAAAGATACTGCAACATACTCTTCAAAATAATACTACTGGATCTGGTACGCTAGCCTCAAAAGGTAACTTCCTTCATGCCCTAAGTGTTCAACAAGAAAACCCAAAGGCCTGGATAGTTGACTCAGGTGTAACAGATCATATGACGGGAGATATATCTTTATTTCATAAGTATACTTCTTGTCCTAATAGTAAGTATACTGTTTGCATAGCAGATGGAACTCTATCCCAAGTAAAAGGCATAGGATTTGTTATGATCTCAGGAAGCATCAACCTTGAATCAATTCTTTATGTCCCTAATCTCAATTGTAACTTACTTTCAGTAAGTAAGCTGACAAAAGAAAGGAACTGCATCACTAAATTCTCTTCCAACTTGTGTGAATTTCAGGAATCGGACTTGGAGAAGAGGATTGGCAGTGCTAAGATGTGTTCAGGACTCTACTTACTTCGAGGTGAAGATGTTCAACTATCACAATCAGGTCCAAAACCATGTAGTGCACTAAACTCTAGCTTAAATACCCTTAGTCCAGCCATGTTATGGCATTATCGATTAGGACATCCAAATTTCATGTATCTCAAGAAATTATTTCCCTCATTATTCAATAAGAAGGCTGTTCTTTATCAATGTGAGATTTGCCAACTTTCTAAGCATACTCGTGCTACATATCCTACTCGTTCTTACAAATCCTCTCATCCTTTTTCTATGATACATAGTGATATTTGGGGGCCATCTAGGGTCCACAATATCACCGGTGCTAAGTGGTTTGTCACGTTCATCGATGACCACACTAGACTCACTTGGGTGTTCCTAATGAAAGAGAAATCAGAACTTGGAAATATTTTTGAACACTTCCACAACATGATCATGAATCAATTTCAAACCAAGATTCAAGTGTTCAAAACTGATAATGGGCGGGAGTTATTTCCATTCCAATCTTAATGCCTATCTATCCAAACATGGTATTGTTCATCAAACTTCATGTGTTGACACTCCACAACAAAATAGAGTTGCAGAAAGGAAAAATAGGCACCTTTTGGAAGTCACCAGATCTCTTATGTTGACATCCAACATTCCTAAACATTTTTGGGGTGAAGTAGTCCTCACTGCCACCTACCTTATAAACCGGATGCCTTCCCGTGTGTTGAACATTAAAACCCCATCTCAAACTCTTCTTAAAGCCTACCCTCACACCAAATTACTCTCATCCATTCCCTTGAAAGTATTTGGGTGCACTACATTTATTCATAACACTCAGCCGCAACGCAGCAAACTTGATCCAAAATCCATTAAGTGTGTCTTTCTTGGCTATTCATCTCATCAAAGGGGTTACAAATGCTATTCTCCAGCAACCAGAAAAATTTACAACACTATGGATATCACCTTCTTCGAAAATTAGCCTTTCTACACCAGAACTGATATTCAGGGGGAGCATCACCCTCATGAGGAATATCAGTTTCTGGAGCTTCAAACTACCTCTATAACCCCTCTGCTTCAGCCTTCCAATGATCCTAAGGAGCTGATTGTGTATTCAAGACGTCAGAAACCTCAAGGAAAAGTAGAGCACTGCAACATACCCACCACTGACCAAGAATCAACTCCAAATTCTGAACCACCAGAAGTTGATACAGGTAATATATTTTCTGTTCCTACTCCTGAAGCTAACATTGAGACCCAAGTACAGGAGATATCAGCTGATTTAAACATGCCCATAGCGCTGCGGAAAGGAGTCAGATCATGTACCCGACATCCAATAGCGAAATTTGTCTCATATGACAAATTATCGCCCAGTTTTCGTGCATTTTCTACCCAATTGGACAATGTACAGATCCCAAAGGATATTTATGAAGTTCTCCGGGAACCTAAGTGGAAGATGGCAGTAATGGATGAAATTACAGCACTTGAAAAGAATGACACTTGGGTAATAACTGATCTTCCCAAAGGTAAACAACCAGTTGGTTGTAAGTGGATTTTTACAGTTAAATACAATGCTGATGGAAGTTTAAACCGATTCAAGGCCCGTCTAGTTGCCAAAGGATTCACCCAATCTTATGGAATAGACTATGAGGAAACATTTGCTCCAGTGGCCAAATTAAATTCAGTTTGAGTCCTACTTACCTTAGCAGCAAACTTGGATTGGCCTCTTCACCACCTTTTTAAATGGTGACTTGGAAGAAGACGTGTATATGGAAATCGCTCCAGGATTTGATAACCAAGGTAAGGATGGGAAAGTATGCAAACTTAGAAAATCACTATACGGGCTTAAGCAATCTCCAAGAGCATGGTTTGACTGACTCACTAGAGTTCTAAAAAGGTATGAATTCCTCCAATGCCAATCTGATCATACATTATTTGTGAAATTTTCAAAGGAAGGGAAGAGAGCTATTATTATTGTGTATGTGGATGATATAATTATCACAGGAGGTTTCGATGAAGAAATTAGCAATGCTAAGAGATTGTTAGCAAAGGAATTTGAAGTAAAAGACTTGGGATTCCTAAAGTATTTTCTAGGGATGGAAATAGCTTGATCAAAAGAGGGGATTTCTGTGACCCAAAGGAAATACGTATTAGACTTATTAAGGGAGACAGGTATGATTGGGTGCAAACCAGTTGAAACTCCAATGGATGCAACCTACAAGTTTGATGAAATTCAAGGAGACAGCTTAACAAACAAAGAAAGATACCAACGACTTGTGGGGAAACTAATCTACCTCTCCCATACCCGACCTGACATCGGATTTGCAGTTGGCATGGTAAGTCGAAGCATGAATAAACCAACAAAAGTGCATCTTAAGGCTGTTCATCGAATTCTTCAGTATTTAAAAAGAAATCCAGGTGAGGGACTATACTTCAAGAAAACAGAAAATAAAGGAATAGATGTGTTCACTGATGCAGACTAGGCTGGTTCCATAAGTGACCAACGATCTACAACAGGCTATTGTTCCTATGTTTGGGGAAATCTTGTTACATGGAGGAGCAAAAAACAGTCAGTGGTTGCAAGAAGTAGTGCTGAAGCAGAATATCGGGCCATGTCTCTTGGAATATGTGAAGGAATATGGCTTATGAGGTTACTAAGGGAGCTAAACATGCAACTCAGTATGTCTATGAGAGTATTATGTGATAACAAGGCCTCAATAAGTATTGCAAAAAATTCAGTCCATCATGATCGAACCAAGCACATAGAATTGGATCGACACTTCATTAAAGAAAAGGTGGAAGCAGGTATAGTGAACTTAACTTATATTCCAACAGTGGCTCAAACTGCTGATATTTTAACAAAGGCGTTGCCGAGACAAACCTTTGAGAAACTGAAATCCAAGCTAGGCATGCTTGATATATACAGCCCAGCTTGAGGGGGAGTGTAGAATTCCAGCTGTGCACCAATATCCTTTATGCTTTCTATCTGCAAGTGCCGTGAATGAAGAATGAGCTGCTTAGGCTTATCACCTTATTTGGAAGAAGTGTTTATCGCCTTTAGAGATATCTTAGTTATCTATTCATGTATTATGTTTATCTTATGAATTAATCTAGTCCTAAAAATTAGGAGTCCTCATCCTAATATCTAGAAGCTAAAGTCTAGGAGATTTTTTAGGAAATCTTAGCCAAAGTCCATGTATAAATTGTAATCTATTCTCTCGGATTTAATAATGAAAAGAAAAGGAACAAGAAGTTTCAGTTTCTTCAATAAACACATTTTCTGGTCTCCTTGTGTGGTCCATACCTTGAACTTGATTTTCAAAGATTTTGTTGAATGCTTTGATTGGTTGCAAAATACATATAAGAATGGGAAAGCCATTGTCAAATAAATGAACAACCACACACAATCCTTGGCAATGTTTAGAGCTAATTCAACACTTGAATTGTTAAAAGTTGCCAAGACTAGATTTGCTTCACATTATGTGCTACTAAAAAGGCTACTTGATTGTAAAGATGCTTTAATCACCATTGTTGTCTGAGATGCATGGAAAGAATGGGTAAAACAAGGAGATGAATGCACAAGAACAATGGGATCTATGGTTGCCAAAATAATTCGAAGTGAAGAATTTTGGGAGGAGGTTAAAAATATAATTCAGATTACAAAACCAATTTACTTGTTGATCAAATTTTGTGATGGTGAAGGCCCAAAGATGGGGGAGTTCTATGAAAAAATGGATACGATGCTGGGAGAAATAAAAGACACAATGGGTAGCAACAAATATGCAGATAGTTACCCCAAAATGGAAAGTGTCATTATAAAAAGGTGGACCAAAATGAATTATTCTATTCATTGTCTTGGTTTTGCATTAACCCCTAGATTTTGTGATCAACTTTACCTTGTAGCACTAGCACCTGGTGGGATTGCTAGAAAAGCCCCAAATTGTGACAAGGAAGTTTTTAAAGGGGTTATGGATGCTTTTGAAAGGATATGTGAAGATGCAGCAGAGCAAAGACTCTTACGTGATCAATTTGCCACTTTTCACATGAAAAAAGGCATTTATGCTATGCCACAAGCTCAAATGGATGCTGTGACAATGGATGCTATTGATTGGTGGTCTACTTATGCGTCAGAAACTCCACAACTAGCAGAGGTGGCAAAAAAGGTATTATCTCAACCTGTTAGTAGTTCTTCGGCTGAAAGAAATTAGAGTACTTATTGTTATATTCACAATGTGAAGAGGAATAGGCTGAATTGGTCAAGGGCTGATAAACTAGTATTTATTCATTCAAATATTCGCCTTCTATCACGATTTTATGAGAGTTACAGAAATGGTCCTTACAAGGAATGGGATATGGATCTTGATGACACCTGCTTGGAGGAATCCTCTATAAGGATAGCTGAGATGAGATGGAGTTCACTGGATACCGATATCCCAAATGCAAATGATGAACAACAACAAAGGACATTTACAAAGAGAACTAGCAAGAAAGGAAAAGGAATTAAAACATGAGTTATGTTTTGCTTTATCTTTTTGTATTGATATATTTTGTTATGTAACAGTAAGACAGATTGGTAAATCTTGTCTTAACATTTATTTTGTCTTCATAACATTTATTTTATGCAAAATTTTAATTTTGTATGGTGTGTATATATATAGAGTGTAGTTTTCTTTCTAATTAACATTCTTTAAGCTTTATATAACTTAAAAAGAAAAATTGTGAAATTATATTAAACTTATTAAATATATGAATTTAATAATGTAAAGAACGAATCGAACAAAATTTTCAAACGTACCACGTCCCAAAATAGCACACCAACTAAGCCTACCCCCTATGTACCACATATCTAGCTAGGTGACGTACCACGTATCCAAACCCGTACCACGAACAAAAGCGTACCGCATTCCTGGTAACTTTGCTTGTCACCACATCGAAAACAAAGGCGAGCTAATCTCCTTTGCTCCCTTAATTGCTTTCCATATGGAGCTGAACTTGATCCCACTATATTTTTTACTCCTTGATTTCCCTTCACCATATCCCAGGTATAATTCTTTCCCCCAACAGTGGATGTCCCCAAAACTACTCCTTTATGTTGCTACCTTTGCTTCTTCATTAATGCCTTTACCAACATTTCTTATAATCAAGCACTCTCAGAGGCTTGCTCCACTGTCCTTGGCCTCGTCATTTTCACCATTGGTTGTAACTCCTCACTAAGGCCACTCATGAAGCTTGACACGAAGTAAGCTTCTGAGAGGTGGGGGTTGTGATAGATCATGAATGATCTTAACTCCTCAAACCTTTGCAAATAAGCCTCAACACTCCCTGTTTGTCTAAGCTTATTAAATTATTCTATAGTATCCACCATACTCCTTTCCCCAAAACGCTCACATAGTTTTTAGAAAACATCTGCCACGTATAGTCTTCCCTCACACTAAGGCACCCCTGAAACCAAGCATCAACTGCTTCATTGAAATAAGCAGTAGCTAATGATACCCTTTACCCCCTTGGTACGTTGTACCAATTGAATAACCTCTCACACTTTCCCAACCACCACTGGGGGTTAGTTCCTTCAAATACAGGCATCTCCATTTGGGGCATGGGGAACCCCAGAGGATGGGTATGAAGCTGATCGTTCCTTCCTCTACCCATTTCTCCCTCTAATCCTTCCTCAGGATCTACCTTAATCTCTGAGGTTCCTTCCATCCTATTCATTCTATTCTCAGGTAGGATTGGATCATCCCTTTCTCCAGGGCGAAAGTTAGGGGCTACTCTTATTGTATTTTAGCAAGTAAACATAATTATAAATTGTTGCATCTGAGCTCCCATGTCCTCTCGTAGCCTCGCCATTGACCCTTCCAAACTCTGTTCCATTCCTTCCAATGAACTCTCTAGCTTGCGATCCATTGCCATGATCGTCTCATGGTTTCAGACACCCTCGATCTCCAGTTGGTCAATCCTATTCTAGAATTCCAACATAGTTGAGCTGACTTGCTACAACTGTGTATCAAAATTCTTCATGCGGGTTCCTTCTGCCATCACGCCAATCTAGTAGCCTCAGCCAAGAACCGATGCTCTGATACCAGATATTGTCACGGTTGTGAAGTGACAATAGGATTGCACTCCTAATTCAGATTGAATTAGGAAGATACAATCAGTTTAGCAGAGAAAATAGAGAGAATGAAGAGAGAAAGAGAGAAGAAGAAGAAGAGAGTTAGAAAAAGAGAAAGATCTTAGAGAGAAGGAATATCATAAATTCTATTGATCTTCGTTTTTCTTCCAAGAGAGACTTGGAAGGTGATATACTCGGGTAGGATGGTCGCTACCACAGACGATCAATCCTCCCCCAACGGTTGTAACAACATCTTTTGTCCTATTCTAGCCCTTTACACGTGGGCAATCATTGGCTAACAAACTATTCTAGAAGTTATAGTAGTAAATAAGAAATACAAGCAGTAAAAGTAATACTACAAATTATAGCCTAATGCAAAAAATTAAAATTCATGCTACTAAGAAGTATTGTCGTGACAAAGTCCTTTTCCATTTGCACTTATACAGAGTGACATCTGGGGTCCATCTCCTATTCCCAATACCATTGGTTGTGTCATTTATTGATGATTTATTGATGATTGTACTAGAACCACTTGGATCTATCTTTTAAAGAACAAATCAGATGTCATTTCTGTAGTCCTTATTTTCTATATTTGATAAAAACTCAGTTCAATGTTGATATCAAAAGAGTCAAATCAGACAATGCTAGGGACTACTTTAATTAGTTCCTTACTTCCTATTTCCAAGAAAAAGGCATAGTCCATGAATTCTCTTGTGTAAACACCCCACAACAAAATGGGGTGGCCGAAAGAAAGAATGGACATCTCCTAAATATCACTAGAGCCCCTCTTATTTAAGGGAATGTTCCAAAACAATACTGGGGGAGGCTGTCTTGACTGCTACTCATCTTATAAATCGATTGCCATCAAGGAACCTAAATTCTAAAAGCCCTATTCAACTGCTATCTCAATTCTTTCCACAAGCTTTAATCTCTAGTGGTTTCATACCTAGAGTATTTGGGTGTGTAGCATTTGTTTATCTGCACTCTCAACAAAGGGGAAAACTGGATCCTAGGGATCTTAGATGTATTTTTGTGGGGTATTCATCTACTCAAAAAGGGTATAAGTGTTTTCATCTTCCAACCAAATTTTTTTTTTGTATCAATGGATGTTACATTCATTGATACAAACTTAGTATTTCGTTCAGGGGGAGACCTCAGTAAGTGAGGAAGAGGATAAAAATTTGTTTTTCCTTGAGTTCCCTTCTTTATTGCCTACTCCTATACAACAATTACAACCTACTGTTTCATCCCTATAACCAGCATCTAATTCTTAGTCCAAGTCTCAAGAATAGACAGAAGAAGTGTTAATTCAGGAGGCCAAACCTCGTCCACTCCAAGTTTACTCAAGAAGGAAGAGACCTACTACTCATTCAACACTTGTTCAAGTATCTAAATCAGTTCCTAAACTTGACATTGAACAAGCTGAGATAACTACTACTACTTTCATCTATCCTAATGAAATTGAACATGTTTCTAATATATTTAATTCAACTGATATTGATCTACCTATTACCACTTGCAAAGGGACCAGAACTTGTACAAAGCACCCCATGCACTTATTCTTGTCCTATAAACACTTGTCTCCCAGTCAAAAAACCTTTCTCACCAACAATAGCTCAATTCCCATTCCAAAAACAATATCCGAGGCATTGAGCAAGGAGAATTGGAGAGAAGCCATGAGGGTAGAGATGCAAGCACTTGAAAAGAATAAAACATGGGATCTAGTGAGATTGCCTAAGGGGAAGAAACTAATGGGATGTAGATGGATATTCATTGTTAAGTACAACTTAGATGGGTCATTAGAAAAGTACAAGGCAAGGTTGGTTGCTAAGGGGTATACTCAAACCTATGGTGTGAATTACCTTGAAACTTTTACTCCTGCTGCAAAAATGAATACCATAAGAATATTGCTATCCCTAGCTGCTAATTTTAGTTAGAAATTGCAGCAATTTGATGTAAAATATGTCTTTCTACATGGAGATCTAGAGGAAGAAATTTACATGGAGGTCCCACCGAGAGTGAGTCAAACAAAGGAAAAAGATGTGGTATGCAAGTTAAACAAATTCTTATATGGGTTGAAGCAATCTCCAAGAGCTTGGTTTAGAAAATTTACCAAAGCCATGCTCAATTTGGGATACAAACAAAGCCAAGGAGACCATACATTATTTATAAGGCATTTAGTTGCTGGAAAAATCATTGTTTTGTTGGTTTATGTAGATGATATCATAATGACAGGAGATGATTTGGAGGGAATGGAAAGCCTAAAGTAGTGCTTAATAAAGGAATTTGAAATTAAGGAGTTGGGTAGGCTAAAGTACTTGGGTATTGAAGTAGCTCACTCTCAGTAGGGTATTTTTATATCCCAACAGAAATATATACTAGATCTATTAACCGAGACTGGTATGCTAGGATGTATGCCAACTGAGACTCCTATTGAGCCTAACCATAAGATTAGGTAACAGTCCAGATGATACAACAACAAATAATGGTCTCTACCAAAGATTAGTTGGGAGACTCATTTATCTATCACATACCCGGCCGGAGATAGCATATGCTGTGGGAGTGGTTAGCCAATTTATGCACAATTCTAAGGAAATACACTTGAAGGTTGTACACAGAATTTTGCATTATCTAAAGGGCACACCAAGTAAAGGAATCCTATTCAAAAGACGACAATAATTAACCCTTGAAGCCTATACGGATGCTAATTATGTAGGATCAATGGTTGATGGGAGATCAATATCCAGATATTGTACTTTTCTAGGGGGAAATATTGTGACTTGGAGGAGTAAGAAGCAAAATGCGGTGTCAAAATCAAGTGCAGAGGTTGAATTCAGGTCCATGGCACTCGGGATTTGTGAATTACTATGGATTAAAATAGTCCTAGAAGATCTGAAGGTCAAATGGAAGGATCCTATGAAGCTGTATTGTGATAATAAATCAACAATTAACATTGCACACAATCTGATGTAGCATGATCGCACTAAACATGTGGAAGTTAATAGACACTTTATAAAAGAGAAGCTGAAAAGTGGTCTAATTTGTACTCCATTTGTGCCTACAGGAAGTGCTGGCAGATCTACTTACCAAAGACCTTTCTAGAACAGCCTTTCAAAGGCTAACAAGCAAGCTGGGAATAGATGACATTCATTCCCCAGCTTGAGGGGGAGCGTTAGGAAATAAGGAGCATTTTTACAGAATTATAGGATTAATGATTTATCGTTTTTTCTATATAGTTATTGGTTTGTTTTTCAGTTATATTATCTGTTAGTGGGCTGAAGTTATGGCCCTCAAGTTGTGTTTTATGTTTAGATTAGTAGTTGGGTAGTGGATCCTTCATTTAAGGAAGTGAGGAGTGCTTATCCTAAACTGTATATATATTGAGTTATAGGCTGGAAATAAAGTCAGTTTTCCTTGCCAATTCATAACAATATATATATATATTGTTTCTACGGTCTAACATTCCCATGGAAGCTATGCACAGGTTGCGCAAAGTATTAGGTTTTCTGATTTTTTAGTTCTTACTTCAATTCACTTGATTTGTGATTATGTTGGAAAGGACCATCAGGAACAACACTTTTCAGCATGGAAGAGATAGAAAGTAGAATAACAAAATGACAAACATAGAGCTGAATATGGCAAGAAATATCACAGATTTTTCATAGTACCCAAGGAAACATATCAAAAAGTTTCTTACTAAAATTACGAGAAGTATTAATGTACTGGACCATGCCACTGCAACTAAGAAGCAAGGTATGGATAGGGATATAGGCACAGATAAGGACATGAGAAATAGTAATTTGAAGAAAATATGGATAATAACAGCAGGAGATCATATTCTTATTAGACATATCTATAAAATAGTCTATAAGCCACCAAAAAATTTGAAGAAAAGAAATAAAATAATTCAATCAGAAAAAATATACAATTCAATTCATAAATTTAAACATTCTACAAAAAGAAGTAATACTGCATTTCCTATTCATATACCATTACAAGAAATGCAGGAAAATCTAAAATAATAGTTTTTTATAATAAAATCACAAGTGAAAAAGGAAGTACTAATCAAAATTCTATATTCATAATGAAAAAAAAACCAAAAAAAAAAAAAAGAGTACGCATTTAGACTTCCAACTTCCAAGTATATATGTATTTTACCAATTCTTCATCATTGGGCATCCCGTGACTCAACTTATTTTGAAATGTCCCACAAGTATCAATATTAAACACCTATTGAGGTGTATTAAACACCTATTGAGGTGTCTTATGTGTATTTTCAACATGTTGGCAAATATGTGTATTGGGTACATGTTAGATACAAAATAGGAAGTAAGCGCACTTTAAATAGTGGTGGACACATGTCTGACATGTATTTGATACAGATACTTGTTGGACACTATAGGATGTGTCGAACATGCCAAATAGCATGCCCTAATTTATTAGACACACAATGGATGTGTGCCCACAAGAATGACGTGATGGACATGTTTGAGGATATGGAAGGGTTCCTAATAGAGTTTTATAACTTTTATAGGGAATAGTTTAGAAATACGTAAAGCTTTTAGGTAAAGAGTAAAAAATACAATCTAGCCCAATGAGAACTTTGACAAGAAAAAAGTTCTTTTTTTCTTTATATATGTGAAATGATGATTATTGTTAAAAATGATGGAACCTCTTGTTGTTAATTCATTAATCCGAGAAGAAGCTTTACATATCCTCTTATAGACATGAGGGCTTTACAACATAGGAAAGGATACGACAAAATAAAGGAAAGAATCAATTATATACAATTAGGAAATCTCCTAAACTAGAATAGGAAATAATTGACTATATATATTAGGAAACTTCCTAAAACCAGTTTTCAGAAACTTCCAATAAAGAGAGTTGTCACCAACCACAGCTGCCAACCACAATGAGAATGTGTGGGAAGCATGGGATCACGAGCACATCAAGCCGTGTAGCCAAAATAGGAAACTTTGAGTACATAGATCCACATATTTCATCACTCCCCCTCAAGCTGGTGAATGGATATCAACCATTCCCAGCTTGCACACCAACTCTTCAAACTGCTTAGTAGGCAGCCCCTTTGTTAGTTGTTGTTTTGAGGGCACATGGGGAATACAAAGCAACCCAACTTCGAGCTTCTCTTTAATAAAGTGTCTATCTATCGCCACAAGCTTGGTTTGGTCGTGCTACACAGGGTTATGTGCTATACTGATAGCTGACTTGTTTTCACAACATAACTTGATTGGCCCATTGCTGGAAATTCTTAGGTATTCCAAAATGATCTTCAGCCATAACAATTCACATAAACCTAGTGCTAGTGCTCGAAACTCAGCCTCAAGACTAGATTTTGCTGCTACACCTTGCTTTTTGCTTCTCCAAGATACTAGATTTACCCCCCATAATCAGCATTAGTGTATCCAATAACATCCAATCCAACTCCTAATTTAAATAAGATCCCTTTACTAGGAGTAGTCTTTAAATAGCACAAAATTCGTTTCACAGCTTGCATATATTCTTCAATGGGACAATGCATGAACTGACTGACCAAGCTTACTGCAAAAGTAATATCTATTCTGGTATGAGACAAATAAATCAATCTTCCAACTAATCTTTGGTATCTCCCCTTGTCCACTAGTTGACCATTGGAATTGTCACACAATTTAACATTAAATTCCATCGGAGTACCTGCACCTTTGCCACCCAACAGACCTGTTTCATGCAACAAATCAAGAATATACTTCCTTTGGGACAAGAAAATACCAGCTTTGGAATAAGCCACCTCTATTCCCAAAAAATACTTTAAGACTCCAAGATCCTTGATCTCAAATGCCTTGGACAGATTATCTTTAAGCTGTGCTTGTGTCATGTACTGAGGCTGTGACCTTTTATTTTGTTGTCATCTTTTACTTTGTTGCTATTCATAGCTATTATTGTGTAGACCGTTAGGCAACTTGGCTGGTTCTAGAAGGGACTTGGCAATTGTTTTGGTGTCAATCCCAAGTTGAGGCTGTGAAGGCATGATTTGATAATTAAAGTCTGAATTCTCCCTCCAGAACTTCTCGTTCCTTCTCTCTCTTTCTATTTCTCTCTCCCTATTCTACATTTCCTCCCTTATTCCTACGAATTCCCTCTCGGATCAGAGAGAATTTCCCTTGTCAAATCAAGGATCTGACAGCTTGTTCCTCACAGTCATTCCCGGTGACTATAATGTCATCAACATAGACCAAAGTGTTGTCACCCTTCCTCCACGGGAATGCTTAAAGAAAAGAGTGTGATCACCCCTACTTTGAAGATTGCCCATATGTTTCATAGCCTTAGAAAAACGATCAAACCATACTCAGGGGGACTGTTTAAGCCCGTAAAGAGCTTTCTTTAGTTTGCATACCCTTCCTGAAAAACCTTTGTCAAAACCTAGAGGGGGTTCCATAAACACTTCTTCCTCTAAATCCCCATGCAAGAAAGCATTCTTCACATCAAATTGCTACAACTTCTAGCCATAATGTGCTGCTAGAGCTAATAGGATACACACAGTTGTCATTTTGGCCACGGGTGCAAGAGTTTCTAGGTAATCAATACCATACGTTTGAGTGTATCCTTTAGCAATTGGCCTGGCCTTATACCTCTCTACAGTCCCATCTGCATTATATTTTAGGTTAAAAACCCACTGGCAGCTCATAGGCCTAACCCTCTTTGGCTTAGAAACAATGTCCCGCATTTGATTTTTTTCCGGGGCCTGCATCTCCTCCTACATTGCTTGAACCCAATTCTAATCTTTGAAAGCCTCACTAACTGTCTTAGGAATTGGAATGGCATCTAAGGAAGTTAGGAATCCTTTATGTTTTGAAGACAAACGATGATAAGAAATATAATTAGCCAATGGGTGTTGAGTGCAGCTTCTAATGCCTTTTCAAAGGGCAATAGGCAGGTCCAAATCACTAGCAACAGAATTAGGCAGTGAAACAGAAAGGGAATAAGTGGCTTCAGTACCTGGATTTGGAGAGGGTACTGGTGCTAGGGGAGGATCTAGAATAGGTTGTTGTTGTTGTGTCTGTTTCTTAAAAACATAGGGAGACCCCTTGAATTGAACCGGTGAGGATGGCAATAGAGTTGAAGGCTGTTCTGCTTGAGGTTCTTACTCATTCTACTCATCTAAAGGAATAATAGATGAGTCAATCATGAGGCATGCCCAAAAGAGGTAGGTCAACATTTGTATCAGCCCAAGAAATTTGTTTCCCTTGATCACCAATACTAGTAGGTCCAAAGAACGATTGGGTTTCAACAAATGTAACATCTTTGGTCACATAGAATTTTCTAGTAGCAGGATGATAGCATTCGTACCCTTTTTGAGTGGGTGAGTAACCAAAAAACACACATTTGAGGGCTCGAGAATCCAGCTTATTCCTATGGTGTTTGGACACATGAACAAAAGCAACACAACCAAAAGACTCTCAAAGGAAGAGGAGAATGAAAAACTATTGCTGGAAAATAGGAGAACAAGCATTGAATCGGGCTTTGATGCTTTAGGAGACTAGAAGGAACTCGGTTAATCAAGTAGGCAGCAGTCAAAACTGCCTCTCCCCAAAAATGCTTAGGAACATAATGATGAAGTAGAAGAGCTCTAGTGGCATTAACTAAATGTCTCATTTTCCTCTCTGCTACACCATTCTGTTGTGGAGTATCAACACATCATGACTCATGAATAATTCCTTCTTACTGGAAAAAATGATACAAGTGATGATTAAAGTAATCCCGTGCATTATCAGTCCAGAATTTTTTAATTTGAGACCCAAATTGGTTAGATATCATCTTATAGAATATAGGTAAGATAGAACTGATAATTGCCTTATTCTTTAAGAGATACACCCAAATCATTCTAGTATAATTATCAATAAAAGTAATAAACCATCTAGCCCCAGAACAATTAAAAATTCTAGATGGACCCCACACATTCGAGTGAATCAAAGTGAATGGAATGGAGGATAATTTATTACTTACGGGATAAGAGACTTAATGATGTTTAGAAAACTCACACACATCACAATGAAGATTAGGCACATCTAAATTTCCAAGCAAAGCAGGAAACATAGATTGCATTGAACTAATAGAAGGATGCCCCAAACGGCAATGCTGAAGCCAAAAATCAGTGATGGAAGTAGATTGAAAAGAATAGGCACTAATAGGTTGCTCCCCTTTAAGAATAGCATTACTTGTCTTCAAGTAGTACAACCAATTCCATTCCTCAGCAACACCAATCTTCTTCCTCGTGTCCAGTGCTTGAAACTCCCATTTGTTAGGGAAAAAAACAACGTAACAATTTAGATCCTTGGTCAACAGATGGATAGAAATCAAGTTGTTAGAAAGATTAGGCACATGAAGGCCATGTTGGATAGGTAATGAGGAATTGAGGTTCACATTACCATGACCAGCTATAAGAATTGTATCACCATTGGCCACTGTTATCCTTTTGGGGCTTACTTAGTGGGGTATAAGAGTCAAAGACATTTATATCAAAGGTCATATGATCGGTAGCCCTTAAATCTAGGATCCATAAATTATTCCTAATAGTATGTGAGGCAATACTAGATTCAAAATTCAAACAAATACTTGTTTGAGTCATGGAACAAGAACCATCTTGAATGGTTTTCAAAAAACTCTTAAGCTTGCTGATCTCCTTAGCATTTAGTTATTCAGCCATGATGACTGAATCTGCCTTCTCCAAGGTAGATTCTTCCTCCTTAGTTGCTTGAAAGGCTTGAGCTTGGTTTCAGGACTAAAGGTGTTTCATGCCACCCACCTTGTTCAGCATTGCTTCTTTTCCATGGAGCTTAAAGCAGGTCTCCTTGGTATGCCTGGATTTCTTGCAAAAGGAACACCACAAACCATCTCAATTTTGTGACTTAGAGTTAAATTCAATCCTACCCTGTTGTGACTTAAATCGAGTAGCATCCTTTTTATTAATCACCACTGTAGATCCCTTAGAAGGTATTTCATTTACCATAGCTATCCTTCTATATTCCTCACTACGAACAATAGCAAACACTTCATTGAGAGAGGGAAGTTTTTCTTTACCTAGAATCTGCACCCTTACTTGATCAAAATTAGCATCAAGTCCTGACAGGAATTCTACTACCATGTCCCTTTTAAATATTGCAGTTATGGTGGCTACATCTTCACCACATTTCATTTTGATATCTTGATAATGATCCAACTCAAGCCAATATCCATTCATTTTATTGTAGTACTCAGTGACAGTTAAAGATCCTTGTTTTGTACTAATTTTCATCTTAATGTCAAACACCACATATACATCTTGCACTTTAGAGTAAGTATGCTTTGTAATGTCCCAAATCTCCTTAGCAGTAGATAGGAACATGCAATTTCTACTTACCTCGGGCTGCATCAAGCTCCACAACCAAGACATAATCAAAGAATCCTCAACTTTCCGTGCAGCAAAACTAGAGTCTTTAGCATCTGAATTTGGTTCAGTTAGGTGACCCATCTTCCCTTGTCCCTTTAAAAAGGTCCACATGAGTTGTGCCCACTGCAGATAATTCCTCCCATCAAGCCTATAGCAATGATGCATTCCTGGTAAGTCACTAGTAGGAGTACTCCCCATTGGCAAATCACACGAAACAACCTCTCTTCTTGTCATTGGAGTAGTGGTTTCTGAAATTTCTGACATGGTACAGAATGGGAAGGAACAATCAATCTAGCAACCTAGGATCAACTTCGAATATTGCTGTGGCAATTAAGGCACACAACAATGAGAGAACAAACAGAAGTAAAAGACAAGGCACTGATGGTAGGAAAAACGGCGCACTGGAGGCTTCGGATAGGAAGAGCGCAATGAAGACACTTTAGGGTTTTTAGGATGAGCAAGAGGATGGCTCTGATACCATGTTAAAAATGATAGAACCTCTTGTTGTTAATTCATTAATCTGAGAAGAAGCTTTACATATCCTCTTATAGACATGAGGACTTTACAACATAGGAAAGGATACAACAAAATAAAGGAAAAAATCAATTATATACAATTAGGAAATCTCCTAAACTAGAATAGGAAAGAATTGACTATATACATTAAGAAACTTCCTAAAACCATTTTTTAGAAACTTCCAATGAAGAGAGTTGTCACCAACCATAGCCGCCAACCACAATGAGAATGTGTGGGAAGCACGGGATCACAAGCACATCAAACTGTGTAGCCAAAATAGGAAACTTTGGCTACACGGATCCACATATTTCATCAATTATTATTATTATTATTATTAACGGTATTTTTATCTTGAATTACTAGTATCTTTCAACATGAGGATAATATCCTTGGCCTATACGTATCCTTATTTTTTTGAATCATCATATCCTGTATGTTTTGTGGTTTTCTAAGTATTATCTGTATGGGTGCTTTTGAGGATAGAAATACGACATGTTGACAACTATTTTGCAGTGTCAATGCTTCATACCTGCACCAAGTGCTCGTCCTTTTGGGGTAACTGCTAGTCTGCTAGGTGAATGCAGAAAGCTGAGTTGATCAAATACGGAAAAACCAATGAAACTTAATTATTTATTTCACTATTATTATCTTGTTAAAATATATATGATTTGGACTAGATGGCTAAAGTTTCCCCATAATATCTTATTTGGCGTACATGACATGCTTGGCAGGTTCATGTAAATAATGGGCTAGGCAATTGGCAAATACCAGTATCAGAAGTTAATGACTGCAAAAGAAGGACCTTTCTTAGTCTATCAACACATGCAGATTACATAAACCTAAATCACATTTGGCACAAAATACCAAAGTCCATTTCTGAACAGCTGAAAATGTGATCAGAACTTTGGTTTTTCAAAATATTCCCAAGGCTATTTATCAGCTACAAAGAGGCTTCTCCCTTCTTTGTGATCCTGCCAGAAATCCTTGTAAATCAGCACTGTTCCTTTCCCTCCCCTGCCCCAAATTCCCAGAAAAGGTCCCAAAAATGAGAATACAGGAGTTTAGAGTAACTGATGATAGACAGGAATAACTATTAGATTAATAATCAAAAGAAAGAAATAGGTTTGTAGCACTACTCAAGTGACATGCATGATGGCATATACTTTCCAGTTGGGTAAACACTTTCAATC
Organism: Diospyros kaki; assembly: GCA_036245055.1. Classification (NCBI taxonomy): domain Eukaryota; kingdom Viridiplantae; phylum Streptophyta; class Magnoliopsida; order Ericales; family Ebenaceae; genus Diospyros; species Diospyros kaki. The sequence continues at coordinate 43,891,700 of BSEG01000009.1, forward strand.
ATGTTACGGTCCTAACATCTCTTCCTTAAGATAAAGAATAACCAGAGCAGATTTGACCCTGTAATTCAAGCCTAACCATACATTGTCACCTTACTTTGAAACCACCTTTTCCATCTGATATTTGGAAGAATAGAAGGGAAAAGAAAATTCTAATAAAAGACAAAGGTATGGTTTCCACTTAAGTCTGAAGTGTGCTAGTAAAGTTAGCTTATGGTTATCCAATATGAAGAAATTAGTTGTTTATGTCCATATTGAACAGGCAGAGTGCCTTTGACTGATAAACATCTTTCCTAGATGAAAATATCTGGAGTACAGAATTTATTGAACATAAATTCTACCTGTGCAGTTAGAGACTTAATAACTTCCTTTGCAGCTTTGAATCTTTCAGCTTCATTTGCTGATGTATCTGTTGCTTCCTTCAATTGCCTTGACATTCTCCCCAGTTCTGCTTCAAGAAGTTGGGACTTGCTAGTAAGATCCTCAACCTACATTTTTTTTTTTTTAAATTCAAGTTCAAAATGAAATCTTTAGGTGCCATATATCAACACAGCAACACTGGAGTATACAGTAAAAGACATATGTTGCATGGTCTAAAAAATTTATGTCTCTACTTATTTTTGTTTATGAACATGTAACCCTTATGCATGAAAGGATTGACTATAAACCAACATAAATATTCTGTGGAAAGACCAACAGGGCGAATGAAAGGTCTCACTGAAACTGAGCAACTACTTCATGGGAGAGCCATGGATTTTCTGAGGACACAAGATATTTTACCTTCCCAAATTTGTTAGCGTAATAGTTTTAGTTGATTTCCTTATTTTTCCCCAAGAATGTCCAACATCCAGCCAGATCCAATTTGTGGAATTAAATTAAACATTCTTGTCCTCAAATTGAAATTATGAAAGCTTGAAACTGGTAGAGATGGCAAGGTGGCAGAATTATTTTCTTTTTTATTTCATAGAATCAACAAAAGGCAGCATGCAAAGTTGGGGGAGAGGGGCAGGGAACAAAAAGAATTGAGAGCTAAGATTTGGGAACCATAGGGTAACCTTAGTTCTGAATATAATGCCCTCTTTTGCTTGATGAAAGACATCCTGGCAAAGGCTGTGTATATTAGAAAAAAAAGGGGACTTTCATGGATCCAATGGCTCTCTGACTGGTGTGCCTGAAAATTATTTGGTATCAAATTCTTACATTAGACCCTTTAGCACCACTTCTTTTAGATGATCTTTCGCTTTTTTGCTTAAGAAAAAGATTAGGTATTTGGTTGCCAGCTTTTTTGCTTAAAAAAGTAACCTTTTGGACCAAAAAAGCCCAAAAAGTCTTTAGCATTTTTTCGCTTAAATGAAAGAGAAATGATATCTTTTACACTTTTTTTTTTTTTAGGTTAAATCACATTGATACAAAAATGATCTACGGAAGCTAGATTTTTTATGTAGTAACCAAACACTCCACCGCCTTTTAAGCCATATTCTTTCTACTTCTTAGACAAGCTTTGTAACAAGAAAGGCAGGTGCGTAATGGACCCTGTTAAGAGTGGAATAATAATATAAAAAATAAAGTTAACTCTATATCCAACAGCTTAGGCTTTTAGATGAGATGATGATTAACAATTTAACATGATATTGAAGTAGGCAAAGGTCTTGAGTGCAAACGTCATCGCTAACCCAATATTAAATAGTTGAACGTGTTTGGACTAGTTATCTAGGAAGCCTGGCCATAGATGAGAGGGCATGTTGGGAGAAAATAATAATATAAAAGATAAAGTTAATCCTCCATCTAACAACTTAAGCTTTTTAGATGAAATGGTAGTTAACAATTTAACAAAGACAAAGTCAATAATGAGGTTCAAATTGCCCTACAGGATTATGTTGGGGTTAGGTTTTCTGCTATGCCCAATGGCGGAACCAAAATGGTAAAGACACAATACAAAGGTTCTACAGGCAGCAGTGAGAGATCCATGGATATGTGCACTAATGAATTGGTTGGGTATCTCCAAGTTGTTGTGAAATGCATTAGTTTCAATAAAACCACATACTATATACTCTAGAAAAATATTTAGAGTTAAAAATGAACATATTCTTGACCTCCCAACTTCCTGTCCGTTGTCATTTTTCCTAAGTAGAGAAGAAGGCATGTTCCAAAAAGAGATATCATGAAGGTATGAAATCACAAGATAATGAATCCTTCACATGTGGGAGGATTGTAGAGATCAAATGAATTATGCTCCTTAGAAGTGCCATCAATAATCCAATAACAAATAGAACCAGAGATTTATGCATGAATGCAACTTATGTGGTTACTGCAACTTCATAAAGGCTTTACCTGAGCTCTCAAATTTAGGACATCTTGTCTTAGTCTTTCATTTTCATTCTTTGAATCAGCAATCACCATTTCAGATGTATGAAGATCGAGTGATGATGCAAGTGTTGCAGACTGCACCTGAGTTGACTTTCTTCTAACAGGAGATGGTGCCCGAGACACCATTCTAGAAACAGGAACAGAAACTGGAAAAAAATTCTTTTGAGCTCCAATTAGAAATTTTGATGCTTTGGAGGAAGAGATACTCCCCCTTTGTGTATTTCCACTTGCAATCGTGAACAAATGGCTGCCATTTGATTCTATTTTTGTATTGGATCTAGAATTTCTCCCTTCAGCCTGATTGATTATGTTGGAAGATGCGAGTATAGAAGACTGTTGTGGTGTATGACCCCTGATCTCTTTTTCAGCTGCCTCATTGGATTTATTAAAGATAGACCCACTTTTCATGTTATAAATTAGAGCATGAGATCCAGATTCAGCAACCTTGTTTAGCTTGTTAAAACAATCATCACATACACGATATGGTCTGTGCATACTAGGAGCTAAAGAAGCTTTCAGTGATTTCCTACTGCTGCATGTGCTGCAAAAAGCAAGGCCACAGTTGTAACAATTATGATGTTTTCTTCTGAAATTAAATGGATTGTGACAACCAGAACACAAAGAATCATCGGTGGTTGATGCTAATCCATGAAGACATACAACAGCAGTAAAATTTGCACCACAAGCTATGCTCTTTATTTGCTTATCTTTAAAAGCATCAATTAGTGTGGGTGTATTCCGATCCTCACTGTCTCCATGGCCTAATTGGCCTTGTGCACCCTTCCCCCAAGTATAAACTTCTCTTTTTGAAGTTAAAACTGCAACATGATAGGAACCACAGGCAATATCTTCCACAAAACAGCTAGCAATATTACCTTCAACGCAGGCGGGTGTCATTGCATCAGCTAAAGGATTCCCCAACTGACCATAAGCTGTACTTCCCATTGTGTAAACTCGTCCTGTAGTTGTAAGAGCAACTGTTAGGTTGTGGCCACAGGCTACTTGACAGAAGCTTATGTTAATCAATGAAACTACACACTTGGGAACTACCCTTGATTCTTTATCACCATGTCCAAGTTGACCTTTATCCCCATTCCCCCAGGTGAATAACATTCCAGATGAAGAGTTATCAGAAGTTACAGAAATAGATCCAGTCATTACTTCAATAACTGCAGCAGTATGCCATACTCCACAAGCGACACTTACCGTCCGTAATCCGTTTAAGGCTTCCACTTCCCTTGGGGTGCCTGCGCTCTTGTGATCTCCATGGCCCAAGGCACCGAAAGTTCCATCTCCAAAAGTAAACAACTGGCCTGCAGATGTTACAAGAGCTGTATGCCAAGGTCCACATGAAATATAAGATACATGTATTCCCTCCAAGATACCACCTACTTTCTTAGGAATCCAGTGACTGGCTTCACTTCCATGCCCAAGCAAACCAGAGTTGTGACTACCATCACCCCATGTATAAAGGTCCCCAGAAAATGAAACAGCACACGTGTGATATTCACCACAAGATACTAGTTCAATGTTCACACCACCAAGAGCATCAATGAGCTTTGGGTGTGAAACATCGGCTTCTACTCCATGCCCAAGCCTGCCCCCAGATTCCTCCCCCCAACTAAATATCTCTCCTTGTTTTGTGACTAAGACAGCATGCCTACCACCACAAGCAATTCTGTGAACATCAAGTACAGCTGTCGACTCCAACAGTTTAGGAAAAAATGCATCTGTCTTGGTGCCAGATGAACTACCAGCCCCATTCATGCCACCGCCCAGGAGTCCATCACCGATTTGCTCTCCCCATATCAAAACATCACCCGAGGCATCAAAATTTTCATGGGTGGAACCATGGCTTGATAAACTTTGACCACTAGATAAACTAACTCGAAATGTTTCAGCAGCTGAACTAAGACCATTTGAATTATTTTCTAGACCTTCACATGAAAATGGACTAAAAGAATCGGTTGCTGGTTCAGGTTGAGCCTGGATTTCACTTGCTGCAGTTAATGAAATTATGTCAGAGAACGCCTTTCCCAACCCAGTATGGGGAAGACTCACAATGTATGGAGTATCTCCTTGATCCTGATATATAGGTAAAGAATAAAAAAAGAAGTAAGAGAAGAACAAGAAAATAAAAGGAAGATAACATTTCAGCATATAAATGAAAAATATAGATGAATCAATATGATTTCAAAGATGCATAAATAAATCAATATGATTTCAAAGATGCATAAATAAGACCTGTTTGGTTAAAGAAAATATTTTCCAAATTTGCAGCTCTAATCTTCCACTCTATCCCTAGTTTTCCTTTTCCCACAGAAAATATCGAAAACACGTCCTCCTCTTATTGAATACTGGAAACCATTTCTTATTTTGAAAACTAAAAAATATAATTGAAATGATCACAAAAAATATGTTCAATTGTATATAATATAATAACATATTAGTAATAATATTGAAACATTAATAATTATATTATTATTGCTATAAAACTAATGCTATCGATACAATATTGATTACATTGGTAACATTATGGTATTATATTAAAATTGTAAAAAATTTAGAATGATAATGTCATTACATTAATATTAATAAAAATATTCATTGTATTACTAATAATATGATATTGATTACAAATTTTATTTCTTTTCTAAAATCTTTACAAATTTTATAATACTAACATTGTTTTTATTCATATTTTTACTAATTATTATTACTCAATTTTATTATTTAACATTTTTACTGTTTATAATATTAATATTGTTCATATTCTAATACTATAATATTTTTATTATTAGTCAATGTTGCTACTTATTAATAATTGTACATATTATAATACTAATTTTCTGATATTTACGATATTATTTATTATTACATTTTAAAATTCACCTCTGTACTATTTAAATTGTTCTCAATGTAAGCACAACTGATATTGATTTTGGGTTAAAAACCCATGTTTTTCATTTGTAAAACACAAGAAAAATACACCATTTTGTTAAGAAAACAATGAAACATCCTTTCCAACAATCAATATAAATTTGGAAAACTGAAAAGTAGAGTTTTCTATTTTTTATCTGAAAATTTTTCTCATTTGCCCCCAATTTCTAGTTTCTTATTTTCTGTTGCAAAACGTTTCAAAAAATAAGGCTAGTTTTCCACAACTGAACAGCTCCAAAGAATTTGATCCTTACAAAAGGGAAGGCGGTAGGACAGGTTTTCTGAGCATGTGGACTATCTGCAGATGTACTCTCATTCCTTGCTTCACTTCCCAAGTTGCGATAACTACCACGTGCAATCAATGCCTTTAGACCAACAAACCAAACCTCAAGTTCATCCTTATCCTTACATATCTGTTTATGCAACAGTAGTGAGGGAAAAAAACAAGTTAAAGTGTATAAACCCAACAAATTTATGTGATTTAAATCCATGTATAATATTCCAAACACAATAAACAAAAAAGGAAAAGAACTTTCTACTTCCTACTGCATTTAGTAGGGGTTACTAGGTTCTTTAGGCTCAAACCAAGCTTTGTGCCATTCCTTACTCCTCTGCAGAAAGATCACTAGTGAAAAAGAAAGACTCACCAAATCCAAGGATCGGTCATTGCATATGAGAGAGAATGACTGATATTCCTTCTCTGGACGGGGATACCTCTGAAATGTTGCCTAACAAGAAACCATTACCATTTTAGTCATAATTGTCATAAATTTAGAAGCACAAAAAAGGAAACATCAAAGAAATGCCAAAGCATTGAGAATAATGAAAATCTTCAAGGTACCCTTATTAGAAAAATCCTTATGCCCTAAAGACCTTTTGATAGATTTTGCTAAAGCCTTTGCAGCTCTCTATGAAGCATCCAAATTATAAATGCCTATACAAATAGTAATTGTAATGCCATGCTCTTCCAATGTGTTATTGCCTAAAAAATTCAGTTTTTAAAAAAAATTAAATTTACACCCACAAATTTCCATGAAATCCCATTTTAGCCCCTTAACAATAATTAAGGCAGCTAATCTAAGTTCCGCACAAAATGTAGTCTAGTTCTAACCTAATCAAGATGTATAACAAAAATTTAAGCATCAATTAAAAAAACTAAGTCATTGCATCTCTCATATTGAGTTCCACAATTTAAGGAAATTAAACAATAAAACAGAAATTCAAATACGGGAATATAATTAAAAAAGACGGTCTTCTTCTTTTCTTCTATATGATATTCTTTTATACAGGAATATATAATTAGCCACCATTTTATTTCCTTTTGAAATGCTTGAATCACCTGTAACACCTTTGAATATTCTAAATTAGATGATAAACCACCTAGTGACACCTCCGAAACACTTTTCGTGCGTGTCATGTTTCCTACGCCCTTATGACAAAATGAGTTGGTAATTACCACTTATTATTTTTTGGACCCACACCATTTGGTTCAGGATGAAACACCAATCAGTGATAACAATATACCATCTCATTTATCCACCAAGTCATAAAAGGCAATGATATGGTCATATATGTGTGCATCTATTAAAAACGGGTTTTAATGCAATAATCATAAATTTCCACATCATACTTCAACATGTATAACCACGGCTATCGTGTAATTTATGCCAATAAAACATTCAAATGCATAATAAAATGTAAATAACAGGGCACCTATGCAATTTGAACGAAACCAGAGGACAAATGCATGATATAATAGACATGCAGGGTCTAAGTGCAATAACCCAAAGTTTTAGGGGTACAAGTGTCATCTCTTGAAACTTTAAAAACTTTTGAAAAATTCCTCCCATGTCCCTCATCTCCTCCAACCCAAGCTACGCTACCAGCCAACATCTGGCCGCCCCTTTACTGCTGCCGTCACTGCCTCTCACACCAGAACACCCCACCATCAACTCTGCCCTCTCCTGGTTTGCAGCAAACTGCTGCCACTGCTGCTCACTGCAATGTCACTGTCAGCAACTAGTTTGCCAGTGACTGGTTTTGCTGGCACAGCAGTCAGAAAGAGCCGCCAGCCACTGCTTCTCATCAGAAACCGCTGCCAGTTTCCTCTGCAGCGCTGGAAGCCACCTCAACTACCTCGCAGCTGTCTGCCATCCTCGATTCAACTGCTGCAGCCTTCACCAGACTGGTTCCCAGTCGCTGCCAGTTTCTGGACCGCCATTCGCAGAGCACCCTCAGCCACCAGAAACCACCTCCTGAAGCCAGAAAACACTGCAGACTGCCCCTGCCACTATAACACCCCACCAACTGACAACAGTTTTGCCTCACTGGCGACCCAACTCCCCCAAAATCTCTCCATTCTCTCCCCTTTTCTCTTCCTCTTGATTTGTGTGTCTCAAAACCAACGAATGAACCTATTTTTATAGGCAATGAGGGTTGCCAAATTCTTCATCTTTCCGTATGCGGGTGGTCTGCTACGAAATTGGATCAAATATAAACCACAATCAAACCATCAACCACTCAGACAAATATATAATTTTACGTGGAAAACCCAAATTGAGAAAAACTACAGGCAAAAAGAACAAAATATCACTAAACAAATATTGTTAATACAAAAGTGATATTGCCACACCAAAATATCACTAAGATGATATTGTTGCACTAATTCTAGTAATCTGGGCACTTATTTATAGACCTAAAATTATATATAGATGTACACAAGAAATCATCTCTTGATTAAAAGGTGATTCATGAGGATATTCCTCCAAATGAGATAAATTTCACTTAAAATCGAATTTGACATCTTAATCATAATCAAATTCGAAGTCATAATCACGATGAAATTAAGAAACCCAATCATAGACAAATTTGAATTTCAGGTCACAATTATAAAAAAGTCCACCTTGACACAAAATTCAAATATGGAATTATCCAAAATTCTTTCTTCCAACAAAATTACGGAGAATTAATCTCCCAAACGAATACCAACCAAAATTGGACCACGGGAAATATCACCCAAATCCACACAAAGTTTACTGTAGTGGATATCTTCAACTGCACTTAAAACATAGGCAACGAGATTAGCCTTAACATATCTTTAAGAAAGTTTGATATTTCTTTTGGATCTATCCTTAGCAATACAATAATTTGACGGACCGGCACTTGCTTTCGGACTTAACTTGGGGCTTGACTTAATCTGAGATGAGGACAACGGCTCAGATGTTTGACTCTTGGATGTCCCTCCGCTTCTTATCCGCTATGGATTTCATCTTTGCTTGTGCTCGCAGTAGTTGGTCTTTAAGCTCTTCTAGCACTAAATCCCTTTCTACTAGTTGTTGCTCCAATCTGGATATGGTAGTGGTACCTTTCTCAAACCGTAGAAGTGGAGGCGGCTCGCGCCCATAGACTATCTAAAAGGGGGTTAGCTTAGAAGAAGCTTGCTAAGAAGTATTATACCAATACTCGGCCCAAGGAAGCCAAGTGTACCACGCCTTAGGTGTAAAAGAGGCAAAACATCGGAGATATGTCTCCAATGTCCTGTTGAGGACTTCCGTTTGGTCGTCGGATTGGGGATGGTAGGTTGTACTCCTATTCAGCTGTGTGCCCTATAGTCGAAATAGCTCTTTCCAAAAATAGTTGATGAAGACCTTGTCTCTATCCAAGACGATAGAGTTAGGAATCCCGTGCAGCCGTACAATTTCCTTGACAAAAACACCTACTACATTGGTTGTTGAGAAGGGGTGCTTCAATCCGATAAAATGCCAATACTTGCTAAACCGATCCACCACCACTAAAATGGAGTCCATTCCCCTTGATTTTGGCAATCCTTCCATGAAATCCATTGACACATCCTCCTAAATTTGATGGGGAATAGGGAGCGGTTGAAGTAGGTTCCCTGGTGAGAGAGCCACATACTTGTGTTGCTGGCATATGGGACATTGGCGGACATACCGATGGATTTCTTTTTTCATTCCTACCCAATACACATTAGCAGCCAGCCTTTTGTAAGTTCTCAAGAAACCCGAATGGCCTCCAATCTGCCCATCGTGACCCTCCTTCATCAATAAAGGAATCAAAGTCGAACCAAGGGGAAGTAGCAACCTGCCTTTGAATAATAACTGTCCATCCACCAAGGAATAGCCTGGCCTACTTGAAGGTTCAGCTTGCAGTTGCCTTATGATCTGCTGGAAATGGTTGTTTTTGGCCACTTCTTCTTTGAGTGGATCTAACTGCAGCACCCGAGGAGTAGTAAGAGCCATGAGTGTGACCGGGAAAGGAAACTGGGAAAGTGCATCAACAGCACGGTTCTCCAAGCCGGGCCGGTATTGTATCTCAAAATTGTAGCCCATTAACTTCATCACCCAGTTTTGACATTCCGAGCTCACCAACCATTGCTCCATCAGGAACCTTAAGACTTTTTTTATCCGTCCGGATGATGAATTTCCTCCCTAATAAATAGTGTCGCCATTTTTGTACCGCAAATAAAATAGCCATCAACTCCTTCTCATAGACCAATTTATTCCGACTACTGGGGTTTAAAGCATGACTAAAGAAAGCAAGCGGCTTGTGTTCCTACATCAATACAGCCCCGAGTCCATGCCCTAAGGCATCAGTTTCCACTATAAACTCCTTCGAAAAATCTGGTAGAGTGAGCACGGGCAAAGCTATCATGGATGTCTTTAGAGACTGAAAAGCTTGCTCCGAACTCTCATCCCAATAGAAGTTATCTTTTCGAAGTCGTTTCATTAACAACCAAGCTAATTTCCTATAATTTTGTACAAAAAAACAATAATACCCCGTGAGCCCCAAAAACCCATGGAGTTCTCATAGTGAACAAAGGCTAGGCCAATCCATAACTACCCCAATTTTTTAGCTGTCCACAGCAACCCCCTGCTGCGAAATGATATGTTCTAAGTATTCAATCTCCAATTGTCCAAACTGGCTTTTTTTTGCATTGGCATACAACTTGTTTTCAGATAATATTCCCAATACGCAACGCAAATGAACTTGATGTTCCTACATTGTTCTGTTATACACTAAAATGTTTAAAAAATACGAGAACAAACTGTCTCAATCGTTCGTTAAAAATCTCATTCATCAAAAATTGAAATGTAGCGGGTGCATTTGTTAATCCAAACGACATCACCATAAATTCATAATGACCCTCATGAGTGCGAAAAAAAGTTTTTTGAAATGTCATTAGGTGCAATACGTATTTGATGGTAACCCGATTTTAAATCAAACTTAGAAAAAATTGCAGCCCCATTCAACTCATCTAGGAGTTCTTCAATAATCAAAATTGGAAATTTATCGGGAACAGTTACATTGTTTAAAGCCCGATAATCCACGCAAAACCTCCACCCCCTATCCTTCTTCTTGACCAGCAATACAGGGCTGGAAAAGGGGTTGATGCTTGGTCTGATGATACCTGCAGCCAGCATCTCTCTAACAAGTACTTCAATCTCAATCTTTAAGAGATGGGGGTATCGGTAAGGTCTCACACTTACCAGGGAAACCCCGGGTTGCAACGTGATGGTATGATCTCGCCTTCGGTGTGGGGGCAGCCCACACGACTCTTCAAAGATTGCCTTGAAGTCGATCAATACCCCCACCAAGCTATTAGGGATTTTAACTTCCACTATTTCAGCCGTTAAACAACCCAACTCCAATAATACTCCTTCCCCACCATTCCGGAATGCCTTCATCATGGACTTTGTTGAGTTATATGGTTATATGGTTATAATCTAGTGTTAATCTTATGTTAGAGCCCATGGCCCATGGCCCATTGTATTTATATATATATAGGTGTATAGTCTACGAGTTTAATTAAGTGGTATACACATATTAAAAGCTAGGGTTTTCTTCCTAAGTTTCACATGGTATTAGAGTCAAAATACAAACCCTAGCAGCCACCATACAAACCCTAGCCACCACCGCCGTCGTCGCCGCTACCTACATCACTGATGACCTCCGTCGGTCGCATCGCCACTGACTATCGCAGCCTGTCGTACCACTGTCGTTGCGGCCCACTGTGGTTCCGCCGCTCGCGCTACTAGTCTGTAGCAGGTCTTCCCATCCGGCTACCGATCACGCACACCACCACCACCGTTGCGTTCCCCGGCCTTCGATATGTCGACCCTCGGAGGACCATCGTCGTTGTCGCCGCCACACGCTGCCTCTCTCGCACTGTTCACGGAGACTTTTTTGCTCCGATCTCTCTCTCTCCAGTGCTCTGATCGCGATGTCGTCTTCACCATTAGACTCGCATCCTTCAATCCATCCCAGTCCTAGTGGTTTCGTCGCCATCTGCCGCCACCGCCGATCACTAGCATCCGTCGTCTGCCGTCGCTCCAGTGCGCCTCATTCTCTGTGTTGGATCATCCAGCCTCTCTGTTTGGCTATTTTTAACCCCTTTTGTTTCAGATCTATTGATCTTGTAGGGCTCCCTTTTGTCCAACATGGCTGGTACTAGTAAATCTGGCTCATTCTCTGGTATTTTGTCTCCCTCTCCAACCATTGCTACTGAGAAGTTGATGGGCAGTTCCAATTATATCTCTTGGTCCAAGGCGGTTGAACTATGGTGTATGGGTCAAGGTTTACAGGATCATTTAACTATCAAGGCCGAGAATGTGACCACAGATAAAACTGAGTGGCAAAGAGCTGATGCTTTATTATGCAGTCTCCTATGGTAGTCAATTGATCATTCTCTTCATCCGATCTATACTAACTACACCACGTGTTGTGAATTGTGGGCTCAGGCCAAGGTGCTATACACTAATGACATTCAACGTCTGTATTCAGTGGTGTCTAATCTACTTAGTTTACAACAGCAGGGTCTGACTCTTCCTGATTTTCTTGGTCGGATGACCTCTATTAAAGCTGAATTTAACTCCTTGTTACCTGCTGGCAAGACTGTTGTAGAGGATCTAGCTTAGCGAGATAAGTTCTTTATGGTGTGTACTCTTGCTGCCATTGGTCCTAAGCTTGCTCCTGTTCGTGATCAGATTCTTGCTAGTCCTACTGTACCTACTATAGATGAAGTGTATTCTCGTCTTCTTCGGGTTTCATTTGTTCCTATAGTACCTCCGTCTTCTACAGGTGATCATTCAGTTATGGCTTCACAGGTTCAGAGTAGTGGCGAACAGGGAGGAGATCGTGGTAATCGGGACAAACGCCCCAAGTGTAACTACTGTCACAAGTGGGGGCATACTAAGGAACAGTGTTATAAGTTGCATGGCCGCCCTCCTCGTGTTAATGTTGCTCATGCTGATGGTTCTTGATCTGAGTCCTTTGATGGTCATCCACCACAATTTGTCCTTCTCACTAAGGTTGACTATGATGAGTATCTCAAGTATAAGACGTCCCAGCAATCCTCATCCACAGTTGCTTTTGTTGCCCACTTTGGTGATTCCAATGCTTGTCTCGCTCAATCATCCTCTTTAGGACCATGGGTCCTGGACTCAGGTGCTTCTAATCATATCTCTGGTAATCCCAATTTGTTCTCTCATTTTACTAATTCTATTTCTTTCCCTTCTGTAATATTAGCCAATGGGTCCAAAGCGGTTGCTAAAGCTGTTGGCACTGCCAAACCCTTACCTTTTCTGCCTTTAGATTTTGTCCTTTATCTTCCTCATTGTCCCTTTAATCTTATCTCTGTTAGTAAACTTACGCGTGCCTTAAATTGTTCTATCACCTTTGATGATCATTCTGTTATTATCCAGGATCGCGGTACGAGACAGATGATTAGCGTCGAATGTGAGTCGCAGGGTCTCTATCATCTTAACCTTCCTGCATCTCCTGTTGTTTGCTCTGTGATCTAGTCTCCTACTCTTCTCCATAATCGTTTGGGATATCCCAGTTTGACTAAGTTTTAGAAGATGGTCCCCAGTTTGTCTAGTTTGTCGTCTTTTCATTGTGAGTCTTGTCAACATGGAAAACAATCTCGCACTTATTTTCCAAAGTGTGTCAATAATCGGGCTGTGTCCCCGTTTGCTTTAGTTCATTCCGATGTTTGGGATCTGTTTTGGCTTTTCAATATTATGTAACGTTTATTGACGATTATTCTCATTGCACATGGTTATATTTAATGAAAAATTGTTTTGAGTTATTCCCAATTTTTTAATCCTTTTATGCTGAAATCAAAACGCAATTTCATACCTCTGTCCAAGTATTGCACAGTGACAATGCCCCTGAGTATTTTTCTATTCCTTTTACTACCTTTATGTCTTCTCAGGGGATCTTGCATCAGTCGTCTTGTGCATATACACCACAACAGAATAGGGTTGTTGAGCGTAAAAGTAGACATTTGATTGAAACTTCTCGCACTCTTCTTCTACATCATCATGTCCCCTTTCGCTTTTGGGCTGAAACTGTCATTGTTGCTTGCTATCTCATTAATAGGATGCCCTCCTTGGTTCTTCAGCACCAGATTCCTCACTCTCTTGTTTCCTGATCAACCATTATATATTCTTCATTCACGTGTCTTTGGTTGCACCTGTTTTGTCCATAACATGTCTCCCAGTCAAGATAAATTGTCTACTTGGTCCATTAAGTGCATTTTTCTTGGTTACTTTCGCCTTTAGAAGGGTTATCGGTGTTATTCTCTTGACACCCGCCGCTATTTTCTTTCGACGGATGTTACCTTCTTTGAGTCGTCTCCTTTCTACTCTTCGCCTCCTTCCTAGTGTCAACCCATTTTTGAGGCAATCCCTCTTCCCGCAAGTCCTGTTGCTCCTATTCTCCCTGTTCCTTCCTCTACCCCATTGCCGGTTTATCATTAGCATCATCAGCCTTGGTCTCCTCCCAGTGGAGATGTTGTTCCTGCGCCTTCTCTTGTGTCTCCTACTACTTCAGCGACTCTTGTTGCCTCACATCCCGCTCCAGTCTCTCCACCTGCTGCAATCTTGCCTTCTAAGGATCTACTTCCTATTACCCTTGGGAAAGGTACCCGTTCTTCTCGTAATCCTCACCCCATTTATAATTTTCTTAGCTATCACCGTCTCTTGTCTGCTTTTTGTGTTTTTGTGTCTTCCTTATCCTTTATTTCAGTACCTAAGACTGTTAGTGAGACACTTTCTGATCTGGGGTGGCGATAAGCAATGGTGGATGAGATGACTGCTTTGCATTCCAATAGTACTTGGGATTTGGTACCTTTACTCCCAGGGAAATCTCTTGTTGGTTGTTGGTGGATCTATACTGTCAAGGTGGGTCCTGATGGACAGGTTGATCGCCTTAAGGTTCGTTTGGTTGCCAAGGGATATACTCAGGTTTATGGTCTTGACTATAGTGACACTTTTTCCCTGTTGCTAAGATGTCCTCTATGCGTTTGTTTCTCTCTATAGCAGCTATGCGCCACTGGCCATCGTATCAGCTGGACATTAAGAATGCCTTCTTACACGGTGAGTTTCAGGAGGAGATTTATATGGAGCAACCTACTAGGTTTGTTGCTCAGGGGGAGTCTGGGCAGGTTTGTAAACTCTGTCGCTCACTATATGGGTTGAAGCAATCTCCTCGAGCCTGATTTGGTCTTTTTAGTGCTGTCATTCAAGACTTTGGTATGACTCGTAGTAGTCTGATCATTCAATTTTTTATAAACACACATCACAGGGGAGGTGTATATACTTGGTTGTCTATGTGGATGATATTGTTATTATAGGTGATGATCAAGATGGCATTGTTCAGTTGAAGAAACATATTTTCCATCATTTTCAGACTAAGGATTTGGGGTTACTTAAATACTTTCTTGGCATAGAAGTTGCTCAATCCAGTTTTGGTATTGTTATCTCTCAAAGAAAATATGTGTTAGACATTCTGGAAGAAACTGGGATACTTGATTGTAAACCTATAGATTCTCCTATGGACCCTAATGTAAAGCTCTTACCAGGATAGGGGGAGCCTTTTATTGATCTTGGAAGATATCGCAGGCTAGTCAGAAAACTTAATTATCTCACTATCACTCACCCAGATATTTCTTTCTCAGTCAGTTTTTACAGTCTCCTTGCGATAGCCACTGGGATGCGGTAGTTCGGATTCTCAGGTATACTAAGGGAGCACCAGGTAGAGGACTATTGATGCTGCATTACATATTGCTTCCAATCCAGTCTTTCGTGAGAGGACCAAACATATCGAGAGAGATTGTCACTTCATCCGAGAGAAGATTTTATCTAGCTGTATTACCACAGATTTTGTCAATTCCAATGACCAATTAGCAGATGTCTTCACTAAGTCTCTTAGGGGTCCTCGAATTGAGCATATTTGTAGCAAGCTTGGTGCATATAATATATATGCTCCAGCTTGAGGGGGAGTGTTGAGTTATATAGTTATAGTTTAGGGTTAATCTTATGTTAGAGCCCATGGCCCATTGTATTTGTATGTATATATATAGGTGTACAATCTATGAGTTTAATTAAGTGGTATGTACATATTAAAAGCTAGGGTTTTCTTCCTAAGTTTCACAGACTTCATGGTTACTAAAGTATTATTAAGGATGGGATCCCCATGTAAGGTAATGGTTGTGTCTCCCACCTTGAACCTCATGATGAGGGAGCCCCAATCCACTTGTGTCTCTCCCAATGGGGCTAACCATTTCATCCCAAGAATGGCATCAGAGCTGCCTAGCTCCAAATGAAGGAAGTCCTCCACTATCTCCACATTTTGCAACAATAGGGGGACCCTCTTACAAATTCCCGCCCCCTGCACTGCCATAGCCGAGCCCATTATCACCCCATATCCTTGAGTGGGCATCCTTAAGAGTCCCAATTTTTGCACTAGATTAGCTGCTATGAAATTGTGGGAAGCCCCGCTATCGATTAAGACAATCACTTCTTGGCTTTCTATTGTTCCTTTAATCTTCATCGTTTGAGGACGAGTTAACCCTACCATGGAGTTTAGCGATAACCCGACCATTTCTCCTTCCTTGACAGTATCTTCCCACTCCCCGGAAGCCTCTACTGCCTCATTTCGTTTTATCTCTTCTTCTTTTCCCCTCTCTTCTTCATAAATAACCATCACTTGCAGCTCCTTGTTCTTACACCCATGCACAATTGAATATTTTGCATCACAACAAAAACATAATCCCTTCATACGCTTGGCTTGTAGCTCATTCTCACTCAATCGTTTGAAGGGTGGTGTGGTCAGCTTCCCGTTGGTCAGCGATCTTGATGAATTAAAGGAGCTAGCTGTGACTATTCTGGGAGGATTGGAGGCCTGGAACCCCAGATTTCGCTGCACCATAGGGGTCGGAGCTAGGTGAGGAGTTACCTTACTTGGGTCGTAACCAAAACGATTCCCTTGGAGCACCTGATTCCAGTCCTCAATCCTCTGGGTCATTTCCATGATATTCTCTAGACGCAAGGGTCTCAGTACCCCGATTTCCGCCCTGATCTCTGGTTTGAGCCCATTAATGACGTGTCCCTCCAAAACGACTTTGGGCATCTCTTCAATGGGTGATGCTAAAGTCTCAAAGCATAATTGATAATCCCTAACCGTTTCCCACTATTGAAGGGCTAGGAACCGCTCATCCACGGCCCCTTCTTGTGTGGACCTGAATCAATTCCTCAGCAGCCCTTTAAGTTCCTCCCAACTTCTTACTCGTCGCCTCTTTTACTCCCACTGGAACCACGACAGAGCCCCTCCTTCAAAGCATAAAGCCGCCAATTCCAACTTCTCTGCTCCTGTTAGTTGGTTTACAGTGAAGTAGCACTCAACCTTAAAGACCAAGCCATCTGGATCATCTCTCTCGAAGATGGGCAATTCCAGGCATCTCCCACAGTATTCTTGCCTTCTGACACCATCGACCCAGTCACCCCCTTTGCCATTTCTCCCTCTAGCCATCGGCGTTCCCTCCATTGACAAGGAAGATCTCGCAAGTCGATCTTCCCCATCTCGCTTCCCCTTCCTCTCTCTCTCCTGCTTATCCCATCGCTCCATTAATAGGTTGAATCGATCCATCATCCCTGCCATGTTCTTTTCGATATTTTGCACCCTCATGACTTCAGCCTTCATCGATTCTAAACCCTCCTATAAACCCAACATACATCCCTCCAGCTCACCCACTCTTTCAGAAACAGTCATCCCCATGGATCGATCGCTCTGATACCAAAATGATAGGAAACCCACTCAAACTCCAATTTCACCATCCAAATCAGTAGAAAAAAATCTGATTTACAATGCTCAGTTCCAGAAAACTAACAAAAGATGGAAAACGAACAAAAGAAAATGAAAACCAAGGCTAATTCGAGAGGGCCTTCTCTCCCCAAAATCCTCTTCAAATTCTTTCTCACCCTCTCCCTTTTATATGGATTCCCCCAGCGATTACAGCCACGTGAGGTTGTTATTCCTAACAACCTTTGACAATTCTACCCCTGTATCCTTTTCCTCAATTGCCCTCTTGCCTCTTTTCTTACCCCTATGCTGATATGTGTGGTGTATCAGTGCTCTATCAAAGTGATAACCTACCTTGAATTATATTTAAAAGGAAAATGGAAAAATGAAAAAAAAAAAAATCAGTTTTCTTTAAATGGTAAGAGAAGGACTACAAGTATTGACAACTCAAATATTTGATTTTAGTTACAGGATTTTAAACTACCAGAAGTACTCTCCTTCCACAAGCACCCAAAAGAAATACATTATGTAGAAAAAAAAAATGGAAAAACTGGTCTGCTTTCTTTCATGAGAAATACTGAGAAAACTTTCAAATCTCTTATTTTTCTTATAACTTGAATAGTTAAGGAAACTTACAGTACGCTGGCCAGGAATTATCCTTGAAACTTGACATAGTTCAACCCGTCTTTCTTCTTTGCCACGGTACCATATCAATGCAGTCTCATCCTGTAATGCAGCAAAAAGAACCTGATTATACAGAAAAAAAATAGGTTCCTATGGAGGGAAACATCAGCAGGAATCATATATACTAATGAGAGCCAGGAAAATATTTAAGACATATAACTTTGTGATCAATAGAATGAGGTTCTATGATTGATTAAACTCCAATCAGAAAAAGAAAATGTATCGCTTGGCTAAATACTAAATCAACCATGCATAGATTTCTGCTCAGAATGAGCAAATGAAAAGGGTTATGCGAAATGTTGCCTAGTTCTTCATCAAAGTAAAACACAGAGAAAATGTTTTATTCAACTCCACTGAATATCAAAATAACTGTTGTTATTCTACTGGTAAAACATAAGCACTAAGTGAAAACAACCAATAGTGTGAACTGTGAACCACGGGCAGCTAAAGGATCATCAATAGGGTCATAGGCGTAATTCTCCAAAATTAAATTAAAACTCCAATTCCGCTAACTACATGGGCAAATTTTGAAATGAGAGAGAGAGAGTAGACACCTAAGTCTTTAGAATGAGCCATGTGCACTATGTTAAACAAAAATCCTTCAAATGGTGAAAAAACTACGGAGCCCTAAAAGAATATAACACATAAACTGTAAATGTATTATAAACTGCAGCAAATGGACATGCCATCGTTGCCTATGTGGGAGTTGCTACACTTGTCCATAGAGAGTCACATCTTATATATATATATATATATGTACGTATGTATGTATGTATGTATAGGTGAACCCAATGCACAAGCTTCCCCCATTGTGGGCTGTGGGGAAGGTCAAGTATATCCAACCTTACCCTTACTTAGCAAAGAGGCTGTTTCTTGACACGAACCTATGACCTCTAGATCACAATGAAGCAATATTTTTTATGCCATATTTTTTTTTACAAGCAAGTTCATCCATGTCATCATCATCACAAGCCTTAAATCCCACTAGAAAACAAGGAGTGCAAGTTTTATGCAAAAGGGTGCTTTCCAAATGACAAAACAATGGGCATGGTGATAGGTGGTCCTTACCTTCTTAGAAATATTTTTGTTGGTTTAGTGAACGCTAGCTCAATCCCCATTTCCTAGTTTCAGCTCTGTGAGGTTGTCCTGCACTGGTTCTACAGCTCAATTTCAGAGTCCGCAGCTATTGATGGAACTACCTTTCACACCTCTACTGGGTTTTAGCAATGAATTCCACTAACTCTACATAAGGCTCACACAGGAGAATTTCCCCCTCTGCTCTCTTCTCCGCTTCTCTCAAAAGCCAGAGGCTCCAAACCAAAAGGAAATGGCCTCTCTACTCTATTATTGTCATACAGGTTCCCCTCCTAGAAGAGGTTGTTAGGGTTTATTCCAGCCCCACACTATGTGCTGAATGCTTCTAAAGATATAATGTGTTTCCAACTGAACCAAACAGTCCAAACCTGAAAGTCTGATATACAGAATTGAGAGAAAACATAAGAGAAGAAAAGAGAAATTGGAGGGAAGAACTAAGTCAAATCTTTATTAAGCCAGGGTTACAAGTACTTACACCCTAACATTGTAACTGCTATGTACAAACTACCTATACTAGGTAAAAGGTACAACTAGTATATGCAGTACACTAATACAAGCATATATGACCTCTCAACATGCCCCCTCAAGCAGGTGCATACATATCATATGAGCCTAGCTCAGAATAAATATATTCAATCCTTGGAACTCAAAGATCCTTAGGAAACAGGTCAGCCAGCTGATCCATATTCCCAACAAATGCAGTAGAAATCTCACCAAAAACCAGTTTTTCTCACAAAGTGACAGTCTATTTCAATATGCTTGGTCCTTTCATGAAAAACAACATTTGAGACAATATAAAGAGCAGTTTGATTATCACACACAAGTGGCACAGAACTTGAATCACCAAAGTGCAGCTCCTTAAGAAGTTGTTTCAGTCAAACCAGCTCACATGTAGCTAATGCCATGGCTCTATACACAGCTTCAGCATTAGACCAAGCAACTACTTGCTGCTTTTTACTCTTCCATGAAAGATTGCCTCCAACTAAGACACAATAACCAGAAGTGGACCATCTATCAAATGGGGCAGCCTGCCCAATCAGCATATGCATGACTAGTCACATATGTATGACCTTTATCCTCAAATAATAAACCTTTACCAAGTGAACTTTTAATGTATCGCAAAATATGCACCTAAGCCAGCCAATGACCATCACAAGGAGACTCTAAAAACTCGCTAACCACACTAACAACAAATGCAATATCCTATCAAGTCATTGTAAGATAATTTAGCTTCCCAACCAGTCTCCTATGATGCCCTGGATCATGAATAGGTTCCCCTTGTCCAAGAACAAGCTTAGATTAGGATCCATAGGCTTATCAATGGGCCTAGAATCCAAGATGCCTGTCTCCTCCAAAATATCAAGGCATGCTTCCTTTGGGAGATACAAATTCCATACCTAGTCTAGCAACCTCAATACCTAAGAAATATCGTAGTTGACTCAAATCTTTAAGTCTGAAAATGAGAATGCAAATGAGCCTTCAATTGAGAAATCTCTTGCTCATCATCACTAGTAAAGACAATATCATCTACATAGACAACCAAGTAGATAACACCACTAGGAGCATGATGATAGAAAACAAAATGGTCAACTTCACTCCTAGTTAAACCAAAGGATTGAACAACAGTACTAAAGCAACCAAACTAGCACCAAGGTGATTGTTTCAGACCATACAATGGCTTTTTGAGGTGACAAACCAGCTGACAAGACTCCCCTTAAACAACAAACCTAGGTGGTTGCTCCATATAAACCTCATCAAGAAGATCACCATAGAGAAAAGCATTTTTTATATCAAGTTGATGAAGAGGCCAATGTTTAATGGCAGCCATGGAAAGAAACAAACAAACTGAAGCAATCTTAGCCCCAGGGGAAAAGGTATCACCATAGTCAAGACCAAAGATTTATGTATAACCCTTGGCAACAAAACGGGCTTTCAACCTATCAATAGAACAATCAAGACCAACTTTAATAGAGAAAACCTAGGGACAACCAACCAAGGATTTCCCAAGAGGAAGAGGAACCAAGTCCCATTAGCAAGCAAAGTAAACATCTCCTCATCCATAGTATGATGCCAACTAGGGGTGAAAGCCTGTGCAATTGTTTTAGTAATAGAAATAGATGAAAGAGAAAAAACAAAGGTAGAATGGATGGAAGATAAATGATGATAAAAAAGTGTAAATAGGATGAGGATACAAGAAGAATGAGTACCTCCACGTAGAGAAGGCTGCACGAGATCAAAAATCGAAGGACTAATGGCACCTATAGGAACTCCATCTGAAGGAACTACATCATCTGAATCTGGAATAGAAGAAGGTTGTGAACGACGCATATATGTTAAGAAAGGACGAGAAGGAATGAAGGAAGGAATGGAAGAAGAGATAATAGGAACCAAAGAAGAAAAAGAAGGAACATGAAGAATCTCATCAAGAGATGAGGAAGAAGGTGAGAAAGAACTAGATTCAAAGAAAGTAACATCAGAAGAAAGGAAATACCAATCAAGATTGGGGAAAAACACATACCTTTTTTGAAACCGAGAATATCCCAGGAAGACACATTTAATAGATCGAGGTGATAATTTGACCCTTTATGGAGATAAAAGATGAATGAAACAGGTGGAACCAAAAATATGAAGAGGAAGAGGATATCAGGGCTGTCTGGACCCGAGGATTGGGCCTGACTCGGTTGGAAATTAACAGCAAAGAGAGAGAAAGAGAGAGAACATAGGTGAGAGATTACTAGAATTACTTCATCATTCATGCTTATTTCTTTACATGGGCAGTATTTATACAACCAATCCTAACCGAATAACCATAGTTGGTTATAGTTAACTTCCCGCCTTTAGCTCCTAACTAACATACAACGTAGCTTATTCCTTAACTGCCCTTAGGATCGTGACAACTGCCCTTCCCTTCAATTAATTCTTGTCCTCAAGAATTATAAGAGACCGGCAGCCCTGGGGAACTGCTGCAACAGCTCTAGTAAATTTTCCCAAGTAGTATGCTCTGGTGGCCGATTGGTCCATTGAACCAGTACTTGGGTAATAGGTAAACTGCCCTTATGTATGACCCTCCTCTCTACAATGGCGCGGGGCTCTACCTCCTCTTCCAGCTGCTCGGCTATGGGAGGTAATTCTGTGCTGACATTAGTTAGGGGCCCTTTAACTGGCTTGAGCAATGACACATGGAAAACAGGGTGAACTTGCACCCTTTCTGGCAGCTGCAATCGGTAAGCTACTGCTCCCACCTTGGATACAATAGGAAATGGTCCAAAATACTTAGGGCTCAACTTGGATACTGGAATTGTGGTGTAAGGCTGTTGGAGGAAACGTCTGACCTTCAAATAAACCTGCTCCCCCACATCAAATGATCTTTCCGTTCTCTTTTTATCTGCCATCTGCTTCATTCGGTTCTAGGCAGTGGTTAACTCATTCCTTAAAATAGTTATCAGCGATTGCCTTTGTGAGAAATACTCGCCCACTACTGCCATAGTCAGATTAGGGCCTGAAATTGCCGGTAGGAGGGTTGGTTTATACCCAAACATGGCCTCAAAAGGACTCCTTTTAATGGTCCTATGGTAACTCGAATTGTACCACCATTGAGCTAGGCCTAACCACTTGTTCCAGCTCCTGGGTTTGGTGAAACACATGCAGCGCAACTAGGCTTCAACACACTGATTTACCCGCTCCGTTTGTCCGTCCGTTTGGGGGTGGTATGCGGTTGACATATGCAACCCGACACCTAATTTCTTGAATAACTCCTGCCAGAAGCGACTAGTAAAAATGGTATCTCTGTCCGATACTATGGATTTAGGTACCCCATGGATCTTGACCACCGAATCTAGGAAGACTCAAGACACTTCTGCTGCTGTAAATGGGTGAGTTAAGCTGATAAAGTGGTTGAATTTGGTCAGCCGGTCTACTATGACTAATATTACATCCTTCCCTTCTGATCTAGGGAGGCCTTCCACGAAATCCATTGATATCCCCTCCCAGGCTTGCTCCGGAATTGCTAAGGGCTGCAACAATCCCGGGTACGGAACCTGTTCATGTTTACACTGCTGGCAAATCTTACATGATAGCACCAATTGTACCACATCCCTTTTTAATCTCGGCCAGAAGAAGAGCTGCTTTACCTTTTGGTAGGTGACCCTTATACCTGAATGTCCCCCTATTGGTGAGTCATGTAAGGCCTTTATAATCTGTTCTTTAAGAGTTTGGTCTTCTCCAACTACCAATTTGCCTTTGTAACGAAGCACCCCTTGAGTTAAAGTATATCCCTTAGGATTTCCTTGCTGTCCTGCTGGTTGTACTGCTAATTGAGCTACCCTCTCCTTAATCCAGTCTGTGGTATCATAACTTCGTACCAACTCTTGAATCCACATAGGTAGAACAGTTGATATTGCATGACAAGTGCCTGTCTCATCCCTCCTGGACAATGCATCTGCTACCACATTTTCTCTCCCTTTCCGATATTGGATTGTGAAATCTAATCCCATCAGTTTGGAGATGCCTTTCCGCTGTAATTGTGTGTGCAATCTCTGCTGTGACAAAAATTTAAGGCTTTGGTGGTCTGTTTTTATCACAAACGGAGACCCTTCCAAGTAATGTTGCTATCTTTCTACTGCTGCCACTACTGCTAGTAATTCTTTATCATAGACACTCAATCCCAGGTGTTTTGGAGCTAAAGCCTGGCTAATGAATGCCACTGGTCGTTCTCCTTGCATCAGCACAACTCCTATTCCTTTGTCACAAGCATCCGTCTCCACTACAAAACCTTTTGTAAAGTCCGGTAATGCTAACATCGGAACTTCAGTCATAGCCTTTTTAAGCTGAATGAAGGCAGCTTCAGCTTTAGGATTCCATTGGAAGGCATCCTTCTTAAGTAATTCAGTTAGGCTTTTGCTTATTGTCCCATAATTCCGAATAAACTTTCTGTAATACCCCGTCAATCCCAAAAATCCCCTCAATTCTTTTACAGCCACCGGTCTTGGCCACTCTACCATGGCAGCCACTTTAGCCGGATCTGTCCTCACCCCTTCTTCCGACACAATATGTCCCAAATATTCCACTTCAGTTTCAGCAAAGGCACATTTAGATAGCTTGACATACAAGTGATGAATCCTAAGGACTTCAAAAGTAAGGTGAAGGTGGGTAACATGTTGTTTTAGATCAGGGCTATAGATGAGGATATCATCAAAAAAAACAAGGATGAACTTCCTCAAGTAAGGCTGGAAGATTTGGTTCATTAAGGCTTGAAAAGTTGCGGGCGCATTGGTTAATCCAAAGGGCATGACATTAAATTCGTACAGCCCTTGGTGTGTCCGAAAAGCGGTTTTGTGGATGTCATTAGGTGCCATACGGATCTGATGATAACCAGATCTGAGATCCAATTTAGAAAAAACCTTGGATCCATGGAGTTCATCTAGTAAATCTTCGATTAAGGGTATAGGGAATTTATTTTTGACAGTGTGAAAGTTGAGCTGCCTATAATCAATGCAAAATCTCCATGTACCATCCTTTTTTTTTACAAGAAGTACAGGAGAAGCATATGAGCTTTGGCTAGGACGAATTAGAGAGGTTTTCAACATAGAATTGACTTGTTTTTCTATTTCAGACTTTTGGATGGGGGAGTATCTGTAAGGCCTAATGTTAATAGGGTCTGAATGTGGTTTCAAAGGAATGGAATGGTCCAAAGAACCTTGGGGTGGTAAGGAGTGGGGTTCATCAAATAAGTCCTTAAAATTCATCAAAAGTAAGCGCAAAGTATCCGAATTATGTACCTTCCTAGCGATTTGGGCTTCAATGGTCTGATCAGCTGGCTGTTGGCTATTCTGGAATTTGCTGTCCTCCTGCACTGTCATTGCTTGTATAGAATACAACTGTGCTATCTGCCCTCCTTTCGTGACCATCATCTTGTGCAGCTTGCTGCCTTTAATCATCTTGCATTCCCCTTGCTCCAGGCTGCCCAGCAAAGTAAGCCTCCTGCCTTCCACTACCACAGTCACCTCTAACTTATTGAAATCAAAAGTTAAGGGACTAACCGTCTTCATCCAGTCCACACCCAGGACTATATCGCATCCTCCCAGCTCCAAAACTCTAAGGTCAGCCACAAATTCTTGATCCTGCATCACCCACTTGAACCCTCTGCATTTATAATGACTGAGCATCTTACTACCATTAGCCACTGTTACGGATAAGGGAGTAGTTGCTATTAAGGCCCATTTCAAACTTTTGGCTGTAGTTTCACTGATAAAACTGTGGGTACTCCCACTGTCAATCAATATCATTAGCCTTGTTTTTCCCACATGGCCTTTTACCTTAATAATTTGTCCCATGGGGCTGCCTTTTAAGGCATGAAACGAAATCTCGCCCCCTTCCTCCTCTTGTAATTCTTCTTGATTCCCTTCTTCTTCCTCTACCACTGCTTCTTCTTCTTCTTGATCCCCTTCCATTTGCATTATCTGTTTCCTGCATTGGTGTCCAAAGCTATACTTATCCCCACACTTGAAGCAAAGCCCTAGCTGTCGCCTCTGTTCCATAACCGCATTCTTGGGTCCTTGAGGATTGTAGACCCCTTTAGGTGTTCCTTGAGTCACCAATGGAGTCATAGTCTTGAAATTACCCCCACTCAATTGGCCATTTCCAAACCCTGTTCTCAGGGGTACCCTGTGTTTCTTGAAAATTGCTTCCAACGTCAACTCTTGGAGCCTTGCTTTTTCTGCTGCTTGACTTACAGTCGCTGGCATTAACATCTTTACCATTGACCGAAGCTCATCCCTCAACCCACTAATGAAGGTCGAGACTAGATATTGCTCCGTTAAACCAGGTTGAGCCAAGCACACAATGGCTCTCAATTCCTCAAACCTTGTTTGATATTCCACCACTGACCCTTCTTGTTTTAGTTTACTGAACTCTTCGATTACATCTCCAATACTTCTTTCCCCAAATCTTGCACACAGCTTTTCCACAAAAACACCCCAATTCCTTCCCTGGTCTTGATCTTGAGCCCACCCTTGGTACCAACAGTCAGTCGTATCGTTTAGGTAGGTTGCGGCTATTGTAACCTTCTGCTCCTCGGGTACCTTATATAACTGGAAGAATCTTTCACAACGCCTCACCCACCACCTTGGCTTAGTTCCTTCAAACATAGGAATTTCTAATCGTGGGCTAGGGGTATGGTTATGAGAGTTATATAGAGGGTTTCGCACCTGGGTTTCTTGATTCGACCTCGACTCCTCCGCCCTTGGCTGGTCTCGATTAGGTATATGACCCTAAGTTGACAGTAAGGGTTCCGAATTTCCCCTAGGAGGAAATTCTGGTGATAATTGGAATTGCGGCAAGGATGATAATATCCCCAAGACGTTGTTCAGTCTTTGTCCGTATTGTTCTAAGGCTTCCCGGGTTCTTTCTGCATCCCCTTTCATCTCGTTCTTCATCGCGACCAGTTCCTCTCGCGTCTGCGTCATCGCTTCTTGAGTCTGGTGCACCTCAAATTCCATCGCCTCCATCCGCGCTTCCATCTGTCGCGTCCATGTTCCTTCGGCCATCCCTTCCGCTCCGTCTTCGTCCGTCGCAGGGCTCCGCCCACCTTAGTTGGTTCGACCGTCTCTGATACCACTATGTCAGGACCCGAGGATTGGGCCTGACTCGGTTGGAAATTAACAGCAAAGAGAGAGAAAGAGAGAGAACATAGGTGAGAGATTACTGGAATTACTTCATCATTCATGCTTATTTCTTTACATGGGCAGTATTTATACAACCAATCCTAACCGAATAACCATAGTTGGTTATGGTTAACTTCCCGCCTTTAGCTCCTAACTAACATACAACGTAGCTTATTCCTTAACTGCCCTTAGGATCGTGACAAGGGCTCACGAGGAAAAAGTAGAGAATGAGGAATATATCCATTAAGAATAGTAAAAGGCATCCGATTAATGAGATAGCAAAAAGTCAAAAGAGTAGCATCCCAAAACAAAAGAGGAACATGCTTACAAACTAGTAAGGTATGAGACGTCTCAATGAGATGATGATTTTTATGTTTGGCTACCTCATTTTGTTGTGGAATATATAGAAATGAAGTTTGATGAAGAATGCCATGAGAAGACAAAAAAGATTGAAAAGGCTTTGAACAATCTTCCTTGGCAGTATCACCTCAAAGGATACGAGTAGAAGAATCAAACTGAGTCTTGAGCTCATTATAAAATGATATGAATAGATATTAAAGACAACAATTCAATTCAATCCCTCATCAAATACAACTATGTACATTGAGAATAATCATTAATAAAAGTAATAAAGTAAGAAAAACCTTGTTTAGATTTAACTCGACTTGGACCCCAAATATTAGAATGTACAAGAGAAAAAGGAGAATAAACTCTTTTACTAATTTGATTAGGAAAAGAAAAGTGTACGTGTTTGCCCAATTGGCAAGATTCACAATCTAAAGACCGTAAAGAAGACAACTATTTGTTTTACTAAGACAAATAAGGATGGTTTAATCTACAATGGATTGACAAAGGTGTGGTTGTCGTAACAATACAAACAGAGGGTAAATAGAGATGATAGAGGCTTCAGATTCATGTCATATGCCAATTATTTGTCCAATATTCTGATCTTGGACGAAAACAACATCGGAATCAAAGATAACCCGACAATCAAAAGATTTAGTCAAATGACTAACAAAGATTAAACCGTATGGAAAATGATGTACACATAGGACTAAACTACGAGATAAGGAAGGCAATGGATTGGCTTGACCTATACTTGTAGCAATGGACTTAGAACCATCAGCCACCATAATAGAACAACAGCATATCCAGCCTTTATCCCACTATGTGAGGTCGACTACATGAATTCTAGACTTCCATGTATTTCTGTTTTTTGTTATATCTTCATTTAGACCCATACACTTCATATCAAACTTTAATGTCTCTCCCAAAGTCTTCTTAGGTCTGCCTCTACCTCTTTTTTTGACTAATTATTCCATTTTATCAACTTTCCTCACAAGATCGTCTCTTGGTCTTCTTCTCACATAACCAAACCATCTTAGCCTACTTTCTCTCATCTTATCCTCGATTGGCGCTACTCCTACCTTATTACGAATAATCTCATTTCTATTTTTATCTTTTCTTGTATGGCCGCACATCCATCTTAGCATCCTCATCTCTGTTACGCCCGTCTTTTGCTCATGTTGGTATTTGACTGCCCAACATTCTAAGCCATACAACAAAACTGGTCTTATAGCTGTCCTATAGAATTTTCCTTTCAATTTTAGTGGGATTTTACCATCACATAACACCCCTGATGCATTTCTCTATTTTAGCCAACCTGCCTTAATTCTATGCGTGACATCCTCGTGAATTTCTCCATCTTTTTGAATCACTGATCCCAAATATCGAAAATGGTCTTTTTTTTGTATGATTTGGTCTTCCAATTTTATTATAACATCCTCCACTCTGGCATTCTTACTAAATTTACATTCCATATATTTTGTTTTCCTTCTACTTAATTTAAATCCCTTAGATTCTAAATTGTTTCTCCACAACTCAAGCTTAGTGTTCACTCCCTCTTTTGTTTCATCCACCAACACTATGTCATCTGCAAATAGCATACACCATGACACCTCCGTCTGAATGTGTTTAGTAAGTTCATCCATTACTAAAACAAATAAGTATGGACTTAGTGCAGAACCTTGATGCAGTCCTACTGTAATTTTAAACAATTCAGTATCCCCTCCACATGTTCTGATCCTTGTCTCTGCACCGTGATACATGTTCCTAAGGGCTTGTATATAAGCTATTCAGACTCATTTCTTCTCTAAAACACTCCATAATTATTCTCTAGGGACCTTATCATAGGCATTTTCTAGATCTATAAACACCATATGCAGGTCCTTCTGATGATCCCGATACCTTTCCATTAGGCGCCTCAATAGGTATATAACTTCCATTGTTGACCTACTAGGCATAAAACCAAACTGATTTTCCAAGACGTTTGTTTCTTTTTTGAGCCTCTGCTTTATTACTCTCTCCCAGAGTTTCATGGTATGGCTCAATAACTTAATTTCTCTGTAATTTTCACAATTATGAACATGTCC
The DNA here is from genome assembly GCA_036245055.1 of Diospyros kaki. NCBI lineage: Eukaryota > Viridiplantae > Streptophyta > Magnoliopsida > Ericales > Ebenaceae > Diospyros > Diospyros kaki. The sequence continues at coordinate 43,920,978 of BSEG01000009.1, forward strand.
TTTGTTCTTGTATATAGGAACCAAAGTACTATTCCTCCACTCATCTGGCATCTTTTTTGATTTAAGGATCGCGTTAAATAATTTCGTTAGCCAGGAGATGCCCTTTTCTCCCATGCATTTCCATGATTCTATTGGTATATTATCTGGTCTCACCGCCTTATGATTTTTCATCTTTTTTAATGCTTGTCTTATTTCTTTTGAACTTTTGCATCAATAAAATGTATAGCTCATGTTCCCTTTGGAGTTACTAAGATGTCCCAACCTAACTCTTGTGTCCCCACCATCATTGAATAATTTTGTGAAATACTCATTCCATCTCTCCTTAATCGCTCCCTTATTCACTAATACATTTTGGTTTTCATCTTTTATGCATTTCACTTGGTCTAGATCCCTTGTTTTTCTTTCTCTTGCTTTAGCTAATTTATATATATCCCTTTCTCCATCTTTTGTATCAAGTCGTTTATATAGATTCTCATATGCTTTTGACCTTGCTTCACTAACAGCTCTTTTTGCTTCCTTTTTCGCTTCTTTATAATTTTTTAAGTTTTCTTCATTGCTGCATTGATATACAACCTTATAGCAAGTTTTCTTATTTTTAATTTTCAACTATACCTCTTCATTCTACCACCAAGACTCCTTAAGGTTTGGAGCTCTACCATTTGTCTCTCCAACGACTACCTTTGTCGTGCTTCTCAGGGCAGTAGCCATTTCCTTCCACATTTGGTTTGCCTGTCCTTCTCCATTCCATTCCCTTCTACCCCATAATTTTTCTTTAAAGATTAATTCTTTCTCCCCTTTTAAATCCCACCACCTAATTATTCGATTTTGTTTTATGTGATTTTTTCTCTTCCAATTTTTTACTTGGACGTCAAGTACCAAAAGTCTATGTTGAGTAGTCAAACACTCTCCCAGTATTACCTTACAATCCCTACAACATAACCGATCCTCTTGTCTCATGAGGAAGTAATCTATTTGGGTGTTTGATATGACATTTTATATGTGATTAAGTGTTCGTCCCATTTTTTGAACCAAGTATTAGTTATGATGAGCCCATACACCATAGCAAAATCTAAAATAGACTTACCCCCATTATTAATTTCCCCGAATCCATACTCTCCATGCACCTCTCTATAGCTGTTTTCGTCTCTACCCACGTGACCATTTAATTCACCTCCTATAATCACTTTCTCTCCTCTTGGTATCATTTGTATGAGTCCCTCTAGGTCCTCCCAGAATTTTTCTTTTATCTCCTCACCTAACCCCGCTTGTGGTGCATATGTACTAAAGATATTCATAGTCATTCTTCCTAAACCAACCTTCACTATAATAATCCTATCCCCTATTCTCTTTACATCCACTACCACATCTACTAAGCTTTTATCCATAATAATCACCACTCTATTTTTCGCTCGATCATTTCCTATGTACCATATTTTATATCCAGTTTCTGATAAAGTTTTTATTTTTTTTCCTACCCATCTTGTCTCTTGAAGGCACATAATATTAATCTTTCTCCTAATCATCAAATCTACCACTTCCATAGCTTTGCCTGTTGATGTTTCTATGTTCCATGACCCAATCCTTAATCTATGATTATGATTTTGATTTTAGCTTTGATTTTGTTTTTGATTTTGCTTTTATTTTTTATTTTGGTTTTGATTTTGGACTAACTTCTTTACCTGCATCCGTCCAAGCAAATGCGAGGACCCTTACTCATTTATCACTACATCCGGGCGCCAATGCAGCGGCCCTAGCTCACTTGACACTACACGCGGGTAGTGTAGCGCGTTGCTACGAAGGGTTACGCCCCAACGATTTTTCATAGTTTGTCTAGACTTCATATTTTGGATCTAACTAGATTTTACATTCATCAGCCACCATAATAGAAGGCAACATATTAGAAGAATCTTCTATTGTGAAAGGAACAAAACCTGCAGCTTGTGCAACTGAGGCTATGGAAGTAGATGCCTGCTTAGTTGCTTGGAATTGGTGAAATTCAGCTAACTCCACCCCTAAAATAAGCTGAGAAACAACACTAGGCCCTGAAATAACACCCTGTCCAACTGAAACAGAGGTGGAAACAGAATCAGCATGTAGGTGGTTAGTGGCATCATCCATAGATGCCACATTTGCTTCAGGTGGACGGCCATGTAATGCATCACAGGTCTCTTTATAATGACCTGGTTTGCAACAATACCAACAAAAAGGCCGTTTCCCCCCTTTTCTACCATTTCCACCACGCTGTGGCTGCTTATTCTTGGACTGATTACCAAAGGATGTAGCCTGAGAAACCACAATTACCCCTCAGCTGTGGAATTAGAACCAGTAAATGTCTGAGTACTACACAGCAGCTTCACAAACACTTCTTCCATAGTAGGAATGTCAGGTCCATTGAGAATTTGTGTACTAACATTCTCCAAGTCAGGTCCTAATCCAGCCAATGTAAGCATCATGAACAATTTATCACATTGGACACACTGTTCGGTAACATTTTCGGTGACTGGCTGCATGATATTGAAATCTGTCACAGCAGATTGAACCTTACCCAGATTTGTAGTCATACCTAAATCTCCTTTTTGAAGATTAAACAATGTACTAATAATTGTATACGAAAGAAGGATGTCGTTTGTATAAAGTCTCTGTGCATGTAACCATATTTCTACACAATTTTCATAAACACAAAAAAGAGGCACTAGATCTAGTTCAATAGACTGCCACATCACAGAAACAAGCTTTACATCAACATTATCCCACAATGTCCTATCATTTTCTGGTATCTCATTAAATTAGATGATCACTAACCCCTTGGCCTTGAAACAACATTTTAACTGAGGCTGGCCAAGAAAAATAATTTTTCCCATTCAATCTTTCAGTTGTAATAACGGGAGAACAAGATATGTTTGGAACAACAACACAAGGATGAGATATTACCTCATAACCAGACATGTTAAGCCCTAATTTCAACAATCAACAAAACAAGATGACTCCAAAATACCAGATCTCAATTTCAGGAATTCCAAAGCAGCAGATGACGGCTTCAGGAATAGTCCAGACCAGACAAATCTTAACCAGTAGAATACAGCAGAAAAGCAGCCAGTCAGATCTATAGAAGTTCCAATCTCAGATCACAGAGAACTACCGATCTCAGCTCAAGCCCTAGAGATTCCAACCTCAGATAGAACTGCTGATCTCAGATCAAGCCAAGCTCTAGAGAGTCTGGCCTCAGATAGAAATGCTAAAAGATCGCAACAGCCCTAGAGATAGATTGCAACTGCTAATAACAACTCAATCAGATCGCTAATCTGAACATTATCGCTCTTGATCAGACAATCAGATTGAGAATACAGCAAACAAGATTTGATGATTGAACTTCATCAAATCTACTCCAATTCTCCAGTTCTATCCCTCAATGGCTCTGATACCATGAAAATCTGATATACAGAATTGAGAGAAAACAGAAGAGAAGAAAAGAGAAATTGGAGGGAAGAACTAAAGCAAATCTGTATTAAGCTAGGGAGGGTTACAAGTACTTATACCATAACATTGTAACTTCTATGTACAAGCTACCTATGCTAGGTAAAAGGTACAACTAGTCTATACAGTACCCTAGTACAAGCTTATATGACCTCTCAACAAAACCCCTTTTGACTTTTCATTTATTTTGGACCATTTCACACATCACAAACGCTTTGACATAGAAGCCCATGAATTTGCCTTAAGACCCCACATAACCAGCCCAATTTCAATTTAGGTTGTTCTTGATCCATAATTCATCCTAAAAGAATAATATTGTGCATTATATCCTTTTATTTTTGGGATTTTTTTCGGACATTCTAAAATACTTTTGAACTTCTTTGAGCATTCTTGGTCAACATCCAGCTCAGGATGTAAAATGACCACTTTACTTGTGGGTCCATTTATCCTTCATTTCTTACTTAGATCTCCAAATTTTATTTTAATTGACCCATATCCACTATATTTCAGGTACGCATTCTTTGGGGTGTCACACAACATCAAGTCCAGAGTAAAAGTCAAACACTCGCTCTTTGTCAACCAGCCAATAAAATTTACCAGCATCTGCAGCACATTCAGCTTGAAACTTTTGTAGTCTAACTCCTGCCATAAACTACAGAGTTCGACATAATATTAGGCTAAAATATCCCCTCACTTTGTCTCGTGAATGTTCTCCAAAGCTCATAAATCTGATAATGTTGATTCCCGTAGGATACACAAAGGAAAGGATAAGGAAGGTTGACTAATTATCCATTCTAGGATTTGAAGCTGATCTAATCTTTGGTTTTTAGAAATTGCTAAAATCAGTTTAGGATACTTTCTTAATTCTAGTTTAGGATACTTTCCTAAACTTTGCATAGGTAATCTTTCCTAGTTTTAACTATTGAAATATTTCCTATGTTGTAATTCCTCAACCCTATAACTAGGGTTGTATTGTTGTGTGTAAGATATGAATGAAATTATTCCATTCTCACATGGTATCAGAGCCTTCGTGATTTGCTCTTGTTATCCTCTTGGTTTGATCTAATCATTGTGTGCCTTCATTACTAAGTATTATTTTCTTTCATCCTACTTGTTCAGCCATTTATCCCCCCAAATATGTTAGAAATCTCTGAGACCACTCTGTCCATGGCAATAGGAGGTTGTCCCGTTCGATCAACCAACCGGAAATCCTCTAGTGAGCTATCGGGAATGCATCATTCCTACTGCCTAGCTAGAAAAAACTACCTTCAATGGTCACAGCTTGTAAGGACTTTCCTAAAAGGTTGAGGGAAAATAGCCCATTTACCTTAACCAACCCCCAAGACTTCAGATCCCACATTCACAACATGGGATATTGAGGATTCAATGATCATGTCCTGGCTTTAGAGTTTTATGCATCCTAAGGTAAGCATAAATTACATGTTCTTGTCTTCTGCAAAGGATATTTGAGAAATTGTTAAGTGTACTTATTCTAAAGTACAAGATGTCTCGGTAATATTTGAGATTAAGACAAAAGTAGTGGTGCAAGGGTCATTGACGTTAATTGATTACTATAACAAGATGAATGGATATTGGCTTGAACTAGATCACTACCAGGATATTAAGATGGTGTGCAGTGAGGAAACAAGCATCCTCACTACCATATTTGAACGAGACAGAATTGTAGAGTTCTTGGCAAGTCCTAGTGCTAAGTATGATCACTTAAGAGTAAAAGTTTTTGGAAGAGAGAAACTTTCATCTCTCAATGAAGTTTTTCTATGATTCGGAGTGAGGACTACTGAAGGATAGATATGCTCAATGAATCCCATTTTGAGGGGTCAGCCATGGTGACCAATGAGGTGGAAGGAACCAGATTCAAGTCTCAGCAGAGGAAGTCTGACTTGCACCCAAGATCACAAAACCAAGAAGGATTGTGGTGGACCTATTGTAAGTTTTTTCTCCACTTCAAGAAGGATTTTGCAGGTCAAACTTCAAGAAGGATTTTGCAGGTCAAAATTTACAGGTTGTTGTTTATGATACTGGATTTATTTTGCTACCTGTTGATTTCAGTTTTAACTCCTCTAGATTGCTTGAGAAGTGAAGGATTGCCCCCCACTATCATTCTCACTTGTGTGATCCACCATAATGGGATAAAGCATGAATAATATACTTTCTTTTTCATAACTAACAAATAATAGATAACAAAATTGGAGTTGTTTATAATTGAATGAAAAGAGAGAAAAATACTGTCCGCAAACTCTCAGCAAATCCCTTTCTTCCATCATGAGAAATGGCCCAAAATAATATGTGGAAACTTGGAAACTGGAATATGTCAAAAAAAATTATTGAAGCCATAACCTCTTCATTTCACTATTATTATTGACACAGAGATGCACAAGAAAGGATGGAAGAGATTATGAAAGTCATTGCTTAAATGGAAACAAAGCAACTTACAGTAGAAAGTCTAAATAGACTGAATTTTGGCTTCCCTCTGCGCCCATACTTAAGCAAATATGCCCCCTTCTTAAGCGCTTTAATGGCCTGCAAATCAGAATTTAAAAACAAATGCTGGCACGTGAGTTTAATCTCTCAGGGAAATGGCACAGATAACACCTTCAGACTGTATATATCTCAGTCCAGTCTATGGAGTCCAATTCCAATGCTCCTAGTGCTCTGTCATTCTCATTCTTTCTTTTGTTGTTTTTTCGATAAGTCTGCCATTTTCATTCAACACCTCTGTACTTTGCTTTCAGTTGCCTGACTCTATTGTACAAAGTTGTTAAACGCATGATAAGAAATAACGATACTAGTGGATATCAAGAAGCTGCAGAAATAGGACACCTGATGATATCATTAGCTCCAAGTACCACAGTCGCATGAATGAGTGTTCTGTCTACTGAAATCCCAAGCATGAACATCTAGAAAATTTGAAATATGACTCATGATAATTCATATTTCATCAACAACTAAACCGACCACCAACCCTAAACGACTAAATACTGAAGCATGTTTGGTATTTTTTAATCCACTCTGAAGAACAGGACTTGGAGACCACTTCAGGTCAAAATTTGAAGTAGATTAAACTTCAATTTCCACATCCAAGGCATTAATTCCATGATACCACTTGCAAGTTGCAACAAGCAGCTTTCGCTAGTTCCTTCCGTAGAGATTTATATATAGACGTATGTATTTGCATAAGTCAGTATGGAGGGTTTACCTGTTCAATGTCTCTTTCGACGAGACCAGCTCTCTGAGAATCAGCCATTCAAGTTGCAATATCAGAGGAACCCCAGGAGTAGACCCAAAACCCATTAGAGCAATTCAATACACAACTCTGCCCCATAAAAAAATCAATCCACGCCAACTGGTAAACTCGAATGGCCAATCCTTTCATCTACCCATCCCATATATATTCCCATCAAAACCACTGCCAGCTTATCAACTCCATCAATAAAATCCCTACAACTCAAAAGAATCCCATAAACGCACCCCTAAAGACATCACACGCTCAGACTTAAGCCAACCAACCAATGTCAAGCTCACACAAGTTCTCGGTACAATTCACAGAATCCTAGAAATTCATAGGTCCATTTCAAAAACCTGAAAAGCTCCGAATTTCGCACGTATAGATATTGGAAGATGCAAAAACCATCTATCCGTACAGGCGTGCCGGGAGAATGCCAGCCACGGTTGCGTAGAACAGGGGATTGCACCAACCTTAACGAATCTGAGGTCGTTGAGCTCCAAACGGTGGCTGAAGAACTAAGCGATCCAATTCGGATGCGGAATGATTGTGACGCGAAACGAAAACTCGAATCCTACAATTGAAGATCACGCGAAGAAGAGAAAGAGATACAATTTTTCGGAATTGCGATTTCTCTTTCTCTTCCTCCCCTCCCTCTCTCTCTCTCTCTCCCTCCCTCGCTTCCTTCCCCTTTACAAACAGATTGAACTTGTCTCTCTTTCTCCTCTTTCATGGATTTTGCTCTGTCGGATGGTGCCACGTAGGCAGCTGAATCTGGAAAAAAAGAATTGAGAAATTGATGAAGAAAGAACGTGGGGCCCTAGAAAAGGAAAGGCTGAGAAGGACTATTTCTTTTTGTCTTATATTGTTTTGAGATCTTTCATCATAGGGCCCAGCCCTCTCTATGGACAAAAAAGCCCAAGCAAGTATACTCACGCAAACCTAAGAGCAAAGATATGACCTCAGTAGGGCAAAGAATTACATTTTGGGTATTATTTTTAGGGTTTTCAAGCTCAGTGTTCAAGTCCGAATAGAAAATTAAGTTTAGCGATCAAAGTGATTTTGAAAGTTGAAAATTATTTGTCACCCTCATATTTACGGCGAGGTTAGGGATCAAATTGATCGTTGAGTCCTCTGATTTAGATCTCTTACTAATATTATAGGGCTGAACAGCGAGAGACATTCGTAATAGTGCGTTAATCAAAAAAAATATGACCTCAAGTATAGCTAAGACATGCTACTAAGGCATTCAGGCATGTTGTAGAGGCATGTCCCCTACTGACTTACGCGTAGGATTCTTTTGTCTAACAAATCTAAATACTATTTAAGATTAGATATTTCTAATTTTGTTCATGTGTTATTTCAATATTAATTTATGATAAATTTATTATATTATTCATGTCAAGCAACAAGAGTATGTCGATGTGAACTTGCAAAGATAAGTGTATAGGTCTCATCCTTCGTAGAGTCAGACCTTTCTTTCAATTTGCTTATGTTAGATAAATATTATATTGTTCGAGCAATTATCTTTATTTAAAATATTAATTATTTTTATTTACTAAACATAGTCCACAAATTTTGAAAAAATGAAATAACAAGAAAAGATAAATTAAAATCTAGTATGCATGTTAAGAAGATAAAGGGGAACTTGATTGAGTTTGTTTGAGTAATACAAAAAGTACACTCTAATTCATCTTAACTAGTTATGTTCTACCTTTCTAAAATCAGCTGCCACACTTGTGTTCCAAGTGAGTTAGGTAGTTGATTATATGAACACCAATATATTTATAGAAAAAGCTTATTAGGTGGCAGAAAAAAATTAAATTTTGAAGAAGTGAATTTATCTTTTATCAAGTGAAATAAAAAAAGTATATCGGGATTAATCGATAAAGTTATATCAATACTTAAATTAGATTAGTCGGGATTAATGGGGAAAGTCTTTTAAGAAAATTATATTTCAATTTTACTATAGTTTGAACTTGATGCTTCTTTTTTTTTATTAAAAACTTGATGTAATTCATAAGTAACTTTTTATATTGAACGTTTTATAATATTGTATAATATTACACTCTTACTTTAAAATAATGTTAAGTCCGATTCTTATTGCAGTTCAAACAAGTTCAGATCAAGTAGAGCTAAGTTCGATTCCTTTGCATTCTACTCTAAAATAATGTTATTAAGATATATTCTCTCGTAATCTCAATCTCCAAACCCCCAAATGGCTTCCCCTCAAATCTTGAAAAATCGGATCCCTCATTGCCCCCCACTTTCCCCTTGGCTAGCTTTTACTGGATTGAGAACTCGATATATAAGGTGAGCATTTGTTTGGCTCATTTCTGGGACGAGCTTCTGGGCATGTCGGCAGTGCACTGGTGCTCCAGCAAGACCCAGTTGAGTGCCCAATTCAGTTTATTTAATTATCTGATTAATGCTACAGAGGGATGTCAATGGGGGGTTTCACACCATGCCATTTGATCATTGACGACAGCTCTAGGTGTCTCAAAGAGCTCATCTGATTATCCCAAATATTAGCAGAGTTTGGTCTATTGCTCGTCTCTCAAATTAAACCATGAGTTGGAAACTTCATGGATGAAGCTCATCTGATTATCCCAAATATTAGCAGAGTTTGGTCTATTGCTCGTCTCTCAAATTAAACCATGAGTTGGAAACTTCATGGACGAAGCTACCCTGTTTGGGAAAATATATGGCTGTTGAGCACATGCTTCTTTCCTGGCTAGCAAACTGAAAAGATGGTCTTTTCAGCCGCTCGCTCTTTCTACATTATACTTTCTTCTCCCTGTTCTCCTCCTCCGTTGGCATCAGGTTACCTGAAATAATCAGTTCTCTGTAGCCCTTCATCATCAACTGTGGTGGTTGCAGAAATAGCATCGCAGCAAGAGCAAGGAGAACTCTTATCACTATCAGGTGTTTTGGGCAATTTTGTCTTTTCAAATTCGATAAAGGTACTTGAACGGTTAAATTCATATTTTTGTCTATGTATTTTTAATTTTTTTTTACATAATCACATGAATTTTTTTATTATTTTAATTATACTCTTGTAATTATATTTTCAAGTGAATTTAACTCATATACTTTGATCTTTTTTCTCGTGACAATTCAAACTTTTTGTTGTTTTGATTGTATTTATTTATGTACTTATATTTTTAAGTCAATTTAATTCATATATTTTGACGTGTAAAGATAAATAATATGAATCAACATTTTGGATGAAAACTTTAGTTGATTTGTTAAATTTAAAACATTACCAATAAATATCTTATTTCATTATCATACATTCTTATTTTTTTAACCAAATATATTAAGATCCCATCAAGTATGGGAGAATCAACTAAAAAGGAAATTGCAAGCACCATCTATATGTGTTTTTTGCAAGTTTACAAATCTATTAATAAAATAAATTTTAAATTTATAAAAATATAAAGAGTAAGTTGAAAGAAATAGAAAGAGATAAATAAAATTTTTGCCTAAAATATTGATTCATCTAATTTTATTTATTTATTTATTTCTATATATTGTGGAGAAACAATTTAGAATCTAAGGGATTTAAATTAAGTAGAAAGAAAACAGAATATATGGAATGCAAATTTAGTAAAAATGCAAGAGTGGATGATGTTATAATAAAATTAGAAGACCAAATCTTACAAAGAAAAGACCATTTTCGATATTTGGGATCAGTGATTCAAAAAGATGGAAAAATTCACGAGGATGTCGCACATAGAATTAAGGCAGGTTGGCTAAAATGGAGAAATGCATCGGGAGTGTTATGTGATGGTAAAATCCCATTAAAATTGAAGGGAAAATTTTATAGGAGAGCTATAAGACCAGTCTTGCTGTATGGCTCAGAATGTTGAGCAGTCAAATACCAGCATGAGCAAAAGACGAGTGTAGCGGAGATGAGGATGTTAAAATGGATGTATGGACATACAAGAAAGGATAAAATTAGAAATGAAATTATTCGTAATAAGGTAGGAGTAGTGCCAATCGAGGAGAAGATGAGAGAGACTAGACTAAGATGGTTTGGTCATGTGAGAAGGAGACTAAGAGACGCTCCTGTGAGAAGAGTTGATGAAATGGAACAATTAGTCACAAAAAGAGGTAGAGGTAGACTCAAGAAGACTTTGGGAGAGATATTAAAGTTCGATATGAAGTATATGGATCTAAATGAAGATATGACAAAAGATAAGAATACATTGAAGTCTAGAATTCATGTAACCGACCCCACATAGTGGGATAAAGGCTGGATATGTTGTTGTTGTTGTATATCAAAATATAAGAATTAAATTAATTAAAAAATATAAATATGGGGTATAATTAAAATAATAAAAATTAAATTGTCATAAAAAAATTAAAATATAAAGATAAAATTAATTAAAAAATAAAATTGTAGATATGTACATAAAACAACCAAAAGTTTGACTGACCCGACAGGCACACAGGCTGTGTACTTTCCTGTCCAGAGACCAGGCCAGGCCACAAGAATGGCTCTTCATGTGTCGCTTTACTCTTTTTCAACCGGGCTCTCCCTTTGCCCTAACGCCGGTTGCATTCCCGATCGAACAACCTCTGTTGCGAAAGCCATCACCTCAACAATTACAACGACAACCTTATCCGTGTGCGGCGGCGGCGGCGGACAAGGACTAAGACGACGAGGGTTCCACTCGCCTCCTAGCTGCCGAGAATTGAACCACGACCTCCGCCGACCGCCGTCGCCGGACCCTTTATGCGCTTCTGGATTCTGCTCTTGCGGGCGAAGGCATTTTATTGAAGCAATCGGTACCTCTTTCTTCGCTAGTCCGCCCTCCAGCGCTTCCACTTCACTCCTCGCTATTCCGCCCTCCAGCGATTCCACTTCACCTCCTGACCCCACGGTCTCTCTCTCTCTCTCTCTGTAGATATTTATGCTTGGTTAGAAGTCTCAACTAAATTTGTAAAAATTATACGACGAACTAGCTTTGTACAGGAAGGATAATGGTTCTGGAATCTGGCGCTCAATTTGCGTTCCACTCATTGAAGTCCTGAACCATCCCTGCAAGGCCAATGTGAAGCAAACTGGACTCCTTCACTTCTAAACTGGCTTCACATGTTACAACAATACAGAACAGCAAGTTTTTCTTAAAACCAAGGGCTTCCCAGAAAAGGTATTTGGAAGTCCCCAGAATAATTATAAATATTCTACTCCTCAGCACATCACCATGCTCACTGGAGATGTGGACCTCGGGGGATGACATGGATGACCGCAAACTTGCCAACTGGTTTGGCGGGTATTGCCTGACACAACATTTCACAGTTTCTCGCTGACATCCGAAAGAATCTCACTAACATCTGAAACAGTACCTGGATGGCTTGACTGGTCTAGGGGGTTGTGACCCGCTAACATGGTGATCAGGTCTTTTGTGATCCAAACGCTCACGGAACTCAGCCGCGAGAGTCTGGCAGCCTCTTGGGAGTCCTGCCTCCGACCCTGAACAGTCCAGGTACACTGCTCAATGAGTGAGCAGGAGTCCAGTGAGCCAGACGCTCACAGCACTCAGATTGTAAGGGACTGGCAGGCCTTTGTAGGCCTGCGTTTGGACTGAGGCCTAGGGGAGACTCACTTACTGGGTGAATGGGTCTCCAAGCCATACGCTCACAGCACTCAAGCTCGTGAGTGTCTGGCAGGCCTGGTCAAGGCATACCTGCTCACGCAGTGAGCAGGTGTCCTTTAACCCGCGATGACACTGACCTGGTCCAGATGCAGGCCGCTTAGACCCCTGAGCATCTGGCTCACTGAACACCCGCTCACTTGGTAAGCAAGTGTCTCTGGCCTGTCTGAAGACTGAGCCATGCCTTTAGGCTTGCAGAGGCCTCTCAAAAGGCTGCCATAGAGTCACAGGTTGAATTCTGTGCGCATTTGGCTCTCCAGAGACTCTATTACCATGTTAGCAGGTCTCAGTCTCCTTAGACCCATCAAACTAGTCAGTTATTGTTCAGATGTCTGCGAAATTCTGTTAAATGGTTGTGTTACGTAAGACCCAGAAAATCAGTTGGCCGGTCTTTAGTCATTCCCCAATCCCCGTAAGTGCAGTCCATGTGGTGCGTGGAGACTGTGGAGTAGTAGATCACTATTTATTTATGGAAGACAAGTAGATCCCTAAATACTTTTTGAGAAGCCCTTAGTTTCAAGAAAAACTCCAAAACAGCCAGGTTACTTCATGTTAGGTTGTGATCAACTGAAATTTAAACTGGCAAGGCATGACCACAATTTGAAACTGGTTAATTTACTGAGCCAAATTTGAATAATCCACATCTCAGATTGTCTGCTTCCCACTTAATTGTGGAAAAAAAGGCTGGTTATTTTTAAACTTAAACTTGTCTCCAAACATGTTGACTTGCTTAGTAGTAAATGATAGTAGAGGAACAATAAGAGCACTATTTTGGGAATGTTGTGGATCAATGGCAATTCATTGGTTGCCATATTATACGAAATGCAGGCCATGCTGAACAGCATTCACCCTCCAAGGCCAGATTGGTACGAGGAGTTCTATGCATCTGTTTTGGATAAATGCACGAAACCTTATGAGGCAGAGGTCAGTATTCTAGTTTTATGATAACATCATTATATGTATATATATTGATTGTGTCCTGTCTTCTAGTAACTGCATTTTCAAGCAAGTACATCTAATCTGCACCTGTTCACTGGTCAGATTGCAGGTTATAAGTCACAGCTCTTCAATAACTTGAGAGGAAAGGCTGAGACAGTGTTGGAAATTGGCATTGGGACTGGTCCGAATATCAAATATTATGCTTCTGATGGTGGTGTCCATATTTTTGGGATAGACCCCAACCGGAAAATGGAAAAGTATGCTCTGAAAGCAGCAGTGGATGCAGGCCTACAGCCTACAAATTTTAAATTTATGCAAGCAGTATGTTGTCTTTTGCATATGACACTACTTTCATTGAACTTAATTAACTTCCAAACGCGGTATCCTTCTCCTAAGGAGCACAGTTCTAAGCTTCTTAGGATCAAAGAAAAGATATATTAAATATTCGTGCAGAATAAGTTTTATATGTAAGCTGATCTTTGTTGCTAATATGTGGCATCTGATCCTCATGATACATGCACCTTGTAATATGGAAGACATTTTTTATGTGGAGGGCAGAGGTGGCAACCCGAAGGTAGTTGTCTTAAAGGAGTAAGTAATTACTTAAACCAAAATTGATGACTTGAAGTTGAAGTAACTCGGAACTGGCACTTGGGTGGCTTAGAATGGATCTTTTTCTGTAGCACCATTAATGAATAGGTGTTGGATTTCTTTAGAGTAGTCTGGTTAGGAGGAGAGATCATTATCAAAAATGGTAATTTGTCCTATTAGGGATTAGATTGTTTGGAATTGACCATAAATGCCAATGCTTATCCTTTTAAGATCTGAAAAGGACCAATACCAATACAGACATGGACACAGATATGGCAATTTAGAAAAATGATATGGATACAGTGAGAATACTACGAAACACAATAGTGTGTATATATATATTTATATATATATTTCTTTCAGTAGTGTTCATGAAAATAATAACTATAAGTCACTGGAAATTTTGAAAAGTACCACTAATCCATTGAGTACCATAGTTTTGTAATGAAAATGTACCACAGTCTTCTATAAATTGGAGGCCTCGGGTCCAATTTGGATCATCAAATTCATATCCTTTTGATCATTCTCTCACTCTCTCTCTCTCTCTCTAGTCACGGTGCTTCATTTTTTGCTTTGTCCAACACCGGTTCTTGTGCTTGCTCATTTGCTTAGATTCTGTGACCCCTTTGTGTAGTTCTCTATCTACAACTTTTGGTCAGGATATCTTTATTATTTACTTTGTCATATATGAAAACACGAGGCTGTTAACATTGTTGCTAATGATGTTTGCTTTTTTTTTTTTTCCTTCATTCCTGACTGGAGATACTAGGATGTAAGTCCACATGTACCTTTGTTAAGAAGGTTGCAGGTAGTTATTTGAAGGACCGACTCACTCTTTGGAATTATGACTTTCAATAACTGGCCTACAACCATGACTTCCCTTAATGCTTCATTCTTGCCTTTTTGCACTTGTGGAAAATGACTGAACCATTTTTGATGATTTTATTATCTTGCTTAATTTGGCACCACTTCTGATTTTCTCATGAATGTGTTTACTTGTCCTGGTCTTTCCCCATTTTGCTTAATCAAAGAATCTTGCTGACTAGCTGCTGTCTCTTACTGGCCAGTAAAAGTACTACCATACAAATCAAATTTGTGATGACTATTGTCAGGCTAGTGTTTCATTTGTGGAAACTAGTAATGTGCCCTGGGGTAGGTTATATGATTGGCATTACAACATAACTTAGAGCAGTCTTTTGCTTCATGTGCTTATTTCATACTCCAATAAGCTGAGTAAGGGAATGCTTAGTGAAACATCCTTGATAGTTGTTCTTATGAATTATATGTTTCCCAGATTTCTGGGGAACGAATTATTAGAAAATTTGAAATCCTCTTTGTTCAACTGCCGGAAAGAAGAAAAGATGGAAAATGGTACCCCAGGTGGAACACCAATTATCAGATATTTACTTTTTCAGAATTTTGGGGGGAAAAAGAAAAGAATCATATGCAACAAACTCAAGCAATTGAGTTGTGAAATGACTATTATGGTATCAATGCTTCTGTCTAGATTTCTGTGACACTTGGTGATTCCTGTCCTATTCTTATGCTGTATTTGGTTTCAAACCATAGGCTCTCTCCTAACTTGTGTAATTATTGATTAAGAAATTTAAGAACTAAACTAGAAAGTTGATAAACTCTGAAAATTGAATGGGGAACTTTGTGCAGGTAGCAGAGGCTTTGCCATTAAGTGATGCTTCTGTTGATGCAGTTGTTGGGTCACTTGTGCTATGTTCTGTTAAAGATGTTGACATGGCACTGAAAGGTATATGACTACCCTGAGTTCCAGTTTCTTGTTTTGTTGGTGAATTAGTTAATTTGAAATTCAGGTTCATGTTCATTTAGGGAACTGTAGTCATTGAAAATCATTGCCCTGTGTGGAAAATATCAATTCAGCTCTCATCCTCCAATTATGTTTTCATAAACCATGCAGCCAGCTACTTTACGATCATCTTCTTCAAGTATATTAGAAGTCTATATATTCTGTCTACACTTCTTTACTTGGTAGACAATTTAACTTCTCCTCCCAACTTGTGTTACTTAAAGTGCCTGCCCATGACATCTCATCTTGCTTTTCATCACCTCCAATCTTATTAACTTCAAGAAGCTCCACAAATCTAATTCATGTTGTCTCCAGTATGCCTTGTCTAGCATGTGGTGACTAGGGTCCGTTTGATTTTAGTTTTTGTTTTCATATTTTTGTGTTTAGTTTCCTGTATCTGTTAAAAAAGTGAAAATTGAACATGTCATTTGATAATTTTTTATGTTTATTTTATATAATGATCAAATATATATAATAATTCACTTAATTTCAAACAAAATTAAATAAATTGTAAAATAAGATATAGAATCTAGTTTTATTTTTAATTTTAAAAATAATTAAGTATCAATATTACCATAAATGTTAATGCAATATAATGTATTACAATATAGTGGAAGTAGATAATTATTATTGGTTTTTTTTTTATTGTTGTTCATTTTTAATCGATTCCAAAAAATTATAGTAATCTATATACTGATAACTCAACCGTCACAACAATTCGGTTGCCAATACAAAAATCATAACGAAGCATATAACAAAATTAGCATTGGTTGTAATGACTTTGTTAGCTAAAGTAATTGCAGCAATACATTTTTTTTTTAAAAATTTTATTTTCCCAAATTGTTTTAATCCCCAAAAATCTTTTAAAAGAAATCTTTAGTCTATGAGAAGTTTTGTTCCTACTAGGGGTTGAGGAAAGGAAGATAAGGAACACTCAAGAAAGAGGATGTTGTGAAGAAAAATGAAAACTGAACACAGAAACACCTTTTATGGTGTTTCAATTTTTTCCAAAAAGAAAATGAAAATTTTGTTAATTTTTTTTTTAAACTGAACCCAAGCAAATGATTTTGTGTGTTTTCTTGTCAGAAAATGAAAATAGAAAATTGAAAAAAGTAACAAAATCGAACTATCCCTATTAGTTTCATTATGTATAATATGCTAGGGAGGGTTGTGTTAGGTAACCAACAGCCAACGTAAAACTTAGTCGGATCCAAAACATAAACTCTAGACAAATTATGAAAAATCGTTGGGGAGTGGGTGTAACCCTTCATAGCGACGCGCTACACTGCCTGCGTGTAGTGTCAAGTGAGCTAGGGCTGCTGCATCGATGCCCGGATGTAGTGACAAATGAGCAAGGGTCCCCGCATTTGCTTGGACGGATGTGGGTAAAGAAGGTAGTCCAAAATCAATATCAAAACCAAAATCAAAATCAAAATCAAAAATAAAATCAAATTCAAAGCTTAGTAGATGAGGTAGTGGATGTAAAGAAAATAGGGGATAAGATTATTATGGTGAAGGTTAGTTTAGGAAGAATGACTATGAATATCTTTAGTACATATGCACCACAAGCGGGGTTAGGTGAGAAGATAAAAGCAAAATTCTAGGAGGACCTAGAGGGACTCATATAAATGATACCAAGAGGAGAGAAAGTGATCATAGGAGGTGACCTAAATGGGCACGTGGGTAGAGATGGAAACGGCTATAGAGAGGTACATGGAGGATATGGATTCGGGAAAATTAATAATGAGGTTAAGTTTATTCTAGATTTTTATATGGCATATGAGCTCATCATAACCAATACTAGGTTAAAAAAAGGGGACGAACACTTAATCACATATAAAAATGTCACATCAAGAACCCAAATAGATTACTTTCTCATGAGACAAGAGGATCGATTATGGTGTAGGGATTGTAAGGTGATACCAGAAGAGTGTTTAACTACTCAACATAGACTTCTAGTACTTAACGTCCAAGTAAGAAATTGGAAGAGAAAAAATCACATAAAACAAAATCCAAGAATTAGGTGGTGGGATTTAAAAGGGGAGAAACAACTAATCTTCAAAGAAAAATTAAGGGGTAGAAGGGAATGGAATGGAGAAGGACAGACAAACCAAATGTGGAGAGAAATGGCTAATGCCCTGAGGAGCACGACAAAGGTAGTTCTTAGAGAGACAAATGGTAGAGCCCCTAACCTTAAGGAGTCTTGGTGGTGGAATGAAAATGTACAATTGAAAATTAAAAATAAGAAAACTTGCTATAAGGCTGTATTAGTGCAACAGTGAAGAAAATAAAAAAAATTATAAAGAAGCAAAAAAGGCAGCAAAAAGATCTGTTAGTGAAGTAAGGTCAAAAGCATATGAGAATCTATATAAACGACTTGATACAAAAGATGGAGAAAGGGATATATATAAATTAGCTAAAGCAAGAGAAAGAAAAACAAGGGATTTAAATAAAGTGAAATGCATAAAAGATGAAAATCAAAATGTATTAGTGAATGAGGGAGCGATTAAGGAGAGATGGAATGAGTATTTCACAAAATTATTCAATGATGGTGGCGACACAAGAGTTAGGTTGGGACATCTTAGTAACTCCGAAGGGAACGTGAACTATATATTTTATCGACGCATAAGTTCAAATGAAATAAGGCAAGCATTAAAAAGATGAAAAATCATAAGGTTGTGGGATCGGATAATATACCAATAGAAGCATGGAAATGCATGGGAGAAGAGGGCATCTCCTGGTTAACGAAATTATTCGATGCGATCCTTAAATCAAAAAAGATGCCAGATGAGTGGAGGAAGAGTACTTTGGTTTCTATATACAAGAACAAAAGAGATGTTCAAAACTGTGAAAATTATAGAGGAATTAAGTTAATGAGCCATATCATGAAAATCTGGGAAAGAGTAATAGAGCAGACGCTCAGAAAAGAAACAGAGGTCTCAGAAAATCAGTTTGGTTTCATGTCTAGTAGGTTAACAATGAAAGCCATATACATACTGAGGCGCCTAATGGAAAGGTATCGAGATCATCAGAAGGACCTACATATGGTGTTTATAAATCTAGAAAAGGACTATAATAGGGTCCCTAGAGAATTATTATGGAGGGTTTTAGAGAAAAAAAGAATCCGAATAACCTATATACAGGCCTTTAAGGACATATATCACGGTTCAGAGACAAGGGTCAGAACATGCGGAGGGGATACTGAATCATTTAAAATTATAATAGGACTGCATCAAGGTTCTACACTAAGTCCATACTTATTTGCTCTAGTAATGGATGAACTCACTAAAGATATTCAGACAGAGGTGCCATGGTATATGCTATTTGCATACGACATAGTGTTGGTGGATGAAACAAAAGAATGAGTGAACACTAAGCTTGAGTTGTGGAGAAACAATTTAGAATCTAAGGAATTTAAATTAAGTAGAAAGAAAACAGAATATATGGGATGTAAATTTAGTAAGAATGCAAGAGTGGAGGATATTATAATAAAATTGGAAGACCAAATCTTACAAAGAAAAAACCATTTTCGATATTTGGGATCAGTGATTCAAAAAGATGGAGAAATTCACGAGGATGTCACACATAGAATTAAGGTAGGTTGGCTAAAATGGAGAAATGCATCGGGGGTGTTATGTGATGGTAAAATCCCATTAAAACTGAAAGAAAAATTCTATAGGACAGGTATAAAACTAGTCTTGTTGTATGGCTCAGAATGTTGGGCAGTTAAATACCAGCATGAGCAAAAAACGAGCGTAGCGGAGATGAGAATGTTAAGATGGATGTGCGGCCATACAAGAAAAGATAAAATTAGAAATAAAGTTATTCGTAATAAGGTAGGAGTAGTGCCAATCGAGGAGAAGATGAGAGAGATTAGACTAAGATGGTTTGGTCATGTGAGAAGGAGACCAAGAGACGCTCCTGTGAGGAGAGTTGATGAAATAGAACAATTAGTCAAAAAAAGAGGTAGAGACAAATCCAAGAAAACTTTGGGAGAGACATTAAAGTTTGATATGAAGTGTATGGACCTAAATGAAGATATGACAAAAGACAGAAATATATGGAAGTCTAGAATTCATGTAGCCGACCCCACACAGTGGGATAAAGGCTGGATGTGTTGTTGTTTTCGTGCTGAAGGGAGAATGTATTCTTTAAAATACATTATGATCTATAGTCAGTTTGGCATGGTTCATTATATCTTCATTTCTTCTAGGAATTTGTTCCATCCTTCAAGGAAAAAAAACAACAAAACTGAAAATTAAATACCCTAATCAAGTTACTAATTCTATTTGAGGGGGCATGATTGCCAAAAACTTCATTGAGGATGTTGTGTGATAAAGCCAATTAGAGAAGATAAATATGTATAGCTGACAAAAGATTCTTGGAGTTTATTGTTTCCTAGCTCAATATTTATATTATAGCTGGGTATGTGCAAGCCATAGAACATTTATGGTTTTATTCCACACCAACTTTGTAATTGCCTACCAAGCTGAAGCCATAGGCCCTCCTATTGTTGGTGGAATGGAATATTGTCTCCATCTTTGATGTCAGCCTGTGCCTGGGCATTAGGTATGATTATGATTCACGAGCTAACACCCAGTACTGATAGGGAGAAGAAAACAAAATTTATTTTGAGTTACACAAAATGAGAGAGGGCGGTCCTTGGTAGCAATTTAATGTCCCTCCTTCGTCATTAGAAGATCATGCGTTCGAGTTAGGGAGCAGCCGGGCTACATAAAAATGACTCTCAGCCAAGTCTCACAAAGCTGGGAGCCTCATGTACCAAAGATGCCTGATTTGTAGTAAAGGACAGAGCAGCCTTCCACTATGGAGAGCAATGCGGCATGAAAAGCATCATATAGATGGCTAATTTGTTGAAAGAGTCAGACTGGGGATTCTGAGAACAATTATCAATTTGGCCTAATGCTCACTCAAGTTTCAAAGAAATTGATCAGTTCGGTACCCTGAAACTGCATAGAAATATGATCTGATACTTGTCTTCTAAACTGGCAACTTTAAGTTCACTATTGGAATTTACTCACCTGGAAGGAATGCTTGGTGACGGATGACTTATCTTTGAGGTTGATGGATGACTGACTGTTCCTGAAAGGTTAAAGGAATATAATGGGCTGAAATGCAGTCTTGTGTTGTTGCCTCATACTGTTTGATGACCCCTTTCTAGTTTCTTGGCATTTAAAGAAAAATTCATCTCACAAGTTGAATATTCTAGGTCATGAGTTTCTGACAACGACAATTCGGGCCCACAGCTCTCCTAAAGTCCAGATCCAGCACAATAAATATAACAAATAAAATTACAGGCCTTAATCCCAAAAGGTCCCCTATTGATGGCTGTATCTTTTGGAAGGCCATTAGATTCCCTCATGTCTTAAGGGTAGCCAGCATCAGTACATAATTGAATTGAAGTCGGTTTCAAATCTTTAGCATGCATTGTAATGTGATTTCCAAGCAGCCAAGCAATGGCCAAGAAAGTGGGTCGAGAGATTAAAACTTGATAGGAATGTGTCAAAAGTAGAGCTGGGTAGTGAAATTTTGTTCATGGCATCTGCTGTTTGTTGTCCCTACTTAGTAATAGAAATTCAGACCTAATTATCCATTGCATAATTGGACTTATTTTCATTGTGATCTTTATCTGACCTGCTAACTTTCAACTTGCTGGTGAATTCAGAGGTGTGGAGGGTGCTTAAACCAGGTGGACTTTACATATTTGTGGAGCACGTAGCTGCAAAAGGTAAATGAACTGATTCTCTTTTCTGGTACCGTAGAACTAGATGCAACTGTGTTATACTCGACTTCAGACTCCATTTTCCTTCTGCTTTATGTTAAACCTAACAGATGTAATTTGTATTTCGTTGTGTGCAGATGGAACGATTCTCAGATTTGTGCAGGGTATTCTCACCCCCCTTCAGCAGATGGTATCTGACGGGTGCCATCTTACCAGGAAAACAGGAAAACACATACTTGAAGCTGGGTTCTCAAACGTTGACATAGACACGGCTTTCTTGTCGAGTGCCACGCTCGTAAACCCTCATATATATGGAATTGCTTGCAAGTAGCTAGCTGAACCCCTATCGTGGAGTTTGATAGCTAGCGGCTGAAGAGCACATATATTGCTACCACTGATGCAATCCAAGAGGTTACATATGCCATTATTGTTAGGGCTGAATATTTTTGTCTCAGGTGGCTGATGATTCAAGTTTCAGATTGGCTTACTTTGAATGTCTCGTAGGGTTCAGGGGTTGACAGTGTTGCGGCTTAACCTAGCTGTAAGATTCTTACGTCGTGTGTCACTATCAAATTCATATTTTTATCTCCGTATTTTTATGTTTTTTTTATATAGTCACTCAAATTTTATGTTATTTCGATTATACCTTTGAACTTGAGTTTTGAGTTAATTTAATTTCTGTATTTTGAATTTTTTTTGTATAGCAACTTACACTTTTTGTTATTTTAATTATATCTCTAGATTTATTTTTTTGAATCAATTTAACTTTACTTTTATAACTTAAAAAAAATAAAATGATATATATGTCACTCTTCATATCGAAGTATAGAAGTTTGCCTTGAAAACGCAAGTTTAAGACTCGAAACAATAGAAGTGTAAGTTTTTACACACAAAAAAAATCAAAAATGTATGTTTAATAATGTAATTGAAATAATAAAATATTTAAATAATTATATAAAAAATATAAAAATAGAACAACAAAAATATAAATTTAACCTTTTATCAGTTTATAAATCTCAAGTTGTTTTGAATTTGTTCAATCCAAGTAGTGTTAGCACTAGAGTTCTATGCATGCATGAGAAAGAACTTATGGTGTATTGTGTTTGATAACAGGAAAATTTTATAAAAAATGTTACATTCAAGTAATTGAATTTCATCTTTATTGTTTGACATACTACATTTTTAATTTCATAATATAACATTTTTAAATATGTAGAAAATTAATTCAAAGGGAGTGATGATTTTTTTTTTTCATGAAAGTTAAAAAATATTCCTTTCTAACTAAATGCAATCAAAAACACCAAAATCTAAACATAAAAACATAAAATTGTGGTACCAATTTGTTTGTTGACCGATTCTACTCATTTTGGGCTAAGTGGCCAGTTTGGTCCAATTCTCAAATTAAGTAATAATGCAACAAGACAGTGGCGCTGCTGTTTGAAGCAAGTAAATCTTTCCTGTGTTTAACTTTGAACTGAACACAAGACAGATAAAAGAAGACAAAAAAAAAACTGGCAAAATTGTTTGGAATGGAATGTAAAAGCTAAGCTATAAACAACAGAAGACCAAAAAGAGAGTGATTACTCAAAATGTTGTACACAGAGATGCCGCTGCCTCACAGAAATGGTGGTGCCTCCCTCACCTGATGGATCAGCACCATTCCGCCAGCACAATCGACTTAGGATAGCAGTTCTTGTGTCGGCTTTACAAGTCTCAAAGACAACCAACCTCCTGCCATCACTGAGAAACGGTCGACAAGATTTGACGATAGGGGTCGACAAGCAACTTCGACTTGGCATGTCAGGGACTGAGCTTGTCAGCTACAAGACGATCCGGTCGATAATGTTACTGAGAGGAAACGGGCAAAGAAGCAAATTAATTGCCCAATAGATACCACCACAAGGGAAACCATTATGTCAAGTCTGTTGAGCCAAATCATAGAAATGTATCCATAAGCTGATAGCTAGCTTCGTGGGGGGGGAGGGGGGGGGGGTGGACCTTTAGCATTGGAGAACAATATCTCCCAAATCAACTCGGCAAGCTCAGGTTTTAGGACCAGTAGTCTCATTCTTGTTTTCAGTTTTTATGTATTCAAAATAAGAAGGACTTTATGTGCCCTTTAAAAGTTGAGTAAATTGACAATCTTATCTCAATCCCCCACAAACCCCCCATCTAGTTAGGCCATTCCTAAACCGGGGGGGGGGGGGGGGGGGCATTTTTAGACTTATAGTAGTGTTAACTAACGGCTATATTTTCATTAAACATAGGTGTTGCTTATATTTTCATTAAACTATAGGGGTACCATTTACCCAAATTCTTTTATATTGACAAAAATACCAATCCTCCACAAAAATGGATGGTCATGGTCAGTCACTAGAGAATGGATAAGTGAAAGGGTTGTGCCTGATTAGTCCCTAGAACTTAAATCAATAGAAGGGAACACACTAAATGATATTTTCCTCTCTTTTTTTTTTTTTTAAAGAGAAAACGAAATAAAAAATTTTAAAATAAAAATAAAATGAATTGGACCCTTAGTAAAAGGGTTTCCTGATCAGAAGCACAACCAAATAAGCATAGACTAACATATATACACATATTATAATTCACAGAATTAACTCTGTCCCGTGTCATCCTTAGCCTAATGTAATTCTTCATAAACCTATCAAAATGTTTTAACTACATTATACAGGGGTGATCATGGAGCAAGTATATCAGGTGCATGAAGATAAATCAGAAACAAATGGAAGACACTTGCCTGTAGGTAGAGACGCTGGTCAAAAAAATGCTGTGACAGAAGGTCCAGATGAAGATGCCCAGTCGCAAAGGCTGGTTGAATTGTACCCAAAATTAGGAGGTTCGGATTTACCTTCAGTACAATAGTTGTGATTACTTTGTGGCAGGTTGGTATCCTGTGCTGGTTGGAATTTGCTGTCAGGGAAGATATTCTGTGGGTGTGGGTAAGTACATTGCGCATACAGTTGTAGCCTCGACGACTCAGCCCGTGTTAACTCATTCCTCACACATTCACTTCTTATCAACTCATTTATCAAAAACTCGGTTTTCATCATCTCATTCCTCAAGGATTCTGTTTTTACCTCATTCCTGAAAGTTTGAGTTTTTGAGCCAATTGACTCATTCTTCGAGGATTCAGTTCTGAGCAAGTCACACAGGATGCCACTTTCTAGGCCACTGCTAGAGATATCTGCCTTTTCAACCGTGCCAATGTAACCAGAAGAGTTCCCAAAGGAGTTACCTCCAGACAGTTCTGTTTCCCTATAGAAAATAAAATATTTTATGGCGGCTGGTATACATATTCAAGAATATCTAGTTCTCCTTGCAACTCATGGAAACGATTAATAGTTTTCATCCTAAGTCATGGATCTAGCAATGGCGTGAATTTTTTGATGACTTCTTAAGACAAAATGTTCATGAACTCATTAAAGTTTGAAGCTTGATAGCAGTATCACTCACCACACACTTGGTTCGATCTGTGAGATCATGTGTTGACTATCATCACTCTGGATCCATGAAAAATGTTGGACCTGTTGCTCCAGACCCAAACTCGAGGATAGATGCATCCCATTTTGGTACTGCAAGATATGACTGTCTAAAAGCATGTTTCACAGGAACATAATAGAAAAGAATAGCGACCCACCTAATTAAATTTCTCACCTGATTACAAATGTTCCCTAATGCCAAGGACTTTTGCTTTCCAATATTTTCCTGTTAATAAGTAAATAGCAAATTGTGTCACTACCCCACAAGGCAACTGACGCAGGCTGCTAGGTAAAAAGAATTTCATGATCTCACTATCATACCATACCCTACAGATTTAGGGAAGTCCTATTCTTAGTATTCCCTTATCTGTGCTCAATACCAGTGTGTAAATAACAAGACTGCGCGGTAAGTGACAATTACCACAAAGAAACCAGATGCATACCTTCCGTGTTTGAATTTGACCAACCAATCCCCTGATATAATCTTCCATTTGCTTCAAAAGCTCTAAACTGTCAGTCTTATCGAGGTTATTCCAATTACTGTACAATCCAAAACATAACAATGAACAAAAGCATGGATTTGGTTGAAAAACCCATAACATAAAAGGAATATTTCAGAAACCAAGCAAATAAGGAACCTGCAAAATTTGAGCACAAGATAAAGCAAGGTGTCTATGCTAACATTGCATAGGTTATGCTAAAGAATACCAGGGTAACTGTAAGTATTTAGGTAAAGCAGGCCACCTTAGCTAACAAAATGTCGGATAAAATTATAGTGACTAGGATGATACTTGCTGTTTAGAGCCCATAGCATCTCCAGAACTTATTTTTTTTATTCTATTAGATGGGTAGCAGAATATAGAAAGAAAAGTCAAGGACAAGTTTTGTTCATCCATGTCCGTTATCTAGTAAGTCGAGACTTTTTTTCTTTGATAGTTCGATCACTGGGCAACTTCGCCTGGGGATGTTATCCACTGCCGGTCCCAAGCCCGGATAAAGGAGGAGGGTTGTGTTAGGTAGCCGACAGCCAACGTAAAACTTAGTCGGATCCAAAACATGAACTCTAGACAAATTATAAAAAAACGTTTGGGCGTAGGCGTAACCCTTCATAGCGACGCGCTACACTGCCCCCGTGTAGTGACAAGTGAGCTAGGGTCGCTGCATCGGCGCCCGGATGTAGTGATAAATGAGCAAGGGTTCCCGCATTTGCTTGGACGGATGTGGGTAAAGAAGTTAGTCCAAAATCAAAATCAAAATCAAAATCAACATCAAAACCAAAATCAAAATCAAAATCAGAACCAAAATCAAAATCAAAAACAAAATCAAATTCAAAGTCAAGGCCAAAAACAAAATCAAATCCAAAGTCAAGGACAAAAACAAAATCATAGATTAAGGATTGGGTCATGGAACATAGGAACATTAACAGGCAAAGTTATGGAAGTGGTGGATGTGATGACTAGGAGAAAAATTAATATTATGTGCCTTCAAGAGACGAGATGGGTAGTGAAAAAAGCAAAAACTTTATCAGAAGCTAGATATAAACTATGGTACACAGGAACTGATCGAGCGAAAAATGGAGTAGGGATTATTATGGTTAAAAGCTTAATAGATGAGGTAGTGGATGTAAAGAGAATAGGGGATAGGATTATTATGGTGAAGATTAGTCTAGGAAGAATAACTATGAATATCTTTAGTACATATGCACCACAAGCGGGGTTAGGTGATGAGATAAAAGCAAAATTCTGGGAGGACCTAGAGGGACTTATACAAATGATACCAAGAGGAGAGAAAGTGATTAGAGGAGGTGACTTAAATGGGCACGTGAGTAGAGACGAAAACGGATATAGAGAGGTACATGGAGGGTATGGATTCGGGGAAATTAATAATGAGGGTAAATTTATCCTAGATTTTGCTATGGCATATGGGCTCATTATAACCAATACGAGATTCAAAAAACGGGACGAACACTTAATCACATATAAAAATATCACCTCAAGCACCCAAATAGATTACTTCTTCATGAGACAAGAGGATCGGTTATGTTGTAGGGATTGTAAGGTAATACCGGGAGAGTGTTTGACTACTCAACATAGACTTCTAGTACTTGACGTCCAAGTAAGAAATTGGAAGAGAAAAAACCATATAAAACAAAATCCAAGAATCAGGTGGTGGAATTTAAAAGGGGAGAAACAACTAATCTTCAAAGAAAAATTAAGGGGTAGAAGGGAATGGAATGGAGAAAGACAAACAAACCAAATGTGGAAAGAAATGGCTAATGCTCTGAGAAGCACGACAAAGGTTGTCCTTGGAGAGACAAATGGTAGAGCCTCTAACCTTAAGGAGTCTTGGTGGTGGAATGAAGATGTATAATTGAAAATTAAAAATAAGAAAACTTGCTATAAGGCGGTATATCAATGCAACAATGAAGAAAATCAAAAAAATTATAAAGAAGCAAAAAAGGCAGCAAAAAAAGCTGTTAGTGAAGCAAGGTCAAAAGCATATGAGAATCTATATAAACGACTTGATACAAAAGATGGAGAAAGGGATATATATAAATTAGCTAAAGCAAGAGAAAGAAAAACATGGGATTTAAATCAAGTGAAATGCATAAAAGATGACAATCAAAATGTTTTAGTAAATGAGGGAGTGATTAAGGAGAGATGGAAGGAGTATTTCACAAAATTATTCAATGATGGTGGTGACACAAGAGTTAGGTTGGGACATCTTAGTAACTTTGAAGGGAATGTGAGCTACACATTCTATCGACGCATAAGTTCAAATGAAATAAGACAAGCTTTAAAAAAGATGAAAAATCATAAGGCAGTGGGACCAGATAATATACCAATAGAAGCATGGAAATGCATGGGAGAAAATGGCATCTCCTGGCTAACGCAACTATTTAACGCGATCCTTAAATCAAAAAAGATGTCAGATGAGTGGAGGAAGAGTACTTTGGTTCCTATATACAAGAACAAAGGAGATGTTCAAAACTGTGAAAATTATAGAGGAATTAAGTTAATGAGTCATACCATGAAACTCTGGGAGAGAGTAATAGAGCAGAGACTTAGAAAAGAAACAAATGTGTCAGAAAATCAGTTTGGTTTCATACCTGGCAGGTCAACAATGGAAGCTATATATTTATTGAGGCGCCTAATAGAAAGGTATCGGGATCATCAGAAAGACCTACATATGGTGTTTATAGATCTAGAAAAGGCCTATGATAGGGTCCCTAGAGAAGTATTATGGAGGGTTTAAGAGAAGAAAAGAGTCAAAATAGCCTATATACAAGCCCTTAAGGATATGTATCATGGTGTAGAGACAAGGGTCAGAACATGCGGAGGGGATACTGAACCATTTACAACTACAATAGGACTGCATCAAGGTTCTGCACTAAGTCCATACTTATTTGCCTTAGTAATGGATGAACTCACTAAAGATATTCAGACAGATGTGCCATGGTGTATGCTATTTGCAGACGACATAGTGTTGGTGGATGAAACAAAAGAAGGAGTGAACACTAAGCTTGAGTTGTGGAGAAAGAATTTAGAATCTAAGGGATTTAAATTAAGTAGAAAGAAAACAGAATATATGGAATGCAAATTTAGTAAAAATGCAAGAGTGGATGATGTTATAATAAAATTAGAAGACCAAATCTTACAAAGAAAAGACCATTTTCGATATTTGGGATCAGTGACTCAAAAAGATGGAGAAATTCACGAGGATGTCGCACATAGAATTAAGGCAGGTTGGCTAAAATGGAGAAATGCATCGGGAGTGTTATGTGATGGTAAAATCCCATTAAAATTGAAAGGAAAATTTTATAGGAGAGCTATAAGACCAGTTTTGTTGTATGACTCAGAATGTTGGGCAGTCAAATACCAGCATGAGCAAAAGACGAGTGTAGCGGAGATGAGGATGTTAAGATGGATGTGCGGACATACAAGAAAGGATAAAATTAGAAATGAAGTTATTCGTAATAAGGTAGGAGTAGTGCCAATCGAGGAGAAGATGAGAGAGACTAGACTAAGATGGTTTGGTCATGTGAGAAGGAGACTAAGAGACGCTCCTGTGAGGAGAGTTGATGAAATGGAACAATTAGTCACAAAAAGAGGTAGAGGTAGAGGTAGACCCAAGAAGACTTTGGGAGAGACATTAAAGTTCGATATGAAGTATATGGATCTAAATGAAGATATGACAAACGATAGAAATACATAGAAGTCTAGAATTCATGTAGCCGACCCCACATAGTGGGATAAAGGCTGGATATGTTGTTATTGTTGTTGTTTAGTTCGATCACTGGGCCTTGTCTCGTTATTGGGATACAATCAAAGTTGTGGGATTGTCCGTGAGGATTCTTCTTTTTTTTTTTTTTTCCTTCTAATTAATAGCAATTCAAGATCTTCAAACTTAAATATTCAGATTATTTTCAGCAGTATTTTAGTGATAAGTGATCCCTGGATTTCATTATCAAGTGTAGTAAATAAAAGATCTACTCAGAATACTTCATACATAAACCGCCTGACAGGTACTATACAACTTGAGGATGGTAATCCATGGTGCCAGATCTTAGTTCATAGTCCACAATGATAGATCCAGATCCTTGGAACCGAAACCATTGTATGTTTCTCAAAATTCAATCCATAAATTGATTATAGAGGCTTTTTAATGGCCGGGGACAAATGATTTGACATAAATATTTAACTGTTTAAGTTAATTTAAATTGAGCAACATGAGTCTTGGTAGCAATAGTAAAGTTGCTTCTTTGTGACTAAAAGATAACGGATTTGAGTTGTGCAAGTAGTCTTTTTGAAAAGTAAGGGCCAGGTTACACACAAAAATATGACCCTCCCTCTACCTTGGCAAAAGTCTGGAGCCTTGAGTACTAGAGATACACTTTTAAGTTAACTTAAATTTAGAAATATTCACATAAATATTGTTCAAATTAATGATCAACCATTCAAATCTGTGAAAACCTTCCCCACCAAAAGAACGAAACAAAGTCCAACTCAAAATTCATAACCACCAAAGAAATAATCAACAAGCAGAACGCTGTGGCTTATAGGAGACTATAAATGTAGCATTAAATGACAAAAAACAAATAACAATGATAGTGTTGGAAGACATAAGAAGGGGGAGACAATGCTGAATGCAAGAATTGGCTATAAGTATATGGATGATTGAAGAAGGAAAACAGAAAAGACCCAGAAGACAATATGATACATGCATCATGCAAAATGCTTTCCAAATGTCAAAAGAACCAAAGAACTGCATTTTAATTAAAAATGGAAAAGATCACCTGAGACGCTCCTGGATTACAGAAACTTGAGTTCGCAACATATTTGCTTGAACAGTCAAATCCTGCCAGAATCAAATCACAAAGGGCAAAAGATGTCTCTACTACTGTCACCATCAACAAACTCAAAATATACTCATTTTTAAAAGTAAGATCCAGTTAACTGGCTTTTGATACATACCCCAATTGTTTGATAACTGCAAGAAAAACAAAAATGAGCAAGAATAGTTTCATATCAGGATAAAATGGTAAATTTCATATGCCTTAGTCCCAAAACAATTTGTCAGATACCTTGGACCCAAGAAATCTTCTACTGTAACTGTATGATCCGATTTGCTGTAGGATCTTTTCAAGGCCTAGAGTAAGGGAAAAACGCTATGTGAAGGACTAATTGGTAATTATAACACATGTTCAAACATTGAAACAAATAAATAGTTGGAGAAGAATGGGTTTTACTGAGAGCAGCTTACGTCAAAGCTCTCTAACTTCCTGTTTCAATCAAGTAAAGGGCAATTCAATTTCAATTCATGATCACATCTAACCAAAATGGGCAAAACAGCAGGTTTCCAAGAGAGAAAATACTGGTATCACCTTTTTGCTCTTTCATGTGGTGTTAACTGAGCAAACCTTTCAAGAATTCCTTCAATGCTACTGAAAAAGGCAGAGGAAGAAAAAGGCTTAGTATCATACCAACCTCATTGTTACTATTGGCAGCAGTAGCATTAACAAAGTCAGCGGTAAAGATAGTACAAAAGGTCTTTCCTATGTTACATGGACTATGAAACAACCGTTACATGTCTGAGTGTCAGACTTATCTAATTCTAAAGCTCAATAGTGCACCAACAGATAAATTTCATATTCATTAATTGCTTATTTTATTTATTCAATAGTGAATACAGACAACTATTTTTCTCCTGTAACAAGCTACGGACAAGAGGAGAAAAAAACACACACTTTGAACATTTTGAAACTAACTTAACACATCAATTATTCACAAAAGACTAGACATTTCTCTATAACCAAGGCCTCAATTTGGTGCCCTGGCATCAGCCTATACCACCAGCGCTCACTTTTAGAATTCAAAGCACATAATAAGTAAAAGAAATGAGAATACAAGCATATACACCTGTTCTTTCCCTTCCAAAGCACAGGCTTGCCTGATGGCGAGAACATGATAAGGATAACATCAACATCACACAAAACTGACAATTCACTGGCCTTCTTGATCAGCCCATTCTTCCGTTTCGAATAGGTTGTAAGACGGCTAGAACTACTCTCCAACCTCTTTATCTTCAACTTGACCCGCCCCATCTGCATTTTCACCAGAAAGCCTTAACTTAGTAGTGTCTGAAAACCCTGTAAACCCATTACAGAAAACATTCGGTATCTGCAAGTTGTCATCAAGACATGGAGAATCGTTGAACTGGTTTTCAAACTTCTGTGCAGTCATCAGAATGGGGTATAAACACGGTAAATCAAGCAGAGTGTGCGTTATTAGCGTTAGAAGAAGAAACAGACTTTAAACAATAAATTTTGTATTGCTTTGAATGCATTATATATTCATCGGAGAGAGTTGTACAAGCAATCAGCTTATACAAGAGAGAAAAAATAAGCCTCATAATATCTTGAAGAGATACAAGCCAAATTCAAATTTGATCCTGATCTAATTTAATTCTTGCAATTAGTACAGCCCAATATAAATAGAGAGAAGCCAACAGGACCCAGATAGATAAATAGAATAGTAATGATTAAATCATAGGGAAATCCCTTAATTTAGGAGGAGAAGAAAATGAAGCGGCTGAATCCCCATGATGGCAAGGAGGAGGCTAAATATAAGAATTACCCAGATGAGAAAAGAAGACGCTACTAGTTGAGAATCGCTTGATCCAACCCTCTGAGAGTGGGGACGGATAGAATTGGATCACCATTACAGACCCCATTAAAGAGGAGATCAAAGAGAGAAGTCCACTGACTGGGCCCGATGGTTGAGTATTTGGACGAAATAATGGGCAAGAAAGCCGGTCATCTATAGGGAACGAGAGAATCGGTGTTAGAAATTTGTTATGAAGTATCAATTTTTCAAGAAATCCTCTATAAGGTTACACCTAAGGAATAATAAATATATTTTATTTACATTTATTATATTTTAAATTTTAAAAATATAACAAATACACTTTACCAAAAAATAAACGAGGACTTAACTTTTATATATCCATTTTATTTTTATAAGAAAATTAATCATTCACTCCTTCAATTTTAAGTTTTTGTATTAGTATTTTTGAATTTTATATTTTTTAATTTTTATTTTTATTTTTTTAAATTAACATAATATTATGTCCATTACTAATGTATCAAGTAAATTAACTATACATCTTTTAAAATTTTAAATTTAAAACATATTATATTGTTCGATGCGGACTTACAAGGATAGGTGTGTAGGTCTTATCTCTCATAAAACCTACATTTCCCTCTCAATTTGCTTTTGTCATAAAATTTTTTATTATTTTAAATACATGTTAAATTTTGACTTTTTGATTGGGACACCATTTGAATTTTATTTTTTACTTAATTAATCTTTAAACTTTTTTAAACTAGTTAAGAGAATGCCCGACGCAGGCATGCAAAGGGGTGGAAAGAAAAGAGGTAAGGCTCATCTATGCCCTTCTCTTATTTTGTCAGCATCAGGCAAATGTTATATTATTTGACGTAAATAATATAATATTTTTGTTAATTAAAATATCTCTTTAATAAGAAATAATATTAATTAAATTAAATTAAATACATATTAAAGATAATTTTAACTTAAATTAATTTAATTAACGTGATTTTTTTATAGAGGGATGTTCTTGCAATTTCAAAAAAGTTTATGAATCTATTTGATAAATAATAAAGTTTAACGATTAAGTTAAAAATTTAAAATTTAAGGGGTATATGAGTAATTTAATTAATGTCATTAATAATATATATATATATATATATATATATAAAGCGGAAATTGGTAGTTAGATGGGAAGAGTGGCCCTGAACCGGTGTTGTATCGGCTTCTGCTCCATGCAACTGATAAGAGATGACAATTCGACTGCAAATCCTACCTTCTCGAACCCTAATCCCTCTCGCCCCAAAATCCTCCACAAACCCTAACCCTAAACAGCGTCAATCCAAGCCCCTCCCCAATCTGAATGCCCTCACCCCCCTCCAAGCCTACCCCACCACCATTACTCCGCTGCAAGCCACCTCCGATTCCGGCCTCCGCTTCCGCGAAAAGCTGCTCTACCTCCAGCGCCTCAAGGTAAATCCCGCCAAAGTCCTCGAGAAAAATCCCAATATCCGATCAGCCCCGTTCGCCTCTCTCAAATCCGTCGAGCAATGCCTCTCCTCAATGGGAATCGAGCGCTCCGCCTTCGGCCGCATTTTCGAAATGCACCCTCAGCTTCTCACTTGCGATCCCTACTCCGATCTGTATCCAGTCTTTGACTTCCTCTTGAACGACGTCCATATCCCGTTCCACGATATCCGCACCTCCATCGTACGCTGCCCCAGACTGCTGATTTGCAGCGTCGATGGCCAGCTGAGACCGGCCTTGCATTTTCTCGAACAGTTGGGGTTCGTGGGGCAGCACGCGATAACTTGCCAGACGACCGTCTTGTTGGTGTCTAGCGTCGAAAACACTCTCCTTCCGAAGCTGAATTACCTGCAAGGGTTGGGATTTTCGTACGAGGAGGTGGCGGTGATGGTGCTGAGGTCGCCGGGGCTATTGACGTTTAGCATAGCCAACAATTTCCAGCCCAAGGCGGAGTATTTCTTGAAGGAGATGAACGGAGATTTGGCGGTGCTGAAGAGATTTCCCCAGTACTTTTCGTTTAGCTTGGAAGGGAAGATAAAGCCCCGGCACCGGCTCTTGGTTGAGAATGGCTTCTCGCTTTCGTTGCCGGAGATGTTGAAGGTCAGCGACGGGGAGTTCAACGCGCGCTTGATTGAGATGCGGCTGCGGTTACTTGATCAAGAACATTCGTAGTAAGTTGGCTTGCAAGGTGCTATAGATATATCATGTATCTGTTTAATGCTCAAGCATAAATTTTCTTGATATACAAAGGGGTCCTTATTCATCAAATAAAGTTGTTATCATTGTGATGTGGGAGAATTTATTCTTTGAGCCATCAGATGTGATGACTTCTTTTCCATTGAACTTTACAAATACTCATGGCTGTTGTATTCACATATGTGATAAATAGGATTTTAGATTTGGATGCCACTTTAGGGCATGAATGCAAATTAGAACTCGGTTAAAAATAGTTGTTTTCTCTTTTTCTTTATCAATTTGTTGGATTGGTGGCAAAGTTAGTTACAATTTAGGTTTTGTTTGGGAGAGATTTAGTAATGGAACACAATGGGAATGGGTAGAAAGATAGAGATGCACGGTGATTTAGAATTCATATAATCAACCACACCTAGTGGGATTAAGGTTTGAGATTATTGTTGTGTGAATCTATCCCAATGGACAAGACAATATCATTAGAACTCTTGAGATTGTAGGAGTACTCTCTTTTGTGCTTTTATGCAATCAATGGTCAATACTTTTTAGTTTCATTACTTTTGGAAGGAGCAAACATGTACAGATAAGCAAATGGGATCGCCTAACATCAATTAAATACAGAGCAAATCTAGCTGAATTGATCCTCCCCAACATATATGAATGCAATTCATCGCCAGGACACTGAGCATCTATAAATTCATGAATGAGTAAAGTATTGTTACTGAATATGGACCTACCACAGTGAATTATCAATTAGTAGTATTCCACACTCTGAATATCAATATTCAAGATACTGATTATATGGAGTACAATTCACAGTGGATAAACACAGGAGGAGAATAACACTTCTTCAGAACCAACTCAAAACCAATGAAGAGGCAGTCCCAATAACCAGTTGTAATGTCAGTAACTAAGAGAACAAATTTTAGGGACCTTCCAGTCAAATTTCACTATTTCAGCATGAGCCGTCTGTTAGTTGGATCACCTGGCATGTAATATTCCACTATGAAAATGGACCAAGGTCAGTCCATGCTTCTGATTTGACCCTTTGTAGTCCAGGAATGGACTAGCAGAATCACAATAGAATTCTATAATTGCTGCTGAAACTTAGGTTGTATTTGCTCCTCTAACAGCAGCAAACTCTTATGTTGTAATATTTTTTGTACTAATAAAAAATTATTGTCTCACCTGTTGAGACAAGTAGCCTGTGCTGAATTACGTTAATACTCTGCAACTAACTTATTTTCGCTTGATGTATGCGGGTACTATCTTTGCTGTGCTCTTGAATGGTAAAAAGTTCCATCAAGAAAAAACACCTGCAGGAAACACGGGCCAGCCTGAGGTAGCAAGACTCATGCCCAAATGGCATGTGTCTTGTATATGTGAACGTGAGCTTTTCCATTTTCATGTCAAGGTGGAGTGCTCATTCATATATCAGATGGCACAGTACTGGAACATGGACCACTCTATGCATCTCAACAAGACCACACAACAGCCTTTCTGGTAAGGTTTGCCCCTTCTTGTCCTTCAATTGTTTGTTTCTCTTTTTGCGATCTCAATTGTCTTTTTTGTATTCTTTGGGTTTGATCTCCTCTTGTATAATTTTGATTTGTACATCAATTTGTCCCTAGAGTCTCACTGCTTTCTTTAGTCTGTATTTATTTATTTTTTTATTTTTTTGAGTGCCGATCCCATGTAATGGGATAAAGGCGTGGTGCTTTGTTTGTTGTAGTTATTGTTTTACTTCTCGAGTCTAAGGCAGATTTTTTGTTGAACTCTTAAAAGTAGTGCGATGAACAGATTCATTGATTGCCCTCCTTGTAGTGAAGTCATGTACATTTATCATGACATCTATAATTTTTTATTCTTAAATTATACGGTACATAGTTCTGGATTTCCCTTTTTGGATCATTCATTTATTCTTTGGCAGAGAGAGAGACTTCTAGCTATGTAGTTATTGTGCTTTATCACTGAGTTGCTTGTGCATGAATGATTAGAGACATTGTTTTTGTTTTAGGAAAAACTCATTACAACATAATCCACTCCACGGGCACAGGCGCGGTGGGTGGGGTTCAAAGCTCTTCAACGTAATCTTCTCCAATGGAATTGGAATCTGAGAAGGAAGGGAACTCGATACTGGAACCGCAGCGGCGTCCGTGCGGCATAACCGGGCATTCTATGAAGTCGGTGGCGGAAGAGTCCACGCATA
Source organism: Diospyros kaki (assembly GCA_036245055.1). Lineage (NCBI taxonomy): Eukaryota > Viridiplantae > Streptophyta > Magnoliopsida > Ericales > Ebenaceae > Diospyros > Diospyros kaki. Next base: position 43,957,483 of record BSEG01000009.1, read on the forward strand.
GGTAAACCTGGTAGAGCTGGTAGTTGCCCGATGGATCCACGTTGCACTCGACGTAAGGCGAAACCCCAAGAGCTCCTTCAATGGCTTCTTTGATGCTATCTAGGCTGTAATATTTCCCATTGGGTCGAATACCTTCAACCCAGAACCAGAAATTCAATCAATCATTGTGAATTGAACACAACACACACACACTGTGTTTTAGGCCCATACATAACAGGGGCGGGCGGCTTGACTACTAACTAATTCAGTATCACCATTTCATGTCACTCAGAATCTTGAAATGCTACTAACTTGCTCCTCTAAGCTCCCAGTCCGCTATGATTAATGGTAGGAATGAGGCCACAGGCAAGGCCAGATCCAATGAGGAACTTACTCAGCCTAGATTTGGATTGTATCTCACAAATTCATCATTTGATTCAGATCCATGCTGCAGCTACTAAGTAGTGCGTACCCAACTTCTTGTTCTTCTTCTTACTATTATTATTATTATTATTATTATTATTATGAATAATAGTATATCGATGGGCGATCGGAGATGGATGGATGGGGGTACCTGATCTGGAGAGCGCTTGAAGAAGATTGGCCTTGGACTTGAGGTCGAGAGCCTTCTGGAAGTAGCTGTGTTGGTTGAGGACATTCTCGGAGCAGGTGCCGTGCTTGTCCCATTCATGCTCCCAGAACTTGTATCCATCGCCGCTCGGACAGGCCAGCGTCGGCCACTCCTTTTGCAGTCTCTCCGTCAGATCTGAGATCTACGCACCAACCAACCAACCAAATTAATTATCACAATTCATCAACTCATTCGGAAGCGATCGGTGGATTCAATTAAATTCATGAGAGGAAAACTTCACTGCACTCCCAAGCCATCGTCGCAATATATATGCCTAATCTATGTATCTGTTATTATTATTATTATTGGGCGGCAGGTGCCGTTGGTGCGGCGGACAAGGAAGGAAGGAAGGAAGGAAGGTGCCACGGTTTCGTTATTAGTCACATATCAGTTAGGTATTACCCGTACAACTTACAAGTCTTAATTTAAGAAAAAAGCTGCTTTCAACAAAAGCATTTATGTTGGTTGTTGCTTGCATATCTATATCTATATATTTAAAGAATTAAATTTTAACAAATATAAGATGTCATGTTACTAATAACACGAGAGAAGCGAGATTCATATACGTATTAGATGCTAAATTACAGCTATAGTCAACGAAAAAATTACTTTGATGGTGATGATTCAGTGGTATATTTGAGACAAATTAATTTATGGAGCACTATAGTTTATTTTTGATATTTTGTTATCTATTCTTTGTTTTTTGAAAAATTATTTTAACGTTGACTTCTAACTATATATAACATAAAAGTATAAACTATAAAGCCCAAAATATTAAGAGAAAGACTAAAAATCAAATGGAACTAAAGTCGTGATTATTTATAAATAATTAAATAAATTGTGAAAACTTAGAAAATTAAAAGTTCAATGTTCCAGTTATTACATCTCATTTAATGTGTTGTCTGGATCCAATTGTTTACATTATCATTTCCTCAAACACTACATAAAAAAAGAGATTATTAGCGACTTTCTCTAACATGATTTTCTCGTTTGGTTATACTCTGAGGTGAATATTTTTTTTGTTGGTTTTTGGTTCTTTGTTGTTATGTTATTGCTTTAGTTATCTTTGTGATGCTCGTGATTTATCTTAGCTTCTCATTAGGTCGATGAAATAGACAAATGGTGGTGGAGAGGAGAGATGGCATGGGCTGTAAAATATATACCTCAGACTGGTCGAAAAGGTTGTCACTGTCGCAGTTAGAAGGGTAAGTGCCGTCGTCATAGTTAGGCCAGAGCCCGTGAATGCTGAAATCCTCCGCCGGCTTTCCGGTCGTCGGATAGCAGCAGCTTCTCTTTGTGTCGCAGTAGGACGCCGGCCACTGCACAGAATTAATGAACGATATATAATTCATACATCTGAAGAAGAAACATGCATGCATGTTTTCATCAACATTAATAGACATTAGAATGAGATCCATATATATGCATCGTTTCATCATGGATCCCTCAGCCTCCTCACCTGTTGAACGAAGTAGAAGAAATCAAAATCCCTGGCGACGCTTAGAGCGGCCACACTTTGTATCAACAGGAGCTTGATGAAGACGAAACTTGACTGCCTGCCTTTCATGTTTCTTCCTTTCTGTCAACTTCTCCGTTATTTCCTTGTGTTCTATATATGAACTTGCAGTTTAGAGCAAGCCAGCTATGGAATTAATGGGATGCTATGTTTGGTGGGTGATGGCTTGCATTTATAGGCAAATGACAAGATGTAATAAGAGCCTGAGATGGAATATGCTTTACGGTATATCCATCCCATTCATACATACATATATATATATATATGCATATGGGGATGGCCTTTTCTTGTGCTGTGGAGATAGCCATCTGATCGTATCTTGCTAATTATTTACTTAATAGGACAATGTTTTCAACAACCCACTCCCATCCTCTACGTACAGCCATCAAGCTATTATTTTTGCCCATTTGAGCCTCATATTAATTATACTCATGTTTGTCATGTCCATATCACGTGGTAGAATTATTATTTATCATGCTCAATAAATAATTCAACCCTTAATTACAGTAATTAATACACGAGACACAGTATGTAAATTTTCTAATAAGAGAGGATTAGCCTCCACGTTAGCATGCGTGTACAGTTTGTCAGATTTCAGACTTAATTAGGATTATTATAATAAATTACTTAGCCAAAGCCATGGTGGACCATTCATGGTAACATGGATACAAGGGGCCTTAATTTGTGATTAATTAACTACTGCAAGCTAGCTTATGTATATCTTATCTCCATTGACAAGTGCATGGCTCAGTCTCTCTAAGTTGTGTGCAATGCATCTCCATTTCTAGATTCCACACGCACTTGCATTAATTTTTAGAATTTTAAGTGTAATGATGTGTTAGTGCTCTTTAATAATCACATTTTTTTTTTTTATCTAGCAAAAGAAAAGTTCACTTTGAGGGGTCTTCTTTTATTATTTTTTTTTTGCTTATATGAGTCTTCTTTTTTATGGTCATTACCCAATAAAATTATTTTTGTATAATTAAATAATATGTATATATATGTGTGTCAATTAAATATAGTCCTAATCAAGGTAAATAATCAACTCACTAATCAATCCTAAAGTGACTCAACTTGAACGAGTCATATAAACTAGCAAAAATAAACATTTGATGCAATTTTAATGAGGTGACATGAACATTTCTCGAAAGGGATCTCCATCTACCATGTGATGAGATCTCGTGTCTCGACTGTTGATGAGTATAACTCAACCACCAACATGTTGCTCAAGCCCTTAATATCTTATCTTGATCACGCTTGATCACATCCTAAATGAGGTCTCCAACAAAAATCATGCTCTAATTATCTCTTGTGCAGACTATAAAATTAAGCCCCCAAATTTTTTACATTTATTATGCATTAAGTCTTTCCTTATATTACTCATTATCAAACACTAACTTGATCATCGAATGTTACATCAAGAGATAAAAAGCTCTAAATTTTCAAGAGACTAAGAGGTGTTGTGAGTTTCATCTACATAGTAACATCAACTATGATGTGAATAAAAAATTACTTTCTATGAAAAAAAGATCAATTTTTATTTTAACTCTATCCAATATAAAATTGTTCCCCTCAATACTTAATTTGTATTCTTAAGCTTCTATAGAATTCATACATAAAAGAATATAAAAAAATTTAATGCGAAAAATCTAAATTAAAAAAAATCACGAACAGAGAGAAAAAATATTGCTATTATAATATTAATACAATAATTTCAAGATATCGAATAGCTATTTATAAACTTAACACTTATCTATAGATATATACGAAAAAAATATTACTTTATATATATTTATTTCTAACCATAAAATGAATCACGAATATATATCTTTAATTATAAAATTTTTTAATTAAAATTATATTTAAATTTCATCATGTCACAATTAAGGGTGGTTACAAATTAATGCATAGGTGTCACAATTATCACATTTGTTAGGGTGGTTACAAATTAATGAATAGGGTTTGTACTCTAAGTTTGGTGGTAGGTTGTTTTATTGTTATTTTTATTATGTTTCTTTATTTATTAGTGTTTTTTTCTTTTTTTCCTTGTCTCCCATTGAATAAATAACTCGAATACTCTAAGATTTGTTAAATTAAATTTGAATAACAACAAATTTATCATACCTATCTCGAATACTCTAAGATTAATATTCAAGAGTTGAATTTATCGATCTTTTGTTTTTTGTCTTTTTTGAATTGGGTCAAATAACCTATGGGTGTTATTTTTTATTACTTGTTGATAGCGACAATAATAATATAAAATTAATTATTTTTAAAAAAATAACTTAATAATTTTATCTTTTTAAAGTGTTCCCTCGTCACGTATTGATGTAACCAAGACAACAATCCAATCCAAGGAGGAAGTGAAAGTGCACTGATGGAATGGAAGCTATATGAATTATTGGTACCATAAGGTTGGATATATAAAAGTAATCAAGTGACACGTACACATGCATGCGTAATGTGAATCGAGAAATTCAAAGGGTTGAATATGCGAAAGGAAAAGGATTTAATTTCACGCCAAACATGCACCTTTACAATTTATATTTTTAAATATAATAATTTCTTGTCTTCTTTCATTGACTAAATAAGTAAGTTCACTCCGTAAAATACTCATTTAATTTTTAAAATAATAATAACTAAAAATTAAAATAAAGACAAATTAAACAATTTATATTAACATCTCCAATCAACTCACCAATTCTACTTAGATAGTATAGTATATGTTAAAATAAATAAGATAAAATTTTATTAAAATAAAATTAAAATATTTTTTAAATTAAGATATGAAATAATTAAAATAAGACTGAGAAATATTTTAGATTTTTATTAATCTATTTGTTATTTTTTTTTGTAATTTATTGAGAGATATGGTGTCGACGTTCAATTCTAGCCAACAGTGATTCGTTTTGGATGGCAGTGAATGAATTCAAAATGCCAAATGGAAGAACAAAATGGAAAGAACACAAGGAATTTTTTCGTGGTTCATCCAGAATGATACCAACTACACGACTGTACTCCGATTATTTTTTTTCAGAATGACTGTCTAAATAATCTTTTTGTTCCTCTTCCCCTTTCAATGATATCCTTGACCTTTATTTATCATGAGAGCCTTTACAATTGTGTAAGATATAAAAATATAAAGATGATATAATAAGGGACAAACAGTACTTACCATCTACATAAAATAGAGAGTGAGATCCTCATCACGAGGAGTATGGTTCGCTTCAGATAAAGTAAGTGGGTCTCTGCCTCTAACTGTTCAACAACTTTGTTGTCTACGCGAGCTGAACGGTTGAACCAGCAAACTAGGGGTCTATTGGGAGCTCGCTAAATCGATCACTGGGAGCTTGCCAGAAGTTTTGTCCAGAACTCGCTTGGTTCCGCAATATGAGATCGGATTTAAGCAATCTATGAGTTTGCCTTAGTGAGCCCGCCAAGACCTCTTGGGCCTTAAGTGATTGGGTTGGCTTGCTAAATTGGGATAGGCCTATCCCATAAGAAGTGATACAAAAAACACATATAACACATGGGATTTTTACTTTTTTTTTTAATGTATATGGTGCAAGATAAATTTATCTGAAGGAGTTGAGAGATAAATTTATTTGAATAATTTTAAATAAGAAATCATCACGTGACTTCTTTTTAGTAAATTGCTAAATATAATAGAAAATACTTTTATCTAAAATATTTTTTATATCTCACTTTTTTTTTTTTCATGTCTCACTATTTTCCACTCAATACAAACATATTCAAGCCCATGTATCAGATCCACATCACAAGTGGAGAAGCAGAAACTAAATATGACTGGAAATACAATTTATTTCAGTTTCTTTTTGGGTTTCGTTATGTTTTCTGACGTCTGGCGATAGTCAAGTCCCCGTCACAAGTAGAGTGAACGTTTTGACACCCTTTGCCTTGCCGTGCCGTGCCGCAGCCGTGAAACCTGCTCTACTCTAGAAGGAAGGAAACCGCACGGTGGAAGCACATTTGCTGCCGGTGGGAAGCACAGGGCATTCAATGGTGTTTGATCCTTGATTGTCAATGCATACGTAAACCTGGTACAGTTGGCTGTTGCCCGATGCGTCAACATTGCATTCGATCCAAGGAGTGAAGCCAAGTGCATCTTTTATCGCTCCTCTGATGCTGCTTAAGCTGTAGGATCCTCCATCCGGGTTGATTCCTGTCGATCATCATCTACTCGTTAATTTCGGGTAAAAATCATCTTCTTTTTTGGCCATTATTGTAAGTGGTCTCATCTCATTCAATGGTGTTTTGTCGTGTTGTTCAGTAAAATATGAGTGTAAATGATGGGGGGAATAAATAGCATCCATGGAAGTACCTGCGGACTGGAGAATTTGGAGGAGGCCGAGGGTTTCTTTCAAATTGAGAGCTGTTTTGAAGTAGTGGTGCTGGTCAAGAACGGACTCGGAGCAGGTCCCGTGTTTCTCCCATTCGTGCGACCAGAACGACGAGCCATCTCCCCTCGGGCACGCCAGCGTCGGCCAACTCCTCTGCATTCTGCTGATCAAGTCCGATACCTGCACCGCCATCACCATAGCCATCGCCATTCAACTTCTTAAGTTGATTAATATTAAAAATATTCTAATTGATTTGGTTCCTACGAACCTGGGATCGATTGAAGTGGCTATCAGGATCGCAGTTCGAGGGGTAAGATCCGTCCTTGTAATTCGGCCAGAGTCCATGAATGCCAAAATCTGTCGCCGGCTTTCCCGTCGTCGGATAGCAACAACTCGCCTTTGTGTCGCAGTACGATCCCGGCCACTACATGTTCACAAAACAAGTCCTAAGAATCATCGACTAACTAATTAAAAGCACAGAGAGATCGATCGATCGATCGATGGCTCACCTGTTGCACAAAGTAGAAGAAATCAAAATCTTGCGCAACGGCAACGCACAGAAGCGACAATGAGCATTGCAGAATGAAGAGCTTGATCAGCAAGAATGAACTGGTGGATTTCATGGCGCTCTGAGTATGAAGTAGCGGTGGAGTCGGGAGCTCTCCATTTATAGGCAAAAATGGAGCAGTGTAAACAGAATAGGATAACGGGGGTTTCCATTACAGGTCCACCTTCCTTGTGTGAAAGGTTGAAAGGGAGGCCGCTGATTGATGGCTTGGCGGATATATGCCGACCAGTGTCTTGCCCTAATTTCCTCCTGTAAATTAATGAGGAGAGAGAGGGCATCTCAAAGTGGGATATTCCACGCGTTACGGCAGAGGCGTTGTGTTCTTCTATATAGTTTGTTTATTGCAGCCTCTTCTTCCCTGCGTTCCTGCTGTTCGTTAAAACAGTCTCTTTCCTCACGTCCCTTCCGCCACGACAAGAAAACAACCAAGTCATGGCTAAAATGGGAAGCGACAGTGTATAAAATGCACAAAAACAAAAGGGCTCCATCTTCTCTGGCTTGCACGGAAACAGACCCAAAACAGAAATGCGAATCTAATATGGTAGAAACAAAATAGAGAATACTGCATTTTTTAACAGAAAAATGTTACCCCTACAAATAATTAGATTATCAAAAAACGATTGAATACGCTAATATTTAAAAATATTTTCACCTAATTTGTCTTTATCTTCACTGGATGAAGTTTCTAATTTTATCTTGTATGAAATCCAATCGGGCTTTATGAAACAAGCCCAATCCTGACTGCGCTTCATCCCATAATGAAGTCCGATCAGACTTCATGATTAATAAAATATGAGAATTGATGATAAAATTCGATCTATAAAGTTTGATTGGATTTTATTATCGGATGAAATCTTATTCGATCATCAGGTTTATATATTTCGTCGGTACATATAACACGGTCTTTTTCAAAAAAAATATGAAATAGAAATGTGAAATTAAAAAAAAATATATAATTTTTTTATAAATATAATTTTTAATTTAAAAAATTATAAAAAAATATTTATTCAATTAAAAATAAACATAAATTTCATTATCCATTCAATCAAATATAAAGATAAGTTTTATTATTCATGGACCATGATTTATTAATTAAAAATAAATAATAAATTAAAAACAATAATCAAACATAACACAAACAATAAATTTAAAATTTTACTTACATTTAAAAATAAATAGTAAATTTTGATCGAATTTTTTTACTTTTCTAATATCTTTGTAGACAGAAATGGGTAATATTTTTTCTAATATTATAAAAAAGCCCAAAATATTTTCAAAATTGTTAAAACTGCCCAAATACACTTTTTAACATTTCAAAACTAAAAATATTTTAAAAATATCAAAATGACATCACTAAGACATCACCAAAATAGGCAAGTGAATCATATTCCTGATACAATATTAACAAAAGGAAACTAATATGAATGGCATAATATTGTCAAACATTGATTTGATTGTTTCGTTTGAGTGATTATGTTATATGAGAATACTATCTTATTCGTATCAAGTAATATAATATTTGTCCAATGCAAACAAAATAAGAGAAGAGGCGTAAGTTTTTGTTTCTCCCGGATGCCCATAGTGGACAAGTTTGACATGAATAATAGAATAAATTTGTTCGATTAAAAGGTAAACAAATAAGTAAAAGTTGACAGAGAAGGGCTTGCGCTTGCCTCACTATCTTTCAATTAACAAAATAATTTTTTTTTGTTTAATTATAATATTTTTATAACATTTATCCATTAATATTTTATATATATTTATATTAATATGACTTAAAATAAAATACACAAATAAACTACTTTCGTAGTGTGTAAATAAACTAGTTTAAGATTTAAATAAAGTATTTATTGCTTTAGTTATTGACTTTACTTAACAAATTAACACGCACTTAAGGAGATAATTGTAATTACAATGAGCAAAAACAAAAAAAGCAATTATGTTCTCACATCAATACAAACAGATAAAAATTAAAAATTAAAAAATAAATTATTGAATATATTCCAGAAATTAGTGGAGATGCGGGGTATCGATCCCCGTACCTCTCGCATGCTAAGCGAGCGCTCTACCATCTGAGCTACATCCCCATTATGTTGTGGGGTATCAGAAAATACTTAAATTTAATATCAAATTAAGATTATATATTTTACATTATATATAAATATGTATCTGTCTGCATATGTATATGTTACACCACCCTGACGACAAACGAAGAAGAAGATATACTGCAACTAATATATACACTGCGCGATCACACAAACAATTCGACCATATCACTTCTCGAGGCCTTTCGACCGGTACTTGTACCGCCTAGCCCAGAAGAGGTAGTTGAAGAAATTCAGTCCACTCAGCAAACACATCAGCCAGTAGAACCGATCCAGCCGATAATGATTCAAGTTCCTCCCAGCCAGCCATGGATGCCGGTTCGAGCTTCCCGCGGCCGTCACATTATTCACAACGGACACAATGATGCTGCTGAGATAATACCCCACCGCCAGCGACGCCCACGACAGCGACGTGGCCAGTGACCTCATCCCCGCCGGCGCCTCGCTGAAGAAGAATTCCATCAATCCCGCGAGTGTAAAAAGATCGGCCGATCCCAGAAACAGGTACTGGAAAGAAACCCAGAAGAAAGTAATCGGCAACGGATTGGTAGAGTCGACCAGGGATTTGTTGCGGGCGACTGCCTTGCGCTTCACCTCGACTAAAGCAGCGATAGCCATGGCGAGGATGGAGAAGAGCAACCCGACTCCGATTCGCTGTAAATGGGTGATGCCCATTTCGGATCGGGTGGCCTTGCGGGCGAAGGGAACGATGAAGTGGTTGTAGATAGGGGCAAGGATCATGATGAAGAGGACGGGGAAGATGGGGAGGGAAGCCGGGGGGACTTGGAGTGAGCCGACCCGGGTGGTCATGGAGGCGGCTTGGTGGACGGAGAAGGTGGAGAGCTGGGCGAGGCAGGCGTTGAGGATGATGGTGGAGGCGAAAATGGGGAGGATTTTGAGGACGATCTTGACTTCCTCGACTTGCTGCGCCGAGCAGGACAGGGCTGGGTGGGCTGGCTTGTTCTGAGCCGCTTTGTTGAGGAACTTGAGGCTCTCTGTTGGGGTGGCAAAGGGAGATTCATTATTATTAGGTGTTTGTTCTTCTTCTTGGTTGATGGTGGCGGCGGCCATGCTCGCTATTGCATTGCTTGAGCCGCTGCTAAGGCAAGAGTTTAGTGAGTTCAGTGCGGCGGCTAAAAAAAACTGTTGAAATTTGGCAAAGCAAACCAGTGTGAGTAGCTGCTTAAACATGGTTAATTAACACCGTTACCAGATTATTGATATAAGTAGGCTTAGCTCGACTCATTTTAATTGGTATTTATGGTTAAAGAAATATACGACACTTCTCTCAACCCTATGATAACAAGTAGGCTTAGCTCGACTCATTTATAGGACAGGCCCAACAGGCTTGCAAGCCTAAATGGGCCAAGCCCAGTAGAAATTGGTCGGCCTGGCCTCTTTTTAATATGCTTGAAAAATTAAATTTAAAGAATAATATTTAAATAAGTTTCCTGAGCCGGTGAATCTGCTGTGCTGGCAGGCCGAGTGAAGCAAGCAAGGCTTTTTTGCAAGCCAAGTCGTAGGGCTCAGAGATGCTAGACTCGGGTCAGCTCGACCCATCTAAGAGAAGAAGCCGGATCAGTACCCGACCGGTTTGAGATTATCTAGCTGAGCTGCTCCTCCGGCTCTGATTCGTCTTCCTCCTCGTGGACGCCACCTTCTGCCAACGAATCTCCATTTTTAAAGCTCCAAGATTCACTGGCTTCGTTTTCTTCTTTACTTGGCCCTGATCCTGACCCGTTCATAAGTTTCCCGTTAGATGTGTTAGAAAATTTAAATTGTGGGTTTAGCAAACAATCATTACAAGCTGAATTATTTAGAGAAACAAAACTCATAATTTGGGATGAAGTTCCGATGCAACATAGACATTGTGTTGAGGCAGTAGATCGTACATTGAGAGATATTTGTGATAGTGAAAAGCCATTTGGGGGTATTACTGTTGTTCTTGGTGGAGACTTTCGACAAATCTTACCAGTTATACCTAAAGGAGTTCGTGAGCAAATTGTGAATGCATCATTAAGACACTCTGTTCTATGGAAGCATATACATATCTTAACTTTGGATTTGAATATGCGCTTGAATCATAAAGGCCGTGAAAATGCTAATTTTGCAAATTTCTTGATGGAGATAACATTACTTTAAATTTTGTACCATATTATATAGATTATTTTAAATTAATAAATTATGTTTTCATTTTTATTTTTTTTATTGATTTCACTTTTTTTAGATTGGGACCAATCCTCAAGAAATCGTTAACCTTCCATCAACAATACACAAATGCCAAGATTTTAATGAATTACTCTGTACAGTTTACCCACGGTTGAACATGATAGAGACGTCAACCCCAATAATTTTAACTGAGCGCACAATTCTGTCTGCGCGTAACGATGATGTCAGTGATACCAATACTACTGCGTTGAATATCTTTCTAGGAAGATTATATACTTATCTTGCAGCAGATAAAATGTCTGAAGATAATGAAATCGATCCTACCATTACAAATAGATATCCTAATGAATATTTAAATTCATTGGATCCTCCTGGGTTGCCAACTTTTAAGTTAGAGTTGAAGGTGGGTTGTCCTATAATATTGTTGAGAAACATTGCACCGAAAGATGGACTATGTAATGGTACAAGATTGATGGTTATTAGGTGCGACACTCGCATAATTGAAACTCAATTTTTAACTAGAGAAAAGTTTGGCAATTTGGCATTCATACCAAGGATATCTTTGACACCATTTTCTTCAGAAATGTCTTTCCAAATGACAAGACGTCAATTTCCAGTCCGATTGGCATATACCTTGACCATTAATAAATCTCAAGGACAATCTGTGAAATTTGTTGGGGTTGATTTGCGCATACCAGTGTTTAGCCATGGACAATTATATGTGGCATTGTCTAGATATACATCATTTGATCATATAAGTATTCTGCTCCCTAAAAATTGTTTGGATTCTACTACAAATATTGTTTATCCTGAAGTGTTGTTGTAGTGTTCAAAAGGTAACCATGTAGATTTATTTTTATTGATTATATAACTTTTTTTAAAAGTTAAATTTAATAATAATTTAAAATATGAACTTTTGTAGGATTGGATCAAAAAATATATGGAGCTTAAAAGGAGAAATACAACAACCTTGCTTCGATGGGGATGTAATAAGGTAATTTCAATCTCAAAGTATATTTTGATATGTACATTTACAAGAAATGTACTAATCTATATTTTTTTTTTGTTTCACAAATTACCAAATTATTGTGCATGTTCCTCATTGGGGATACATACAAGTTGATACGAAAACTTTTTGGAAAGTAATGAAGAGGAAGTTCAGGCAAACACATGTTTGAGGACATGTTATTGACACATTTGTTGTAAAGCATACATATTTTGTAAAGCTTTAACCTACTTTTTGTAACCCAATTTTTGTAAAGCTTACAAATTTTAACCCACTTTTTGTAACCCACATTATATTGGTAGCAGTAGTACGTACTAATTTGTGTGTATTTTAATTTTAGTTTCTATTTGCAACAATAGAAATTATAATTTGATTGACAACAATAACACTAAATTTTAATTTAATTGGTTTAAATTATAGAGTATTTTTTTAATTCAACTTTTTTAATTTTTATTATACAACGTTATACAATTACTTTAATTTTTATTTTTATTCAGATTTTAGTCTTAATATTATTTACGTCGTGCCTTTAGGCACAGACATTCCCTAGTTATTAGATATAATAAAAAATATTTTTATCTAAAATATTTTTTATATGTCACTTCTTTTCTTTTTTTTCATGTCTCACTATTTTCCGCTCAATACAAACATATTCAAGCCCATGTATCAGATCCACATCACAAGTGGAGAAGCAGACACTAAATTTGACTGGAAATACAATTTATTTCAGTTTCTTTTTGGGTTTCGTTATGTTTTCTGACGTCTGGTGACTGTCAAGTCCCCGTCACAAGTGGAGTGAACGTTTTGACACCCTTTGCTGTGCCGTGCTGTGCCGTGCCGCAGCCGTGAAACCTGCTGCTCTACTCTAGAAGGAAGGAAACTGCACGGTGGAAGCACATTTGCTGCCGGTGGGAAGCACAGGGCATTCAATGGTGTTTGATCCTTGATTGTCAATGCACACGTAAACCTGGTACAGTTGGCTGTTGCCCGATGCGTCAACATTGCATTCGATCCACGGAGTGAAGCCAAGTGCATCTTTTATGGCTCCTCTGATGCTGCTTAAGCTGTAGGATCCTCCATCCGGGTTGATTCCTGTCAATCATCAACTACTCGTTAATTTCGGGTAAAAATCATCATCTTTTTTGGCCATTAATGTAAGTGGTGTCATCTCATTCAATGGTGTTTTGTCGTGTTGTTTAGTAAAATATGAGTGTAAATGATGGGGGAATAAATAGCATATCCATGGAAGTACCTGCAGACTGGAGAATTTGGAGGAGGCCGAGGGTTTCTTTCAAATTGAGAGCTGTTTTGAAGTAGTGGTGCTGGTCAAGAACGGACTCGGAGCAGGTCCCGTGTTTCTCCCATTCGTGCGACCAGAACGACGACCCATCTCCGCTCGGGCACGCCAGCGTCGGCCAACTCCTCTGCATTCTGCTGATCAAGTCCGATACCTGCACCGCCATCACCATAGCCATCGCCATTCAACTTCTTAAGTTGATTAATATTAAAAATATTCTAATTGATTTGGTTCCTACGAACCTGGGATCGATTGAAGTGGCTATCAGGATCGCAGTTCGAGGGGTAAGATCCGTCGTTGTAATTCGGCCAGAGTCCATGAATGCCGAAATCTGTCGCCGGCTTTCCCGTCGTCGGATAGCAACAACTCGCCTTTGTGTCGCAGTACGATCCCGGCCACTACATGTTCACAAAACAAGCCCTAAGAATCATCGACTAACTAATTAAAAGCACAGAGAGATAATCGATCGATCGATGGCTCACCTGTTGCACAAAGTAGAAGAAATCAAAATCTTGCGCAACGGCAACGCGCAGAAGCGACAATGAGCATTGCAGAATGAAGAGCTTGATCAGCAAGAATGAACTGGTGGATTTCATGGCGCTCTGAGTGTGAAGTAGCGGTGGAGTCGGGAGCTCCATTTATAGGCAAAAATGGAGCAGTGTAAACAGAATAGGATAACGGGGGTTTCCATTACAGGTCCACCTTCCTTGTGTGAAAGGTTGAAAGAGAGGCCGCTGATTGATGGCTTGGCGGATATATGCCGACTAGTGTCTTGCCCTAATTTACTCCTGTAAAATGAGGAGAGAGAGAAAGAGAGAGAGAGCATCTCAAAGTGGGATATTCCATGCGTTACGGCAGAGGCGTTGTGTTCTTCTGTATAGTTTCTTTATTGCAGCCTCTTCTTCCCTGCGTTCCTGCTGTTCGTTAAAACAGTCTCTTTCCTCACGTCTCTTCCGCCACGACAAGAAAACAACCAAGTCATGGCTAATATGGGAAGCGACGGTGTATAAAATGCACAAAAACAAAAAGGCTCCATCTTCTCTGGCTTGCACGGAAACAGACCCAAAACAGAAATGCGAATAAAAAATGTTACTATATTTTTAAAGGAAAAATGTTACTTCTACAAACAATTAGATTGTCAAAAAGATAATTAAACATGTTAAAATTTCAAAATATTCCCACTTAATTTGTCATTATCATTTCTAGATGAAGTCCCAAATTTTATCATGTATGAAACCCGATTAGGCTTTACGAAACAAGCCCGATATCGGTCTTCATCCTATGATGAAGTCCAATCGGACTTCATGATTGATAAAATTCGACTATTGATGATGAAATTTGATTAAACTTCATCATCGGATAAAGTCCGATTCGACCATCGGGCTTGTACATCTCATCGGTACATATAGAACGATCTTTTTTAAAAAAGTATGAAATGGAAATGTAAAAGAAATGTGTAAATAAAAAAATATAATTTTTTATAAATATAATTTTTAATTTAAAAAATTATAAAAAAAAATATTTATTCAATTAAAAATAAACATAAATTTCATAATACATTCAATCAAATATAAAGATAACTTTTATTATTCATGAACCATGATTTATTAATTAAAAATAAATTAAAAATTAAAAACAATAATCAAACATAACACAAACAGTAAATTTAAAATTTTACTTACATTTAAAAATAAATAGCAAATTTTGATCGAATTTTTTTACTTTTCTAATATCTTTGTAGACAGAAATGGGTAATATTTTTTCTAATATTATAAAAAAGATCAAAATATTTTCAAAATTGTTAAAATTGCCCTAATACACTTTTTGACATTTCAAAAATAAAAATATTTTAAAAATATCAAAATGGCATCACCAGACATCCTCAAAATAGGCAAGTGAATCATATTCCTGACACGATATTTACAAAAAGAGACTAATATGAATGGCATAATGTTGTCAAACGTTGATCTGATTGTCTCATTTAAGTGATTTTGTTATATGATAATGTTATCTTATTTGTATCAGATAATATAATATTTGTCTAACACAAACAAAATAAGAGAGGAGACAAGAGTTTCCATCCCTTCCGTATGCCTATATTGGACAAATTTGACATGAATAAGAGAACAAATATGATCTATTAACAGGTAAACAAATAAGTAAAAGTTCGCAGACAAGAGCTTACACTTGCATCACTGTCTTTCAATTAACAAAATGACATTTTTTTTGTTTAATTATAATATTTTTATAACATTTATCCATTAATATATTATATATATTTATATTAATATGACTTAAAATAAAATACACAAATAAACAATTTTCGTAGTGTGTAAATAAACTAGTTTGAGATTTAAATAAAGTATTTATTGCTTTAGTTATTGACTTTACTTAACAAATTAACTCGCACTTAAGGAGATAATTGTAATTACAATGAGCAAAAACAAAAAAAGCAATTATGTACTCACATCAATACAAACAGATAAAAATTAAAAATTAAATCATTGAAAATATTCCAGAAATTAGTGGAGATGCGGGGTATCGATCCCCGTACCTCTCGCATGCTAAGCGAGCGCTCTACCATCTGAGCTACATCCCCATTATGTTATGGAGTATCAGAAAATAATTAAATCTAATATAAAATTAAGATTATATACTTTACATTATATATAAATATGTATCTGTCTGCATATGTATATATTACACCACCCTGACGACAAACGAAGAAGAAGATATACTGCAACTAATATATACACTGCGCGATGACACAAACAATTCGACCATATCACTTCTCGAGGCCTTTCGACCGGTACTTGTACCGCCTAGCCCAGAAGAGGTAGTTGAAGAAATTCAGCCCACACATCAGCCAGTAGAACCGATCCAGCCGATAATGATTCAAGTTCCTCCCAGCCAGCCATGGATGCCGGTTCGAGCTTCCCCCGGCCGTCACATTATTCACAACGGACACAATGATGCTGCTGAGATAATTGTAAAGTTGCTTAAGTGGCCCATATATTTTTTCATTATTATGGTTGTGGGTTGTAAAGTAATTACTTACTTTTCTTTGGCCCATATTATGCTCATGATTATGTTTCTATAATCACTTATTGATTGAGTTGTAAAGTGGTAAATGTATGTATATTCTTGATGGAAGAATGTAATATAAATTGATGATTTTGGTCTCTAAGCTCATCATCCCTTCTCTTCATCATACACCATCACTTGGGGTGTTTGAGAGCTTGGAAGAGTCAATATCAAATAGAAGAAAACTGCAATGGCCGGAGGTAATTTCTATTTAATTTTTTCGCATAGATCTAAATGCTATTTTAGTGTTTGTAGCATGTTAGATCATTTATTTATCTCTAACAATAATACCCTACCGCCAGCGACGCCCACGATAGCGACGTGGCCAGTGAGCTCATCCCTTCCGGCGCCTCGCTGAAGAAGAATTCCATCAATCCGGCGAGTGTAAAAAGGTCGGCCGATCCCAGAAACAGGTACTGGAAAGAAACCCAGAAGAAAGTAATCGGCAACGGATTGGTAGAGTCGACCAGGGATTTGTTGCGGGCGACTACCTTGCGCTTCACTTCGACTAAAGCAGCGAAAGCCATGGCGAGGATGGAGAAGAGCAACCCGACGCCGATTCGCTGTAAACGGGTGATGCCCATTTCGGATCGGGTGGCCTTGCGGGCGAAGGGAACGATGAAGTGGTTGTAGATAGGGGCGAGGATCATGATGAAGAGGACGGGGAAGATGGGGAGGGAAGCCGGGGGGACTTGGAGTGAGCCGACCCGGGTGGTCATGGAGGCGGCTTGGTGGACGGAGAAGGTGGAGAGCTGGGCGAGGCAGGCGTTGAGGATGATGGTGGAGGTGAAAATGGGGAGGATTTTGAGGACGATCTTGACTTCCTCGACTTGGTGCGCCGAGCAGGACAGGGCTGGGCGGGCTGGCTTGTTCTGAGCCGCTTTGTTGAGGAACTTGAGGCTCTCTGTTGGGGTGGCAAAGGGAGATTCATTATTATTAGGTGTTTGGTCTTCTTCTTGGCTGATGGTGGCGGCGGCCATGCTCGCTATTGCGTTGCTTGAGCCGTTGCTTAGGCAAGAGTCAGGGCCGGCCCAACCATTAAGCCATGTATGCCATGGCATTAGGCCCCCAAGATTAGAAGGCCCCAAATTTTAAAACTTTATAATAGATATATGTATTAAAAAATGAATACAAATATTATAAATATTTCAATTTTTAACCGTTGTTTTCTGTGTTCCCAAATCCCATAAAACCTACTTTCTCTTCCAATTTTTCCCTCTTCCCCCCTCTCTCTCGTGTGCATAGTCACTACTGCACACAACCAGAGCTTCGATGCCATCGTTTGTGGTCCGCCTGAAAAGTCGCTACGAGAAGTACCTGATGGCGGTGGACTGTGGACAAGCAATAACAACAGTTTCTGTTGCTGCTTTGGTGTTTATTGTTGGCAAGCATTGCCATTGTTAATAAGTGATTGTTGCTTTGGTGTTTATTGTTGGTGTTAGGTCTTTTGTATTTAAGTGATTGGTCACTGTGTTTAAGTGATTGCCTTATTGGTGTTTAACTGTTTATTGGTGTTTATTGTTGGGTCTTTGTATTGTCAATTTAAATGATTGTTGTGTCTCTTATGGGTTTTTTGTTGGGTGTTTATTGTTGGTATTTAAGTGATTGGTGTTTATAAATATAAGTGATTGGGTCTTTTCTTTCTAAGTGATTGTTGTTGTTAATCTCACTTTTAAGTTGGTGTTTGTTGTTAATCTCATTTTAAGTGATTGGTGTTTATAAGTATAAAATATTTGTATAAAAAAGTGTATTATTTATATTTTTATAAAAAATTAATACTCAAAGATCTCATTAAATCTTTTCGCCTAAAGCCTCCAACTTCCTTGGGCCGGCTCTGGCAAGAGTTTAGTGCGGCGGCTAACAAAACCTGTTGAAATTTGGCAAAGCAAACCAGTGTGAGCAGCTGCTTAAACATGGTTAATTAACACCGTTACCAGATTATTGATATAAGATTAGATGACGACCCGAGCGAGCATCGTGAATACTCCTGGTCTCTTAGGTCTCTTACCTTGCATATGGTTGTGAGAGGACTTCCAGAGGGTATCTCATTCCTGTAAAAGCACGAACAAGCAAGAAAAACTGGGATCGACAAAACTATGGCCAAAGTACCGATGCCGAAGCCCCATTGCCAGCCCTTATTGTCCTCAATCCAGACCACGAACGTCACCGCAATTATGGCACCGGAGGCCAGACAGAAGACGAAGTAGTTGAAGAACGTGGATCTCTTCTTCCTCCCCTCCGGCGTGCCGTCATCGAACTGCTTGGCTCCTTGTACTGGCAGCGATCCTTTAATGCCTCCCACGCCTAACGCCACCAAGTACAAGCCCGTGCCCAGCATCGCCGCCTTCCACCCGCTGACCTCCGAGCAGGGGCTGCTCGGCCTTTCCCCTCCGCCGCCGCCGCATGCTGGCGGCTTCAGCGACGGCGACCGAGCTTGCACTGTTAGAAGGATCAGGCCCTGTTTTGAATTGAAGCAAATCATAAATTCATAATTGCATTCCAACTCAGAACGGACATAACGGTAATATACCTAATGAACCAAAATATACAAATAATATTACTTTTTTTAAATAAATAAAAAAATGTGATGTTGAGTGACGTGGCACGGAGTGAAGGAGATGGGTGGCAAAGGTGGCCGAGACGCCATTCGTCGACGCCATGGATCATCGATGTCTGCTCATCAAGAACACTCCGATTTCGTCCCAAACTTATATATATAATTATATCACTGTTACATCATTACATAACACATAACACAAAGAACGAGAAATCAGAGAGATTTAGAATTACCAGAAACTCGGTGAGTGCGCTTATCAGAAAGATGTGATACGCGGGGAAGAAAGCGTCCGACAGGAAGCCGCCGAGGATGGCGAGGAGAAAGGCGGTGCCCATGAAGTTGGTGACTCAATTGGCCGACTTCGCCGGCGACAAATGCATGTACTCCGACATGTAAAGCACCAGGTTGCTCGCGCTTGCCAGATACGCCAAGTTCTCCAGAATCTCCACCCCTGCTCCGGCCGACCCAATGCGCCGGAAAAAAAAACCCACATGCAGATCCAGAATTAGCCAACAATTAACAAATCTGTTAGACGCTTGAATTGTAAAAAAATTAAAAAATTAAAAATTAAAAAATGGTTGCTTAATTACCCAGAACGAAGGATGCGGCGAGCATGCCGCCATGCAAGCGCCGGAGTGCTGGTCTGTTCCTCCAGTCGACATAGTCGTCCCAGGTTTCCGCCGGCTGCTGCGATTCCTGAAAACAAAAAATAAGCCGGCTATCAGGGTTTAATTAATTAGCGGTGAATGAATTAGATGAGAGATCGTGAAGAGGAGATCATATGGATAATGAAGACAGACAGTACCATTGTTGGCGAGGCTTGGGATCAGGTGAGATTGTGAAGCGGTGCGTTGGAGAAGACGACCAGCACGGGGTGGTGGGGGAATCAATCAATTAAATAGGTAGAGGGGAGGAAGAAAGGGCCAAGTTGAAGAGGAATAATAGAGGGTTCAATGCCTTCACACTGTGGCTGTGGCTGTGGCTGTGGCTGTGGAGAGGAGTGTGGGATTCTCTGCACTCATAGCACTGTGCAGTCTGCCGTCAATGCATACATCACAGACTCCTCACCATCACAAACGTACATATATATGTAAAGTCTCCGTGGTCACATCCAAGTGATAAAAGAGAAGTTGTAAAGATGCAGTCATACTAAAGACTATTAGCGTGTAATCAATTTTTGAGAGAAATAATTCATTCTGAGGGTGATTCTTGATAAGTGTTACTAGACGCAATCTTAAACCCTGACCACTTGGATATATCCCTAGATTTACCTCTTTCGTGATGATCCAGAAACGGGTCGGCAAAGGGTGCGAGTGATAACACGTAATCCAAAAAAATATCAATAATTAATGACTTTTACCAGATCACGTGCGTAAATTCCTTAAGCGGGATTGGGTTGCCAATGGGTCGATTTGGTTGTGTCGCCTTTAGAGAGATTGCGTTTTCCCCGGTTAAGGGTTAAATGCTGTGTGGGATTCTCTTTAGGCTGGTGCATGTTGAGATTTATCGATTTTGTGTACATGATTTCTGCATACATTCATGAAAACGTTTTTGAACTCTCACTTAGATGATTCAGCATCTAATTTGGACTATGTCCCTGGAATATTCAAACGTTCCAGGTGAAAGCTGTGACGACAAAGGAAGAATGCCATCAGGATGTAGCAGTTACGTTTGGTTTTCGTAGGTCCTGTTTATGATGTTTAGAGATCATGTAATATATTTTCATGTGAAACATCAATTCAATTGTTGTAAAAGAATTGGTCCATTATATGTATATATTTGAGGTTACGATCTTGCTTCCGCTGATGTGATTGATGATACCTGTCTTAGTTATTTATTGAATGTTGTTATACTAAGAAGGTACGATCGAGATTGTCGGGAAAATAATGGCTATCGAGGAATTTATGTGATGTTTGATTTAATTTTTCTCGAAATCTCGAATTAACGCACGCTTGGGAAAAGTGGGGCGTTACAGTTGGTATCAGAGCGAACTAGCAAAAATCCCCGATTGGAGACTCAGGGGTACTAATGGAAATAGGGAATGATTAAGTCAGTAACGGTTAGTCTGATGTTAAGTTAGGCGATAGGAAGCATTGAGATGATTTGGTATTTATCGAGGATTCAAGTATTGTTTAAGTGTTGATGTTTTCTTTTCAGATGGAAAGGGCTCGAAGAATCCTGGACCTCAATGAACAAGATGAAGGAAACAGTAGTAGTAATCATCGTGGTCGCTCAGTAAGTCGTGCCACAAGTAGTCGCCATAGTCGCTCTACGAGTTCAGCTACGAGCAATCGCCGTAGTCGCTCAACGAATCGTGCCGCGAGCAGTAGACGACAAGAAGAGCAATCAGGTCCTAGTGAGAGTAGGCTTGATCGAATAGAGCGAATCTTGGAAGGCGTACTGACACATGTAACGAGGAACGAGGCGCCAAGACGCACCCCCCATATGTTGGACCAATACCGCCGGCAAAGACCCCCGGTGTTCAGGGGCAAAGCAGGAGATGACCCCAGTGCAGCTGAGTACTGGATGGAGCAAACTGAGAAGCTACTCCAACATCTGCACTGCAGTGACGAAGAGAAGGTTAACTGCGCTACATTTATGCTTGAGGGAGAGGCTGCAAGATGGTGGCAATCAGCCCAACGAGCCCTACAAACGACACTCGGGCAGGCGGCACATGATCTAAGGCCGAGACGAGATCAGACGATAACTTGGGAAGCATTTAAAGAAGCTTTCAATGCTCGGTACTTTCCCCAAAGCTGGAAGGAGGAGAGAACTTGGGAATTCATGAACCTAAAGCAGACTGACGGGATGTCGGTAACTCAATACGATGTCAAGTTCACTCAACTGATCAGATATGTGCCTATGTACGAAACTGACGAGAGGCAGAAGGCACAAAAATTTGTGAGTGGACTAAAAGTGGATTTACAACAAGCCCTCAGTTCGTGTATCATCAACACTTACAACGAGGCGCTGGACAGGGCTCTGACCACCAAGATGAACCTACTGCGTGTGGGATTGATAAGATCAGATGAAAAGAAGAAAGAATTGAAAGGCACGGAGCATAGGACAGGAGGAAAAAATTTCAAAGATAGCAAACCATGTCCCCGGTGCAACAAAGAACACCCAGGAAGAAATTGTTCTCAAGGGCATATCACATGTTTTTCGTGCGGTGAGAAAGGACACAAGGAAAAAGATTGCCCTAAGAAGAAAGATGTACCTCCAACTGGGAATCAAACGGGGATCACGTGCTACTCGTGCAATCAACCTGGTCACTACGCCAATGAATGCCCGAAAAGACAGAAGGTAGAACAAACTGGGAAGATAACCATGACGCCAGGACCTCGTACCGGACGAGTCTTTTGCCTAACAAGAGAAGATGAAGAAGTCTACCCTGGCTTGGGAAGAGATGATGAAGAAACCACGACCAAGGACATGCCAAGTTAATTCAATGTTATCAATTTCTGTGCCATCTTGACAGATGAGTTAAAGATTCAATGTTATCAATTTCTGTGTCATCATGGCATTAGTATTAGGATCAATTATGAGTCAATGAAATGTATTTTGAGGACACAGTTGGATATAATAATAAGTGTTATGAATCATTTTGGGATTTGCGTAACTGCCTGTTCAAAGCCACAACGGGATACCCTGGGAAATAAAAGATGTGTCTGGTAAGATCGGATCACATGGATATAATTATGAATGATACTTAGACATTTCAATTGGGAGTCATTAGCAGATATCACGGACCAAATTTCGAGGACGAAATTTTTCTAAGGGGGGGAGGATGTAACACCCGAGAAAATTTTTGAAGATAAAATGATGATTGATAAAGGGCAAAATTGGAATTTTGAGAAAAATGAGACTTTAGGGCACACTAACCTAGTTTTGGACGACCAAATTAGCCAACGGGAGTACCTCGGACCCGAGATTGCCCGAGAAAATGGTATAGTATCGACAAACAATTAAAATTATGATTTTTAGTGATGAAAGGAAGAAGATCGGGAACAGTTTTCGGTACAGCAAAATACAGCTGCCCATTTAGGTCGTATTACCGAATTGCTGTAAACGAAGTCCAAAATGTCAACGGAGGGTGTCAGGGAATAGTATTCGATGTGTAGAACAACCCTTAAGTGGTTTCGGGTTGAATCGAGTGGATTTGAGGTCAAATAAATCAGTCGGGCCAAAGTGTAATTTTCTAAAAATGCCCGAGGGAGGTCTAAACAGCAATTTTTTTGAAGTTTCAAGGGTGAAATGAGAATTATTAACCTTGAGGGTCTTAGTAAAAGTATTAGAAAAGTCAGGGGCTTGAGAAAAGGGGCCGAAATGCAAAAGAGAAAATTCAGGGGCCTAACTGCAATTTTCGGAAAAGCTGGCCGCGCATGGCAGATCTGGCCGCGCGATTGGGGGCGGAAAATCCGGCCATTTGGCCGTCAAGTCTTGTCAAGGAGTACCCTAGGGTGTCCTAGGAGGCGTGGGGAAGAAGTATGGCCGGAAAATCGGCCACGTGGTGAGCTTTTTGGGCTATAAATAGCCGAGGGTTCGGCCGAGAAAGAAGCACCAAATCGAGCTCGTTCTCGAACGATTTTTTGAGATTGGATAGAGGGCTTATGGTCTCCATGAGGTAAGGATCATTTTGGCACTGGTTTGAAGCATTTTGGAGCAGATTTGAGGGAGTTTCGAAGGTGGCCGGAAAGCCCTAGGCGGACCGCCTTCCGCCACCTGTAAGTCGACTTTTCGAATTCCTTTCGGCATGAAATCAACGGGGTTGTGATCGATTTGGCAAGGGCTTTCGATCGGCACCCGATTTGCCATCATCGGAGCACCGACCGGCGGCGGCTGGAGGTTGAAGATGACTGGCGCGTGACTGGCACGCGCCAGTTCAAACGAGGCCACCCACGCGCCGCGCGTGAGGGCGCGTGAGACATCAGGTATTTTCGAAATTTTTTTTTATTATGTTTAAAAAATTATTTTATTATTTATGGTGCAATAAAATTTAGAAAATTGTTTGAGGAAATGGTTAGTTTGTAATTTTCAAAGAGAATAAGGCTTAGGAAAAATAGGAAAGGGAATTAGAAAATCCTTAGAAATTTTTGGGAGATAGGAATTTAATATTTATGAATTGTTATGAAGAAAAATCAAGGAAAAATGTTGAGTAGGCATTTATTAGAATTTTTGAAGAGAAATATAAAGAAAATAGGAGGAAATTATGGAAAAATTGAGAAAATAGATATTGATATAATTTTGAACAACGTGATGACTAAGGTATCGTAGAAGCTCGAGGTTGAGGTATAAGAGCATCGGGCGCGAGAATCAAGGTCAGGCACGCGGATCGAGACGGGCGCACAAATCGAGGCTGACCGCGCTTGACGATTAGAATTCGTTTAAAGGTGAGTGTTCTCCCCAAACTCGGTTTTGACTTGTGAGAAGTTCTTCTCCAAACATTGATTTCTGTGAATGATTCTACCCAAAAGATTTCAAATGACATGTAAATGGTTTCCATGCTCGGTTTTGTGATGAATTGTCTAAATGATTGCTTACATGTGCATTAAACGATGATTTAAGTATTGATGGTGCATGTTATGAGTTTAAGTGATGCATGTTATGATTTTTCGACCATTGGCTGGTTTGTGACGTTTATGTGGGATGTTGACCTGTGACGTGGCCTAGAGTGGCAGTACTCGGGAATGCGTACCTAGGATTAATGTTTGGTGATCACTTGGGACGGGGCTGAGACGGACTTCACCCTACGGGACCCAAGTGGCGGGGCTGCGAGTGGACACCACCCCGGTTGATGGCTCAAGTGGCGGGGCTGCGAGTGGACACCACCCCAGGATCCTTTGAGCGGTAGCATTAATGCCTAGGTGACGGCGATTCCATGGGCAGTGCTGTTGTGACACTCTCGGGGCTAGGGTTATGTTTTGGACCGCTTTTGAGTGGGAGCGTAAAGCCTGACAATGACCGTGGGGTGGTTCCTGGGTTCATGTGTCGAGGTTGTCCCTCTTAAGCGGGATTGGGTTGCCAATGGGTCGATTTGGTTGTGTCGCCTTTAGAGAGATTGCGTTTTCCCCGGTTAAGGGTTAAATGCTGTGTGGGATTCTCTTTAGGCTGGTGCATGTTGAGATTTATCGATTTTGTGTACATGATTTCTGCATACATTCATGAAAACGTTTTTGAACTCTCACTTAGATGATTCAGCATCTAATTTGGACTATGTCCCTGGAATATTCAAACGTTCCAGGTGAAAGCTGTGACGACAAAGGAAGAATGCCATCAGGATGTAGCAGTTACGTTTGGTTTTCGTAGGTCCTGTTTATGATGTTTAGAGATCATGTAATATATTTTCATGTGAAACATCAATTCAATTGTTGTAAAAGAATTGGTCCATTATATGTATATATTTGAGGTTACGATCTTGCTTCCGCTGATGTGATTGATGATACCTGTCTTAGTTATTTATTGAATGTTGTTATACTAAGAAGGTACGATCGAGATTGTCGGGAAAATAATGGCTATCGAGGAATTTATGTGATGTTTGATTTAATTTTTCTCGAAATCTCGAATTAACGCACGCTTGGGAAAAGTGGGGCGTTACAGTTGGTATCAGAGCGAACTAGCAAAAATCCCCGATTGGAGACTCAGGGGTACTAATGGAAATAGGGAATGATTAAGTCAGTAACGGTTAGTCTGATGTTAAGTTAGGCGATAGGAAGCATTGAGATGATTTGGTATTTATCGAGGATTCAAGTATTGTTTAAGTGTTGATGTTTTCTTTTCAGATGGAAAGGGCTCGAAGAATCCTGGACCTCAATGAACAAGATGAAGGAAACAGTAGTAGTAATCATCGTGGTCGCTCAGTAAGTCGTGCCACAAGTAGTCGCCATAGTCGCTCTACGAGTTCAGCTACGAGCAATCGCCGTAGTCGCTCAACGAATCGTGCCGCGAGCAATAGACGACAAGAAGAGCAATCAGGTCCTAGTGAGAGTAGGCTTGATCGAATAGAGCGAATCTTGGAAGGCGTACTGACACATGTAACGAGGAACGAGGCGCCAAGACGCACCCCCCATATGTTGGACCAATACCGCCGGCAAAGACCCCCGGTGTTCAGGGGCAAAGCAGGAGATGACCCCAGTGCAGCTGAGTACTGGATGGAGCAAACTGAGAAGCTACTCCAACATCTGCACTGCAGTGACGAAGAGAAGGTTAACTGCGCTACATTTATGCTTGAGGGAGAGGCTGCAAGATGGTGGCAATCAGCCCAACGAGCCCTACAAACGACACTCGGGCAGGCGGCACATGATCTAAGGCCGAGACGAGATCAGACGATAACTTGGGAAGCATTTAAAGAAGCTTTCAATGCTCGGTACTTTCCCCAAAGCTGGAAGGAGGAGAGAACTTGGGAATTCATGAACCTAAAGCAGACTGACGGGATGTCGGTAACTCAATACGATGTCAAGTTCACTCAACTGATCAGATATGTGCCTATGTACGAAACTGACGAGAGGCAGAAGGCACAAAAATTTGTGAGTGGACTAAAAGTGGATTTACAACAAGCCCTCAGTTCGTGTATCATCAACACTTACAACGAGGCGCTGGACAGGGCTCTGACCACCAAGATGAACCTACTGCGTGTGGGATTGATAAGATCAGATGAAAAGAAGAAAGAATTGAAAGGCACGGAGCATAGGACAGGAGGAAAAAATTTCAAAGATAGCAAACCATGTCCCCGGTGCAACAAAGAACACCCAGGAAGAAATTGTTCTCAAGGGCATATCACATGTTTTTCGTGCGGTGAGAAAGGACACAAGGAAAAAGATTGCCCTAAGAAGAAAGATGTACCTCCAACTGGGAATCAAACGGGGATCACGTGCTACTCGTGCAATCAACCTGGTCACTACGCCAATGAATGCCCGAAAAGACAGAAGGTAGAACAAACTGGGAAGATAACCATGACGCCAGGACCTCGTACCGGACGAGTCTTTTGCCTAACAAGAGAAGATGAAGAAGTCTACCCTGGCTTGGGAAGAGATGATGAAGAAACCACGACCAAGGACATGCCAAGTTAATTCAATGTTATCAATTTCTGTGCCATCTTGACAGATGAGTTAAAGATTCAATGTTATCAATTTCTGTGTCATCATGGCATTAGTATTAGGATCAATTATGAGTCAATGAAATGTATTTTGAGGACACAGTTGGATATAATAATAAGTGTTATGAATCATTTTGGGATTTGCGTAACTGCCTGTTCAAAGCCACAACGGGATACCCTGGGAAATAAAAGATGTGTCTGGTAAGATCGGATCACATGGATATAATTATGAATGATACTTAGACATTTCAATTGGGAGTCATTAGCAGATATCACGGACCAAATTTCGAGGACGAAATTTTTCTAAGGGGGGGAGGATGTAACACCCGAGAAAATTTTTGAAGATAAAATGATGATTGATAAAGGGCAAAATTGGAATTTTGAGAAAAATGAGACTTTAGGGCACACTAACCTAGTTTTGGACGACCAAATTAGCCAACGGGAGTACCTCGGACCCGAGATTGCCCGAGAAAATGGTATAGTATCGACAAACAATTAAAATTATGATTTTTAGTGATGAAAGGAAGAAGATCGGGAACAGTTTTCGGTACAGCAAAATACAGCTGCCCATTTAGGTCGTATTACCGAATTGCTGTAAACGAAGTCCAAAATGTCAACGGAGGGTGTCAGGGAATAGTATTCGATGTGTAGAACAACCCTTAAGTGGTTTCGGGTTGAATCGAGTGGATTTGAGGTCAAATAAATCAGTCGGGCCAAAGTGTAATTTTCTAAAAATGCCCGAGGGAGGTCTAAACAGCAATTTTTTTGAAGTTTCAAGGGTGAAATGAGAATTATTAACCTTGAGGGTCTTAGTAAAAGTATTAGAAAAGTCAGGGGCTTGAGAAAAGGGGCCGAAATGCAAAAGAGAAAATTCAGGGGCCTAACTGCAATTTTCGGAAAAGCTGGCCGCGCATGGCAGATCTGGCCGCGCGATTGGGGGCGGAAAATCCGGCCATTTGGCCGTCAAGTCTTGTCAAGGAGTACCCTAGGGTGTCCTAGGAGGCGTGGGGAAGAAGTATGGCCGGAAAATCGGCCACGTGGTGAGCTTTTTGGGCTATAAATAGCCGAGGGTTCGGCCGAGAAAGAAGCACCAAATCGAGCTCGTTCTCGAACGATTTTTTGAGATTGGATAGAGGGCTTATGGTCTCCATGAGGTAAGGATCATTTTGGCACTGGTTTGAAGCATTTTGGAGCAGATTTGAGGGAGTTTCGAAGGTGGCCGGAAAGCCCTAGGCGGACCGCCTTCCGCCACCTGTAAGTCGACTTTTAATCGACTTTTCGAATTCCTTTCGGCATGAAATCAACGGGGTTGTGATCGATTTGGCAAGGGCTTTCGATCGGCACCCGATTTGCCATCATCGGAGCACCGACCGGCGGCGGCTGGAGGTTGAAGATGACTGGCGCGTGACTGGCACGCGCCAGTTCAAACGAGGCCACCCACGCGCCGCGCGTGAGGGCGCGTGAGACATCAGGTATTTTCGAAATTTTTTTTTATTATGTTTAAAAAATTATTTTATTATTTATGGTGCAATAAAATTTAGAAAATTGTTTGAGGAAATGGTTAGTTTGTAATTTTCAAAGAGAATAAGGCTTAGGAAAAATAGGAAAGGGAATTAGAAAATCCTTAGAAATTTTTGGGAGATAGGAATTTAATATTTATGAATTGTTATGAAGAAAAATCAAGGAAAAATGTTGAGTAGGCATTTATTAGAATTTTTGAAGAGAAATATAAAGAAAATAGGAGGAAATTATGGAAAAATTGAGAAAATAGATATTGATATAATTTTGAACAACGTGATGACTAAGGTATCGTAGAAGCTCGAGGTTGAGGTATAAGAGCATCGGGCGCGAGAATCAAGGTCAGGCACGCGGATCGAGACGGGCGCACAAATCGAGGCTGACCGCGCTTGACGATTAGAATTCGTTTAAAGGTGAGTGTTCTCCCCAAACTCGGTTTTGACTTGTGAGAAGTTCTTCTCCAAACATTGATTTCTGTGAATGATTCTACCCAAAAGATTTCAAATGACATGTAAATGGTTTCCATGCTCGGTTTTGTGATGAATTGTCTAAATGATTGCTTACATGTGCATTAAACGATGATTTAAGTATTGATGGTGCATGTTATGAGTTTAAGTGATGCATGTTATGATTTTTCGACCATTGGCTGGTTTGTGACGTTTATGTGGGATGTTGACCTGTGACGTGGCCTAGAGTGGCAGTACTCGGGAATGCGTACCTAGGATTAATGTTTGGTGATCACTTGGGACGGGGCTGAGACGGACTTCACCCTACGGGACCCAAGTGGCGGGGCTGCGAGTGGACACCACCCCGGTTGATGGCTCAAGTGGCGGGGCTGCGAGTGGACACCACCCCAGGATCCTTTGAGCGGTAGCATTAATGCCTAGGTGACGGCGATTCCATGGGCAGTGCTGTTGTGACACTCTCGGGGCTAGGGTTATGTTTTGGACCGCTTTTGAGTGGGAGCGTAAAGCCTGACAATGACCGTGGGGTGGTTCCTGGGTTCATGTGTCGAGGTTGTCCCTCTTAAGCGGGATTGGGTTGCCAATGGGTCGATTTGGTTGTGTCGCCTTTAGAGAGATTGCGTTTTCCCCGGTTAAGGGTTAAATGCTGTGTGGGATTCTCTTTAGGCTGGTGCATGTTGAGATTTATCGATTTTGTGTACATGATTTCTGCATACATTCATGAAAACGTTTTTGAACTCTCACTTAGATGATTCAGCATCTAATTTGGACTATGTCCCTGGAATATTCAAACGTTCCAGGTGAAAGCTGTGACGACAAAGGAAGAATGCCATCAGGATGTAGCAGTTACGTTTGGTTTTCGTAGGTCCTGTTTATGATGTTTAGAGATCATGTAATATATTTTCATGTGAAACATCAATTCAATTGTTGTAAAAGAATTGGTCCATTATATGTATATATTTGAGGTTACGATCTTGCTTCCGCTGATGTGATTGATGATACCTGTCTTAGTTATTTATTGAATGTTGTTATACTAAGAAGGTACGATCGAGATTGTCGGGAAAATAATGGCTATCGAGGAATTTATGTGATGTTTGATTTAATTTTTCTCGAAATCTCGAATTAACGCACGCTTGGGAAAAGTGGGGCGTTACAGTTGGTATCAGAGCGAACTAGCAAAAATCCCCGATTGGAGACTCAGGGGTACTAATGGAAATAGGGAATGATTAAGTCAGTAACGGTTAGTCTGATGTTAAGTTAGGCGATAGGAAGCATTGAGATGATTTGGTATTTATCGAGGATTCAAGTATTGTTTAAGTGTTGATGTTTTCTTTTCAGATGGAAAGGGCTCGAAGAATCCTGGACCTCAATGAACAAGATGAAGGAAACAGTAGTAGTAATCATCGTGGTCGCTCAGTAAGTCGTGCCACAAGTAGTCGCCATAGTCGCTCTACGAGTTCAGCTACGAGCAATCGCCGTAGTCGCTCAACGAATCGTGCCGCGAGCAGTAGACGACAAGAAGAGCAATCAGGTCCTAGTGAGAGTAGGCTTGATCGAATAGAGCGAATCTTGGAAGGCGTACTGACACATGTAACGAGGAACGAGGCGCCAAGACGCACCCCCCATATGTTGGACCAATACCGCCGGCAAAGACCCCCGGTGTTCAGGGGCAAAGCAGGAGATGACCCCAGTGCAGCTGAGTACTGGATGGAGCAAACTGAGAAGCTACTCCAACATCTGCACTGCAGTGACGAAGAGAAGGTTAACTGCGCTACATTTATGCTTGAGGGAGAGGCTGCAAGATGGTGGCAATCAGCCCAACGAGCCCTACAAACGACACTCGGGCAGGCGGCACATGATCTAAGGCCGAGACGAGATCAGACGATAACTTGGGAAGCATTTAAAGAAGCTTTCAATGCTCGGTACTTTCCCCAAAGCTGGAAGGAGGAGAGAACTTGGGAATTCATGAACCTAAAGCAGACTGACGGGATGTCGGTAACTCAATACGATGTCAAGTTCACTCAACTGATCAGATATGTGCCTATGTACGAAACTGACGAGAGGCAGAAGGCACAAAAATTTGTGAGTGGACTAAAAGTGGATTTACAACAAGCCCTCAGTTCGTGTATCATCAACACTTACAACGAGGCGCTGGACAGGGCTCTGACCACCAAGATGAACCTACTGCGTGTGGGATTGATAAGATCAGATGAAAAGAAGAAAGAATTGAAAGGCACGGAGCATAGGACAGGAGGAAAAAATTTCAAAGATAGCAAACCATGTCCCCGGTGCAACAAAGAACACCCAGGAAGAAATTGTTCTCAAGGGCATATCACATGTTTTTCGTGCGGTGAGAAAGGACACAAGGAAAAAGATTGCCCTAAGAAGAAAGATGTACCTCCAACTGGGAATCAAACGGGGATCACGTGCTACTCGTGCAATCAACCTGGTCACTACGCCAATGAATGCCCGAAAAGACAGAAGGTAGAACAAACTGGGAAGATAACCATGACGCCAGGACCTCGTACCGGACGAGTCTTTTGCCTAACAAGAGAAGATGAAGAAGTCTACCCTGGCTTGGGAAGAGATGATGAAGAAACCACGACCAAGGACATGCCAAGTTAATTCAATGTTATCAATTTCTGTGCCATCTTGACAGATGAGTTAAAGATTCAATGTTATCAATTTCTGTGTCATCATGGCATTAGTATTAGGATCAATTATGAGTCAATGAAATGTATTTTGAGGACACAGTTGGATATAATAATAAGTGTTATGAATCATTTTGGGATTTGCGTAACTGCCTGTTCAAAGCCACAACGGGATACCCTGGGAAATAAAAGATGTGTCTGGTAAGATCGGATCACATGGATATAATTATGAATGATACTTAGACATTTCAATTGGGAGTCATTAGCAGATATCACGGACCAAATTTCGAGGACGAAATTTTTCTAAGGGGGGGAGGATGTAACACCCGAGAAAATTTTTGAAGATAAAATGATGATTGATAAAGGGCAAAATTGGAATTTTGAGAAAAATGAGACTTTAGGGCACACTAACCTAGTTTTGGACGACCAAATTAGCCAACGGGAGTACCTCGGACCCGAGATTGCCCGAGAAAATGGTATAGTATCGACAAACAATTAAAATTATGATTTTTAGTGATGAAAGGAAGAAGATCGGGAACAGTTTTCGGTACAGCAAAATACAGCTGCCCATTTAGGTCGTATTACCGAATTGCTGTAAACGAAGTCCAAAATGTCAACGGAGGGTGTCAGGGAATAGTATTCGATGTGTAGAACAACCCTTAAGTGGTTTCGGGTTGAATCGAGTGGATTTGAGGTCAAATAAATCAGTCGGGCCAAAGTGTAATTTTCTAAAAATGCCCGAGGGAGGTCTAAACAGCAATTTTTTTGAAGTTTCAAGGGTGAAATGAGAATTATTAACCTTGAGGGTCTTAGTAAAAGTATTAGAAAAGTCAGGGGCTTGAGAAAAGGGGCCGAAATGCAAAAGAGAAAATTCAGGGGCCTAACTGCAATTTTCGGAAAAGCTGGCCGCGCATGGCAGATCTGGCCGCGCGATTGGGGGCGGAAAATCCGGCCATTTGGCCGTCAAGTCTTGTCAAGGAGTACCCTAGGGTGTCCTAGGAGGCGTGGGGAAGAAGTATGGCCGGAAAATCGGCCACGTGGTGAGCTTTTTGGGCTATAAATAGCCGAGGGTTCGGCCGAGAAAGAAGCACCAAATCGAGCTCGTTCTCGAACGATTTTTTGAGATTGGATAGAGGGCTTATGGTCTCCATGAGGTAAGGATCATTTTGGCACTGGTTTGAAGCATTTTGGAGCAGATTTGAGGGAGTTTCGAAGGTGGCCGGAAAGCCCTAGGCGGACCGCCTTCCGCCACCTGTAAGTCGACTTTTAATCGACTTTTCGAATTCCTTTCGGCATGAAATCAACGGGGTTGTGATCGATTTGGCAAGGGCTTTCGATCGGCACCCGATTTGCCATCATCGGAGCACCGACCGGCGGCGGCTGGAGGTTGAAGATGACTGGCGCGTGACTGGCACGCGCCAGTTCAAACGAGGCCACCCACGCGCCGCGCGTGAGGGCGCGTGAGACATCAGGTATTTTCGAAATTTTTTTTTATTATGTTTAAAAAATTATTTTATTATTTATGGTGCAATAAAATTTAGAAAATTGTTTGAGGAAATGGTTAGTTTGTAATTTTCAAAGAGAATAAGGCTTAGGAAAAATAGGAAAGGGAATTAGAAAATCCTTAGAAATTTTTGGGAGATAGGAATTTAATATTTATGAATTGTTATGAAGAAAAATCAAGGAAAAATGTTGAGTAGGCATTTATTAGAATTTTTGAAGAGAAATATAAAGAAAATAGGAGGAAATTATGGAAAAATTGAGAAAATAGATATTGATATAATTTTGAACAACGTGATGACTAAGGTATCGTAGAAGCTCGAGGTTGAGGTATAAGAGCATCGGGCGCGAGAATCAAGGTCAGGCACGCGGATCGAGACGGGCGCACAAATCGAGGCTGACCGCGCTTGACGATTAGAATTCGTTTAAAGGTGAGTGTTCTCCCCAAACTCGGTTTTGACTTGTGAGAAGTTCTTCTCCAAACATTGATTTCTGTGAATGATTCTACCCAAAAGATTTCAAATGACATGTAAATGGTTTCCATGCTCGGTTTTGTGATGAATTGTCTAAATGATTGCTTACATGTGCATTAAACGATGATTTAAGTATTGATGGTGCATGTTATGAGTTTAAGTGATGCATGTTATGATTTTTCGACCATTGGCTGGTTTGTGACGTTTATGTGGGATGTTGACCTGTGACGTGGCCTAGAGTGGCAGTACTCGGGAATGCGTACCTAGGATTAATGTTTGGTGATCACTTGGGACGGGGCTGAGACGGACTTCACCCTACGGGACCCAAGTGGCGGGGCTGCGAGTGGACACCACCCCGGTTGATGGCTCAAGTGGCGGGGCTGCGAGTGGACACCACCCCAGGATCCTTTGAGCGGTAGCATTAATGCCTAGGTGACGGCGATTCCATGGGCAGTGCTGTTGTGACACTCTCGGGGCTAGGGTTATGTTTTGGACCGCTTTTGAGTGGGAGCGTAAAGCCTGACAATGACCGTGGGGTGGTTCCTGGGTTCATGTGTCGAGGTTGTCCCTCTTAAGCGGGATTGGGTTGCCAATGGGTCGATTTGGTTGTGTCGCCTTTAGAGAGATTGCGTTTTCCCCGGTTAAGGGTTAAATGCTGTGTGGGATTCTCTTTAGGCTGGTGCATGTTGAGATTTATCGATTTTGTGTACATGATTTCTGCATACATTCATGAAAACGTTTTTGAACTCTCACTTAGATGATTCAGCATCTAATTTGGACTATGTCCCTGGAATATTCAAACGTTCCAGGTGAAAGCTGTGACGACAAAGGAAGAATGCCATCAGGATGTAGCAGTTACGTTTGGTTTTCGTAGGTCCTGTTTATGATGTTTAGAGATCATGTAATATATTTTCATGTGAAACATCAATTCAATTGTTGTAAAAGAATTGGTCCATTATATGTATATATTTGAGGTTACGATCTTGCTTCCGCTGATGTGATTGATGATACCTGTCTTAGTTATTTATTGAATGTTGTTATACTAAGAAGGTACGATCGAGATTGTCGGGAAAATAATGGCTATCGAGGAATTTATGTGATGTTTGATTTAATTTTTCTCGAAATCTCGAATTAACGCACGCTTGGGAAAAGTGGGGCGTTACAGTTGGTATCAGAGCGAACTAGCAAAAATCCCCGATTGGAGACTCAGGGGTACTAATGGAAATAGGGAATGATTAAGTCAGTAACGGTTAGTCTGATGTTAAGTTAGGCGATAGGAAGCATTGAGATGATTTGGTATTTATCGAGGATTCAAGTATTGTTTAAGTGTTGATGTTTTCTTTTCAGATGGAAAGGGCTCGAAGAATCCTGGACCTCAATGAACAAGATGAAGGAAACAGTAGTAGTAATCATCGTGGTCGCTCAGTAAGTCGTGCCACAAGTAGTCGCCATAGTCGCTCTACGAGTTCAGCTACGAGCAATCGCCGTAGTCGCTCAACGAATCGTGCCGCGAGCAGTAGACGACAAGAAGAGCAATCAGGTCCTAGTGAGAGTAGGCTTGATCGAATAGAGCGAATCTTGGAAGGCGTACTGACACATGTAACGAGGAACGAGGCGCCAAGACGCACCCCCCATATGTTGGACCAATACCGCCGGCAAAGACCCCCGGTGTTCAGGGGCAAAGCAGGAGATGACCCCAGTGCAGCTGAGTACTGGATGGAGCAAACTGAGAAGCTACTCCAACATCTGCACTGCAGTGACGAAGAGAAGGTTAACTGCGCTACATTTATGCTTGAGGGAGAGGCTGCAAGATGGTGGCAATCAGCCCAACGAGCCCTACAAACGACACTCGGGCAGGCGGCACATGATCTAAGGCCGAGACGAGATCAGACGATAACTTGGGAAGCATTTAAAGAAGCTTTCAATGCTCGGTACTTTCCCCAAAGCTGGAAGGAGGAGAGAACTTGGGAATTCATGAACCTAAAGCAGACTGACGGGATGTCGGTAACTCAATACGATGTCAAGTTCACTCAACTGATCAGATATGTGCCTATGTACGAAACTGACGAGAGGCAGAAGGCACAAAAATTTGTGAGTGGACTAAAAGTGGATTTACAACAAGCCCTCAGTTCGTGTATCATCAACACTTACAACGAGGCGCTGGACAGGGCTCTGACCACCAAGATGAACCTACTGCGTGTGGGATTGATAAGATCAGATGAAAAGAAGAAAGAATTGAAAGGCACGGAGCATAGGACAGGAGGAAAAAATTTCAAAGATAGCAAACCATGTCCCCGGTGCAACAAAGAACACCCAGGAAGAAATTGTTCTCAAGGGCATATCACATGTTTTTCGTGCGGTGAGAAAGGACACAAGGAAAAAGATTGCCCTAAGAAGAAAGATGTACCTCCAACTGGGAATCAAACGGGGATCACGTGCTACTCGTGCAATCAACCTGGTCACTACGCCAATGAATGCCCGAAAAGACAGAAGGTAGAACAAACTGGGAAGATAACCATGACGCCAGGACCTCGTACCGGACGAGTCTTTTGCCTAACAAGAGAAGATGAAGAAGTCTACCCTGGCTTGGGAAGAGATGATGAAGAAACCACGACCAAGGACATGCCAAGTTAATTCAATGTTATCAATTTCTGTGCCATCTTGACAGATGAGTTAAAGATTCAATGTTATCAATTTCTGTGTCATCATGGCATTAGTATTAGGATCAATTATGAGTCAATGAAATGTATTTTGAGGACACAGTTGGATATAATAATAAGTGTTATGAATCATTTTGGGATTTGCGTAACTGCCTGTTCAAAGCCACAACGGGATACCCTGGGAAATAAAAGATGTGTCTGGTAAGATCGGATCACATGGATATAATTATGAATGATACTTAGACATTTCAATTGGGAGTCATTAGCAGATATCACGGACCAAATTTCGAGGACGAAATTTTTCTAAGGGGGGGAGGATGTAACACCCGAGAAAATTTTTGAAGATAAAATGATGATTGATAAAGGGCAAAATTGGAATTTTGAGAAAAATGAGACTTTAGGGCACACTAACCTAGTTTTGGACGACCAAATTAGCCAACGGGAGTACCTCGGACCCGAGATTGCCCGAGAAAATGGTATAGTATCGACAAACAATTAAAATTATGATTTTTAGTGATGAAAGGAAGAAGATCGGGAACAGTTTTCGGTACAGCAAAATACAGCTGCCCATTTAGGTCGTATTACCGAATTGCTGTAAACGAAGTCCAAAATGTCAACGGAGGGTGTCAGGGAATAGTATTCGATGTGTAGAACAACCCTTAAGTGGTTTCGGGTTGAATCGAGTGGATTTGAGGTCAAATAAATCAGTCGGGCCAAAGTGTAATTTTCTAAAAATGCCCGAGGGAGGTCTAAACAGCAATTTTTTTGAAGTTTCAAGGGTGAAATGAGAATTATTAACCTTGAGGGTCTTAGTAAAAGTATTAGAAAAGTCAGGGGCTTGAGAAAAGGGGCCGAAATGCAAAAGAGAAAATTCAGGGGCCTAACTGCAATTTTCGGAAAAGCTGGCCGCGCATGGCAGATCTGGCCGCGCGATTGGGGGCGGAAAATCCGGCCATTTGGCCGTCAAGTCTTGTCAAGGAGTACCCTAGGGTGTCCTAGGAGGCGTGGGGAAGAAGTATGGCCGGAAAATCGGCCACGTGGTGAGCTTTTTGGGCTATAAATAGCCGAGGGTTCGGCCGAGAAAGAAGCACCAAATCGAGCTCGTTCTCGAACGATTTTTTGAGATTGGATAGAGGGCTTATGGTCTCCATGAGGTAAGGATCATTTTGGCACTGGTTTGAAGCATTTTGGAGCAGATTTGAGGGAGTTTCGAAGGTGGCCGGAAAGCCCTAGGCGGACCGCCTTCCGCCACCTGTAAGTCGACTTTTAATCGACTTTTCGAATTCCTTTCGGCATGAAATCAACGGGGTTGTGATCGATTTGGCAAGGGCTTTCGATCGGCACCCGATTTGCCATCATCGGAGCACCGACCGGCGGCGGCTGGAGGTTGAAGATGACTGGCGCGTGACTGGCACGCGCCAGTTCAAACGAGGCCACCCACGCGCCGCGCGTGAGGGCGCGTGAGACATCAGGTATTTTCGAAATTTTTTTTTATTATGTTTAAAAAATTATTTTATTATTTATGGTGCAATAAAATTTAGAAAATTGTTTGAGGAAATGGTTAGTTTGTAATTTTCAAAGAGAATAAGGCTTAGGAAAAATAGGAAAGGGAATTAGAAAATCCTTAGAAATTTTTGGGAGATAGGAATTTAATATTTATGAATTGTTATGAAGAAAAATCAAGGAAAAATGTTGAGTAGGCATTTATTAGAATTTTTGAAGAGAAATATAAAGAAAATAGGAGGAAATTATGGAAAAATTGAGAAAATAGATATTGATATAATTTTGAACAACGTGATGACTAAGGTATCGTAGAAGCTCGAGGTTGAGGTATAAGAGCATCGGGCGCGAGAATCAAGGTCAGGCACGCGGATCGAGACGGGCGCACAAATCGAGGCTGACCGCGCTTGACGATTAGAATTCGTTTAAAGGTGAGTGTTCTCCCCAAACTCGGTTTTGACTTGTGAGAAGTTCTTCTCCAAACATTGATTTCTGTGAATGATTCTACCCAAAAGATTTCAAATGACATGTAAATGGTTTCCATGCTCGGTTTTGTGATGAATTGTCTAAATGATTGCTTACATGTGCATTAAACGATGATTTAAGTATTGATGGTGCATGTTATGAGTTTAAGTGATGCATGTTATGATTTTTCGACCATTGGCTGGTTTGTGACGTTTATGTGGGATGTTGACCTGTGACGTGGCCTAGAGTGGCAGTACTCGGGAATGCGTACCTAGGATTAATGTTTGGTGATCACTTGGGACGGGGCTGAGACGGACTTCACCCTACGGGACCCAAGTGGCGGGGCTGCGAGTGGACACCACCCCGGTTGATGGCTCAAGTGGCGGGGCTGCGAGTGGACACCACCCCAGGATCCTTTGAGCGGTAGCATTAATGCCTAGGTGACGGCGATTCCATGGGCAGTGCTGTTGTGACACTCTCGGGGCTAGGGTTATGTTTTGGACCGCTTTTGAGTGGGAGCGTAAAGCCTGACAATGACCGTGGGGTGGTTCCTGGGTTCATGTGTCGAGGTTGTCCCTCTTAAGCGGGATTGGGTTGCCAATGGGTCGATTTGGTTGTGTCGCCTTTAGAGAGATTGCGTTTTCCCCGGTTAAGGGTTAAATGCTGTGTGGGATTCTCTTTAGGCTGGTGCATGTTGAGATTTATCGATTTTGTGTACATGATTTCTGCATACATTCATGAAAACGTTTTTGAACTCTCACTTAGATGATTCAGCATCTAATTTGGACTATGTCCCTGGAATATTCAAACGTTCCAGGTGAAAGCTGTGACGACAAAGGAAGAATGCCATCAGGATGTAGCAGTTACGTTTGGTTTTCGTAGGTCCTGTTTATGATGTTTAGAGATCATGTAATATATTTTCATGTGAAACATCAATTCAATTGTTGTAAAAGAATTGGTCCATTATATGTATATATTTGAGGTTACGATCTTGCTTCCGCTGATGTGATTGATGATACCTGTCTTAGTTATTTATTGAATGTTGTTATACTAAGAAGGTACGATCGAGATTGTCGGGAAAATAATGGCTATCGAGGAATTTATGTGATGTTTGATTTAATTTTTCTCGAAATCTCGAATTAACGCACGCTTGGGAAAAGTGGGGCGTTACAGTTGGTATCAGAGCGAACTAGCAAAAATCCCCGATTGGAGACTCAGGGGTACTAATGGAAATAGGGAATGATTAAGTCAGTAACGGTTAGTCTGATGTTAAGTTAGGCGATAGGAAGCATTGAGATGATTTGGTATTTATCGAGGATTCAAGTATTGTTTAAGTGTTGATGTTTTCTTTTCAGATGGAAAGGGCTCGAAGAATCCTGGACCTCAATGAACAAGATGAAGGAAACAGTAGTAGTAATCATCGTGGTCGCTCAGTAAGTCGTGCCACAAGTAGTCGCCATAGTCGCTCTACGAGTTCAGCTACGAGCAATCGCCGTAGTCGCTCAACGAATCGTGCCGCGAGCAGTAGACGACAAGAAGAGCAATCAGGTCCTAGTGAGAGTAGGCTTGATCGAATAGAGCGAATCTTGGAAGGCGTACTGACACATGTAACAAGGAACGAGGCGCCAAGACGCACCCCCCATATGTTGGACCAATACCGCCGGCAAAGACCCCCGGTGTTCAGGGGCAAAGCAGGAGATGACCCCAGTGCAGCTGAGTACTGGATGGAGCAAACTGAGAAGCTACTCCAACATCTGCACTGCAGTGACGAAGAGAAGGTTAACTGCGCTACATTTATGCTTGAGGGAGAGGCTGCAAGATGGTGGCAATCAGCCCAACGAGCCCTACAAACGACACTCGGGCAGGCGGCACATGATCTAAGGCCGAGACGAGATCAGACGATAACTTGGGAAGCATTTAAAGAAGCTTTCAATGCTCGGTACTTTCCCCAAAGCTGGAAGGAGGAGAGAACTTGGGAATTCATGAACCTAAAGCAGACTGACGGGATGTCGGTAACTCAATACGATGTCAAGTTCACTCAACTGATCAGATATGTGCCTATGTACGAAACTGACGAGAGGCAGAAGGCACAAAAATTTGTGAGTGGACTAAAAGTGGATTTACAACAAGCCCTCAGTTCGTGTATCATCAACACTTACAACGAGGCGCTGGACAGGGCTCTGACCACCAAGATGAACCTACTGCGTGTGGGATTGATAAGATCAGATGAAAAGAAGAAAGAATTGAAAGGCACGGAGCATAGGACAGGAGGAAAAAATTTCAAAGATAGCAAACCATGTCCCCGGTGCAACAAAGAACACCCAGGAAGAAATTGTTCTCAAGGGCATATCACATGTTTTTCGTGCGGTGAGAAAGGACACAAGGAAAAAGATTGCCCTAAGAAGAAAGATGTACCTCCAACTGGGAATCAAACGGGGATCACGTGCTACTCGTGCAATCAACCTGGTCACTACGCCAATGAATGCCCGAAAAGACAGAAGGTAGAACAAACTGGGAAGATAACCATGACGCCAGGACCTCGTACCGGACGAGTCTTTTGCCTAACAAGAGAAGATGAAGAAGTCTACCCTGGCTTGGGAAGAGATGATGAAGAAACCACGACCAAGGACATGCCAAGTTAATTCAATGTTATCAATTTCTGTGCCATCTTGACAGATGAGTTAAAGATTCAATGTTATCAATTTCTGTGTCATCATGGCATTAGTATTAGGATCAATTATGAGTCAATGAAATGTATTTTGAGGACACAGTTGGATATAATAATAAGTGTTATGAATCATTTTGGGATTTGCGTAACTGCCTGTTCAAAGCCACAACGGGATACCCTGGGAAATAAAAGATGTGTCTGGTAAGATCGGATCACATGGATATAATTATGAATGATACTTAGACATTTCAATTGGGAGTCATTAGCAGATATCACGGACCAAATTTCGAGGACGAAATTTTTCTAAGGGGGGGAGGATGTAACACCCGAGAAAATTTTTGAAGATAAAATGATGATTGATAAAGGGCAAAATTGGAATTTTGAGAAAAATGAGACTTTAGGGCACACTAACCTAGTTTTGGACGACCAAATTAGCCAACGGGAGTACCTCGGACCCGAGATTGCCCGAGAAAATGGTATAGTATCGACAAACAATTAAAATTATGATTTTTAGTGATGAAAGGAAGAAGATCGGGAACAGTTTTCGGTACAGCAAAATACAGCTGCCCATTTAGGTCGTATTACCGAATTGCTGTAAACGAAGTCCAAAATGTCAACGGAGGGTGTCAGGGAATAGTATTCGATGTGTAGAACAACCCTTAAGTGGTTTCGGGTTGAATCGAGTGGATTTGAGGTCAAATAAATCAGTCGGGCCAAAGTGTAATTTTCTAAAAATGCCCGAGGGAGGTCTAAACAGCAATTTTTTTGAAGTTTCAAGGGTGAAATGAGAATTATTAACCTTGAGGGTCTTAGTAAAAGTATTAGAAAAGTCAGGGGCTTGAGAAAAGGGGCCGAAATGCAAAAGAGAAAATTCAGGGGCCTAACTGCAATTTTCGGAAAAGCTGGCCGTGCATGGCAGATCTGGCCGCGCGATTGGGGGCGGAAAATCCGGCCATTTGGCCGTCAAGTCTTGTCAAGGAGTACCCTAGGGTGTCCTAGGAGGCGTGGGGAAGAAGTATGGCCGGAAAATCGGCCACGTGGTGAGCTTTTTGGGCTATAAATAGCCGAGGGTTCGGCCGAGAAAGAAGCACCAAATCGAGCTCGTTCTCGAACGATTTTTTGAGATTGGATAGAGGGCTTATGGTCTCCATGAGGTAAGGATCATTTTGGCACTGGTTTGAAGCATTTTGGAGCAGATTTGAGGGAGTTTCGAAGGTGGCCGGAAAGCCCTAGGCGGACCGCCTTCCGCCACCTGTAAGTCGACTTTTAATCGACTTTTCGAATTCCTTTCGGCATGAAATCAACGGGGTTGTGATCGATTTGGCAAGGGCTTTCGATCGGCACCCGATTTGCCATCATCGGAGCACCGACCGGCGGCGGCTGGAGGTTGAAGATGACTGGCGCGTGACTGGCACGCGCCAGTTCAAACGAGGCCACCCACGCGCCGCGCGTGAGGGCGCGTGAGACATCAGGTATTTTCGAAATTTTTTTTTATTATGTTTAAAAAATTATTTTATTATTTATGGTGCAATAAAATTTAGAAAATTGTTTGAGGAAATGGTTAGTTTGTAATTTTCAAAGAGAATAAGGCTTAGGAAAAATAGGAAAGGGAATTAGAAAATCCTTAGAAATTTTTGGGAGATAGGAATTTAATATTTATGAATTGTTATGAAGAAAAATCAAGGAAAAATGTTGAGTAGGCATTTATTAGAATTTTTGAAGAGAAATATAAAGAAAATAGGAGGAAATTATGGAAAAATTGAGAAAATAGATATTGATATAATTTTGAACAACGTGATGACTAAGGTATCGTAGAAGCTCGAGGTTGAGGTATAAGAGCATCGGGCGCGAGAATCAAGGTCAGGCACGCGGATCGAGACGGGCGCACAAATCGAGGCTGACCGCGCTTGACGATTAGAATTCGTTTAAAGGTGAGTGTTCTCCCCAAACTCGGTTTTGACTTGTGAGAAGTTCTTCTCCAAACATTGATTTCTGTGAATGATTCTACCCAAAAGATTTCAAATGACATGTAAATGGTTTCCATGCTCGGTTTTGTGATGAATTGTCTAAATGATTGCTTACATGTGCATTAAACGATGATTTAAGTATTGATGGTGCATGTTATGAGTTTAAGTGATGCATGTTATGATTTTTCGACCATTGGCTGGTTTGTGACGTTTATGTGGGATGTTGACCTGTGACGTGGCCTAGAGTGGCAGTACTCGGGAATGCGTACCTAGGATTAATGTTTGGTGATCACTTGGGACGGGGCTGAGACGGACTTCACCCTACGGGACCCAAGTGGCGGGGCTGCGAGTGGACACCACCCCGGTTGATGGCTCAAGTGGCGGGGCTGCGAGTGGACACCACCCCAGGATCCTTTGAGCGGTAGCATTAATGCCTAGGTGACGGCGATTCCATGGGCAGTGCTG
This sequence comes from Diospyros kaki, assembly GCA_036245055.1. Lineage (NCBI taxonomy): Eukaryota > Viridiplantae > Streptophyta > Magnoliopsida > Ericales > Ebenaceae > Diospyros > Diospyros kaki. Next base: position 44,001,179 of record BSEG01000009.1, read on the forward strand.
TTGTGACACTCTCGGGGCTAGGGTTATGTTTTGGACCGCTTTTGAGTGGGAGCGTAAAGCCTGACAATGACCGTGGGGTGGTTCCTGGGTTCATGTGTCGAGGTTGTCCCTCTTAAGCGGGATTGGGTTGCCAATGGGTCGATTTGGTTGTGTCGCCTTTAGAGAGATTGCGTTTTCCCCGGTTAAGGGTTAAATGCTGTGTGGGATTCTCTTTAGGCTGGTGCATGTTGAGATTTATCGATTTTGTGTACATGATTTCTGCATACATTCATGAAAACGTTTTTGAACTCTCACTTAGATGATTCAGCATCTAATTTGGACTATGTCCCTGGAATATTCAAACGTTCCAGGTGAAAGCTGTGACGACAAAGGAAGAATGCCATCAGGATGTAGCAGTTACGTTTGGTTTTCGTAGGTCCTGTTTATGATGTTTAGAGATCATGTAATATATTTTCATGTGAAACATCAATTCAATTGTTGTAAAAGAATTGGTCCATTATATGTATATATTTGAGGTTACGATCTTGCTTCCGCTGATGTGATTGATGATACCTGTCTTAGTTATTTATTGAATGTTGTTATACTAAGAAGGTACGATCGAGATTGTCGGGAAAATAATGGCTATCGAGGAATTTATGTGATGTTTGATTTAATTTTTCTCGAAATCTCGAATTAACGCACGCTTGGGAAAAGTGGGGCGTTACAGTTGGTATCAGAGCGAACTAGCAAAAATCCCCGATTGGAGACTCAGGGGTACTAATGGAAATAGGGAATGATTAAGTCAGTAACGGTTAGTCTGATGTTAAGTTAGGCGATAGGAAGCATTGAGATGATTTGGTATTTATCGAGGATTCAAGTATTGTTTAAGTGTTGATGTTTTCTTTTCAGATGGAAAGGGCTCGAAGAATCCTGGACCTCAATGAACAAGATGAAGGAAACAGTAGTAGTAATCATCGTGGTCGCTCAGTAAGTCGTGCCACAAGTAGTCGCCATAGTCGCTCTACGAGTTCAGCTACGAGCAATCGCCGTAGTCGCTCAACGAATCGTGCCGCGAGCAGTAGACGACAAGAATGTAACGGCTCACCTTCCGATATAATGTAACGGCTCACCTTCCGAAGTTACTGATATAATGTAACGGCTCACCTTTCGAAGCCCCTACTGAGAATAGAGGATTCATGAGAGGGTCATTATTAAAATAATACCGAACAATAACACAACTACAACCTTCATTAAAATCATAATTTTTTTTTTGTTTAACATCTCATAATCGTTTTTACATAACCAATCACCACTTGGGCCCACCTGAGCTTACATGACATAGGACAATCTCAAAAACGTAAACATTAACCTTAACGAAGGCACCATGATACCCAGGTTCTAGTTTTGGGAGAGTTCTGCACTTGCTACCGTGACACGATAGCCTGGACCCAAACCTCGCTGAACGTACTTGCTATCACAGGCGTTTCTCTTACCTGGAATGATGGAAAACAAACGTGAGTCACAAGACTCAACAAGCTCTAGAAAGAAAGGCTAGAGGGTACAGACAAAACTTTTTCAATCACACCCCATATAATTCATGCCAATATAACGTCATATCATGCCATGCCCAATACTTGCATTATTTCTCGATGCACAAACATATAATAAACTTTACATAGACGATTCTTAGGACTCACATAAAACACATATTAGCACCCAAGTCCCACATACAAACTTGTTGGCAGCCTTCTATAGGCTACCATTCCATTTCCCTTACACGTCCATTTCTCTGTCACTATCGTCTTGTCCTGCCGTTGCCGTGGGACTCTAACCCCCGGTCTTATTGTTGCCGTGGGACTCTAACCCTCAGTCTTTCCGTGGACCACGCCGCCGTAAGACTCTAACCCCCGGTCTTACCGTGGCCACATCCACCACCCATACTCAACATTTAAAACCGCACATTCTCACCATGCAGTGCAACAAATAAGAAATGCAACGGCTTTTGTAGCATAAACATGATGACAAGGCCCCCATAAACCAAACATCAGGCCATGTTACGCCCACATAGGAATACATACATGCAATGTGCTCTAAATACACCGACTCACCTAGGGAACCCAAGTTGGCTCTTGGACTGATCGGGTCATGCAAATGCTCACACATCCTGTCACACACAAAGTATGTTCCAACAGTGAATGCAACTCAAGCCCTATGTAGCACACACATCATGACATGTACAAGCCAATGCGGGAATCTAGCAGTACTAGTTCTTCTGACCCGTCTAGTGCTTATCGTATCAGTTGATGACTAGCACCCATACATTCAACCATTAACTGCCACGACCCACAGTCGACAGTCAGTAGCTTGGTACCCCATACCCTTAGACACCCTTACTGACACTGTTAACTTTATATCTTCTAAACTTAATATTATACAACATTTCTCTATAACTCTTCATGTACATAACCACATAACTTCATGATACCATTCTCATTCGCAGAAAACCATCTTAACATATATAATAGACTTTTAACATGTATCCATAATATCATATAATTTTCTAACAACCTAGCCCCAATGGGTTCGGCATCATTCTTAAGAGAAGCGGAGCGATACGAAACTCCGTAACGGCCGAAATGAAGGACACCAAAACATCATTTACTAAACTTATTTAATCACCAATAGACCCAGTATTAACATATAAGTTGTGGAATGATTGCCACGCAGATTAGCGTTATTAATGCGTGGAACCGAGTCACGGTGAGAGGGGTTTAAAATACAAGAAATCTCGAGAACTTTCACAGGAAATAAATAACGTAAGGAGTGGGTTATGAGCTTGCCTGTAAATGGCCGATCGTAGCTTCTCTCATACTCTCCCTGAGAAGTAAAACATTTAACAAAAAATAATAAGTTTACGGTCTATATTAATCAAATTTAACCGTATAAAATCTATGATTTAAACATATAATACTTATAATAATTTTATTCACTTACCTGAATATTTTAAACACTGATTAATCCACAAAATCTCTTAATTTTTCTCACATTTTCTTCCATTTTTAGCCGCCGAGCGCCTGCTGCTCTTCTCCCTCAATTTCTCTCTTTCTCTCCCTCTTTTCCTCTCTATTTCTCGGCAAAAAAAGTGACTGAATTAGCCTTCAAATTGGTTTCAATGCTTGCTGCCCAAGATTGTCCTATTTATACACAATTCAAGTGGGTCCACAAAAAGATATGGCCAAGACAAGGCCACGCTATGCATACACACGCACATATATAAATATATGTATACATTAAGTAATTAATTTAATTTGATTTACTTTATTATTATTATTATTATTATTATTATTTTTACTATATTTTATTTTATTATTTTCATAAATACTTTCAATTAATTTAATTAATCACCTTAATTTCTTATTTCTTTAAAATATCATAAATAAATATTTTCTCAAAAATCTCTAAATATTCTAAAATATCCTCAAACACCCAAATTAATTATTCTTACTTATCTCCGAATTTTTGAGATGCTACATATAAAACACACAAAATAAAAAAAAATATTTATAAACATCAAAATAATATTGTTTTAAAGTTTGATCAGTCCAGTTAATTTAGTTATTTTAATAAAAAAATTGAATCAAAAAATAAAAAATTAAACTTTTAAAAAAATTAATCGAACCAAATTGATACAAGAAAAAAATTAAACCGAACTACTAAGTTTAGTTGGTTTGGTTTGATTTGTTCAAGCAAAATCAAATTTTTGATCTCCCCTTCCTCTGATCACCATAACTATTTATAGAGATTCAACTGTTGTTTATTAATTTTTCTCATCTCACGTGTTTTCAAATTATCACAAAAGTTGAACTCTGATAAGATTACGTAACCTCAACATATTATTGAGGTTGATTACTTTTTCTTCAATATCGAAAAAAAAAAGAGAAGAGCGAGATTGCCACCATCATTATCACATAGAGAGAGATAGGAAAAGGGAGAAAAAAGTGTTGTCAAGAGAGAATAATTATTATATTATATAAAAAAGACCTAAATTTTATGAGTCTTTTTATAAAGTTTAGTCTTTTAAAAATAGTTTTAGAATTTTTTATAAAATTTGTAGGTTTTGTTTATAAACTTAGGTCCTTTTTTTTTATCAAATTTGATTTTTTTTTCATATCAGTAACTAAATATCAAAATTTTAATTATTATAGAACTAAATATCATATTTTTATATTAAACTTAATCTAATGAATTTTACAGACGTAAATTTTTTTATAAGATGTGAAATCTTATGTAATATAAGTAATTATTCTATTTATTTTCAATCATAGTAAAAATAATTAATAATTAAAATATCAAATCTTCATATTTTATATTTTAAGAATGAAAAGTCATAGTTTTTAATTATTGAAAGATGGTTATATATATATATATATATATTAAGCTTTTATTTAATTTAGCCATTCATGCGCTTTGGGCTTTGGGCCTGGGCTTCCCCAGAATCAAAGAGATTGGCGTCCAGATTTGGACAGACTGACATATTTAATTTCTCCCATTGCTTAACGGCGGGGATACAGCCGGCAGCCGACAAGGCCTCCTTTAGAATAATTATCTTTTGAGTCGAATAATAAAATAAGTGTCAATAAATATTATTTATATATTTAAGTTTGATATTTTTATTAATATATTATATTATTTATTTTGAACGTGTATCTGAATCAAAACTCAGATAAATAGACATAAAGAAGTCCAAAAAGAGAATTTAAAGAAAAAAAATTGAAAATAAAAGAATTCACTTAATAAATAGGCATCTATTTACTAACGAAACCTATAAAAGATAATTAAAATAAAAAATAAGGGTTAAAATAGATAAGAGAGTTACAAAGAACTTAAAAAACCCTATTGATAGACTCTCGATGAAAAGAAGTTTCGTGTAACTTAGTAAAGTTTCACAGACATACTTCTAGCAAAATATTTTAGAGCGAAAAAAAATATATAAGTAAATAAATTTGAAATCCTATAAACAAATTGTGTAACAAATGATTATAAGGTAAATTTAAGTCGATTTCAAAAAATCAAGAATAATTATTACAAATCTATTAAGCATCGTTATAAATAAATGAGCCCTCATCCTGTAAAGGTAAGTTACAGAAACTTATGAAATATCTCTGTTAATTAAGAAAATTTAACTTAAATATCAAAATATTTGTACAAAAAATGTCGTGTGTACACTGATTGTTTTTTATCTTACCAAGGCTTGAGTCAAATATCTCAATATAAATTTTATTATTCTATTCGAACAATAACAACATTAATATAAAATATAAAATATAGTATAAGATATCAATATGAAATATCATTATAAATATCAAAATTAAATATCCAAATAGCATTATATGAAATAAACCTAAATCAATTTAAGAGTGAAATTTGATAATTCCACTAAAAATGGGGTGAATTATTAAAAGCAGGGTTATTTATGAAATTAATTCAATTTTTTTTGCGAATTTATAATTTTATTTAATTATTTTAATTTTGATAATTAGGTTTAAATTAGTTAAATTGTATACAATTTTATTCAATATGTAAAATCGATTTAAAATAAATGTATTCATACTGACTTGACATATTATGTGTCATATAATAATAATATTTATGAAAGTCACATATACACATAAATAAAAAAAGTAACATATAAAAGAAAAATAAACAAATAATGCACATATAGATTCCATAAATATTATTATTATTATATAACATTCGATATGACAACTCAACATCAACATATTCTCCCTAAATCAATTTTACATATTATATGAAGTTACACTTAATTGAATCAATTTGAACCTATTGTCAAAATTAAAAAGATTGGATAAACTTATAAATTTATAAAAAAAAAAAAAAGAATTATTTTCATGATTAGCCATAAAAAGAATGGCAAACTTTTATCTCTATGGCAAATTTAAAAAAATTTCAATTGTAAATCAATTTTTTTGTTTATTTATAATTTTATAATGAATTTTTAATCATTTTTAGCTTTGCATTTAGTTTAAATTGGATTATACTACAAACATCCATCTAAGATAACTTTGTTAAAATCAGTAAGATAAAGTTATATCAATATAAGGTTAAAATATTTTTTGAACTAAAATATAAAATGATACAAATAAGTATATAAAGTATTCTAAGATTTTTATTAAATTATTTATTAAATTTTTTAGAATGCACTGAAACACACATATGTCATTTTTTCTTATCTATAAAGACAAAAATAAATTTATCTTGAAAAAATAAATAAATTTATCTAAAAAAACCCATATAAGAAGTCACGTAATATATTTTTAAACGATCATCAAATAAATTTAATAAATATAATAGAAAACACTTTTATCTAAAATAATTTTTATATTTTATTTTTACTAATTTATACCTTGATTAATAAATACTAACTAATTATGTATTGTGGATGAAGCTAATGTCTAACATGGACAATAAATAAGTTGAAAATATTATATTTTATGTATATTACTCATATATATATATATACACGTATATTAAGGGGGTTAGTGAGACACGTGTAAAAATATATTTAACAGTTAAAATATATTTTTTAAATGTTTATAAACATATAATTTTAGGTAATATGTAGGGGTATTTTAGGTAATATCACATATTTCTTAAACTCTACGTGATGGTCCACTTTAACATTTAAAGGCACATCTAACAAAGAATTAAATAATGAAACTATAAGATTGAAATTAAACACACAGTTGTATTAAAAAAAATTAAAAACTTGTCACGAGATTAAAATAAAATATAAAGTTGAATAAAGCATAATTTAAAATGCATTTTTATATAATTTAATTATCAAAATAAAAAAGGTGGATGAGTCAGCATCAGGTGCATCAAATTCCGAGCTGTACAGTGATAATGATTGATGGGGGCACTGCGCTTTGTCCTTCTTCGGCCAATTGGGAGATCAAATTACCAAACTTGCCCTCCCCCCCCTTCCCTTTCAGTCTTCTTTTGCTCTTTCCTTCCACGGAAATGTTACTTCCAAATTCAGAAACCATATTTGGTGTGATATTTTTAAATTATTATATTATATATTATATTAATTAAATACATAATATAATACATTAATATAAAAATATAAATTCAATTTTTATTTTTATTTTTTTAACTTAAAAATAAAAGAACACGGTTTGGAATATAGCTAAATTTATATTCTTACTTTTATACTTTATATTTGTTTATATAATTATTTTAATTTTTTATTATTTCGATTACAATATTTTTGAGTCAATTTAACCCTTATACTCTGATATTTCTTTTATGTAATAATTTAAATTTTTTATTATTTTAATTATATCTCTGAAATTATAATTTTTAGTTAATTTAAATTTGAAACTTGTAGTTTAAATTTTAAATTTTAAACTTGTAGAGGTAGAGGTAGACCTAAAAAGACTTTGGGAGAGACATTAAAGTTCGATATGAAATATATGAATCTAAATGAAGATATGACAAACGATAGAAATACATGAAAATCTAGAATTTATGTAGCCGACCCCACATCGTGGGATAAAGACTGAATATGTTGTTGTTGTTGTTGTAGTTTGGGTTCTAATTTGGTGGTTTTGTTGGTTATTGTGGGCTGCTAGTGCTGGGGGCTAACTTGTTCCGCATGCATCACCCTGTAGTGTCTTTGCCCAAGTTCAATGAACCACATCCACGCCCACATAACACAACAAAACAATCTATTTTGTTTGTTTGTTTTGTTGTACCTTCTTTTAAAAAGCACAAGCAAAGATGATGAACAGTCCGATGTTCCTTTGCCTGCCTGCTGGCTTCCCAATGAAATTCATTGAACTTCCACACACTTTTGTCTCTCCACCACTCGCTTTATTAGCTAAGCCAACCCCTCCATTGTCTCTCTTTCACCCCCACCTACTCACTCCAAACTGTTTATCAGCCTTTTAAGTCCTTTTGCTCCAAAACTTAATTTTCCTTTTTTTGCAATTTTATTGTTGAGCATGTGCAACAAATTTATACTTTTTAAGCGTACATGGAGAAAGAAAATTTACTACACATCACACATGTACCATAACCCAATGATGTGGCATTAAAAAATTATAAAAATATCTATACCGTCATGTGTTCTTATCCAAACTTACTTTCAACTTTTATTTTTATAGTCATGTCCATTTTTTTTTTACTAACTTAAGTGTCGTAGGTTAAACTGAGAGACTTAGCACTACCTCATTATTTTGTAGCTACATCTCTCAAAGTTGAGATCCCGAAACAACGTGTTTTTCTTACAAGTATAATATACTCTCAGGGTATTAATCTTAGACTAAAAATCCCCAACTAAGATTCCAAAATAACACATAATGGTTGGCCTCAATATAACAATAAGCATATTTCTTAATTTTAGTTTTATGTGCTTTTTCTATAACATTTTGATCAAAATGATTAATTTTTTATGGCAAACAACAAAACACATCCAATTTGAAGAAGAAAACATCACACACACACACACACAATAAAGAGAAACTCATGGTCATGGGTCGTCTAAACTGCATGACAGCTGAAGTGCACTTCCAAATACGTTGGCTTCAAACGTAGAAGGGGAGAGCTTATGGCTTGGATTGGATGTAACTAATACCTTTTGACAAATTGGTATAATGTAACACTACTCTCCCATCATACCCCCACCCCCCCAAATATACAATAGAGCAAGCCCCCCCCCCCCCCCAAGTCTTTTTCCTATTAAATGAGTGATGTTACTATGTTAAACCCTAAACCCGTAAAAACTCTTTAATTAATGCTTAATAGTTATTTAATTAGATTATTATGCGAGTTTAGGCTAAGATTATCAAGTTAGGGTTTGTGTAGAAGGGTCGGGAACCTTCATTCCTCGTTGACCAATAAAAAAGGTTATATCACAAATAATTAAAATTCATAAAACTCAAAAAGTTTTACCAAATAGATTATAAGCTTACCAATTCTAATGTATGAAGATACTATTTAAGTATTTAAAATTTACACTTATAATAATATTTTATAAATTTATTATATTAATATGATATAAAATATAATAAATTAATATTAAATATTAAATTTAAATATCTAAGTATTATTTTTTTATTATTATCTATTAAAAGATGAGGTCAATCGGTGGCTTGCTGCCACTTGCGCAAGCTCCAAGCACAAGGAAGGGAAGGGAAGGGAAGCCATCTCAACTGAAGTCTTGTTTTTCACAGCTCTCTTTCTTTATAATCCCCGTTGGTCCCTTCTTCCCATGGAAGAATCTCTCTCTCTCTCTCTCTCTCTCTCTTCCATGTCTCTGCTTCCTGATGAGCATAAATAAGCTCTCGCCATCTCCATTCTTTTGACCGCCCCGTCGCCTTCTTCACCACCTTCTTTCTCAATAAAATCTGAACCAGCTTTCGAAGAAAAGGAGCTATATATGGAGGTCGGAACGGTAAATGACAGGCTACCTGCTTCTTCCCAGGTCCTCGACTCTCTCTGGATCTCCAAATCTCACCCTTCCTTCCACGGTACACCCCTTTCCCGGAAAGTTCTAGTTTTCTGTTTTCATGTCCATTTTCGTTTCTGGGTTTCTTCTCAGCCTCACTCGCTTGCCTGAAAATTAGTCTGTCTCAACTTTGCTTGTGGATTTCTGCGATGGAGTCTAATTTCTGATAAAACTTTGTTTCTGTAATTTAATTCTCTCTGCAAATTTTCTATTCTGCTCTGATTTGACTTGCAATTGCTCGAGTCTGTTTTGCATCAACTGGTCTGGAATTACACTAATTAAAGCTTCATTTTGATCGGTAGGCGACTCCTTTTCATGTTCATTGTCCGTGGTCAAGTCCGAAGATGTCAGAGGGGCAAGCCCCACCTCGGACCTGCCATTTTTCCCGGCGCTCGAGAAAGAAGAAAGCGGCAATGACGACTACGACGGGTGCTTCCACCAACCGGGGAAGAAAAGGCGGCTAACCGCCGATCAAGTTCAGTTTCTGGAGAAACATTTTGAGGTGGAAAATAAGCTTGAACCAGAGAGGAAAGTCCTGCTCGCCAAGGAACTGGGCCTGCAGCCCCGCCAAGTCGCCATCTGGTTCCAGAACCGGCGAGCCCGGTTCAAGACCAAGCAGCTGGAGAAGGACTATAACTCTCTCAAGGGAAACTTTGATAGGCTCAAGGCTGACTACGAAAACCTCCTCAAGGAGAAGGAAAGATTGCGAAATCAGGTAAATTATTTGGTAATTCCTCACATTCGGATCTCAGATAATTAAAATCAACTTGTTTGTGGATAAGGTTCAAAGTTGACGCCTCTGCAACTCTCCCTCGCGTAGTTTTTGATTGGACTAATCACAATAATATATTACAAAATTTATTGTGATTTTGTGTCTCCTGTGTGTGTTGGGAGTGGACAGCCAATGCTGCTAGTGTATATTTCTCATTGTCGTGAGATTGTTAATTTGTATATGGAAGTATGTTAAAGCCAAACCAAGTTAACTGACGCAATCGTCTTCTTCATCAGGTTGAGGCGCTCAGAGAGAAGCTGCTTCTGAGAGAAGATCAGAGCCGAATTTCAGAATTTGCCGGTTTAATCAAACCGGTGGTTGCAGAGGCCCAGAAGCAAATGCCCAATTCAGCAGGTTCTGGGCATATTATAGCCAAGCAGGAAGATGCAAATTCATCAGCCAAGAGTGATGTTTTTGATTCAGAGAGCCCGCATTCTTCAACCCTGGAGCCGGCGAACTCTTGCCATGGCTTCGGACCCGAGCAATCGAACGTCGACGAAAACGAGCTCGGCCGGGGGCTTTTGCCGTCGCCGTGCTTCCCCAAGCTTGAAGAAGAAGAAGAAGAAGAAGACGAAGAGGAAAGCCTGGCTGCAAATTGCTCCGGCTGGAGCTTCCCGGTTGAAGGTCAGCCTTCTTGGTTGTGGCCTTACTGAATTAGCTGCTTCCAGGCCATAGATAGGACTCGAACTAATTAATCTCTTAATCAGCCATGCAACTTCATGTGTTCTGTTGTAATTAATGTTTCGATGCAATAAGATGCTGTTCCCTGTCCCTCTTTTCCGGCTTTATTTTGGCATTCTTTGGCATCAAAGTTGGTTCAAATTTGAACGAGGAAGAAGCTATACTGTTGCATCCTACTTTGTGGCGATGGGTGAGCTGGTTTTGCACTTTGCTTGCAACGAGAATGATGAACCTTTAGGGCATATTGGGATCATCATTTTTGTGTCTGTCTTCTGCATTTGTGTCTTTAATGAAAGGAGATAAATCGTAAGTTAAGTTTTTAATTTTTTTTATAAAGTAAAAATTAAATTTATAATTCATTAAATTAATATTGTTATATTGTTCGTTCGCTCAACTTATGTCCTAAGGGCACCTTTAGAGTATATTAACGTCTAGGATGAATGGATCACACTAATGGGATAAATCCGTTTGATGAAGTTTTAGAACATGATTATTAATTAGGAACTTTGGTATAATCTTCACAGCTCTAAATAACAAGCACATTCACACTAAACGAATTTGAAGCCAATAACAAAATGGGTTTATGAGTGTGGCAGTAAGCAACCCCAATTCAATAACAAAATGGGATGTTACGAGAGTTCTAAAAAAATTTGATGAGTCAATTAGGTACTTATTTATAAAATTATCTCTGTTATTTTAGACATGAGACCAAGATCAATGCTGCCGAAAGTTCCAACTCTTTTTGGTTCTTTATGGACGAGACTCATGGATAAACTAATTTGGGTGTTCATAAATCCATAAATCAGATATATTTTGTTAACTAAGATATGAATTAAAAAAAATGAGATATGAAAAATATTTTAAATAATAGTATTTTTTAAATTTGTTTGGTAATCCACTAAAAATAAGTCATGTGATTTTTTATTTAAGATTTTATAGATAAATTTATCTTTTCCTTTTTTTAGATAAATTTATCTAAAATTTTACAAAAAAATAACTCATATATCCCGTAAATCATACAATCCTGAGCCTCTTTATATTCATTTTTTTTCCTTTCATCTTTCTTTTTTTTCTTTCATCTTCTTACTTTGCATATCCTCCACAGAAATTAATTTTAAATGAATTTAAAAATAAAAATATTTTGATAAAACAAATTTATTTCGATATTTATCATATGTATTTTAACAAACATATATGGAAAGAAAATATGTCCTGCATTTTAAAAAATTTAATAAAAATTTTGAAATACTTTTTATTTTTATTTTGATCATTTAATCTAGTGAAGTAGAAAATATTTTGACTTTGTCTTTAAGACACGAGTCAAGTAGTTGATCAATAGTAAATTAGGATTCGCACTAGTAAATCGTGAGTTTAACTTCTTATCATGTGTAATGAGGTAAAATCTATACCTACGATTTATTTTTTTTACGAAAATTGAGAACACGAAGAGCAAGAAACTATTCAAAGACTATAATTTTAAGTATTTCAATCTTATTTTGATTCAAACTTATTTTATCCATTTTATCAAACGTACAAAGACATATTTAACTCTGGCACGATATTTGAGATAAATTAGCTACAAATTAACGATGAGTATGGGACTAAATTAGGGTTAGGGCAACTCATCTGGTCATCTTCATCTCTGGCAAGCAATAACAGAGCCCCAAAATTCTAATGGATCTGCTTTTTGGCTTTGAACAGGCGAACATCTGCAGTGGAAAACTAGGCGTTGTGTGTCGTAGATGGCAAGCACAGTTTGAAACTCTTGCAAAGTTGGAAGAAGAAAAGGTGATAAGAGGAGAGAGGCCCTGTAAAGTCAATTTATGAACGGCTAATTTCAACAACTTCTTCAATTGCCGATGACTTTTTAGCCCCATAGGTGCTGACATTTGGTCCCCCAGGTTGACGTCTGGCCTTCTTCAATTTCCCGGATCGGCTTGTAAGGGTTCGGGGAGAAGGGTCGTTTTGTATATTTAATTTTAGTTTTATTTTTATTTCTTAAGGAAGATATTATATTTAGCTTCTTTTTTTTTTTAAAAAAAAGGAGGCTAAATCTTCCCGGTTTTTGTTGCTTGTTGATGGAGAATTAGAGGCATCGGCACGATATCGCTTTGAAGGAACAAGAAGTAAGCTTGGCTCTACAAAGCTTGCCGTGCTTTCATGTTGAGTGAGCTTTGGTGGGAAGCACTTGAAAACCTTCCCAAAATCAAGTAATTTTCTCTATATTTTATATTATAAAAATATAAATATATAAAACATAGATATAAAATTACTTGAAAGTTATGAAAGTCATCTATCTTGGGATTATCGCTCTTGCGTGGTTTCCCGTCGCTCGTGTCCTCGATTTTAACAAAAGAAGTAAATTACAAGTGAAGACTTTATCTCACTGCGTAAGACAAAGAGTCGAACTTATGATTTATTAATGCGAATCTCAACTTATTTTGGTCCAACCACTTGACATATGTCGTGAAAGTTTATGAAAATCATCTTACACATATATATATGTGTGTAATTTTTTTGTCAAATTCATATTTTTTCTCTCTTAACTATCTGAACTTTTTATTGTTTTGATTAAATTCATATATTTGTATTTTTAAATCAATTCAACACCTATGTTTTGACACTTATTCTCGTGTCATAAGTGACAACTTGAATTTTTCGTCATTTTAATTACACCCTTATATCTATATTTTTGAATTAATTTAATCTCTTATATCTTAACGTATTAAAAAAAATAAATTAAATTGACTCATCTCATTTTATTTTCTTTTTTTACACATCAAAATATAATATTAAATTTATTTAAAAATACAAGTATAGAGATATAATCGAAAAAAAAATTAAATTATCACATAGGAAATAAAAAATTCAAAATATAATAATTAAATTAAATTAAAAATATATATATATTTAAAAAATTAAATAAAAAAATATTAAAACATAAGAACAAAAATATGGATTTTACACTAATTTTGCCAGTGAGCCATTAAAAGATCAGAATTAACTACAAAAAGTATATTCAGAGTTGCCCATGTAGGTGAGTTTCTGCTGCAATGATGGAGCCTGTCATTCCAAGTGGTGTAGTGTGAAAGGTTATGAATATATAGACTAAAACGGTATCCAATGCCCATGTGATTATGAAAGCTTGTTTACACCAACTCAATCTACCAATTTGTCAATGTGATTGCTGATATGCTGACGTGTTCCCCTATTAATATTTTATATTTTATGTCATCTTAATATTAATTTATAATTATCAATTTAAAAATACCATCACAAACACCAATAATAATGGAGGTGTAAATAACATTTTAATGCCCTTAATATAATAATTCATTAAATACACGTGTTATATAAACCCATAAAAATTTATATACTAATTTTGTCTTGTAAAAGGGTTTAAATTTTAAATTTTAATTAAAATAAAAAATTATCCTAATCTTAACTCAATGTTCTATCTTACAATTTAGTCTAAAGGGAAAGTTGTTTCTTATTTTATTTTTTTTTACATAAACATATATTTATTATAATTTTTCATATTGGCCTCGTTTATGCGCCTGTTTGTTAGATTAAAAATTATAACTTTTAATTTTTAGTTTTAAAAAAGTAAGAATATAATATTTGTTTTAACTTGTAAAATTTTATTTTATAACTTTTATTAGTTTTTAAAAAGAGTAAAAGTTGGCTTTTTCAAAATTGGGGTACCTCAATTTCTACAACTTTAAACAATCATATTTTAATGACATTTTTGTGATAATTTTGCCCCTATTTTTAATAAAGAATTACCCTCTTGTCCATGCAATCAAGCGTCTCTCTTCTCCACTGCCATCTCTATTTTCAAATCTCTTCCTCTCTCTCGCCATCTCCCTTTCTCTCTATACACTAATTAATTTTTTTATAACATTTGAAACTTATACATATACACGAATTAATTTTTAAATTATTATTTTATAACTATTAAGGATATAATGAACAATTATATAAAAATAAGTTATTTTATAGCTTATGGTATCAAACACCACAACTGTTTAACTACAATTTTTGAAAAGTTACAACAAACAGGTTCACAACTTATTCTAAATTTTAGAAACTATAATCTGAGAAACTATAAACTATAATTTCTCTAATTAAACTGCAACAAATGAGTCCTATACCATATCATGAATGTATTGATATCATGAAGTGCAAGGATTGCTTAATTACAAAATATAAAATCAAAAGACTAACTACACATTTCATTCAAAGATAGTGATTTATTAATATTTTAATCGTTACTTAAACCCATGATTGATTCAACCTAAGATTAAGCTTGGCTACTCTGCGGAGTGAGATTATTTATCTGACTACTCTTTAAAATGAGTAAGATAAAATTGCATTAAGATAATTTATTTGTAAAATTTAAAATAACTTATTCAAAAGAAAAAAGATAAATTTATCTAAAAAATCTAATATAAGAAATCATATATATAATTTTAAATAAATTTTTAAAATATAATAAAAAATACTTTTATATTTTATTTTTTTCACTTTATATCTTAATTAAAAAATATTACTCTAAAATAAATTAATTCAAATGTAATTTTTGATGGAGATGATGCAATTATTACGAAGTACTCTTTGATTAACATGGTTTATTTAAAGGTTATTACTGTATTTTTCACTCCAATATTATATTATTTTATCACTAATTTTACTATATTTTTAATCGTGATGCATATGAATTATTTACCCTCCCTCCTTAATTGTTTAATATCAACAAATATTAAATATATTTGGCTTTTAAAAAGATTAGCAAAGGGTGGCTAACACAGATAGGCAACGGGCACAAGTCAGGATAATCATAAGATAATCGATCACAATTCGAAAACAAATGCACCTCCGATCAAGGACAGTCAATCGCCGCCGGCCACGTGCACATATTTGCATTTGCCGACGATTCCAACCGCATTAGTCTTCCGCCCTCGAACAAATGAATATTCGCCACGCGTTCGACGGTGGACAGCTGCCACCGGCGAGCGGAACGATGCATCGCGTCAGGCGAGAGCCGTCCCGTCAAAGAGGCCACGCAACCGAGGCCAACGTACACCACGGAGCCTGTAAAGGCGGGCGGGGCCCTGGACGGCGACGGGGCCGGCAACGTGGTGGACAATCCACGGTGGAGGGATAGACGGCGGGGCCCGCGGGGAGTTGTTAAGGGCATCTTTTCGAGGGTGCAGATAAGAATGTGAGGGGGGGCGACGTAGGGTAGCCGGGCCCCAGGACGAAGACTGTCCACCTCGCTCTCTCTCTATATATCGCTTGTGGGATAGGCTCACACGTGTAAGATCTCTTTCGCGGGGCCCACTAGCCACGTGCCCACCATGCCCATATGTCAGCCCAACTTTAAACGTCCATCGGTGTCATGGAGAGTGAGAGGCTGCTTGCCCCCAGGGCACAACTCAGTTGGTAAGGAGCGGGTAGAGTTGCTCTCGAGTGGCAAGGATCGAGTCGGGCAAGCCGCAGTGTGGGATTTCCTGCTCCTCAGGGGTCCTTGTGGACGGCTCGCACTGGTCCTCCCCGTCACCTGTCAACTGGGTTCCTGATTTACCCCCCTCACGTGACGTGGGGCAGTTCGTGGGGGGCCCTCGGGGTGTGGGTTAACACCTTTTGCTCCCGAGAGTGAGAGGCTGCCTCTGGCTGGCACTGGCACTCTGGTCTTCTCGATCCTCCTTTGATTTTTTAAATTCCTAAATTGTTAGTTTAAAATTAGTATATTTTAGGAAAGCGACAAAATTGCTGTTACTGAAATATTAATATTTAAAATTTTAAAAATAATTATTTTATAAAATAAGAATAAAATTATAAAATACAAATTTGCAAAAATAATTATTAATAAATTTAAAAGAGCCAAACACAAATTATTAAATAAAAGTCATTTCATGAATACAATAAGCCAAAAATATATATTTGTCTTTGAATTTTTATGTTTTTTTCTTATGCAATTCTAAATTTTTTGTAGTTTCAATCGTGCTCCTAAAACTTGCAAAATCACTTATTTAGACATTTATCTAACAAGTAATACGTACGTTGACGTGATAGTTTTCTAGTGTCTCTTTAGCTCCCCTCTCTTTCTGTCTCTTTAGTATCCTATCTCTTTGTGAGGTCTTCTCAGCTCCATTTCTCTCTCTTTGATGATGTCTCCTCAACTCTCTTTTTCTCTTTCCAACAGCGTCTCCTCAACTCTTTATCTCTACTTGGTGAAGCTATAAATCTTTTACTCAAGTAATTGAAAGAGCTAAGAACAAAAGAGAATGATTTGAAAAGAAAGAGAAATAAGGAGAAGGCCAAAACTAGAGAAAAAAAATCAAGCAACGACAAAGAAAGAGAGGGAGTTAAAGGAGACATAGTCGGATAAAAAGATGGAGACCAGAGACATCATTGGATTTTAGGTGATGTAACCAAAAAGAGAAAGAAAATTAAGGAGACGTTGAAGATAGAGAGAAGAGACACTTTAAGAGATGTAGTCGGAGAGAGAGAGAGATAAAGTCAATCATGTTTTATAATCATTCTATAAGTTATTAAAGAATACCAAGTGCAAGCAAAATAGAGTAAATAAAAGTTTTTGAGAGCCTGGTTAGATGCAAAGATGTTAAATGGGCCAGATTATGCTGGGCCGAGGGTCCTAGGGCCTACAACTTGGCATTTCCCACCACAAGCTCACAAGGCAAGGCTCATGGGTCAATTACATATATATTTCAAAATGTATAATTGTAAATTATAACTCCTCAATCAAAATTTTGAAATAATAAAAAATATTCTTTAATATAGCATTTTATTTTGAAAGAAAAATAATAAAAAAATCATAGTCAGCCAACCTAAGCCTACTGGGTTGGCCTAGCCTGATAGGCTAGAACAGCACAAACCCATATGGGTTGGGTCCATGGGTCGAACTAAGCTAGCCCCATCCACTGTGAGCATTGCATGACAGTCTTTTACTGGACCGTATCAGGCATAGCCTGCTTAGCACAGGCTGCCCAAATAAAAGGGCATGTCGGCCCGGCACTGCCTATTGACATATATATCTAACTAGACGTATACATACTAAGAAGCTACACCTCTTTATAGTCACTCCACCCCCTCCTCTAATGTAGCCAAGAGCTGTCCCCTCCTCTAATGTAGTCAAGAGCTGTGATCTACCTACTAGAATGTTATCTAAGATATTTACAAGTAACTTTCTAGATATTTACAAATCTAGAACTGTTTAGGAGATGTTAGAACTTTTTAGGAAAGCCTTTGATCCATCCAGTAGTCTTAAAATCTTCCAAAATCTTGTTTTAACCTCTCCAGGATGTTGTTCCTTAGCTCGTAGAGTTGCAATGTTTCATGCACCATGAAACAGTGTGGTGCCTTGGCTGTATCTATTTATCATGATACTTCTGGCACATCATCAGCTCAGCTCTGATGGAACTCACCGCGGTAGTGCTCTGTTGGCTATCCACACAGAGAAGTGAGTTCTCCAAGAGCTGATCACTCATCTCCAACTTCAATAATTTTGGTAGAAGTAAGGCCAGGATCAAAATCTGTTGGCTACGTCCTGGGCTTCGTCAAGGTATTGTTTCTCATCGAAAAGATCGAGGCCTTGACCTGTCATCATAAGAGCGAGAGTTCAACTAGAATATAAGTCCTCTGCTTTACTTCCACGATCCCACAACCCCGAGATGGGTGCCATTGCTCATTGCGTCCCACTAGTTGAGTTTCAGGTCGTACTTAAATCACCCATGTCCACTGGAAGGCTTAAGACTAACACTATAAACAGGGGTCCTCAGGTCATCTTAGGCAACGATAACATAAGCACCTAGCTCTCTACCTCCATTTTTGCTCTCTCCCTAGTGGCAGTCTGGATCTCTTCCTTCTAACTGTGCCTGTCTTCATTTGTTGACGCCAAGGCCAAGCATAATTCCTAACTTACCACCGACACCCTTTAAGATTTCTGTTGTACTCCACTTGGGAAAAGCACGACTCTGCTAAGCACTGTGCTGGCCTGGAGTTTAGCACATCATCCCAGGACTCATGTTATTCCACTTACAAAAGAACGCTCAAGAGAGTGAGCCTGCTCTGGTATTAGTTGAAAATAAAAATCCTTTCAGGGATACTAATTTTTCGAATCTGTTTGATAAATAAAGTACGAGATTACACAATCAAACCATCATAAAAATTACCAAATGTAATGAAGAAAATTGCAAATAATTTTCATATGAAACAGACAAACATCACAGGATCTTGTCGAAGCCAAGCAATCCAATATTAACACAAATGCAAAATTGCAAGTGTACCTTTTTTTGGTACCAACCAATCTCCAAATTCTCATACCAAATGCCATGGAACAATTCCCTAAGTGTTAAACCTGCAATTCCTTTAAACTCCATCAAGAACTAAACAAGGACCACCACTCAAACCCTAGAGTTAGGTTAAAGAGAAACAGTTGGGAGGCTCGAATTCTAAAGTTCTAAATAATATCTTCTGCAAGATATCTCTAGGATTCCAATCTATGTGGAGGCATCCATTTGCCTTGTATTTATAGTTGAAGTCCAAACTCAATAGGAGACCAAATAATCCCAAATTCCTATCGAAACTGCTTAATTTCAACTAATGTATCAGTAGCATCACATCCGCAAAGAAAACAAGCATAAGGCTTGAAAGTCGACTAGAATTCACAACCTGAAAATGCAGGAAAAACAGTTTTGCATTATATACAAAGTGGTAGTTCTTTTAAGTCTTCTTTCCCATGGTGAAAGAATCAACACAATCAAATACATGGTGAAAATTTTATAACCAAATTACTAGAGTTATGTCAACTTGAACTTTTTGATTTTTTTTTTTTAATTAAGCAGTAAATTTGATATAATTGCACCAGATACTTCAAAACTCAGACCGTGGCCTTAACCACTTGAAAATCTTACACATGATATGAATTAAAAGATCAAAACTAACATGTTTTGTTTGCAGAATTTGCCAACACTAGAACTTCTAAAAGACACAACAACAAAGGACATTCAGTGTCAAAATAAAACAAAACAAAACAGGAAAAGAAACAATGACAATAATACACAAGATGGTAGACAATGATGTGCTCCTAATGACAGTTACAGAACCACGATATCTTATAATTTCTGTTTTTTTCCCTTCACAAAATACTTCTTGTCATTTCAAAAAGAATCATTTCATACTTTTACATCTTATACTTCAAAGACCAATTCTATCTAAAGCATTAAAAATTCTCCTCCCACATTCATCACACAAGAACGAAAGACCTTAAAACAATACCCATTGCTCAACAAAGGATTATGAATTTAGCACATCATTGGTTCAATGCGGCCAAAATATTTATGAATGAGTTATTCTGAATACCATATCAGTTTGATGAGCTAAGAGAATTTTTAACATTTCGAAGGATGCTCCACATGAAAGTGGAAATAGTGAACAGAATTATACCAGTTACAATGGCATACTTTAGCCCAAGGTTTACCAGCAAGTTTACCAGAAGCCCAGCCAACACTACGCCACAGAAATTTGCCGTGAAAGCAGACCAGAAAGGCATATCGAGAATAGAAGCAATGATGGCTCCTGTCCATGCCCCCGTTCCAGGGAATGGCACAGCAACAAACAGCATAAGACCAAGCCATTGAAACTCTTCCACTGGACCGGCTTTTTCTTTGGCCTTCTTGAGTAACAAATCAAGCCAACGAGAGGCAGGCTGGCTACTCCCAGCAAGGAATGTTGCAAATTTCTTCAAATAGAGTATTATAAAGGGCACAGGAATCATGTTCCTACAGTTGTGGCTCCAAAATTAGCTATGCTCCAGGTCATGAAACCAACAGTGTACCAAAAAGTCAATCTATGGCTTCTCAATTATCAAACAGATGGCCATAACAAATTAGCAGCAGCTATGAAATCGTATCTGAAACTCTTGATTCAGCAGGTTTAGAGGATGGAAAAGGCAACATTACTGAAGAAAGTTCATTGTAATTACAAGCACGCACATTATTATCAATTGGGTAAGAGGAACAAGGAAAAGACAACTACAACATCATATAAAGCCTTTATCCCACTTTTCTGTGGGCTACATGAATTCTAGCGCCCTAGTTATTTCTATCAATGCCCCTATAACTAAAATGATACCAATGTAGTGTCTCCCACCAAGTCTAAGTAAAAGCCAACTGATGATAAAAATTTAAACCAAAATTTGGACGAACCATTTCTCAAATTCAGTGAAACAGGAACTAGTAGTTAAATGGGATTTGGACAATGGCCTATATGCAAAAGCAAAAGGGAATAAAGTTTGAACCATGAGAGAAAATGAAACTAACCCCAAAACAGACAAGAGGGTCAAGAGAGCAGGCGTGAGCTGCAACCAGTAACCGACAGGAATAGCCCCACGAAGCTCAATTATGGGAAGTGTGGCAAGGGCCAGCACAACTGCCTCGTCAGGCCAGCCGGAGCTCCGTAACTTTCGGGCAATCTTGAGGCCGAAGCTCGAGGCTCTAATGGAGTCGGGGGCGGCGGCGGCATTGGCATCCCCAGAAGCAGCGAACCACGCAAGAGACAACGACGCCCAGAAGAAAACCCACAAGGCGAATTTGACCGGCCGTTGCTGAAAAGACGGCAAAGCGTCAATTTCTTCGATCGAGACGACAGACCCAGTTGAAGAAGCTCGAGCTGCAGCGGAAACGAGTGGTGGAATGGATTGGAACGCAAGAGATGATGATGATGATGGGGGCTTCGACGTGAAGCGGGGAACTTTGAGAGAAGGACCAATTGGGGGATTAGGCGAGACTTTCGAAGGGATGGACTTAACGCGAGGGAATGAGAGTACAGGAGGTGGGTGAGAGAGAGAGGAAGCCATATGGGAGAGATTAGAGAGATGCGATTATTGGATAAATGGAATCAACATCTTGAGCAGAATCTGTTGAGAGAGTGACATGAGGAAGAGGAAGAGTGTGAAAAGCGGCTCTTTTAGCAGGGAAAATGAACGGAGAGTTGTTTAGCAGCCCAGCCGGTAGCCGCACTGGGGAGGATTTACCGAGGTGGCCCCCCTCGCGGCTCGCCCCTCCTCCTCCTTTTTCATCTTAACAAGGTGCCACAATGTTGTCTAATTATTATTAAACATTTAATTAAACATTTAAAAATGGTAGTTGACCTAATATTTTTATATTAATATATTTTGTTATTGTTTGGATATAACAATTAAGTATTCCTTTCAGCCTTTAATCTATTACAAATCTGTAAAATAAAAAATAGTCATGTAACATCTCGCAAACGGTATGAAGGATCGGAATAACTTACCCTGATGAATCTAAGTGAACTTTTCAGGACGTCATCCATCTTTGAATTTTCTTGGCTTAAACACACTTAACTCGGGAGTTCCTTGTCTACATTCAGCCCAAAAGGTATACAGATGGTGTTGTTTTCTTCCTTACTTATCTTCGATATATATTACCCTTCTCTCGACTTTTGAGGTATTACATTCTCTCTCACATGAGTACATGACATTTTCGTCATGCAACCTTACAATTGATCCAAGATCTCTCCCCTTTGTATAGTCTATGTGGGATTCGCCTAAGGTGCCTACACACACCTCCTCTTAGGGACTCAGCATCCTCGCTGAGGTTTGCCCCACCACCGCACTTAGAGACTCGGGGGTCAGCTCTGATATCACGTGTAACATTTCGCATCGAGCGATAGGAAGGACTGAAACAATTTACTCTGATAGATTTACGCGAACTTCCCAGGGGATCACCCATCGTTGAGCTTTCTCGACTTAAACACGCTTAACTTCGGAGTTTATTGTCTACATTCAGCTCAAAAGTTATTCAGTTGGTGTTGTTTTCTTCCTTACTTATCCTTGATATATACTACCCTTCCCTCGACTTTTGGAGTATTACAAATTAGGAGCCTGAGATATCTCTCTCACAATTTGCTTAAATTTGTCTCATCCAAAAAATAAATAAATATTTAAATAATTTATGTATAAGTTATTGCATATTTTGATTGAATAAATCACTTTCTATTTATAGAGATTGAATGATAATAGAAAAACATCATATTTTTCGAGATCATATGTTTCAAATTTTTAGATGAAGATTTTGAATATAAATTACGTATTCTTAATAACTCATAACTTAAAAAGTTTTTTAAAGATTATATAATTAAAACTTGAGTGAATTTTTAAAGTGCCCCTATAAAAATCTTTTAAGAATTATTTTATTTGAAAGATCTCAAGGAACTCTCTTTTTCTTTCTCTTCGACCTATCTTAAACTTGAATTTACTATCATATCACTTATATTAATTAAACACATAATATAATATATCACAATTAAATATTCCACTAATTTTTCTCTTATTTTACAAATGGAAGAGAAAAAATACGAATTTAATAGCCACCTATAATGAAATGCTTAAAAAAAAGGAAATACGGAATTGCCACGTATAATAAACTCTCGGACCTCTCTCAGAAGTGGGTACTGAAAACGGATCATTTTTCCTCGTAATTTTCGCAGTCTGCGCCGACCAGAGACGATGAGCCGCAAGCGGGACAGACGCGACTTCTCGCGCCCCGGCCCTTACCGTCTCACGAAACGGCGCCGTCCTCCCCCTCCTTCGCCGCCCCACGCCGACCCGCCTCCGACCTCCTCCTCCAAATCCCCGGCCACGGTCGTCGTCACCGGCCTCCCTCCAGATTCCTCCCTGCTCGACATCAGGTCCCGCTTCCAGATCTACGGTTGCATCTCCCGCACCACCATCCGCCACACCGGCGTCGCCTACATCACCTTCCGCTCCAAAGACTCCGCCATGGCCGCGGTCGCCGCCGCCCTTGACCCCTCCTTCGGCATCACTCTCCATTCCAAACCAGTACTCTCTCTCTCTCTCCTCCCCCCCCTTCTCTCTCTCTCTCTCTCTCTCTCTCTCTGGCGTATAGTGGCAAAAGCATGTACTTGTAGATGTGAATTGCAATATTAGGGTTTATGTATAGTGTACGGAACATGTTTTTGTAGATGTGAATTTTCAATTTTGGGCGTTGAATTTAGGGTTTCGGTGGTTGCAGTTATCGGTAACGTGGGCGACTGATCCTGTGCCACAGTGGAGAGAAGGGGTTTTGCATAAGGATGGTTCCAACTATTCATCTTTGTCGGCCTCGTCGTCAAAGCTTGTTAGAGCTGAGGTGCCTCTGAGCAGGCACGGAAGGGGTAACAAGCTGGGGTCAGCCATTGTGAACCCCAGAAATAACAGTAGTGTTTCAGGCTTAGATGTGCCTTCCAAGGGTAGAGAAATTGTTGCTTATGATGATATTCTCTAGCTTCAGAGATTGCTTTTCAGTAAGATGTGATAAGATTGTAACAATAGGCGTGCAGTAGATAAAGCCCCGACTGTGCCTGATCGAGAATGGTTGAACTTTGCTAGTCATTAGTGAGGGCAAATTGTGTATGAATTTTGATACTCTGCTACTTATGATGTTCAGTGTGCATTAGCTGTTAAATTTATTCCATTTTGCAAATTTGGTTTTCTGGATGCTTTGATTGAGTAGGAATAACAGTTCTTTTCTTTAGCTAAATGTTGGTATCACTGTAAATCCATGTCATGTGCATCCTTATAACTTGTATGAGATCATTATGGCATGGTAGTGAACATTGCCCGAGTTCAACTTGTGGGCATGCATAAGTTTATGGTAGTGTACATCTCGGATTCCTTTAAGGCATTCAGTGTGCATTAGCTGTTAAATTTATGCTCTTTCACAAAATGGTTTTCTGGAGGTTTGGATTGAGCAGGAATAATTGTCGTTTTCTTTAGCTAATTCACTGTAAGTCTTGTGCATCCTCTAATTTATACGAGACAATTGTGGCCTGGTGATACGAACATTTTCCTGATACAAGTTGTGGGTATGCATCAAATCTCAGCTTGTTTAGTTTGGAATTGATTTTGGCATACAGTTTGGAAGCCAAGAACATGGTACTGAACACTTTTTAAACAGTGATGCAAAGAGGTAAATTCTTTTTGTTCTTGGCGAAAGGCATCTTTTCATACTGTGGTAGAAGAAGTGGTTCATGTCATGTAAAGCTGTTTCCTTGCAGGCCTAATTGACTCTTTTCATCTAAATTTGATGCCTTCTTGTGAATGAATACACACTGAGATAGAATACAAGTCATTTGATGGTGCCCCTTTATGAACAAATCTAGTGTTTTTATTTTTGCTTTGCTGATATGCTATCAGGCTGTTATATACGCGTGGGGTGGGTTCGTTGGTAGTTACAAATTCTCAGTCCCCGGGCTTGGCCTTGATCATCTTTTATCTTTCATTCTGCAAGTGATGGTGGGGACTTTTATAGACAATTTTTATGAACTATGTTATATTATTTTGTGTAAAAATTTAATTTATATACTAATAGGAAAAAGAAAAAATAATCTTTATAATGTAAGAATAAGGTTATTGGTGTTGCTTAGATATAACAATAATATGTATTTGCTGGGAAATAATCTTCAAGCTTGTAAATTCCTGTTAGAAAGAACACCGTTAAAGGGTGTAGAGCAATTTTTGTGCCTACACTTTGATGCTCAAATCAAATTTTTAAGAATGCTTAAAGAAGTTGCAAAGTTCTTGAATGAATGTTAGTAGCATATCTTTTATGAATAGTAACTTTCTTGTCTCAAAAAAGATGAATCGCTCATTCCAGGCGCTCTTACACCCAGCCCGATAAAATGTGAGGGGGTTAATCATGGTGACTCAGCTGGGCACAGTGACTAGATCAGTACTGATTGCGCATAAGGAGTCTCCTTTATTTTTGAGAGATTGTTCTCACACTGTCGCTGGTTAGACTCGATCCTTGCTCCTTGTCTCAAATTTCATCTTGGAGACACTTTGTGCTCTCAGCTGTGACTAGCTGAGCTGTCCATGCGAGCTGAATAGTGACTTTCTTAATTGCAGAGGAGCTTAGTGATGGAGGATAAACTTCTATGGTATTTCAATATCTACTACGATTTGCACTTTCTATGGATAAATCTTATCCTTTATGAGATTTTTAGATAGATTTTGGGCATTGTGTTAGCACATTGTTTGGGAATTGAGAGGGTTAATCATGATGACTCAGTTGGGCACAGTGACTAGATCAATACTCATTGCGCATAAAGAGTCTGCTTTATTTTTGAGAGATTGCTCTCACACTGTCGCTGGTTAGACTCGATTCTTAGTCCTTGTCTCAAACTTCACCTTGGAGGCACTTTGTGCTCTCAATTGTGACTAGTTGAGCTGCCCATGCGAGCTGAATAGTGACTTTCTTATTTACAGAGGAGCTTAGTGATGGAGGATAAACTTCTATGGTATTTCAATATCTACTAGGATTTGAACTTTCTATGGATAAATCTTATCCTTTATGAGATTTTTAGATAGATTTTGGGCATTGTGTTAGCACATTGTTTGGGAATTTCCCGCAAGAGTGAAATGCCTCATGGAGAGCTTCCATTCTCTCGAAGCTTTTGTGTTAGCCTTTTTTCCAAAACTGTTGTAATTTGTGAATCCTATCTGAGAGAACCCAGTCTGCCGAAACTGTCCACAATATTGTCGACAGTCTCAAGAAATTGTTGACAATTTCTGGGACAGTCTCCTAAAAATTTTCAAGAATTGTTAACAGTCTCTGAGAGATGAGTAGTTTCTTGCGCTTTGAGGTGTTTTCCTCTTTCCCTTTATAGACTTGGGCTTGGGCTTGGACTTGGGTGTGGGCTTTGTCTTTATTGGACCTTGCCTTCTTCAGCTTTTGGGACCTTCATTTTTATGGGGTCTTTGACGCATGGTTCTTCAATTATTAATAGAAAAAAATGATAATTTTCTCACAAATGAGAATGAGTAGATAAGAAATTATGATATATAATAAACACTTTTTATCTAAAAATAAAAAATATTAAAGATATATTTAAAAGCCCACGTTTTTTATACGAATTGAATAATGAATAAGAAAAGTTAAAAATTATGGTATATCCATATTTCTATTTTACAGAAGTACATAAGCGACGTCGTTTCAGATATCCTTGGAGTTTTCTCAAGTGGCAATATTCCTGGAAAGTTGCAACCTTTCAAGCGGCCATGGAAGAAAACGAAAGAGCAGTCATCGAAGAAGAAGAAATATGGAGCTGGGGGGCAGGAACTGAAGGCCAGTTAGGCACTGGAAAGCTTCAAGACGAACACTTCCCCGTCGCCGCTAATTCTCTCGCCGGCGGCGGCCGCATCGCTCTCTTCTCCTGCGGCGGCGCCCACGTCATCGCCCTCACCTCTGGTACACATTTATTTATATATATATATACACACACGCACATATCTCGGTTTGCCCAAATTAATGTATATGTATAGCAACGTTAAGGCGATAATGATGATGATTATTATTATTGAGATGGCGATTTGCAGGTGGAAGAGTAGTGGCATGGGGAAGAGGAACTTGTGGTCAGCTGGGGCATGGAGACATGGTCAACAGCTTACAGCCTAAGCCCATCAGGTCATTGGAGAGCCTCCTCGTCACTCATGTTTCTGCTGGCTGGAATCATTCCGGCTTTGTTACGGGTCTGTTCTATACTTTGATTCTTGAATTTCTTAAGAGAAGGGGAAAAAACCTGTTAAGAGAGAGCCTAAATCCTTGCCTCCTTTTCTTCTGGGTTGCAAATACGAGCCTAAAATGATCCGATATATATATATGTATATATATATATATGTTCTAAGTTCCTGATTTCCACTTAGTCCAGAACCTTCTGTTAGCCTCAATTTGATGCCCGCTCTTCGTTTAGGGGAAAATTTGGTTTATCGTCCCTTAATTGAAGGAATACAATTAAATGAATACAGGGTTTGTTGCCTTTTGTTAATCCTCACAATTTGCTTGCTACTATTAGAGCTATATATATATATGCACAGAGCTTAGAATTGTTTTATAAATATAGTTTTCTACTCTACATATCTCTGAAAAAGTGCTAGTGCAGATAATTTGATTTCAGGCTGGCATTGTTCTCTGTTGTTATTTTCAAAATCCATTGTAATCTTCTAGGTTGAATTTTTGCCATCCAGATTTTCTCATTATACCATCCATCTATGTAGGTGTGAGGCATTCCCCCTAGGGCAGCATCGGCCTTTTTGCTTGATTAACTTGCTCTTTTACACCATTTTCTGTTTGTTTTCAGATTCCGGATGCCTTTTTACTTGTGGAGATGGGTCATTTGGTCAACTTGGGCATGGTAATCAGAACTCACACAGCTCCCCTGTCATGGTTTCATATTTTGCTTCAAAGCATGTTGAGCAGATAGCATGCGGTATGCGCCATTCATTGGTCTTGTTGAAAGGTAAAGATATGGAGGTACCTTTCTATATTATTTTTAGCTGGATTTCTCTTCTTGCTAATGTGTATTTTCTGGGGCTATACATGTTCCTGGTATGTGCTTAGAGCATTGCTGCTGTTGTGCATTTCCGTTGTTATTTATCTCATCTTGATAAATCTAGGCTACTAACATATCTTAGTAGCATACATTTTACTAGAGTTAAATGTATATTTGTGGGAGAAGATGATTTCTTTACAGAACTAGATACATTTTCTGGAAATTATATGAGAGAACCTGTTTTAAGTTTCATGCATATAGTTGAAACAGCCAATTGAAATGGTGGAATCAATTGACCCAAAAATGATGCATTAGCTCAGGAAAGTCTGGAGGAAAAAACTGGATTTTGATTACTTGTCTTGCCGCAAATATGTATTTATTACTTGACACTAATAGAAAAGCCTCTTAAAAGAGAAATTTCCTGGTCGCACCACAAACTTTTCACTAAGGATTTTAGCAGAAATTTTGAAATCCATAAACCTAGTACTGAAAACGTTTTAAATACCGCTGCAAAGAGACATATTCTGTTCTCCACGAAGTAGCTTGTCATATTAGAAGTGGTTCAAGTCATGTTCGTCGTATCCTTGTAGGCCTGATGGACCCTTTTCATATATATTTGATGCCTTCTTGTGAATAATTATAAGATATAATAAGAGTGTTTGATGCCTGCAATGCCCTAAACTCCATAAAATTCTCATCTATCCTGTTTGGGGATTGTTTGAGATCCACAGGTGAATGAATGAATGGGTAACTTAATTCAATGCTCAAATTTCTTCCTTTCTGATAGGGGGGATACCATATAAACCTTGAGTGCTTCAGGTTGACCTATAGAGCAACAGTATTACAAATGTGAAAGCAATCTTTTGCAGGCCATTCTGGAAAGAGAGTTTATGGATTTGGATCTGGTAAGCGTGGTCAACTAGGAATATCCGAAGATAAAATTGGATCAGTATCTCTTCCTCAAACTACTGTTGGATTGGAAGACACCCAGATAGTTAGTATTCATGCAAATGGAGATCATAGTGCTGCACTGTCGGGTGAGTCCCCCTAAAAAGCCAGACATCATAAATGAAATTTTCATATAGATTAGGGATTATATTGGTCTGAAGAGTAGCTCTCTTCCAAGTCATTGCATAATTTTCCTTAAATTATTATTTTATTTTTCCTTTGCTGATGCTATTTCTGGCTGTTACACAAGGTGATGGGTGCCTGTACACCTGGGGTAGAGGGTTCGGTACTAGTTCGAATTCTTACAGTCCCCAGCGTCTAAGATCATCTTCATCTTTCATCCAGGCAGCGCTTGGATGGAACCATGCTTTGCTATTAACAGGTTTGTAATCCTTTAACCATTCTTCTTTCCAGCCTAAAATACGTGAGGTGCATGACTTGTTAATGGTGGTCTTTCGGTATCTGGAACAGGTGATGCAGAAGTCTATATGCTCGGGGGCAAGCACCACGGATCGCTCAGTGAATCACAAAAGAATGAGACAGTTAAACATTTGTCAGGTACTGAAATCACCGATCTGCTTTTGCATTTTATGCACTCAGCAGCTCTCCCTTTGGATCAGAAAGGAGGGGGGGATCTTAGGATAACTTCCATCTTTTGGTGATTGCTTTAGTGAGAGCAAACTAAACTTAGCGTGCAATTTATGGCATTGATACAGCAGAAGATTCCAAAGAGCCCATTCTCAGTAAAATTTCGAGTCTCGAGGGTTTGAAAGTTGTGCAAATTGCAGCAGGATCTGAGCACTCAGCTCTGGTGTCTGGTGAGAGATCGTTTCTTTTTTTATTTTCTAGCACATTCTTACTTAAGTTCCTTTGCTGACCATTGCAATTGACCAGACAGCGGTTTGGTAATGACATGGGGCTGGGGTGAACATGGTCAGCTTGGCTTGGGGAGTGCAGATGATCAAACTAGTCCTAAGGTTGTTGAACTAGCACACAATCTTCCTGGCACCAGAGTCTACTGTGGAAGCGGTTTCACTTTTGCCACAAGGACGCTTCATCCTACTACTCAAAAACATTCCAAATGACATACGAAAGAGTATCGGGTTATAATTCCTAAGCCAGAGAAGAGTCCGCAGACATCAGAAAGAGTTATCGTTAGTTTTCAAGTGTGCATTGGCATCTCAAATGGGTGACAGTGTTAGTTGAAAAAGTAGTGATCCATCCATCTGGCCTCTGCTGGGACAATTTGGTTTGATGCAAAATGAACCACATGAACTTCGAATGCCAAGGCTATTTGTTAAGTGTATATATTCAGCGAGTTTGTAAAATCACATTCACAAATCCTCCCATACACATATTTGCACTGAAGGAAAGAATGTTCAGTTTCATTGAATTAGATCACTTACAGATAGTCAGTCAGATTATACACCAGGGGAAGAAAATGAAAAACAAGGAAACGCATGGCATGGCTAACTGAAACTTGTAAGAACAAGTGTTACATATACTTAATTTCCTATCAGAAAAAAGAATCTTAGATGAAAAAATCACCTATCTCCCACCTGTTTAATTTCAGGAGAGTGTGCACTCATTCTCGCTCCCCATGGATCCATGGCTTGCCTCTATGAGATAAGGAGAAGATTATTCTCGAATCCGTTGTTATGGACAATAGGGCGCAGTGGATCGGTCTTCCATACACCATCAACTATAAACTTGATCTGCAGAAATGGCAAAAGATTGAAATGACGACAACCTGCACGATATCCTGTGAAGCACAAGTTGAGTTGATGCAAATGACCTACCTCGTATTGACCTGGATACAACTTCAGGCACACTGAAAAAATACCGTTCTTTGATTTCTCCATCTTCCTCTGCAAGACAACACAGAAAATTATAATTCCTACAGGGAAAAAAAAAAAAAAAGCAATCAAAAAGCAGTGCCCAATTTTCTGTCTAGCATATTTTTCAGGCTGTATTTCCGAACAATTCATAGTGCATGGCGTCTTCAAGTGTCCCCCAGCCCCTTTAACCTACTCTTTTGACCATATCTTCAACAATAGAATTGGATATACAAAAGAGGAGCAACACACCCAGTAAATGACTGGGATATACTCTCCCATCATGCATATGAGATGATAAATAATCAAGGATTTTTGTTCTTATCAATAGTATTATATTCCACCCAAAAAAAAATAAAAAAAACTATGCATCTTACAGCCTTTACATAGGATTAAACCTGAGAGGTCCAACCATCAAAAGATCCTGCTAACAGAACCTCAGAGGCAGAATTTGGCCAAACTATGCAGGTGGTGCGAAGAAGTTGTAAGGCCCCACGAGCACCATCAATCAGCTTCTGCTTCTCTTCTACTATCTTTTGTGCATCACTGCAACATGCAATACTGGATGAGACACATACCAATGGGGAAAAGGAACATTAAGGCAGATTGCCAAATCAAAAGAAGTCAGTCATGCTTACATAATTGCAAGTGTCATCTTCCCTTCTAACACTGCTAACTTTGCACGTATTGAGCGCAACCTGTTCTGAGCATTCATGATTTCATTTTCCTGGAACTCCCAAGCATCAGAGAGCCTCCCCAAATCAACAATTTTTTGACCCTGATAAATAACATATATGACAATTTTTTATGATTACATATCATGTAGGGTTCAAGAAACAAAATCCCACAGTAACTTCTTCAGAGGAGAGAAATAGCCAACTCATTATTCTAAAGCAGGTTAAATACATAAATATAACATTCATCGAAAACATTGTCTGGCACTCTAAAGAGGCTTATATTTGTGTCCAACAGGCTTTTACATGCATATTCTGAAAACATCATGATGTGTCTAACAAGCTACATTCATGTCCAATGGCTTATTATTTGTCAAACATGTCACTAGACCCATCCAAGAGTAATATTTTGGTTGAAGTTAAATCGACTTGCATTTTCTTTTCCCATTTTATACTTAGAAATAGTAAAATGTTAGTTGTCATCGAAGAAGCAAAAGCATTGGCACAACAAGATAGAAAACCAAACTCTATAATGTTTTAACATATGCAAGGAAAATTTTAATAAATGTTTGCTTTCTGTGTAAGTAAAAATCATTGCTATCTCCGCCCATGATGCACTGTCTTCTACCTTCCATGGTTTCCTCCAATCTGGCCTTTGATCGCCCTTGCTCTATCTATCAACCACCCAAGCCTTCTCCTTCTCTCTTCCATTGGTTCAATACTCACTCAGTGAGACTGATGCCTTTTCTCAAGCCCTAGCAGGTACACCCCTGACTCTGGTCTCCCTTAGTCCAAAATGACTGTTGCTCTTTCAATCAACCACCCAACCATCCTTCTCCTTCTCTGTTCAACTGGTTCAATACTATGACTCTGGTGGCTTTTTTCAAGCCCTAGCAGGTATGCCTCGCACCCCAAGAACCTCATCAAATATGCTGCCCAAAAAGAACTGGGTTAACAGTTTCCTAGACCCACCAGGATGCTGCAAGCTTTTCCATCAGAGTACTTGACATTCCTCTGACCAAGAAGGATGTTTTTGCCGTGTCAACAACTCCAGAGGAAGACTGGAAACCCCTACCTCCATCCAATGCCAACATGGTCCTCATAATTTGCAGCCTTGAGAAAGACACTCCGGCAGATTCTGATTCCAAGCCTACACAACTAGAGGGTTTGAAAATTAACCCAAAAATGTTATACCTACTCCCCAAGGAAGAAATTTTTTATCCCATCTCACTCCCTTCTGATCCTGTATTAGAAGTCACCTTAGCAGCTCCACCACCATCGAAGGTTGCTCCTAGGGAGCTAGTAGTGAAACCTACCATCTACAAGACCAAAAGCAAGCTATTTTAGCTCAAGAGAGAGAATTCAACATCTCAAAGTTGGACCTATGGCCTGCGAAAGACTCCTCCGGGAGATTCTGATTCCAAGCCTACACAACAAGAGAGTCTGAAAATCAACCCCAAAATAGAAAACTTACTCCCAAGGAAACCTTCAACATAAGTCGCCCCAGCACTCCAAGCAGATATGTGGCCCCTAAATTTATCCATTTCAATGACGTAAAGGCAACCAAGGAACATATAATCATCCAATACATAGAAACACTCAAAGCCCATAACTTCAACATGATTTGCAGCTCCAAATCCTTCAACATCAAATTTATCCATGAGGCACTATGTCCCTTTATTGCATGCTATCCTCTCATCTGTTTGACCATAAACTTTTGAGTAAGAAGAAGAGCAGAGAGATGCAGAAGGAGAAAAAAGAGGAAAGGAAATCAATGCAACTCCTTATGAAATAATAAAAAATCATTAAATTCGTGTGGTATTTATAAACTCATAACACTTTTTCAAACCAAGAATCCAAATAGAACAAAAAGTTAATATTCCCATGTCTTACCAAACTGGGAATCCATATTGAAGCATAAAACAAAAATATAAAAAAGAGCCTTGCAAAAGCTTTTTTTATTATTTGTGTTGCATCTCCAGGACTAGAATTCATATTCCTGACCTTACCTAGTGGGATTCAAGGTTTTTGATTGTTGTTGCTGCATCCTCAATAAATGTCAGTCCAAAATTAGATTAATTTTTAGAAAAGAAAACACCTAAAGTTCAATGGCCCACCTCTTTGGGAGCAAATTGCTCATTATTGGACCTCAATAAGTGAAGTGCAGATGCAAGCTCAAGCTCCAGGTGCTGAATGCGAGACCTTATCTCATTGTGACTCATATTTTTCCCCTTGTCCAGGGCTTCACCCGAACCCTTTGCTATTGCAAGTACTTCATTCCTTGAAACATCCTTTCCCTCATGCATTTTGTTGTTGTCAAGAGAAATCTCAGCTGCTGCACAAAGTAAGAGCAGGCATGGGGAGTTGGGCAGGGGAATGTAAATAAATCAAAGTTAGAAGCTAAATTAAAATAAATACCCTCAAATTCCACATTTGATAAGCCTGCCCGGTGTATGCTCCATGTTCTCCATGTTTCTGGCTTCAGTAAGCTCCTGGGACCGTCAAAATTTGAGCCAGATCTGACATGGTTAAATTTGTCACCTGAATTGTTGAAATTGTTGGGAGTAAATAATGTCAGTCTGCTGCTTGATCCTAGGACAGCACTATCTTTTACAAGTAACAGATGCTGGAACAACATTTAGGAAGTCCGTGATAAACTACTAAAAAGAGAAGAATGCCATCAAAACTTAAATGTAACTAAGCGTCCTATGGAACATTTATATTTTGACAAATGACTACATAAAAGAGCTAATTAAAATATGTAAGAGAGGAAAAATATAAACATTTATCAAAAGCCTATTCAGAACATTTACTGGTACATCAAGTGCTGTTGAAGTTTAAGGTGCAAAAAGTGTGAACCTAACAGCATGCTAAGCCATAATTTGAGAATGTAGGGTCGGCTAATTGAATTCTAGCTCCCTAATAATTGCTATCTATGACATTATTGTTTAAGGCCCTTATAAAAAGTGTGAACCTGTTGTCCAAATTTATACAACATAAATTTGATCCCAAATAGAACATTGTGTAGCATTTTACTTATTCAGGTAATATCAAATTCTATAATGGTGAGCCGAAACACCAACATCACCATTACTCATCAGTCGAAGATGAAATCCCAATATGAGTATATAAAGTTGTGGAAATATAAGGTCTCTGGCTAATCAGACCCCACAGTAATTGTTATTGGCATGAGAGCCCATGACAAAGTGAACTGAGATCATGCTTCTAGTATCATTCTAGGCTGCATTAGAGAAACCATGGTTACAATAGACTCAGATTAAAGTAGGCCCTCCACTCCAAGGAAAATGGGAGCCAACAAAGTAGTGCATCATGTGATTGAGTGGGGCGGAATGGAGTTTCATGGTCTTGGACAACTACACCTATCAGCAGTTACGTTTGAATGTTAGCCGCACTTAGAAGAAGAAATGCACATATAGAAGACAAAGGCCAACATGATAACCCCAGGCAGCAATTTGCTCCCTATACTGTTGAACCAAACTTCAATGAGTCAAAATGACCAACTTACCCGTGTCTTTTGAGGTTTCAACAGAGGAGTCGTCTTCATGTCCATCGTAATTACTCATTTCCTGGGCAGAATATCCCACTTTGCCCAAATTAA
The DNA here is from genome assembly GCA_036245055.1 of Diospyros kaki. NCBI lineage: Eukaryota > Viridiplantae > Streptophyta > Magnoliopsida > Ericales > Ebenaceae > Diospyros > Diospyros kaki. The sequence continues at coordinate 44,036,598 of BSEG01000009.1, forward strand.
TGCCAAAAGATAAATTTCTCTCTTTCTCCAACCGATTCAATATACCTTCAACACCCGTTTCATCCCTGTCTTCCATTTCACTGCACAAAAATGATTACTTCAGCGAAATAAGATTCCGCATAAAAATAATGGAAGTATTAAAATGCTGTGGGGTATAAAGATAAACAGTAGATACTAGTAGAAAATTAGAAATTTCAAAAGATCATCAATAATTTCCATTTCTAAGCACAAAAATAAAGAGAACATCGTAACACATCAAGTAAAAAATGTTGAGTAGAGCGAAATCAGAACCTCACAGTGATCTACCAGAAGACGAAGGAGAGTAAGAAGAATTAGACGTAACTTCGCCACCTGCCTCGGAAGAGTTACTCCCTTGACGACTCTCGGCTCTATGTTGAGAGTCCGTTGCATCAATTTTTTCAGCACTGACCTGCTCATCATCACCATATCCTGCAGTTACGTTGATTTCTCGAACATTTTCTTCCTCCTTGCCAGTATCCAAATCCCAACCGAGAGAAAGCCAACCACCTCGTTTCAATACAGCCTCTACCAAATCCATCCTACCGGCATCCGCCAACTCTTTCTTGCTCGGGAACACCTTCGGCTTCGCCGATTTCTTCATGAACTCAAAAATCTCCGCCTCCAACTCCGAATCCCCCTCGCTTTCCCAACCCTCGGAACGACAACACCAAGACTCCTCGTAGTGCCTTCTCTCCAACTCCCTGAGCCCAAAAGAATACCCCTTCACGCTTCGCCTACGCGCTCTCGTTCGAACCTTGACGACCAGAGTGAGAGGGACGGCGCGAGAGTTCCAATCTCCGGCGAGTCTGGGCGGAACGAGAGAGTGGTTAGGGGCGACTAGGAGCGAAACCATCGGTCGGGCATTTCGTCGAGCAGTTGGAAGGCGCATTCCACGTCATATACAATCCATGGCACGGGCACAGAGAGACGAGCGCCCAAGCAACGAACAATGCTCCTCCGAAAAGCGCATGGCATTTAAGAAGAACCCCCAAACAGATAAAACCACATATAATAACAATACTATATCACGATCTCTTCTTAATTTCAATATTTTATATAAAAGTAAATTATTGTTCGCTTCTTAGCATTGAGTGTTGGTCACAACTTTGACTTACATTGTTTGGTTTGTGGGTTTTCGTATAAAATATATTTAAAGGTGTCTTTCATAACATAAAAAATGTCACATCTAAATAATTAAATTTTATTTTTAGTGTTTAATATATTATATTTTTTATAAAATTAAATTTCATGATACAATCATTAAAATATATTTTTCATAAAAAATTACATCTGAGAGAATATGATTTTTATTTTCTATGTAAGTTGAAAAATATTTTCTTTTCTAAGTAAATATTTTTCATAGAAAATATCTAATCATATGTAAATTATAGGTAATGCAATTAAACAGAGTCTAATCCTTGTACCATACACATATTTTTCGTAGAAAAATTAAAACTGTTTGATTGTTTCCATTTATATGTCTAATAATTAGACATTTTATATGAAAAATATGTGTTATTGAACACACTCTAAGATCAGGGACAGATGCAGGGGGGACTAGCACGGGCTTCAGCACAGCCTAGTCTCAAGCCCCTCTCTGCATCTACCCCTGTCTAAGATCAATTTAAAATATTTTTTAAATCAATATATAAATAACCAAGATAATATTAGAAAATATTCAAAGATTTCTATTAAATTATTTTTAAATTTTTTAAAATGTACTAAAAATTATAGTTTTATGAAATATAAGACATATAGTTCAGATAAATTTATCTGTAAAATTTCAGATAAGGAGTCAAGTGATTTATTTTCGATGGGTTAATAAATAAGTTTAACAAATATAATAAAAAAATACTTTTGTTTATAATGTTTTTCAAAACTTATTTTTTCCAACTTATATTTTAATTAATAAATATTATCTAAATAAAATCTAATAGCATTAAGGGTATTCATTCGGCCTACCCTTTGACTATATTAGTTAAATATATTTTTTATTTTAAATATAATTTTTGTAAAATATGCAATAGTATATTAATTGCAACTAATTTTTTTATCTTAAATTGGTCTGACCATTAGACAGGACTGAAGACAAATTAAACCTTATAGGTGGACTGAGGATCTGACCGGTTGGTCCGAACCAGAATTTGAACACTCATAGATAGCATGTGCAATTTTATATACTAAAGGGTATCCAATGCAATTTTAAAGTAAAATGTTAGTTATTGTATTCATGTCAAATTTCTAGATGCTTAGTTTGTTAGTTGCGTGAAAATAAAAATAGGAGCCGTTTTTGATAGGAAACAAAAATGCAAAAATGATATTTTTCTAAAAAAATAAAAAATAAAAATATGGGATAAATTATAAATTTAAAAAATATAGAGATTTTTTTATAAATATACTTTTTAATATAAAAATAAAAAAATATTTAAATATAAATAATAAACATAAATTTTGTATTAAAAACATATATAGAATGTATATATATATATATTGAGAGAGGGGGGAGGGATTACTTACAGTTACAAAAAGGAAGGGACGACCGACAACGAGAAAAAATTGAAGAACTGAGAAAGACGACAAAGCATTGGAAAAGAAGAAGAAAATAAGGAAAAATAAAATATGAAACATTGGAAGAAATCAAAGAAGAAATTGCTAGAAGAAATCGAAGAAAAAATCGCTAGAAGAAAAATAAATAGTTGGGTAGCACTTGCCGAAAATGCGTTTTTGGCTACGTTTTTTAAATTTTGAAATGGGTTGAAATTTTTCAAAAATTACACAAACGGCCTGAATAATGTTTCAAGTCGTTTTTCCCATTTCCAGAACAAGAAACGGTTCAAAAATGCTAAAACAGTGCCTCCGAGCCGTTTTCGTGCTTCACAGTTAGTTTGGGATTAAAATGTTGTCTAAGTGGTTATACTTTAAAGTTTATTTTTAAAATAATTATTAATTAATTAAAAATAACCTTTATTTAAAATTTTAAAGGTAAACATTAGCTTTTATTTAAAATTTATATTTATTTCTAATGAATAATTATGATAGAGGTATTTTTTTAAATAAAAAACAAAATATAGCATTTTTAAAGTTTAAGATTTAGAATATCAAAATAAATGTTTTTTTAAATTATAGCCGAAGTGTTGTCATACTATGCACATAAAATTTAAAAAAAAAATATTTTAAATAAAAATTTATTAGATGTTAATTGACGATTACAGTTTGATTTGTATATCTTTTAGGTAAAATGTAAATAAAGATTAAATTTTATGTAATAGTTGTTAGGATTATTGATGATACTGGACCGATCACCGAGGTCTGCCTCGAACCAAGTACCTACAAGAGCGGGGCTTTAATCCCCCGGGAGAACTCCGATGCTCAAGTCAGTAGAAGAATATGCCCTAAATGGAAAGTGAACCAGTAGTCAGATGATCCGTACCTGTAGAAGTCGACCTCTATTTAAAGATGACGTAGAGCATATTCCGAAGAGATAAGATAACCTCTGAATCGGACGTTGGAAAGAATCTCGGTTGACCAAATCAACCTCGTTCAAAATCAAATATGAGATAAAGGATGAAGATCCGGATGACACGTGACGCTTATTGAGATAGGCACGTGGCAGCACCATATTGGTAGTCTCCGAGGGTAATATAGTAATTTTGTCCATAGTAAAATATCCCCTCATCAATTATGATTCAAAATGTATTTTTTGTATATAACTGATATGTGTTGTTTGTATGCATTTTGTTATATATATATTTGGGTTTCATTTAACTAATGTTTAATTGTATACATGATTAATTTGCTGATTATATTGTGGGCTATTTTGCTGTTCATATTCTGGGCCATTAGCCATTGGGCCGAGAGCAGTTTTGTGAGCCAAGCCCATTTGACATTCGGCCCATGCATCTTTGCTCCAGCCCGATTGTTTGCAGCAGCTATTTAAGGGCAGCTTCTTGCCCTAATCTCTACAGATCTGCAATTTGACTCTCTCTCTTGAAACCCTATGTTCGACGCTTTCAAAGCAAGACTTTCTCTTACTTGTGAATCATTCTCTCGTTCGATTGGCTTCGGTTTGTTGGTAAGATCATGGTAAGGTTGTATTGCTTTAAATCTCTGTTGTTGAATCGCCTGAGGCGTGAGAGATTTGGTACGGTTGATAGATCAGATTCTTGACTCGATCTTGAGATCGGTAGAATAGATTCTATACTTGTTCTTGTATTTAGATTCTGATTTCAGTTTATGTATTTGCAATACGTTTTTGTTCTTCTTGTGATCTTGTAATCTGGTTGTAACCGAATACTATTAGTGGATTGACTAGAGGCGGAGCCTCTACCGTGAGTAGGATCGATTGATCCGAACACGTATATCGTTGTGTTCTTGCGTTCGTTTTTCTGTTTCTATTTTTACCGCGCTTGCTCTTGGTTGGTTTGGCCGATTGTACAGGTTACAATACATTAACAATAGTAAAATTTGAATATGTTATAACTTAAAAATCATGAACTCAACTTTTAGTAAGATTGATATTTAATTTTAGTTATTATTATAATACAAATATATTATTATTAATAGCCTTCGACTCATTTTCAATCCTGTATTATAATCAGACCAAAAACCAATCATTTTTAATATAAGACTGAGGATCAAATTGATTTGCCAAATGAGATAGAAATTTAAACACCCATACCCAATACCATTATAAAAAATAACAAAGTTAAACAATAAAAATGTTTTATTGTTACCAGATGATGAAGTTATTAGGCAAATAACAAGTGGATGTCGTTGCAATAAGGTTGGCCGTAATGTTGATTGAATAATGTTGCCATTGATGATCGGAAATATTGTAAAGTTGGTTATCATAGTCATCAACTATAGTAATAGAGTGATATTTTAAGGTAAAATTGAATAAATATAATTATGATAATAGAAACATTATCATAATCCAAAACTATATAATTAGACAAAAATAAGAAGAAAATTCACTAGCAAAAGGTCTACTGACTAGTATAGAGGGTTTCCTTTGTTGGGAAAGAAATGGTGGAAAAAAATATAAAGATAGGGTGTGAGAAGAATTAAGGATAATTTAGTAAAAAATATACAAGATTAATAATAATTAATTAATTAGATTAAAAAAATTAAATTTCAACTTAATATTGTAAACAAATAGACTATTAGATGTTAAGTGAAAATAGACTATTAAATGTAGAGGTGTGCAATTAGTTATAACCGAATTAAATTGATTGAAAATCACTAACCAAATCGAACCGCATGTAATAACTTAATCGAATCGAACCTACTGATTGACTATCCCATCTAATCGAAATCGAACTAACTGAAACCTAAACCGTGATAATTGAATTGAACTAAAACACAAAATAACTGAATAAACTGTAAGTACCTCTGCTCGAATATCCCAACCATCCGGACCACTCGAACGGGGCGCTTACAAAAGGAAAAAGGAATGAAACACAAGACAAAAATTACCATGGCATGCATACTTAAGAAATAAAAGAGCGAAAGCAAGGTTATACACATGCACGCCCATGAGTACCCCGCTGGAACAACGGTTACGGAGTATATAAAAAAAATATATACTGACACTTGTGCCAACAAATAGAAGATACAAGGAACAACCCGGCACAGTAAAAAATAAGAGACAAAAATCTCATCAAATAACAGAGACAACGAGGGCAAGCTAACTATACACCATACCAGCACGGCTAGCTGCTAGATGGTGCGATCCTCGCCCTCAATTTTCGCTTTACCCTACCTGGAATGATGGAAAGCAAGGTGAGTTGCAAGACTCAACAAGTTTATAAGAAAAAAAATACTATAAATAAAATAAAAAAAAAGATCTCCCCAAATATAGTCCCTCACATACACACAAACCATGAGACACAACAACACAATAGCATAGTATCAGGAAAAACACATACCGGTCCTTGGGGGCCCACACAAGACACCTGGCACCCAAGTCTCATACCAACCTATCGCTGCCCTGAAAGGTAACATAAGTCTTCGACAAACCTGTGTGCACTCATCGGATCGATACTTTTGACACCCGAGCCTCTGAATAATCGAGTTCGAGGCTTCCTCGAAACGGTACTCCCGTCCGAGACTATTGAGTAAATAGTAACCATACAATGCACATATAAAATGTAAGGCGTAGCAAGTATCAACTACATACACTGATGCCTATACATCCAGGCATCAGGTAAATGCTTCGCCCATATAGTAAATCACACGCGATGCATATGCCCGTGCCAGATGCAACTAACAATTCTAGGATGTCCGTGTCCAAGCATAAATAGAACATGAAAAATCCAATATGCAACCACACCCATGTGCATATCAAACCATGCAACATGGATAAAATATAACAAGTCATGCTATAACCACATAACGGCAGAACTAGTCAGCAGTGCCTGACACCGATTGGCAGTTAATGGCTAGGAGTGTCCGGCCGACGGTCTAAGAAATACCATACAATAATCGTTCCAATGTCACCGAACAGCCGACCCTTGCGCCCACTGCCCAACAACTCTAGCCTATTAACAACCAATAATTCATAAGTATACCCGAACATCTAAGAACTTAATCCCCAAGTGAGTACGACATCATTCCCACATGCGTGGGGTAACACAAAACCCCGTAGGCAATTGACAAATAAAATCCTTGAATCTAGCTTATTAAATTTAATTTACATCAAACGGCTTATAATTCTATAATTAATAAACAAGTCGAAACAAACGAATGAAAGGGTAAATAAATTGACAACAAAAGGAATGTCGCAGAGGGGATAAGGAACTCGCCTCAAATAAGATATCCTTGGGCTTGTTCTGTCCCCAATCGATAAAAATTATACAAACTGCAACATCACATAATTTGTCAAAATTAATAAAATTGGGTTCTAAATGAAATTTCAATCGTACAAAATATAGTACTCGGCTCCTTGAATTACCTGGTATCCTCATGCTATGATTAAAAGTCCCAATTTTTCTCTGATTATTCGCTGCTCGCGTGTGCCCTGCTGCTTCTGTTCCCTTCTAATTTTGCTGCCGATTAATACTTCAATTGATTGGAATTGTGGCTTGAATTTAAAAGGAGAAAGACTTTGTGGAGGGGAAGCGACGTGGGTTGGGCAGCAGAGGCGGCTTCTTCTTCATGTGACACCGTTTTGGTGCTTCAATTGCTGGGAGAAAGTAATTCCCAACAAAACAATGAAGCTCCAGCGCATACAGCCCTCCCCTATTTAATTAAGCACAGCCATTTAATCATACATGCAAACTTGAGGCTGCCATTTAATACCTTCACCCCATCCAATTTCTTTAGTTTAATATATTACATCCCCATAACTCATATCGATATTTCATACACAGAATCCCTGTAGCAACCTCTCAATTCTTTATACATAATGTATAACTTAAATATTAACTATGGTTGAATATTATTATTCATATACTTATTATTATTGATTAATATTTCCTTTAAATTAAATCAACACAATAACTACTAATTAAATTAAACTACGATTTATGGATTGTTACATAGACAGAACATTAGTTCAACTTTACAATTGCTACCAGGCAATGATTCCAATTATTGGAACTAATTATCAGATTTTCTCCAACCGCAGTGACTCATTTATTAAAAAATGATTTTAATCCAACAGTTGATTTGCCGTAGACAAACAAAATAAATTTATGATAAAAAAACTCAAAAATAGGTTTATGGAAAAAAACGTTGCTGGCCACCATCCATGGCGGATTCTGACGATCAATATCGATTACCATATTTGCTTTGCCTTAGTAAACTATATACCCAAAAATTAAAAGTATATAACGGTTAGAATTTAGTAGATATAGGTTTTAATGTACAATATAAGTTGTTAGAAAACTTACTGAATGGACCATCAACTTTTTCTTTGTTTTTTGTATTTGTTTTTGGTATTTCGTTTTTGTCTTTAGTCGGTAAGCTTGAAGGCAAAAAAATGGTGGTGGCTTCGAAATGGTTCTATTTTTTATTGAGATAATGGACGAATAGAAGACAGTGCAGGGAGAAAGAGAAGGCCGAAGACAAACAACAGAAATCGACGATGATAACAAATGGTTTTGATGACGATAGTGAGGTGAAGGTTAGGGTTTAATTTGAAATCGGATGGAAGGGAATTGCTCTCGCTTGTCGGGTGGGGTGGATGACTATGACTCAAGTATTGTGATTGTTGTCGGGCTATTGGGTGTGGAGAGTGAGGGTTATGCAAGCGAAAAATATTATTGGTATACTTTTATGTACACCTTAGGCTATATAAAGGTGTATTAATGACAAAAAAGTTCTTCATGAGGCATATAGAGGCACGTGAGGCGTATGAAAACGAGGGGTATTTTAGTCATAATACCTCTTATGTAGCCCAAGATGTACAAAAATGATGTACATATAGCATGATTCTATGCAAGCACACGCTACTTGATTCAGTTGTTTAATTATTTATACAAAAAAAATCGAGCTGAATCGAATAATTGATTTTTAACATAAATGTTATCCGAACCGATAATTGACTTCTAAATAACCAAATCGAAATGAGCAGTTCAATCAATTTAGTTTAGTTAGCTCGATTTAACCGAACCTATACTTGCTCCTAATTAAATGAGCTGACTAGGGGCGTCGATGAAAACATGTTATAGTCGGGAGGGTCTAGATGTAATTAACCCCAACTTCAAACCAACTCACACGGCTTCTCCGTGGTGGCGGCACTTTCTCGCGAGCAGCCAGTCGCACTTCGGCCGGCGACGGAAACCCTCAACTCGGGTACATATATACCCGCTTTCTCGGATGATTCAAGTGACCGTATCACTCTGAACCACACTCCCACTGCAAGACTCGAACCAAAAATGCACTCTCCGTCGCCATCCCCACCCGCATCGTTCGCAAGCCTTGCATTGGCAGCATTGTTTGGCGCCTCGGTCACCGCAATCTCCGCCTTCTACATCCACAAGCGTACTGTCGATCAAGTCCTGGACCGCCTCATCAATCTCCGCCAACGCTATCTTCACTTGGCCGCCGCCTCCGCCTCCGCGGACGATCATTCCCTTCATTCCCATGACGACGGCGGTGGCGGAGGATATTTGGAGTCCAACGGTGAGATTGATATTGATTGGAGCAAGTTGAGGTACGGACATGCTAATGAGAACGTGCTGAGTGCTTACAGAGTTTCGTCTTCATCGCCAAATGTAGGTTTGCCGAACGAGTGGGTAGATGCCGCGGGTGGAAATGGAGCGCCTTCAGCATCTTGCGATGACCTAAATATGATTTCTTCTGACTTACCTCCTATTCATACTGTTCCGAAGGATGGTATTTTTCTTTTTGACTCGGTCATTTGATTAACCAGTCTAAATATTTTTTGAATGAACGAGCAGACATTGTAAGAAAATAACATACTGAGGTTGCAACGTTGTTGACTGTTAGCAAAAAAGCATTTGTGTAATCAGAGACCTGGACTGCATGTAAGTGTGTATCAAATAGGAAGTTTCTGCGAAGCGAGGACTAAAGGTCTACTATAGGATGGTGAATTAAGGATGGCGAGTTGAAACTGGAATAGTAAGAATTGATCTATTGAACCTTAAGAATACGAACCTTACATGGAAAATGATAGATTTTCAATAAGTACGGGGCTCCCCTGTTTCTCACTCTTGAATCTCCAGGGAATGGGGATTCCCCTTGAAACTGTTCTTAGGGTTTTGTTCCATCTCCTGGGTGCATCCAGTAGGTGGAATGGAGTAGATCAACAATAGCATTCCTCTTTGTCTTCCATTTGCTTCAATCCTAACATAGCCAAGTATCCACTGCTTGGCCACACACGTGCTTTCGCATGTTTGTTAAATGTTTCCTTGACCTCACAAAATTAAGATGCTGTTCTGCCATATGGTTCGTATTACCTTTTCTTTGATTTTGTATTTTCCTTTCAGGTGCATGAATGCCTTACGTGGCAGCGAAAGGCATTCAATTATTTAAAGTCTTGCTTGAGACAAGTGCATTTAGTAATTTGACATAGCTTTTTTATTTTGCGTTCTCTGTTGGTGATTGTGTCAAGGATGGCGGACGTCCTGGGCATTGGACTGGAAGTTACTGCCCTTAGTCAAGGGAATAGAGCAAACTTTCTTTTTTTTGCTTCTTTCTTTATTTTTGTTGAGCTCTTAAAAAATATACATATAGGTCTCATTGCTGATGTACATGTGTATGTCATCCTCAATTTCGAATCTTAAGATGCCCATGCTCTTTGTAATTTTATAAAATAGCATCACGGTACATGTAGGGGAGAGCAAAAGTTCGATTTACCCGAACTAACTGAACCGAACCGAACAGATTGAACTTGTTGGTTCGGTTTGGTTAATTTTTCTCAAAAGTTCGGTTTTCGATTTAGTTTTTTTTGGTTGAATGACCGAACTAACTAAATTGACTACCGGTTAATTCGACTTAAAATGACATCGGTTTATCGGTTAATTCAGTTTTCTTTGGGTTTTTTGCATTTCTTTAGTTTAATTGATTTGGTTCAGTTTATACGGTTTGGGTTCGGTTTTTTCGGGTTAATCGGTCGGTTCGGTTTTGCTTCTCAATTCGGTTTAATCAGTTAATGGATTTCGGTCTGTTTGGTAACCAAATCGACCGTTTGCACACCCTTAGGTACAAGGACATGCATATATTGCAATAGTTGTAGAATTTGCTAACTGAGCTTAAAGTTAATTATCAATAAGTAACTCGAGAACTTGAATGTATTTAAGAACCCTACATGAGTGTGTTCAATCTACTCTGAGTTTGATCCATTTATGCTCAGTTGAAATGGGTCCTGCACAAGTGTGAGCCTCATTGTAATTCATTTTCTTTTTTATTCTTCTTTTCTTTTCACTGCTTCAGACCTATTGACCAGCATCTTTCTTCAGACAAATACTGATATGTCAACTATAGCAAATAAAGCATTGAAGTTTTTACATTTGGAACTAGATTCCATCTGTTTGTCATTGTTACCATGTCCCAATGTGTTGGTCACGGCGTCCTCTTGTTATATTATGAGCCATATAAGTATATTTACATTGTCATCATGAGCCATATAAGTATATATTATGCCGCATCATCAGTTGTTGCACATGTGGCAACTTTACTGCATCTTGTTGTAAGTTGCTGTTGTAGTTGATTTTGCACATATGCTTTTTCCTTGTCAAATATCAATAATCTCTTGTTACATGCTATTGTGTATGTAATACCCTTATAGGAAGTTATGCCTCTGATCTACAATTTCTAGTTTGTACTCGAATCACGAGTAAAAAATTGGAATTTTGTTTTTGAGATTTTTGGAAGCTTTTCAAATTTCCCAGAACCAGTCAGCAAATAAAGCTGATGGGATTCATTTTCTTTTATTTGACCTTGGCATTTGTTCTAATGAACCTAGTTGGTAATGCATCAGGTATTAACCATCTGAACCAATTTTAGTATGCTGGTGCAGCGTGCTAGAGTTCTGAGATTTTTTTACTTAAACTGGCACTTTTAGGACTACTTTTGCCAAAACTTGTTAACTCTCTGAGGAATAATTTGTTTTAAACAATTTATGTGTTCTATTTGGTTTCAAGAGTTTTAACTGCAAAGTTTTAGTCTTTTGATGCTTTAAACCATGATATGTATAGCTGTGTGCTGGCAAGTCAATGTGAATTGAAATCAGTTGTGGGAGTCTTTGAGCCACTGCTTTCTCTAAGGAATTCAGCTGTTGAAGTTAACACTTAAGTTGCATATGCTGTTCTATCATGTATGAATATATATATATATATATATATGTCGATATGTCTATATGTGTGTCTGCTTCTCTAATGCATATTTTTTTGCTCTGAAATGATTACCTTTTTGCTTTGATGGCATTACAGGCAGTGTGTTAAACAAAAACACGTGAACTGTCTCTTTTGTTTTTATTTTTCCTTAGTCTTTGTTTTCCCTTCATTTTTGGAATAACATTTTTGTTAACTGCATAGATTTTTCTCTTATAATTTTTCTTTGTTCAGCACAGGATCAGTCTGTTAACAATCCAGGTTCTAAGTTATGGGTAGGATCTGGTGGTAGGCTAATGACTCCTAGGTCCTCGGGTGGCCATGCATTTGAAAGTTCAGTAGATTCTGATGAAGAAGGACCAGAGCTTGCAACTCAGGATGACATCCTTTTCACCTATAAGAATATCAACTGCTCAGCTGAATATACAAATTTAATTGTATGTGCAGTTACTATCTTATTAGTGGATGATATTTTTATTCTCATTGCTTTGTATCCCCACTGCTTTTTATGTTAGTTCCAGCACTTTTTCAGGGGTTTACAGAAAATATGCTACAGCTACTTGTATTTGAAGTAGAGATATTATTTGTTTATGACATTCATCTTGGTGTTTTTACAAACTGGCTTTAGGAGGAGGAAAAAAAAGCATAACTGGGTAATGAAAATGCCATTTTATATGCTATTGTTAACAAAAATTCCTTTGGGTTCATTTAGGCAATTTTTGGATATGGGCAGACATCATCTCCTTTATCATTGTATCTATCAGAAGAGTGCATTAAATGTTAGGCAAATGACTTGGCTTATTGACACCATTAGTTTAAATGTTTAATTCTTTGTTCATCTTTGATGTTTGTATTCCCATGTTGAAACATGTCAAGTAAGCAATCAATGCATACCACATTCTTTTCAAGACTATGAGATGCTGACGCAGTTTGTAGGTCTTACTGATTTTGAATTGGTGGGAAGGAAACAATGTTAACTCCGCCTGGGGATGTTATCCACTGCCGGTCCCAAGCCCGGATAAAGGAGGAGGGTTGTGTTAGGTAGCCGACAGCCAACGTAAAACTTAGTCGGATCCAAAACATGAACTCTAGACAAATTATGAAAAAACGTTTGGGCGTGGGCGTAACCCTTCATAGCGACGCGCTACACTGCCCCCGTGTAGTGACAAGTGAGCTAGGGCCGCTGCATCGGCGCCCGGATGTAGTGATAAATGAGCAAGGGTTCCCGCATTTGCTTGGACGGATGTGGGTAAAGAAGTTAGTCCAAAATCAAAATCAACATCAAAACCAAAATCAAAATCAAAATCAGAACCAAAATCAAAATCAAAAACAAAATCAAATTCAAAGTCAAGGCAAAAAACAAAATCAAATCCAAAGTCAAGGACAAAAACAAAATCATAGATTAAGGATTGGGTCATGGAACATAGGAACATTAACAGGCAAAGCTATGGAAGTGGTGGATGTGATGATTAGGAGAAAAATTAATATTATGTGCCTTCAAGAGACGAGATGGGTTGGGAAAAAAGCAAAAACTTTATCAGAAGCTGGATATAAACTATGGTACACAGGAACTAATCGAACGAAAAATGGAGTAGGGATTATTATGGATAAAAGCTTAATAGATGAGGTAGTGGATGTAAAGAGAATAGGGGATAGGATTATTATGGTGAAGATTAGTCTAGGAAGAATAACTATGAATATCTTTAGTACATATGCACCACAAGCGGGGTTAGGTGATGAGATAAAAGCAAAATTCTGGGAGGACCTAGAGGGACTTATACAAATGATACCAAGAGGAGAGAAAGTGATTATAGGAGGTGACTTAAATGGGCACGTGGGTAGAGACGGAAACGGATATAGAGAGGTACATGGAGGGTATGGATTCGGGAAAATTAATAATGAGGGTAAATCTATCCTAGATTTTGCTATGGCATATGGGCTCATTATAACCAATACGAGGTTCAAAAAACGGGACGAACACTTAATCACATATAAAAATATCAGCTCAAGCACCCAAATAGATTACTTCCTCATGAGACAAGAGGATCGGTTATGTTGTAGGGATTGTAAGGTAATACCGGGAGAGTGTTTGACTACTCAACATAGACTTCTAGTACTTGACGTCCAAGTAAGAAATTGGAAGAGAAAAAACCATATAAAACAAAATCCAAGAATCAGGTGGTGGAATTTAAAAGGGGAGAAACAACTAATCTTCAAAGAAAAATTAAGGGGTAGAAGGGAATGGAATGGAGAAAGACAAACAAACCAAATGTGGAAAGAAATGGTTAATGCTCTAAGAAGCACGGCAAAGGTAGTCCTTGGAGAGACAAATGGTAGAGCCCCTAACCTTAAGGAGTCTTGGTGGTGGAATGAAGATGTACAATTGAAAATTAAAAATAAGAAAACTTGCTATAAAGCGGTATATCAATGCAATAATGAAGAAAATCAAAAAAATTATAAAGAAGCAAAAAAGGCAGCAAAAAGAGCTGTTAGTGAAGCAAGGTCAAAAGCATATGAGAATCTATATAAACGACTTGATACAAAAGATGGAGAAAGGGATATATATAAATTAGCTAAAGCAAGAGAAAGAAAAACACGGGATTTAAATCAAGTGAAATGCATAAAAGATGACAATCAAAATGTTTTAGTAAATGAGGGAGCGATTAAGGAGAGATGGAAGGAGTATTTCACAAAATTATTTAATGATGGTGGTGACACAAGAGTTAGGTTGGGACATCTTAGTAACTCCGAAGGGAATGTGAGCTACGCATTCTATCGACGCATAAGTTCGAATGAAATAAGGCAAGCTTTAAAAAAGATGAAAAATCATAAGGCAGTGGGACCAGATAATATACCAATAGAAGCATGGAAATGCATGGGAGAAGAGGGCATCTCCTGGCTAACGCAACTATTTAACGCGATCCTTAAATCAAAAAAGATGCCAGATGAGTGGAGGAAGAGTACTTTGGTTCCTATATACAAGAACAAAGGAGATGTTCAAAACTGTGAAAATTATAGAGGAATTAAGTTAATGAGTCATACCATGAAACTCTGGGAGAGAGTAATAGAGCAGAGACTTAGAAAAGAAACAAATGTGTCAGAAAATCAGTTTGGTTTCATGCCTGGTAGGTCAACAATGGAAGCTATATATTTACTGAGGCGCCTAATGGAAAGGTATCGAGATCATCAGAAGGACCTACATATGGTGTTTATAGATCTAGAAAAGGCCTATGATATGGTCCCTAGAGAAGTATTATGGAGGGTTTTAGAGAAGAAAGGAGTCAAAATAGCCTATATACAAGCCCTTAAGGACATGTATCATGGTGTAGAGACAAGGGTCAGAACATGCGGAGGGGATACTGAACCATTTACAACTACAATAGGACTGCATCAAGGTTCTGCACTAAGTCCATACTTATTTGCCTTAGTAATGGATGAACTCACTAAAGATATTCAGACAGATGTGCCATGGTGTATGCTATTTGCAGACGACATAGTGTTGGTGGATGAAACAAAAGAAGGAGTGAACACTAAGCTTGAGTTGTGGAGAAACAATTTAGAATCTAAGGGATTTAAATTAAGTAGAAAGAAAACAGAATATATGGAATGCAAATTTAGTAAAAATGCAAGAGTGGATGATGTTATAATAAAATTAGAAGACCAAATCTTACAAAGAAAAGACCATTTTCGATATTTGGGATCAGTGATTCAAAAAGATGGAGAAATTCACGAGGATGTCGCACATAGAATTAAGGCAGGTTGGCTAAAATGGAGAAATGCATCGGGAGTGTTATGTGATGGTAAAATCCCATTAAAATTGAAAGGAAAATTTTATAGGAGAGCTATAAGACCAGTTTTGCTGTATGGCTCAGAATGTTGGGCAGTCAAATACCAGCATGAGCAAAAGACGAGTGTAGCGGAGATGAGAATGTTAAGATGGATGTGCGGACATACAAGAAAGGATAAAATTAGAAATGAAGTTATTCGTAATAAGGTAGGAGTAGTGCCAATCGAGGAGAAGATGAGAGAGACTAGACTAAGATGGTTTGGTCATGTGAGAAGGAGACTAAGAGACGCTCCTGTGAGGAGAGTTGATGAAATGGAACAATTAGTCACAAAAAGAGGTAGAGGTAGACCCAAGAAGACTTTGGGAGAGACATTAAAGTTCGATATGAAGTATATGGATCTAAATGAAGATATGACAAACGATAGAAATACATGGAAGTCTAGAATTCATGTAGCCGACCCCACATAGTGGGATAAAGGCTGGATATGTTGTTGTTGTATGTTGTTGGGAAGGAAACAATGTTCAAGGATATTTATAAAGAATACAATATATTGATGTTTTGCAGGATAACAGTTCAAATATTCAAACTTCGTCAACTCCTTTGTTCAAAGTTGATAAGAGGAGCTCTATCCTAGATAAGGAATGTAGATCAATTCCTAACGATGTGAAAGAAAATATAGACCAATATGGTGATGGAAAAGCAGAAACAACCTCAATGAACATCTCAGGGAATGATCCCATTTTTGTGAACAATAGTTTTCATCTGACGACTACAATGAATGGTATTCTCAACTTTCTGGTGCTGGAGTTATACTGGAATTTCTGTTTATTCTCACTATCTTTTCCATATCAAGTTTTTTTCTTCAAGTGTTGGTTGAATGGCATATAAGTGGCACTCGTTTATTGTCTGCTTAATGTTTATGTCTTGTTAATTTCATCACCTTTTATCTGGTATTGCCTTTATATTTCATGGTTCTCCAATTGGTCAACCTAAATGACTTGTGCTTTTTTCAATTCAATCATGTTGACTGGTTACCACTTCCTGTCAAAATAACTGAAAACAGAGTCAATCTACAAGGAAGAGGAGGAAGTATGGAAGATGATGATCTGTGAATGTTTGGCTTTGCGGGACAGATATCTTTACAGAGAAAAAGTTGCCCCATGGATGAAGTTGACTGTGGGTGAATCTTGTTCATCAAGGACAAAAAGTGATCCACTTTGCTTTGTCCCTGTTGAAGCTACTTCTGTGAGTTGTCTTTGTTAATTTATATGCATGTATATAAGATACTCCGATTTTTGCTTCCTTTGTTTGCTTTGTAAAAATCAGGCAAGTGAACATCTTTTTTTCTTCTTACTGCTTCTGTCTAACAATAATCTTTTAATTTGGAAGCAGCACTATTTTAGAATGGAAGATGGAGTTGTGCATGTTTATGCAAGTGAAAATGGTATACTTTGCAAAGTATGTAAGATGTGTTGTACCCTCAAATTTTTTGACTCTGATGAGCTTAGTCACTTGCCTCTCTCTCTCTCTCTCTCTCTCTCAGACTCTACGGATCTTTTCCCTGTTGTAAGTTCAACTGAATTTTTCACGGATATGCATTACCTCCTCAAAGTTATGTCCATAGGAAATGCTCGCACTGCGTGCCATCATCGTTTACGATTTCTTGAGGAGGTAATTTACTTCAGATTTTGATACTAATATTATTTTCTTAGGTTGTGATCTTGTGCTTATAACTTCAACTTGACCACCATACAGAGATTCCGCCTCCATTTGCTAGTAAATGCAGACAAAGAGTTTCTAGCTCAGAAGAGTGCACCTCATCGTGATTTCTACAATATCAGAAAAGTTGATACACATGTGCATCATTCTGCTTGCATGAACCAGAAACATCTTCTACGCTTCATTAAGTCTAAATTAAGAAAAGAACCGGATGAGGTATAATCTTTCTTCTCTATTCATCTCTTTGAATGATCTCAGACAATTCCTTGAATTATACGTTTTGGATAAGTGGATATAAAAAAAATTCCTTCATTGATTCTAATTCAAAGAGCTATGCTATTACTTTCTTCTAATCAATCCTTGTTGTTCTTCTATTGTGTTCCGCTGCACAGGTTGTGATATTTCGTGATGGAATATACCTTACACTTAAGGAAGTCTTTGAGAGTCTACAGCTAACTGGGTTGGCATGATTGCCATTCTGCTGACAGTTTTTTCTTTGAGCAGTGGAAATTCTCCTTTTCAATTGATGGTTGTTAACAATTGTGTTGCAGTTATGATCTTAATGTTGATCTTCTGGATGTGCATGCTGACAAAAGTACCTTTCATCGATTTGACAAATTCAATCTCAAGTATAATCCTTGTGGGCAGAGCAGACTCAGAGAGATCTTTCTGAAGCAGGACAATCTCATCCAAGGTTTGGGAATATTTAAAACAAATTAATCTTTGATGAATGTCTCAATAAACTCACCCCAGTGGAGGTGTTACTTTCCCCTGCAACAAACCTATTGGTTAAAACTTGTTGCCTGGAACGACCTTATAGGCCCACACACAGCTTGATCACAGTAAGTGAAATTCACATGCAGAAACCTCATTAACATATGTTGGTGCCTGACAACTCTGGCCACTCTTCACTTTCCACTAGTGCAGTTGCTTGATGCTGAATTATCTACCTAGGATGTTTAGTTGTCTCATGTACTATGTTGATTGGGTCTGTTGTATGTGCATTTGTTTGAATGTTGTTGCAGGTTAGAGTGTATTCTCTTGTTATGCATTATGGTTTATCCATTAGTAGTAAAAATGAAGTCCAAAGTCACTATTTTGACTATTCTATCTACATAAATTAACTACCCAAAAGTTAAAGGGCAACAATTATTTTGGGCATATGATTGTATATGCTAAGGTGTCGTGCTAGATCACTTTTACGTCAGTTAGAAAGATCTTCATAAATGTTGGCCTATCAAGGTGGCATATGAATCTCCAATATCTGAGGGTCAATCATATGCGTCTCCAATCTCTCTAGCCAATGATCAAGCACCTGAACCTTCAATCTCTCCCAGTGACTAAGCCTGGGCCCTCTATAGTTAGTGCATCTCCAGGAGCCAGCTTTGTGAGGTAAAATGTGAATTTCCATGATCTCTTCCCTTGGGAGATCAAGTTATTTATAATCTCTTCTTTTATAGATCAAGTTCTCTTTGATGTTTCTTCAAATGCCATTCTCTCATTAGGGGCACATTGGAGCTCTTATGCTCTCCCTTTGTGGATTTAGACTTGATTGACCTTGTAGCACATCCTCGCCTTGGCTGGCGGAAATTTTCGCCCAACATCTTGTCATGCATATCCTACATCATGTTGAGGGGAGGTCTGAAATTGTGCTATCTCTGTTATGGTAAAGTTTTGTAAAGGTTAATCTCCAACCTAATTAGTCTAGATTGAGGCAGGTCGTAGATTCATTTAAGAATTCAAGCAAGGTTTTGTATTGATGTTGTAAGAATGAAATATTCTCAAATTTTCCAATGATACATATTGTTAAATCAGAGAACTTGAGAGAGAGAAACCCTAGTTGAAGGAAATTTTATCAAACAAATAGATTGTACACCTATATATACAAATACTAATGGGTCATGACATAAAGATAACCCTAGGTGTAATATACATAAATCTCACACTCCTCCTCAAGCTGGAGTATATATATCATATGTGCCAAACTTGTTACAAATGTAGTTTATCCGAGGGCGTGTGGGGGTGTTGCTGCAAATTAGATTTGAAGTTGCAAAATCCAGATTTGAGATGAGAGATCCAAGACCGGCTGCGAGGAAGGAGGCGACGATGGCAGATCGACAATGCAGTGGCAACACAAGATCTGTGCGATGCACAAGATCCTGAGAAGAGGCCACAAGATCTGAGTGCCGTTTTGGAAGGAGAAACAAGCGCGAGATTTGAGGGCGACCAATGATAGTGATGCTCCGATGCTGAAGAGAGGCCGTCGATCAACCAAGGAGATGACACTGACATAGAAAAGGCGGCCTAGCAATAGAAAGAACGGGCCAATAATGATGTCGGATGGACAAATTGACGGCAAGGGGTAGCGAGCAGATGACGAGATCTGGGCTGGCTAGGAAGAAGATGGTCGGATTTGAGGGATTGACAGATAGATCTGAGGGATTGACGGCCAGATTTGAGAAATCATGGCCGGATATGAGTTTTGATAGCCAGATTTGACTGGATCAAAGGGATTGATGGCTAGATCTAAGGAATGATGGCCGGATCTGAAGATCAATGGTTGGATCTGAGCGACGACAGTGGCGACGGCTCGTAGATCTAGACAATGACAACGATGGTTCGTAGATCTGGAGGCAAGATTTGAATCGCGGAAGATTAACGGCCGCAATAGCGTCGTCGGAGCAGGAACGCCGCGACGCCGGAGATGGCAAGTTGAACAAATCAACAAATAGCCTCCCAAGAAGCTTCTCAATCTAGGTCAGTGACGGATGAAGGACATCATGGATAAGCGGCTGAAGAGGTTACAAGATCTGAGATCGATTGTGGGTGAAATGGCCGACGATGATAGTGTCGGTCGACGGCGGCGACAACAGCTGCAACTAGGGTTTGGTAAGGGTAGGCTTTGATACTGTGTTAAATTCGAGAACTTGAGAGAGAGAAACCCTAGTTGGAGGAAATTTCATTCCTCATCAAACAAATAGATTATACACCTATACATACAAATATTAATGTGTCATGACATAAGCCATGACATAAAGATAACCCTAGGTGTAATATACATAAATCTCACACATATAATACAAGTGGAATAGACTGTCCAGTTTTCCCATTTTGTATAATCTTGTAATTCTGTTGTTTATTGTCCAGTTTTTTTGTGAGTGACATTTATGGAAAACAAGGTCATACAAATATTATATTTTCTTGAAGCATTCACAAAAACTATTTGTTAATCTGGATTATTGTCATTGATATTTCAGGTCGTTTCATAGCAGAGGTGACAAAGGAGGTTTTATTAGATCTTGAAGCAAGCAAATATCAGGTGTAGCCATCCACCTAATTTGAAAATTGGAGCTCTTTTTATGGGATCTTTCAGCTTCATTTAGTCATTCCTTTTTATCTTATTATTTTTCTTGTTGCTTTTGACAATGAATTGAACCATGTGTTCCTCGTGATCAAGACCCTAATGATTTGTAGACCTATGAAATACTTGATTTTCTTAAAAATGTTAATGTGATCAAGTTTTGTGCTTACTCTGTGATTGTATTGCAATTCGAAGCTCAACAGACTAGCTTTGGTACAGGGAAAACTGTGGGATGGATAATGATAACTATATTTACAGTTCTTTTCAGATAATTGTCTAGGATAGATTTTGTTCACTTGCCTACACTATCTCTATTTTATTTCTAAATTTTATATTTTTCCTTCTGATGGAATCTCTGACTCAGATAATTCCCCATTCATTGGAGATCTTTTAAAAAATAGAAGAGAACGTGTGGAAAATCAGGAATGATATGGCTGTCCAAATCACTAGCTGTCCAAATCTCTAGCTGTCTCCTTTATTCTGTGTTTCCAAATATAGCTTAGCCTAATAGGAAGGAGAATATGTATAACTGTAAATTAGCAGTTTCCTATTCCTATTATTTCCTACTATTGTATAGAATAGGCATTAATGTAGATTCCTAATCTAGGATTAGAGTATCTGTATATAAACTGATGTACTCTCCAGTGATGTATTGAAGAAAACTTATTCCCTTTCAGTTATCTTTCTACCCGAGTTCTGTCATTCAACCATTCAGTTGCCTACTCGAGTAAACCTATTATTCAATTCCTTTTTTCGTTCATGGTATCAGAGCCATAATTGTTCAATTGCAGTCCTGTTTTCACCATGTTTGAAATTTCATTTGAATCTTGTTCCTCTACTCCAGCCCCAAACCCACATAGAAATTCCGAAACTCAGCCCAGTCCTGTCCAAATCACCACCATTAGGTTGAATGGTGATAATTTTCTACACTGGTCTCAATCAGTTTGGATGTACATACATGGGCGTGGCAAGATTGGGAATTGAACTAGTGATACAAAGCAGCCTAATGAGAAGGATCCAGCCTACTCCACGTGGCGTGCAGAAAATTCCATGGTCATGACTTGGTTGGTGAATTCGATGGAAGAAGAAATCAGTGCAAATTACATCTGCTATGCAACAGCGAAGGAACTTTG
Organism: Diospyros kaki; assembly: GCA_036245055.1. Taxonomy (NCBI): domain Eukaryota; kingdom Viridiplantae; phylum Streptophyta; class Magnoliopsida; order Ericales; family Ebenaceae; genus Diospyros; species Diospyros kaki. Next base: position 44,058,418 of record BSEG01000009.1, read on the forward strand.
GGACAATGCCACCCAAATGTACTCGGATTTGGGAAATTAGTCCCAAGTATACGAGTTGACCCTCAAACTAGGTGAGATCTAACAAGGAGGAGATAGCGTTACAAAGTATTTCAATTCATTGAATAGGCTGTGGCAAGATCTAGACCTATTCAATGACTATGAATGGAAATCTCCTGAAGACAGCAACTACTGCAAGAAGATGGTAGAAAATCATCAGATTTTCAAGTTCCTGACTGGACTCAATATAATATTGAGTTTGATGAAGTCAGAGGTAGAATACCTGGTAGGCAACCCCTTCCATCCCCTAGTGAAGTATTTTCTGAAGTTAGAAGGGAAGAAAGTCGAAGGCAGGTTATGCTCGGGAAAAAAACTGAAAATATACACACTGAAACTTTGGCTATGGTTGCTGATGCTAAGGCGTGCAAAGTGAGCCATTAGGAGAAACCGAAAGTTTGGTGTGATCATTGTAATAAACCCTGTCATACACGGGGGACTTGCTGGGTTATCCATGGGAAGCCAGAAAACTAGAAACCTAAGAACAACAAGAAACCTGGCCGTACTTACCCTATTGCGCATGAGGCTTTAACCAGTCCATTCACCAAGGAGCAGATGGATCATCTTCTAAGATTGCTGAAATCCAATTCCCCATATGGTATTCCTAGTGTGTCAATTGGTCAAACAAGTAGTGATCCTATTGCTCTATCTTGTTTTTCAAATTCAGCACCTTGGATTATAGATTCAGGTGCATCTGATCGTATGACTAGTTCACCCCACTTATTTGATACTTATTCTCCTTGTCTTGGAAACGAAAAGGTCAGAATTGCTGACGGTAGTTTCTCATCTTTTGTTGGAAAAAGTTTAGTGAAAATTTCAGAAAGTATCTATCTTAAATTTGTTCTTCACGTACCTAACCTTGCCAGTAACCTGCTATCTGTGAGTAAACTATCCAAAGATTCTAACTGCTGTGTTACTTTTTACAAATCTCATTATAAATTCCAGGAATAGAACTTGGGGAGGACGATTGGTAGTGCTACGATGATGCATGGCCTCTACTATTTTGCTGATGGCTCCTTCAGTAAAAAACCTAGTGCTCAAGGTTTGAGTTTGAGTAGTGTTTGCTCCATCCCTACTTACAATCAAATAATACTTTGGCATCGTAGACTAGGACACCCTAGTTTTTAGTATCTTAAACATTTATTTCCTAGGTTGTTTAAAAATATGGATGTTTCTCTATTTCAATGTGAAAGTTGCTACTTGTTATCGTACTATATTTGTTGCAAAACCATATTGTGCCTCGAAACCTTTTTACTTGATTCATAGAGATATTTGAGGGCCCTCTAAAATGACAACTCTAACCGGAAAAAAATGGTTTGTAACGTTCATTGATGATCATATTCGGTTGTGTTGGATTATTTGATGAGTGAAAAATCTACAGTAACTCGGTTATTTAAAGATTTTTCTAACATGATTGAAAATCAATACCAGACCAAAATTAGAATACTTTGTTCTGATAATGGAACGGAGTATTTCAATTAAGGATTGGAAAATTTTTTAAAGGAAAAAGGAATTCAACACCAATCCACTTGCCGAGATACCCCAGAACAAAATGAAATTGTTGAATGGAAAAATAGACGTTTACTTGAAGTTGCTCATGCCATTATATTTTCAGCAAACGTACCAAAATATTTATGGGGTGACGTTGTGTTACTTGATTAATAGGATGCCTACTAGGATCTTAAAATATACAATTCCATTGGACTGTTTGAAACTTGTTTTTCCAGAATTTAAACTGCAAGTTAGTCTCCCTCTTAAGGTGTTTGGCTGCACAGTTTATGTTCGCATACCTACTAAATTCAGGTCCAAACTAGAGCCTAGGTAAAAAAATGTGTTTTTACAGGGTATGCTCCTAACAAAAATGGGTACAAATGCTACAATCCAACAACCAAAAAAATGCATGTCAGTATGGATGTGACCTTTGTTGAAAATGAACCCCTTCTTAGAAATTCTCTTTAGGGGGAGAATGAGAGAGACGAAGATAATTTTTGGAGTTTTGTATCTCTTCCCAATACTATTTTGGAACAGCCTGCAGCAAATCCAGTTTTAGAAAAACAAAATAATCCCAATCCTAGTCTACTTCTGCCAAGTACCAATGATTCAAATTCTGGGGGAGGAATACTACAACAAAAATTGGACTCTAAACTTCAGGTTTACACTAGAAGGAAAAGTCATACAAAAGAAAGGGACCTACCTATTAATCCAGTGGAAAGCCAATCCAAATCTCAAAGTGATGGGCCTAGGAATCTTCCAGGTAACTCCTTGATCCCAACTCCTACTTCTTCAAATTCTAATCCCATTCCTAATGAGCCTTCAGATCTTGATATCCTGATTGCTCTTAGGAAAGGTACTTGTTCTTGTACCAATCATCCCATTTCAAAATACTTGTCATATGAAAACTTCTCTAATAACCATAGAGCTTTTATTGCTAAGATCTCTCACCTATTTGTTCCAAGAAACATACTGGAAGCTCTAGATGATCAAAATTGGAAATCTGCAATCTTAGAAGAGATGAATGCTCAAAGGAAAAATGGTACATGGCAGATAGTTGACCTACCAAGGGGTAAGCAATGGGATGCAAATGGGTGTTTAATATAAAAAACAATGCAGATGGAAGTATAGAAAGATATAAGGTGAGGCTAGTGGCCAAGGGATTTACACAAACCTATAGAATTGATTATCAGGAGACTTTCGCCCCTGTCGCAAAGTTAAATTCTATCAGAGTCTTGCTTTCACTAGTTGTAAATTTCAACTGGTCCCTACATCAACTAGATGTGAAAAATGCTTTCTTGAATGAAGATTTAGAGGAGGAAGTATTTATGAGTTTGCCTCTTGGCTTTGAAGAAAAATTTGGCAGCGGGAAAGTATGCAGGTTAAGGAAATCCATATATAGCCTTAAACAATCACCCAGAGTATGGTTTGAACGCTTTGGAAAGGCTGTAAAAGATCATGGTTATTGCCAAAGTCAAGCACACCATACCTTTTTCTATAAGCATTCAAGGGAGTCCACATAATCTTGACTGGTAATGATGTAGCTAAACTGGAAAAGTTAAAAAAAAGACCTTGTTGGTGACTTTGAAATCAAAGACTTAGGCAAGCTAAAGTACTTTCTCGGAATGGATTTTGCCAAATCAAAAGAAGGTATTTTTGTTTGCCAACACAAATATATTTTTGATTTACTTGGTGAGGCAGGTTTACCAGGCTGCAAAGTGGTGGAAACTCCCATTGAAGCCAACCTTAAGTTACAACCAGCCCAAGCTGAAAAGGTGGTTAACCGGGAACAATATCAGCGTCTAGTTGGAAGACTGATCTATTTATCTCATACTTGACCCCGATATTGCCTTTGCTATTAGCAAAGTGAGTCAATTTACTCATTCACCAAGTCCTGAACAATTTGAAGTTGTGTATAGGATCTTAAGGTACCTAAAAGGGACTCTTGGAAGAGGGTTATCATTTAAAAAATATGGACATCTACAGATTGAGGTCCATATGGATGCAGATTGGGCTGGCAATGTTATTGATCGAAGATCGACCTCAGGTTATTGTGCCTTTGTGGGAGGAAATCTTGTTACTCAGCAAAGTAAAAAACAGAATATGGTGGCACAAAGTAGTGCAGGAGCTAAGTTTAGGGTCATTGCTCTCAGGATATTTGAGGGGATGTGGATTAGAAGACTGCTGGAAGAATTAAAAACATCTGAATCCACTCCTATGAAAATATATTGTGACAACAAAGCTGCACTCGCTATTGCCCACAACCCAATTCTTCATGACAAAACCAAGCATGCGGAAGTAGACAAGCATTTTATCAAAGAAAAGCTTGACAACAAGCTGATATGTATGCCTTACATTCCCACCAGTGATCAAATAGTAGATATTCTTACAAAGGGGCTACATAGAAGACAATTCGATAGGCTGATAAGCAAGCTGGCCATGAAAGATATCTTTAGACCAGCTTGAGGGGGAGTGTGGAAAATTAGGAATGATACGGCTGTCCAAATCACTAGCTCTCCTAATGTCTAGCTTTACAGATCTATAGCTGTCTCCTTTATTCTGTGTTTCCAAATATAACTTAGCCTAATAGGAAGGAGAATATGTGTAACTGTAAATTAGCAGCTTCCTATTCCTGTTATTTCCAATATTGTATAGATTAGGCATTAATGTTGATTCCTAATCTAGGATTAGAATATCTGTATATAAACTGATGTACTCTCCAGTGATGTATTGAAGAAAACTTATTCTCTTTCAGTTATCTTTCTACCTGAGTTCTGTCATTCAACTATTCAGTTGCTTACTCGTGTAAACCTATTATTCAATTCCTTTTTTCATTCAGAACCAACTTCCTAAATGAACAAGCACCCATATCATCGACTGGCCTACTTGTGTTTGGTTGGCTTTGAATTATTGATCTAGGATTGGACTAGTTTGTTCAATTGTTCATTATATTGCTTGTGACCTTGCTTAAGATTACCTCTTTCCGTTTATTGACCATACGTATTGGACTATAGATAGCCTCTATTCATTTCAAACAGTCTGAATTGAACTTATAGCAGTTTCAATAGAAGATCCAGATTGCAATATTGTTGGAGTTTATGCTTGTTTTGATGTAGCACATCACCCATTTTCCTACACAATGTGAAATGTTATTTTACATTCCAATCATATAAGAAAATTGGTTCTGGTGCTTTCATATTTTGATGGTAGTTGTGTTATTTATTAATGTTGGTTGCTTGATTGCCTTTTGACAGAGTTTCAAGCTTTTCATTTTTAGTTTTCAGTTTTAGCTTTCATTTTTTTGTGTTTAGCTTTTGTTTTTTGTTACAAGAATGAAAACTGAGAATGTTGTTTGCTAACTTTGTTTTGTTCTCAAAATTATTACTACTTTGAACGTTTCTTTTGTTCTTGTAAATGTGCACTACAGTGCTTTTTCTCCACTTGTTAAACATCCTCTTCAATTTAAGGATCATGTGAAATAAATTTGCTAACCAAAAAAAAGCCCTCTTCTCCCATCTATTTCCATCCTTCTACTGGCACATTGTTTGGTTCAACTACTTTATCATTCCTCATCTTTTTCATAGAGTTTGGCAAACTTGGCCAGTGTGACTTAACCCCTAGGCATAGTTGCTGTCTTCCATTGTGTTTATGGCTGTTCAAACACCAGTGTTCTTTTGTACTCTGGACTCCTTTCTCTCATGCTTCCATGTCTCTGTTAAGTCTTAACCCATTATGTAGTTTCCTATACATATCTGGTTTTGAAAGACCTCTGTTGTGGACAAGTCAAGAGTCTCAACCCTATTTCTCGATATATGAAATTCTATGAAAACCTCCACACCCACTGCTAAGACTATACACTTGAAGTCTGGATCTTGCATGATGCTCTATAGTTATGCTGAACTGGGCTTAGAGTAGTATTTTACTACTTGAGCAAAACTAGGTATCTTGTATTACTAGAATCATTGCTAACGTAAAGATGATTTATCTGCTATAGTACTATCCTGGTTTCTACACACCAATTTGTTTTAAGTGAGATGTATTTTTTCAGGATCTATAACTTCTGTGATGCTGTAATTTCCAAATGGCAGAGTACAGGGTGTCCGTATATGGAAGGAAACAAAGTGAATGGGATCAGTTGGCAAGTTGGTTTGTTAACAATGCATTATATAGCAAGAATGCAGTTTGGTTAATCCAGGTAACTCAAAATGTTGGTGTTTGTTATTGTCTCAGTGCTTATGGTAGACATTGGTATCTGATAGTTAAGCTTAGTCTGAAGAGACATGGATATGGATGTTAGACATGGTAAATGTTCAATTTGGTCTTTACTTGTAACTTAATCATCCTTAGACATAGTAAGAAAACAGTTTCTATGTTCTATGCATTGAAAGAGAATTGTAAACAAAAATTTGTAGTATTTATTTTAGAGATCTTTGTCTATAAACAAATTGGAAATTTTGAATTTTGCATTTATAAAATAAGAAGTTAAAAGGAGGTGTAATGAGGTAGAGTCATTATTTTTAGTATCTCAATGATCCTAGATTATTTTCTTCAAACTTGCAATGTGTTTAATCTGTATTTATGCGATGGATCAAAAGGATATAACATTAATGACCAGCCATGCTTGAAAAAGCTAAAACATTAATGACATGTCTTGTTTGAGTCTGTGTCAAATGTTTGAGGGAGCTTCAAATAATTCCTATCACCAACAAGTTTGACATGGATACACCTTTTTCATAGATGGTTTATGCTTGCCAATCTTAATGCAATGCCCTGCATATGAGTCTAGGCTACAACTCCTTCATGAAAAGTTATATTAAGAATATAACCCTTTGTTATAGCTTTGGATCACACAAATTATGCAAAATTGCAAATTCCAGAGGAAAAAGAACGGAAGAATTTAGAATGTTTCTGAAAGAAGGCTGTTTTGTTTGGCTTGCGAGTTGTAGTTATAACGGTCTGTCTGGCCATAGTAGACTTTTAGAAGTTTCTGTTAATGCTCAGAAGGCTACAAATATGATCATGGAAATCTCTACAGTGCTTGCCTTCATTTTCACCTGAAGTTTGGTTATTGTTGGACTAGTGATAACTCCAATGTGGCTTATTGTTCCTCATGCAAGCAAGTTTATCAAGCAAGTTCCATTAAATAGGAAGTCTTCTGAAGGAAATGGCATGCCCACACAAGACTCCCCACTTTGTGAGGCTTGAGGGAGGGTCGTATTTGCATGCAACCTTCCCCTTGTTGTGTTTTTTTGGGCTAAAAGGCTATTTCCACAACTTGCATCCTTGACCTTCCAGTTACAAAAAAGCAACCTTACCATTCTTCTAAGGCTCACTCTCACTATGTATCTTGAAGGAATTTAAAAATAAATGTTTAGAAATTTCATATTATGTTCATTTATTTTTCTAATTTATTTTTGAACCATCTATGTGATGGCAATGCCAGTTTGTAAATTCAAATAAAGATGCTTCAGATGGTTGGAACTCTGAAGAACCCCTTTTCTCCAAAGCATTCATTAAGAAAAAACATATAAATGGGAGCCCATGTACATCAGGTAAACATACTGACATTGTCTTCAAACAAGAGTTAAAGGACTATAAACTCTTGGCTGACTGAAAGGACTGGATAAAAAAAGGTCAAATGTTGAGCACATCTCCTACCCTGGCTCAAGCCTCCTTAAACCTTGCCATATGACTAGCCAAATGAGAACTCTTCAATCTTTGAAGAAGCTTGTTTGCACCTTTGAACTTTCAATTATCTTCTCCACCAATTATCCACATGAGATAAAGGAGGTGAAAGCAATTCAGTGCTCCTTTTCTTCCCTTCAACATCCCAACAAATCAAAACTTTCAAACCTCTTCTTTGGAGTAACCAAGATAACCTTCCAAGCATCCCTAGTATAAAGGTCCAAAATACCTTTAGCACCCTGCAATATGTAAGTAGGTGAGCACCTCCTTTCCCATCTCACTTACAAACTGAACACTTACAATATGTATGAGGTGGGATACAGTGCAACTCATCCTTATCCCACTCTTATTCCATGAATCAAACATGCACCTAACCTCTCCTAATTTGTGAAGATTATTCTGTTCCTTGGAAGATTGCATTTATAAAACAGTTCTCTTCGAGACTTTGCATTGGGATGCTACTTATGCCTTTTCTTTTCCTTCTAATATTTTGCTTTTATATTTCTCTGAGTCCTGATAGAAATGAATGGAAAGTTAGATTTCATGTAGCCAACTTCACATAGTGGGATAAAGGCTTGGTAGTTGTTTTTATTTCTGTGATTCCTCAATTTTCAGTATTATTACAAAGTTTCTTTGAACTTGCATGCAGCTACCAAGGCTATACAACGTGTACAAGGGCATGGGTACTGTTACATCCTTTCAGAACATTCTAGACAATATGTTCATTCCACTCTTTGAAGTCACAGTCAATCCCAATTCTCATCCACACCTACATTTGTTCTTGATGCAGGTTTGATTCGTTTGATCACCTTGCAACATTTTGCACCTAGTATTTTTATTTCCTCAACAAGCAATGATAATTGTTTTAACTTTCATTGATTTCCATGTGTAAATTTTGTTCTAGAATTTTGTGATTCTATTTCTTACCCATGCGGTTGAGTTCTATAAAAAGTTGTTGAGGTGCGTGACTTAATTTATATTGTTGCATTGCATTATTTTTGGTTATATTTTCAGAAAAACTCATCAAACTTGAGCGAAGTTGAATTGTATACCTTTATCTTGTATACATAATATGCATATGAGGGAACACATAAAAAAAGTTGGCCATGCTGCTATATCATGTATTCGACATGGTTTAAAAGGTTAAAAAAGACCCTTAACGATGTTTGTTAACTAGGCTATCAAAGTTCCGAGTGTCACTATTTCAATGTAAATGGAGCTACAAATTGTGACGTAGTAGTGGGCGTAGTGGTAGCTAGCAGGAAGACTATCTACATGCCAATAACCTATGGCGGTACTTCAAGCTTTTCAGTCACTTGCTCAGTTGCTTTGCTGTTTAGTGAAACTGGAAATTTGATTGATTCATCTTTCTGAAAATGTGTACTTGGACAAAGACTCAGCAAATAGCTTGCTTAGGGCTCTCTGTTGAGTATTAGATCGAATACTTTACACACAATTCTCACATTCTCTCTCGAAAAGAATAGAAAATACATGGGGCAAAAGATTTATCTTGGTTTAGGCTTTAAATAACTCAAAGCCCTACATCTAGATTGTAGGCGATACCAAGAAATCCACCATGGAGCAGAAAGATACACACTCACATAGCCTTCTTACATAGGCTTCCCTCATAGAGATTACAAAGTCTAAGAACCTAAGTTTTTCTCTCTCTTGTGTACGTGAAAATGAAGAAGACCCTCATAGAAACCCAGCCGACCCTCTATTTATAGGGGATAGAGGCAGCAATTACAAGACACTTCAAAGAAACAGAAAAATAAGTCGGTACTAATCGTTACATGGTTAGTTACCGTTAAAATGATTTAAAAATAAAGCATAAACTTCTGGTTTCTTTCCTGCATTTTGCTCTGAATTTAAGACTTAACTAGTGCAAACTTCAACACTCTCCCTGGTGGGATAAAGTACTGGCCAGTTCTTGATCAAGTAATGAATTGTCTATAACAATACAACTTGAACCATGAGATCAAATTCAAACTCACGTTTGACATATATAAGATTTACAACTAAAAGCATTCAAGTGGCTCAGAATTACTGCTTTAATACTTAAGTAACAACAACTACATAGCATGTAACATCTCACATCGAGCGATAGGAAGGACCAGAACAACTTACTGTGATAGGTTTACGCGAGTTTCCCAGGGGTCACCCATCCTTAAGCTTCCCCAGCTCAAGCACGCTTAACCCGAGAGTTCTTTGCCTATATTAAACCAAAAAGGTATTTAGTTAATGTTGCTTTCTTCCTTACTACCCTTCTCTGAGCTCTTGGGGTATTACATTCTCCCTCCTTGAGCACATGATGTCCTCGTCATGCGACCTTACAACTGGTCATAGATCTTCTTCCCTTTGGGGGCTGCCATCCTAGAAGCCTGCCAGGAGTCGCTCCTTGTACAGGCCCTCGAGCCCCAGCGTCACTCCCCGCCCTTATCGGACCGCCTTCACCAAAGGTCGGCTCTGATACCACTTGTAACATCCCGCATCGAGCGATATGAAGGATCAGATCAACTTACCTTAATGGGTCTACGCGAACTTCCCAGGGGGTCACCCATCCTTAAGTTTCCCTAACTCAAACACGTTTAATCTGGGAGTTCTTTGCCTACATTCAGTCTAAAAGGTATCCAACTGGTGTTATTTCCTTCCTTCCTTATCCTCGATATTTACTGGGACCAGTTGTAAGGTTGCATGACGAGCACGTCATGTGCTAGTATATATCGAGGATAAGTAAGGAAGGAAACAACATCAGTTGAATACCTTTTGGGTTGAATATAGGTAAAGAATTCCCGGGTTAAGCGTGCTTGAGCTGGGGAAGCTTAAAGATGGGTGACCCTGGGAAGTTCGTGTAGGCCCATCAAGGGGTAAGTTGATCCGGTCCTTTCTATCGCTCGATGCAGGATGTTACAGGTGGTATCAGAGTTGACCCTTGGTGAAGGCGGTCCGATGAGGGTGGGGAGTGGCTCTAGGGTCTGTACAAAGAGCGGCTCCGAATAGGCTTCTAGGATGACAGCTCCCAAAGGGGGGAAGATCTGAGACCAGTTGTAAGGTCGCATGACGAGGACGTCATGTGCCAGTATATATCGAGGATAAGTAAGAAATGAAACAACACTAGCTGGATACCTTTTGGGCTGAATATAGGCAAAGAACTCCCGGGTTAAGCGTGATTGAGTTAGGGAAACTTAAGGATGGGTGACCCCTGGGAAGTTCACGTAGGCCCATCAGAGTAAGGTGATCCGGTCTTTCCTATCGCTCGATGTGGGATGTTACATAGCAAGCATTATTATGTGGGGTCAACTACATCAATTCTAGCTCAATAGTCATTTCTATCTATGACCTTATCTTTTGTAAGGCCCTTATAACTTGTATTATACCTGTCTCCCACCAACTCATATCATACACGATTAAAATAGTTAAGTGACTATTTTAAGTGTTGTAATGATAATGACTGATAAATATGTACTCAGATTATGCTTTCATTTTGTATGGTTTGTTTTAGAATTTCACATGAAATATATGTCTCTATTTCCCTACAAGCCTGTGATTGGAGTACAGAGATCTAAAATATTGCATATTTTTATTCTAGAAAGTTGGCAGCCCAAACACTACTTTATTTCTAATGTCTCTCTCTCTCTCTCTTTCTTTTTTTATATTATCTTATGAGCAGGAAGTTGTTCTAGAACATTATAATTGGTCAGTTGGCATCTCAAGCACTTTCTTTCTTTTCCAATCTAAATGCTTGTATATCCATTACAAGCGTATAGCCTAATGCATCATTGTCTTAGTTGGAGTCATTTTTGTTCTCGAATTCTTGCATTTGAATCTTATTTGGCCAGATCACGTCATATATGCATCACCACTTTGCCCACCAAAACTTTTTTTTCCTTAGCTTTCTGTCCTTGGCAGGTACTAATGTTGTTGTCTATATCTCAATGCAGGTTGTGGGCTTTGACCTTGTAGATGATGAAAGTAAACCTGAAAGACGTCCAACTAAGCACATGCCAAAGCCTGCAGAATGGACAAATGAGTTTAATCCTGCATACTCATACTATGCTTATTATTGCTATGCAAACTTGTACACTCTTAATAAGGTTAGTAAAATTTTCTTGGCTTGATGAAATTCTTTCAGTGAATTTCTGTAGGTTCATTTTTTGGGTGATAAACTGAAGTTCACACTCGGTAAGAGAACATTAGCACTTGGTAGCAGGGTGAGGCTGAATATCAAGTGTCACTGCATGTGGTGCTTGTCAAGTCTATTTGGCATGCCCACCAAGCACCTAAATGTTCTAGTGACCCAAGCAAGCATACATGCACTTCAAGTTTACAGTACAATTGCAGTTGAAGAAATAGTCTAATGGCACAACAGTTCACTTGGATAGACGGTTACAAAGCTTTTATAGGAAATAGAATAAAATAGACTTGGCAAGAAAGAAAACAAGAAAGAGAACAGTATAATCTGGTTAGGGGATTTCAAACATTGCACCTTCCCCGTATAATAACATTTTAGACATCTTACAAGTGATAGGAGGGAACATTTCCATCACCCAAAGAATCATAATGGATTTTTTGAAAAGTAAAGCAAAATATATTGCTTGAAACTAGGCTACATTATACGTAACAATAATCCCTAACTATACGTTGCTTGGAAAGTTGGAATTAGGCTACATGCTGCAACAAAAACACCTGAACTCTAGGCAGGGTTATAAAAAATGGCATCCACGCAAGGATGATCAACATCTTGAATGGTGGGGAGAACCAATGTGCCACCACTGGGTCCACACCTCTTGAAATAACCTCTTGAAATAAAGCACAAAAAAATGTAGAGCCACCTTTTGAAGCAAAGTGCACGGAGTGACATATGGGTAGCACCTCCTAAAGTCCCATATCTGCAAAAAAGGGTTTTGGACATGACTTTATAAGAATAACTTTCTAGTGGTTGGTGTGGCATGTTTTAAAACTTTGACGGGCAATTTAAAGCAGAAATTGGTAGTGCAATTGGAAAGTCTTTGAATGTACACCACTTGGTCTGATGAGTTTAAAAGGCACATTTAGTTAGCACTTTAGGGAGATCCTATGATTTTACAAATGTTATCAAAGGACAGTAACTCTTGAATGGTGGGGAGACACAAAATGCTGCTCCCTTGACAATCAGTTCTTGAAGCAAAGTGCACAAAAATGTCACAAGGGGAGCCACCTCTTTATGTACTAAATTGTCAGAGCAGAGAGATGAACTTGGGCTTGCAAGGATGGCCTACTATTAGTTGGGGCAATGCATTTTACTCTACCTCTTGAATGATAGGGACAGAACTAGCTCTTGAAGCAAAGTGAGCTTCTTTTTGAGTACTACATTGTTAAAGCAGAGATCTGAACCTGGATTTATAAGAATAACCTACTAGTACTTGGTGTGACACATTTTAAAGCCGCAAGCGGCAGCCTAAAGCAGTCAAAAGGGAATGAAGTGGCGTAGGTAGCCACATTAATGCTCTCCATCACAACCACGTGCTTTGAGAAATATCCTTACACCTGATGGATTGATTGATTCTACCTGTAGCTTTTGGTTTTTGTTATGATTTTCCCTGCACTACCAGGTTTGCTGCATTCTTCACTGCTTTGAGTCTTCCATTCTTCACTATTTTGTCACGATTTTCTCTCTTCTTATCTGCCAAGATAAAGGCATTTCTTGGTAGGTGGAGGATAGATCTTACTGGTTATGTCCATAGCTCATCTTTGAAACAGCTTAGAAGTTTTGAATCTTTAGGTTTTTTCTTCTAGCATCTGGGATAGTTGAACTGATAACATTCTTTTTCTTCCTTGCATAGACAAAAGGCCTCAAACTTAGAGGTGAGAGGAGATTTCTTTGGACCAGCTAAAGGAAGTTCTTAAGTTAGACTGTTTTGAGGTCACATTCAAAATCTCACAAGGCTTCATTCATATACAAGCATTAGTATATGGTTATGGATCATCCACTGGTAATTTGTGGAAAAGGCAAGCTTTCTGGGCAGGATAGGATGTTTGAACACCTTTTTCATATGTAAAATAGACATGCAAGTTTTTCCTCTCCTTTTTCCTTTACCCTCTCATGATTTTCCTAGACTGGGGTTGCTTTTACCATCTAAAGACTATATGCCTAGAGACATTTTTTCATTGAATTTTAAATTAGGTTCCTTCCTCAAGTTGATCTCAAAACATATGGTTCCAGAGACTTGTTCAGAGTCTCTTCACATCTTGATTGCATGAGCTAATCCATAATTACCCAATCATGCTATTCACTTCAATCTTCAAAGATATTTTTGAATGCAGGATATTTTTTTCCAAGTTGTGATATCATAGCACAAGTGCCATTAATGAAACTGATATATGATGGAACAGGTTCTGTAAGCAAAAGGAATAGCATAATGGACATTGTAATGGACTAATAGTATTTGCTGTAATCTTCTTTTCTTGTCATGCTAAGCATTACATGCATTCTCTCTGAAGAATGTTTCTAAATCTACCCCTTGCACCATATGGAACTGGCTGCTCATGCATTCTGTACTATTTTTCTTCTCAGCTTCGTGAATCAAAAGGGATGCCTACAATTAGACTGAGGCCGCATTGTGGAGAGGTTATTGTTTTTGTTGCTTGTCTTACGTTTAGTTCTTCAATGGTGCTTTAATTTCAACTAAAATATGTACAATCTGTACAGGCAGGTGATATTGATCATTTGGCCGCTGCTTTTCTTCTGTGTCACAGCATATCACATGGGATCAATTTGCGGAAATCTCCTGTTTTGCAGTATTTGTATTACCTTGCTCAGGTAGCTTGCCTAACTGGCCTTGCCAATTTATTCAAGGCCACATATGTATAAGCCCTTCTTTCTAGTATTTGATATCTCAAATCAAATGCTTGGCTCAGAAAAGAGCAGATCAACCCCCTTGCTATTCCACTTTAAACATTCAGCCATTCCATCTCCTTTCTGTTATGCGAGATTTCTGCTTCTTGGACTAAAAAACATCTTTCTCACTAGTACTTTGGGGACAAGTTATATGAAGCATTTTAGAAAACTGAAAATCTTGCAATAGATAGTTGAAAACTACTGTTACTTATCCACCTCAGCCTGATAGAGAAACAGTAGCAAACTTCTATAAGCTATTTCCATATATTCTAGATGAATGTGTATACTATAACACACCAAACTTAATCCCACTAGGTGGTGTTGGCTACATGAATTCTAGCTTGCCAATCATCACTATCACCATATCTTCTATATAAGAGCATTATTTCTCTTGTCATAACTAAGAGTTCCCTACCAAGTCTCCATTTTTATAGCATGTGAATATTATACGGCACAGCTCTGTGTTTCAGTTGGAAAATGGAGCAGATTAACCTCCTTTATTAACTTTAACAATAGGCCATTCCATCTTCTTTGACCTATATTTTAGCTTTCATCTGTTTTGGAAGAAAAGATCTTTTTGACCAGTAAGCATTTTGGTCAATTGTATATCTGCAAACTGATATGTCAGGAAACTACTTGACTTATCCTCCTATGCCTAACAGAGATACAGTGATTAACAACTTCGAGCTATGTTCCGGCCTCATTCCTTTTCAATTGTTGGATGTTATTTGTTGAGGAAGAAGTCTCGGTGGGAAGGAGATAAAACCGAAGAAGAAGAAGCAGATCAGGTTGAAGATATCCAAAAAAGAAGGAAGAAGATGAGGCTGAATGAAAGAAGATAAAGATCACAGCAAAGCCTAATAATTAAGAGAAAAATCAGGGGAAAAATTCTCTCCTTATCTGTTGTTCTTTTTGTATTTTAAATCTCCTAAAATTTAGATAGAAGATAAGTAGAATTGTTGTATATAAAGCAACCTTGTAACCAAGAATAGGAGAGTAGTAGTTGGTATTTTACAACCCTATTACTTAGAGGGTATTAATTCCCAAATTCTCTAAATTTGTTCATGGTATCAGAGTCTAGTTTTCGGTAATCTGCATACTCTTTTTCACACCAAACTGCTTCAAGATGGCTAGTTCTTCACCAACTAGTGAATCCTCAACTATTTGCCATATAACCTCTCGATCTATACGCCCAACTTCTGCCCCTATTTCGTTAGTTCACCACACCCTTCAAATCACTCAACATAAACTCAATGACCAATTTTCGGGAATGGTCCCAATTGGCCATCTTGGTTATGAAAGGCAAAGGGAAAGTGGAATACCTAATGGGGGGAGTTTCAAAGCCAGATCTTGAAGCTGCCAATTATGAAGCATGGGATGCTGAAAACTCTATAGTGATGGCTTGGCTCATCAATTCCATGGAGCCAAAGATAGGGAGGACCTATTTGTTCTATAAAACAACAAAAGAAGTATGGGATGCTGTCCAAAGTCTTTACCCAGACATGGAGAATACATCACAGTGTTTTGAAGTTCGATCAGCCCTAAGAATCACTTGCCAAGGTAACCATTCGGTGACTGTTTACTATAATATATTATGTGAATTATGGTAGGAGATGGATTTGTTTTATGATATTAGTTGGGAGTGTACAAAGGATGGGGTGAAGTATTCTAAAATGATAGAGAAAGAGAGGGTATTTGGCTTCCTACATGGGCTGAATTTTGACTTAGATGAAGTCAAAGGAAGGCTATTAGGAACCAAACCCTTTCCATCTATCAAGGAGGCTTTTGCTGAAGTTAGGAGGGAAGAAAGTCGCAAGAAGGTAATGCTAAATACATCACCTGAAGTTAATAATTAGAATGGATCAGCTCTTGCTGCTACTAAACAAAGGGCAACACCAACTCGTGGAGACCCTCCAAAGGATAAACAATGGTGTGACTATTGGCACAAACCCTACCACACTAAAGAAACCTACTGGAAAATACATGGGAAGCCAGCAAACTAGAAAGGGAGAAATCAGAAGAAGCAACAAACAACCTATGCAGTTGATGCGAAAGAAGGTAAAGGTACTAATTTTACCTTAACCCTAGAACAATTGGAGGTTTTGCAACAGGTTTTGAACCAAACAAGGGTTACAAAACCATCAGATTCTGTAGAAGTACCCAATCCAACAGCTTCCCATGTGAAACAAGGTAATTTTCACAATTGCTACCTCTCTAAATTGCTAAATTTGAATGATTGGATTGTGGATACTGGGGCTTTCGACCATATGATCGGATCCTTACATGGAATGGCTGATTACAATTAGTGTGAGAAAAATATAAAGGTAACTATGGCAGATGGTACAATATCCTATGCTGAAGGGGAAGGTTCAGTATATTTAGATGATTTGTGGTTGAAATCTATCCTATATGTGCCTACATTGAGATGTAATCTTTTGTCCATCAGCAAAATTACTAAAGACTTGAATTGAAAGTAATTTTCTCTCCAACTCGTTGTGTATTTCAGGACTTAATTTCGGGGAGGATAATTAGCAATGCTGAGGAGAAAGAGGGCCTATACTATGTGAAAGGAACTGCTGGTGATTCTAGGTTCTCTAAGTTACATAATTCTTTTTTGTCTTTTGTCGTTTTAGATTCTAACATCTATTTATGGCACAAACAATTAGGCCATCCAAACTTTAGATATCTAAAGATCTTGTATCCTCATTTGTTTGGCAATAAAATGAGTGAGTCTTTCAATTGTAAACAATGCATTCTTGCTAAGCAAACAAAATCTTTTCATCCTATTCATTCTTATCAACCAACCAAGCCATTCTACCTAATGCATAGTGATGTATAGGGACCAACAAAAGTCCCAAATCTAACTCTTGCTGGTTTGTCACTTTTATAGATGATTATATCAGGGTGTGTTGGGTATTCTTGTTGAAAGAAAAATCTGAAGTTTACAAAGTATTCAGAAAATTTCATCAAATGGTTCTTAACATTTTTCAAACCTCAATCCATATCTTTCGATCGAATAATGGAAGAGAATATTTTCCAACCGAATTTGAGACATATTTGGGTGCAAATGTCATTGTTCATCAAAGTACATACCCCTATAATCCCCAACAAAATGGAGTGGATGAAAGGAAGAATATGCATTTGCTTGAAACAACTAGAACCCTAATGTTTACCAGTTCGGTTCCTACTTCCTATTGGGGAGATGCCATTCTCACTGTTACCTATCTCATCAATAGACTCCCCACTAAGGTTCTCAACTTCAAAACTCCTTTAAATACTCGCATTACTTCCTATCCTCTTCTTACCCATATGCTAAATTCCTTGTCCCCAAAAGCCTTTGGATGTACAACATTTGTTCACCATGACCACTCTAAATTAAATCCCAAGTCTTTGAAGTGTGTGTTTGTTGGTTATTCTCCCACACAACAAGGCTACAAGTGTTATTTCCCTAACACTAAGAAATTTTTTGTATCTTGTGATGTCTTTTTTATTGAGAATCAATATTACTACTCTACCAAACCTCTGCAGGGGGAGATTCCTAGTGTAGAGCAAGCTAGAGATGGCTGGGATGTTAGTGTTTTTCCTGAAACAGTTATTTCTTCTACTCTTATTCCTAATTATGTAACTAATCAAGGGGGATAACAGAATATATAATAGGAAATTCAGCACATTCAAGAAGAAATTCTTAAGTCACAGCCACCAATCCAAGTGTATTTTAGAAAAAGGACTCTTGAACCAAAGCAAAACCAATCATTAACCTCGGAAGAAGGTCTGGTACCTGAAGAGGATGAAAGGACTGAAGCAGCAATGCCTATTGAGGAGGATAACAGAACGAAAAATGCAAAACATGCAGAGCCTAAATTATATGATTTGAATATTCCAATTGCTTGGAGAAAGGGGGTGAGATCATGCACTAAATACCCTATTTCTAACCATTTGGTATATTCTTAATTGTCTCCAAATTTCAGGGCATTCACTACAAGGGTTGATGAGGGAAAATACCTAAGAATATCAATGAGGCCTTACAAATACCAAACTGGAGAAGGGCTATAATGGAGGAAAAGGATGCACTAAAAAAGAATAGTACATGGGAAGTGGTGAATCCGCCTTAGAACAAAAAAGTGGTAGGAAGCAAATGGGTATTCACAGTAAAACATAAAGCTGATGAAAGTATTGAGAGGTATAAGGCCAGATTAGTGGCTCAAGGCTTCACTCAAACACAAGGTATAGATTATGAAGAGACTTTTGCACCTGTTGCAAAGCTCAATTCTATACGTGTGTTATTATCCCTTGTAACCAACTTAGATTGGGAATTATATCAACTTGATATAAAGAATGCATTTCTTAATATGGATCTAAAAGAGAAGACATATATGAGAATTCCTCCAGGTTTTGAAGAAAAAGAGAAAGTTTGTAGACTAAAGAAATCTTTGTATGGGCTAAAACAATCCAGTTTAAAAGGTTTAGCACCACATTACATTAGCTAGGGTATCAACAAGGGCAGTCTGATCATACTTTATTCACCAAACATGCTGCTAATGGTCTGAAAACTATCTTAATTGTCTATGTAGATGATATTATTGTTACAAGTGACAATCAACAGGAAATTAAGGCACTAAAGGGACAGTTGCAACAAGCATTTGAAGTTAAAGACCTTGGACAACTGAGGTATTTTTTGGGGATGGAAGTAGCAAGAAGCAAAGAGGGAACTTTTATCTCTCAAAGAAAGTATACATTGGATCTACTAAAGGAGATAGGTAAGCTTGGTTGCAGACTAGCCAACACACCATTGGAACCCAACTGGAAAGCTAGTGAAGATGGGATAGAAAAGGCAGTTGATAAAGGTAGATACCAAATGTTAGTGGGAAGACTGATTTATTTGTCTGTTACGCAGCCAGATATTACATATGTAGTGAGTAAAGTGAGTCAATATATGCATTCACCCATTAGCAAACATCTTAATGTTGCTTATCATATTCTAAGACACCTTGAAGGAACTCTTGGTGAGGTTATTTTATTCAGAAAAAATGAAGACTGAGGAATTCAAGGGGTGGATGCTGATTTGGCAAGTTCCTTAGAAGACAACAAATCAACCTCTGGTTATTGCACAAAATTATAGGGTAACCTTGTGACATGGAGGAGCAAGAAACAAAGTGTAGTAGCTATAAGTAGTGCTGATGTAGAATACCGAGCCATAGCTCAAGGTATTTGTGAAGTAATATGGCTAGAGAAGTTCGTGGAAGACTTGAAGGTGCCTAATACTAATCGTATAAGACTATATTGTGACAACAAATCTGCCATTAGTATAGTAAACAATCCAATCCAACATAACTGAAGGAAGCATGTGAGAATTGATAGACAATTCACTAAGCAAGAGATTGAAGATGGTGGAATCAATCTAGTGTATATCCCTACAGGTTTACAAGAAGTTGATATTCTCACCAAGGCAATGAACAAATAAGGTTTTGAGCTGATTGGAGGCAAGTTGGGAATGAAAAATATTTATTCTCCAACTTGAGGGAGAGTGTTGAGGAAGAAGTCTCAGTGGGAAGGAGATAAAACTGAAGAAGAGGAAGCTTATCAGGTTGAAGATATCCAAAAAAGGAGGAAGATGAGGCTGAATGAAAGAAGATAAAGATCACAGCTAAGCCTAATAATTAGGAGATAAATTCTCTCCTTATCTGTTGTTCTTTTTGTATTTTAAATCCCCTAAAATTTAGATAGAAGATAAGTAGAATTGTTGTATATAAAGCAACCTTGTAATCGAGAATAGGAGAGTAGTAGTTGGTATTTTACAACCTTATTACTTAGAGGGCATTGATTCCTAAATTCTCTAAATTCGTTCATTATTTCTTGTCAGCTCAGGAAATTGATATAATATCAAATCAGATTACTCAGTTTAAAAGTATTATCTTTTAAATATTTCATAAGTTGTAGAGGAAGTATACAAATCTATCTAATTTTATCTTTCTCACTTACAAAACTTTCTTTCATTTCTTGAAGCCCTGAGAGCTGTCTAAATATCATTTCATATTGTTGCAGTAACTAGAGCCATTGTTGAGCAATCCTTTTATAACCAGTCAAGGAACTGTAGTTAATAACTGACATTATTCGTGTTTTCTTTTTTTTTGGTTGCTATATTGCATTTGCCATTGCTTGAGGCCAAACCTTGGTAGCAACAGTAAGTTTGCTCCATCATGAGTTCAAGCTGTGGAAACAGCCTTTTTTTTTCCCCCCCAAAAAAAAAGGGTAAGGGTTGTAAGGCTGCCCACAAATACAACCCTCCCCTTAATCTTGCAAAGTGGGGAGCCTCAAGCACCGAGGACATCCTTGCATCTGTCATTGCTTCTCCCTATATGTTGCCTTGACTATAAATGATGATTGATCATGTTTTTCAGATTGGATTGGCCATGTCACCACTGAGCAACAATTCCCTTTTCCTGGATTATCACCACAACCCGTTTCCAATGTTCTTCCAGCGCGGCTTAAATGTTTCACTTTCAAGTGATGACCCCCTGCAAATCCATTTAACAAAAGAACCTCTTGTTGAAGAATATAGCATTGCAGCCAAGGTCATTTCCTCTCGAGTCTTTCCCATTGGCAGTAGTCATGTTCTTGTATCTTAGAAGTTTTTGGTATTTCAGGTGTGGAAGCTCACTTCTTGTGACCTTTGTGAGATAGCAAGAAACTCTGTGTATCAATCTGGATTCTTGCACCAAGCCAAGGTGAGATATTCAAAGGAATCAACAAGTCATTTTGTGACATGGGTGTTGAAGTCTAATTTTTCACAGAGCAATCTTAGCTTATTTGCTGAATTCAGCCAATATGATGGATTTTTCATTCAAGTGGGCTGATTTACGGAACATAACCAGTAGAATGCAAACTGTTCTTATTTGATGGCTGTGCCTAGAGATACAATAGGGCAATGATTACTGCATAACTTATCATCATGAGTGTTGACATAAGCTTGAAGTAAAGCATTAGAATCATGGACAGTTTTTAACTTTTTGATTGGATCTAAACAGACAGAAATATTAGAAATTCCTGGAACATAATTGACATGTAGTGAGGTCGAAAACTGAGAAATACAAATGGTAAACAGTTCCACGCTGAGGGTTCATTAGTTAGAAAAAAGGAAAATAAAGAGGAAAGATTGGTGATGATGATGCTTGTATAATTCAGAGGGAGAGGTCTAGACAGAAGAGTGCTTTTGTTATATTATGTTAGCAATTCCTACAAATCTAGAAGGAATAGCCTACAAATCAGCTATCAAAGCCAGGCATGCACTGTGGAATAGATTGCTCGGTAGACATGAAATACATGTTCAATGGATAAGCATTGTTGAAAATTGAAGGACATTTGTGAATTTAAATTTACTGGTAGAGAAAAATGGTACTATTAGATCTGATGACATTTACTAGACAAGCTTTTTGCTTTGTGAAAAAAATGTAGAATTACCAGTCTGGAAGAGACACAATCCAGATTGCAGGTAAAGGAAAGAGGGGAAAAAGAGTTGAGAGAGGAAAAACATGATGACGTCTTTTCTTATATATAAAATAAGATTTATGTAGTTGATCCTAGATAAGATTTTTTATTTTATTTATTTATTATTTTTTAATTCCTTACTCTGAGGAGATGGGATGATTATTTCATTTTTTCCCCTTTCATTTACTACACCCGAAAGTGCACATGCCCCTTTTGAGCATTGTGCCAAAACAAGTTTGGTGCTCTCAATTAGCTGGTATAGTTTTCAGTGTTGACTCGTACATAAAGTAAAAGGCATTATAATGTACCATCATATTACCGTGAAAGGTAAACATAATGTTGTTGACAACTGTTCCTTAGATTTTCTTTGAAAAAAAAAATGTATATAGAAAAAAGAAAGACTGGTTCTAGTGCATTTGGGATAGAAATTTGATGTTGCTATCTGTTCCTTTCTTTTGGAGTTAAATGGGGAGTGTAGTGGGTAAATTAGTGTGACCAGTGATTATAGTAGTGAAGCACTGGCTCTGTGCAACATGGTAAATTTGAGAAAATAGATAGAGTTTGAACTTGGGTAGGGAGTTAAACCTAAGTGATTTGCATAGGTGTATTAATAGTTGTTGGCAATTTATTTTTGGTGGCTTACCAGTAAAAAGAGATTATTTTAGTTGAAGGAAAGGAAAAAGGAGTGTCCTAATGCAGGAAAAGAATATCAACGGAAAATATCATAGTAACTGTTTTCAGCATATAGGTTGGCTTCACATTCTATTACCATCTTGTGCCATGCAACTCTTTAGTACAACTCCCAACATGTCTTATTTCCCTTGACAAAGTGCATGATGCTGAAAAACTATACATTGATAAATATATGCATTGTTTATGGGAGCAGTACTTGGCTGGAAGTTACAACTAAATACATCTCTCATGAAAGACATCAACTAGTTGGACTAAAGGTCCTGAGTAGCAACACTTGAATTTGAACTCAAAGTATTACTACCAGAATCTTAGTCAATTGAAACATATTGCAATAGTCGGGAAAGGAGAATGAGTTATGCCAATATAGTCAGGTCTAAGTGCACAGCAGCTAACTAGTTGAGAGCAAATATCACTGCTAAAGGTTGGAAGCTGCGGATAATATGAACAAATCGAGCAGACATTTTGCAAGCAACTTTTTTAATTTACTTTATGAAATATCAGATTCAGCAATTGCCACTTTCACCTCTCGTGTCAAGTTCCTATCTTGGTTCTCTCTCTTTGAGGAATTTGTCTTTGCTTGGATGCCAAGTAGCTTGTTTAATTGGTTATGTATATGCTTAATCATGTTCTTATGGTATTTGTTGCCCAGATATTAAGTTTGGGGACCGGGGGGGGGGGTGAATTGACCCTTTTTGATTTTAAGAAAATCTGACTTAGTTTGTAGGTTTAATTTGAATTGATTTTATGGTGATTTGAGATGTTTGCAATATATGAGAATAAAGCACATACACAACCAAGAAGTAGAGGGATTTATAGAGGTTCAGTTCTTTCAAGCCTACATTCTCTCTCTTTAAGGAAAACCTTGAAGGTTCTACTAAATAGAATCCTTAATCTTTAATAGAGCTAGAAATCAATACAAATCCCTTGCCAAACTACGATACCTTTTTTTTAGGCAAGAACAAGTCCCTTGCACCAAGGTGAGAATCACATCACTTAAATGAGTAATTACACAAGCAAAAAATCACTATAATTTACATAAATTTGAATACAACAGAAACAAAGAAGGTGTAAATGAAGATATCAGTCAATGCTCCAACTTCAGCAACACACTCTTTGCCATGAGAGAATTGAATGCTCTTGCAAGTGTTTCCAGATTTCTGTGTTTTCTTAAGACTCTATAGAAGTCTGCATTTATAGCCCTCAATTAAAAACTAGTTGTTCGAGAGAATTGAGAAAGAGGGACAACTTCTATGAGCTCTTAGCCAGGACCATCTCTTTTCATTAATGAAATATAAATAACCTGTAGATATGTAGGTAAAACAGAAACAGCAATCTGGAGGATATGCCTCCAAGTCTGATGGAGGCTAAAAAGATGATATAGTAGTCAAATTTGAGATGCAATAGGCAATATATCAGAATAAGGACATACCTATAACAAAAAAAATCTACATATCTAATTTGGGAAAGATCTATTTTGTTTGGCTTGTTTTGTAGTAAAGCAACTTATAAGAATTTTGATTTTCAGCAGAGATATTGGTCACAAACAATCAAAAACATCTTCTCTTTTGTGTACTTTTGAAAATCATGAAATCTTGAAAAGGTACATAGGGTTGTCTTTGTTCAGACATTTAAATTCCTTGGTTCAAACTTCTGAATAGGATATGATCAAAGGTTTCGAACATCTAAAAGATTTCATTCAGACGTTTGAATAACCATTTTGGAAAGGTTTAGATGTCTGAGGGGATTCCTTCGGGCATCTGAATAAGGCTTGCAATAGGAGATGAGTCTCTGAAAAGGTTCGAACATCGAAGGGATTCCCTTTGGATATTCAAAAAAGGCTTGAAACAGAAGAGTATTCTAGATGTGTTTTTGAAGGGTGTTTTGTATCATTTAGACTTCTTAAGTTCATCCAAAAATTGCTTTAGACTTTTTTTTTATCATCAAAATAAGTTTTATAAAAATACACTTGTACCTTTGACTAGCAGTATTTATTTTTACATGCGCGGAATTCATTTTCCAGGACACTGTCATCTCTTACATATTTTGATACTGAGGTGTCTGAATTAATTCAGTGCTCTAGCTATACCAATGTAGACACGATGAATGACTTATATTTATCTATTTTATCTGTTACTGTGTAGATGCATTGGCTTGGTGGCAAATATTTTAGGAGGGGTGCTGAAGGAAATGATATTCGTAAGACAAATGTACCAGATATGAGGATTTCGTTCCGACATGAGGTCAGTTCTAGTGTCAAATTGTCAATTATTTTGATGTAATATATATATATATATATATATAAGTTATATAATTTACTATTTGACATGGCTCAGCTACTGCCATGTCCTAATTTTTTGAATATAACCTATCAGCAATGTTCTGTCTTATCCAAGCCCTGTGTCGATAGCCATGCTCTGTCATCATCTGACATGGAACTTTTGCAGACATGGAAAGCTGAGATGCAATATGTCTACTCAGGAAAGGCCCTGCTTCCTGAAGAAATAGATTTCTGAGCAGAATAAGCGTTAGGATGAAGGAAATTTTTAAGTTTTGAGAAGGGTTTTGGTGTATGGAGGGTTACAAAATAAAATTGAAGATTGGGTTGATCTCAAACAATGATCAGGCTTGCCATTCTGAGGTCATTGATTCTCAGCTTCAATAAAGTCAAAGCCCATCAAGAACAATCACTGCATTCTCAATCCAAAATCAGGGCTAGCTTTTATTTTATTTTTGGCTCTAAATGTGCATCAAATTTTGGTCCCAGCAAACAAGATTTTAGCTTCCTGTGGGTTGGCTAGCATTTAGGATTTCAAAATAGCATCATTGTAACTGCAGTAGTATTTGCAGTTCCAATTTAAGAATAATCTTTTTGGACAAACTCTATACTTTCTGCAGGATACAAGTTGTTCTGATGTGGGAATATTTCTTTTCTTGGCTTGTAAGTTGCCATGGTGCTTGTCCATATTGGCAATTTCAATTTTTGAGGAGCTGCTGGGTTTGACCAATGAGCCAATGACCATGACCAGAGTTGTCTTTCTATATATATATATTTATGTTGTGTGTTCTTACTTACTATTTTGCTTTTGTAACTAGGGTTTGTAGAATTAAAGAAAAAAATAAAAAAAATAAAATAAGAGTAGACGTTCTTACGTGCATGTATACGAATTATTATTATTATGAATAAAATATAATATCTTAAATTAATTGATTCTAAAATAAATTAGGATAGGAAAATGATCTTGTAAGTTGTAACAATGTAAAATTATACAGCAAAATGTATTTTTCTAAATTTTTTAGTTCTTAAAAATTTTTTTAAAAAAAGAGAGGAAATTATGGAAAGCCGAACCGGGCGAGTCAACTCGTTAACCAAACTCACCGGTCCAATCGAATTACGAGAAGGCCAAACAAAGCTGTATTTATATTTCGGAATTGCGGTGCATTTATCGCTGGTTCCTTTCTCTCACTCACTCTCTTATCGATTCTCGATTCGAAGCCGCCGTTTCGATTCCCTTCTCTTATTTGTTTCCCTTGTGACTCTGTCCCGTCCTCAAGGACTCTGCAAACCTTCAAAAACCCTCCGCCACCGCCGTAGACGGCGGCGCAATCCACCTCTTTCCTCCGATCAGACTAAAACAGACTTAGGAATCGAACAATGGCGGCCACCGCGGCCTCGGACGTCACCGATGGACCTGTCCTGAACCTCATCAACAAGCGTCTCCGTGCCCTCCGCAAGAAGCAGAACCGCATCAGTCAGATGGAAGAGGCCGTCGCCCAGGGCAAGCCTATCAACAAGGAGCAGGAGGAGGTCCTCAAGGCCAAACCCTCCGTCTGCGCCTCCATCGACGAGCTCGAGAAGCTCCGTCAGCCCCTCGCCGCCGCTGTAGCCGAAGAAATCAGCCTTGCCCTACAGCGCCAACAGGTCTCCGCCTCACCATCCCTCGAAGAGGCCAAGGATGATGAGAAATCAAGCGAGCAAAATCTGGCAGAGTTCGAACCGGAACCGGAAACGGAACTGCGGCGCGACGTGGTAGAGGATCTCCTGAACTTGCTCTATTTTGGGAGCATGTTCGATGTGAAGGGCCAGAATGATTTCACTTCGACTATGCTTACTCGGACACACGAACGTGGTTGCTGCTTGACCTACGACTACGTCACCGACGACGCCACCGATCTACTTGGCGAGAGGGACTTGGATTTGATTGCGATGCTTGGCGGCCATTTGATATCGCGGCCGGTTGATTCGAGCCTCTCGCACAAGAACGCGTTGCAGCAGTGTCTTGAGCACGCAAATCAATGGCTTGCCAACTCCGATCAGCCTGTCGATTCGGATCCGAGTGTTACTTGTGCGCCTTCTTTTTCACCATGTTTGTGTGTTTTTTTTTTGGGAAATAAATTGTGGTCTGTTAATATTCGCATCTTTGATCATTGTAGATGCCGGGTTGAGAGCGAAGCTCAACAAGATTATGGCTTCGGATTATTTCACCACCACGCCGGAGATGAAAGCTACTGTTGAAATGGCAGCTGCTGCTGCTGGAAATTATGCCTCTTTCCCGGTACCATTGCATGGCTCCATGGTGCCCGTCAGTGTCCCAGTACAAATTGAAGGTCCAGATGAGCAATATCAGCAAAAGGTAAGTCCTCTTCCCCAGAAAATAAGATAATGGGATATGTGTTCTTTATCCTTCTATTTGTTGTTGTCATGAATGGTACATGTTCCATGAAGTCTATGTAGGTATAGTGTCGCAATTTGGTCTATTACTTTTAAGTTTGTTAATTTTGTTGTGGAAAGTGACGTTACAGTTCTTTGTTCATGATGCTCATTAATTTGGTTCTCACTACATTGATGAACAATGTGATAGGAAAAGATAATTTGTTATTTAGGGAAGAGATTAAGTTAACTGTCTTTGGGATTACTTAACATTGAATACCGATTCTATTAAATCCTTTGCTGTTGTAGGCCATTCACCATTAATAGCTAAAACTTAAACAAAAATATGATTTCTTGTATCTCTAAATATTTGATGCTGTCAAAAACAGTATAGTTCTGTTTCCGTTATTTAATTTTATGTTGTGTTGTTTGACATTCTGTTTTGCTGAAGAAAGATTATGCTTTGTAGGGCAATAGAAAATTGTAGGTGAGTTGCTTATATTACATCAAGTGCAATAAGTGTTGCAAGGACTGATGTTTGCTTGTTGTGGTTACTCAATTTTGATACATTTGTATGCCAGGCTATACATATTTGAATCCTTGTTAGAGCAGTTGATACAATTGGGAAATGATTGGTCTTCATGGGCGTTTATATAGTGGTTCTTTAGTTGGTTTGGGGAGCCCCATAAATCAAACATATTCATAAACAAAAACTGAGGTTTCACAGTCAAAAGTGTATTATGATTTCTTCTTTCTATATGAATAATTGTCATCATTCCTTGTCTTTAGTTCTTACAAAAAAGGTAGCAGTTAAGTTTTTATGTTTTTTTTTTAAGAATTTCCATTTGGTTTCATTAAAAGGGGTTGTTTAAGTTGTGGTCCTTGTGGACTATTCTGTTTTTGGTGGTCACTTGGGCCATCATGTTGCTGTTTTACCTGCAGTAGATATGACTTGGTGCACCCGCATGTTTAGACTAACCTTAGCTGTGTAATTTCCTTGAGAAAGGAAAAGGAGCAGTCAAGAAGTCTTTTCAGTCTTCTTATTAGTTGCACATACAGGAACAGAAATATGATATGTATTGAAGGTCAAAGTTATTGCTCATTTCTTGTCTACTATTGAAGCTTGCTTATCTGAAGACAACTTGAACTTATGAAATTGTTTGTGGAGATTCTTTTTGAGTTCTTCTTCTTCTCTTGTGGTCTGATACCCTTCTACTTCTTTTTTTTTTTTTTTTCACGTCTGTTCTAATATCTCCTTTATGTGTACTGTCTCTTCCTGAGTGAAGTTCTTTTGTGGATTATATTTCACCCTAGTAATATCTACATGCTTGTATCCTGCAACTTGAAATTCGTCTTTAATTCTCCGCTAGCCTTAACTGTTTGTTTACATGCTAGCATGTGTTAAAGAAGGTGCTGAATCTATAGCCTTTTGAAATGAAAACACATCATTCATATAAAATTATAGTACTTATGAAATGACAAAGCAAACAAATAAGAGAAGAACAAAAATAAACAGAATTAATACATCAATAGCAGCAATTACATCAATAAAAAGCATGAGTAAATGAACAGATGAATAAAAAAATGAGGGCCTGTCAAGCATGTTGATAACGTAACACACGAGATTAAATATTATGGCATGCCAACTGTTTGTGATGTTTCTATTTTATGAATGCTACATATTAATTGCTTGCAATGTGTCTATGTTAGAGATATGTTAAGACACTTCATTACTGTCTGTAGAATGCCCATGCTTCCTATATGGTAGGATTGGGATCCACGAGTGATAAAGTCTATTTCTTGTTTCTCTTCTCTTCTATTTTTACTTTAATAATCTTATAAGTCTTACTTTTTCAATTTTTATCTCCATGGGGCATGAAATTATGTCTCTTAATGAGGGAATAAATGCCCCTATGGAAATCTTTTGTTTTTAATTTCATTTTGTAGGTGAGCTAAAAGTTAGGACATTTTTGTCAATATCAATTGTAAAATTACATTTATTTAATTACCAGATAAAAACAAATAAAAGGGTAATGTAACCATTGACCTAAAGGCAATGATAAAGGTTCGAAAAATGTACCAATTTCTGAACAAAAGAATGGATATTGAACACAAAATTGTTAAAACCAAAACTGAAACTTGAAAACAAAAAAACTGAAGTCTTTGTCAAACAGCTCCTTAGTTTGTTATTCTTTAAATTTGTTGTTTCATGGGCTTTCTACATTTTGCACTGGCAACTCTAGTTCAATCCTAATGATTGTTATTTTGAAGCGTTGGTTGCCTATCAAAACGGGAGGGAGGGAGCCCTTGACAAACTCATTGAACTCACTGCCTCAATTTTATAGAGAGCTGGCCAAGAAGCACAGACAATTCTAACAGGTGTCCTTCCGTGTGGCGTTGTTTCTTTCTCACAGGGCTTTATAAATGGTTGTGAAGGTTTTTGATGACTAGTTTGTGGGCAGTTGTGGTGTCCAAATATGGTAGTGACTAGGGTGAGTGGTCTAGCAGTTCAGTTAGCTCATTTTGTGGTGTTGGGTAGGCGTTATGAAGGTTTGGAATGGTTCTCTTAGTTTGTTATGTTCAGGGTTAGGGATAATAGTGGTGTGGCAGTAAACCATTATGCAATATATTCTTGGTCCCATTTTAGTTGGTAGGAAAGAAGGATGCATCAGGTTGGTGAGTGTTTATCCTCTTCTTAAGATGGGTTTATTTGGTCTTTTTGGTTTGTGCTAACTTTCTTGATTAGGAAATTACCTGCCTGATATTAACGGAGGGAAGATGAGTGGATTTATGCTCATTGAAGGCTCCACACCCTTAGTTGTCCTTTTTGTTCAGACAACCTTCCTGTGTTACTAGTGAATTTAAAATAACTACATTCACAAGCCTCAATCCCACTAGGTAAGGTCTGCTACATGAATTCTAGACCTGTCATCAGCAAATTTAAATAGGGCAAAATTTTGGTGGATGAGTGTGCCAATGCTAATGTTGTGTTAATACTTTCAAAACTCACCAGGTTGGTGTGTCTGTGCACTTTCATATCCATGTGAGAGGTCCGTGACTTGTTACTTAGCAAGTTACACAAGCTTGGATGGCGATCAAGTAGAAGTTTGTTCAACCTTACACATGGGATGACCTAACCCAGCTCAATGTTTGCTCTGATCTTTTCAATTTTCACATTTATTTTTTTTGCTTGGCTCCATTGTAATCTTTCTTCACACCCAATTACAGCGTGCTTTTGGTAGTATCCTCAAAGATCAAACAACAATACTTTAACAGAAGGGTAAAATTTTCATTTGGTAATTTGCTGGAAAAGGTTTTTAAATTCACTGCGTGCATGACATAAAAGTATATTCATGTCACCTTCCATTTTCTCTATAATTATGCCATTGGATGAACAAAATCATTTCTGATTACTGGTACAAGATAAGATACACTTATGTTTTCATGTTATTTTCAATTTGTGTATGTGCTCATGGTGGTTGCAACTTTTTTTTTTTTCCTCTTCTTCTGTCTTCCATTGCATGTAAAAAGTGGATCAAGGGGGATTTTCTTTTATTTTTCTGTTGTTTCCTATGGGTTGGCTCTTGTCATGACCCTAGGAGCAATTGAGGGCATTATTGTAATAGGGTTATAATAGTTTGTTAGGAGATATTTGTAAGTTGTTAGGAGCACATGGGTGCTGTTAGGAAATCAGTTAGCAGCTAGCTATGCCTATAAAAAGGCTACTTGTAAGAGGATGGATATCATGTGTGAACTGAAATGGAATTCCTTCCTTTCTAATTCTCTCTATCCCTCTCTCGGTTCTCTCTAATTCTCCCTCCCTTTTCTGCTGATTTCTCTCCCTCCTTCAATTCTTCAATTCTGATTTCTCCCCCTAATTCCAATCACAACCCTAGGTAACCCTAGGAATGTGACAGCTCTTTACTTGTCACCTGTTGGTTTCTGTCATTCTGTATTAATGGTGAATCAATGGCATTGCTGTAGCTGGGATCTGGCTTTCTGATCATCCTATCCTTGCACATTGATGCCCGTTAACCATTTTTGTTAACCTGTGAAAAGTTGATAACTAGAGGTGACAAAACTATACCAGGAAATGCAGTTACCTAGCATGGGTTAGACATTGAATTGATTATTGGATGAGTACTGTAGTAGCTTTGACTTTGCTTTGAGTTAGTCTGTGGCTACCTTGTTTTACTGACACAGCTAAATAGGTCCACTTGTCTTGTAAATTGTTTACCCTAATTACTACAAAATCTCCTATTCAAGTACTCTGATATGTTCACTGTGGGAAGAACTAGAATTTTCCTGGGAGTAATTCAAAAAGGAAAATTTCTAACATCCATGTTTTTTGTTTTCTTTGTGCTATGGCCCTAGCCAGATTTTTTTAACACATCATAATTGGGTGTATTCTATAGGAGGAAGAGGCAGCAAATTTTCAAGGAAATGAATCGTATGGTGATCAGTCTAGTCCTTTGGAAGAAACTCAGAAGGTGGTATCTGCATTCTTAAATCTGTTTCCTGAATTTACTGTTTGTTGACTATAGTGATGATATATGGCACTCTGTTTTGCAGGGTGAATTTGAGTATGAAAATCCGGCAGAAGTGCCACCTCATACAGAACCGGATGAACCAAAGGCAGAAGGACAGAATGAGAGAAATATGGAGTCTAAGGAGCATCATTATGCGCCCAGGAGGGGCTATCAGAACCAAAGAGGTAGCCGGGGTGGTGGCCGCCGGGGCTACTCCAATGGCCGTGGAGGACGAGGAAGCAGCAGGGGAGGCGGGCCTTACCAGAATGGTCGAAACCATTATTATGACCAGCAGGGAGTTTATTACCAGAGGAGCTATTACAGCAGTAGGGGAAGGGGTGGCAGGGGTGGTGGTGGTGGTGTGAACTTCTACAACAATCATGGTTCAAGAGCTGAAGCCAGCCATGCAACAGCTGATTCATGACCTTATAACTTGTTTATAGGTATTTTTGTTTCTAGCCTTTAGTGGGATGCTTTAAGATGCAGAACTTTGCATGGAACTTGGGTTAAATTGTGGGTTTCTGTTTATGCTCCTCCTAGGACCCCCTTCAATGAATGGATTAATTTTTATGGTCAGCAACAGATAGATTTTGTTATGGACCAATGCTTTGCAAGATTTGGTCATTTTGAAGCCATAGGATTTGTTTTGTAGTTAAGAAATTGACTAGTTTTGTGAATTTTGAAGCATAAGACAATTCGGAATTGTCAAAGGTTTTGTTGTACTGTTACAACATTGAGGTGGTAAGAGGACATATACCATTCATTGCATTAGGAGTTTGGCTGTGGGCAAGTGACTTCTGCTTGCTTAACCTTGAAGGTTGTAGTGACCTTCCCTGTGATCATGGTTTAAACCTTTTTGAGGCCAATTCACATATAGATTTTTGTATAAACAACCCACAAGTTTACCAATTAAGTGCACACTTGAAAATTAAGGGCTGCAGATTTTCAATTTTAGTCAAATAATTTTATTTGGGTTCTTTATTCAAAATTTGGCTATTTGCTACTGCCAATCTGTTAAAAGCTTCTTCACAAGTTGGCTATTTCGTACAAGGAGTTTGGCTTTTTACAAAGAACTGTTTGCTTCATATCACTAAAGAATCTCCATTCAGTGTAGGAATTCATTTTCAAGGTTTGGCATTGGAAGGTTGATTAGGTTTCACATTCCTTTGGATCTGTGCCTATTAACACTTTCTAATTTGAGTAATGTGACTTATTAATAATATTGTACTTCATAAGAAACTAATCCTATATCATCAATACAGCCCCTTAATAATCGTATATGGTAAAAGAAATTACCCCCCCCCCCCCTTAAGAGATTTATAATCATAAATAAAAGTGACAGTGTCACACATCATCAATTCTGATGATATGTTTTTTGTACAATACCTGTTTGAAAATTGAAATGGTGCCGAGGGAAAGATAGCTAGCTAGCGAATTAATCCTATGCCTCTCTCAAAAGCCCACATCAAACCCTATAAGAAGCCAAGCCCCACAGCCTTACCCTAGTCTCCAATCCAAGTTAAGCTCGTCTTCCACAGACCATATATAGTACTTGGTGAGTGGCTGGAAGAGGAGAAGAATGGGAGCTGAAGCCTCAGCCATGCAACAAACCCAAGCCAAAGGCAAAGGGATCATCATTCTCCATTCCCAAGCAACTCCAAACTGGTATATCTAGTTAACCCTCTTCAGCACTTCTCTTTAATTTTTTAACATGCATGGTTTCTTTAATTTCTTCTGTGTTTCAATTCCTTTTCAAAGATGGTTATCGAGTTCACGGCTTCGTGGTGCGTCCCATGTCTCCTGCGATCGACGAGCTCGCAGCCAAATATATGCGGAGATGTTGGGTTCACCATCTAGATAGATGTGGATGAGTTGATGGTACCATAACCATTGCTCTTTAATAAATATTTTTTCCCACATGATCATCAATTATTTGTCTTAATTTCCTCTACTCTGATGTGTGGGCGCACGCGCGTGCTCAGAGGCGCAAATTAATTTATAGGGTATGACGAAAAAATTTGGAATACAAGCAATGCTAACGTTTAAACTGATGAAGAAAGCAAGGGTGGTGGATAGAATTACAGGGGTCGAGGAGGAGCTCCAAAAGAGCATCGACAAGCACAGGCTTAGCTAATCCTATTATTATTATCATAATTATTATTAGTATTAGTGTTAGTGTTAGTGTTAGTGTTATGTTGATCACAACAAGGCTTTGAAACTGATGCCGACAAATTGAATAAATATTGTGATGCTAATTAAATAGGAAAATACTATTGGTATATTGTTATGTATATCTTGAACTACACAATGATGTATCAATGTCTAAAATGCCCTCACCCAATATGATAAGGCGAGGGATCTTTATGTCATTTACGTGTCTTATGTAGTCCAAAATGTACATAAATAATATACAAATAGCATGATCTAATCCAATATACACACGTGTGCATGTGTATATTTCAAAGAATTGAATAGCTATCCTGAGTGATTAATTATTTTAAGAATCAAGTAATAATTGTAATATCTTATAATTGTATTAATGTGATTACTCTGAATTTAGTCATTCTTTTTATATTGTTTGCGTTTGTTTTATAATAGAGACATTATGATTATGCAATTCAATATTACTATAAAAGTACATTTAAATTATTTTATAATGTAATATCATGCTGTTATTAATAATAGTTATTATTATTACTATCTTCTAATATATTTTTATGAATACAATATTCATGATATTATTAATATTACAATAACAATGATAGTTTATTAACCATTCATTATAAAAGTTAAAGATTTTCCTATAAATTAAAATTTTATAGCACTAATATTGTTCTTATGAATATCTTTAATATAGTCAATAATTGATACTTTTTAGTTTTAAATTATATATATATATCTACTATTTATATTATTATTAACACAATTACAGTTGATATTAATTTTAATTGCGTTAAAACCTGTACCTTTTATTTCAAGAAGATGAAAAGATATCCCTATTTCTTGAAGATCAATTTTTTTTTTTTTTAATACTAACACATCAAAAGATATGACTAGTCTATTGTGTCAAATTTCACAAACTATTGAGATGGATGAAATGGCGGAGATAAGAAGCTGAGAATATACAAGGAGAAGAGCACAAGACAAGGACCTTACTTAAACAGTGTGTCCTTTGGGTTTCTAACTTCTAAAGGGACAGGAACGTAAGAATCAGGCAGCTAACAGACAGACATACAGACACTTTCCTTTTTCACTTGTTTAGTTTTTGTTGGGTGAAATACTGAATGTACAAAGAGAGTTGTGTGACAGTGACCATAGGTGAAAAAGATTAATAACATAATAATAATAAAGACTTGATATGAAAAATTTAATGTGATGAAGAAAGCAACTATGGGTTGTTATTGATGTAAAATTTCATTACCACACGTTGAAGTTGAAGTTGAAGTTGAAGAACCATCACAATGAAAGTCAAAAAAAGTTGCAATCTCTGGTAACTGAGGCAGTAACCAAAATAGAATCCTGATAAGCGTGGACGACACTAATGCAATAATGCACCCACCACACCTTCAAGCTATCATTCCTTCCTTCCTTCCTACTATGCACATTTTTTTTGTTTCCGTCTACAACGAGGAATATGTTCTATATTTACAAAAAAGAAACTCAGTTGTCAGCGTTAATAATAATAATGATGATGATGATGATGATGATGATCTTCTAGCTCTCTAGTTAAATCCTTCGATTGTTTAGCCACTCCCTCAGCCCAGAACCCTCTTCAGGTCAGATTTCTGGTCTTCAGTGAGCCTCCGAGGGAATTTAACGTCAAATTTGATCCTCAAATTTCCCTTCTTTGTAGGTTCCTTGGAGATGGGCATTCCTTCGTTTGGGACCATCACCTCATGTCCAGGTCGAATAATATAATTCAGTGGCACGGTTATGTTCCTTCCATCCAGGGTAATCAAGTCAAGGGTCTTCCCTGTAAGAGCCTCCAGCAGCGATATTCTCTGATTGACGATCAGATCATTTCCCTCCCTCCTGTAAACAGCATGAGGTTTCTCGTCTACCACAAAAACCAGATCTCCAGGCGCCATCCCACTCTCCTGGTTCCCTTTCCCGGGAAAAGTGATTTTTGTGCCTTTCTTCCAACCAGGTTTGATGTCTATCTTTAGGATCTCGTCAACAGTCCTAGGTTTGCTGCAACAGTTACTCATGCATCAAGCTAAGAATAAATGAAATAAATCAACAACTGTAAAATGAATGAATGAAGAATAAAAACTGAATAAATTGTTATTCCTCGAACTGCTGACAGAAATCATTAAGCTAAGCGCCAATGTTGTGGACCACAGGCTTCATTGTTTATTTGTTATAACTGCGATTATTATTATGGTTGCTCATCATGGAACATGTGGTGAACCAAATTCTGGGGAGCACTTTAGCAAATATAAACTGAAGCTCTTCGAATTGGGGTTTGGATATGGAGGCATAGTTTTTTTAAAATTTGTACCAAGACGGCTCCCAAATTCCAAAACCATTGCTCAAATTCCAGGGGGTGCCAGACATGGATTAGTCATGGCGTATGTGAACATCGAATATAATTCCAAAGAATGGATTGGCACTTAAAAGAGAGTGAAAACTTCTTACAAGCCCATGGATAGTGACCATCAAACGGAATTCCTAGGAATCTATGGGCAGTCCAAACTTCTTCATCAGACCTCTCTTCCCCACATGGGTAGCGCTTAAGGACTAATATAAAGATAGAAGGTGATGTCTCAGCACCATAAAGCCTGGAACGGCCCAATGCACAAGCTACCAGCATGTAATAGAGGACAAGAAATCAGCAAACCAATAAATAGGCAACACTAAACATAAAGACTACTGTAACTATTTCTAGAAATTACACCCCTTCATTTCCCACAAGCAAAAGTTTACCAACAACACAACAACAACAACAACATATCAAGTCTTTATCCCATTATGTGGAGTCGGCTATATAAACTCTAATCTTGCCAAACAACCAAACAAATTACCTGATTACAAAAAGAAGAAGAAGCAAGATGTAGGATTTAAAAAGAAAATGTTCTGTGGCCCTAATTAAGTACTTTAAAGGCTTCCAACAACACCTGATCCAGCTGTTCGTATATAGGAACTCTTACAATTACAGAAACCAAAAATTTCATCAGCCCGAAATTTCTTCCAACATTTAGATAAGCCACATACAGTGTAAAACTGCTGTATCACAACCAAAATGAAAGACAGAAAGTTGTTCCTTACTACATTTACCATGAATTGGAGCATGGTGTAACACAAAGTAGAAAAAAATTAGAGCAATCCCAAATATAGTCCCAATATAGATTTTTTGAGGTGCATTATATGATTTTATATTTGACAGTGTGTTTAGCCCGACACTTGGTAGGGGATAAATGGCTGGATCAGTATTGATTTTGCAACTAACAAAATTTTTGGAACGAAAGCAAAAATCAATGCATGAGTATGGGAATGAAGGTTGGGAGATAGAGCAACACATCAAGGAGAAAGAGGGGCAAAAGCATCTCATGACAAGGTTGTGGCACACTTAAGTGGTGTGAATCTTTGAGGGGAAGGCCTTAATTTAGAGGGTAAGGTACACTAGTTACTGGTCACCCAGGAGATTATTTCTTCAAGGGAGAAGTATTATCCAAACACCAACAGGTTTTGACTATCATCAGACTCAGACATGACTTATCCCATGAAACTCGCTTGCAATAGGACATGGACACAAATTTCCTCCCCGAGCCAAATGGACCTCCAGGCATAGCATGACATAACAAACCTCTATCTCAAGTTTTCAAGCCACATAACCCTGAAGTTTTCATAGTGTGTGGGACCAATGTGTTCGGGTATTTGTACCACCTTCCCTTCAAGAATAATGCTGTTCCTCAACCCCATAGGCCAGTCTCAGCAAACTCATTTCGATGCTAAATGAACAAAGGATATTGGTCAGGTGTCCAAGTTATTCATATTCCAATTCAACTATACTTGAATATATTCCAGGCCCCCATATGCACTAGTCCTGGTTTGGTTCACTCAAACTTGCATTTATTATTAAGTGGACAGCACATGTCATAAGGCTCACACATTCAGGTGTCATTTGGAGCATACCTGTTTGGTCAATGGGGGTACTACCTACACTACCTTCTATTTGTTGAAGAAACAGTACACAGTGGTATATCCAAGGTTGAAGGTGCTTCTCCACCCTTAATTCCTTTTAAAGAAATCAATTTATGTGCTGAAAGATGTTCTTATATCATTTAGAAAGAAGCAGCAGTGAAGTATATACGTATTTTAGGTGTGTGATTGTCTGTATAAATGGATTAACATAGTCAATAGGCCAACTTCTTCCCGGATAAACCCAGCATTTTTCGTAATTCAGAAACAAAAAAAAAAAAATTAAGAACAGGAAGAAGTAATCTGGTTTTACCAAAAACTGGTTTTTAGCTCTATTTTCTGAAAACAGCTGTTTTGGAGCAAACAAACTGAACTTTTATTCCAGTTTCTGTTCTCCGACTCAGAAAACAGGAAATTGTTGTTGGAAACTCTGTCAAGGACAGCTATATTAGATACAGTTACTGATAACTGTCCTCTACCCTGGAAAACAGAAGTAAAGACAATATATCAATAAGAAAAATTATATTTCAGGAACAATAATAACCACTTTTTCTTTTTCAATTTGCAAAGAAAACAGAAGCACATCTATTCAAAACTAGATGGTTTTTCTTTTATGCAACATGAAAACTCTAGCCTAGCAAACAAGCTCATACCTCAAAGAAAGCAAAAGAACAGCCGCAACTGCCCGAAAACGATTCACTATCTCATTTCAACTGATTCCAAATTCTCTATCTACGTAACTCTGACTGGCCGAAATTGCCAGTGCAACAGATTTAACAGAGAATTCGGAGCTCCAAAAATCAACCGCAATTAAAACACCGGAAAATCTGTTCAATACAGAAATGTAGAGCAAGAGAAAACACGTAAAAGGAGCAAAATTGCGTACCCGGACTCATCCGGAACAATCCGCGAGATCTGCATCTTCCTCCTGGAACCCTTGTAAAGCTCCTCCAGACTACAAGGCAGCTTGCTCTCCACGGGAGCAGCCTTCCCAACATTGCGATCCCCATTCTCAGGCCTCTCGAGCCCGCCGCCGAAGTCCGATCCCCCGAAGAACTCATCAAAAACAACGCCGGGATCCTCGCGATCGACCTGGCTGGAGGCCAGACCTTCCTCGCCGTAGAGATCGTAGATCTGGCGCTTGCGAGGATCGCCGAGCACATCGTAGGCCTCGGAGATCTGCTTGAACCTGGCCTCAGCTCCGGGAGACGAATTCTTGTCTGGATGCCACTTCATCGCCAGTTTTTTATACGCCTTCTTCAAGTCCTCCTTGCTCGCGCCGCGGCTCACCTTCAGTATCTTGTAGTAATCAACCCCCATTTTTTCACACTCTGCTCACTCCAAATTAGAAATTCTCTCCCACTCAAAACACGATGATCATTGGTTGCTCCGTATATTTGTGCCTGTGTGTATATATATATAACCGTGAATAAATCGGTGAGATGAGAGGAATCAGGAGTTCGTTACGATCGGTTCGAGAAGGTTCGGAATATGCCGCGTACGGCGGGGCGGACGGTGGTGAGTATAGCCGTTTGTTGGCGGGGAGGCGGATGCTGCGCTAAGATACGTGTCGGCCGGGATATTTCTATGGGGCGTGCGCAACTCACGGCGCAGTCACGGAGCGGCTTGGAACGGGTCAATTGGGAGGGGACGCGTGGCCGCCGAGGATGGCGTGGCGGGCTGGCACTGGAGGAGGGGGGACAGGCGGGTGAGGGGGAAAACGGTTACGACGCGAGAACGTGCGGGTTGGAAGGGATGAGTTGTGGTATCTTCTTTTTTTAATGGCTTTAGTGAGTCAGGCCAGGATTCTGTGCTGGCTTCTCGCCGTGGCCTGTAGTTGGGCCATTTCAAAGTTGGGCGGGCCCAAATGCATTTCGTACTTTAGATAGAATTATTTTACTTTATGGAGATCACTAAGGGCCCATTTAGTTGTGGTACCTTTTATAATATTATTTATTTATTAAAATATATTTTCTGAAAATAAGTTTAAATAAATATGGTTCTCATAGAAAAGCAAAAAATATGGTTTTATATGTTTTTATAATGCTATTTTGTATACAAAATTTCATTATAATTCTACATTTTTAGAATATATTATCAATTTTATTAGTTTGCATGTGTATCTGAATTTGTCAATGTTTTAGGCTAAAGGCATATCCAGCCCCCTCACCTTTCACCATTTAACCATTTTGCCCCCTTAACTTCAACAAAGACCTATTAGCCCCCTCAACTTCCAATTTTGAACCTTACACATACCTTAATTACTAATTTTGTAATAGTTGGATACCTGATTGCTGCGTGAGTTGCACATACCATCTGATGTGGGGCCCACATTGATCAACCCAATGAAAGAGTGCCACTTGTCTCCATCTGCAAGAGAGGAAGAAGGCTGGCGGCTGGCGGCCGGTGACGGCTGATAGCCGCCTGAGACGACAGAGAGATAGGGAGAGCGAGAGATACAGAGAGAGCGAGAGAGCGAGGGATACAGAGAGCGAGAGCGAGAGATACAGAGAAAGAGAGGGTGAGAGATACAGAGAGCGAGAGCGAGAGATACAGAGCGAGAGGGCGAGAGCGAGAGATACAGAGAGAGAGAGGGCGAGAGATACAGAGAGCGAGAGCGAGAGATACAGAGCGAGAGATACAGAGAGAGAGAGCGAGAGACACAGAAAGAGAGAGGGCGAGAGATACAGAGAGAGAGAGCGAGAGACACAGAGAGAGAGAGGACGAGAGATACAGAGAGCGAGAGCGAGAGATACAGAGCGAGAGGGCGAGAGCGAGAGATACAGAGAGAGAGAGAGCGAGAGATACAGAGAGAGAGAGAAAGAGCGAGAGATACAGACAGAGAGATAGCGAGAGCGAGAGCGAGAGAGAGGAAGAAGACGCCCAGATCCGCCCGCGACCCACCTCCCACGCCGCCCCCCGACCCCAATCGACGCCATCGCCGTCTGCCCGCCCACGCTGGCAGCTGCAATCGATGGCCCCCCAACCTCGATCGACCCCTCGGACGCTGCTGGCGACCACCGACAGAGAAAGAGCGAGAGAGAGGCAGGGAACGACAGCGGGTGAGAGGAGAGAGGCAGCGAGCGGGAGGAGGTCGCCGGAGACAAGGAGGAAGAAGGAGGTGATGTGCTGCACGCGCCTCCATCGCGTGTGTAATACACGCGTTGACCCAGGTATGTGTAAGATTCAAAATTAGAAGTTGAGGGGGCTAATTGGTCCTTGTTGAAGTTAAGGGGGCAAAATGGTTAAATGGTGAAAGGTGAAGGGGCTGGATATGCCTTTAGCCAATCTAAAATCGGTGCTGTACCATAAATCCTTAGCCCGGTACAATATTAACTGTGGAAGCCATGGTTTTGTCGGTGACACCAAGCGCACCTTCGTATGTTCTTCCCCTCACCATCAACGATGGCAACGCGAGCTTTAACCATCGTCGTCGTTTGCTTCACTACTTGGGCAAAACCACGTCCATCTATCAGCTCAAGCAAATTCACGCCCAAGCACTCCGTACACCACCGTCCAGTGACTACCACGCCTTGTTTCTCTACAGTCGAATCCTTCACTCCGCGGCCTCGCTTGACCTCGACTACGCTTCTCGAATCTTCGACCAAATTGGCAACCCCAATTCGTTCATTTGGAACACTCTAATTCGGGCTTTTGCTCGTAGCACTCACCGCAAAGAAGAAGCTATCCTAACTTTCCGTGACATGTTGAGCGATGGAAGCGTGGCGCCTGACAATCACACCTTTCCCTT
Source organism: Diospyros kaki (assembly GCA_036245055.1). Taxonomy (NCBI): domain Eukaryota; kingdom Viridiplantae; phylum Streptophyta; class Magnoliopsida; order Ericales; family Ebenaceae; genus Diospyros; species Diospyros kaki. The sequence goes on from BSEG01000009.1 coordinate 44,099,772, forward strand.
CGTTCTCAAGGCCTGCGCTTATCTGTTCGCCTTCTCCGAAGGGAGACAAATGCATGCCCAGGTTCTGAAACTCGGGCTTGATTCGGATGTGTATGCGAGCAACAGTTTGATTCACTTTTACGGGACGTGCGGGCAGTTGGACAGTGCACGCGACGTGTTCGACAAAATGACCGAGAGAAGTGTGGTGTCTTGGAATGTTATGATTGATGCCCTTGTCCAGTTGGGGGAATTCGAGAGTGCATTGCAGCTATTTGCAGAAATGCAGAGCGAATTTAACCCAGATGCGTATTCGCTGCAGAGCCTAGTAAATGCTTGTGCCGGTTTGGGAGATTTGAATTTGGGGACGTGGGCTCATGCTTACGCTTTGAGAAGATGTGATACTGATGTTGCTGAAGATGAAGATGACTATGTCTTGCTAAACTCTTCTGTGGTGGACATGTATTGCAAATGTGGATCACTGGACATGGCTAAGCAGGTGTTTGAGAGAATGCCTAAACATGATGTGAATTCATGGAATTCAATGATTCTAGGATTAGCAATGCATGGGCAAGCAGAAGTGGCATTAGAATACTTCGCCCACATGGTTGCTGAAGACCTGCTGCCTAATTCTGTCACATTCGTCGCTGTTTTAAGCGCATGCAACCATAGAGGTATGGTTACTGCGGGTCGAAAGTACTTTGACGCAATGATCAGGGATTTCAAGATTGAACCCGTGTTAGAGCACTATGGTTGCCTAGTTGATCTCCTAGCTCGTGCTGGCTTTCTGGAAGAGGCGTTGGCCCTTGTGTCAACCATGCCTATGAAACCGGATGTGGTGATATGGCGGAGTCTTCTTGACGCTTGTTGCAAGAAAAATGCAGGGGTGGAGCTGAGTGAAGAAGTTGCTAGGCAAGTAATTGAGTCGGACGGGGGAGAATGTAGTGGTGTTTATGTGCTATTGTCTAGGGTGTATGCTTCAGCTAGTAGGTGGAATGAGGTAGGCCTGGTAAGGAAATTGATGACTGAGAAAGGTGTGACGAAAGAGCCAGGCTGCAGTTCAATACAGGTCAATGGCATTGCTCACGAATTCTTTGCTGGAGACACTTCCCACCCTCATACCAAAGAAATTTACGAGCTTTTGGATGAGATAGAGGAAAGACTCAAGTCGACAGGATATGTACCTGACTTCTCACAAGCTCCTCTGGTTCATGAGCCTGATCAGGGTAAAAGACAGTCATTGAGGCTCCATAGTGAGAGACTTGCCATAGCTTTTGGGCTTCTGAATTCAAAGCCTGGAGTGCCTATACGCGTGTTTAAGAATCTTCGAGTCTGCAATGACTGTCACAACGTGACAAAATTGATCTCCTGTATCTATAATGTAGAGATTATTGTTAGAGATCGAGCTCGATTCCATCACTTCAAGCATGGCTCATGCTCGTGCATGGGTTATTGGTAACATTTGCTCGTTAAAGCAGATCATCCCGCATGCTATGTTTAGAACATTATAGCTATCTGTACGTAAGGATAGACATAACTCTTAATGAAAATTCGTCAATAATTTATCTTGTAATCCATTGATTCTCTGTAGTTGCCCAAATGTTTTTTCTACTACCATTAATGAGGGCACGAAAAGTTTGGCCCATCTTGCAGCAACTTGGCATACCCTTTTTGTTCTCATAAATTGTTCGCTCATCAGCTGTCAGATTGAGCAAGATATGGAAATTGAGAAAAGATTGTTCTCCAGCTCAAGAAATGAGTGAGATTAAATATATATATATATATATATATATCCATTAAATCCGTTCACATGTATAATAGCTGAAGCACGCATCTTTAAATACGCCTGAACCGGTAAAGAAATGCATTAGAGAAGAAGCCAAAAAAATTTAATGCAAAAGGGTAAAAAGATTGTAGTTGTCAATGGGGCTATACACCTTTATTCAACTAGCATTACTCATTGTCTTTTGCCGCTCCCGTTCAATGCAATATATATAACTTCTGCTGTATAACAACAAACCCACTGGATTGAGATGATGTACAGGCAAGCCAGTCAAGCAGTTCATCATATTCGAGCAAGGCATGATTACAGGCCTAAAGCAGAGTGCGTGTATGTACCAAGCAAAAGTACGAACTCTCCCAGAAGATTTCACATTGGAATTTCTGGTTTTTCCAAGTTTCTTGCCACTGATACACAAAAGAAAAGGCAAATGTAGCCAAGAGAGTTATGGAGAAATATGCCCAAGGCAACAGAAATCCGAAACAACAATAATAATGGCAGCATGCTTGGTCAAGATAAATAGAAAGACATTACAAATATGAATTAACAAAATTCAAAAATATACTGTAGAGGCTAAAGAGCAATTAAAAAAAATCTGAAGACGGTCGTCCATGAGGATATTATGTCCTTTTTCCACACCATAACAAATTGCTTTCAAAATAGCACCCTTTAAATTCAGAACTGGATGCTAAACCTTCAAACTACCATCTTGCTTCTCCTTCCCGAGACCAGACAAAACACATACACGAGAACTGACACTCCATATAAACCCTCTGGTTTAAATATTTATGGATCAAATTAGTAAATTAAATACATCCACTGTTAACTTTTACAAATTCATCATGTTTTCTTTTAGTCCAAAGCATAAGAGGATTATGGGGCAACTGTTTTAAGGACAAATGTGTTTTTTTCATCTTAAAAAAGGGGTAAAAAGTATTCATCCTTTACTAGATCAGCTAAACTTCGTTGTTCTTGTTCATTTCTACCGACAGGAGTTATCAAGGATGAGGATATGAAACCAATAAAAAAAAAAAAAATTGCTTCTAGTGCCACCAAATAAAATAAAAATGAAAAGGAATTTGCACTAGTCTTCATACATCAACTATTGCATTACTTCGGGTAAATAAATCCCATATTGGCAATATCATAACATTTGTTGATTTTGCCCCTTAAAAAAATAAATCATTCCGTAACTGTGATAAAGTTAACATTCAAGATATAAAAGACAACCAAGCAGCCTCAAAACAAAGGTCTAAAGTCTAAACCACGAAACCAGCATGGACATTCTCCAAGTGACCATAAAATCAAATGAATGACAATATGCACAACTCAATAAACTAGATTCATGTTGAACTCAAATAAGCAGATCTTGTTAATTGTTTAGGTCCTTGGGCAAATGACCCATTTAAAAGGATGCAGATCACACAATAGATAGTCATCTACATCGGCTTATCTATTCCAAAGTTGTAGAAAACCTCAACTATTACATGCCCAGGTACCCTGATTAGAGAGTCAAGGTCTAAATTTGGGCGACAGAGTTCCTTCAGTCATCTCAATCATAACCAGATGAGAGATTGTACGAGTATTTTCAAGGTATAGAGAGATTGAGGAGGAATAACTTCCAAGCCATGCATAGACCACCTTGGCCACAAAATAGGGTACCAAGAGGGTCATGGGTGCTATTCTCCACAAAACCCTCATAACTAATCTTGTCCTAGAGTATTCAAGGGACATCATGAAACAGATCAAGATAGATGTTTCAAGCTATGACAGTAGGTTAGACGCTAGTGTTTTCTATTTTTCTTAAATTGGAAAGCTAGAATGATATGACATGTCAACCAACCAAGAAGTTTAGTTTGTCAAATGAAACTTGCTTATTCTATCAATAATTTTGGTAAGTAATCCAACTGAATAAACATTCAGGGAAAGAACTTATTACTTTGTGGTTTAAGTGAAAATCAGCTCCTCTAATGAGGCATCATTTGCAGAGTTTCTTACAATAGTCCAGTTAATCGATGTACTGAGAAGAGTCCATTTAAGATTGTTCATCAGTTAATCGGCTCTTCATGTTATCCTAAAACTTGAACCCAATGCATATTTATTTGTCTTAGTACCATATGCGAATAACAGTCTAGTTTTTACAGTTGATCATTTGTTTCCTTACCAATGAAATTTCCAGCCTCCTATTTTTCCAGAACATTTTGTTCTAGTTTTAACTATTAACAAAGTCCGAGCACACATTAATTCACCTTCATCATTTTTTACCATAGACCTATTAGAGTGTGTCCTATAGTTTGCAAGCTAGATTTCCACAATAAGTGCTTTCCCAACAGTATTCAGAACTACACATTACAATTAACATCATCCACAACCACAATAAACAATTTTGAGCCAAAGTAAAAGAATCGCCTAAGGTAAGAGCATGACTAAAATGCAGAAAAAACAGGCATAACAATGTTTTTTGTTTTGACTTGGTTACTAGCCTAGCATGCATTTAAATTTTGAACATAAAAAAGTAATCAAATTTCAATGCATAACATCAGAAATCAGTACACTGTTTAGCAGCCAAAACGAAGTTTGGTTATTGAAACAAATAACACAAAAAGCTATACCAATTGAAGAATAATCTCACCTTTTGACGATGATTCAATTATGACAACATGCATAGTCATATTGTTGGGAGGAAGCTGCAATCGAAGGGGGTACAGATTCCCATTCAAAGGACTGCGGGAACATACAATAATGCCCTGAAGACCCGTCTCTTGCTCCAATCTGTATCTCAATTCATCAACCCCATTTCCCTTGAACATGATGCAATGCCCCTCCAAATCCTCCTCACTAACATTGCCATAGTCATCGGCAACATAGTAGTATATAGTACGACCATCAGCTGATGCCTTGGGCAAAGCATCCATAGAATCAGAAGACTGCAAACACACAGAGAAACAGAACAACATCAAAATCTAACACTTCTAATAGGAACAGACAAAGAAGCCAAATTGGGTAGAATTGATACGGTTTAGGATTTCTAATTGTTTGAGAATATATTTTATTTTTCCTTTTTGGTTTAGGATTCTTATTTGGAGTTGGATTCCTAATATAATTATTTTCCTCTTTAGTATAAGATTCTCTTCTATAAATAGGGATGCTCTGCAGTAGTTTTTATCATCAATTAGAATGAAATAATAAGTCTTCTTTAGAGAAAAATTTCTCTTGTTTGCTCTTTTCCCTTGTGGTGGATTCCTAAGGATTGGAGTACAACTATATCCTTGGCGTGGCCTACCAAGGTGGTGATTTGGCCGTTCATCTGCATCAACTTTATTCATTCATAGTGGGGTTCAGCCTCGCCAAGAATGGATTGAGTAGCCCCTCCACTTTCAGTGTCAAGAATGTTTTTCAAAAGTACTTTCAAAATTTCAGAAATCAAGAAAGACTGGTTTCAAACTGCTAAAGAAACTGCTCTCATACAAACTAAAAGTAATGTAAAACGCCGCCATTTGGTCACGTTCTTAACAAACTCATTTTTATTTCCCTGAATTATAAAAGAGAATACATTGTTTTGAAATCTATTAATAGATAATTGGTATTAAAACATCTAGTTTTAAGAAACAATAAGAGTTATTTTTATTGATTCTAAATATTATTAAAACATGAAAATAAAAAATTATTTTCACAGTTCAGTGTCTTTTTCAAATTATTTTCACACGAAAAAACACAGGTTAATGAGTCCTGATGTTTTCAGTTTTCATGATTTTGATTTTGCAATCAGCGAAGACAATAACAAAACTGAAGCAAAAATTTGTAAACAAAGGGAAACAGGAAAAACCTCTTGTCTTCCGAAACTGGCGGACTTGGAGGAATTCGTGGAAGGCGAGGTCGCTTCAGAAGCCAAAGAATCCAAATGCGGGTTTGGCCAAACAGCAGCCGGAGAACTGGGAGGCTGGACGACTAGTTCGACGACGTTAACCTCCCAGAGCACCCAGTCCTGCGTGACGGAGCGGTGGGGGACGTCGTGAGTAACAGAATTTCGCCACGGCGGAACGCCGCCATTGGCGCGGAGGAAGTTGCCGTAGCGAGTCTTGAGCTTGACCACGTGGCTACTGTAGCCGTATCGAATCGGCTCCCACTCCACGGATGAGTCGAGCCGGCCGGGCGGCACGGTCTGGAGGACCTTCCGGCCGGTCATCCCGAACAGGAAAGGCTGGTTGGAGGCGGTAAGATACTTCCCGTAGCAACTCTTGAGCCGGATTATGTTGTCGACGCCTTCGACAAACTCGACTGTCCAGTGAACGCTCTTGGAGGAGCCGCTCCTGGTTTGGCTGACGGAATCCTCGTCATCGTCGGCGTGGAGGTACTTGTTGTGGTGGCTCCGGAGGCGCACCGCCTTGGCGGGGCGGAAAAGATCCATTCCGGCCTGTAGCTCGAATCAAATACAGAGATAAAAAGAAGAATTAGGTTTTAACTAAGGTTGCTTTCTCTTTATTTTTTATTTTTTATTTTTTATTTTTTATTTTTTATTTTTTAATTTTTAATTTTAAATTTTAAATTTATTTTGAGTTTTCTATTTTAATAATTTATTTTTAAAAACTAAAAACACATTTTCTTTATTATTTATAAAAATTATTTTTTAAAACAAAAATTAAAAAATAAGTTTTTTTTTGAAATTTTAAAAATAATTTTTTAATAATATTTAATAAAAAAATTAATTATTCAGTAAATTAAAAATATTTAATGTTATTATATTATTAAAAATATATATACATTTTAAAATTAATAAATTTTATAATTTTTTATTATAATAATAAAATATAAATAAATACATAAATAAATGTATTTTAAATTTAAAATTTATTTTAAATAAAAACACTAAAAATAATTTTTTATTATTTAAAAACAACAAAAAAATCGTATTTTTATTATTTTAAAAAATTAAAAATTAAAAATAACTTAAAAACAACAAACAACAACTTAAGATTTTCATTTAAAACGCGAAAGAACAACGGGTTAGGCAAAATATACAGCCTTGTCTTGTCCTGTTACGGTCACCCTTTTTAGGTCTATTTAAATTAATATTATTTATATTATTATTAAAAATATAATCCCATAAATAATTTGCCAACCAAAGGAATCACCCTTAGGCTTGCTTTAGCATATCCATTATTCAACACATCTAGAAACGATTGTTGCTCAAAGTCATTCAAAATAGTGCTCCCAACTAACCAACTTTAAATTCATAGACAATGTATGAACCATATGAGGCTAGCTATTACTTTTTAGCTGCACGTGTCCACTTCCCTATGTACCCATATTCTTCACCCCGAAATTGACTACAAGCTTGATTTAATGAAATTTTATAAAGAAAGTAAGAATAATTAAGCCAGCCCTTCTAAAAGCTAAATTCATATTTTTAATTTTAGACTTCCGTGATTTTATCTCAAATTTTTTGTCATTTTAATTACATTCTTAAAATTAGTCAATTTAATTTTGTGTGACCACCTCACATTTTCAGTCAATTAGATATTAATGATATTTTTATTTTTATTTTTCTAGATAAAAATTAGAATTTTCTAATCTATGAAAATCTAGCGGAAGAAAACTCACCGTCCTCGATTTTTTACTGAGAAGAAGAAAAAAAAAAAAAACTCACCTTCCTTGTAGAAACCCTAGGAGAGCTGGCTGCGGAGGGAACAGACACGGGTGACGCAAGTTCCAAGCCGGACAATTCGTCGGAAATCGACGAGAAGCTCGAAATGATCGACAAATAATCAGTCAAAGACTCGTTCTCGGGAATATCCGCCGCCTCCACGTCCCACAGAATCCAATTATGCGTGCCGCCGGTGTGAGGATTGTCGTGCGTGACGGAGTTCCTCCACGGCGGCGTGCCGCCGTTCCCGCGCAGGTACGTGCCGTCGCCGGCCCTTAGCCTCACCAGAAACCCGTCCCTGACCGGCTGCCACGCCGTCGCCGAGTCCTTAGACGTTATCTGAAGCACCTTCCGTCCGGTCATCCCGAGAAGAAACGGCGCGTCGGCGGCGGCGAGGTAGCGGCCATGGCAGCTCTTGAGGCGGACGGAAGCGGCACCTTCAACGAGCTCGACAAGCCACCGCGCGTTCCTCGACGATCCGCTCCGGCGGCTCTGGCGGACTGTTTCCTGGTCGTCTTCGGCGACGAGGTACTTGTCGTGGTGGCTGCGTAGTCTAACCGCTTTGGCTTTGCTGAAGAACTCCATGGATGGCGGGAGAGGATCGGAAGAGGAATTTATCTGGAGCCAAAGATATGAATCAAAGTGGACGATGGTGGTTGGTTTCCGGGAAAGTTAGAATTGCAGTTGCCTTAGATGAGTGTGAACGAGACGTCCATCCCATGGCAGGACCAAATTGATGGTGCGCTGACGATAGAATGCTTAAACACCAGTTGGAAACAGTACTCACGAACTCGACGGGGCGCGTGTAAAAGGTTGATCAAACTAGCATAGTCCTAGTGGACCATTTATGCGGTAATTCTGTTTCGATTTATCTGCCAATAAATTTAATCCACGTGTTTTATATTTACTAAATTATACCCTGTTTTTATTACATTTAAAAAATTAGAATAAATAAATATTTTTTATATAAATCTAATCTCTGAATTTGAGATAAATACCTTAAGGTTTGCAATTAGATCAAATTTTGAAAATATCCTATTTTAAAAATATGAAAGTATTTTTGTTATTAGATCAAATTTTGAGGATAATTATTGTAATTTTTTTGATTTACACAATCTTATAATCATCTAAGGTTTGCACAGCATAAACTAAAATGATTGTAAATTTTTTTTTTTTTTAAGTAACGCCCCATCATGAACGTTCTCATTTATTGATTTCAGAACATAACGAAAGAGTTAAATCAAAGAATTTGATGATCCTCAATTTTGATATCAAAGTATCACTCTAATCATAACGGAGTAAACTCTAAATGAGATTATCAGAACCATCAGACTATGTCTCTAGTGCACGATTGCAAGGTTTTTAAGTCATTTTTCGTTTCATGTCTCGGAAAATTTTGAAATATGAAATAATTTAGTTAAAAAAATGAAATATAAGGAATATGATTAACTTTTTAAAAGCTTACGGCGCGTGAATAGCTGACTGAGCGTGGGGAAAGAATCCTACTTGGCGGCCTTTTCCCACTCTAGAAGGCGTTGCGTTTTGACGTGTACGCGTGGATGTGGAAACCATGGCACCATTTAAACTTATCTGATTAAATTAATTACATTTTCATATACTTAAATAAGCTAATACCTGAAATATCTTTAATTTTTAATATTTTTTATATTTTAAAATTAACGTTAAATTTATTTTAGGTTAACCTGGCGTGTCTTAAGAGAAGTTGGCGAGATGGTATGTTGATGTATCTAACAATTAATATATCAATAAAATGATATTATTTATAGAAAAAAATAATTTTATTTTTTTTAATTATAAAATCTTTTACAAAATTATAGATAATTTAATTACTATTAGAATTATCCCTTGATTGTTCATTGCTTAGAAAGTTGCCGTAAAGCACATTACTACAGATTGTGACATCATTTTATTAACGATTACTCATTATTAAGATTAAAAGGTAAGTTAATAAAATTAAACAACTTTATTGATTAATAATTAATATGTCATGTTTTGAAATATTTTATTACAATAATAAAATTTGTGGTCAAAAAACTCATCATCAAACCGTTTGAAACTTCGAAGACAAAAAATAATCAAAGGGCATAGAACGTAGTGCAAAAATTTTGATATTTAAATCAGATATTTGAGATTGTAGAAGATTGTGTAAAGTATTAAAGTCGGTGTTCAGACCATACATTTTTTATGTTGAGGGCCTCTTTATTTATACAAGAGGTTAAGAATTTGTAATAAATATTCCTAAAATTTCAAAATCTATTACAATTAAGACTCTTACATATAAACCTTATCTTATTCCAAATTCTTGAAGGTATTGTAACAACCTACTCCTATCTGCGAGCGTTGCCTGTGAATAATCGTCTGAATTATTCACACACATAACACCAAACTAATGAAGAGATTGACTATATTTCATTGGGATATGTCCTAAGTGGGGACTATACTTTATCCTTCCATTTGCTCCACTCGAGAAGTCGGTTCCAAAACAATTAAAGAACCACAGCAGAACATAACCTAAAATCCGAGTGAGTTTCATCTTTCTTCAGCTCGTCTCACCACCAACCAAAGGTGACCCAGGCACAAAACTAGCACATTAAATATTTACTGAGTACCATGGGTTTATGGGAAGTATCTCTTTGATCCTTACCCGATCCTAAAACTTGGCTCCACCAATAAGTCACTAATAACCAGAAGTCTACACAATCATATACTATATTATACCGATTATAACAAATTGGATATCATCTAGTGCCCAATAACATACACATTCATCCACAATAATATATATATATATACATACATACCACCACCTAAACACATATAGGAGATAATACAATTCACAATGCGGACAACAACGCTAGTCGCCACTTCAACCTCTCGACATAATCATTGCTTGCATTTGAACTTACAACATCTACAACACGAAATAAAATTTCATGAGTCATAAAGACTCAGTAGAGGTGCAAATGAATGTAAACAAAATAATATATGCGATACAATGACAAATAAATGTCCATGAATGGCAAGGCATCATTACCCTCAGAACCCATCTGTTTGAGGCATTAACCTCATAAATTACCCGTAGCATGCATCTAGTCTCTCCTACTTCCATAAGACTCCACTAGACCACCTATAAAATGTGCACAACACACAACTGCACCCAACATATATTTAACCATATTACCAAACATTCACAAGGCCGTCACCCTTGGGGCCGTCCCTTACCTAGCTCAAAACCTCTATTTCTACGTTAGCACGAGCTCCAACCTAAACGCCGAACTTTTCTAGGATCACCGCCTCCTCGATCGATCCTAGATGAGATCACAAAACCCAACAACAAAATTAAACCATGGTCTATGTTTTTATTATTCACCGCAAAGACCCTCTTATATTGCTAGCCACCTCTAATATCAATTGTAACGCTCCGCTCTCAATTACAAGTGTTACTCGTGAATAATTAGCTAACTATTCACTCGCTAAGGTAATAATGAAGAAACAGACTATGTTTCAATGAGAAATGCCCTAGATGGAAATTAGGCTTTGCCCTTCCCTTCGCTCCACTCAAGGATTCAGAAAAAATATCAAAAGATCTCATGGAACTAAACCCGAAACCTTGGTGAAGCGTCACCCTTCTCTAGCTCTTAATGAAGAGCAAATGATGACTTTTCCCAAAACTCGACAAAAACAAGCAAAACTACACTCGCTTTACTTAAATATGGCACAATGCCTTAATTATTAAAATATAAATTTTGACCCAATTATTAACTCATTTTCTCATTCTTAATTACCTTAGAAAATATTTGGGTTAATCTCTTTTTTTTTTTTGAAAAATTTAAACAATTTTTCCTTAACCAAACCTCCATTTATTTTCCTTTTTATCTATTTCAAAATACACCAAATTTCCTACCTTTATGAAGTAAATTTTTGGAATTCAAAACATCAAGTTTTCTCATCTATTTTCCCAAAACTCAAGGAACTTATTAAAGCATTTTTGAAAAAAAAATAAAATAAAGGAGTATTTTCCTTGAGTTTTGAGAAAATGGATGAGAAAACTTGATATTTTGAATTCCCAAAATTTTGTGAGGGCACCGTCTCTTTCTTTTCTTCTCTCATTTTCTCTATTCTTCCCCAGCAACCCTCTTATCATCGTTGCCTCTCGCGCGCCAACTATTGCTGCATCCTGACCACCTCACTGACTATCATAAAGAGAGAGGCGAGGATGCAATGACGATGCGATGATGGTAAAGCGGCGACAAGGATGTCAATGGTGGGATAAAGACAATTGAAAAAAAAAGAAAAGTACAGTGGATTTCCTAAAGAGAACCCCCCCCCCCCCCAAAATAACACTGTTTTACCCCAAAGGGGGTTAGTTCACTTGGTCAAAATTGCACTCAAACCACATGGAGCTAAGTGTATATATCTTATCCACTAAAGTTCATTGTGATCATGATTGGCATTCTGAGTTGTGGGTTGTGGCTCTATCTATAATAAACTCGTATTTAATTAATCACCTCGAATCTTCTTTTCTTTTCTTTGCTTTGTCCTATATATGTCAGTGAGGCGTGGGATTATACGTTTGCTTTGCTATCTGTGTTGCTGTAATATAAACTCGTAATCGCCTCCACCATCTCAATTAATTTATTTAAGAGTTAACTTTACCTCTTTGTATCTTAATAATGTATACGTGATTGATTATTTGACTGACTATTGAGTGCAGGAGCGGCTCAAGGGCTTTGGGGCCCTAAGCCATCACTAATTTAGGGGCCCCAACTCTTAATAAAAAATTAAAAATTTATTTTATTAAAATAATTATTTATTGAGTTGAAGGGGTAGGCCCTAGGCAATTGCCTCACCAGCCTACCCCTTCAGCCGGCCCTGATTGAGTGAGTACTTTTGCTTGTGATTGTGCTTTTCTTTCGTCAGAATAATAAGCAATTGTTGGCTCAAAAGTTGTATATTTTATATTATATATGCCATCACTCGTGGGAGAAGAAGAGAAAGATTTATAAAAGTATTATTGCTCAACAGATTCGGCCGCTGTTCTGTTCTTCGCCGGCCACTGGTGTTGTGTGTGGATCGGTCTTCCTTAATTGCCTTCGCCTTCGCCCCCGTTGTCGGCCATTGCTGCTGCTCGTCGTCAATTGTCTTCTCCTTATTCTGGATCTGCAAGTGAGCCATTGGGTGATGGAGCAACATTAAGGTGAATTTGAAGAGCAATATTTGGTTCTTCATCTTTGTGGGGGCAATTTCAAACCCCACAAAAATTTGGCTAGTGACAAAATAAGTAGAAAGCAACGTTGGAGCAGAAATTGTGGGGATGACTCTCCAAATTTTGACTTGACAAATATTTTGTCTTTGCGTTGGAGATGTCGTAATCCTTATTACTTAATAAATGGATCTAATTTACATATCTGTCTGCTTCTCCTCCATCATCCTTGGCGCTAATTCAGATTTGGCCATAGTTGAAGCTTCTCTTCTCATCCCTCCTTTAAGTTCCTCTCTCCGGTTTGGATTCAATTATGGTTCAACCTTTGTTTCCATCTTTCCACTTTCTTTTTTGGTTAGTTCCCTGGGTTTGCTGTTGCCAAACCCAATGAATGCCTCTCTTATTTCTTTCTTTCGTTGATGGGTTCAATAATAAAGGTTAAATCTCTTTTATTGAATTTATAGTGATAATCGATCACCAGTAATTATTTTTGGATGAAAACATAAAAATATCTCTATATTTTATTACAAATATCGTATGACACTTTAAACTTTTAAAATATTCCGTTACATATCTATTTCAAAAAAATAAATTTATTAAACACTCATTAAGGATTGTTTTGAAGTGTGAAATGTATGGGCGTGAAATGCCGCTTTATCCAATGAGTCATCACCGAAATAACAAATTTGACGATAATGATTGAGCAGAAAAGCTCTCAATCTTGAACAAGTTGGAGTTGGCGTCGCTAGCTACGTCATCTTCATTCACGGTCACTCGAGACATCGAACTCACTGGAAACCTAAAGGCTTGGTGGTCTAGGGATTGAACCTCTATTGATGATGACTGAAAAACCTCAAGTGATCATCGGGAAGGATTTTCCAAAGAAGCGATTGGACCATTGACGATGGCTAGACCATTTTTTATGATTGATCCAAGATTGGGAACAAAAACCCATTTTGGTGCGAGATGCCAGAAGGATGTTACACTATTATAACAAAGTTCATCACAAAAAAGTGTTCTATAAGTCCTTACTAAACACACGTTCTACTTACATAGCGATGACATTGCCTTCTTCAACAGCTCTTCCTAGTCTTTCGACAACTTTTGCTTCTCATCATCGCCCAAACTAGGTTTCGTCATCTTTATCGACTATTGCCTTGTTTGTTGCCTATTACAACGCCTTCCACTAGTTTCTACGTACCCAATCCTTTCCCCCAAACCTTTTCGACAAATGGCTCCAAAAGCATGCTAATTTTTCTAGGTACCTTCTGATGAGTAGCAATTCCAAAAAGACTTTATCGTTAAAGAAAGAGAAATAAAAATTGATGTTCTTGTTAAACGTGCTTAGTAGTGCGTGTTCTTAGATAATTTGTTAATTTGATAAAAAATATTTAATAATTCTACTTTTTTGAAATAAAAGTGTGTAATGAGACATTTTAAATTTTTAAAATGTCACACGGTATTTTTAATAAAGTATAAAAATATTTTTGTGTCGTTTATCATTTTTTTTTTAGTTTTTATGCCTTTTGTAACTAAATGGAGAAGAAAGAGACGGAATGAATAGGGTGAAATGATTACTCTTTATTTTTTTATTGGAAAGAGAGCTCATTATAATTCTTAAAACATAGAGATAGTTTTTGTAATTAAGATAAATTTGACAAACAGTTAAACTACAATATAACTTAAGCATAGACCTTAAAGAAAATAATCTTTTAAAAAATAGATAAATTGCCCACAAACTCTTGGGTGATTGGTACGGAGACATCATGTGATTTGCTTTGTTGTGACACTTCATTAGTTTTAAGAGTCTTGTTCCAAAAGGTAAAATCGTTTATCTTGGACATCTCATATCTCTGGCCCGATAAGACGTGGGAGATTTAATCATGGTAACTTAGCTAGATGCAGTGGCTAGACCATGCTCACTGCGCACAAAAAATCCCCATCACTTTGAAGAGAGGTTTACTCCCACACTGTCACTTACGAGACTCGATCCTTGATCCTTATTCCAAAATTCACTACGGAAGGCATTTTATGCCCCTTTTCTTGACCAACTGGCTGCCCATGCAGGCTAGTTTTAAGAGTCTTATTATAGAGTCAGACGTGTTTATCGAATGCGTTATAGAAAATGGGCAAAAAGGAAAAATTGCCCCTTAAATTTTATAAATTTGTAAAGTACTGCCCCTGTCTCTGCTCTCTCCTTGCTCCCCTCTCATGGTCGCACATTCGCTGCTTTCGCCTTTCTACAATGCCTCGTCGCCTCGCTGCCATCGTCCCTTCTCCTCGCCTCGTGTCACTTCGTCAACCATCGCTAGAAGATGTAGCAACGGTCAGGGAGAAGAGACAGCGATGGCACCAAGGCGACGACAGCATGGCACCAAGGCGCTGCAAAGAGGTGAAGGCAGCGAAGGGGTGACCATGAGAGGGGAGTGAGGAGAAAGCAGGGGCAGGGGCAATGCTTTGCAAATTTACAAAGTTTGAGGGAGTAATTTTGTCTTTTTGCCCCTCTTTCTGTAAGGCCCTCGGTAACCCTCTCGAGCTCTCAAGACTTTTCCTAGTTTTAAATACAAATGCCATTGAATAAATCAAATTAAGTTTAATTTAATCAAACCACTCCTTAATTTCTCACTAATTAAAAACTAAAAAATAAAACATAAAAAACCTAAAAAAATAACACAATCTATTTCAAAAAGGTTATTGGCAACATCAAAGAAAAATGATCGTTGTTGACAAAAATCACCATAGAGCAATGTTGTGGGGGAAGGGAATAAACACTTTCTCAGAGTCGTACCTATCTTCGATTGAGGTGTATCTCTAATTTTTTACGACCAATTTTTGAACCTTAATTTTAACACATTATTTTTTCTAATGGGAGCTTAATTTGTCTTCACCAGGCGCCTTCTAGTGTTTTATTTCACAGAACATTTTGATGAGAAATTATTGCCTCGATCATTGCTTTGATAGAGATGAGCTTGTTGATCTACATTTGTCTATTTTTCTTTTTCATGTTCAGCTCCATTATCATGATCTTCAACACGAATTATTTCATCAAATCATTGTCACATTGTGACTATCTTTTTTTTCATTTCCTCTTCTTTGCCTTCTTTCTCAAAATTTTCCAAATGATGAACTAGTCCCGATCATATATATGTATATATTGGCCCTTTCCTCTTGAATATATGGTGGTTACTAGTGGCGAGATGCGATCTTTTATTTTTGATGTCACTAATAACTTATTTCTCTATAGAACAAAGTCTTATTTTGTACTTTGATTTTTTGATTTTTTTTATTTTGTAATTAGAGAAAAATTAAGAAGAGATTGGTTAAATGTAATTTAATTAACATTGTGTGTGCCTAAAACTAAGGGAGGAGGTGTCTCAACAACAAAAATAAATCATGAGAGCCCCTCCAATTACAAAAGTAAATCATAAAAAAATTTGTTTAATTGAGGCGAAATGAAATCGAATCCAAACAAACTATGAAGGGGATGGGAGAGTAGGAACGAGTGAGTGATGTCAGGCATGTAAAACCAAACTCTAGTCCAGGGGAATACAAAAGGGCAAAGGACCCCAATGTGTCAATTTGGGCTCCATCAATGGCCGACAGGGCAAGACTTTGAGGTCTCCAATGGAGGAAAGAAATTTCAAATCCAATTTTTAAACCAGAGAGGGCTTTTTGTCTTCTTCCTCTTCGTCTGCACGTGCTCTCTCTCAGTCTCAGCAAGCCCGAGGCAAGTACTTGATCGACCTAGTAAGGTCAAGGATTCAAGATTCAGATCTCAAAATCCACCCGTTTGATGATCTCAGCGTGCTTTCTTCAGCTCCGCCATGGCTTCTTCTACGCCGGTCTTCCTGATCCTCCTCTTTCAACTCCTGCTCTTTTCCTTGCCGTCAGCGGGGGCGGCTCATTCATGCTCAAAACCGGAACCCCTCTGTCCGCCGTTCACTTCCACGCCGCCTTTCCCGTTCTCTTCCTCTCCTGGATGCGGTCACCCTTCCTTCCAAATAAACTGCTCCTCGCCCCACTCCATCATCACCATTAACAACCTCACCTTCTCTCTCCTCCACTACGACCACAACTCGTCTTCTCTCCTTCTCTCTCCTCGACCCACTGCATCGCCGTCGTTTCGCCGGAGCTGCACCTCCCACTTCCCCTCCATTCCCAACGGCTCTGTCGATCTGTCCGGCTCCCCATTTCGAGTGTCAGACTCTTCCTGTTCCCGCCTCTCCGTTCTCCGGCCTTGCCCGGAGCAGAATCTCCCCAATTGCAGCCACTGCCCTTGGGACTGTCGGATTATCAAAAACCCAGCTCAGCTATTCGGCGGCTGTGAAGCCAGCCGCCATCCTGCCGCCGAACAGGGATGCCACGGCGATATTCTCGGATTCCTCGACAAGTTTCTGCAACTGGGTATCGAGCTCGAGTGGGACGAAGATCAAGATTCTTACTTCTCCAATTGCAAGACTTGCAAGGCTGACAATGGAGTCTGCGGGTTCAATTCATCGGATCCCCGGAAGAAATTCATCTGTTTCCGGCTTCGGAGCCAAGTCCCGGCTCCGTGGATTCGGCAGCATGGCCCTAATCGAACGGCGATCTTCTGTATAATCTTCGTGTTCATGTGTTTGCTGGCTGTTGTTTCAATCGCTTCGGTTGTTCTGCGTTCGAAACGGAAGCCTTCGCCGGCGGAGGAAGACCCGGCGGCGCTTTACCTCCAGAGCCACCGCTCCGCCAGCCTCCTGCCGCCGGTGTTCACCTACGAGGAGCTCGAAATCTCCACCAATCGGTTCGACCCGAAGCGCAAAATCGGCGATGGCGGGTTCGGGTCGGTCTACCTGGGCCAGCTCTACGACGGCCGAATCGTCGCCGTAAAACAACTTCACCGCCACCAGGGCGGCGGCGCCGCCATTGCCTTCTCCACCAAGTCGTTCTGTAACGAAATCTTGATTCTTTCTTCGATCAACCATCCGAATCTCGTCAAGCTTCACGGATATTGTAGCGATCCGAGAGGGCTTCTCCTGGTCCACGACTACGTTCCGAACGGAACCCTAGCCGAGCATCTCCATGGAAGCAAGAAAATTTACAGAAAAGGGTCGCTGACGTGGCCGGTGAGGGTGGATATAGCGCTGCAAACGGCTATGGCGCTAGAGTATCTTCACTTCTCAGTTATACCGCCGATAGTTCACAGAGATATAACTTCTTCCAACATTTTTGTGGAGAAGGATATGAGAATAAAGGTGGGCGATTTTGGGCTCTCCAGGCTACTGGTGTTGCCTCCGGACACGAACTCGACGGCGGCGTCGGCGGCGGGTTCCGGGTGCGTTTGGACTGGCCCGCAAGGTATGCTGATCATAATTAGTATTTACCCAGTGAAATTGGGTTTTTTTCTTAGCTGGATAAACCCTAATTTAGTTGTCTGATGATAAGGAACGGTTAATTATCAAAAACAAAATATTGAATTTTAGGACATTTTTAATTTTGGATTAAGTGCGCCTGATGTTGCATCTCAAATGTTAAACATTTGATAAAAAATTTGAAATGTTACTTTAACATTTTAAGAATTCGTATTTATAACAATAAGTTGATTAAAGTTGAGTTTAGTTATGATCACCCGTCTCTATGAACAGGTACACCGGGATACTTAGACCCGGACTACCACCGGTCGTTCCGGCTGACGGAAAAGAGTGACGTGTACAGCTTTGGGGTGGTGTTGTTAGAGCTGATAACGGGCATGAAGGCGGTGGACCAGCGGAGAGACAAGAGGGATGTGGCTCTGGCGGACATGGCGGTGGCGAAGATACAGATGGGGCTGCTGCACCAGATGGTGGACCCGTTGTTAGCGGCGGAGTGGAGTGCTGGTGAGGAGGCGGCGGAGGGCATCGCCGCCGTGGCAGAGCTAGCGTTCCGATGCGTGGCGGCCGACAAGGACGACCGGCCCGACGCCAGGGAGGTGGCGGCGGAGTTGCGCCGGATCCGCGGCCGGACACGCGGCGGGGGTATTTCGCGGGCTTCTTCGAATTCGGCGAATGTGGGGGTTGCTGACGGGGCCGGGTTGGTCTGAGCAGGCCAGGTGGCGTGATGAGATGCGCGGAGGCTTGCCTTTGTTTGGAAGAAGAATGCTGAGCTGTGACTTTTTGACTAACACGTGTCACAAGATTATTTTGTTCTTGATGACAATGCGAAGCTCTGATCAACTGTTTGTGCACTCTTGAATCATCTCAAATCCGATGGGAGGTATCTTTTTGTAATAAGAATTTTTTGTCAAAGAATTGTTATATAATAATAAATTTTCATCTAAATGAAATCAGATAAACACATCTTCTGCGACAGAAAGAGAGAGAACTATCAATTCTCTTCCGTTTATTCATGGTGAATGTACCCAATAGCTAGCATATGAACCATTGATCACACAAGCATTGGGTCATGTCCCTTTATTTTTAGGGGTCATATCATAGCTATAATAATAAATTTTCATCTAAATGAAATCCGATAAGCACATCTTCTGCGACAGAAAGAGAGAGAACTATCAATTCTCTTCCATTTATTCATGGTGAAAGTACCCAATAGCTAGCTTATGAACCATTGATCACACAAGCATTGGGTCATGTCCCTTTATTTTTAGGGGTCATATCATAGCTACCAATATCGTATCTTAAACAAGATATTGAGTTTGTTGTTGATACGATATTGATAAGACGGCGCTATATGCTAGTGGTACAAGCACAAGAGCCATTTCAGATCACATCCTAGGCTCTAAAAGCTTCCGATAAGCGCCTCAGATGAGCGGCTCGGCTGGGCTAGGCTAGGCTCTGCGAATTTCTGGTTATTTGAAGCATGTGTCCTCTAAATGCTTGGCCTTCTCACGGGCAGCAGTGGCTTCCGGCCTCCCCAGCATCGAGTAAGCCCTCTCCTGAAGCAACAACATATGCATTCAATCTAGAACTATATCTTCACGGAGATGAACAAATGAAACGGCTTGATGCCAGCAATACGAATGATTGATTGTGTGCAAGAGACTCAGAGATGTACCAGCAGGCGCCACATAAAAGGCACTCCTTCCCTCTTCTCTGTCCTGCTCTCGAGGACTTTGATTGCTGCACGCCGCACCCGACACAAAGAACATCCCTATCAGAAAGAAACTGCAGAAGATTTTGAGAGAGGGCATGGAATGGTGATTGTACCTTCAGTAGCGCGTCCGGTATTCAGCATTGCCACATACCAAACCTCGTTAAAGACATCAAGCTGCTCATCTGATGCTCCAATAGCCTAGCAAAAGTGAACAACTTTTTTTACTTATTTTTCCCATAATATAGAATCATTGTCAGGATGTAAAAGAAATTAAAATTGCATTCTATGTAATCAGACCTTACAGTGGTTTGCGTCGAAATCTGGGCCGAGCAATTCTAAGGCCTGACTACAGTTGCCTTTTCCATATTCATACATGGCTTCTGCAAGCTAAGACCAGAAACAAAAAGAGAGAGAAAAAGACAACAATTACCCATGAGTCGGGAGTGATGAAGAGGAATGGCACAGGTTATTACATTTCAAAAATGTTTTTGGATGAAGCCCCATCAGTTTAAAAAGTGTAGCAATGGCAATTCCAAGAGAATCATGAATATCTATCAACTATTGATTCCATGATCCCATCATCATCATGAAGGTATAAGGAAACAACTCAAACTAACCAGCATTCCTCTTTGCATTACTTGCCGCTTCTTATTGCTCATCTTCGAAATCCTACACACAGAAAGAAACTAAGGAGAGTGAGAGGGAGAGAGAGCAATTATAGAAAGCTAGATGCCGAATACTTAAAAAGGATATAGAGAAAGATTCCCTTACCTCAATCTCAGGCCCTTGAGTAGATCCTCTCCTTTACCATATTCTCCAGTTGAAGCTAATGCCCAAACCGTCAGCACGTCTAGGTGCCACTCCAAGTACCAGAAAGCCTAAATATTATAGTGACATCCAGTAGAACAACAACAAATACATCACATTGCATCAATCAGAAATGGAAGGACAAAACTTTTACCCTCAAGAAAACACAGAAGATGTGGACCATGAGCAATTATGCATTAGCAGTTAAAGTAAACCTCCGAATTTTTTATGAGTATATGCTGAAAGGCATGCTCTCCATGTGCATTTGTTTGTGTGGAAGCAAGGCAATGAAATGCATACAGTATGCAGTATGGAGCCAAGCTTTATAAGTTTCCTCTGCTTTCTAACTTCATGTAGTGTTCATCAGCATGATAAAATTCTGAAATATTGCGTGTGACAGAAACAAACTTCGTTTCTTCTTCTTTGCAAATTCATCACCATGTCTCCACACAACACTGCTTGCACATTATCAAAACTACTCAATAGGTATATATCTTGAATCACAATCTGGACATGCAATCTGATAAACAGCGGAGTTGTTCTAAAAACATCCTTACTTCAAAATTTAGACATCTCAATCATTTAAGAAACCAACCCCCGGGTTAAACTACTACATCTCAGAATAAAACTTCCAGCATTGCAGTGTTTACTCTCATTCAGAAAAAAGGAAAGAAACAATTTGTTTTCCAACTCACTTGATTTGTCAGACAACCTGCTAAGATCTTGAGACGGTCCTTGAAGATGTCAATTTCACCCCGTATGTATACCCGCAGCAGCAAACCAAGAGCATTTAAATACACCTGAATACAGAAAAATCATCAACACTTGAAGCAAGTCATGAAATACAAAGACAAGAGATAAGTATCTAATATACTTCTGGCGGAACTGCATCATTTCTTTCCAACTCCTTCCAGATACAGTGGTCATACACGTCTAGCACTTTCCTCATTGGAGAATGTCCTTCTAAGTAACAAAGAGCAACATGCCACCAATTGTGCGTGCACCTGAAATTAGTTTAGTGATCAAGAACATCAAATAATGTGACTACAGAAGTTCCTGATAATATTTTATTTAAGGAAATTCATGGCATACATAAAAGATGACAAAGAATTCCATGATTTTGAGCATTCCTCCATGAATCCCACTGCTTCTTTGAAACGACACTCGTGTTGAAGGACATGGCAAAGCTGCATATGCCAGTGTCATGAGGACTAACCATAGAGAGAAGAACAGAGATATATACACAATATAATCATGAACTGTCTGTTTCTAGGAAGTTATTTTTTAAGCAATATATCAGCAACCATACTTATGTGAACATATAAAAATAAAAAAGCAACATATTCTATTAAATATGGTGAAAGAAGGGGGTTTTTTAAAGTCAATTGAAGAAAAACAGGCCATAAATAATTTTACTCACAGCATGCTGTGCCCAACTGTCTTCCCTGTTGATTTGAAATCCCTTTTTTGCAGCCTTCTCTGCATCTGCCATTCGACCAGTCTCTAGCAAAGAGAATGCTAGCATTCCATATATGTAATTTTCTTGTTCATTTTGTGGGAGAACCTATGTAATTCAAAATAGAAATAAAATCTGACAAGATGAGTAACTGAAGTTCTTGATGGACTAAAACTTAAAACCCAAACAATATGCGATGGCTTCAAGATCATGTGTTGTTATATTGGTGCAGAATACAAGTATGCAACAACATCAATCCCAATCCTTAATCCCATTAAGTGGGGTTATTGGTAAAAAATAACTGATTTAAACAATGATGGAAGTACAATCATTGGTGAATGATCTATTAGTAATTCACTACACATCAAACTCAGAATTATTCTTAAATTGCTCGTCAAACAAACATAGAATACCTTTTGAACGAGATTGAGAGACAGATCAGGTCGACCCATGTAAAAGCAGAGAATTTGAGCCCTCTTTAGAGATACCAGGTCCCTTGGGAAATCTTCAAGTAGCTGCAAGAATATGGACATCAGGTACACAATCAATAAATTATAAACAATCAAAACAAACCTAATAAATCTTCATTGCTTAAATCGTTTCATACCTGACACAAGGAACTTCTTAATTCTAAATGATGTGATCTTTAGAATACGAGATATGCATGAAGGTATGAAGCAATTATAAGGTGACAGTTAGAATTTAACCCCCTTGGAGCAGTTGCAAACTAAACAATCTAACTAAACTTTTGAACAATGTTTCAGGCTGATAAAAATGTCAATAAAGGGAAAGAAAATATCTAGCGTGATTAAAGCAAGCTATTCATCCATAATCCTTTTCTAAATAAACTTCGTTCCAAGGTCCATACTTCAGTTTCACAATTTCCATGACAAGCTCATAATTGAAATTTCTTAGTGCTCAGACATGTAGGGCCTGGCACATTGATCTTGGCCTATGTACTTCTTTAAGGGAACATCTGATTCATTAAGAGGACTAGTCAATGAAATGGTTAAAAAGGTCAAGAGAGTTCCCATAAGGAATGATTAGAGTATTCCACAGAGATGAACCTGGTCAATCATGACTTAAAAACATACATTTTTATCATCTGCACTAACACCCCCTCCTCTTCCAACACAAACAAAAAAGCAAAGAAGAAGAAGAGGTGAAAATTTCAAAGGCTTGGAGTAATTGTTGAATTGACCCAAATTCATCATACGATGATAAGAACCTAATAACTAACTAGACCACAAAATTAAACAATCTTCATAAAACAAAGAACAACAACAACAATCTACCAAACCCTTATCCCATTATCTAGGGCTGACTATATGAATTTTAGCTCTCTAGTCATTCCCTTATCTTCTACAAGGCCCTTGTAACTAACATTTAGTGTCTCCCACTAAGTTTTTATTGATCCTCCTTACCTCTTTTCCTACATACTTTCTCAGAAAAGAAAGAAAAAAGCAAAATTTCCAGTAACAAGGCTCCCCCACCTTCGAGTGTAGCTCAACAGCAACATCGTCGTCCCTGTTCTCGGCGATCAAAGAACTGACAGCATCAAAAACCGCTTTCTCGTACTTGGAGGCTTGTTTCTGTGCAAATAAAGGTTCCTCGATCAAAGAAAGCAAGAAAAATTCGCAAAAAAACAGAATGTGGTACCAGAAAAAATTAACTTTCTATGGAAGAGTTTCAAACACAGAAGTAAATTACAAGTCGAGCTTCAGCAGCTTGAAGATGAGCAGGAGCGCGGGAAGGGTTTGAGGAAGCGAGAAAGTGCGCCGCAAAAACGTTGGCCAAAACACAGTTAGGGTCATGAACCGGCGCCTCCAGAATCACAGATCGCTCTCTTCCGTAGCTCAGCACCTTCATTCATTCATCGTTCAAAGACTAGAGTATTCAATTAAAAATCCAAAAATGAACACGAATTGCAGGAGGGAGAAGAGAAGAAACCTGGTGATAGAAGGAATTGATGGCGGAGATGCAAGCGTCGGAGGCTGTGTTCACCTCGTAGCCCCACTTGTCCAATTTCAGTCCTTCCATGGCTCTCTTCCTGCAAAATGGTTCGGAGAAATCAGAGTTTCAGAGTGGCGACAGCGAAAGAAAGAGACGAAGAAGAAGAAGAAGAAGCAGAAATACCTGTCGCTTCTGGTGTTGCGTTGCACACACGGCTGCCCCCTTTATCTGTTGTTTTCGCTTGTCTTCAACAGTTATTAACAGTCGTTTGCTTGTGTCATGGGACTTAAAACGATAGATTTGTTTGAAACTCTGCCGCCTTTAGGTTAAGAAAACGTGGATGGGCGCCCTCAGCGCGTAGCACGGTTGGTTATGGGATGGTAGAGTTGGTCTCAAGGAACCAAATTCGAGTTTGGCCAACTACAGTGTGAGATTTCTACTCTTCAAATGTGAGGTCCTTATAAACAGTCAGCACTGAATCTCCCATTGACCATAACTGCCGTGTACCTGATTTATCTCCTCTCTCATAACTTGAGACAATATAAGGGGGTCTAAAAATTTCACCTTATGATCCCAAAGAAAACGTGGATGGGCGGTTGATCCCACTTCAGGAAGATTTGGTGGTTTGATTGATTATTTGACCTTATAGCTCGATTTGTTCTGTTCTGGTCAGTTGTCACTCTCCAAATTCGTACTTTGTTCTTCTCAAAAAGGGTTATGAGCAACTGACCTGACCTGACCTGACCTGTAGCAAGAGAAGAGAGAGCACATCTCCTGCCAGTGTACTACACGTAGGAATGAATGAATCTGATTCTAGCAAGTGATCCATCGGCTACACTCAAATTTGACGATCCTGTCATTTTGTCACCTCATTTGCTAGATTAGTTGATAATCTAATTTAATCACTTGCTAAAGGTTGCGTCTCATTATTATAAGATTTGAACTCATCCACTTGAATCCAAATGAAAAAAATATATTTATATGATACCATCATCCTATTTGATCTGTCGTGGCCAAAGGCTCATCAAAAGTCTAAAACAATTCTCGAATTAAAAATAAAAATCAGAATTATCAAAGTGATCAAAAATACATTTCTCCGGAAGACATGAAATCGCTCTAGAGAATGGACTATTCTTAAGAGACACCATCTTCCGAAAACCATCCCAGACGACGTCCCAAAGACTGTCCTGAAGGCCGTCTTGGGAGACTGCCAAACAGGGCTCAGTGGTTGGGCTTAAGCAACTGCCATTGAGGCTTATCTAAGGCATTCGAAAGCCCTGGCCCATAAAGCCCACACACACAGTTAATGCACATATACACATTGAAGAAGAAGAAGAAGAAGAGACCCATAAAACCCCTAAAGTAGGCCGGAGAAAGAGCCCTATTCATCCTCAATGGATCTAATTAAAAATATTTTTTGACATATATTCAATAATTATATAATTTTTAAAAAATAAAAATTATTTTTATATATTTTTTTAATTTTTATAATGTAAAAGGGCATTCTTGCCAACTAATTATTTTTAACATTCAATTCTAAGCTACCAAATATAGCAATGAAATTTAATGGTCATTTCAATTTTATCTATACCAAGCATAACGATAGAATGAAATAATCATTCCACTACACATGAGATAATACAAATGAGACTTGTAAATTAATAAGAAATTGACATGCCACATAATTCTGATAAATTGATTTAAATGTTACTTAAAAGGCATCTGAATTCATTACGTGATGATATCTAATGCCTCAATTATTACTAAACATGAGTATATAGGCATAGCTTGAGCCCTTGAACTGTGTCTTAACCATACCTGATTATATCCCAAATAAGATTTTCAGTGAAATTCAAGCTCGAACTATATGTGTGAAGTATAAAGGCCCTCATTTCTTCAACAATAAATAAGCATTTGCTCCTCTTATACTCATTACTTAACTCGTTCTCTTACTATTGATAACTAACTTAAATGTGAAAATTTTCTTAAAAAATTAGGATAAATAGTCAAAAAAAAAATCAAATATTTTTAGGAATTTATAAATTTATCCAAAAGTTATAATTTTGACAATTATATCTTAATTAGCTCAATTGAGAGCAATTTTATTCAACATCTAAAATTAATTTAGAAAGTATATATTATTACTAATGTGGCACGTCATGTGTCATTAAAAAAATCTATGAGTGGAATTCACATATACACATATAAAAAAATAAAAAATAAAATTATACATGTAAATCCCTCTCATATGTGTCCACGTGACTCTCTACTTCTTTTTTTTTTTATAACAAATGACTTATCACGTTAATAATGACACGCCTTTCAAATTGATTTTAAGTATTAAATAAAATTATATTCAATTGAGTCAATTGAGATATAATTATTAAAATTAAAACGTTTAAATAAATTTATAAATTTATGAAAAGATTTAAGTTTTTTTACTATTTACCCAAAAAAATTAACATTCCAAACTTACAAAAGATATACCAAATCTGTATCACAATAAAAAATAAAAAAAATACTAAATCTGTATCAAATGAAGGTAATCTGTAGAACGTGGTAGCCATGGTTCATTATTACGGGGTTAATAATTTATATGAATTAATCTTTAGCACGCCCAGAAGGCTGCCTGCCATATTTGAATTTTCTACGACAAGTAGTGAGGACCTTTTCCCGGGAAATTTATGGAGCCTTTCAGTGGGCACAAGGAAAGCAGAAACCAAGTGGGTGGCTGGGGGCACCATATTATCCATATTTTACCCCAATTTTTGGTTTTCTTATTATTTTATTGTGCCTATTCCCATCTACTGAGATTCTTCTAGATTTCCAACCCAACCCAACCAAGGAATGGGATGGAATGATTTCTCACTGACAATTATGATATTATAATAATTTTTTTTTACAATTTTAATACATGGGTTTAATTATAAAATAATAAACTATATTAAGGTCACCACCATTAGATAATTAAATTTAACATCTCTAGGACACAAAAGTTTTATGTATAACCTCTCTATATTTTTATTTTTATATAATTATTTAATTTTTTTTATTATTTTGATTACATTCTTATAATTATATTTTTAAATTATAAAAATATGGATTTGTCAGAATCATATCTTTATATAATTTATAAGAAAAAATCATCAAATGATACGATAATGATATTATTTTTCATAGACTAATGTTTGTACAGAATTTGTATAGAGACATATATATCTCTCCAGTGATCTGTTTCAACCCAGTCTTAAATTTCCTTGCTGGATTGAATCAATGCTGTGATGGAGGGAGGAGCGGACAAGTCTAGTGAGAGAAAGCTGTTTGTGAAAATGACTGTGAGAGAGTCGTCAAGGTTTGAAAATTTTTGGTACCTGTAATTTTGTCAACCCCAGCTTTAGCTTTAGATACCCTATTCAAGAGGGCAGTTGTCTGCATATCTCGAGTCTGTTTTGATGAGGTAAAGGAGAGAAGGCAAAGTTGTTTCTGTTCTTGTTGTCGTCTTCCTCGGAGGACCATCGCCATGGCTGCTGCTGCTGCTGCTGCTGTCACCACTCTTTCCCTGTTTTTCTGCTCACTGTTGTTTCCACATTCTTCTTCTGCTCTCCCCCTTTGCACTGATTTGAGTAAATCCTCCTCCCCCCCCCCCCCTGTGATTTTCATTTTTCTTTCTGTAGGTGAAAACTGCATTCATTACTCTTCAGATGTGCACAAACTACATGCATAGTTAAATATATAGAAATATATGAAGAGTTTTGAACTCAGACAAGGACGAGGCTACTAACTTTTTGGGTGTGCCCTCGACAAACTCATCAAGCATATAGTAAATTCTACGTGTATCGCGTAGACAAATAAAATCTGTCGACTTGGCGGGGAGGTTAGAACCCCTCTCTTTGTGGTAAAATATTTGGTACAGGTGATGAAATTTGTGTTGTTTTGAGTGGAACAGGGGCGCCGGAGATCCAGAAGGCTGCTCTGAGCTTCTGTCCGTACAGTGGGAGAGTGTGCTGTGGCTCGGCCAAAGATTTGGAGCTGAAAAAGCAATTCCAAGCAATGAACGTGTCTGATTCTGGCTGTGCTTCTGTGATCAAATCTATCCTCTGCGCAGTGAGTTCTTATTTGGGTTTTCCTTGGCGAATTGAATGTTGACAGATGTTGCTTTCTAGCATGTTTTCTCATCCTCTACTGACTGGAAAAATACTTAAACACAAAGATTTGGTCACTAAACCTGTGTTTTATGCTAATATGTATACCCAAGATCCAATCCCATCGCTTTTGGGTGAATTCATAATAATGTTATAATAACAAAATTACAACCTTTAATCTTATAAGTAGGGTATACATAAATTTTAAACCTCCAACCAGGTAACTGTTAACTACCTAACACAAATCTTCTTCTTTATCCAAGCTTGTGATAAGACTATAATTAAAAAGAAAATACTTTAAATACTAGAAATGTTGAGAAAATCATTCCAAAAAGCTTAATACTTGATTGGGTGTTCTCTCTTATCAATGCCAGAGAGTTTCTTGAGCTTGTTGAGTAGTACAGGTGTTGAAATTTTCTGATTCATGTAGTGTTTTTCCACAATCCCATCAGACTAGTGTTTTCCACATGCCTGCAGCTTTGCTTTTGGCATGGCAGCATGGCACTTATCTGCACACCATCTCAACGTAAATGTAAGCACAAATCTGGTGTTTCAGCCCTGTGGATTCAGAAAACTTGAATGGAAAGATGGAATTATCATAAGCTATGTTGTACCTTAGAGAAAGGCGATGAACTATATCATCTCATACTGATTTCTCTGAACTATGCTTTTAAAAGTACCACTAAAAGCCCCAGTGAAATGCACAAACGTGAAGCCAAACTAGACTTCCATTAGATTTCTTGAAAGCTCCTGAATGTTAAATTATAAGAGTGGTTCAACAACAACAACATCACATGTTCCAGGCAAACGTTCAACTTTGAATATCCTAGCATCTCTAATGTCCGAGTAAGGGTGGAAATTGCCTAAAATCAGTTCTGACTTTCATCAATTTTCAGACATGTGATCAGTTCGCAGAAGAGCTATTCAGAGTAGACACAGGGCCGGGACCAGTTCCAGTTCTTTGCAAGTCTAATGGATCAGCCAACTCACCCTCGTCAAGTCACACACAAAGTAGCTTCTGCTCACAAGTCTGGGATGCTTGTCAAAATACAGCCATACTGAATTCTCCTTTTGCTACTTCATTACAAAGTAAAACCGGGGTGCCGCAAAATTCAACCTCCACCAAGCTTACAGAACTTTAGCAATCAAAGAGTGAATTTTGCGAAGCATTTGGTGGTGCCTCTGGCAATGATTCCTTGTGTTTTAACGGCAAACCAGTGTCACTTAATGATACTGAAACCTCAGTTCCCCCAAAGGGCCTGTGCCTCGAGAAAATTGGTGAGGGACAATATCTTAACATGGTTGCTCATCCTGATGGGTCAAACCGAGCCTTCTTCTCCAGCCAAGCTGGTAAAATATGGTTGGCCACCATCCCAGAGCAGGGTTCAGGAGGAACTTTGGATCTCGATGAATCTAGCCCTTTTGTTGATTTAACCGATCAAGTTCATCTTGATACCACCTTCGGGGTGATGGGAATGGCTTTCCATCCAAACTTTGCCCAGAATGGGCGTTTCTTTACTTCATTCAACTGTGACAAGGTTAAGTCCCCCACATGTTCTGGAAGGTGTTCTTGTAACTCAGATGTGAACTGTGATCCTTCCAAGCTGAATTCTTCAAACGGAGCTCAACCATGCCAGTATCACAGTGTTATTGCAGAATATACTGCCAGTGGAACTGCATCAGAACCTGCAATGGTAGACATCAAATTCCATTCTGTAAATTGGTTTAGGCATTATTCTAGCTCAAGTCTTCTCTTACTCAAACTTTGACCATCTCTAGGCAAAAACAGCCAAACCAACAGAGGTGAGAAGAATATTTACAATGGGACTCCCATTTACAAACAACCATGGAGGCCAGATTCTTTTTGGACCAAAAGATGGGTATTTATACTTTATGATGGGTGATGGGGGAAGCAAAGGGGATCCTTATAATTTTGCCCAAAACAAGAAATCTTTGCTTGGAAAAATCATGAGGCTTGATGTAGATAACATACCAAGTAAGTAGCTTGTTCATTACACAAACCATCTGTTCTTCGTTGCTTGTTTATTTCTTCTGCATTGCTGTAATTTCTTCTAGAGTAGACCATTTCTCTTCATCTTTTACACGGGACTTCAGGTGCAGAAGAAATAAGTGACCTTGGTCTTTGGGGTAACTATTCCATTCCTCGAGATAATCCTTATCATGAAGACAAGGAGTTGAAGCCCGAGATTTGGGCCCTTGGACTAAGAAATCCTTGGCGCTGTAGCTTTGATTCAGAAAGGCCTTCCTACTTTCTTTGTGCAGATGTTGGACAGGTTCTCGGATGACCTATATTCTCTGTTTCAGAGGCTCTTGATAATTTTTCACTAGAACATATATCCTGAAGTTTGACTACATAGTTCTTTTAATAAACACTTACAGGATAGATATGAAGAGGTTGATATCATAACCAAAGGCGGGAATTATGGCTGGAGCATCTATGAAGGACCTCTTCCATTCAACAATCAGCATTTTCCCTCAAACACTTCTGCTGATTCTGAGACACTAATCTTCCCCGTCCTAGGATATAACCACTCTGCTGTGAATAGCTTAGGATCTGCAGCAATCTCAGGCGGGTATTTCTATAATTCCAAGACCGATCCCTGCGTGCATGGAAGGTAAAAGACTTTTAACACTCTTGCTCAATTTTCGTATAAAATCTTGAAATAATTTGTGGACACCCATAACCATGAATGTGCCATCAGTTACCTGTATGGAGACTTGTACGGTGGAGCTATATGGGCGGCTGCAGAAACCCCCAGAAACAGTGGGAATATGACTGCTAGTAGTGTTCCATTTAGTTGTGCTTCTGACTCTCCCATTGCGTGCCACTTTGTGCCCGGAAGCCGTCAACCAGCTTTAGAGTACATATTCTCATTCGGACAGGATAACAGGAAGGATGTTTTCATTCTGGCTAGTAGCGGTGTATACAGAATAATTCGGCCAAGCCGCTGCAATTATACGTGCTCCAAGGAAACCGTGACAGCAACTGAAAGCCCCAGTTCTACCCCTTCTTCATATGGTAACAACCCAGTTAAGCCACACAAAGAGTTGGTGCTCTTCCTTTTATCATTGATGCTCTTGGCAGGCACAATGTTGTAAGCATGAATATGAAAACAAGGAATATTTTTGTTATATATAAGGTTCAGATACATGCCTGCTGATCTTCGGCTGTATATATGCATATCATATTCCCAGTCTTGTTTCATTTCACTATTGATTAAAGCCTACGAAGTAAGGTCCATAAAAAGGTTTGCTACCGTTGGATGCTAAACCAAGCCCTCATCCCTATTAAGCAAATATATAAAGAGGGAACCCAAATTGATCAAACCACTTTAACAAAACCAAGAAAAATTCAGGGTAGCCGACTTCAGAAGTCTACCAACAGCCTATAATGATTAACACTGCAGCTGATGCCAATTTGTACTGGTTTATTTCTATTTCTGCTTTATTTGATGAAGCCAGCCTTTTCCATGGTAAGTTATTGGTCCTGAGATGTGCTTACCTTTTCGAGTCATATTTCTTTGTAAGATGCTGTTGCAACTTCTCTTGTGGATAGAATCTGGAAAGCACAAGCTCGCTCTCCCAATGACAAGCCCATCTGGAATCACACCACAGCACCCCAGGACTACAGCATCAGGGTGATAAAAAATAATGATAGTAATAATTATTTAAATCATATTGTACTATTATTTTAGAGATGAAGCTCCTTAAGGATTTTGAACACTATCTTAGGATTAGTAAACAACTCTTGATCATAAAACGGGCATCCCCTATGTTGCAAACAACTTGTAATCACAAAGAATTGAAAATCTTTCCATCAAAATGTTTTCTATATACACACATTTATATAGAATGCCAACTTCACCCTAGAAATAGTGTATGAAATCTTCAGTCTTTTGTGCTGCAGTCTACGTTCATCCAATAGCTGGAACGTGATGATCATATCCACAGAACTGTCTAGAAACCTCAGATTTGAGATGGAAGAATTTATGAATACCAATGTTCCAAAAGAACCTTGTCTACCAGACTACCACAAAGGTTAAACAGTACAAAGGGTGTCATACTGCAGTAAAGTGGGAAAATAGTAGTGTGCAAATAACCAAATACAGTAGGTCTAGCAATTTTCAAGTACCAAGTATATTTTCACGCTACAAGAAGATACAAGCTGTTTGACATTAGGAGCAGCGCATCACACAGCAATATCAGTGCATCAAGAAAGGACTTATGGATTTGAATAATAAATATATAACTTGAACTATCACTCCATCCATACAAATCTATGTTGTCACCTATAACTCCAGAAAAACATTAACGTTAGATGCATTAAGGGTTTTAACTTACAATTTTGAGCAGACAATGATGTGATTCCCAAAGCCGAGCTGACTTTCATTTCGGTCTCAAGAAATGCTCTTTCCTTCATTCATTACCAGTTTTCTGCAATTTACATTTAGAGACTGTTAAATGCAGCAATAGTGACAAATCACAAAAAAAACTACCGTCACTAAACAAGAATATCCAGATAAACAGATAACTACACAGACAAACATAACACAGAGCTGAGGAATAAAACTGCCAGGCATTTTCTTTAATTACCATCTCAAATCAATCAAGTATAATATCACTTTAACCCAACTACTTGGCAGCTATTTTATAAGATTCACTTGCAAGTTTGGCATGCGGGTACGTGTCCAAGTGTGGATTCATCTAACTCTCAGATACAAGTGACAGGAGCTAAATTTCATAAATACTTTTGTCTTTTTATTTAGGTGAAAGTATGTATACCAGTATATGAACTAATAATATAAACTTTTGTGCATGGTCTTATCAAGACTAGTCTACAATGCTATTTGTGTTAAATAGCATTCCCTAGTAACTTGTGTAAAATACATGTTCATATCTCATCTCATATCCAAATGTCATGTATCCAATAAGCTAAGCCATGTATCTAGAAGAGTCCATGCAACATAACTTGGCCAGTCACATTACTTCCACCCATCATCATGAAATGAACCTTATACTAACCAAGTTCGGGCGCATTGGCATGAAATTCATAATGTCAATTGGCTTCTAAAAGCCACATTGACAATACAAATTCATGCAAAAAGACAAGTGGCAAATTTTATGTCAGATGCCCTTCCAAACAATGGTCACATTTACTTTCAATATTAAATTATAGATTAGTTTTCTTTGTTGGTCTTTTATTATACTGTGGACGGATGTTAAATTATCAATTTGTTCAAATACATTGAAAGCAGCTACAAACTGAACACAGCACAACAGAGCAAACCTCTGTGACACAACCAATATCCGTATCCAGCAAACATCCAAAGATCATCCAAGTTAGAGAAAGAGATTCCAGGAAATTCACTGGTGATTGCATGGGCAATATATGCAATGTTTTACTTGAGCATAGAAGAACTTCATATTATCAAGGGATTAATACCTCTATATGTTCTTGACTTCTCATATCAATCTCATAGCATGATGTTCAGAGGTACACCCAATTTCAATTGAGATTGTTAGTAATTAAGAAATGATTTCTCCTCAAGTAATTTGGTCTAGTGCAAATTGAGAAAAAGAAGAAGAAAAAGGTACCTTGGTGGTGGATTACTGAGGTCAGTAGGGCAAAAAATTGCACCAGCAGAGAACAACTAAATTTTTTCTCACAATAATCCCATGAAACCTACATAGCGGGATAAAGGCTTGTTATGTTGTTTGTTGTAATAATGCCATCAAAGTGGCAAAGACAACTCAAGCTATGTGTTCTCTTTGTTGCTGTCATCCACAAGACATTTTTCTATCGCTTCATCGCAGAGCTCAAGAGTGATATCTATATTTCCTTCACTATATATCACATCAACAAAAGTAATGTATAATTCTCTATCTGCAACTAAGCCTTCTCTCCTCATCTCTTCAAACACTTTCCTAGCCTCCAAATATTTCTTCCTCTTAAGAAAACCTTTGATTAGTGCATTATAAGAAGTAACTGAAAGTTTAAATCCTTTCTCAACCATTTTTCTATGCAAAAACCATGCTTCCTTCATATTCCTTGCTTTAGAGTGCCCCTTTACTAGAATGTTGTAGGTGTTGCTATCAGGCATCACCCCTTGAGCATGCATCCTCTTGTATATTTCAGTTGTAGCACGCATATCATTTCTAATGCAATACTGCTTCATTAGAGAATTGTAGGTGGTAGCATTTGGCATTATACCCTTCTCTAACATCCATTTTAGCAGCTTCTCACCATCATCTAGCATTCCTGACACGCAGAATCCATTCATTAGCACATTGAATGTAACAATTGTGGGTTGAAGCCCTCTATTCAGCATCTCACTTAGAAGTTTGTGAGCCTTGACCATCTCCCCTGATTTACAATATGCATCCATTAGAGTAGTGTAAGTGATGGTATCGGGATGGAACCCTGCCACATCCATATCTTTCATTAGTTTAACTGCTTGTTCTATATTTCCCACTATACAAAAACCATTGATAAGTGAGTTGTAGGTACAAACGTTCAGCTCAAGGCCCTTTGCACACATCTCATGAAGGAGCTCATTAGCTGCGTCTACCTCCCCAAGTTTACAGAGACCATCAGCAAGTGCAGAGTAAGTGACGACATTTGGGGTTAGTCCCATTTGCACCATCTGGTTATGAAGTGAAAAGGCCTCTTTCATCTTACCAGCCTTGCAATAACCATCTATAAGAGCAGTATAAGTAATTTTGTCATGCTGCATCCCTCTACTAAGCATTTCGTGAAAGAGTTTATCTGCTTCAGATATCTTCAAAGTTTGACAAAGCCCACAGATAATAGCAGTACAAGTTACAAAGTCGGGAATAATTTTATGATTCTGCATTTCATCAAGTAGATTGTATGCAGATGAAATGTTTCCAACTTTGCAGTAACCATCAACGAGAGTTGTATAAACCACGTTATCTGGAAGTACTCCCTGTCTCAACATCTCCCTCAACACAATCTCCGCATCAGGAACCTTCCCATTCTTACATAAAATAAGGATATTGCTGTTAAATGTATATGAGTTTGGCTTCAATCCTTTGCACTGCATATCTTCTGTAAGCTTCAGGACTGTTTCAAGCTCCCCAGCATGACAATATCCATTGATTACTGTGCTGTAACTTACAACATCAGGCATACAACCTCTCAACTCCATTTGCAGGAGCAAATTATGAGCTTCTTTAACTTTCCCTAATTGACAAAGTGAGTGTATCACAATATTGTGAGATATGGTGTTCCAACAAACACCTACTTCAGGAAATTCTCTGAAAACTTGCAATGCTGTCTCAAGCCCATGCAAATTCTTTGGGAGATGCGAAAGATATAAATTACATGAATCAACAGATAAAACCACACCATAATTCAGCATCTTATCGAAAAGTTTCCTTGCTTCATCAAGCATTCCAATGTCAACAAGGACTTGGAAGAAAATATCAAAGACGCAAGGATTAGACCCCCACTCCTTAAAAGTATATATCAATCTCTCAACAAAACGAGCAAATGAAAGGGCAACCTCTAAATAAGGTTTTCTCCAAAAATCTCGAATGAGTTTTTGTGCCATCTCTGGATCATTTGCAGCAACAGCAATTTGAACAACAATGCAACGGGATTCTAGAGATGGCTCCCTGCGTAGACATGCCCAGTCAAAGAAATCTAAAACTAGTTTGTAATCATTCTTTATGTTCATGAGAACCCAAATAAGGTGGTCTCCCCTGAATTTTGATTCATAGGGTTTCAGAATGTGGCGAAGGGGCTCAGAGCGACGTTGTTTGATGGTATTGCTGATTTGATGGACAAGTTCAGAGTCCCTGATGGTAGGCTTCTTTGGTGAATAATCGGGAAAAGGTCTGGAAGCGGATAAGCCAGAGGACCAATTTCGAACCAAAAAATTTCTACCAAATAACAAGAATGAAAAATGGCTTTGAGTAGAGCCCAAGCAAGGTTGATTAAAGAAGACCTGACTAAAATGCCCACAGAAGGAGCCTATAAACCTCTTCATGTTCTATCAGAATGACCCATCAAAGCAAATTTTGCAAGTCCGTGATTGACACTGCAGTGGTTCTCCATGTAGAAGAACCAATGTGTTTCTTCATTGCTCCATCACCTGCACAACTAACAACTAATACTTCAATTTTTTATAGGCAATGCATTAACAATGAATGAAATATGTTAGAACCACGTACTTATGTATTAAGTGTGATAATTTTAGCCTGCTCTAAAACCATTTTCTATAATCCAGCTATATAGTCATATATACCATTTCAGTTGAACAAACTAACCCCATAATGGTTTTGCTTGAAATTGATTATTCTTAAGATGTGTCCCAACTACCTCATTAGTACATAGAACATGTCATAAGTTTATTTTTTACGGACACGAAGATTGGGGGAACTACCTAGTGGGATTTACGGCTTGGGTAAGACAGTGTGCCATCTGACGGTTTAAAACGAGTGTATTGATGAACCTGAATACCAAAAACTCTTCAGAGATGATCGTGATTCAAAGGTTTTAAGAGAATTAAGAAAAAATTGAGAATGATTATACTACTGATGAAGAGTGCAACCTTGATATGGGAGTGCATGATAGCATACAAATTACAAAGTATGATATTGACACAGGGCATGGAAAAGAGAAGGCACAATGAGGACATATCAAAATGTTAATTTCAAGACCGAACATGGGACAATGAATAAACTATTTTAAATTTATGCATGAAATAACTTCACATACTAGGATATAAATATGATTAAAATCAACATATAATTTAGGAAAATTTATCAAGAAAAAGTTCAGGAATTCAATAATCTTAAAACTTATTTAGTTTAACTTAACTTTAAACTGTAGCTTGTAAAATATATTTTTTTTCAATATTACCACGCAAGATCCCAGATGGACATAGGAGTTCCCCAAGTATCCCTAAAATGTTCTGTATTGAAGAACATAATAAGAAATAATAGAACATGTTTAAACAAGTATGTGATACACGTATGAAAATACAATATGGCCCCATCACAAATGTCTCTATGATTCTTAGAAGAAACAGACAAAAAGAATGAGAGATATAACGAGAGAAAAGGAAAGAATCCAATTTCTATTCATTTAAAATTTTATCAAAACATAAGTATTCCTCTTGATTGTTCTCCTATTTACATGGGAAAAAACATAACGCTATCAGAAATTTAATAACTAGAATTCTAAATATCTAAAAATAAGATATAAAATAAACCCCTACTTTGTTTTGGATACAAGACAAACTTATTCCTAACCTATTTTGGATAAAATTCCTAATGCTTTTAGGATTCTTGACATTCTTCCTTCTCTCTAAAATATATGAAGTTCATTCCTTAAACCCCATCACACATGGTTAGCCTCCCTTAAACAGATTTCTCTCTGTCCTTGGTGACAACAGATTAAGGAAAAAAACCAGAAAACAAGTCATTTGTTAAAATAAACCAAACTGTCACTCAACTAAACACCTGGTGCCAGAAAACTGACTATTTTGAATCTTAAATTCACTTCAACAAACAAAAACCAAAATTAAACATCATAATGTACATTCCACTCAAGGACATGTGAAAATCAGTCATAGCTAACTAAAAATTGCATTAAGAGAGAAACCACGAGTTCTTACTTATAGTAACTATTTCCTACTACTTTCAACCTTGTTGAACTTATACTTACGCTGCAGAATCTAATACATGCAACACTGTAAATGAGGGTTTGGAGTTTGGCTCATGACTCATATTTAATTTGCTGCATTGACTTCAAGTTTTGTAAGAGACATCAAAAAGGCAGCAGAAAGCATACAAGTAAAAGGCATTATTAATTCAATAGCTCACCTTGTATTACCAGCATTACACTCAGTTATGTATGTAAGAAGAGCTTACATATGATACATCTCCATTTATTGGTATATTAAGAAATCTAAATACTATAGGTCAGCAAGATGCCACATTGTAAGGGATGTGGTATTCCAATCGGGCGAACAACAAATCCATGTTCCAAACAACATAGGAATCTTTGTAAGTTCAACTTCTAAACTTTCCCTGCTAACTATGAAAAAAATATGTACTTCCGATATCAGTATATCTTTCATCAGAGACGTCATGCTCCCTGCAAACACCCTATCTCCAACGGTTACAAATACAACTCCAAAGAATTGCAAGAAAAGGAATGCCTTTTTGTGATTGTCCAAGACGTATATGGATACGTTATCTATAAACGCAAAGACCCTATATTGGAATTCTGTGAAAGGAGTTTCTGCTACGCATTCTTTCAAACACTTGGCAAGCAACCAGCAAACTCTTCAATACAGAGTTAAACTGCCAATAACGATAGTCTTTACTCTTTAAAGAATATCCTGGCACTGACTCCTTAGATTCGTCACAATCTTGAAGTATAGAACTAATTTACTGAATGCTATAAATATTGAAAAAGCATCACCTAGTATTCTATGGAGAAGAAGATTGCAAAACGTCGAACCAGGAAAGAAACGATGAGGCATTCACGGTACCTTTTCCCGATCAAAACCGGAATATGCTACCAAAAATCCACACTTTTGGCAGCTGCTTCTCACGACGAGCAGACCAGTGCGCGACATTGGCAAAGCTGCAATCTTTAACATCAGTCAAACTTCTTGAGTTTTTGCGGGTCGCCTTCAATATGGAATGGAACCACAACAATTGGGCCTAAATGTTCGAATTGAGCCACCAATTGGGCCTGAGCGTGCCAGATTTCTTCCAAGGCCCAGTGGGTTTGTTTTGATGTAAAATATTTTATATTAAAAATAATTTTAATATAAAATATTTTTCATCTATTTTTGGTGTGAAATATTTATATTAATATTTATTTTTCTATCCGTAAAATATTTTATATAAAATATTAATAATGGACACTACTAAAAATCTCAAAATAACCCAACTTTATTTTGAGAGAAATAAGACCCAAAAGACTAGAGTTAGTCAAAACTTTACAACAAAATACTTAGGCGCATAACAAAACTTGTGGGGAATCAAATTGGGCCCATAATTAAACACATATGAACATCCATTTAATGACGTCATAAATAAATTTATTGCACGAACTCTTTATATAAATGCATTATACTCAAATATTTATGTGCGATATTTATTACATTACTATTGCATTATTTGTAAACATAATGATCAACTCAAACACCAAATGATTTGAGAAATGATTAAATCATACCCTTTTTTTTTTACAAAAAGAGTCATTATAAAACACTTTTAAATTTCGAAATTTCTAAACAACCTTAAGGGTGTATTTGATAGCATTTAGGTGGAAATAAAAGTGTTTTCCAACTTACATGAAAAACAAAAATCATCTCCCATATATGAAATTTTTTATGGAAAAGAGCAAAAAATAAGCTTTAATAATTGTACCATGAAATTTAATTTCATGAAAAGTATAGTGTATCAAACACTCAAGATGAAATTCAATTCTTTAGATAAAATATTTTTTTATGTATTTTTCATTCTATCAAACAGACCTTAATAGCAAATAAATCTCAAAAGGGAACGTACGAACAAATCATGGGCCCGGCCCTCTAAACCTCATCAAATATATACTTCGAAAATCGAATTGGTAAGGTCCTAGGAATTCGGGGAGATTGGAATTTATTTATTTAATATTCTAAAGAAAGGATAATATTCAATGAATGGGAAAATCCCAATGCAAATAAGATTAGATTTGAAAACTGGCGCTGCTCACTCAAGAGGCAAATAAATGCACAGAATTGCGGATCGAACAAGGTGGGTGCACAGTGCACATGCAGATGTTAAAGGTTGATGAGGAAGCTTCTCATGCTGCTTTTGTCTTTCATATATGGATTGCAGGCAACCATTGGCACTGAAGAATCAATCATTGACAGCAATGCCCAACGAATCTGATCAACTGGTCAATTCAAAGTAACAATCCGATCTGATCTCATCTCATCAAAGGCTTACCCACTAAAATCTCATCAACTGATCTAAAAGGTTGTTGTGTACTCTGAAGATGCCCCTGTTGGATTGGTGGGCAAGTTAAATTCTCAATTTCGAATCCATTCCCAATATTATCATTATAAATCAGACTTAGATTTACATCTTTTATCAAAATCATGGGAATGAGTGACGCCCCATAAGAAGGAATAAAATTGTTATATTATTATTATATAGTTATTATTAATATTATGACATGAATGATACCACTGTCACGTCTATCTAAAATATTAATAACACAGTGCCCCATCTATTATAAGTATCACGCCACACTACTCTCCCCCAGTTTGAGAGATCATAAACATGAAGCTCAGAGCTTCTTCCATGGCTGCCATCTTCACCATTTCTCTCATCCTTGTCCCCTACTCGGTCTCCTCCCAGACCTGCCGCAAAACCTGCGGCAAACAGCCGCTGCAATACCCATTCGGCTCCGCCGCCGGCTGCGGCGACCCACGCTTCCAAAAATATATAACTTGCAGCCAGGACCAGCTCACCTTGTCCACCCATTCCGGCTGCTACCCGGTAACTAGTATTCAGGGTGGAACTCAAAATGCCCACATAAATTATACGACGAAGAAACTGTTTTTTTTACAGAAATATGCATTTAGCACATATTTATGATGATCACAGAAATTTCATTCTAACTGTACTTTGGATCCGATGATGCCCATCTCTATACAGGTGACCTCCATTGATTACCCAAATCAAGTTCTCTACATCACCGATCCATCAATGTCAACCTGCTCGTGCACCAACCCGAGCAAAGGCTTCGGCTTGGACTGGGACGCGCCCTTCAGCTTCGCCGACAGCACCATCTTCGCGCTGCTCGGCTGCTCTGCCACTTCGCCTGTCTACAGCTCCGGAGGCAGCGCCGCGCCGCGCTGTGATCCTACCGGCGCGCCGGTTTGTAACCTGCTTAATTCGTGCCAAGCCGTGAGCCTAGTTGAGACGCCAGTTTCCAGTTGCTGCGTCTACACTCCGGTAGATCTTGGGCCGGCGTTTGAGATGGATCTGCAGAAGCTGCAGTGCAGCTCGTACGCCGGAATCTATGGCTTCGACGGCAAGAACGACGATCCTCGCACCTGGAATTACGGCGTGGCGCTGAAATACAAGTTTAACTTCAATAATGACTATCCGGGAATGTGTGCGAGCTGTGAGAGAAGCAATGGAGTTTGTGGGTATTCTGGGAACGATAATTCCTTCCTCTGCAATTGTCAGAGCGGTCTCAACATGACGACGGAGTGTTTCTTTGCTGCCTCTTGGAGCAATAGCTTGGTTTTGCTTCCACGGCAAGCTGGTATGAATCGGTACTGTTGTTTAGATCCGATTCGAAGAGCAATTAAGATAAAACAAAACACAAAATTTAATCTGATTCAACAAAACACCAACTTGCGTTATCATTCATATTATTAAACATCTAACTTAAAACTAAAAATTTTAACGAGATTCGATCTCTTACACTTGAAGATTGAAATTATTCTTTGGGTTTTGCTCTCAGGGACTTGGTTGATGTGCGGTTTGGCATGGTTTATGGTTATGCTGTAGAAACAGAAGGTCCATTGATGGTGCAGACTGCAGAAAGCAAATAAATGTGGTGGAGTTTGAATTTTCTTTTTGGGTTTCTTCCTTCTCTTGTTGAGATCAATCCTCCAGTGAGAGGGGAACTCTGTGTACCTTTTTGCATCTGTAAGACTGTAAATATGGTGGGAATTTCTGACGTTTCTCCAATTCTTGCCCACTCATAGTTGATTATCTCGATTGTGATCCAAAGTCATAATTTAAGTTGTATAATAATGGTTCTGTAAAATTGAAAAAAACAAAAAAATATTGAACGTGAATATCATGTCTCTCTTTTTATTTTTGATTAAGATGGTAGAATTTTGTCCTCCCATATAGTTTTTGACAGGTAAGTTAATACTGGAAAATGAGTTAAAAGTGAATATTAGAAAGTTTTTTAAAGATAAATAATATATCCCTTTATGGTATTATCTTTTATCTAAATTGAACTCTTATCAATTGAATGAGATTTTCAACAAGATCATCCATAAATTTCTCAGACTTTGAAGTAAAATATATCGAGAGATAAGTAGATATTTAACTTGTCAAATATTTTTCAAGGTTGATTTCATTAATAATCATACAATATAAGATTGATTTCAAGGTGGCAACCAAGCAACAGTCGGGATTGAATGCAAATTATAAAAAGATAAATTTAATCATATTTCTTACAATTTATGTTTTTAAATGAGATAACAGTTAAAATTTCAACAAAAGACTTAAGAAAATCAATTTACAAAAAATATTCCTTGATACGGGTTATCTTACTCTTGGCAAAGGGCAAGCAATTCCAAAACCACTGAACATAGACACCTTTTTGGGGTTCCAAAATTGCAAAACTAATGGGTGTGGGAGCAACTTAGCAGGTTATGAGCAGAGTTGAGATGTGATCCAGCTTAGAAAGTGGAGCTTTATGGGGCACAGAAAACTAACAGCCCTAAAAAATTCGCTCTCTCTCTCTCTTCTACTGGAACTAAGTTCTTTCTTTTGAACACCTCCACTAAGAGAGAATCACTTTGATGATATAAAGCTTGTTTCTTTTACCTCACCAGCTTGAATGGGAGACTCAGGATAGTGGTCTAGAAAGCTTGCCTTGCCTGCATATTATTCTGCATTATTTGATTCTATTCCACAATCATTCCTATCCCCCATTTCAATGGCAAGCTCCAGAACTTCCTGATAGCTTTTCCAAGCATTCAGAGATATGGCATCAGTTGGCAATGGGAGAAGAGGGTCGGTTTAAGGTATAGGCCACTAAGAGTTATGCGTAAGGCCCCCAAAAAATTGTAACGGTCGTCGACCACCCAGAAGAGCTATGGTTTAAGCCAAGGGTTTAGGTGGTTTTCAGAGAGTTTTTGGCCATCCAAGAGGGATTGGGAGGGAAGAGAGAGCCTGTCCAAACTGCCTTTTGTAATTGTTTCTCAGTGGTGAGAGAGAGAAAAAAACAATACGTTGAACCGAATTTTGGATAAGAGATGGTGTGACGTGGATTCTAATCCTTGCAAATTATGTCTCTTCTACTTTAATCTCAATCCAACCATTAACCCTAAATAGTTCGACTTTAATCCCAATCCGACCATTATCCCTTGACAGTTGACCTCCATTTTCAGTTTAAATCGAATTCAGTTTCAAAGCAATGAAAAGAAAAACCCAAAGGCAGTCCAAAAAGTACTTTTCCATTGAAATGTTCAACCAAGTTAGAACATTAGAAGGGGTGGCCTACGTATGGTACAGACTATGAAGCACGAAAACAGTGAAGACGGCCCGAAACAGTTTTTAGGTCGTTTCTATAAATTTCGAAACATTTTGGGCAATTTTGTAATTTATAAAAAATTGTGGGTCGAAACACATTTCTGATGATCGCGTTCACTTGCAGTGGGGAAGATAATAGTTGCCAGATCTGCAATTCGAGCCACCGAGAGGCTAGGCAACGACCAAAGCGGAGGATACAACGATAGTCGATGACGACTGCGAGAGACAAGGCAACAGCCAAAGCTTCGAGAAAG
Organism: Diospyros kaki; assembly: GCA_036245055.1. Taxonomy (NCBI): domain Eukaryota; kingdom Viridiplantae; phylum Streptophyta; class Magnoliopsida; order Ericales; family Ebenaceae; genus Diospyros; species Diospyros kaki. The sequence continues at coordinate 44,143,409 of BSEG01000009.1, forward strand.
GTGAGGCGACGAGTCGACACAAGAGAGGCGACTACGGCGATAGAGACGGAGAAAGTAATGACAATCAACAATTGACAACGAGCAGAGAGAAAACGAGACAGGTCCACTGCAAGGACAGAGAACACTCCAAAAAGGAGCGACTTGGGTCTTTCTGAACAAAGGCAGAGAACACTTTTATATGCAATTCTAATGTAGAATTTACAACTTAATACTGTTTATAACATATAAATTATAAATTAATTTCACATACATCTGTAATATTTTTTAAAATTACAATTAACCTCACATTTCCGTTTCCTAACTTTTTAGAAAAAGATCATTTCTACATTTCCATTTTATATCAAAAATGTTTCCGTTTCCATTTCTGTGCAACCGAGGGCACAGATAAGTAATATCTTCCGGCAACAAAGGAACAACACATCAAGCTCTAGACCCATGTTGGGTCAGCTACTTATCTAGACTTCACTACGTTTGATCCAATGAGTTTCCTTCCAAACTTAGGATGAACTATATATAAATAAGAACAGAATCCTCGGGCGTAGTTCTTCCAGCGCCAAGGGAGAAAAAAGGGGGGAAAGAAGACAATGGATTATGAATGAATTGAAAGTGAACAAAAGAGGCCAATATATTTAAATAATGTTAACATTGCTAAATATGTACAAGCTATGGCTGCAAAACTGGCTTACCCCCTCGGCTTTTTTGTCTGAAATTTCTCTACATTCCTTCAAGAAAGTTGCACATTATCATTGTCATCTCATGTTGCAGCACTGGGCTCTTCCATGGAATTTCAATTTGTCCCACAAACAGATCATCTGTCTGGGAGACTGGTAATGTGCCGTGAAATAATCGTCGATGCACCCAAACTGGCAAAACTTCACATTGTGCAAATACTCGACCGACTTGGAACTGTTGAACTGCTCCACCCACATCCCCATGCTCACATCTTCCATCTTGAACAACTGCACCATTTTAAAATAAACTCAAATCATACAATATATCACGCCTTTATGTTATAATAATCAGAGGTCAGCTATATGAATTCTAACTTAAATAAACTAACATAATGCCTTCAGAAAATTAAAGACACAAAACTTCGGAGAATTTTACCCACATGCACATGAACGAGCATGCCAGCGCAGACAAACGTGTGCGCACAGACAGAGAGAGAGAGAGAGAGAGAAGGGGGGGGGGGTGGATACATACTCTCAAATTATGCTTTTCGAACTCAGATACAATGTACTGAGCAATGTCAGATGACACAACGTAACCGGGACCATTTGCATAGGTCGGATAAGCTTCTTCTGGCCATTCCTACAACACCGTAAGAAAGAAAATGAAATTAAATAATCATTCGTGACCTCAATTCAAATGAGTTGTTAGAAGAAGAAAATTATAGTTAACACATTTCTTTGTGCTTAGTATAATATTCATGCGTCAGAGAAGTCTGTCTATCCGAGCCACAAGTTTCATTTGTGAATGCAGGGCCACCGCTGAGCATGTATTTGAAGTGAATTACATGGATGAGTTACAAGTTTAAGCATAGACACACAAGCTCAAATCTCTAACTTCAGCTCTGTTAACGAACTTCTCACAGGTCACAGCCACATTCCAACTTCAGTACACATAGACAGCAGGGAAATCAAATGTCTCCAAACGACCAATTGACAATGGCTTACTTGCAAGAGGAATTGGCAACAAATCAGGTAGGTTGTGCCCAAAAAACCAGAGCCCAACCCAACTTTTTATCAGACTTGGTCAAGTACAATATGAAGATCAAGCAAGTAGGGCAAGAAAATACCAACCCAAAGTGATCTTAGTCTGGTCCAGGGTTTCAGCCACCCTAAAACAACCCTAGGCAAGCGGTATACACACATGCATACACAGGTATATAAACATAATGAATACATGTACTAGAAATTGGCAAGTACGATTGAATAAATGGTTGTATATACACAGATCCTTAAACTTTGAGATACATATATTTTCTTCTATTTTTTGTTTTTCTTTTTCCCCCACTTACCAAAACCATTGAATCCTGGTTATATTTCTCAACTCTTGTGGCTTTCAATCTATCATTATATTCATTTTCTAGCTGGACCCAACTTTTTCTTAGGCTTAGGAAAGGGTGGATTGAACATAGCGAGACCAAAATACTAATCAAAATTAGCCCCACGATAGATATGGGCGTGCATGTATGTGTACTGTATATTACACAAATATAGGGTATTTAAGTTGATCTTAAACATCTGAAAATCCTGATTCATGTTTTTATTTGGTTTACTTTTTTGCATTATTTTTCCTGATATCTAAACCATCAAACTTTACAAAGATCAGCTTCATAAGCTAATCCAATCCTGTGGCTGTGTTCTGATAACCCTTTGGCTGTGTATTTAAGTCGATCCCAAATAAATTGATATTCTGTTTTACAATTCCTAAACTCAATATTTTATAAGAGAATGTAATAATAGTTATATATTTGCATTATCCTTATTTTATCGTTACATCTCATGTTGTTTTATTCAAACTTATATGTTACCAAGTTCCAGATGCTAAATAAATATAACGCTCAGACCATCTTTCAAGCCTTGCAACTAGTACAGGTATCCAAGGGGCATTTACAGACACAAACATACTGTATAAAGTGTTTATGATTCTAAGAATGCAAGGCCAAGTGATGGCAATGAAGCAAGCTCACAAAAACCTCATTGTCACAGACAATTTCATGTTCTTCCCCATCTCCTAGCCTTTGATGGTTGCCCTCTCCCTTCCCACCCTCTTTCAAAGTATAAAATGGGCAATGGCATCAACACAGAAAAATGTATCTGACTAAGTGTTTGTGCGTTTTAGAATGCAGTGGAAGTGATGACAATGATACAAGTTACAATTCATTACTTCTTCCCATCTCCTCCCTTTTAATGGATACTCTCTTCCTCATCCCTCTTTCAAATTATCCAACCAGAATGAGTACCTGACAGGTATCTAGACAGTTACAGACATAATATATTTTATGAAATGCGTATGCTTCTCAGAATGCAGGGTAAATGATGGCACTGAAGCAAGGTTACAGGTCATCAATGTCACCAACATGTTGATGTTCTTTCTCGTCTCTTCACCTTTACTTCTCCTCCCTCCCTCTCTGCCATGTTACAAACTGCAGGCCAAACTCAATTCAATTGAGGTCAGTTTGTCTGGCTCAATTCAAGGTGGGTTGACATTTGTAGGGCCTTGGCTACAACTATTGAGGAAGTAAATATAAATCAAATTTATACTAATTGGATCTAAAACAATAACTTAACAGTAATAGGACCTTCAAGTTTCAACATCTCAAATTTTATAAATAATCATCTGGAGCATTATGAAAAAGAAATACAAAAAAAAAAAAAAAAATCATCTTTTCAGGTCTGGCAGAAAAAAATAATATTTTTCCCTGGAACAACAATTATCTGTATGGAAGGGCAAAGAAATTTCAACTATATAAGAACTATGCAGAAAGCCATTAGGAAAAGGTCCATAAATAAATGCAATATATTTGTAACTCTCTAAATTGCTAACTATTTGGATATTCAAGTAAAAACTACACAAAACGAACACCAACACCACAGTACTTAATTCAGCTTTAAACAGCACATTACAAAGAAGAAGAATTCATAACAAACTGCAATTTAATCTGCTATTTTCTTTCATGTTTAAAGTGAGAAGTATTGAATTCAAAAGAGGCAGCCAAGGCATGTAGGCGGGCAAGTCTTCAAAAAATTGTGCAACTCAAGGAAGAAACTGCAAAAGTATACCTCATAAGTTACTGCCCATTTACCATAACGTAGGGGCTTGTGGTAATAATTCATGTTCCCCACATATAGGCTTACACCACTGCTGACTTTCATCACCTCTTTGATCACAGCATCTATCCTTACAAACGTATCATCATCACACTTCATAATATAGTTTGCTGCCACTTCACGGACCTGAAACAAAGACAGTGATGAATGTGTCATGTAAATAGCACAAGCAAAAAAGCTGATAACTTGCGATTCTAAAGCACTGTCAAGTCGCGCACCCCATATTCACAGATTGCAACAGTCTTCAGTACAACAAGGTCATAATTGTCCATGTATGGCACGATGACAATATCACCAAAAAATTCTGCTTCTTTCATTAGCTCTACATTTATCTCGTTTCTACCATGCTGTCAAAAAAAATTAAAAATTATAGACAAGCAATTTCTCAACATATAATCAGTCAAAAAATTTAGAGACACCATTTTGCAGCCCTTACCAGAGCCACAAAAAAACGAGCTACGACTATTAAAGTTCTGACAAGTGGGTGCTGCATCCAGGACTTCCTCACAGCCATTCTCTCAGCAAAGTGATTGCCTGCAGAAAGAATGCCAATGAAAAGTTCTAAATGCCCATGAGGAAGAGGTGGGGCCTGCCATTTAGTCAGCATCTCCAGATGCCTCTGTGGATCAAAACTCGGATGTGATGTTGGTAAGGAGGCAGCAAATATAGAATGCACATCAACATCCCCTTTTACAGTTAAACCCGTTGCATCCTCAAGTGTGAATCCCTGCCAACATCATAAGCATCTTGAAGCCATCCCCATTCATCATAAATTACACATTATCAGCTAACTTAGCAGAGGTACTCACAGTGCGATAAGGAAAAGAAGTGACATGCCTTCCATCTACATTGACATGATAGCCTTCCAGGCCAGCACTGAGTGTAAGAACAAATAACTTGTCCTCCACAAATGGGTATGGCCAGTCCACAGTCACTTTTGTTGTTCTCCCTATCAGCCTTTTCAACCACCATATAGTTTTTGACTCTTCTGAGTGATTGTCATCATCACGAATCCATTTCTCACATTTTACCTGTCCATCCACTTCATACAACCTTGAAAATCAGCAAATAAGAACAATCCATCCACATGCATGGTTGAAGAACTCATAAACTTAAAAGCTACTGCAGACCTCTTAAAATGAATAATGATATCTATCACAAAATAGACGACCAAATTCATTCCCCAAGTGAGCAAAATGCCCAAAATGTCCTTGCTTTGGTTTTAACAATCACTGTGATAGATAAAATCAGAAGCAGATATTTTGGGAATTCAGCCAATTAATTCAGTTGGCAATTTTTGTGATAGATATCATTGTCCTCCAAAATTTAGTGTCATTGAAGCAAGAAAATGGAATGAAACAACAGATTATGTAAGTAATTTGCCCAAAGCTGGAGACAGCCAAAATCACAGAAAAGCAGTAAGTGCAGTAAGAAGTTATTGCTGATCAAAAGCACAAACTTCACAAGCCAAAAAACAATTCTTTTGTTGATATTTGTCAAATTAAATTGTAAGATATCATATGTTTCCCAGTAAATTAGTTAATTGTATTCAGTTTTCAACAGAATAACTACCAAAACAAGTAACCTCCGCAATGATAAATGTGAAGCACCAAAGAATTTGCATACCAGTTTCTTCATCCGCCCTAGACTTCCACCCTTCACACCTCATTGCAGACCCCCATTGCATCCTATAACACGTATTCTGCTCGATTACCGGCCTCCCACTAAAATCTCCTTTCAACCTTGGATTGAAATGCAGAATCCTCGGCGGGTCCTCCCCATCCACCGTCTTCAGCCCCTGCAACTCCATCATAAACTGAGACACCATCAAACTCTCATCCCCTTCTCTCAGCAATGCTATCTTCGGGTCCTGCTCCGGGTGTGCCCAATGTGGCTTCCCAACGACTGTAATGTGCGATCCCAGCGTCAGCCCGCACCGGATCACCATAAGCTGACCGTGCTCCCGAAACTCATGCCCCGACATCGAAATCGAGTGCTTGCACGAGTCAGACACATTCTCCGCCTTGCTTTCCAATTCACTTCGGAGTTTACCCGATGAAATCTCCTTCCAGAGGTTCTTGCCCACGTTGAAAGCGTGCCTTGCCATCTTGTGAAGCTCCGAGAACTCATCTTCACTGGCATTAACGTACGCGCTTTCGTCAAATACCAAGCCGGACACATGCCTGTTCTCCGACGTCCGGTGAGAGCGAGAGCGAGAGCGTCTCGCCTGAAACCTAAAAGAATCGACATTTGGCGCTTCTCCTTGCGCCAACTGTTCCCTGATTGGCTGGCTCCTGAGATACGTAGTTGGCTCGTCCTCTCCCGATCCAAACCCTAGCCCAGCTTTCAGCACCAATGGGATTTCTAAGCTCATCAACAACAGATACAGAAACAATAGGCCAATCAGGACCTGAATCGATCTTTGTCGGCTCACCGACACCAACGACTCAAGCTTCGTCCTTTTCATTTTTCCCTCCAAAAAGAAACCCTAAATTTTCAGGCCGTAAGAACGAGAACAACCCGTTTGCAGAAATAAAGGGGCAATCAAGCGTTCTTCCTGATTATTTTGAATTTTCACCCAAATTCCAACTCCGTCCCCCAAAAAGAACCCTATGTCTTCGCATTTCCAAGAGCAAGAATGATGTTTTCACGCAGAAAAAGTAGGGAAACCCAAAAATCAAGGGTTCTTTTCGTCTCGATTCTTCTCATTTTCCTCTCTCTTCCTGAACCCCAAATCAAGCCCTAGATTTCAAATAACCGAAAGACAGGGTCAAGCCATTTCCACAATTTCTAGAAACCCAAAAACAACACTTCGAAGCAACTGAAAATAGGGATAGGCCCGTCCGGAGACATACAGAAATTGTCAGAGAGAAGAAAAGAAAGAAAGAAAGAAAGAGAGAGCGAGGGAGAGAGAGAGACGGACAGAGAAAGAAAAAGAAAAAGCAAGCCTGCGTCTCTTCTCCCTCCACCAACACAGAAACAGAAACCGGGCATCGAATCAAGAGCCATACGACACCGTTTGGGCGTCTCAAGAACCCCATTTTTGACATTACACTCATTACAGGTACGCCTTCTATGCTCCATATTTGTTTGTTTAATTGCTCCATCTCCATGACTATGATGAGTTCATTCCTCACGGATTCTGTTAAACACTCAATACGATTATTAAATTTAAATAAAGAGAGCCGCATGTCGCCGCCCTCTCTTTTCCATCTTCACACTGTTACTTGTTCAAAAGTGAAATCGTTTATCTCGAATGCGCCCACTTTTAGCCTAACAGGATATGGGAATTTAACTATGATGACCCAATTCAATGTAGTGGCTAGATAGTTTTTATCGCGCACAAAAAGTCTCTCTCACTTTGAAGAGAAGTTATCTTCACATTATCGTTTGAGATTTTTGATCCCTGATCCTTGTTTTAAGATTCACTACGAAAGGCACTTTGTACCCTCTTCTTGACCAACTAAGCTACCTATGTGGGCTCTTCACACTGTTACTTTGTCTTTGTCAAGACATAATAAAGAGCGTTGTAAAATAATTTATAAAATAAAATAAATGTTATAACCCATCAAATTAAAAATTAAGTTTAAATTAAACTTTATCCTTATAACCATATTTATTAGTGCTTATATTATTTGCAAAATTATAGCATCAAAAAAACTATTTAAATAATTATATTTTTGACATTTATAACTATTTTAATTAAAATGACACAAAATACAAGATATTATATATAATGCTCAACAAATCTTGAGAAATGTAAGATTTATTAAGTTTCAAAATTTAATATTTAATATTTAATAAATCAATAATATATTAAAATGTCACAAACTCAAAATTTATTAATCACGACATTAAAATATTATTGATTATCAAAATTAATGATTTTTTACCTTATTTATTATATAACTCTATTATGTTATTTGTGTCGGATAACTCTTATATTGTTTTGAGTAACTCAGTAGGTGTGTGCGTCTTACGTATCTCTTATGATGTCTATAATTTTTTTTATTTTTTTTATATCGGATAATATAAGAGTTATCTGATATGAATAATAAAATAAAATTAATTTACTATAATTCTTTTGCAGTAATGTAACAAATATAATTATATTTTTATGTAATGGATTTGTTAATTGGTAAAAAGTTTAGTTTACACCTCCAAGGGAAGGGACCGGTTTCGTTGGGAGCGTGATTTGAAAAGGGCGGGGCTTAAGGTTGGACCCGCCGTGGACGACAAGTGGGGGGCCCGGCCGCCGCCATCTTCCGACACCTGGAGCCGTCTTTTTCTATATTTCAATTTTCAAAGGGAAATGGTTAGACAAGAAAAGTGCGACAAAGACAAATGGTCAGCGACGCCCATCATGGTCCATAATGGGGACATAACATAACGTTCGATTTTTAAAGGATTCAAAAAATGATGGCTAGTAAATAAATTAAAGATTAATGAATCTCTCCTAAATTTATGAAATAACGATGAGAATATATTAAATAATTTTTAAAATTTTTATTTTTATTTCATTACAAACAATTTTGAAATACTTGAATAGCACTCTATTTGACATTCTCAATCATAAATAAGGATAATCCTTTTGATTGATATATACAAAAATTTCTATACAAATTATTTAAATATTTTTTTATAATAACAACAACATATTCCGCATTTATTCTACTATGTGAGGTCGGTTACATAAATTTTAGACTTCTATATATTTCTGTCTTTTGTCATATCTTTATTGAGATCTATACACTTCATATCAAACTTTAATGTCTCTTTCAAAGTCTTATTAAATCTGTCTCTATCTCTTTTTTTGACTAATTATTCTATTTCATCAACTCTCCTCATATGGGCGTCTCTTGGTCTCCTTCTCACATGACTAAATCATCTTAGTCTAGTCTCTTATTTAAATATTTTTTTATTAAGACTAATTTAACCATTAGAAGACACACAAGAAAAACACTTCGTACCCTTGACTATCTTCTATTTTATAAATTTTTTAGAGAATAAAGATTCAAGATGAATACTCTTTTGCAATTACAAATGTATTATTATATCTTAATAACAATAATTATGTTATGGTAAAAGTTATTTTTTTTATTTTTAAAATAATCTCTCTTTTATTAAATTTGATTAGAAGAGTGACTCGTCTTATACATGTAAATAAAATTAAAAATATTAAATAAAAATTTATTAAATGATGTGTGATGGTTATAAGTTTATATTTTATTTCGAAGTAAAATTTTAAATAAAATAAATCTTGATAAAATAGTAAGTTTTAAAAATGAAATTACCATATAGATATATGAATTCAAATCAAATCTTATTAATAGAATTAATTTTTTTATTTTTTAAATAAATATATAAAAAATATGTTTTTATAATATTAAAATATAATGCTTAATTATATAGTAATAAAGATATAAAATAGAAAAGTTAATAAGAAGCGGGCGACAATGTGATGATGAGCAAAATTTATCAAAGTGAAATAAATGAGGCGAATACAGTTAAACGTCACTGGGCATAAATGCTGGGCCTGGGCCATGGGCCCATCGTACCCTGTCGAGCCTTGTGGCTATGTTGGCGTTGGCATTGGCATTTAATTCCCCCAGTGCTCACTGCTCACAGCCACCAAGTTCAAAAAATCAAGTGGAAGAAATTGCTGCATCCCCACAACTAACCAAAGCTTGCTACATTAAATTCAAATAATATTATTTACTAAATTTAACGATAATTGTATTGAGTTTGTTCCTGCAATTACTTTCTTTGTCCCGTATTTTGCTGCTCGTGTCATTGATTTTGGTATAAAAAGTAAATCTCATACGGATATTTGGCCATTATTTAAGTCAAGCATTGACCTCGTGACCTAGTGATACTAATTCCTACATATCACTTACTATTTTACTTATACCCTGAGACGTGTTGAGTTTGTTCTTAAATATTTTAAAGATGATTTTTTTATGTAAATTTTTAATGTAAGTCTTGTTCTATGACAAGGATGCTTTGAGAATAAATTCAATAAATTTTAATATGTTTATTTGTTAATATGTTTTATATTTGTGAAAATTATTTTATCCTTTGTGAGATCTTAAATTCTCATATTTCTTAAGGAAATATTAAGATTGTGTTAACAACCTTAACATGTGTTTATTTATGATTAAGTTTGTTTTGTTCTATATGCTTAATATATTAATGTGTTGTTCTCAGATTTCGAAGGATATCCTAAATATTTATAATATGTTAGTGTCATGGATAAATGTCATATGTTCTCATGATAACTAGAGTAAAGTTAAGGTTGAAACATATCGTAAATGCTTAAAATATGTGAAAACATTACTCAAATCTAATGTTGATGTGTTTTATTTAATGAATAAGTATTAATCATCAAAGCTTTTGAATAAATATGTATGTACTTAATATCAAATTCCTAAAGTCCTTAAATTTTTAAAAAAAATATTGAAGGACTTATAAAGTTGCATGTTGGTTGCAATGATGCCAATTATTCTAACATTTATAGTTTGATAAATCAAGTAGTGTTTGGCAAAGTTGCTGCAAATATATTTTTTTAGTTTCATATTCGAGTGATGATTAAACACTTGAATAAAAGAATAAATGTAATCAAGTAGTAATGTTTTAAAAACAACTAGATATAACCATATGTACAAATATTTCTTGAAATATCAATATTGGTCATTTAAATCGTTAAAAAAAATTAAATATATTTTATTTTAGTCAAGTAATGGTGAATTACTTGACTCATGAGTGTTTTAAGTGAGTATGTTTCATAAGGTAAATGTGAATGAAAAATCATGTTATTATGTTTGTATAAAGAGTTTTTAAGTTTAAAAAATTTTTAAAATACCAAATTCAACCCCTTACATATATTTTTCTTACAAAAACAATAAAGTGTTATAAGTTTTATACCGACTTATCAGTATCTTTTGAGCTCGCTCATGTTTGGTGTTTCTTTATTTCCATAGCACAACACACACACACACACACTTTTTAAGAAGTTAAAATATCAAATTCCAACCATAAGGTGGTGCCATAGAAATAATTCAAACCAACGTGTCAACGTGAAATTTAGTTAATTTTAAAACTATTATTTTATAAAATCAAAAGGTATTTTGGTTACTTTTATAACCAAAAATATTTGTGGTTTTGATAAGTATGTTTCCTTAATTTTTTTTCCTTTACTAATTGACAATAAAGGTTTTTATTAGTTTCATGTGAGAATTATTAAAAGTTAAAGCGTCGATGAGGACAATTTCGAGAGGATCCTTTTTCGAGAGCATACTTTTATATAATGGGCGAAAAAATCGAATCATCTTAAAATTTATATTTTGTGATTCGACTTGTATTGTAATACCTCAATAGCATAGAGAAGAATAGTATATATCGAGGATAAGTAAAGAAGGAAACAATACTAGTTGAATACTTTTTGAGCTGAATATAGACAAAGAACTTCGAAGTAAAGCGTGCTTGACCTGGGGAAGCTCAAGATTGGGTGACTCCCTATGAAGTTCGCGTAGGCTCATCAGGATAAATTGTTTTGATTCTTCCTATTCCTCGATGTGAGATGTTACAGATATTATCAGAATCGACTCCCGAGCCTCTAAACGCAACGGTAGGGCAAACCTCAGTGAAGACACTGAGTCCCAAATAGGGGGTGCGTGTAGGCACCTTAGGCAAATCTCACATCGACCATGCAAAGGGGAGAGATCTAAGATCAGTTGTAAGGTCGCATGACAAGAACGTCATGTGCTCAAGGAGGGGAGAATATAATACTCCAAAAGCCCATAGAAGAATAGTATATATCGAGGATAAGTAAGGAAAGAAACAACATCAACTGGATACCTTTTGGGTTGAGTGTAGGTAAGGAAATCCGGGGTTAAGCGTGTTTGAGATGGGATAACTCAGGGATAGGTGACCCCCGTTAAGAAGTTTGTGTAGGCCCATTAGGGTAAATTGTTCTGATTCTTCCTATCGCTCAACGTAAGATGTTACACGTATTACTCACATATTTGACATTTTTTTTCTGTCATTTAGCCACAAAATTTCCATCATGACATTAACTAACAAAAATAAATTTGATGCAATATTTACAAACAAATTACATAACAAACGAACTTGGTGGAAATTTGTTTATTAGCAAATTATAAAATAATAATTACGTGTATATCGTTTAAATTACATGTCATCGCCTCTTTTCTTAAAATTTCTCAGTCGAAGCGTTGTTTCGCGTTTGACCATTTCGCGGGTTTGTAACCGCCAAAGATTCGTTGGCCCGCCATAGTCTCCGAGTTCAAGCACAAACGCATCTTCAGATCTCCACTCTCTTCTCAGGAAATTTTTGTGCATTTCCAATCCAAATTGAACTGCCCCTTTCCGTTGATCTTCTCGCATTTTCTCTGATTTTTTTCTTTCACGTTCGGATGTTGTGAGACCTACGACAAAGAGCGAGCGGCAATGGAGATTTCGCACGCCGGAGCGTCGTTCTCGTCGAGCATAGGAGATTCGACGGAGTTCGAAGCCGAGCTGTCGCTCAGCGACAAGCTCAAAATCTTCAAACCTTCTAATTTCGATCCCGAAGGCTACGTCATCAGTAAATGCCGTAACATGAGCGAAAAGGTTAATTGCCCTACCTTTATTCTCAATTCCATTTGATCCGCACTCCCGTGAATTTTCATCTTGACGCTTCTGAAACCAGAGGGTAAAACACGTGAATGCTTCGGGACAGTTTTGATTAGATTTATTCGTTTCCGTCAAAACCAAGAATTATTGTAACATACAGAAGAAATGCATAAGTATACTAGTTGCCAATTGAAGATCAATTATCCGAAGTATTTGCTCACCATTTGCATGAATTTCAGTTGTTTATGCATTTAGCTTTAATGTTTTAATGAGGTTGGCGCAGTATGGTATTCTATGAGTTATGAGAGTATGTAAATATGGATCTTTTTAGTATTGTACTAACCAAACAAATGCCAGAAAATTTAAAACAAAAAATGGAGTGAAACATATGTCAATTTGTGCATTATTGACAGGAAATCAGATACTTGCGCTGTTACCTTGTTGATCTAAAGAAGGCATCTGCAGAGGAGATGCGCAAAAGTGTCTACGCTAATTATTCAGCTTTTATTCGGTGAGCATGAGTTGGATAGTACAAAAAGCTATCTGAACTAGATTTGCATGTTATTGCTTATATTTTCTTCTACTAGTTACAAATTTCTAGTGTTAGCATTTTAGAAATTTAGTTGGAGTTTGATGAACAACCACCTTGGATTTTCCTTACGTTGTTATTGGCATTACATTGTTTATATATGCAGTACATCTAGAGAGATTTCTGATCTTGAAGGACAGCTACTTTCTTTGAGACACCTTCTATCTACTCAGGCAGGTCTTGTTCATGGTTTAGCTGAAGGGGTTCGTCTTGAATCCTACTGTTCTGGTTCTGAAAGTTCAGTAAAAGAGGACAGATTTGATTTTGAGGATAAGGGGCCTTCAAATGCAGAAAAATGGTTAGCAGAATTTTTGGAGAACCTTGAGGTTTTGCTGGCTGAAAGAAGAGTGGATGAAGCTCTAGCTGCATTGGATGAAGGAGACAATGTGGCGAATGATGCTACTAGCCAGAAGAAATTGACCCCATCTGCACGCTCATCGCTGAAGGCTACTATCATAGAACAGAGGCAAAGATTAGCTGATCAACTTGCAGAAGCTGCTTTCCATTCTTCCACTCGTAGTGCTGAGCTTCGCTCAGCAGTTCAAGCTCTAAAACAGCTCGGTGATGGTCCCCGTGCTCACGACTTGCTACTGAAGTCTCACCACCGGAAGTTGAAGTACAATATGCAGGGTCTTCACCCTTCAGGCACTTCGGATGGAGGGGCTTACACTACTGCACTTTCACAACTAGTATTTTCAACTATTGCACAGGCTGCAAGTGATTCTTTGGCTGTATTTGGAGATGAGCCTGCATACGCATCTGAACTTGTCACTTGGGCTGTCAAGCAGGCCGAGGCTTTCTCTCTTCTCGTGAAGAGACATGTCCTAGCCTCATCAGCAGCAGCGGGCAGCTTAAGAGTTGTTTCTGAGTCTGTTCAGATATGCTTGGGTCACTGCTCATTGTTAGAATCTCGTGGTTTGGTCCTGTCACCTGTCCTCTTGAGACTCTTTAGGCCATGTGTGGAACAAGCACTAACTGCCAACTTACAACGGATCGAACATAGCACTGCTGCATTGGTAGCTGCAGATGATTGGTCACTTGCTTATCCACCAATTGGTGCACGCCATCTGAATACTGCATTTCTTGGTAGTGTGATTGCATCACAACCAAAGCTTTCTAGCAGTGCTCAAAGATTTAACTCAATGACTCAGGTAATGACACTTGTGTCCTTTTCTGAATTTTAACAAGAAGAAAGGTCTAATGTCGCTTACTGTATCAGGCTTTTATCATCCAAATCAATATTTGTTTTTTGTCATGCAAGAACCCGAATCTTTATTATTCCTGTAAGATATTTTGGTCACAGCAGCAGTGATAATTTTCTTATCCCAACTAGTCTCAGCCGTCAATCCATGCGCAAATTGAGAAGGCCTGAAATAGTTTACAGCATGCAGTTAAAAATCTTCTCCCAACTACACTGATCTTCCATGCTTTCCAGGAACTCTGTGAAGATGTCAGGCCCCTTGAGAGCCTGCAGTTTGCTGACCATGCATTGGAAGGCCTAGTACAAGCTTTCAACTCATATGTCAATATGCTCATAAATGCACTGCCAGGTTCAATGGAGACAGAGAACCTAGAGGGGTCTGGGAGTAAAATTGTAAGGACGGCAGAGACTGAAACACAGCAGACAGCTCTACTAGCTAATGCATTGTTGTTAGCAGATGAGCTCCTCCCACGTGCTGCTACCAAGCTGTCATCCTTGAACCAGGCTACTCGAATCGATGAGCCCCCTCGAAGACCTTCAGACAGACAAAGCCGTGCTCCTGAGCAAAGAGAACTGAAGAAGAGGCTTCAGCGCTTTGTTGATCATTTGCGAGACAGCTTCTGTAGACAACATGCCCTTGAGCTCATCTTCACAGAAGATGGTGGTGTCCGTCTCAGCGCAGAGATGTACATAAGCATGGATGGAAATGCACAAGAGCCCGAGTGGTTTCCTTCTACAATATATCAGGTATTTCATCTTGGATATGGTGATTATCTCTGTGCTTGTTCTGTTTTAGAAATTGTGCTCATGATAGATATGGCAAAACCAGCCCTAGCTTATGGTGTTACCATTCTTGCCAATGTGGTTTTCAGTAGATGATTTTGCTACGGACATTTTGAGAATCCAAGTGGTGCTGCTTGTATGCACCATATATGCTTTCTTACAAAATACTTGCATTTGCATGCCATTATTGAGTGATAAATAATCAACTATATCTCCGTACAGGAACTATTTGCAAAGTTAACTAGGATTGCAGCCATTGCATCAGACATGTTTGTGGGAAGAGAAAGGTTTGCAACTATGCTATTGATGAGACTCACAGAGACCGTCATCTTGTGGCTTTCTGATGACCAAATCTTTTGGGATGAGATCGAGCAGGGATCAAAGGCTCTAGGCCCTCTAGGCCTTCAACAGGTTAATTTTTTGCTATTTTTTTTGTTCGTTTGTTTGTTTCCCCAGAAGGTGTGGGAATTTACCATTCCTACCCAAAGAAAAGAAATGAGAAACTGACTCTGATTCTTACTGAATATTGTGCAGTTTTATTTGGACATGCAGTTTGTCATACTCTTTTCATCCCAAGGCCGTTACTTATCTCGAAACCTTCATCAAGTTATCAAAAATATCATAGGTAGAGCCATTGAATCAGTTGCTGCAACTGGAATAGATCCTTATAGGTATGCCTCTTTGATCAAAAAGAAAAAGAAGAGATCCATGGAAGAACCTGTGTGTTTTTAAATTTATCTTCTCTGCCTTCCATGTTTAAAGCCTTCCAAAACTCATTCTCTCTCAATTATTGATATATAACATACAACCATTACCCTTCCAAAACTGACTCTTACTGTTGCTGATGAAAACTTAATCGTTGCAGTGTTTTGCCGGAGGATGACTGGTTTGCTGAAGTGGCTCAAATAGCAATAAAGATGTTAATGGGAAAGGCCAACTTTGGCGATGTAGATGAAGAAATTCTCAGTCCCACTGCATCTGATCAGCAAAATCTTTATCAGCAGCCTTGAGCAACTAGTGTTTGGCTCTTGATCGCTGTGGACAGGGTATAGATTACGGAGTAGGTATTTATCTCCTCCATATCTAGCTATTTTCATAGAAAAATACTATTCATACATTTTTTTTACATAGAAATATCTTTTTTATTTTTTTGCTATCAATGAAATTTTGTGGCCATTACCCTTTAAATGTACACGAAATTATTATGTTACCCACCTGATGTGGGCAACATCAAAGGGGAGGCGTGTTCCCCTCCTGCATGCCCGCATAAGGCATGTGACGCAGGCAAGAGAACATTTCTGTAAATATATATTAGGTAATTACATGAATAACAATTTTATAGTTAAAAACCATTTTGATAATATTTTGTACTAAAGTTGAATTAGTAACATTATTTTGTACAAAAATTCTATATGGTTACGAAGCAATTTGATGGTATGATACTGATTTACATTTCTAATCATCCAATATTCACTATTCTTTTAGCTTAATTATATAAGCTAATCCATCCTTCTAACAAATAAGAAACCCTAGACACTTGGATGTATTAAGAGTAGCTCATATTTTTCAGATTAATTGCAGAATAATTCTATAACAATCCATCTTTCACACTCACAAAGCATTTCACCTTATTCACGCTCATAATTTGATCTACCAAAATTGAAAACTTCTCAATTTAAATATTGGTTATAAGATCATCATACTACATAAATTAAATGGTAGAACATTTTTTGTGATACATAAATTTATAATCCTGCCAAAAATATATTATAGGATTATGTGTAAATTTCTTTTAAAAAAATAAAGAATCATTAACAATAATAATTAAATTCATTAACAATAATTAAGAATCATTAATTTTTTCCAAAAATATAAGAGTGAAGTTTGGAATTTCAAAATGACATGGTTAATGCATGTTTATAGTCAATTTCACCTAATAGAGTTAATGTTTGAGGTTGTCGTTCTTCAGAGAGAGAGAGAGAATATATAACATAATCTGGAAAGAGATTAAAGAATATCCAGTAGATGGGACAAGTTGACTTCCAAATTGGCGTGCAATTTCCCTACTTGCTGCAGCTTCATGGAAGACTCATAATTTGTTGCTCTTAATTTGTAGAACAAATATTCATACTCCTTTCTTTCCTTCAGATCTTATAAACAATTCATTGCCTTTTAGCTTCTTTCTTTTTTGGCACATGGGTGCTCTACTCTCAATCACCATTTTCCTGCTCAAACTGTAATCCCATTGTTCCACTGGAAACTTTCGATTCCCCTAAAGAACTCATTCAACTGTCATAGGCAAACTGGAAGTCAAAGAATGAGAAAAATTAGACATCACAAAGATTGGTTTAAAAGTTAAATATTATAGGGGTTGAATCCATGCCTTACGCTTTTGTTTAGCTTCATTCAAGGGCCTCTTGACTCAGTCCCAGTTGTTGATAATTCATGTAATCTATGCCATTTAACCGTACACAACACAATATCTGCTCTGGCAACTCTTCAGGTTTGGTACCCTGATTTACAGCAGAGATAAGAACTCGTTCTAGTAACGATTGCCACAACCCCACAATTATTTAGGAAAACAGAGAAGAATGATGAGGAGATAGGGCCATAGCTGATAAAGCCTTGGTATGTTGTTATTTGTTTTGTAGAGAAGAAGAATGAGAGATTAATGTAGTAGGAAAACCAATCGAGGACTGGAAAATACTTGCCTGAATTGTGAGGCCAAAATCCAAGATGCAGAGCTTCAGTCTATCTAGGAATGCTTCAAATCCTTTCCTAGAGATGTAACTAAATCTATGCATATCCAAATCAATCTCGAAATAGTTTTCTCCCTGTACAAAATTCATAGTAGCATGAGTAAGAACAAAACAACCGGCTACAAGTTAAGCTTGATCACAATGAAGTCATACAGCAGCAGTAAACAAGAGTGTCAACTACCAAACATATAATTCTGAAACTTCTCATGGGTACAAGTTTCAGTTGAGAGCCCAATAAAACACCCAGACCATTATCGTTTCTTAGAAATGAACAATGCAAAGTAGTACACTACTACACATAGATCCTGTTGATGTTACACGTCACTTATTTTACTGTCTAAAAGCAAAAGATGCACTCTTGTACACAACTTAATGGAGATTTATTGTCATGGTGTAATGTTCTGTTTGAGGTGAATCAATTACTTGCCCAACTAATTAACAGAGAAAATGAATCAAATCCCCTCCCCTCACTGGCATACAGAATAAAAATGATAAGAAAAGAAGAAAGAAAGAAAAGGTTTTCTTGGATAACAACAATCTAGCAACTCAAAAACCACTCCATGTTAACTTCCTTGTAAAAAGTAATGCAAAAGAATCAATAGGGGAAACTTCAATGATATGAGCATGATCTACCACCTTAATCTACCTGTTGAGATATAACAAGTCCTTGATTGCTAGATTTACACTAGGGCACCCCAGTGCATGAGATTCCCTGCTTTGTAAGAGTCGGGGAGGGTTATTTTAGTACACAACCTTACTCTTATTTTGCGAAGAAACTGTTTACAAAACTCAAACTTAACCTTCCAATCACAAAGAAGCAACCTTTACCACTCCTAGATGTACCAGAAAAAGGATGTCTCTAATCCACAAGACTTCCCATTTTTGTGAAGGTCAGAGGGGGGGTTATATTTGTATCCAGCTTTCTCCTTGTTTTTTTTTTTTTTTTTGGCTGTAAATTAATAAAAAAAATAAGGAAGAAGATGTGTTGCAATAGATACCATAGAACAAATGGAATCAACCAGGCTCAACTTGAATGGACCAAAAAGCTTATTTAACATGAAGGCAAGCCTTGCATCAACACATGACCAAGTTCCCTCTTCAGTACCAACCAACCTCATCTTCAAGAAATAAATGCACGGAAAGAGTTTTCCTTTTCTGTTTGCTTTTATGATGATAAGAAAAAGAAAAGAAAAAAGATAACTTTAGTGGCCTTCCATAAAAAAGAACAGAATGGAAGGCAATGGGCTAATTCAATTTCTATTTAGGATTGAACTTCCTTTTATCTAACAGAAAATATACATATGCATGTATCCTAGGGCCTATATGCTTAATCATATGAAGCTGTAACAAGATGGCAGTAACTGGATTTGGAAACAGCTACATGGGCATAATGACACGATTTAGATTTCATTTTAGCTCCTTTAAAACAATGCAACAAACAGGAATTTTTGTGTCAAGGGAAATTCGTTTTTAACTTACCAGGAAGAATTTATGCTGAGGACGTGAAAGAACAGGTTTTTCATTGTAAGCATGCAGAAGCTTCCTTTCAGGTGCACTTAGATGAAGGTCATCCACATTAACTACACGACCCAATATCTTCAACCTTTCACGGAAGGGGACAATTGTATCTATGGGAAAACCTTTAACTTTTTCAGTCTCATCGTCAATTAATCTCTGTTCCATAGAGAAGGCAACAGATATAATCATTAGAAATGGCTTTCAAACACACAAATACCAAGAAAAGTGATATTTTTGTCTGGAAAAAGGAAAGAGAGAAAGATCATATCAAATGTCAGCTAGAGAAACCATCTTAAGGAAACAAAGCATGCAATTGTTAGCACTATGATGATAGAACATTTTGTTGTACAATAAGAATGCTAAAGGTCAACAAGATTTATTTTGATGAAATCTATGCAAGCACTACGGGTTGGAACATAAAAATCTTTTACACATGCACAAAGTGAAAGAACTAAATTCAACATATAATTGCCATTCTTACTTTGATACTATCATGGAAATGGGAGGGAATTTCCTTAGAGCAACTTTCAGACAGCTTAAAGTATAAAACGATGTTCATCCCTTCACCATCAGTTTCACTCTGGAAAAGCGAAGCAGGATAAAGCGGAATCTGTAGGATCATCCAAAAGAAACATGTCAGTAACAAAAGCCAAGAGGAAAATAGTAAGAAACAAGAAGTAAAAAAGACAATTCTGAACTTACTGGGGAAAAAAAAAAAAAAAGACAAATTCAAATCTGCCACCATTAACTGTATAAAAGTTGAGAGTTATGGTTTAAATGAAATTAGAGTGCTGAAGCCATGCAATTAGGAATACTCTCCAGAAATAAAGCACATGGAAATATAGTAGAAATAGACTTAGAAAATTGATGTATTACTTAAGAATGATCATCATTTACCCCCCAAAAGAAGAGAAAAATTCAACTGGATACTGTCTTTTCCATAATGATGCAGTCACAAGGTTGAAGTAACCAAAAGTGTGTTCAAGGCTACAAAAATATAGGATTATAATTGTTTGAATCCTCGTTCTGCATGCCTTTTTAGCTGCAATCCCTTACTATGTTCTGGAATTTCTTTAGCAAGTCTATGTATAACCTTTGATCTCTCAATATTTAAAATGTAAATAAAATAAGTGATTATGTGAAGAAATTCACACATTTATCTTCAATATGTGAGAAATAATTCACTCACATAAGCAAAGTTAAACTGTGACAAGCAAAATAATTTTCCATATTAATGGCATCAGGCACATTTGAATGGATTAAAATTCTAACCATGTCATACAAATACAATGGAGAAACAATCATATCAAAAGTGAAAGGGTAAATACCTGAGCATTTACAACAAGGATGGGTGGAAGTTTCCCAGAAGAATTAATAAAAGGAAGTTCCACAAACCGAGCAATATGATCAACTTTCCTTGGAGACAAGTATACATCAACACCAAACGGACAATATGCAGCATAATTCAGTGCCAACTCCTTCTTTTTATCCCTGCCATAAAAAATTAAATTAAAAAAAATTGCACTGTAGAAATGAAAATGAAGTTCAGATATAAGTGTTATGTGCTAGCCTGTTAGGTCACTAATGTTAAGTACTGATTTCTATAGACTTCAATCATATATACCTCCTGAGTAGTGTGTGCGGATCAGCATGCATGTAGTTATCAATGTGTGTATGGTACAAACAGGACAATTACTGCTTCCGTACCTCAAATAGTTCTCTCCCCGAACTTTGAAAGTACCTGGCTCAACCTTTGACCAAGAATCTAGCATCTTCTTTTCTACTGGACAAAATGGTACTTGAGAACCTGCTATTGGTCTTTGCAGCAGCATCTTTGAAGAAACTAAGGACACCAGAAAATGAAATAAATTATTAGAGGGTTCCTAGGACAGAACTGGCCTAAACTCAACCACAATAATTGTCAATTTTCAATTTCTTGTTCTCAGTGATGTGTGAGGTTGCTTTGAATATGCAGCAAGCTTTGTGCATTTATTTGAGAGGTAAGAGTTACCATTCACAGAATACAATACAACCCAACTCTTAAATGTAAATACGTAAAACACTATCAATAAAGAATGGTTATCTTTTATGTTCAGCTTTACCTCAAGTGCGTCCCATCATGGTGTACAATTAACAAAGATAGATATTCAAGAAAAGTTCCCTAATTTAGTTAGAAGATTTAAGACTCGGGACAATAGCAACAATAATCAAGATAAAGTAGCTATATAAATGTCGGATAGATCTGTCTGTTGTGCCTCAAGTGCTTAAAGACTACTGTAAGGTTACAATACCAATACTCACGTATAGCAGCATTTGGATGTCCATCCTTCCATTTAAAGGAAAGTTTTGAGATGGCCTTTTTCGGTGCATGTGGTGGACTTGAGCTCAATTTTCTCTTATCAAATGAGGGGACAGTAGAAGCAAGACAAGGCAGACAGTTGTTTGGAAGAATTCCACAGTTATCTAATAGTCCATCCCCGGCAGCACCTTCATTTGCAGAGAAAATCTCATCGCGAAACACAGGATGCTTTCCTTCATCTAGGGATCCTACTGGTTTTGATCTGGAGTCAGCAGCATCAGAAGTCAAATAATCTTTAGCAACTTCACTGGCAGAGTTGGACAAAGAATTTCCAGCTAATAGGTATCCTGGTCTTCGTAGATGAACGGGGGAAGAGGAGGCGACAACAGAGTCTTTATGATTGGATTCTCTAATCAAAGCAACATTTGATATGGGTGTACCTTCTAATCCAGTCAGAGAGAGCTCATCTGCCATAATTAGCCAGAAACATCACAGATTACTCAAAAAAACATAAGAAGAAATGAAATTGATACCTCATACAAAGATCAATAATCTCCAATAATTATACCATCCTGCACACTTTGGAAATCTTCATCGCAGTCAGACTCAAGTACAGCAGCAGAATCAAACCACACCTCCTCAGTATTTCCTGCTAATGTCATTGCATTGCAATAGAAATGAGATCAGAACATTACAGTAGACCAATTGGTCATGGGATCAAGTATATCAGCAATTATACCTAGTGCCAATAAGAGATAATTGTCAAGGACCACAAACTTACCAAAGGAAAATGTCAAGCAACTGGAAAGATCCAAAGCTTCCAGTAAATCAGAGATATTTGTTCCCAATTTAATACATACCAAATAAAGAATAAATTTAGGAAAGAATACCAGAATAGATCATCATAGTAAATTAATAATATATGTTTTTAAAAATATATGTACAACTATAATAAAATTTTCAAACAAAATCAAATTACAAAAGCTTGCAAAATCATTACTAACGTTAAAAAGATTGCCTATATAAAAGATTTAACATAATACTACAACAACGCGTCTGAATCAATGCATAAAGAGATAAAAAAAAAAAAATCTCTACTACTCTATATTACAGAGAAGTAACTATATAATTGATAATAACAAATAAATAAACGATACAATTAATGATATAACATGTAAGAAGATAAACATAATAGTTTAAATGAGGATAGATTTCTCAGAAATAATATTTTTTTATTTTTATTTTATTTGTATCGGCACCAGCCAGTACTGTCCAATTTTGCTCAGTGCCAGCCAGCAACGTCCGATGTTCTGGTCAGGGCACTGTAAAGCATCATTTTTGGGTGGTACAGAACAGTATCAGTAATTGTATAAGCTCAACAACAGAGATGTGGTCCCACGAGACGAATGCCAAATAATAGAAGGTGCACAGTGTCAAGCATAAAATATTTTCTTTGGATCATAAGGCGACCTCATCAAAATTGGGCGAACAAACACACCATCAACAGTCCTTAAAGTTCAGACTCTCATGAGCTTGTGAGAAGTAGGTAATGGATCTATTCCAAAGAGGTCAGTCTCAGCCCACGAGAGCCAAGTGGATGTGCACTTTATCAACGGGATCAAAGACATGAGATTAAGAGGACGATTCTAAATAATTCTTCAAGTGTCAATCATCATGGATCAATCAGTCTTGTGAGAAGACAGTCACTTAAGGAGAACCATAAAACAATGCGCTCATTAAAATAACAATAAATAAATGAACTATACATCTAGAAAGGCTTTGAAATAATCCAGATATATATATATCTATGTATATATGTAGATATATGCAACTCTCCATGTATCAACATATAATCTAACCAACGAATTGAAACGAGAATCAATTTTCAACGAAAGCAATATCATAAGCGAGCGAGAGAGAGAGAGAGAACCGTGGAAAGTTGGATTAGCGTAAGAAATAGGATCCGGGTGGGAGAAGATATCAAGCTTGGGAAGCGATTGATCGGACAAATGAGAGGAAGCTGTAGGGTGGATTGGTTTCTTGCGCTTGCGAGGAGAGCAGTTTCTGTTGCTATTGCTCTTGTTCTTCTTCTTCTTCCTCTTCGACGAACTGAATCGAGCCCCAGCACAGCTTTCCGGCTTCGACACGCAACCTCCCATACCTCTCTCTCTCTCGAGGAGAGAGAAAAACGCACTACTCAATCAGAAAATCACAGCAATCATAGTATGCCCACCCTGCATTCACAATTCATCATCTGTATATCTATCTTCTTTCATATATATATATATATAGATACAGAAACAAGCGTGGAGGGGGAAGACAGAGACAGAGAGAGAATTGATGATGCGGGAAATGGAAGAGAACCAGCAACAACAGATTCTCACAAGAAAGAGACTAACAGAGAGAGAGAAAGAGAGAGAGTGATTCCTGTCTTTCTTTAGCCAACGCTTTGTAAATGATATCACGATTTCGGATTCAAAACAATTTTTTCAATAAAATAATAAAATATCACAAGTGTGCATATCTTTTCAAAATTGCAGAAACGTTACCTCTGCAAAATGTAATTTATCCATCTCTTTAGTTTACAGCATAAATGTAACATAAAATTGGAATTGATTTAATTTTATGGTTTTTAATTGAAAGGTACTATCGTAGATATGTTTATATCAAAAAAGTAATTTACTATATATCTCAAAAAAATATTTATCAGAAGAGCGAAGTTATTTTAATAATAATTACTCTATATTATATGAATATTTGTTTTTGATATAAATTGACCGGACGGCAGTTGCAAACTGGCCATCGTAAATATCCATCCACCAAAGCTAAACAATATGACGCTTTCATTGATCGCCACGTGGCAAATCCATAAACAGTATTATGGGGTAAATCACACTAAAGATCATAAAATTTGGTCTCTTTTTCAATTTGGTCACTAAAATTTAATTTCTTGCAAAGTGATAATAAAATTTTAAAATATTTTACAATATAGTCACTAAAGTGATTTTTGGACAATTTTTCATCCAAATTGTTGATGTGGCAAAGGCCACATCATCGCCACATCAGTGCCACGTCATCGCCACGTCAGCAATTTCGAGTAAAAACCATTAAAAAATCACTTTAGTGATCACATTACAAAATATTTTAAAATTTTGTGATCACTTTACAAGGAATTAAAATTTAGTGATCAAATTGAAAAAGAGGCCAAAATTTTGTGATTTTTGGTGTGATTTACCCCACTATTCTGATTTCTGGTTAAAATAACATGAACTTAATTATAAATATTAAGTAAAAATGGATATATATATATATGTAAGATGAAATTATATTTTTTATTTTTATTTTCCAACTTAAAACGAGAATTGACAACATCCAAACCTTAAGAATCTAAAAAAGGACATGAATGAATGAATGAGCCTTTGTGGGCAAGCTAAAGCTAGCCTAGGGCCACCTAACCATAGCTACTAACGTATTTAATTTAATAATTCGAGCCTTTGCCTCAAAGGTTTCCCCAATGTACTCGTCAATTGGGTGGCTCACCAAACCCAACTCTCACATCCACCTAAGAAAATCAACGCCCTCGTGCTTAGATCAAATTTTAACCTAACAAAAATAGTATAATCTCCAAAAATTAGTCACGCAGCAAACATTGACGTGACATCCACAAAAGTTTATTAAAAAATTAAAATAATTTTTTAGACAAAAATATATAAAATTTCTTTTAATTAGAGGTTACGAATAAAACCCAAATAGAATAATTTTAATATTCAAAAATTTCTCTAAAAAGTTTACTAATTCTAATTCTAATAAATAACAAAATATTAAAATAAATATTATCTAAAATAATCTTAATAATAAAATATTTGAGAAACCTTCATATTTTTCTATAAATTGATAACTCATCATTTTTAAAAAATATATATATATCTCTAATATTAGTTTTAAAACAGTCATTCAAGTTTTCAATGTTTAATTTAAATATTGATATATTTATGTAAAAATTAGCATATATTCTCTAATCATTCTTTTTCGCGTAAAATCCAAATGATTAGACAATAACATTTTTAACTAATAAATTTATTATTATATTCAAACACCAATAAAAATTATAACTATTTTTATACAGTTCAAAGTTTTATATATAAATTTTTATATATTTATCTAATATATATATTTTTTAAGTTATTAAACGTAACACTAAATCTAATCTAAACACACTCAAAAGATAATAATAACTTACCCCCACGAGATAGCTCAGCGATGGAAGAGGGAATAGGTGATAAGGACATTGCAAGTTTGAATGATGGGAGGAACAGTTTAGATGCAAGTGATATAATTCCTTGTGCGTCGTTAGAATCAATACTAACTCTACTAACTGAGATCAAACTCAAATTTACGTGTCTATGATTCTTGGGGGTCATAGGTCTAAGATTAGGGAACCGTAAACACCGATACCTAATTTATCAAAAAATATAATAATTATAATAATACTATCTTAAAGTTCTCATTATTTCCGGTCCAATGGGTTGAAACAAATTCGTGGCGCAGCCCCTAACCTTTCACCTTCTCCATACAAAACAAAAGTTGTGGAGCCAACAAGAGAGAAACGGTCAACAAAATTTAGTTGCCAGCCATCATTCTCCACTCCATAGAAATGACAAAAGAATAATAATAATAATGATAATAATACTAAGTAATAGGAAAATAACAAATGCTATGCTTTCCTTAGTGGCTGTAAACTAAAGTAAGGTGGGCTATCTGGCCGTCCTAGTATTTGATGACAATATATCTTAGAAAACGACATTAATACATAAATTTACAAAGAACTTTCTTTGATTTACAAAACACTAATGAATTGTGCCATTTTGTATGAAAGTTTTATTTAAAACTTTGTTCACGTACTGCTTCTCTCAAATGTCATTCGAGAAATAAAATATTAACTTTTTTAGTATTTTTGTAACACAAGATATTATTTGGTGGTCTGTACTTGACCTTTTCTTGTTAACTATTTAATTAATTTCAAAGCATATAAAGCGCAAAAGCTAAAAGATTTTTAAAAAAAATTGAGCCTTTTTTTGGCTTTTTTTAACTTTAAAAATCTAAATACCTACCACAAAAGGTACTATTTTAACCATAGTCAAACAAATATTTTAAACTTTTTTAAAGTAAATTTTTATCTTAATCTTTAAAAAATAATGTCAACACTCACATAAAAAAATGACCCATGAGTGTGCTTATATACTTTAAATAATTATTTTAGTATCTTTAGATTCGCAGCACAACTATTAAACTTTAATGATCAAAACCAATATAATTCTGAAAGAAATTATTGCATATTTTAATGTTAAGAAAATTACATATTTTTATTAGTTGTTTAAATCTTCTAATGTGATCTTTTATTATGAAACTTGAAATATGCCATAACTTAAAGTTATAAATACTTTTTGATTGTTTTCAATAAAATTCTTATTTATCAAAAAAAAAAATCTCATTTCAAATAACACCATTATTTTAAATTTTTTATCTTTTTACATCCAAATCCAAATATTTTGAATAAAACATATCCAAATTAAATAAATTATTATGTTATTCTCGTTAGACAAGATAATAATTGCTTGACATAAACAATTTAAAAGATAAAGTGTGAACCCCATGAGAGTGATGGGGCCATTCACCATTCCTGTTAAGTTTATCAGTTCTATCTAAACCAATTATGTGTATATATATATAAAATTTAAAATATCAAGTTCTAGAAGATTAACATAAATTCACATGTCCAAACCTATACTGACAAGAAAAACGACATAAAATGTCATTTTCTTCTTTTGCTGGGTTGAACTGTCATTTTCCTATTATATACACATGGTGTTCAAAATTAACATGACACCTGAGACCTGCCAGACAGGCATGAACTCAAGGTGTGGTTATACTTTGGAGCAAAAGGTGTCGACCCACACCCCGGGAGCCCCCCATGAACTGTCCCACGCCACGTGAGGGGGGTAAATCAGGAACCCAGCTGGTAGGTGACGAAGAGGACCAGTGCGAGCCGCCCACAAGGACCCCTGAAGAGCAGAAAATTCCACACTGCGGCTTGTCTGACTCGATCCTTACACTTTAGAACAATTTTACCCGCTCCTTACCAAGTGAGCTATGCCCTAGAGGCAAGGTGTGGTTATACTTGAACTGAGAGTGATGCCCTCATGTGATTTTGGTGATTGACAAAAGTGAAGGACCAAGTGGCAAAGGACTCTATAAATTAATAGGTTTGGAGAAGCCCCCTTATACTGACACAATTCACATTAAATATTTAAAAATACATAATTATTATTTATTTATTTTAAAAACATAAATGTATCAATACCCTTAGCCTTTACCCCTAAAGGCCATATCCAATGATATTATCGAATAATTTATTTATTTTAAGCTCAAAATAACCGAGGTTGGACCCTTCGATACCCACCCCCAAGGTCACCATCCACGGGCCAACAACAATGATTGGGTTAATACAAACAAATACTTAGCAGAAAATAAAAAAGAAACACAAATATACACTATTAAGTTAGTTAATCCTATTCTTTTCCCTGGTTAAGGAGATAAAAGTTAAATTTAAAGGTAAATGACCGAAAGAATCCAAACTAACTTGGGTTGCAGGTTATTTGGAATTTTTATTCTTATCAATTAATTACCAGATCTTTAGATATTATTTTAATTATATCATATAATCAACATTCTGTTATATAACCAAATATTATATTATTGATATAAAAAAAGTTATCGTGCAAAAGTAAAATGACTTGACATTAAATTTGATTAAAATTAGTATTATGTTTAATGAAATCTTAAAGTTCTCACAACATCCTCCTCTTATACACTAACAGTAATTTAATATTACATAATTTTTCTTAATGGATGCCGAGATAACATAAATGAAACAGTTTTAAGATTTTAGTAACTAATTAATAAAATTAAAATAAATCTACAACACAGACCAAATTTTGAATCATACACTTTAACTCAAAAAAATCATAACTAATCTATAGAAAATTTGACAATCTAAAAAACGTACATCTTCATCTCTCTTTTCCCGTAAGTAAAAAAGATAAGGCTAATTCTAAAAAGTACTTTTTACTATAACTTGTCTTAGTTTTAACATAGACCCAAAATTCAATTTACAAGTCATTATACAAAAACTGCTAAAGAGAATGATTAAAATATATTCATCTACCTATTTTCTATTCCAAAACAAAACCCCAGAAATTCATGAACTTGACCTCAATCTTGGTGGTAGCTCACACCAAGCATGACTGATGAAAATAAAATGTCTGAATTCAGGGCTAAATTAGTAACAAGGAAATGGGTTTTCAGGCATCAGAAAGCAGACTGATCGATCGCTCTGTTATCAAATGTGCCCAGAAATGATCAGGTAAGGGAACATGTTCTAGCAATTAATGAGAAGTGATCACAACGTACCTTCACCTGGGTTGTCTGAGGCTTCTGAATCTTGATGGTAAACTGATGCTGTGGAGCAGAGCCGGCCCAACAGAGTTGGGGGCTTTAGGCGAAAAGATTTATTGAGGCCTTTCAGTATTAATTTTTTTAATAAAAAAATAAATAATATATTTTTTTATATAAATATTTTATCATTTTATTAAATAAAAAAAAGTTAAAATTCAATCAACTATAAAATATAATAATCTCTTAACAATAATAAATTTTCAACTAAAGTATAATGTCTCAGAAAAAAAAAAAGCCAAACAATTTACGATAATAAACAAAAAAAAACAAAACTAATTTTTTTTAAAAGTCTAAAAAGATCAGTGCGAGTAAAAAATTATACATTCATGATTCACTTATAAAGATAAACAAAACAAAACATAACATTAAATTAATAGTATTAAAGGATAAAATTCACCAACAATAACTTTTCATTCTACAAATATGTATTGGACTATGTTGATCTTTATATAAAATTAATTTTTTTTGCATTTGGAGATGCAAAATTGTTGATTAAATTTTCATAATTAAGTTTATCTAATAAATCATGAGTTTTATGGGGAACACCATAGAATGGAAAATGATAAAGGAAGTTAAAAAAATTTAAAATGTTTTATATTTAATTTTTAATAAAACATTAACTATTAAAAAAATAAAAAAATATATAAATATTACAAATTTCTAAAATTTGGGGCCTTCTAATTTGGGGGCCTAATGCCATGGCATTAATGGCTTCAAGGTAGGGCCGGCCCTGCTGTGGAGTTCTCCTGTATGATTAAGAGCATTAAAGAAGACAGGCATGGAACCAGAAAGAAAAATCCGTGCTAAATTAGGCCACTCTTTTTTTTTTTCTTATAAACAACTTATAATTGTAGACGAAGATCATTCTAAACCTTAATTTCTATCGAATAAAGTGGGTTCCAAACCCGGATAAAGGTTATGCTACGTTAGATAAAAGTTGTTAGTCAAACATGAAATGTGAACCTTAATGCGTCTATCTGTCATGTCTACAATGGAAGCAAGAATATGGTTTAGGCTACAGTATATTTGAATATCAAAATGCAGCAATGGGCATCCCTTAGCACGAAGCTCTTCACTTTGAGAGGGCCAAGGAGGGTTGTATTTATACTCAGCTTTGCCTTTGCTTTTTGCAAACAGCCTATTTTCACAACTCAAATTCATAACCTTATAATAACAAAGAAGAAATCTTATTGTTATTAACAAGGCTTACCCTCAAATAACAAATTGCAAAGAGGTAAAAAGTAAAGTACCTTCACTTCAGTAGCAGAAATCCTCAGGACATTTGCTGGAGAGTGATGTTCTAAAGAACTTGGCTGTAGGGAAGAACAATTAAGGCATCAAAGATTGTTTTTCTATCATGGCATCACAGTACGAGTTAGGAAAATTTTTAGCTCTAGTAGGAGAAGCTCTCATGCCTCTGAGATACAGGAGTCCAAATTAGTGTTGCCTTGTGAAGGGCAGTTTACTAAATCATGCTCCTGGCACAAGGAAGCTGCATTCAAAGAAAAAGATAAGTAAAAAAAAATCAAACGTGTGCTATAAAATGCTAGCAGAAGTGGCGTATTGCAGTGAGTATTGAGATAAATGTCACCAAATTAGACTAGCAATAGCTTCAAGAAAACGTTAAAACATGTTCCACAAGGGGCATTGGGGAACAGGGTTTCCAAAAACCAATCTTATAACCAGTCATTACTTGTGCTTTTGCAATTTGAAATGAACTATTCAGTAAATCTTAGGTTTATAAAATATAACAACAATCACATAGCCTTTATCCCACTAGTTAGAGTCAGCTCTATGAATTCTAACTCTCCAATCTCTATCCATAGTAATATCCATTATATCCTATATCCTGTTAAAGGGCATATTTTCTAAAATTTCTTAGGTGGAATTTCCTTTGTGCAATAGGACCAATACTGTGTCATCGTGAATCCAACAGGGAGGATATATGTCCGCCAAACTAGTAAGAAAATAAAATGAATTAACAATGCTTCATGGCCATAAACAATAGAAATCCATGTTTTTAACAGCCGGCTCCATAAGCAAATCTAATTTTAGTAGAAATAACACAACAATCCCAAGCCTTAATCCAACTAGGCAGATTAGCCTAATTCTAGTAGCATGACAAGAAATGCATGCAAGACCAAACTATGTCACATCCATAATTCATCAGATCTGAAGTCTCCATGGGTTGCAGGACTGTTGTCCCATTCATCCTTCCCTCCTGCACATGGGTGATACCCAGGTTCAAGCTGTTAGGGGACTAATTTTTATTTGTGAAGATCCAATTTGACCCACTAAGTACTCATGTCAAAGTAAGAGTCATTAAATTGCGTTCAGTTGATAACTGCTCGAAATATGAAGCCAACCCTCAGCGTTCTTAATGTGTTTTACGTTGAAGAAGAGTTTCAATGGAGTAAAACTATTATGCTCACTTGTAGCTAATGGAAAAATGGCCCTGGCAACCTGGACTCGTGGAATAAGCTTCAACAGGGTCTTGGTATTGATTTAAGAATCAATGATTTTATATTATCTTAAGCACCCCATACTAACAGCTGAACTTTAAGTAGATCAAGTTTCTTCAATTATTAGTCCCAACTGCTCTCAACTAGCACGTAGAATATCTATAATTGCCAACGTTTGGCAGCAGTACCCACTATTATGTTCGTTAAAACATAATTAGACTTGTTAAACACTTTGAGTATCATACTCAGAGATTTCCCAAGTGAGCATATTTGAGCCATACAGTTGAATAACAAGAATATTGACAAATCTTCTTCTTTGCTACTATGACAAGCTCAAGAGGAGGCAAATGTTAAGACTCAAGAGTAGACCTGTATTCTCTGCAGTGTCTCCTTCACAAGCCTCGCATGGAAAATTTTCTTCAATATTTTGACACATATCTTCTATCCTGTTTTAGTAAGCCAGTAAAAGCATGCACAATAGTAAGAGAGAAGTATTTTCAAGAAAAAAAAAAAAGTAAGAAGAGCTCATCATCCATGCCTGCAATCTGCAAGAAGGACAAGCATAAGTAGAAACAGTACAACCCTGTTCCCTATGTTTTGGATCTTGAACAATAAAACTATTTTGCCATTGCAGCAAATGAAAAGCCCAGGAACTGATGGAAATCGAGATGAACAGAGAATGCAAACACAGCAAACTCACATAGAATCCTGCGGGGTATACCCAAGCTTTTTGTTGTATTCGCTTCTGCAGTTTCTTGTTTAATGCATTTCTTATTTACAGAAAAAAAAAAAAAAGCATAGAATCCACCGTTTTATGTTTCATTTGATATTCTTTTTCCTTCTTTTATTTGATTTATGTTTTAGTCCATTTTCAAACTTGTAAAGCCTAATCCATGGACACATGCCTAACGGCTATGTTCAATATAAACATTATGTATTCCTAATCAATGCTGCATTGTGGCTGAAAAAGGAGATACAAAGTCAAGGATGACTTAATTTTTTATTTTTCTTTTTCCATGAAGGCCATACCAATTTAGCCTCTAACAATGCTCCACCTTGATTTTAAGCTCTTTTTGTTTCATTATACATGCTAATCCACAAGTCAATGATCAACTTGGACAGAGAAAATTATGAACAGATCACATTTGACCAACCTGCCATTTTCTCTTCCTTTGATTTCAGAATGCGCTTTTTGGCCTCCAAATACTGAGGAGAATGTTTTTCTATCCTGGCGTATGGATCAATTATATTATGAGAGCAGTAAATCAATGACAAAAAAATGCTGTAAATTAGCATAAAAAATATCTGGGCTGATGTAGTAGCAGAAAGTTACATAAATTTGCAGGTATAACCAAGGATAACGGTGCAAATTTGCTGGGTTGGACAATTTATCAATCACGTCCATATGGGTGACTGCAAGAGCTTTTCAGTGCCACAGGCTAGGAATTTATTTATGAAATGATAAGTGCACATTTTTAGTACAATTTCATGCATCTAGCTGAACCATCTCATCATGGATCAGATTATGCTTCACATTCTCCAGCATGAGCATGCAAATAGCAGTGTCCTCGTATCCACCACTTGTTTCCATATGTTAATGCTCAACTTATTATGGACTCGTTATCTTATATCCAAGTGAAAACTAAGATCACAATATCTAAGATTTTACCCTGGTTTAATCAAACAAATTCCTGCTGTAACTCACCTCCTCATTCATATTTTTCACAGCATCCTGAATCTTCTTCAAGATAATTGCAAGACTCCGCAATTCCAAATGCAGTGCCTAACAATTAGATGTTCAGGTAACTTTAGACATCAAACAAGACTGACAACAAGAAGTCAGCTAAAAAGTGGTTTGTCTTTCTTTTATGTGCTTTCTGGAAAATGAAAACAGAGAATCTCAAACCCAGACCTTCTTGTCCGATAGTAAATTCTGGATGACCATATCCTTTGCTGATAATGTTTCCTGGAGGTTAGAGTAGTTAAGATGATACCCTCCAAAGAAATGTCAGCATCTGAAATTACAATACATAAATCAGAGTAACCAGAGAACATATATAGATGATCATCAATGCTTATATGGATATGTCTTCTATTTGCTGTTGGCAGTTGCTACTAATTTTTGTATCCTCCAGCCGTCCTTCAAGCTCTAAAATTATTCTCTCTTTTCTCCGAAGTTCATTCTCATCCCTTCTCAGGTTACTTTCCAGGTCAGAGATTTTTTCTGTATCAACAGTAAATGTGTATGCATTAAAAATTATGGCAATTATTAGCTTAGGAGTAACAAGGAGAAACTTGGCAGTTTGAAGCAAATTGCCCAAATTTACAATTAACCACAGCATCAATATCACCAATGCAAATCTACATAAGTTTAGCGATCTGGAACTGAAAATTGATTGAGATGAAAGATGAACTAGAAGCATTTTTTCAGAATCGATAATTTATGTTTTTGTACAACTACTTGACATCATCAGAGCATGAAATTGTAAAATATGATATAATCCAAGCTGAAAGTGAAATAAGTTGGAGTAATCAGAATCTGGAATTACCAATGAAGACTTTCTCATAAGCACAAACCTTATCCATTTTTCTCCTTAAGCCAGCCTCTGGAGATAAAAGTGAAGTCAAGAAGGAATATCATGCTGACTTTTTATATAGCCTTATTGCAGATCTATATGTGAGCAATTGAGTATACACATGGAAAGAGAGTCAGAAATCTACATGCCTATTTCTTCTTTTTCCCTCACAAGCTTTTGCACATTATCCAAAACTTGTTTGACATAGAAAGCTTCCTTTTCTATTGAATCAAACCGTAACAAATGAGCATTTATCTTCTCAGAGAGGATAGCAACCTTTCTATCTCTGGTTTGAATGGATCGTTTCATTTCACAAGTAGAGTCCTGCAAATAAAGACGATGTCAATCTACTTAATGCAATAAAAGCCTTCAGTGTAAGATTCAACAGAAAAATCCTACTGTATTACCATTGATAGCCCCTAATTTATTTTATTAACAGAAGCACTTTTACACATTGATATTGGAAATAATTTATTAACCAAGTCATGAAATGAAATGGTTATATAAGATCCCAGCATGTTGGCAGAATCAGATCTTTATTTCTAAAGCAAAATACGGTCCAACCACTAAAACACATTAGCTTTAAAAGGACCAGTAGTTCTGTAAGCAATAGATCCAGAGTCAAGCAGTCTTAAGAAAATCAAATTACTAAACTGCCAGACCACACACCAAGTACAAAAGGGAATCAAGTCAAAGTAAATATCTTGGTAATGATTCTTGTAGTTCAAAACCTAGTACATGCTTCAAGTGAACTTATAATGCAATCAGCATCACTTTGTCAGGCATGGGATAAAATAAAACTCTATGGTATTCCCAACTAGTTATGAGGTTATACTAATATTTAGACCAAAATCATGAAGCTATTATATGAGTTTGAATATATATGAATGCGAGCACAGAAATTAGATTACAGATAATACAAAACCACTTTAGATCAAAGCAAATACTTAAAAGAGTTTTAACCAAATATATGCAGCTTTAAAACTATTTTCTGAAACTCAGGCAGTTTTGAATTTATTTTCCAAACCCCCCCATTTTTTTAAGACATTACTGGCAGCAGTAATTTCGTCATTCACACCCTTACCGAACCTAGGCATTTTTTCTAAGTAAGTTTAACAAAATTCATAAAATATGTCTCTTTGTTGGCAACGACTTCCTGTTCTCTTCCATTGTTGGTAATGACCTAAAAATATTGTATAGATTTGAGAAATAAGTTTCAAACTGCCAAGATTTGATGAAAAAGTTAAAAAGGAAAAGTGCATGTATTACGTAAAATGCTCAATTTCATACTTTTGTTCACTCCAATAATCTCTCTATTAGTATAGATTTATGACTTCGGCAATTAAAAATGATGACCGAGTATATTAAATTATAAATAAACAAAAAAAACAAAATTAAAGCAGGCTAGCAACTACAAACCTCACAAGCTTTCACAAAGTTTTCCCTTGACAGGAGTAAGCAATTTATGCTCGCTTTCAAATCTTTTTGCTTATTTTCAAGCAGAGCATTGTCATTTTGAAGGTAACTTACCTGCAGCGTTGCATTTGTACAATCAATTACAAATACAGGTTTCGAATAAACTAATCAGAAAAGTCTGTGCTCAACATTCACTTCCACTTGATCACTTAGCAGGAAAATTTTAAAATGTCAAGGACTTCACAGACCTGCCTTTCGAGTTTATGCCGAAGTTCATTGGATGAAGACAACTCTGCTTGCAATTCTGTTAGCTTTCTGGTAAATTCTTCTTCCGTTTGCTTCTGCTTCTGGATTCAAACATCAACAGATATTAATTTCACGCAGACATGTATGTGTGTGTGTATGTGCAGGAAGGTATTAAAAGGAAACCTCAACTAAACGGTTAAGCTGATCGGTGGCAGAATGCTCTCTTTCCTGAAACTTCCACCGTGAAAGATCAGAAAAGATCAGACAAAGCGGGAGAGATCGAGATGATATAGAGAGACTCACTCTGAGTTCACGAACTTCGTTGACTAGGATTCGAAGATGAAGCCTGAATTTAGACAATTTGAGCAGCTCCATTTTCCCGCCAGATTTCGCAAACCGATTCTCAGAAAGACGAATTTTGAAGTAATAAACTTCTCGTAATCAAAGGAACTTTTCCGGATACTTTGCAGCTGAAATTCTTAATTTAATGAAATCTCCTGAATCATAGAGTGCGTGGATCAGCCGCACCCGGGCCTATGATGCACGGAAACGGGTGGTGATGCTGTTTTCAAACATTTTTTGCAATAAAATATTTAAAAAAATTAGATTGTTTTTATAATTTTAAAAATATTTTAAAATCATTTCATAATGTTAAAAAAATATAATAAATATATTTCCGTCCAAAAAAAATTAAAGAGGACAAAAATTCCGCCTTTAACCAATTCTACTTTTAAATTGAATCATTCTTGTTATACGTATTTCTCGTATGGGCAAGACTCGCTCGGATGGGCCGGTTCGATCACCTGGAAACAAGAAAACCCAAACAACCTCACTGGGGTAGATCATTTTCACTACCAAAACCTGAACTTGTAAAGCGATACCTGGCGAACTCCCGATATCCTTCAAACGAGTCTGAAGCCATCCGTGAGCGAACTCTAGGGAGCATCCTTCAGATCGCTGGACCACTGAGGTCGCTGGCCTGAAAACGATCAGCTCGCATAAAGTGGTAAAAGCTGCTAAGGAGTCAGAGGTAGGGACCATCCACTACAGCAGCCCATGCTCCTCGAGATGAAGATCCCACTTACGATTTTGTACAGATGATAAAAACTGTTTGTCCTCCATTATATCATCTTTTTATTTTTATATGTTATTCAAATTGTAAAGCCCCCTCGAATATAAACAGGGGGCAGAGGTAACATAAGGGACAAGGAGAATAATCAGAAGAGCCGCATTCTGAAGGAATAATCAGAGTACGAGCGTGGAGTAGGCACCGTTCTGGCCGAACCACGAAAAAATGGTTAAGTGTTCTTCATTAGCTTCCTAAAAAGGTCTCTCTTCTTACCGTGATCTATAATCATTCAGTGTGGCCCAAAAAGGATCGGACTCGATTGAAATTGAACGTCGACATTTTGGCGCTAGAGGAAGGGGCCGCGCTCTAATCGATAGCCATGGCAAGAGGCAGGAATACTCGAAGTTCCGAGGCAGCAGTCGACCCTCCAGAAAATCACCGCAACAGACCGCGAGATTTTCCACCAAACGGAGGGCTCGTTGCTCCGACAGCAGACAGCCTTTTACAGCCACCCGCCGGAGATGCTGCTGGAATACCACCACGGATCCCTGTTCAACCCGCGAGCCAAATTGTCGGGATCGGAACGATCCGGGACTGACAACAACGTCAGGGGGCGTTAGAAAATACGGTAATGCAGCTCGCCGATGCGGTCAGAATTCTGGCCCAAGCCTAAGTACAAGCCACTCATGACTCACCGGCTTCGCCTCGGAGAATCCGCCAACCGCAGGAAGAACGACCTCCGCCTGAAGAAGAAGATATCGGGGACAACTACCCATTCCTGAATCACCGCTCCCCAGATAGGGAAAGGAGCAGACAGTCGCATGTCCAGCAATCGGTCGGCCCGGACTCGACTGTGGAAGAATTATATCAGAGAGTCCGGCAGTTGGAGGAAAAACAAAGGGTCCGCAACCGGAGTAATGGCCGTGGAGACAGGACATCGTTCACCAGATAGGTCGAACTTGAGCCCCTCCCCCGAAGATTCAAAGTCTCAAGCATGCCACAGTACAATGGGGATAGTTACCCCTATGACTACCTGGACGGGTATAACGTGCAAATGGACTTACAAACGACTAGCTCGCTGGTTAAATGTCGCGCTTTCCCAGCAGTCCTGGGTGATATTCCCCGAGCATGGTTTAGAAACCTTCTACCTCGCAGTATCAGCAGTTGGGAGGAATGTCAACAAAGTTTTGTCAACCAATACAGGGCCCTAAGAAGATAGCTTGCACCACCGTGCCACCTCGCCACCCCGTTTTCCAAAAGGCAAACGAGCCTTTGAGGGATTATATTGTCAGGTTCAGACGCGAGGTGAGCAATGTTGAGGATCCATCTGATGAGAGCATCCTCACGACGATCTCCGCCGGCCTCCGAAAAGATGGCAAGGACCCCAGTCAAGGACCTGGGGGAATTTTACGAACGAGCCTCCAAGGAGGTCCGGTGGGAAGACGCCTTCGGGTCAAAGAAGCCCATAGGACCTAGAGAAGAAGCCGGGGGCTCCAACCAAAATAAGAAAAGGAACAACGGAGACACCGGAAGGGAAGTTCAAGGAGATCACTCGAGCGGTGAAATGTTTAAACGGGCTCACAAGGTGGAGCGGGATGAACGACCTCCGAGGCCGCAACGCTTCGATAGTTATTGCGTCCTATCTGACTCTCAAGATAGGATCTTCGCCATGGAAAGAAACAATGAGGAGTTTGAAAAACCCAACCCGTTGAGAACTCCCAACAAATTTCGAAACAAATAGAAGTTCTGCGCATATCACAACGAGGCGGGTCATACCACCTCTGAATGTTGGGCCCTGAGGGACGCCATTGAAGATCTGATACGAAGAGGTCGCTTAAAAGACTACGTGGTGCGACCAACTAATCAACCAAGCCAGCAACCGGCACAGCCGCCTCCCTCTGATGATGAACGCTTGCCAATCGTGTGAACTATTTACACGATTCATGGTGGACCTCATCTCGCGGGATCCTCCCACAAGTCCCGCGACAAGTACGTACGAGAAGCTAACCATGTCCTGGTGGCGAGGTCGGGCGAACAGTCGGTTCCTGCGAAGAGATCCAGGGGTGGCCCGACTCCGGAGAACATGGTTTTCTCAGAAGAAGAAGCCATCGACGTTCATTGGCCCCATAATGATGCACTCGTTATCCGGGCGCAAATCGGTAACTCAAAAGTGCAAAGGATAATGGTGAACACGGGAAGTTCAGTGAATGTGATGTACAGAGCGTGCTTCGATCAGATGGGCCTGGGAACAGAACAGTTGAGCTCGTCACCCGAGCCGCTCTATGGGTTCACTGGTGACGCAGTGATTCCTGTCGAACGGATCAGCCTTCCCTTCACCATCGGGGACACAAAACACCAAGCCACCACTTTGGCAGATTTCATGATTATAGACTGCCCCTCAGCATATAACGTCGTGCTCGGAAGGCCAGCAATGAACGACCTCGACCTAGTCACATCGACCAGGTCGCTTACTGTGAAATTTCTGACCCCCAACGGAATAGGAAGTGTGCGGGGCGAGTAGCACCTCGCAAGACGCTGTTATGAAGATGCCCTAAAAATGGGGGTAAAAGGAAAGAAAGTGAACATAATTGCAAAAGACGACCTGCGACCAGCCAACCAATGGGAAACTAGTCACGATCTGGATCCCCGCGAGATCGACTGCAACAAACACACCGGTCCCATGGAAGAGCTCGAAGATATCCCAGTCGGTAAAGCGGATGGAGAGAGACACCTCAAGCTAGGAAAGAACTTAGCTTCTGAGGTAAAAGAACAACTTACAAATTTTCTTAAAGCTAACCTTGATGTATTTGCATGGAACCATCAGGATATGGTGGGGATCGCCCCAAAAGTCATGGCGCACAAGCTTAACATAGATCCGAGCTACAGACCAGTGCGACAGAAGAGGAGGCCAATGACGTCAGAGCGTTATACCGCCCTTAAGGAAGAAGTGGACAAACTCTTGGCAAACAACTTCATCAAGGAAGTCCATTACCCGACCTGGGTGGCCAACCCGGTCTTGGTAAAAAAAAAAACGGGAAGTGGAGGACCTGTGTCGACTTCACCAACCTGAACAAGGCGTGTCCCAAGGACAGTTTTCCCCTCCCTAGAATCGATCAGCTAGTGGATGCAACGGCTGGTCACCAGCTCCTCAATTTCATGGATGCTTATTCAGGATACAACCAGATCCCCATGGATCCCAATGACTAAGAGCACACCTCGTTCATTACAGATCGGGGGCTTTACTGTTATAAAGTCATGTCCTTTGGATTGAAGAATGCTGGCGCGACCTACCAAAGGCTGGTCAATATGATGTTCGAAGCACTCATTCGAAGAACCATGGAGGTGTACGTTGATGACATGTTGATAAAATCCGAGCGAGTGACGGACCATGTTTCCGATCTGGAAGAAATGTTTAGAATCCTCAGAAACTATCAGATGAAGCTCAACCCACTCAAGTGTGCCTTTGGGGTAGCCTCCAGAAAATTCCTTGGGTTCATGGTAAACAATAGAGGCATCGAAGCCAACCTAGACAAAATAAAGGCAATGCTCGATATGAGGTCACCCGTAAGAAAGAAGGAGGTACAAAGCCTCAATGAGAAAGTTGCAGCCTTGAGTCGCTTCATTTCAAAAGCGACCGATAAGTGCGCCCCCTTCTTCGAGCTACTAAAAAAGGAGGACTTCAGATGGACGGAAGAGTGCGAGTTCGCGTTCCAGCAACTGAAAGAATACATGGGATGACCCTCACTGCTCGCCAAACCAAAGAACGGAGAGAAGTTGACCTTATACTTGGGAATATCCCAACAAGCTCTCAGTGCGGCTCTCGTCCGGGGGGAAGAAGGGGTGCAGCACCCCATTTATTACATCTCCAAAAGCTTGATTGACGCAGAAACGAGGTACGCACCAATCAAAAAATTGGCTTACTGTCTAATAGTGGCATCAAGAAAGCTGCGACCTTATTTTCAAGCTCACAAAATCGAGGTAATGACCAAATACCCATTGAAGCAAATCTTGCAAAAGCCAGATACCTCGGGTCGCTTACTGAAATGGTCGATCGAGCTCGCTCAGTTCGACATAGAATACAAACCAAGGACAGCGATAAAGGGTCAAGCATTGGTAGACTTCATCGCCGAGTTTACTGGGCCAATTAACGAGGATACAGAAAGCTCGAAGGAACCATCCTGGGAGTTATACGTCGATGGGTCATCGAGAGAACAGGGAGCAGGAGCCGGGGTTATGCTAATAAGTCCCGAAGGTCACAAAATCCTCTGCGCCCTGAGGTTCAGTTTTTCGGCTACTAATAACGAATCCTAGTATGAAGCCTTATTAGCTGGACTCCGCCTGGCAAGAGAGATACGAGCCGAATTCTTGAAGATCTTCAGTGACTGCCAGCTGGTTGTCAACCAAGTACGGGGAGAATACTAGGCCAAAGATACAAAGATGCTCGCATATTTACAAAAGGTACGCGAGCTCCTTACCCTTTTTGAAATATATGAAATACACCAGATTCCCCGCTCCCAGAACTCTCATGCGGACGCGTTAGCTCGTCTTGCAACTGCCCGAGATGCAGAATTCTCGGGAGACATACCCATGAATTTTTTAGTTGTCCCAAGTATAGAGCAACGAGCTGAAACAATGGCTATCACCGTATCCCAAAACTCGTGGATGATTCCTATCCTGGAATATCTACAAGACGGCAAACTACCTAAAGATAAGTTGAAAGCACGTCGTCTGCGAGCTCAAGCAGCTCGGTATTGCATCTACGACGAAAGACTATACAGAAGGGGGTTCTCAGCCCCGCTCCTGAGGTGCATTGATGGCACCGATTGCCAAACTGTGCTCGAAGAAATTCATGCAGGTCACTGCGGTAATCATACAGGGGCACTTTCGCTGGCACAAAAGACCCTCCAACAAGGATTTTATTAGCCCACCATAAAGCAAGATGCCCTAGAAACAGTCAAGAAATGCGAAAACTGCCAAAGGTTCGCCAAAGTTCCACGAGCTCCGCCAGCTTATCTGCAGCAGATGAGTAGCCCATGGCCGTTCGCTATTTGGGGGATGGACTTAATCGGGCCACTCCCAACAGCTCGCGGAGGGTGCAAGCACGCCATAGTAGCAGTTGACTACTTCACCAAATGGGCAGAGGCTAAAGAGCTTGCACAGATCACCAGTGCGAAGGTACAAGCATTCACATGGGATAACATAATTTGCAGGTTCGGGGTGCCATGGCAAATAATAACAGATAACGGAACCCAATTTACCAGTGAGCAGTTCATCCAATTCTGCGAATCGATGGGGATCCAAAAGAGCTTTACCGCAGTTGATCACCCCCAGGCCAATGGGCAGGTTGAAGCTGTCAACAAAATCATCAAACAGACCTTGAAAACTAAGCTTGAATCCAGAAAGGGGGCTTGGGTGGACGAATTACAGACGGTGTTATGGGCCTATCGAACAACAGCTCGGAGCAGCACTGAAGAAACTCCATTCTCGATGGCATACGGATCGGAAGCTATGATTCCCGTCGAGAATGAAGTGACCAGCCACCGA
Source organism: Diospyros kaki (assembly GCA_036245055.1). NCBI lineage: Eukaryota > Viridiplantae > Streptophyta > Magnoliopsida > Ericales > Ebenaceae > Diospyros > Diospyros kaki. The sequence continues at coordinate 44,185,856 of BSEG01000009.1, forward strand.
AGGGCCATCTTCAGCTCAGATCGCAATAACAAGCTTCTGGCAGCTAACCTTGACCTGCTCGAAGAATCAAGAGATATGGCTCGCATAAAGGTTGCCGTTTATCAGCAAAGGGTAGCACGATACTACAACCGGAAGGTCCGAATCCAGCGTTACAACGTCGGAGACTCGGTATTACGTCTGGTACTCCCAGGGACACGGACGACTAGTGACGGCACACTAGGCCCTAACTAGGAAGGTCCATTTGTCATCAAGGAAAATCTAAGTAACTGAGCATACCATTTGGCAAACTTGGACGGTTTCCCTCTCCCACGAGTTTGGAATGCGGAGCACCTCCGTCCTTACTTCAAATAAGTGTAATGGTTCCCGTCTACTCTTCGTCTTCTTTATTACAAATAATTTTCGTGATTCTGTTTAAGATTCATGAACTTTCATTGCATTTTATCCTTATTGGTATTTGATTAAATATCCCTGAAACGAGGAATTGAAAAGCCATGGTTTGCGAGCTGGAGCCTAAATAACCTAACCACTATGTTATGGTTTGCGGCTCAATTGAGCATTCACCTTGGTCCCCTCCTTCAGGTCTTGGTCTAAAGCCGGAACCATTCATCTTGACTTAATGTCATGGTTTGGAAATTTCTGAGTAACGGCCTCCACAAGTAACTCCGAGTTGAGTTCGCTAGCCGGGGTCCTTTCATCTTAGCCTAAAACTACGGTCTGTGACCGACCTGGGTGTTCTCTCTCGGTCCAAATAAAAATTACAGAAGCCACAATGTGTTAGCTGAGGTCGTAACGCGACCTATCTGGACACATATATTGGCTCAGCAAGTGAATGACATAGCAAGCCATGGTATGTTAGCTGGGGTCGCCCTACGACCTACATGAACATATAGGTTGGCAATGCTGGGTCAAGATTTCTCTAACCGGGGGTCCCTTTATCTTGGCAGAAAGCCTTGAATTACGACCTACCTGAGTATTTACTCCGAATTTGTTAAAATTATCAAGTGCTTCAAAGTGCCAGTCGAGGGCATGACACAACCTCATGTTTACGCAAAACCTTCATGATCAAACGAGTCAGCAGAGATCCGCCTCAATTTATATAAATAAGATTGTTCGCGACTTATTGGATACACTTCCTGACCGTTTATCGCGAGCTTCTTAGCTACTATACTTAAACCAAGACAGCGAGGGATTTTCTTAAACCCTGTCGTTTTATCTAAACATGCTGAAGAAGGATTTTCTTTTGGAAATTATCTAAGTATAAGCGTTCGCGTTGATTATTACAACTATCATGGACGACCTGGTTCGAGCCTATGTTCATTCTCAAATTATGATTCTGAAGGCTTCCCCAGAGAAGATTGTTTTTAAGGTATCAACTTTATTCCAAGATATATCATGAAGAATGCTTTGAGTTATTATTTCTTTAAAAGTTAAATTCATTTGAGCTGACGAAGAAATCTAAAGCGACACAAAGTATAAGAAAATGCTCATTCATTTAAACTGGTATTACAAAAAAAAAAAAAAAACATATAAGAGTCCTAGCTCGGAGGGAGATTGGCTCCTGAAGGATCGATCTCAACTAACTGAGCTGAGGTCGATGGAGTCGGCTGAAGGCCAGCGTCCCCGGTAAGGAAAACCGAAGATTGAGCCTCGACGTTTCCCCCGACCTGGACGTTAGCAGCTCCGGATGACTCAATCTCGGCAATTGGCATCAATGAATCGAGTGGAGTGGCAACCACGGCGTTCTCGGCAGCCTCGGCAACGTACTGTTTCACCTCCTCGACGGCCTCCGCACCAAAGAAGGAGAAGTTCATCTCGGGGTGATTCAGCCACAAAGTGTATAGGAACGACGAGCAAGTGTTGGACCTGACCTCTTGGCGTGCCAATTCCATCCGAGCTTCCACTTCCCCCCTGATATCATCGATGGTCTTGTTCGCGATCTCCTCGCACCGGGAAGCTTTTTCTTCAGCTTCTCTCCGCTCCGCCTCGGCTAACCTCAACTTGTCCGAGACATCCTTCAGACGGTCTTTTACCTTATTAAGCTCGTCAGTGAGCTTCAAGTTGGCAGACTCCAACTGACCTTTCGCGTGACCAAGCTCCTTGTCGAGTTCTTTATTCTTCCGAGATGCGTCCTTCAGACGTGCTCTTGAACTCTCGAGCTCTTTTTGTACAGTGATGAGCTCAGTGCGCTGAGCCTCTTTTTTCCTCTCGAGCTTCGTTATTTCGACTTCGTAGACGGCCTTCGTTGCCTGAAGCCGCCCTTCAACGTCTTCCCGGCACTTATTTGCCTTCATAGCGGCAAGAGAAGTCTACAAAAGGCAGAGTATCAACAGCGAAAAAGAAAAGAGAAAAAAATAAATAAAGACCTAAAGAGAAGGAACTCGAATGTACCAGGAAGCTGTGACGGGCAATGTAATTATCGAGCACTTCCCCCCTCATCTCCTCTCTGTCCAGGGATCTTGCAGACGTGCCCACGACCTCGGACATCTGATCCATGAGGGCATGGAAGTAGTCTGATCCAGGCATCGGCTCCTGCACGGGCTCCCGACTCACCCCTCCTTCCGGAGCTCTGGCCCTCTTCTCCCTTCTGACCTCCAACTGCTCCTCCGGTCCCCTCTTCGATCTAGCAGCAGGAGGGTTGGAGGCCTCCCTCGCGACCTCTTTCCCCCGAGCTCCGGCTGACCCATGACTATGAACAGCCGGAGTTTGTTGGTCTTGCCGCTGCTGGGGAGGTCTTTGTTGCTGCTGATGTTGAGGGGTGGGCTATTGTTATTGAGGTCTCGGAAGAGGTCGGGGCACCTCCGACCTCCTTTCCCGGGAAGACGATGCGACCGCCGAAGTAGCACCGGGCCTAGCCCCTGGTGCCTTTCGCTCGACAAGGGCGAGCTTCACCATGTCCTTACCTTGGCCGCTTGACTAGAGCGTTTGGAAAACGGACGGAAGAACCTTCGCGCCTAGGACCCCGACACGGTCCCCTTTTATGACCTCGGCGTCGATAGGAGGAGCGAGCTCGTGATTCCTCAAAAGCTCGTCAGTAATCTCGAAGTTCTCCAAGCCCGGGCCCGCAGCAACGAGCTTGTCCAGAACCCCGACCTCTTCCTCTGACAGGAGTGGCTTTCCGCTTCCGAGGTCTGCATGCCAAAACTAGGTGTTAGAAAAATAAAGCAAATCGAAACGACCCTAGGCGATTAACGTGCCCTTACCAGGGGTAAGCACGAAACTAAAATTGTCAAGCGACGAAAGCGAGGGGCAGGAGACAAAGAACCAACTCGACTTGTAGTCGCCGACGTTGGATTTCCCTTTTGCTTTTCCCTGGGGAAGAATGGCTTTATATTGAGAAGGACGAGCTGCCAAATAATACAGCCCGTCCTTGGCATTCTTCATGGAAAAGAGAAATCTAACTATTTTTGGTGATGGAGGGGGGAGTCCGTTCGCAAGAAATAAAACAGTTAGCGAGGTGAGTTGGGCATACGAATTCAGTGTCAATTGAAAGGGTGCGAGTTTAACATCGTTTAAGATAGCAAGAAGGTAGAGAGCTACGGGGAACCCAAGGCCAGACCCAAGGTGCTGGGGGCTAATTGCTATGAAGTTGGAAGGCGGGTAAGCCGCATGAGAAATCGGGGCCGGGACGTAAACAAAGCAGTTCCTGGGGAAACGGAACTCCCGAACACAAGACGCCACCTCATGATGCTTGGCCTTAGACGGAAATCTCTTAAAAACCTCGCGCCCTACTCTCTCTTCAGCGACCTGATCTTCGACCTCAAGCTCGGTATCGGAAGAGGTTACACTAACGATATCCATAGATCGCGAGCTCGCACCCTCAAAATTCTAGCCCTCCATGATAAGACAATCTTCGGAGTTCGAAGTGTCGTTCTCTCCTATGATATAGTTGCAGCGCTTTTGGCCTGAATTCCCACAGTATTGATCGGACATCTACAAAGGAAAAGAAAGAACAGTCAGGTCGCAAATCGCGGACCAGACCGCAATAATCCAAAAACAAATCCTAAAATCCTTCAGGCCGAGCGCTTCGCAACAAGATGCCGCTTAAAGCGGAGGGATTGCAGCTGCAAACCCAGTATTATAAGGGAAACCTAAAGGTCACTATGCCTAAAAATCCAGCAAACACCAAGACAAATCGTACCGTCTCCCCATGAACGAAGACAACATCGATCCGTCGAACAGTCGACGGTTACCCGAGAGAACAGAAGATCCCCCACCAAAAAAGAGAAGGAGAAAGGAAAGGCATGACCAACTTACCAAATACCGAAGCCGGTAGATGAACGATGAGCGACTGAAAAACAGTTGCAATGGGGGCTTCGAGAAGGAGAAAGCAAGAAAGCAGAAGCTGGAAAAGATTTCGAAAATGGCGTGAAAGAGGAAAAAAAGTAGACACCCCTCACTATTTATACTAATGTTTCGATCGGCCCAACCGTTAGATCTAAATGCGACTCACCGCATACTCCACATCCAACGGCCGCACGATAGCTTATGGGTCCCACAGGCATAATCATGAGCCGTAATAGGGGAAAGTGCGCATTAAATGCGTTACAGACAAGGCGTGTTGCGTGGAACGACGAGATTTAAAATGATTGGGTAGACATCGAAGAGGCGGAATAACAGCTGGCACGCGTCAGTTCCCAGCGCGAGGATCGCACCGCGAACTGGGGGGGCTTATGTTATACGTATTTCCCGTATGGGCTAGACTCGCTCGGATGGGCCGGCCCGATCGCCTAGAAACAAGAAGGCCCAAACGACCTCACTGGGGGAGGTCATTTTCACTACCAAAACCCGAACTTGTAAAGCGACACCTGGCGAACTCCCGATATCCTTCAAACGAATCTGAAGCCATCCGTGAGCGAACTCCAGGGAGCATCCTTCAGATCGCTGGACCACTGAGGTCGTTGGCCCGAAAACGATCAGCTCGCATAAAGTGGTAAAAGCTGCTAAGGAGTCAGAGGTAGGGACCATCCACTACAGCAGCCCATGCTCCTCGAGATGAAGATCCCACTTACGATTTTGTACAGATGATAAAGACTGTTTGTCCCCCATTATATCATCTTTTTATTTTTATATGTTATCCAAATTGTAAAGCCCCCTCGAATATAAACAGGAGGCAGAGGTAACATAAGGGACATGGAGAATAATCAGAAGAACCGCATTATGAAGAAATAATCAGAGTACGGGCGTGGAGTAAGCACCGTTTTGGCCGAACCACGAAAAAATGGTTAAGTGTTCTTCATTAGCTTCCTAAAAAGGTCTCTCTTCTTACCGTGATCTATAATCATTCAGTGTGGCCCAAAAAGAATCGGACTCGACTGAAATTGAACGTCGACAATTCTTTTTTATAATTTTTATATTAAAATTTATATTTATAAAAAATATATATATTTTTTACACTTCTCTTCACATTTTTGTATTTTTTATTTTTTTAAAAAATATCATTTTTTATTTTTATTTTATTTCGTATTCATTTTTAATTTGTATTTCTGTATAACTTAACTGACGATAATTACAGTGAAATGGCCGTTTGAAAGCGTTAGTAACAAATTTTATTTTATTTTATTATATTTATTTTAGTTCATTAATTTTATTTTTGTTGAAAAATAAAGATTAAAAATGTTATTTAATTTATTATGAGCTATTAAAAAAATAAAACTGAAAAATGAAAATATTGTTTAATTTTCTAAATCCACGTTCAACACTAAAATTATGTTGTGGGTAAAGAAATTATTAATAGATCTACAATTCTTTAAATATTATAATTATTAATTTTAAATTAAATATGAAATTTTTAATTAAATAATAAATAAATTTTTATTATTAATCTACCCGTTGAAGTTGCTCATACTAGCTAACGATCATAGAGAGTAAGGTCTTCTCGATTGGATTATAAAAAAAGATTAATCTGATCGTTAAAATTACTTATTTCATTTTAAAAGTTATCAAAATTTTGATAATATGATGAAAAAAAAACACTATTTCTATTATTTTAATTATTATTTCACATAACTAGTGGTTAAGTATGAGTTGATAATTTAAACCATGAAATTGATCGAGTGCTTCAAGAAAATGAAGTTTGGTTTAGATTTTTTATTTAATTATAAAATTATAAATTTTAATTGATTCTCAAATAAAATAAAAAAATCTTATAAGATTTTAGATGTACATTAAATTTTTTATAAATACTTATTATTATTATTATTAATAAATTCCAATATTTGTATGAATTAAAATACCTTTGTATATTAGTATACTTTTTTACTTATGATTAAATTATTTTTAGTTCTTTAAATACTTTGACAATTAATTGTCTTATATCTCTATTTTAACTATCATGCACACATATATTAATTACTATTATTTTATATTTATTCAAATTGCTCACAAACTATTTATATTGCCTAAACTGTTAAATTATGATTTGGGTGATTTTAAAAATATAATGATTTGAAAAATAGTCAAACAACCATTAGTGTTTGGTTTGAAAAATACCTTCCAAACTGCCTAAACCAATCATTGCAAAACCTTAAATTGGTCAAGTTGAGTTGATTTTTAAGTATAATTGTTTGATGAAACAATTCAAATCACACAACACACCATAATAGTCAAATTAAGCTTTGGACCCTCAAACACACTAAAATAAAATTCACCAATCACGCATCTATTACATTTGCCCATAAACTCAATGTAAGTCTAAACTCAAAACCCAAAAAAACTCAAATATAACTTTTAATTGTGAAATAAAATGTCACTTATATATTATATTATCAAGGATTAATATGACCATTAGAAGTTAGTCAGTTCTATTAATCTTAAGCTTATTTAATCTCAAATTTTATTAGGCCAAGATTAGTCTTGGATATAAAAGTCATCCCCAACGCAATCAAATTAATCATTTAATAATAAATAATCGATAATACCTCTTTATAATTTAATATAGAAATAGTTAAATGTGAGATAATATTATTTAATCAAATCACTATTTTATCTCATCTTTTAACATCTCATGATTATGTAATCTTAATATCAAATGGGCAATTAGGGAATTGTGAGTTTTCAATAAATTCAAAATTACAATAAATAGGGTGTTGGCCTTCTCCTTACTTGCCCAACCTCATATTTATAGGACACTTTTATCCCCAATCAAAATTCTATTGAAAACACTTAAACTCGTAGACCTATAATGTATAGAATCACCCCAATAATATTTGTAGGGTTATTAACCAAACTCGTTGCTAAACTATGAATTTAAGTGGTCACCAGCTAAACCAATTTGACAGTTGCCCGAAAGAATATAGAAAGCTACTTCGAATCCATTTATAGAACTTTTTTGGGTCTTAAATGGGCATTCTCTGTGGGCGGGATCCCAAGGAAAATCAACCCAACCATTGCATAGGCAACCATTAGGGGTGTGCATTTGGTTGTATCATCAAATCGATTAAATTATTAAAATTAAATAGAATTGACTGAATAAACGCTAAAAACAGAAGATTGAAAAAAAAAATAAAAAATCAAATTGACCTAAAAAATAGAAAAAAAACTGAAATTTTTTTTTTAGGGGGGGGGGGAATAATGTCATTTTTTAACATTACAGTTACTTCAATTATTTTAATTTTTTTCAATAAAAAAACCGATCCGAACCGAAATAACTAAAACACTTAAATTTAGAAATCGAATTGAACTAAAATACAAATTGAATCAAACTAAATTGCTAATTTTAACTTATTCAATTCGATTATTTCAATTTAACAAAAATATTGAACTGAATTTCAAGAGCAAATGGCCAACAATTATATAACCAGACAATAGCATTGAAATTTTAAATTTTAAAAATCAAAAGATGAGGTCAAATGACCTTGTCTAGACTCCACCTAAGAAGGTGCCGTTTAATATTCTTCTATTTTTTGGATTCAGCTCTAGGATGGATTTAGAACTAAATCCGAGCACTTTCTAGCAAAAGTGCATTGAAACAAAAATTTTAAAATATAAAATTATAAATTTCAAATGCAAGTATCTGTATTAGAAGAGGATTTCTGCCAGTCCATTTTCATTCTTTTTGTATTTCCAAAATTATATAGCTACCATGCAACATCTAACACCATTCTCTTGCAATCCGTACAATGATATGTATAGCAGTACCTAATTGAAAGACTCACCCAAACCCATCCCGGATTAAACATCATCTGCAGGACAGATACTTCAGAAAAATGAAGTTATCATCTAGCATACATAAATTAGAATCTTGTTGCATGAACCTTCTTGACCTATGCAATATAGCTTAACCCACCACTCAGACGCAAATGTGTCCAGTTTACAATTCTAAACAAGCAATTTTTCAACAGAAACTCTGCTGTTATAGTAGAACAGACAAAGACCAAGCTGCCAATGTAACATGTAAGGTAAAAATAATAAAGAAAGAAAAAAGGAAAAGAAAAGACATTTAATAACACCCACGAAATGGAGATGTTCATATATGAATTATATGGCAGCAATCACAGCTCCATGCCTGATGTGTAGAAGAAATGAGGTGCGTCCTTGATTCAAGACAAATGGGTATGATAGTGGCCATGAATGAAGATTTATTAACAATTTATGAAGGTTATTAATTGACTTACGTTGTTGTTCTTTCAAAGCCGCCGCCAATCTGCATCCGTAGCCATTCTGGTGATGAAGCCCTGCCGTAGTCCCCAGTTACTTGTGAACCAAACTCCATTCCGGCTGTGTCAAAAGTTTGTTGACCAAACTGAAATGCAGTATCAGCTTATTATGACAATTAGTGTGCTGAAGACCACAGAGAGAAAAGAGGAGCAAAAACAATAAATGCATAAAAAATGAGGAAAAAAGATGGGATCAACAACCAATATCTATATTCAATAGTCCAAATCCAAATAAGTCTGAACAGTTCTAAGGTATGCATTGACTCACATAACCCAATCAACTTACGAATTCAAATTGATAAAGAGCTAAAAATTTGAATATTCTCAAGATTTCTCTCTCTAAATAATAAGACTTGACATATAAGGGCCTTACAGAAAATAAGGCCATATATAAAAATGATTGGCTATTTAGAATTTACATAGTTGACCCTGCATAATAACTCTTTATCTCCACCACATGACAAGACCAAAATAGAAAAAAAAAAGAAACAAATCTACACCATATATATAAATTTGTGCCTGCTAAAAATGAATTAAACTTAATCAGAAGCTACCTTAAGGTGCACATAACTGCTTGCAGTAGTAGGGTAGGCTAAGTAAGAACCAATACAGAATTATAAAACGAAAAATAGCTGATGTTTGACAGGCAAGAAAAAAAAAAAAAATCTGATGTTCCTTAATAAACCTAGGTAGAAATGGAACTTTTGAACTTACATCTTTTGATGGAAATCCTTCAATGGCAGGGTTCATTCTTGAATTGACTGCTTCAAGCTTCATTGACAAGAACTACGGCAACCACAAATTGTCCAAGTCCAAATTCAATATTTCAAATTTAATAGTAGAGTATAGTATGGTAGTCAAAAGAAGCACGTGTACCTCAACCTGATGCTGTAGTGACTGGATATAATTAATTATTTCATCAAGAACTGAAGCCTTGCCAATGACCTGAATCCAAATAAACCTTCATCAGAAACAGAACAACAACAACAATAAATCAAGCCTTAGCAAGTGCACATCCTCAAGTTCGAACAGAAAAAAAAAAAAAGCAGACAAGGGACTTCGTCCCACCATTATGCACCAATTAGCTCCCATACAAATTAAGTAAAATCAATTAATTAGCCTAGGTGAAATTGATGCAAACTATGGCAAGCAGTCAACTCATGATGCTGGTATGCGCACATGCAGGAACTTGTATTTTAGACAGTGACTGGACTAGGTTCAACAATTTTATGCTCAAATAAACCATGCTCTGATGTTTGCTTTTGAAAAGCAAAGCAACGTGTTTATACATTTGAAATTTTCAGTTTCACACAGCAAAAAAAAAATTCATCATTTTCTTTCTGGAAGGGGGATTAGCATTTTTAAAATTCTATAACAATGCTGAGAAGCATGCATCTTCCACAAACAAAATCCACCACCCTTCTGTCTTTGGCCTCCACAGGATGTCTCTAGAGTTGTTAAGAATGCTAAAAGAGATCAAAATTTTATGCAAGAAGCTTAAGACAATATTATAACTTATGCCCTCATATCAAGATCCTACCTAAAATATTTGACCAAATTCTAATCCCTCAACACCCCCCCCCCCCAACCCCCTTCCTGAGCAGGGCTGCTAGATGCATATTTCAATCTCATCTAGTGCAATAAGGTTACAACAAATCTATTTGAGAAGGATCATTTTAGCTAGTACTCATCTGCTTAAATTACAGTCTATTTAATCAGAGAAGGGAATTGACCAAGCACACAATTTATTATGTTGCATATGAACTCTTCTTTTGTTAATGGCAAGAAATATGATGAAAAGGCCAGGTCAAAGAGCAAAAAGATATTGCAAGCCAAAAAGATGAAACATTTCCTTGTATAATCAACTCAAATAAACTTTTTCTTTTGGTAACTAGTTGGGTTGAATTAGATTTTCATCTTTAGTCATTCCACTCCATTAAGTGTCATGCTTGAGGTTGCACCTCAATCTACCTTTTTTTTTCCTTTCAAATTGCAGTCACAGTTAATTTATTAGCATTCTTCATCCCCTAATATTACTTAAAATGCAGATTTTGTTACTATTTATCAGGGTGTTTACTAGACTTTGTCTTAGACGCCCAAATCATCTCAATTATTTTCAGTTCAGTCTATCTCAATAGAAGCCGCCGAGCCCTATTGTATTTGTCTCACTGTTTCATTGATTACTAACATTATCTCTGCCCTAGTAATCATAGAGGAAAAAAGAACAATACATGTTGAAACATCAAACCACAACTGGAACTTCCAAATGTTGAAATTACTCATGCTCTCCTTGTTATTCTGTTAAAATCTCTCTTAAAGCTGGCAAACCATAGACAAAGTAAAGATTTCTTAGGTTCTACAATGAAAGAAAAGGATTCGATCAAGTATCTCAATCCAAAGGAGAAGAGCAAAGTTCCTGCCCTTAAACACCCCCCCCCCCCAACTAATATGACAAATGAGAACCTGATAATAACTACAAGAGGGAGGTTTTTGGCATTCTAAATGTAATAAAGGGGTATCTTGATTTTGACAGAATAAATGTAATATACACTTATGTTGCATGGCACTTCAATCATGCAACATAAGCGGGTACTCTATTGTCTTGAAGAGAAAACATTGTGGCGCAACATTTTGCATGAATATTCCAATAAAATTGCTTTTGCACCTCCCCTGGAGCCCTGTTGAGCACGAGGCTTGTCAGATTATAGTTTGTCCTCTTCAGCAGGTTAATTAATGGTCAATTTCATTCAAAGTGTCTGGTAGCTTGGTTGATTTGAGTTAGGAATGACAATGGCTGGGGTATGAAATGTGCCTGTATCAACCCTACTGCAACTCAAATAGGAAACATTTTCCAAGCTCGATCCATGCCCGCATGAAGTTTTGCCCATAAATCTTTTACTCGTTTTATTATTATTGTTGTTATTACTAGAACTCATATTCATCCTGTTTAAATTAATGAGTTTCCCTTTGCAGTTTTGAGACAGGTGTTTAATAATAATAAGAAACTTGTAAAATTGTGAAAAATAAAAAATTGGGGGCTTGACAATTCCATACATGTTTAAGTTTTTTTACCAGAATACATTACTATACAATGAAATTAACCAATTCCAATATATATGTGGGTTTGAATTGATTATTTAAAACTAATAAAAAGTAGTAAAATTATAATAAATTTTAATCTTGTATAAAAGGGATATTTTGCTCTTACAAATAAAATATCAAGGAAATAAAAAAAGCATTTAATGGAGTCGGGTCAAGGAAAGGAATGTTATACTCAACTCCAACCTTAGCCTACACCAAGTTCTACTAAAATATCTCACAAACTCTTCCACACCCATACATACTAGCCCTTATTGTGTGGTTGTGTTTCAGGTCAAAAACTCACATTCTTGAGTCAACTTGTCAATCCTAATTTCAGCAGATAGAATTAATACCTTAACATAAGATTCAGATTCATGCTAGAAATAAATAAATAAACTCTTAAGTCTTAAACTAACAGCAAAGGAGCTCTCAATTTTTTTAGCACAAATAAACCTTTGAGCCTTTCTTTTTTCTTTTGATAAATAGCGAACCTTTAAAACATTAATTTTAGAAGATGAAGTTTTGAGAAACGTGAATACCCACCTTGTTACAACCAGGAACCAGATCTTGTAGAATTTTCATTCTCTCGCTAATCTTTTCTCTTCTAGCCTGTCCACCAAACAACTTCAATTAGAAAAACTAGCAGTATCTTACTTCTCCACCAATTCTGAAAATAATAATGCAATTATCGTCAATAGGAAGTTCTCTTGACTTGTCTATATAAACCAAAGTCATCATGGTTTGGTACTTCCAGAAAATTTTTGAGAGTTAATAGCAAGAAAGATGGATTACTCTCTCTGCTAGACTGTGGCTATCAGTAGCTTGGCCCCTTCTTGCCCGTACATGGATGTAATCTTGCTTAGGTGGCTCAGGTGGTTTCGTTTTCAGTTCTGCAGGTTTGCTTGAACTTGCTTCCACTCCAGCTTCAGGATCAAGGTTCTCGTGTCTAGATCCCCCGGTCCTAATGCGTTTGCCTTCACAATCATTCTGTTCAGTTCAACCAAAATCGTGGCTGTTAAGACATTATCCAATAGGATATAAATGAGGTGAAACCGAGAAATTAGCCACTATAAACAATCCAGATCACAATACAGGTTCGCTCTGATAATTGCCCAAAATTTCACAGTGACGACCGATCATCTCAAAGTCGTCTAAGATCATTTAGAAGCCAAAAATAACAAACAGAGGTATCACATTACAGTGCGTACTATTCAGACCACAAATACCGATATAATATATAATAAACGGACTACGGGACCAGAACAAAAATGAAGAAGAAAACAGCTAGTAAATAATCAATAGCAACAGAGCTAACTATTCAGAAAAGCAAACAGGAAATACCCAAGTACATAATATGCATGTGTGTACATTCCAAGTTAAGTGCATGAAGTACCATGCCACTGGCAGCGCTTGTCGATACAACTTTAGCAGACTCATCCTCGGAAACCGAATCACGCCGCTTCCTGGAACCGCCCCTCTGAGCTCCTCCCTGACCCAGAACCATCGGATCACCGGCGGAAACTTCTCGATTCACACACAGACTCTCCACGGATTGATCACGCGACCTTTGCCCAAACTGCACCTTCCTCAACTCCAATCCAGCGCCGGCCTCACAGCCACTGGCCGGAAACGGCCAGATCTCCACCAGATTGTACGGCGCCACTCTCGCTGCCTGAAATGCGCCGTCGTAGATCATAACCGGCGGATCCATCTCAACTCTATCTCAATTACTAGAAGTCCATTCATGAATTAGATTTGAAAATCTCTATGGATTCAAACAACACCTTTAGTTCAGTGGATTATCCTCGAAACGTGTACTTGAAAGTCGACGCGAGAGAGAGAGAGAGAGAGAGAGGAGAGTGAGAGGTCTCGACTCTCGATGGTTGAAATGAAGTGACTTCTGAGTGAGGTTTTCTCGGACGGTCCAGACTCCAGTCTAGCATCAAGAGCTGCATCTTGCAAAATAATTATATTTGCTCAATTGTATAATTTTTTATGATATTTATATATTCATATATTATAATTTATAAAATATTTAAAAGATATATAAGTATCGTATATATCTAAATATTTTTTAGATATTTAGATAAAAAATATTTTTCTCAATATTTAGATATTTTTTAGATATATATCTAAATATTTTTCATATATTATATTTATTCAATTGTAATATTTTTCTTAAATATTACGAGTGTTTACTATATTTATTTTAAATTTTAAAAAATACTAAACACATAATACAAATTACAAAAGAATGTGTTACGAGACCCTTTTAGCAGAGCCTTATATACTCTAAGATAATTTTTCAAGCATGTTTCAATTTTAAGTCAAAATATAAATAAATAAATATATTTCATTACACTAATCAATGGTATTTGTAGTAACTAAGGGCAGAATGACACATGTCTAAGGATGAACAATTATCTCTGTTAAGATTTTAAAATTGGTCTTGACCTCTTTGATGTTGTGTATATAAATTGTTATATTTTTAAACGCTTCTTATAATTGAAATAAAAAAAATGACAATTAATTATTGCCAAACAAATTTAATATATAAATTTGACAAATTTGTCTCCTCACTTAATGTTTTGATTTTGTCGCTAGTAGTGTTTGAGAGGGTCAAAGATCAAAAAGTAAGTTGCATACTAACCATTTTTTTTATGGTTAAATCCAATCTCCCGATTCATGTAGAAAGAAATTTTTTTTATACTTTTTACACATTAATCTTTATTGATAATCGATACAAACTCAAATAAAAATATAAAGGATATTAAATTTAGGTAGGTATATACAATATCAAACTTGTCATATAAGACAATATAAAATTTAGATAAATGTGATATTACATAAAAAGAATTTATAAAAAGGAAAATATCATGGTTTATGTGTTTATGACGCCAAAAATAGCCAATATTTCCAGCCGTTGTAAAATTACCAATATAATATAAAAGTAAAAACTGTCCCATCCCTCCAAAATTGCCGGTGCCTAAAAATCTAGGCTGGATTTGCCAATTACGGCCGAGATAATTATTTATTACGTCATCAAAACGACGTGGTAGCGTCGAACTCTCCGGCTCTTGAACTTCTCAAAACGTTTCCCCACTCTCCGGATCGCGCGTGGCTTCACAACGAAGCAAACCCATCCACCGCAGTTCCTCTACGCGCTCATTCACGCGTAAGGCAAGCATGTCACGGCTTAAGATCGTTGAAACCCACATTCAATAGGGCAAATAATAATATCAAAATGAAAGTGGTTCGATTCAATTACGCACTAATTCGTTGTTCTTCATATTGGTTCGTGATGAAGAGAGGAGGAGAAGGGGGATAATCGAATCGAATCAATTCAGAAGAAGAACGACGAGGAGAGCGATTGGATATTCTCTGCGGGCTGCGCGTGCATGATTGGGCGCCCGGTGGTGGTTGTATCTGTTAGGCGATCGGGCGAATTGCGAGGAAAATGAACGGATGGGAAAGGGCTAGGACATCGAGATCGAGTTCCGACATGACGAGCCGGTTGCCTTCTCGCACCGTAACCCTAGGCCGCGTCCAGCCTCAATCTCCTGGTCACCGTACCATCTTCTGCAACGATCGAGACGCCAATCTCTTGGTTAAATTCCGGGTACATATCTCTCCCTCTTTCGTACATGTTAACGAGGAAGCTTTTGATGTGATTGGAGAATATTTAATCATTTGATGGTTCGAAATAAGAGTCGGTTCATAGATTTAGTATTGATTTGTCAGTTTGAGCAATAAGTCTTCTTGGGGCGAGAAAATTTGGGTAACGAATTGATAATCGGCTTTAATTTTGTGAATCAAATGTTTATTGATGGCGCTTCCAGCGCAATGGTTGACTCGCCGTTTCTTGCTATAAGCCATTGGCAGACCAACATTGGGTGCGTTAAGTTGATGTGATTGTGTTTGGACTTTTCATCAAGTTTAATCTACTCTGAAACTGTTGGGTCTTTTATTTTTATTTTTTTTTTCTGTTCTTGATTTTTTGAGTGCAATTATGGTTGTTCCATGAATTGGATTGTAGCTAACGAGTATTACTAGTAGGTGAGGTAAGCGACAACCATGCCTTGAAATGTAAAGTGTTGGGGACCATAGCTAATCTAGGAAATATGGTGTATGTAGTTTTATTGGAAACTATTTTGAGCTTTGAATTAAGATGCCTAAGATGTCATAAGAGTCCACTGCTTAATTACTCCACTTTTTGTAAATAAACTGTAGATATTAGAGTTTAGGTTAGTTTTTTTTTTTTCAATCTTGGCCGTATTCCTTTCTATGGATTATCCCAAGCGGAGACTTTAGGTTGGTTTTTAGTGGTTACCTAGAAAGGTGAACCAGTGTGGCTATTCTAGCTAGAAGACTCAAAACTCTTCCTGGCCTATACATGTGTTCTATTGTAACATAGTATTGAGACTAGCTTTCTATTTGTTCTTCTCTGGTTAATTACCTTTTCTCTGCCTTTATTTCTTAGAAAAATAGATCTTATCCCGTTAGGAATTATTTGATTCCCCTTTAGACATATGTTTGATAAAATAGACTGGATTAGACCAATTTAAGAGCCTTTATGAGATGGATAAACCTTCTGTTTATGGCATTTAACTTATTAAAGACCCCGCAAAAAAGGTTTGAAGTAATTTTTGTTAGTTCCATTTAGATTTTTGTTATTTATATTGAAAGGGAATAGAGAATCACTAACGCAAGGAACTATTTGGTGAGGATATTTGAGAAAGAGTTCCTATTAGTTTTCTTTTTCACCTCCTTTTAGAGAAGGAAGAAGGTTGCCCGGGTTTGATTTGCTTCTTTTGTAGTAAACTCTTGAGAACACCACGAGTCTCTAGGAGCCTCCTTGTAGTGGGGAATCAATTTTATGTCTCATGGGTATTAAGTTGGGTTTAGGAATGGTTTCAAACTTTTTGCTCATGGAAATGTTTTGTCAAAGCATGTCTATGGTGCTTTGTGAGCTGGGATAATTATTCTCTTTCAAGTAGTTGGTGCTCATATTCTTGTTAAGTGATGTCTGGAATTCATGTTAAAAGATTTGACAATTTTACACTAGCTGTTAATTAACTAATGAAACCCTTTTCATTTATTTGAACTTAAACATAGAATGTGATAATGAGTAATACCTTCCAAACTAAATGTACTGAGAGATAAAGATGGAACAATCCCAAGAAAAAAAAAGATAAATTTTTCACCCATTTTGCAATAAGAAACAATATAGTACCACCTATCTCTTCATCAGCTTGTTGTAAATTTAGGCACACAAGAGTGGAGCTTTCTAAATAAGGACTCCCACCTTGAGAAGGGTTTCAATTTGTACAATACCTACAAAGAAAAGTCCATTCCACCTGTCCTTGAAGTGAACGTGCATTTCAGATTGTGCAAATAGAGAATACTCCATATATTGATAGGTGCCAAAGCCATCTAGCCTATGCCAACATGATCCTAGGATGCGCATGTCATGTGCTTGACATGTGCTTACGAAATAAAGTGAGGCGGGAAGGTAGTAGTAGCCGTAGCACATGGGTAGTTAGCGGTTGTATTTTGGCGGGAATTATTCAAATTGTCCACTTGGCTGGTGAGATCAGTATAAATATAAACTAATCTCACCCAAAGAGGCATGCTATGAATGAATTGAATTCTGAACTCTCTCTCTCTCTCTCTCCCCCTATGATCAATTCTCTTCGCTTTACAAATCCTACTAAATTCTCCAGAATTCCTTGCGGAATTCTTTAGATCTCCTTGTTAGATCCCTTAGACCTGACAATTTGGTATTAGAGTCAGTTCGGGCCAATTATGATCGCTGTGAATTCAGGAAGATGGCAGAGGGTACGCTGATGAAGAACATGGAGATGCAGTTACAACAATTTGGCTCCACGATGTTGGATTTGCAGGCGAGAGTGGATTAGTTGGAGCTTGAATCCAATCACAATCACGAGGCGATCATCTCCATTGATCGCAAATTGGATGGAGCGGTTAATCAGATCTAAAGGAGGTGACTCACATACGTGAGGAAGTGGGAGTGTAGATCAGGGAGTAGCTGTAGGGGTTTATGTTGATGTTTGCTTGGCAACATTCAGTAAGTCTATCCCCATATTTGCCTCCCTAGAGAAAGGGTGGATCCGATTCTCCCCGGACAGGGGATGAGTCAGAGGAGGCCGAAAACCTCTGAAATTTGGGAGGAATCGGGGGAAAAAGTATTAGGGAGAAGGTAGGGGTAGTTGGGGGCTAAGGCTGCTCGGGGATTCCTATGCCGAAATTGGATATCCACATGTTTGATGGTAAAACACCCCTAGATGGTGGATTAGGAGGTGTGAAAGAGCCTTTGAGTGGCATGGGGTACCCGAGCAGCAGAGGGTGGCTCTAGTTGCGGCTTACCTTAATGATGCCAGGGACGATTGGTACCAGGGATGGGCCAAGGTGAAGGAGGAATGTCATTAGGATGAGTTTGAGGAAGAATTATGTGAGAGGTTTGGAGAAAGGGGGATGACTGATGTTGTGGAGGAGTTTAACAAGAACTGACAAGGGGGATCAGTGGCGGATTATCAGAGGAGGTTTGAGGAGTTAAAGACACTGATGCTCATCGATAACCCCTATCTCATGGAGGTTTATTTTGTCTCTAGCTTTATAAGTGGACTAAACGAAGAGCTAAGCCTGTGGTGAAGGTCTTGCAACCCAAGACCCTCAAGCATGCCACCGATAGCGCCAGGTTACATGAGCTGACAGTGGAAGCGCTTATGAAGAAGCAAAGGTTGATGAACAGGGGAGGAACACATAATGTGTTGATAGTGCAGGGGATGAAGAGCTTACCCCTCTCGGCCCCTAAAACACAAGGGGATAGGCTGATAGAGCAGAGGAGATAGGCTAATCTCTGCTTCAAATGTGGGGATAGGAATTTCCTTGGGCACTAGTGCAAGAAGCAATTGCTTCTACTAGAAGGAGATGAGGAAAATGTAGAAGAGGAAGACATGTTTGATGTGCCTGAAGGAGGAGAAGAAGACAATGGGGAGATTTCTTTGCATGCCTTGAGAGTGTTGGCCAACAACAAAATTTTCAAGGTGGAAGGGAAGGTGGGAGAAAGTAAGTTGATGATTCTTATTGACAGTAGGAGTACCCACAGTTTTTTGAATGAAGGTACTGCCAAGCGATTGAAGTGCTTACTGATTAACACCAACCGCTCTCAGTAACGGTGGCTAATGGGAGTAAGGTAATGAGCAAGTCAGTTTGCGCTGGCTTCTATTGGGAGATGCAGGGTGAAGAGTTCGATGCAGGTATAAGGTTATTAAAATTGGGGGGGGGGGTGTGTGTGATGTGGGCTTGGGGGTAGACTGGATGAAGCAAGTGAGCCCCATCTGCTTTGATTTCAACAGGATGGAGGTGACATTTGAGAAGGAAGGGAAGAGAATGACATTGGTGGGTAGTAAGGAAGTTGGAGTGTGCAAGATGATCATAGGGAAGCGTTTACAGAAGATGCTCAAGTAGAAACTAACTTAGGTGACCTAACTTTTCTCTATACAGACAGTGGAAGAAAGGGAGGAAGAGGATTAGAGGATAGACAATGAAATCTTGCTGATGGTCAACAACCCATCTCAAACAGAGTGGGACATAAATCTACTTGACCTACTTTATATGCTTTTGTTTGAATATAAGGATCCTCTTTAGGGAGCCAACAACCCATGGCCATTCCATCAATTTGAAACCCAATTCTAAACCCTTTAATGCACAAGCCTATCGATACCCTCCAACCCAAAAAACACAGATAGAGCAAATGGTCAAAGAAATGTTACAACAATCCTTAATTCAATCTAGCCACAGTCCTTACGCATCCCTTGTATTACTTGTAATGAAAAAGGACAGATCATGGAGTTTTTGTGTAGATTATCGCCAGTTAAACGCCATGATAATCAAAGACAAATACCCAATTCCACTCATTGAAGACCTCCTAGACGAATTAATGGATGCAACCATTTTTTCTAAGCTTGATCTAAGAGCTAGCTATAACCAGATTCGAATGAGCCGAAAGGACATACCCAAGACTGCTTTTCGAACTCACTAGGGCTATTATGAGTTATTGGTAATGCCCTTTGGTCTTACCAATGCCCCAGCTACTTTCCAATCCTTCATGAACCACATTTTTGAACCCCACCTAAGAAGCTTCATCCTAGTATTTTTTGACGCTATACTAGTGTATAGCCGTACTTTTGACCAACATTTGACACAGCTTAAGGCCACCTTTGAGATCCTCAGAGTCAACCAATTGCATATCAAGAGATTAAAGTGCTCTTTTGCTTAGGTGGAGTACCTTAGGTATATTATCTCAGGCCAAGGGGTCAGCACAGACCCAAAGAAGGTGACAACCATGCAGTCTTGGCCAAGGTCTAACACCCTTAGGGCCTTGAGGGGGTTTCTAGGCCTAACAAGGTACTATAAGAGGTTTGTGAAGAATTATGGGATCATTAGTAGGCCTCTAACTCAACTATTGAGGAAGGAAGGTTTCAAGTGGGATGCTCAGCTGAAGCAGCCTTTGAACAACTCAAAAGAGCTATGAGTGAGGCCCCGGTGTTGGGTTTACCTAACTTTAACAAAACCTTTGTGCTGGAAACAGACGCATGTGAGATAGGGATTGGGGCGATATTAATGTAGGAGGGAAGACCCCTAGCATTTCTCAGCCAAGCCTTAGCCCCTAGACATGTGGGGCTAAGCATTTAGGAGAAGGAGTTTGTGGTTGTGTTGATGGTAGTAGACAAGTGGAGGCACTACTTAGAAGGGGCTTAGTTGATCAAGACTGACCATCAGAGTTTGAAGTTTCTGCTTCAACAGAAACTACACACTCAATTACAAAAGAAGGGGATGACAAAGCTGATGGGTCTTGACTAAACTATACAATACAAGAAGGGGAAGGATAATGTAGTGGCCGATGCCTTGTCTAGATGTCAGGAGGAGGGAGAAGCAATAGCCATAACTGCCTTGGTACCAGATTGGTATCAAGAGATGGCCACCAGCTATGACTCCGATGGGCAGGTCAAAGGGTTGTTAGAGCAGCTGATCTTGAGTCCCACTAGCAAGCCAGGATACACGCTTAAGAATGGGGTGATCCGATACAAGGGGAGAATAGTGATTGGGGATAGATAGGACATCAAGCAAATGATACTCCAATCCCTCCATGCATCCCCACTAGGAGGGCATTCTGGAATCCGAAACACATACCATCAGGTAAGGTAACTCTTCTTCTGGCCTAAATTGAAAGAAGCTGTGGTTAAGTTTGTGATGGCATGCGATTCTTACAAGAGATGCAAGCAAGAGAATGTAGCTACTCCTGGGTTGTTACAACCCTTAGCTATTCCAGGCCAAGCACGGGAGAGCGTGTCAATGGATTTTGTGCAAGGGCTACCCAGATCAGAGGGGAAAGATTACATACTAGTGGTGGTGGATAGGTTCAAGAAGTTTGCTCACTTCTTGAGTCTTTCTCACCCATACACTACTCAGGAAGTTGCTAGAGTATTTCTTGATTAGGTTGTTAAGATACATGGGACTCTAAGGACCATTATCTCTAACCGAGATAAGGTATTCACCAGTTTCTTATGACAGGCTCTACTAAAATCCCTCGGATCTAAGCTAGGCATGTCATCAGCCTATCACCCCTCAATTGATGGACAAACAGAAAGAGTCAATTAGTGTTTGGAGAATTACCTGAGGTACTTATGTTTCCATCACCCCAAGAGCTAGCATAAGTGGCTATCACTAGCCCAATGGTGGTACAATTTCAGCCACCACAACTCCATCAGGACGTCCCCATTTGAAGCTTTGTTCGGGTATTAGCCCCCCCTACTTCCTGCTATTCAGGAGACTACCAATGTGGCAGCTATAGAAGATCATATCCAACAAAGGTAGGAGATCTTAGGACAACTAAAGAGGGATTTAGCTATGGCTCATAATAGAATGAAACAATAGGAAGATAAAGGAAGAAGTGAGAGGGAGTTTGTAGTAGGAGATGAGGTCTATCTGAGACTAAGGCCATCCCACGTCTAGGCATTGACTACATAATCAATGTCCAAGTTAAGCCCCAAGTACTATGGCCCCTTCTCCATTGAGGCTAAATTGGGTAAGGTGGCATATCGGTTGTGGCTATCAGAGAATTCTCATATTCATCCGGTATTCCATGTGTCGCTATTGAAGAGAGGCGTTGGAGGACAACAGGTGAGTGCAAGTCTGCCTTAGGGTGCAAGCAACAGTTTGCCTCAGGCAAAACCCGCAACTATTCTAGATAGAAAGGTCATTTACAGGCATGGAGCCCCCATAACCCAGGTGTTGGTGAAATGGTCTCATCTTCACGATGACCACAACACGTCCATATCTCCCTGATTTGCTTACATAGTTCCCTAGAGTAGCTAGTCTATTTTGTATTTCTTGAGGACAAGAAATGTCTTAAGGGGAGGGTAAATTGTCATGTGCCTGGCATGTGCTTACTAAATAAAGTGAGGCGAGAAGATAGTAGTAGCCGTAGCACATGGGTAGTTAGCAGTTGTATGGTTTTTTGGCGGGAATTATTCAAATTGTCCACTTGGCTGGTGAGATCAGTATAAATATAAACTGATCTCACTTGAAGAGGCATGCTATGAATGAATTGAATTCTGAACTTTCCCTCTAAATTCTCTCTCTCTTTCTCTCTCCCTACGATCAATTCTCTTCTCTTTACCAATCCTACCCACTTCTCCAGAATTCCTTGTGGTTCTTGAGATCTCCTTGTCAGTTCCCTTGGACCTGACAGTGCATGCAGAGAGGGGCCAGCTTGGGGGGGGGGGGGGTTGGAGGTGAACAAAACATGCATAACTTTCTCAGTAAACTATTATGAGAGATCACATGTATAGGTTGAAAAGACTTTTTGAGTTTTCTAGCTGGAATAGTCACACTGGTTCACCTTTCTAGTGAACCACCAGAAACCAATCTAAAGCCTTCACCTAGGATAATTCATAGAAAGGAATACGGCCAGGATGGAAGTAAAACTTCCATAAACTCTCATATCTATGGTTTATTTGAAAAAGGAGAACTAAAAGAGACATATTTAAGCAATGGAATCTTACAACATCTTGGTCATCTTTAATTCAAAGTTCGGGATAGTTTCCAATAAAATTGCGTATGCTATATTTCTTAGATTAGCCATGGTCTGTAATGCTTTCCATTTCAAGTCATGGTAGTCACTTACCACACCTACCAGTACTCATTAACAACAGTCCAACTCAAGGAACAGCCAGTACTTGCACAAGGAAAAAAAAGGATCTAGCAAAACCCCAACAGTTTCCGTGTAGTTTGAACTTGTTGACAAGTCCAAACACAATAAACTATGGGTCAACCTGTGCGCTGAAAATTTGATCACTAGAAACCACTTATCGACTATTCAGTAGATTTCCTTGTTGCGAGAAAAAAATAATTGCTCGTGTTGTTACTGATCTAAGGATCTTAAAATTATATTGGGAGAGTGCATAAACACTCAATATAAGCTTTATGATCTTTGATTTTCATTTCAAAAATTGAAGGTGGAAGAGTGAGGAGTGAATCCTTGAACGAGTTTGAGATTTAAAATGTGAAAATTAAGTTATTTTCAACAGTAAAGTGTGGGTGAAAGAGATTAGTTGTGGAAGGAAAGATGAATTGAGCATGCAATGAGATGGCTCCTATCTTTAAAAGGACGAAGCCTTAAACCAAAAGGAGCCTGGGTGCCGAAGTGCATAGGGGAAAAAAAAAAAAAAAAGAGATTAAAAGGACCAAGAGAGCTTGCTACTAGACATGGTTTGCATGTGCTAACAGGAAAGTATGAGAATGTCTATTTTGACTAAATGCCAAATTACTAAAAATGTCCTAAACTTTGGTTAGTTTTACTTTTTTAACCCATTTTAATAATGTTTTCAATTGATACCTTGTACTTTTATAGGTGTTGCAATTACATTACTTGTGTCCATTTTTGGGTAAAAAATACCATTTCTTTTAGCGAAAATATCATATTGTTTGATTCAATGGATTTTATGCTGTTGGCAATTTAATACAATCCTCCTTCCTTATCCGGGTTAGGGATTGGCCATAGATGGGTATCCTTTGGCAAAGTTGGTGTAAATTTCAAATGAAAAATAGTAACGAAGTAATACTTTTCAATGGATTGTATATTATAATTGTAATATTTATAAATGTACAAAGTATTAGTTGAAAAATTGCTAAGTTGATTTAGAATGATATACTTAGGTAAAAGCTTATAAAAGTGATACTAAGGACTTGACATGTAAGATGAGAAAAGACATACATACAAACTGCCTAAACTAAGAGAGAGAAATATAAGGAACTTGAGTCAGGTGAAGTGCATAAAAGACAGAGATAAAAGGTACTAGTAAATGAGAGAACAGGAATATTGTATGAAGTGTTAAGTGAATATTGGAAAAAATTAATATTATGTTGGAATATCTTGGTAATTTTGAAGAACATAGCAGTTACATATTCTATAATCATTTTTGCTTGAAAAAATACCAAAAAAGGGTGAAAAATGGTGAAACAGTTGGATTGAATAATATCCCAAGAGAAACATAAGTTTGAATAAAGGAGAATGGTTGTTTTAGGTAGCTGATAGTCGGTGTAGAAAGATTGGGTTCTGTTAAGAGCCCAAGCCTGACTCTAATTCCTTTGATGAGAGAATTGAAAGAAAGGGAGAAATAGAGAGGAAAAGGGGAAGAATCAAATTGATTAAGAGGGAGAACTGAGAATTGAGAGAAAGAAAGGAGAATTTAGACAGGGAGTAGGGAGAAATAGAGAGATTCGAGAGACACAAAGATAGAATTTCAGAGAGAGAGAATTAACTTTTCAATTAATCAAAACCTTAAAAATGTACAAGAGTGGTACAACCTTATATAGAGGCTATTCCACTACTTTAACAAAGCAGTTTCCACTTCCTTCACTAGAGTAACTGCTCCTAAACATTACATAACTACCACTAATATGTAAATAACTAACTTATAGAATTTTGCAGAAATAAAAATAAAATATGACTAGCCTAAATTGGGGCATTCTCTCCCTCTTAAAGATTTCTTGTCCTCAAGAAATCTCAATGGCTCATCCTTCATCTCCCCTGCATCATCTTTGCCGCCTTCTCCTTCCTCCAATTCTTCCATGGATAGCAATTGCCTTTTGCACTGGTGGCCTGGATTTCTCTCCACACCTGTAGCACACCCCTAGCTGCCTCTTTTGGTCCATGGCCAGGGATTTTGCTGAAGTATTAACCCTAGGATTCCATCCTGATATTGTAGTCCCTAGATTTCCGTCCAACTACTGAACTGTTAAAGGTTGAACTCCCGTTGGGATGTGGGGCCTTTTAAAGATTGCTTCCAAGGCTATTTTTTGTAATCTTGCCTTCTTAGTAGCTTGCTTGACAGTTGTAGGCTCAATCATCTTAACCACTGCCCTCAATTCATCATTAAGTCCACTGACAAAACTAGAAACAAAATATTCTTCAGTCAAGGCAGGATGTGTATTCATCATTGGAGACCTCAATTCTTCACAACGGGCTTGGTAGTCTATCACTGACTCTTTTTGCTTAATCTTATTGAACTTCTCAATTGTGTATGTCATAGGTTTCTCACCAAACCTTATATAGAAGTCCTCCACAAAGTCTTCCCAATTTGTCTCATCTCTCACTTTGCTCCACCCTTGGAACCATGCATCAACCATGTCATTGAAGTAGGTTGTTGCAAGGTTTATCCTCAGACTTTCAGCAACTTGATAATATTGGAAAAACTTCTCACACCTCCTAACCAACCATCTAGGTTTCACACCCTCAAACATGGGAATTTCCAGCCTAGTTAGGGGTGTGTGTTGGTGATTTGGGTGAGGTCCCCTTACCTGGATGGCCTGGTCTATTATTGGTTGTTCTTCATCTTCTTGTGATGTGGAAGCATGAGGGGGAATGCCTGCTTGTGTCAAGATCGGTTCTGACACAACTCTTGGAGGGAAATCTTCTTGCAGGCTAGTCCTGAGCCTGCCGCAAACCCATCTCCATAGCCTCCAACCTTGTCTCTATTTGCTTCGTGCGGGTTCCCTCTATCATTTCCTCAGTTGATTTCTTTCAACTTCACTCTGAACAACAACAAAAATTGCTTCCAAAGACTACCTTGTACTGCTTGCCTTCAAAATTTGATTGGAAACACCTAGATCCAGCCAAGAACTGGATTGCTCTAATACCAATTTGTCAGGAACCCAAGCTTGATGAGAGAATTGAAAGAAAGGGAGAATAGAGAGGAAAAGGGGAAGAATCAAACTGATTAAGAGGGGGAACTGTGAACTGAGAGAAAGAAATGAGAGTTTAGACAGGGAGAAATAGAGAGATTCAAGAGAGAGAGAGAATTTTAGAGAGATAGAATTAACTTTTTAATTAATCAAAACCTCAAAAACGTACAAGAGTGGTACAACTTTATATATAGAGGCTATTCCACTACTTTAACGATGCAGTTTCCACTTTCTCCATTAGAGTAACTACTCCTAAACACTACATAATTGTCACTAATCTATAAATAACTAACTAATATAATTTTGTAAAAATAAAAATAAAATGTAACTAGCCTAAACTGTGACAGGTTCTTATGGATTGGTGGTGGATGTGAAAAGCTTGTGGGGTAGGTAGGATTATTGTAGTTAGAGAAGCTTATCATATAATTTCAGAACAACTTCACTAAGCACATTCAAGAAGAGGTGTCTTGTTGGATTAGACAAACAAACAAGAAGTGTGAGTCCTTGGGGCAAAATGGTTTTTGGCAGTATTCTAAAATACGCTAGGCACTAGTTAGGCGCTAGACTGCAACCTAGTGCCTAGGCCGGGTCGTCAAAATACAAGATCCCTCCAATTCTAACCCTAATTCCACCTACCAAAGTATTCCTAAGCTTCCGAGGGCATCCTTTGGGAACCCCCAGGCATCTTTAGGGCCACTCACCATTGGCGAGCCCACTCTGAGGTGAACTTTTGCCTACCTGATGACCTGGATCTCGTCTCCAACCCCTTCAATGACCCACTGGGGAACTTCGACGAGATCGGATCGGAGGATGATCTGTTTTGCACTTAAATGGACGTGTTGAGAGGCTCGGATCCAGCTCCGTTGGCGGCGGCGACGGTTGGATTGACAATGTTGGTGGTAGCGGGGGGGGGGGGGGAGGCGGAGTGGGGCTTAATCGGGCCGGCGCCTAGGATGCTGATTGGCATGAATTTGCGGCAGCCAGGGGCTGACTAACGCCTCGGTGGCGGCCGCCTTTTTGAACACTGGTTTTTGGCAAGCATTCTGTTGCAAATTGAGGAGGGTTTAGTGGCTTAAGTACGCAGCCCTGCTTCTGTGCAGGAGTCTGAGAAATGGATGAATGCATGTGGCTCACTTTACTCTTGCCACATATAATTACTGATCGGTGGACAGCCAATTTGGCTACTGTTGTCCAACAATTCACTATGCTGAAAATAACTTTGTCATTTTCTTTGACATTAATTCTCATCAATTGAAAATCAAGTTTATGTATTCTTTATTTGTGCAAAGTAAACTGCTGGACAAGGAAGATTTCTGCATGATACCCATTTACTTTTCTTCAGGTTATGCATTACGTGCATTCTTTTATTGGATTGTTTGGGTTATGACTGCAACTGGATTACATTTTTCAGGCAAATTCTATATCAACTACAAAGTACAATGTTCTTACCTTTCTACCAAAGGGTTTGTTTGAACAGGTAAACTAGTTCTCTGCCTTGAAAATTATAAATTATTTTTGGTGCCGTGCTTTTGTATATTATCATTGAGAGCATTATAGGCACTTTCTACTTAATTTTCAGTCCAACCTAGATTCCGCTGTTAAAGCTTGAATTTAATCTGGGTTTTGTGTTGGGCCAGAGTTCAGAAATGTCTCCTTTCTTCATTTACTAGAATAAACAAACCATGAGTTTCAGAGTGCTCCAATATTTGAAATATTTGACCTGACAGGTTGTGGGCATAGTTGGGAAGGTAAATCCTCCAGCCCAGGCCCCCATGATGCCCTTTCTTAGTTGAAATTTCATTCCTTTACCGGTATTCCTGTTCTGTAAATTGTAAGCTGTGTTGAAACATCTGAAAATTCAAGAATCAAGACAATGGAATCCATTTGAAGCTTCTTCTTTGTTCCTTTATCCCCATTTACTTTTATAGTGATTATTTTTATTATGTTAAACCTATATTCCCATTTGATAACTGGTTGGGGGAGGTGGAGGTGATCTGAATGAAAGGCTTCTATTTACACTGAAATTTAATGATGTTGACTTCTAATTTTGTATTTTGGAGTTTCAATTGTCCGACTGACTAACATTTGCTGTGTTACAGAATGCATCATCTGCCTTTCTACCTTAATAACTTTGTCTATGTAAACTAATTAATTTCCTGTATTAACATCACTATATTATGATTAACATTATCTACTAGTTGTTGATGTGGAATTATTGTGTTTTAAGGTCTTATGTGCATAGATATGTATTTTCCAGGAAAATAGGATGGGTTGACTGAAATGGACTTGTTCACATTATGGTTTTGGGTTTCAACACATTTATTCAAACATGCATCCATATTGTGGTCTAACTCCTATTGAGCTCAACCCAACATATTGTCTGCTCTATATTAGTTCTATATATATGTGTGTGTATTCAAGCAAACATATGTATTCTCTGAAAAGAATTCTTTTTTGTCCACTGACAGTTCAGGCGGGTGGCTAACCTCTACTTTCTGATGATTTCAATTTTGTCAAGCACACCAGTCAGGTACGTTAAGTGAAATAAGGACTTACTATCTTTTTGGAGCATTAAGCATATGGACTAGGCTCACATACAAAAGACAGCATATTTCAGCAGAGCTGCCAGCTGATATTTGTGTCATGGGAGCATAATTACTAATTTCAGCAACTCTGGTAGACCTGTCTGGGGCAAAGTAGTAGGTTTGTCTGCAAATATTGTCTGATTCACTCCCATTAGCTATTGGGGCACTGTTGTTGCATTTCCGGGATTCTTTTTCTTATTTATTTTAATTTATTTCCTTAATTTTTAGAATTGGGTTTGCCAGGTGTGTGGAATATTGTTCCCGACCATAGGTTCATCTTTCGTATCTGTAGTATTTTAACTGTTACAAATTTTGTATTCAACATATGGAGCACCTCAGAAGCTTAGTTTAGTTTTATTTTGTTTTTGGCTAAACCAATTGTGAAGTTTTGACTACTTGGCTTTTTATTTATTTATTATATCCACTTTTTTTGTTTCTTTTATCATTCTTTTTGTTTTTTCAAATTCCTAGTTAAATTAAGGCTTGTGACCATTGTTTGTTTTTTCAATTCTGTGCATGGCTTCTGTATATTCAAGAAAAGGAAGCTGGGTCTCCACTTCTTCTCTGTTTTTTTGGTGTTCTTTTTTTTTTTTTGTGTAATGGTATGTTTCATATGTTCCTTTGTTGATTGTTAATATTGAATAAATCTAAAATTACTTACAAAAAACTTGTTCCCAGGGCTCCTAGTGGAAATTGTGTTTAACCAGGCTAGCATCTTTTATCTTTCCATTATGCATTTGCTACATGTGGGTGCATGTTCCATTAATGCTCAGTAGGGTCCAAAGTCCAACTGGCCTGTTTATTCTACTGGACATGGCAACGTGGCTCTTCATGTGGCAACGTCATGGCATTAGCCATTCTTGCGTACAGGCACAATTTTAGATAGCCATGTGAAGGGTCTCACAGGAAGCTTGTCCTTTTACCTCGAGCCTCCCCGTGAAAGAGACTCACTTAGGGACTCAGCTCGGAAAATTCATGGGTAACATCATTCCCATCAATAGGCATGGCAGACTCCATATCCTGCCCTTTGTCAAGATTCCATACCTCATTTTACTCCCTTGTCTCATCTTCTTCAAATCCTTGTTATGGGCAGGGCGAGAGGGCGAAGTCTCCCTTTGCCTGGGGCCAAGGGGTAACTTATGGAGTGGAGGCTGGAACCAATAGGCTTGTCACTTGTAACTTGGCATAGTTGAGGGCCCTTGCATTGATCAGTCAATCAGAAGGATATGCTAGAAGTGGAAAGACACTTTCCGTTGTGCCTGTAGTGGATTGGGCAGCAACAAGCAATCCCTTCTAAAATCTTTGGAGGTGCCACTTGACTCACACACAGAGAAAACAGCTGCGTGTGTTGCAGGTTTTACTACTAAGGTCAACCTTATATTCAGTTTGTAAGCCCAAGCAGCAGGGCCACTTGTCCCTATGTCACTTCCTCCATCCAATATAGGTTGTCACTATTCATCACTTGGGAACCTGCAAGGTGCTTCACCTCCTCGTAGCAAAGCATCTTGAACTGGCCAGTATTTGGTCCTTGGTGCCAAGGATCTCCTCATCTTTCCTGTTCTCTCTCTTGATTTCTTAATTCTCTCTTTCTGACCATGATAGGCCTCAAGGCTTTTTTGTGCCACTATTGCTTCTCAGCCTGGTGTTAGCATCACTCCGATAGTCTCTCACACAATATTTCCTTATCCATGTTGGATGCACTCCTTATATTCCAATATATTCCAACTTATCATCTACTCCATTTTCCTCACTTTGGAGCTCTACATTTGTTTTTCATTTATTGGGTTCTATTGGTAAATATGTCCAAGCTTTTGTCTGTCTGGCATGCATCTGCTATCCCTATACATGCTATGCATGTGTTGTGCAGTGATTTCTTTTTTTGCTAGGAGTGTAGTGATTTCTTATTACTTCTGTATTTCATTTCCCCCCTACATGAAACTCCTTCATTGGCTTGTTGGGAGGGCTTCACTAATAAATGTGTAACCATTATTGTGTCCTGCCTATTTGTCCATATCTGTGTATTTTATGCATCTTGTATATGATTCAGTTGCCAACTGTGGACTTCGTCCTCCTATCCCTGGCCCGCGTTGATTATTCTTTTGTGGCCAGGTTGGCACTCCTTGACTTTGCGTATGGCTTATTATATGCATGTTTTGTGACCCCTTAGCATACTTTGTGCACTTGAACAGTTGAACCATGAAATAAACAAATAAACCTGGCATTATACTTTCACTCTTTTATATACTGCTTCCTTACTTGACTTGGCACTGTTGAATAAGTACTTAAATATAGAAGAAGAGAAAAATGTTTTGTGGGAGAAGCAGTGATCTTAGAGATTTAGTAGGCTAGTTTTTGGCTTGTTTGGAACTTGAAATTGGAAGTTCTGTTTTGTGCAGTCCTGTATCTCCAATAACAAATGTGCTCCCACTAAGTATCGTGCTTTTTGTATCTCTTGTTAAGGAGGCATGGGAAGACTGGGTGAGTACTACTAGCTGATTGGCTTCTAGTTTCTTGGATTGATCTTTTTCTTCATGGAATCCTTGAGAAAAAGACTTCATTTCATATGATTCTTGCTTAATTGAAACTCATACTTTTGTCCTTTGTGTTTTCTATCATTATGTGAAACAGAAGCGTTTTCAGAATGACATGGCAATAAATAACAATTCTGTGGAAGTGCTCCTAGGTCAGAGATGGGAAAGAATTCCCTGGAAAAGTCTGCAGGTTGGAGATATTGTCAGAGTAAGTATTCCCATCTATTTATCAGAGAAAAAAGGAGGTACAATTTTAACAGAATTTTATATTTCTTCTTTTCAGTACTAGTGTATGAAGCGACTGTTTTTCGTTTGAACTCTAAAAGTTCCTTAAATACATATTGGTATCATTTAGGCAAACTAAATGGCACGCCACTTGGTTGTCTTTGGCTTGGACTAGCAGTGTTTTCTATCTTCACAGATTCATAAATATCCGTTCCTGTTTTGGGTGCAAAAATTACTTTCAACATTGTGATGTCACCAGTTCGAAGTTTCCTTGGTGTACTTTTAACTGCTGAAACGTATTTCCATGTGGGTCTTGAAAAGGACAAAAACGAACTGCTCACAGTTTATTTTAAGTGGTGTTGTGAGTGTTAATTACTTTGAGTTTATTTGCCTTATTGTTGTTTTGAAGATCAGTATATTTTCCTTTAAACGCCGTGACCTCTACAACTTCTTATGGAGTTTGAAATGGTGCAATCCCTATCATCTAAGCATCTCTCTCTCTCTCTCTCTGTTATGGTTTTCCACAATGTATGTACTAGTGTTATGGTTGGCATCTGTGTGGTTAAGCTGATTGAATGTAGTAACTTGTTGGAGAGTGGGTGATTGAATGCAGTTGATAAAGATTTAGAGGCATTTATTACCAGTTTGGGGATTCCATGTATGTGTGTTTGCAACCTGTTAATGTTTTGTTATATCTAGTGGCAGTGTGGAAGAGATGGATGGCACCTAGCAAAAAATAAAAAGAAGACATGGGTGGAAATTATGTATTCGTGGAAAATGAAAAGGAGGAATCATTTGTATGCAAGATGATAATTACACTACTAAAGAGAGTAATTCGATTAAATTAGATCTATGAGAGAAGTTTTGAGAGATTGATGGCATAGTAAGGACTTTATTGGGCATATGACCTTTGAAATAATTATTTGCGTATCCTATATGTTTGAGTTTGATGGAGCATCATTTTTGGTCAAGATTTAGCAACAGGATTCTGGGGATCATTATTGTGTTTATACTAACCATAGGCAAACCATTGGGGTGTGGCAGTGCGCCTCAAGGTGAGGCAAGACAATTGCTTCAGGCCTAATGTTGAATGTGCAAGTCTCCTCGGGTGATGCCTCAGTAGGTGAGGTATTGCATTGAGCACTTGGGGCATGCTGTTTATGTCCTACTTAATAGTTGTGTGCCCAATGAAATGACCAAAATGTATTAAAAATTAATTATAATTGTTAGAAACTGTTGGATTTCTTTGCTGTAAAGTTTGTTGGATAATCAATCCTACAATTTATGAGATTTATTATCAATCCCAATCTATGGGATTGATTATAATCAATGTTAATGGTTGAGATGGATTGATTGATTGATGTAAATTAGTAATTGATGTAATTAGGATTCCTTCTTTTTTCTTTAGTTATAGAGATTTGATTGATTTATTTCTTCTATGTATATTGTAATCAAGTGGAAGAGAAAGGATATACCAAGTTTTCTCACAATTGTTCATGGTATCAGAGCAACCCTAGACGCCTCTTGTTCTTCTCACAACCATCCAAGGTCAGTTTTTTATCTACTGCTTTTCTCCGACAACATTTTACACCGCTTATTCCGGTAGTGTTCATTAGTGTTCCTAGCCTTTATTTCGTTCTCGGTAGCAACATCAAATCGCAAACATGTCAAACACCAACGAATCCTCAATTGAAACTCCAAAATCCTCCCCCTCAAATGTTGAAACTGTTATGTACAACAACAATGGGGGCAACTTGTCAAACTACTCATCCACACCCATCACCATCTACAAATTGAATGGGCGAAACTACATCCAATGGTCTCAATCCTTCATGTTTCACGTCCGCAGCAAGGAGAAAGAAGATTATCTCACCAAAAATATTATCAAACCAAATGAAAAAGCCGTTGATTATCAGATTTGAAAGAGAGATAACAACCAAGTTATACTCTGGCTAGTAAATTCCATGGAGCCACGCATAGGAGAAAATTCTCCTATATGAAACTGCCTCAGAGGTCTAGGAGGCTACAAAAGACACTTATTCACACAAAGACAACACCCTCGAACTAGTGACAATTGAGGACGTGTTGCACGATCTCCAACAAGGTGATTTATCTGTGATTGAGTATTACAACAAACTCCTTCAAAACTAGCAGTAACTAGATGCTTTTGAAAAATATTCCTGAGAAACCACCACTGATGTCAAACTGTACAAGAAGATTATAGAGAATAAGAGGGGTCTACAAATTTTGCTTGGGCCTAAATTCAAGTCTTGATGCTGTAAGAGGAAGGACATTTAGCACAAAACCACTGCCAAGCTTACGAGAAGCTTTCTTTGAGGTTTGATGGGAAGAGAGTAGACGTCAATTGATGCTGGGGATAGAAAAATTAACTGCTGGTCAAATCATCAACCTTGGCTATATGAAACTAGTAGTAGCCACGAAAAAGGGGAAGGCCATGGTGTGAACATTGTCGCCGCCCTGGTCATACAAAAGAAATCATCTGGCAACTCCATGGAAAACGTGCTAATTGGAAGCCAAAGACATTAGCACAAAAGGCAAGTCGAGGCAGCATAGTTGGCAGTTCAAAGCAACTTGCAAACTTTAGCAAAGAGGAACATGATGGACTGAGAAGGCTGCTACAAGCATAACAAAACCTACCAGTTGTTGGATCAGGTTCCATAGCTAAAAAAGGTAATTTTCTTAAGGCTTTAACCAGAGCACTATAAGCCTTGGATTGTTGACTTCGGTGCTTTTGATCATATGATAGGAGATAGGCGAGTTTTCAACACATATTCTCCTTGTAATGAAGCTCTCACAGTTAGAATTGCAGATGGTTCTTTGGAAAAAGTTGAAGGGACTAGTTCGATTGTGGTATCTAGGGACATAACACTCAAATTTGTATTATGTGTTCCTAATTTAGATTACAACTTGCTCTCCATAAATAAAATCACCTAAGAATTTAACTGTATAGCTAATTTTTCTCCTCATATCTGTGAATTTCAGGATTTGACTTCGGGGAGGATGACTAGCACTGTTAGGAGTCATTTTGGGCTCTATCATCTTAAGACTCAACCAGATTTTGTGAGGCAATCTCATCTAGGAGTGAGTGAACCTATTTCTTGTTAAACTAATTCTTGTGTCTGTTAGTGAGTTGAAAAATGAGAGTGAGAGGTTGGTCATGATGTGGCATTATAGGTTAAGCCACCCAAGTTTTCTATACTTATCCAAACTTTTCCAAAGTTTATTCAAAAATGAAAGTGCTATTTCTTTTTGAAGATTTCGAACAGAAAGCATAAATATTCATTATGTCATAGTTCTGAAAGGCGCGAGGCGCAACGAGGTGCAAAAGGTCCTGGAGCCTGAGGCGCGAGGCGCACGAGGTGAGGCGCGCCTTTGCGAAGCGAGGCGCACCTTTTAGGAAAAAAACTCAAAATCTTGTAAAATCATAAACAACTATCAAATTATCAATAATAACACATTCATATCATTCATGATTCATTATCTTCAAATTCTATAAACTAACAACATCAAAGTTAATTCATTCATCATGCAAATTCTAAACTAGAAACATCATCAAAGTTCAAATTTAAAGTCTCAAACTCAAACAAGTACCAATTATAATGCAAAGTCTTAAACAAACACATAAACACTACAAGTCCCAATCAATATAAAGAAGCTTTTTAATCAATCATCATCAAGGAGATCATCAATATCAAGGTCAATATCTTCATCATCCCCTTCAATCACCCCTTCATCTTCTTCATCATCTCTCAATTCTTCTCCCTCTTCCAAGTCTTCATCATCTTCGGTCCCTGCCTCACTTTCCTCCTCCTCTTCAATTTCTTGAGTTACTCGCCGCTTTGAAGCCAAAGCCGAAGTTGATCCTGATTGTGATCGGGTTTGTTTAGTTCTAAATTGATAACTAGGCTCTCCAACTCCTGCAGCCGCAGCAACATTAGTGCATGTCAACCCATCCCCAACGTCATTTGGAAAAACAGTTTCATCATCTTTAGCATTCTCCTCATCAAGTTTTTCAGTCAACCATTCATTGCTTTCATCAATGTGGGTTAATATGATAGGGTCAATGGTATCACGCATTTGATACCGACGCCTCAATGCTCTATTGTATTTTACAAATACCAAGTCGTTTAAACGAAGTTGATCAAGTCTGTTTCTCCGTTTAGTATGAAGCTGCAACAATTTATGCAAAAACATACTAAGAAGTAAGAATAACTGAATAAGCTACATGAAACAAACCAACTACTAATAAAAACTGTAAGTGTGCACTTATATTTTCAAACACACTCCAATTACGTTCACACCCAGATGAACTACAAGTCAAGCTAAGAATTTTAATTGCAAATTTTTGCAACGTGGGTGTTGACATTCCATATGAAGCCCACCATTCAGCTGTCCAATAAAATTCATAGGTTAGTTATTATCTATTATCTAGAATGATTATATATAATGTAATATATATATATATATATATGTGTACCTGGTGATTTTTCAGCTCTCTTTCTAATAGCCATATAGTTTCCAAAGAACCCATCTGCATTGTTATACATCGAAAGCTCAGCATCAATTTGGTCTTGAACCTTTACATCTGGATTTAACTTTCTAATGCATTCATATAAGCCAGTCATGATCTCTGGATCTATACGTTCAGCCTTGTAGAAATATTTTGGGTTCAAGTACCAACGAGCTGCGTGCAAGGGGCGATGAAGCTGAACATCCCATCGATTATCAATGATCTGAAAAATGGGTGCATACTTCTTTTCATCCCCATTAAAAGAGTTAGCAATCGCTTCTTTGGCCCTATCCATGGCCTCATATATGTATCCCATAGCAGGCTTCTTCTCACCATCCACTAAGCGCAATACACGCACCAATGGACCAGCTACATTTAAAGCAAATACAACATTGTTCCAAAATGAAGGCATCAAAATCACTTCTACAACCTTTTTGGCCCCCGCTTCTTTTACCCACTTGCTTGTCATCCACTCCTCGGAGGTAAACATCCTTCTAAGGTTGCTTTTCAGACTATGCATCCTGCCCAAAGTGATAAAGGCAGTTGCAAACCGTGTTTTTGCAGGCCTCAACAACTCTTTCTTGTCAGTAAACCTTCTAAGCATGTTTACTAGACCCGAACGATTATAGATATAGCTATTCACCATAATAGCTCTCTCAAATGTCTTCTTCATATTAGGCAACTTGAAAATATCTTCCAACACTAAATCCAAGCAATGCGCTGCACATGGTGTCCAAAACAACGTAGGATATTTTGCCTCCAAAAATCTTCCTGTTATTATTTAGAGTGAAATTAACAAGATATTAGTAAATAATAAATATCTAATGAATATTCAAATTGTTCTATTTATAAACATAATACAAATTACAAAAATAAATTTCATACCTGCTAAAACATTGTTTGAAGCACTATCGGTGACCACTTGCACCATATTTCTTACTCCAATTTTTTCCACACATTTACTTAATAATTGAAACATCTTTTCCCCAGTCTTTGAATAGCTAGAACCATCAACAGACTCCAAAAACATACTTCCTTTAGGAGAATTGACTAAAAAGTTAATCAATGTCCTTTCCCTCTTGTCTTTCTAGCCATCTCACAAAATGGAACATCCATATTTGCCCCACGCCTCTTCATGATCTTTCATCATTTCACGAGTGGCTTCTACCTCTTGTTTGACAAGGGGAACCCTGACTTCATGATAACTAGGCAACTTCACACCCGGACCATATTGACCAACTGCTTCTATAAATACTTTAAGATTGTCATATGTCACTGCATTGAATGGAATGCCAGCATCATACATCCATCGTGCAAAGCTTCTACAAACTCGAGCTCTTAACTCTTTTTTTGCAAAATCATGCTCACCCAACCTTGTTTGCTTTCTTTTGCCCTTGCTTTTCAACACATTAACTTCTGGGTCTTTAAGAAAAACATCAAGTGGACTCTTTTGTGTTGGCCCTTTAACACTACCAGTACCACTTCCACTTCCAGTAGATACATTGGGTCTTTTTCTACTTTGAGGTAGTGGCTCATCATCATCATCATCATACCCTTCACCAAATTGAAGATCATCATCTAACGATGCTATATTTCGCTCATCCCTGCTATTTTTCTTTTTTTTATGTACTCTCCAATCTCTTCTTTTACTGATGGAGGACATTTTGGACAAGCTTTAGTATTCCGAAAACCGCCCACAAGATGTTGTTTCGCTCGAAATATACCACATTTTGTTACT
Organism: Diospyros kaki; assembly: GCA_036245055.1. Classification (NCBI taxonomy): domain Eukaryota; kingdom Viridiplantae; phylum Streptophyta; class Magnoliopsida; order Ericales; family Ebenaceae; genus Diospyros; species Diospyros kaki. Next base: position 44,223,472 of record BSEG01000009.1, read on the forward strand.
TTACGACAAAATTTACAAGTGGTGGTATTTCTATCATTAGGATCAGCTTCAAAATAATTCCATGCCGGGTTCGTTTTGGAAGTGGTTGACGACATTTTTTGGGTTGTTGCAAGTTGCAACACAGTTCCAAACTTCCAACTTCCACAAAATTCTCCTAATGATAGAAATAAACTATAAAGACTTAAAAGAGATCAGCAACCAGCTGTTAGCAAAAGAAATAAAACAAGAATGCAAGAAATAAACAAATAAAAAAGAACTAAAAGAACTTACAAGATAGCAGCCTTAACAGCTTCAAATTGAAGAGCAAATGAGAAGAGAGGCGAGGAAGAGAGGAGAAGATCGTGGGCAGAGGAGAATAAAGGAAGAGGGTGCGGCTGGCTGGAGAGGAAATTAACAGGCTAGGAGGTGGGCGTGGCTGGATAGGAGAGGAAGAGAGGAGGCAGGCACGGCTGGAGAGGAAAGGAAAAGGAAGATCAAGTCGAACTGGAGAGGAGAGGAAGAGAGGAGGGGGTCGCGCGCGACTGGAGAGGAGAGGAAGAGGGTCGGGCCGAGCTGGAGAGGAAGAGAGGAGGGGGTTGCGGCTGGAGAGGAGAGGAAGAAGAAGATCGGGCGAGCTGGAGAGGAGAGGAAGAGAAGAGGCAGGTGCAGCTGGGGCTAGAGAGGAAGAGGAAGTCCGGGCGAGCTGGAGAGGAATAGAGGAGGGGGTCGCGGCTGGAGAGGAGAGGAAGAAGAAGATCGGGCGAGCTGGAGAGGAGGAAGAGAGGAGGCAGGCGCGGCTGGGGCTAGAGAGGAAGAGGAAGATCGGGCAAGCACGAGCAGCGAGTTGGAGCTGGAGAGGAAAGGCTGGAGCGGCTGGATGCTAGAGTCGGATTGGGCTGCAAGACTAAGTTAGAAGACCTAAGTTCATGAGGCGCGCCTCACGCCCCAGCGCCTAGGTGTGCAAGGCGAGGGCCTCGCCAAAACCGCCTCACCTCAGCCCAGGCGAGGCGCCAAACCTGGGCCTTAAGGCGCCTCGTGCCTAGGCGCGCCTTTGATAACTATGCATTATGTGCAACCCTAGTTATAGGGTTGGAAATTACAGCTATAGAAAGTTTACAATAGGAAGGATTACAACACATTTAGGAAAGATAATGATACAATGGGATTAGGAAAGATTCCTAATTTGTTTTAAGAAACTAATCTAATCAAAATCTTAAATAAATTATTCCAAAACAGGCTGCAACCTCTTCTTCTTTCCTTTCCTTTTATGTCAACACTCCCCCTCAAGCTAGTGAATGAATATCTATCATTCCCAGCTTGCATATTAGATCTTCAAATCTTCTAGTTGGCAATCCTTTTGTCAAACAATCTGCTACCTGTTATTCAGAAGAAACATAGGGAATTTGAATGATACATTTTTCAAGCTTTTCCTTTATAAAATGTTGATTAATCTCAACGTGTTTGGTCCTATCATGCTATACAGGATTATGTGCAATGCTTATGGCTAATTGGTTGTCACAAAATAACTTGATTGGTTCCTTGACATCAATCTTCAAATCTTCGAGCACAATCCTCATCCATAGTAACTCACATAGGCCAAGTGCCATAGCTCTAAACTCGGCTTCAGCACTTGACCTTGCCACTATGCTCTGCTTCTTACTTCGCTAAGAGACTAAGTTCCCTCCTAAAAACATGCAATACCTTGTAGTAGATCTCATATCACTTACAGATCCAGCATAGTCTGCATCTGTATACCCCTGTATATCCAAAACACCTCCTACTTTAAATAAGATTCCTTTACTTGGGGCTGTTTTCAAGTAGCACAATATTCTCCTTATAGCCTGCATATGACTCTCTGTCGGGCAATGCATAAATTGACTTACTAAACTCACTGCATAGGCTATATCTGGCCTAGTGTGTGATAAGTAAATCAAACGCCCTACTAACCTTTGATATCTGCCTTTATCCATTGGTGGGCTGTCGGTGTCTTCTCCTAATTTCACATTAGGCTCTACTGGAGTACATACTCCTTTGCTTCCCAATAAACCTGTCTCCTTCAAAAGATCCAATACATATTTACGTTGGGATAGAAATATACCTTCTTTGGAGTAGGCTACCTCTATTCCCAAAAAATATTTAAGTAATCCCAAGTTTTTTATCTCAAAATTTTGGGCCAATGTGCTCCTTAGATCTTGTTGTTCATTCATATCATTTCCTGTCACAATGATGTCATCCACATAAACTAACAATGTAGTCATTTTTCCCTTTCCCGAGTGCTTGAAGAAGAGAGAGTGGTCTCCTCTACTTTGGTGATACCCCATACACTTCATAGCTTTAGAGAACCTGTCAAACCAAGCTTTTGGTGACTGCTTGAGGCCATATAGTGCTTTTTTAAGTCTACACACCTCATCTCCTATTCCCTCTTTAAATCCTGGTGGCTGCTCCATGAAGACCTCTTCTTCTAAATCACCATGAAGAAATGCATTCTTAACATCTAGTTGGTGTAATTGCCATCCATAGTGAGCTGCTAAGAATAAGAGAATTCTTACCGTGGTCATTTTAGCCACTGGAGCAAAAGTCTCCAGATAATCAATTCCATATGTTTGGGTGTAGCCTTTAGCCACCAATCGAGCCTTATACCTCTCCAATGAGCCGTCTGCATTGTACTTTAGGTTGAACACCCACCTACAGCCCACTGGAACCACTCCCTTTGGCTTAGGTACCAAATCCCATGTGTTGTTTTTCTTTAATGCCCGCATCTTTTCCTGCATGGCTAGTTCCCATTTTTTATCCTTTAAAGCCTCTTCCACCGAATTAGGAATAACAATGGTATCTAGAGTGGTCAAAAAACTTATATGTTTGGAGGACAACCTGTGATAGGAGAGATAGTTGGGTAGAGGATGCTGAGTGCATCTTTTAACACCTTTTCTAACGGCAATAGGAATATCCAAATCAGTAGCAAAGGAATGAACAGGATCAGGGGAACAAACCTTCATAGAATCTGGCTGGGGATCGGATGTTGTTTCATGCTGAGAATGAGGCATGAACTGTTGTTTCCTGTGATACACAAAAGGAGAGCCCTTGAACCTTATTGGAGATGTTGATAATCCAGGTTGATGAGTTTGCTTAGGGCTTGGGATCTCATTTGGGACAAAACCAGAGTGATCACTTGAAGATGAAGGGATAGAACTAGTATGCAGGGCAGGATTAGGAATAGAATGTTTAGGGTCTATTGATGTTGAAGAATGTGGACCAAGGTCAAGACTAGGAAGGAGATTGGACACGTGGTCTTCAATCGTATGATTCTCCCCCTGAAGACCAAGGGTAGAATGACCGAAGTAGGGTTGTGACTCAACAAAAGTCACATCTTTTGAAACAAGAAATTTTCGAGTAGGGGGATGATAGCACTTATAGCCTTTTTGTGTAGGAGAATAACCAAGGAAAAGACACTTAAGTGCCCTAGGGTCCAGCTTGTCACGAGTATGAGGTGGAACATAAACAAAGGCTACACAACCAAAGACCCTAAAAGGAAGAGGGGTATGTAGGTTAAGAGAGGGAAAAAATGTAGAAATGCATTGAAAATGACTGTTGTTCCCAAGAACCCTAGATGGTACCCGATTGATTAGATAGGTTGCGGTCAAGACAGCCTCTCCCAGAAGATTTTTGGAACATTATGATGATGAAGAAGTGTTCTAGTGACATTGAGGAGGTGTCTCATCTTCCGTTCAGCCACTTTATTTTGTTGTGGAGTATTGATGCAGGAAGACTCATGAATAACCCTTTTGTCTTGAAAGAACTTATGCAAGTGTTGATTAAAATAATCCCTTGCATTATCAGTTCGAAATTTCTGAATAGAAGTACCAAATTGAGTAAGAATCATTGAATAAAAGTGCGGTAACATAGTGCTAACAGTAGCCTTATCCTTAAGAAGGAAAACCCAAGTCATTCTAGTACAATCATCTATGAAGGTAACAAACCATCTAGCCCTAGAACAATTGAGAATCCTAGATGGACCCCAAACATTCGAATGAATGAAAGCAAAAGGACGTGAGGATCTTTTATTACTAATAGGATAGGAAACACGATGATGTTTGGAAAGTTCACATACATCACAATGAAAAACACTAGGATCCACATGTTCAAATAAAATAGGAAACATAGCTTTGAGTAAGGGAAAAGGTGGATGCCCGAATCGGTAGTGATGAAGCCAAATGTCACTACTAGAAGACTGAGAAGTGTAGGCTGATTTAGGCTGAAATCTGGACTGAATGTGATGGGGTTGCAAGGTCTCCTTTCTTAAAACATATAGCCCATGTTTCTCCTCAGCAGCTCCAATCATCCTCCTTGTAGCCATTTCCTGAAACTCACAAGAATAAGGAGAGAAAATGATTCGACAATTTAGATCCTTAGTGAGTTGATGAACTGAAATCAAGTTAGTGGACAAATTAGGAACATGCAAGACTCTTTGAACAGAAAGTTTAGGACTAAGAGTGACTTGTCCCTGACCTTTGATAGGAATAGAACTCCCATTAGCAATAACAATCTGTTTAGGTGTCACAAGAGGCTGATAGGTATAAAAAACATTTGGATTAGAGGACATATGGTCTGTAGCTCCTGAATCTAGAATCCATATATCATTCCTATTGGTTTTAGAGGCTGTTAAAGAACTCAAATGGAAACTATTACCTGGCTGATTACCTTGCTGGGCAATAGAGCATGATCCATCCTAAAGAGTTTTCAAGAACATCTTGAGTTTGCTAACTTCATCAGCAAGCTTGCTGATTTCATCAGCTTTCTACTGATTCTGCTCCAACTTGGGTGTTGTCTCAGTTTTTTCTACCAGCTCTTCTTGCCTATTTGAAAAATAGACCTGATTTCGAGAGGTCATATTCTTAAAGCCCCCTAGTTTCTGCAACACAGCCTCCTTCCCATGCAATTTAAAACATGTCTCTCGAGTATGCCTCGGCCTCTTGCAATGGGAACACCATAATCCTTCTGTTCTATGCGTTTTGTTCTGTCCATCAGTCCACATACCTTCCTTTCCATGCAGCCTACCTTGCACATCACCTCTTCCTTGCAGTGGGTTAAATCTAGACCCTGCTCCTTTGTTTGTAAACATTGCTGATCCTTCAGAAGTCATATCACCCAGCATTGTTGTCCTCCTGTTTTCTTCACTTCGAACAACTAAAAACACTTCATTAAGGGATGGAAGTTTTTCCCTTCCAGGAACCTGCACTCGAACTTGATCATACTCATTATTAAGTCCAGCCAAGAACTCTACAACTCTATCCCTTTCAAAAATTGAATGAAGTGTGGCTGCATCTTTCCCACATTCCATTTTAATGTTCTGGTAGTGGTCCAGTTCCAGCCAAAAATCATTCATTTTGTTGTAATATTCAGTGATTGTTGAGACCCCTTGCTTAGTACTATGTAACTTCATCTTAATCTCGTAAATAACCGACGCATCTTGAATCTTAGAGTAGGTACGCCTAACCATTTCCCATATATCTTTAGCAAAGGACAAGAACATGTAATTTTTACTAACCTCTGGTTGGATGGCGTTCCACAGCCATGACATGATCATGGAATCCTCTATATCCCAAGCATTAAACCTTGGACCAGATTTTTGTGGACTAGGCTCTGTTAAGTGGCGAATCTATCCCTTCCCTTTTAGGAATGTTCGAACCAGCTGTGCCCACTGTAAGTAGTTGCGTCCATCCAGCCTGTATGACTGATGCACCCTTGGTAAATCGCTGGAAGAAAAACCTCCTATTGGAGTATCAACTCCATTATTCTCACCAGATGTCATGGCTGAAACTGGCGTTATTTTTTATATTTTTAACATGATCAGAAAGAAAAATGTCTAGCAATGAAGGCAAAGACAAGAATGAATTTCGAGGCTTGAGCGACTGAAAGTATGGCAACAATCGGCCAGAAACAATCAAGGAAGAAGAGCAAGGAATCAGCAATGAAGGCTGGGGAATGGACTGAAATACAGAAAGCAATGAAGGCCGGAAATCATAGGGCAATCGGAAGTGGCTCTGATACCATGAAGATTTCGAACAGAAAGCATAAATATTCATTATGTGCAGCCCTAGTTATAGGGTTGGAAATTGCAGCTATAGAAAGTTTACAATAGGAAGGATTACAACACATTTAGGAAAGATTATGATACAATGGGATTAGGAAAGATTCCTAATCTGTTTTAAGAAACTAATCTAATTAAAATCTTAAATAAATCATTCCAAAACAGGCTGCAACCTCTTCTTCTTTCCTTTCCTTTTATGTCAACACTTTTCAATGTGAAATTTGTCAATTTGCAAAACACTCTTGCAGTTCATACCCAATTCAGCCATACAAATCATCAAAACCTTTTTCTATGATCCACAATGATGTTTGGGGCCCATCTCAAGTTCCAAATGTCACAGGAGCTTGGTGGTTCATCTCTTTTATAGATGATCACACACGACTCACATGGATTTTTCTTATGAAAAATAAATCAAAAGTTCCTCAAATATTTAAGAATTTCAAAACAATAATCAAAAATCAATTTCAAACTTCCATTCAAATACTTAGAATTGACAATGGAAGAGAGTTCTTTAATTCTAGTCTTGGCTCATATTTATCAACTGAGGGAATTATACACCAAAGTTCTTGTGTAGATACCCCCTCAGCAAAATGGGATAGCTAAGAAAAATAATAGGCACCTTTTGGATATTGCCAGGTCTTTGTTGTTTTCATCTAATGTTCCAAAACGTTTCTAGGGTGAGGTTGTTCTTACAGCAACATACCTAATCAATCGACTTTCATCCAAAGTTTTAGATTTCTCCACTCCACGTCAAGTATTCTTACAACACTTCGCTCGAAGTCGATTGATTTCTTCTCTTCCTCCAAAGATATTTGGGTGTACTATGTTTGTTCATATCTATCAACAACATTGAACCAAACTTAACTCTTGATCCTTCAAATGTATCTTTGTTGGGTACTCTCCCTACAAAAAGGGTTACAAATGCTTCTGTCCTGACAACCAAAGGTTTTATCACATTATGGATGTCACATTCTTTAAAACACAACCCTATTACCCCAAAACTGATATTTAGGGGGAGAGTTATAGTCAGAGTCAACAAGAATATCAATTTTTCTTGGATAGCATAGATTGCACACCACCGAAAATTGCACCTTCTCCAAATGTCCAAATTGAACCTGAACCAAAACCAACTGATTCTTTCAATCCCGAGTTAAGTGTCTATCCCAGAAAAAAGGGGAAACCGAAGGAATCAGAGACTAGCAGATTCACCATTATTGTCGGCATTTGAACCTGAGGTAAAAATCCCTACATCTGACTTACAGACTGTGGAGAAAAATTCTGCAAGTACTAGTTTAAATGATCATAATAATTTTGATGAGAACCTACCCATTGCACTCAAGAAAGGGGTGGAAAGAATGCAAAAGTAGGCCATTCTACCCTATTGGCAACTATGTGAGTTATGAGGGTCTATCCTCATCTTACCAAGCATTCACCAGCAAAATCAATTTTATCTCCATTCCTAATTCAATCCAAGACGCCATGGCTATCCCATAATGGAAGAAGGCAGTTATTGAGGAAGTTAATGCTCTGGTGAAGAATGGTACTTGGGAAATTACTGATTTGCCTCATGGAAAGAACTTGATTGGGTGTAAGTGGATCTTCACGGTAAAAACAAAGACAAATGATAGTATTGAGAAATATAAGGCTCGGTTGGTAGCTAAGGGGTTTACTTAAACCTATGGCATAGATTATGAGGAGACCTTTGCTCCAGTCACAAAACTCAACACTATTTGGATACTCGTATCTCTTGCAGCAAATCTAGATTGACCCCTTCATCAACTAGATGCCAAGAATGTGTTCTTGAACGAGAATTTAGAAGAGGAGGTCTATATGGACATTCCCCAAGAACTACAAAACTCATCAAACATCAACAAAGTGCGTTGACTAAAGAAGTCACTTTATGGTCTAAAACAAACACCCCGAGCTTAGTTTGAGAGATTTACCAGTGTTCTGAAGAATAATGGGTATATACAAGGACAGTCTAATCACACAATGTTTGTAAAACATTCTTTAAATGGATTGATTTCCCTGTTAATTGTCTATGTTTATGATATAGTTCTAACAAGGGATTATGTTGAGGAGTTTCAAAGAGTCAAAGAATTTCTAGCTAGAGAGTTTGAGATCAAGGATCTAGGGAGACACACATACTTCTTGGAAATGGAAGTGGCTAAGTCTAAGTAGGGCATTACAGTTTCTCAAAAAAAGTATGTACTGGATCTTCTTAAAGAAACATGTATGCTTGGGAGTAAACTTGTAGAGACATCTATAGACTACACTACGAAACTTGGTTCAAATAATGACAATGCTCCTGTAGAGAAGGGAAGATATCAAAAACTTGTAGGGAAGTTGATCTATCTCTCACATACTAGGCTTGACATAGCATTCTCAGTAAGTGTTGTTAGTCAATTCATGAACAACCCTTCTGGAGAACACATAATAGCAGTGTACATAATCTTGAGATACTTGAAAATAACTCTAGGAAAGGGATTGTTATTCAAAAAGAAATCAAGTGGGAAAGTGGAATTGTATTCTGATGCAGACTGGGCAAGCTCAATCTCAGATAGACGATCAACTTCTGGATATTGTACCTATGTTTGGAAAAATCTGACTACATGGAGAAGTAAAAAGCAAGTTGTGGTAGCTAGGAGTAGTTGAAGATACCTTTTGAGGGATCAATCTAGCTATTGTGTGATAGTCAATCTGTCATCAGTATTGCCAAAAATCCAGTTCATCACGATCGGACAATGCATGTGGAAATAGATCGGCATTACATCAGAGAAAAAATAGAAGAGGCATGGTGCCACGATAAAGCACGAGGAGGATAACAGGAGCATCGAAGGTTCGAATCCTTGTGGCGTCTTGGAAGACATAATTATTGCTAGAAAGTAGCATTAGCTGGAAGGCAGCAGTAAGTCTGGAAGGCAAGTCACCCACGTGGAGGTAGGGTTATGGTGTGCCCTGTCGTCCCTCCGGGGGTCCCATCTGCATGACGTAAAGGTGGGGTCCACGGGGAGGGTAGTCATTTCTTGAAAGTCTATTCTGAGTGTGTATGGACTGTGATCGCATCCGGATTTACCCGGAGGGCGAACCAGGGGGAAAGGCCGCTCTTCCCAGATTAGTCATCTGGGTCATAAAAAAAAAAAAAAGAAATAGAAAGGGTATAATCAAGTATGTTTACATTCCTTTTAATTTACAGACTGGCGATATCCTAACTAAAGCACTTCCAAGGACACATTTTGAAGATCTGAGTTGCAAGCTATGTATGATAAATATTTACAACCCAGCTTGAGGGGGAGTGTTGGATTTCTTTGTCATAAATTTTGTTGGATAATCAATCCCACAATCTATGAGATTGATTATAATCAATCTTATCCCACAATCTATGGGATTGATTATAATCAATCTTAGTTGTTGGGTTTGATTGATTGATTGATGTAAATTAGTAATTGACGTAATTATGATTTATTCTTTTTTCCTTAGTTATAGGGATTTGATTGATTTATTACCCCTATATATATTGTAATCAAGTGGAAGAGAAAGGATATACCAAGTTTTCTCACAATTGTTTAGAAGTCGAAGTCTAAGAGACTCAAATGAATTGATTGAACTTATTTTATATAATTAATATGATTTACTAGTACCATTTGTTGCAAATTAATAAATTATTAATTTTTTATGGATTGTCTAACTTTAGTGAGTCACTCTTATTTGGCTTTTTGTACTAGCAAAACCAATTCCTTTGAGATGTAATACTATTGGGCCACTACAAAGGCTTCACATATTTGATGGTTTTGTTTTTTGACCTTATAACTTGTCCATTTTATGCTCATTCAATTATGTTTTTTTTTTCCTTATAATTTTTTCTCTATTTATATAGTTTTGTAACATATATTTTTATTTTTAAATACTAAAATTAAAATTTCTAGAGGTATGCCCAACCAATACTCGCGATGGACTACAAAGATAAAATGCAAGGATCAAACAAGAAATTTGGGGAACAAAAAATAATTGGGGTGTAACCCTTCATAGTGACACTACACTACTTGTATGGTGGCAATGAGCTAAAGTGGAGCCTTTGCATTAAAGCCTGGATGTAGTATCAAATTTGCCAAGGTTCTCACATTTTCATGAACAAATGCAAGGTAAAACGCTAGTTCAAAATCATAGAATAAGGATTGAGGACTTTAACAAAAAAGAAAAAACTATGGAAGTGATGCATGTGATGATTAGGAGAAAAAGAATTAATGTTATGTGCCTCCATGAGAAGATAGGTTGGAGATAAGGCTAAAATATTGACATAATTTGATTTAAACTTTGATGCTCAGTGAAGGATTCAACAAAGAATGGATTGGTGATTATTATGGATAAGACTTTATAGCATGGGTTATTATAGCTAAAGTTGATTGGATTATTGCAGCTAAAGTTGTTATGGGAGAAGAAACTATGAATATGGTTAGTACATATGTAACACAAGTTGCATATAGGTTTGTTCGCAATATCAATTATGTAATGGAGTGCGACCATACAATTATCTTCGTTTTTGCCATCTCATAAAACTTTTCCATATGAAAATATTAAAACTTTATCTCATCATTCCCTCGTTAGAGGATTTTGTCAGGAAGGGCATCAGACGTAAAATTTACCACTGTTCATTTGCATGAATTTGTATTGTTAATGTGACTTTTAGGAGTCAATTGACATATGGACGTTGTGCCATCAACCCTAACTTGGTCAATATAAGGTGCAGTTAATGATGGTGGTGTCGGTGATACCCAATGCAAGTTGGGTTGGGAGAAAAGATAAAGGCAAAATTTTGGATAGATATAGAGGGGTTGGTATAAGAGATACATAGAGGAGGAAAAATCATTATTGGAGGCAACTTAAATGGTCATGTGAGTAGAGAAGGGAATGCGTATAGAGATGTACATGGATTTTATAGATTTGGGGAAAGAAATAATTAGGGGTAAATCTATTTTGGATTTTTCCAGCTCGTCTTATAGACAATAAGCAGGTTTGAAAAATGGGATGAACATTTAATCAGATATAAAAATGGTGTATCAACCATTCAAATAGACTACTTATGATACTAGAGGATTGCTTATGTTTTAAGGATTGCAAAGTTATACTATTAGAATGCTTGACCTCTCAACATAGAGTTTTGGTCATTGTCTATATCAAAAAATGGAGAAGAAAAGATGACATGAAACAGAAAACATTCGTATAATAAGTTAAAATCCAAGTCTAGAGGGAGATGCTCTCAACTCCAAAAAGGGAACTTTTTGGTGGGCGCTTGGATAGAGATTGCGATGGAGTTTCTAGCGATCCAGGTCTATTTGGGGTGCTGTGAGGATCATGTTTTCTCTTCTTGTAGCGAACGGATTTTCACAGGCTCGGTTGTTTTGAACTTCATTTTTCCCTCTTGTGGTTATTTGATTTTCAAAGGCAGATTCTAGCGACAGTTTGATCTAGTGACTACGCGTTTTTTTACATTTGTGGGATTGCCTCAAGCGGGTTGCAAGTGCTGAGTGGTGGTGGGTGGTTCTTTCTTGGTCCCACTGGAGTTATTACCACTTACGACCCATCTCCTAGGCGATGGGTAAAAAAAGTAAGGGTGTAACAAAACCAGTTGACCCTACTGCAGAGAAAGTTCTCTCTGCTTTGGGATTAAGGCGTCGGATGTTCTCCCTTTAGGAACATCCGTGACTGTTGGAAGTAAGAAGCCCACAGAGATTCAGACCAAAGTGTCAGTTGAGAAGGTGACAAAAGCAATAGAAGAAGTTTCAGAGCCTATTCTTTCTGTGGACTCTGTTCGGGTCACCGAGAAGAGATGCACAGTCGACCAAGGTCCCTCCTCTAAGACTCTTCCAATCCAGTCAGATACAACTAAGTCCTCTTTGGAAATCCAAAGTCCTGCTACTGGAAAGCCAACGACAAAGACGACCACATGTGTAGGCTTGTTCAAGGATAACAAAAAACTGGACCAGGGTCATACGCTGAAGCTGCTTGATGGTTAGCAGGATGATGTGTTGCTAGACGACCAGGACGTCTACGCGGTGGAAAACGCTTGGGGCTTCTGTTTGGTTGGGTATTTTGCAAGCAAATTCTCGGGAAGGTTGGCTACTCGTAAACTTTGTGAATCTTGGAATGTTAGGTTCCAATTTCTAACTCATGGGAGTGGATGGTTAGTCTTTAAATTTGCTGATGAAGCATCTAGAGAGCAGGTCCTAAAAGGAAGACCATACTTTGTGTTTGGGTGGCCCCTTATGCTTAAGATTATGCCATCTTGTTTTGAATTTAATAATGAGTGCTTCCGATCGGTCCCGGTATGGGTTAATCTCCCTGGTCTCACCCTTTGAGTGTTGGCACCCAAATGCTCTTGGGAAAATTGTATCAAAGGTGGGCAAGCCCATTGCAACAGATAAGATGACTGCAACTCTAGAAAGGGTGTCTTTTGCTAGACTGCTTGTTGAAATTGATGCTTCAAAAGAATTAACTCGGAATGTCCATGTTAGGTTACCATCTAGAAATTACAGAGATCAGAAAATTCTGTTTGAATTTGAACTGAAACTCTATGATGAATGCAAGGTTCTGGGTCATTCTACCTCCAAGTGCACGATGAGGAAGCAGGTTCCAGTAGTGAAGGGCCCTTCTCCAGTGGATGCTCGTAAGGAGATTATCAATGAGAAAGATGCTAAAGTCCCAGATTCTTTGGAAAGGACTGAGCAGAATCAGATGGCGAATCCAACTGGGGGGAATGAGCCAAATGAAAACTCAGATGCTCAGGTCTCAACTGCGATCGCTCAAAACCAGATAGAGAATCCAACTGTGGGAGATGAACCAAGTGGAATTTTAGATGTTCGAGATCCAAATGTGATTGCTCTGGGGAAGGAAGTCCCAGATGCTCCTCTGAAGGGACTACCTGTCTCAGGTAAAGAAGATCCTTTCCAGTTAGTTTACAAGAAGAAGAAGAAAGTGAACCATGGTAAGAAGTCTCTGCCAAAACATAAATCGAATATTAAGAAGGGCCACACCCTTCTCATATCATCATGATTGTTGCTTGCTGGAATATTAGGGGTTTGAATAAGCCCCTAAAGCAGAATGGGGTGGCCAACCTCATGTAGAGTAATTAGATTGATATAATGGGAGTTCTTGAATCAAAGCTTTCTCAAGCTAAATTGGATTCGATTTTGTGATTTAAGTACAAAAATTGGAGGGTGATCCATAATTTCCATCTTCATGGTGCTGGGCGCATTCTCATTTTTTGGAACTCTGATAAAGTCCACCTTGATCATATTGAGTCTTCACCTCAAGTGATGCATTGGAGGGCTCAATGTAAGGTAGCATATCATATTTTTAACATTAGTTTTGTCTGTGCTTTTAACTCAGTGGTGGGCAGGAGGCCTCTTTGGCTTAACTTGGTAGAGTTTGGTGCTCAATCCTCTACTCCTTGGCTCCTATTGGGTGATTTCAACTGTGTCCTCAAACCGGAGGAGAAATGCAATGGTTTGGAGGTTTCTTCGTATGAAATCAGGGATTTTAACAATTGTTGTATGCAAGTGGGTCTTTTGGATTTGCCCTCCATGGGTTGTTTCTTTACCTGGTCTAACAACACGGTTATGTCAAAGTTGGATCAGGTGTTGGCTAATAATTTTTGGTGGTCGGAGGAGTTTTTTGGCCACGTTAATTTTCTGCCCTCGGGGTGTTTCAAATCACTCTCCCAGTTTGGTTTTAGTGTTCCATCTTGAGCGGCCAAGGCGTAGATTGTTTAAATTCTTTAACATGTGAACGAATCATGAGAAGTTTTATGAGCTTGTTGTAGGGGTTTGGCAACAGCCGGTCGTTGATACTGATCAGTTTATTTTGTGCAAGAAGTTGCAGATGTTAAAATCCCCTCTAAGGCGGTTAAATGCAGAGCATTTTAGCCACATCTCAGTGAGGGTGGAGAGAGCTACCCTAGAGCTCAAGGATGTTCAGATTCGTTTGCAAGTCCAGGCCCAGAATGTGTCTTTACAGAATGAGGCTATTGTTCTCAGGAAAAAGGCTTGTTCTTTTAAGGAAGCTGAAAGACTTTTTTACCTCCAACGAGCTAAATGCAACTACCTCAAGCATTGTGATAGGAGCTCTAAATTTTTCCACTCTATGGTTAAAAGGAATTCCAAGCGTAATTATATTGTGGCCGTGATTAAGGAAGACGAATCCCTCAGTACGTCATTTTCTCAGGTGGTTACTGAGTTTACTCATTTCTATGAGGGTCTTTTGGGGACTAAGGCTGTGTGTGAGCCTATTGATCAATCTGTTATGGGCATGGGCCCTCAAGTCTCAATTGAGCAAGTTGCTAATCTAGTGGTCATATAAGTGACAAGGAGATTAAATGATGCTCTTCATGATATTGGAGATGATAAGGCCCCTGGCCCGGATGGTTATTCAGCTGCCTTCTTCAAGAAAGCTTGGCACATTGTGGGGATGCAAGTGTGCAATGCTGTGAGAGAATTTTTGTAACATCCCGCATTGAGCAATAGGAAGGATCGGAACAATTTACCCTAATGGACATACACGAACTTCTCAGGGGTCACCCATCCTTGAGCTTCCCTAGCTCAAGCACGCTTAACCCGAGAGTTCCTTGCCTACATTCAGCCCAAAATGTATCCAGCTGGTATTGTTTCATTTTTTTTCTTATTCTCGATATATACTGCCCCTCTCTGGCCTCTCGGAGTATTACATTCTCCCCCCCTTGAGCACATGACTGTCATGACCCTAGGGTTTAGCTAGGGTTTAGGAAGGAATTTGGATAAGAATTAAGAGGAAGGAAGAGCAGAAAAGGAGGGAAAAGAAAAACATAACAGAATTGAGGGAGAGAGAGAGAAAAGCCGTGGAAGAATATTGAGAGAGGGAAAATGGAATTGAGATTCATTCATTAGCTGACTTCCTCTAACTACTCAAGCCTATTTATAGGCTTACAATTGAAGATGCTAACAACAACAACATAAAATGAAACTAATGCAACTAATAAGGAAAAACACAAGACATGTATTACTAATATATCCTTGGGGTTCATTGGGGTCATGACAATCCCCATCCCTTCAAACAATTCTTGTCCCCAAGAATTGATAGTTGTTGCTCCCATTCCTCATCCGATTCCAGCTCTAGCAATCTCGTTTCTTCTTCGCCTTTTCTTGTGCTTATCTCGTGTCTTCTTTTCCTTTTGCCTTTTCGTGTCTTTTTCTTCAAAAACATTAGTACTATGACTTGCTGTAACAGCAAGTCCAGCCATCCCCCTCATCCTGATTTCCATTGAAAATGCTTCCAATTGATCCGTTATAGCTGCAATCATATCATTTCCAATCATAGAAAGGAATTCCAACTTCATTGTAGGCCAAAATCTGATTCGGTGTTGCAGATCTCCAACTGAAAGAGGATTAAACAAAACAACAAGAATTTTGTTCCCCTCAACAGAAATTTCTTCCAAGCACAAGCAACCTCCGTTAATCTCTAACCAACCTTGAATTGTACTCCAATGGCCATTAATTTTAATTAAAGCACCCTTTGAAGTAACAGTAAGACTATCACTCACAGCAGCTGCAGGATTGTGCAAGTCCTCAACCTCCTGCTTCTTCCTTTGGTCCAAGTCCTCATTGCGTGGCTGTCTTTCATCATTGGCATGAAACCTATCGGCAACGTCATCCTCATATTCCAAAGCTACTCCATCAGTTTCCTGCAAATAGAAGCTGTAATTTTTGCTAATTTCCATGTCCGATCTCTCTTTATTGCTGGAGTTTTCAGTTTTAATTGGCTGGTCCAGCTCCAAATTTCCCTCAAATTCCTGCTGGCCATAATTTGCAGCCTTAGAAGCTCCCTCAATCAGTTGGCTACCCTTAATATAACTGTTAGGCTGCCACTCTTGTTTTCTAAAAATGGCTTCCAAGGCGAGTTATTGTAGCCTTGCTCTCTCAGCTGCCTCTTTCACAGTTGTTGGCATCATCATCCTAACCATTGACCTCAATTTATCCTTCAAACCACTAACAAATCTTGAGACAAAATAGTGCTCCGTCAAAGCTGGTTGATCACTCCACAATAGAGACCTTAACTCCTCAAATCTATCCCAATAATCTATCACCGATCCCTCTTGACTTAATTTGTTGAACTCCTCAGTCACCTTAATCATGTTCTTCTTCATCCCAAATTGGCCATGTAAATTTCCAGCAAGATTAGTCCACCTAATCTCCCCTTCCCTAGACATTGGAGTATAATTGGAAGTGTGGGAAGATGAACATCTTACCTGAATTTCCGGTTTCAAGGCCAGTAGTTCCTTTGCCTCTTACAAGCCATAGGTCATAGGAAGGGTGCCATGTTTGGGCAAACTTGGATCAACAGCCCGGGGAGGAAAATCTGGTGACAGCATGTTGAACATGTTGTTGTTCCGCTGGACATGTTGCTCTATCATCTTTTGATGTCTCTCCAAGTCTCTCTGCACTCTTTCTTGAGAGGCAGCTAGTCCCCAACACATGTTTGCTTTGCTGGCTGCATTATCCTCCCAGCTGTGGGTCATTGCCTTCTGTGTGACCTTATATTCCCTAGCTCCAAAATTTAGCTGTTGCTGCTGCCTTCGATAATCACTTGATCTTAATCGCCGCCAAGAACAATCTTCAAGTCCGATTCTTCTTCGCCTCTGTAACAACCTCTTGTTAATTGCCTCTTATGCAGCTTTCAAAGGCCTCTTCGAAAATTTATTCTGATATTGAAATTCAGCAACCCAAGCCAATGTAACTCTTGCTTCCAGTTCAGCAACCTCTAGACAGCTTCCAAGCTCGCCTTCATTCACAACACGGTCACATGCAGTGGCCTAGATCCAATTGCTTTGGAACAACACAGCCACAGTCACATGCAGTGGCCGCACCTTCCTTCTCGCCTTGCTCAAGGATATGCGTCCAGTTCTTCCGAATCAATACCTCTAATCAGCCATTGAATTGCAGACTCCAGTTCGCCTCAATCAACCGCACCTGACCTCCTATCGCCGCAGACCCCGTCGGAATTGCCTTCCGATCACACGGCAGCACACCACCGCGTTCCAGTCAGATACTTCACCTAACGAGATTGGAATCTCTTTCCGATCAATGTGAGCAGCACGTCGCCAAGCACCAATCAGATCCGCCTTCACACGCCTTCAACTTTAAGACAAGGCGCAGCGGAATTCACAGCGCCAAGCTGCCACCCTGCTTCGCTTCAGGATTTGATCCGTGAACAGCAACTGGTGGCTTCCTCTTCACACGTCTTCCAATCTGAGCCGAAGTTGCTTCGCTCGGCTTCGGTTTCCAAATCCGAGTTCGCTTCGCTCGACTTCACCGTCCAGATCCGACTTCAATTCTGAATTCAATAGTCTTGACTCCACCACTTGCTGAACTTGCACCAGCGGAAGAAGACGAAGGCCAAGGATTGCTCGAAAGTTTGATATCTTAGCTCGCCTAGCAGCCCAATCACCGACCACACCTATGGCCGATCAGATTTGTTTACGTGATGAAGGCCGCCTTCCTTCTTGCTATCTACATGATCAAACATAGCAACCAGCCAACGTGTTCTTCTTCCACTGCTCCTTTTCCATCACCTAATCACCATCCGCTTCAAGAAAATCGAAATTTGCAACCGTAAGACTGCCTCCACCACAAGCAGCGACTTGGATCCAGCCTCGTCTTTAGCTTGTTAATCACCTAAAGTTGCGCTACACTTCTCGTAATCGCGGCCTCTTCCTTCGGAACTGAAAGCTAACGATTTAATGGATTCATAGCTAAGGAAAGATTTGCTCTGATACCAAATGTCATGACCCTAGGGTTTAGCTAGGGTTTAGGAAGGAATTTGGATAAGAATTAAGAGGAAGGAAGAGCAGAAAAGGAGGGAAAATAAAAACATAACAGAATTGAGGGAGAGAGAGAGAAAAGCCGTGGGAGAATATTGAGAGAGGGAAAATGGAATTGAGATTCATTCATTAGCTGACTTCCTCTAACTACTCAAGCCTATTTATAGGCTTACAATTGAAGATGCTAACAACAACAACATAAAATGCAACTAATGCAACTAATAAGGAAAAACACAAGACATGTATTATTAATATATCCCTGGGGTTCATTGGGGTCATGACAATGACGTCCCGTCATGCAATCTTACAACCGGTCCCAGATCTCCCCCCTTTGCATGGCCGATATGGGATTCGCCTAAAGTGCCTACACGCACCCCTCCTTAGGGACTCAGCGTCCTTGCTGAGGTTTGCCCCACCACCGCGCTTAGAGGCTTGGGGGTTAATTCTGATACCACCTGTAACATCCCGCATCGAGCGATAGGAAGGACCGAAACAACTTACCCTAATGGGCCTATGCGAACTTCCCAGGGGGTCACTCATCCTTGAGCTTTCCTAGCTCAAGCATGCTTAACCCGGGAGTTCCTTGTCTACATTCAACCCAAAATGTATCCAGCTAGTGTTGTTTCCTTTCTTACTTATCCTCGATATATATTACCCCTCTTTGGGCTCTCGAAGTATTACATTCTTCCCCCCCCCCTTGAGCACATGATGTCCTCATCATGCGATCTTACAACCGGTCCCAGATCTCTCCCCTTTGCATGGCCAATGTGGGATTCGCCTAAGGTGCCTACACGCACCCCCCTTAGGGACTCAGTGTCCTCCCTGAAGTTTGCTCCACCACCGCGCTCAAAGGCTCGGGGGTCGGCTCTAATACCACTTGTAACATCCCGCATCGAGCGATAGGAAGGATCGGAACAATTTATCCTAATGGGCCTACGCGAACTTCCCAGGGGTCACCCATCCTTGAGCTTCCCCAGCTCAAGCATGTTTAACTCGGGAGTTCTTTGCCTACATTCAGCCCAAAAGGTATTTAGCTGGTGTTGTTTCCTTTCTTACTTATCCTCGATATATACTACCCCTCTCTGGGCTCTCGGAGTATTACTTTGTGCCACGCCCTCCCGCGACGAACAACAAACACCAACTGGATACCTTTTGGGTTGAATATAGGCAAGGAACTCCCGAGTTAAGCGTACTTGAGCTGGGGAAGCTCAAGGATGGGTGACTCTCTGGGAAGTTTGCGTAGGTCCATTAGGGTAAGTTGTTTCGGTCCTTCCTATCGCTCGATGTGGGATGTTACAATTTTTCATGTTGGGTAGGCTTCTCAAACAAATTAATCATTCGTTGATTGCCCTCATTCCTAAGTCCAGTCATGCCTTTGGGTTGAAAATGTACAGCTTGGGTTGAAAATGTATACCTTTTGGGTTGAAAATGTACAGCTTGAAAATGTACCTTTTGGGTTGAAAATGTATACCTTCTGGGTTGAAAATGTACATACCCAACTAGATACCTTTTGGGTTGAAAATATACGGCTTGCTCAAGAGCTCTTGCGGAATTATTTGAGGAAGCGGATCTCTCCGAGTCCGAGATGCTTAATTAAAGTGGATCTGACAAGGTTTATGATTCTGTTAGCTGGAGCTTCCTTCAGCAG
The DNA here is from genome assembly GCA_036245055.1 of Diospyros kaki. NCBI lineage: Eukaryota > Viridiplantae > Streptophyta > Magnoliopsida > Ericales > Ebenaceae > Diospyros > Diospyros kaki. The sequence goes on from BSEG01000009.1 coordinate 44,243,035, forward strand.
GTTCTAGAAGGCTTGGGGTTCCCTGTTCAGTTTGTCAAGTGGGTGCTTGAATGTGTTTCCACCCCATCTTATTCTCTGATAGTTAATGGTGATACTTGTGGTTTTTTTAAGGGTAGGAAGGGTCTGAGACAGGGGGATCCCCTCTCCTCATTCCTCTTTGTGTGCTGCATGGAATACTTTTCCCGAGCTCTAAAGTCAGTGACGGATAATTTGGACTACAATTTCCACCCAAAATGTGGCAGCCTTCGGATTACTCATTTGGCCTTTGCGGATGACCTAATGATGTTTGCTAGAGGTGATGTGCCTTCTGTGAAAATTATAATGGATTGCCTCAGAATTTTTGGGATGAAGTTGGGTTTACACGCCAGCGTTTTAAAGTCTAGCATTTTCACAGCAGGAATCAGTGGGCTGGAGCTTCAGGAGATCTTGCAGGTGACCAGCTTCTCTTTGGGCTCCATGCCTTTCCGGTATCTTGGCATTCCCCTTGCGGTGGCCAAGCTGTGTGTTAATCACTATGGTCCCTTGATTAATCGTTTATCGGACTGCATCACATTGTGGAATGTGGTGTCGCTATCGTATGCTGGTCGATTGGAGTTAATTAGAGTGGTCTTGCAGGGTATTGAAAGCTTTTGGCTTGCCATTCTGCCCATTCCAGCAACTGTAATTGATAAAATCGTTCACATTTGTAGGCAATTCCTTAGGAATTCCAAGTCGAATCTGATGGCGTGGAAGTGTATATGTTTGCCTAAGGCTGAGGGGGGGTTGGGCCTCAGGGATCTTAAGTGCTGGAATATGGGATTTCTTGCGAAGATCCTATGGAATTTCCACACCAAAAAAGACTCCCTTTGGGTGAGATGGGTTCATCATTTTTACTTCTAGAATGCTTCAGTTTGGGAATGGGAAAGCAGAAGGGATGATTCGCCTCTGCTGGAAATGATTTTTGGAATCAGAGATAGACTTATTCAAGACCAGGGGTCCCCCCAGGATGCGATTAATCTTATGTCAAGCTGGATATGAAGAGATAATATTTGTCTTTCTGCAGTTTATGATTTCTTTCAGCCTAAAGGCCAGAGGGTGCCCTGGGCTTCGATTGTCTGGAGCTCTTGCTTGGTGCCCAAGCACACTTTCATTCTTTGGCTTTGCTCCAGGGAAAAGCTGTTAACCAGGGACAGGCTCCCTTTTTTGGACATCGATAGTGCATGCCCGTTATGTAATGTAATGGTGGAGTCAGTGAAGTGTGTGTTCTTTCACTGCCGTGTTAGCTTGGATGTGTGGTCCCATATTACGGATTGGATGGGTATGGGTCGTAGACTGTCTTCCCTTGACAGAGTTCTAAGATGGCTTAAGAAGGTGGCGAATGGATCAACCTGGCAATGTATTGTTAAACGTATGGCCTTTGGCAGCACGGTGTATTATTTATGGGAGGCCCGTGACAAGATGGTTTTTGAGGATTCTCAGCCCATAGTAGATTGCATCATAAGAAGGATTAAAACCTGTGTATACAAGGCAATTTTTACTTTGTATCCCTATGTTTTAGTCCAATATGAGTCTCTAGCTATGGGTCTTATGTAATTGGTTTTATCCCTGGTTTTCTGGATATGCCCAGTGTACTTGTACATTAATTTGATCATTTATACATATTTGCCTTTTGATAAAAAAAAAAAGATGACATGAAACAGAGCCCAAAAATTAGACGGTAGAATTTAAAGGGTTTTCAAAGAAAAATATAACAGGAAAGATTTGACTGTAGGAGAGGCTAACAAAATGTGGAGTGAAATGACTGCTACTTGAGATTCAACAAAAATGGGTCTAGTCTAGGACAGTCAATGTGAAAAGTCTGAAAATAAGAATAGTCTTGGTGGTGGAATCAAGAGGCACAAGAGAGAATGAAACAATGGGAGCTTGCTGCAAGACTTTACATAGAAGTTGTAGTGACAAAAATCTAAAGAGGTATAGTTTGGCCAAGAAAGAAGCAAAGTAAAAAACGTATGAAAATTTATATCAATGACTTCATGTAAAAATGGAGAAAGACATATATATATATATAAGCTAACTAAAGCAAGAGAGAGAACAATGAGGGATTTAAGCCAAGTGAAATGCATAAAAGAGAAAAACCACAAGTACTACTAGAAGGGGTGATCAAAGAGAGATGAAAGGGGTATTTCTTGGACTTATTTAATAAAGGTAGAGAAACAAGTGTTACATTAGGGCATTTTAGTATCTTTGAATAAGATAGAAGTTACATGTTCTATCAATGTATATGTCCAAATGATAGCATGCATTGAAAAGATGAAGATAGTAAAACAGTTGGATTAGAGATAATATGCCAATAAAGGTATGGAAATGCATGGTAGAAAAGGGCATTTTTTGGTTTACAAAATTATTTAATGTGATCTTTAAATGAAAAAAAGGATGTTGGATGAGTGGAAGAAGAGTATTGTAGTGCCCATTTAGAAGAATAAAGGAGATGTTCAAATTGTTGAAATTATAGAGGAATCAAGTTAATGAGACATACTATTAAACTTTGTTAGGACCCGTTTTGTCAGGACCTCATGTCCTGACAGGGAAATTTCTCCTCTTGAGAGGGAAATTAGGGGGAGAAAAGAGAGAAGAACAAAGAGAGAGAGAAAGAGAGAGAGAGACGAATAGGGAGTTATGAGAGAGAGAAGTTGAAGAGAGGAAAGAGCGTCAGTTTTGGTCATGAAATTCGTTACTTCTCTTATTGAATTGGGAGCTCTTATATAGCCCCTTTCTCGCCAACCCTTGGTGGTTACAATCCTTAACAACCGATGGTTACACCCTCCAACAGAACTAACAGCTTACTATATCCTCCTAACCGCCTACTAACATCTTTAATTGTCTATTGTTACAATATAACAACACTTAACCGTTAATTGTCTATTGAAGTAAAGAAAGATGGTTAAAATGGAAAAATTCATCAGCCATTTTATGTAATACTAGGATTTCTTTAAAACTATAAGGAAAGTTTTATAAGATAGGATAAGACTAGCTTTGTTGTATAACATAGAATGTTGGGCAGTATGCACCAACATGTGCAAAATATGAGCATAATTGAGATAAGGGTGCTAAGATGGATGTATGACCATACAAGCAAAGATAAAAATTAGAAATGATGTTATTCACAATAATTGTTGGAGGGCTCCTATTGAAGATATACATGAGGCATGATTAAGATGGTTTGGTAATGTGGAGAAGAACACCAAAAAAGGCTCTTGTGAGGAGAGTGGATGGAATGGTTGGAACTAGTATTTAGCAAAAGACGTGGAGAAAGACCAAGAAAAAGAAAAGAGTAGAGGAAGACTAAGAAAAACTTGGCGGAGGCGCTTAGGTTTGATATTAATTATATGGGTCATACAGAAGATAAGGACATAAATAGAAATGAACGAAAACTAAAATTCATATAGCCAACCTCACTTAGTGGGGTAAAGGATTGGTATGTTCTGAAGTATTGTGTAGTTAATAAAACTGTTATTGGCATATTGCTTTTAAGTTTCATTTAAAATTTGCATGGGTTAAACTTGCAAGGACTGAAGTATGATGTTAATTATAAATGGTGTACTTTAACTTCTTCTTTGATCTAACTTCGCAATTGTTGGAATGAAAAAGCTTCAATTCGTCATTTGTCTACTTGTGATAATTACTGCAGGTGTTCTGCTATGAACTCAAATTTTCCTGCTCTTGCAGGTTAAACAAGATGGATTCTTTCCTGCAGACCTCCTAGTCCTTGCTGGTACAAACTCAGATGGTGTCTGTTATGTTGAGGTTTCTATTGATCTCTGCACCCTATTTCCTTTTAAAGAATCCTGGTCCTTTTCTTTTAAGAATTGAATGTGATTCCTTTCAAGAGAATAAACTTTTCTGCTGATATGTTTCTTCTTCTCTGTCTTTGTTCCTGACATTTCCTTTGCTTTCTTTTCTTGGGTTTCAGACTGCTAATCTGGATGGTGAAACAAATTTAAAGATCAGAAAAGCATTAGAAAAGACATGGGACTATGTCACTCCTGAGAAAGCCTCTGAATTCAAAGGTTTAACTTTCTGTTGGTGAACTGATCAATGTTGTGTTTTTTTATTGTTCACTGTAATTGATATTAAGGATCGATCATGCTGCAATTCTGCTTTTCTTGCTGAGGTAGTTCTCATTGAAGAATGAAGAGGCCCTTAGACCCTGTTCGCTCCTGTTCCTCCTCTGAATCTTACAGCCTTTTGGTTTCATACAGACATTACTGAATTAAGGATGTCGTCTTTATTCTACAGTTGTGCCAATTAGATTGAGGCTAAGCTTTACCTTCCTTTCTTTTTACCTTTATTATCTGTAAACAGAAATGCAACAGAGCTCATGAGGCTTTACCCCTGCATGGTCTGGGAAGGATGAACTCCCAGCTTTACCTATACATGTTGAAATGCTATTTCTGTACATCAAATCCATGACACAGATTGGCTAAACGACCTTACTCCGGCACCAGGGTGCCCTGCTTTTCTGCTGTTATCATTTTACTTTTCTCACAATAATGGCCTTGGGGCAAGATTCAATTATTTTTCCTGGTTTAGTTGAGTGAGTTTGTTGAGAACTGTAGTGACTCTGGTCAGGACTATAAAGTTAACATGGGTTAACTTTAGTAAGTCATTATATTGTATGGTTTTATCTACTTTTGGTCATAGTTTTTCTTAGTTGTATTGAAGCTTTTCCTCATTGAATTTAACCAAAAATCTCAATTAGTTTAAAATCACAATTCATGTATTTTTTTTTCCTCAGTATGTATTCTTACATTAATTTTCATTGATTCCCTCACTAGAGGGTTGTGTTTGGAAGGGCATCCAGTGTAAATTTTGCCACAAGATACTTTTGTTGGATTTGTATTTTGGCCGTAAGAATGTCAACTTAGTTAAGATAAGGTGAAGTTGATGATGATGACGACAGCATTAAATTTCATTGATTGCAGGTGAAGTACAGTGTGAGCAACCAAATAATTCTTTGTATACATTCACTGGCAATCTGATAATTGACAAGCAAACATTACCCCTTAGTCCAAATCAACTTCTGCTGCGAGTATGATTTTTTCCTGTCTCTTTTTCATATTCTATTGTACTGTTATATTCAATTTATGTTTCTCTTTATTTTTTTTTTTATTATTATTATTATTTTTTTTTTTTTGCTAAGGGAATTCAAAATTGGGTTTCTATTTCTTCTATTCCAAATATGAATTTGGCATGCTTAAAATTTGTAGAATTGTATACATGCACACCTGGCTTGAACTGTGTATTTTGATGAAATATAAAATCCCTCTTTTCCTAGACTGTTACAGGACTGGCACCTGTTGATTCTTTTGATTTGGTGTTTGCTTTGCATTTTCAGGGATGCAGTCTTCGGAACACAGAGTACATAGTTGGAGCTGTTATTTTTACTGGGCATGAAACCAAGGTGTTTTGAAATGATATTTTGTTCATTTGCAGTCTGTTCTTCTTTTATTTTCCTGGTTTTGCTTCCTTAGCTTTTATCTGTGGAATTAGTTATAGCACCAGTCTTCAATAAAATTGCTACTTTTAACCAGAATTCTGGCACACCAAGATAAGTATTAAGGAAACCGATTTCATCATGGCATCAGCCAAGTATCATGGTTTCTACTGAAGTTTTTTGTAGCCCTAGTCATTTTGTTTTCTGCTCTCTTGATGTTACTGCACTTACATCTGCTACATCCCTTTATCAAATAGCATGATAGGCAGCAAGGAATTTCTTATTGAATTGCAGGTTATGATGAATTCCATGAATGTTCCTTCCAAAAGAAGTACCCTAGAGAAGAAACTTGACAAGCTTATACTCATTCTTTTTTGTGTTCTGTTCTCTATGTGCTTTATTGGGGCCATTGGCAGGTATGATAATACCTAATTTGTTCTGCATGTTGATGTAATTGCTTTAGATCATTCACATTTTCCTTCTGAGAACATTTTTTATGCCCTGTGAAATATTGCAGTGGAGTATTTATAAATCGCAAGTACTATTACTTAGGTCTTCGTGGGCCAGATCTTACACCAGATATGAACCCTGGCAACAGATTTGTGGTATTTTTCACTTACTGCAATAAATGGTGCCTACTGGATGTTTTACTTTTCTTTCTTGAGCTTTTTTCTATTGATATTGTTTATTGCCTTTTCAGGTTGCTCTTTTAAATATGTTTACCCTAATTACTCTGTATTCACCAATTATTCCCATCTCTCTCTACGTCTCAGTTGAGGTAAGTTTTATGCTGTTGCAGTATTTGTAACTGCTTACTAATTATTTGTTGAAGAAAACATCTTCATGCTTATTGTTGTTATTTTTTTGTTTTCGTTTTCAGATGATCAAATTTATTCAATCCACTCAATACATTAACAATGATTTGTGTATGTACCATGTTGAGACAAACACACCTGCATTGGCTCGGACGTCCAATCTGAATGAGGAACTTGGACAGGTGTACTGTTATATACTTGACTTTTTAAATAGAAGATCACGGATAGTTCCTTTCTATTAACTTTGTTATATTGAGATGCTTACAAATCTTTTGTGGTTCATGAGTAGATCTTGTGAGAGTTTTTTTATTTCATAGAATGCTTCAAGTCACCTAGCAAAAAAAAAATAAAAAAAGAATGCCTGGAGTTATTATCGAATTTTCTTTTCCAATGTACTTTCATACTGACTGGTATAAATTGAATAATCACAAACAGTTGTATACTATAATTTTGCTCAGGTTGAGTATATCTTTTCGGACAAAACTGGAACCTTGACAAGAAATTTGATGGAGTTCTTTAAGTGTTCAATTGGGGGAGAGATCTATGGAACTGGCCTTACAGAGATTGAGACGGGAGGAGCACAAAGGAATGGCATGAAAGTCGATGGGGTAAACATGGCTATTTTAACTTGAAAGGTGACATACCTTAACGTGTGTCTTTGAATGATTTTGCTGTCAATCTGTTCTCACAGGTAAGAAAGTCATCAACTGCTGTACATGAGAAGGGTTTTAATTTTGATGATGCAAGGCTTATGCAAGGTGCCTGGCGGAATGAACCTAATCCTGATATGTGCAAGGTAAATGAATTAATTTGCCAAATATTAGAATAATCATTGGTATTATTATGTGCCTATAAAAAAATGAAAAAAATGTTCTGGTAAGAAATGGAGAAGCGTTCTACTTCAGAGAATCCCAACCACTCATAGGGAATGCTTTATTTTATTTATTTATCAAGCTGTAAACTATTTCTTCATTTGAAAGATGGATTGATGTTATGTTCTAATAAGATATATGTAATGTGTTTTTTGTGACTATTGGGCCGGACACTTGCATAGAGCTTTGTTTGATTGCTGCATTTAAATTGTTAGTATAGTGCATGTAAGAAAGCATTATATGCATGGTAGTTTCTTATTGCAAGTTTGTTTCATAGGTTGAGTAACAGGATAGGCAATCTCTTGGGAGATAATCTCTATGAGAGATGATGTATTGGAGAATGTATTCCACATTAATTTTTTCTCCCGGGTTTGGTGAATGTGTGGTAGGTCTTCGAAACATTCTTTATCTTCTGGAGGAAAAAGGTGTTAAAAATGTTTATTTGCAGGCATTCAAGATTGGAGAAAACTGTAGTATAGTAACAAGAAATTTATCCGTGCTATCCTAATGAATTGTGTATTATATTTATATGTTTAATTCTAATACCAACTATATGTAAACATAATTTTGCATATATATCTTATTAACATATAATATATTTTAATTATGTAATAGTTTATTTATATTTCTTATGTTGATGTAATATATGATTATGATTCTTTGAGTCCTTTGACCATCCTAAGCGTGTTCTATAATTTTTGCACTATGTCAATGCTAATATCATTAGATAGAAGTGCTTAAAATTAAAATTTTATAATAACATTACTTCATTATAATATTATATAAGGTAAAGTATGCCAAAACCCATGAGGTTTGTCAAAAAGACACAAAATATCCTCGAATTTTTGGAAATGAGAAGGACCTGCCTTGACTGTATTATCCTCACATTACTTTATCTTTTTCCACTAGAAAACGGCTATTAAAATTTCAAAAATGCCCAAAATTCTCTCTCTCTCTCTCTCCCTCAGGATGGTGTTGCAAAGAACAACCCCATGGGCACTGTCTGCAAAGAACCGTCTTGCAGAACCCCATGGGTTTGTCTGCAACCCCCCCTCTCTCTCTCGGGATGGTGTTGCAAAGAACAACCCCATGGGCACTGTCTGCAAAGAACCGTCTTGCAGAACCCCATGGGTTTGTCTGCAACCCCCATCGCTGGGGGTTGCAGATGGAAACATTTGAAAGGAAAATCATGACCCACTAGCTCAATCACATATTCTTGTACAAATTCAAGTAGGTTATATCCAATTGAAACCAGAGCCTTAGGTTCCATTGATTCCATATCTTCTGTGGAACAAGGGCCGTCAGTAGTGGCAAAATTGAAATGTGGGACAAGCATCTCGTTATCCTTCGCTGCAAAACCAGCATCAAAGTAAGATATTTGATCTGGAAGGCTGCAGAACCCCACTGAGGCTCTCTCTCGCGCACATGCCTCGGCTGCCACCAGTGCATTTCTTTTTAATTTTATATACTTCATATGTATGCAAATCTTAATATATGTTTATAATGTTATTAAATATATTTTCTGTATTTTTAGTTTTCATGTGTATATGTGTAGATATATTTTGAGTTCTAATTCTTTTTATATGTATATACTTTGTAGTTTTTTAAAAAAAATTCTGTAATTAGAAAATATATATACATATTTAGTTCATATATTTCCTTTAATTAGTATTTATAAAATTTTAGTTTTTATATATTTTAGTTTTTAGTTTTTATTCATTTTAATAAGAGAGAGGAGGGGGGAAAAGAGAGCATGGTAAGAGAGGGGAAAAGTGGTCCAGTTACAAATCTGTTAATGGTAGGGTTAGTCCCTGTCATTTCCTGAAAATTGAGGGTATTTTCTGTCTTTTTGCTAAACCCCAAGTGTGTCAGATGTAATATACCCTATTATGTATTGTTAAAGTATAGTTACAACAGTGCTATATTACTGCTTATAATAAATTATAAAGTAGCATTGTTATAGTACTATACTTCTTAAGATATAATTATAATGTCGTGATTATATTTGCTATCATAACTAGATAAAGATATTATAATACTATGTTTGTAACATATAGTTATACTAATAGTACATGTATAAATATTACATATATAGTTATAATCATATAATTACTGTTTCAAAATAAAATTATTATATTATTGCTTTATGATAATTATATTATTACATTATATATTGTTGCGTGTTATATTATGACAATATTGTTGCAATATTTGTGCACATATATTATAACAATAAATATCTAGTTTGGCAAATTTGATATAGCTACGAGAGTAATATGATAAATTTGTTTCTTATTCTTTATCTCGGGAGGTAGTAGCTGAATCTCCCACAGGTAATTTTTATCTATCAATGTGCATGAGATTTGAGGTTAAAGATTGTATCATGCCTCTTTAAGTCGCATTTCAAGAACTAATACTGTTTTGGATATACTTAGAATTTAGATAACATTAAGAGAAAAGATGGATGGTATTGATGGATTCAGTTCTTGCAGAAAGGACTTATTGGGTACATTATGGATATTTTATTTTGTACTTTATATTTCTATTTCCAAAAAGAGTCATAAATCAATTTTTGGTTTTCTGCAGGATAATTCATGATACTAACTGGTAATTATCGTTTGTATATTTTTTAGGTCAGCTAATCCTTGGTTTTGAAATGTTGATATGGTGTATTAAATTTAGAAATATTTTCAATATTTGGTTGATAAGTAGGTTTATATATTGTTCTAAGCTGTTTCAGATCTGTTCAAAATGGATGTAATATGATTCTTGATTGCTAATATATGCTTGTTCATAGATTGAATATAGGGGCTTGATTACCCTAAAAGCACTTTTTTAATTTTGTGTTTGCACAGGAATTTTTCAGATGTCTTGCTATATGTCATACAGTGCTGCCTGAAGGTGAGGAGTCCTCTGAAAGAATCCGGTATCAAGCTGCATCACCTGATGAGGCTGCTTTGGTTACAGCTGCAAAGAACTTCGGTTTCTTCTTTTACAGGTCTCTAGTTCTTTAGAATCTGTATTTTCTGAGAGGAGCAATATTGTAACACCAAGAATTATGTGGGGAAATGCTTATGCAAGAGCATACTGTTCTTTTTGATATGGAGGAAAGAAGTGGTAAAAAATGGGAGTACATAATGCCCAGCATGGTCCTCATTTGTTGAGAGTATTATTTGTAGTATTGAAGATATTCCTTTGTTTGAGGTAATGGCATGTCTTTCTCAGGCGTACGCCTACTTTGGTCTATGTTCGAGAATCACATACTGAGAAGATGGGAAAGGTTCAAGATGTTCCTTATGAGATCTTGAATGTCCTTGAATTTAACAGGTGGGTCTTTTCTTGTGACTTAATTTATAACTTGCTGGTGTCTTTTGAGACTATTTATGATTTTGTTAATTCATAATTGATGATACTAATGTTAATTGCAAATATTGTTGAAAATTCAGTACACGGAAGCGTCAATCTGTTGTTTGTCGTTATCCTGATGGCAGGCTTGTATTATATTGTAAGGTAATAGTTTTATGAGGCTTTTATGTGAATGGAAAATTGTTAGTGGGAAGTAACGGCACTTGGACAGAACCTCTCTTTTGCAGGGTGCTGATTCAGTGATCTATGAACGATTGGCGGATGGAAATAATGATATTAAGAAAATAACCAGGGAGCACTTGGAACAATTTGGAGCTGCTGGATTGCGCACCCTTTGCCTGGCATATAGAGATTTAAGCTCCAATGCATATGAGAGTTGGAATGAAAAATTCATTCAGGCAAAATCTTCTCTTCGGGATCGTGAGCAGAAACTGGATGAGGTAGCAGTTTTGAACAAACAATTTATCTTATTTCTTATTATTGCTCTATTCTTTAATTATTTGCATGTTTTTCAGTGAAGTTTACTGAATTTATCATGTGAACAGATGAGTTTGTTTGATCCTTTCCATTGAATACCTTCTGTTGATCATCTTGAATTACAGAACTAGCTTGTTTCCCTTTTTCATTCTTAGCTCTCTTTTTCTATTTGGCAGTGTATTTAATAGTCTTACTGATGGTTATAGTTGCTACGTAGTTTAAATTTTTCCTGTTCAAAGATGGACTGTCAGGGAAGTTAGTTAAAACGATGAAGTGGACTTCCAGGATATCTGGTTGAAGGTGGACCATCTTTCTTTTGTTAAGGATAAAAGGAGCATGATGACATTGAAATTGAATATTATTAGCATGTTAGTCAGCTTAGTTGGATGTTGAAGGGTGGACAGACCAACAGAGGCTTATTTGTAGTACGTATGGTTTTCAACATTGATGGTACCAATGTAAGAACAACTAACACATTCTGTCTAGTTGCAGGACAGACGGCATTAACAAAAATTTTCTTGTGTTCCATGTCTTTGCTTGATGCACTTAGGCTTATTTGGATTGGACAAAATTGGCCATTGTTCTATTACTGGTTTATCTTACAGCCATAAATTTGACCTTTTAACTTCAGTTACATTAGGAAACGGGAACTAGTTGTTTTTTCTACTAGTTTAGTACAAAGTTGGCCTGTTACTGTTTTCATTATAAATATATCCCAAGAGGAGTGACTGCTTATGCTGAACATTATTTTGTTCTTTGATGAAGCTACCTTGTAAGTGAAGTATCATTTATGTGCTAGTGACAACAGATTCACAGTGAGGCACCTATATGAAATTAGTTCATTTGTTAAGAGCAAAAGAATAAATTTATGCCATTACCTTCAAAGAATGAAAGAAAAATATCACTACATTAAATCACATGGAATTTGCACAGGTCGCAGAACTCATAGAAAAGGATCTTGTTTTAATCGGGTGCACTGCTATAGAAGACAAGCTTCAAGAAGGAGTACCGTCCTGTATAGAGACGCTCTCCAGAGCTGGAATTAAGATTTGGGTTTTAACAGGGGACAAGATGGAAACAGCCATTAACATAGCTTACGGTTTGTACTCAGAAAGTTTGCATCATTTTGTTCTTTTCTTTTTTAATTTGTTTCTTGCTGGATATGTAATTTTCTCATTTTTATCCAACTCTCAACCACCTCTCTGTTTTTCTTGATGTCAGCCTGCAAGTTGATTGATAATAACATGAAACAATTTATTATCAGTTCAGAAACTGAAGATATTAGAGAAGTTGAAAGCAGAGTGAGGAACTTACCCATCTGGTTTGATTATCCATCCATGAATGCTAAATTCATTAAGTTGCAGATGCTTACTAGTTTGAAAGTTGCTTTAAATTCTATGGCCAGGGTGACCAAGTGGAGATTGCCCGCTATATGAGAGATTCAGTGAAAAATCAGCTAAAGAAGTGCCATGAGGAAGCACAAGCTTATCTTAGCTCTGCATTTGGACCAAAATTGGCGCTTGTGATTGATGGGAAGTGTTTGATGTATGCATTGGACCCAAGTTTAAGATTCATGCTACTTAATTTAAGCTTGAATTGTAGTTCAGTTGTTTGCTGCCGGGTTTCTCCTTTACAGAAAGCACAGGTAGTTATTGTGGTTCTCTTCTTATTATAAGTATTTCTCTTCTAGATGCATTGAATGTAGCATCTCTTATGTCATGGTAGAAGTATATATTGCGTTTGAGCTTATCAAAGTAGGGTGCTTTGCACAAACTGCCTATTTGCCCGGGCTTTTAAAAGTTCATTTTTACAGAATATCACTCCACTTCTGATCGAACCAATAAGCTTAATGGTAATTGATTAGATGCAATTATTAAATTCTTTGTCAACTTTTTTGTAATCATAATGCTTTGTTCATTCCTTTGACACTATGTTTGTTTGGCATAACAGTACATGGACTTGGGTAATTTGGTTTACTGGTGGCTTACACTCTTGAAATCCCAAAAGCTGCAATATCTTTTCATTTTTCCAAGCATTAATTGAAAGTAATCAAATTATGCTTCCGAGTGATAATATAGTCACATGCTTTTGTGTAGACCAGAAAATATGGAAAACTTTTAAGTTCAATTTGAGAATTGAGTATGTGGATTGGATTGGGACTGCACTATTTCTCTCTCTCTTTTTTTTGAAGAGCTGGTATCATTTGTCTGGTTTTAGTCTTTGGCCTGCATTTAGTGTGAGTTTGAATTATCATCTTATTCTCTTTGTTTCCCTGTCTATGACCTACTGTTTAGTTTGGTTTTGAACTTGTCTTATTCACTTTGTTGCCAGAAATAGACCCTGTCTGGTCTGGTAGTTTTTAGCTTTCCAAGGAAGCCAGTAACTTTACTTTTTACCAAGTAGATTTTATGTGCTGGTTTACTGTCTTGAGCTCCCCACGTATTAGGATTAAGGCTTGCAATTGTTTTTGTTGTTGCACAGCCTTGAACTGTTCACTTTAGAGCAAAATATAATACACCTTATACTGTTTGCAGGTGACAAGCCTTGTCAGGAAAGGTGCAGGGAAAATAACACTCAGTATTGGTGATGGTGCCAATGATGTTAGCATGATTCAAGCTGCTCATGTTGGTGTTGGAATCAGCGGTCTGGAAGGAATGCAAGCAGTGATGGCCAGTGATTTTGCAATTGCACAGTTCCGTTTTCTCAAAGATTTGCTTCTCGTGCATGGGCGATGGTCATATCTCAGGATATGCAAGGTACACTTTACCACCATTGGTTCTGTATAAGACTTTTTTATTTTTTTTCCATCTTGCTAAAGTTTTTCATGCTTGAATTATTTCCTACAGGTTGTGACTTACTTCTTTTACAAGAATCTTACATTTACTCTGACTCAATTTTGGTATACCTTCCATACTGGTTTTTCTGGTCAGAGATTTTATGACGACTGGTTTCAGTCTTTGTATAATGTTATTTTCACAGCCCTGCCTGTGATTATGGTTGGACTGTTTGACAAGGTACTGCTTTCTTTCTATTTGATGTGCATTTAGCACTTGCGTTTTTGCTGTCATGTGCCCTTGCACCATTGTTTCTGGATTTGTGCTCCTCTTCTTTTGGAAAGCCCTAGTATTTTTAGCCAAATCATATCGTTGTACTTCGTATTTTTTAATCTTTTTCTGGGACCAATGTAAAGGTGAATCTTTACTGAGTGTTAAAAGTATGTCCTTTGGCAGGATGTCAGTGCATCTCTTTCCAAGAAATACCCTGAGTTATACAAGGAGGGAATAAGAAATACCTTCTTCAAGTGGAGAGTAGTGGTGACCTTGGCTTTGTTTTCGTTATACCAATCACTAGTTGTGTACCATTTTGTGGTGACTTCAACTTCTAACAGTGTTGATTCATCTGGAAAGATGTTCGGCCTGTGGGATGTCAGCACAATGGCCTTCAATTGTATTGTAGTAACAGTTAATCTGCGGCTTCTTATGATGTGCAACACAATTACAAGGTGGCATCAGATAAGTGTAGGAGGAAGCATTTTAGCGTGGTTTTTGTTTGCCCTTGTGTATTCGGGTATTTACACCCCTAAGGTGAGTTGTTATCTTGCTTACTCAAGAACTAGTTGAACTACTCCATCGCCTAACCTGCATTCTTTGCATTCACAGGGTATCTATTTCGTCTTTTATGTCTTGCTGAGCACGGCTTATTTTTACGTTGCACTTCTTGTTGTTCCTGTGGTTGCACTGCTTGGCGATTTCCTATTTCTAGGGTAAGTGATAGAGAATCATTATAAACCCCTGATATTAGATTGAAGTGACGTTTTCATTTGTGTTTTGCATTTATTTGGAGGTGGCTCAAATTGACATCACGGAGTGATTGTGATACCCATGTTGCATTTGGCTCTTCAGGGTTCAGAGATGGTTCTTCCCTTATGATTATCAGATAGTCCAGGAAATCCATAGACATGAACCTGAAACCAGCACTGTGGGGTTGCTCGAGATGGGGAGCAGCCAGCTTACCCCAGAGGACGCGAGGAGCTTCGCCATTGCACAGCTCCCACGCGAGCAGTCCAAGCACACCGGTGCTGCTTTTGATTCACCTGCATACGAGTCGTTTTTTGCATCGCAGGTTGGTGTCTTCACCAATCAGAAGCCATACGATGTGGTGCGAAGAGCCAGTATGAAGTCACGGCCAAAGAATCCTCACAAGGATTGACCACGAGCATGTATCTGTACATAAATTGTTTCCCCTTTATTTTTGACAAAACAGCATCAGAATCTGTAAAACTAGTTGTGCCATATCCTCCTAGGCTTGATTCTTTTATACGTGTTTTCTTTTCCTTCCTGAATCATAGAGTTGGCACTAGGACTGTTAGAAAATATATGACATCCCATTGGCTTAAGGTGGGGTATTATTTCACCGTAGGCATTTTGTTTTTTTGTTTGTTTGGGCCCAAAGCCAAACTTGAATGTAAGCAATACGAAGGGAGTTTAATGGGAGCTCTTATATATGGCACTTGGGACGGCCTGGATTGATTTCTTAATAGTTTACCCCTCATCCTACATTGTTTGTAAAGATTTGATAAACAAATATTTAGGATAATGATAATTATAGTGAAAGGAGAGTGGCTTAGAAACCCATGTCAGGGTAATTATATTTTATTTGTTAAAGAGTTAATATTTATCATTTAAGATTTAACACAGTAAAAAAATTGACACCTCACCTAAGTTTGAAAATTCACCTGAGTTCACTAAATTTTCTAATCGCTGTAGTTGGCATTAGCTGCCCAATTTGGGTTCTCCTTTTGGTGAGTGCATCGTATGATCCAACCAACAATTAACGATCATTCCTCTACAAGAAGAAATGCATTGGTTTCAGAATCCATGAACTGTCTTATTAGAAGATGGGAAGAGCAGAGCCAACTCACACTACGAGTGAATTGAACTAATTGATGATAATCAGAATTCTTTTCAAAAACTTCTGTTGCGAAATCATAATTCCTATTTTTTCACTTTTCCTCGCATCAATCAAAAGATAATGTAAATAGTTAAAGGTTCGGTGCATATTTAAAGGATGGTGACTAGGTTTTCACTAATTTAAAAAAAAAATGTATTCGAAATGATTGAGGTGAATTTTGCACAACTAGAATCGAAACAAGACAGACCGATTTCAATTGGATTTGAGTGGAATATTTGTTACCTTTGTGCTCTTTACCAATAAGTAAACAAATACAAACAAGTAAACAACTGGCTTCATCATGAGATTGAGGATTGATGAGCATTGAGAGGGTTACTTTAGGTAGCCATCTATCAGCATAAAAATTATCACATCTTTTCAACATATTCTAAGTTTGTGATGATGATGAAATAATAGATTAACACAGAAATGAGTAAAAATTGCAGATAGTGTTGGACAGAAGGCCAAAGATAAACCAAATTCTGTAGTTCTCACTTCTCATTCTCTCCTTGTCCGGATTTGTTAACATCTTTGCTCTAGACAGAAAGTTAATGGCAGATAGAATGGATTAAAATCCTTGCAGATTCGCAGCCAGAAAAAAGAAAAAAAAAATCTTTACAGATCATGGAACATACATATCTTCATGGCAAAAGAGCAACCGGATATCTTCTTTGCTTCAACTTCTTAGCTCTTTACAGTTGACTTGTTCACCTCAAATCAACCGGATATCTTCATGGCAGTAGGGCTAACTGGAATGAAGCCATACGGAGACACCACTGCATCCACAGGAACATCATTAGGAGTGACAGCGATGGCGCCCTCATCCACCATCTGTACAGAGTAGGCAAGTGCAACTGCAGCCAAATAACAGGAACCAAAAGCATGAATAAAGTAGTAGTAGCAGTAGATCTCATGAGCATACTGCTCGTGTTTAATCTGAAAGTGTAGAACTTTGAATAAAATTGTAAACGGTATGTAAAATACCTAAATCACTGTGAAAAAATTGAAACTGATTTGTCTAACGATTTCCATGAAAGAAAACTATAAAAGGTTTTTTATACGTCCACCCTTTATTTGTCCGAGACTCGAATGATGATACCCAAAACATTATATAAGCGATCAGAAATTGATTTTGATTGTTGTATCTTTTTCATTGTCTTCTACACCTATTTATAGATATGGGATATGGTCGATGGAAGTATTGGCAGTAGCAGCGTACACAATTCACCAAGGTCTCAAATATATCCTTACACTAAGGGCCAAATCAAAAGAATTTACCCATTTATAACTTCAAGCATTGTTTCAACAATCAGAGAAAAGCATTGTTCCAGAAAATCGCAGCAAACTCTGACAGCTTTGCAGTACTTTATTAATTTGGTTTACTTTTGATGCTCCTATATGTCAATATGACTACCTAATTCAAACTGGGTTTTTATGTACTAAATTGCCAACATTTGGCAAAAGCAGTCTAAATGCCATCATAATAACACTATGAGGCTCAACCAGGTAATATCCTAATATCAGGATTAAACCAACATAAAAAAGCTTACCCCATACTACGTCCTAGACGTCTTCCAGATCTGTCAAACGCCAGCCCTAACAGCATAAAACCAAAAGGTTTTAAGAGATAAATAGTTCCATCTTTCTCTGAGTTTTGTTGGTTGATCAAATGGGAAGAAGGAAATCACCAGGTAAGATGAACAAGTTGATGGGCCCACTTGCCTGCATAACTGCACCAAGAAAGTACAAGTAGAATTACAAACACCACTAAAAATCTCAGACAAATATGTAGTTTCTGCAAGCCAAAATCCAAACGTCAAGTAAAAGAATACAATCAAAAGAAGGATGATGATAATAATAATAACAACAACAACTTAAGTAACTTGTGAAAATGACTTATTTGAACCCTGACCCTCCCCAACCACCCAATAATAATAATAGTAGTAATAAAAGCAAGACTCCAGATACCAGCTCTCAAGATAAGGTCATAAAATAAAAACATCATAATGAATAACTTGATGATGTGCATTCTTCGTCAACCACCATGCAATTCCTCTCAACTACCTTGTGTGGATCGCATTAGCAGGCAAGTGCTGGAGTTCCAAATTTGGCACATCACAAGGACAAAGTTAAAGCTGGGAACAGAATCCATCAAGATTTTCATGGACTACATAATGACCAATCTGAAAAAACCTTGGACATTGTAAAGAAAGAATAAATAAGATTTCAACACTCAATCCAGATATGGGAATAAATCATTATAAGTTTAAGATGCTCTGACCAGTTTCTTCCCTTAAAAAGGGAGAACAAACCTACAAATTATTATGCAGCAAATATTGGAAACATGTACCTTCTTCACGTGGATCTCCATTGCAATCCACTGGTGATGGTTCCAAAATGTTCATTGAGTTTGCAATGAGATCATTGAAACTTGAAATTTTGAGCATTCTAATGTTGCTGTTCCTGTCCTCCATGCGTGGAAGATAAAGCTTTTTCTTGATCTGTGCATAACCTTCTTGAGTTGAAATGAACCGTAAGGATCTCTAAATGTGAATTGAAATGAATTACAACTCAGCTGGTGAATATTGTGGATATTACAGATAGCATTGAGAAGATCTATTGTGGCCACAGGTAAACAATGAAAAGTTTATTAGCCATTATATATGTTCAACTTCCACACGTACATCATGAGGCGAGGTGGACATGACACATGAAACCAAACCCATCAGCTATGCACATAGCACATTAGCTGCTAACATCAATCTGGAAGATCCTATCAGAGTGATTCTTTGGTTGTTATACTTACACTTTAGCAATAGAGTTGAACTGATAAGCTTAATTGAGGGGCCAAATTTTTCACTTAGGTGGTGTGCACATGGTAAAGCATTTAGGACTGTAAGATTTTAATCCCGATATCGGAAAATTTTAAGCACAGCCTAATTGGTATCTGTTGTTGGCAAGATACAACAATGAATTTAGTTGCTAGAAAACGTCGTCATCAAGCCACCTAAGTCTGCAAGGAAGAATATCCTTAGAGGGCGCGGGATTGTTCCCGCGCAAACACTCCGATAATTAAAGTCAGACACTGAAAATGATGAAGACTATATTGAAATCAGTATCAGAGACGTACATTTTCTGAAATGAGTGTCTGTCTATTTATAGAGAAATATGGAGTGATCTAAAGTGTAACAGAATTAAGATTCTTATAGATAACGCTTATCTTGATTAATTCTAGTATGGCTAAGAATAGAATCGTTATAGGTGACATCTATCTTTTATAGATGATGTATATGTTGCCTTTTTTGGAGATAAAATTTCTTATGGATGATTGTCTATCCTTTTCCTGAAAGGATTTTCAACTGTTGGAGTTATCATGTTTACATGTTGCATTGCATAAGATCACCGACAAAATTTTGGATTTATCAACTTCTTGTAGAGATACACAGCTTGCATAAGCCACAAATTTGTACTTGATTTGAACCATGGAGCTTCTAGAACAAAATTCTGTATTGAATCATCTGGAAAAGAAACAAAATGAGTAGAATTCATGTTCCATATATTATTAAGGTATTTAGGCATACATTACATCCAGAAGACTGAAAAAGGATATTTGGTGTTCGCAATGGCTGTAGTATGATGTGAACAGAACTAGTTGACACAGAGGACAAGTTATTAACTATGAACTTGAAATTAGGCACTTCACCCAGCAGATACATCAATATAACTAACCCAAGTTATCACATAAGAATGGCAATGGTCAACATGTTGATGCATAATCAACTCCTTTTGCCATGTGCTGTTACCCATGAGAAAGACAGAGAGAAGTGAGCTCAATTTTTTGACATCTGTCTGTAATCCATGCACATGCAAAAGGAATTATTGTCCATGCATTGGACTGATTAGATTCATCAAAACAATACGTGGAAAGAGTTATTGAATGTCAAAATTTTCCAACTCAGGCAACCAACAAAGTAGGAAGAAAAAAAGAATCAACAATCTGCCAACTTATAAGTAGCCTCAAGATTATTCCCTTTCTTTTCCTATCATTTTACTTGACTTTCCTTTCCCCACAACAAATCTAAGTTCCAAAAGTAGCCTCAAGGTTAGCATAAAAATCCAAATTTGCCAATTGCGTACAAAATGCCATACATCCATAACAAGGAAACCCATTGGCTATTCAGTCAGGCAAACATTCAAACACACGGCAAGCACGTAAATACACACTCAACTAAGTTCAATTCAACC
Organism: Diospyros kaki; assembly: GCA_036245055.1. Taxonomy (NCBI): domain Eukaryota; kingdom Viridiplantae; phylum Streptophyta; class Magnoliopsida; order Ericales; family Ebenaceae; genus Diospyros; species Diospyros kaki. The sequence goes on from BSEG01000009.1 coordinate 44,263,233, forward strand.
CGTGCAAACACGGTATGGGCATTCCATATTTCAACCGGCAACAGAAAGAGCCAGTAGAAATGAACCTTATTGAGATCTTTGGAGAGGGTCCATGTTCTTGAGCGCCCTGCGTATTTTCGATCGAAGAGCTCGCTTCTTCTGGACAATGGCTTCGAGCTGATTAGGGTCGTCGTCTTTGCTCATCGTGGCAAAGGAGCAGCGAGCGATTGCTCCGAAGCATTTAACAGAGGAACGCCATGCGCACGCCAGGAAGACCGGAGATGCAGTGAGTGAACCTATGGCTGGCATCTGGATCAACAGCGCTCTCTTCGCCTTTCTATGCCTTTCTAAGCTCACCAGCCGGACTCATCTCTTCTGCTTCAAAGACAATTTCAACTTGGGAAATGCTATTTGTACAAATAATTAAGTTATCAAGAGGATGATCGAATGTGTCAAATAACAAAAATATCCATCTCTAATTTGTAGATTTATCACCCCTTCCATTGGCTACCTCCTCTCTCCTCTATCATGACCACTTCTAACAAGTTCCACCTGGTCTCATTGTCGCCTTATGTCACCTCATTGACAGCCAATGCATCCTTTCATCGCCCCACTACAATGCCTCATGCAACCACCACTGCATCCTGTTGTCTCCCCACTGCAGCGCCTACCATGATCGCAGCTGCATTCTGTTATCACCTCGCGCCGACCATCGCTATACCGTCTCGTCGTCTTGCTGCTGCCATCTCTGGAAAAAGCTCGATCGAGCTTCTCATGTCCGCGGTGACTTGATGATTGATGATGAAGTTTTATCGGACTTCATCATCAAATGAAATCTGATTTAGACATCAGGTTTGTCTCCTGTTGATACAAGTAGCACAATTCAATTCAATTTCAAGAGCAAGCCTTTCTAATTCTAACCTCGCATTGTTTATGCTAATTTAAAATATTTTTAGTGACATTTATTTAGTAGAAATTTTATAAATTATAATATATTTTTATTTAATTAATTTTTTATAAAAATATAAAAAATTATTAAATAAAAATAGACACATTATAACATAAAAATAAGATAACGAATGTATTAGAAGGTTTTCCCATCAAATACTTAATTCATTAATTGATTCGCATAAAATTCATAAGTTACATTATATAGTTAGTTTCATACACGTGTCTCAGTTATTAAAATTTATTGATTTTTTTTGTCTAAGTTGTTTGAATAATTTTATTTTTTATTTTAATTAATTAATTTAATCAAATTCTTAAGATTTAATAGATTTGACTTAAATTACGTAATTTTGTAATTTTAATAATTAAATAAATTAGTTTTTGATAGATCAATATATAAACTCGTGACCATTATATTACTTAGTACAAACTAGTATTCTTCTTAAATTATGAAAGATCAAGTCTTTACACAAAAAAAAGTGATTAAATAACATTTTTATATTTTTATGCTTTGAAAATAATAGTATTGTCGCCTTTCTTATTAATTTTTTATCAGAAATTTGTGTAAATTTTTTAAACTTCAGGGGTACATTGTGTAACATATTTTCAAATCTTAATGGGTAATTTAATGTAAATTTTAAATAGTAGAGATAGATAGTGTAATTTTCATATCTCTCCGCGAATAATTCACCTTTAGCAGTCATTTTATATAAAAGCAAATCCTCAAAGGAAAGGGAAATCTATTCATGCTGGCTGGCTGGCTGGCTGGCTTGGTAGATTTGCAGCAAGGAGAAGCCATATCCGACAGGATTATATTCCTAATCTCCCATTTTGGAAGCTTCCAACAAACTGTTAATTTGGTGATAAAGTAATTTCCATGTAATTAATGGCATAATTATTAGTAGTTAACTTTATATAAAAATTCACCAAAATTGTAACTCTGACTTTACAATCTTACTACTCTAAACCCTAAGGGAGTGTTTGTTAAAACGAGTAAGATAAGAGGCATCAAGATAAAGTTAAAATGCATTTCGGATCAAGATATGTAATAATCAGGATAAGGCTGGAAAGTATTCCAAAATTTTTATCAAGCTGTTTGTTAAATTTTTTAAAATGCACTAATGAACACAAATGTCTTTTTTTTCTTATCTATAAAGACCGAGATATGTTTATTTTGAGGGGAAAAAAATAAACATATCTTGAAAGATCAAGATAAAGAGTCATTAATGATTTTTTCAAGAATTTACAGATAATCTTAACAAATATGTTGGAAATGATAGAAGTTTGGGATACATCCTATATCTTGACTTTTTCATCTCATATATTGATTAACAAACGCCCTCTAAATCCATAATAAAACATTAGCGTTGCTAACTTGGTACCTTAAGACCTCAGTTTGACTTATCGATGAAATAGTTAGTTTTAAGAATATAATGGATGAACAACCTATTATTCTTATTCAATCAATTATTAGAATATTATTTAATTAAAATAATATTATAAATTTTAATTGATAACGGTGTCATTAATCATGTAGAGTCTTCTCATTGAATAAAGGTAAGAAGATCATATGCCATTGTCTCTTTTGCCTAATACCTTCTTCAATGAGAATGCGACACATATAACTCTTAGTATTACTCATTTAATTATGATCAAACAAATCTCTTTAATTCCCTATCAGACCTTTGATATTTCTTTTTGAGTAATGCTACTTGTAAATCTAGGTTTAATCAATTATCAGTACACCCCTCACTTGAATGATTTAATGAGGAGTTCAAGTGAGGGGTGTATTGATAATTCATTCAGGTAATAAATAGTGAATTATTAATACATCATTTATTAAATTATTTAAATGAAGAATATATTAGTAATTGATTAATAAAATATCAATATCGGTATCCATCTAGAGTAGCATTATTCTTTCTTTTAAAAAAAAAATTGGTTAATAATAGTGAGGGTTCACCTGATAACTAAGGAAACATTTACAAAACTGATATGAATTTATTAACATTTATTACTTATTACTAAACTATTGCTCAAATAATTTAATCTTTTATTAATTAAAACTTTGTTCATTTCATTTAAGGCTCGAAAGTAAATAAGATTAATGTACGGGATATTAAGCATTGGTCCATCTCATCGACAGCTTCATCAGCTTTGAATGGATTTTATTCTCTATGCAAGCCAATGAGACAAATTACAAAGGTAACTTCAATTTAAAAAAAAAAATACTTATAAAATTAGGTAAATAATCACAAAAATATCACTAAATTATTTAAATGATATTTTCTCTAAAAATTTATTCCCTCGAGGTGTTTATTTAGTATGGATTGGACTGGATTAGACTATTTCTAAATCAAACTAGATCGAGATTAGAATTTGTAAAGATGAATTTGTAAAGATTTTGACTGAATCAAATTGATTCATACTGTTTTTTTTTAATATAAAATTTAAAAAATATCACATATATTTGATATATATATATAATATACATTATGTATTGTTTATTACCTATTATTTTAATTATTATTAATTTTTAATAATCATAATTAATTTTTAGTCCTAATTCAAGTTAGTATTAGGATCAAGAGATTAAACTACCATCCATTGATCTTGGACCGAATCCATCGATTCAAATTAAAATTTGAACTACCCTAATGATCACCTACAATATTGAAAAGGAAAAAACTAACAAAATCTCTTGCAGTTTGCAAAAATATTGATATATGTATAATATTATTTTAATAATATTTTATCCATAAAACTTTGTACGAATATTATAAAGGGCAATTAGGCTTTAGCATAAACTGTGGTGACAGTGGAGAATTAGGAGTGATATATTATTTTAATTAAGCTATCGGGTGCAATTAAAATAATAAAAATTTAAAAATGTAATTAAAATAATAAAAATTTAAATATGTAATTGACTCAAAATTATATAATTTATCGATGTAATTGAAATAATAAAAAATTTAAATATTTAAATAAAAGAAACATACAAATACAAAGAGTAAAATATATATTTTGGCTAAAATCTTTAGTTCGTCGAGTGTGTGGACTCCCTTGCAAGTGAAGCTAGCCAAGTGTGAGAATCGTTTGATGCCCTGCAACATTATGGAAAAGTGTTTTGAGGTATAGCTTGCATGCTACAGTGGAGATTCATAGAGCATGGATGAAAGGAAAGGTGCCTTATGCTCCGGCCTATTGGAGCAAGGCGTGCCAGATTCCCCAGTCTAATTAAGCCCCCCCTTTCTCTCTTCCAAGCACCTATCTGCCCACCCATTATATTTATAATCACATATTCTGCGCCTCAATTCCTCATTCTTAATTATATATATATTTTAGATACTTTAATCTAGATTAACTGTGTAGTTGTATATAGAGGGAGATCAGGAGGGAAAGAGATTAAAAATGAAAGATTCATGCCAATCATCGAGTAAGGAGTGGCATGAGGCATGAGGCCGTATTTGTGCGGGCGGGCCATGCAGTAGCCTGTAGCCGTAATTGTAAGCGTCGCCGAGTCGTCATGCCTTGCCTGCCTCCATATATGTATATATGTGCCTGTGCCTGTGGAGTCCTCAAGTGGAACAGCAGAGACATTATGTTAATATGACGAGAATCGCCAACCTAATGCGATCAGAATATCAAGCCCTTTTCTTGTTTATTTATGATTGAACGTTGAATTCCATTACTCACGTGCGCGTATTTCACGTGTCTCTTCTGCCACAAATAATGATGGTTGGAAGTCTATATTTGGTATTTTGACCGGTGCGATGGAAGCAATGGAGATCTACAAGTCAAATAGTGATCAAATCCACAAGTAATAGAAAAATAAGAGTAATACTATTTATTTACATTAGGGATGGATCTCTAGTTTAGATGAGACTTTTTTGGGCAATAAAAATGTGTAGAATAAAAAAGTGTCACCTAAAAAAATATTAACACTTGCACTTTTTCATTACTCAATGAAAATGTGTCACCTTGACTGAAGATTCAATCTAAATGAATAATATTATTCAAAAAATAATAGGCATATTGAATGACTATTCGTATTGATAACCAAAAACATAGATTTCCTAAGCTATCGGTGAATGGTACAATCAATTTGACATCAACGTGTAAAATGTCTAAACAATAGGATCATAAGAATTCAATAGAATATCAAATATAGACAAAAGATGACATACATTTATTTGTCATTGAATAAGATTATGTATGATTCGATCTTACACTGAATGACGATTATGAACACGAATCTCAAATCAAAATTTATCTTTGACGATCAAATCTTTCTCCCACTACTTCTAAAATAGATAGTTGTTCAATGAAACAAGCATACAATGTTGTTGGGCGTAGATAGTGCCGTACCTAAGATTTTGGGGCTTTGAGTAGAAATGTAAAAATAAGCCCCCGAATCACATTTAAATTTTATTTTTTATAATAAAATATAAAAAAAATAAATAAATATTCATTTAGACAAGCAATATAGTGATTTACAAATATTCATATAGATATAAGGGCAAAAAATAAATAAATATTCATTTAGACACAGAGAAGAGAGAGAGTTCATTATGCAAATTTTGGAATGGGATGAGTGATTTATATAGGGGCAAAATTGTCATTTAAACACAGAGACAAAATAGTCATTTTCTCTTAATTTTATGACCCCCCTTAAATTAACATAATTTGTGGGCCTTCAGACAATGGGCTCTTGAATTGCACTATAGGTCCGGGTTGGGCATAGAAAAACACTAAACCAACATATTATTTTAAATAGTGGGAAGAGACTTAGGTATAAATAAAATATTTATCTAATTACCCTCCTATTATGGGTTAATTAGATAATGATATATATTCTATCTTAAGCTATCCCTAAATTTAAAAATCAATGTGAATATCACACTAACAATTAGTTAAACCACTATCAATAATGAGAACATCGTGCACGTCTCTTAGAAAATAATCGACTATATTATTAATTGAATTTTAACAAAATAAAATTTTTAACAATTAATAATAACCCATACAAAATATTTCAAAAACGACACACTGTCTTGGACAACTTAGATGGGTCAAACAAAACCCACAACCAAAAAACACAGGAGAAAAAAAAAATTAAAACCTTTGCCGAAAACCCAACATCTTGCCTGGATCCCATGCTCAAAGACATTCTGGGCATTGATTGTTATTGTTTCGATAACTTAGTTTCTATTTGCATCTTGCCTTTCATTGATGGATCCCCACCTTCAACTCCTTTACTTCACCATGATGCATCCTCGTGATGTCTCTCTTGATAGAAAAATTAATATATTACTTTGTTGAATATTCATTAGTATTCATATATTGAAAAATCTACTCATATTCTATGCAGCTCAGACATTTCATATAATTTTTTATTTCTTTTTATATTTTGATCTATTTCTCATGATTAATTTGTTTTTTTTTTTTAAAACCCGACTCTTTTAGTTAGGTCAAGAGCTGAAATATATAATGTTAATTTCAACCATGAAAAAGATAAATAATTTACAGGAACTTGAAATACTAAAAATAAAATATATCGTAGAGGTATATATATAATGGGGTTACGCTTCGAGTTGATTAATTAAAAAAGATATTGGATGCTAAAAATATTAAGAATAAATCATATAAAATATGTATGAAAATAGCTTAGGTTATCTAATATTTGGATAGATTTTACCCTAATAAAGACGGATTCAACAATGTTTTGTTTATAGAAGTTAAAAAGAGATGACATGAAAGGGGTAGAGATACAAAGTTGAAAGTCCTAGGGTGGAGGGCAAGCAAGTAAGATAACATTCAAGGGTACGCAAAGAATGAGAGGAATTAGGCATGAATTGATGGTACGTAGCTTGGATGCATGAAAATACACAACAGATGGAACCAAAGCAAAAAGAAGCCTTGTCGTGTATGTGTGTGTGTGTATTATATATGCACGTACCCCTATCAGTATTTAAAGCATAGCGTATGTTCCCTCCTTGTCACTTTCCAAACCAGCTCATCTCTCTCTCTCTAGAGGTTCGAGAAAGTGTCAACAGAATCCCTCAAACCTATAAAGAAAACCTACCTCCCTTCATGCACCCATGAAGTGAAGAGAGAGAGAGAGAGAGAGAGAGAGAGAGAGAGAGAGAGAAAACACTTGGGCTCTCTCTTATCTCCACTTAGTTCTTCTCTTCTTTCATCATACGCCAATCATGAGCTTCTTCTGATCTCTTTCTGTACTCTTTCAGCTACATATACAGAAAGACGATCAGATGGTTCAGATCCATATCATGGGTGGTGGTAAGGGCCTGTTTGGGGCGGCCCTATTAGTGGGTTTTACGTGGTTATTGATGCTTGGGCTTTTGGAAGCTGGAGCTGGAACCTCCATGGCACCTTCAAGCTCCACACCAACAGAGAAGATGGCCGCTCGCCCTGTCTCCGACCTCAACTACATGAGCAAAAGAAAAGTTCCAAATGGTCCTGATCCTATCCATAACAGGTACCTTATTTTCTTCAACCAAACACCCTCTCCCTGATCTGCTGCATGTTTGTGGGTAATTTAATTTCATGGCAACATCTTCAAGTATATATATATAAACACATATTCGTGCTTTCAAAGGTCCTTAAATATATAAAATATTTAAAAATGATGATTAGACAGTATGTATCTCATGATGAACGCAATTTTTGAAAGAAATTTTGGCCATCTTTAAGGAGTTTGGTACTTTTATAAAGTCCATCTTTCAAGTTTCTCGAGCGCTAAATCTTCAGTCTTCACCCCCATGCAAGCATGCAAGGAAAAGAAAAAGAAAACATGTCTGCCGATGACTTTATTCCATCTCTCAATGTGTTGAAGCAAATTAACATTTCATTCTATTCTTTTCATTTGTAGGCTTTAACCTTTTCATGCAGCCTTTTCTTCCTTTCCTTTCTCCTTTACCATTCAAACTCACAAGCATCTTAGTTACAACATGCAGAGCCAAGAGAGAACCCCCAAATATCTTAATTTTATTTGAATCCCCAAAATCCTAGAGATTTCAATCAAATAATTATATATATATATATGCAAGATGATACTATATAAACTTATAAGCAAATAATTAACTAACATGTCATGCAAATTGAGTATATACTTATATATATGGTGTAAATTTATGTTTTCTGATCTATCAGTTCCCACTTTACAAGTGCACAATCCTCCTCCTTTATTCAAGTTTAGGACCGATAGATAAGAATCTGACCACATATATACATCTAGCAAAAAATTATGTATATAAATAAATATTAGTTGTTCTTTAAGAAACAAAATTTGCATAGACAATAGAGCTATAAATATATGTCACGAATATTAATATTTTTTCTTTATAAATATTGCAAAGTTTCTATCAGAAAGAAAGAGAACAATCGCTAACTTAATTTTTTTCCTTTTTCCAGGAGAGCTGGAAACTCTCGACGACTACCTGGTCAAGCTTAGATGAACAAGATTTGAGAAGTTTGGGCAAAGACAGGCTAGCTAAAAGATGACAAACAAATTAAGCTTATGCCTGACAACTAACTACATGACGATTCATCGTGGGTCTTTTCCCTTCTCTTTTTTCCGCTCTACAAGATATTAGTTGTCTTGTATGTAATTTTTCAAGAAATGGGATTGTAAATTTGTAGTGAAAAGATTTGAGGAATCCAGTTTGTGAAGTGGTGATTAGATTTATTAACCTAAGAGATAGGTGTGGTGACGAGGCTCTAATGGTGGGGGAGTAAAGAAGATGAGGAAGCTTCTCTCACACAAAATAGGCTTCAAGGGAATCATGGGAAAGATGAAGCAGCCTTTGTAGAACCCCACTTGACTGTTTTCAATGCCTATTTATTTGTTTCTTGTTTGTGTTTGAATTGAAGACTCATAAAAATTAATGAATTTTGTATTATTTTAAACCAATCATATAATTAATTCCCATTTAGAGAATCATAATATAATACATATATATATATGAGACGAAGATAAATTTTAAAATATAATCAAGAGGAATAATTCAAATTTTAAATAATATAAAATACGATGAGTTAGTCGAGAAAAAAAAAAGATAAAGAAAATTCCTTGAGTAGAAAAGCTAGATAGAAATCAAATTAAGAAATGTTTGTATCAGCTATAAATGCGTTTAAATTAAATGATTTCACTTTTTTATCGGAGATATGTCTAATAGAATGTTTTAAAAGTTTGAAATGCTACAGGATATGACACATTTGATAAAGTAAAAGAGTATTTTTATGACTTTTTAAATTAAATTAAGAAATGTTTATATCAACTATTTAAAGAAACATAACTATATATATATATATATGTCAATCTCTATCTATCAAATCACTCATCTCTCTCACTTTGGCTTGTGGAAGGATTATATTGAATATTTGTGTCTGTCATATATTCTTCACCACCAAAAGGAACCAATTTCTTAATATGATGATATAATTTTATATGAATGGTGAAAGAAATTCATATAATTTTATAAAATTTTAAGAATATCTATTGTAATGTAAATCTAGATTGAATTTATAACATTAAATGTCATCTCAAAAGATATCACATATTCAAAACTATCGTCTCGAATGATTTTTTGAGACATTCCTTTATAATTAATTATATTCTGATAACTAAACAATTAGTGTTACAAGTGTTGGCATGTGTTCCAAACTCAAAAGCGAATCCACCAAAGCAAAGGCGTAGTAGCATTGCGGTGCAGCCCTGATAAAGAAAAGGTGTTTGCTTATCTTTGTGTTGGTCTTTTTCCACTGGATTCTTGCGAACTGTTTTGGTCTTTGGTCCATTCAAACTTATGCTAATTAAAACTGGCTCAGATTCTCTGCTCTCGTAGCAATAAAAGTATCACATCTACATTTATTAAGATATAATTTATAATTTATTTATTTAAAAAATATTATTATTAATATTATTATCGAATTATAATCGACAAGATGACAAGACTCAACAGATTATGACTCAAATAAAGCCCAATTGAGAGAGTCCACATCAAGAGTTAAAGTCTATCTCATTTAGAAAAAGTTTGAACTAAGCTCATAAATACAAGATTCATCCAAAGTAGAGTAGGTACCTTTATTGGAGGAGATTTTAAACAAAGAAATAATAATATCCGATCTCTTTAACGAGAAAATATTACATAATCGATGACACTGTCACTAATCACTACTCTTAACATGGGTATTCCAACTACTGCAACACTATCCATCGATTCGAACATTAATGGTATATTTTTTGACATCAATAGCATTCAAAGATCAATGGTCAAATGATGGGCAATTAAATTATTCTACCAACTGTAGTTGATCTAGAATCATAAAAAAGACTGTTTCAGAGTGTGCCTCTAAGAAAAAGGCAGCAGGGTTACGTACGAGCATGCATGGCCTCTGCAACCCTCGTTCAAAGCAGGGGGAGGCTCTCCATTCATCATGAGATGCTTTTCATGGCCCTTTCTCTTTGGTCCGTGGTCTAAAGCTGGTGAGATTACCCAAAAACAAAGGCAAATAAAAAGAAGAAAAAGGAGATTGATAAAGAGAACATTTTTAATGAAAAATAATTTTACATGAAATGATTTCCAAGTCATCTTCTCCGTCCGGCCGACAACATTTTCGCCGGCGATCCGTATCCAAAATCACCCACCACCGTCTAGGTGCCGACTTTGATTCCATAAATCAGCATCCTCGCAGCGAGCGTGGGTTCTTATCTACGCGGCTGGGCCCAAATTTGCCCATATGCAATTGGTAACGTTCTGGCTTCTCTGTTTAAACGCACTGCATTCCAAGAAATCTAGCAAGCTTTTCGCAATTTCTCATGTCAGTTCGCTCTTGAATTGTTAAATTTTTACATGGAAACTTACCATAAATTTTGGGATTTCTGTCCATTTGCTATTTTTTTTCTATATGATAATCATGTTCGCGTTAAATCTGTTCCTCTTGAGCTCAAGTTTGATCTCTCGGCTGTTGGACTCTTCTGGTGGAGTTTGATTGGAAGTACTTGATTTTAGATCTTTTTGTTGTGAACAAATTTCACTAGCTGACCGCCTTGTTTGCCGAAAAAGGGGTGGATGGATGGATGGCTGGTCAATTATCGCATGACTACTGTTCGATGAAATGTCTCAAAGAACCATGCACACAGTTGCTTTGGCTTTATTGGTTTGGTTCAAACTAGTTAAGAGTTGCAAGATGGTTGTGTAAAACTGATCAATGGTTTTTGTCAAGTCTTCCCAATTTCTTCAAATGGTTCATAAATGGTTTTGAAGCCTTCGTCTATGCCCCCTTTTATCCCTTTACCAACTCGAAACTCTATCATCATGATTTTGGTCTCATTGGATGCTGAAAATATCACTTCCCTCGTATGAAACTGTCAAAATTGCAAGTGTATGGAAAGGCCAAAACTACCTTGTTGGTAGTTTAGTTGGCATTAGAATTGCAAGTGTGTGGAGGAACTTCTAGTATTCGAATTCTTCCATAACCAGCCTATCTTTGCCTTACGAGCCTAGTTTGTCAATTATAATGAGATTTTCTCATATTTAAAAGAAAGGTAACAATGAGATACTTTTGATCTTATGAATAATACTTGAGTACAATAGAAGAAAGTTAACTTAAAACTGGCTCTATTGAGCCTAACCTAATAAGTGAGGCAAGAGATTGGACATTATTTTTCTACCCACACATCTCTTAAAATTAGACTTATCCCCTTTTTAAAAAAATATAAAATAAAGTTCTTCAAGCATACGAAGCAGATAGTTCTTAGCCATTTTTGTCTCCTGCATGTTGACTTTCTTGCCTCGAGAGGAATGCCAACTAGCTTGAGGGGAATGAGGAAATCCCCTCTCGTAAATGGTTACTATTTCCTTTTAGCCAACAATTATTTAGAGGCGATGAATGGAAAAATCATACTAAAAGTCACAAAATTTTAGTTTCATTTTTAATTTAGTCACTAAACTTCAATTTTTTGTAAAGTGATAACAAAACTTTAACATATTTTATAATATGGTCACTAAAGTCATTTTTAGACAATTTCTCGCAAAAGTTGCTGACGTGGCAATGACCACATCATCGCTACGTCAGCACCACATCATCGTCACATTAGCAATTTCAACTAAAAATCATCAAAAAATTACTTTAATGACCACATTATAAAATATTTTAAAGTTTTGTGATCACTTTGCAAGAAATTAAAGTTTAGTGACCAAATTAAAAAGGAGACCAAACTTTTTTTACTTTTGGTGTGATTTACCCGGCAATAATCGATAAGTCTTATTTTCTTTATTAAATGGTCTTTATGTAATTTTCTTTTTTTTATGCAGTTAAAAAATTATTTTCTCCTTTCCGTTTCTCTTACCAAACAAGAAAAGAAATTTACATTATAATCCCACATCGACCTTTGAGTAGGCATTCATATGGTCCATAAGTGGCAATTAATTATCCTTTTCTTCTGTATTTGATTGAATGTGATGATTTGGTGAAATTCTTTCCTTTTTTTATATATAATCTCTATTTAGCTCCCCTTTGTCGCATGTTTAGTAGTGATGTTGGGAAAAGACCCCATCACTAGAGCCACGTTGGGAGGTAATGTCCTATCAACCTATAATTTGATTCAAATCAAATAAGAATTACAATAATTATAAAAATTTAAGACTGAAAACAAAATATATATTCGAATTTTTTAAAGATAAGCAGGGTAAAAAAATGGGACAAAAGATGAACATTAAAATATTTTTCAAAATAAGATAAGAATAATCATTACAATAATAAAAATTGATTTAAGAAACCTATTACCTATGCCCTCACTTTGAGTAATTATTATCTATTAAGTTTGGAGACAATTTTTAAGATTTAAGGAATGTATAAATTTAAACCTAATAATACAAAAAATTAAATGATGGGCATTTCAAGTCCTCTTAACGGCTTGTATCCCAGCCGCAATAAAACTAAATTTTGTAAATTCAATCAATGACTCATTTTCATTAACTAATTATTTTCAAATTTATTTTGATTAAGAAGTTTTGAGTTGAAATCACATTAACGGAGTGATTTTTTTTGTAAAATGGTTTATAATTTTAAATTTTAATTAACATTTTTTGTGAAGAGTATCACTAATTCTTTTTAAATATACCATTAATTTTTAAATATGCAAAAATGTATAAATTTACATAGTAAATGTGTTGTAAGACTATAACAATTAAATTTATTTATCTTAAAAATAATTAAAACCAAACCCCTTGATAAAACAATGAGGTCTGGGATGTTGCTAGGGAATCAAGAGGCTCTAAACTCTATCTTTTGTCCAAAAGAGTTGAAGCTTTGGGAATACAAGTGGGTATCTAGGATTGTTAGCCCCAGAGGAGTCTTTGAGAGATCAAGGATATGAAGGTCCTGAAGAGTCATCGAGGGAAATCAATAGTTGGTCTTCGGGGATTATTGTCCTAACTGAGTTTGCAATCACAAGAATGGTCAAAAGGCACACGAGAATCTTTCTTACGTAAGACCTCTAATACTTAAATCAGAAATAGATGTCTTGAAGCAAAATATGGATGTATGCAGTATGCAAAATGTAAATTTATGCGGTATGAGTCTTCAAGGAAGTAGGCTCCCGATGAGTTATTTGTAATTTAGAATTTGAGTCTAAAGTCTTAGAGAGAAACTGTGGGATTGAGCATGATTCCAAAGTGATTCGTTTTCTTAGGAGTAGGCATGTATTTTATAGACATTTAATGGGATTCACAAATGAAAATCTTCAAATTCTTTCGGATGATGCATCGAATGAGGCTAAAAGGTTTAAAGATATTTTTGAGATAAAAATGTCTTGATGAGTGTCTTCAAGTAAGTTTGAAGAATCTTCCAAGCCACAAAGTAATTTAAATGCAAATAATTTTAAAAAAGTCTTTAACTCATGCAAAATATGACGCTCGACTGTCTCAATAACTCTTTAGAAGCCTTGGGAAACTATCATTTAGGGAGAATCTACAAAGTCCCTAGCGCGACTTCTTGGGATTTTTTAAATTTTTCTAGGCCACCCACCAAATTGTAAGATAGATATATATAGCTTGGCTGTTATACAAATTACATTAACATTGAATATATTTATTTAATATTATTTTAATAATATATTATATTATTAAAATATATAATAAAATTGTGATGCGAAATCCTACGGTGGTCCAGAGACCGTTGTACGGTAAACGACCATCGTTTACTCAACACGTCTCAGCGCAGCTTTGACTCAGCGGAGCCAGAGAGAGAAAGTGAATTTCATTTCGATTCATTTGAGTTTCATTTCACGGACAGTTCGTCGCCAAACCAATACCATTCCACCATTTTCTTTTATTTTCTCTCTGCTCCACTCCATATATTGGACTCAACTCACGCAGGCGTATATATTTTGAGCTATATATGGTATATATTATATATATATATATATTATAATTTTTCTGCATTTTGTAGAGAGAGAAAGCAGAGAGGGAGGGATTCGTAATGAACGGCGACGAATCTAAGGATCAGAAAATTATGAGAAGAATGCAACTCTGTTCAGAGAGTTGAAAGATGTTCCAGATCGAAACCCTAGTTTTGTGCTCTCTGATGGCCGGTCGGCTGGATTGAATCGAAATCTCGGAACGTAGCGAGTCTGATTTATAGGTCTTTCAGATCGGAGAGAGAGAGAGAGAGATGCCTTCGCACGCGGATCTGGATCGGCAGATCGAGCACTTGATGGATTGCAAGCCCCTTTCGGAGGCGGAGGTCAAGGCGCTCTGCGATCAAGCTAGGGCTATTCTGGTCGAGGAGTGGAATGTGCAGCCGGTGAAGTGTCCGGTTACGGTGTGTGGTGATATTCATGGACAGTTCTATGATCTGATCGAGCTGTTCCGGATTGGAGGAAATGCTCCCGACACCAATTATCTTTTCATGGGCGATTATGTTGGTGAGTTTTTCCTTTTTTTAATCGTATCACGAGCCCGATTTCTGATTATTTTGATTCGGGAGTTTGATGTCTTTTGTAATAATTAGGCTTTGAATTTCCTCGTGTGCGCCTTTCAGACAAGAAAATATTTGTTGATTTGTAGTAGTTTGATGCATATTGATTGGGTATCTATTTATTGGTCAATCTCAATCACATGGGTTGTTTTTCTAATATAGCAGGATAAAACAGTACTTACTCAAAGAAGAAAGTTTAATTGCTTAACAGAAGTAGCATGTGGATCACCCTGAAACCTCCCTTTTGAATAATTATGCCGGCTATATACGGGGATGCCTTTTCTATGACTTCTGAAGGAATTTAAGAACCAAAGATAACATAGGGGTGCCTTCTGTATTTGGCTTATAATCATATCTGAAATCATTGGGACTAATTGATAACAAGACAAAGGCAGAAAGGCAATTAAGTCTTCGAGACTGATTTTTTGTTTTGGATCTGCATTATGATTATAACTTGGTGAAGGGCATTCATGGGATTTGGTGTGAATTACTGTAGTTTTGGATCTCACTAGTTGTTAAGCCAAAATTAGTTACTTTTGAACTGAAAAAGTAGATTATGGACGGAGACAGCATAATGCCCAGTTCTAAGTCATCTTACAAGTTACAATGATTGCTTGGGGAAGGACTGGTGTGATCAAGCTTTAGTACCAAATTGTGCAAATCAGCAGAAGTGAGTTGTGCATCAGGGACTCTTTAGAAGTTAAATGGTTTTACACATAATACCAGGATGTTAAATATATATCTATCCTAAGTTTCCAATTGCATATTTATCTTTTGTCAGCTGAATTATTTGTGCCTGTGTACTGCTTGCATATACTGAAATCTGCTCCATTCAGAGATCCATGTTTGTCAGGAATTAAAGCTGTGGAATTATCACACCCTGTCTTAGTTAAGAGGGAAAAAAATTGCAATACTGGTTTGCAGTAAGAGTCCATAAAAAGCATATAGAACCATTGAAATTTTGATGGGGTCACTTGGATGGCAATGGAGAGTGAGGCACACTAAACTTTTGATAATCTTTGGCATGGTTAGTTAGAATCCCCCTAATTATTTTAAGAGGTGGATAATATAATTCTTGTTTCTAAAATAAAAAGGTGAATAATAAAAATGCGTGCAATGAAGTGGTCTATTTAGTTCAACTATTGTGGCACAACCACACATTTGAGAAAGTTGCATCTTGCATGGTAGAGTGGAGGAGATGCAAGAGAAGTATTTGTGTTTGTTGGCATGTCATGCTAAGGTAATTTTTGGGGATGGAATTTTCTTTAATGAGAGGCAACTATGAAGACTTAGTTCTTGATTCCCAGATTATTTTCGTATACAGTGACAACACTTTTAGTTATTAATTACTCTTGGATAATTATCATATAGTGTCACTGCCAAGCAGAGACAGCGGTGGACTTCCTGGTTCGATGTGAATCAGTAGTCCACAATAGGAAAAATAGAAAGAAGAATAGGGAGAAAGGAGCATAACAAAAGGAAGGAGAGAAAGAGAAATTGCAAGAGAAGTAAGAGTTCTTTCTAGATTTTCGATTATTCCTTCCCCGCGTGCCTTGGGGAGTATTTACAGGACCTTAGGGTGATGCTTCCACAGCAGATCACTCCCCCAAGACGATTGCAACCGCCTTCTTTGTCCTATTCTAACCCATGCACGTGGCATCTCTCTCTCTTACTAATTTCTATCCTATATTACAGGATTTATAAATAGTAAAGGAAATACAAAGGAAATATAAAAGGAGTTACAGCCACTAAAAAAAACAAAATTGTTGTAATAAGGTACTATTCGTGATAATTCCCCCTCTCTTAGCAGCTTCTTGTCCTCAAGAAATGATAAGGAGACTGGCAACTCTCAGAAATTGCTGAAGGAGACTCGACAAGTATTCCCAGGTTCTGCTTCCCATATCTCCATTTTGCCATTTCACCAAAACTTGTATAAGGGGAGCCCCCTGATTGTAGGCCACCCTTTTGTCCAATATGGTCTCTGGTTCATTGTCTTGATTCTTTTCTTTAGGAAGTGAGGGTAAGGTTGGACTCACTTGTTCAGTCCCTGCGAATTTCTTCAATAGTGATACATGGAACACTAGATGAATGTGTGTTCCCTCAGGTAATTATAGACGATAGGCAACTTTCCCCACTTTAGCTGTCATAGGATATTGGTCGAAATACCTTGGGCTGAGCTTAAACATTAACCCTGGGGTGATGGATTTCAGATGAGGGTACCTTAGCTTTAGATATACCTTCTCTCCCACTTCAAACTCCTTGTCACTTATCCTCCTATCGACACATTGCTTCATCCTATTCTGGGTTGATGCCAGTTCTTGCTTGAGTTGTTGTAGGACCACCCTCCTTTGCTGTAGATACTCTTCAACCTTGGCTATAGTAGGTTGCCCTCCTATTGCCAGCAAAATGAGAGGTTTGTACCCAAACAATGCTTCAAATGGGGACATCTTCAAAGAGGAATGGTGGTTAGAGTTATACCACCATTGGGCTAAAGCCACCCACCTATGCCAACTCTTTGATTGCAGAATACAAATGCATCTTAGATATGTCTCCAAAACTTGATTCACCCTCTCAGTCTGCTCATTAGATTAGGGGTAATAGATAGTTGACATTTTCAGTTTAATACACAAAGTCTTCATAAGCTCCTGCCAAAAGAGGCTTGTGAATACCTTATCTCTGTCAGAAATTATGGCCTCCGAAACCCCATGCACTGTTACCACTTGGTCCTTGAATACTCTAGCGACTTCTTGGGTTGTATAGGGATGAGCCAGCCCTATAAAATAGGCAAACTTAGTTAGACAATCAACCACAACAAGAATGTTGTTCTTACCTTCTGACCTGGGTAGCCTCTCGATAAAACCCATAGATACACTTTTCCAAGCTTGATCAAGTATGGACAGCGATTGTAACAGACCGGGATAGGCCACGTTTTTTTGCTTACACCTCTTGCAGGTGTCACAAGCTAACACAAACTCTTTCACCTCTGCCTTTAGCCTTGGCCAATGGAACAATTGCTTCACCCAGCTGTAGGTGTTCTGAATTCCAGAATGTCCTCCTAAGGGAGATTCGTGCAGGGTTTGCAAAATTCTCCTCTTGAGTCCTTCATGGTTCCCAAGAACAAATTCTTCCGTTGTTCCTCAACATCCCTTCCACCAATGTATACCCATCTACATCCCTAGGGTCAATAACCAGCCTCTCCAGGATTACTTTAACCTATTCATCCCCTTCATAGCTCTCTATCACCTCGTGATACCGTTCCGGAATTACTGTGGTGATGGCTACGATTCTCCTTTCCTTATGGCACCTCAAAAGGGCATCTATGGCCACATTCTCCTTGCCCCTGTTGTATTGTATTGAATAGTCTAAACCCATCAGTTTGATCATCCCTTTCTTTTGTAATTGAGTATATAATTTTGGTTGTAGCAAACATTTCAAACTCTCAGGGTCAATTTTGATTATGAATCTTCCCCAAGGCCAACTCTCGGTGTTGTGATGTGGTCATCAATTAAGACCCAACCCAATGTCAACCTAACCAAACCATAACAGTATCGTCGTAACAATAGCACTGAAACAATAGTAAACAATATTTTAATACTTCATATGTTTTAGGATTCTATTTCATGTTTCTATTTTATTTAGGATTCTACTTCATGTTTGATTAGGGTTTATTTTTATTAGGATTCTAAACAACAACAACAACAACAACATATCCAGCCTTTATCCCACTATGTGGGGTCGGCTACATGAATTCTAGACTTCCATGTATTTCTATCATTTGTCATATCTTCATTTAGATCCATATACTTCATATCGAACTTTAATGTCTCTCCCAAAGTCTTCTTGGGTCTACCTCTACCTCTTTTTGTGACTAATTGTTCCATTTCATCAACTCTCCTCACAGGAGCGTCTCTTAGTCTCCTTCTCACATGACCAAACCATCTTAGTCTAGTCTCTCTCATCTTCTCCTCGATTGGCACTACTCCTACCTTATTACGAATAACTTCATTTCTAATTTTATCCTTTCTTGTATGTCCGCACATCTATCTTAACATCCTCATCTCCGCTACACTCGTCTTTTGCTCATGCTGGTATTTGACTGCCCAACATTCTGAGCCATACAGCAAAACTGGTCTTATAGCTCTCCTATAAAATTTTTCTTTCAATTTTAATGGGATTTTACCATCACATAACACTCCCGATGCATTTCTCCATTTTAGCCAACCTGCCTTAATTCTATGTGCGACATCCTCGTGAATTTCTCCATCTTTTTGAATCACTGATCCCAAATATCGAAAATGGTCTTTTCTTTGTAAGATTTGGTCTTCTAATTTTATTATAACATCATCCACTCTTGCATTTTTACTAAATTTGCATTCCATATATTCTATTTTCTTTCTACTTAATTTAAATCCCTTAGATTCTAAATTGTTTCTCCACAACTCCAGCTTAGTGTTCACTCCTTCTTTTGTTTCATCCACCAACACTATGTCGTCTGCAAATAGCATACACCATGGCACATCTGTCTGAATATCTTTAGTGAGTTCATCCATTACTAAGGCAAATAAGTATGGACTTAGTGCAGAACCTTGATGCAGTCCTATTGTAGTTGTAAATGGTTCAGTATCCCCTCCGCATGTTCTGACCCTTGTCTCTACACCATGATACATGTCCTTAAGGGTTTGTATATAGACTATTTTGACTCCTTTCTTCTCTAAAACCCTCCATAATACTTCTCTAGGGACCCTATCATAGCCTTTTCTAGATCTATAAATACCATATGTAGGTCCTTCTGATGATCCCGATACCTTTCCATTAGGCGCCTCAGTAAATATATAGCTTTCATTGTTGACCTGCCAGGCATGAAACCAAACTGATTTTCTGACACATTTGTTTCTTTTCTAAGTCTCTGCTCTATTACTCTCTCCCAGAGTTTCATGGTATGACTCATTAACTTAATTCCTCTATAATTTTCACAGTTTTGAACATCTCCTTTGTTCTTGTATATAGGAACCAAAGTACTCTTCCTCCACTCATCTGGCATCTTTTTTGATTTAAGGATCGCGTTAAATAGTTGCGTTAGCCAGGAGATGCCCTCTTCTCCCATGCATTTCCATGCTTCTATTGGTATATTATCTGGTCCCACTGCCTTATGATTTTTCATCTTTTTTAAAGCTTGCCTTATTTCATTTGAACTTATGCGTCGATAGAATTTTTCATCTTTTTTGAACTTTTATTAGGATTCTAGTTAAATTTTATTTACAAATATTAGATGGATTTGGATTAGCCAAACACTATAAATATACCTAGAAATTAGGAGTTGAAATCAAGTTTTCTCAATACAAATTTCAATGACCTATTTGGATTTTCTTAGCTAAAAACAGTCTTGTTTTTGCGTTCTCTTGAAAGTCAAGTTTCGGCCATTGAAGTTTGTTCTTTCAAGGGTTTATTTTGGTGTGTTTTTTTTTTCATACACACGCTACATGTTGCGTCAGGTGGTATCAGAGCGGTTCATCAACCAATCAAATGGTCAATTTTGAAGGTAACGGTAGCAACCAGCCTCATGATGGTAATCAAGGGCTGCTCGCGGTTTGTAGAGCAATCGTAGAACAACGAGAAATAACTCGTACAATGCAGCAACAATTGGAGTGAATCCGCAACCAATTGGGCGTTTTACAACAAGTTAAGGATAATCGAAACCAGACTAATGGTGTGAATCAAGCCGGCTATGTTAAAGCAAGAAGACTAGCCATTAATTTTGTCCTCGTTGATCCTAGAAGACCAATGATAGATGATAGTGACGATGAGGATGATCTTGATCATATGATAGCCAACCTTAGTGGTAGAGGGGTTAGGAGGAATGCGCAACAATACAACCATTGGAGAAACGATGAGTATAAACTAAAGAATGGCTTTTCGATGAGTTTGGAGCTTGATCTTGAACATTATGTTGTCCCAACAACCTTAACATTTGCAAACTCAGGTCTAGTTTATGCTGCTAACATGACAGAAACTCCAAGGTTATTGACTCATATTGAGGTTATTTTCTAGCCTTGAGAGCTCAAGCATTGCTTCGCAATCCAAGGATGGTGGTGTTTCTTCTGATCGATGTGCAACTATAAAGGAGATGGAGGTCACGGTAGCATATCCTTCTTCAGTTTATTTAGGCTCTGACATGGTTGAATCGAATGCAATAGGAACATATTCCCCTTTGCGATTGCAAAAGCAAGATGATCATAGGGGTCTCTATGTGGAAAGGGGTGTTGGATCTCCCATGCTAGTTAACTTGGGTAGTGCAATTGCTTTCGGTATTAATCTGAAATTAGATTTCGAAATTAAGAATATTGTAGCAACTGTTACTATAGCTGATCAAGTGCTTGAACCAAAGGAGGACTCAAGCATCAATAATTTAAGTGATGGAGAGACTACTGGAAGTCCTGGAATAAGCCTCTATTTGAAACAGTTGCAAAAGAATGCTTCTCTAGTTAAGAAAAATCAACAGATGAATTCGAAAGCTATTGAGGAGTCAAAATCAAGAAAATTGATGAGGAGAAGAATATGTGCTAAGATCTACCAGATTAGAGAAGCACTTAAGGTGGAATGTTCAATGTCCTCAATCTAACAATAATAATACAATGGAGGCAGGGGGCAACAAACATGGTGATGGTTGGACCCATGCCAACGAAGATAGGGCTAAGAGGGGGAAGAATGTCTTTGCTCATGTTCCTTTAGCAGAAAAGTTCAAGTGGTTCAGGAAGATGTCAAGCAAAAGTTGCACAAATAAAAAGTACAAGGCGACAGCTGACAAGGAAGCACAAGGTATTTGAGGTTGGAGATGAAGTCATGATATTCTTGAAAAAAGAACAGATTCTAGTAGGAAAGCAGAACAAGCTCAAACCAAAGAAGTATGGTCCTTACAAGATTACAAAGAAGACCAATGATAATGCTTATGTTGTGGATTTGTCTAATCATATGGGTATTTTCAAACATTCAATGTGGCTAATCTCTCTTTGTACTTGTCGGACGTGGATTCGTCCTACTCGGATCAAAATTTAAGATCGAATTTTTTCTCAAGTAGAGGTGAATGATGTGGTCACCGATTAAGACCCAGCCCAAGGCCAACCCGACCAAACTGGAACAGTATTGTCGTAACAATAACACTGAAACAGTAGCAAACAATATTTTAATACTTCATATGTTTTAGAATTCTACTTGATTTATGATTCTATTTCATATTTCTATTTGATTTAGGATTCTACTTAATGTTTGATTAGGGTTTTATTTTTATTAGGATTCTAGTTAACTTTTACTTAGAAATTATTTCTATTAGAATTCTAGTTGAATTTTATTTACAAATATTAGATGGATTTGGATTAGCCAAACACTATAAATATATCTAGAAGTTAGGAGTTGTAATCAAGTTTTCTCAATACAAATTTCAGCAACCTATTTGGATCTTCTTAGCAAAACAGTCTTGTTTTTGCATCTTCTTGAAAGCCAATTTTCGGCCAATGAAGTTTGTTTATTTTGGTGTGTTTTTTTTCACACATGCACTACACGTTGCGTCATGTTGCCATTTATCAACTGCCATCAGATTGCCAAAAATTCCTTCTCATATATAGTAAGACCAAGATGCCTTGTATTTAAGGCTTGGCTCAAAAATGCTATTGGCCTACCTCCCTACATCAATACAGCACCTATTCCCGTCCCACACGCATCAGTTTTCAATACAAAAGGTTGGCTGAAATCAAGTAATCCCAAGATAGGCACTCTACTTATGGCTTTCTTTAACCCTTCAAAGGGTTCCTCAACTTCCTTTCCCCAACTAAAATTTCCCTTCTTCAGCAAGTCTGTTAATGGCTTACTAATAACCTCCATATCCCCTCACAAACATGCGATAAGAACCTGTCAAGCCAAGGAACCCCCTCAATCCCCTCACTGTGGTAGGTTTGGGCCATGCCAACATGGCTTCTACTTTTCTCGGATTAGTGCTCGCTCCTCTCGAGATCAAATGTCTTAAGTACTCCACCTAACCTTGAAAAAAGGTACATTTTAACCTTTTGATGAAAAGCTAGTTAGCCCTAAGGACCTCAAAGGTGGTTCTTAGGTGAGTAATGTGTTGGTCCAAGGTGGGGCTATACACGAGTATATCATCAAAGAACACAAGAATGAATTTTCTTAAGTAGGGTTCAAAAATTTGGTTCATTAGGGATTGAAAGGTGGTAAGGGCATTGGTGAGTCTAAAGGGTATCACCAAGAATTCAAAGTGCCCTTGGTGTGTTCTAAAGGCAGTTTGGAAAAGTACTTGGCATTGTGTAATTCATCCATCAGGTCTTCTACTAGGGTTATGGGAAATTTGTTCTTGACGATCAAGGCATTTAATTGTCGGTAATCAACACAAAAGCGCCATGTTCCGTCCTCCTTTTTGACTAATAGGACAGGTGAGGCAAGAGGACTTTGGCTAGGTCTTATGAATGATTGGCTGAGCATGTCCTTCACCATCTTTTCAATCTCTGTTTTTTGAATTGGTGAATAATGATATGATCTAATATTTATGGGTTCGAAGTTAGGCTTAAGGTCAATAGGGTGGTCCAACGATCAAGTAGGAGGTAATGTGGTAGGCTCAGTAAAGAGGTCCTTAAATTCTAACAGCAATTCATCAACAAGGTGCTGAGGTTGTACTTGTTTAATCTTCCCTTGTTAGTGGCTGACAGTGAGTTGGAATTCTCCTTGCATCACCTGTTCAAGACCCCACAATTGAAAATAGTTGTGCCAATTGGCACCACTTGTTCTTGCTTGTGTAACATCTTCCTAGTCATCAGTTTGAAAGTACCGGTCTCTCTTCCCCTAGTAAGAGTCATTCTCCTCCCTTCTTTATCGAAGGACCCTTCCATCTTATTGAAGTTAAAGCTTATAGAGCTCACCCCTTTCATCCAATCAACTCCTAGAACCACATCGCAACCTCCCAATTGTAACAGCCTAAGGTCTGCCTCAAACTTCTCTCCTTGCATTTCCCAACAAAAACCAGGGCAAGCTAAATTACTCTACACCCTACTCCCATTTGCCACGGTGGGTTGAGTCCCTGTAAGTTACTCAATGCCTTCATCTAGGAATTTGTGAGTGCTTCCACTGTCAATGAGAATTGATAAGTTACTTTCCTTAACCTTTCCCTCCACCTTAATTATCTTGTTATCAGTCATTCCCTTCAATGCATGTAATGAAATCTCCCCATTATCTTCTTCTCTAGATTCTCCACTCTCTTCAATTCCATCTCCTTCTACTTCTAGCTCACCCTCGATATCCCCTTCTAACAAAAGTAACTGGCATTTGCACTAGTGCCCGGGGTAATACTTATCCCCACACTTGCAACAAAGGCCCAGTTGCCTACTCGTATCGTTATACTTCCCACCAGAATTGAATCCTACTAGATTCTTTACCCCTTGGTAGCCTCTACTCCATTCTCGGTTGTAGTTCTTCCCCCCTAAATTCGAGGTCCCCGTAGTTAAAGTTTTATGCTGTTGCCTTTGCTTCCTCATTAAGGCTTCCACCACAATTTCTTGTAGCCTTGCACTTTCCCCTGCTTGTTCCACTGTTCTAGGCCTAATCATCTTCACCATAGGTCTCAAATCATCACTAAGCCCACTCAAAAAGCTAAACACAAAGTAGGCTTCTGAAAGATGTGGGTCGTTGTTAATCATCAAGGACCTCAACTCCTCAAACCTCCTCAAGTAGGTATTCACCTTGCCCACTTGTTTTAATTTGTTGAATTCCTCAATAATATCCGACATACTCCTCTCTCCAAATCTCTCACACAGCCTATCAGCAAACTCTTCCCATGTAGGGTTATCCTTGACCCTAGTCCACCCCTGGTACCAAGCATCTACCAAGTCATCGAAGTAGACTGAGGCCAATGCTACTCTTCACCCCCTTGGCACATTATACCAATCAAACATACGCCCACATTTCCTTATCCACCATCAGGGGTTATTCCCATCAAACACTGAAATCTCCAACCGGGGCATAGGGAATCCTGGTTGTTGTGGGTGATTATGTCCTCCTCTACCTCCTTCCATCATATTCTCTACATCTTCCTTTGGTTCAATTCCAATCTCATTATTCCCAACTACTCTGTCTCTTCTATTTTCTGGTAATATAGGCTATATTCTATCTGTAGGAGGAAAATCGAGAGCCAATCTTATTGTGTTTTGGCAAGTAAACTTGACCATAAATTGTTGTAATTGGGCCCCCAACTCTACTCTCATTTGTGCGTTATCCTCTTGCATTTGAGATAGAGCACCATCTAGTCCTCCAATTGAGCTCTCCACCTTACAATCCATAGATAAGGATTGCCTCGTGGGAATTCAATCAAGGTTGAGCTAAACTGCTGCAGTTACAACTCGTAGTTCTTCTTGTGGGTACCTTCCGCCATCGAAGAATTCTCCAATAACTCCGGCCAAGACTGTTGCTCTGATACCAAAATTGTCATTGCCAAGCAGAGACAGTGGTGGACTTCTTGGTTTGGTGTGAATCAGTAATCCACAATAGGAAAAATAGAAAAAAGAATAGGGAGAAAGAAGCAGAACGGAAGGAAGGAGAGGAGAGAAATTGAGAGAGAAGTAAGAGTTCTTTCTTGATTTTCGATAATTCCTTCCTCGAGTGCCTTGGGGAGTATTTACAGGACCTTATGGTGATGCTACCGCGACAGATCACTCCCCCAAGACGGTTGCAACCACCTTCTTTGTCCTATTCTAATCCATGCACATGGCCTCTCCCTCTCTCTTACTAATTCTCTAACAGAAATATTCCCTCAATTACAATAGTAAAAGGAAATTATAGGAATTATAAATAGTAAAGGAAATATAAAAGGAGTTACAACCACTAAAAAAAACCAAAATCGCTGTAATAAGGTACGATTCATGACAGTCATGTGCTAGACAACTTGCTCGTGGGAGAGAATTGTTGGTAAGAAGGTCTTAAGAATGGATCTCTTTCATTGATTGTATGTGATGGTGCATGGTGACCTTCGGATGGACTTGACTACAGATCAATGGACATGTTCTAAGTTAACTCTTGCTGGTCTTTATTACCACAGTGCATCCAAAACTATTATTAGCATAAAACTCATCAGATCAAACATCATGAATTCTAGATATATGAGAAAATCAACATGTTTGGAATTATTGTTCGCTATAGGGAATATGTTGATTAGGTTTCCATGTTTACTTGCAAGTCACCGTGGTTCCCAAAGGTCATTTGTTTAGTTCGGGTGTGACAAGAATGTTCTTATTCACTCAACCTCTTTTTCCAAAAATTTTAATATCCCTATTAATGTAAATAATTTAAAAAGGCAGTTTGGTATTAATTGTCTATTTTCATCTTGGTTTTCTAAATGAAGCTAAGAGGAATGAAATGGACTATTGATTATGAAATAATTAAAAAAAATAAAGAAATAAATAGAAGGCTTTAATGGAATACAGATTATAATGATGACAACAACATATCCAGCCTTTATCTCGCTATGTGGGGTTGGCTACATGAATTCTAGACTTTCATATATTTTTGTCTTTTGTCATATCTTCATTTAGTCCCATACACTTCATATCAAATTTTAATCTCTCCCAAGGTCTTCTTGGGTCTGTTTCTACCTTCTTCTTTTTTGACTAATTATTCCATTTTATCAACTCTCCTCACATGAGTGTTTCTTGGTCTCTTTCTCACATGACCAAATCATCTTAGTCTAGTCTCTCTCATCTTCTCCTCGATTGGCCCTACTCCTATCTTATTACAAATAATCTCATTTCTAATTTTATCTTTTCTTGTATGGCCACACATCCATCTTAGCA
Organism: Diospyros kaki; assembly: GCA_036245055.1. Lineage (NCBI taxonomy): Eukaryota > Viridiplantae > Streptophyta > Magnoliopsida > Ericales > Ebenaceae > Diospyros > Diospyros kaki. The sequence continues at coordinate 44,290,004 of BSEG01000009.1, forward strand.
TCCTCATCTCCGCTACGCTCGTCTTTTGCTCATGCTGGTATTTGACTACCCAATATTCTGAGCTATACAACAAAACTGGTCTTATAGCTATCCTATAGAATTTTCCTTTCAGTTTTAATGGGATTTTATGATCACATAATACCCTCGAATATCGAAAATGGTCTTTTCTTTGTAAGATTTGATTTTCCAATTTTATTATAACATCCTCCACTCTTGCATTCTTACTAAATTTACATTCCATATATTCTGTTTTCCTTCTACTTAATTTAAATCTCTTAGATTCTAAATTATTTCTCCACAACTCAAGATTATGATTCATCAAATTCAAGACTCAATTCTAAAACTATCAAATAACTCTAATTATGTTTCATTTATTTTTGATTCGCCTCCCTGATGAGTTGTATAGTACTTTATGAAATGTGGTGTTAGTAAGAAAACATTGATTGCTCAAGATATAATCAATCTGTAATTTACTGCAGTCAAAACAATAACAACAAAATCTGAAAATGCACAAACAAATCAAGGATAGACCTTTAGAGAAATATGAGAACTAAAGCATAAAACTGATGGTTGGAGAGCCAAATAATTTGATCAGTGTTGTTATTGATCTGGAGAAAATGTTTTTTTTTTTTTCCTGCTTGTGTGAAGAAAATGTTAGATCATTGCAATTAACTTCTGGAGAAAAGAGTAATATTTGTGGGATCAGAGAAAGCAATTTGGTTACAATAGGGTAAACTAAATCACAAGTGAGCTTAAAAGATTGTGAAGGGTGTATGGATTGATTGCTTGGTCCATGAATTAGAATATAACATGGATTTGGGGGAGTTTAACTTGAAGGACACACATGACTGAGTTCGAATTTGTGATAGTTTACGCTAGACTGAGTTATGGTTGGAATAAACGGCAATTATAGTATTTATTTACCCATTGTTTAAACTGTTTTCATTATTGTTATTTGGATCTCTAGAAGGTAGTAGTTCTGCATGTTTCCACTTGGGAATTGCAGAGAGATATTTCTCCCTTTTCAAAATATACAACTTTTTCAACTCTCTTGTTCTCTGGTTTGGTACTGGTTTAGTGAGTTCAAAATTGAGTCTTTCCATTAAATTTAATGGATTCTGTAGCATTTTCTAATTGCTATTTCTAATAATGCAGATCGGGGGTACTACTCAGTGGAGACTGTCACACTTTTAGTGGCTTTGAAGGTTCGTTATAGAGATAGAATTACAATTCTTAGAGGAAATCATGAGAGCCGGCAAATTACTCAAGTGTAAGTCCTTTGCTTTTTCATGTGGGCATATCATAAATATATTTGGGAGCTAAGAAAAGAAATTATTGGATATTGAAATGCATTTTGTCATCAAGTTAAGAAGATTTTCTTTCTTCCATATAAGCTCCTACTTTTTGTTTCCTATATTGAACTGCTAATTTTTTACTTTGGTAATCTGGCACGGTTCTCATGGGATCTTGGCTACACCTAGAAGTTCTTTCCTAAAAAATTTGGGAAAATTAGTTAGACATCTGAGATATGACTAAGCCGTACGTGTGTCATTGGGATATTGTTGATGTTCTGCATCCAAGTATATTGTTGATGAATTTGATTATGTAGTAAGATAAAAAGAAAATCAATAAGAACTTGTGAGCTGTAATTTGAAGGACTGCATCAACTAGTGGACAGCTTAAACCTTTTCTTTTGAGACGAGTTGTAAGAGTGAAGATAACCTACCAGTCAAGACATGGATTAAGATGGAAAATATCCTAATGGATTGATGTAACCTTGCTTGCATATTTTGGCTAATGCTTTTACAAGTAATTAAAATTTAAAAGTGTCACACGGCTTTGAACTATGGTAATGTCTTCTAACTTGTAGAGCACTCTCTGGTTCATTGTTCTGAACATCATTGCAACTCACTCATCCCCCTTCCCCTTCCCCATCTTTCATTGATGCTCATAATTATTCTTTTTCTCTTCTTTTTTTTTTTTTCTTTCTGACTCTTTAGGTATGGGTTTTATGATGAATGCTTGAGGAAATATGGAAATGCCAATATCTGGAAGTATTTCACAGATCTTTTTGATTATCTTCCCCTTACAGCACTGATTGAGAGCCAGGTTTGAGTTGGACATTGTTGATGCATTTCACAATGTTATCTTTATGACCATTTCTGATAGCTTATAGAATCTTTCACTGTAGGTTTTCTGTTTGCATGGAGGACTTTCACCATCTCTGGATACGTTGGACAATATCCGAGCACTGGACCGCATACAGGAGGTATAAGAATAAAAGTAATCCAAGATTTCATATCCTTTGAAATGTTACCTCTGTTGTAAATTAATTGTTTACATTGTACTTTTTCTTTTTGTCTTTTAAATCATTATTTATGAATGATCCAGAACTTTTCTTCTTGTAATTTGGAGTCTGTCATATTAGGAAACCTTGGCATTCTGTGATGAATAGCAGCATGTCCCATTTGACCATTGTCATTTGCAAGTATATTAAAAGTATACTACAACAACATCTGCATATCAAGCCTTTATCTCAGTACATGGGGATAATATAAAAGAATTAAGATAAAATGTCCTAATTCTATGTTACTATCTGAGCTTTGAATTGTAGTCATGAGACTAAAGATCTTCATGCTGAGGCTGCTCTTCCCTATGACAGCCAGATAAAATTAAACTTATGGTTGTTCCCTGTGTTGATAGGTTCCACATGAAGGACCAATGTGCGATCTTTTGTGGTCTTCCCTCTGACAGCCAGATAAAATTAAACTTATGGTCGTTCCCTGTGTTGATAGGTTCCACATGAAGGACCAATGTGCGATCTTTTGTGGTCTGATCCAGATGATCGGTGTGGCTGGGGAATTTCTCCACGTGGAGCGGGCTACACATTTGGACAGGATATAGCTGCTGTGTTCAACCACACCAATGGGCTCTCTCTGATATCTAGGGCCCATCAGCTTGTCATGGAAGGTTATAACTGGTGTCAGGTATGTAGAGTTATAGCGAGATAGACGTCAGTGTTCTCTTTTGCTTTCCATCAATTTGCTGCTCATGTTTATTCGCTGGCATTTTTGTCCATGCTTTCCTTTAGGAAAAAAATGTGGTGACAGTATTTAGTGCTCCTAACTACTGTTATCGGTGTGGGAACATGGCTGCAATACTGGAAATTGGGGAGAACATGGAGCAGAATTTCCTTCAGTTCGACCCGGCACCTCGGCAAATTGAGCCCGACACCACCCGCAAAACTCCAGATTATTTTTTGTGATCTCAATACCTCAATTGGCTGTTTGTAATCCCAATTTGCATCATCTTGTAGCTGTAGGTTTGTCTACAGGAAGGAGCTTTGTTGCCTGACGCCCTTTGTTAAAAGATCATTCTTTTCCTGTGGAGTTTTGTCTTGCTGCTCGAGGATCAAGAAGAGAACGGTTGGAAGATGGCGCCAGACAACTCTTTTCTCTTCTTTGTATATTGTCAAGTGGAGGAAGCAGCAATGACAATGATATATTTGTGTTATGTAATTTTATAATTTAAGATAGAAGCTGGGCCTTGGTCTGGGTTTGGGTTGGATGTAGAGGTCCGGTTGCCTTCTCTTAGCTGGAAGATGGTAGCCGAGAATGTGGATACTGTTATTCAAGTTTATAGAATCGGATTTTTGTGTCTTTTGGAGGAAGTTTCTTTCTGCAGCGGTCAGGAGAAAGAGATGCCTATCATGAGATAAGTATATTGAATTACAATCAGAATCCTTATTTTTTCTAAATTATGCTAAAGGCAAATTGATTTTATATAGATCTAGCACTACAGAATGATAATAGTTTTTAATGACCACTGGTATTTGGTTCTATATAGATGTCAAACCTTGTACAAATGTCCTGCATTTTTTATAACTTACTGTTTATTGAAAGTGGTCGAGGGTAGAGCCACCAACAAAATTGACCAACAGGCTCTGATATCGCTTCCAAGTCTCATCCTCTGTTACTAAAGTGTCTGGTATTGTAATATTTCTGTTGTGACAACCACCTTTGCGAAAATTACTTCTAAAGAAAAATAGTTAGGCATTTTTCTTTGTTAAGCCACCCAAGAATTGAAAAAAAAAAATGATATCCAAGATTACTTTATGTTAACAAGATTGGCCAACCAAATGGCTCTTGATACAACTAAAAGTAGGAAGGAAAAAGAAAGGATCATTTCATCCATTAATCCTACAAATCAAGGACCATACCACAGAAAACAAATATCAAAACGAGTTAAAATCTAGAGTTGGATGGAATTCTCATGGCTCCAATGCTTGAAACAGGACTGCTCTGTTTCCGTCTGAAGTATACAACTGAACTGCTTATCAACAACAGACCTAAAATAATTCCCTGCGCAGTGGTTCACAAAATGCATCAGATACGGCTATGACCCAACAAGTATGCCATCAAAAAGAGAACCAAGAGGAATCATTGTGCTTTGGGTGAATGTTTGCAGATGAGACACACGTAGAGGAACTTATATTATCATCCACACCAGTACCACCAACGAAGAGGACTGAGAAGTAGACATGCCAATGCAGTTCGGCACGTTCAGGAGATCTAATAATTTAGGCATCACAAGTAAATATTGGTTTTTTTTTTTTTTTAATTTATGCATTTGCATAACCTACTTTGTTACCGAAGAGAATGTCTTAGTTCGTTTTGAAACCAAGTAATTACGGTTTATGTCTTGAAACTTATATAAACCCATTCACCACAATATTTTCTCATAAATTTTCTTCAAAAAATTGATTATATATGAGAGAAATTGCATAAGAGGGCCGGGTGTTACACTCACCAAACACATGTTAGTTACTCTAGTCTCCCCCAACAACACAAACAGACATGTCATTGGCTGCATGGAATATGTACATATATTTTTGTTCTCAAATTTTCCCTCGTGCATCCAAATTAGGAAACAGTAAACAAATGTCCAAATAAAGGACGCATCAGGTTTCAAACCTAATTTTTAAGTGATTTGTATGTGAAATAATTGAATAGGCAATATGACAAAAAGGAGAAATCTCCATGCAAGTCCTAACCAGAAAGCGAGAGAGAGAGAGGGATTTTACACAAACATGCAAACACATTTTCCTCAAGTATTGCATACATGATATTGAGAAATTAGGGAGGAAATTTATTTATATTGATGCCAAGATGTTTTGTATTACTGTGATCTAAAATAAGTCTACCTTACACAGCATTGCAAAGAGATTTTTTAGTTTATCGATTTGCGGCACAATCTCTTTTTTAATGATTTATTGACTTACAACAACATACAACAACATATCCAGCCGTTATCCCACTATGTGGGGTTGGCTACATGAATTCTAGACTTCTATATGGGTTACATCCCAACAGATAGTTTGTTTAGAATTCATATTTGGATCTGACTAGGTTTTACGCTGGCTATCGGCTACCTAACGCAACCCTCCTCCTTTATCCGGGCTTGGGACCGACAGTGGATAATATCCCCTGGCGGAGTAATGATGAAATGAAGTTTGAACACCATCTTCACATGGAGAAATTTCATGAGATGGTGGTGAATGAGGATAATTGATATAGTTGTGTTCCATAACTTAGTTGACATGGTGAAACCAACAAGTACAATATGAAAACACAACATATATAAAATAAATGCAATTTGACTTATTTTATCAATTTGACTAAATGCAATTTCTTCGTGAATGTTATACCTTGATTATCAAGGTATTCAATTTTAAGTAATGTCATCTTGCATTCTTATTGTCTTTACAATAAATAAAAATAAATTTAACATATAAAAGTAAGCACTAATAAAACTTTTGCTAAGTCCTCACTACATGGTGCCTTGCCTTTTTGAAAACTGCATCTCAGTTTGTTTGTGTCCTGCCATGTTACATCATTGTATTGTGCTCTTTAGTTAAGGACTCTATTTGCAATTTCTATTCTTAATAATAAATTGTTTAGTTGGAGTGCATTCCAAGCACACAAGAGGGTCATGTATTGCACAGCCTTTTTCCTTGCTTTTTTGCAAAGAGACTATTTTTACAACTTGAACCCATCAAAACTCAAATCCATCACCTTAATAAAAGACTTGATTTTCTTTTTCCCATTTTAGGTTATACTCTTTTGTGTTCCAACTAAAAAAATTGCATCTATATTTTGTGGTACTGTTTTTTTTTTTTAACGCAATTGATTGACAAACTAATCAAAAGGAATGATAAAATCTGAGTAAGCAAACAAGACAACCACAGATTCACCGATAGAAAACTTCCTTCAATTACTATCAAAACAAGTAAAATACTAATCTAAAAATTAGCTTTTATGAGTGTGATCCTATCAGACAAGAAGTTTTTCCTTTTTGGTTTATGATTTGGGTGCAAAAAGTCAAGCATCTACTTTATGTGATTGTTATTATTTTTACATGAGAATGATAAAATAATTATTCAATTTAATTAATATGAATAATTACATTGAACAAATTAAACTAGACAACACCATGGTCTTGGTCTTTTTCCCCCTTCTAAATTATTATTCCCATAAACAATTAGTTCCAGAAAACCTAACAATTTTTATGATTAACTTATCACAAGCATATAAAGATATTCCATCCGTTAAGAATTTTCAGAACTTGGAATTTAAATTTCCCAACTGCTATAGGTAAGATAGACAACAGTTACATGGCATGGTATAAATAATCTAAAATGTATAACATATCCAGCCGTTATCCCACTATGTGGGGTTGGCTACATGAATTCTAGACTTCTATGTGGGTTACATCCCAACAGATAGTTTGTCTAGAATTCATATTTGGATCCGACTAGGTTTTACGCTGGCTGTCGGCTACCTAACGCAACCCTCCTCCTTTATCCGGGCTTGGGACCAGCAGTGGATAATATCCCCTGACGGAATAATGATGAAATGAAGTTTAAACACCATCTTCACATGGAGAAATTTCATGAGATGGTGGTGAATGAAGATAATTGATATAGTTGTGTTCCATAACTTAGTTGACATGGTGAAACCAACAAGTACAATATAGAAACACAACAAAAATAATCTAAAATGTATGAAGAAGCAAAAAGTATAGGTTGAATCAAACCAATAACCCAAATTTATGAAGAAAAAGATCAAACCACTCAAGAGAGTGGGGACGGGCGATGCAGATTAAGATTGATTCAATAACAAGGAACCGTCTAATATGGCAATATCAGCTGCTTTATTAGTAAAATGTTTTAAGCAAATACAAGCTAAGGTGTAAACCTGTCCTATATGTGGGTGCAGCTGAATGTGTGACCTCATCCTCTTTGAAAATTACCAAATGCAAGAGTTGAACAAGGATCACAAAGAAAAGGATGCAAATCAAGTGAATACATACCTCAAAACCAAGAATTGACAACTTCTCTTCAACAATCGCAGGTATACAGCTTCTGTAGGTAATATAAGCTTGAGACCCACCCACATGTGTGGATGAATCATCAAGTAAATTTCTTTGTGATTTATCAACATGCGTGAAGGAACTGTCAGGTAAACTTTCTTGCCTCGTTGAAGTAGAGTTTTCAAGTGTTGAGCGAGTCCTCTTAGCTTTTATGCCGTTTGCTTCATTTGAACCAGCTCCAGTTTCCACACATTTCAAAGGGATACGATAGCCAGTTTCACTGCAGCGATATTTTGCATCATTCTACAAGAAAACACATAACATGGAAATTAAGTAGGAAATTGACACAAGTAGGAGAAAGATGCTACAAAATAAATAGGTTCAACCTTAAATTATTTATTAGTATTTTTTCTTACAGATGCTGCAGTATGATCATCAATTATCAATAACAAAGCCTCCAAGTAGGGTTACTTTGTATTCCAAAATTGCAAACTTCTAACTTTAGGGTTTGATAATTTGCCAGGACTACTATATCACTGACGTAACAAATGCCTTCATGTTCCTGATTAGAAGTGGAAGCTTGTTCTTTAGGATCTAAGCTTATTACTAACATCTATTGAATCATATGTAACATACACTCTTCCATGCCACCTATACCTGTTTTCCCATATACGACAATGGTAAGGATGCAGTGCATGTTTTGGATCCTTGTATCCAAATTGGAAACTTGGATCCATGCAACTTAGTCAGTGGTTCCTACCATCACAACCAAATGCAAACCTGAACAGCACTTGATCAAGGTTCAACATTAGCAAAAAAACATATCTCAATCTGATTTATGCAAAATCCAGCAAGCAGGGCTCAATTTCACGGGTTTTGAGGCTCAAATCAAGTCTTAAAAGGTAGCAAAATAAAGATACAAACAATATACCAAATCAGATTTTTCAGTTTGTAAAACAAAAAAACCTCCTTCAAGCTTTTATCCCACTATTATGAAGTTGGTTGCATGCATTCTAATTCTCCAATCATTTCTATCTATGGTCTTATCTTTTGTAGTGCTCTTATGACTCATAATACCTAAGTGTTTTCCACAAAGTTTTTCTTGGGTCTTTTTTTTTTTTTTTTTTACCTCTTTTGCCAAATACTTGTTTCATTGCATTTACTTCCTCGTAAGAGTATACTGATCTTCTTCTTACAAGACACAATCATCGTAATCGTGTCTTATGCATCTGGTGTTTTGAAAAGCGCTAAGCACACTTAAGTGCAAAAGGCCTACGGTGCTTAAGCACACACTTAAGTAAAGTGAAGTGCATATAAATAAAATAAAGAGTATAAACTTTTATAAGCATAAAAAATATAAACTATTAAAAAAGCAATCATTAAAAAAAACTAAATAATAATGAGGGTTGCAAATTTAACAAAATATGAGATATCATTTTTCATTTATATTTTATATCAGTTTATAAGTTCATACAACCATAGTAAAAACACATAAAGGACATACAAAAGGATACATCTGGTCAACTGCTAGTCCTAACGGAACTTGGAAGACAAACTGGTCTAAACTCTTGGTTGAAAGGATCTGAATATGCTAAGACTTCTTTTTTAATTTTTTTTTTATTTTATTTAGTCTTCTTTTATTTTTTTTAAAAGTTTGGCAAAAGAACCCATTCTATTTCACTAACATGACTTATACAGAGGATCTGATAGAAGAATAAGGAAAAAAAATCATCCCTAATTCACAACAATCCTTAATTAATCAACCCCTAAGTTACAGCAATCCCCAATCAATCAATACCTAATTTGCAATCAATCAACAATACTTAATTTACAACAATTAGAAATCAATCATAAATCCCTAATTTATAGCAATTAGGAATAAATTAGCAAGCCCTACTTTACACCTAATTACATGTTTCCTTCAATGTTTTTTGCTTCGAAAATACAAATGTATACATGATTTTATTTAGATCTTTCTACGATATGATAATAGATTTTTTGGGTAAGGATTCCATACAATCAATCACACTATTGCAAAAATTTAAACAAATCCAACCATTCATATTGTTTGATAAAAAAAAAAACAAGTGTATTTCTAAAGTGCACTTTCTTGTGCTTCAAAGCTCAAGTAAATAGGTAAGGAAGAGGGTTACAATTAGGTAGTTGACAACCAACATAGAACTCATCAAATTAAACAACATGAATCTACCACACATCTATAGAGATAATTTGGCTATCCATCTAAAATGCTACTCTTACAGAAATAAAATATTACACAATAAATAAACAGGCTGATTCTTCAATTAACGAATATTATCCTATTTATCACTGGAGGTTTTTCCAAACAGGCAGTAGTGTGGTCACTGTTTACCATTCCACATGCACCAGATGGGACCCAAAATTTATAAAAAAAAAGTATCACCAATTGTAAAAGTGATGCAAGTCCAGATTTGCGATTGCAATTCTGGATCGGTTTAAACAGTCAACATTATGTTCCTAGGAAGGAAGGTGTTGATGGTGAAGCATAACAACACCATTTAGGGGCTGGAGGGCCAGCTACAATCCGCCGTCCACGTGTTAGCGGATTGCAGCTTGGCAACCACCCGAGATCGTGCCCATTCTCTCTGATTGTTTTTCCCTTTACGATGTGCAACGCTGACCGTCGATGCTACCTTTATCTGGTGCAATCCTAGCCCCTCGTTCTCATCATGCGTCTCTTATTTATTACACAGTGCCTTGAGATTTGAAATCGCAGAGAAAAAGAGAGAGAGAGAGAAGTAGGGAGTAGCGAGGGGTTGCTCATTTTGGGTTGTTCTTCCCTTCGTCTTCTCCATGTTCTTCTCTCTGGTTCGATAGCGTAAGCCTCTGATCTCTATTTTTGTATGGTTATGGGGTGTTTTTGTTAGCCGAACCAATTTGTGTATAGAGAGTGGTTGTGAGGCTTGTACATCTTTGAGAGTTGTAAACCCTATTTACCCCTATAGTGCAGTGTGCTCTCTTTCACCGGAACCCAACGTGGACGTAGCCCATTTAAGGGTGAACCACGATAAATCTCTCTGTGTTGATTCTCTCTTCTTTGATTTTCGTTTGTGGTGTGTTTATCTTTCTGTTGTTCTTCCGATTTATGCTTTCGATTGAGGCTCTGTTGTTGGGTCAAAAGTAGTTTAGTGCTATCAAGGTCGTGTGTGTATGTGTGGCTGATTTACTGTTTTAATACAACAAGTGGTATCAGAGCCATTTCTCTAATACGCACGGTTTAGGTCTTTTGGTCCTCTCAGAGTCAGTGTGATCAAATCTAGGGTTATTCTTCGCACTGTTAGTAATGTCTGAATCTCTAGGGGTTTTTGAAGAGTTAAGGTCAGTGGGTGTTTTCTGTGTGTCTCTGTCGGTGTCTAGGGTTTTCTTAGGGTACCTTCGTGCAAAACGAAGATGACAACAACCCGATTTGAAATCGAAACATTTGATGGGAAAAGAGATTTCGGTAGTTGGAAAAAGAAGATGAGAGTCTTACTCTCTCATCACAAAGTGCTTATGGCACTAGAACCAGATGATCGAAAATGGTACAATGAGCAAATTGCTAGGACCAATGATATACAGGAGGAGGCATTCAACTTGATATTCCTCCATTTGGGGGATACTGTGATCAGAAAGGTAGACGGTATAACTAACCCTCTTGATCTTTGGAATAGACTTGAATCTCTTTATTCTATTATTTTTGCTCCTAATTTAGCTTATTTGAAAGGCATGCTATTCAATTTTAAAATGAATGTATCAAAATCTATGTTAGAAAATATAAATGAATTTACAAAACTTACATTGTTGTTAAGGGGTATTGATCAAGCCCTAGGTGACACTAGTGAAGCAATGATTTTGTTAAACTCATTACCAAATGATTATAATGTGGTTAAACATGCCTTACAGTATATTGGTATTGTGCCTACTTTAGAACTTGTAATCTCTGGAATTAAAGCTAGAGAATTAGAATTGCATACTACTAAAAAGCCTGTCAATAATCTGTTTGTTAAGGGAAAGTCTGAAAAAAGGCACAATGGCTTTAATACTGATCAGAATAGGGGATTGGGATCTAAGGGTAAACAAAAGGAAAAGAAGGGAAAACAAAAATGGAAATACTACCACTATGGGAAAGAGAGACATATTAAAAAAATACTCTTATGATTTTATTAAAAAACAAAAGCAAGGGGGGAATGCAACTGTAGTTGCTAGTAGCTCAAATGCTCTAGCTGAAGTTTTAAATGTATCCTGTTCTTCTACTGCAAATGAATGGATACTGCTCTTTTCATATGTGTCCTAACATTGAATGGTTTCAAAACTTTAGCACTAGAGAAACTGGAACTGTTTATATGGGAAATAATCATTCATGTAGTATTAAAGGCATAGGTGACATCTCTCAGAAATTACACAATAACAAAATTAAAATGTTAACTGATGTGAGATATGTACCTGGCTTAAAAAGGAATTTAATCTCACTTGGTACCTTAGACGAATTAGGGTTTTCTTACAAAGCTGAAAATGGTTTTATGCATGTGTTTAAAAATGATGACCTAATTCTTACTGGTACTAAGAAACATGGATTATATGTCTTGAATAATTATTATCATATATCATCTGCATGTGTAGCTAAATCTGATAAAATAGACCTCTGACACTTGAGAGTTGGTCATATGAGCCAGAAAGGGCTACAAGCACTATCAAACCAAGCTTACCTTGGTCCAGTGTTTGTAGACTCCTTAGGCTTCTGTGAAACATGTACGCTAGGCAAACAACACAGGCTGAGCTTCCAAAAGGGAACTCACCTGGCGAAGGCATGCCTAGAGTACTTACATGCAGACCTTTGGGGTCCCTCCCAAATTCCCTCTCATGGTGGTAACAGATATTTTTTGTCTATTGTTGATAACTTCACTAGAAAGATTTGGATATTTTTTATGAAAACTAAAGATCAGACCTTAGAAAAATTTAGAACATGGAAGACCTTAGTTAAAAACCAAACAGATAGGAAGATTAAAATACTAAGAATGGACAATGGACTAGAGTTCTACAATAGAGAGTTTGATGATTTTTGCAAGACCCATGGCATACTTAGGCATAAGACAGTAAGGAACACCCCTCAGCAAAATGGAGTTGCTGAGAGGATGAACAAAACCCTATTAAAAAAGGTCAAGTGCATTTTATTTACTGCTGAAATGCTTAAAATTTTTTGGGGAGAAGCTCTATCTATTGCAATTCACCTAGTAAATAGGAGCCCTTCGACAGTGACCAACCTTAGGTGCCCTGAGGAAAAATAGACTAGGAGAAAAATGAACTTAACCTATCTGAGAGTCTTTGGGTGTAAAGTTTATGCTCACCAATTAGAAAGAAAATTAGATCCCAGGGCCATTAAATGTGTTTTTGTTGGGTATCAAGATGGAACCATAGGGTATAGGTTATGGGGCAAAAATTCAGATGGAGTTAAAATCATTATAAGCAAGGATGTAATATTTAATGAATCAATTTTCCCATGCAAACTTAGTAACACTGAAGATGACCCCAAACCTAGCACCCCTGATGACTTTATAATAGGAGATAGTACCCAAATTGAGGTGGAGCAACAAGACTTTCCTGTTGCTCCCATCTCTCAAGTCCCGGACACACAAGTTGAGTCCCCAACCCAAGAACAAACCTCTGATCAGGAAAGTGATCATGAGGTCCAAGAAGATGACCCTGAGGCTAAGAAGCATGACACTCCTCAACAAGACTTGAGCAATTATCAATTGGCCTGAGACCGGAACAGGAGGACTATTAGACCTCCTACAAGATATGCATACTCAAACTTAGTCTTTTGTGCTTTAGTAGTAGGTATGGAGATGAGAAACAGTGAGTCATCATGCTATAAGGAGGTTGTCAGCTCTCATGACTGCTCTAAGTGGCAACAAGCCATGGATGATGAGATGGCATCTTTAAAGGCAAATGAAACTTGAAAACTGGTTCCAAGGCCTGATAAGCAAAAGCTAATTAAGTGTAAGTGGTTGTTCAAGCTTAAAGAAGGTATGTCTCCATCTGACCCTTTAAGATACAAAGCAAGATTAGTAGCCAAAGGTTTTTCACAAAGGGAAGGAATAGACTATACTGAAATTTTTTCACATGTAGTTAAATTCAAAACTATACACATGATGCATGTTGTTGTAGTGCATTTTGACTTAGAACTTGAACAACTTGATGTCAAAACTACATTTCTACATGGTGACATTGATGAACTCATTTACATGGAACAACCTGCTAAATGTATTGACATTCATCATCCTGAACATGTTTGTTTGCTTAAAAAATCATTGTATGGATTAAAACAATCTCCAAGGCAATGGTACAAAAAATTTGATAATTTTCCTGCTTAGATTGGTTTTAATCGAAGTAAATATGATAGTTGTTTTTACTATATACTATCTGATATCCCAGTTTATCTTCTTTTGTATGTTGATGATATCTTGATAATTAGCAAGTCTAAGTCAAAAATATGTAAATTAAAGTCTGTTAAATACCAATTTTGATATGAAAGGCTTAGGACCTGCTAAGAAAATCTTGGGAATTATAGCAGAAAGAAATAGAAGTAAAAATAGTCTGAAAATACACTAGCATGACTACTTGCTTAAAACTGTGCAAAAATTTGGCATGGCTAAGTGTAAATCTGTTAATGTTCCCTTAGCTGGACATTTTATCTTGTCTAAAACTCAGTGTCCATTATCTGAATCAGAAATTCTTAAAATCGAAAATATACCATATGCTAATGTGATTGGGACCAAAATGTACTCAATGATAAGTACTAGGCCAAACCTTGCATATTCTATATCACTGCTTAGTAGGTTCATGTCTAACCCTGGGAAAACTCATTGGGAAGCCTTAAAACATGTGTTGAAATATATTAATGGTTCCTTGAATGTTAGTTTAAATTTTGAGAAAAGAGGTGATCCTATTGACCTAGTAGGATTTGTAGACTCAAATTTTGCAGAAGATAGGGATTCTCGTAAGTCCACTACAACATTCTTCTTCACCATAGAAGGTAACTGCATCAGTTTGAAGTCTCAGTTGCAACCTCTGGTTGCACTGTCTTCCACTGAGGCAGAATATATGGTTGTTATCGATGCTTTCAAGGAAGCCATTTGGCTTCAAGGTCTCTTAAGGGAAATCCATCAGCTACAAGGTAAGATCAAGGTATTTTCTAATAGCTAGAGTGCTATTCATTTATGTAAAAATCTTGTATATCATGAAAGAACTAAACATGTGGATGTAAAGTATCATTTTGTAAGAGACCAGGTAAGTGATGGAGCTGTTACAATCCTTAAAGTGTCTATTGAAGACAATCCAGCCGACATGGGAACAAATGTAGTGACTGCAGCCAAGTTCAAGCACTGTTTGGGCTTGTTGCATGTCAAAGTTGGTTAATCCAAATCAACATGAGCAGCGAAGTTGAGGATTGAAGTGTGCTGCACTGGTTGGGGTCTGATCATTAATGCTTCAAGGTGGAGATTGTTGATGGTGAAGCATAACGACACCGTTTAAGGGCTGGAGGGTCAGCTACAATCCACCGTCCACGTGTTAACGGATTGCAGCTTGGCAACCACCCAAGATCGTGCCCATTCTCTCTGATTGTTTTGTCCTTTACGATGTGCAACGTTGACCGTCAATGCTGCCTTTATCTGGTGCAATCCTAGCCCCTCGTTCTCATCGTGCGTCTCTTATTTATTACACAATGCCTCAAGATTTGAAATCGCAAAGAAAGAGAGAGAGAGAGAGAGAGAGAGAGAGAGAGAGAGAGAGAGAGAAGTAAAGAGTAGCAAGGGGTTGCTCATTTTGGGTTGTTCTTCCCTTCGTCTTCTCCGTGTTCTTTTGTCTGGTTCGATAGCGTAAGCCTCTGATCTCTATTTTTGCATAGTTATGAGGCGTTTTTGTTAGCCAAACCAGTTTGTGTATAGAGAGTGGTTGTGAGGTTTGTACATCTTTGAGAGTTATAAACCCTATTTACCCCTATAATGCAGTGTGCTCTCCTTCACCGGAGCTCAACGTGGATATAGCCCATTTAAGAGTGAACCACGATAAATCTCTCTTTATTGATTCTCTCTTCTTTGATTTTCATTTGTGGTGTGTTTATCTTTCTGCTGTTCTTCCAATTTATGCTTCCGATTGAGGCTCTATTGTTGGGTCAAATGTAATTTAGTGGTATCCAGGTCGTGTGTGTATGTGTGGCTGATTTACTGTTTTAATACAACAGAAGGAACAGAATTCACAACAGATAACAAAATTTCGCAAGTGGATTAGATAATACATAGAGCCAGCCAACCTAATTCAATTCAAAGCAGAAGCTAGTTTAGCAAATACTCAGATGAACCAAAAACACATCAGTCTCAAGCGATATGAATTCCAATTAACCAATAAGGAGGGCGGGGGGGGGAAGACCTTTTCGGAGTAAAGACAGGCGATGCAGGGTCCAGAAGGAGTGCATTCGAAAGTACCGTTGCCGCCAGAAGGTGTTTCCTTGAAAGCCATCAGAACTCGACGCCATCCTCTTCCTTCTTCTCTCCCGCCTCTTTCCCTCATTCTGAGCGAATTCAAATCAACAACAAAATTTCCAATCACTCGGACGCACATCAGAATTACATACTCTTTCTCCAGTTTCAATTATCAATCTATAAAACCATAATCAGACATACAGAGAGAGAGAGAGAGAGAGAGAGAGAGAAGGAACTATTTACGTATTATGCCCTAATGTGAGATGAGTTGATGTGGAGAGGAAGAAGAGAAGAAACGCCACCAAATTGGAAGAAGCCATAGGCTCTGCTTTGCAGCACCGCCTTCCCTCTTCTCTCCGACGATGCACGCCAAATGAATTGGGGATGCAATTTCCCGACACAGACCCCTGATTAGTTCTCCATTCCAAGGATTAGTTTCAGCATTTACTTACAAATAGTTAAAAGGATCCAGCTCGTATTATTTTAATATTATTTTTTATTAAAAATATAATATTAGGGTATTTAATAAGATAAAATATATTTTAATAATTAATTAAACATTAACCTTTAATTCTTAATGAAATGTTGATATTAAAATAACATGACCTATTACGTTACTTCTAACATGGGAGAAGTTTGATTCATAATTAAATATTATTATTCACATTTTCTTTTCTTAATATATGTTTGGACTTTGGAGAGGTTGATTGGTGATCAAGATGTTGAAAAATAATTCTCATAAGTTGTTATAACTTACCCCTTGAAAGAGCCTTCCAGAAAGGTTTCCAGAAGGGTCTCTGGGGAAGAACCCAAAAAAGCTAACCACAAGCACATTAAATTTTAAGAGGGTTCGTTATTAGAAGGTTCTTTGGGGGTGGACACGATTAAAGAATCTTTGACCATACCCATTAAATAGTCGGTAAGAGATCCTGTACTTGATCCATGATCGCTGATTTTTATGATTTACCTTATCTCCATCTGTGGAGCAGGCAAGATAGGGGCCTTAAAATAAGGGATTTTACCTTTTGAAAAAAAAATAAATAAATGTTTGTCTCGAAAACTTGGCCAAATTCTCTGTAAAACCTTCTCGAGATACACGTCTTCCACAACTTAGCCTATATTCTTTACCTTTTTTAGGGTTTTTTTTCTTCATAAATCTTCTATAGGAGTCTGTTACCTAGGTCTTTCCAAATCATAACCTAAGGGCATTTAAGCAATTCCCCAAAGATTGTGCGACGTATTTCAGCCCTTCGAGAGATATAATATCCCTTGACCTCTTATCTTCTTAGATTTTTTTTTTCAACTCTTTAGATTACTTCCCAACACTTCAACAACCACATACACAAACTCATTCAAATACCTCTTACTATTCAAAAACATCGTTTGCACACTCATTTGCATTGCTTTTGCATCATTCAGCATCATGACAATACTTGACTTAGGCATTGGAGAGTATCCACTTGAGAGATCTCTGCATATCTTTTGATTGCTTATTATCTTATAGATCCAAAACTCTTATGGGTCATATCAACTTTCCTATATAGCAAATACTCACTCGAAGCCTCCAACCCACCTGAAGCCTTATAATCGAAGACCCATTCTCGGTGTCGAAGACCCATCCGTGGACCTTGTCCATGGTCTCCCAAAAGACCATTCAGGTGACCTTATCGAGATAATCCTATCGGGATATTCTTATGCTTTCCTAAACAACATATTGAGTTTTGCCCGTGGGTTTTACCTACTCTCTCAGATGATGGATCAAGTTTATCCCCGAGCCACTATTGCAATTCTCTCCAAGTAGGATTCACTTTTCCGTCTCACCTAACTCTGCTAACTTTCTATTGAACTTCCTCAATATATAAATTTTGATTGTTATATTTTCATAATAACACAAGTTAATAAAATTTATAACAATTATATTCAAAATTAACAATAATTTATAATAATGAGTATATATATTGTTAATTTTAAATTATGAATTCTTGTTAATTTTGAATATAATTATTATAATTTTTATCAATTTGTAAGGATTATTTCTCAAATTTATAATAGATCTAATATTTTCATAATGAAAACTCCATGGCATATTTGGCCATGATTTTTGTGTTGCTAATATGTTTGATTTATTTTTTAATTTATGAATGGTAAATAAACAAAAACAAAATGTTGAGGAAAATGGTTAAGACCAGGAAATGTATCCCATTTCGAGATGAGTTGCATATATTATATCTTGATGCTAATATTTAAATAATTTTATTACTTAATTAAATAGTTTAAACGTGGTGTATTTATCACCAATCAATAAATTTAGTTAATTGATAAAAGTTAGATACAATAAATATATTTTATTTGAAAATAAAAATAAATTTATTATTATTTAATCAATGCACTTAATAATACCCACAAACAAAATCAAAATAAAGATGCTAAATTTACATTTATGTTTTGAGGTTGTTTAAGTTGAAATTTTATCGACTTCTTATGTAATTTTTGTTAAGATTGTGTTTCAACAATTAATCACCTGTTTTTGCATGATATTTTAAACAATGTTATGGAAGATAAGGAAAACAACGACAATTATTCAATAACATATAATTAATTATTGAAATATAATATTCGCTAAATTTTAATATTAAGATATCCATAAAAAATAGTTTAGCATTAAGATAATGCCATAACTAATTTTTAAAATTAGAAAATAATATTTTAAAAAAGAATTGGTACGGCATGGGTTCTCCATGCCGACTATCCAAACTTTTTTCCCGTAAATGCCACGTGGCAGCTTACCTGACATTAGCAAATCTCCGAGCCTCCCATCCATGTCAGTTTCCAAGCATGTTAAAAAGATTTATTAAGAGCGAAATTTAGTAATAGTTAGATTATAATAAGTTGAGATTCATACTAATAAATTATGAATTTGATTTATTATCTTGTATAATAAGATAAAATCTCTATCTACGATTTATCTTCTCTATTAAAATTGAGAATACGAGCGATGAAAGATAACATAATAATGATAATTTCAAAACGCTAAAAAGACTCATTAGAGCCCTAAAATTAGATTGAATAGGGCTTTAAGCTTTATGACTAATGCATTGTGACGGGTAAGATTTAGGCTCATATATAGTTAACTAGAATTTAAAAATGAAAAAAAAAATTGTGATGATGTTGTTGATGGCCATTGAAGATTTAATCTTACATCATTATATAAAAATTAACGATAATTAAATTAAATTAATTATATGTAAAAAGAAAAATACTATTTGTACAGAAAATTTTTTACAGAAAACTTACAGAAATGATATATCGCGATATATCGTGATACATTGACATCAAAATATCACGATATTTCGCGATATTTTGATATGTTCATCCCTTTCTTCTTCTCCCATTCTTCTCCCCCCCTTCCCTTGCCGCTGCAACTTCGCCTCCGCCTCGCCACCGCCTCGCCTCGCCTCACCTTGTTACACCACTGCCTCGTCTCGCCTCGCCTTGTCGCTGCAAGCTCTGCCACCTCGCCCCGTCGCCTCATTGCGGCACCTCGGCTGCCTTACCGCCTTGCCTCGCTGCGCCTCGCCTCGCCGCTGCCGCTGCTGTCGGGGCCGATGGTGTGAGAGGAAGAGCGAGAGAGAGAGAGAGAGAAGGGGAGAGTTGGGCATTTGGGTCATTTAGCTCATTTATTGCAAGAGTAAAATGGATATTTTATTGTTTCTATAAGTATTTTGTACAAATTTTTTTTGTACAAATAGCATGACCCATGTAAAAATTTAGATATACATATGTATAACATGTTAAATACATATAAAATTTAATAGAATAATTAAAATGTTAAAATTTAAATGTATCGTGATAAATGATTAGATGGGACCAACCAAATTAATCTCAGCCACAGACAATAGAAACAGATCGAGAGAACGGGAATCACAAAAACATAATATTGACACACACACACACACACACACATATATATATATATATATGTATATTTTTAAATAGAAGTCCTTGACAGAAAGAACCAATGGCAGAGCGGGCTGGTGCCACTATATTCACTCTTGACACACAACGCAACCCAGAGACATATTCAAACAAGAATCCTCCAACCACTGAGAATGACAGCGAATCTTTCATAACCCTCTCTTTAATTCTCTCTCTCGTTCTCTTTACAAACCAGCGATCGCCCAATAAAGAACCTAATCTTAATGTCTACTGCAACCTAACTAATCCCAACTTGGAATTAATATTTTTAACCTTTTCACTTGCACGCGGAATTAACTATTATACGTTCTTCAAGCAACGCTGATGACGCTATCTCCGCTGCCGTCGGGCATGGCCTGGAAAGAAGAAGGCCGTCTCGCCGCCGGTGAGTGATACTCCGGCGGAGGCGGAGGCGGCGATATCGAGAGCTTCAGGGACAGAGGTAACAGGTAAGCGTTTGGCGTCTGATTCTGATTGAGATCTGCTATTTCTGACGACGGAGGGATGGGATTAATAGGTATTGAAGCGAGATTACGCGGTTGAATCCGATTTTCCCCCGTCGCTGAATCCATATACTGTCGATTAAAAAAGGAAGAAATAAATGAAAAATTAACTAATTAAGGACATATATAGATATATATTATTTTCCATTGAGCACAAAGAAAAAATCAGGTTCCATGGAAATTGGTAACAGACCGGATCCGTGGTGATATCAAAGAGGCTTGATCGGCGCCGGCGCCGGTTGTGGTTGTTCCGCCGGAGAAAGTACTTCTGAGCGTGGCTAGCGACCTGAGTAGGAGTGCGTGTCTTCACAAAGTTTCTAGAAATTCCTCTCCAGTCTCCTTTGCCTACCTTCTGCAAACCTATCAAGAACCGCCTATGCTCTTCCTCCGTCCATGGCACTCCTATACACACACATATATAAAACAATTAATTTTTAACCAGATATTTACATAAGCGAGGAATAAGATGGATCTATGGAGTCGGAAATACCTCTTTTGCGTTCACCAGATCGAGCGGTGGCGTGGACGACGTCATCGGAGTCGTAGTCGGCGGCGGCGGCATCAGGATTCGAGTCCTGAGGCTGCTGCTCGTACTGAACTAGATTGTTCATGCTAGCGCTCTTCCGGAACGGTCCTTCCGTGAGCCGTACACCGAACAACATGATGCCGGTGTTGCTGCCGGAGGCCCCGGCGCCACCAGATGCTCCACCGCTGGCGTCCGAGCAGGTGCGCGAGTTGTGGCCGTTGTTTCCGCACTGCGAACACACGCGAGACATGGTCGATCGATCGGCGTCGCTGCGGATGATATAGTCCGTACAATGTATAATTTGGGGAGCGAGCGAAGAGAGGAGGATGGTCTCACTTCCAAAAAATGACGAAGAAATTGTGAGAGATAGAGGCTATGGTTAAAATGATAGGATTAGGATTCATTTTAACATGTTTAGCACGTGGTTTTATGAAAGGGATGAAATAGTCAACTTTTGTATGAAATTACAATCACCAAAAAAAAAAGAGATATAACAATTCTCTTAAATTATGTAAAACTGATCGAATAAAATATTATAATAATACTAAGATATTTTGTACTGTAGCCGGTATTCCTATTTCTCCTTTTATAGAGGAATCGTATAAGTGATATGATTGCTTGCTAATTATCTTAAAGTATGAGATCTACTTAATAATTTATCGACAATGGTGATAACACGTAATTTTTTATTTTTTAGTGAAAAATATATTTATGACATATTATTAATAATCAAAATTATTTTTATAGTTTATCTTAGTAGTAAGAAAATAATTATTTACTTATCCTAACTATAATATAAACAAAATCATGGGTTAAAGAATATCTGTCTTACATGTCCTTTGTTCGCTTGGCATTGGCCTTTTAATGGTTCTTTCAAATATTTCCAATCTCAATTATCCGAATAACCATTTGTGTACTTGTGAACACCAAATTAGCACCATATAATAATGTCCTAAATTAGTGACTTGCTATCATGTTTTAGGCGCAAGGATGTTATATGAACAATTTTTAAGGTAACATTTTTTGAAATGAATAAGATAAGATTATATGAAAATAAAGTGATAATGTTTTTCGAATTGAGATATAAAATAATTAAAATAAAGTTGAAAAGTATTCTAAATTTTTTAGAATACACTAAGAAACATATGCGGTATTTATTTGTAAGGTTCAAGATAAATTTATCTAAAATGGAGATAAATAAATTTATCTGAAAAGACTAATATGAAAAGTCACGTGACTTCTTTTTTAAGGGTCGACAGATAAATTTAATAAATATAATAAAAAATACTTTTATATGTAATACTTTTCATATTTTACTTTTTTTAGTTTATATTTTGATTAACAAATACTACTTAATTAAGAAGATTAATAATGAGATTATATTTACAAATTCATCTTACTATTGATATCTAACATATTGAATAATCAATTTAAAACGCTCAAATTTAGTCCTTGTAATTTTGGAGGCACAAAATAATAAATACGAAACCCTTTTGTTGTTGTCGAAAATACAATAAGTAAAATTTATAGAATGAGAAACTCAAGTTGAAGTAAAGCCAAACAAGAAACAAGGAATTGAAAGTCGGGTGTGCGAATGGGATCCCGGAGAGGCGACATACCGCACCATAACCCTACCTTCACGAGAGCAACTTGCCTTTCAGCATAACATTAAATGCTGCCTTCCAAAAGGCCATTAAGATTCAAACTTTCAATACTCTTGTTATCTTTCTTGTATTTTATTATTGCACTATGTCCGTGAAGACTCCCTCTTGGATATTTTTTTGGACAACAAGGTTGTATATGAGGAACTCTACCACATTAATCGAACACATCAAGGTTCGAATTCATGTAAATAGCATTTAGGAGTTGAACAATATCTTATTAAGTTCCCCTGGTAAAGTTTTATGAATGGTCAGAATTTATAAATACTCTTAAATTCACTAATAATATTACTTTCGCTTAACCATCATTTTGTTTATTTATCTTAAATCATTTTTGAAAGAAGAGAGTAAAATTTTGATTAAACCAAAATATCCAAATAAAATTGAATAAATATTATTATTCGAAATTAATCTAATAATATTATTTTTACTTGAGAAACACATATTTTTACTAAAGTAATAAAATTTTCTAATAGAGTAATATCATTTTTACTGAAGTAATAAATCTTTTTAATCGAATAATAATATTTTAGAACTAAAATTTGTTTACAAACGCTAATCAAATAAAAATTATTCTTAATTAAGTAATATTATTTTTACTTAATGAGTTTATTCTCTGAATTATTTTTATTTGCTTGTACATATATTTTTTATTTTTTAATTTTTTTCATTTTTTAGTTTGAATAATTATTCAATTAGTTTGATTTAATTTTTTTAAAAATTAATTTATTTAATTTAAATAATTTAATATGTTCGATAATCAAATCGGGCGAATATAATCCCTAATTTTTAATTTTTAATAAGAGGCTTATAGGGTGGCTGAAGTGTCCATTTGATATTTAAAAAGAAAGAATGAAAAGGTTTTTCACAAAACGACAAATCTGGAAGCGAAAGGGAAAGGTGACGAGGTGGAGGGGGCAGGTCAAGTCTGGATCGTCGACTTGGCATATTCACTGCTTGCTTTTTATGAATAAGATTTGGCTGTCCGTATTGTGGCTGTCCATTCCAACTTTTCCAAGGGATTTGCGAGATTTAGGAGGCATTTGGACCCCCGACACCCTTCAATACTGACAGTCCCTTCGCTAGATTAAGGACAGGTGCCCTTTATTTATTTAGTGAATTTTTATTAAAATAAATATAATAATATTATATTAAAATATTTTTTAAATTAAATATAAAATAATTAAGATAAGGATGAAAGTATTTTAATATTTGTATCATATTATTTGTTAAATTTTTTAAAATATATTAAAAATTAAAAAAATCTTAAATAAAAAATTATGTGATTTTTTTTAATAATTATTAGATAAATTTAATAAATATAATAAAAAAATTATTCAAAATATTTTTTATATCTCATATTTTTAATTTATATATTAATTAAAAAACACTACGTTGCTCACATGTATGGTTTTCTCTGCTAAGTCCAAAATAATATATTATATCATGAGTATCACAGTTAACTGAAAAATCAAATGTAAGTGGATGTTTATTTTTCACACAATTAAACCTATTTTAATATTTTATAGTTCGAAAATTAATAGAATTTATTTCCAAACAAAAATTAAATTTAAATCTTTTAAAAATATATTATATAGCGTTTGTTAAAATGAATAAGAAAAATTTATATTAAAATAAGATTATAATATTTTTTAGATTAATATGTGTAATAGTCAATATAAAATTAAGAAGTATTCTAAAATTTTTATTAAACTGTTTGTTAAATTATTTGTAATATATAAAGAGACACATGAGTTATTTTTTTTATCTATAAAATTTAAGATAAATTTTTTTAGATGGAGATATATAAATTTATTTAAATAATCTAAAATAAGAAGCCATATGACTTATTTTTTAAAATTATCAGATAAATTTAATAAATATAATAAAAATATATTTATTTAAAATATTTTTTATATCTTATTTTTTCAGAACACATATTGATTAACAAATACTATTTAAATAGAAATGTTCATCCAATCCGCATTAAAGCGAAATCAAATTTCAAGAGATTTTAAATTGAAAATTAAATTAGTTGAGGTTAAAATCAAATGGAATCAATTCAAACTCTTTTTTTTTTTTTAGTATAATTTTTTAAAAAAATACTATATGTATTATGTATATATATATATAATATATTACGCATCATGTATTATTTTTTATTTTAATTATTATTAATATTTAATAACCAATTATCCTTATAATCATATCAAATTAGAGCAAATCAAAAATTAATTATAGTTAATATTAGAATTAAGGGAGCAAATGGCGATCCCTAAATTCTAGATAAGACTGGAATTTAAATACTCCCATTCTCAAAATCTCTGGTGGTGGGTGTCTAATTAGTGGGGAGATGCTTCCAATGTTTTTCCATCCCAATCAACATTCAATACTACAGTCGGGGCGGCTATGTAGCCGCCACTTAATGGACTTCCGATCACGTGACTTAATGCCCAAATAAGAGGAACATAATGATATATATAAATAAAGTTTTACAGCGTAATATTCTTACGAAATAACGTCACATATTATAATTATATACTACCAAACTTTACTAAAGTAATTTATTTTCTCCTCCATTCTTTTTTTTTTTTCTCTCCAAGGAATCCTACCTAGATCGCGTTTGCCCAAAATTGGCAACTTTTGTTTCCCAGTGAATAGATAAAAAGATTAGAAATTTAATTAAAATAAATAAAGATATGTTTAACTTGTGAAATCATCTCCAACCCACTTTCTTATCTCGATCATTATTATATTATAAATAATTAACTCTTTGTTTTTATTTTATCTCAAAAATTGTATTTACTCCAATCACACTCTTTATTATTTTCTCTATTTCACTTATTATTTTATTTATTATTAATAAACTTCAATTTTATTTATTTTATTTTATTTATAATTTTTATTAATACACAAAATTAATAATTAAACACACAAAATAATCAGACACGCACATAAATAAAATTAATAATTAAATACACAAAATAATCAAATACAAGCATACACAAAATCAATAATTAAATACACAATATCAATCATTCAATACAAAAATAAATAAAAAATTATCCAAAATCACAAGAAAAATTTGCTCCATCTGCTCATTTTCTTGTCCCCAAAGGTGATTCGTTCACCCCAGGCACCTCTAAAGAATTTTTGTAAGATGATATGCTCCTTCTCTTACTTGAAGAAGACGTTAAAGAAGTCCCCAAAATCACGAAAGAAGACGTCATCGTCGTTTTGCTCGTTGTCACCGCTGTTCGTCGCCGCCTTGTAGCCACCAGATCTAGTGGTCAAAGCTGTCTTTCGCCCCGTCTACAACTTTCGCCGATGGCCAATGTAACGGCCCGCCTCCCGAAGCCTCCTCGTGCACAAAGAGGATCCGTGAGAAGGTCATTACTAAAATGATACCGAACAAAACCTTATTAAAATCATATTCTTTTTATCATTTCATATCTCATAATCCTTTTTACAAAATCGTTCATCACTTGGCCCCACCTGGGCTTACATAACATACGACAATCTTAAAAAAACGTAAACATTAACCTTAACAAAGGCACAATAATACCCAGGATCTAGTTTCGGGAGAGCTCTGCACTTGCTACCTTGACACGACGGCCTGGACCCAAACCCCGCTGAACGTATCTGCTATCTCGGGAATACTCTTACCTGAAATGATGTAAAGCAAACATGAGTCGCGAGACTCAGCAAGCTCATGAAAGAAAGGCTGAGGGTTTAAGATAGGACTCTTCCCTTGACACCCCATGTAACCCATGCCAATGCAGTCACGTCATGTCATGAGCTATACGTACTTTACTTCTACATGCATAACATAAAATTAACTGCACATAAGGAGCCAGGGGCCCACATAAGTCACACATTGGCACCCAGGTCCTGCATACAAACCTGTCGTAGCCTAACATAGGCTACCATATCATCATTCTCTTAGACCAGCCTTTTCCTGACACGGTCGGCTTTTCCTGACATTCAACCATTTTCTTTTTCTTGATACTCGTTACATGCTCTTCCTGATACCCATCATACTCTCATACATTCTTCATGTCATACATCACATAATCATATACTTCTGCGATCTTGGTCTTCCCTCGGGCCAACCCCGAGCTAATATCTAAGCCGAGTCGAAGCTCACATGAGTCGGTACTCCCGACACCTGGCACGGTACTCCCGTCCAGAATAACAGTAACAATAAAATCATGCAATGCAACACATAGGAAATGCAAGGGTCTCTGTAGCATAAACATGATGACAAGACTCCCATAAACCAAGCATCAGGCCCTGCTACGCCCACACATAAGAATTCACACATGCGACATGTTCTAAATGCATATGCTTACCTAGGATACCCAAATTGGTTCTTAGACCAATCGGGTCATGCAAATGCTCATACATCCCATCACACACAAAGCATGTCCTCTCGTGAATGCAGCCCAGCCCTTTGTAACACACACATCATGAAATGCACAAACCAAGGCGGGAATCTGGAGTACCAGCCCTTCTGGCCCGTCTAGCGCTTATCGTAACAACCGATGACTGGCGCCCATACATCCAGCCATCAACTGCCACGACCCACGGTCGACAGTCAGTGGCTTTGTACCCATACCCTTAGACACACTTACTGACACTATTGACTTTATATCTTCCCAGCTTAGCTTTACATAACATTTCTCCATAACTCATAACTTTTCATGTACATAACCACATAACATTGTAATACCATTCTCATTACTTTTCAGTCACATAAAACCATCTCAACATACATAATAAACTCTTTAACACATTCTCCTAATTCTAACCATAACCAATTTCTCTAAGAACCTAATCCCAATAGGTTCGGCATCATTCCCAAGGAAAGCGGAGCGATACGAGGCTCCGTGACGGGTGAAACGAAAGATATCATGACGCCATTGCTTAGGTCATTCCATCAACAATAAACTCATTAATAAAATAGAAGTCATTAAGTGGTTACCACGCGAATTATTGTTATTAATGCGTGAAACCGAGTCAAGGTGAGAGAAGGTTTTGAGTACAAGAAACCTTGAAGACTTTCACAGGAAATAAGTAACGCGAGGAGAAGGTTAGGAGCTTGCCTGAAAACGGCTGATTTCAGCCTCTCTTGTGCTCCCGATGCGAAGTAAAACGTTTCCTATCAAATAATACAACCGTGACTTAAATTGATTAATTCTAATGTGTAAACTGTATAATCTAACCGTATAAAATTCATGATTTAAACATATAACACTTATATAAATTTTACCCACTTACCTAAATATTTTAAACACCAATTAATCACCAAAATCCCTTAATTTTTCTCACTTTTTCTTCCATTTCCATAGCTGCTCACGTCCTTCTTCAATTCCTCTCAATTCCCTTCTCTGTTTTGGCAGCAAAAGTGGCCGAATTGGCCTTATAAATGACACAACCAGCAGCTTGGAGGCCAAGGCAATTTTGGTAGCCCTCAGCGCGCCACGCGTCCACACATACACCATATCACACACGCGCACACACACACACACATATATATATATATTATATCTCTCCCTAACATGCTCTGTTAAGCTTTCAATTTGAAGAAATAATTTTATAATCAATTGGCCACTGTTACACACTTGGCCACCAAATTCCTTACGTACACACACACATATATATATATTTATATTAATTTATTAATTTAATTCAATTTAATTTAACTTATCAATATCATTATTATTCTTATTATTATTATTATTATTAACAATATATATATGTATTTATATATTAATTCATTAATTTAAATTAAGTTACATAATTTACACATTTATTATTATTATTAGTATTATGTCTACTATTATTTAATTACCGTAAATCTTCAATTTTTCATTACGGACCCCAAATACCGAAATTTAATTATTATTATCGTCTCTAATATTTTTGGGATACTACATTTCTCTCCTCCTTATTGGAATTTTGTCCTCGAAATTCGTGCTCAATCCATCTCCTTAAGACACGCTCGCAACTCTCATGATCTTACTCAACATCACCTCTGGAACGTTCCATATCATCATTTTCCAGTATCTCACCAGGTGTCTCGCCCCACGGGTTACTTCCTAGGTTTTGTCCATATTGGGTTCGTTTTATGTTATGTTTATCGAGTCAACTATCAAGCTTATCACAAAACAAACTCCCATTTCATTCACATATACCTATTTTACATATACAGTGCCTAATATAATTCCGTACACGTACATAACGAGCAACGCCAAAACTAACTAAGTTAGAGAGGTTTATACATATCATATATGCCCATTTATCTCTTTACACGATTTCTTTCTCTTTTCCTTTTTCGCCATCGGTTGCTGTGAGAGCGAATGCTCGTCCCCGACCATAGGGCTTGTTATGTGTTGCCTCCTGTGGTGCTGGCGACGCCATTGGTTGCCGAGCGGCTCCTCCTTGCAATCCAGATGGTGGAGGTCTTTGGTCAAACCTCGATCCTTGACCACCATACCAAGGTTGAGGGGCTTGCGGGCAACTACTTGCTCGGTGCCCTTTCTGTCCACATCGGAAACATGTTAAACCTGCATCTTTAGTGAAGTTCGTTGCCCCTCGACGCTGAGGGCAATTTTGCTGCTGATGCCCCACTTGCCCGCATACATAACATTCATTGCTACCAAAACGACAGGTTCCCCCATGCTTCTTCCCACAATTACTACATACCAGATGACTTACCACATTGCCATCCACCCGCTCGTCTCCCTTTCTCTTCTTACTTCCACTGGGTCCTTGTGAGAACTCTGTTCCCTTCCGGGATGCTTGGCGATTCTTGAATTCATTTTGGTCCCTTTCTATGGCATAGGCCCGCTGTATGACAGTCGAAAAGTCTGGGATCCTTACTCCAGCCAAAGCATACCGGATTTCCGTTCGGAGGCCCCTTTGAAATTTTGCCGCTTTCATTTCCTCTGAAGATACCAAACCTGGAGCGAACCGAGCTAAAGAGGTAAACTCAGCCTCATATTGTGCTACCGTTTTATCTCCCTGCTCGAGTCCGATGAACTCGTACGTCTTCTGCTCCCGTACCCAATCAGGAAAGAAACGTTCATTAAAGGCCGTTTGAAATTCTGGCCACAAGGGCTCTCGGTTTCCAAATCGCTGACGAGCAGTTTCCCACCAACGTTCAGCATCTCATTTCAAGAGAAATGTAGCTAACCGTACCTTCTGTACGTCCGCACATCCAATCGTTCGAAGATGCTTTTCCATGGCCATCATCCAATTCTCAGCCGCAATCGCATTAACACCGCCGCAGAACTCTGGAGGATGGTTTGCCATAAAATTCTTAAGTAACTAGCCATTTGCATTATCATTGCCCCCGCTTCTTTGAGCCTCGGGAGCTAGGGTTTGTTCCTCATTGCTGCCAATGGGGTTTCCCCCCGTGTCTTGACCCACTGGTTCCTGCCTTGCTTGATTTGCTGCAAGCCTTTCTATTGTTCTCATCATTCCCGCTAAGGTACCACGCACTTCTGCCATCTCCTGACGCCAATCTCCATTTGGCTCTCCTGAAGTCTCTGGTGCGGGTACGACTCGTCCTTGACCCTGCCTGCGAATAGGTGGCCTTCCTCTCCGGGCACTCATCTTTCCTGCACATCCCATATACACAAGGATTCAATACCACGACAACACTCAACCCTAATCTTAAATCTCGTCACAATTTCCTCACGAAAACCCATGATGTAGAGCATAGTCTCACCCGACCAACCTATATGTGCAGAGTCACCTCCCATAAACCTAAACTTGCTCTGATACCAAACTGTAACGGCCGGCCTCCCGGAGCCTCCTCGTGCACAAAGAGGATCCGTGAGAGGGTCATTACTAAAATGATACCGAACAAAACCTTATTAAAATCATATTCTTTTTATCATTTCACATCTCATAATCCTTTTTACAAAATCGTTCATCACTTGGCCCCATCTGGGCTTACATAACATACGACAATCTTAAAAAAACGTAAACATTAACCTTAACAAAGGCACAATAATACCCAGGATCTAGTTTCGGGAGAGCTCTGCACTTGCTACCTTGCACACGACGGCCTGGACCCAAACCCCGCTGAACGTATCTGCTATCTCGGGAATACTCTTACCTGGAATGATGTAAAGCAAACATGAGTCGCGAGACTCAGCAAGCTCATGAAAGAAAGGCTGAGGGTTTAAGATAGGACTCTTCCCTTGACACCCCATGTAACCCATGCCAATGCAGTCACGTCATGTCATGAGCTATACGTACTTTACTTCTACATGCATAACATAAAATTAACTGCACATAAGGAGCCAGGGGCCCACATAAGTCACACATTGGCACCCAGGTCCTGCATACAAACCTGTCGTAGCCTAACATAGGCTACCATATCATCATTCTCTTAGACCAGCCTTTTCCTGACACGGTCGGCTTTTCCTGACATTCAACCATTTTCTTTTTCTTGATACTCGTTACATGCTCTTCCTGATACCCATCATACTCTCATACATTCTTCATGTCATACATCACATAATCATATACTTCCGCGATCTTGGTCTTCCCTCGGGCCAACCCCGAGCTAATATCTAAGCCGAGCCGAATCTCACATGAGTCGGTACTCCCGACACCTGGCACGGTACTCCCATCCAGAATAACAGTAACAATAAAATCATGCAATGCAACACATAGGAAATGCAAGGGCCTCTGTAGCATAAACATGATGACAAGGCCCCATAAACCAAGCATCAGGCCCTGCTACGCCCACACATAAGAATTCACACATGCGACATGTTCTAAATGCATATGCTTACCTAGGATACCCAAATTGGTTCTTAGACCAATCGGGTCATGCAAATGCCATACATCCCATCACACACAAAGCATGTCCTCTCGTGAATGCAGCCCAGCCCTTTGTAGCACACACATCATGAAATGCACAAACCAAGGCGGGAATCTGGAGTACCAGCCCTTCTGGCCCGTCTAGCGCTTATCGTAACAACCGATGACTGGCGCCCATACATCCAGCCATCAACTGCCACGACCCACGGTCGACAGTCAGTGGCTTTGTACCCATACCCTTAGACACACTTACTGACACTATTGACTTTATATCTTCCCAGCTTAGCTTTACATAACATTTCTCCATAACTCATAACTCTTCATGTACATAACCACATAACATTGTAATACCATTCTCATTACTTTTCAGTCACATAAAACCATCTCAACATACATAATAAACTCTTTAACACATTCTCCTAATTCTAACCATAACCAATTTCTCTAAGAACCTAATCCCAATAGGTTCGGCATCATTCCCAAGGAAAGCGGAGCGATACGAGGCTCCGTGACGGGTGAAACGAAAGATATCATGACGCCATTGCTTAGGTCATTCCATCAACAATAAACTCATTAATAAAATAGAAGTCATTAAGTGGTTACCACGCGAATTATTGTTATTGATGCGTGAAACCGAGTCAAGGTGAGGGAAGGTTTTGAGTACAAGAAACCTTGAAGACTTTCACAGGAAATAAGTAACGCGAGGAGAAGGTTAGGAGCTTTCCTGAAAATGGCTGATTTCAGCCTCTCTTGTGCTCCTGATGCGAAGTAAAACGTTTCCTATCAAATAATACAACTATGACTTAAATTGATTAATTCTAGTGCGTAAACTATATAATCTAATCGTATAAAATTCATGATTTAAACATATAACACTTATATAAATTTTATCCACTTACCTGAATATTTTAAACACCAATTAATCACCAAAATCCCTTAATTTTTCTCTATTTTTCTTCCATTTCCATAGCTGCTCGCGTCTTTCTTCAATTCCTCTCAATTCCCTTCTCTGTTTTGGCAGCAAAAGTGGCTGAATTGGCCTTATAAATGACACAGCCAGCAGCTTGGAGGCCAAGGCAATTTTGGTAGCCCTCAGCGCGCCACGCGTCCACACATACACCATATCACACACGCACACACGCACACACATATATATATATATATATTATATCTCTCCCTCACATGCTCTGTTAAGCTTTCAATTTGAAGAAATAATTTTATAATCAATTGGCCACTGTTACACACTTGGCCACCAAGTTCCTTACGCACACACACACACACATATATATATATATATTTATATTAATTTATTAATTTAATTCAATTTGATTTAACTTATCAATATCATTATTATTCTTATTATTATTAACAATATATATGTATTTATATATTAATTCATTAATTTAAATTAAATTACATAATTTACACATTTATTATTATTGTTAGTATTATGTCTACTATTATTTAATTACCGTAAATCTTCAAATTTTCATTACGGACCCCAAATACCGAAATTTAATTATTATTATCGTCTCTAATATTTTTGGGATACTACAGCCAATTTGGCCTTCCCTGCATGCGTCAGCCCTCTTGTAACACCCGAAAAAATTTTTGAGGATAAAATGATATTTGGTAAAGGGCAAAATTGGAAATTTAAGAAAAATGAGACTTTAGGGCACACTAACCTAGTCTTGGACGACCAAATTAGCCAACGGGAGTATCTCGGACCCTAGATTGCCCAAGAAAATGGTATAGTATAGACAAGCAATTAAAATTAAGATTTTTAGTGGTGAAATAAAGAAGATCGGGAACAGTTTTCGGTACAGCAAAATACAGCTACCCACTTAGATCGTATTACCGAATAGCTATAAACGACATCCAAAAAGTCAATGGAGAGTGTCATGGAATAGTATTCGATGTGTAGGACAACCCTTAAGTGGTTTCGGGTTGAATCGAGTGGATCTGAGGTCAAATAAATCAGTCGGGCCAAAGTGTAATTTTCTAAAAATGCCCGAGGGAGGTCTAAACGGTAATTTTTCAAAAGTTTCAAGGGTGAAATGAGAAATACTAATCTTGAGGGTCTTAGTGATAGTGTTAAAAACATCAGGGGCTTGAGGAAAACGACCAAAATGCAAAAAGAAAACTTCAGGGGGCTAAAGTGCAATTTTCAGAAAATTGCACAGAGAGGGCAGATTTGGCCACGATTGTGGCCAGAAAATCCGGCCACCTGGACGGCCTAGGGTCGTCAGGGAGTAGCCTAGGGTGTCCTAGGAGGTGTGGGGAAGAAGCATGGCCGAAAAATCGGCCACGTGGGGTAGTTTTTGGCTATAAATAGCCCATGGTTTCGGCCGATTTTGGAAGCACAAATCGAGCTCGATTTTGAATGAATCTTGGATCTTTGATAGAGGGCTTTTGATCTCTTGGAGTCAAGGATCATTTTGGGACCGATTTGAAGCATTTTGGTGGAGATTTGAGGGTGTTTCGAGCTCGGCCGAGGGTTGGAGGCGGACCGCCACCGCCGACCTGCAACTCGACTTTTAAACGTCTTTCCAACCTCCTTTCGGCCTGAAACCGGTGGGGTTGAGATCGACTTGAAGATGGCTTTTGGACGGCACCCAATTTGTGGCCATCGGAGCACCTGCTGGCGGCGGCTAGAGGTTGAAGATGATTGGCGCGTGACTGGCACGCGCCAATTCAAGCCAAGCAATCCACGCACCGCGCGTGAGGGCGCGTGAGACATCAGGTAAATTTTAATTTTTTTTTATTATTTTGAGAAAATTATTTTATGAATTATGGTGTAATAAAATCTAGAAAAATGTTGGAGAAAATAGTCATTTTGTAATTTTCAAAGTGGATAAGGCGTATGAAAAATAGAAAAAGGTATTGGAAAATCCTTAGAAAATTTTGAGAGATAGGAATTAATTATTTATGAATTGTTATGAAGAGAAATCAAGGAAAAATTTTGAGTAGGTATTTATTAGAATTTTTGAGGAGAAATATAAAGAAAATAGGAAGAAATTATAGAAAATTGGAAAAATAAATATTGATATGATTTTGGACAAATGTGATGACTAGAGGCTCGAGGTTGAAGTATAAGAGCGTCAAGTGCGAGATTCGAGGTCAGGCACGCAGATCGAGATAGACGCGCAAATCGAGGCTAACCACGCTTGTCAATTAGAAATTCGTCTAAAGGTGAGTAGTTCTCCACTAAAACTTGATTTACTGTGAGTGGTTCCGCCCAAAAAGATTTCAAATAACTCATGGATGGTTTTACTGTGAGTGTTCACTCCCAAATGACTGTTTACATGTGCATTAAACGTTGATTTTAAGTATCAATTTAAATGACGCATGTTATGAGTTTAAGTGATGCATGTTATGATTTTTCGACCATTGGCTTGTTTTGTGTCGTTCATGTGGTATGTGGGTTGTGAACCCGTGACGAATCCCAGAGTGATAGCACTCGGGATGCGTACCTAGGATTAATGCTTAGTGATCACTTGGGACGGGGCTGAGACGGACTTCACCCTACGGGACCCAAGTGGCGGGGCTGCGAGTGGACACCACACCGGTTGTTGGCTCAAGTGGCGGGGCTGCGAGTGGACACCACCCCAAGGTCCTTTGAGCAGTAGCATTAATGTCTAGGTGACGTCGATTTCGGGGATAGTGCTGGCGTGACACTCTTGGGGCTAGGGTTGTGTTTTGGAATGCTTGAGTGGGAGCGTAAAGCCTGACAATGACAGCGGGGTGATTCCTGGGTTCATGTGTCGAGGTTGTCCCTCTTAAGCAGGATCGGTTTGCCAATAGGTCGATTTGGTCGTGTCGCCTTTAGAGAGATTGCGTTTTCCCCGGTTAGGGTTAAATGCGTTGGGATTCTCTTAGGCTGTGCATGTTGAGATTTATCGATTTTGTGTACATGATTCTGCATACATTCATGAAAATGCTTTCGAACTCTCACTTAGATGATTCAACATCTAATTTGGACTATGTCCGTGGAATATTCAAATGTTCCAGGTGAAAGCAGTGGCGTCAAGAGAAAGAATGTCGTCCGGATGTAACAGTTGGTTTTGTCTATGTTTTCAATATTCAGAGATTATGTAATATATTTTCATGTGAAACATCGATTCAGTTATTGTAAAAGAAATTGTCAGTTATAGGTATATATTTGAGGTTTCGATCTTGCTTCCGCTGATATGATTGATGATGCCTATCTTAGACTATTTATTGAATGTTGTACGATCAAGATTGTCGGGAAACGATGAAAGCATGGCTATCGAAGGATTTATGTGGTATTTGATTTAAATTTTCTCGAAATCTCGAATTAACGCACGCTTGGGAAAAGTAGGGCGTTACACCTCTTCCAACATTGATGGCGATTGTGGTAAGGAGAGATAGTGAACGTATTTGGGTTGTCAGTCTTGGCAATGGTTTTGAGGTTTGCCAAAATTTTGGCGAAGCATTTTGACAATGACGAGCACTGTTTCAGGGTTGAATTTGGGTTTGGATCGCTATAAATGGTTTAGCGGTTGGAGATGGCGAATCCATCTCCAATGTTATTCCTTATTTTACTTTTTATTATATTATAAACAATTTATTCCATATTTTCATTTTGTCTCAAAAACACTCCAACAACACTCTCTTTCTCTTATCCTATTTCATGTATTTTTTAATAAACTTTAATTTTATTTATTTTACCTTATTTATACTTTTTACTATTATAAAAATTTATTATTTATTTTATAATTTAATAATAAATATGATGATATTAAAATTTATAATATTTAATATTTTTAAATACAACTATTTAACAAAATTATTTGAAATATTAAAATTCATACAATTAAATACACATATGCATAATCAAGAATCAAATACACACATACACGAACTCAATAATTAAATATAAAAAATTAATAATTAAATACACAATATCACATATCCAATGCACAAATAAATAAAAAATTCAAGAAAAAAATCACAAACCAATATGTCGAAGGACAATGAACAAGAAGTTAATCATTCTGCTCGTTAATAACAAAGCCGCACTAGCACCCATTGTCAATTGTTTAGCTCGTCACCGTCGTAGCCTTTGTTGTCACCACAATCGCTGGATCTAGTGGTCATTAGCCAAATGTTGTGTTTCACCGCGCTTGCAACTTGTCTTCTCCAACCGTCTTCTCCAAATTTGCTCTCGTTGCGTTTGCAACTTCTCTTCTCCAGTCAATTTCATCTTTGCCCATTTGATTGGCTATTTTCCAACGTTTATGGCTATTGTGATTGGGAGATATGGTGAAAATAGCTTTGTAGATTTCAATCGCCACATCTAGTAATGGTTTTGAGCTTTTCCAATTTTTTTGCGAATAATTTTGACAATGACAAGTAGAGTTGGAGGCATCAATTTGTGTTTGACTTACTATATTTGACTTGAGAATCACAAATGACAATCCCAGATATGGTCTTATTTGTCATTGTCCTCAAAATGAACGATTGCCATAAAGATAACTATAATTAAGTGTGGTAAATTGATAATTATGCTCTAATTAATTAAAGTTAGTAAGATTTATCTGTTATGAACAAAATAAACTCGAATATTCTATGATAACATCTAACAATTATCTATTTTTATAATTATTTCTTTAGAAGATTATTATATCTCTTAGCTCATATTATATCCACGAGTTTCTTTTTCTTTTTATCAAATTTATCCTCTTCCATCTAATTTGTTATATATCCTCACAAATTTATCTATTATTAAAAAAAAACTTAAATATTTCAGGACGATAGCAAATCAAACATCAATTCCATTAGATATGGCCGGGATTGTCAATTATCTTTATTTATAATTTTTTTTGTAAGACTATTATATGGGCTCGTATTGTATGTATGATATATATTTTTTTTATCAATTTTGTTTTTCTATCTTGTCAATTATCTTTATTTATAATTATATTTTTATAAGATTATTATATCTCACGATTTATATTATATCTATGAGTTTTTTATTGATTTTATTTTTGCATATTTTAGTTTATTTTTAATGTTAGAAGCTAACAATAATTTAGATGAATTGTGAGGAATTAATTCATTCTTTGGAATTTGGATTATTAATAAGTTTGATAATACAACAAAATATTTGTGAAGATGTATGATTTAGATATTGTTGATATATGATCGCATTTTTTTTATAATTGTTGACTTATAATATAATACTATTTCATAAATTTTAAATTTAATAGGTCTAGACGAAGGAGAAGATGATAGAAATTGACCAAATTTATATTTTTGCTCTTGTATTTTTTTTTTCACTCGTGATTATTTAAATTTTTTGTTATTTTGATTATACTATTAAACTTGATTTTTGAGTTAATTTAATTAATATATTTTGATTTTTTTTTTATGTGGCACCCAAACTCTTTGTTGTTTTGATTATATTCCTGAACTTATATTTTTGAGTTAATTTAATCTTGTACTTTAATGTATAAAAAAATAGAGAATAAAGTGAGATGAAAAAATATACATTACATTGTTCATGTCAAAGTATAAATGCTAAATTAATTTGAAAATATAGGTTCAATAGTGTAAATAAAAAAATAAAAAATTCGAGTTAGCATAAGAAAAAATGGGTCAAAGTATATGGCGTAAGAATTATATTGTGGCTCGTATGATAATTAATAGAAAATATTTCATCAGATAAAATCAATAACAATTATTTGGTATATTATAATATAATAATCAAACCACATATAAGATATAATGGTGTTAACCTGATAAGATAATTAAATAATTTAATAAGATAATTGATTACTTTAAAATTTTATTTAATTTAGAATATGTGAAAATTCCTAAAGAGTCTTGATAGATAGTACTTTTACTATTATAAATAGAGATTTGGTCATTTTCTTATTTAACATAAAAAAATAATTACAGTTATATTTATATCCATCGATACGATTGAGGTTAAAGGGGAGAAATCAAATTTTTGTATTTCGTCTTTACCTGACAATTCTCTTTATAACTTAATTTTTGATGGATTTAAGTACACGTTTATTTATCGCATTATGTGATTTATATGAGTTTCTTTAATTCATGATCATAATGTATAATTATTTGTACAAGCAATATTATCGCTTACATAGAGATTAAATTAATTCAAAAACATAGGCCTAAAAATTTAATAGAAACAACGAAAAAAATCTAAATGACCATATAAAAAAAAAGAAAGTAAAAGTACATAAACAAAAATATAAGAATTTTTCTTCTTCATCTTTCATATTTGAAATCTCGATCTTCATCATCTTATTTTAGATTTAAAAATTTAATTTTAATTTTCATCTTCTATATTATTCACCATCATCATTTTATTCTTCTATTATATAACTCTCTTTTTCTCATTTTTCATCATTGTTGGAAATTATGGGTTTAACGTCGAAAACATCTAGTGGGTTCTAATGTCGAAGCATTATTGGTTTTAGCGCAAAAACCCAACAAGAGTTCTAATGCTAGAATTTGTGTGAATTTTAATTAATAAGGTTATTTTTATTTTTTGTTTTTAATTAAAGAAATATTCAAATTAAGTTTATATAATTTACACTTGAAATTATTAATAAAAATGAGATATTTTAATAATTTTATGAAAATATATAAACTAATTTGATTGAAAGCCAATCACAAAGGGTATCTAAATATAAACAAAAGTATCTAACAAATAAATAAAAGTGTATTGACCAATTTAACCTTAAAAATATTCTCTAAAATTCCTTCCAATTTCGTAATTAATGCGACGACAAGCCTTAGTATACTATAGGGGAATTTTATATGCACTCAACATTTTTGTTTTCTACACCCATATTGAAAAATATATAAGAATAAAAAGTCATTTTTATCTTTACAACCATTTATCAACGCACCTTACTTGCAACCACTCATAATCATTAAAGGCTACCCATCATCGTTGGTGGCCCAAGCTCCCATCGACGTCTGCGATGAATGCAATCGCCATTAGCTCTCACCTCCCACCAATCATCACACCTACTTTCCTATTTTTCTTTCTCTTTATCTCTCTCATGCCAACGTCGCTCCTCCCAGTGACAATGACAAACGCAGTCGCCATCAACTCCCACCTATTATTGCACCAACTTTTCTCTCTTTCTGTCCTATTAGTTGTCGCGACAAACGCGATTACCATCATTACACCCAAATCCTAGGGTTCAAGTGCATTCAGATGCCTCTAAACCCAACGATGATAAACGATGCGACTATTGATGGGAGCTTTGCAATGATGGGCAAGTCAACAAGTACCGTTGGTAGGTACGATAATAGATGACCATGTTCCTTGTGGCCGCCAACAATGATGGTTACTTGCGATGATGACTAGGGATAATGGGCGATGCAGGTGGGATGAGTGTCTACAATCATATTTTTAAAAAATAATTATGTAATTGTACAAGATAGCACTGAAAAGCAAAAAAAGTGGGTCCACGTAGAATTTCATAGTATATCACCTCCGGCCGCCTTCTATAGTTTATCGTCTTTCTTCAAACAGCTCCTATTCATCGGAGAAAAATAAAAAAAGCGCTTCGATACGACACAGAAATCAAATACAATTGGGGCAATGGAAGCGGGAACTCTTCTTCTCCGTCCTATCGTTATCACAGCCCCAATATTGAAGCCCAAACGCCGCTCCTTTCTTCGTCGTTGTCTTCCCGCTCTCCTTCGCTCCGTCAGGGCTTCTTCCAACTTACAGGTGCATACATTCGCTCAATTTGTTCACGAATTGTTCAGTTGGAGGAAATATTCGTTGTAAATCACAGTCCAATTATATCCTGATATACACATGTAGTTGATGAAGATAGGTTGTATGTTGAATCTTAAATTTATCAAATATCTATCAAATTGTCATGTTGTTGGACTGTGATGGACGGTAGCGCGATGATGTGGCAGTTAAATTGAATATTCTCTTCAATTTTTGTTCGTTTGCTACTTGTCTATGTTCCTCTCGCTGATTATGGTTGGGAACGAATTGGAAAGGGAGGGTACAGAGGGCCGAAGCCGAGGAGAGAATGGGCAGCCGATTTGGTGTCAGAGAACGACGACGTTGTCCGGAGTATGCCAATCTACGTCGGTGGACTCTCTCTGTTGGCCGTTCTCTTCAATCGCGCCGTTTCCGGCATAGCTCCTGTTGCCGATGCCTCCAGGTGATGCTGCTGTCTGGAAAATTTCACTTTCTGTTTTCTATTTTTTGGTGAAACACAGCCAAAACAAGATTAATTTTTCATAGCAAAAAACTTGTAACAACCTACTTTTGATAATGGCAAAAGTATTTCAAAGGCAAGAAAAGCAAGTAATATTATTACTTGCTCAATCAGTCCACCAGGTGTCTGGTATTGCTGTTTCATCTTTGGCTTCAGTCTACCTAGGTGCTGGTTTTCCCATTTCTTCTACGGTTTCAGTATGGCCTGTGTGCTGGGGTTTTGGTTTTGTTGGAAATCAGGCATTATTGATCTCATGCTGCTTTCAGTGCCTTGTTTCCTTTTGATATTGCTTGAGGTGAGGTGTGCAGTTGGTAGAGTTCTGTTTTTCATGCTTTAATGATGTGCAACATTGTGGGGTTATGTTTATCCTTTGATGGCGTTTTGACTCTCTTTTAATAAAATTTTTGAATCATTTCATCAAAAACTAAAAAAAAAAAAAAAAATGACTGGTGGAGCACTAAAAAGAGAGAGAAGAGAAAACCCAAGTGATCAAAAAAGAGAGTGCAACATCCACTGGCATATCGTGAGTAAAATTGGTGACCCTTGTGAATAGAGAGAGGCATTCTTTTATAGTTATTTGGTTCTTTTGGCACCAACGAAGGCTTTGGAGGTCTAGCTTGTTGCAGGGACAAATGGCTCATTTCCCTTGACTTGAGAAACAGAGGATTGGCATCTTACAACGAGGGTTGACAGCATCAGTTTTGTAAGCAATTATATGAGGCAGGAGCTTTGAGTAGGGGTATGGCTTCTTGTGAAGCCCCATCCTGTTGGCCACAAAGTGTCTCCCTCTCTCTTTTGACCTATCAAGAACAGGTCCCATTAGCAAGGACAGAGATGGGCCTTGATTGTGACCTGTATCCTATCCTCCGACCACAAGTCTATTGGGATTCTGTGCAAAGAAGATCCTAGTTTCTACTTTGATCTAGGCGAGGCGATCATTTTTTGTACGAGTGTACTGTGAATATGTGAGTACAAATCCTCAAGCCCAAAGAGAAAGAATTCTGAGATGTGCTCAAGGAGGGAGGAGTTCTACTCAGCCAAACGTATGCTGATTGAGTCTGTCTTCAGGTGGCAATTAGGCTGTCATCCCATGTGTTACCTCACGAGGCTAAGAGGTTTGTCCTTAAGCGATTCATGGTTACTTGGAGAACACCAGTAGGAGTCTGAAAGGAGTACCTACATTACCAAGCTTAATACAGTTATTTATCAAAGTCAGTTATTCATGAAAATCACAACATGATTACCATTGTATTTGGTGGCAGAAATGGGAGATCTGACTTTCCAGGATAATGAGATAGGCTGGCCAAATAGCTCTCTAAAATGCAGGACACTAGAGATAGAAATGGATTATTAGCTTGTCAGTAGCCATGTTGTTAGAACTTTAACATAAAAAAATAACTGGAAATTTGAACAGAGAATCCTTAGTTCTATATGATATATGTTCGGATTTGCATTAGTTAAGTTGTCAAGTCTTGGTAGAGGGCTTTTTGTATGTAGTTGGAAATAATTTGTATGTTTATATTTTATGTGTTTAAAATGTAACAGAAATAACTTATAGAAATTATTTCCGACAGCCCTTATTATTTCATTATTTGCATATAAGTCACTGTTTGTAACTGCCTCTCTCTCTTATAAATAGAGGCAGACAAGTTTTCGGTTAGGGCAACATTCATTCTTTCTGATTTTATCTTGCATGGGCCCTAGAGAGATATTGAGAGAGAGCATTGCTCGGTCCTTGTTTTCTCTGGAGGGAAGGCTATTGATCATAGCCAATTGTATGCGAGAGAAGGAGTGCTGTATTTTTGATTGGCTTTCTAGTGGATTCTGTCTTGGTCACCGGCAGTCTAGATGTAGGGCATTTCATGCTTGAACCAGGATAAGATTCTTGTCTCCTTACTTTTCTGCTATTGTGTTGATTTACTCTAATATTGGTTTGTCTATTATTGTTTTCTATTGGGTGGGTTTTGGCTTTTAGAGAGAGTGATTTCTTGTGTGTTAATCAATCTTATTTTCAACAATTTGGTATAAGAGCATAGGATTACACATAATCTCTTTCAAGATTCATCCAAGAACCCAGTCTTAGAAACCCAAGGAAATGGCTCTGTCCGGTTCCGCATCAAGGTATGATATTGAAAAGTTTAATGGATCAAATGATTTTTCTTTATGGAAAATAAAAATGCAAGCCCTCCTTGGTAATCTTGGATTAAAGGAGGCGCTAAAAGAGGAATCAAGAGATAAAGAGAAAGTAGGGGATAGGGCAAAGACTCTCTCAATAGAACAGAGAGCAGATATAAAGGAAAAAACTTTTAATACTTTGATTCTTAGTTTAGGAGATAAGGTATTAAGGGAAGTATCCAAGATGACTACAGTCTTAGAAATCTAGAAAAAATTGGATAGTCTCTGTTGAAAGAGAGTTTAGGAAGAATAGAAATCCTCTCGTATTTATTCCATGCGTATGAAACCCTATATATACAAGGAGTATGCTAATAAATCTCCTAAAAACTAGGAATGGATAACAACCTAATAAGTAGGAACTAGATTACAACAATTTTCTATAATTTATAGATTTATACAAAATATTAAAACTTAAACTTGATTTATCCTCTTAGGCTTCATGCTTCCTTATCTTCTTCTTATCATTAACCGGCGCTCCTTATCTTCTAACTGATAAGCTCCTTTAACCGTAACACTTCCCCTCAAGATTGAGAATGAATATCATCCATTCCAAGCTTGCTAGTCAACTTTTGATACACGGCTGTAGGCAACTCTTTAGTGAGAATATCTGCAAGTTGTTCACAAGATGATATATATGGAGTACATATTAGATCACTATCCAATTTTTCCTGAATGAAGTGTCAGTCCACCTCAACATGCTTGGTTCTATCATGTTGTACCGAATTGTGAGCAATACTTATTACTGATTTGTTGTCACAATATAGTCTCATAGGTTCCACCAAAGTGATCTTCAAATCATCTAACAAAATTTTCAACAAAAGTAAGTCACATAACCCTAACGCCAAGGATCTGAACTCTGCCTCTGCACTTGACCGAGCCACCACACTTTGTTTTTTGCTTCTCCAAGTTATAAGATTACCCCATAGAAAAGTACAATGGCCGAATGTAGATCTCCTGTCTACTACTGACCCTGCATAATCTGCATCAGTATAGGCTTCGAATATCATACTCCTTCCCCTTTTGAACATAATGCCTTTCTCTGGTGTCCCTTTCAAGTAATGGAGTATTCTAAAAACTGCTCTAAGGTGAGTTTCTTTTGGACTATGCATGAACTGACTGACCACCCCTACTGCATATGTAATATCTGGCCGAGTGTGAACTAGATAAATTAGTTTCCCTACTAGCCTTTGGTAGGATTCTTTATCCACCTCTTTATC
Organism: Diospyros kaki; assembly: GCA_036245055.1. Taxonomy (NCBI): domain Eukaryota; kingdom Viridiplantae; phylum Streptophyta; class Magnoliopsida; order Ericales; family Ebenaceae; genus Diospyros; species Diospyros kaki. The sequence goes on from BSEG01000009.1 coordinate 44,334,019, forward strand.
TTCTGGAACCTCCCCCAATTTGTGGTCGAATTCAATTGGAGTAGTAGCAGCCTTACAACCTAGCAGCCTGGTTTCTGTTAGCAAGTCCACAATATACTTTTGTTGAGAAATAAAGATGCCCTCTTTTGAGTGTGCAACTTTTATGCCCAAGAAGTATTTCAACCTCCCCAAGTCTTTAATTTCAAACTCTTTAATTAGGCATTCCTTTAGTCTAGTCATACCTTCTTCATCATTTCCGGTCACAACAATATCATCCACATATACTAATAGGACTGTTACTCCCTCTGTGGCTGAGTGATGGATGAAGAGGGTATGGTCTTCTTGACTTTGTTTATACCCTAAGGTAAGCATCACATGGGTAAACCGGCCAAACTAGGCCCTAGGAGACTGTTTAAGGCCATACAATGCTTTTTTTAGTCTGCACACTACTTGCCCGCGAGTATCTGTACTATAGCCCGGTGGTAAGTCCATGTAAACTTCCTCCTCTAGGTCTCCATGCAAGAAGGCATTTTTTACATCATATTGCATTAATGGCCAGCCTAGGTTAACAACTAGAGATAGGAGAACTCTCACTGTATTTAGCTTTGCAACTGGGGGAAAGGTGTCTAGATAGTCGATGCCATACACTTGGGTGTATCCCTTTGCTACTAACCTTGCCTTATACCGGTCTAGGGTCCCATTGAATTTGTATTTGACTGTATACACCCACTTGCATCCTATCGATTGTTTTCCTTTGGGTAATTGAACTAACTCCCAAGTGTTGTTTTTCTCAAGGGTTGCCATCTCGACTTCCATGGCATTCCTCCAATTCTCATCCCTTATTGCTTCGAAAAAATGGCGAGGAATTGGAATGGTATGTAGGCTGGTTAGGAAGGTTTTGTGTTGGGTAGACAGTTTGGAGTAGGATAGGACCGGGTGTAAAGGATGTTTAGTGCAGGTCCTGGTGCCTTTTCTAAGGGCTATAGGCCATTCCAGATCATTGGGGGAAAAGGTAGGATCACTCTGAGGTGTAAGATGTTCAGTTATAGATGCAGTGGAGTCAATAGAAGTGATAGAATTGCTACCTGCTGGTGTCACAAGAGAGTTGCTGGTGTTAGTGCGGGTAACAGGTGTAGGATAGGAATTAGATTCTTGGATCTGCATCGGGCTAGCAGCCAGCTTCTGCCGCCTTGAGCAGGCCTGCAGGGGAGGAGTACTTGGTGAGGTTTCCTCTAGAGCCTTGTCTGGTGCATCCTCTGTAGTAATCGGACCTAGTGAGAAGGTAGTTTGAGGTGAAAGATCTAGATTAGGTAGAGATATGACTAGATCTCCCTTGGCAGCTTGTTAGCTGTCATGAGAATGATCAAAATAGGGAGAATTTTCCACAAAAGTGACATTAGCTGAGACTAAGAATCTTTTGGAAGGAGGGTGGTAACACTTATAGCCCTTTTGGCTGGAGGAATATCCAATAAAAATGCATTTCAGAGCGTGGGGATCTAATTTGAGGGTTGTGAACATGCACAAAGGAGATACACCCAAATATTTTTGGTTTCCAGCAGCTAGATATATGTAAATCAGGAAAATAGTTGCTTAAGAGTTGAAAAGGGCTATAGGATCCAAAAGTTTGAGATGATAGTCCATTAATAAGGGTAGTGGTTGTTAGAACAACCTCTCCCCAATAATTTTTTGGAACATTATGGTGAAAAAGTAGTGCCCTAGTCACAACCAATAGATGCCCATTTTTCCCCTCAGCCACCCCATTTTGTTGGGGTGTATATGGACAAGATGATTTATGAATAATTCCTTTTTGTTGAAAAAATTGTGCGAGGGATTGATTGAAAAAATCTTTGGCATTATCAGTCCTTAGCCTCTTGATTGGCATTCCAAATTGAGTACTAATCATGTTATAGAAGTTAGGAAAAATAGTGCTCGCTTCAGATTTGTTTTTCATAAGAAACAACCACATTACCCTAGTGCAATCATCCACAAATATTATGAACCACCGTGCTCCAGAAAGATTGAGAACAGTTACAGGGCCCCAAACATCACTATGGATAAGAGAGAATGGACTAGAGGTTCGTTTATTGGATGAAGGGTAAGACCCCCTTTTATGTTTAGCAAGTTCACAAATAGGATAATGAAAGTCTCGAATATCACAACTCCTAAACAAAGCTGGAAACATAACTCTAAGAGTAAAAAATGAAGGGTGACCAAGACGATGGTGATGTAACCAGATCTGGTCCTTATTAGATTGCACCAAACAAGACACAAGATTCACCTTGCCCTTGTTTTCCTCCCCTTTTGATTCATCAAAGTAGTATAGGCCAGCCCTAGCTTTAGCAAGCCCAATCCTCTTCTTCAACCCCTTTCCCTGAATTTCATAGCAAGTAGAAGAAAAATCCAATTGTTGTCTAGGGTAAGCTTTTGAATGGAGATGAGGTTGGTGAAGAGTTTAGGAACATGGAGAACATCCTTAAGAGTTAGATGGTTATTAAGGATAATATCTCCTTGGCCAGCAACAGTGGTCAAGGAGCCATCTACCAGGGTTATTTTTTTAGAGCTTGAACAAGGGCTATAGGTAATGAAACAATGGGATAAAGGGGTCATGTGATCTGTTGCCCCAGAATCAAGAATCCAAGAATTAGATTGGTTTATTCCTAAAGCATGTGGGGTAATAGAATGAGAGGACATACCTGTAAGTGCAAGAGAACATGTACCTTTTTCTTTCTTGTCAAGAGAGTCTAGAAAGTTTCTTAGCTTTTCAATTTCTACCCAGTTGAAATCCAAGCCATTTGCCTGCTCCTTATGTTCCCCTTGCTTGTGCTCTGCCTGCTGGTGACTGCTGGCCATATAGGCTTGATTTTGGCCCCCAAGCTGTCCTCCTTTAGATGGTTTTCCATGTAACTTCCAGCATCTCTCTATGGTATGCCTTGATTTCTTGCAAAAGGTACACCATAGAGAGTCTTGAGAATCTCTATCGTCAGAAGTCTTATCTCCAGCAGCCTTTCTTTCCTCCTTAGGACCCCTGTTAGGACCTCTCAATGCTATTAATGCTGACTTTTCTATAGGAGTAGTGTCTAGCATTACTCCTCTTCTCCCTTCTTCAACCCGGATTAGAGAGATTACCTCATTTAGGGAAGGTATTTCCTTTTTGCCAAGTATTTGAACCCTGGCTGCATCAAACTCCATATTAAGACCTGCCAAGAAGTCATAGGTTCTCTCATTTTCCACAAATCTTTTATGTAAGGCTGCATCTTCATTGCATTTCATCTTTAGGCATTGATAATGATCTAATTCTTGCCATAGAGTTTGCAGCACATTAGAGTACTCAGTAACAGATCTTACCCTTTGTTTGGTTGCTACAATCTTAGTTCGGACCTCATATATCTGTGTTGCATCCTTCACTTTAGAATAGACGAGGTTGACAACATCTCAAATATCCTTAGCGGTTGTTAAAAACATCACCGTATCACTTATCTCGAGCACCATCAAATTCCAGAGCCGAGACATAACTAGAGAATCCTCCTTATCCCATGCAACAAACATGAGATCTCCTTCTTTAGGGCCGGTCCCTAAGAGATGACTTATCTTACCTTTATATTTGAGAAAGGTCTAGATAAGCTGGGACCACTTTAGGTAGTTTCTTTCATTCAATCGGTAGGCCGCCTGGAGATTTTGTAGTTCTCCCCCATTACTTGAGCTGCTAGATCCAGTGAATGGGGCTTCTGAAGGGCTGTTTGTTTCAACCGCCTCTGATGTAGGATTGGTGTTGGAGACGGTAGACATATTAGGGAGATCTTGGACTTACTTATCGGGTGATGAACCAAACAGATGAAGGGAAAAACAGGTGAAAGAAGCAACTCTATCGGGTGAAGAAAAAAGCCACAACTGACTTAGATCACTTCAAGAAACGGAACAAGAAAACAGGCCGGAATGGCACTAACAGTCGGAGCAGGGAAAAAACTGACAATGAAGGCTTGAACAGAATTCCCTAGAAAGAAGGTTCTGATACCATGTTGAGAGAGAGTTTAGGAAGAATAGAAATCCTCTCTTATTTATTCCATGCGTATGAAACCCTATACATACAAGGAGTATGCTAATAAATCTCCTAAAAACTAGGAATGGATAACAACCTAATAAGTAGGAACTAGATTACAACAATTTTCCATAATTTACAGATTTATACAAAATATTAAAACTTAAACTTGATTTATCCTCTTAGGCTTCATGCTTCCTTATTTGCTTCCTTATCTTCTTATCATTAACCAGCACTCCTTATTTTCTAGCTGATAAGCTCTTTTAACCGTAACAGTCTCTACCTAACAGAAATCTTATCAAGTCGGTTATACCAAAAGACAAAATTCTTTACATTTAAGATGAAAGAAAATCAAAAGTTGCAAGATCATATAGATGAGTTCAATAAACTTTGCCTAGATTTAGAAAACATCAATGTTAAATATGATGATGAAGATAGGGTATTAGTTTTATTACACTCTTTGCCTCGATCATATAAGTACTTTGTTGATATTTTGCAACATGACAGGGATAAGTTGTCTTTAGAAGATGTAATAAGAGCCCTAAATTCAAAAGACTTGAGACATAACCAAGAAGAAAAAACCTCCAGTGGTGATGTTTTGACTGCTAGATCTAGGAGCTTTAAAAAGGATTCCAAAGGGGAAGACAAAAAGAAAGAAAGATTTCAAGGAGAATAACGTCTTAGATGGTGGAGTAGTAGTTTGTGAGTTTGGGTATGATAGTTCTGATGCACTAACAGTGTGTGAGAACTTAGTGAAGGAAATGTGGATCATGGATTTCGATTGTTCCTTCCATATGACACCCAATAGACATTGGTTTGTAAATTACCAGGCCATTGATTGGGGCAAGGTCTTTCTAGGAAATGATCATGAGTGTGAGGTCCAAGGAATAGGAGAAGTAAGGCTTAAGATGCATGACAATACCTATAGGACCCTTCAAGCTGTAAGACACATCCCAGAATTAAAAAGAAATTTAATCTCTTTTGGTGAATTAACTAGAAATGGCTATAGTTTTAAGGGAGAGGGAGATACACTTAAGGTATCCAAAGGATCTCTAGTGTATATGAAGGCCAGCCAATAGAATGGGATATATGTTCTGCAAGCTGTTGGGTTAAATGGGGAAGCAGCCGTGGCAGGTGATAAGGCAGTCACAACCTCAAGATTGTGGCACCTTAGGATGACTCACATTAGTGAGCTTGGCTTTAAAGAATTAACCAAACAAGGGATGTTAAAAGGAAACCAAGTGACAGGTTTAGATAAATATGAATCTTGTATATATGGAAAGGCCACTAAGTTAAAATTTAACAAAACAACTGTACACTCATCTAAGGGACCCCTAGATTATATCCATAGCGATTTATGGGGACTTGCCCAAACTGTCACTTATGGTGGAGTTAGGTATTTTTTGTCCATAATTGATGATTTCTCAAGGATGGTATGGATTTATGTTTTGAAAACAAAAGATTGTTGCCATTTGGTCGTCAAAAGGGGCCAAAAAAGTAATAAGAGAGGCGCACAGATCAATCAATCGTATCGGCGGGTTCACTCCGTCACCTATTGGGCAAGCGGCTTTGCTCTTCTATCCCATCCTGACTTTTGAGGCATTCAAAACATGGAAAACCATGATATAGAACCAAAGGGGGAGGAAGATAAAGACTATTAAGACTGACAATGGCCTTGAATTCTGCAATAAGGAGTTCACAGACCTATGTAAAGATAGTGAGATAGTTAGGCATTTGACTACCCTAGGAAACCCTAGACAAAATGGCCTTGCCGAGAGGATGAATAGAACACTCCTAGAGAGAGTTAGGTGTATGCTATTTCTTGCAAACCTATCAAAGACATTTTGGGGGGGAAGCTGTAAACATTGTAGCCTATGTCCTAAATAGGTCTCCATCAGCAACAATTGAGTTTAAGACCCCTTATGAAAAATGGACAGGACATAAACTTAGCCTAAAACACCTAAGGGTATTCGGGTGTATTGCATATGCCCATGTAAAACAAGGAAAGCTGGAACCTAGGGCATAAAAATGCATTTTTATAGAATATCTAGTTGGGGTAAAAGGGTATAAGCTATGGAGTCTAGAACATGAAAACCAAAGAATCATAGTTACAAGGGATGTCATTTTTGATAAGAAATCTGTAGCTAAGGGACTGTATGATAATGGTAGTAAGGAGCCAACATCTACAATAAAAAATGTAGATATCGAATGACAGGAAAATATACCTAGTGCCTAAACATTTGGCTCTCAAAGCTAGGATTTTGATCATCATCAGGTAGATTTAGAGGAGCCCATAGCTAACCAAGATTTTGACCCTCATGAAGAAAGAAAGAAGGGATCAGATGCAGAAGATGAGCCTGACCAACATAGGTATATTGTTGTTCGGGACAGGCAAAAAAGACAATTCAAACCCCCTAAGAGATATGGTTTTTCAGACCTAGTTTCCTATGCGTTTACAAGTGCATTGGAGGTTGTAGGGGAGGAACCCCTATTGTATGAGGAAGTTATAACCTCTAAGGATTCAAGGAAGTGGATTGAGGCTATGAAATCAGAAATCAACTCATTAAGAAAGAATGAGACTTGGACCTTAGTTGAAAGGCCTAAGGGACAAAGAGTAGTGGGCTATAAATGGCTCTATAAGATAAAAGGAGTTGGAAAGGATTCTAAGTCTAGATATAAAGCTAGGCTGGTTGCAAGAGGATTCACACAGATTGCAGAAGTTGATCATAATGAGGTATTTGCCCCTGTGGTTAGGCACACCTCAATTAGAATATTCCCTGCAATGATAGCCCACATGGATCTAGTGTTGGAACAAATGGATGTCACAACTGCATTTTTCCATGGAGAATTAGATGAAAAGATTCTCATGGAGCAACCTCAGGGGTTCGAGTCTAAAGGAAAAATAGAGCAAGTATGTTTTCTTAGGAAATCCTTATATGGACTAAAACAATCACCACGTCAATGGTATAAAAGATTTGACACTTTTATGATTGAACATAGGTTTGTTAGGAGTTCATATGATTGCTGTGTATACGTTAAGCAAGTATCAAACAACATATCCTTGTACCTCCTATTGTATGTTGATGATATGTTGATTGCAAGTCAATCAAGAGAGGAAATCCAACAGTTAAAGCTGGACTTAAAGTTAGCATTTGAAATGAAAGACTTGGGAGAAGTAAGGAAGATATTGGGAAATGAAATTAAGAGGGATAAACAGATAAGAACCCTAGCATTGTGACAAGAAAATTACCAAAGGAAATTAATCCAAAGATTTAGAATGGTTGAGGCAAAAGCTGTTAGCACACCATTTGCCTAGCATTTCAAGCTATCAGCAAATCAATCTCCTATAAATGAGGAAGATAAGGCAGAAATGAGAGATGTACCATACTTTAGTGCAGTAGGAAGCTTGATGTACATTATGGTTTGTACTCGGCTAGATCTTGCTCATGCCATGAGTGTGGTTAGCCGTTTATGGCAAACCCAAGGAAGGCTCATTGGGGTGCAGTTAAGTGGATGTTCAAGTACTTAAGAGGATTATTAGGCACTGGTTTGGTTTATGGTGGAGCAGAAAAGGGAATAGAAGCCAAAATCCTAGGATACTCCGATGTAGACTATGCAGCGGATCAGGATAGGAGAAGATCAACCACAGGTTATGTCTTTAAGATTTGGAATGCCATAGTGAGTTGGAAGGTCAGTTTACAATATGTTGTAGCGTTATCAACTACTGAGGTAGAATATATTGCCATAGCAGAGGCAATAAAGGAGGCTACGTGGTTAAAGGGGCTTCTAGGAGAATTGCTAGGTAGGGAGATAGATGCCACCCTGAAATGTGACAGCCAAAGCGCAATACATCTAGTAAGAAATCAGGCTCACCATGAACGCACAAAACATATTAATGTGCGTCTGCATTTTATCAGGGAGATACTTGACAAAAAGGAGCTAGAAAAAGTGGTAGGAGAGGAAAATGCAGCGGACATGTTCACCAAGGCCGTTCCAACAGCCAAGATGAAGCACTACATGAAGCTACTCAACATAGCTTAAGGAAGTCTAAGCAATCAAGCTTAGGAGGAAGCCGGAAGATAGAAGAAAGGAAGCAGAAGCAGAACCTAGAAGACTGAAGATTGAAGACTGAACTATTGCAAATTGGTGGAGAAAATTGTTAGGATTTGCATTAGTTAAGTTGTCAAGTCTTGGTAGAGGACTTTTTGTATGTAGTTGGAAATAATTTATATGTTTAAAATGTAACGGAAATAACTTATAGAAGTTATTTCCAACAGCCCTTATTATTTCATTATTTGCATATAAGTCCTTGTTTGTAACTGCCTCTATCTCTTATAAATAGACGCAAATAGGTTCTTGGTTAGGGCAACATTCATGCTTTCTGATTTTATCTTGCATGGGCCCTAGAGAGATATTGAGAGAGAGCATTGCTCGGTCCTTGTATTCTCTGGAGGAAAGACTATTGATCATAGCCAATTGTATGCGAGAGAGGGAGTGATGTATTCTTGATTGGCTTTCTAGTGGATTCTATCTTGATCATCGACAGTCTAGATGTAGGGCATTTCATGCCTAAACCAAGATAAGATTCTTGTCTCCCTACTTTTCTGCTATTGTGTTGATTTACTCTAATATTGGTTTGTCTATTACTGTTTTCTATCAGGTGGGTTTTGGCTTTTAGAGAGAATGATTTCTTGTGTGTTAATCAATCCTATTTTCAACAATATACTTACATGACCTAGACTTCAAACACTTTTGTAAAGTGAACCTCTCATCAACTTATTGCCAACCACAGGCACTGCTTCACAGTAATTTGCAGAAGATGCAGCAGCAAGCTCAGTTTGAAAGATAAATTTGCTATCATAAACAATAGCTAGAGATCTATTACATGTTGCAACCGAAAAAGAGGCAAGAAGACCATAAAATGGTTGCCTCTCTAGAACATCAGTAAACGACAAACTGCAACCGTTTTTCTGTTAAATTATAGGTTGTCCTTGCTAATCTTGATCATTCATGAGATATCGATTCTCTTCTACCCAATGCACATTAACATCTTAATGTTTTCTCTCACAAACTGAAAAGAAAGATCTATCCGTACCAGAAACTCAGGTCCACTAGCCTCACCGACCATTAAATTATAATTTCAAAGGGAAAATATGATTATGATAACTAGTATAGCAGAACATTGCATAATATCTAGAATGAGTAACCAATTAATAAGAAAAAAGTTCATCAACAGCAAGTTTTATCCTAGTCTTACACTTTGATCAAATTTGGATACAAAATTTCAAAACGTGCACTTTAAATGCGGTGATAAGAATAACATATAGTGGAGAATTTTTTGCTTTGGCAGGAACTTCAGAGTTCAGATATGATTTAACCTGTGTTCACAGTTGTACATTTTTATTAATTTTTATTTGTTTGTATGAAATAAAAATGAACATAGTGATGGTGAACGTAGAGAGTAAAACACTTGAGAGTTGATGGATCAGTCATAGAAGCTATAGGTAGTAGCTTGGAAACTAAAAAAATCAGGAAGGAAAGGATTTATCCTTTGACACTCCACACCTTTAGGATTTACCTGAATTAAAAAATTAATAAAACTTTAAAATGTTTCCTAGAATTGGACTGATGGGACTAAAATCTACTTCAAGGGAAGGGGTATGGTATTGAGTTTGGGAGAGAACACTAAGCCTCGCCAGTAATATAGTTGTTATTTGGATTGATGGCCATACCCGACTAGTTAGAATATTGTTTACTGCCAAGCCAAGTGTCAATAGATTGGACTTAGACTGTAAACTGCACAATGAAAGGTCTTAGATGAATATTGGCATATATCCAAAGATCAATTTATGATGGCAATTTAAACTATTGATAAGAACAATTGCAACAATATATAATTAAATTTGTTGCAAGTAAACCAACTAAGAGGAGTGGACTAATCTTTCAGAAAACATAACTATATATCATCCCAATCAGAAAACTAATAATAACTGTAGAATAATGGAGCCTAAATTATTTAAAATATTTCTTCCAACTTATAAGTACATATGTTCACTCAATTTCTTGTCGAATTGTTCATTTAGAGAAAATATTCATTATAAATCAAGTCTGATAATATTCTGCCATACATGTAGTTTAAATAATTTAGGCTCATTTTATTTTAAAGTTATTACTTGTTTTCTAATTGAGTTGATATATGCTTATGTTTTTTGGAGATTTGTTCAGTTTCCTAGCTAGTTTACTTACAGAAAAATTAATTATATATTGCTGCAATTGTTCTCATCAGTAGTTTAATTGTCATATATTAATTTTTGGGTATACCCCCATATTCATCTAAGACCTTTCATCATGCAGTTCACAGTCTAGGGCAGATCTACTGACACTTGGTTTGGCAGTAACCAACATTTTAACTGGTCTAGTATGGCTATCAATCCGGCCAAAAACTATTTTACCGGTGAGGCTCAGTGTTCTCTTTCGCAAACATAATACCATACCCCTCCCCCCAAGTAGATTCTATTCCCATCAGTCTAGGAAACATTTTAAAGTTTCATTAATTTTTGATTTCAGGTAAATCCTGATGGTGTGGAATGTCAGAAGATAAATTCTTTTCTTCCTGATTTTGTAGTTTCTGAGTTACTATGGTACTACAACTTTTAAGACTGATGCATTGGCTCTCAAGTGCTTTACTTTCTATTTTCACTGTTGTTATGCTCACTTTTAATTTCATACTAGGACGAAGAAAAAATAATAAAAATGTACAAGCGTGAACACAGGTTAATTCATTTCTAAAGTTCCTGTTTAAACAAAATATTCTCCACCTATATCTTGTTCGAAAATTTGTGTCCAGATTTGATTAGAGTGTAAGACTAGGATAAAATTAGTTGTGCATGATGAACTTTTGTCTTATTAATTGATTACTCGTTCCATATATTATGCAGTGTTCTGGTATACTCATTCTCATAGTCATATCTTCCCTTCCAAATTCTAATTTAATAGTCTGTTAGGCTGGTGGTCCTTAGTTTTTGCTAGGGATGGATATTTCTTTTTAGTAAGGACAAACTGTAATTACCAGAAAAAAGTTGCCATTTGTCGTTTACTGATGTTTGGAGAGGCTGATCGTTTGTGATCTTCTTACCTTCTATCAGGGTTTGGGAGTCTCTTTCGGTTGCAACATGCAGTAGATCTCTAGTTATTGTTTATGATAACAATTTTATCTTTCAAACTGGGTTTGCTGCTGCATCTTCTGCAAATTGCTCTGAAGTGGTGCCCGTGGTTCCCAATAATTTGATGGAAGGTTCACTTTACAAAAGTGTTTTGAAGTCTGGGTCACGTAAGTAATATATATAAACTGAGTACTCTCTGTTTGAATTTCCCGTTATTTTTGTATGTTAAAGTTCTAACAACATGGCTATTGACAAGCTAATGATCCTCAATTTTTGTCTCTAATGTCCATTTTAGAGAGCTATTTGGCCAACCTCTCTCTCTATCCGGGGAAGTCAGAGCTTCCATTTCTGCCACCAAATACACAGGTAGTCATGTTTTTATTCTCATGAATAAGACTAATTTTGACTAATAATTGTATTAAGCTTGGTAAATGTAGGTAGTCCTTCCAAACTCCTGGTGGGGTTCTCTGAATAACCATGAGTTGCCGAGGACAGACCTCTTAGCTTCATGAGGTAACACACAGGATGACAACCAAATTGCCACCTCAAGACACTATGAAGTTCTCTCATTGACTCAGCCAGCATACGTCTGCCTGAATAGAACTCCTCCCTCTTTGAGCACCTCTTAGAATTCTTTGTCTGTGGCCCAAGGGTTTGTCCTCACATCTTCATTGTACGCTCATACAAATAATGATCGCCTTGAAGCCTAGATCAAGGTAGAAACTAGGATCTCTTCGCACAGTATCCCTAGACACACATTGCCAAAGGGATGTCATCTTGATGGGTATGGGTCAAAAGAGAGAGGGAGACACTTTGTGGCTCATGGTGCCTCACATAGAGCATTACCCTTGCTCAAAGCTCCCACATCCTATAATACAATCACTTTGGGGTTGACAGCTTCATCGTCACTCTGATTGTGAGATATCAATCCTTTGTTTCTTGGGTCAAGGGAAATAACGAGCCACCTCTCCCTGCAACATGCTAGTCATCCAAAGCCTTCTTTGGTGCCAAAAGAACCAAATAACTAAAAAAAGGCTTCTCTCCACTCACCAGGGTCACCAATTTTTTCTCACCATATGTCAGTGGATGGTGCCACTCTCTCTTTTGATCACTTGGGTCCTCGCTTCTCACTCCTTTAGTGCCCCAGTCACCTGGTAGTACTATTACTTCCCATAAAGCCAGGTCACATGCATTAACTAAAATTACTTGCTTTTCTTGCCATGGAAATACTCGTCATTATCAAAAGTAGGTTGTTACAAGTTTTTACCATGAAAACTTAATCTTGTTTTGGTTGTTTTTATCAAAAAATATAAAACAGAATGTGAAAAGCTCTTGGGATTATTGCTGTTGAAATTTTTTCATATTTGCTTATGAATGGCATTGGGTCCAAAATGGGGAGAGAGAATTTTGCCCCAGGGTTTGGCCTGGTGGTTAGGGGGGTATGCTCCCCTTGCTGGCTGCCAGAGGTCAAATGTCAGTGGGGCTATAAGCTCGTAAACCTTTGGTTGGTTTAGCTGGTGTGCATGGTTTACTGGCTACTTTGTTGCGTGCATTCATGGTTTACCTGATCTGCACCGTTATTGGTTGTTGATTCCTTGTCCTAAGAAAAAAAGAAAAGAAAAGAAAGAATTTAAGAATGTCAGGCTGTCACGACATAATTGTGTAATACCTTAGAGCTGGGACATTCGTTGGGGAAGGGTTGCCCTTTAAATTTGATCAACCTTTAGTAATAATGTAAAATTCAATGAAAAATTTTGTGCACTTTGATAATCATTCTGGAGTTCTTTGTGAAGACACAACTTACAGTTTCCTAGCATTCTAGTTGGAGAATTACATGATTTCTTGATTCACATATTGATTTTTGAATATAGTAATGTTGCAGGAAGCTTGTGAATAGTTCTGGATTGCTCAAGCTTTGAGCTTCTGTGGCTTGTTCTTGTTTCCTGAATAGATAGTGTAAAAGAAACCTTTCCATTGGAAAGGAGAGGAATAGGTGTAACTGAAATCATTCTGTGCCCTTCTCTAGTCTGAAATCTTATGACTAGAAAGTTTTCTGGGTGGGTTTCCTAATACTTTTTCCTCTGGCAAACTGATTGTTTTCTCCTGTAGCATTGCCATCTTCTTTCTTGATGTTAATGGAAAGTTGATGTTTTGAGTGTTTTCTACTGGCATGTTATTGATGCTAAGCCTTTTAACCTCAATGCTGTACATATATTTGGTTAAATCTCTTGTTTTAATATTTCTGTTCTGAAAAAGTTTTTGTATTTTCACATGTATATTTCCATTTTATTGTCATACAGGTGTCAGGACTGCTAAAGTATATATTGCTTATTCTTGCTTCTTAAGTACTACTGTACTATTAATTCAAATTTCAATTTAGCAGGCAGTCATCTTGCAGCCACTTGGAGACAAAGGAATTGCAATAATTGGTGGTGACACTATTAGGGGCTTTACAACCTCTGACCAGGTACTTCCATAGCATTAGAAATTTTTATCTCTTCTTGTCTAATGTAGCACCTTTGGTACATCTTCCAACCTCCCATAATTCAGGTTTTTGTTTATAGCACATTGCTACCAAGGTAATGAAATTCAGATGCTTTGCATCACAATTACCCTCCTCCCCCTCGTTGTTTTGGGTTTTCTATATCTTTTGGAAGATGTATTTTCTTTTTAAAGAACTGTTCTATTGTCTTCATGTGGTCACTCGTGTCTCCAGCAACAAAGGATCTTTCTCAGGGCACAAAATTAATAAGAGTTTATATACCATCAATCTGGAATTCTTTTTTTTGTCTTTGTAATTATCTCCATTGGATTTTTTATTCCTTTATGTGAAACATCAAACAGAAAATTGCTTGGTCAACCAAATAGGTAGTGGTCATTGTCAGATGAATAAATTTTGTGGATCTAACCCGATGTAATTCCTTAACCCTTCTTTACAGGCATGGATTTCATTAATTGCAGAGAAGTTGGATGCTACACTTACAAAATTTCTGAACAAACCCCCTATGATGGTCCAAGATATAGCTTGAAATCAATCAATTTCTCAAATAATTTGATTTTCTGTCGGCCTATGTTTCTTTGAAGGTTTTTATCAAGGTAATTTCTTTTCTTTTGGTGGATGCCGATTTCTGTTTGTAGTGTTGTATTCTTTTCATGTTAAACGATACTCTTCCTGTTTGAAACTTGAAAGTAGGGAAGTTATTCCAAAAGTTTCAGAACTGTTCTACAGATAAAAACCACCTATCAGGTGGTCCAATGGTTTTTAGTTTTGACCTTTTTCCTTTTAAGATGTTGCTTGATATTTGTGGTTCTGGAAAGCACATTTAGAGGATAGATTCTAGTCCTGCAGCATGCCAGTGACAATATTAGAAATGCATTCTACCATTTGTTCATTCCTTTTGGTAACTCTTCTAACTGCTTAATGGGCTCTGTTCCCATTGAAACCTTCCTTGTACCTTGATGTGCTTTTAGGACACCTCTTGTATTAGTCTGCCTTGTATGTTAGTAGACGCATGAAATTTTAGAATTAAGGTTCACAGACTGAAAGAGAAACGTTTACATCCAGAAACCAAGTAATATGCCCTATATATCAATGTAAAGTTAAACTCTTATTAAATGGATAAAAAAGAATTATTTTACTGTGCTTAAAAACCTGTCCACTAGCAGCAATCAGTCTGCTATCTTTATTACCCCCATCATCCTGGTTTGAGATTTTTTTTTTTTGTAAATAAAAAATGTATTAAATGAGAAACAATAGCGCAAAGCGATTACAAGAAACAGCAGGGCCATGCCCCCCAAATAGTTAGGAATTCTTGAGATCAGTCAACTGCAATCAACAAAATAGTTTAGAATGGTTTGCTGTGTTTCATTTTCACCCACCTAAATTCTGCTTCACTGCCCACGAGTTACATTATAAATTTCACCTGCTTAATTTCCCTCAGAGCATTGTAATATTCCATATATTATTCAAATGATCCTATTTTCTTATTTGTTTGAACTAACTTAAGTAAATTATTTAGTAACATATTGTTATTATTTTCTTCATGTAATAGGGATGAGGATGCTAGGATAGATATGTGGCCATATAAGAAAAGATAAAACTAGAAATGAAGTTATTCGTAATAAGATTGGAGTGACTTCTATTAAAAATAAGATGTGGGGGACACAATGAAAATATTTTGTTCATGTGAGAAGAAAACTAATAAAGGCTTATGTGAGGAAAGTAGATAGAATGGAATAAATATCTAGCAAACTGGACAGAGGAAAAGGAAGACACTTTGGCAAGAGACACTCAAGTATGATATGAGTTATAAGAGCTTTATAGAAATTAAGACCATAGATAAAAATGACTAGCAAGCTAGAATTCATGTATCTAACCCCACATAATAGGATAAAGGCTTGAGATAATATTTTTATCTTATTTTGTCCAGGTGAAAAAAAAATGTGGTGCTATGATTTTAGTGAATCTTTATTTTTTCAAAAGAATGTTCATCAATTAAGACTTGATATGTTATTGTTTAATACTCACCAATATTTGTTGTTGGAGTAATGTAGACATTCATATTTAGTTTGCAAACATAATTTTTGATATACACAGATCATGACTAGCCGAATTAGTTATTTTATTTTATATATTTAAACAAAGTAAATCAAATATGGCTTACCAATTCAATATCAAATATTGCTGAAAATTTTGTATTATTTTTCAAGTCCCTGACAACAAGAAGAATTTCAGTCAGCATCATTCCCCCAAAATTCATACAGTTGAATCAGTGTTGTGCAAGTATTGCATGGTTATCATAAGTTAAAATGATCAACTTTTTATCTTTTTTCCATCAAGCAAGTGGGACAAGAACTGTCATCAGTTTTTCACAAAAAGAGCTTTTGTACACTTGCTTGACGGAAAGAGATGGCTGATTATTTTAACTTAACCATTCAATACTTGCTCGGCACTTATTCACGTGCATGATTTTTGGGGGAATTATACCTGCTGAAATCAGGAAGAGAGAGAGAAACAAGTAGTGGCATAGCGATATTCTTATTTCTTATGCTCAAAACAGATGGCAATATTAATTCCAGTAAAACTTATCAAACCCCATCTGAGAAGATTGAACCAGGTACAGAAATTCATATGTTAGAGGGTTCCAAAATGGAGCTGCAACATGGGTCACACATGCAGGATTCTTTGAAGCTTTTTAGCTACAGTGACCTAGAAACAAGACTCAGCCATGATATGTACTAAATGTCAAGGATAAATGCAGCATTCACTGACTGCTGTATTGCCAGGTTTTATGGCCCAAAATACAGTTCTCATCTTTATAGACTAAAAGCATGAGATCATATCCAATACTCTGCAATGCTAGGAAATTATTGCCGTAGCAGGAAATTAAGCAGGGTGAAATCTCATATTCAGAAAGTAATGAGTTGTATTTTGTGTGTGTAAGATATATTCAGAAAGTAATCTGAGTTGTATTTTGTGTGTGTAAGATATATTCAGAAAGTAATCTGAGTTGTATTTTGTGTGTCTAAGATATGAGAGTTCACCCTACTTAATTTCCTGCAATGACAATAATTTCCCTCCTAGCCTTGAAGTAAAAGTATAAGGTACGATTTTGTAAGAAAAGAAGAGAATTGAAACTGATTTTCTTGCTATTGAAATAATGTACACGGCTGGTTCCTCTTATAGAGGAGAAGATCCATACATATGGAAACTAATATATCCATCTTCTACAATAAATACCATATACATGTTTACACTTGTTAGGAAAGTTTCCTAAGTTAGACTTGAGGCAACTATTAGGAAACTTCCTATTCTAGGACCAGAGAGACTATTAGGAAAGTTCCTAATCTAGAATAAGAAGGTTTCTTATTCTAGATTAGGAAGGCTGCTGCATCTTTGACCTTATTCCAAATTAGGAAAGGCTTCTGCATCTTTGACCTTCAGCACATGAGCACACTGCATGCACACTGTCACATAAGCACACAGGAATACACAATCTAAGGAGCACACGAACACAGCCCACAGAGCCACCCATCGTACGCATGCTTCAACAGATTTCATGCTTTTAGCATGGAAAGATGAGAATTGTATCTTGGAATTACCGTCCTTGCGCGGTCCCCCGCCGCTTGTATCCTCAATTTTGGCAGAGGAGGTAAATCACAACCGGACTTTTGACCCTTGCCTAGGTCAAGTATCAAACTCGTGACCTACTAGTACTAACCTCAACTTATCACTTGTCCGTCACTTGACCTATACTCTTGGGGCAAGATGAGAAGTGTATCTTAGGCCATACAAGGGAGGTTTCAGCAATATGTCAGTCAGTGAATGCTGTATTTATGCTTGATGTTTAGGGCTGCCTATCATGTCTGAATCTTGCTTCTCGGTCACTTTAGCCAAAAGCTTTAAAGCATCCTGCATGTGTGACCCATGTTGCAGCTCCATTTGGAACCCGCAATAGCATATGAATTTTTGTACCTGGTTTAATCTCCAATCTTCTCTGATGGGGTTTGATAAGTCTTACTGGAATTAATATTGTCATCTGCTTTGCACACAAGGATATGGCTATTACCATTTCTTGTTGTTTCTCTCTGTTTCTTCCTGATTATGTCCTTCCAAATTTCCAATGCTACTAAAGAGAACTGATAATTGAGGTATTTCAAACTATATGTCAATGATTACACAATTCCTGACATTTTTTTATTCGTGTGGTTTTGGAGTGTGACTGTCGAATTCTTTTTGCTTTTCATACCGTTGCAATGGTGAATCAGAAACTTGTATGCCTGCAGGTTCATTCTTATTTGCATTTAGAAGGTCATCATTCTTCATGCACTCTAAATTGGTAAATTTCTTGTTCTATAAGCCAATTTGTTTCTTTGGTACCTTCATCACTCACCGTGAATTTGAGTGTGTATTGTCGAATAGAGATGTGGCAGGTTTCAGTCTTGTACTCTTTTGATCTCATATGAGTTACATTTGTCATCACTGCAACAGTAAGCACATACTAGATCCAAGAGCAATTGAACAAGAATCTGAAAGAATAGATTAAGAAAAGAATCATTTCACATAAGTTGAAAGATACAACTGTGTAAGAAACATGTAACTCATCTATTTTCTTTACAAACAAAAAATCAGATATATGATGGTGAAATAATGAAAAGAAAGAATCATTTTATGTGTGACTAATTTGTTATACATGGGCAGGCAAATCTTCAGCTATCCATCTAAGTCTGTTACAGGGAAGTCCTCTCCCATGGCAGCAACCCTGTAGCAGGATCAGCTAGGTTGGCCAAGACAAAGTCCCGCATCCCTGTGTCCCAAACCTCACAGAACTGTAACCGCCAATTAGGCGGTTCAATGGGCTCCGTGCCCAGCCCAGGTGCTCTATCTCTTGATCCTTCATTTTGGTTTTCTTGCCAGTCAGCAACATAGGTAGCAACTCTTCTGTAGAACTTGGTTCTGAAAGATTCCCACACCTGGTATTTGTAGTGATTAATCACAACTGTGCTCTGGGGCAAATTCAGGTAAGTAAAGCCCTTCTTTAGATGAAAATGATGCACCACATTGAGAAGGGTAGTGTCGAGGGCATCAGGCCGCACAATCGACTTGTGTCTTTCAGGACTCTGCAGCCGGCAAGTGTACCCAACTGTAACCCCCTGTGAAGGTGGTGAACTCAACCCGGATGGCCCAAAACTGTGGCAAGCTGTTCGGATTTCTGCAATTGTCGTGGATGATGAAAAATTCGTGAGCAGGTTCCGGAGGGCATTCTGATCAGGGAAACCCAACGTCCCGAACCTCTGGCTTCTAGGAGTAGGAAATGCGAAGTGGAAAAACTCATCAACATCCATGAATCCAACCCAGTTACATTCATCCCTGGCTCTGAGAGCACAGTGTGAAAACCCTGCTTCTTGAGTCTTAATCCATGGCCAGACTTGCCGGCTGACATTGTAATTCGCCCGATTGAGCTCATTGATCACCTCTTGAATTCCATCATCACTATTGTTGTCATAGATAAACCACCGCTCGATCCCTAGCCAGACATGGTAAACTACCCACTCGCGAAGTGCTGAAGCTTGGTTCCACACCATTGTACAAGCACACAGCTCATACTTCCCCTTACTCATCTCCCTCTTCTTCCTCAACTCTTCTCCCGTACCAAAAATCTTAGCCACAGATGGCACGAGCAGTCTACTGTGAGCCCTGGCACGTACTTGAGGAGTTATTCCAATGGTAACCCTAATTCCCTGAGCCTTGCTAGGGTTCATCCGGATGCTCGCTGGCAGCGAACACCTGACAACTTCTTGAGCGGCCGTGATTGCTTTTGTAGTGAGGACATATCCTCTTCCATCTCTCTCCCAGTTTCCCAACCCGAAATGGCAGGTGAATGCAGTCGGATCCGATTCCCTATCCGCCCGGAGATTGAGCCCTTTCACAAATACCACCGTCGTATTCCCATCCAGCACCGCTGCGTACGCCACCATCTCCCAAGAGCGCAGCGTTTGGTTACCTCTCAAAACCTCTGTTTTTGCCTTTTCTCCTCCTATCCATCGCCGGCGTCTTCGCGGCTTTAAATTCACTGCGGCCGCCGAGTAATTCTCCGGCGGAAGAGGACACCTCACGATCGACTGAAACTCGTTGTACTCGTCCACTGACAAAGCATTTCTGTTCACACTGGTAAACGTAAATCCACCACTATTACCCGATCGATTCGGATAGTAAACGCAGTCCAATTCATCTGCCCTCCTAGACATCCTGGAGACTAGCAACAACACATGGTCGGGAAAAAGAACTCGATCTTCTACTAGGAACGAAGGCTGTTTGGCGCCGGAAAAAAGCTGGATCGAGTTGGAAGAAGAAGAGGAGAAGAGCGGGAACCCCGGGACCACAAGAACTGGCCGGAAATCCACCGGAGCGAGGTGGACGCGATAGGAGAGGAGATAGAGGAAAAGGAGGAAAGAGAAGCAGAGGATGAGAGATCTTACGGAGAAGAAAGAGTAGGAAGAGTGGTAGAGGTGCCTGGAACGCTTTCGCTTGCGATGATGGTGGTGGTGCTGCTCAGAAATTGAAGAATCCATTGAGCCGTGGGTTCAGTTTGGCTGGTTTCAGATCTGGAAGGCTTATGCTGGAAAGATAAAGCGTTGGTTTCTGCTTCTTCTTCTTCTCGACTCTGGTAATGTGTCGGGGAAATGTTAAAGAAAGGAAGGGGGAGATAACGCGTTTAAAGCAGCCAGCCAGCCGGCCAGTTGTGTTGTGTTGGTCAGTGCTGTGTTGGGTAAAGGGAATATTTGGCTCACGTTCTCTTGATGGCGCGTGAAAGGTACGGCCCAGCCACCAGTCGGTGGGAGTGCCATGTTGGAATATATGAGCCTTTATCCATCAAAGTGTGTGTTCAGGGTTTGTTTGCGGGAAGGTAGGGAGTCTTGTCCTATTTTTACTAGACAAATTAAAATTAATTTTCAAAATCATGCAATACGAGTGATCATTGGTTGATCAAAATCAGATTTTTGAACCAAATTAATCAATTTCTTAACTTGATTTATTCTTTTACTAAATTTGGTTGGATTGATTTTGAGGTAACAATAAATTAATTTTGTTTTCTTTATTTTAACAGTACTATTGTTCTATTTTCAACCGAATAAGTTGAATTGACCCAAGTACATTATTGTTTTAGAAGATATATTTCTAAATTTTGGCCCTCGTTCCTGACCTTGAACCTGATATACCACCTTCTATCTGTACAGAATAGAAGTGAGTTGCCTCCATGGGAAGTCCAGTTGATCAAGAAGAGGCACAAAGTCTCTTTCATGGTGAATCTTGGAATAAGGATCAGAGATCAAGTCTCGCAAACGATAATGTGAGGGTAAACTTCTCTTCAAAGTGTGGGGGCTCTTTGTGCGCAGTGAGCACGGTCTAGTTACTGCGTCTGGCTGGGTTACTATGGTTAAACTCTTTACGTCCTATCAGGCTGGGTGTAGGGGCACCCGAAGTGAACAATTTCACCTTTTGAAACAAAATAGGAGTGAGTTGTCTCAGGCCACACTTTCATTGGGAAAGGAAGAATCTCTTGAGTTTTGATTTTTAGGTTTTCGGTCATAGATAGCGAGTTTGAGTCCTGACTAATAGAGATATATCTTTGATTTATTTCTTCAATGTAACTGTAGAGGTGGAATAGTTGAGAACGTCAGTGATAAAGTATAGTTTAAAAAAAAAAAAATAGGAGTGAGTTTTCAGTCCTAATGGGGCGTGAGGTAAGATCAAATACTCATTCTTCAATATAAGGTTTTTGGCAGGGCTCCAATTAGAATGGGGGAGGTGGGTCACTGCTAATTTAGAGTATTTTGGCAACATTATATTTGAGAGGTGTAAACCTTGGTTATGGTGGATGCCATTATATTCTTTTACCTTACGATTGGTTAACCATTGAGTGAACGCAAGTATTTAATTGGGAGTGGAGTAGCTGTTTTGGTAACAAAAATAAGTTTCTAATTTAGCAGAAAAAGGAAAAACTAAAACCTTTTCCTTTCGTTGCTATTATTTAAGTTTGGATTTATTTTTTATACTAGACATTTTGAAGCTTGATTTGACTATTTCTTGAATTAAGTCTGAATGAGTTGTAATCAAATTGGTCACTAATTGCTGTCCCATAATTTGATCTTCCATGGCTTTAAATAGCAAGTTTACCTCAAATTTGAAAAAAAATATATATATATATATATTCATAAAAATGACCCATCGACGAGCCTTAGAATTTGCTTGATTACCTATTTCATCGGCCCGTATGCATGTAGGTGCTGGGTCTATCTTGCATATAGATGTAGATGTAGGTGTAGATGTTTACTTGTGGGAGTGCTGGTAATTTTGGACATGAGTTGATTACACGATACAATACGATACGGAGTTAAGTGGGTTAGGGTTGAGGTTAATCGAGTTTGGGTCATAAATGGATCAATTTATTTATAACACGATTATTTTCGTGTCTTAGGTGGGTCAACCCGTCTAACCCATTTAGACACATAATGATCCGTTTAATTAAACGTGTTAACGGGTTGATCCGAACACGTTAACACGATTATACACGAAATAACACGTTTTACAGGTGATACCGCACGACCCGTTTAAATTAAAGGGGTTAAATAGGTTAAACGAGTCGTGTTGTGTTACACGTTTAATAAACGTGTTGTGTTCAGATTTAAGAAATTTGACACGATTATTAAATGGGTCGTGTTCGAGTTAGCTTGATACGTGTTATATGTGTCTCAACACGACACGATTATGACCCACCAATCTGTATTGTCACCCCTACTCGAGGTTATTTAGATGAGTTGAAAATATTATATTGTATTTTTTTGACATATTTAATTTCATATCCTAATTAAGATTTCATTAATAACGCTATTAGATTTTTTTTCACTTAAATCTATGGATTATATGTTGGGAGACTATTCAAAGTACAATGGGAATATGAATTGAATCTACAATTTCGCATTAAGAAGGTGGTATTTTTGTACCATTTTATTTTATTGCTAAGTTAGAACATTCGGTGGTTATTTCGGGAGGGGGTGTCTTTATTTTGAGGTTTAAAAATGATAAAAAAATATTAAATGACATGATATTAAATTTCAAGGTATATCTTGTTGTATATATATAAATTTTACATGTACAAATTTAATAAATTTAAAAATAAATACAAAAGTATTACTTGAACAGAGTGACATTTGGTGTGATAACTACTGTATTAATATATTGTACACTTATATTGATTGAACACACAGCACACTACATTAATAGAAAAATATTCTTCTTAATTTTTTAAGTACAGTTTGAAAACAAATATAGTGTTTATATCTATCTATTGTCATAATGATATAATAATAATATCATGGCTGCATAATTTCCTCAATTATTGCCCATTTTGGACCAGTTGTGTTATGCCAAAGGGAAAGCCTACGTAAGTTTGGTGGGAGTGGTTTCTGTATTTAATAATCATACCTGGGCTAAGAATTTTCAATTGACTTAAAGATATGTGGTTTGGGCTGGCAAATTTGACTATTTATAATATACCCATCACATCTTTAATAGGTATTGTCCTTTTTGATTATTAGATAATGTTAGAATCAATAAATCATCTTTTTTTGTTTCTAAATTAGAAGTAGTAACCCATGAAATTTTATATTTTTTTATATATTTTACTTAAAAAATAAAAATTATGCGAATAAAAGTATTTGGGAATTTTTCTTACATTTTTATGCTTCATGGTAATTTTTATTACTTGATTTAATTTTTTCTAAAAAATAAAAAAATAAAAAGAAATAGATTAATAAATTGTCAAATTCTAATCTATTCACTAGCCAAAAGAGGTTTTTTTAATCAAACATCGATGCGAAATTTTTTTATCATGTTAATAATTTTAAATGTTAAAATTAATTCAATTATTGAATTGATAGGATTGTTCAAAGTGAACAAATCGAACTTGTGTCAAAATAAATCAAACTGAATCAATCATGTAGATTCTCAAATTGAATAAATTAAAAAATCAAACCAATAAAAAAAATCAAAAAACTGAAAAAGAGTGAAAAAAAACTGAAAAATTAAAATAATAAAGTACAAAAAAATATTTCAATCGATTTAATTATTTTAAAATAAAAAATTAAATTAAATTAAATTAAATTAAAAAATTAAAATTATCAAACTTAAAAATTGAAGTAAATCAATTTACACCTTAAATCAAACCGAGTTGATAATTTTAATTGATTTGATTCCTTTAT
This sequence comes from Diospyros kaki, assembly GCA_036245055.1. NCBI lineage: Eukaryota > Viridiplantae > Streptophyta > Magnoliopsida > Ericales > Ebenaceae > Diospyros > Diospyros kaki. The sequence goes on from BSEG01000009.1 coordinate 44,357,959, forward strand.
TTCAGTTTAAATGAAATATTTGCTGGCACCTAGAATTGGGTGGTTTTCCCGTTTAACCCGTGCTTGGCGGCTACTAACGCGGCCTAATCAAAGTTGGCTGCCGCGGCTAAATAGAAATCTTGTGGGTTTTAAATTTCAACTACGATATTTTAAAGTTTTATTATGACTTTTGTTGGTTGAAGTTGGAATTTATGTTCGGCGGCTCTTCTAATCTTTTTAGTGTATTATTAAATTGCTATCTTGACCCTTTCATTTTCATCTCGAAGCAAGCCATACCATGCAGATGTAGCCCACAGCTATATGTATAATATTTTATTGCACCCACATGTAACGGAAAGTGAAGAACAAATGATATAAATTTGTTAGATTCAATAACTTAAAGACGAAATAAGTTTGGTAAACAAATGATGAGACTTTTAAGACTGACTGCTAAAGTCTTAACTGATTGCTAAGAAGTCGTCTAAGAAATTAAATAAATCTTTTAAGTATTGTCATATTCTTACTTAAATCTAGTTAGATAAACACATAAAGAGAGACTATGCGAATTTAGAGGTATACGAGATTGTAATTTTGTGTGCCCTTTTTTAATGGGATAACGCGACCCTCGTTAATTTTGTAGGATTCTTGTTAATTTTGAATAGTCAAGCTCATTCTCTCTCATATCCTTTCTCTTATTTTCTAGTAAGTTTCTTGTCGTCATGTTTTGCCTTGTTGCCCTACCTTGCCTTCTCGTCGTTGGCGTATTGATTATTGTTGCATCTTTTTTCACTGTAAAGGAGGATGCAGCAGTAGGAAATGGGACAATAAAAGGCAAAGATGATGCAGTAACAAGAGGATCGATTACGAAAAGAAAAAAGATGATGAGAGCAAATGAGAAAGAAAAAGAGAAGAGAAAGAAAGTTTTTTAGGAAAGAGACTTTTAAAATAATTTTTTCACCTCTAAAATTGACGAGGTTCAATTAAAAGGGATTGCACAAAATTGCACTCAAGACTTTCAAAATTTAAACAAGAGAGTTCGTCTTTATCAACACTTGAGATGATGGGACGGGAGAGTGGATAGAAAAAAACAATTATGGAGTCTCTAATCTGAATGAATCATCATCATCATCAGACGTGTTATCAACGTTGCTGATGTCAGAGTCTTTGATTGATTGGTTGTTTCATCTCATGATAAGGTGAAGCCTTCACCAGGTGATTAATCTTTAAGCAAGACCTTATCTAAAGCAAAAGAATAGGAATAGGAAATAAAATAAACAGACGAATGGATGGGGCAGCGAAGCCATTTTGGACTACTAGTTACAAGCCTGCTGCCTGCCTAACCACAGCAAGTTAGGTGGGATATTTAAGCTTTATCTCTATCATTATTATTGTATTACTCAATTATTGTTGGGCATTAATAATTCATTCTTTTTCTTTTTAAATTTTTAAGCATCTATAACTTTGTGTCATGTTTTGAATAAATACAAGAACAACTAAAAAACTAGACGTGAGAGAATGTAAATAACTCATAACATAGACAAAATTAAACTTGAACTAAACATGACGCTAAGTTTGTGATTAGTCTTTTTTCACTCTTTCAAGAGGATTCTTCTTCTTTCTTTCTTTCTTCAAGTGCGATTTGAATTTCAACAGGACATAGTCACCTGAATGAGAAAGATAAAATCATGCAAATTTATTTTTTTTATTATTGATAAATTATGAAAATAAGATTGTGTCATGAAACATATTATCTTGTATTGTGTATTAGGGGTGTCAATGGGTTATGTGCATATTCGTTTAGCAAATGTTCAAAATTAAATATAAATTTTTTAAATTTATTTTAATTTTAAATGGGTAATTCGGGTTTATTTTAGTAAATTTTCAAATAAAATATCTCTTTTACTCAATGGATATATTTTTTATAATTATTTTAACTTTACATAGGTATAGGAAACCCATTTATTGACCAATTGTGGTGCACACCTCTATTCTATACCAACATAATTCCGTGACATTACTTGATTATTATTATTAGAATTGATGCAATTATTAGGAGGGTTATTTAATAACTTATTGTTAGTGTGAGTAATGTACAATTGTTACATTTGTTATTTCAAAAGCACAAGAGTCCCACCATGTTAGGACATGGGCCTGTGACAATAAAAATAGCAACTTTATATAAAATTATCATGTGGAATAATCTAATTTGTATAATGATTATATTTTTTAAGAAAATAAAATAGTATTATGTTCCAAATGGATTCGAAAGCAAAGTACAACTAACTGGCCTAAAATATTAATTTAGCATGTTGCTAATGAATGCATTGCCATTTGTCACACAACACAAGCATCAAAGTGTCCTCCTGTATTCTTTTGGCCTTCTTTGAACTTATTTATTTGGCAAACCTAACCTGTTCTCTTGTCACCATGTCTAGCTCCCTCGCTTAAATTGTAAAAATAGGATATTAAAAGAATCTAATAAAATGCTAATGTGGCTAACAACATGAGCTTATATATATATATATATTAAAATATCATGTCATAAAAAATTAATGACATTTTTGTATTTTAATATAAAATTCAGTGATTTTTTTATACTTTGATACAAAGTTTAGTGATCGTTTAATTTTTGAGTTGGGTATAATTTTCGAATTGGGTTTAAATGATGTGTTATTTTAATATTATATATGGACTTATACTATTAGTCATGTCAGCATTTCGTTAGTTTCTTTTAACAACTAATGATAATTATAAAGTTATATACAAAACTAAAATTCAATGACCTTTTTGTATCTTAATACAAAAATTAATGAGTATTTTTGTAATTTAGCTCAACTCCCTTAGATGCGCCTTAACTAATGTTTTTGGGTTAATTTCATATTTTTACCTCTATATTTTTACATTTTTTTATAATTATTAAAACTTTTCATTATTTCACTCTTAAATCAAATTTTTAAGTTAATTTAATCATTAATATTTTAAAAGGGACATTCTCCTAACTTAAATAAATTTTTAGGAGAATTTCTTATACGAAACGGACATTCAAAAATAGTGTCCTATGAGCTTGAGTTTAGGGGTTTTGTTCTCCTTCATTCTTAATATTTGAGTGGTCCTATGTTAAATGAATTTATTATTAGCATGAGGGGTAAAATGTAATATTTTATATTCTTCGTTTCTCAAATGTGGCATTGGCCATTGAGTAACATTTTATTAGCAGTCTTGGGATATTCAAGTAAGTTTTTTTTTTTAAGTAAGACTAAAGATAGAAGGGACTTTCATTTTTCGTTTGAATGTAACCTTATCTTAACTTACATCTCACCCTTTTAGAATTTATAAGGTATACACAATCTTGAGACATAAGAGAAATCAAGTTGTGTCATCATCAAGTGTTAGTGATAATATTATGAATAATTTTAGAAGTCATAATTAATTACGGTATTATTGATTATGTGGTGACTCTTCATTAGAAGAGGTTAAAGAGATTATATGTTATTGTCATATTTATCTAACACATTTTTTAATGAGAATGTGATACATAACTGATGATACTATCTTCAATCATGACTTTTAAAATTACTCTAATATTATTCATTTTTTCATCCTTTAAATTCAATAAATAATGGCAACATTCAACTAAATGCCACATTGGGGATTATATAGTAGACTCAAACCAAGAGACCTTTCTTTACCAAACATACTTTCAACTGCAATACGACCATTCAATGGTCATATATTTATTTATTATACATGAAATAGCTATTTCTAATATGAGACTTGCTGTGTAAGCACTCTCGTCCGGATATTTCTAACCACCTGAATTACCCGAATAAAAGCATTTACGGGAAGAAAAAAAGAATGAACACATGACCAGTACCACCCTAGCATGCATACACAAAAATAAGAACAACGGAAATGAAGCAAAACACATGCATGCACTACCGGTGCCCCGCTAGCACAGCGGTCACAAGATCAATAAATGAAAACAGACTCCTGTGCCAACATATACGAGACATAAGAAGTGACTTGGCACAGTACAAAAATAAGGGAATAGACCCTACACAACCATCAGAATTGACAGAGATTGATGGGACTGCCTATACACCATACCGACTTTGTTGCTAGACGCTGAGTCCCTTGCTCGAACCCACGCTGACACTACCTGGAATGATGGAAAGCAAAGTGAGTCGAGAAACTCAGCAAGCATAAGGAAAATAAAGGCTGAAGGCTGAACATAACTAGAAAACTCTCCTCAAAATAAACCCCCAGATACACACAAGTCATGAGACGCTACAACACAATAGAAGAGTGTAATAAAAGCACATACCAGTCTTTGGGGTCCACACAAGACGCATGGCACCCAAGTCCCATACCAACCTGTTGCTGTCCTGAAAGGCAACAAATATCTCCACAAACCTGTGCGCGCGATCTCGGGCCGGTACTCCCGTCACCCGTCCCCGTCGGTACTCCCGACAACTGAGTCATAGGCTCCCTTTGAACGGTACTCCCGTCCGAGAACTAATAACTACCAGTAGCCATGCAATGTACATAAAAATGCAATGGTGTAGTGAGCATCAACGTGATACACTGGCACCCATACATCCAGGCATCAGGCCATGCTCTGCCCACATAGTAAACCACACGCTATGCATATGCCCGCGCTGGATGCAACCTAACCAGGCTAGAATGTTCGTGTCCAAGCATACTCAATAAATGAATATCCCAACATGCATCCCTTACCCATGTGCATATCAAATCATGAACAGTGATACAATGCATCTAATCATGCAGTAAATCACATACCGGCAGAGCTAGTCAGCAGTGCCCGGCACCGGTCAAGTCAGTAACTAGGAGTGTCCGCCTGATGGTCCACTTCAGGGCCGTACAATAGTCTACCCCAACGTCACTAAACAGTCGACCCCTGCCCCCACTGCTCAATAGCTCTAACCAAATCATAAGTAAATTCGAGAAAAATTGTAAATAAAACCCGCACAACTAGGAACCTAGTTCCCCAAACTGGGTTCAGCATCATTCTGAAAGGAATGGGGGCGGTACAAACCCCCGTAGGCACACAACAAATAAAACTCTAGAAGCCTCAGATTTAATTTAAATTAAAACAACTGAATAATAATTTAACAAATAAGGTTAGGTACCGAATTAGAGTAAGGGAGGTAATAAAATACAGGAAATCATAGGGTCTTTTATGGGATTTAAGGATCGTGAGGAAAGGGTTAGGAACTTGCCTTTACACGGCCGTTTCTTGCTTTTCCTGCACTCCCGCTGTAAAGTAAAACGTTCGCTGGCAATAAATAAAATTGTGGCTTTAATTAAATAAATCTATCGTGTAATATAAATAATTTAACTGTCTAATATCCCTCGTAAGCGCACCATAGTAAAATCTCAATGAGTTTCATATTTATTTTAAATTAAATCACGCTAATAAAATCCTTGGAGTCAGCTTAATAGATTAAATTTAAATTAAATAACTCAAAATTTTAAAATTAATTAACGGGCCGAAACAGATGAAGGGAGGGTATAAAATATGAGAAGTCATGGGGTTTCTCACGGGAATTAAAGAACAGGAGATGAGGGTTGAGAACTTGCCTGAAATCAGCTGATTCCGATCTCACTCGAGCTCCCGATGCAAATTAAATCATTTCCTGGCAAATAACACAATCGAGACTCAAATTAATTAATTTTAATCGCTTAAAATTTATAATTTAAATATATAACACTTATACAAATTTTTACCCACGTACCTGATTACTTTCCACACCGAAATAATTTCAAAATCCCTTATTTTTCCTTAATTTCTTCATTTTCTTTTGTTTTCTTCTCCTTTTCTTCTTCTTCGCCCCTGCTCCTGCGCGCCATCATTCTTCTTCTTCTTCTCTTCTTCTTTCCTTCTTCTTTCTTTCTTCCTCTCCTTCTTCTTCCTTTCTTTCTCTTCCTTTCTTCTTTCCGCGGCTGCTGCCTCCTTCTTCTCCTCCCATGCGTCCGGCCGCCTGCAACCATGCATGGCTGCGGCCGGCCTTCGCTGTCCGGCCCTCCGCTGGTTGCCGGGCCTGCCTCCGGCCATCACCGCGCGCCACCGCGCCTATCGACCCGTCGCCCTGCTGCTTCGCTTGCCCATGGCCGCGGCTGGGTGCTCGGTTGCCATGGCCGAGCTCTCGGCCAGCTCCCATGGCCGCCCTGCACCTCGCCTCTCTCTCCCTCTCTTGGTCTCTCCTTCTTCCTCAATCTCGATCTTTCTCTCTTCTCCCGAGCTCTCAAACTCTCTCTCTCTCAATCTCGACCCCCAGCTTCCTCGCGAGCTCTCCCTCTCCAACTCTCACTCTCTGCTCCTCCGGTTTCTCCATTCGGCCAAAAGGTTCCATAAGACAAAAAAATATCAAATCTTAGCCACTTTGCTTACTCTCTAAGCACACACGCACCGCCTCACATATTAAACAAATTAATTAATTTAATTTCATTTAATTTTTTAATTAATTGGGGATATTACATGCTGAATGTTTTTAACTAAAATCTTCTTATAGCTAATTAATCTCTGCTCCAACTAGTGTGCAAGGACTATCAATAATATTGTTGGGTTCGAAGACAAGTTCTTTTTCAATCTTCTTTATTTATTTTTTTTTCTCTCCCATTCAACTAATGAATTCACTAATTGTTAGTGGAAACAAACTCATTCGCAACTAGATGAGATTGATCATCAATGATAAGTTATAGTCGGTCAAAAGTTTTCTTTTCTTTTTATGCTTAATTGTGATTAAGTTTATATTTAATTTAACTTAATTAATTTAATTTAGTTTAATTAAGGTTTTGAGTGTAATTGTTATAACTAAAGGGGAGTGCATGAATAAAATCAAAAGCATGAGGACTTCTAGGATAAATTTTAAAATGTAAAGATTATCCTTAAAATCAAATCAAACTACAAAAATGTGTACCTTGTTCCTTTTCTTAGTTGCAATAATTTAAATTGTGAAACTTATCTACTAAAAAAAAAGATATATATATATATATTATGATGTGATGATTGTTGAGATTTATCATCAAAATTTGTCTTGTTATCAATATTTATCTATGAGGGTCTTGTTTCATATTTAAATTAGGTGTGATAAGATATTCGATGTTAATTTCAAGATTTTCAAATTCGATAGTTACGGATTGATGGAGAATATGTCTGATTAGATTGGGATAATGACAAATCTCCCAAATCTATTTTGAATCTATTGACATATCTCTTGGATCTTGAAAAACTGGAAGACAATTATCATCTTTTTATCTTGTTTAATAATAAGGATTTTTTATCCTATTTAACAATAGAGACCCGTGACAATTTAGGATTTATTGTCCACCAAAAATGTCTAGTAATTTTAAACTTTGAGTGCTCCCATGTCAATGAAAGCTTGTCATTTTTTAAAACACAAAAATAACATGTATAATTTAAACAAACTTCAAGAATGATACATGAAATTTACCCTAAATTTAATCAAATTTAGATTAAATAAAAATAACAATAAATTTATATAAAAGATAATTTATCACAAACTCAACCCCCAAAACCCAATACATTTAAATCCAAAAATCTTATTAAGAATTGTTATTCTCTAAATTACAATCTCTAAATTACAACTTAATAGATGCAATTCCCCTAATTTAATAATTATTAGGAAGCTAAAATAAATATGAATACTGAAAGGTCTAAAAATATATTGTCAAAAGTTATAGAAATTTTATAAGTTCTAAAATTTAGAAAACTAAAAATAAAGTAATTTGATTAATTATAAATTACAAAAAGTTTAGTTAAAAGATAACTAATTTGATTAGAAATAAAGTAAAAGAAGTTTTCGAGCTATAAGCCTAAATAAAAAGAAAAAAGCCCGCAATTAATTTATCTTGAAAATTAAAACACTAATAGATAAATGATTTGTTAAAAGAAATATTGTAAATTATTATTCAATGCTCATCAAACATTTGTTTTTTAAACTTTAATAATTATTAAAGTTATTAATTAAGACCTAATGTAATATAAATTTTACTTAATTATTAAAGATATTAATTAACACTAATGATTTGTACTTAAAAAAAAACACTAATGATTTGTTAATAGAAAAATATAAAAATATTTTGTGAAATATTAGGTGTCATATGAAAAATTGGATAATGCACTTAAACTAAGATTAATAAGCAAAAACATTAAAAAGTAAAGGGTTAATTACCCAAACAAAACCCATCTATTACAATCTTTTCAATTATGCATTATATTATGAATGAGACAGACAACTAAGTTAGAATGAATAATATTTTAATTAAATTAAAATAATTGAATCAAATAGGTCAAAATTATCGATTTGTTTTAGTTCAAGTTACAGGTTGATTTGGTTCGATTTGATTTTTAAGTTTGATAATTTTAATTATTTTAATTTGGTTTGATCTTTATATTTAAGAAAATCAAAATAACTGAACCAATTAAAATGTTAAAATCGACATCAATTTTTACCCAACTCTTTTGATTATTTTTGGTTTTTAGGTTTTATTTATATATTTTTGGGATTTTTTTCAATTTTTTTAGTCGGTTCAATTTTTTTATTTGAGTATTTATTTTATTGGTTGTGTTCAATTTTTGATACAAATTCAATTTATTCCATTTTAGAAATTTGGTGAATTTGATAAACACTAAAGTGAATCGAAGGAATGTTCATCTCTATAATTAAGTAGATTACTAAATATGGATAAGGGGGAAGGATAGATTAAGTAGATTACTAAATATGGATAAGGGGGAAGAAAAATAAGCTATTGGATAAAAACGAAAAAAAGATATGCATTACCTTTTTAATCGCTAAAAATCAAGAAAAAGGTAGCATAAATAAATTTATAAAATATTTTTTTAGATTTTATTTTTAAAAAATAAAAAATAAAAGCAAAAATCAAACGACAAATTGATCACTTTTTTTAAAACTAAAAATCGAAAACTTATAAAAAATCTAAAAACTTGCCCTCAAGACAAATAAAAACTAACCAAAAAAAAATATCAAACAAATCCTAAGTATAGGCCGTCATAAATCAACTACAAATTAGTTTTAGTGACGCCATAGATCCTTTTGTTGACTGGATGGAATCGAATTTATAGCTAAAAATACCGACTAATTTAGGATTATCTTCAAACCTATTACATAAACACTAATTTTGGTCAATTATGGAGATTGACCCAAATCCAAAGTTTCTATTTTTAAGCATTTTAAGGTCTGACAAAGTCTTATCTCTATCTCTTTTCCTAACGAGTATTTTTTTGTATATATATATATATATATTTTTTTTCGAAAACTCTCTAAATTTGGAAACTACTGCTAGATTTAGAAATTACACAGCAGAATTACGAACATTTTCCTGAGAAAATTTCTGGCAGGTCCATATCAAAACACAATCAAAAACAAAGAAATTAACCCGACGTTCCAAGCCTCTCCGCCGGTGGCTGCGCATGCCCTCCACCCCCATTCCAACTCCCCAAGGCCATAGTCTCCCGTCATGATCTTCCAAGCCTCTCCGCCGGTGGCTGCGCATGCCCTCCACCACCATTCCAACTCCAAGGCCTCCTTTAATTCTTTCATGAACATTGTCTACTACGTCTCGTCGGCGTTCGTCTGTGTCCTGGTCCTCGGCGGCATCGGCTTCTGCATCTACTGTTGCCTTCTCTACCTGCAAATAGCCAGCCGGCGGTTCGCGGCGTTTCTATGGCGGCTGGGATTCTTCGACCGGGCGCTGCACGCAATCGAGGAGAGGAAGAAGAAGAAGATCTTGAAGAGGCTTCCTCCCCTCGTGGAGTATTTGCCCCGTGAAGGGGCCATAAATTGCAGCGCCTGCGCCATTTGCTTGGAGGATTTCAGGGATGGCGAGCTCTGTCAGGTCCTTCCTCTCTGCACCCACGCCTACCACTCGGCTTGCATTCGGCCGTGGTTGATCAACAACCAGAGATGTCCGACCTGCCGGACCCCTCTTTCAGGTAAGACAAAGGCAGTGAATGTGTAAACTACATAGAAATTTGTACGTAGACTCACTCGTAAGAGGTTCAGATCTCAATTATGGAGAAGACTAATCGTAGCCTCTTATTGTTAGACATATAACCCTTAAAAGGGTTTGTAAATTATAATTATTAAACCAACAATCAATATGTCTTAGTTTTTCGCTTCTTCAAGAAAATACACACACATATATACCCAAAGTGTTGGTTTTTTTTTTTTTTTCTTAATTCATTGGGATGCTCAAGTTTTGTCTGATTAATCTCTAAGGGCGAGTGACCTTTCTCCTGATGTACTTATCGGGTAAATTCGAATGCAGACAGAGTCTATACACACTCAAAATTAGACATTTGATGTAATTCATGCGGGATTTGCATTCTAGTTTTACTATTACCTTGTCGCTAAATACTACATTCCAACAATTATTTTGTCTTTTAAATCGTTGTATTAATTCGAATCTCAATATTCTATATAAAATTTTAAGTATTTTACTACTACATCGGGCACAAAATGTTGATTTTGATGACAAGGAACGTGGTATTATGATGGTGTAACAACCAACTATAATTAATAATAAATTAACTTGATTTAATGGTTAAATAGTAAATGATATGAGAAAACATATACATGCAAACGATCCTAAGCCATACAACCAATGTTAAAGAAAACTCTTCAATGTTTGAATGAGTTGGGTGAATACGAAGGTAAAATATAAGAGTGTATGAACGAAAAAATTTACCTAGAATAAACATTAGGTAAAATTAATTAATAAAATGGAAATGGTATGAGTAACACTTTTTGAATATAATTCACTTGAGCTAACTATTAAGGGAATGGTACTCAAGAGATTATAAATCTCATATTAAGAGTCTAAATTTTCAATGTGGGACAAGTCTTATATTTTATAGTGGATCATAACATATCATCATACTTTATACTTTAGCACTTACGATGACAGGTTGTGCATTAGCCATGAGTAGTCCTAGATGAACACTGCAATGCTGACATCACCTCTGTTGTTGCACAATTGCAATTGAGAGATATGGGGCTGACTCTGATATCGCTATTACACCCCTTCGGTAGAACTCACCCTAAAAAACTAATTGTCAAGAGGAGAGTATTCAAGAGATTATAAATCTTACACCAAAGACTAAGGCTAAGTTCTTTTTGTTATTTTCAGACTATTTTTAGTTTTTAATTTTCTAAAATAATGAAAATGCATTTAGTTTGTCATTTTCAAAAATGTATTTTTGAAAACAATAAATTTTTTTTGTAAAGTCCCAATAAAAAAAATATTATTTTCAATCGAAACAATCTCTAAATCCAAAATATAAAAAACACAATCAATTTTTCATGTTTTTGCTCTAAAAAACAAAAGAAGGAAAAAAAAAATTATTCTTAAATTTTAAAAATAAAATTAAATATTTATTTAAAATTTAAAAATATAGTATATCTATATTATAATTAAAAATATAGGATAATATATAATATATTATTAAGTATATTACATATATTATATATAATAATATTTAATATGAATTATCACTGAGATGTTAGTAATTTATTAATTAAATTTATTAATTTATTTTAATAGTAAAATTTTATTAAAAATAGTTAATTTTATCATTTAATAATTAATTTTATTAAATAAAATATTATAAAATATTTTTTCACAAAATTTTAAAGTAAACATGTTTTTTAATTTTTTATTTTAAAAAATAATTTTTTAAAATAACAAAAAGAATATATTTTCATTTTTTTAAAAACAAACTATCAAAACAGAAAACTGAAAAATAAATTTAAAAATTAAAACTAAAAATTAAAAATGCAAAAAAAACGCGATCTAAACTTTTTATGTGAAATAAATTTCATATCTTGCAGTGAATTATAACAAGAATACTAATAATTTATGTGATGATACTAATGATTTAGGTGGCAATTTAGTTGGTCCAATGCTTGTGTTTTTGGATGCTTTTGTGCGAGGATATTAATGATTTATAATTTGTGATCATATCACTTTAATAGGAGATTTACAAGGAATATGACGCAGATGCACCTCCCTTCGTCGTTTGCCGTCATCTTGCTAATGATAAGTGTACTTTAATAAAAAAAAAAAAGAAATACGTTAAAAATAACTAGAGATTTACATGTAGCATAAAACTAATTAAATTTTTGATTATCTGAAAAAGTAATATATAAAGAAAATTTATATTTACAAATCTTTTATCATTTATACTCAATAAAAAGTGTTATCAGAAAATTGATAACAAAATAAAGAGATATGTTTTTGTAATATAAAATTGATAGCTATAATATAATGGGCTAAAAACTGTGCCATTTTCTCAATAGATTTGATAGGCCCAACTACCCAACTGGACTCCGGCCCATGGGCCCATCGCTTTCTTTGTTTTTTTACATTTGAAAATAAAAATTATAAAAATATCTGTTTTTCTATAATATTCTATTTTTGTTTGTTAATAATTTCTAAAGTGTTTGAAATAAATTATCCATAAATTGTTTTTAAAAGAGTTCCTGAAAGCACAGTCAAAAGAGCTTTTGAACCATTCTTTAATGCGTTTTCTTTGGTAAACGTTTTTTTTTTTTTTACTTTTCGGCATTAGTAAACTGATTTTGAAAACCGCTTACTTGTAAGCGGGTCGGCCCGAAGGGGATAGCGGTTCTTGGCCGAAAAAATAAATAAAAGATAATTATATCACCAAATACATATATATATATATATATCCCATTTTCATATATATATATATATATATCTACCCAATTATGGAACCCTAATAAATAAAGATAGTAATTCTTGTCACTCTATTTGGAAAAAAATATTTTGTAGATCATTTTTTAAATTTGTCTACATTGTATCGATTATTTATATATTTGAACATATGACACAGTCTCCTTAAAATTTTATAAATGAAAATCATTGATTTCTCGTTATTAATAAATATTTATTAATTTTTTAAAATTTTTAAAATATTCCTATCTTTACTATTATTTAAAAAATTACAAATGATCATCAATTGTTATTGGTCACCTATTTCAACTTGTATCCTATTATCGACCTATATCCTATTATGATTTTATAGGTTTTAATGATGAGATTTCAACCATTAAATATGATAACGACTTCGATGATCATTGAATAAGAATAAGAGAAACAGGGTAAAATAATAAAAAAATAAAAGAAAATAAAAAATAAAGTAAGAATGATAATCGACACTGTCATCAATTAATTGAGAGAAAAAGATAATTTTTTATTCAATCATTAGTGAAAATAAAAAAACAAGAGATAAAAATATAATGACAAAATGGTTTATTTTGGTGGTCGGTTAATAGTACGAGAGGTTGATGTTATTTTTAAAAGAATAGGGGTAGTGGATAGAATTTAGATAAATTTTTAAAACAGTATATTAAATTTACCCTTCTCCAAAATATTGAGATGATTAATAATTTATTTTCACAAATTAACGATAAAGGTAAGTCTACAAATACTCTTTTGGTTTAGAAAAATAATGGAAATAATATATTTATGAACTCATCTTTATCATCGTGAAAACAAATTAATTGCTTGGAAAAAATTTTGCTCACGGCATAATAATATCTTAGAGACACAAAATAATTTAGGGACGGAATAAAAATATTCAAAATAAATATTCTTTAACGCCATTATTATCTTTACGTAGGAGTTTATAGAAATAAATATTAATTTAATTTTAATTATATTAAAACTTAATCTATCTATAAATATAATGTCACGCTAGCACGAAGAGGTAGGCTGGCGATTATATTGACATTTTCTCTGTGGGCAGCGCATCCTGGTTCGGTTGTGCCGTGAAAATAACTATCTCCACACCACCATTCCCCTCGGCCCTCTCTCTGCTTCATATCCCCCGCACATCATACAAAAAACTACTCTCTCTCTCGTATTCCGCCCTCTGCTTTTCTCTCTGCGAGAAGCCTATTTTAATTATCATATTCTCTCTCTCTCTCTCTCTCTCTCTCTCTGCGATAGAATACCATTGTATGTTACGATACAGATACAGAAGGGAGATACGGACGCATTTGCTCAAACGACTTCTTGTTCTTCATCCTGTAGAAGCAAGCTTTGCTCGTCGCCGACTCGAAGATCTTTGTAAATTTCGGTCCTCTGATTAAACTGTTATTATCTGCCGATTATGTCGTGTGCTTTGCTTTATCTTCAAGTAATGTAATGTATTCTCCTTTCTTATCTTTTTTATTTACGAAATTGAGAAATTTTTGTTGCTTCGAAGATGATCTGTTCAGCGGGTGGAATTCATTTTCGAATCTTGAAATCTTTATTCTTTTTTACTCCGTTCGGGAGTATTTTCAGATCTGGTACTTTTTTTTTTTAGGTGAATGACCGAGTTGCGTTTTTCCTAGGATTGTGATTCTAGTAAGAGATTTTAGCATGATTTATTGAAGATTAAAAGTCAATTACGAAGATGAAGAGGTCTAGAGACGATGTTTTCACGAGTTCTCAACTGAAACGCCCCATTGTGCCCTCCCACGCAGAAACGTTAGTCCTCTCTCTATCTCTCTCGTTTTCTCTTCCATCCGTGATTACGAATTCATTAGTGTTTTATTTTTAGTAACGAAATGTTAAATTTTGTAAGCAATGAAATTAAGGTCCTTAATATGCAATTTTCCCAAATGCGCGTGGTATATGTTCAGAAGCCGTCTTTTTGGGATTGCTCAAGTGTTTGTTTTTCTTAGTTTTTGCTGCTTTGTTATTCTGAACAAACTTTAGTTTTTCTTTTTTGTGTGTTTTTGATCTGTCAGAAATTATATCGGTCACTGCAGATGCAGAAATGTTTTTAAAGCTGTTTGTATCATTTGATGACAACTGTACTAAATTATATTTGTTAAGAAAATCTTCTAACCACAATTTAAGGTTTTATGAAATAAGCCGTTGCCTTTAGATTGATCTGTTCAAGCAGTTGCTAATTTTTAGTTGGCTTGTTTTTTTACCCTTTTTTTTTTTTTTTTGGTTTCTGGTTGGGGTAAAGAAGATCTGGGCAACCTCAAATGGTTGCTGGAGGAAGCACACAGACACTAACAACAAATGATGCATTGGCTTATCTCAAGGCAGTGAAGGACATATTTCAAGACAAAAAGGAGAAATATGATGAATTCCTTGAAATTATGAAAGATTTCAAGGCTCAAAGGTTTGGTCATTTGTTTTTTTAATCTACCTGCAGAATCTGACACTATGTTTTGTACTAGGATTAATGGAGGGATGAGAAAATGAAGGGATTGAAGTTAGTCTTCCTTAGTTCTAGTTAGGTTACAAAATGAGAAGAAAATAAAAATTTATATTGGAAAACTAATTATTCGATTTGATCATTTCATTTCCCATTCCTTTGACAAATCTTAGATTGTTTACATTGTAGCATGTTTGAAGTTCTTGCTATTTGACCCCAATGTTATTTTTTTTTACTGTTTGTAGAATTGAGACAGCTGGTGTGATAGCAAGAGTGAAGGAACTATTCAAAGGGCATAGAAATCTAATTTTAGGTTTCAATACATTTTTACCAAAGGGTTATGAGATAATCCTTCCACCTGAGGAAGAAACACCTCCAGTTAAGAAGCCTGTTGAATTTGAAGAAGCGATCAAATTTGTCAACAAAATTAAGGTGAAAATTGAATAGTGAAGTCGAGTATCATATATACTATTGCCTTAAAAGAGTTTGCATCTGATGGTGTTTGCTTGCAGGCTAGGTTTCAAGGTGATGATCACGCATATAAATCTTTTCTTGACATCTTGAATATGTATCGAAAGGAAACTAAATCCATAACTGAGGTCTATCAGGAGGTGTGTGCATTTTGTTTCTTTTTTCTTTTCACTCTTGTGTGTGTTTTTTTTTTTCACATTAAATTCTATATTTCTACTTGTATGCACTGAAGCTGTGTTCCTTGATCATAAGTATGGATATTTCTTTTCCTATATTTGCAGGTTGCTACTCTTTTCCATGAGCAACCTGACCTGCTTTTGGAGTTCACACGTTTCCTGCCTGATTCATCATCATCAGCATCTGTTCCCTATGCTCTATCTGATAGGTTCTTCTGCAGTGATGATAGGAGCTTTCCTTCACCTGCAATGAGACATGTGATGAAAAGGTAGTTTCTCCTACTATTTTTATTTTATTTTTGTCTTTTCCCCTGACCTATTTATATGATCCATGACATCCTTGTCCTTATAAGATATTGCCAGTAATTATTGTTTCATATGCTGACCATGAACTCAGTGTTGACCAGCCAGCTCTAGACCCTGATAAAGCACTCCTAAGAGAGCACAGGAGTCATGTTGGAAAGGAGGAGAGAAGGGAAGACACAGACCGAGGAGACAAGGAACCAGATGATAGAGATTTCGAGCTTAATAGAATGCAATGTTTCCCCCTCAAAAGGAAATCTGCTCATAGGATTGAAGACTTTGTTGCTGACCAATTACACCAAAATGGGGAAAGTGCAGAAAACTTTGGAATGAACCCTGGTTCGTCTTCTTATGTTGATAAAACTGATTTGAAAAGTGAGTATATGTTGTCGATCTCATCGCCATGGTTATACTAAAGAAACCGAAGGCAATTCTTAATAGATATAAGGAAAATGAGAATTCGCTTTATTTGATGTACATAGGCATGAAGGGTTTCTTTTATTTTGGTACTTAAAACGCTATCTAATATCAATGCTCTGTTTTCTACTTACATTCTGGGAGGATATCCATAGGCATTAGTGCATTTCTTTTCTTTCATTCCTTAAAACATTGTCTGATATCAACACTCTTTTTCTACTTACATTTAGGTTAGATATTCATTGCTAAAAGGGGCACTTCTATTCATTCATATCAGGAGTCATTTTTCTTTTTATATTCTAAAATTATCATCCAAATATAAGTAAGGATGGTAAGATGGATTTGGAGGTCAAAGTGGCCTCTATTGAAGATAAGATACTTGAGACATGATCAAGATTTGGCAAAAGGCATAAAAATGCCCCTCAACTTCAAGTTGAACCTATTATGCCCCTTAACTTTCAATTTCAAACTTATTGTGCCCCTCAACTTCCAATTTTGTAGTAATCTCACACCTAGATCCAATAAACATAACGTGTGAATTACACGTGTGGTTTGACTTGAGCCCCTCATTGACTAGGCCAATGAGAAGGCGCCACGTGTCTTGACGCTGCAAGAGAGGAGGTGAGGCTGATGGCGGACGACGCGACGAAGGTCGTAGTCGACGACCTTGGCCTTGCGGAGGAGGAAGGTGCAGATGGCAGAGACCCCGGACAACTCCATTTGCTCGGTGCCGCTGTCGATTTACAAACACAAATTGGGCTAAGTCGTTGTGGACTTACAAACACGAATTGACGTTTCCGTGCTCAATGCCACCATTTCCGTGCAACACGAATTGTCACTACCACTTACCGCCTTCAATCCCAAACACAAACTTCGATTGCTCGGTGCCATCGTTGATTTGGCAACGAGGAAGGCGAGACTAGGGTTGGTCGGCAGTGAGGAAAGAGGGACGAGGGTTGGTCGGCGGGAAAGAAGGCGAGAGGTCTGTCGACAACGACGAGGAAGACGAGAGGTCGCCGATGTTGGGAATGAGGAAGAAGAAGATGATGATGGTGTTGTCTTTGCGCACCTCAACGACGCATGTGTTTCACGTGTTATGCTTATTGGACCCTTGGTGTGTGATTGTTACAAAATTGGAAGTTGAGTGGCACAATAGGTTCGAAATTGAAAGTTGAGGGGTACAATAGGTTCAACTTGAAGTTGAGGGGCATTTTTATGCCTTTTGCCATTAAGAGGGGAGTGGATATAAACTTTGGTATTTAGGGAAAATCACGGCAAATAATGGAGTGGGGATTATTATGGATAAGACTTTAAAGGATGAGGTGATGGATGTGAAGAGATTATGAAATAGGATTAGTGTCGCCAAAGTTGTTTTAGGAGAAGAAACTATGAATATTGCATTGTTAATGCATATGCACTACAAGTTGGGTTAGGAGAGGAGATGAAGACAATCTTGGGAAGATTTAGAGGGGTTGGTACAAGAACTACTGAGGGAAGATCCCTGTAGGTGGTGACTATTTGGAGAAAGAAATATTGAGGGTAGAACTATTTTGGAATTTTCCATGGCATATGAGCTCATCATGGCCTACACTAAGTTTAAAACATAGGATGAACACTTAATGACCTATAAAAATGGCTTATCAACTACTAAAAAGGCTATTTTCTTATTAGACAAGAGGACTGCATATATTATAAGGACTGTAAAGATATGCTAGGAGAATGCCTAGCAATTCAAAAAATGGAGGGGGAAAAACGATACAAAATTAATTCCAAGAATTTGATGCTGGGATCCAAAAGCTTAAAAACAAACTATTTTCAAGGAAAAGTTTGTGGCAGAAAAGATTTAGACTATAGAAGGAGAGGCAAACCAAATGCGGATTGAAATGGTTAATGTTATTTGAAATACAACAAAAATGGTTCTAAGAGAGTCAAAGGGAAAAATCTCAAATAATAATAATAATAATAATAATAAAAAGTCTTGGTTTTGGAACAAAGAGGCACAAGAGAAAATAAAAACAAACTTATGAAAATGGCTTATTGACGAAAACCTAAAGAGGTATAGTTTGGCAAAAGAAGAAGCAAAAAAGATAGTGAAGGAAAGTTAAAGGCTTAATTTATGCCAAGAACTTGATATAAATGACAAAGAAAGATATATAAACCAGTTAAAGCTCGAGTAAAAAAAAAAAACAAGTGAAATTTGGAAAAGATGAAATGAAAGATTCAGTAAATAAGGGGGTGCTCAAGGGGAGATGGAAAGGCGTATTTCTCAAAGTTATTCAATAAAGGAGGAGAAACAAGTGTTATGTTGGTACCTCTTAGTAACAATGAAGAAGATAAGAATTACATGTTCTATAAACATATCTCCCAAATGAAATAAAGCAAGTATTGAGTAGGACAGAGAATAGCAAAGTAGTTGGACTAGATAATATATCAATATAAGCATGAAAATGCATCGAAAAATATGTTTTTGTGTGAATGAAATTATTTAATTGTCAGGACCCTAGTCCTAATGTATTCTTTGGAGATAGAACTAGAAATTTAGGGAGAAATAACAAGAATTGAGGTGGAACTAGAGTATTAGGGAGAACAAACTGAAATGAAGGAGGAGAACTGATGAAAATGAGGGGGAAATCAGAGAGAACAATAGGAGGAAAATAGACAGAATTGAGAGAGAATAGAGAGACTTCAATAAATTATTGATAACTCATAACATGCTCTGCAATGTGGGGTTACAGATCTATATAGAAAGCTAACCAACAGTTATTTGTGGCAGTTACCACTTCTTCACTACCAATAATTGCTCCTAAATCACTCCACTACCTCCCCACTGTTCCATAACTGTAAATTAATTGTAGATAACACCCATATACTTCCAGAACATAATTGCAAAAATACTACAACTAAATAAAAATACTACAACTGCCCTTAATTACTTAGCAGGTTGTGACATTCACTCTCCCTAAAAGATTTCTTATGCATTGTTATAACTAGGACTATAGCGAAATAGAATTTTGGAAGAGATTTGCCTCTTACACACACACAACCCTCTCGGTTTGGACACAAACACCACCCGAAAAGAATCAACAAAAAATATATAATCAACATAAACAGTAAATGAAATCACAAAATCTAGAAATGCAAACCAATTAACCAAATGAACACAATGTTTATCCTGATTCGATTCCCTTTGAGGAAACCTACATCCAATCTTCAAGAGCCACCAAGAACAATCTTTATTGACAGAAACTTGATCAGTACAACAGTCTCCCTTTTCTCTCTTTTATCCCGAGTACATCCCAATTGTTTTCCCAAGATTACAAAGCTCTAGCCTTTCTCTCATAAACAATCAACACTCGTACAAACAAAAAATTGAGAACTCTCTCTCACTCGCTCTCCCTTGCCCTCTATTTATAATAGTGGGCGGATATCCCAATGAAGATTATTAAAATATTTACAGTTTAACCCCTCAACTATCACTAATTACAACATGAGATATAAACTTCTATTTAATCCTTCATTGGCTCTCAAATACACTGCTTATAACTAATCTTCTTAACCTATACTCTAAACAACATTTTAACATGCACAAGAAATCTTAGCTTTTGGCCTCACTTCTTCGTCCAAGCCTTGCTTTTACTATCTGATTCATCCTTCTTAGATTGTAGGGTGCATGATCCTTGATGGTGCCTAAACGATCAACCAAGTATGTTACCAATCGAGGATGAATGTTAACTTCTTTTTCCTCCTCCTCTCTGGCTCTATCTTGTAAACCCTCCATTACTAGCTTTGCATTGACCTCAGGTAGTGGAGTCAGTGTTATAAAAATCGGCCTAGGCGGCCGCCTAGGCGCCACTAAGGAGCTAGGTGGCTGCCGGCCACTATGAATTTGGCCTAGTCGGCCCCCTAGGTGCCGGCCCGATTAATCGGTCGGTGCCTAGTGCCTGAGACGCCTGATTTTTTACTTACCTCTCAGCCGTCTCCTTCTTCTCTAGCCCAAGGCCGCCGCTGCCTGAACGTCGCCGCCTCAACGTCACCGATACCTCATCGCTACCTCTAGCTCCATCGTGACCTCCTCATTGCCTGTACGCCATCGCCGCCGTCAAGCTCCATCCTTGTCGACGCGTCTTCGCTAACTCAAGCTCCATCTCCGCTATTCTTTCTCCACCCTAGCAATCCTCATCTGCTGGCAGCTCGTGAGCTCAAGCGAGAGGGCCACCAGGTGGTGGCCTTTGAGTGCTACAACAGGATCGGTGGCATCTAAGTCTACGACCACTAAGTTGCCTTAGCCATCCCAGTTTATATATATATACGTTTCTATATAAAGTTTATATATTTTTCTGTTTATATATATATAAATAATATATTGTCATGACCCTAGGGTTTAGCTAGGGTCTAGGAAGGAATTTGGATAAGAGGTTGAGGAAGATAGAGCAAGTAGAGGGCAAGGAAGAACATAACAGAATTGAAGGAGAGAGAGAAAAGCTGTGGGAGAGTATTGAGAGAGGGAATTGAGATTCAAATCATTCATTAAGCTCCCTTTCTCTAACTACTCAAGCCTATTTATAGGCTTACAATTGAAGATGCTAACAACAACAACACAAAAATGCAACTAATGCAATTAATAAGGAAAACACATGACATGTATTACTAATATATTCTTGGAGTTCCTGGGGGTTGTGACATATATTTATAAATCTATTTATATAAACATATATATAAATTTCTGATTTATATATTTAAGTTTTATTTATCTTTTTAACTTTGATTTATTTAAAAATAACATAAAATTAAATTAAAAATTAAAAAAAAAGGAGAAAAAATAGCAGTCCACCTAGGCCCCGCCTAGGAGCTAGGCCCCCAGTTTAGCGCTCCACTAGCGCTTAGTGCCTTTTAGAACACTGAGTGGAGTACCCATTCTGTCAAGAATAGCAGGCTTGAAGTGTTCAAGATCCGAAGTTGATGTAATCGTAACTTTCTCCAATGGTACAACATCTTTTGTTGCCTGCTTGCTGGTGTACTCCAAAGGTCCATCTTCAACCAATATCTCTTCCAATGGTGTTGCGGTGATTTTTCTTGCAACTACCATTCCTTTCTTATCATCCAATTTAGGATGTTCCTTAGCTTCCTGTAAGTTAGAAATTTGAGGAAGGACCCCAGCGCCTACTTGAATCGATTCTACAGTAGAACTTGAAAGAAATTCTATTGGTAGACTGATCTAAAACCTTTTTGAAATCATAATCATTAAGTTGTCTAACTTTTTATCTAGCTCTTCCTTGAATACTTTCTCCAGCGATTGAATTCTCTCAAGAGTTCCTTTAGCCATCTGCATAGTCCAAATTCTCCAAAATTCTACTGCGTATCACTGCTGCAATAACCACCTTGTTCTGATAAAAAATCAACTGGTAGGAACCCTAAATCACAGCTAAGAAATTGCTGCTTTGGTACCAAATGTTAGGACCCTAGTTTTAACTGATATACTCTTTGGAGATAGAATTGGAAATTGAGGGGGAAACAATGCATTAGGGAGAAAAGACTGAAATTAGGGAGGAGAACTGATAGAAATGAGGGGAAAATCAGAGAGACAATAGGGGGAAAATAGATAGAATTGAGGGAGAAGAAAGAGACTTCAATAAATTCTTGATAACTCATAACATGCTCTGTAATGTGGGGTTACAGGTTTATATAGAAAGCTAACCAACAGTTATTTGTAGCAGTTACAACTTCTCCATTACCAATAACTTCTTTGAAATCACTCCACTACCTCCCCACTATTCCATAACTATAAATTAATTGTAGATAACACCCAATCTAGAGCAAAACTGCAAAAATACTACAACTGCCCCTAATTAATTAGCAAGTTGTGACATTAATGTGATAAACAACAACAACAACAACAACAACATATCCAGCCTTTATCCCACTATGTGGGGTCGGCTACATGAATTCTAGACTTCCATGTATTTCTGTCTTTTGTCATATCTTCATTGAGGTCCATACACTTTATATCAAATTTTAATGTCTCCCTCAAAATCTTCTTAGGTCTGCCTCTACCTTTTTTATGATTAATTGTTCCATTTCATCAACTCTCCTCACATAAGTGTCTCTTGGTCTCTTTCTCACATGACCAAACCATCTTAGTCTAGTCTCTCTCATCTTCTCCTCTATTGGCACTACTCCTATCTTATTACGAATAACTTCATTTCTAATTTTATCTTTTCTTGTATGGCCGCACATTCATCTTAACATCCTCATCTCCGCTACACTCGTCTTTTGTTCATGTTAGTATTTGACTGTCTAACATTCTGAGCCGTACAACAAAACTGGTCTTATAGCTGTCCTATATAATTTTTCTTTCAATTTTAATGGGATTTTACCATCACATAACACCCCCGATGCATTTCTCCATTTTAGCCAACCTGCCTTAATTCTATGTGTGACATCCTCGTGAATTTCTCCATCTTTTTGAATCACTGATCCCAAATATCGAAAATGGTCTTTTCTTTGTAAGATTTGGTCTTCCAATTTTATTATAACATCCTCCACTCTTGCATTCTTACTAAATTTACATTCCATATATTCTGTTTTCTTTCTGCTTAATTTAAATTCCTTAGATTCTAAATTGTTTCTCCATAACTCAAGCTTAGTGTTCACTCCTTCTTTTGTTTCATCCACCAACACTATTTCGTCTGCAAATAGCATACACCATGGCACCTCTGTCTGAATATCTTTAGTGAGTTCATCCATTACTAAAGCAAATAAGTATGAACTTAATGTGACATTAATGTGATCTTTAAATAAAAAAGGATGCTAGACAAGTGGATGAAGAGCACTTTGGTGCCTATTTTTAAGAACAAAGGAGATGTTTCAAGTTGTAGAAATTATAAAGGAATCAAGCTAATGAGCCACACTATGAAACTTTAGGAGAGAGTGATTGAGCAAAGATTAAGAGAAACCCAGGTGTTTCAAAATTTATTTGGTTTCATGTTTGGTAGGTTAATGTAGTTTTTAGACAGAAATAACTTCTCTCACTTTTCATTTGATAGGACATACATATATATAGAAAATACAAGGGAGAAATCACCCATATGGAGTCGGTTAAGGAAGGGAAAAACTGATTCGATTAAGGAAAAAAAAACTGTCACGTAGAGATAAAAAAAAAATAACTGTACACCTAAATACGAAATTGTAATCACATGATTTTCTATAATCCCTCTCAAGTTGTGCTGTAAATATTAGGAAAGCCTAACTTGAATCTTCACATCTTCAAATTGACTAAAATATTGGGTGTTTGAGACGTCTCTTTGACAACGCCTCTACTGTGTCTTTAGTGTCAAAATACTTATCCTTTGCGGCATCCCAGATTTCTTGTGTTGTCTCGTGGAGGATGACATTTACTTCGACTTGTTATGTCTTCAATGACAGTAGATTTATTTTGCTGGCATTGCAATCAGCATCATCCTTTAGTTCCTCTGGAAATATGAATGACAACAACCCCTCAAAGGCTGATTAGGATTTGATTTGATGTTTTTTTTTTTTTTTTTGGTGGAATTGGGGATACGGTTGTGACTGTGGTTACGGTGGTGGTGGACAAAGATGAAGGAAATGGGCAATGGCTGATCTGTGACAGTGGGTTTTCTCTATGACAGTGGCCGATCTGTGACTGTGGCTCCATCTTGTGACCATCTTCGCCGCTCTCTCTCTCTCTCTCTCTCTCCTGCTCTCTAACTCACTGCCTTGATGCCAAGAAGTTTGTGGAGAGAAATAACTTCTCACACTTTTCATTTGATAGGACATACATATATATAGAAAATACAAGGGAGAAATTGCTCATATGGAGTCGGTTAAGGAAGGGAAAAATTGATTCAGTTAAGCAAAGAAAAACTGTCACCTAGAGATAATAACTGTATATCTAAATACAAAATTGTAATTATATGATTTTCTCCAGTTAACAATGGAAGCTATATACTTGCTAAGACACCTAATGGAAGGTATAGAGATAAATAAAAGGATTTACATATGGTGTTTACAGATTTAGAAAAAGCTTATCACAAAGTTTTGTGGAGGGTTTTGTAGAAGAAATGAGTCCTAATTGCTTAAATATGGGTTTAAGATTCCATTAAACCAAAAAGAAAAATTTTATAAGATAGATATAAGACTCATTTTGCTGTTTAGCATAGAATCTCTCGGCAATAAAGCACCAACGTGCAAAATATGAGCATATGAGAAAGATGATATTAAGATGGATGTGTGCCCATACAAGAAAAAATAAATCTAGAAATGTATTTGTTCATAATAAGGTCAAAGTGGTTCTTGCTAAAGATAAGATGTGTGAGAAGAAGATCAATAGAAGCTCCTGTGGAGGACAAAATAGAACAAGTATCTAGCAAAATAGACAAAATAAAACTCTCTGAGAAACAGGTTGGTATGATATTAGAGTCTTATAGAAGATAAGGTTCCTAATATTACGATTGGCAAACTTTATCTTTGGACTTTATAGAATAGATAAAGACTTGATATGTTGTTGGCCTGTTATATCATGTCATAATAAATTTCTGCTTCTAACTGCAAATTTCACATGCTATGTAGATCTTATACATGACAGCTTCTCCTTGAGATGAGATTTGGTGAATGTCTTTAAAATCTTCCTAATCTGGTTTTCGTTTTCTTCCAATTGTATCCTTATTTATTTAGTTGGCACCTTTACAGGAATGTCCAACCAAGAGTATTCTTTCTGCGAGAAAGTGAAGGAGAGATTACAAAATTCTGCTGCTTACCGGGATTTTGAGAAGTGCCTTGATATCTATAGAAAAAAAATAATTAGACGATTGGATTTGCAAAATCTGGTATGTCATACTTTCCCATGCTTGGAAATCGTTTGTGTATTCCATGCTTTTTCTTCACCTTTTCTTGGGCTCTGAGCTTTTCCTCCTAATGTAGAATTTGTGAGAATTCTCTCAGCACCATATGGTTCTTGGGTTATGTTACATCTGTGATGTTAGTAATTTAGAATTTGAGGTCAAATGATGCATACTTTTGATGTCTGCTGCTTGTACTTGTGGAACTGTAAAAACTCAGGGTGCTGTTGGTGAAAACTAGGGTAGATTCTGAAAACAGTTACTTCCTGAAAATAATGTTCAAAATCATGTCTGTTTTCAGCCCATAATCCTTCTAACACCCTCAATTAGGGATGGAGCTGGCTACTGTCTTTTTGCTATTTATGCTGAAGAATCTTCAGACTAAGCTATGCATTTGACAAGTAGTAGTGAATTAGCTAAATAGTTTTAAACTTCCAATGTTTTTATAGGAAGCCTATGAACATGCATCCTCTTATATCATGGGTGTTCTTCAAGTATGAATAGAGTGTCTAGTTCTAAGCGAATTAAAGTATAATGGAATATACCTTTTGGGGAGTTCTTTGACTAGAGTTAGTGCCGAAGATGGACGCGACATGTTCTAAAAAGTGTTCATGTTTCTCACCTAATTAATTAGTGGTTAAGGCTCTAAGTTAACTATCTTGACACACATTGGGTTGAAAATAATGGTTTCCTTTGCTTTTCTGATGCAAGGAAAATTCACTACCAAGTAGTCCTATCCCAACCTGGCTTACCTCTTTATTGCATGCACCACCATGCCTTTGGGACAAATTGACCTTTATTTTGCAGACTTAATTGTTACAAACATGATCCCAAGGCCAAAGACACTAGTGATCATGGTCCATATCTGCTTGGATCATATGCTATCTTGAGTCTGATAACTTTTCTGTCTTATTGCTTGGCATAGTTATTAAAGGTGCAAAGGGGTCTTGAAGCCCGAGGCACAGGGCAAGGCATGCGCCCGACAAAGGCGAGACTCACTAAGAAAAAAATATAATTTAATAAAATATGGGTAAATTAAAAGGATAAAAACAAAAGATAATAAATCAACTAGTATTCATCATCAAATTCAAACATAAACAATTCAAAATCAAACAGAAAAATTGAAGAAAATAAACTCAACAATAATAACATCCAACATCAATCATCATCAATTATAAGTTGTTCTTCTTTATAATCATCATCTAAATTATATTTCTCACTTCCAAAATCTTCCTCTTCTTCATATGTTAAGAGGAGTACTAGTCTTTGACTAGGAAGAAGATTATAAAAAGAAACTTGAAAATTAAAATGTATAATTTTGAAAAAAAAAAAAAAAAGAACTTAGATGAACTAATACCCACAGTTGTAAAAGAAAAAATATTAAAAAGAAAAAAAAGTAAAAAAAATTGGCAGCATTTCCCCTTAACAATACAATAGTGATAATCTTCAATTTTTCAGAAGAAAAAATCAAAAAAAAAAAAAAGAAAAAAGAAAGAGCAAGAGAGGGAGGCAAAACCGAAATAGAAGAAACAAAGAAAGAGAGGGATGAGATGAGAGAGAAAAAGAGAAAACATACTTAATTCAGTGGTAGCTGGTCCTTTTCTGTCGCCGGTCGGCCAATCTTGTCGGAAGAAGTAGTGCCAATCTTGTTGGAAGAAGTAGTGTAAATTGGTCTGGTGTCGCAAGAAGGAAGAGAGGCTTTTAGGGCTTTGGATCTGTCTCCATCGGGGATATGAGAGGCACGCCTCTCACCTTTGTTGAGGTGCGTGCCTCAACAGAGAGGTGCACGCCCCTTTAAGGCCGCCTCACCTTGGGGGATCTAAGGCGCAAGGGCTGGCGGCCCTTGTGCCTGAGCCGCGCCTTTCACAACTATGTTGCCTGGGCATTTCATTGAAATCAAAACTACTCTAGACAGGGTACAGTTCCTGTTCATTTTATTTCTTCTATATCCACCATTAATACTAATCCATGATATTGCCTCTGTAATTTATATGAATGTTGTCCACTTTTCTTGTATGATGGTAACTACTATGACAACTATTACATTTTTCCCTTTTTACTTATCAAATTTTTCTGCTGATAAGATAATCTTGCAGAAGAGCAATTGTCCATTCTTTCCTCAATAGTAATTGATGACATCCTAACATGGATATAGAAATTAAATTTCATGCATTTTCTTCTCTCTCCCTCTTGCTGTTTTTTTTACACTTTTGCTTTTAATGGTAACTGTCTCTAATTACTAAGAACAAATTGGGAAGCTGCCTAACCCAAAAAGGGAAATCTTCAACCATTATTACACTCTTCCTCTTGATTTTTGTCTTTGTTAGTTATCTGTTATGCTTAAAGGTATAGTCTGATTCATGGAAAACTTTGTACTTGATATTAGTTTACAATATGATAATGTACTAGTGATGAATAGGAGCACTCTTAGCCTTATCTAGCACATGTTGATGAGGAAGACCTTTATTTCACTTCATAAAGGATTTTCTTAGGTGTAGAATCATGTTGCATGCCTTCGTTTTTTGTTTTCACCTCTTTAATGTGTTTAATTGGTTTGTTATGATTACAGCCAATTTTCCCTTCATAATATCTTCCGGAAAAGAACCTGCCATGTGCATCCGAATTAGCATTGATACATGTGGTGTTACATGCTGGTGATGGATAACTGATCCTTCATAGCATTTTCATTTTTATCCATGAGTGAACCTGATATTTTTTATTTTTGCTTCTAAGTAGATTTCAAAGCTGTGAAAATTATAGAGAGATCAAGCTAATGAGCCACACATAAAACATTGGGAGAGAGTAATTGAGAAAAGGTTAAGGAGAGAAACTAAGATCTCTATAAACCGATTTGGCTTTATTCCTAGTAAGTCAACAACAGAAGCTATCTACTGACTTTGACGCTTAATGGAAAGGTTGAGAGATAAATAAATAGATTTGTGTTTGGCATTTATAGACTTGGAAAAGTCTATGGCAGAGTATCCAGAGAAATCTTGTGAAGGTGTTGGAGAAGAAAGGAGTTTAGATTGCTTATATATAGTTTATTAAGGACGTGTTTCATCAAGTAGAAATATGTGTTAGGACTTGTGGAGGAGATATTAAGGCTTTCCTAATTTACAGATGGATTACATAAAGAATTTGCACTGATCCCTTACCTCTTTGCTCTTGCCATGGATGAACTCATAGAGTACTTCCAAGAAGAAGTGCCTCGGTGTATGTTTTTAGCAGATATATTGTCTTGATAGGATAAGACCAAAAAAAAAAAAAAAAAAAGACATGAATGCTAAACTTAAATCATGAAGAAACACCCCAGAATCAAAAGGTTTTTAAGCTGAGTAGGTTGAAATTATGTGGAATGTAAGTTCAGTAAATATATAACTATATAAGTGTGGATGATATTATTGTGAAACTTGAAGATTGAGTTATCCAAAAAGATCAATTTTGATATTTAGGATTATTCGTTTAAAAAGAAGGGAAAATTATGGGGGAGGTTACTCATTGAATCATAGTAGGATGGTTAAAGTGGAAAAGCTTGTCCAACATTTTATGTGGTTATGAAAATCCCAAAAAGCTGAATGGGAAGTTTTATCGAATGAGTGTAAGACTACCTTTGTTGTATGGCTTAGAATGCTGAGTAGTTAAGTAGCAACACATGCAAAATATGTGTAGCTAACATATGAATGCTATGGTGAGTGTGTGACCATACAAAAAAGGGAAAAATAAGAAACGAGATTATACGTAATAAGGTTGGAGTGGCGTCTATTAACAATAATATGAGTGAGTTAGGATTAAAATGGCTTGGACATGTGAAAAGAAAATTCATAGAAGTATTTGTGAGGTGAGTGAATGAAATGGAAGAACTTCGTAGAAAAAAGGGTGAGGAAGACCAAAGACTTGGTGTGCAACTCTTTGACATAGAGTATAATGGTTTTGTAGAGGATCTGGTCATAGATAGACATGTTTGAAGATCTAGAATTCATGTAGTTGACCCATCTAATGGAGTAAGTCTTGTGATTGTTTTTGTTGTTGATGATGTTTGTTTTAAGTAGATCTTGCACCAAACACAAGTCTTATACTATTATTTTCAGTTAAGTTGGAGGAATCTTCATTCTTGTTGGGAATATCAGTAATGCATTCTCATTGATTGTATTTATAATCAAATTATTTACTCATTAAAAAATTCTTTATTTACTTATGAACTATGTCAGGATTGTTGTGATGGCGTTTACATATGAACCAGTTATTATTGCAAAGGAACCTTGCTGCATGAATCTTGAACTGTTGTCTGAAACCTCACATTTTGCTCCATAGCTGATGCTATTCCAACAAAAAGAAGTGGTCTAGAATCATTTCCTTGAGCTTTGGCATACTTATGAAACTTTTTGTTTCTTCCAGATTGGTAGTTTACTTGGAAGATATCCAGACCTAATGGAGGAGTTTAATGAATTTTTGGCACGCTTTGAAAAGAATGGTAATTGTTTGTTAACTTCAGCATATTATGTTTAATTGCTATTCAGTTGTATTATGTTTCTGGCCTACTGATTTCCAGTTTCTATTCAGCTGTATTATATTTCTGGCCTACTGATTTCCAGTTTTCTGATATGGCTCTGCATTCCTGGAATTATTTTAATAAGATCTTTCCTGCAGTTGGTTTTCTTACTCTCACTTATTTGCAGAGCAAAAGTGAAGTTATTACTGATGACTTATTGAGACTTGAATCATGTTGATAGGATTGGACTATGTTAAAGTTGGCCTATCTATGTCTGTCTAACAGAGCTTCCCATGCGTAGCAGGATACTTGTGGGACGAAGGAAATTCACCCAGACCACTTAAGGTAGACAATAGGGACAGAGATCAGGATCTTGAGAGAGATGATAGGGATAAAGACAGAGATCATGAAAAGAGAGAAAGGGAACGCACTGACAAAGGTGTATGCTTCCGTAGTAAAGATGTAGCTACTCAAAAGATGTCTCTGTTTTCAAGCAAGGATAAGTATGTTGGAAAACCAATTCAAGAACTTGACCTCTCCAACTGTGAGAGGTGCACTCCCAGTTACCGACTTCTTCCAAAGAATGTGAGCAGTTCTTTCATTGAAATTCCGAATTTCTAGTATCACACTCACTAAGTTCTTATTAAGGTGGAATTGATGTTTTGTTGATGCAGTATCCAATCCCTTCAGCAAGCCATAGAACAGAGATTGGGACTGAAGTATTGAATGATCATTGGGTTTCTGTCACTTCTGGAAGTGAGGATTACTCTTTTAAACACATGCGCAAGAACCAGTATGAAGAAAGTTTGTTTCGATGTGAAGATGACAGGTTTGGAACTTCCTGGAGCCTTAAGATTCTATTCAACGGTATCATTTTACATTTATGTGAAATGAGCTACTTTGTCTTCTTATTCCTTGTTTTTGTCTTCTCCATCTTACCTCAACTTCAATGTGTTACTAGTTTCTCTACCTACTTGATTATATAATGGTCATGTGGGTACAGAAGGGAATGGGTAATAGAGATGCATATGGTGGTTTTAGATTTGGAGAAAGAAATAAAGAGGGAAAAGTTATTTTGGATTTTACCAATTAAGAAACAGAAGGAAAACTCAATTCACATATGAAATGGCTTATCCACTATCCAAATTCTTATGAGTCACAAGGATTGCTTATGTTGTAAGGATTGTAAATTTATACCAAGAGAATGCCTAACCACTCAAGCAGACTTATTATGGTTGTTGACTTCAATATAAAAAAAATAGAGGGAAAATTATTGAAACTAAGCCCAAGAATCAGATGGTGGGATTTAAAAGGTAAAAGACGAGTTATTTTTAAGGAAAAATTGTGTGACAGAAGATTGGACTGTAGAAGGAGAGGCTAACCAAATGTGGATTGGAATGGTTATTGCTTTTTCGAAATACGGGAAAAATGGTTCTAAGAGAGTCTAAAGGGAAAAGTCCAAAATCAACAATAGTCAAGTAAAAAAGAGTCTTAGTGGTGGAATGAAAGGTTACAAGAAAACATCAATACTAGAGAGCTTGATATAAGAGTTTTCGTAAATGTTGTAATCAAAAAAGCTAAAGAGATGTTTCACCAAAAAAGAAGCAAAGAAGGCATTTAGCGAAGCAAAAGTCAAAAGCTTATGAAAATTTATACCAAGGACTTCACACAAAAGATGGGGAAAGAGATCATTGGCAAACATCATCAACAAACAAAAACAATCACGAAACTTACTCCCATTAGGTGGGGGAGCTAAAATTCATATAGCCGGCCAGAAATAGTGAGATTAAGGCTTCGATACAGCATTGTTTTGATTGTACAATGCTGTGAATTCCTGTTTGAATTAAGTTTTTACCAAAGTATCTCACTTTCTATGCTATGGGCATAGTTTTATTGGGTCAATCCTGTACACCCTCTCTTTCTCATTTTCTTTTTATTTTTTTAATTTTTTTTTGGCTGTGTCATAATTTGCTTGAATATAAATTGCTTGAAGCACTTTACTTGAAATGTGTGAACTTCAGTAATTGTTGCTTATAATGCCAGGTTTGAAATGGACATTTTATTAGAGTCTGTTAATGCAACAAGTAGGCGGGTAGAAGAACTGTTGGACAAGATCAATGATAATACAATTAGAGCAGACAGTCCTATTCGTATTGAGGACCATCTTACAGGTAATAAAGCAGATAAATTACAAATGCATTTGCTGCATACCTTTTGTGGTGTCATGTTGAATGTTTCTCTCTTTGCTTATTATTGTAGCTCTAAATCTAAGGTGCATAGAACGTTTATATGGTGACCATGGTCTTGATGTGATGGATTTATTAAGGAAGAATGCACCTCTTGGGCTGCCAATTATATTACTTCGCTTGAAGCAGAAACAAGAAGAGTGGACTAGATGTCGTGCTGATTTTAATAAAGTTTGGGCTGAAATCTATGCTAAAAACTATCATAAATCACTTGATCACCGTAGCTTCTACTTCAAGCAGCAGGACACAAAGAACTTGAGCACAAGAGGTAAGTTGAGCAAAATATTTGGTATGTATGAGAATCAAATTTTTATGGGTGAGAAGCATGATTAAGTTGAACTTTTATTTGAAATCCTATAGGTATTCATTAATGATGTTTTGGTGAACTAACTTTGTTTCATAACCTCAAAACACTCAAGAATGGGCATTTCTTATTGTATAGGAATTATTAGTAATCTCAACCATATAAGGAAGGGAATAAGAGTTCTTATGCAACCACATTTTGTACTGAAAGTAGTATAACTATGAGTATTTTTCTTGTCAATTGAAAATCGCAACATATCTTTGTAGTTGTTTGATTATTTACTTATATGCTATCAATGTCACCAATCATTGAAGTTCCTGCCATACACCATTTATGTACTGAAAGCATGCCTTGGTTGTGCATTGTTGCTTTATGGCATCCTTTTTTTTCTTACTTTGATTCTTGCTTTATGGCATCCTTTTCTTGTGGAATTGGTGCCTGAAGCATATGTAAAAAAAAAGAAAAAAAGGACAAGAAGTTCCTGGACCTAGATGTTTAATGGTGGTGCAATTTCTTTGAGGTTTTTAGATTACTTATGAGATTGTCATAGACCAAGGGTATAGCTGTAATTAGAAGGTATAATGGCAGTATTGTAATAAACCAATAGGGGATAATTCAAATGGCACGCGCATGGGCTAGTCTCCTAACTACCGCGCCAAGTCGTGTAATTCTTCTATAAATGCAGATAAGTTGAGGATGGGGAATTATGTGAGGATTATACTACAAATTCCTTTCCCTCTCATTTCTCAATTCACACTTCTCTCGCCTATTTCTTAATCTCTCTCTCTATTTCTCCCTCTCAATCTTTCCCGCCTATATCACTTCCTTCCAGAATTACGGAAGGAAGCCCATCTTCAGATCTGAGCCTGACAATTGGTATCAGAGCCTGCAACCTGGCAGTAGTGATGGCCAATGGAATGTGAGCAAAGCAGATGGAAATTAGATTGGACGCGATCGAGTTGGGATTGCGACAGCATCAGGAGCAGGTGGATGATAGATTGGAGACGATGGAGTTAGGAATTTGGAACACTCAAGAAGAGATCCACCGAAGTAGATCGGAATACACGGCCGCATTAGATCGTGCCATTAATGGAATTTGAGAAGAATTCTCCTGACTCAGTCAGCAATTGATGGCAATTTTGAGCATGTTTGCTCGGCAGCCGAATGTCAGTCTGCCAACGGATTTTCCTCTAAGGTTAACGTCGACACCAATCTTAACTGCACCAGTGACTCGATCTCGACCTCAAGAGCCACGGTGTGGGGGAGAACCACTGGAATTGGGAGATGGTGCGAATCCAAGGTATTATGGAGGTAACAATTTAGCTCATCTCGGTTTGAGGATGGAGATTCCGGCCTTTGAACGGGACAGGCCGAGGTGGTGGATACGCAGATGTGAATGGATGTTTTATCAACATCGAATCGCTGAAGGTGATAAGGTATGTATGGCTGCTTCTTACTTAGATGATGTGGCAGATGCGTGGTTCCAAAATTGGAGTCATGGAATGTTGGATTTGAGTTGGCCAAAGTTTGTTAACCAACTGTGCCGAAGGTTTGGAGAGAAGACCAGATCTGATGTAGTTGAGGAGTTTAACAAATTGAAACAGAATGGAACAGTGGAGGAATACCAAACCAGATTCGAAGAATTCAGGTCCTTACTCTCATTGTCACATCCTACCTAGATGAGGAGTATTTTGTTTCAAGTTTTATCAGTGAGCTGGAGGAGTTAGTTGAACTGACAGTTAAAATGTTGTACCCCACAACGGTGGCACAAGCAGCTGAGCAAGCTCGCTTACATGAGCTATCGATGGAAACCTTTGCTAGGAGACATAGATTGTCGTCTAAAAACAGCAGGGAGGATCACACCTACGGGGGGTATCACAAGGGTAATAATTTCCAAGGGCCGAGAGGAGGACTTACTAGTAAAGTCACCCAACCTGCAGTACAACCAAGAAACCTATTGGTGGACCAAAAGTGACAGTTAGACCTATGTTTCCGTTGCGGAGAAAAGTATGGACAAGGTCACCAGTGTAAGAAACTTCTCCTTACTGGAAGGGCAGGAGGAAGTAGAGGAGGATGAAACTGGTATTGACGGGAATGAAGATGTGCTTGAGGAAAACGAAGGAGATGAGATCTCAATGCATGCCTTGCAGGGCCAAGCAGCGGGTAGGGTCATTAAGGTGAAAGGGGTGACCCGAAAAAGGAAAATAGTAGTGCTGAAAAAGGAAAATAGTAGCGCTGATAGACAGTGGCAGCACTCATAGTTTCTTAGATGAGACAACAACCCACAACCTGCAGTGCGACGTACAAGAGACTCCCCCTCTGTCAGTCCTAATAGCTGATGGGACCAGGATGGTAAGCCAACTCAGATGTATGGGATTCAAGTGGCTAATGAGTGGGTGAGAATTCTCGGTAGATTTGAGAATACTCAAGTTGGGAGGGTGTCATGTTGTGTTAGGGGTAAATTGGATGAAGACAGTGAGCCCCTTGGTGTTTGATTTTAATATGTTGGAGGTGACCTTTAACTTGGAGGGCCAACATGTTACTTTACATGGAAGTCAAGAAACTGGGGGAGTATAGGGTTTTTTCAGGGAAAAGAATTCAAAAGCTGCTAGAATAGGGAAGTACCACTGTGGGACACCTGCATTCAATTTATGCTATGGACATTGGGGTAATGACAACAGGAGAACAAAAGCTTGTTGCACACAGGGACACTTCCTTGATAATGAAGGATAGTAAGGTACACCTCCCTACACCCATTCACAATTTGTTAATGGAATTTAAGGATCTGTTTGGCACACCCCAAACCCTTCCACCTCATCGAATCCTTGACCATTCCATTCACCTTAAACCCAACAGTGAACCAGTAAATTTAAAAGCCTACCGATATTCTTTTATACAAAAGGCGGAAATAGAAAAAGTTATAAGAGAAATGCTATCCAAAAACCTAATACAACCAAGCCAAAGTCCATATGCCTCACTAGTCCTCCTAGTAAAAAAAAAAGATGGCACTTGTAGGTTTTGTGTAGATTATAGGCAACTCAACTCACTAACCATCAAGAATCAATTTCCTATACCCATTATTGAAGACCTCTTAGACGAATTAACAGGCACATCCATTTTTTCTAAGCTTGACTTGACCTCCGGATACCACCAAATCCGAATGAACCCAGCTGATTGCCCTAAGACCGCTTTTATAACCCATCAAGGGCATTACGAATTCTTGGTAATGCCCTTTGGCCTCACCAATGCACCTGCAACGTTCCAAGCATTAATAAACCACATTTTTGCTCCTTATTTGCGTAAATTTGTGTTGTTTTTTTTTATGACATTCTCCTTTACTGCTCCACCTTAGACCAGCATTTATCCCACCTCAAACTGGCATTTCAGATCCTTAGATTCCATAAGCTGTATGTGAAAAGGTTTAAATACTCATTCGCAGAAAGGAAGGTTGAATACTTGGGTCATATCATATCTGGCCAAGGAGTTAGTACCGATCCTCACAAAATTGAAGCTATGAAGGCCTGGCCCCGGCCTAAAACTCTGAAGGAACTGAGAGGATTTCTAGGTCTTATTGGGTATTACAGACGCTTTATAAAAGGGTATGGCATGATTAGCAAGGCACTGACCACTTTGCTAAAGAAAAATAATTTCGGTTGGGGACTGGAAGCAGAGGAAGTATTTGAATCCCTTAAAGCAGCCATGATACAAGCCCCAACACTGGCTCTACCAGATTTTTCCAAGGAGTTTATTCTGGAAATGGATTCATGTGACACTGGTATAGGGGTTGTGCTCAGCTAAGAAGGGCGAGGCGACCAGTGGCCTATCTAAGTCAAACATTGGCCCCCAGACACATGGGCCTAAGTATATATGACAAGGAGTTGTTGGCAGTCTTAATGGCTGTGGAGAAATGGAGATATTACTTAGAGGGCAAGAAATTCACCATCAAGACAGACCATGAGAGTCTTAAATTCTTATCCCAACAAAGAGTATATAACCAGTTACAGAGAAAGGAAATTACCAAACTCATGGGATTTGACTTCATCATTCTATACCGCAAAGGGAAGGAAAACAGGACAGCCGATGCTCTGTCAAGGAGAGATGTGCCAGCCTCTTGTCAGGCCATATCGTCCTTGGTTCCAGATTGGGTGCAAGACATTACCCACAACTATGACCAGATCCCTTCGATCAAAGAGCTACTTATTAAGATTTCAGTGCATGCAACTATTAACCCTAACTACCAATTAAAAGGGGGATTATTGAGGTGCCAAAACAGAGTGGTTATTGGGAAGGATGAACAGTTGAAGACAAAGATACTCCAGAGCCTGCATGACTCCCCCATAGGTGGGCATTTAGGGCTCAATGTGACCTACCGGCAGGTCCAACAACACTTTTACTGGAAGGGGTTAAAGAAGGATGTGACCAGATTTGTCATGGAATGCACTACCTGTCAAAGGTGCAAACATGAGCAGATTCCTTATCCTGGCCTCCTACAACCTTTGGAAATACCGTCACTGGGAACTGATTTCAATGGACTTTATTGAAGGCTTACCAAAATCTGAGGGTGCTGACACTCTATTGGTTGTAGTGGACAAGTTGACTAAATTCAGCTACTTCATCACATTGGCTCACCTGTTCACAGCCATTGAAGTAGCAAGGAAATTGATGGATTCAGTATTCAAAATACATGGGTTGCTTAAGGCGGTAATTTATGATCGTGATAAAGTAATTACTAGCCAGTTTTGGAAGTCATTATTTCAAGGGCTCAGCATTAAGCTTCATCTCTCTTCTACCTACTATTCCGAGACAGATGGGTAGACCGAAAGAGTCAACCAATGTCTTGAGACTTATCTTAGATGCTTGTGTGTTTCCAAGCCAAGGAGTTGGAGTAGATGGGTAGCTCTTGCCCAATGGTGGTATAACACCAACTACCATACAACACACAAAAGAACTCCTTTCAAAGCTTTGTTTGGGTATCTGCCTCCCATCATTCCTGCTGTAATGCACTGTTCTTCCTAGGAAACATCCGCCGATCAGTGCCTAAAGCACAGACAGGATGCTTTACTGACCATTAAGCAGGAATTGGCCCTAACAAGACAACGGATGAAGCAGTTGGCGGATAAACATCGAACAAAGAGACAATTTGAAGGAGTTGAGGTCTACTTAAAGGTTCCAACAACACCTTTTCCACAAAGGGCCAATCTCTAAACTCAGTCTTAAATTCTATGGGCCATTCAAGATTTTGGCAAAGGTGGGGGCTGTCGCTTATCGTCTCCAGTTGCCTGAGGGCGTGGGCCTTCATCTAGTGTTCCACGTTTCCCTTCTGAAGAGATCCATTGGACCGGCAGACAACGCCAGTAGTATGCTGCCCACTCCCCTGGAAGACATCGAGGACGAAGGTGAACTAGTGGCAGTGCTGGACAAACGGGTTGTCTACAATGACACGGCTCCATTGACTCAGGTCCTAGTGCAATGGTCTCACCTACATTCGGACAACACCACATGGGAGTATCTCCCTGACCTTCTGTAACGCTTTCCTAGGATGATAAGTCTACTGTAATTTCTTGGGGACAAGAAAGGTTTTAAGAGGCGGGAATTGTCATAGACCAAGGGTATAGCTGTAATTAGAAGGTATAATGACAATATTGTAATAAACCAGTAGGGGGTAATTCAAATGGTGCGCGCATGGGCTAGTTTCCTAACTGTCGCACCAAGTCGTGTAATTCTTCTATAAATGCAGATAAGTTGAGGATGGAGAATTATGTGAGGAATATACCACAAATTCCTTTCCCTCTCATTTCTCAATTCACACTTCTCTCGCCTATTTCTTAATCTCTCTCTTTATTTCTCCCTCTCAATCTTTCCCGCCTATATCACTTCCTTCCAAAGTTACGGAAGGAAGCCCATCTTCAGATCCGAGCCTGACAGAGACATGCTATGATTTTCTTTTTTAATAATTGTAGTTGTTAAGTTCAGTTACTTTCCTCTTTCAGAAAAACTGCTAGGTGGTGAACAAAAACTAGATAAGAGAGGTATATCGAGGGTTTGGAGGCTGAATAAAAGAAGTTTTTCCTCATACTTCATTGATTTGTAGGTTGAGATATATAAACACAACATACCCAAAAAAATCTCCTAAAATACAGGAATGGGATACAACAAATTTAAATAACAATACATTACATATTAGAATAAATTTGAACTTGACTTCCTCTCATCTGTTTTGAAACTGCTTCATCCTTTCTTTCATTTATCCTCTTAGTTTGAAATTCTCATATCTTTTCTCTCAAAACAACCTCATCTCTTTATTCACTCGTTCACAACCCGGAATCATTCTTTTCTCATCTTCTCCAACACTCGCCCCCCTCAAGCTGGTGAATAGATATCCATCATTCTTAGCTTGTCTCTAATTGATTCAAATCGTTGTTTCTGCATTACCCTAGAAAGAATGTCTACCTCTTGAAACTTAGTGGGAACATAAGAGAGGCTTATATCTCCCTTTTCAATCTCTTGTTTGACAAAATGTTGGTCAATTCTCACATGTTGCATTCGATCATGTTGCGCCGGATTATTTACAATACTTATTGCTGACTTCTTGTCGCTACAGAGCTTTATTGGGGAGGATATAGGTATGTTTAGATCCCTCATTAATTTTTCTAGCCAAACAACCTCACATATGCCTTGTGCAATAGCTTTATACTTTGCTTCTGCATTGCTACAAGCCATTACAGGTTGCTTCTTACTTCTCCATGTAACCAAGTTACCCCATAGTTTAGTGTAATAACCTGATGTAGATTTGCTATCCTCAATGGATCCAGCCCAATCTACATCTACATATCCACTAATTCCCCTGGCTTGGCTCTTTTTAAATGACAATCCTTTCCCGGGTGTTCCATTGAGATACCTAAGGTTGTGATGTGCTATTTCAAGATGTCTTTTTGTAGGAGAGTGCATAAATTGACTAACTATACTTACATCATATGCAATGTTAAGATGAGTGAGAGATAGGTAGATTAGTTTCCCAACTAGGCATTGGTATCTCCCCTTATCCACTTGGTAATCACCTCTGTTGTCTTTTGTATTCTTCCAATTTGGTTCTAATGGAGTGCTAGTAGGTTTACACCCAAGTTGACCCATTTCCTTCAACAAATCTAAGGTGTACTTCCTTTGGGATATGAAAATACCTTCTTTGCTTCTAGCCACCTCCATTCCAAGGGAATATCTCAATTCGCCTAAGTCTTTTACTTCAAATACATGATTTAGTTGCTTCTTGATACTCTCAACTTCTTGGCTATTATCCCCTGTGAATGATAATATCATCCACATACACAATGAGGGCTGCTCTTTTTTTGTCTGCTTCAAGTTTTGTAAATAGGATATGGTCTACCTGTCCTTGCTTGTATCCAAGCTTATTTAAAGTATCACTAAACCGTTTGGACCATGCTGTAGAGGACTGCTTAAGGCCATATAGTGATTTCTTTAGTTTACATACCTTCCCCTTTGTATCCTCCATCTCAAAGCCAGGTGGCATCCTCATATAAATCTCTTCTTTCAATTCACTATTTAAGAAAGCATTCTTGATATCTAGCTGGTATAATTGCCAATCTTAGATTGACTGCCAATGAGAGTAACACACATATAGAATTTAGCTTAGCTACGAGGGCAAAAGTCTCCTTGTTGTCAAGTCTTTGAGTTTGTGTGAAACCTTGGGCTACTAGTCTAGCCATGTACCTGTCAATGCTCTCATCTGACTTATACTTAACTATAAATACCCACTTGCTGCCAACAATCTTTTTGCCATCAGGTAGCCTCACAATGTCCCATGTGTCATTGGTTTCTAAGGCCTGCGTCTCATCCATAATTGATGCCTTCCATTTTTCATCCTGTAGTGCATGATATATATCTCTAGGGATCTCAATGTCATCAATGCTAACAGTAAAAACCCTAAATTGAGGAGATAGGTTTGAATACCCCAAATAATTAGAAATAGGGTGTTTAGTACATGATCTCACCCCTTTCCGCAGTGTTATTGGGATATCTAAGTCATCAAATCCTGTAGATTCCAATCTTGCGTCAACATCTGGACTTGTCTCCAAATAGGACAATAGGCCTTGCTGAGGATCACGAGGATTTCTAGAATAAACCAATGTTGGTTTTTTAGAAGCTTGATCCTCCTAGATCTAGTTGTTCTTATCTCCCCCTTGATAAGGCACCAGGCTTTGGGTAGGAATAGGAAGTGGTTCAGTAGGAACTTTAGGAACTATTTTAGTAGGAGAAGTAATAGAAACAATATAAGGTAGGGAAGTAGAAGATAGGAAGTGAACAAGTGGGAAGAGAGATGGTGGGGTCCCAATATTGCTTTGCACTAGGTGCACCCCCCCCCCCCCCCCGGCGCTTGCAAAGGAATATGGAGAAAAAAAGGTTGATGCTCAAGAAAGGAGACATCATAAAACGCAATAAATCCTCAGGTAGAAGGACAATACACTTGTATCCTTGTTGAGGAGGAGAATAGCCAACAAACATGCATTTGAGAGCTTTAGGTTTAAGTTTGGATTGAGAAGGTTGGTACTTGTGCACAAAGACAATGCATCCAAAAACTTTTTGGGGAAAAGGAATTAAGGATTCAGTTATGATGAGGGTAGAATTCAAGGAAGATGCTTAGGGGAGTTCTAAATGCAAGAACCTTAGATGGAAGTTGATTAATGAGATATAAGACTGTGAGAACTGCTTCCCCCTAATAGGAATTATGCATTGAATTAGTGAACATGATAGCCCTAGCAGCCTCAAGAAGATGGTGGTTTTTTCTTTCCGCCACCCCATTTTGTTGATAATTGTAAAGGTATGAACTTTAATAAATGATACCATGCTTAGTTAGATAATGATTAAATTCATTTGAGAAATATTCCCAACCATTATCTGAACGTAAAACATGGATAGAGGATTGAAATACATTTCTCTCCATTTGATGAAACCTTTTGAAAACAATATAGACTTTAGATTTGTCTTTCATTAAGAAGACCCAACTAACTCTTGTATGGTCATTTAAGAAAGTGATGAACCAACGAGTATTAGTTAAGTTAGGAGTCCTTGCTAGTCCCCAAATGTCACTATGGACCAAGTAAAATGTCTTTGAAGGCTTATAGATATGAATGGGATGTGGAATTTTGGTTTGTTTAGCAAGAATACATTGCTCACAATGAAAAGAATGGCTCTTTTTATTGATGAAAAGCGAAGGATACAAAACTTTAAGATAATTAAAGATAGGATGTCCTAAACATTGATGCCATAACATGACTTTAGAATCTAAAATACAAGATAAGGAGGATTGAATGTGTGACCTAGATCCAAGAGGATGACAGGGCCCTAAGATATGATAGAGACCACCTTTCTCCTCAGCATTGCCAATCATCTTTCCTGAAGATAGGTCCTGAAATTCACAATAAGATGGGAAAATGTTACCAAACAACTCCTGTCTTTAGTTAGCTTGCTTACTGATAACAAATTACATTTCAAATCAGGCACATATAACACTGATTTTAGGGTTAAGCCTACCATGAAAGTTGTCTCTTTCCCTTGAGCCAAAGAGGTTGTACTGTCAACCATGGCGATGGTTATACCCTAATCATAGGGTTCATAGGCTGACAAAACCTTGAGTGAATTGATCATGTGGTTCAAAGCACCTATATTTATTATCCAACAATCTATAGTGAATTTATGAGAGAATAGGGAGTGTTTAGATGTACTTTGTTTGGCCAAAGATACTACTGGATTAGGATTATCTGTGGCCTCAAATTTGATCACCTTGGTCTGGCTCAACAGCTGCTATAATACTTCCAATTGATCTGTTGATAAGGTCAGATTAGTTGGTTTTCCAACTTCAGATTCTGTCACATAGGCAAATTGGGTTACCTTCCTCTAGTTCTTTACCCTCCAATTTGTTGGTTTTCCGTGGATCTTCCTACAAGTATCCCTTGTATGGTATGGCTTATTGTAGTGGTCACACCACTGTTTATCTTTTTGGGACCCTTCTAGATGTGTTAGGAGTTTTCATCCTTGAGGTAGCCAAGGCTGATGTTTGTGTGTATAATCATTATTAGAAGACCTCGATGAATTGAGCATCACTCTCTTCTTGCTCTCTTTTCATC
This sequence comes from Diospyros kaki, assembly GCA_036245055.1. NCBI lineage: Eukaryota > Viridiplantae > Streptophyta > Magnoliopsida > Ericales > Ebenaceae > Diospyros > Diospyros kaki. Next base: position 44,400,585 of record BSEG01000009.1, read on the forward strand.
TTACTTTGCAAAAGCTTCCCTTATAGATGGGAAAGGCTCAGTTCTAAGTAATCTGTCTCTAACTTCATCTAAATCAGAATTGGGACCATGTAGAAAGTCAAACACTCTCTCCTTCTCTATCGTCTTATTATACTATATTCTATCTTCAGAACACTCCCAAGTGATTTCATAGAATAGATCCATCTATTGCCACAATTTTTTCAGTGTTATAATATTTAGTAACAGAATTGGTACCTTGCCTTGTTATTCGAATAGTGGATGGAATCTGAAAACACTGAGCAATGTTCTCCATGTCTGAGTATATTTCTTGTACTACTTCCCAAATCTCCTTAGCTGTCTTGTAAAACAAGTAGGTCCTTCTAATCTTTGGCTCCATGGAATTGACTAACCAGGCCATGACAATAGAATTCTCCGCTTCCCAAATGTCATTGGTTGTTGATTCTGTGTTAGGCTTAGGGACTGCTCCTATAAGGTAACCAACCTTCCCTTTTCCCTTAACTACCAGCAAAACTGATTGGGACCATTTTCTAAAGTTAGTTCCGTTCAGTTTATGCTAAGTAAGGAATGGCTGTCGAGAGCCATTGGAACAAGTGGGAGTTGTGTACTTCTAGTTGCATGAGCGATGGTGGTAGACGTCTCACTAGTTTCTTGAGTTTCAGCCATGACATGTACCTAAAGGACTCTATAATTCGTAGGTAAGGAGGAAACATCTTCCACAAGAACCAGGCTTTGATACCATGAACAAAAACTAGATAGGGGAGGTATATCGAAGGTTTGGAGGCTGAATAAAAGTTCTTCCTTATACTTCATTGATTTGTTGGTTGAGATATATATACACAAGATATCGTAAAAAAATCTCCTAAAATACATGAATATGATACAACAAATTTAAATAACAATACATTACAGATTAGAATAAATTTGAACTTGACTTCCTCTCATCTGTTTTGAAACTGCTTCATCCTTTCTTTCATTTATCCTCTTAGTTTGAAATTCTCCTATCTTCTCTCTCATAACAACCTCATCTCTTTATCCACTCGTTCACAACTTGGAATCATTCTTGTCTCATCTTCTCCAACAGGTGGTTTACGTTTATCTGAAGTATGAAGCCTTTAGTACTTGAGGTTGCATTGATATAGTAATTTAGACCATATGTCCTTTGGTGTGTATTATTTTAAGCTTGTTTTAAGAAACCAAATTAGATATAAGTACCATGTTAATATTAACTAGTCCCAAATGTTACATTCAAAATGAGGAATTCATTTGTTTACCATAAGACATGAGATGCCTCATATTTTCTGTACTTTAACATGGCTGTGTAGCATTGTTGGTTGAGATAAAAGAAATCAGTGAAAAGAAGTACAAGAAGGATAATGAGCTGCTTGCTATTGCTGCTAGCAATAGACAATCTATTGCTCCCCACATGGAATTTGAATATCCTGATTCAGACATCCATGAAGACCTCTACCAGCTTATCAAATATTCATGTGGGGAAGTTTGTACGACCGAACAGCTGGATAAGGTTATGAAGATTTGGACAACCTTCCTGGAACCAATCCTTGGGGTTCCTTGTCGGCCTCAGGGGGCAGAGGACACAGAAGATGTCAGTAAGGCTCAGAATCATATCCCACTAAGTGGTTCTGTAACTGTTGGTGAAAGTGATGGTAGTCCAGTTGGTGGTATAACTGTCATTACTGCCAAAGAATCAAATCCTGCACAAAATGGGGTTGCATATGATTTTAAGGGGGTTAAAGAAGGTGGCCCTGACAGTGTAGATTATCCTGCACGTAAAAGTGATACCTTTTGCCAAGCTGTGGCTGGTGAAACATCAGCTATAAGCAGACCCGTTACTTCAAATGAGCAGTTTGTGAACTCAAAAATGTCCTTGGCTACTGCAGCGGATGTATTTAGTAAAACAGTGAACATGGAGAACACATCAGGTTTGCCTCAAGGTCTCTAGTGTAGTATAAATTGTCCATTTCATACTGTAGTTTTCCGACATTGACACTGCCAGATATTCTTCTTATTTCCCTTTTTTTTTTTAACATCTACTGCTGGGATTCTGATGTGTGCCTTTAAATGCAAGGACTTTGTGCTACTCCTATTAAGCATGGAAATCCTACTGCTGAGGTTGGGCTTGAAATGAGGCCATGTGATAAATTTTTATCTTCATCAAAGGTATGGTTGAATAAAATTTCTGGCAATAAATAAAGGAAATTGATTGTCGCATTTTATCATGTAGAACTAAAACCAGTAAGAGCATTATAGTTTTTGGTTACTAATATTCACCACTATGTCATTCATTTACATCTCCATATGTGCAATAAGTTTTGTGAATATGTAGTTTAGGACGAAGAAGTGGCTAGAGAAGAGAATCTTGCTTTGCAGAGTACATGGTCTACAATTTTCTAATTGATTAGCTGTCTGATAGCTACATATTTTTGAGAATCCTGCAGGGTTTCACACCAGCTGTTAGCTTTAGTAACCCCAAAATGGAGTTGGAGTGTTAAAGTTCCCTGGCGAACATGGGTGTATATTATTTTCTAGAAAATGTTTTATCTTTGTAAGCTTGTCTAGGATATACATTTATAATCAAAGGTCATTAACCACATGATATTGCCTTGATCTTTCAACTGCATTAGAGTTTTAAAGCCAGAAGCCTTCGATATGTATTTAATCCAAGACACAGGCTTAATAATCAATAATGCCCATCTAGTGCCCATTTTGGAGCGTATGAGTACAAGTCCTGACAATATGATTCTATATTGGTAGGGCTTCTACCTGAATTGCTTATGAGTGAAAATAGTGTAATTTGTATTGATTTGTATTCATGTATTTTATCTGATGCTGTTTGACTCTTCAGGGTGGTGATTGCACAAAACCAGTTTCATCTTCATATGGGGCCATTGCAAAAGGCATCAAACTTCACAGAAATCAGGAGGAATCTGTTGGGCACTCCAAAATTGAAAGAGAGGAAGGTGAAGTCTCGCCAAATATAGATTTTGAAGAGGATAACTTCGCAGGATATGAAGGCTGTGAGGTAGAGGCTGCCCTTAAATCAAGGGATAAATCTGCAAGCAGGCAATGCAAAACTGGCCATGCAGAGGCAGAAACGGAAAATGATGCTGATGGTGATGGTGAAGGTGAGCAAAGTGCTCGAAGGTCATCAGAGGACAGTGAGAATGGTGATGTTTCAGCAAGTGAGTCTGCTGATGGTCAAGATTGCTCGCCCGAGGAGCATGCAGAGGATGGGGACCAGGATGAGAACAATAATAAGGCAGAAAGTGAAGTTGAGGCTGAAGGAATGGCTGATGTCCATGATGTGGAAGGAGATGGAACGTCGTTTCCATTTTCTGAGCATCTTTTACGGAAAGCAAAGCCTCTCACAAAGCATGTTCATCCTGCATTACATGACAAAGAGGAGTCTCGCATCTTTTATGGAAGTGATTCCTTCTATGTGCTTCTTAGGCTTCATCAAGTAAAGTAGTATTTGCTGTTGAGATATTTTTACAATCCAGTTTATCTTCCATTTCTTTTACTTCTCTCTCATCCATGCACCTCTCAACTTTTCAGATACTGTACGAGAGAATACAATCGGCAAGGATTAATTCGTCATCTGCCGAAAAGAAATGGAGGAGTTCTAACAGTGCAAATACTACGGATCTGTATGCAAGGTGGGTTGCCTTTGCAAGTTCTGTTCATTAACTACATTCAGAAGATTAGTGCATATTAATTTGCAAATTTCTTCTATTTGTTATAGGTTTATGACTTTGTTATACAACTTACTTGATGGTTCTTCTGATAATACAAAATTTGAGGATGATTGTCGAGCCATTATTGGAACCCAGTCATATGTTCTCTTCACCCTAGACAAGCTCATATATAAACTTGTCAAGCAGGTGAACTCAGTATAATCCTTTTTGCTTTGCCTCTTTTTGGTGTATTACTTTTCCCTTTCTGACTAGAAGGTTACTTTTTCTTGGTACTACTTGCAGCTTCAAACAATTGCAACTGATGAGATGGATAACAAAGTTCTCCAACTATATTTTTATGAAAAATCAAGAAAACCTGGAAGATTTGTTGATGTAGTTTATCGTGAAAACGCACATGTTCTTCTTCATGAAGAGAACATATATCGGATTGAATGCGTAAGTCTTCATCACTAGCTTCCATTTTGCAATTTTTCTGGAATTCTGTACGATGGTAATGAAATTCATATAAGCCCTGACATACAATTGGTTTTGAATTTGCTGCAGTCGTCTGCACCAACTCGTTTGTCCATACAGCTTACGGATAGTGACCATGATAAGCCAGAAGTAACTGCTATTACCATGGACCCTGATTTTGCAAGGTATCTCCATGATGACTTCTTGTCACTTGCAGGTGACGAAAAGGAGAACCCTGGGGTTTTCTTGAGAAGGTACATGTGGAAGGAGGAAAGCCGTCAAAATCCTTTATGGTAGGTTCTTCACTGCTTTTAGTTAGTGATAATTTGCTTGTATTTACAGAAATAAATGCAAATGTGTATCCGGAGATGAATGTTCTGCTCTAAGCCAAGCCTTGGAGGGGCTCCAGGTTATCAATGGTCTTGAGTGTAAGATAGCTTGCAAATCATCCAAGGTTTGTTCTCTCAACTGTCGCCTTGGTTCATCAAGAAATGAGTGAGAAAACATTGCCTTGTGCTAACTATGGGTGTATTGGCATGCGATAGGTCTCTTACGTTTTAGACACAGAAGATTTGTTGTTCCGACCAAGAGGAAAAAGGAGAGCTTTGTGTTGTGATACCTCATGCCATGACCAGAGAAAGTCTACAAATAGTCATCTAAACAGAGTAGAACGATTCCGCAGATTGCTTTCTGGGTGATGATATACTTTTTTTTGCAACAGATCATGTACGTACGGTATATCCTGATTCCACCAAACAGCTCATTTATTTGCACATTTCCACTTACCGTTCCATATTTGCAAGAGGAGATTTATCTCGCTTTTGATTATGTACTCATTTTGGTTCCATCAAGGAGAATAATTTGATGCTTTCGTTTTCATAATAAAGAGGAGATTTGCTTTCAACACAAGGTCTGGAAAGTGGAGATGGCGTCGCGATGTTAGTGGAGCAACCGTCTTCGATGCAAGTGCGCGCTCTCTTTCAATCAATCAACAAATTTGCGAAGAAACAAGGAAAGGGCGTTGATAGGAAAATGGTTCTTTTTGCGAGCTCTGCCGCCTCATTTTTGGCTCATAATTGCTCCCCAATGATGTAAATAGAAGGTAACATGCAATGTAGTGTAGGATGGGTAAAGATGTTCATTTCATTTTATTTCATTCATTGACCTTAATTCCTTTGTTTGGCTTTCATTCATTGACCTTATTCCATTCAAGAACTTGTGTTCTTGAATTGCTTTCACATTTACTGATGCTGCCTTAGTAGAACAAAGTCTAGGAGCCATGAAACCAACTTAAACGACAATGGCATTCATTTTCCTCATTCAAACTTTATTTTCTTTCTTTCTAACATAAAACCAACTTTTTTCTAAATATCTTTCAAATGAGAGAATTATTTTTCTCTCTCCACACTCTCTTTCCCTTCCATCCCCTTAATGCAAACATTGTCTTAGGTTGTGATTAAAGTTGGCTTTTAAATTCATAATTTTAAAGTAACCACAGTTTTATAAAAACTAGACCCTTTTGTTTATGTGCCTAATTTGCTACTTCGGTACCACAAAAGCTCCACCTGTTCTATGGCCCACAAAACTCCACCCATTACAAGTACCGGATTCAAGTGGGAAGCGCCTCTTCAAGATGGGCATAAACACCTTTTTTGATTTTTTATTAAAATTTTCATTTAATTATTTGATAATTTGTCTTTTGTTTCTTTTTTTAGCACATTTTCACATTGTTATATCTCTTATGCCTCTGTTCTGGTCGGCTAATTCTGTTAACTATGTCAAAGCCAAGAGGTTTTTTTTTTTTTTTTAGAAAATATTATTATTGGGTAAAATTGGTGGGCAAAACAATAATACTGGAAAATTATTTATGAGAATATTAGTCCTATCTCCGTTAATTAACCGGCTAAGAGCTTGTTTGGCCCCACGATAGAAATTTGTAATTTATGTTATGAAATAAAAATAGAGGTAGAAAAAAAATTATTCTTAGTCAAAATTACTCTCAACTAACATTTGAAGTTATAAATAATTTTGAGTTTAGAATTTAAGGTTTAAGTTATAAATTAATTTTACACGTTGGATAAAGTTATACTTAATTGAATTAATTTATATTTTTTATAAAAATTAAATAAAATTACAATTCAAAAAAATAAATAATTTTCATAATTAACCCTTCGAAAATTACGACCTTCCTTAAAATTGTGAATTTTGCATCACTTTCCCTTGCCATGAATAAACTGCTATCAATTTTTTGCAAATGCCCAAAACACACTCTCTTATCTACTTTTTCTAGTTATTTCTTATGTAATTATAGAGAATAAAAAATTGCAATCAATTTGGTCAGTTGCCATTGCCAATTACTGCCAATGACGACAGGATTCTACCTTTGAGGTTGTGTTTGTGTGAAAGAGAAAATATATAATTGAAGGTTTTCACCATCAACCAATGGAGAACTAATGTGTTGCTCGACACGGGCCTCTTGATATATTGATATTGGTTTCAATTAGCTTTTAAGATTTTAATGATAAAAAATAAAATAAGTTTTAAGTTATAAATTAACTGTATATCTTTCAAACGTACATATTTCAATTTCAAATAATGATCAATGAGAGATTAAATAAAGTGATATTGAAATCATATCTCAAGACAAATGACAAGTATTTCATATTTTTGTATTTATATTAAAAGTTCAAAATATTTTTAAATGATTTTGAGGTTTAAGGCAAAAAGAGTTTTTAAATATTATAAAGGTGTTATTTGACTGAATTTTTGAATTTATTGTCTAATAAGTTGATGTGATTTCTATTGGTCAACTGATCCTTCTTGATCAAGCGTCTAACAGCATGCATGATGTGTGCTTTGGTTGTTTAAGTTTCTTAATTAATTAATTACCTATCCATTTTTATATGTTGTCTGACAATGTGCACGTTTACATAGTTAAAATCATTTTGCCTCAATCTGTCGTCTATCGCGTTTCATCTGTCACCTAGTAAATTGTATGTATCTTTTGAATATTGTTATATAGCTTGAATTGGATGACGAATCTATTCTCATCTGTCGTCTGGCAATATGTTTGTGTAGTGTTATTTTTTTGATCTGTCAACTAACAACTTTCATTTATTGTCTGATTTTTGAATTAGTGCTTTAATCTGTCGACAGATGCTTTGTATTGATCGACTGATTTTTTTACATAATTCAAATAATAGCTAGTTTTTGCCACATTTAATGTTCATCCATTCCATCAAACGGTCTTATTTTTTGAAGCTTACACCTACAACTATAAATAGGTGGCTAGGTCTTCATTTAAAGCACTTAGATCATTCTTCTACCAAGCTCTTAAGAGATCAAAACTTTCTTATTGTGCTTACATTTTTATTCTCTTTCTCATTTATTCTAAAGGCTTGTAGTGTGTTTATCTTCCAATCTTTTTAAATCTTGTATTATTACAAAGAGGTCTTGTAATTAAGGATTTGCACCCTTAAACTTTCATTTCAATTCATTTTATATTTGCTAGCATTAACTAGATGGCTTACCTTGAGTAGGAGGATTGTAATATAGTATTGAGACTAGAGTACCTATTTGGTTCAAGTAGGAGAATTTTTTATTATGAGGTGTTTATTAATCAAGATAAGAGGTAGAAAATGTCAAATATGATAAGCATTCCGGATGTTTGGTCTTTTCAACGTGTTTGTTAAACTTATCTGATCATTTCCGAAAAAGGTTTCACGTGACCTCTTATCTCCTCCTTTCAAGATAAATTTATCCGACCTCCCCCCTCGGATAAATTTATCTGGGTCTTCTAAGATAAAGCTCAATTACTTATTTGCCCCTTGTAAGATAGTTATGTCATTTAATGCATTTTAAAATTTTAAATTTAATAAAAAAACTTATTTATTTAACTCTTATAATTAATATTATTTAATATATTTTTAAATTATTATATGTTTTGACAATTTTTAAAATTTAAATGACATTATTCATTTCATTGATTTTTAAAATTTAAATATCTCTCTATATATATATATATTTTATTAACTATTAACTAATATAATTCCTTTCATCAATTTTTAAATTATTTTATTTAATTTTATATTTTATTATCTATTATGAAAGTATATGTTGGCCATTTTTAATTATTTAGATAGAATTATTGTAATTCTAACCATTATTATTTATACTTTTTAACTCTTTTTAAATTTATTTTTGAACATGAATTTAGAAAATAAAATATTATTTTTAATTTTAATTTTAATTTTTTTAACAATTCATATTAATCATAAAATACTATTTTAATTATAAATTTGGTAATAGGGATATTTTGATAAAAAAAAAATCTTTATCTTGATACTTATCATATGTATTAACAAACATATAGAAAGAAAAAGTGCAATTATTAGTGAATTCTAAAAAATTTAATAAACAGTCTGATAGAAATTTTACAATACTTCCCGGCCTTATCTTAACGATTTCATATCTTGATTCGGAAAACATCTCAATCTTATCTTAATATCACCTTATCTTACTCATTTTAACAAACGCCCCCTTAGTGGATTGATTTCAAAATTCTTAGTAGATAACTAAGATAGTGGATTATGTTTGATTAACACAAATCACTTTAATCTCTTGTACTCTTATTTTGTTGTACATTTTGTTTCGCTTTCTATTTCATTTTTTTTTTGTTGTTTATATATATATCACTCTATTTAAATTATTTGTTGTTTATCTTTACATTAAAAGAATTAAAAAAAAATAACATTTTTTTTATAAAACCAATTGACTCATCTCTTCAATATATCCCACTGCATTTCATTTCTATCATCCCCACCACCACCCAATTCCCCCCGCCCCAGCTCCTTCTCCCAAACACCCACTCCCCCCGGTACAGGCCAACCCCCCACTCCCTCCCAAATTTCACCCACTCCCTCATACGCCGCCCTCCCCACCAAATTATCCACACACACGCGCGCACACACACACATATACATATAATTATATATATTTTTTGAATATTATTATAAATTATTATTTAAATACATTATCAGTTATTCTTTGTACAATTAGAATTATAGTTACAATTATAATTAATAATTTATTTATTTGTTTAATCGTAATAAAATTTATACTCATCTTATATTTTTTTAATCATATTTTTCAAATAAGAATATAATTGAATCGATCAAATTACACAAAAGAATATGACGTGATTTAATTGAAAGGGGGCTAAATGGAGAGTTTAATTAAAGAGAAGTTTTAAGTCTATTATTGTATGGCCTACATCAGTATCAGCCAACATAAATAATTTGATATTTTTTATTTTTTTATTTTTCAATCTATTCAATTTGAGTATATATTCAATCAAGTTGGTTTGATTTTAAAAAAAATTCGATATGTTCAGTTTGAATAATTCGATTACATCTAATCGTTTATGTTGCCAAATATTGAAGTAGCCTACATAGTAACATATTTAAAACCCTCCTCCAATTAAACCCTCCATTTCACCCCCATCCCTCCCAATAAAATCACGCCACGCCCCTCTAAGTAATTTGATCGATTTAATTACACTCTTATTTCACATATATGATTAAAAAATATATTAAATAAGTATAAATTTTATTATGATTAAAAAAATAAATAAATTATTAATTATGATTGTAGTTATAATTATTAAAATAATTGTAATTATAACTATAATTCTAACTCAATAGATTATAATTAGTAATTTATTTAAATAATAATTTATAATAATATTTAAAAAATATAAAATTATTTTCATCTATGTGTATATGTGGAGATAATTTGAGGGAGAGTGAGTGAAATTTTGAAGAGAAGTTGGGGGGAGGGGGGTTCTATCTGGCAAGATAAGGTTGCTCGACGCAAACATCATATCAATTATCTCAATCAACAATATTAGAGCTTGATTTGTAAAGACGCTTCGACAATGTATTAGTCAACATGCAGGGGAGGGGAGGGATAGTGGAAAGAGAAAAAAATATAATAGGAAAAAAAAGAGAAATAAAAAATAAAAGTAAAATAATTAATTTACATATGTAAAATTTTGATTCAAAATTTGTTTATTTATTTGCACGTGTGAGAACCTCAACCGATTAAAAAAATAAAACAAACCTCCTAACACCAATTTATTTACCTAAACAAATCGATTTCGTGGCCACCTGGTAACACGTGAGAAGTCACCAGGCAGCCATAGGCGACGTTTGGACTGACAATAAAGTCAAGAAGAAAAACTCTCCAATAATATTCGCCTGTGAGCTGCATACCTAACCGCCGGGTATTAAGAATTTCCTCTCCTGGTGTCTCACCCAACCCTCCTTTACCGATCTCGACTCTATTTTAGACAGCAAATTGAAGACAACCCAGATCGGTTGAGCAAATCAACGAGCGAAATGGCTTTGACTTACCGCTCGTCGAATCTGCTGAAGCCTCTCTCCGCCTCCGTATCGTTCACCTCCGCCCCGTCCCTCCGCCGCCGGTTTTCCACCGACGACTCCGCCACCATCACCCTCGAGACCAGCGTCCCCTTCACCGGCCACAAATGCGATCCGCCTTCTCGGACGGTGGAGACGACGCCGAAGGAGCTGATGACCTTCTTCACCGACATGGCCAAGATGCGCCGGATGGAGATCGCCGCTGACTCGCTCTACAAGTCCAAGCTGATCCGCGGCTTCTGCCATCTCTACGACGGCCAGGAGGCTGTCGCCGTCGGCATGGAGGCCGCCATCACGAAGAAGGACTGCATTATTACCGCCTACCGAGACCACTGCATCTTCCTCGGGCGCGGCGGAACCCTACTCGAGGCATTCTCCGAACTCATGGGACGCCAGGGCGGGTGTTCTAAGGGGAAAGGCGGCTCTATGCATTTCTACAAGAAGGATAGTGGATTCTACGGAGGCCACGGGATTGTTGGGGCTCAGGTGCCTTTAGGTTGTGGATTGGCCTTTGCGCAGAAGTACTCCAAAGAAGAGCACGTGACCTTTACCATGTACGGTGATGGCGCGGCAAACCAAGGGCAGTTGTTTGAGGCGCTTAATATCGCTGCACTTTTGGATCTGCCTGCAATTCTAGTCTGCGAAAACAACCATTGTAATTACTGGGTAGTTTGAGGCAATCAATTTCATACATATAATTAGAAGATTGATTGGCTGATTCATTATGAATCGTTGTTGCAGATGGAATGGGCACAGCGGAGTGGAGAGCTGCAAAGAGTCCAGCCTATTACAAGAGAGGGGATTACGTCCCTGGTTTGAAGGTGATGCCAAATTTTATATTTATAGTCTATTGCAAGTTGTATGGAAGTTTTTTGATGGTTTGATAAAAAAAAAAAAATTCCTTAGCAATGTTACTTCTTTTAGTTTGGTACTGTGGATTTAAACCATTTGTAGTAGTATATTGTCTTTTACACACATAATTTCTGTCTATGTGATCTAATTGATATGAAGGTAATTCATATAATAGATATTTTAACGTTGATTGAAATCTGTTAACGTTTCTACATTAACTTTTGGCCAACTCTGGCAGGTGCATATTTTTTTCCTCTTGTTTTTCTTCCCAACTCGGTTTAAAGGTTACATGAAATTCTAGGCAGTTTTAAGCTTTGTTTCTATTGGAAATACTTGGCTTAGCTGTGCTTTATGGAATATTGCTAACAATGAGAATTATTGTTGTAGTTTTAGTCCAATGTGATAAGAATGCAAATTCCTTTTCTTGGTGTATGTTATGTTGATTTCTTTTTGATTTCTGTTCTTTTTGCCAAACGGTGATGAAGCTGATTGAAATTCTAGAATGAGAACTTTTTAATGTTTAATTATGTCATTTTGTTGGATGCTTGGGTGTTTCATTTGAAAGTCAATTTTTTGTATTCATTATGATATAGTATGTTTGTGTAAATGATAAAGGAATTTGATGTACTGCTTCATGATCTCAGAAACTTACAAATTCATGATAAATTTTTGAATGGTATTTCCGTTTGGACTTCAAAACGTTGAACATAGATTATTAGGATAGAGAAGTTCTATATGTTTTCCTTTTCCATTCTGCTTATAGTGGTCACTTGAAGATTAAAATGATCTGAGCTCCTAGTTGCACTGAACTCATTCCCTTGATTTTCTGTATAAACACTTAAACTAGATGTCAGTGAATTTTGAAATCATAGTTTTTTGGGTTGCCATATATCTCACTTTTGTAAACAGGTAGACGGTACGGATGCCATATTTTTACTTTGTTTATAGTTTATGGTTTGTCATATATCTCACTTTTGTAAACAGGTAGACGGTATGGATGCATTTGCTGTGAAGCAAGCTTGTAAATTTGCCAAGGAGCATGCCTTGAAGAATGGACCCATTGTGAGTACACTTATTACACGTCTCTTTATTTTTGGTAGCTATTGAATCTGTCCTATTTTTTTCTCAACATATCAAGAGAGGGGGTGAGAGCGCATCAAATGCAGCTAAAAGTAATTTCTATCTAGGTAGAAAAGCATAGTGCAGTAGAGACTGGAGACTGTAAATGCTATTTAACTCTTGCAATTAAGTTCTCTCTAGGTAGAAAGCGGGGTGCAGTGGAGGGTGGAGACTGTAAATGCTAACTAGCGTTAACTCTTGTATTAGAGCTATGTTATGATTTTCCATATGGCCTAGTATTAACTTTCCGCATTTGTAATGGCCTTGTTACCTCATTTACTATCAGAACTATATTGTTTGCTCAAAATTTTGACATTATGAGCTGTTGCGGCTCATACTAGCTATGTAACTATATTGTTTGCTCAAGGAGGCCAACCCCTTACCATGAAACATTTTATGGTTTGAATTTCTGGATGTTCTATGGCATGTTCCTTGACATTTACGCATCTATTGGAAGCAATGTTGTTAAAACTGGACCAGACCAGATTGGACTGTTCCATTCAACTGGTTGAACTGGCAACTGGCCAGTGTTTTGGTCTGGTCAGCATATAAAACCTGAAAGGCCTAAGGATTGGGCAATTTTGGTTGAATAGAACTGGTTCAACCATTAAACGGCTGCACCAGCCCTATTCAACTGTTAAAACCCCACCATTACTTTGGATAGAGAGGGAGGGAGTGGTTCAAGCATGAAACAGCTGCACCAGGCTGATTCAACCGTTGAAACCTCACCGTTACTAAGAGAGGGAGGGAGGGTTCCAACAAATAACCTACTGCTTGTATTGGTGTCTTGTTCAGTCCTATGAGTTAGACTGCAGCCATTAGAATAGCTCCAAATCACAGCCTCAAGACACTATCTGATCCACAATGCATCAACACAGAAAAAGTTGAGGCGGTGCTAGTTCTCTCAAAACCAGCCGTTGCTTCACCCTGTTCAAACCAGAAGCTCACTTACCTGTGATATAAAAATTAGGCGATGCTGTGAATTGGGGCATTGCTTCGGATAAAAGCTTAAGCTCACGCATGAAAAGTAGATTGGTGACTTCTTAATCAACTCAATTCCAAAATTTTAGAAGTAAAATATTTAAAAAGGAATTGTAAAAATAAGAAAGCTTTTATTTTCTTTTTATTCTTTTTTAAAGTCTGTGTTTACATGGTTTCACTCAAATTCTGATGTTCATTATAGAAATATGTAATGGATTTTAATTTTTTATTTTTATATCAAACTTTTAATTATTATGTTTTATTTATTTATTTAATAAAAATATATTTGGTCCAACCCTTGTTCAACTATTGACCCTTGACCCTCTCCCCGTTATGGTTTCGCACCAGGTCCAGTTAGTCTGTTTTCCAATTATTGGCTGCTTATGGGGTAGAAATCTTATAAGATAGCAATATGATCCGATTAAATTGGTACATAATTGAAAATTAGACCTAATTCTTTTTAAGTCCATATGAAGCTTTTCACAACCCCCCAAAACTCCCTCTTCTCATCAAATCAAGGTTAATTGGCCTATTTTCAATTATCACCGAGTAATTTGTTCATATTATTGTCTTTTTTTATTTTTTGGTGTTCTCTCTCTCTCTCTCTCTCTCTGTGGGTGTGTGGGGAGGAGCCAAGGGGGGGGTTGTTTGGTAGGATTGTGACACAATTTGGTTGAAGTAAATTTAACTCTGGTATTCTATTGGATTGAGAGGGCTGGGGAGTTGGTGGATCATTGTGCTGTCCACAAATGCTTGAGGGGAATGCAGACACTGCCTTTCTATCTAGGACGTGTTAATATCTAATAGCAGGAGACCAATGGATCCTAACCTTGTCCATTATCACTTGGTGAGGGCGGCACAGTTGTTTTTATGTTTCTTTTGGTTGTGCTAGGTGTTCAGAGACTTTTACATGTTGTCAGATCCTTGAATCTGACGGGAATTCTCGACCGAATTGGCGAGAATTGGGAAGGGAATTAGGGGGAAATGTAGGGAGAGAAAGCAGAACAGAGAATGATAGAGGGAAGGATTGAGAGGAGAGAGAGAATTTGTGGGAAATCAGAAATACCTCAAATGTATTAATTGATGCCCTTGAATTGGCTGGATCAGTTGTTACTGATCCTAGCCACCGAGAATGGTGCCAAAAGGCTGCCAAAATCAAATGGGTACAACTGCCCAAACTACTATCTAAGTACAATCAATCACAGCCATAACTACCAATACAAAGTATAACCCCCCATAACAGTAGGTACACAGCATGCAAGGTTTCTTTATTGTTGTAAAGGTGTCGCTCTTGGTTGACAAGAAAGCTTGAGTGGAGCTTCTTTTTCCTGTTTGTGTTGGCTAGTGGGCCGAGGAGAGCTGTTGTTTCTGTGTGGGAATTTTCAACCTGTTGGTTCAAATGACAAATGGATTTCCCAAAAATGGTTGTTCTTTTGGTGAAAGAGAGGGTGGTCTCCCTTATTTATTAGAAGAAGATATGGTAATTCCTATTTAAAGACTTCTTCTAATTTTATGGACATTTTAAAGGGAGGGTGTGCTTTCTTAGTCTGGTAGACTTTGATTATTAAAGAGGGACAAGTAAACAGGACAAGTGGATATTTTACCATCTGGTATGGAATACTGGTTTAAGATGCTATGTACTTGGCCTTTTAGACATACACAAAAAAGGAGTAAGATACCTGGTGTGTAAATTTATTGCTATATTTTATTGTTTATTATATCACCTATACCTGGTGTGTAAATTTATTGCTATATTTTATTGTTTATGATATCACCTGTATGTGATTAATCACGAAGTTGTCATCAATGTGCACTATATTCTGTTAACTTTTATATCATTTGTAACAATATTTATTTCCAGTGCCAATATGTTGTGATCTCCATGATACTTACTGGAAGTGGTATTTGTTTTCTATTTTTATTACTTTATTGTTGTCGTTTTGCATTCAGTTGACTAACTTCATTTGTGATCTTGATGTTCAGATTCTTGAGATGGACACTTACAGGTATCATGGTCATTCAATGTCTGATCCTGGGAGCACCTACCGCACCCGTGACGAGATTACCGGTGTCAGACAGGTCTATATATTATCAATAACACTCTCTCTCAATTTAACTTCTTATTAACTTTAAGTCATAGACTTCTGAACTATTGGAATGTGGTGAAATACCTCCAGGAGCGTGATCCACTTGAAAGGATAAGGAAGCTGATATTATCCCATGATATAGCTACTGAAAAGGAGTTAAAGGTATTAAACATTGAATTCTTGTACAATTTTCCCAGAAAAGAGAAATCTGTGTTTGTTATTTATTGGTTATGAAAAGCTTGGTAGCTTTGTTCATCTAGATAATTCTTTCTCAAATTTTGATTCAAGAATTTGATGTCTCTTGTGGAGTTGTGGTGTTTACTCATTTATATATTTCCATGCAGGATATTGAAAAAGAAATCAGAAAAGAGGTAGACGATGCTATTGCTAAAGCCAAGGTCAGAATAAATTTGTTGTCTTCACTTTAGCATTGCCTAGGTTTTCTGCGCCAACACCTTTGAGACCCAATCTTTGTCATTTCACTGATTGTCGATGATTTATTTTGAGTTTATGTAATTCCAGGAAAGCCCAATGCCAGAACCTTCTGAACTCTTCACTAATGTGTATGTTAAAGGCCTGGGAGTTGAGGTAGATCCTTTTCCTCCTCAGACTATTTTTTGTGTTAATTAGGCAATGCTATAAAATGGAAATAAACTGTGTTAGTCCCACTGCTGATGCATAAGCTGTGTAATTCTGTCATAAGAAATGTGATAGGCATGGTTTATTTTCTTTAATGGGTAAATTTACTGTTTGTGAACTTCTATCAATAGGATGCATCGAAAATGGGGGAAAAATCTGATTTCCCCTTTGCTTTGAACATATGTTGCTTCTCATGATCAATTGAAAGTAGAGAATTATTTTTTAACTTGTAGAAAGAAAATGAGAAAGAAAAATACAGTATTAGTGGTAGAATCCATAAACTGACAGGCATATGCGAGCTTACTGTGATTGTGGGAGTTTGACATGTATTTTCATCGGTCTAACCTTCCTTTAAAAGAATGACCACTATGCCATTGACTCTAGGCCATTGTTTAAGGGGATGCGATATACGGGGTGAGAATAAAGACAGCAAAACAGAGTAGAAGATAGCCTAAATTATGTGAGATTGAAACTGGAACTTGAAATTTAGATTCTATAGCTTGATAACCTATAATCCTCTGTTTACAAAATAACATCTGCTCACAAGTGTTTATATTTGGGTAGAGCTGTATTTTTAATTCTAGCCCTTTATTGAAACTCAATCCTATTCAATCTTAATTATTCAACTAATCAATATATCATATGTTAAGTCACACAACCAAACAACAGCATATCAGCTACATGAATTCTTGATCGTTGTCATTTCTATATATGGCCTTATTTTCTATAGGACCTTGTAACTCATACCATATCTAGGTTTTTCTTTCATAAATTTTTTCTTGATCTGCTAGTAGCTATTTCGCTAGATACTTGTTCCATTGCATCACTCTTCTCAAGGAGCTTCTATTGGTCCTCTTCTCACTTGACTCATCTTTATCGTGTCTCACGTATCTTATTTTAATAGGATTTTCTCTACCCATGTTTCAAACAAATTCATTTCTTATTTTTTTCCTTTTCTTGTATGGCTCCACTTATCTGGCATCTTATTTTAGTTGGATCCAAAACATGAATTCTAGATAAATTATGAAAAAATGGTCGGGCGTGAGCGTAACCCTTCATAGTGACGTGCTACACTACTCACGTGTAGTGTCAAGTGAGCTAGGGCCGCTGCATCGACGCCCGGATGTAGTGACAAATGAGCAAGAGTTCCCGCATTTGTTTGGACGGATGTGGGTAAAGAAGTTAGTCTAAAATCAATATCAAAATCAAAATCAAATTCAAAGTCAAAGTCAAAAACAAAATCATAGATTAAGGATTGGGTCATGGAACATAGGAACATTAACAGGCAAAGCTATGGAAGTGGTAGATGTGATGATTAGGAGAAAGATTAATATTATGTGCCTTCAAGAGACGAGATGGGTAGGGAAAAAAATAAAAACTTTGTCAGAAAATGGATATAAAATATGGTACACATGAAATGATCGAGCAAAAAATGGAGTGGGGATCATTATGGATAAAAGCTTAGTAGATGAGGTAGTGGATGTAAAGAGAATAAGGGATAGGATTATTATGATGAAGGTTATTCTAGGAAGAATGACTATGAATATCTTTAGTACATATGCACCACAAGCGGGGTTAGGTGAGGAGATAAAAACAAAATTCTGGGAGGACCTAGAGGGACTCATACAAATGATACCAAGAGGAGAGAGTGATTATAGGAGGTGACTTAAATGGTCACGTGGGTAGAGACGGAAACAGCTATAGAGGTACATGGAGGGTATAGATTCGGAGAAATTAATAATGAGGGTAAGTCTATTCTAGATTTTGTGATGGCATAGGGGCTTATCATAACCAATATTAGGTTCAAAAAACGGGACGGACACTTAATCACATATAAAAATGTCACATCAAGCACTCAAATAGATTACTTTCTCATGAGACAAGAGGACCGGGTATGTTGTAGGAATTGTAAGGTGATACCGGGAGAGTGTTTGACTACTCAACATAGACTTCTAGTACTTAACGTCTAAGTAAGAAATTGGAAGAGAAAAAATCACATAAAACAAAATCCAAGAATCAGGTGGTGGGATTTAAAATGGGAGAACAACTAATCTTCAAAGAAAAATTAAGGGGTAGAATGGAATGGAGAAGGACAGACAAACCAAATGTGGAGAGAAATGGCTAATGCCCTGAGAAACACAGCAAAGGTAGTGCTGGGAGAGACAAATGGTAGAGCCCCTAACCTTAAGTAGTCTTGGTGGTGGAATGAAGAAGTGCAATTGAAAATTAAAAATAAGAAAAATTGTTATAAGGCTGTATATCAGTGCAACAATGAAGAAAATCAAAAAAATTATAAAGAATCAAAAAAGGCAGCAAAAAAAGTTAGTGAAGTAAGGTCAAAATCATGCGATAATCTATATAAACGACTTGATACAAAAGATGGAGAAAGGGATATATGTAAATTAGCTAAAGTAAGAGAAAGAAAAACAAGGGATTTAAATCAAGTGAAATGCATAAAAGATGAAAATCAAAATGTATTAGTGAATGCGGGAGCGATTAAGGAGAGATGGAAGGAGTATTTCACAAAATTATTTAATAATGATGGCGACACAAGAGTTAAGTTGGGACATCTTAGTAATTCTGAAGGGAACGTGAACTATACATTTTATCGACGCATAAGTCCAAATGAAATAAGGCAAGCATTAAAAAAGATGAAAAACCATAAGGCGGTGGGACCGGATAATATACCAATAGAATCATGGAAATGCATGGGAGAAGAGGGTATCTCCTGGCTAACGAAATTATTTAACGCGATTCTTAAATCAAAAAAGATGCCAGATGAGTGAAGGAAGAGTACTTTGGTCCCTATATATAAGAACAAAGAAGATGTTCAAAACTGTGAAAATTACAGAGGAATTAAGTTAATAAGTCATACCATGAAACTCTGGGAGAGAGTAATAGAGCAGAGGCTCAAAAAAGAAACAGAGGTCTCAGAAAATCAGTCTGGTTTCATGCCCAGTAGGTTAACAATGGAAACTATATACCTACTGAGGCGCCTAATGGAAAGGTATCGGGATCATCAGAAAGACCTACATATGGTGTTTATAGATCCAGAAAATGCCTATGATAGGGTCCCTAGAGAAGTATTATGGAGGGTTTTAGAGAAGAAAGGAGTCCGAATAGCCTATATACAAGCCCTTAAGGACATGTATCATGGTGCAGAGATAAGGGTCAGAACATGCGGAGGGGATATTGAACCGTTTAAAATTACAATAGGATTGCATCAAGGTTCTGCACTAAGTCCATACTTATTTGCTTTAGTAATGGATGAACTCACTAAAGATATTCAGACAGAGATGCCATGGCGTATGCTATTTGCAGACGACATAGTGTTGGTGGATGACATAAAAGGAGGAGTGAACACTAAGTTTGAGTTATGGAGAAACAATTTAGAATTTGAGGGATTTAAATTAAGCAGAAAGAAAACAGAATATATGGAATGTAAATTTAGTAAGAATGCAAAAGTGGAGGATGTTATAATAAAATTGGAAGACCAAATCTTACAAAGAAAATACCATTTTTGATATTTGGGATCAGTGATTCAAAAAGATGGAGAAATTCACTAGGATATCACACATAGAATTAAGGCAGATTGGCTAAAATGGAGAAATGCATCGGAGGTGTTATGTGATGGTAAAATTCCATTAAAATTGAAAGAAAAATTCTATAGGACAGTTATAAAACCAGTTTTGTTGTACGGCTCAGAATGTTGGGCAGCCAAATACCAACATGAGCAAAAGACGAGTATAGCGAAGATGAGGATGTTAAGATGGATGTGCGGCCATACAAGAAAAGATAAAATTAGAAATGAAGTTATTCGTAATAAGATAAGAGTAGTGCCAATAGAGGAGAAGATGAGAGAGACTAGACTAAGATGGTTTGGTCATGTGAGAAGGAGACCAAGAGACGCTCATGTGAGAAGAGTTGATGAAATGGAACAATTAATCAAAAAAAGAGGTAGAGACAAACTTTGAGGGAGACATTAAAGTTTGATATGAAGTGCATGGACCTCGATGAAGATATGACGAAAGACAAAAATACATGGAAGTCTAGAATTCATGTAGCCGACCCCACATAGTGGGATAAAGGTTGGATATGTTGTTGTTTTTTGTATGGCTGCACATGCATCTTAACATCATTGTTTACAATGTATGCTCATACTTTGCATATATTGGTGTTACATTGCCCAGCACTTTGTGCTGTACAATAAAGCTGATCTTATAGATGTCTTAACCATCATGCCTTAATTTCATGGATAACATCCTCATTAATTTCTCCATCTTTATAGATGATTGATCCAGATATCTTAACATCATTGTTTACAATGTATGCTCATACTTTGCATATATTGGTGTCACATTGCCCAGCACTGTGTGCTGTACAATAAAGCTGATCTTATAGATATCTTAACCATCATGCCTTAATTTCATGGATAACATCCTCATTAATTTCTCCATCCTTTTAGATGATTGATCCAGATATCTTTACTGATCTTTTTTGTGTATAATTTGATCTTCTAGTCTTAGCATAACATCCTCTTTTATATTTTTGCTAAAATGTTAATCCATATCTCAAGCTCGGTATTCACACCACCTTGTATGTTTCACTAACATGATGTCATCTGCAAATAGCATCCAACAAGACACCTTTGGCTAGATGTGTTTAGGGTTTAGTGAGTTAATCATATGACCAATTAAATAAATATTAACACAATTCAAATTCTAAATGAAAAAAATGGCAAAATAACTGATCGAGAAAATTATATGCTCTATAGAGCAATCTCCCTGGGTTGGGAAAGGATCGAGATTCAACAAGATGACCTTAACAACTTTATTGTATGTCTCTGATCAACGTTCTCCAACTCATCCTTCACCCATCCAAGTACTTTCACTAGCTATTTTTGCCTAGCCTTTTCACCAAAATATTCTATACTGGTTCCTGTCCTTCACTTCCACTACTTCGACATTAAACCTGAAGGTGTAGCAAGATGTTATTCACAATGTGTTAGATGTAACGCAACAAGTATAGAAGATTTCTAGTCCAAAGGCTAGGTAATCCAGCTACTGAAAGTACTTGGATAGTTGAGGATGATTGAAGAAGGTTGACCTATAGAGATATACAATGAAATTGTCAAGGTCTTTCTTGTTGAAGGCTCAATCCTTTCCTAAGTTGGAGGATTACAACAGCGTATAACTTATCTGATCAGTTTTTGTGTTGTGTTGTTTTTGTTTCATTTAGAATTAGAACTCTGTTTAAATATTTACTTAAATGTCAGGTAATTAGCTAATTAGTTGGATGATATAGAGTTTTAACCGAGGGCTGGGATTAAACTGCAGCTGCTACACTAATATGATTAGCCTTCTAGAATTACTTATGACCAGCAGCTATTTTGTAATCAAAGTAGTACAGGTTTTCAGATCCTGGATTTGGAATTTCAAGTCCCAGCTTAGACATTACCTCCTAATTCTGGCCATTCTTTCTACTGTTTTTTGGTGTCTTTTCTGTTGTCACCCTGCATTAAGATGACTATGCTACCACGTAGCAAAGCAGAATAATAAATCGCTAACAAAAATTAAATAGAACTTTTACACGAATTCCCCCTTTACTGTACTTTTTGTGATGCCTTCCATTACATGATTTGGTTTTGGACTTCTTGTTGTAGGCATTTGGAGCAGATAGGAAAGAAGTAAGAGCCACACTTCCTTGAGTCAAACCATCATCTGGGAACAATTAGGAGGCTCTCGGCCTTGATGACGAATAAGAAACCAGAAGAAGAGGATGTGATTTTTGACTGAACAATAAAAATGGTACTAAAAGGTTGTCATTCCCTGCTTTGCTGTCTTGTACCATGATTTTCTCAAGGTTTATAGTCCCTGTTATTGGTAGGATTCATTCCTGCATTCTGGTGATGTAGCTGTCTTTTTTCCTTTTTTTGGGGTTTTGGTTGCGGTGGTGGTTGTTTTGGCTTTTTTTGTTTTTTTGTTTGTTTTTTTTTTTTTTTGGGGGGGGGGGGGGGCGGCTAAGATGTGAATTTAAATTTTATACTCGCAAGCTGTTCCTACTGAACTAAGGTTGCATAAATTTCTTTGATTAAACAATAATTTGATTTTGGGCGTGTAAGCATCGCCCGTTGTTTGCCGCATTGAAATAGGCTGGCGGTTCATCTATTTTCAGGACTTTTCTTGATAGGTAGATTTTGTTAAATGCAAAGTTTTATGAAAACATCTATGAGATTAGTTGTGTGACATAGAATATTAGGTAGTAAAATAATAATGTGTGCAAAATATAAGTGTAACGAAGACAGAAATTTTAAAAGAAGAATTTGTGACCGTACCAGTGGTTTGCATGATCATGCCACCAGAATAATCATAACCAGATGTAAACTTAATGGATGATTATAATTATGTTATGTGGACAGTTTAAAATTTGGATTTAAGTTTGAATTCGAGTTCTGATCTAATCTTTTAAGTCAGATAGATCTTTCATTTGGTCTTGCACTTTGGGATCCGTGGTGTCCATTCCTCTTGAGCGATGTCATTGGCCACGGGTTGGTTTTTAGATAACTCACAATGAAGGGCATTTTTATAATGGCTAAAAACATCTTTTTGCTTCCGAACTCTTCTCGTTTAACTATTTATGTCCCTCAACTTAAGAGGGGATCGATTATGCCTCTCAAATTGTAAAAGAGACTTATTACACTTCTTAAATCTTAAAATTTTGTACGTGACATACATGTGCTTGGATATAATTTTATATTAATATAATATATATTAATGAATTGTATATAATTATTTTATTATTAGATATTGATAAATTATATATAATTATTTATTAAAATTTTATATTAATACAATATATATATTGGTATTCAATTGATAAAATTTTATTATTAAATATTGATAAATTATACATAATTATTTATCAAAATTTTATATTAATACATATACATACATATAGTGCACAATGGCTGTTAAATATATATATATATATACACACACAGTGTCGGCCGTCGCATCTTCCTTCATCGTCGACCGGCATATTTTTTTTCTCCATTGTTGGTCATCTTTTTTTCTTCTTCTACCCTCATCGCTGGCAACTTTAGTCACTGACTTGTCGTCTTTGATGATAGCTTTATCCCTTCTTCTTCTTCTTCTCTTTCTCCTTTCGATCAATCAACCACTACAAACCCACAGATGAGTCAGCGATGGGTCAGCAAACTCTCAATTCTTTCTATAATGAAGATTGTGAGAAGAGATGAAGATGAAACCTGATTGATGCACTATGTGTGTGTATATGATGTGTGTGTATATATATTGCATAGGATTCTTTATCTTCGGCAATCGACAAACTCTTTGTTCTTTCTATAATGAAGATTGTGGGAAGACTTGTAGATGAAACCTAATTGGGTTTCATCTTGCACTCACACACATCTCTATATGTGTATATGATGTATGTGTGTGTGTATATATTTAACAATCACTTTTATGGTGGTGATGGGGTTAGGGCTAGAGGTGACGGCCAGCGATTGCCATGGAAGAGATAGAGACGCCAACAATAGCAAAAAAACTAGAAATGGGTTTGGAGAGAAAGAAGACAGAGAGATGAGAAATTCATTTCATCTCTCACCTTCCTCAACTATGCGTGATTTCATGCAAATGTTGATTGAACAATAAGATGCATGATAAATCTAAAAATAAAATTTGAGGGATGTAATATATCCCTTGTTGCAACTAAGGGGCACAATGAGTCCCTCCTCAAGTTAAGGGACATAAGTGGATAAAATGAAAAAATTCAATAGCATGAATGTGTTTTTGAAAATTTTATATGGAATCACCATTTTTGCTCTTTACACTCACATTGAAAAACACTTAAGGAAAAAATCATTTTTACCCTTATTTGCAGTCACTCATCATTGTTGGTGGCTCAAACACCCACCAGGGGCCGCAACGAATGGAGCTGTCATCAACTCCCACCTCCCACCCATCATTACACCTATGTTCCCCCCTTTCTCTCTCTCCCACTGACGTTGCACTTTGGTTGCAACCACCCATCATCACCGAGGGCCCAAGCTCTCACTGGTAGTCGCGATGAACGCAACCGCCATCAGCTCTTACCTCTGACTTTCCTCTCACTTTCTCCTGTTAGTTGCTCTTATCGATGGCTACGAGGAACGTGGGATTTGAGAGCGTTTGAACGCCCTCGAACCTTGGAGTTTGAGAATGTTTCAAAGCACTCGAATCTTAGGATTCAGGTGCAATGATGGCTGACAACACAAGTGAGATAGTTATGTATACAAGTATTTTTAAAAAATAATTATGTAATTATAGAATGTAATTATGGAAGGTAAAAGAGGTGAGTATAAGTAGAATTTTTCTTATATTTTGAGTCTCTTATAATTTTCTTTTTAGATCAGGATGTTCCATCATCATGTACATTGTACATATGTGATGAGAACATACTAGCGTGTACTATTAAAACGAGTGGTAACACAGCAGAAATGCCTTTTGATCATTCAAATCTTAACATTTTGGGTGATATTTTATATTATATTATGTAATTAAAATTTAAAATTTATGCATTTAAATAATATTATGAATGCATTAATTCCTTATTTGAAAACGTATATGTATGGAATTAGAACAGATGATTTGCATGCATCGGGTGTTCAATAATTAGAAATTGGTTTATCGGTCATAAAGTTAAAGGCAATGGTAATTAGTTGATTAGCACACTGCATGATCTCTCAAAAGAAGTAGAGACTATTACCCGAGTGAGTGTTTGAGCCTAATAATCGTTAATTCTGAGTGAAATAACACTTACTCTAAACGCGCTTTATTTTTTATCTCATCTTTTCAATAGCTTCAAAATATCAATTTGCTTTGAATGTCTAGTATAATAGCAGATGAATCTGGTTGGTTCCAAACTCTGAATTAGTTGACTGAGTCACATTGTTTTGTAGAACTATGATAGGGGGATCAATTTATTTCAATTTGGGCCTATTAACCTTTTTCTTTCTTTACATTAACCACCCTTACTAGCCCATTGAGCTAATTGTAGTACAACTTCTTTCGTTAACCTCGTTTAATCTATAACCATATGAATTTTGTCCAATCTGGTGTGTTTTGAAGAATTAGTCTGTCTAGCTATTTTCATATTTAAAAAAAAATAAAAAAAAAGAGAGAAAAAAAAATTCTCTTAGCTATTCAGTATAAGTGTTTCAAAATAAATGCCAAAAAAAAAAATTCTAACACACCATTTGCACACTTTACTCTTTTCTTTGACAATTCATATTAATCTCATAGCCCCATTACAACCCAGTTTGATCACTCTTGATGCTATAAATCATATGATCTCAAGATTCGAGTTTGGAGTAGGGAATTATGTTTAAATTCAGAAGTTATTTAGATTCGAGTTCGGAGTAGGGAATTATGCTTCCGAACTTTTCTCGTTTAACTATTTATGTCCCTCAACTTAAGAGGGGATCGATTATGCCTCTCAAATTGTAAAAGAAACTCTTATTACACTTCTTAAATCTTAAAATTTTGTACGTGACATACTTGTGCTTGGATATAATTTTATATTAATATAATATATATTAATAAATTATATATAATTATTTTATTATTAGATATTGATAAATTATATATAATTATTTATTAAAATTTTATATTAATACAATATATATATTGGTATTCAATTGATAAAATTTTATTATTAAATATTGATAAATTATATATAATTATTTATCAAAATTTTATATTAATACATATATACATACATATAGTGCACAATAGCTGTTAAATATATATATATATACAGTGTCGGCCGTCGCATCTGAGTGCAATTTTGTTCACCTAAAAATAGGGGTGACCATCACCCTCACTATTTTTGTGAGGGTGAGAAATAACGGAACGATATGAGAGTGAAAAACAATTGCCGTTCCGTTATTTCTCACCCTCACAAAAACAGTGAGGGTGATGGTCACCCCTATTAAAGGGGGTAAACAAAATTGCACTCGTCGCATCTTCCTTCATCGTTGACCGACATCTTTCTTTTCTCCATTGTTGGTCACCTCTTTTTCTTCTTCTACCCTCATCGCTGGCAGTTTTAGTCACTGGTTTGCCGTCTTTGATGATAGCTTTATCCCTTCTTCTTCTTCTTCTCCTTCTCTTTTCGATCAATCAACCACTACAAACCCACAGATGAGTCAGCGATGGGTCAGCAAACTCTCGATTCTTTCTATAATAAAGATTGCGATAAGAGATGAAGATGAAACCTGATTGATGCACTATGTGTGTGTGTATATGATGTGTGTGTGTGTGTATATATATTGCATAGGATTCTTTATCTTCGGCAATCGACAAACTCTTTGTTCTTTCTATAATGAAGATTGTGGGAAGACTTGTAGATGAAACCTAATTGGGTTTCATCTTGCACTCACACACATAGAGTATGTGTATATGATGTATGTGTGTGTGTATATATTTAACAACCAGTTTTATGGTGGTGATGGGGTTAGGGCTAGAGGTGACGGCTAGCAATTGCCATAGAGGAGATAGAGACGCCAACAATAGCAAAGAAACTGGAGATGGGTTTGGAGAGAAAGAAGATAGAGAGATGAGAAATTCATTTCATCTCTCACCTTCCTCAACTATGCGTGATTTCACGCAAATGTTGATTGAACAATAAGATGCATGATAAATCTAAAAATAAAATTTGAGGGATGTAATATATCCCTTGTTGCAACTTAAGGGGCACAATGAGTCCCTCCTCAAGTTAAGGGACATAAGTGGAAAAAATGAAAAAATTCAATAGCATGAATGTGTTTTTGAAAATTTTATATGGAATCACCATTTTTGCTCTTTACACTCACATTGAAAAACACTTAAGGAAAAAATCATTTTTACTCTTATTTGCAGTCACTCATCATTGTTGGTGGCTCAAGCACCCACCAGGGGCGCGACGAACGGAGCTGCCATTAACTCCCACCTCTCACCCATCATTACACCTATGTTCCCCATTTTCTCTCTCTTCCACCGACATTGCACTTTGGTTGCAACCACCCATCATTACCGAGGGCCCAAGCTCTCATCGATAGTCGTGATGAACGAAACCGTCATCAGCTTTTACCTCCAACTTTTCTCTCACTTTCTCCTGCCAATTGCTCTTACCGATGGCTGCGAGGAACGTGGGATTTGAGAGCGTTTGAACGCCCTCAAACCTTGGAGTTTGAGAATGTTTGAAAGCACTCAAACCTTAAGATTCAAGTGCAATGATGGCTGACGACACAGGTGAGATAGTTATGTATAAAAGTATTTTTAAAAAATAATTATATAATTATAGAATGTAATTATGGAACGTAAAAGGGGTGAGTATAAGTAGAATTTTTCTTATGTTTTGAATCTTATAATTTTCTTTTTAGATCAGGATGTTCCATCATCATGTACATTGTACATATGTGATTGAGAACATACTAGCGTGTACTATTAAAACGAGTGGCAACACAGCAGAAATGCCTTTTGATCATTCAAATCTTGACATTTTGGGTGATATTTTATATTATATTATGTAATTAAAATTTAAAATTCATGCATTTAAATAATATTTTCAAGAAATGCAAAAACCACGGCAAGTGGGGGAGCAATAACATGTGTGTACAGTTGGGACATTGTACCTCTTTTTTATCTTATTTCAAGATAGAGAGGAAGAACCCTCTGACAGGAATTTATAAACTTCTGACATAGCATGGCGTGGCAGCACCACCCCCACCACAGTCCGACTTCCCCCCCACTCCCACGCCACTGCCCCTCTCTCAGAATCCAATGCCTTCTTCACAGTACACACGAATCACACCACACTGTCTCCAATTGCTATTTTTGTACGGAAATATTTTGGCATATTTACAATTATTTTATAATAAATAACATATTGTTGTGCCGTAAGTAAATGGTTACTAAAAGTCTAAGAGTTTAAAATATCTTCTTAGATTAAAAGGGTTAATTTTTTTTTATTAACACATCATTACGAGCGTTCCTTGGTATTCAATTTTATAATTTTAGTAAAATAGATAAATCAGAAAATTTAGTAGATAAATTTTAGGTCGATAAGTTTTTTTTATTTTTCAAGATCACTCCTTGTCTGCTGAATTATCTTCTAACTAGAGTTCAAATACAGAACTTGAAGATCTAAAGAGCAACACCCCAGCACATTCTTCCTTTACCAGTTGATCTAGATCCGGGGGACAAAAGGAGTAAATTTTTGTTAGATAGGCAGGGTGAGGAGATACTGGCCAAATGTGTAAATTAGATAATTTTGATATTTAAATTTTTTAAAAGATAATCAATTATTTATAATAAATTTTAATTTTAAAATATTGAGATAAATAATCATTCACAATAAATTTTATTTACAAAAGGAGCTAAATAAATATTATCTATAAAAGATAGATGTTATTTATAATAATTCTAATTTCAATCAAATTAAAATTAATTAAGATAAACGTTATCTGTAATAATCGTAATATCAGATTAACTAAAATTATTTTATATTTCTCTATAAATAAGCAGACACTCATTCTTGAAAAAAAAAATATTTCTGATACTAGTTTGAATACTATTTTTATTATTTTCAGTATCTGACTTAAGTATTGGAGTATTTGTGTATGGATTTTTACGTGTTCTCTGATTATTTTCTTATTTTTACAAATTCAAACTACTTGACGACTACATTTCCAAATAATTAAATTTATGGTTGTATCTTGACAATAACATAAATAAATAATTTTTTAGTTGCTTTTAAATTTATTCCAAATTTTAAATCTTATCGCATCAGAATTTTACTTTTACGCACTGTTGTCAAAAACAGTTAAAGTAAATTATTATAAAATAATAACCTTCCAATTAAGCAAACAAATATATTACGTTAAATCTTAAATAAATCTTCGTAATTACTTTTCTGATATTTTTAATAATATAATATTTAATATATTATTAAAAATATTATAATTAATTATTCAGCTGACATTTGTATTTTATTTTAATTATTCTGTTTAGGTCTTGTGATTAGATTCACTTTGCCGGTTTTGTTAAGTACCCAACAATCCCTGCTTTCACAGTTGAAACATTCTTCATTCAATAGGTGCTATGTATATATATTATAGCACCCATTTTCCCTTTCATGTTTGGGAGGAAGGAAAATTTGATGGGTTTGGAGGAAAGCTCTCTAAGAAAAGCAACTATATTAATAATATATGATTGCCACCACTTACACTTTAGCACCCATTTTACTCATTTTGTTCTTTATTTTTATATCTTCCAAACTCGTGGCCTATTTTAAGTAAAAAGGGCTCTTTCTTTAAATTTATCCTTAAATTGATATGCTAAAATTTTGTAAATGAAAATCCCATCTTTTAGGTTGCGTTCTCTTTACTGTTTTCAAGTCATTTTTAGTTTTCAATTTTCTAAAATAATGAAAACGCGTTCTCTTTACTGTTTTTGAAAATGCATTTTTGAAAACAAAAAAAAATTTACAAAGAAAACTCAAAACAATAAAAAGTTGTTTTGAGTGTTTTCATCCAAAACAAACTCAAAACTCAAAACATATTTATTTATTTATTTATTCATATTTTATTATTGTAATTGAAAAAAATATTATAAAATTCATTAACTTTAAAATATATATATATTTTTAATAATATATTAACATTAAATATTTATAATTTACTTAATAATCAAATTTATTGAATAAAATATTATTAAAAAAATATTTTCAAAATTTCAAAGAGAATGCGTTTTCTAATTTTTTGTTTTGAAAAATAGTTTTTCAAAATGACAAAGAGAACAAGTTTTTAATTTTCTAAAAATAGACTACCAAAACAGAAAACTAAAAATGAATTCAAAACTCAAAACTGAAAATTAAAAAGCAAAGAGAACGCACCCTTATATATTGATCTTATTTTGCATATTTAAATTATATTAAGCGTGGATTTAGCTTCAATATAGTTGTCATTCCAACTTTTATATAAAATAATACAATTGAAAGTATCATTAATCATTAGGCATCCAGACTTTAAGGAAAATTGTGAAACTGCCATCCAAAGAGCTCCCTAAGGACGACTTGTGGTAGAAGTAGTGTTAAATGTGGATTAGGAGCAAAGGCCAACCTAAAGTCCATGTCCAATCCTAAGATCTAACTTGGGGGTCATATTTGACCTAAATAAGAGATCCAGCTCGAAAGATTAGACTTAAATTCAAATATAGACATCAGTCGATATCGTACCTCATTAAGATGAACTTATAGTTTTAAATTTAATTGTCTATGTAGTATGATCATAATTATCTATCGGTTTTCATTTTGATCGTTTGCATGATATGATCATGGTTCTCTGCCAACTCCATAATATATTTATATAAGAACATAAATTTTAAGAATTATGTATTGAATTAATTGAATTATTATTATATCACTTTATGCCGAATCTCATGATTAACTTAATTATCGAAGAATATATAAGTGGATAGAGTCTCTCACATTTTTTTAACAAATTGAGCAAGTCTTGTACAACTTTTGAGTCGAGTACAATCAAAAATATTTCAAAGTCAAGAAAAACTAGTCAATAACATAGCTCTCGAGTGAAACTAGTGGTGATCGAGTCTAAAACATCATAATCATATATATATATATACATATATTATAACATCATTTTAACAATATTTTTCACATAAGAATTTACAAAGATTTGTAGTATCCTAAACATATATCAATCCACCATTTTCTATGTGAAAAATGGTTGTCTGGAACCATTTTAACTACTATAATGTCTGCTATTGCAGTATACTAACCCAAATTGCCCAATCCCTTGGGACATTCAACAACCCATGTTCTATTTAATTAATTCAGTACCAAACGAGGCCTTGGACAACTAAGTTTGGCATTATATTAATGGCAAGTTGGCCCGGAATCTCAACTAAGCTAATATAAAGCCACTAGCCCTCAATTGACACTATTTTAGTAAGTCTCCCTTGGAATCTGTCAGAGCTGTTTGTGGGGGAATAAATTAAAATATCTAAAATGGAAAAATACGAAGTTAGATAACCTGCACAGCCCTTATACTCAATCATTAGAGCTGATGTTTCTTTTGGATATTAAATCAATTAGCTTGGAACTTAAAACTTTTTAGCCAAAAGCGATTGAAAATAATACAATTTTGCTTTGAGAGCATTTTAGAGCTATGCTGTACTCTTATAGTTCTACCGGACGATATAAATAGAATATTTTTCTACATTATCTTAAAGGAATGTTTGTTAAAATAAATAAGATAAGAGACACTAAGATAAAATTAGAATGCATTTCAAATCAAAATATAGAATAATCAAGATAAGGCTGTAAAACATTTCAAGATTTTTATCAAGTCGTTCGTTAAATTTTTTAAAATGCACTAGAAGACACAAATGTCTTTTTCTTTTTTTATCTATAAAGACTAAGATATGCTTATCTTGAAGAGATAGAGATAAACATATCTTGAAAGATCAAGATAAAAGGTTATTAATAGTTTTTTTAAAAATTTTTAAATAAACTTAACAAACATGTTGGAAATGATAGAAGTCCGAAATACATTTCATATCTTGACTTTTTTATCTCGTATCTTAATTAATAAACCACCCATAAATAAATAATTTTCGCTTTCTTAATCGCGGGCAAAAGGAGGGCAATGTAAGTCAAATTTTAAGAGCAATATTTTTTTTAAAATTGCATTTTAAGGACAAAATCCTTAAATACCAATATTTATTGCTAGTTGGGGTCCTGTTCTACAAATACCAATATTCATTGCTTTTAACCCCTTAAATATGTGGAAAATATATATGGTAATGGGTATGACTGAGTTGAGTCGGGTTGACTATTCGGGTGGGGGAAGCCGTGGGAGGTGCGGCAATTGTCCTGTTGGAGCACGTGATCACGTGGCAACACGGCTGTGATCGCAACCGTCGACATCAAATTCACACCTGCGCCGCACCGCAGGATCTAGATTCTTGACAGCTGGATCCCCCCTCCCCCCTAGTGGAGGGATGGGATGGAACCAGGCAAAACTATGAACAGGGTAAATCATACCAAATATCATAAAATTTAGGTATTTTTTTTAGCTTGATCACTAAATTTTAATTTCTCGTAAAGTGATCATAAAACTTTAAAATATTTTACAATGTGATCACTAAAATGATTTTTTGATGATTCGTAGTCAAAATTACTGACGTAGCAATGATGTGGCGCTGACGTGGCGATGATGTGGCCATTGCCACGTCAACAATTTTGACAAAAAATTGTTCAAAAATAATTTTAATAATTATATTGTGAAATATTTTAAAATTTTGTGATCACTTTGCAAGGAATTAAAGTTTAGTGATTAAATTAAAAAAAAATTAAAATTTTGTGACTTTTTGTGTAATTTACCCGCTATGAACATTTCACATTCACTTGTCCGCCCTCAGCCTCAGGGCTCATGCTCTGTTCTGCTCTGCTCCACTCCACTCTATGATTATTATCATTATTACTGCCAGCTTGCCCACAGTATCTAAAGCATATGCCACCGCATTGCCAACGTGGAATTGTTCCTATGCTCTCTGCTCATTAAACATTAAATTGAATCGATATATTATTATAATTTAATAATAAAAGTATTATTTAAATACAAATAACGTTTGTTAACCAATACATAGACTAAAAAAATAAGATATACAAAATATTATTCATTATATTTGTTAAATTCATCTGATAACTCACTAAAAAAATCATGTAACTTCTTATATATAATTTTATAAATAAATTTATCTCTTCTCCTTTTTACAAATACATTTATTTAAAATTTTATAAATAAGAAAAAATAATATATGTCTCTTATCTCATAAAATTCTCACCATTCGTGTTTATTTATTTTTTTTCATCTCCATGCTTCAACAGAATTTCTAACGTTGCATTCATCTGTATGCTTTAACAATGTAAAGTAAAGTAATTTTCTTCCATGTTTTTTTTTCTTCTCATTTTTGTCTTTCTTATTCATTTGCATTGACCACCATTGCATGTATCGTTGGCTGCCACCATCGCTTATGTCTGTCGATGTTGTTGGTGACCACCGTCGTCTTTGTTGCATATATTATCGGCGATTGCCTTAGTCTACGTCCGTTGTTGTCGCCTATGTTGTCCGTTACCGCAGTCGCCTTTGATGCCTACATTGTCCACTTGCCTTTGCACGTGTCCATTGCTATCATTTTCGTCGTGGCTTGTTTTGCTTGCTGTCACTTTCATTGTGGCCTGCTTTATCTCACATCATCGCTTCTATCACAACCTATTTCAATGTGATGTTGTCGTTTGACCCTTAGTTTGAACTATATTTTGTTTTTCTTTTTTTGTGTTAGATTTATTAGGTTTTGATGGATTACTCGTTTGAGTGAGTTTTCATTTTTTTTTGTTGCCTTGAAGATTTCTATTTTTGTAAGTAATGTGCATGGTTGTATTGTTTTTCGACATATTTTAACCATTTTATTTTGGTGTTTATTGGGTCATACAGTACTTGCTGATTTTGTTTGTTTTTTTGTTCATTATTTTTAACTTGTTAGGGATTTAAATTTGATAAAAAAAAATCTTTATCTCAATGCTTACATATGTATTTTAATAAATATATAGAAAAAAAATAATTCTAAATACATTTTTAAAACTTTACTAAACAATCAAATAGAAATATTAGAATACTTTTCAATCTTATTTTAACTATTTAATAATTTGATCCGAAAAATATTCTAACATTATCTTGTTTATTTTAACAAAATACTACTTTAAGATATAAGAGTTATTATTCAATTCTGCTTTGTAATGATTTGAATTTATAAATTTAATAATAGTTAATTTAAATGTGAATTAATATAAAATTTGAACCAACTTAACTTAAAAGCCAAGTATAGGAGTTTAATTGCAAGTTTAAATACGGTAAGGGGCAAAATGAATTTAGCCGCAAGTACAGGGGGGTTACAAAATCTATTTAAATTTGCACGGTCGTGGTCAGCCGGTAAAGTTCCGACACCGCGTAAGGGGATGCTGAGTGGACGTCCCACGTGGCGAGTCCAATGACACTTCACGAAAAATGGCGTATTAGAATCGCGTGGACCACTATAAGGCTGTGGTCCGAGGAGCAGCACGTAATTTCTCTTGCATTACGGCCGTTGTAGAAGGTAAACCGCGTCTCATACTTTTTCATTGCCTCCGTAATGAAATGTGTATATCTGTGTATATATAATCCGTTCATAGTTTGTTGTCTCTCTCTAGAACAATCCCTTTCTTTCTGCTTCTCCTTTCTTTTTCCTTTTCACTCCAATGCGATAGCAGCGTAGTGGACAAGATTTATCAGCCATAGCCGACGATTGATTGATTCACTTGCTAAGCAGGGAGTTTCATCGCAATGGCCCGGCTCCGATCGGCCTCCGCCGTTGCTTTTCTTGCCTTTCTTGTTTTCCGACCGTTGATGTGCCTAGGGATTCGCTCTTTTCCGGCCGACGGTGGTGCGCCGATGGGGTCCGATGGGATTGAGAGTTTGCTCCGGTTCGCCGAAGCGCCGGAGTATCGTAACGGCGCCGGGTGTCCGGCCAGTTACGGCGGCGACTCGGTCGTTCACGTCGCGATGACGCTCGACTCAGAGTATCTCCGGGGGTCAATGGCGGCGGTGCACTCCGTGCTCCGCCACGCCTCCTGCCCGGAAAACGTCTTCTTCCATTTCGTTGCGGCGGAGTTCGATCCGGTTAGTCCTCGGGTTCTTACCCGACTGGTCCAGTCCGTT
The DNA here is from genome assembly GCA_036245055.1 of Diospyros kaki. NCBI lineage: Eukaryota > Viridiplantae > Streptophyta > Magnoliopsida > Ericales > Ebenaceae > Diospyros > Diospyros kaki. The sequence continues at coordinate 44,435,689 of BSEG01000009.1, forward strand.
TTCCCTTCTCTTAACTTCAAGGTTTACATTTTTCGGGAAGACACTGTGATTAATCTCATGTCTTCCTCGATCCGACAAGCCCTGGAGAACCCGCTGAATTACGCCCGGAACTACCTTGGCGATATACTTGATCCGAGCGTGACCCGGGTCATCTACCTAGACTCCGACGTCGTCCTCGTAGACGACATACAGAAGCTTTGGAACATTACCCTCGCCGGAAACCGGGTGATCGGCGCCCCGGAGTACTGCCACGCCAACTTCACCAAGTACTTCACCGATAGTTTCTGGTCCAACCCTGTTTTGTCCCTCGTATTCAGGTCAAGAAAGGCCTGCTACTTCAACACGGGCGTGATGGTGATGGACCTGGAGAAATGGCGGGCGGGTCATTACCGGAGAAAGATCGAGAGCTGGATGGAGCTCCAGAAGAAGCGGCGGATCTACGAGCTGGGTTCGCTGCCGCCGTTCTTGCTTGTGTTCGCCGGCGACGTGGAGGCAGTGGACCACCGGTGGAACCAGCACGGGCTCGGCGGCGACAACCGGAGCGGGAGCTGCCGGTCGCTCCACCCGGGTCCCGTGAGCTTGCTCCATTGGAGCGGGAAGGGCAAGCCCTGGGCCCGACTCGACATGAAGAGCCCGTGCCCCTTGGATTATCTGTGGCAGCCGTACGATCTCTACCATCTCCGGCAGCATTACAGATTGAAGCAGCCGTTATGGACGACTTCTTCGCATTCAAATTTGATTTGATTCTTCTTTCCATTTTCTTTCAGATATTCATTTTATGGCTGTGTACAGATTATATCTGTTCTTTTTCCTTTGATTCTTGTTCTTTTATTTACAAAATTTGTGGCTTTTGGGTCCATTTGGGAGCTGTTCCTGATTTGGAACAAATTTTGGGTGAAGAAGAGAATAACATGTCGTTGTTCTGTAAATCTACCAATTCCAATCCATTTTTACCGATAAATGAATTGAATGTGTCCCATTATGCTTTGCAAGTGTCGCCCTCTCATTGCTGATTCTCAACTCCTTAACCCTTAAGTTTTAATTTTCTGGCACTTTGAGTAAGTCAATCATTGATTTGAGGACACCATTGACAACGATTCAACATGAAAAATTAAAACTTTTGTTCACTTAATCCCTGAAATCCTAGGATTTGTTGTTATACCCATAACCATAAGATTGATTGATTGATTCATTGGAGCAGTTTAAGTGGTGGTGTCCATATTAGTAAGTCATTCGTCTTAAATGTAGAAAATGTATGTGATTAGAAATATTAACATCAAGTGTCCCAATCAGGAGGAGGGCTTTTGCCTTTTGTTGTTGCTTCGCCTGGAAGAAGTTAACCGCGTGCCTTGCAAGAATTCTATTGCTTTTCCATTGACTTGACAATTATGCATCGCCAGCTTCCCACTTGAGCTGGCAATGCCCGTGATTTTGACCCGTAATGTGCGATACTTCTTCCTTACCTGCCAACCTCAGCCGCCCTCGTCCCCATATTTAGGGGCTATGATTTTGTGGAAATGTCATTTGTGCCATTTTAAGTTTAACATTCATTGTGATGACTTATATTAATAAAAAATATTAATAAAAATATGAAACTTAAGTATTAAGCATATTTTTAAAATTAATTTTATGTATTTACGTAACATTCCACCGTTTGATTGATAGTGACAATAATGCGACACCCTAGCACCTTTGAAAATAGTAGAAATCAGGGCCCCAAGGGTACCTAACTCTAGCAATTTTTAGAAATAAATATATACGGAGTTGTTAAAATTTTATATAAATGTAAGTTTAAAATCTTGAATTAATCATGATTAGGGGGTGCAAATGTTACGTTTAATCGAAATAATTGAACCAAACTGGTTGAAATTATAAGTTGAATTCGGTTATTAAATTTAATAATTTCACTTATTTCTGTTCAATTTAATTTTTATTTTGAATTTTTTCAATTCAGATAGTTTTTGAGTTTTTCCGATTCCTTTTTTTTTTCTTGGTTTGTTTGGTTCTTTTGGGTTTTTTTTATTTTCCATTTTATAGTCGTTTAACTTTTTCATATTTATTTGGTATTTTAATTTTCAATTTTTTGATTGATTTGATTCAATCTTTTACACAACTTCAATCTAATTCAATTTTGGTATATCAAATCGACTGAATGCTCATTTCTAATCATGATCAAAGTGTAAGATTTTGAATCTAAAATAAACCCAATAAGACACAATTAAATTAGAGCTAGGCCTTCCTTTCAAAATCTATATAGTGATATCAATTTTGACAAATCAAAATATGAAGATTTATAAATTTTATTTTAACATAAATTCTAAAAAGATAAACACAAGAAAAACAAATGAGCACACAAAATGTATTAATAAACAATGAAAGTTTTTGCAATTGCTTAATGAGTCGAGTTTGATTAGTTTTGTATGGAGATGTCTAAATTTTGATTGGAACCAAAAAGATCCGACCATTCTAAAATCAAATAAGTTCTACATTTCTTTTTTAAAAAATGAGTTTTGATTTGGTCCGATCTAGTTCCCATTTTGGATAAAAAAAATTCAATAAATTACTATATATAAAAAATATATATATGTAAATATTATTATATTTATAACAGTACTAATTGCTGTAAATACCAATATATATTTACTGTAATTTTTTGTTGTATACTGTATTTACAGCAGTATAAACTGCTATATATTGTTATATTATTGTTTGTGTATATATAAAAATTAGATAGGACTGAATCAAACTAAACCAATTCGACTCCACTCTTATACGATTTGGGATTTTTTTTTAAATTTTTGTCAATTTTAGTTTCGATTCGATCTAGGGAACAACCCTAATTTTATAGATTTGACGGTCTAACACAAATCCAGTTTGATCAATTTATAGAAATTAGTATAGTTGTTATATATTTTGAAACAAAAATTAAAATAATATATAAAATGTTACCGCTCTGAACATGAAGATGCGGCGAAAATCAGAAGTTCACGGGTGGGCGGTGGCGGTGTGTCCGTCGCTTCAGTATTTGTTAATGTATGGGTAAGGGCGTGTTTGGAATCTAAATACAAAAATAGAATGCACTGGGTAATGCCCTCCCGGGAAAAGATTAAGACTTGAAAGATAAAATAAGTACCCACAAAAGGATAAATTCTGAGTGATTTCAATATTCGTGTTAGTTTGTAATAATTAAACAAACTAATCGAATTTTGACCCGAGACTTGATACTATGATTATTTATATCTTGATTCCAATACTTGTTTTAAGAAAGAATTAATCATTATATATATGACACATAGTCTATTCATTTTTTTTCTTACTTGAAAAAGTAATTCACACTCAAATTATTCTATTTGGGATCATGTCTAGCAATCTTGAAAGATAATAGTGTTGGTAATCTTACTTAATTGTTATATGAATTTGAAATAACTGTCTTTGCGTAATTTTTTACGTTCGTATTCTTGATTATATCAAAAAAGATAAATTATAAATTGGATATTTGATTCTTGCACAAAACGAGAATCAAACTCACAATACGTCGAATTAACACCGACATATTACTCATCCGAGTGCTCAACCTATGTTTTGGGAGTTACTTAATTGTTAGGGACTTGCCTTATATAAAGGATAAAGTCTTAACTAGGGACAGATCTACACTTGACCTGCCGTGAGCTGAAGCTAGGACAACTCACAATTAAAATTAATTTTATATTAAAAAAATAATTTTAATAATAAATTAGTCTTAAAAAAATTATAACTCACCTTAAAATTTGTGATATATAATTTTATATGTTAAAAAAAAATTACAGTCTCCCTCTATATAAATTTTTGAATCCGTCCTTGGTTCCAACAAATAATTTTATTTTTTTGATATTATATAAATGCTTTAATATTCATCAAAATTTTTTATCTAGTATTATCTTGATGGTCAAAATTATATTAAAAATAAAAATCCCCATATTATATGATCATACTTGACATGTGACTTGAGATTTGAAATTGGGTTGCATAGTTAGTTGCACATGTGAATTGAGTATGGAAGGTCACATCACATCACATGGCCTTCGAGGAAGGCGATACAATGCAATGCAGGGGAATCAGATTCCTTGGGGCTGGGGGTGATGCTTCGTTTTATTTATAAGAAAACCCTCTATTCTAATATTTTATTTGTTATATTTTTAAGATATTTATAAAGTTCGCAGCGTTTGAAATGTCTTGCGGGCGGCGGCGGCGGCCCCCAACCTTCCAAGCAAGGCATGGATTCTTCTGGAAGGATGCCCCTCCTCATGCCTACGCCCACACTTTGCCTGGATTTTCTTTTTTAAATTTGCAGTGGAAAGGTCGTTTTTAGTGCATAATATTTTCGTTTGTTATGAGTTCCGATAAGGATATTTTAATTATAAAATTATTATTATTTAAATATGATAATAAATTTATAATTATAAATAAGTATTTGTTTTGAGATTTTACTTTAGACTTATAAAACAAAAATAATTAGGGCACGGGTGTCCTTGGACAAACCTTTGATACTTAGTTTGAATAGAATTTCTTTTTATAGAGATTAAAATTAAGGGCACGAGATACTTAAATTTGTCTTTCAAAATTATTTATTTTGAATATATAAGTAAAGACATTTTTGATAAATTTTATACATTATATTTTTTTAAATTCATCTGAGTTCCGCTCAACTAATTTTTAAAAGTGAGTAACTTTTCCTCTCAATGCACTTCTCAAGTAAATTTAGACGCAGACACAATTTATATATATTCAGAATTAGATATTTAGTAAAGTTAGATATTTAGTGCAGTTTATATAGAATTTGACTTCCAACATTACCGTTGTATTTCAACTAAATTTGTCAACCGATAATTTTACACATTTTTAGGATGATCGTTTTTACACGACCTTTGATATTTGTGTCTTCGATTACATCAGGAAAGATAAATCACAAATTAAGCTTTTTACCCTAACGTAGGATGATAATCAAATTTATAATTCACTAAATTAACACCGACTATTACTCATCCAACCTCGTGATGTATGCTTCGAAATCACAATTTTACACATTCTTGTAGCTTAGAGGAATTGGTCTTCTAGAGACCACGTCTGATAGCCCGGGGGACTCTGGAAAGGTCTTCTGCTGGCTGCTACCTGCCCAGGAAAACTTCTGGGACTGGGTGAGAATGATCTCATTCCCAATTTAGTAGTTTAACTTCCGAAAGCTACATGACAACTGAACAACTCACAACAAAATTATATAAACTAAAATGAATTCTCAACCTGTTTGGATCCAGGGAAAATGAACAGCAGACCAGTGAGAAAAAGTCATTCTCCATGAAATCTATGCCTCTAAATCAAACAAATAGCTCCGATTATAGTAAGTTCACTGGGAAGTTAGGTTCAATTGTTAAGACGAATCACACATTGGTAACAATTAGGAGAAATTGCACTTAGAATCTTTAAGATTAACATAAATATAAAAGATATATCAAAAGTTATCCATGAGTGACAGACTCACAAAGCTCTCAAGACTCTTAAGACTCTCAAGATTCTCGATATTCATAAAACATTACATTCTCGAGATTCTTGCAATCAACCATGCACGCCAATTACACCTTTCTATGAAAAAAAAAATTATTATATTTTAACAACATCAAGCATAAATATAAAAAATATATCAAAAGTTACCCATTATTCGAAATTTAGATCAAACCATTCGTAACTTAGATATACATTAAGTGGAGTAAACAGAATTTCGTAAAGAGAAATTAGTATAATATTCAAAATGTGAGGATCGACGCTGCAATTTAAAAACGTTTCGAGTGTAATTTACTGAAATTATGAATTGGGTCCAAATCCATGAGCAATCGATCACCCGCCAAGGTTCTTCCGGATTCGGGCAAGCTCTTGACCCGTAATCTGAAAAGCCCTCTCCACTACCTCGTCGGGAATGGCCGGCTTCGTCGCAAAAGTGGCCAGTGACACCAGCTGCGCGCCGGGGTTCTGGCTGTTCATCCCGGACACGGCCACCGCCGGGGTCATCGCGTCGAAGTTGTACATAAAATGGACCAGTCCTTTCGGAAAAACGAACGAGTCGCCGGCGCGCAATTGCTGGGTGAAGAGATGGTTGGTAGTGTTGACGAAGCCGACCAGAATGGAGCCCTGGATGCAGATTGTGACCTCGGCGGCGCGAGGGTGGGCGTGCGGCGGCAAGATTCCTCTGGCGGCGAAGTCGATCCGGGCCATGGCCAGGCCCTGGGTGTTGAGACCCGGCAGGTTCCGGGTGGTGGTGAGGCTCACGTTGGACCCGACTTGGTTGGCGGTGTTGCCCCGAATAGCTAGCGCCGAAGTTGCGAAGTGGGAGGGCGTCGCCATTGCCGGGTTAATGCAGGGAGCGCCATTAATAAACAGATCTCGAGCTTGTGGGCTCGTGGTGTCCGCAACGCAGTAGTCCTGGAGCGGGTCTGGGTCGGGTTTGACCCGGACCTGTAGGAGACCCAGGCAGAGGAAGAAGATGAGCCAGAGAGAACCACCGGTTTCCATGGCAGCCAAGGATTAGAGATCAGTGGGCTGAACTTACAAGTTCTATACAGACAACAGACTCATTAAAAAGTCTTGAAAAGAAGTTTCCATTAGCAGCCTCTGATGGAAGTTGAAGATGATGATTGATTGGTGGAGTAGCTTAAGAGCATTGGAGGGTTAAGAAACAAGGCAAGCTAAAAGCTACATCCTATTCGGGCCCAAATGTGATTGATTCTTTTAGATTTCGGGTCGAGTTATTTCAATTCATTCGTTCCTAACAACTCGGAAAATCTAATATATTATTAAATATAAGTTCAGAAAATATATAAATGTAATTTAATTATTATATTTTAACTTTTTTTTGTGATAATTTAATTTTTTATTATTTTAATTGCACCTATATATCTTCATTTTGTAGTCAACTTAACTCTTGTATTTTGACATGTGAAAAATAATTTTATTTTTTTTATAAATTAAAATATATGAATTAAATTAATTTAAAAATATAAATTGATAGATGTAATCAAGAAAATAAAAAATTCGAGTTAATGTATTAAAAAAGATTAAAATATATGAATTAAATTGATTAAAAATTATAAATTTAAAGGTATAATCGAAACAAGTAAAAATTTAATTAATTACAAAAAAAAATCATAAAAATATAAGTTTGACCAATGAATAATCATTTTTCTTTATCAATAATGCCCATTTCTAAAATGACATGACATATAAGTTTAAATAAATGGTTTGAAAAATGACTTGTCACCTCATATTTCAAATAAATCATTTTTGTTAGTTGGTGACGGAACGGTATTGAAGCTAAATAATGAGTTGATGTGACTATTAAAATAATAAAAACACAATCAGTTGAATAAAACTTTATTAGATAAATTATCCTGAAATAATAAAATATGTGACCATAAATGAATAAAGATATATTCTAGAAGAGTAGCAATGGGCGTGACTTGTGAACGATTTTCAATTGGAACAAATTTGGGCCCATATAATGTAATGTAAAAGGCGTGGGTTTGTACGTGGCCTTAAAGGACACTCCACCAGGCACCAGACGATGCTTCGTCTGTCTGGCCCATGGGCCATGGCGGGTTCTATATCAGACCGCACTCGGTGTCGAGATGAATGAAGAGAACGACAAATGCGATGCCGTTTGATTCCATCGCAACTCCACACGACGCCGCTCTGAGGTTCCCCTTGGCTTCGGCTCCACATCTAATGGTCTCTCTCTTTCTCTCTCTCCCTCTCTCTCTACAGTGTCGTACATCTGTCAGCGGGCCTCACTTTCGAAGGACTTTCATGGCGGATCTGATCAATATCTTCTGCTCCATGAAGACAAAAGCTTCGGGGAACAAATTAGTACATAAAATAATAGTATAACACTCGGTGGTTATTTAATGTTAATTCAATGGCTTTTAGTTTAAGATTGTGCGGCAGGGGTCTAGGGTTTGTTGGATCCCCATGTTTCAGTCAACTAATCCCTGACTGAGTGCTTCATCTCGCTGAATAAATCTATCGTCTGCGCAGAACAAGGCAGAAACGTTCTTTTTTTTTTTTACTTTCTTTTTGTCATGTCTGGCTAGAAGCATTATTAGCAGTAAAAAGATGAAGCGCCTCTTGGATTCTGTAAGAATCATTTGATGCTTTTTTGGTGTTTCTTTGTCTTCATCACAATGTTGTTTTCTTTTAATGGAGTTTCTAGAAGTACCGTGGACTGGGCTGTAAAAAAAGGGAGGGAAACTTGAGAAGATAATTGAAAGAGAGGACAAGAGAGGGGACACAGCACATGCTTATTTTTTCGTTGGTTCCATTGTTTTGGTTTTCTTTTTGTCTTCAGGGTGATCTGCTTGCTTATCCTTGGTCTTTTAGTCTGGTTTCAGGCTGTGGTTTGAAACGATGCATATCTTTATGGTGGCTGCATGATAATTCAACCTGGAGGTTGGGATTTGACAGAATTAATGGGTGAATCAATGGTAGAAGCTTTGAATGTGGAAAATAAGGTATTCCGACTGACCCAGCTGTTTACATTTCTTTCCAATTATTGTTCAAAATTGCCTTCCTCTTAATATTTTTTGATTGATTCCAATCCATGATTGCAATGCCCGTGTACTTCTCTGTGTTTTTGTGAGTTGTTCCTCTCTTTCCTGCTTCGCAAAATGCATTAAGATGTGGGGTTTTGGGTTGTATTAAAACAGATGAATGCATCTTGTCCTACACTGGAAGTATCAGTTTCGTTTGGTAGGTTTGAAAATGATTCGCTTTCTTGGGAGAAATGGTCGACTTTTTCCCCAAATAAGTACTTGGAAGAAGTTGAGAAGTGTTCAACTCCTGGATCAGTTGCTCAGAAGGCGGCCTACTTCGAATCCCATTACAGGAAAATGGCTGCTCGAAAGGCTGAACAGCTGGAACAAGAGATGCAAATGGAAACTAATCATTTGATGAAAGATGATCAAACTGGCGAAGATCCTGCTGGAAGCACTTCTGAGAAGCTCAGTATTGGCCATGTTCAGAACTCTACTGGAGAAGTTGAGAAAGCCACTAATATAGCAACGGCTGTAAGTAGCAGCCACTCTGATGAATTCAGTGATGAAGCAGCAGAGGTTGTTGAGTGTCAAATGTCAGCAGATGGTGAAGGTAAGGAAGAAATATATGGTCTACCAGATGGCTGTGAAATAAATAAATCAGAAGAAGCTGTTTCTGAAACAGAGACTCATCTAAGTGTATGTGACGAGAAAGTAGAATTGGCGCGTCGATTGATCCATGATGACACTCCTACAAATGGATTCCAGGACAGGGTAGAACCCCCAATTAACTTGGAGAAGGAGACGGGAAATCTTCTGGGAAACAAAACAGGGAAAGTGAAATTGGATCCACCGAACAAATCTCAAAAGGTGAAATTATTAAATTTTCCAACAAATAGTTGTTTAAGTTAAATTTATGTCTGAGTTTCTTAAATAATTGTTCAGATGATCCCCTCAAGAAAGGAGAATAGCTTGGCAGGAATAAAGAAGAAACCAGCATCCTCTTTACCCAAAAAATCTCCTGAAATTTCCACCCCAAAAACTTCAAAAAAAATGCCTCCCTCCACTCTGGTGTCTGCTTCTCGACCCTCAACAAAGAAGGCAAGCCGTACATTATTACCAAGGAAAACAAATCTTTCTACACGAGAGAGCAGGAAACCTGCTCCTTCATCCCTGCACATGTCTCTGAATTTGAGTTCTCCAAACTTGGATTCAACTTCTTTTGCAACTAGGAAGTCTCTAATTATGGAAAAAATGGGGGATAAGGACATAGTTAAGAGAGCGTTTAAGACATTTCAGAACAATTTCAGCCAAGTAAGAGCTTCTGGTGGGGAGAAATCTTCTGGAAAAAATGAGGTTGGTTATTATGGGATGCTTATTACTTCTTAGTATAATATTTACCTGCTTTTAAATATATTGTCAGGCCATTGAAGTGCTTTCAATCTTTTCCATTTATGGAATTTCATATCCACCTCTTTGGGCAGGTTCAAACTATGAGGCCAGAAAAAAAGCTGCCCACTTCTTTGACTTTCCAGAAACAGAATGAGGGGTAAGAACATGATCTCTGTATCTGTTTGCATTTTGGTGATTTCACATTGATAATATGATCCTCCAAAAGTGCAAGTTTTTCCCATTTTGTATTGCCTGGTTGATTTTTTTGATCTTTAGATATGAAGTATTGAATTTATTTGTAGAATAAGCAAAGCAACAGAGAAGATGGATTCTAAAAGGGCTCAATTGGGAAAAAGCTGGAACCCTACTTCAGCCAGGTATGTCATTGGGTTTTTTGTTTGGACGGTCCACAGATATCATTCTGTTAGAAAATACATTTATCTTTCTGGGGTTCTCCAAGCAAGTTCCTCCCAGGCTCTTAACAGTTTTTTGTTTTTTTTGTACACATCAATCCTATTTCTGACTGTCTAATTTTTTCTTGAACCTTAAGTAAGGTTCTTCTTGTACATAACCAAACTATCATCATTATAATTGAGGCCTTGGGTGTACAAGTAGAGGACCACCAAGTCAAGGCAGCATTGGTTGGAGATCCAATCTTAATAAAAGGGATTGGGAAGGTTGAAGTGATGATCAAGGCTACAAGGAGTGCTAATGGCTACTGAAGCAAGGTTTAAGCTAATGGCTCAGAGGCCCTTCTTAGAGGTAAGTGGGAATTAGTGTGAGCTCCTCCTTGGCAAAGCCTATTAGTTGGTTGAAATTATCAACAAGAAAAAGCTGTCAATCCCCATGGACTCCATACAAGTTTTGGTCAGGGTGATAAACAATTAAATTATTGTAGAGAGGAAACTAGGATAGGGTTGGGAGGACTCCTAGATTGGGTTCCATAACTCATAAACCAAGTAGTTGATTGGGTGTTGTTGAAGGAAAAGTAAGGAAATGTGGCAATCTCGAGCTAGGCGTGGGTGGTACTTATGTTACCTTGGCTAAAGTCAAATGAACCTAGGGATTGAAATGCCCATCACTGAATTCCAGGATTCTCATGAGGCCTAGGTACCTCTAGATGGTGTTTTTTCTCCATGTGGCTGACTTATTGGAGAAACTTCTAGTTTGTACATTGCTGAAAAAATGTTCAGTAGTGCCAGGGATGTTAAAGCTAGCATGCAGTTTGGAGATAGGGAAAGTTGGGCTATCTTCACAGTTCTGCTTGTTTCCCTCTTTGGAGCTTCCTCATCCTCAAGGCATAGATTTTTGTGCCATATAAAGCTGCATGGTTATGTGGTGGCTCGACAGTGACAGAAGCCTACCTATATTGCTCATATCTTTGAGCTGTTTGTGAAAAACTGGAAAAGTGGAATGCTTGTGATAAACAATGTGAATACAATTATTTGGAAATCTAAGGTTCTTTTTATGGTCAGGACTTTTTGTTCAGACTGCAACTCTTTATAATGATCAAACAAATGATTTATTTCAGAGGAGACCTTGGCCTTTGGGTCTATGTACTAGCCGTGTTTGATATCCTTTGCAATGAGGGGTAAAGCCCTTATATAGGGATCTTACTCTTGGATGGTAAGCTCAAGAATTCTGAGGTGAAAGTGACATGAGGATAGTCATTGTCATTCCTTTTGGTTAACGAATTGGCTACAAAATTGACATGCTATCTTGTTCGAACCTTCGACCTTCCTTGTTGATGCCAGGTGGCACCTCCAAATATTGCGAGGAGGATAGTGTGCATTTGTCCAATTCAATGTTGCATTTTGGACAAAATGTCTTTGTCATCCAGTGACTCTTCCTCTCACTGATTGGCTTGGGCATGGACCCTCACCTCTTCAAGATAGAAAGGAGGGGGCTATCGCCTTGACAGAGCCTTTGATTGTAATCTTTGCTGATGGCGCAGTACAGTCTTGATCCAGGCAGGCAAGGAGCTTGTCATGGATCTGACTGAGGCTATGGCACCAAGTGAATTTCCTTGGCCAAGCAAAAAGAGAGACTTGAGTTTAGGAGGGCAAATGCCCTGTGAGTCACCTCTAGAGGTTGGTTTGTGGCACTCCCTTAGAAAAAATGTCTCAAATGGCTTGGCATTCACATTGAGGTCAAGGTGTCAAGGTATAGAGAATTGTTGCTCCACATGGAGCCTTCAGATTCTCACCTGGTTGTAAATGCAATATGCACTCACAACCAGAAGCAACTGCAGGAGATGGCATTGTTTTTATATATGTATAAATTTTCATCTAGCTTCACATCAAAAGTTTGTGTTAATACTTGTCTATCTGTATAACATCAATTTAGATGTAAATTGACTAAGCTAATTTGGAAGTGCTTTAAGTTCTGACAGCTCAATCTTATTGGTTTACCTGGAACAGGTCATTGAAAGGAGCTGATATGGATCAAAAGCATTCAAAACCTGCCCTATCTTTTGTCTTTAGAAGTGATGACCGAGCTGAGAAACGCAAAGAGGTACATGTTCACCTCCCGTCCTCCCCTGCTGCTATGATCTTTTAACTTGAATATATGTGACTTTGACAAACCATGCGTGTAAGAGCTTTTTTTTTTTTTTTTCATCCATGACAGTTTCTCAAGAATGTGGAGGAAAAACCATATGCAAAAGGGACAGACCAAGCACGCCATTCTTCAAAGGTAAACTTATGGTCAGTTTGAGAATGTTTGCCTGAAACCCCATTCATTTACTGGATCCCAACACCTTATACTCGACTCAGGAAGAAAACAAGGCTGAGATCAAAAGGCAAAGTCAGAATTTCAAATCCAAAGCCACCCCTATGCCAGGTGTATCTCAGGGCCATTTAGTATCAAAAGGACCTGCGGATAAGGTATGTCTTAACAATAATTTGTTTTTACGATAAATGGGAAACTCTTTTGAGAATGGAGGTTGAGTAAAGAATGATCGATCCCTTTGAGAGTTGTATCCTTGTATAGAAATTTATAGTGTAATTGAAGATATCTGGCTCCTACCAAGCAAGGAGTCATCAGGAAGACACATTGACTTCACAGTTAAAAACAATATTCCAGCTTTTTCCTATCAATATCTTCTTCCAAATGATGTAGAGAAATAGTGGGCCTCCAGACGCTACATATCCTTCACTGTTAAGTTCTATTGTTTCTTGATAGTTACTTTGAGAGATAATGAGAAAGAAGCAGCCAACTCTCTGTAGATCTGAACAATTGCTAGTGCCATACAAGTTATTGCTGATGGTGATTGGGGGCTGGATGAGGCCATACGTAGTCTGTTAAGTGATTACTGAAATGTATGTTGTTGAGGTTAGTTGGACATTGGAATACTCTTTTGTCCATTTTGGAGTCTTGCTCTTCACAGGTTCAGCAAACATTGGCTTGTTGATAGTGATTTTAGGTGGGGGTCCTTGCTGCAACCTTTTAGCTGTCCCTAGAGCTGTGCTTAAATGAATGGCAGGCTAGAATTCATGTAGCCAACCCCGCATGGTAAGATCTTGATATGTTGTTTGTGATGTCTGTCCTCTAGCAACTATGAGAATCTTACAGAAAGGAGATGCATTGTTGAATTTGGCTGACTCCTGTAAGAAAATTGCTCCTTTATGTGCTGTACACCATCATTTTAGAACAAATTCATCATTATAAACAGGGCCGTTGTTGGAATTATCGGACATGGCCATGTGTGGGTGGAAGCTCACCGTTGCTGTGTCTCATGACCTCGTTACGATAATAGTCAGTTTAGCAGTCACTCATTTTCTATGTTGTAGGTATTTGGAATATTACTTTATAAACCCAAAATGCTATGAAAGAAACTAGGCTTGTCAATTGTCATGGATGCCAAAGAGCTCCACAAGGCTTTTTATAGCCCATGTTTGGAACTATGATTTCTCAAGGGAAAAGAAAATAAAATCACTTGCATCTATTAACCTGATGCAAGAAACAAATACATCTATCTTCAATTCCGTAATTTTCTTTTCCATAGTTTTCCTCCTCTATTTCTTTTTTCTAAAATCCAAGTTCCTCTTTTTTCATTTTTCATCAGCTCTTATTATTTTGTCCTCTTTTCTTGTATTAAACATGGGCATACTCTGTGCTCTAAAATGCAGGAGGAAGCCAAGAACAATTGCCATCGTCAATCAGAATTTAGCAGGTGAAAATTAAAACACAGTAAATTACCCAGGGTAAATGAATTTGTGAACCTGATTGGAATATGGGAGCAGAGCAAGCTTTAGAGAATAAATATACAGTTAAGGCACATGTAAAGAAGAAATTGCTTCATTAAGGAGCCATCCCGGCACCATGGAGGCTCTATCTATGCTTGCTGATGACAAGAAAAAGGTTTGAGGTTCTTTGCCATTCTTCCTCTGAATTGAAATGTTATGTGTAGGAAAGGAAATGTTAGAATACATCATATAGACATGTGATCGTCCATCTATTAAGAACGTGAAGTGCTGTAATTTACATTGATATATCTATGTCTATATATATATATATAAATATATTTGTGTTATTAGCTCTAAAGATTGTGTGGTGATCCATCATTCTTTCATATGTACAGACATCCTGCTCATTCTTGTATAGTTGACCAATCCTTGCAACACTAAACTTTGATTACATAAACTTGTGTTTGCAATACACATTAAATTGACTTGAAAATACATAATTATTTTTATAATCTATTATTTGTTCATAATTTGTTATTTTTTTTTATATTACATCAAAATATAATGGTTAAATTGATTTAAAAATACATATATAAAGATATAATCGAAATAACAAAAATCTTGAGTTGTCATACAAAAAAAAGTTAAAAGTACTAAGATTAAATTGACTTGAAAATATAAGTAAAAGAATGTAATTGAAACAACGAAAAGTTTAAATTGTCGTACAAAAAAATTTTAAAAGTAGAAAGGTTAAATTAATTCAAAAATACAGATTTAAGGGTATAATTAAAATAATAAAAAATTTGAATGATAATAAAAAAAAATATGAAAATATAAGAGCAAAAATATGAATTTTCCTTTTATATTTAATTTTTTTCCTTGCAACGAAATTATTTATACAATTCAAAGATCACAAGTTTGAATTGTAACAAGCATAACTAAAATTTTAATTTTTATTATTTACAACTAAAGTAATTTCTTTTTGTAATTATCCATATTTCAAACATACCCTTCAAATATCAATCTCTAAAAAGATATCTCCACGCACAACAAACCCACTCTATTATTCAAATAGTAGCAACTATAGTTTAATAGATATAAGATAATAGAAAATTATTAATATTTTTAAAAATTAAAATATTTTTTTAATATTATCAAATAACATGTATCTATATAATTTATATTTAAAAATAACATAATTAGTTTAATAACATAATTTACATATACTAGAGATGAATTAAATCAATGGATTAAGAAGAAACACAACATATATGTATGTATAACTATATAATATGAAGTCATTCTCATAGTATTTATAATATTATAATTATATATTATATATATAGTTATAATTTTAATTATACATATTATAATTATACATAATTATATTACATAAATTATTATATATACATATTATAATATATAATATCTATATATATATTCTCCTAAACCTTGTCCAGGAGGATTCATTTTCTCCGAATCTATGGATTCGGAGTTCTTTGAATCTCCTGAATTTTGGGGTTTAGGGGTTGGGGGATGTGTCAAATCTTGGGATTCGGGGAACCTCAAATTGCCTGCACCCCAAGGTTTGAGCATCCCCCAAGCCTCGAACCTTGGAGTTCAGGGCTTCAAGACACATTCGAATGTTATTTTTTATTTTTTAATTAATTTTATTTTTTAATTCATCTATCATGTATGTAAATTATGTGATTTAATTCATCTGTAATGTATGTAAATTATGTGATTTAACTAGTGATTGATGTTATAAATTATATTATTTTTAAAAATAAATTATATAGATGCATGTTATTTAATAATATTAAGAAATTATTTTAATTTTTAAAAATTATTAATAATTTTCTGCTGTATTATATCAATCTACTATAACTGTTGCTATTTGAATAATAGAATGAAGTGGTTGTGATGATGATGGGTGAGAAAGTAGATGCACGCGCTTGAGAAGTAATGGTGAATGATTGATCGTCAATAATTTAAATGAAGAGCAAATATGAGTTTTCATCTCAAGATATTTTAAGAATATTAAAAGTAGATTACGGAGAGCAAAAACTATGATTGCAAATACAATTTCCCCTTCGAAATCAGCATTGCTGGATGTTTTTGCTGCTTGGCTTACATTGGTGAAAGTATAATTATTGAGAGAATTAGGTGAGTTGGTGCAGGTTGTATCCTATATGGCTCTATCACTCCTACTGTATGTGGGTGAGACCATTTCAAACATTTGTTTATTTTTTTTTTTTTTTGTCTTTTTGGTTGCACCCAACGCCAGCTAAAAGTATGAGTTGTGAACTTGAAGACAGAAGAGATTTGGTGTCAAAACGGATAAGGTGAGTGCTATGAGTTGCTGTCTTCATCACCGTCAAGAAGCAAGAGGTGTCTTATTCCCAAAGCTTCCAACTAATGCCTAGAATTTATGATACAAGTTTTGATAACTTTCTTTTTTTTCTATAAATAAAAATTTCATTATACAAAAAATCTTCAAAACATTATGATCATCTGTTAGGACATATCCCGAACATGACAATGAAAAAAAATCCCATATAGATAAAACTAGTAAAAGAAAAACCTTGCTCTGAACAAAACAAAAAGAAACTATATATATACAATAATATACAAGAGTCAGTAAACTCTTTTATACAATAGTTTTACATTGCTTCTTTGAATTTGGCAGCTTGAGATTGATTACAAATAGAATAAAGGCCTTTAATACTAGAAATATTGACAAATTACTCGTATAAGCAAAGTTCAAATTTTTAACGAAGACTCCATTTGTTGGTGTGAAATATCTTATATTGAAAAATAATTTTCACATGAACTAGATTGCTAGAGTTTCTTCCATGAAAAAAAAGAGGAAAAAAAAGGAGCAAATTAAATTGAACTGCCAGAATGATGATGCAGAGAGAGTTGTGAATTCCCAGGATTCGTTCTATGCTTTGCTCTGATGATTCTAAACCACTTAATATTATCCAAAATCCAAAGCAATAGAAGAAGAAGAAGAAGAAACCCAGATTTCTGCATATGTACTGAACATGAAACAACTGGTAAATTCAGACCTCCTTCCCCTTTCTACTATTGACATGTTTCAATGGGCATGAAAAGCAAAAAAAATCGAGTTGACAGAAGCAATGAAATACCAACAACAGTTTGAAAAGAATCAACACATGTATAACAACTCATTCTATGTTTCTGTACCTGGGAATACTATATTCATCTAATCTATGTACAATCCTCTGCTGCAAAGAGTTGATTTCCTTTAGCTATGATCATCGTCATCGTCGTCGGATTCGCTGGAACTGCTCTTTGACCGGTCTGACATGAAATTCGGTGGCAGAACCGGGAACTTCACCGAAGGCCTAGTTGCCGGGGATGGTGGAGAAGACGATCCAACCCCGGTTGTCGAGGTTTTCCTCTTCTGCAGATTCCTAGAAACGTTGGCACACACCTGATCAACCATGCCCAAGAAATCTCTAACTATGACAAATAGCTGAAGTGGGTGCTTCTCCAAATCCTTGGAAGCCCTTGCTTGGTAGTACTCTGTTGTTCTCCTTACAAGCTGCATCACTCTTGTTTGCTCTTCTTTCGCCGCCTTTAGCTCTTCCTCTGCCGCGTCAAGGAAGCCCTTCATCTTCCTTTCGAATCCTCCTCCTTCCCCATTGCCACATTGCGTCAAAAGCTGTCGGATTTCAGCAACCCGGGCTGCCAGATCCGAGCACGTTTTCGCTAACGCATCATAGTCTATTGTTGCCGCGCTCTTCACATTAGAAAACTCTGCACTAAGGCCGCCTACCACTGGCAGCCCCAGCATTAGGTATTCCCTCTCTCTGTCATCTTTTGATGTTGAAATCTTAGAGTTTTGGTTGCTGTTGGTTCGATTCAAGCTGCGGTTTCTATTGACAACACATCGTTTACCCTCTGCTCGAATCACTTCTTCCACTACAAAGTTGAGCAATGTGGTCTTTCCATCCGAGCTTCTAACATCAGAGAGCTTTCTCAGTGCAGTAAGGTTGAAAGCTTGAGCATTTCCTCTGGAAGTCCCAGCATTCATCCTGTTCCCGGCCTTGAGGATGGCTTCAAGAAGTTTGATGAAAAGCCCTCTTGTCCGAAGCTCCTCGCACCCGAGCTCGAGTGTCTGCGTAGATAACTTGAGCTGTCGAACCTCCGAATCGTAGTTCGACCTAAAAAGCATAGAGTTGAAGCGAGCAAAAGCCGATGGAACGGCTCTGAGGAGGTGGAAGAGGAAGGATTCAGCATCGGCTAGCCTTGTGGCGTCCCCGGCAAACGCAAGGATCTCGGATTCTTCGTCTTTGGTGGGGGCTATTCGGGTTAGCTTCTCGAGTGTGTCCTCGTTTAGTCCTTGGCCTTGAATAAGCGCATCGATGAGATCTTGGCGGGAAACGGCCAGTGACCGGAGCACAATCGCCGTGTTCTGGGACTTCCGGGCATCAAGGATGACAATCTGCGAGGGAGGCTTTGATCTCTCATTCTCTGGGCTCGACGAGTCTCTAGTTGTCCTTTGTGGGGACTTTCGGTTGGTTGCAACGTATCCAAACATCGCTTGCATAAGCTCATCATCAAACCTGAATCTCAAGCAAGAACAACGTATTAAGCTTTAATCTCATTATTATGTAAGATAAGGTAAGGTAAGATCGTATATACAAAATGATTACCTGAAGGAACCGCCTTCAATCTTGTGCCAAACCATCGAATGATTAATGTTTGGATTCACCTTGTCCCAGTGCAAGGGTTTGAGCTTAACCTCACCATTGCCACAGTTGTTGTTCGGTAAATCTTTAGGCGACGGTGGCTGCTTTGGCGATGAAGATGAACCAGGCGGTTTAGGCGGTGGCGGTGGTGGCTTGGATGATGAAGCTGAACCAGGAGGCTTAGGCAGCGGTGGAGGTGGCGGAGGAGGAGGAGCTGGAACCGCCAAAACAGATGCCGGAACTGAAACTAGAGTTCCGTCTTCGACCTCGGGCCAAACCTGATGTAGCAAAGACGAAGAGTCGTCCCGGAGAAGAGGAATTTCTTGCACCGGCGGCGGCTGTGAATTTCTGCGCTTTAGACTTAGAGAAATCATCCGTTTCTCTTTCTCTTCGGCATTGTTATGGAGAACTTCTTTACTGAGGTGGTTCTTCACGTCTTCCCCTTCGAGACTTCTCCAGTAAAGCACGTCTAAGCCGTCTTCATCGACGACGAACCCCTTGACACCGCCGTTAAATTTCTTGAACTCCCCGTGATTCACAGCCTCATCCCTGCTATAAGGATTCGGCCGGGGCCTCCTGTCACTCCGCCGGCGGGACTGCCTGTGCAGGAAAAGGAACAACAACACGGAGAGCACAAAAGTGCTCGCCGCGGTGGCAGCAACCGCCTTGGTCACCGCCTGTTTGGAGGATGAATTCCCAGGCGGCGGCGGTGGCGGCGATGACGGCGGCTGTTGTGGCGGAGGCCTGCCGACTGGGGGATGGGGATAGGGGTAGAAGACCTGGATGTTCTGCGGAGAATTGGATTGGCAGGAAGAAGGTGGAGCGGCGGCGAGGATGACGACGACTACGAAGAAGAGGAAGAGAGCCACCCCGGAAGGCGGAGCTCCGGTAGCCATGGAAATGGTGGAATGGATTGCAATTTGCAGAGAGGTTTGAGATTGAACGAATCAGCCGTTATTTTCTGTATCTGAGGCATTACAAATACAAAAGTTAGTTCTTTTAGCATTGTGTGTGCTGAAGGTTTCAACGTTAGAGTAGTTAAAGTTGTTTTCTGGCTTCCATCCTTCCCAACCTAAAATGACCATAATACCCTCCAACAATTACTAAATTCAACCACTAAGGTTGGCTGATTCCTGTGAGAGAGAAAGTCAAAAAGAGGGAAGGAGAAGACACAGTCGACTCAATTCGTGACCTAAACCCAATAGTTATTTTAATGGCAAATAGCAGTTTTGGACATAATAAACAAGGGAGGGAAAGGAGGGAAGAGATTATGTTAGACCTAATTGAGGAGGAATTGGCTCACCTAAATGTCCCATGATGAAGTGGTTGAAAGACACAACTGCTCTGCTCTGCTCTGCTCTCTCTCCACCATTTCAAGCTTCAATGGTAAGGTTAAAAATGGTGGTTGGTTTGTGCCCTTGCCACTCTACAATCCTACCCTTCTTCCCATTTAACCATCGACTTCTAGAAATGGTAAGACGATGAGTTTAGATCCAGTATTCCTCTTTTATTTATTTATTTTAATTTATATTCATATGTGCTTCATTCAAAACAAATTTAACTAGTGATCCGTACGGCTAATACTTGTTGCCATCTCTAACTCCATTTTCTTTTTGTTTTTTTCTTAAATAAAGAAACAAAATTGGCAAGATATATTTAAAACTTGTCCTTGCATTTTAAATTCCAAGGCAGCATGACAAAGGTGTCAATTCCATCCCTCGTCGTGGACAGTTATGTGGTAGCAAAGCAAAACCTAGTCAACACCACTCCTTACTCGTGGAGAACAATTTAAAACCCATAAAGGAAGGACCAACTAGAATCAAGCATAAGACATTATTACATTATTAATAATAATAATAATTCTATAAGACAGAATAGAGAACTTGGCGGTTGGACAAACGCTGGGTTCAGAGATAAGCATCGAATCGTCGGACGGCGACATGAACAGAACCCAAATGGCACAGTCTTCCCAACTTAATATTGGATTTGGAGCTGTTGAAGCATATCGCGTAAATCAAGTTACCTGCAGTATGATAAATAACAGTGTGTTGGGTGACTTTGGGTTGGGCCCATGTTGTCTGGCCCAGCTATTCCCACGGAAAGGCCCATATTATCGCATCAAGGACTTCCTACAAATGGGTTGCAGTGTAGTACTAGTAATTTTGGTCGCCGGTGATGAGAAAAAATAAAAACAAAATAAAAATTTTGGAAAAACCTTGTTCTTGTTTTCACTTTTTTGAAAAGTTCACAAAATGAATTAGAAAATGTAATGCTATTTTTTAATGAATAAAAAAAATACTAGATAGGCTCTTAATAAACGATACGTTCTATTAATTAACCCTCTAAAAAGGGTTTTAATTCCCTTATTCTAACTTTGTGACATTGAAAGTGTTGTTGTTTAAATAGAATAATAAATTTATAATTGTAAGAGAGTATTTATCTCAAAATTTTAATATTTGGAAGACCTATGAAACAAAAAACAGTCAATGGCGCAATGTGTCTCTCGCGAAAGCCCTTCGATGTTTAAATTAATCTTCAAAAAAATATGTAAAAGTAATACAAATATAATATGAATAGAATTTTAGTTATATTTTGATCAAATGAATCACTTCCTATTTAAAAAGATTAAGACTATTAGGCAAATAATCATCTAAGTCTTTTGAAATTGTTTGTTTCGGATCTCAAGATGAATATCTCGAAAAGTAATTGACATATTCTTAGATCGTAAAGAGATCTCAAGGTACTTGAGAAGGTCTTTCAAGGATACTCAGTAATGACTTTCAAGATAGTCTCTTAAGGATTATTAATCTCTCAAGTTTCCCTCATTAGTCTTTTTCTTTTTGGATTTATTTTGAACTTAGCCCACTTTCTTGACTATAATAAGAACAAATTTGATTATTTAAAAATTTTGTTAATGAGTGGTGTACATATCAAAAAGGGGTAATTGAGACTAGATACACCTCAATGAGCGCTTTATACCTATTAGTAAACCCTTTAATCATTGTCTTGAAGAGTAATGGTCAAACAATAATAAATAAATTTTAAATTTTATATTAGAGTATATCATATTAATTTTTATTAATAAAATTTAATAAAACGTTTTAAAATTAAATTATAATATAATTAAAAATATAAAAATTAATTTTAATTTAGATTAACAATATAATTATTTTTAAAAAATTATGCAGAGAGAGGCAGTGATAATATGAGAGAGGGGCAATGATGAGAAGAGAGAATGAGTGAGTGGGGCTGGAAGAAGGAGAAGAAGACGAAGAGAGTGGCTGAGGTGGGAGAGTTGAATTGAGTGGGAAGAAGGGACAAACGGACAAACAGGGCCAGGCCAGGCCAGGCCAAGCCAAGCAGTACCGAAAGCCAAAGCCGGAGCGGAAGGGCCCGTGCCCTGCCTGAGTTGCCCTGCCCTGCCCTAATATAAAGGGAACATGCAATCATGTCATGTCCAATTCAAATCCCCCTTTCATTATTCCTTTTCCCAGACAAGAATCCCCCTCTTTTGTACATCCCTGATTACGAGTTTAGGGTTCCTGTCACAGGCTTATTATCTCGTAGGGTACTTGTTACCTAGTTAATCTTACCTGGTAGGGTACTTGTGTGAATTAAGTTAATCCAAGATTTGCATTAATTCCAATCGAGTGAAGGCAAAAAAATATCTTTGTGTTTTACAAAAAAAAGTTGATGTGTGACACCTTAAATTTTTAAAATATTTTATTACACTTATACTAAAAAAAAAGTAAAACTATTAAACATTCATTAGACTTTAAATATGAATAGTTTAAACGCATGAAATACATGCACAAGTGACTGACTCACCAAACTCACCTCAATGCCTTCCGTCCCTCTAACACCCAATAACACCACTACCCCCCACACAATTCTCCTTGTCCAAAGATTGCCTTCTCAACCTTTTCGCCACCACCTTTCTTTGCCTTCTCCACATTCTTCCATCCTCAAAAGTCTCGTTCTTCATTTACTTCTACAGCGGCGACTTTGTCCTCTTCAGCATCTCCTCCCAACTCTTCCACAACTCATGTTCCTCCATCGCCACCCAAACCCCTGCGCTCATCATTTCCATGGACCATTGTATCGCACCTTTTTCTTCTCACCTACTACAATGCCCTTGCCCCCACTCTCTCCAACAAATGGCTCTAAAATCACACCAATTTTTTCATGTGTTTCCAAATGGGGCAGTAGCTCCAAGAGAAACATCTTCTACAATGTGGTATAGGTACTCAATTTTAATCTTTCTTTGATAAAAATTTGATAGAGAGAAAAAAAAATGACCTTACTATTAGAGAGAGAGAGAGAAAGAAAGAAAGGGATAAGTGATCCTAATTGTTCTATGACATGTTCATTAATGTGTGTTCTTATATAATTTATTAATTACAAAAAAATATTTAATAATTTTATATTTTAAAAATAAAAATACCTAATAAGACATTTTAAAAATTTGAAGAATCACATTGTATTTTTAATAAAGTACAAAAATATTTTTACATCTTCAACTAATTTCAATTCAACTTTTCTTAGTGACTCAAACTAAAAGCTTAGATCACAAAGAAAAAGTAAAATAAATGTCAAATTATAATTTTAAAAATCTCTATTTCATTTGTAATTCTCCTTACTTCATTAAAAAAAATTATAAAAATATCATATGTCCGATTACAATAAATAGCAGTATTAAGAAAAAAAAAAAAAACGTAACGTTTCGGGTACCAAAGGGTCAAATCCAACCAAATAATCATAAACAAAATGGAGCAACCAATTCGCTTCAATTCGTTCCTGTTGATCTCGGCTTTCCAGATCCTACCCACAGCTGGTGCTCATTTTCAGGCGCCTCGTTGGAGAATCTGGCGAAGCCAGAGAAGACGGCGGTGACGACGACGACAGTGTGTCCGAGGAACCGGGAGACGACGCTAGCGATGAAGATGAGAGGGACGGCTGCGACGTCTCCGGTGAGGGAGACGATGAGGGGTCGGAGGCCTCCGGCGATTTTCTCTTGTTGATCCCGCCGTCTTCTCTCGCCGGCGGTTCCTCTCCGAACATGTATTCCTTCAGGCGCTCGACGTCTGATAATTTCACCGGCTTCACTATGAAATCCTCCGCGCCTTCCTCCAGACATCTGCAAATGAAATGAAATATTATTTATTTTTTTATCTTAAAATAACACCAATTTGGTCACCCTTGCCTTCAATCTTCTACTTTTTCAAATTTGTGAATTTTGATCTTAAAATGTTATTTTTCAAAAGTTACCTGTCGATCCGGGCCAGAACGTTTTCAGAAGACATGATCACAACTGGGATTTCTCTGAAAGTAGATGATCCCTGTAAACCAGCGCAAGAAATCAAGAAAACTGAAATCCATTGAGCTGACAAATTCTAATTCTTGTTTTTTCTTTCTGCTTTTGGACTGCGATCGAAGAATCTAACCTTGATCTTCTTAAGCAACTCATAACCAGTCATTCCAGGCATGCAATAGTCTGTGATTATCAGATCCACCTTCAGGCCCTGAAAAACCCGGAACAGCCCAAGATCAATCACCCAGAAAAGAGAAATCAATCTATACAGTTTTGTTGCAGAGCGATGAAATTCAAGCTTACATCAAATCCAATGGAGCTTCTCTCCTCGTCCAGCCCCAGGAATTGCAGAGCTCTCCTCCCACTATCCACCGCCGTCACTGCAATTTCGAGTTCCATATTTAAAGACAATAATTAATTATGGGTTCTCATCGTTTACGCGTGCTGTGGGGGAGAGTAATGGTTACCTTTACAAGAAGAGATTCTGAGCAACTGTTCGATGACTTTGCGGTCGATAAGGCTGTCGTCGACGGCGAGAACATGAACCTCCTGCGAATCAGAAGGTGGCACGTCTCCGAAGCCGCCTCTCCCCCTCCGCCGCCGCGGCAACATCCCGTTTCTAGCCATCGGAAAATATGGCTCACCCAATATATCTCCGCCCCAAATTGGTCTTATACAGAAGCAGCGCCTTGTGGGTCTCTTTCAGCGTGGCTGTGGAGGCCTCTCTCTCTCTCTCTCTCTCTCTCTCTCTAAAAGTGGGTATAAATATAAAACGATGGCAATGGTGGAGGGAGCTGGAAGATCTTTCTCTCTCTAGAAAATCTGGGAAATCTATAAAAATCACTTTTTTACGTGTATTTCTTTAAGATGGAGTCGGAGATTCTGAAATCCACTTTGGTGTCATCTTCAAATCGATTTTATCATATATATATATATGTATATGTGCGTGGGTGTGTGGCTTGACTTTATTGAGGTTATTTGGATTCAGATTTAATTAGGAGGAGAGGAATAATGAGAGATATTGGAAGAGATTTGGGTTGACGCAGTTACAGTGAGGGATGTAGAATCGAGGTGGGGACGGCGGTGGTGCTGACCTGACCGCAGGTCAATTGACCACCGCTCCGGCTGCCTCTGCCTGTCCAGTTCCCCCAACCAGCGCCAAAAAGTTTTCCCGTGGGGACTTCCCATGCTCCCTCCCTCCCTCCCTCATTTCTTCACGTTTAGTTAATTAATTAAATATATTTTTAACTATTTAATGATGCAATTTATTTTAAATATATATTTAAATACTTCCTAATGAAAATACTTAGATGTCAAAAATATAGTTAATTAAATACACCTTATCAAACGTAAACAAAACTCTTGTATTTATTACATATTATTTTTAATAATCAAACAACTTTATTAATTATTTAAATAATAAATAATATTATTCATCTTTAATGGTGATGTGTCAATTCATGTTAAAGTGACTAATTAATATTATATATCTATTTAAAAAATAAAATTTGATAGCCATCATTTCACTTTAGACAAATACTTTCATATGAGTTGTCACATCATCACTGTCTATCTTTAACAAAGAGAAATAACATTTCTATTTAAATATTTTTATTGGTTGATAAAATATTTCAAAACGAAATTCATTAATTATCAATCAATAAAAGTGTTCAAATGCTAAAAATAAAATATATTAAATGTAATTTAGCGCACCCATTAGCAAAACTCTTATCAATATTAATCGTCATATCCATTCTAAATTATATTTCATATAAGACTATTTATAATATTATAAAATTATAAACTCAATTAAGAAAAATATGTAGAGGAATATTTAGAAGATCCTAAATATTTGAAGATGATATACTAAATATTTTATCAATTGTGAGGTACTCTAATATATTAAATATTCTAATAATCTTGACATAATCCAATATGATACTAACTATATATTGACAATGATAAATACTACCTTTAATCTTATCATCTCTTTGTTTTGAATTAATTCTATAAATGTTTTCAAAATAACTAGCCGTTTCAAGTGTTTGTTTTTGTTTATTGTGTCATTGGGATTCACACACTTTGCAAAATTGTAATTTATTATTATTATTGTTGTTGTTGTTAAAATATATTTAATTTAAACCGTAATTAATATCAAAAAGATAAGTTTGTCATATACGTCACAGTGGTCCCACACATTGTAAACTTTTATTGTTTGAAACAGCATTATTTTAATTTTTTTATTAGATAAGTTATAATTAGAAGTGGACAAATTATCAATTCAATTATCGAATTATTTAAATTAAATAAATATAATATTTTTAAAAAATTAAATTGAATTGACCTAATATTGGTCAAATAAAAAAAAAAACAAAGTGCAAGTAAATAAAAATAATTAAGAGTTAGCAAATTTTTGTTAAACAAGTATCGAATTGGTCAATTTTAATAAAAAATTAATATTATTTTTAAATTTCAATCAATTTAAATTAAATTTAAATAATTTAAAAATTCAAATTTAGAAAGTGAGTTTAATTTGACTACAAATTGAATTGAATTGAACAATTAATTATGAGAGTTATAAACTAACTCATTTAATATCTCAAATGAAAAATAAATTAACAATTATTAGTGAGCATAAATACAAGTAAAATAGTGGGAAAATAAGTTTTTTTTCAAAATTTTAAAAATAAATAGGTAATTAAATATAATTTTTTACCATAGTTATAAAATTTGAAAATAAAAAATAAAAATACAATAAAGCTGCCCTAAATGTGGTGTTTTTTTAAATAAGAATAAAAAAAATAATAAAATATTAGAAAACACAGTAAAACCCACTGTCTCCCTTTGGCTAAGTTGGTATTCGCTGGCAAAACTCAACTTGCCATAATCAGACACAGACAGGAGAGTAAAGAGAAGATCTGGGGCTCCCAATGAAATCTTTTGGTGGGTCCCACTTCCCCCTCAATTTAATATTTCTTTTTTTTACACAAAAATTAATCCTTAAATAATTTAAATCTTTATAAAAATTGTAGCTAAAAGAAATCCTCTAAAGAGACCATCGGGAAAAAATAATGCTGAATAGGGTATGAAAGTAAAAGCCATAATATAAAATGTAAAAATTATTTAAATACATCTAAATTGCTCGTACTTTATTTAAAAAATTTATTTATAGAGAGATTATATATTTGTTAGTGTAAGTTTCTCGATCCGACCCTTGGCTATTATTATATTTTTTAATAAAAAAAAATTATTGTGTCATAGATAAAAATTTATTAAAAAATTAAAAAACTTTATTTATAAAAAAATTAAAATTAAAAATTCTAGTAACTCACTTAAAAGGATAAAATGAATACATTGAAGGAAAAATTTATAATCTAACCATTTAGTGAGGCTGAGTTCAATCATCTTAATTGAAGCGAAATGAGTTATATTTATAAATTTGAAATGTTATTAAATGTTCAATTTTGAAGTTACACCTAACATCAAATGGCATATTATTTCAACAGTGATGCTATGTTGCTTATTGGCAGGCAACATAGTATTTGCCCGCAAGTAAGGGAGGCGCGGGTCCCATGTAGGTGGGGCCCGCCTCTGCACATGAACCCCACGTGTATGGAGCCCGCGCCTCCCTCACATGGCATTGCTGATTATTTCAATACCACATATTTCTTAATATGGCCTAACTTTTATTAGTGCTTTTAAAACCAAAATTGCTATTTGGATATTCAAGTTTGGCATTTTGTGATAACACTTTGTGCGTTAATGTCTCATGCAATTTAACATATTAATATAAATGTATAAAATATTAATACAAAGTATCATCACAAATATCAAACTTTAATATTTAAATAACATTTCTCTCATATCCCCATTTTGGGTTTACAAATAACACTAACATAGATTGGGTTTGAATTCTCATTTAATAAGACTAGTTACATGAATTTTGTTTATTTACAATTCATAATATTTGATTTAGTAATGCTATTTATCTAAACACAATTGGTACATTTTTATTAAAAATTAAAAAAAGTATATATTTACATTGTATTATTTTATTTTTTAATGAAAATATATTAATTAAATTAGAGATCCATCTCTTGTCTGATAAATATGATTACTCTATTTGATTGGATAAGTTTTAAAATAGTTGTCAACTACTTAATATAATACATTAACAACAATGTAATATTGTCTACTAGCAGGCAACATAGCATTTATCTGCCAGTGAGGAGGGAGCGGGTCCCATGCATATGGGGCCCGCCTCTGTACAGGGCTCCACGTGTATGGGGCCCGCATCCTCCTCAATGACCAGCAAATGTTATGTTGCCCATCAGTGAATAATATAGTATTACTAAATACATTAATATTTTTTTATTTGAATTTAAGACTTATTAACTTTAAAGGCACAAGCCTTTTATGGTAACGAGATATTAATAACAATATAAATATATAAAATATTAATACAGAGGGTCACACAAAAATATCAATAAAAAATGTATCCCATTTCATTTTGGTGGACTAAAAACTATCAAAATTAAAGTTAAAATAAAACTCAAGTAAGATTTGAACTTATCATCTCCAAACAAGAACTGACTTCTAAATAACTTTTACTATACCAAATCGCTTTTAGTTAAAAGGGCGGCAGAGGCAGTGTCATGATCAAAAGACCCACCAATTTGCCAAGCTCACTCACCTTTATACTATTCCTGCGTTTAATGATTCAAAAGCAATTGCCAAAAGGGTCTTAATCCCACTTCATTATTTATTAGGGAAAAATGTATTATGCTATTGCTAACAGATGTGATTAACAAATCATTTTTATAAATTAATGTATCCCATCTAATTTATAATATTTTTATTTAAATTCACAATATTACTATTTAAAATTAATAATATTTTTTAATAGATAGCGAGTATATTTATTATTAATTTTATATAAAGTTATTATAAATATACATGTCACGCCTCTTTGTAAAGATTATTTGTGCGTATAGCATTTAATAAACAATATAAAGACTTAATTAATGTTAATCAGGCTTAAAAAAATATTGTTGTTAAGATAGAATGATAAATTTGTTTGCAATAGGAAAGTATCTAAGTGTAATTTTTAGGAGACTTGCAGAGGAAAAAATTGATTAAATAAGGATATTGGAAGTAGGATGAATTCTATTCTTCACGATCTCGTATCAATAATGTATAGAAATCATGTATATCAGGGTTTATAGTCTACTAAAAAGGTCTATTGCGTAGTTGGAAAAGATGTTTCCAAGTCTAAATGGGTTACAAGAGTCTCTCGATTAGTAGCAGGTGAGCAATGTGTGTAAAGATAAAGGTCTCAAAAGAGACTATCGGGTGAAGTCACTCAGTTGTCTCTTAGTTTCGATAATTTGATCTTGGTCGCTCAGTTGATGTCTCGCGATTATCTTATGATTTTATGCACTTGTGATTCATTTTTGTGAATTTCTTCTTCCGATAGATTTTTAGATCTATTTCTTTAAGATTTAACTCATTTTTTTAACACAACAAAAATAAAATAAAAATCAAACCTAAGTAAAAAGAAAAATAGCTTTGAATAAAATTAATCTAATCAAATTAGTTTATACCAATTTATAAATAAATTTATTTGAACCCATAAACAACAATAATATTATTTAAATTTATTACATAAATTTGTAATTTAGAGAGATATAAAAAAAAGAATTAATTGATCTTATATAATATTAAGATTTGGCATCTCTTTTTTGAAAGGGGAGTGTGATTCGAGGCATCGTTTGTCTCTCATGATTTGTTGGGCTGACAAGACTTGAAAAAGCCTGAAATCTTTCCTCCTTTACCAAACAGGCAATCGAACATTTCCCTTTTATTCAAACCAAGAAAACAAAGGGATAATGCTTTATTAATAATAATAATAATATATTATCAGAATCCCCCAACCTTCACTCCTGACTCCGGACTCATCAACGCAACCCGACCCAACACCCATTCCCTCTGCTCTCTTGCCACGTGGCAACTGTTATTTTTTCTTTGTTTTTATTGCTAAAATATTATTCTTTCTTATCCCAATAATGATTTCAAATCAGAATAAAATCATACGAAATTCACAAATAAATGAAATTTATAATAATTTTAATAAAATTAAAAGAGTAATGTTAAGGATTATAATTTACACCGTATCATTAATGGTGTGTTGTATATTTATTAAAAGAAGTGTTAAATAAAAGAAATAATAATACATAATTTTATCAGTTATAATTTATAATATTATTTAGATTAAAATATAATTAATAATAATTAAAATATAATAATTAAATTATTTTATAAAATAAATTATAAAATTTTGAAAAATCAGTTTGCAGCGAGCAGGAGAGCAACAAGAAGAAGCAGCAGCAATGGAATGCGCGGCGAGGGGAAGGGGCGGTCGGTGCGTGGGGCCAGCAACCAGGCGTTGCGCTCGTTGCGGAGCCGTTTCTTATTGCTCTCTGTCTCACCAGGTTCCCCCGATTCTGCATCTTTTTTACACACGCATGAATAATTGTAAATCTCTGAGATTTCCATGAAGATGCAAAAACCCTAGTTGACAGTAACTGTTATTGCCGAGAAGCACTGCAGTATCATGGAATTGGAAGCCCATCACGTTCACGGGCTTCTCAGTACCATCTCCGGATATTTTTTTGTGTTGTGGGAAACTTCCTAACCAGAAAAATTTCCTCATGGGTGTTTTCCATATTTTTGTTCGGTTTGGTATGGAACCAGAACAAAGACAGAGGTTTAATCGAGCCTTTGTTTCTTTCCCCCATGAAACTGGGGTGTCTTGAGCAGAGTTTTTCTTGAAGTTTCCAGTCAGAAGTATTTAGCGAATGAGATTGTCACGAACAGGAAATTTTTAGAAAAACGTGTTTATGCAGCCTGGTTTTCAACAATTCGATTTAAGGTTATCTTGAACTTTAAAGCTGTTTCTTTAATTTTCTAAAATGGTTATCTAGATTTCACACTGGAGTGTTCACAAGGACGAGTGTGAAAGGTTGGAGCAACAAATGGACCGTGCCAATGTCTTGAATGATTTTCCTTTCACATTTTCTCAGGAATCTACGGTTCAGGTAATTAATAATTTGCGTCACCGGCAATTTTATGTGGCAGACCCAATATTTTTCTTCAACTAAGCATTTTTAGTTGATTTATTTGATGTGCTTATTTGGTTGATTTTCTATAGGTGTGTGAAAAACAGGAGACTCGGTGTTCATTCCTGATAAAACAGGGCATCCACAGAGCAGGAATGTGGATGTATGAATGCCATTGTGGAGAATCGGTTGCTTCCTTGAATCATCCAAGGTCTCTTATTATGCTATAATTTAGAAAAATCAGTCCTCTGCAATGAGCTTATCACTGTTTCTAAATGTGCATTATCTTCGCCTGAATACTTCTTCAATTGTTGTACTACTCAAGACTTCTGTTTGAGCTTCCCTGAAGAATACATTCAGATCGCACCAGCACAGGGTTTTTATCCTGTTGCCATGGAACATATGTAACTGTGGACAAGCTGTTGTGAATCTAACTTAATAGTATATCCGAACCTCCTACATTTGGGAAAAAGAATTGCTACTCTTTTGGAAACCTAAATGGGATATACTTCAATATGATTATCGCTGGTTGGATATAATGTGCTATTTGGTGCATGTTTATTGCTAATGTGGCCATTGAGTCTCGGTTGGATCATGTGAATGCATTTATTCAGAAATTGCAGGATGCTGGATCCTGCCATACCCTATTGATATTTCATGTCACTGTAATTGTTTGTTTATGGGCACCCAGTTGACTAGATCATTAACTCAAGTCAACATTATTAGTAATGTTTATGGATGGTGCTTTTAAGTGTTGAGGAGTACATATAGAAACTGGATGACTAGTTGTTGAATACTTAGGCAGATTGTTTTATAACCTGTTGACTCAATACTCGGGGTAAATGTTACAAGAATCTGTTGGCCTTAGTAATAATTTTCTTCTTTATTTTTTTTAGGGTGTGTTTGATATCTTTTAGGTGGAAAGGAAAGTGTTTTCCAACTTACATGGAAAATAAAAACCATCTCCCCCTTAGATGGAATTTTCCATGGAAAAGAGCTAAAAATACGCTTTAATGATTGTACCATGGAATTGAATTTCATGAAAAATATAGTGTGTCAAACACCAAAAATGGAATTCAATTTCTTAGATGAGACATTTTCCATGTATTTTCTATGCTATCAAACACACCCTTAGTGTAATCGATACACATAATTTATGCAGAAAAGCTATGCACTCAACCTTCTTATCTATTTAAATGCAGAAATCCCCAACAAGATATACAATAGAGCATAAGAAAACAGAAAGACTTTGTGAGCCAGAAAATATTAATCGGCAATTGGTATTCTCTTCCTAAAAACAAAAGCCCTCCATACTGCAAAAAATCTCTTTTTCTCTCCATCCATGAGATCCATATTACTTGAGCAATTTTGTAAGAAATGAGAGGTTCGAGTGTTATGACTCAAAGAGAGCTCATTGCAAACTGCAATCTCCCTGATATCATTGTTGGTAATATTCCATGTAATTTGTGTATTTTAGTGGTGATGGGTAGTTTGTTTAAGTGTTTATGTTCTCACAGTTGGAGGGATCCTGTCATGTTTAATGTACAAAATTGTTTTCAGATTCACAAAGATTGCATTCCCTGTTTCTGATTTGCCTTTTTTTTTTTTTTTCAATCTTCAATTTCCCCTACATTCCATTGAATTTGGGGAGTCTATTAACAAGTATGCGGGGACAAGTATGGTTCTTATTCTTATGTATTTGTTTATACTCTTTGCCAATTACAGGGATTCCTTTTTACTCTGTTTTAGAGGGACCATCTGGGTTTGTGATGCTCACATTTAATGCTATGTAGATTTAAACCCATGACACATAATATTCTTTGTTAGTAAAAGCTTCAGATGTCCTTGCTCAACACTTGCCAACAAGCAACTATTGAAGAGCTGATAAAGGTCATGCACAGCTTCGTCCTTCTTCAGCCATATCTTCCAATGATGATATATTATTAAGTAGGTGGTTGCCTGTAGGATTACAAAAATCAGACTAAATGCTGTATTCTGAACTGTGTGAACAACAATATCTAGCCAACTTGTTTGTACTGGTAGAAGATGTCTTGCAATTTCAATACTTATGCAAGGTTATCTCATCTACATGTTGTATTCTGTCCGTAGGTTGATTGAAAGTTGGAACCTTCCAAGTATTTTGTGCCCATGTAAAGGTATTATGTTTTCCTTTTGATCAATATTTATTCCAAAGTTTCACTTGATATTTCTAGGAGTATTTGATTTAAAACTGTGTGTGCAGGTCCTTCATCTCCACTCACAAAGCAATTGAATAGTTGGGGTGACTACTATGAATGGAGGGGCATTCCACTACAGTCTCCTGCTGCTTTGCTGCTACATTGGGTATTTTATTGTCAAATGATTGGATGCAAAGACTAATAGGCTCTTAAGTTGTTTAGTCTATATACAAGAAAAATTCTTTTCATAATGTTCAAGTGCTTTTTAATTGAAGTCTGCCCTAGTTACTAGGAGGTTAGTATATTCAATTTCAGGATGTGCTGACAGTAGCATCTGTTATTTGTCTTTATTCCAGCCACTTACACTGTATCAAGCCTTTCAGCTATCTGCTTCCAGGAGCTTGAGTTGTGAAACCTATACCCGACTCCACATACACTATCTTGGTATATGATGTCTTCAATATCACACTTTACAATTCGAATATTTAATTCTTTCCTGAACTGTTTTAGAGTGATAATTTACGGCCGCCTCTGTTACCAAGGCTAAGCATTGCTTATCACAGAGAAATTTCTGCAAGGGCATGCACTTATTATTTTTGTTTCCTCCAACAGCAGTTTACAAAAGCTTTATGTTTATGTGATAACTGGTGGTGTTAACTGAATTGATAGTATCTTCCCATGCTTGTATACTGTGGATTAATTAAAGTATAGAATTCTAAAATATCTTCTGATCTCTAGTGCTGCTTCAATCCTTTGAAGAATCAACCTATTCCCACTTAAGGTGGAAATCTCTTTTTGGCTATCAGGGCCTTTTGTGTGTGATCCTGTCCTTGTTCTTGCTTTATCTTTTTATTTGGTAAATCTGGGAATAGAGTTCTTTATCCTCAGAAAAAGACTGGCTTGGTGTTCATTCTAATTTCCATCAAAATAAAACGGAGACTTGGTTGAACCATTATGGCTATGGCCTTGAAACCAGAATTACCTTATTGGTTATTATATAAATACTTGAACATGCTAAACTAGCATTGCTGTCTAGTTTTCTTATCAGGGTGTAGATTATATTAGTTATTTAAGATTTGAATGTGTTACGTTGGCAATTTTCTTTGATGAGAACACATTCCCCCACCCCAAATATTCAATGGCAAAATAGAAAGAAATGACTGGCAAGCTTGAATTCATGTAGTTGACCAAATGTAGTGGGATAAAGACGATATATAATTGTTTATTTCGTGGAAAAATATTTTATGAATGTAGTTTGGTATCAGGGCCATAATTTTTTTTCCCTTTTTAGTAAGTTTCATACACTATAATCTTTATTATGTGGGTAGAATGACCATGTTAAAATGTTAATTGTGCAGCGAGTCTTGACAACTACCTCCAGTCTTTGTATATGCTGAAGAGCCTCTTTGATATGCATCTCATTAAAAAAGTAATTCTTTATCTTACAAAGCCTTGAACTTTGCTGCAGACATCTGGTCAATATTTGGTTATCTAGCCTATAGGGCCTCAAGACTTGAATTATTTCTGTGTTCTTTTCACAATGAAAGCTATCCCTTTCATTTTTCCAGAAGTTAGGTAACCTATTTTATTGGTGTATTATGGTTATATTGACTATTGACTTTTGCTTCAAAATAAAGGGCCTGAAAAAGAGCTCACTCAACTTGCTGTCTTTGGGGAGTTGCAAGCTCTTTTTCCAGAAGTACAATTGCATTTAGAGCTTGTTGGACCTGCAGTTCCGCAATGTAGGTAAGTTGTATTCTTGTGGTGCTCCATGTCTAAGATGGTGACAGGAGTAGCTTGAGCATCTTCTTTTACATTGTATAGTTGTTAGAGATTGTTGAAATTTGATGCATAGTGGGTACTGTTAGGATCAATTTTGGACTTGCTTTTTGTTAGTATGTGCGCCTTAGTAGGAGCTTGATATGTGCTGGGACGCCATGCTTATTTTTGTGTGATGTCATAGTGTGAAATGGTCTGTTCTTGCCTGTCTATATTTTGGTTGAGAGGGGACTCTTATTTTTATTTTGAGTCTTTTGCATAGTTCATTTATGGTTTACATCTGCATGACGATAGATGATTTCTTTTTTTTTTTTTTGGCTGAATTGTAGATGGATGATTTCTTTTTGTATGGTTTGCACCCTTTTAGGCAGTTATTAAGATAGTTCTGTTATCATGGAAAAGAAAAGAGAATGAAGAAAAAGTGATGTCCCACAGTCACAGGCAGTTCTCTCTTGAGCTGGAGAAGCTACTAGGGGATACATGCTCAAAATGGAAGGACAAGACTGTCTCTTTTGGGTGGGGTCCCAGTTGGCCTAGGAGAGGAGAGGGCTGAAAAGAAAGTATCATCTTTGCAAAATTTATCTGCTTCCCATGGTCTCACTAAACTAATCTAATTATTTCGTTACTTAAATTGTGCACCTCCTGTGCTAGAATAATGAATAGTAGATAAATAATAAATTGCCTTGCTGTAAAGTAATTTTAATTGCGAGAGTATGGGAACTAGGAGATCCTTAGGATTGATGGCTCAGAATAGCATGCGTCCACCTGTTTCTACTTTGATTTGAATATCAGAAAATTTACTCCCATTACTATGCCTAAAAGGTGATAGTTATGATGGATGTCAGTAAGATAAAGTAAGGGTAATAAAATTTACCAGATTGGAACAAGATATGACAGAACCAGAAATAGGTACTGCAATCATCACTGTCAGGTAGCAACATTCTGAGTTCATTTGGAATTGTTTGATCTTTTTCAATATGGGCCATTTACGTTATCCATGCAGCATTCGTGGGGCCAGCTGAAGATTCTTTATACAACTAGAGAGCAACTTCAAAAAAGAGAAAAAGGGGGGGAGGTGGTGGTTGGATTGTTTCTCATTTCCTTTTCCTATGTAACTGCAGGCAGTTTAAAACTTCGGTTAGATACTGTTATAATTATCAGTTTTTCCCTTCGTTTTTTCTGGAGCAGGGATGGTGAGAGAGTTGATCTTCACAGTTATGCTCGTTGTGGTGACACTGATTGCAGTTGCAAATCTTCAATTGACAATTTAAGTTTGCATGCTGGCAATATAACTCCACCAGTCACATTAAGACTCTATAAAGGTTATTATCATGACCGTTACAGAGATATGGCAAAGGTGGTTCATTCATGGTTTGTCACCTAAATAAGTAACTAGTTGTGAGCTCACTTGTTTCTTCCTAAAGCTTCTGATGAGATCTTTTTCATGGACAGGATTTCCTTCCTCATTTAGTTATTGCTCCTAATGCTGGTATTGCTGCTTACAAGAGCTGGTTGCCTTCTATTGTACACCTTCGATTCCCTTGTATATAAATGTTTTTGCTTTGTCCATTCAAAGATGCTCTTGATCAGGGATGACGTTTTAACTTGAAAAACTAAGGTGATGATTAGCCTCAACCCTAATGGAAAGGGTTAAGGGAGTCATTTAATTCTTGGGATACATCATGTAAGAGCAATCCCGTATCCCAAAACAGGTTAGGGCGGATGGAGTTTTAGGCCACACATCACCCTTAACTTTCCCAGGTTATATGATAAAATATTTTCAATATTCATGTCATCTAGTAATGATATTAGAATAACTAATTAGTTATACATATGAAATATTAAAGTTTTATCAATTCTTTAAATATATGTTTCCGTTTTTAGTATTGTTTTTAAAGTTGCATGTGAGTGAATATCGTTCCATCCCGCTTAGCGTGGATAGGAATGAGATAGGAATGTTCAACCAAACATCAATACGTGGGGATTGAGGAGCACTTAAACCTGTGGTAGATATGGGATGAGCATGGGAAAAGAGTTTCCTATTAGGGTTAAGGAAAGCTTCGATGAATTCTTCGTCAATTTACCCTGGTGCTATCCTTTACTACCAAGGACAAGTGCATTAGTGTTCCAGCCAATTGATATCCTTAGGGTTTGTGAATTTTCACTTGTTGAAATTTGATTGTGCATTTCAGGAGCTAATAAAGGAGAAGAACATCCCAGCAGTTTTTACTGATTACTGTGAAGAAGCTTCCCATTTGGCTGCTTGCTGCATAAGCTCCATAAGCGGTCATCCACCATCAATCCCTGTAAATTCCCTTCTCTCATCAGTTCTCAAATTCTCAAAATTGGGGGAAGTTGCTGTAGTTAATGGGGACTAGGGCTAACAATAAGCCGAGCTGAGCCGAGCTAGGCCTAGCTCGAGCTCAACTCGATTGATTTTAGCTTGACTCCTAGCTTGGGTCGAGCTCGATATGAGCTGATTTTTTTAGCTCGAGCTCGGCTCGATAATGACTACAAGCTGGCTTGGGTCAGCTCGAAACTGACTATCACCTTACTTTTATGTATATATATATATTTAAATAATATGTGATATATGTAATATATATTTATTTATATTTAAATAATATATTTATAAAATTATTAAGTATATATTTATATTATTGAGTATTAAGTAATAAATATTTTTTTATTTAATAAATTTATAAAGTTAATATATATATATAAGTATATCGAGCTGACTCGTGAGCCAAATGAGTCGAGCTAATGGTAGCTCAAACTCGGCTTATTTACTAAATGAGCCAAATATTTGAGTTCATACTTGGTTCATTTGTATCACGAATTAATTTATTAAGTCAATTATCGAGTCGAGTCTTGAGCCAGCTCACGAGTAGCTTGGCTTATTGTCAGCCCTAATGGGGAGCTAAAGAAGCTGATTGAACCCACTTCTTTTGCAGATTCAGCTAAATCCTTTCAGGCAACCAATGGTAGTGGAAGACAGTGCCTTGTATCTTCCTTGCTACTCCAATTGCTTTCTCTTTGGGATGTGATCTTTGCTTAACTGAGAGGCCGGACATTCATCATACCTAGAACTCCTCATAAAAATTTACAAGTATGGGATGCCCATTTATATCACTGCTGACCCTCCTTGCAAAGGCGAGGGTTTTCGTGCTCTTTCATGTCAGTGTTCTTGAATGGTGGAGGATATGCAGAAGCTAATATTTCTGTTCAATTCAGTTATGGAGGCTGATCAGACATCTTTCACTGATCTGAGATCTCTGGTGTTGGCTGAGCCGCATGGCAACGATTATGGAGAGCCTTTAAGTTAAACTTTGAATTTGAATTGGTTGGTAACATGGCATTACCCCTGTTGGCAGTGTAGCACGACAATGCTATGTTGTGATTCATCAGTAGTGTCACACGGTGAATTCTTTTTGTTACTACTTTTTTCCTACTAAAATTCATTTTATTTTGTCTTTCCTTTGCTAGTAATGATAAAGTTATTTTTTTATTGATGTGTTATAGGTAAAAAATTATTAAAAGATAAAAACAAAGACTAAAAGTTAAAAATAATTTTTTAGGTTAAAAATGTGTAATATTTTTTTTTATTAGGGGTCTTGAACAAAGTGTAAATAAGATAATTTTGACATTTTAAATTTTTTTTGAGAATTTTAATAAAAAGATAAATATTATTATAAATATTTTAATTTTAATAAATTTTAAAATATTAAGATAAATGTTATTTAAAAGAATTTTAAATAGATAAATTATTATTTCAAAAAAAGTATATTTCAAATATTGATAAACCTTTAAGTCTACAGTATTTGTTTTAAGTACATGAGTGTTTACTCGAGAACTTATTTTGATAATTTTTTTTTACTGATTTTATTAGTCCTAGTGATAATATTTTTAATTAATACATTTATTATTATATTTAATTGATAATATTTATAATAAAAAAGTAATGAGTTTGAATTATAAAAATAATTCTTTTATGAGAAAATAAAATGAAGATTGTGGACATGTAAATCTTCTTTTGATTTTTATAAAATAGGAAGCTATATAAATTAAGAATGCCCCCCTCCTATTATATCATACGGTGAAATGTTATGTAAATATCTTTATAAAGCAAAATATAAATCTGTCTATATGTATATTGAGATATATATTGGAAAAAATCATATTTGGCCATTCTCAATAATCTCTGCATGCATGTAACAATCTCCAAGATATATTATATATATATATATATCTCCATCCACGACGACGCTCCTTCTCAATCCTCTCAAAAGCTAGGGCTATACATATAATAATCTCTACGATAGATTTCCGTCGCATCCATCGATAACTATGTGGTTCTTCAAGCTAGTTTGGTTTCTAGGGTTGGGGATAGGGTTTGGTTCCCATTTTCGCGAAGCTCTCAAGGTGCCTTTTCGCCTGAAAGACGTGCTTCCAGTTCTCCCGCGCCAGATGTCGTGGCCGAAGCTCAACGACCTCATCGGCGGCGGCGTTCTTTACCTCAAGGTTAGCTTTCCATGGCTTGTTATGCTATCATGCACGTCATTCTATGTGTTGGTGTGACTGGGACTGAACTTTGGAGAAGAAGCTGTGGTGAACAATTGACGCGAGTGTGAAGAGCAGAACAATTTAATTTGGTTATGTGGTTGGGCTCGTAAGTTGTATCCGTCTTCATGCTAGCTTCAGGAATATTTTGACATCCCTACAATATTGTCTTCTAGCTCTGCATATGTGGATTTCAACTGCATATATTGGTAAGTATTTTAGAGGGCGAGCCTTGATAGCAACGATAAGGTTTGTTGACGGTCACTGGTTCTTTTATTGAAAACATCTTTTCAAATAGAAAAGGGAAGGCCGTCAGATATGATCTTCTCCTAACCCTAGCTAGCAAAGTGGAGGACACTCTATATATGTTAATTAATAAGTATATGATCTGCACACGAAAGTGTGTATAACTCAAGCTAGCAATGATCTGTAGATAGTCATTATTCCGATAGTTGTGGTCCTTGTGGACGCCAATTTTCTTTCTGAAGCTGCAAATTTGGCGAGAAGTTGATTGAAATTTTGAACTAAAACTATTTGACTTTAGTTAATTAGCTTATGAAATTCAATAGCTATAAAACCTAGCTATGGGCATAGCCTATTTGATCGATAGAAATTGTCAATGAGTTCATACTATTGAAACAGTTACTTTGCAAGAATAGGCTGCGTAGACATTGATAGAATCCATAACACAATCATACTTATGATAATTCTGGTTCATCAGAAAATCCATAGCACAATCATATATATCAGCATTAATCATGGAGATG
The DNA here is from genome assembly GCA_036245055.1 of Diospyros kaki. Lineage (NCBI taxonomy): Eukaryota > Viridiplantae > Streptophyta > Magnoliopsida > Ericales > Ebenaceae > Diospyros > Diospyros kaki. Next base: position 44,476,253 of record BSEG01000009.1, read on the forward strand.
GAGCAATCACAAAGGAAATCACCAATGGAATATGGGAAGCATAGGTGAAAAAGTCATTTCTCTGTAAATGAGAGAACACCAAATACAATGAATGCTACGGAACAAGCAAAACTCCGAGGAGGAGGAGGAGGATGAGAAAGCAGCAACAAAGGAGGCGGATTATTTCATTCTCAGAGAATACACGAACTTTCTCTAGAGTTGGTGGTGAACTGGTTTTGGAAATTGGTTTTATTTATGATACAAAACTCAAAAAAAAAGAAAAATATTTTGAATTTGAAAAACCAGTACCAAAACTGGCAATGAATTTAAATTTAATTTACTTGTGATTGCGGTTGGTCTTGAAGTCATGGTACTTGACCTTCATCCAATAAGCGCTGGAGGAGGCTCCGTCCTTGACCTTCTGGATGCCGGTGGACGCCGCCGCCTTCGTCTTGCCTAACTTCTCGCTGACTCTCTCCGACAGCTTCTTCTTCTCGAAGAGGCCTTGCTTCCCGACGGCGCTGTCTACCGCCATTTCTCTTCTATAAGTTATATATAAATCTTCCCGCAAAAGGGGGGAGAGAGAGAGAGAGAGGAGAGACGATCGACGTCGATGGCTTTCTCTCTCAGGGGGGAAGTAGATCGGGCGAGGGTTCCGTATGCAAGATCCGGTGATCGGCCTTTTATAGAGGCCAAGAAAAGCGTCACGGACTATGCGCGGAGGCTTTGATATGGAGGTCGAGGTACGTAGCTTTTGGTTTATATTTAGGTTTATGTGTTTATATATAGAGAGAAATGGAGGAGGAGTTGAAATTGGAAAAACAGAGATATATCTAGAAGGAAGGATATATAGGAGACAACCTGTCTGAACGCGCTTTGTGTAGTGTAGGTGATCCAATTCAACAGATTTCTGCTGCGAGCATGTGATCCCATTGATTTATCAACCGGCGGTTCTTTCACGTCCATACCAATTAGACTTTTAGGTTGTCTTTGATGGCATTTAATTTAAAAAAAAATTCAATTTACATAGAAAAAAAACTTCAGATAGAATTTTTCATGAAAGATAAATTAAACCATACTTTAATAGTTATATCATGAAATTGAATTTCATGAAAAATACAGTATATCAAATAGTAAAGATAGAATTCAATTTATTGAACGTGACATTTTTTTATAAAATTTTCATGCTATCAAACACATATTTAGATATGTGTTTTTGGTTTAATAACAAAATATATATTTTCACCTTTATAATTTTATATTTTTTATTTAAATATTCAAACTTTTTCTTATTTTAAAGATACTCTTGAACTGTGTAATTTCAAGTTAATTGTATACGCTGATAAATTTATTAAGAACAATGAATTCATAGATATAATTAAAATAATAAAAAAATTATAAATGTAATTAAGTCGAAATTGCATAGTTCATGAATATATTTGAAATTACAAAAAATTAGATTATTTAAATAAAAAAATATGTAAATACATGGGTTAAAATATGTATTTAGCCATTTAATCTCCGTACTTTGATCTTTTTTTTTATATGATAAATTAAATTTTTTATTATTTCGATTACACTCATAACTTTTTTTTTATTTAATTTAATTATTGTATTTTGATGTGTAAAAAAAAAAAAAGAGATAAGGCAATTTAATCCCTCTTTTTTTTTTTTTTCACTTTAAACTACAAGAGTTAAATTAACTTGAAAATGTAGATATATAGGTGTAATCGAAATCTAGGTTGCTCGGAAATAGAAATGGGAAACTTTTTCGGTATGAAACGAAAACGAGAAAATAACATTTTTTAAAAAATAGAAAACAACAATGCAAGTTAAAGTGTAAATTAAAAAAATATAGGGATTTTTATATAAATATAATTTTTAATATAAAAAATAGTTTAAATATAATACAAACAAACATAAACAATAAACATAAGTTCTATAATGCATTCAAGCAAATATAAACAAAAAAATCCACAATACATTCAAACAACCATCAACAGTATTTACAAAATTCTATCATCTTCACCATGACTTAGTAATTAAAAATAAACAGTAAATTTAAAAAACAAAATCAACCATAATACAATTTATAAAAATTTATCCAGTTCATCGTTTCTTGTCTCTATAAATTTATTAACATCTTCATCAAATAGTATAGACTCTAGTTCACCTAGGAAGAGATTAGCAAACTCGAGACTACCCACATATATTCCACATCTTTGTCTTATTGTTATAATATTGGGAGGTGCTTCTTGATAAAAGACTAAAATTGTTATGAAGAAAGATCAAATCATCTGCACGTTTTGGAGTTAATTTATTTTTTCTAAATGAATGAACGAATGAATAAGTACTCTAATTCATTTCACAATAAGAAGAAGAAGTAGGTTGTACAAGTACTTTAAAAGCTAACTTTTAAAGTAAAAGAACACATGAACCATAGTATACCCACCATTTCTTAGGTTACGCGTCATACTTGCTCATGATAGAATTTGAATTTCTAAATGGCCCATGTTTTAAAGAAAAATTAGCAAACTCATCATTACCAATAGCATACTCATCTTCACTAGGAAAAGTGCTCCTAAAACACTTGATTATTTCTTTGGAGACTTTTCCATCCATATATGGAGGGATTTTACCTTACCTCTCTTGAAGTCATTTATCACTATAATACTTTCAAAAGACAAAATCAACAAAATTTTAAAAATAAAAAATAAGTGATACATAGAGTATTGAATTAGTAAGAAATGGAGATTAAATTTAAAAATTACTTCTGGTTCAATGAATGAGCTAGACAATGTAATGGAGTGCTATGTTTTATCTAACAAGTAAGAAGAATACGATGAATGAGATGATAAAATAATGAAAAATCACCTCATAGCTTTCTTTCATAATCATAAATAACCTTTTTTATCTTGAAAATCATAGAACCTCGTATCTCATAAACTAGACGAAGACATGGCATGTTTGTATCAAAAACTCTAATCATGTTATAAATAAGTGACGTGAAATCAAGAATGTAATTAATTATTTTCCACCCATCCTCATTCACAACTAATTCATGAATAAATTGAGATTTTCCTTGATCATCATCTCAATATTATGCCCATTCACCACTCATAACCATTGCTTCAAGTGCACGTTTAAGAAATTTAAATATTTTAAGCATAACAACAATAAAAACAAATTAAGTGTTAGCAATAACAAGTCATTTCAAAGAACTAATTAATTAATTGAACACGACCAATCTCATTGAATAATCATTATAAAATTTTTTATAACCAAAACATTTCCATGCACTTTAGTGATCCAGTAACACTTATTATATGTATCTTAATTACTTTCTAAATTCCTAACTACACATATTTTTCAAAGCAAAATTGAGTGTATGGACAACACAAAGAGTCCAATAAATATGTGGAAACATATATTTGATAATTTCCCCAACTCTTTTGCAATTAGAAGCATTAATTATTAGTATTATTAGTAATGATCTGTACAACTTTTTAGTGAATAAAGTCATCTATTACCTCTTTTATCAAATTAATAATAAATTGTTTATCTTTTACTTCACATGAATAATTCACAGATTTAATAAGTATTGGACCATTTTCAAAAATAACCATAAAATTAATTAAGGGCTTTCTTTATGGGTCAGTCCAAGCATCACTAACAATGCTAACACACTTTTCCAACCAAGTACTTTTAATAGGTTCCAACAATTTTTCAACATATGACTTTTCTTGCTTAAGTAATGTAGTTCTCAACTTGTTATAACCCAGAGGCATATAAGCACCAAATGGATATGTATAGCAGCAAATGAATAATTACTCAAATAATATGAGTTTCTATCAAGATTAAAAGTTAAACTCTCAATATGGAACATTCTAGCAATCTCAACATTTAATTGTACTCTAGTTTGCATGCCAAAAGCTCTAGTAATTAGTGAGTCAATAACTTTTATCTTCTTTAAATGTTCTAAAACTCTTGGTTCATGTGAAGACAAAGAATGTCCCAAAGAAACACTACTAGTTAATAAAGACACTTAGATTGTAAATTTGACAGTCTTTCTGCAACTTCTCCTTAATCTTTTTTATTTCAGCTATAATTTCAGTACTCACATTTTTACAGCAAGCAATCCCTTTTCTCATTGATATTTAATAGACGAGCTTTAACTCTTGTGTAAGTCTCAAATTTTTGTAAACCACAAAAATTAAAAATCTATTTCCAACTTCACTGTCTCATTTTCTCATTTTTAGTCACATTTTTATAATAGATTATTTTTTTCATCCTTATTTTTTGATACAAATATTGCTTTTACATCTTGAACTTGAAGTTGAATGAGACATATAACCTATGAGTTAAATTAATAACTCAGTAAATAAATGCACCACCTCTTTTTATAAAAGAAATTAAATAAATAAATTAACAATTCTAGAATATAAAATGTCAATTAACACATAATTTATAAATTTAAAAACAGTTAAACCCAACCCAAACCGAAGCACAATATTTGACCCAGACTTCATTAGACTGTAGGATATGAAGACCAATAGACATATTTCACTTGTGTACAAGGTGTGTTAGACTAATATAGAAAATGATTATTATCTAATTGAAATGGAATGTGACGACTCGTCACATTTCATTACATTTAATGTCAATATAAGATTACATTTAATGTTAAATATTATAACAACTTATAAGGAAATGTGTTATTAATCAATATTAATATTACTGTATATTATATTAATATTGACATTCACATAAATATCAACACTAATATACATTTATATTAGATTGATATATTATAAGTTAAAATTATATCATTTTTAATGTGGTATAGAAAATATTAATATAGTAAAAGAGTACTATAATATTTACTCTATAACAACTTATTTGCTATTATATTAACATTAACATATTATTTTCATACTAGTATTATAGTATTAATATTTTAATAATATAATATCTCAAGGTTAAATTGGTTAATATTAAGGCACACCATTAATATTAGTATTTATAATTCTGATATATATTATTATAGATGCTTGGCTATCTATCTATACATAATACATACTATTTAGCCTTCGTTTTAACTTTTAAGGTTGACTTTCTATTTGAGTATTTGTAAACTCCCAAATACAAATATTTGTACAAAAGATAGAATTTTAGCAATTCATGATTGAATTGATGATTTCATTGTGAGATGATGATATTTTATAAGAGATTATAGATATAATCTGACCAGAATTTGCCTAATTAAATTGTGGCTAATAGTATTATGAGGTGATAATATTTTAAAACAAAAATTACCTACATATGAGCAACAAGAACCAAGAAGCATTGAAGCAATTGGTGGTGAGTGCACTGAAGCAATCAAAGACAAGTGCGAGAAAAGGGAACGACTAGCAACCGGCAGATTGAAGCTCAATCAATAGCAAAACGAGCATCGAGCAACAAAAAGCAAACAGCAACGAGGGTGAGAGAACGATCGACCAAGAAAGGGAACAATGGCCATGAGATTGAGGCTCGATCAACGATGACACAAGCACCAAACAAGCAAGAAGCAACGGTGAGTGAACGATGTCGATAATCTTTGGGATTCAAAAATGCAAATAGATTTAGGGGTTAAGGCTAAATTGCTAAAGATAAATGACGGGGGCCATGAACATGAAGAAGAAGACTAAAGAAGATAGTGTTGGTTATATAGAGGCTGGTTAGAAACGGAAACAATTTCGTCTCTAAGATAATCGGTCGTTGGGAATGCTTTTTTGACAATTTTCTGTAATTTGCAAAACACCTTTAAAATGTTTTGCAAATTATAGAAACGTTTGCAAATTACAAAAATAACTCAAAAAACTTTTCGGGCCATCAGATGTTAAAACAACGAAAAATTTGGATTGTCACACACACAAAAAAAAAGGTCAAAATATAAGGAATTAAATTAATTTAAAAATGCAAGTAAATATGTTTAATCAAAACAATAAAAAGTTTTAATAGCTACAAAAAAAATATATAAAAGTATAAAAACAAAAATATGAATTTAGTCAATTGTGGACGAACTCTATCATATCTTTCGCCTTCACTTTTAACACTTACAAAATTAAATATTAAAATTAAGTGCTACCTTAGCATTATCAGATTCTTAAATTACATCGAGAGAGTGATTAAACACCATTTGTACAAGAAAAATGTTATACTCATAAGTTTAACAACAACGATCAACACCAATCTGTTTTGATAGGTCTTTTGAAACTCTTTTTAAACGCCTTCATCAAACATGTTTCCTTTTATTTTATTTTTTATCTTATTAGGCAAATGCCATCAAACATGTTTTAAATTAATCTTCTTGTTGCAAAAATATAATAATAAATTTATTTAATCAGAAACGTTGTCATCTAACCACTTGAGTCTGCAAAAAAATAAATAGTCAGAGGGCACTGGAGGTCCCCAGCGCAAGGGCTTTGATAGTTAAATTAGACACAAATAATGATGAAAACTGGAAAATAATATTTGCACCAACATCAGATACGTATGTTTTTTAGAATGTGCCTACCTATTTTCAAAAAATTATGAAATAATTCGAAAAAGTATAGGATTATAATTTTTACAGATAATATCTATTTTAACTTTTTTAATTTGATTAAGATTAAAATTCTTATAAATTATATTTATCTTATTTTTTTGGAATAGTATTTTATGATTATCTATTTTTTAAAAAAGAAAATTAAAATATTAAAATTATCTATTCTACACGTTATCTGAAGGCTTTGTTTGGCTATGCGGTTTGACTGCTTTTAAGCTGTATTAACAACTTATAAACTATTAAGAATAGCTATTATAGCGTTTGGATGTATTTTAGGACGCTTACTCTGGCAGCTTAAACGTTATTCTAACTTTAGCAAAAGTTCTATACTTTAAAAGTTGAGTTGACCGAGCTTTTGCAAAAGCTCTTGATGTATGACGTATCAAATCTTATTATTATAGAACTAAAAGTTAAACTTTAAAGATGTCAACAGGTCATGTTTTTTTGTTATAGCCCATTTCATTTGACAAAATAAGTCTTTAATTTAATACCATATAAATTGCAATTCAACACGTTATCACACCTGATCTGTATTTTTATTCTTTTTGGTAAAAAATGTGCCCAAACAAAATAACGTGTCCTGCAAGCACTTATTCTTTTAATGTCATTCCAGAGCCAGACTTTGAATCCACCCATGTCTTTATATTCATTAGTATTTTAATTAGACCTACTTAATATTATTTAATTTAATTATATAAAGAATTAATATAATAATTGCATAATCTTTTAACAGAAGGGGAAAGAACCAAGTAGGGCCTAGGGGTGTTCAAATATTGGTCCTCTGTCTTACATTAAATTAAATGTTAAATTTGATGATTATTTAATTTGTTTTATGGTGTTAGATCGATGTTAATTAACTTAATTTAGTGTGTCGTGTTATGTTGATTTTTGAATTCTAATTTTTATATATATGTTTTTTTTAAAAAAAATTATTTGGATGATATATATAAATATATATATGTATATTTTAAAATTTTATATTCAAAAACCAAAAATAGAATATTTGAGTGAGCAAAGTTGGTGGAGAGGTTGTCAAAGTCAACAGGCCCCCTTGGACAATGACTAAGACATAATAAGTAATTTTTATGAAATTTGTGGGTGCAAATCTCATACTTTTTTTAAAAATAAAAAGTTATAGAAAAAATCAAAGATAGAATTGAACATAGGGTCAATACTTTATTATAGTACAATAAAATTATGAGTGTGAATAAGATCTGTGCATAGGAATAACGTTTCAATTAAAATTGTTATGTTTAAGAAAGTGAGTTAAAGTTTAAAAAAAGAGAGTAAAAAACTTATCAAGAGAAGAGATTTATGGAAATAAGTCACAGATACACAAAGTTTTTGGATGGCTGAGAGATATCAATTGAGTGACTAAAATTAAATGACTGAAACCAAGAGATAATTAAATGACCTTACTCAGAGTCTCTCTCAAGGCTTTCAAGAGACCTTCTCAAGAATTCATACATCACTTGACAACTACTATTCCGAAAACTCTTGCGGGCCTTCAATATCTTTTCCTACAAATCTAGAAGAGAGTCCCAAATGTCTGCTGCGAATTATGGCTCTTCCTTTACTTGTCAAATTCCTCCCCTTTATAAATGAACAACTCATCCTGTACACTTATAACCCAGTTCAGATTATAACTTCATTTACTTATTTTTATTCTACACACTCATCACGCTCTTAATTGATTTATTTCTTATGAGTCACTCACCCCTTGCATATCACGCGCTCTTCATAGGGCACTTGCAGATTTTGATTGAAACACTCTTACGTACTTAAAAAAAAAAAATTATTATTGTATTTAGATGACAACAAAAATATTAAATAAATAATTATGAAATTTAATAATATTTAAAGTCAATTATTATTAATTCTGTCTAAAGTTGAGTGGATCTAGTAATACTCTTGATCCCAAACTTGTTCAAAATTTACTCAATCCCAAAGGACATGGCTCGAGCTCTCAATGTATGTTTCAATGATCTCTCAGTCTCGATATTAAATTGAGATGCCAATTAATTTAATCGATCATTCTTGACTTCTTATTTTTTTTTCCCTTTTTTATTAGTTTATTTATATAACAAACCATCTAATGCTCTGTTATCTCCAATCACATCTTATTAAACCACGAAGGACATAATAAATAGGGATTCTAATTTGATTAGGCCGCAGGCTTCTAACTCCATTACTAACGAGTCTTTGTAATAATGATAAGTCTATTTTTAAAATTGTTGGTCTTAGCAAAATTCAATTATTTTAATTCATTTGGATAATTGCAGTTATTTCAATTAAATTAATTTTTAAAATTCAGTTTATTATTATTACCCATCAAATTAATAGATTTTTCAGCTTCACGAGAGTGCCCCAAGTACTTGCCACTTGGAAGCTTGGAGGTCAGGTGAGGCCGCAACAATGCCATGGTGTGGAAGCAGCTGAACGCCATTGTATTTGTATGTCCCCATCTCTTGACCTTCGCGACAATGGCCGTCCGATTTACATCACCATCGCAGAAGCATCTAATTCAACTCCAAACCCGCAGACCTTTCAACGCGGCTTCCATTGACGAACAAATCAAAAGCAATCAAAAGCCCCTTTACTTTGTCAACCTCGCCGTACGTTGCTCACCCTTTGCATATATATTGTTCCCGGTTCGTTTCAATCTTCAACCGTCGAGTTGCAGAAATGGCGAGGCTTTCTGCAGCTCTGTTTGTGGCTTTCTTTTTGGCCTCGGCATTTCCGGCTTCTTTTGCTCTCCCTCACTTGCCTTATTTCTTTCCTAATACATCGTCCATCCCGAAGTCGCTGATACCCAACACCACCGACGGCGTCTGGGACGGCTTCCAGAAGTTTGCCGGCTGCAGCCCCGGGAAAAGGGCCGACGGCTTGGCCAAACTGAAGCACTACTTCCAGTACTTCGGCTACATCAACACCTCTTGGGCAAACTTCACCGACGATTTCGACGACGCGCTGGAGTCGGCGATCCGAACCTACCAGCTCAATTACAATCTCAACGTCACCGGCGAGCTCGACGAGCCCACCCTCAAGCAGATTGTCCGCCCCCGATGCGGCGTCGCCGATATAATCAACGGTACCGTTAACATTAGGATATTTTGATGGGTTTCACGCTTATGCTTCATGCTTGGCGATTCAATCAATTGATTAGGATAGATAAAATTAGGATTTTGCTTAGATTTAAATGTAATTCATTCATTCAAAGCTACGATATTTATTGTTTTCAGTCTCAATTTTCTCCCAACAGGTACCAGCTCCATGAAGTCCGGGAAAGCTACGACCTCGAATGGGCATATTCATTCCGTGGCTCACTACGCTTTCTTCCCCGGGACGCCACGCTGGCCGGACAGCAAGCGCGACTTAACCTACGCGTTTCTGCCGGACAACCAGCTCTCCGACCAGGTCAAGGCCATCTTTGGCCGCGCGTTCGACCGGTGGGCGGCGGTTATACCCATGACTTTCAGCGAAACGTCGTCGTACTACTCCGCGGACATCCGGATCGGATTCTACAGCGGCGACCACGGCGACGGCGAGCCTTTTGACGGCGTACTGGGGACGCTGGCCCACGCCTTCTCGCCGACCAGCGGGCGCTTCCACCTCGACCTCGACGAGAACTGGGTAGTCGACGGGGACGTGTCGACGGCGTCCTCGAGCTCCGCTGTGGACCTGGAGTCGGTGGCGGTTCACGAGATCGGGCATCTCCTGGGTTTGGGTCACTCGTCGGTGGAAGAGGCGATCATGTACCCGACCATTACGTCGGGTACGAAGCGGGTCGAGCTCGTCAACGATGATGTCGAGGGGATCCAGTTTCTGTACGGGTCGAACCCGAATTACAATGGGTCGTCGACATCGACAACGACCAGTCAGGAGAGAGACACCAATGCTAGTGGGCCCCACATCGTGAGTGAATCATGGAGCCGGCGGCTGCTATTGGCCGTTGCATTTCTGTTTTTCACACTGTGAATTAAATTTTGTTTTATTTTTTATTGGATACATAAATAATTCAGAGTGTTGTATTATTTATAGGACGATACCGACACGTGCCTTGTCTTGTAATTGGTATTTTTTATTGGATACATTATTTCATTTTCATTTTAATTTTAGTTGAAAGTTTGTTTTGTTTATGCTGTGTCAGTTTATTAAATTATCAAGAAAATTTAAAAGTTCAAAATAATTTTTTGAATTAAAAAAATATAATTTTTCTCTACCTCGGAAGTCCACTAATGCATAAATTGAATAATTCTGCATAAATTGAATAATTTTAACACCTACAAATCCCTCCCAATGTCGTGTAAAAATGATAGACATTATACATAAATAATTCAAATTCTGATAAGATCTCAAAATGTTTATGCAGAACTTTCCTGTGCACTTTAATTGTTCTCTTTCTTGTAAATTCAAACAATTTGACAATAATATTTTCACTCGATAAATTCATTATAGTAACAATAGTTTCGTTACTTCACTTCTTTTGATATTTTTTATGGTCATTATTATTATTAATGTAAAAAAAATTAATTTTCACCTAATTTTTTTTGAGGTCTTATACCCATTAAGTTATAAATGTAACATAAGTTATAATAAGTTTACAAAAATTATAACTGCGATAGAGATAAATAAAACTCTCAAATTCATATACTCAACCCATCGAACATCGTTACAATTTATTATTGAGGAGAATTAGTTTACATTAGTGTGAGTTAACACAATTGTATTACAATTATGTTCACATGACTCTTAAAGTAAAGCAAAGAATAATGCATCATTCCAACATTGTTATATTTGATGATAATAGCTTCGAAATGATTTTTCTATTTAGCTGATTTATTACTGTAAAAATATCATTGTGTAACAATATTTTTAAAATAAAATTCTATAAATAAATTTATAATGCAGGTGGACTTTTTGTATCATCTAAATGCAAAAGCCTTCTCAGGATGGCCCAGAGGAGGAAGATAATTTGGGCCCATTAGGGAACATTATGGTATCCTCAACTGAGTTAGTTGTCAGGCCCAAGAGGGGGCCCAATTTCTTGCAAAACCAGTCCAGTTTCAATCTCATCCGGCCCATCAAATTGCCCTTCTCCATCCCAATGGGCCATCATCACAATCTAATTACAAGGTAATCTTCATATCAGTTGTGTCATAGCTTTGAATCTCTAGGCCATCTAAAAGGGTGTTCTTGGCAAAGGGGAGAAGATATTCAATGCATAATATTTTATGATTCGCTTGTAGTATCATGAGGTGGTGTCATAGTTGTATTGCATATTTTTTCTAGCACAAACCTCTCTAATTTGTGATTGTAAAGGAAAGATTGTTTTTGTATTTTGGATTTGATTTAACTGAAGTATTTTTCTCTCGTCTTGTATTTTATCTATCGTATAATATATTATATATCATATAAATATAAATATGAAAAAATATGGCCAAAAATATACTTATGCCTCTAAGCTTTTGCATTATTTTTTTATGAGACCTTAATTTTTTTGCGATTCTAAATGTGCTTCTGAACTTAGATTAAAAATATATTTATATATTTAAACTTTTGCATTTTTCTTTTTGTAAAATTATTTTTTTGTGATTTTAAATGTACTCCTAAACTATGTAAAATTCTTCATTTAAACACATTGTTAACAAATGATATTCACACGCATTGACGTGGTAGTTTCTCGATATATCCTCAACTCTCTCTCTCTTTTTTTTTTCTAGCATCTCATCTTTATCCAGTATTTCCTTAGCTTGCTCTCTCTTTCGAACATCTCTCCTATTTATTTCTTTTGCAATAAATGCTACCCCTAGACTGGCCCTATCTTTCATCTCCCTCTTCTCCGATGGTGGGATGATCATTGACTTGGGCATATTAATGATTCGTTTGACCCAACTGGTTTGCGTAGCCCAATCGAAGGAGACATTACAGAGAGATGAGACGGAACATAAATGAGAGAAAGGGATTGAAGAGAAGCCAAAAAACTACCATATTAGTAAGTGTACGTATCACTTATTAACTATGTATTTAAATAAGTGATTTTACACAATTTAGATGCACATTTGAAACCACAAAAAGTTTAGGAACATAAATATATTGTTGGCCTAAGTTGATTGGCACATTTGAAACCATAAAAAATTAAAGATCCCATAAGAAAAAAACACAAAAATTCAAGGGTATAAATGTACTTTTGGCATAAAAAATACCAATATAAAATGTTAAATTTTAAGTATTAAAATAGCATTTTTGTGACTTATTTTAGATTTTCTTTGGGATTTGATTTCAGACAATTATGAAACATTGGGCCGACAATTAGGACAGCTATCCATGGTGACATGTCCCAAAGCATCCATGTGGCATTAATTAAGACTTGTCTACCTAATGATTTACACCCTAGCCTTAATTAGCGATAATGAAGCCACTCACCAATCCCTCTCACAGCCCTCATGTTCCTTGTGCCACACAGTGGATGGATGATTTTTTTTTTATTTCTTTTCAATATAAAAAATGATTAGGGTTTGACAATAATAGAAATTAGCCAAAGTTAGTTTGATTTCAATTTTGAGTTTTAATGTGAAATCGATTGTTGACCTAAATTTCAAATAAAATTAGTAATTTTACCTCGGTCTCAATCATGCAAATTAGTAATTTTGGTGGGTCAGTCTAATTAACAACTCTCAATTTTTTTAAGTTTTAATTTTAAACTCAAAAATAAAAATTTTGATCATTGTCGGCATGCTTTTTCTTTTTTTATGAGTTATATTAATTGTTATAGTTGAAATCATGAAGTTTTAATTTGAGTGATTTCAAGTATATGATGATTTAATTTTTGAGATAGCAGTCGACAACGAGAGTTTGTACGTGCATAAGGGATAATTTAGGTATTTCAATATTCCTGTGTTGCACTCTCTATTTTAATTTTAGTGAAGTGTGTAATTGATTTCAAAATATATAGTTTAAAGATGTAATTAAAATAATAAAAAAATTAAATAATTATATAAAAAATATAAGGACAATAATATGAGTTTAACCTAATTTGATATGAAAAACACATTTCAGAATACTCAAACCGAAGCTTCCACACCTTTATTTTAGGGCTTCTTTGATTTTTATTTTTTTTTTGAAAATTAAGTCTCTTCTTGATTCAAACCTATTGCTATCACCAGGTCCAGTCTTAGGATGGACAATCGTGATGCTTTTTGATCCAACGATCCTTATCATTTGGGCCCACAAGAGAAGAAGTTAATCAGAAAAGTGGTACAATTGGGGAATATGATCAATCATGTGGGGTTGGTAAATAGAAAAAGTGAGCTTGGAAGAACCCATTTGTCAATGGCTGCAAGGCAACCAAGCCCAAAAAAAAAAAAAAAAAAAGAAGAAGAAGAATTCAAAGCAAACAGCATGCCAAAATGGAACGGCAGCTCTTTGATGTCTTCCATCCACAACAATGGATAAGAGATATTGAAGACAATGCCACCCCACACACAGATGCTGCAGGGCATCGTGTGACTGATCAGTTGTGACTAAGCATATCCCAAACTTAAATTTTATACAGAATTTTTATACAAAAGGAGTGGTAATTGTTAGGGGGTGATCAATATTTTGGTTAAACTGAAATAGTCACACCGAACTAGCCTACATTGACAGGCCGGTTTGGTTCAATTTATATTTTAGTTCGGTTTGATTTCTAAATTTGAGTATTTTAATTTAATTCAGTATACATATTGAAAAAAGTGAAATAATTTAACAGACTAAAATGTCACAAACGACATCATTTCTTGATAAATTTTTTATTTTTTTGGCCTTTCTAGATTTTTTGATCAGTTCGATTTTTTAATTTTTTTTTTATTTTTTGGATTAGTTGAGCATCTATTTTGTTAGATCGATTTAATTTTTTTTATAAAAATTTAATTTATTCAATTTGAAGAATTCAATTAGTTTAATAACTAAACCGACTGAATATTCAACAATAATTATTGTAACCATGCGACAAGAGCAACAATGTTGTTTTCAATATAATTCTAATGACATGGACAACATTCAATGCATGTTAATCATAGGTCAAATGATCAGTGAATCTCGAAAATTAGGTGCTATCATATAATTTTGTATATGCTAAATTCAAGAGTTAGAAATAAGGATATTCAAACTGTTGACATTCATTGCAGGGTAAACCATCACCTCTCAAATTCCTGACCTTCTCTCCGAACATAGCTTACAATTTTCAATGTACTCAGCTCCTTAAAGAGTAACTCTTCCCAAAATGTCACTCAAGGAATGTTGAGTTGGAATCCCGAGCCCAGTGACTTCTTTTTTAGGATTAAATTGGACGAATTTATAAGCATGTTTTATATATTTTTTAAGAGTAAATTATATTATTAATTCCTAAAATTATATTTTTTAACAAGTTGATCATTGTATTTTCACATCTACTAAATTTTAATTTTTGCTATAATTCATTTTCTCTTTTTATTTTTTTTTATCAAATTCTATTAACAAAAACTAACATAATATGTATTAATATAAACTCAAAAATTATTTAATTTTAAAATTAACATAAACTCCATCATTAAGTGATCTTGAAGTTTAACAAAAAAATTAAAAATAAATTGTATAGTAACAAAAATAAAAATTTAATGATAATAATAATAAAATTAAAATATAATAACTAATTTATTATAAAATATAAAATTCAAAATCTAATAATGTAAACCCTAAATCTTAAACCTTAACCCTAAAATAACAATCTAATTTGTCGAACATAATTTCATAATCACTACTGGACTTGAAAGGATAATGCTATTTTAAAATTGATTTTATAAAAGAATATATATATATATATATATATATATGATTGGAGTGGGTCAGTGGAGAGAGCGATTTGTGGGAAGAAGACGGGGGAAGATCAAAAGCGAAGTACCAAATTGGGGTAGACGGGCCCATTTGACAAGCTTGGCCGACGGTAAACATGGCCAGCGCAGAGACAGCCTTCCTCCACCGCGTGCGAGCAGTCGCCACCACCCTTAACCCGATGGCCCACCAGTTTTCGCCTGTCTTTCTCCCCAAAATTATGTGCGCTACTACGCGGAAGCGGCGCTGCCGCTTCCGCGGCCGGTGATGATTCCGGCTTGTTTGGTTGTGCGGTAGATCAATGGAACAAACAACGTTGGGTGAGCATTCGGTTAATTTTATCGGTCATTCCGCAATTTAGCAACCGAACTGAATTAGCGTGTCTATATATAACAACACCTGTTAGGAGTTATCAGAACCAGAATTTTAATAAAGCAATTTAACTGAAATGTCAGAATGGCCAAAATTAATTAAAAAAATGAAAATAATAAAGTCTATATAATTTAAAATACTTTAATAAGTGTAATTATTGTTATAGAAATCGACTTGAAGTTTGGGTAAATCACTCTAAAGGTCATAAAATTTTAGTCTCTTTTTTAATTTAATCACTAAACTTTAATTCTTTGCAAAGTGATCACAAAACTTTAAAATATTTTGTAATATGATCACTAAAGTAATTTTTAAATAATTTTTGGTCAAAATTACTGACGTAGCAATGGCCACATCATCGCCACGTCAACGCCACATCATCGCCACGTCAGCAATTTTGATTAAGAACCATAAAAAATCCCTTTAGTGACCACATTGTAAAATATTTTAAAATTTTGTGATCACTTTGCAAAGAATTAAAATTTAGTGATCAAACTGAAAAAAAGACCAAAATTTTATGACCTTTGATGTAATTTACCCCTTGAAGTTTAATCATAATTTCATAAAAACTATAAAATTTCGTGGTGTCGTTTGAAAGAAATCATAAAATTTGATTATTTCGATATATTTATTTAAATATTTGTTTAAAAATTTGATTTTTATCAAACAATTTTTTATTATTATTATTATTATTTTTTTTTTGGGGTGGGGTTGGGGGGGGGGGGGGGGGCCTATGATAGGGCTCTTTTAAGATTGAGGGGACAGTGCCCACTAGGTTTACAACTACTGGTCCCACCAGCATGCATTTACTCGGCTGTTTTTTCAAGTCTTTTCATATAAATGACTTGTCACGTAGTTTTTGATTTTAAATAGAATTTTCTATTCGTTAAAATAGAGATGCTGAACTTTGACTCAAAGTCGATCTAATTAGTATCAACATGTGTCTTAAAATAAAAAATTCAACTTCTCTATTTTAACCTTCAAATGAGTCAAAGTTCAACATCTCTACATAAAATTAAAAATCTTAAATTAGAGATGATAAAAATCTTAAATTGAATTTGAAAATGATCTTAATATATTTTTAAAATTATAAAAATAATTTAAAAATATTTGTTAATATTTTAAAAATATCAAAATAACGCTATTTAAGATATTTTCGTGTATTATAAGTGACTTATTCAATAATGGTGTGGATCAGAACTTGGATTAGCTCCTAACATAATGATGGGTTAATGGGAGATTAGGCTAAATAAAAATAAATTAATAATTTATTTAGCATTATTAATAAAAATAAATTAATAATTTATTTAGGCTAAATAAAAAATGGGGGGGTTGGTGGGATCCATCGATCCCACCAACCCCCCCATTTTTTTTTCTTACGGATGGGGTCGAATAAATATTTAATAAAAATATTAAAACATATTATTATGAATAAAAATAATTAATAGATTCAAAATTCTCATCAGATAAAACTGATGTTAATAATGCACGTGTTATTTTATTACTTGAGTTGGGGAGATATTTTGGTTTCGAAAAGATATCATAATTATTATTTTTAAACATATATTAAATAAATTTATAATTAATCATTAATTATGCATTAAACTTTTTTTTATATATATATATGAATAAATAAACTAGTTCAAAAAATATTTAATTTTAGATGTAATAGGCGGATGAATCGTCTTATCATTGAGTCAACGGAGTTAGCGAAGAGTTTGGAGGTAGCGCATTGGTTGACTACTTTTTCTATTATGCGCCGCATTCCACTAAGATACGCCTCAGTTTCATATGGATTTCCTTTATAAAGCGTCTTGGAATCAATCAACCACTGTAAATAACAGTCTCTTGTGATCTTTTCAGATTATTCTTCCCTTCCATCTTCAGAAATGGGAATTCTCCGATGCCCTCTCCCTTGCCGGAGGGCTGAAGATTCCACCCACCAATCTCCGTCCTACCACCTCCACTCGGAGTCCTCCTCCTCCTCTCTCTACTCCCAGTCCAGCCTCCCCTCCGTTCCTTCCCTCACGCCGCCGCCTCACGACCAACCCGCCGCCTCCCGCCACCACTGCGCCGCCACCCTCCGCGCCCACTCCTCCCACATCTTCTCCCTCTCCCTCGCCGGAAAACACCTCTTCAGCGGCACATCCGAGGGCGAGCTCCGGATATGGCCCCGTGACCCTTCCGCGGCTTCCGCCCTCCACGGCACTACAGTAGCCTCTACCAATAGCGCCGTCAAGGCCGTCGCCGTTCTCGGCGGAAAGCTATTCACGGCTCACCAGGACCACAAAATCCGGGTGTGGAAGATGGATCTGGACGCCGCCGCCGGCGGCAACCAGCAATTCAAGTGCGTGGCCACATTACCGACAGTCCAAGATCGCGTCGCCAGGCTCTTCTTCTCCAAGAACTACGTGGAGGTCCGGCGCCACAAGAAGTGCACTTGGGTGAACCACGTCGACACAGTATCGGGGCTGGCGGTGTCGAGAGACGGCTACTTGCTATACTCCGCTTCCTGGGATCGGACCTTCAAGGTCTGGCGAACCGCCGACTTCAAGTGCTTGGAATCGGTACGTATGAAATAAATGTTATTTAAGATTGAGAAAATTAAATTAGATAAATTTAATTTAAAATAATAGTAATTCATTTGACAGGTCTGGAACGCGCATGACGACGCGATCAACGCTCTGGCTTTGTCGACCGATGGGTTCGTCTACACCGGCTCGGCGGACAACAAGATAAAGGTGTGGAAGAAGCAAGAAGGAGAGGAGAAGCACAGCCTGGTGGCAACATTAGAGAAGCACAAGTCGGCCGTAAACGCTTTGGCTCTTAGCACCGATGGGTCCGTCCTTTATTCCGGGGCCTGTGATCGGTCCATAATTGTTTGGGAAAAAGACTGCGGCGGCGGCGGCGGCGGCGGCGGCGAGTACATGGCTGTGGCCGGGGCACTGAGAGGGCACGGCAAGGCGATTCTGTGTCTGGCGGTGGTGGTGGATGTGGTGTTCAGTGGATCGGCAGATAAAACGGTTAGGATTTGGAGGAGAACGGTTGAGAGGAGTTACTGTTGTTTGGCGGTGCTCGAAGGGCACCGAGGGCCGGTGAAGTGTTTGACGGCAGCTGTGGATGGTAGCTGTAGTAGTTGTGGTGATAGCAATTCCTGCTCTGGAAGTGGGACTTGCTATAAGGTGTATAGCGGCGGTCTGGATTGTGATATTAAGGTCTGGCAAATATGGGTTCCCTCCCTTTAATTAATTGCCTTTTCCTTTTTTATGGGTTTTAATTTTTTTGGAATTTTTTGTACATAAAAGTGGAAGATTACTTCATTGTTTCTTCATGGAAATGATGATATTCTTATAGTAATAATTTTATAATTAGCAGTCATATTTCTATAATCTTATGATTGTTTAATATAGTACTTAGGATTTAGCTTGTAAAAATAGTTAATATATACCCTTTTAGTCACATCATCAATAATAATTAATATCTCTTTTGGATTATTGTAAGGAGGAAGATCGATCGAGAAATATAATAATTTAAAAAACGTGTTTGAGAGATTTATTACACACACTTGTCTTGTCATGAGGTGCCCACATTTATCGGCCTATTAAATATTTAATTTTTATAATGTATATTTGATAATTATCTAATTAATATTGCACGGATAAGAAACGTGTTATTAAATACGTGAAAATAAAGTAACTAAACATCACGCTCAACAATTGCTAAATTACACACTCACTAATAAATAAATTGTGAGTCGTTAGTTGAAGCAAAAAAGATAAAGAAAATGTGAGTTGGTTATAGACCATCGATTAGAACAAAGAAAAAAGGAAAGAATGGGACAGTCGGGACTTGTGAGTCGCTAATTGAAACGAAGAGGATTGAGAAATGTGGGTTAATCGTGGGGTTACTGGTTGGAGAAGGAAAAAGATGGGTCAGTCGCAACTAGAGGGTTACTAGTCGATGTAAAAAAGAAGGGTTGAGATCGATCAAGACGACGAGGACCAACAAGAGACTTGATTCTTCAATTCAAGTCAACAGGAGATTGGAGCAAAGACAACGATCAAACTCAAAGGGAAAAGATGAAAGAAGGATCGGTTCAATCCATTTATCTTTTGTTGTTTCTTTTTTTTTTCTTTTTTTTTATTACTCATTCACGTTGCATGTAACTCAAGTTAGAGTTAAAAAAGAGGTAAATATTTCTAAATATTTTATTATATGACACTTAAGTTATTTATTATGGGACTGAGATAATAATAACTATTACAAAAGACAATTAAATTCGCAAGAAAATATGACGGATATATATAATAAAGAAGGCATATAGTGTAGCAAATTATACCTTTATTGAAAATTTATTATTGTTAAAAGACACATATTGAATGATTGCACATATTAGAAACAGTTATCAAATTTTTCCTGTAATAATAATTATATTTAACTTTAATTATCTACACGTGAAAAATAAATTTGGGTAACATTTATTATTGTATTGTTGACATATAAAATAATAAAAAGAAATATTAATATATTAACCAAGCATTTTAAATAAATATTTTTTTAAACTAAGACTCTATTTATTTGGGCTTAAATGAAAATATAGAGAATATAAAAAATGCACGGCATTTAATTTATTTTAATTTTATTTTCAAGCCGTACTTTAATTAATATTATAAAAGCTTGCAAATAAAATAAGTAATCATTGATTGGCATTCTAAAGAATATATTACCAGTGGCGAGACAGTTAGGCTCGATGAATTGAGTACTCTGGGAGACAGTAGTAAAGTGGATTAATATCTAATGTAATCATGTTTAAAGGTAATCATGGAAGATTAGTGTAAGACTCAAAATTTTTTTAATTGATTTAATTTAATCCTACTAGAACAACCTACCATCTTGTAGTAATCAACACCTAGCCTTAGTTAATCTCATCAAATAATAATTCATCTTTAATAAAAAAAATTTAAGACTTTTTACTAAATTTTATTTAGCATTAACTTCCACCAAATCAACGTAATTTTTTTTTTAAAAAAATTGAGAATTTAGTTTATTAACACTTTAATTCCCATCACTTAGAGTAATTTTGTAATGCTTCGCTTTTCCTGTACGTTAAATAACTTATGAATCTTGAAAATATATATGATGTTGAGATTGTTTTTAAGATAAAAATATATATATATAATCGAAATTTCTTAAGTTATAACATGTCCATGAAAGTGGAGTATTATAGGTAGTATCAGAGCCGATCTTTAGTGAAGACGGTCCGATAAGGGCTTGTACAAGGAACGACTTTTGGCAGATTTCTAAAATGTCAATCTCAAATGAGAGAAGATTTGAGACCAGTTGTAAGGTCGCATGAAAAGAACGTCATGTGTTTAAAGGGGGAGAATGTAATACCCCAAAAACCCATAAAAGAGTAGTATATATCGATAATAAGTAAAAAAAAAAAACACCATCTAAATATCTTTTGCCTTGAATATAGACAAAGAATTCTTAAATTAAGCGTGTTTGAGCTAAAAAAATTCAAGAATTTGTGATTCCCTGAAAAACTCATATAAACCCATCAAGATAAGTTATTATGACGCTTTCTATCATTCGATACGAGATGTTACAAATTCTCTTTAACAAGTCTATCATTGAAAGTATTACTCTTATTAAAGTCAATCTCTAAACTTAGATGAGAGAATGAACTCAAATATTCATTAAGTTATTTTTTATATAAATTTTAGGTAAAATGAAAAAAAGTGTCAGAAATAATTTATTTTAATGTTGCTAGAAATTGGGAACTTGAAATATTAAATTAGTCTATCCAAGAGCAAGGCTTTTGTCCCTTGGAATAGACTTTAACGATCAAATTAATACTTGATGTTGAGAAAGTGAGCCTCAAAATACAGAGAAAAGTGTATGTTTACCTTTCTAAAACTACAATACAAAGAGGGAGTAGACTCCTTGACAAGGTTATTCTTTATGATTGTCAAGTAAAATTTTATATGGTAATATATTTTAATAAAATTTTATTTACATGATGACTTCGTTCATCAGGCCAATAATAGTTAATTTATTTAACTAGTGATGTTAGGGGAAAATGGAATTATATAATAATTGAGATTAATTAAAAAACCCTATCCTAATGAATGATGTTTAGCTCCAAATTAATCTTTGCTGAAAAGTCTAAAAAAGAACTAATTATTGTTTAATTTGTAAGTTAGGACAAATTAAGTAGGTATTCACGCACATACATATATATCTTCTATCTTAATTATTCTGCTAATTAAGATTAATCTATTGCATGCAGTCGTAATCATGCACACTTAACCAAAATATTGAATTGCGTTTGTACCGCGTCATTGCATCAGTGATGAATCAACTTGTCATAATAAATCTTCTGGTCGCCGTTTGCCATCATTGCACCCGCTGCCGACGCCTGTTCGCCTCGGACGCAGCCGCCCAGCCACAGCCTCACGCCGTTTCTAGCCGGGTCGCGTATCTCCGCCGCGTACTTCCCCGACGGCCGGAGCCGAATGCCGGAGTACTTGGCGGCGGCGGCGTCTCCTCTCTTCGCCCCTGCTATGATGGTGATGATGATGATGATGATCCTTCCATACTCTGAGCGCCAAATTAGTTCAGAAAACAAGCTTCCTGCCATGGGGAAGAAGACGATTATATATATATATATATGGATTTGATGGCTAAAAATAGAATGAAATTTTTGGGTCATCCCTGACGGTTAGAAACCTTAATTCAGAGCATGCCAGTTATGAAGTCTTTCACTGGAAACTTCCGCTGAACAGTAAGAAGCTACATATGTAAGGCAGTTCTTCATTTTCTCTTTTATCTTTCCTTTCAAACAAACAGTGAAGAAGAGCGAAATCTTTTGCACAGACACGTAACCACGTGACATGAAAGATGCACAGATAAGTAGGGTCCATCTCCCCTACCTAAGCTTTCTAGATCACGGACAACTTCGTTCTCACTAGCCATTGTTTTTTTTTCGTTTCTTTGTATAGTAATTAATCTTGACCTCTAATACCAACTTATTACAAGATGAGTCCTGGATTTTGGCCACAAAATCTTGTGATGGCTCTAAGGTTGTTCACTCAGATCAATTAACAACCCTTCGAGGTTAATTTAACAAATAAAAGAAAGCACACACAAAGAATACGAGAAAGATTTCAACCTTCTATTCAATCCGAGAATATAAAGGAAAATGACTCGAGCTATGCTCTCTCTAATAAGCTATCAAAATCATCCACAAAATCACATATATATAGGCTACAAAAAATACAAGCGGTTATGCCTCATAACCGTCACTATTGAACCATAGGGCCACATGTAGCACATCCAGCAACCTTTTGTGGGCCGCATGGCTTGTCTGGCTGACATCTGTCGCAATTGCCTCGGCCCCATTGCGCATGCATGGCGCTCGTGGGCGCACTTTGCGCGGACGTGCTCCGCACATTGCGGGGCTGCTCGACCTACGTCTACATGTTGCTGCAACAGCTCCCACATGTTGGCCTTACCTCTTACCGAGGCGTACAGATTGCCCTCGTGTCCCGCACATCTCAGCCAGCTCTGCCTGTCAGCGTGCCCACATCCCTCGGCTTGCATGGCTACCTCGTGGCATTCGCCTTACACCATCAGGTCCAACCCCATTTGTGCGCACCAGCCATGCCAACTGTTGCCTTGTGTGTAGGCGCCTCAGCCATCAAGGCCCATTCTCCCACACACTGCTACATCACCACGCATATTTGATGCCACCTTAACATAGTAGCCATGTGACATCCAACACTTGAGCCTGTCATCCACCCATCACCTGTCATGACACGCCACCCTTGTGCCACAATACTTCACTAGAGCTGGGCAATTTTCGGTCAACTTGCTGGAGACATTACACACATACAGAGAAAGAGAGAGAGAGAAGTTTGTACTGACACTTGCTAACATCTCATTTTGTGCGATGAAGTTTTTTTTTTTACTCCCATGGCATAGTCTAGCGGTCAGGGGTGACTCCAACATATGGGTATTCCACCCTCACGTTAGCAGGTGTGCCTAGGATCGAAACCTGCCGCTGGGTTCCTGATTTAATTCTCCACCGAAATGTAGGGCCGATTGGTGGGGGTGCTAATGATAAGACGTTATTTTAAATATATATATATATATATATGAATTTTTTTTGTTTATCACATTAGCGCACCAACTCCGGCTGTGAGAAAATTTTAAATATTAGTCATCATATTATAAAGAAATAAAATTTTGCGTACTAAAATTTTGTGATTTTTAATAATAATAATAATAATAATAATAATAATTATTATTATTATCATTATTATTATTATGTCACAACATGACAAATTCATCAATTAATCCAAAAGCTCCAATAAGATGTATATTCAAATCTTGTCTAAAATAATGGATTTATAGGATAAAATATATATTTTTCCAATTGAAGAGTGAACTTAATTTGGGTACATAATAAATTGCAT
Organism: Diospyros kaki; assembly: GCA_036245055.1. Classification (NCBI taxonomy): domain Eukaryota; kingdom Viridiplantae; phylum Streptophyta; class Magnoliopsida; order Ericales; family Ebenaceae; genus Diospyros; species Diospyros kaki. The sequence continues at coordinate 44,500,520 of BSEG01000009.1, forward strand.
AAAATGCCCACATCAAGCTTGTTGTTGTTAAAAATATAACAATCAAAATTTTGTGGAGTGGGAAAGAAAGCAATGGAAGATTTTGATATTGTGAGAAGTCAACTAGTTATAGGTCACTGAAGGAAGGGAATCTTTCTGAAAGGATATGAAACTTCTTGAAGAGAGTCTTTCCAAAAGAATGTAGAACTTCCCAAAGATAGTCTTTTCAAAAGGATATAGGGCCTTTTGAGAGAATTGTCATTTCTGAAAGGAATAAGGGATTTTTGAAAAGGATGAGTCTTGCATTAGGGACCTTTTGAAAAGGATGAGGAAGGTCTTCGAATAAAGTTTAGAACCTCTCTCGGAAAGAATGGTATCGACTTTCAAAGAGAGTTTGAGACATCTCTCGAAAATGATGGTGTAGGATTTTGGAGAGAGTTTGGGACCTCTCTCGAAAAGGATAGTGAGTGGCCTTTGGAAAGAATTGGGAGCTCTTTTGGAAAGGTGATCGTCTAGCTTCTGAGAGGGTTACAATTTTCTTGGGAATGACGGAGGCTCTTTGGAGAGAACTACGAACAACCAATAGAAGATTAGAAGGCTTGTAGGGGATCTCTACTCGCGAAGACTCTTCGATGCTTAAGTTAGCTACCGAAAGAAAATGCGTTATAGAAAGAAAACTAAGACTTCGAAAAAAAAAGTTAGGATAAAAGATGATTACCCAAAAAAAATGTTCATTTTTTAGTATAATAACTTAGCTTTTATAGAATTTGAATCTTAAAAATCCTTTTTGAATCTAGAGGATATGTGTGGATTGGAATCCTTTTTGAAATGAACTCTTTTTGAAAGGATTATTTCGGGAAGGACCAATTCCTTTCGAAAATGGCCTTTTGAAAGTGCCTCATTCACCATCCAAGATTATTATTTTTGGGGGCACAACAAAGCTACTACTAAAAAGAAATAGGTTACCTTTTTAGTTTAAACTTTTCAAAGACATTCTTCGATCGCTAAAAATGTGACATTGATCAAATATTTTCACGACAATAATTTCTACACTACAAGTCTAATAATCTACAACGCTATATAAATGAAAAAATAACCACCCAAGTTTGTGAATTCCTTACTTCTCCTTTTGTAAACTATCATCTCAAATTCCAATAACATAGTTATACTTTTGCTACATTGTCATTCCATCGACCCCCATTCCATACAACCAAATGGGCTCCAAGGTCACATTTAGTTGCACACAATGGTTGTGAAGTGAAAATAATGGAAATAGAAATGTTGTACTACATTTGGTACCACTAGGAATTGAATCATCATTGCCCCCAGGGCGTAGCACGTATGGTTGCGGGACGGTAGATTGGTGCCAAGGAGCCAGGTTCGAGCTTGATCAGTCGCAGCGTGGGATTTTCTGCCTCCTATGGGGTGGGGTCTTTGTGGGCAGTCAGTTCTAGGCCTCTCGTTGACCATGACCTGCGTGTACCTGATTTACCTCTTCCCCTTGACATGGGGCAGTTGGGGGGGGGGGACCGAGTGATTTCACCTTTGGTGCCAAGGAATTGAATCATCATTCTATTTTATTATTATTATTTAGTATATTTTAATTTTGATGGAATAAAATTATAAAAATATAGTTGACGAGAATGTACTTTTATATTATGAAAATTAATTTTTTTTATAAAAATAATATTTAAATCCAAAAAAATATATAAATGTCAAATATATAATGATTTTTCTCGGCTTCTGATAGATGTGAAGCAATAGAGGTGGCTTCTGATTTTCTAATATATAATGATTATTGTGTGACCGGGGGGGGGGAGCACAGTTTGGAATGCTTGTGAATAGAACTAATGATCTTTTCTCGTCTTTGGGTGTACCCATTGTCTAATTAAGCAGCTGGCATTGTCATAGATTAGTGATTGTGACAAATTGAATTCGCAAAGCATATTTATGCTCGCAAAGTTTTGATTTTTTGTTTTTATGGGAGTTAGAATTCTAAATTTTTTTGTAGTTTCGGATGTGTCTTTGAATTTAAGTTGACAGCACATTTATGTTTTTGAACTTTTCATGATTTTAAATGTGTTTATGAATTGTATAAAATCACTCATTTAAACGTTTGTCCAATAAGTGATGTGCATTGACGTGATAGTTTTTCAACGTTACATCAACTTCTTTTTCGACTGCATCTCCTCTCTCTCTAGCGTCTCCTATGTTTCCTCCTATTGAATTACGTATGTTGATTAGGTTAGAGAGGTTATCGATATGCCTGAGTTGATATAACCACCTTACCGTTCAGAGGGATTGAAGATAAGACTAGTTTAGGGGTAGGATTTCTTGCAGGAGATGCAATCGAAGAAGATGTAACTAGAAGAGGAGCATGAGACGCTGGAGAGAGAAAAGACGTAGTCGAAAAAAGAAATAGAGTTAAAGAGACGCTAGATATTGGGAGAGCTGAGGAGACGTTAGAGATGAGCGAGAGAGAGAGTTAAGGAGACGATGAAAAACTATTACATCAGCGTGTATGCGTCCGTATCACTTGTTAGGTAATTGTTTAAATAAGTGATTTTGTGTAGTTTATTTACACATTTAAAACAATAAAAAATTTAGGATTCCACAAGAAAAAAACATAAAATTTAAGAATATAAATATACTTTTAACCTAGAGACACATTTGAAATTAAAAAAATAAATAAAATTTCACCCAAAAAAAACGGTAGAAGGTTAGGGGCATAAATGTGCCTTTCCCCTAATATATTTCATGTGGACAGATTTGTAGATTGTTGGCTGGAAATTTGAACTTGAAACATGCAGTCTGTTGATTCTTGTCAAATCCATGTGCTAAAAAAATGAAAAATTGTACAGGTTTTATGTTGCTTAATGTGAAATTTTTTTAAAATAATATAAAAATAACACTAAAATACGAGATTTTTCATGTTACGGGCATTGAGGAGAAAAGATTTGTATTTACATAAGGTCTTCCAAGCACTTGTGCATGTTGATTGTGCATGTTGATCCCTTAGGTAATGACCACTCAAGAAGGGAGGAATGAATTGAGTGGCTATATAAAACTATATAAATTTTTTTTAATTATTTCAATATTTAGATGACTATTCACCCTATATCAAATTATATCTATTTTACGTCAAATAATGATGTAGATATGAAAACAATAAAAAATAAATAATACACAATGCGATATATAGTGATTTGGTATATTTCAAACACCTACTCCACTCTCCGAATATCTCAACAACTCTTGAGATTCTACTAATCCAATCAATATTGCCCAAGTTTTCCCTTAGAATTTGGAACTACACACAAAGATCTAGATTTTCAACAGATCTAGGAAGCTAAAACAAACCACACAAAAGTTTAACGATTTACAAGGATCGTCCTCACAAGGACACAAATAAATCATAGAAAAACTATTATAAGCCAATAATAGAATAAATTAGATATAACCTCAGTTGATGAAGTAAAGAATCGATCTCCCTTTAGCACTTCAACTTTTAATTGCCTTGGACTTGATGTTGATTTAGCAATCTAGCACACAAGCTTCTTGAATCTTGAATGAGAGGATAATGGTGTTTTGAGGTTCTTGATGATGGCTCTTGGAGGCTTTAACGTGAATAATAGAGGCTTCAAAAATGAGCTTGAAGAGATTTTATATTCTTTAGGGCGATCTGTTTTCTTTTTAAACTTTTCTGCCTGTTAGACTCTGATAGTCGACTATTGCTAAACCTTTAGTCGTTTAATGAGATTAAATAATCAACTAATTTGAGGTTTAGTCGACTAATGCTGCATAGAGGAAAACATTTATACAAATATGCTCTCTACTTAGTCGACTAATGAGATATGAATAGTCGATTCATTAGTCGACTAATGAACTAAAAATACTAAAAATAAATTTTTTCTATTAAAAAATATTTGAAAAATTATTTAAATAAATGACCATATATTATTTGAATTAATTCCATAGAAAAAATTATTAGAAAATAAAATTGGGAGTTAACGTTTTGTATGTAGTTCAAAATTAACTTTTTGTTAATTATCAAAATCTTAATATATATATATATATATACATAATGATACAAGTTGGCTCAACAGTGCACTTTGAAAAAAGGGGGAAAAATTAATAAGTAAAACTCACAACTATGACTCACCAGACTAAATATAAGATCTAAATTTACTCTCACTATCACTCTTTTTCTTCACATAGTTAAATTAGTAGTAAACAACATTTTAGTTAAAGTAAAATAATAGATTTGAATCCATCCAAACTATTGATTTAGTTCGGTTCAAGTTGTAGGTTAACTCATTCGATTTTATTTTTAAATTTGATAATTTTGATTACTTTAATCTAATTCAGTCTCCATATTGAAAAAAATTCAAGTCGAACCGGTCAAAATACAAAAATATCAAAAATGACATTATTTTTGTATTTTATTATTTTAATTTTTCAATTTTTTTATCGATTCAATTTATTTAATTTAAAAATTTATTCCATCGATTCCATTGAATTTTGAGACAACTTTGACCTATTCAAGTTAAGTTCTTTAGTCAATTTGAATAGTGACCCCTAATCTAAATAATGATCTTAATCATGACTCTATCACTTAAATAATAAATAAACATGTCTCCTTCCCCATTTCATTCTACTCTTCTTTTTCATACTTTCTCTCTCTCGCGTTGGGAATAGATGTCTGGGGGGCAAAGGAAGAAAGAAGGAAGCTTAGATGGAGGCATCAGGCAGCAGCCATGGCCAAGGCCATGGGGCAGATGATTATTGTCTCCATGTGAAAGAAGCAAAAGCTGAATGAAGGCTTGTGTGAATTAAATAGCTCAGCCAGCATTGGATTTGGATGGATGCTCTTTTTTCTTCTTTTATCTGGATTTTCAGCCCTTATAATTTCAACCAAAACAACCGGCAGCAATCATCATGTCTTCTAACCTCTCTCTCTTTCATCATTATCCCCTCACTTTCTTCCCATCTTTTCCCATCTACCAAACAAAATTAACCCATACCCTCTCAAACATCAAACCTGGAAGCAGAAACAGAAGGTTTTGTTTGAGTCTCATATTTCCAAGATCGAATATGGGTCTACTGAAGAAGAAGAAGAAGAAGAAGAAGAAGTTGAAGACCGGTGAAAGACAAGGATTTTAGGGTTTCTTCTTCTTCTTCTTCTCTTCTCTCCGGGAATCGAAGCGAATCGGTCCGACTGTTTGCTACGCCAAGCAAATCTATGTAACTCTATATATAGACACACACACACACACACAAGTTTGCATCATGAATTAAAGAATGGGTTTTGATCTACTAGGTGATCGAAGAAGATGGTGTTTTCTCAGAAGGATATGATTCAAGAATTCCATCGTCGATCATCGATCATTAATGGTGTTGCTGCTTTGCTTGTTTGTTCGGTTCAAGCTCCAAGAATCATTTGTGTAAGTCCCCGAAAACATTAAGAGATTCATGTACATCTGAAAATCTCTATACGTTTGCTGTTACAATAATATGCTGTGAATTGAAGTGTTTGTGGAGATGTATGTTTGTGTGTTTGGCTGGCAATAGATTTTGACTTTCACTGAGATCAGATCACTGATTGATACTCATCATAAATTCAGATAATTATAGCTGCATGCGAGGTTCTTTCTGGGATTTTGCATTCATTTGATTTGCTCTTTTAGACTTTGTGGATTGAAAAGACAAAAGCTTTATAATTTAACCGAGCAAAAAGATTAGAAAAAAAAAAAAGAAGAAAAGGAAAAAGTTTACTAATTTGTGAGATCCAAACGGTTTGTAGGACAGTTCCATTTTAATTAGGGCCAGTGGACTTATGAAAATAGCCTCATCCACAAGGTTTAATTAGCGAAAACTTTTAATTACATATATATATATATTTATATAGGCGTGGCGGATTCAAAAAGCAGCTGAACAATGAACTGCGTGAAAGTGAACAAGAGGCAAAGAGATAAAAATGGTGGGTTGAAAAGGGTAGATCCAAGGAGCAGGTGGGCACTGAGCTGCCCCCCCTCAGGTTTGCCCATGTATGTAGGTTATAGGATGATAACTAGGTTATAAATTTCACAGTTTATATCGAATTAAGTAAGAAAAAAGAAATTTATAATTTGTCCTTGCCAAGCAACAAAAAATAAATTTGTTACTTTGTAATGAATAATGAGTTTACAAAAAATATATATGATAATGGATAAAAATGATCGAACATTTAGAATTTATATATCAACAACAACATTTAGCAAAATACAATTTAAGGTTTGTGTTGTTGAAATTGGTTGTGGGTTTTTGGCTCTCTCGAAGAGACAAGCTTTATATATTTATTTTTCGACACCTTGTTTTAATTTCTTGAACATAAATGTAGTATTTGTTGAGAATTTTTATTTTTGAGGGACCTTTGTATAATCTATCTTTGTGTTTCTTTTTTTTTTTTTTTTGTTAAGTAATCTAGCCAATGTTGTATGGACAATACATCTTTAGGGTTGTGAACTAAATAATCCAACAAAAATTTGAAAAAAAAACAACAAAAGTAACTACCCTTAAATCAAAGCAATAATAACAACTAACACCCAAACAAGACTACTAGCAACCTAGCTTCAAACACTCAATAACATATAATGTACACAAAAATATAAGAGTAATAAATATGTAATAAATAAAAAAATCGTTACACTTTCAAAAAAAGGCCATGGTTACAAAAATACTAGCAAGAACAAACCATAGGGCCAGAAGAAGGGATTAGAATGATTGAAAAGGCTTGTGCTTGCTAGATTAATTAATAAGGTCTAAATCGACCATTTATATTGCTAGGCTTTAATTGGTTGTGTGAATGTATTTATATCTGTATTATATAGATGAATCATCAAATAAATATTGAACTCGAGAAGAGGAGATGAATCTGCAAATGGTAGTGTTGAACAATAAGGGCTTCAAATAAAAGAAGTGTTGAAAAAAAAAAAAGTGAGTCTTTATGAGATTGATGATAGATTAGGAGTCAATAAAGAACAATTAAAGTCAATTCAGTGATGCTTCCTTACTTTTTCATATGACCTAGGAAAAGAGTTATAAGATTTTGATTTCTAAACCCTAAACTTTGTCATCGCGCCTTGAGTTTGCCTGTTTTTGTTTTATTTTCTTGGTTATTTAGTCAACCTTGTAAGATTTGTTCGCCTTGTATTCTCTTCCAAAACTTAGCTTGAGTTCTCTCAATGCATTTCTCTTCCAATGGATTGGTCATGTCTCATCATTTAAATTTTATTATGAATGTGCATAGATCATTTTGATTATAAATTCTCATAACCACGTTCATAATTGACGGATTAATCATATTCGTTATTGTTATTTTTAATTGTTTAATAACGAGTTGTATAATTAATTATTTTTTAATAAAATTCAAAAAAAAATATTAAAGTAAAGAATGGACAGCTAAACACACAAAAATACATGAAACTAGCAGTTAAACCTAAAAATTATATAATTTATAAATATATATAATATAAGAGGAAAACACCCATCAAAATAGTTTTTAAATGTAAAAGTGTCATTCAAAAATATTTTCAAAATAAAATTTATTAGGATACTATTTTCTCTGTCATAAAAAAAATACTGTTTTCTCTTTTTTGTAAATTACACTTAATACCCTTAAATTTTGATTAAAAGACAGGCCAAACATTAGGAAAATGACAAAAGCCTGCATTCCCTCCATTGCAAAATTAGATTAAAAGACCATCTTTACCCTTGCGTATATTTTTCTTTTTCTATCTCGCTAGACTTTCTTTCTCTTCTTTCATTTCTCTATTTTTGTTGGCGACTACAATGTGTTACATAACCCAATGGCTAATCAAGTTCAAATCCCGTTAATGATTTGGTTCTAAAACAAATAGGGATATGTCACTTCATTTGTGGTGTCGAAACCTAAAATATTTAAGTATTCGATAATGTAATGCAAATTATGTGTAGACATTATATTATATTATCATAAACTATTTATTAATATTTTCTTTTTTGATAATGAAAATTTACAATAATCATTTTTGAAGTATGCACAAGATAAACTCGTGGACAAAAAATTTCAAATGAATTAACTCTTAAAAGAGTTTTCGTCCCTTAAGCAATAAGTTAGGGGAACACTACCTCAATGTTGATTTAGAGATTCATCGATTAGCTCACATGTATAATTAGGAGCAACAAAAAATATAAGTTCAAATCCAAATATGATTAAAAATGATGATATTATTTTTTTAATGGCTTACAAATTAATGGTACTAGAGGTGACATTAGTAACATAAGTCTGGTAATTAATTAAATAGTAAAATAGATAAGACATCTTTCTCTATCTCGCTAGGCTTTCTCTATTTTTGTTGGCGACTGCAATGTGTTGCATAACCCCATGGCTAATCAAGTTCAAATCCCATTAATGATTTGGTTCTAAAACAAATAGAGATATGTCACTCCATTTGTGGTGTCGAAACCTAAAATATTAAAGTATTCGATAATGTAATGCAAATTATTTGTAGACATTGTATTATATTATCATAAACTATTTGTTAATATTTTCTTTTTTGACAATGAAAATTTATGATAATCATTTTTTAAGTATGCACAAGATAGACTCGTGGCAAAAAATTTCAAATGAATTAACTCTTAAAAGAGTTTTCGTCCCTTAAGCAATAAGTTAGGGGAACATTACCTCAATGTTGATTTAGCGATTCATCGATTAGCTCACACGTATAATTAGGAGCAACAAAAAATATAAGTTCAAATCCAAATATGATTAAAAATGATGATATTATTATTTAAGGGTAAATTATATGAAACCCTCCTGCACTTAGGGTCATGTGCAACTTACTCCCCTGTACTTTTGATTGTATCAAAAAATCCCCCTGCACTTTTAAAATGTTGCAATCAACTATAATTTATTGTTTTTTTACATAATTTTATGCAATTTATTGGTTGATTAATGCAAAATTTTGTATTTTTTTGATATATTGAAATTATATATGTAGAATGATGTATTTTGTATGTAAATTATTATACAAAATTATATAAAAAAATAACAAATTATGGCTGATTGTAAAATTTTAAAAGTACATGGAGTTTTTTGATATAATCAAAAGTACAGGGAGATAAGTTGCACATGACCCTAAGTGGAGGAAGATTTCATATAATTTATCCTTTTTTTAAAGGCTTATAAATTAATGGTACTAGAGGTGAGATTAGTAACATAAGTCTGGTAATTGATTAAATAGTAAAATAGGTAAGGCATCAATCATTTCTCATGCCTGTCTCACTGGCAGCCGCATAGGGTGGGCGTTTGATTATTTCTAAGTATTACATTGTGTTGAATGTTGAATGATTTTGCCAAGTTGTGAAATTATTAATGGCTGGTCTGATTGTCACAATTTTTTTTTTTTAGTTTTTTATTTTTGTTTCTAAAATTTTATAAAAATATTTACTAATTAAGAAATACCAAAAAAAAAAATGACTAAGTTGCTTTAAAAGATTAACCAATATTCTCATGTCACATGTCTCTATCTAGAAGCAATTGGTAGACGACACATGCTCTTTACCTACAATAACTTTAAGGACAATAACTAATATTTAACTCGTGAATCATGAGAATTTAAGTTTGATGTTTATCCATATCTAATTTGAGCAACTCTTTGTTTTCTTGAGATCATCGAGTATGAGAGTAATTGAAAATAACGTCATATTTCGACTCACCTTATCTATAAAGAATCTGGGAATTACATTATCTCTATTTGATTTAATCTATGCCAACTTGAGATAATTGAACATGGGAGTATTAGAGATAACTCTGAATATTCTTACTTCATTTGTCTTCAACAAATTTGAACCTATCTCCATTTAGTCCGAAAGATTATTCAATTTCAAAATAATCAAATTCAAGATAATTTCAAATATCTCAACTCACTTTTATTTAAAAAAAATTCAAGCTCATTGCTATCTGGTTCAAGAGATTTGCCTCTATTTTAAGATAATCAAGCTCGATAATCTTACAAATGATAACTTCAAGACAAAATTAGGGTAATCGGTCCCAAACACCACTATCATTGTAAAATTTTAAAAACCAAAACAAAAAATTACAAACAAAATTATAATGAAAAACAAAAAGCATCGGGCATCTGAGAGGGCGCATATTTATTTTTCTATATTACATCAATTAATTATCTCAATTAAAAATAAATTTATATTATTTGTTATTCTACAATAAAAAACAAATTAACTAAATGGATAATAATTTTGAAAATAGCTAAATTATTCCAATTGAAACTTTTGTATTAAATACTTTTATTTTAAATGTTTAGAAATTAATTAATTTTAATAATATTTTTTAATTTAAATTTTATAATTAAAAATATTCTAATATTTTTTAGAAAATCATAATATTTATTTTCATAAAATTTAAAAAACATCTAGAAAAGTTTTCCAATTCATAGTATAAAGTTGAAAAATTAAAAAAAAATTCTAATAAGAGATTTAATTATTTAATAGAAAATTAAAATTTTGATGATTTTTTTTTATTCCTTGCAATGTAACCAACGTCCAATGTTTCCTTCTTTTCAATAACAAAGCTTTTGTTGTGTTCTTTGAGTTTTTTCTTTTTTTTGTTTTAGTAATTAGAGAGAGATTAATATAAAATTAGTCAAATTTAACTTAATTTATTTTAATTAACTTCTTTATGAAGAATGATGTTTAAGGTAAAAAAATAAACTACAAGGACGTCTAAGAATATAAATAAGCTAGAAAGGGCTTTTATATAAATAACTCAAAAATATAAAATATTATTTGGAACAAGCTCGGATCGAAAGTTCAAAACTATCAGAAAGACGACAAAATCGGAAAGGGTATTTTTCAGAATGTATTGGGGTTACTTTGGAATATGCCAAACTACAGGAGGTAAGTGAAATTCAGCAAAGAGGTGAAGATGGTGCCACTTGGCAAACGAGGCCTTCCGTCGGAACCTTTTCTCTTCTCCATTTGGCAATGAACTGTAGTATTCTGTTCCTTCACTCTCGTGGCGAAACCAAGCGATCGATTCAATTTGGTAAACCTTCAGTGATTTCGTTAATAGATATATTACTTTAATCTCTCTCTCTCTCCGAAAGATCTATTGCGATCACTGTTCTTCTTCATAAATTTGTCGTCATTCTGTAGTGCGGTTAGGGTTTTTCCAGTAAATTCGAAGATGGCGATGTCTCGAGTTCCGGTTGATCACGTTTCTCTGCAATTGGTTGATTGATCGATAGAGGCGAACTTGACATGGCCGAGACTTCGAGGTCTCGAGTTACAATCACTTTGGGTCGGAGTGGTCAGGTTCGTTGTTTCTCAAGTCTTCCTCCTTATCTCAGTTTAGGGTTTCTATATTTCTGGTTCGGGGTTAATTAAGTTTGGGAATGGTTGATTGGAGTGTTCTAGTGATTGAATCGGGGTGGGCGATATTGGGGCTGTGACGAAGTTGGTATTTTATAAACTGCCCATTGACTTTTTAAGGCGCTGATGTTCAGGTGGTGAAGAGGGCAGGACCAGCATTAGACAGCGATTTTTCTGATTCTCGGACTGGGCACAGAAATAAACGGTCAGTTAGAGATAGGCTTGGAAGTGATGTTGATAGAACCCATTTCAGCAACAAACGGTGTGCTTTACTCCCTTTCTTATTGTTTTGTTGAACTAGCTTTTAATGTATATGGGCTCAGATAAAAAAGCAGCATACTGCAGTTGCTCATCTTGAACTTAAGCTACTTTACTGGAACAGAACGAGTATCTGCAAAAATGAGAGTTTGTCAAATGCATCATTGTATTAGTGGTGGTACTAAAGCTATAATATGCCGCTGGCCATTTTTAGTTTTGCTGACAAATTAATGGATACAGTAGCAGGGGCATTTGCTCGAGTTTGATCTATTTTATTTTAATTATACCCTTCTGCAGGCAAAGGGGAGATGCTGATATGCTGAGCATGAGTGGTGGTAATGGTGCATATGGTAATAGGCTTACTCAATGCTACAATATTATGTTTCTGAATTTTGAATTGATTTCCACATCACTAATTTTGTTGACTTTGGGATAACTAAAGATACACTCCTTGGCAAAAATGACCTTCGATACAAACTCATCCGGAAAAATGTACTTAAGCGAGTGGAAAGTGATGTAATGGGGGATAGGATGGACCTACGTGAGACGCTGTCTAGGCCAGTCCGTCCTAACACAACTAGTCTCAGTATGCGGCAGAGAATGCCTGAGCCAACAGATCCTAGGTATCTTGTGCCTGAGCGAAAGGATACAAGCATATTGGGGCAAATTCCTTCAACAAGAAGTGCAGATGCCTTGCCCAAGATGGACTCATTGAGAAATTCTTATTCACCTTGGAATCTGGATCAGATAAGGCAAAGATCGCCAGATAAAATTTCACATACTTCGAGGATTCTCTCACCACAGAAAAATCAGGAAGAAATTATGAAAAGACCATTAATTAGGACATATGATGATGCCAGAACAGTCCCGTATACGAGCAGAGATATTCTTGAACCTGGAAGGCATTTGGCTACTGCATCTTCACCTTATATGACGAGACTGACTAGTGCCACTGCATATGTGAAGCCTGTAGTGGCACAACCAGCCCCTTCTATTGGTGGTATTATGCCCAAGAGTTCATACACAGTATGATTCACTTGTCTTTTTGCAATTTAAATTTTCCCCCTTTCAACAATGCAACTGAATCCTAATGGGATAATTAATTCATCTAATCAAATTTGGTTTACTTCTAAAGCGGTCATTCACATGTCTGTGTGTGTGTGTGTTTGTGTGTTTTTTAACTTTTTTATTTTTGGCATGCTTTCTATGAATAATCAAATGTAATGTTATGTTTCACCTAGTTATGGGGGAGAGGAGAATAGATAATAGAACAGATTTGCACTTCTCTGTGATTGCTTTGATCATGTGATTTGACAAATTAACAGTTCTGTTAATTGTAGTGAGAAAAAGGAGATGAAACCACATATGCAAGATTCTGAAGGGAAAAAATCTGTTAAAAGAGTTTAATTTGGCTTGTTCCCGGCTTGACGGGATAACAAATAGAAGTTGTACCCTAAATTATCTTGGAATTAGTGTAATTTGCAATAAATGGCGAGTCACATTCTATGTCAATTTCAAGTTGGCATTTACTGATAGTTACTGACAAAACACGTTTTGAATGACTAGAATATGCTTCAACTGGAATATGCTGCTGTCTTGGCGCTTTTTTTTTTGGTTTCAAAATGCAAAGGCAGTTGTTTTGGGATCAGTGGCCCATTACTTAAGACCACATGCTATGAGTTTTTGCAATTATGCTTCTGTCAGCTGAAACTAGATGAAATGGAATAATTAGATGCTTAATGATGGTTGACATCTAAGCTGCTATATAGAGTAGCTGTTGTTCTCAGTTTCTGGGCCTTCAGAGTGAATATCAAATATATTTTTTGATGCCACAATTGCAATAAATCTGCCCTTGCAGGTTTCAATCAGGTTCTTTTCATCTGAAATAGATACTGGGTCATGTGAATAATTGGAAAACTTAGATGTTTGGCAAATAATAGGCTTCAGGCAGGGCACAGTGGTTCTCTAAATGTGGTTTTGGAACATTTGGTAATCTATAATTTTGGGGGGAGGGGGGGATAAGAAAGAAAGAGGAGAGAGGGAAAATTCTACTATGCATATTTCTTTGGTGCCTAGTTCTGCGTTCTTCACCTATCTTAGAGCCCTACTATGGCATTTCTGCAGACTGCAACTTCACTACATGTGATACAGGACCTAAGTTGTAATGACTCTGAACATAATGTTATTCTATATAAGCGAGCTAATTTCTATACTAGCCTATTCTACTGGGCTCGATATTGCTGTGCTGACATGCTAACAAGGGAAGCCATCTTTTTCTGAGTTCTTTCTCCCTACTGGATGCTTGGTCAAGTTAAGCAGAATGTAATGCTCTGTTATTTGCAATTGGTGTCACTTATTTGTTGATGACATGCAACTCATTGTGTGTGTGTTTGCTCTGGTGTAATTTGTTCCCCCTTTCATTTTTATCATTTTCATGTTTTGATTCTTTGCATTCATCTGCTGACTATGTTCCTGTTGTTGTTGTGTTTGTGTTATGTAGAGTGATGAACACTTTACTGTGGACAGCTTCTTGCATTCATTGGGCTTGGAAAAATATGCCATCTGTTTTAAGGCAGAGGAAGTATGTGATATCTTTTGACCCTATTTATACTCTTTCAGTAATTCTAAAAAGAAATTATCTGAATTTTCACCATAGTTGTGCATGTTTCAAAGAATGTAGAGTTCTCCATCTGTTCACTGTTTGTTTGTAAGGAAACATGAAATTCAAGCGTGGTCATGGTTTATCAAAAACAGGCTCTTTTGCAATTAAACATGAAAGAAAAAGTGTATATAATTTGAAACAATAAGTATATATGTCTAGCACTAGTTACTGACACTTACTTCCCTTTATCAATAGCATTATTGCTGTTATTTGTGCACCTGAAATTCATTGTCTCAAATTGTCCCTAAAAGCCCCTGTTATCCACAGTGCTTCTCCAGGTTTGTGCAAGATGAATTTAGACCTGTGGAGTTTGTTGTTTTGAATGCATTCTTTGTCAATGTTGTGTCCCTGGAATTATGTCTAAACTTCTCCAGTCATACTCCCTTGATGGGATCATTGTCGAAGGATTCTCTTAGTTACTTGTAAATTTTACTTGGTATTTGAGTTCATCTTAATGCAGTTAGGTTTAGGTATGTGTTTTTGAAGATAGACACCTGCAAATTCTCTATCTGTTAGGCTTTGGGTTCCTTATTTGACCTCTTGTATATTTTTGGCTCAAGTGTGCTAGTTTAATATAGTGTGACATGCAAGGCTTTTATTCTAACTCACATGTTGAAAATACTCATGGCAATATTTTTTTAGAGTTATTTTTTTAATTTTCTTGTCTTTTAACTATAAAATTATAGCAAATTTGGTGTATATATAAGATATCAAAGACATGTATCACAAAGCAGAAATGTGTTAAAAGACTTATGGAGAATACTCCAAGGTTTTTCTGTTACAACTGGACTTTATCAAAGATGTACATCAAGCTCTTACTTTTTTTATTCTAGCAATGGATGAACTCACTAAGTGCATCCAACGTTAGTGTCTTGATGTATATTATTTGTAGATAACAATGTCTTGATGAATGAGATAAAAGAACGCGTGAATGCCAAGTTCAAGTTGTGGAGGAACAGCTTAAAATTCTAAAGCTTCAAGTTGAATGGCCAAAGACCAAATATAAAATGTAATTTTAGTAAAAATAGAAGTATTGGTGATATTGTGGTAAGATTTGAAAATCTAGCTATTGCATTAAAATTATGAGTTCAAATATCTAGGATTAATTATTCAAAAAATAAGGATCTTATGGAGGTTGTTACTCGTAGAAATAATGGAAGACAGCTAACATGAACAAGTGTTTCTAACATTTTATGCAATTTTAAAATCAAATAAAAAATCAAAATTAAAAGAAAATTTTATTAGACAACTGAAAGATAAAGTTTGTTATATGGTATAGAATGTTAAGCAATTACATAGCAACATTTCAAAATATAACTGAGTTAAGGATGTTAAGGTAGATGTACAATCACATAAAGAGACTTAATTTTTTAATTATCTATAATAAGGTTGTTATAAGTTGTGCAATACATGTTCAAGATAGTTTGGGTATGTAAAAAGATAAATCAATAAGCAACGTGAGGTAAGTGAATGGAATAGTAGAAGTTTGTAGCAAAAGAGTTAGAAGAAGACTAAAGAAAATCTAGTTGAAAACTCCTATGCATGACACAGCATATGATAGTCATAGAGATAATATGATCATAAACAAAGATGATCAAGTTAGAATTCATAAAGTCGACCCCAGCTGGGGAATCAAGGCTTGGCAATCCTTGTGTTTTTGTTGGACTCTTTAAAATTTAAGTAACAAAATACCAAGCCTTTAGCCCACACTATATGGGATTGGCTTCGTGAATACTATCGTCTTGTTTATTTCTACCTATAGCCTTATCTTTTGTAATGCCCATATAATTAATACCAAACCTAACTGTCACCCACCAAGTTTTTCTTGGTTTACTCTTTATCTCTTTTATTAAATACTTGTTCTATTTCATCCACTCTCCTCATAAGAGCCTCTATTGGTTTTTTTCTCACATAACCAAACCATCTTAATCATGTCTCACACATCTTATTTTCTATACAAACCACTTTGACTTTATTATGAATAATCTCATTTCTAATTTTATTTTATTTTTTCTATGGCTGACATTAATCTTAGTATCTTCATCTTGGTTACAGTCATTTTGCTTATTTGTTGCTTTATTGCCCAAAATTCTATGTCATACAACAAATCTGATCCTAGGTAGTTGACCATACCTGCATTACCAAATATTAATATTTTCTAGGAATTGTGTCGAGTTCACTGCATTAAGGTCTTCCTTATGTATCCAGAACTATTATAATTATCTAGAGTACTGCAGGTTATTGTGGGGGCTTAACCTGATCAAAAGCATTAGAAGTTCACTTTGGACGTAGCAATTTATTTAAGCTTAAATTAATAGAAAGCAATTCTACCCCACCCTCTTTCTCTTGTTCTACTTATGAACATTTGTAATTTGTATTTCTAATAATCTAGATTTCCTGCATTGATGCACTATGTAGGTGGACATGACTGTGTTAAGGCAGATGGGAGACAATGACCTCAAAGAATTGGGAATTCCTATGGTATTGTTCTTCCCTTTTTACCTCTTAGTTGACCTTTCATGTTTAATTTTGGTGTGGTTTTCTATGTGATGTTGGCATGTTGTTCATTGTTTTAGGTTATTATGCAGTAGCGTTTCCCTGATTTTTTGTGGAGCTCAAATGTTGCATTGCTTTGGTTTCACAATTATGGTCAACTAAAAACCTGTTTTCATGGCATTAAATTCACAGTAGAGGGCATGGGAAATTGCAAAGGTGTCTTAATGTCTGTCACTGCATGTTAATTACTATAATGCCCTTGGATAGTGATTGTTGTTATCAGACACCCTATCAGATTTCTGTAAATGCAGAGTGGTGGTACTTGTTCCTTGGCAATTGTGAAGTGCCTGTGATGACAGGATATATGTCCACATAGTGCTATCCAACATTTTGTTTTGGAAGATCATCATTATTGTGTGACAGAACAAGAATTAGTCAAACTTAGATCTAATTGGAGTGAGGAAAGACAGTATTTATGTTACTAGGTTGATTTTGAAAGATTTTGTCATCGTAATGCTGATCTGGAACTTGCTGCTTATGGCCTCTAGCCGTTTAACTTGTTCTTTGAGACTCAGTAGCACACAAAGTTGGCCTCAGCTTCTGATTGTATCCCTTTTGACACCCTCATCAGTACTGCTACTTTCTAAAGATAACATTATGCCTCTTTCTGACTATTGTATTGCCAGACATTTGATATCCCAGAAAATCTAGTTATACCCAGGTGGCAATAAAACCAGCCATTGTTTTT
This sequence comes from Diospyros kaki, assembly GCA_036245055.1. Classification (NCBI taxonomy): domain Eukaryota; kingdom Viridiplantae; phylum Streptophyta; class Magnoliopsida; order Ericales; family Ebenaceae; genus Diospyros; species Diospyros kaki. The sequence continues at coordinate 44,518,072 of BSEG01000009.1, forward strand.
GTGGTATTTGGAACTTAGCAATGTTTGTGCATGTGGGTGTGTTGACTAGAAATGTGTTTAAGGGGCACACCGCCAATAGAACATGGGAGAGAAAGAAGCGAGGAAGCTGGTGGTTCTTGAGAGAAAGAACAGAGAGGGAGAAAACCGGTTAGTTATTAAATAAGGGGATATTCAGAATCAATTCAGGAGGAAAATAGTGCTAATCTTCATATTTGAGAGGGGGGGGGGATGTGGTAAATACACGTCATGATTCAGTGTAGTTTTTCTCTTTAACATTCTTGAGATGAGGCAATGGTGTTTATTGTGGGCCAGCTCATGGGAAGCTGTTGATGAACACAGTAACAGTAATCTGCAAACGTTCAACAAGATTTTAACATAAAAGCTATTGTCCTGGTAGGCAGTTACAGAATACAGATCCTTACGCACAGGCACTTCTATACCTTAACAGTGCCGTTATTTTTTCTGCAACGAAGTAATGGTTTCATGGCTTGTTAAGGTCCATGCAATGTAGAAAGATCCGTTACTCATGGTTGAATGATTTCTGGAGTGTCTTTATCAGTTCACGCTTCACTCTGATGATGGTATTTTTCACCAAGTTTCTCTTTTCTTAGAATGATCTTGTGAATTTGCAGGGGCCAAGGAAGAAAATTCAGCTTGCCTTGCTTTCTCGTTCCAAGCGACAATTGTGATGGAATATAGTTAAAAAGACTTGAGATAGAGTTGGTGCATTACCGCAGTTACCTCATCATTGGAAGATCTATTGCACTAATTTGACACTGAGCATTTCCTTCCCCAGTTATGAGCTGAGCTGAGCTGAGCTGTTCATGTTGTAAATTTTCAGTGTCCGACTGCAACGTTTCATATTGTCAAATCTGTATCTGTTCTTAGCACATTGCCTCCATGCCCATCGCCTTGTGGGTTATCAGGGTTGGCATGTCTCAGGAAACTAAATCAAGCAGCAGCAGCAGCAGCAGGATCGCTTTGTTTTTGTTTTTGTTTTTGTTATTACCATTGAACATTCTAATATATGCCCCAGAATAGTACCTTTCATCTCAACTGTATGGTCCAGAAACAGATTTGCACTTCTGGAATATGAGCCGGTTAGTGGCTAGAGCCAAAGAATATTTTGGTATAAACTCAAAGTACTGATACCCTCAGCACTACTAGAAGGCAAGGACATAAAAAGTTGTTTTTGTATGCCTTTCAGACAGCCACCAATCCAACATTATTGAAGCCCTACAGGTAATCTGATGGCAACCTCTCCCTCCGTTTGTAGTGGAGTCCAACTGCCATTAGAATTGTTATAATTATCAACCACTTTTCTTATAGTATTCAACGTGCTTCTATATTCTCCTCTCTCCTGAATTGATTTGGGTTCACTAGACCTACATCTCCTCTCTTCTTCATTTAAGTTGGGAGGAAATTGAGTTTTGAATTTCTTATCAACTACAAGATGACAAGAGTAGAGAGTGCTTGGGATATATTAAGATTGGGGATAATTTGACTATAATCTTGTTTAAGATAGTTGTTGAAGATAATCTCTCTAATCTTTTTGTTGCAATTAGTTAAAATGAGATGAATAAAATATTAAGTTCAAGTCCACCTAATCCAATTATTAGGATGGGCCCCAATCTTACGTTAAATTGACTTTGCCAAGAAGAAAAAAGTTCTTATATTGAACACACACGCATACACAAATATATATATATATATATATATATATTGCACTATATAAATGACACAAAATTAAGTTTTATGATTTTTTTAAAAATATTATTTAAATATTGAAGTTTGACATCTATATTGATGTTTTGTACATTTGTATTGATATAATACAAAATATAAAATATTGACGTAAAATACCATTACAAGTATTAAAATTGAGTGTTAAATAATATTTTTAATTTTTATTCTTTTATATTTGGTGGGTGGAAGTATAAACGCAATGAAATATCATTACTTTATGTGAGTTATGCTGGTAATGGAGAGATCGCGACATTAAGAGAGTGACTAATTGAATATATTTAAAAATTTTAAGTTTGAGAGATTTGGAAATTGTATTGCTCTACTTTCTTTACAATGAAAGTGTTTTAACTTTCCTTGTAAACATAATCACATTATGATTGAACCACATGTATTTTCTAATTTGATTTTATTTTCTTACTTTACTATGCATTATTATTTTTTAAGATATGAAGTAAACTTATTTTAAACTTATTTTTTTATATCCATATATTAGTGATCCATCCTTAAAAAAAACCAAAAAAAAAAAAAAAACAAGACACCTACTCCATTGCACTCACTTATTGTAGCCACCATGCAATGCCTAATAAAAAGGGTGCACTAAATGTAAAATGAGGTTCAGATCCATGATTTGTTCTGATAAGTGAGTGCTTGATTAGGTGAGAAAACTGCTGCCGTGTTCACAATCATTTATTGCTTCTCATCTTGTCTTCTCTACAAACACAACTCATATGAAGTCACAAATAAAATAAACCATTCATCTTTAAGTAATAACAAAGCCTTTTCTTTCTAACAACTTTTGTATAAAAGGTATCAACAAACCTAAGAAACATTATTGATATTTTAACAATTATATATTATTTTAATAATTTTTTTCTAATACATAACCATTGGTGATATTGTTCTAAAATACTAATATGTAAATAAATGTATATCTTAACTCTAAAAGTAACATAGACTGTCTATTACACTCATTTAGAAATTTGGAATACCGTGAAATTATGAGTTTAATTCTGCCATCGTATAAGACTGTTTAATCGCTTGTATCTATCTTAAGAGTCAATTCTCGAGTTTCAGTTTGCGATAAATCTATCCATACACTTAAATTGGGTCAAGGTCGATTATGAATTTTAGAAAAGGGTGGTAGGACGGTTCGGACCAAAAACTATTTATAATTGAGGATTTCTCAAGTTTTTCATGCTATAAAAAAAATAAAGATATATCTTAAATTTACTTATAGATGTAAATGATCATGATTGCAAAGTCTTATAGTCCCACAACCCGACTCCAATTAGTACAATTAAAACTTATTAATATCGCAATCAAAGGTATATAAGATAATTTTCTTTGTTCCATCACTCCCTTACATCTTATTGCTTGATTTTTAGTATCTTTGATTTAAATATTATTATTTTTTTTGAGAATTATTCTTTAATTTTTTTAATTAAAGAGTAGTACATACAATTTTACATGGCAATTGATACTAGTAAATTCAAGATTGTAATAAATCAAGCTAAAATAATTACATGAAAAAGTATATTTAGCTTGAGAAGTAAAGCCGACTTATAAGGTTTAGTCACAAAAAGGACATTTTCCCCCCCAAATTCAATGCACCATAGTGACCGTTTAGTTACGCCATTTGGCCCAACATTTCAAACCTAATAACTTTATTCTAATTACACTAACAAAAGAAGTTCGCTTTTATAACAATTAAATTGAATTTATTATTAAAAATATTCGACAAATATCCTAATTAGTTATCTTGATAATGTCACGTAGAGCTATTAAAAGTTATAGGTACGATAATCACATGCAACGCGAACTTTTTTAATCATCATTTTTTCGTATTTTGTTTTTATTTTTCTAAATTTACGTGATAGCTAATTTAAATATTAAAAAGTCTTATTAAATATATTCCAAGCCAACTTTTTCATTTTAATTACTCGCCCTTTAATTAAATCTCCAAAAGAGTCCAACCCATATAATACAAGAAGTCTCAATAATTAAGATATACGAACCATTGATATTTCTATTAAATATATCTTATTGATATATTATAATGTTAACATTATCGGTACCATTATGTTGATATTTAATTTATTGATTGACTAATAATGACTTATTTTTTTATATTAATTTGTTCAATAAAAATATTTGATGGATTGGTTGATCATCTAAAATGCATATTCTATCACAATTGAGACAGGCAGATCAAACAATCTACTAATTGACATCCTAATCAGCTACTCTAAACAATAATATATAGCCAAGATAAACAATACTTGGTAGCCAGAGGCGGGAAGATTTTAATTGTATAACTAAGAATAAAAACTGTTTACTTATATTGTTTAATTTTTCTTTTTTAATATGAGAAACTCGAAAGATACCGGATCAATGCACATGTTTATGTTGGGATCTTCTTACTCTCTCTAAAACTCACGACTCGCCACACCATTGGTTTAAGTGAACAAATGAGTGAGTCAGAGGCCTCAGATAGAGATTTGGCTCATCGAATGAACGTAAATTATTGACAATTGCACGGAGACAAATTCAAACTCATAATTTTACAGTAACTCAGTAAATCATCTATCTTCCTAAGGAATTTTCTTTAAACTTTTATACCTGCATTCTTATATGTTATATTATATATTTATTTTTTATCATTAATTTTATAACTATTTATCTAAACTAATAATAATAATAATAGTGATTTTTTTCTTTATAGTTGATTTAAAAGTATTGTTATGGTTTTTTATTGTTATTATAATTATTTTATAATCTTTTGTTTAATATTATCATACTAAGCCTTTGCTGACTTCAAAGCATCATTATATTATTTTATCAAACAAAATTTTAGATCAATACTTTCACTAAATAAATTGAATTTTTTGGATACACATAGAATCATTCATAGATGCTCTCAATCATGATGAACTTATCATTTCCCGATTTAATTTCCAATAATTATGTTTTGCCATATTTATTTCCTAATCATTACCATGTCAATCATAAAAGGGTCCCCTTTGATTTAAATAAAAAAATATATATTAATAATTATACAAAATACCCCTTTCTTTTCTCAAAATTGTGAAAAAGAAACCTCTTAAAAACAAAAATAAATTTCACATTTCAACAAGATTTTCCCTCATCTTGAGCTTTCATTTTTATTGACGATGATCAAATTGTTATCGCCTTTTTACGTACTCATAAAAAAATAGAGTAGTTTTTTAAATAATACCTCTATAGAAATAAAAAATTTTAAAAATTGTGTTCAAAACAATATTTTTTCATTAAATTATACTAGTTTAAATATATTCTCTAGAGAAAATAAATTTTTCTAATTTGAGACCCAATTCAAATCATATCAACAATAATTTTTTTTCATTTTGCTTATATTTTTCATAATATTTCGTTCACATTCACCACCTCATATATCACACATTTCTCTCCATTTCCCCTTTGTCTTCTACCACTATAATGGTGACCACAATCGACTTTTTCTCTGATTGTTATCAACCTTGCCATTATGTTGACGAGTAGCACCAAGAGGCTATTTCTCGTTACCATTTTCTTATTCTCTTAATGTCTTTATCCCTGACCAGCACCATTACACCTTTATTTGCCATTGCAACAACGACACCTCTTTTTATCAAGTCACCATAACCATTCACCTTTCCTAGTATAGTTGATTTCTATATTTTTTTTACTTGATTTTGAATACATTTTATTGTTTTCTGAAATCTAATGCTGATTTCATATTTAATATAAATAGTTGGTTTTCCATTTTTTTATTTTCTGTATAAATTGAAACGTAAAAATAGAGATTGAAAACATAAAACATTATTCACAATGTAACATCTCGCTCGAGCGATAGGAAGAACCGGAACAACTTACCCTAATGGGCCTACACGAACTTCCCAGGGGGGTCATCCATCCCAGGATTGCCCTAGGTCAAGCACGCTTAACTTGGGAGTTCCTTGCCAACATTCAGCCCAAAAGGTATCCAGCTGGTGTTGTTTCCTTTCTTACACTATCCTCGATATATTCTAACTCCTCTGGGCTCCCGGGGTATTACATTCTCCCCCCCTTGAGCACATGACGTCCTCATCATGCGACCTTACAACTGGTCCCAGACCTTCTCCCCTTGGGGGCTGCCATCCTAGAAGCCTGCCAGAAGCCGCTCTTTGTACAGGCCCTCGAGCCCCGGCGCCACTCCCCGCCCTCGTCGGACCGCCTTCACCAAGGGTCGGCTCTGATACCACCTTTTGTAAGCACCCCCGCCCGGATATCCCAACCGCCCGGTCTATCCGAACGGGAGCACTTACGGAAGGGAAAAAGAATGAAAAACGAGACAAAGACCACCCTGGCATGCATACACAAAAATAAGAGCAACAGAAGCGAAGTAAAACACATGCATGCACTACCGGTGCCCCGCTAGCACAGCGGTCACAAGATCAATAAATGAAAACAGACTCCTGTGCCAACATACACGAGACACAAGAAGTGACCTGACACAGTACAAATAATAGAGTAAACCCTACTCTACCATCAGAGTTGACAGAGATTGATGGGACTGTCTGTACACCATACCGACTTTGTTGCTAGACGCTGACTCCCTTGCTCGGACCCATGCTGGCACTACCTGGAATGATGGAAAGCAAAGTGAGTCGAGAGACTCAGTAAGCATAAGGAAAAGAAAGGCTGAGGGCTAAATATAACCGGAAAACTGTCCCCAAAATAAACCCCCAGGTACACATAAGGCATGAGACGCTACAACACAACAGTATAGCATAATAAAAGCACATACCGGTCCTTGGGGCCCACACAAGACACATGGCACCCAAGTCCCATACCAACCTGCCGCTGCCCTGAAAGGCAACAAATATCTCCACAAACCTGCGCGCGCGATCCCGGGCCGGTACTCCCGTCGCCCGTCCCCGTCAGTACTCCCGACAACCGAGCCATAGGCTCCCTCGGAACGGTACTCCCGTCCGAGAACTAAATACTATCAGGAACCATGCAATGCACATAAAAATGCAATGGCGTAGTGAGCATCAACGTGATACAAGGCGCCCATACATCTAGGCATCAGGCCATGCTCCGCCCACATAGTAAACCACACGCCATGCATATGCTCGCGCTGGATGCAACCTAACCAGGCTAGAATGTTCGTGTCCAAGCATACTCAACAAATGGATATCCCAACATGCATCCCGTACCCATGTACATATCAAATCATGAACAGTAATACAATGCATCTACTCATGCAGTAAATCACATACTGGCAGAGCTAGTCAGCAGTGTCCGGCACCGATCAACGGTCAGTGACGGAGTATCCGCCTGACGGTCCACTTCAGGGCCGTACAATAGGCTACCCCAACGTCACCAAACAGTCGACCCCTGCCCCACTGCTCAATAGCTCTAACCAAATCATAAATAAATCCGAGAAAAACCATAAATGAAACCCGCACAACTAGGAACCTAGTTCCCCAGACTGGGTTCAGCATCATTCCGAAAGGAATAGGGGCGGTACAAACCCCCGTAGGCACTCAACAAATGAAATTATAGAAGTCTCGGATTTAATTTAAATTAAAACAATGAATAATAATTCAACAAACAAGGGTAGGTGCCGAATTAAAGTGAGGGAGATGATAAAATATAGGAAATCACGGGGTCTTTTACGGGAATTAAAGATAAGGAAGAGAGGGTTGGGAGCTTGCCTTTACACGGTCGTTTCTTGTATTTCTTGCACTCCCGCTGCAAAGTAAAACGTTCGCTGGCAATAAATAAAATCGCGGCTTAAATTAAATAAATCTACCGTGTAATATTAATAATTTAATTGTCTAAAATCCCTTGTAAGCGCACTACAGTAAAATCTCAATGGGTCTCATTTATCTTAAATTAAATCACGCTAATAAAATCCTCGAAGCGTGATTTAATTTAAGATAAATGAGACCCATTGAGATTTTACTGTAGTGCGCTTACGAGGGATTTTAGACAATTAAATTATTAATATTACACGGTAGATTTATTTAATTTAAGCCGCGATTTTATTTATTGCCAGCGAACGTTTTACTTTGCAGCGGGAGTGCAAGAAATACAAGAAACGACCGTGTAAAGGCAAGCTCCCAACCCTCTCTTCCTTATCTTTAATTCCCGTAAAAGACCCCGTGATTTCCTATATTTTATCATCTCCCTCACTTTAATTCGGCACCTACCCTTGTTTGTTGAATTATTATTCATTGTTTTAATTTAAATTAAATCCGAGGCTTCTATAATTTCATTTGTTGAGTGCCTACGGGGGTTTGTACCGCCCCTATTCCTTTCGGAATGATGCTGAACCCAGTCTGGGGAACTAGGTTCCTAGTTGTGCGGGTTTCATTTATGGTTTTTCTCGGATTTATTTATGATTTGGTTAGAGCTATTGAGCAGTGGGGCAGGGGTCGACTGTTTGGTGACGTTGGGGTAGCCTATTGTACGGCCCTGAAGTGGACCGTCAGGCGGATACTCCGTCACTGACCGTTGATCGGTGCCGGACACTGCTGACTAGCTCTGCCAGTATGTGATTTACTGCATGAGTATATGCATTGTATTACTGTTCATGATTTGATATGTACATGGGTACGGGATGCATGTTGGGATATCCATTTGTTGAGTATGCTTGGACACGAACATTCTAGCCTGGTTAGGTTGCATCCAGCGCGAGCATATGCATGGCGTGTGGTTTACTATGTGGGCGGAGCATGGCCTGATGCCTGGATGTATGGGCGCCTTGTATCACGTTGATGCTCACTATGCCATTGCATTTTTATGTGCATTGCATGGTTACTGATAGTATTTAGTTCTCGGACGGGAGTACCGTTCCGAGGGAGCCTATGGCTCGGTTGTCGGGAGTACCGACGGGGACGGGCGACGGGAGTACCGGCCCGGGATCGCGCGCACAGGTTTGTGGAGATATTTGTTGCCTTTCAGGGCAGCGGCAGGTTGGTATGGGACTTGGGTGCCATGTGTCTTGTGTGGGCCCGAAGGACCGGTATGTGCTTTTATTATGCTATACTGTTGTGTTGTAGCGTCTCATGCCTTGTGTGTACCTGAGGGTTTATTTTGGGGACAGTTTTCCGGTTATATTTAGCCCTCAGCCTTTCTTTTCCTTATGCTTGCTGAGTCTCTCGACTCACTTTGCTTTCCATCATTCCAGGTAGTGCCAGCATGGGTCCGAGCAAGGGAGTCAGCGTCTAGCAACAAAGTCGGTATGGTGTACAGACAGTCCCATCAATCTCTGTCAACTCTGATGGTAGAGTAGGGTTTACTCTATTATTTGTACTGTGCCAGGTCACTTCTTGTGTCTCGTGTATGTTGGCACAAGAGTCTGTTTTCATTTATTGATCTTGTGACCGCTGTGCTAGCGGGGCACCGGTAGTGCATGCATGTGTTTTACTTCGCTTCCGTTGCTCTTATTTTTGTGTATGCATGCCAGGGTGGTCTTTGTCTCGTTTTTCATTCTTTTTCCCTTCCGTAAGTGCTCCTGTTCGGATAGACCGGGCGGTTGGGATATCCGGGCGGGGGTGCTTACACACAAAGTAAACAGACTGGTAGAATTTTTCAATTTTCTAACATTTTTCTCTTTTAATTTCTTGGGATACATTTCCTAAAGAACATTAAGAGTTCGTTAAAAAGATATCGACCAGTCTTCCACTTTTAAAAATAACACACACATTCCTTGTAATTAAAATATCAATGAAAATAACTATTTTATCCTTATATTTATTATATTTTCTCTATATCTGTTATCTCTTTATCCTTTCTTACGTTGTCTACAATTACAATGACTCTTCCTATCATTGATAAAAAAGAAACTCCATTGTGCATGAAATGAGATCTTTTTACCATCGCATAACTCAGTATTTTTCTTTTTATTTCTCTATACACACACCCTTAATTAGTTGCTTACTGTATTAGTTATTAATTTAAATTGATGACATTTTGAGTAAATTATTATTCAAAATTGGTGAAGTCGTCATTATTAATTTAATTAAATTTAAAATATTGAACATATCTAATATAACTTCTAAGATATTAAAAATACTTCTTATTTTTATTTTAAACCTCAAAATTACACTATATATTTGACCTTTTTGTTTAGTGAAAGAGTGATTTGGATTTTGGGACTATGAACCACAATTATTATTATTATTAAAGAAATATTAAAAGTAATAATGTCACTTGTATTTGAATGGTAATAATAATTATAAAGCAATCAATGGTAATTGGGTCAGTCCCAAGTCTCAGTCCCATTGATTGTGATTTCAATGTCTTTCCTTTTTAGTTTTTACCATTGATTGTGCCTCTGATCCTGTCACTCTTTTACCCTTCAAACTTGTGAAATTCCAACACAGCCCCCAGCGCTTCTCTGCGCCAGGGTGCGCATCACGACCAACCCTGCAACTTCGTGGCTCTCATTCGACCCGCCAACGGTGCGCATTACGCCCTCCGCGCAGGTTATACGTCGTCCCTGTGAGTTTGAAAGTTTTTGAGGCGTACGGTGAAATGATGATATAAAAACAAGATGTCGCCTAAATTCACCTCCGATTTCTCGCCACATCGGAACCCTCTGGCTCTCTCTTTCTCTCGGCGCATTTTATCTCTCCTCCAGGGCTCCAGCTTGGAGGACCCATGGCGTTCTCCGTCTCCGGTTTCTCGGCTTGAGGGGTTCCCAATTCTCTTCCGAACGCCAAATTTCCCGGAAGGTTCTCGAGAAAATCGACTCTCACTGAGTGGTGCCGGATTCGAGGGTTCGCGCGAGGCCCCGAACTTCGCGACTCGTTTCTAGGGTTTTGGGGGCCCTCAGCGTTGAATCGAAAATGCCGGCTCACCGATCGAAATCGGACAAGCACGATGCGGCGAAGCAGCACCGGCGAGACCCCTACGAGGTTCTCGGTGTCTCCAGGAACTCCACGGATCAAGAAATCAAGAGCGCCTACCGGAAGATGGCTCTCAAGTATGTTAATTTTAGTTGCTAACGGAGGTTTTTGACTCCGAATGTATTTTTGTTTTCGTTGTGTCGTTAGAAGAAGATTACTTCTTGGAGTTCTGCGTCGTCGTTGCATAAATCAGCCCCTTGCTAATTGGGAAGTCCAGATTTTGATAATCGTTTGGGTGGATCTTCGCATTCTAGCTGATTCGGATGAGCTGAAACGTTTTCAAAATTTTGGTTTTCCTCTCTTAATGATAATATCCCTGGAAAGAGAGCAGAAATTGAAGAAAGAATCGGCGGTGACTAACGAGAAGTGTATAATGTGGTATTCTTTTGGGAATGAATTAATGCGAATGATGTATTTTTCTATTTGGCTCAGTAGAAGTTTCTTGTCTTCTTTTTCTATTTTTTTATGGACTAATCGTTTTGGGTTTTCTCCTAGTTGTAAGACTTGAGATTTGAACAACTTGTTTCTTCTCCTTCCTATAGCAGCTAAGCGAAACCTTGAGAAACTTTTTTGATGGACTACTTTCCTACTTTCTAGCTTTCCCCCTTTTTAATTAACTTTTTGCCCTGAATCCTGCTCTACCGTGGTCATTTGTTTTATCTTTTTGTGGCATGTTATCTCTGACCGTATTGTGTCTTCCTTCTGTACATCAACACTATTAATCAAGAGTATGAGAAATTGAATTTCTGAAGTTGTACTTCTTTGGGCTTGTTCAATGCAGCCTAGTTGAAGATCTCTCGGCAATGATTTTGAAATTAGGCTTTGTTGGGAACTTCTATTTTTGTTTCTTTTGTTGCTTGTTTTCTTCCTTCTTTTAGTGTTATTCTTTTTTTCCGGAAGGAAGAGGGTTGGTTGTTTTTTCGTACCTGTTAAAATGTAAAGATATTAGATGTTCGGGTGCCTCCCAATATCTGCAGTTAATTTTAAGTAAAACTAAATTGATTCTCTAATATCTCCCCTACCTGCTACGCTTGGGCCTTGAAACTTTAAGAGCACCTTAAAAACTGTCAATTATCTCCCCCGTATGGTGGCAATTCTATTACACATGTTTCTCTCAAAGCTTATTTTGACTTTATTCTACATATCAAAAAGGGGAAGTTGAAGTTAGATGCTGAATAGAGACTGAGGTGTGAAATGAGGTACAGGAAAAAAGTGAAGGTGAAAGCAGTTCGTAGTTTAATTTCTGATTTCATGGAAAACATACAAAAGAATGGTAACAATATTAGTATAGAATACTATAAACACCTTGTGATGATTGAGGAGGTTTAAGATTCATGTACCTTGTGTGGATGGAGAAGACCCTGTTTTTGAGAGAGCTAATGTCTTGATATTTGATATGAATGTCTTGGACATGAAAGAAATTTTGGCGGATATAAATGCTTTAGCTACTTGCCTGCCCTCTAATCTTTCATTTGTTTGGTTGTTGATTTTTTTTGTTCTTTTTTTTTTTAAAAAAAAAAATTTAACAGCACTCTAGGAAATGCCCTTTGAGTTATTCTGTCTGAACCTGTGCTTTTTTTAAATTGCTTTGTCACAAAATAAAAAATGGTCTCTCCAACACATAAATGGTTGGGAGGTTTTTGTTGATATAGCTATTTATAAAGACATTGCTGCAGATTGCTGTTCAACAGAAATAAAGATGCTTGCTTCCTCCCTATGTGCTTGCATGTATGTGTACATGTCATAAATTTGAATTTTATCTTTTCCCATGCAACAGTTTGTTACGAACCTAGGGGTAGTAGGGGTATAAGGGATAATTGGGCTATAACTACTGTAACTAACGCCGGGGGGGGGGGTGAGTTGTTGTATACAGTTAAGGAGTTATAAGGGTTAGCTGAATGTTGGTAGGGAATTACAGAATAGTTAGAAGGGAGCCCTTAAGAAGGCAGGTGTAATAGTAGAAGGAGCTTTGGAATAACAGAACTCCACATTTTCCATCTTGAATTCTTTCTCTCTCGGTGTTGTGTCTCTCTGTTCTATCTCTCTCCCATCTCCTTCTTTCTCGATCTATCAATTCTTTTCCTCAAATTCCGTTATTTTCTCGGTAATTCTCCAAGAATTACCTATTTGACCGGCCCTCCATCTGAAGTCGTGTCACAGTTCTGTACATTTTTTGGTGCATTCTTGGCAATGAGGTCACTTCTATCATGAAATTTACATGTTCCTTGCCAAATTGGCTGTTTGGTAGATGTGAGGCACAGATAGGGGCATCAAGCTCAACTTAAGCTATAATTAAGTGCAACAAGCTTAAACTGACACTGAAGTTTTATGCATTGGTTATTGTCTTCATGCTTGCCTCCTGAGTATATTTCAATATAAAGTTTGTTTCTGAAGAGAAAGATATACTTGGAAGTCCCATGTGAAATCTCTCCTCATGGTTGGTACATAATATGTGGTTTGAAGAAAATGTTTAGCAACAAAAGTGAAAGATCTTGCTTTTGAATTTCAGGTACCATCCTGATAAGAATGCAAATGACCCTCAAGCAGCTGATATGTTTAAGGAGGTCACTTTTTCATATAATATTTTGTCTGATCCAGATAAACGCCGCCAGTATGACACAGCTGGATTTGAGGTGAGTCATTTAGTACTCATTTCATTCTTTAGACTGTTTGGATACCTGGATGATCTTATTTTGTGGTTCTTTTTCTTCTTAATGCCTTAGTGTTCCAGCATTCCAGTTATTGTCTACTGCCAAGTACCTTTGTTTTAAAAATATGTTTTTAGCTATTTAGATGTTAATTAGAAGATACAGGGCTAAAAATCATGGGATTGTCTTGTGCTCAGGCCGTTGAAGCAGAAAACCAAGAACTGGAGCTAGATCTATCGAGTTTGGGTGCTGTGAACACCATGTTTGCTGCACTTTTTAGGTAAGTCCAAAATTTTAACTGTCTTATCTGATTTTTCAGTTTTATTCTTTAGAATTATTTCAAGATAAATATGAGATTGGGCTATATATAGATAATAGTTTATTTTCTGTTATTCTTCTGCATAAGCAAACTTGGTGTGCCGATCAAAACAACGGTTTCAGCAACTGTCTTGGAGGAGGCACTGAATGGTATGGTAACAGTTCGTCCACTTTCACTTGGTCAACCAGTGTTTAAAAAGGTTAGGTTGTGTTTTTCAAGTTATTCTTTTCTTTCTTTCTTTTCTTTTTGTTTGCTCTGTGGTGGGGTGTGGGGTTGGTAAAATTAGGAAATGTTATTTGGGGTCTCATCTTACTTGTTACATGTTTGCTTAATGCATTCCTTAACAGGTTGAAAAACAATGTGCTCACTTCTACTCTATTAGCATAACAGAAGAGGAAGCACGATCTGGATTTGTGTGCCGGGTACAATCATCAGACAAAAGCAAATTCAAGGTTAGCACAAATCCTGTGACACTAGTTTGAAGGAATCTGCATATCAATTATGGAATTGCTGCTGGAAAGTTAGTAGTTTAAGCATGCCAGTCTTGGTCTACTAGTTCTGATTATGGTTTAGGAGTGATACTTAGCAATTCCTTCATGTTAATAGAGGAATAAAATTTATGTCTACTCTTGAATTTTTAGTTCTATTGAAGTCACTAATATGACCAACGCTGCCAGAATGTAGGTTGGTCACTAATTTGATTGTTACAAACTATGATTCTCAGTTCTCATTCCCCTTCATCACCACCCAGTGGGTGCTCGGAGATCAACTAAAGTACAAAAGGAGAAAATTATATACTGTGTAATATTTGCAGTTGTTCCTATACCATGTAATATTGGCACTGGAAACTTGTGTGTGTTGATAGTCTGTTCAACATTATACTTGCATACATTTAACCATTTCTATATTTATTGTTCTTAGAAACTTAATAGGATGACTTAGCTAATTAGAGAACATGCTATTTGACTGCTTGAAACGATTTCACTATTCTCTGAATTTTTACAAATTTGATGTCTGATGCACTCGTGTAAATGTGAGTAAAGTTTCTAGATATCTAGACATGTAAGTAAACTTCCTATATATGATGATCTGGTGGATGCTAGCCTTCAAGTTAGAATCCAATGGTGCTTTTAGGTAATGCTGCCTTTAGTTGTTGCCTGTTTCAGCTTGGATGCCACTTACCGTTGGTTATTTTTTCTTTGCCATGCAAGAAAAAGCTGATCAGTCCTGAATCTTATATATTCTTGAGTTTTAATTGTTGCGACTTATGATTTTTATGCAGATTATCAAGTTTCATTGCTTTGTGTTTGTTTCATATCTATTGCAACAGCATTATTGTTTGTGTGGTTGTGAACTAAATTCTTTTATTGCTTGCATTGAAGACTTTATGCACAATACTAACCTTCTAGCTGTACAGGACTGTTTTCTCTTTCATTTACTTAATATCCTGATTTCATCTTGGATTCAGTTTGCCAACATGTTGTTTTAAGTGGCTCAACACTCTGTTACATGAGTGTGGCTACTTTTAATTTGATAGGTGTGCTGGTGAGACTGGATGCCAAAGCCTTCCTCCATATTTATGTTATCTTTCTTTATTTTGATAGATCACAACAACGTTCATATGATAGAACATAGGTATTGAATTGGCTTACTCTTAGGTACTCATTGGCCTTCAAATTTAACCATCCTTTCATTCCTTTTCTGACTTTAACTAAAGTTATACTTGCGGGTGCATGCACATATTTCAACTTTAGTTCTACTTAACCTCTTGAGTCTGAAACTGCTCTTTGATGGTCTAATTAGTATTTATCCCTTATTTTATTTCACCTAAAAAAAAAATATTATCAATAATAATGTGCTCTATGGTAGTGGATTTATATCTAATTTGTTAGTTCAGTAATAGTTATTTCAGAAAGTTAATGGTTCAAAAAATATTCTTCAAAGTTCACACCAAGAAAAAAAAAATGATTCTTCACATAAACATACAGTAGTAGGAATATGTCTAGTCCCCATTTGGTGTTTCCTGTAGGTCATGGCGCTATCATCTTTGCATCACTTTAATAGATCTTTATGTGATGTACTTTGTTCCAAAATCCCACAATAGCTGATCTCTAGGTTTCCTGTTATACAATTTCCTAGTCTACATAAATTATATGCTTTCCGCAAGTATGCAGAAAACAATCCAAAACTATTTGTTCTTTTTTTGTAACTCTCTCAAACTAGTCTCCTAAATAGATAGATGCAAATCTACTTTTTCTTGTTTTATTTAAATCCTTCATGCTTTAAGTTCTTACAAGCATGTTTTTTCTTCTTGATTTTCTTGCAGATTCAATAAGTATATGGCTGTCCGTTCAATTTGTGTTTTATTGAATTGGTTCAGAGAGTTTAGTTTTCTTTTTTCTTAGCAAGTTTCCATCATTGGCTTTACTAATAGTTTGGTGTTTGTGCAGCTATTATACTTTGATCAGGAAGAGAATGGTGGTTTAAGCCTTGCACTTCAGGTGCCTTTTCTTTTTTCAGTTTTCATTTTCTCATTTGATGTAATCTAGTGTATTTTTATTATCTTGCAGGATTTCAGTATACTAGTTACATGTGAAAAATGGTAGCAAAAAGTTATTTTCATTCTTTTTATCATGGGTGTCTACAGTGTTAATATTGGCTATACATGAAAAGTTAGATTGTTAAATACAATTGTTATATTGTACACCTTTCTCAGAAAATTAGTTTTGCTGGATATTAGCTCTCAAGCTACTTAATCAATGTGTTGATAAGGTTTTGAGAAAGTAGGAAGGAACTGAAGGGCTCAAATATTATTTCTATATTGGTGTGAGATAGCGTTGCAACATCTTTAGATGTATTGTGGCATCTTTGCTGGAGCCTTGACTAGCAACCAAAATTTATTGGGAGATGAAGGGATTTTTTCCCCAACATAGCTGCATTTTTGTAGTCTTTTGACATTAGTTGTTTCATGTCATTGTAGTTGAGGCAGTGGAATTGTTGCTGAAGCTCGACAGGTCTTATGACCCTGTACTGTTAGTTGCCTACAATCTGTGTTTCTTAGTTGTTTGATCTCTAGTTATTCAATTTAAAAAATAAAAAAGTGCAAAAGAAGAAAAAAATAATGAACTCATGTACGAGTACTAATGAAATTTCAAGTCTAAATTGATTCATGTTATGGCTCTAGTCAATCCTAATATTGGCCAGAATATTTAATTGCTGGACATGGCTATATGAGCTTTAGTAGACTGATGGGTTATTTGAGTTTTAAATGCTTGCTTGTAGATACATCATGCTCGATCTGTTTCTATTTTATGTGGGAAATGTTCTTGTAGATTTTGACTAGGAGCATGATGACAAAATGCATGTGATTGGCCAGACTAAATGATCTTTCATAATGAGTGTGTACTGTTCATGAGACTTGGTGAGCAGGAAAATTCTTCCAGATGATATTTGATAAATGGGAACCCAGTTCTCCCACCAGTTGCAGGTCAGTGGGAAGGTGGACATGAGTTGATGGTTTTGTGGGAATTGCAATGGGCAATGGGCTAGCATGGGAACCATCAAAGCTGTGAAGATAGAGTTAAAAGCTTTTCAGCGAGAGCTTAAGAGAATGAGAGAGAATGCATAGGAGGTTTGAGACAATGAAACAGGGAG
Organism: Diospyros kaki; assembly: GCA_036245055.1. Classification (NCBI taxonomy): domain Eukaryota; kingdom Viridiplantae; phylum Streptophyta; class Magnoliopsida; order Ericales; family Ebenaceae; genus Diospyros; species Diospyros kaki. Next base: position 44,535,357 of record BSEG01000009.1, read on the forward strand.
CTCTACTAGGTCTTTTGCAAGAATCCTCTGACAAATCTCTGGCCTTCATATTTATGGAGGGATTTAGCTGAAGTATCAAACATTCAGGGACGTGGTCATAATTTTTGGCTTGAGATTCTGATAATGGGTGGACCACATTTATTATGAGATTCTGATAATGGGTGGACCACATTTATTATGATAATGAGATTCTGACAACCTTTTGCTGCCTACCAATCCTTAAAGATGATCTTGGGGCTTGTTTTATTTTTTCTCTTATGAGCATTGGATGCGGCATAGTAACAACACATCTTCTAATCTTTACTGATTGTGGGCAATATCATTTTAGGGTTTTCAGGGGTGCACCTTGTTCATAATGCAATGTACAAAATGTGATGTAGTCCATGATTGATTAGAACTGTCACAGATGTTTCACTAACTCATATCCAACTTCCAACTGTAGGAGGATAGTACGAAAACAGGAAAGGTTACATCTGCTGGGATGTATTTTCTTGGATTTCCTGTTTATCGAATGGATCAAGCAGCTAATTCAGTGAGTTGACCAGTCCACCTCAAGCCTTCCCCCTAACTGCGCCCCTTCCCCCCAAAGATCTTTCTAGACTCTATTTATTATCCATCATTTTACTGGTGGTTTCTTTCTGTGATGGGGCTTTAGATGGCAGTTGCTAAGGACCCAGACACAGCCTTTTTCAAGAAATTGGATGGCTTTCAGCCATGTGAAATAACTGAATTAAAGGCTGGGACCCATGTGTTTTCTGTTTATGGTAAGCTCTTTAACCTGCTTGAAATTACATTTTTAAATTCTTGACAATGTCCTCGGATGGCTAGACTTTCCTGACAACGTTCTGGTTTATTCCTTTAGGTGACAATTTTTTTAGAAGTGCAAGCTACACCATAGAGGCTCTATGTGCTGCACCATTTGCAGAGGAGAAGGACAATCTTAGATCCGTGGAAGCTCAGATTTTATCCAAGAGGGTGGAACTCTCTAAGTTTGAAACCGAATATAGAGAGGTTTTCAACGTCACATTTGCAGTATCTATCAATCAGCTTACAAATTCCTTTGCTTTTGCTCACATTTCATGCCGATGCTGACAGGTCCTGCAACAGTTCACGGAGATGACAAGTAGATATGCGCAGGAAATGCAAGAAGTGAGTGAGATTCTTCTCACGGAGTGATGGTCTTGGGTTCAGTTTTTGACCTGTGTTCTGCGTCTGATTTTGCAGATCGATAATCTTCTTAAGCAAAGGAACGAAATTCATGCCTCTTACACAATTGCCCCACCAATAAAACGGAGCAGTAGCAGAAACAAGAATAGAAGTGCGGCGAAGGATACCAAAGAAGATGGGCAAGCAAGAGATAAGAGGTCTACAACAAGAGACAGGCTAAAGAAGAAGAAATGGTACAGCATTCACTTGAAGGTGGACAAGCGGAAACCCTGCTGAAACGGGCCTAGCACGTGGGACAATGGAGGGCCTTGGTTTTGTTAACATTTTGTATGATTCCACTGTGATAAACAGATCGTTTGTTGCGCTCTTAAGAGAGATTCTACACCCTTAGAAAAAGATGGAGGAAGCATCATCATATAGAAGCTAAGCTACACTTGGGGAAATTGTTTTCTGCAAAAGCAAGGAAAAGGTTGGGGGGGGGGGGAGGGGGGCAGCGGCCGAAGTTCTGAACAAGGAGAATAGCCGGTCCGTCTGAAGGTGAGGGGCGGCAGCAAGCCTGTAAAGCATCGTTAGTTATTTTAACCCATATGTCAATGTAAAATTATTCACTTTGTTTGGACATCTGCATTAATTATGGTTCTCTTCGTTTATTATTATGTCCCAGTTGTTCACCAGGCACTATCATCGTCATCATCATCACGTATAACCTCTGTAAAGAGCATTCTGTTCATCACGTCGTTCTTCGCCCAACTCTTTGCAATCTTATCACTCTTTTGCTGCAGTTCTGGGTTTAAAATGTTTATTAATATTTGCTGCTTGTGTGTTTGTACCATAAGTAGTAGTAGTAGTAGTAGTAGTAGTAGTAGTAGCAGTGTATTCATTGTTTTCTAAAGTTCTAAGTCATTTTGAGAATGGAGATGTAATTTGGATTCGACACTCTAAGTTTAACACTTGCAGTGACATTTTATATTATATTGATGTTTTATATATTTATATAAATATTGTACATAAATGAATATAAAATATCAAAACTTGGAAGTGTTTAAAGGAAAGAACAACAATGGCAAGCTTTCAAACCTTGCCTTCGATGTATAACTTGTTTTGTATTTGAGTCAATAAGGAAGAAATTAAGGAACGAAACACAAAACAGCTATACATCAAAATGAAGCAAAATTATTAGGTGTAGTTAATAAACCATCACAGCCACAGGGAAAGTGAGTAAATTTAAGGATTTTCTGATACAAAAATTCTCATATAAAAGTTGAAATCAACCACTTAAATGAATCAGAATAATATAGAATCTTATTCTCTTGCTATTTTTTTTTGTTTGGTAAATGTTATGTTATTTGCTGCTTAAAGAATATACATTAATTATATGATGTCCCTAGAAATTAAGTAACATATAAATCAAAGTCCTAAGTCCCATACAACATAATAATAACAATAATAAATAAATAAAATTCTGTCCAAATTAATTTCATTAATAGAATCAAAAGCGAGAGTATTCATCTATAATAATAATAATAATAAATAAATAAAATTCTGTCCAAATTAATTTCATTAATAAAATCAAAAGCGATCGAGAGTATTCATCTTCTCTTGTCAACAGCATCAATGGCTATGGCTTCTCCCCCCTTGCTAAGCCTTCTGGTTCGAGTTCAACGAGTTGAACACATCGCATCTGTGCCTCACCTCTCCGTTCTTCTCCGTCTTCACGTTCATAACGCTCACCTTCTCTATCGCCCGAGCAAAATCCTTGAAGAACGCCGTCTGGTTTGCCGCGTATGCATCCACCCATTGCTTCGTCCTTGGATCCGACGCCAGCGCCTGGTCCGTCGCCAGTAACCCTAGCCCTTTCTGCAAGTTCTGGAAGTACATGTTGTCGAACTTTCCCGGCGTCATCACGTCGTTGTACGCCGAGATCGCGTCGTTCTTGGTGTAGTTCTCGCAGTGTTTCCTCAGTCCTTGCGCGTACTTAGGGTTTATGGTCGGATCGATCTGCGACGACTTGCTGAAATTGTATATCCGTTTGGCGAATTGGCTGCAATGCGAGAAGCCGATGGTGTGAGCGCCGCTCAATGCGACGAGATCTTGCACAGACAGCCCCTTGGCTTCGAACATGGAGATCAGCTGCGTGATCGACATGTTAGGGCGGGCGATATTACCTGTTATATATATATATATATGTATATATATAATATGAAAGATGAAGTAAATGAAAAAGAATTTCGAAATGAGCGCATATATAGTATTGAATTGTTGTATTGGATTGCGCGCGCGCGCGCGCACGCACACACACATATATATATATTGTCCAAGAAATTTAGTTGATATTGTAAGATTACCCTCGACGTTGGAGATCTTCGAGGCGAGGCTGTCTTTGCGGCCGAGGACGATCTCGTAGAAGGGGCCGCCGACCATGACTACGAGGTCGCGGGTGGCGACGGCGAGGATGTCGGAGCAGGAAACGACTCCGGGGCACTCAAGCTCGAGGGCGGTCTTGGCGCGGATGATGACGTCGAAGCCGTCTCCGGGGAGGGAGAGGTTGATGTCGCTGGTGCGCTCGGCGGTGTTGAAGGAGTTGGAGGAGATGAGGACGGAGGCGTCGCAGCCCTCAACCATGCAGTCGTGGAAGAAGATTCGGAGGGCGGCGGCGGCTGTGGTGGGGGTGGAGATTTGCTTGTCGGTGATGACGCGCTGGACGATTTCCAAGAACCTGGGGCATGTTTTGCTGTAGTAGTCGAGTGTGAGCTTGGATTCTGCGCATGGAAGCAGCAGCAGCAGGGACAGAGATGGAAGGAGAAGAAGCAGAATGCAAGAATGATATTGGAAATTAGGCGAATATTTGGAAGACGAAGCCATGGGCATGGGGCTGGCCGGGGAGTTAAGATCTGATCGGGAGAGAAACCAAGGAAAGCCTAATTGTTTTCAGATTTTATGGTGGGTCGTTGGAAACAAATGGAAAGGTTGTGGAAGAGAGAGCTTGAAGGAATTAGAAGATGCATCTATTTAGGGAGACACAGAGCATCATCCTCCATTGCTATATATGAGACGTACGTCAAGCACAGCTCCCCGTGTGACTGAAGCCCTTGCCTCCGCCTTTTGCTCCTTCCCATTCGAACACTCTTTTCTGGTAATTAATTATTCTCTTTTATTTTTTTTTCCAGTTAAGAGACTCTGTCTGATAATATTTACATATCGAAAATGTTACTAAAAATAAAATAAATGATTTTATAATAATTTATGTGAAAAATTTTCAGGCATTGGTACATTATATTTTATTTTTTTTTAACATATCACACAAGTCTCATGTCATATATGTTATGTCATGTATACTTTACTATATGAATTAGATAAACGACTAAACATGGTATAAGGCAGGCCCAAGCAATAGCAGTACCCTAGCTACCACTTAAAACCCTATGGGGGAAAACAATGACCTTCCCTGTAATAAGAGGCCCGTCCTTTGAGCTGTCATGGATAAGCATTGGTTAGGTTAACTCATGATAAACCCACGACTGTAGGTATGTAAGATAATCTTTTCCAGCCTCGTATATAATATTATAATGTACCATCCTATTTCTTCGGACCGTTAGGTACAACTTGTCAACATATGAGAAGTGAAAATCAATAGCTTTTATAATAAATTTTGCAGTTTAATGTCACATGTATGCATTGTTATGGAATTTACTAGGCATGATATGAGATTCCCTTGCAATGTCTCAAAGGAGAAGTACGAAAGGCACGCCCTATTTAATTTAGAGTAGAGCGTGACAAATATTAGGGTCAGGTTATGGAATTGATTTGTCTCTATATATTTAATTTAGAATCAACTCTTAGATCTATGGGTCATGAGTAGATTTAATCAATATCATTCTTTTACCTATGCTCCAGTGTCATGTTAATTCTATTCTTCTGTAAAAGTCTTGGCTTAATTTGTGTCACGCTTGCTGCTGTTTAATTTGCATTCTGAATTCTTAATTTTGATATTTGGAATGATAATCTGGTATTGTGATGTAGAGCATTTTTTATATCTATACACACACACACACGCACGCACACTTAAGAATTTCAAAGGAATTAGTTCTTATTGCCTGCAAATCAACCATTAAGTCCATCAGTCCAGTGACATTGCAGCACTGTAGGCACTGGAAGTAAACCAATATTACACACACAAAGCATTACATAAATATATATCTGATTTACCCGACTGGATATATCGATGACAATTCACACAGTTAACTAAGAACAAACACAATCAACGCAACACACCATGCATGCACCCAGTGAAAATTGAAAATGGCAGCCGAAGCAGATGAATCAAACCCTTCCCCTAAGCACAGAAAATGACACAACCAGAGCAGCAAGCAGCCCGGCCACTGCCGGTGGAGCAGCAGGCAAGGAGCCTCCATCTTTGTCGGGGCCGGGCGCCGGGGCGCCCATGTTCATGCCGGGGGGCATGTCATGATCATGATCCGGGGAGTTGTATTCTTGGGCAGCAACAGCGAAGGCCAGAATCAGAATGGCGAAGCAAACAGCAGCCAGCCTTGCCACCATTGTTAGTTGCTAGGGGAAGTAGCTAGTGTCGTGAACTTATGGTGGTCTCGACTGGTTTGTTTTTTGGCTGTTTCTTCGTTAATTTGCAGTCTGCTGAATGAAATGAATGGTGATATATATATACACAGAGTGAATGGCGTTTCATGCTTGGCCAGTTGGCTCCAGAAGTCGCATTGGTGCATCGATCATCCCCTCCAATTGACATCAATTTTTATGCTTAGGAGCCGGCTGCCGAGGGAGACGTGTCCTAAGTGCGAAGTCAGCTTGGATTTTTCTGGCTTGGTGACAAATCCAAAGCAACATGTATTATTGATGCTTTGCTTCTTTTTACATCAATATATTATCTAAATATATGCACATACGTATATTTACCACGCATATATACATATATAACACAAGTACACACACACACATATGTAAATATGTTTGTATTAATATAAATATGTATTTTCATACTCATGTATAAATGCATATATGTGTTTAAAAATGGTTCTCTTGGATTTGGTCCAAATCCCTTTGAGTTCTAGTTTAATTATGAATAAATTTGAACCTAATCATTAATTATTAGATCTGAATCTAATAAATCTGAATCAGATCTAGCTAAGATGAGCTCCATTGACAGGGCTAAATCAAGACATACATTATGTTTGCATAACTTGTCTAACAAATTTAAGTGATTGTGGGTTACCTAATTAAAGCCACTCTCATTCTTCACCTAAACTTAAAAGGCTGACTGCCAAGTGCAAAGTAAAAGGATCACTCCTTTGAATTTGTTTTTTCCAAATTACAATTAATCCTTCCGGTTCCTATTTTCTACCATAGCTAAGTCTACAGCTTTGAATCTATTGTGTTTAGCAAAGTAGTAGCTAGGGAGTGTAGTGATGTAAAAATAGAATTTTTATATAAAAATGTTATGTTTGATGATATATATTTTTTAAAACAAAAATGCTATTTAGATATTAATCAAGCAAGTTTATTCAAACTCAAGTAAATCCCGAGCATAACTTGGGTGGTTATTGTGTTAATATTTTTGTTGGTGTTTTCATAATCAAATCTTAGATCGAAATTTTTTTGTCTAGGTATATGGGGTTTGAACTGGTCAAAAAATTGTATGAAGGGTCGGGATGCGATCTGTTCGAGGTCACACCTCCCATTTTGGTGGAGATTACCTAGTCCATGTGTGGGAGGAATAGTGTGTGGATCCGTAAGATGAGTCAAACCAAAAGTTTGTACACATAAATTACAAAAATAAAAAACACTTAAGGTGTATTTAATTGTACATATTTTTCATATAAAATGTGTAATCATTACATATTTTCTATGAAAAACAATTAAACACTTTAAATTTTTCTATGGAAAAATATGTAAGGTACAAGTATTTAAAGTTTTTTTCCATGGAAATCATTTTCTAAGAGGATGAGATGGTTTTTGTTTTCTAATCAATATTACTTAGAATTAAATTCTAGATAATGCAATCAAACACACCCTTAATGTATGAAAAGGTATCGTTATAGTTTTTATTGTGAGTTATACTTAAGGCTGGTTAATTTTAAGAGGACGCTTTGTTAGGGAGTTGGGGGTCCAACCCAATGAAACTACTTAAAGCCCATTCATTATTCATTGGGTTAGTCCAACCAGAGACAGCCCAGCCCAGCCCATTGTTCAGTTTCAGAAGAACACTGCAGAATGCAGAGTCGCCCCTATCTATCTCCTTCTCTGCTACTCTCTCTCTCTCTTCCCGCCTCCCTCTCTGTATATCGATCTCCCCATGGACTCAGTTTCTACGCTCTCTCTGTACTCTCATCCAAACGTAAGGACACATCTCTCTCTCTATCTTTGGGACATTTTTACAAACATGTAATGGAACTCCAAGTTAATACTGTTTCTGATGCCTCAGATATGCTTACGGCTACAGCCGCGGAAGCGCGGCCGGCGAGGCGAAGCTGCAGTGCGCTCGACGGGATATTGTGCACCGTGGGTGCTGTTCCCGACTCCCACGGCGCCGTTTATCAGTACGAGAAGAAGTTTGAGGGGGAAACGCTTGGTTGTGAAAGCTGCTGCGGGCGGCGGTGCGCGGCGGCCGGCGAGTGGTCGGAGGGCCTACAGGCAGTCTCGGACCGAATCTCCTTTGTTGGCCGGTCCTACCAAGGAGATTGCTTCATTCATTGTTCCAGCCGGCGCTTTTGTTGCTATTACTTTTGGTAATGCTTATGCCATTTTTATGATAACGTTTTTTTTTTATTTTCGATGTTACTTGGGTTCTGTTTGGGTCGGCGTTTTGGTTTTTCTAAGAACACATTTTTCATTTGAAGACGGGATTTCTGGTCTATTTTTGGATGTGGTAGCAGGAAACAGGTTTCCCAACTGCCACCGGATGCGGCCCTATTGATCATATACAAGACAAGGGTTTAGGGTTTTGCAATTATAAGTTTCTTCTTGGGCATTTTTCATCCTGTGATGATGCTGATATTTGAGTTCCTTTAATTTGCAATATATTTAATCATCGGGAACAACTAAAAACTCTGCTCCTTTTTGATTTGTAGGATAAGGGTTATTTAACTTTGGCTGCAGGGTTAACTGAACATGTTATAGAAGTGGAAATGCTTAAAAATGAGAAGAAAAATAATGTGTTTTATACAGCTAAATGTTGCAATTCTGTATTTTGTATCTCAATGCCAATGCGGTCATGAGAATTGGGTAAGCAAAGGGGAAAAGGAAGTAACTTAATATGATGCACCAAAAGAGAATTCTTCTTTCTAAAGTTTTCCTGCTCACAAAAATGAGGTTGCAGTGTAAGAGTTCTGTTTCACTGTAGGCAGACTTTGTAGGCCTTTGCCTATGGGTTTGTGAAATTCATTAGTCTTGGTAATACATTCAGTATCTGCCCATGATAGAAATATGGCAGAAACCATCAAACCAATTCAAGGGTTGTAGAAGTCTATGAGGTTCATAACTTTAAAACCTGAATTCATACATCATATGACCTTGTAGCTTGTCATTTTCCTTGCACAATTTGTTGTCCATTGGAGATATTGCCAAAATCTCCTTTACGTTGGATATAACCAAAAAGAACGATTCAGCATGTTTTCATCACTTACATTTAGGGTGACAGGGCATTCCATCACTCAAATTGCCAATATACTGATAGGTGTTTAAGGCTTGGATTCAATTTGATTTCCTGAACAGGTAAAAGTAAAATAAGATAAATTTATATTTTGTGAAACTACCCTCTTTGATAAATTATTTTGTAGAACTACCTTACCACTTTTCACTCTTTCAACAATAAAAAGGAAATCACATTAATTTATATTTTGTGGATCTATCATACCAATTATTAGGGTATGCTAGTTGACTCTTTCTCTGTTATTTAGAGAATTTAATAGGATTGTTCAATCTTATTTGAAATTCTAATATACAGATGCTGAGTTCACCTGCTATTTTCTGAATTTCCAAAGAGATCACTTTATTCGACTGATTTACATGGGCTCTACCTTCGGGGTGTTTGGAGTGCTGGCTTTCTATCCATCATCTTGATTTTCTTCTTTGTTTTACTGGAGAATTTGTCATTTCTATCCTACCATTTCCGGTCACAAACTAGTTGCCTTTTATGTCATCTATTGATGCAATGTTTCTCTTCTGGGAAGGTAAAAAATTCTCAATGGAAACTAAGTTTTGTCTTCAGCTGACAGTTATATGGAAATTAGTGGAAAAGCTTGTCCTTCCAAAGCCAAGAAGTTCTCCATCCATTGAAAACAAACCTTCTACTCAAGGAATGAAGTGGTCCTTTGCACCTGGCACTAATTTATTAACAGGTTTCAGTGCAAAGGTTGAGAGAGAGTCCAAACAAAGGCTGAATGAATTTGCCAAAGAACTTAGGTCATTTCCAAGTGTTGATATGTCAGGTAACAGAGGGTAAACTGTCATGTGAGATGTTTCAGTAACTATACAAAATACTATGAATAATTTGCGTCTGACTGGCTGTAATGTGCTATATAAAGCTCGGGTCTTCTATAAGCAAACTCAGTTGACCTTAAAAGAAGGTTTTGGCAGGTTGCAACTTTGGAGATGAAGGATTGTTTTTTCTTGCTGAAAGCTTGGCTTACAATCAGGTTATTATTATTTTTTATTTTGGTTTTCCTCTTATTTGATGTTATCCGTTATGGCTACTTATTTTCTATGCTATTAATTGTTTGTAGACAGTTTACTGCCAATATGTAGAATTTTTTATTAAGATTCTAAGGGCCTGGAATAGCTGGAATTCTATGGCTATATGCACATGGGATCTCCAAAAATGTGCTAATAGAGAACTACTTATTCAATATAAGCATGTGTTTTCATTTGATTATAATTTTCTGTCGTTAAAATATACTTAAAATGTTGTTTTCCAGACTGCAGAGGAAGTAAGTTTTGCTGCGAATGGAATTACTGCAGCTGGGTTGAAAGCCTTTGATGGTGTTCTCCAATCGAACATTGCACTAAAGACTCTTAATCTCTCTGGAAACTCCATTGGGGATGAGGGAGCTAAGGTCAGCTTAAATCAATTGTTAGAACATATTTGTTCACATTCTATGTTACTTCAGTTGTATGAAACTATTTGCTTTAATGTGTACAAAGTTAGTGTCAGTGAATTTTACAAGTTAATTCTTAATGAGAGGTTCTTATTTAATATAATGTTAGCTTCTCACAGTGCTTATGTGCCATACTCGCCGATAATGCTGGGATCCAGAAACTGCAGCTGAACAGCACAGATTTGGGTGATGAGGTTAGCTTACCTTGTGCATTAAATTAGTACCCTGCTATCTGCAATTGTGCTCCTTGTTGCCCATGTTTGTTTCACTGGATAAGAAATGATGTCATGTGTTTCCTTTTTTATGTTTAACTGGTGCAACTTTAAGAGGCATATCACCTGTCCTAAATTCATATCTCATGTACATGGATCAAATGCAGGTTGGAATGCTACCTCTTATTATTAAAATCCTCTGGGATGGAGACAACTTTATCACAACTTTATCATGTTATCATCATAACTACACCCTTAATGACCAAAATGCTCTCATAGCTGTGTATTTATGTTTATATGTAGTGTTATTATGTTGATACATGTACAAACATGGCATTTTCTGGATATGTACCATCACATTATATTTCCATATCGTATTAAAGCAATACTATATGCAATATAATGTAAGACATATAGTACAAAAGTATAATCTATATAATATGATTATCCTACCTAAAATTATAAAATAATAATTTTGTTTAATGTATATTAATATAATTCTGATATTGTTATAATCATATTATATAAACTATAGCAATATAATAGCATTACTTTACTAATAGAAATTGTATAAATATGTAATGCAATAATGTTAGGGCTATATATCCTTCTAAATTGCAGTTGCACATTTAATGCTTACCCCACCAAGTTATTTCATGCTTTCCAAACATGGGAGAAATGGTCAACATGGTATACATTTTTCCAGCATATTATTTATTATTTACTAAGGTATCATCTCCCAAGAGATTGTACGCTTCTTATCCAACATGGGAATTAAACGTGAACTTAAGGTTTAAAGATTACCAAAATGCCCATCTATAGTGGTGTGCCCTGATAGTTAGCATTTAAAGGATTACCAAGTGCACATTTTTTTGTGACCTGACCTGATAGTTAGCTTACCTTTTGTGCAGGGTGCAAAGGCTATTGCTGATATGTTGAAGAAAAATTCAAGCTTACGAGTCCTTGAACTTAACAACAACATGATTGACTATTTTGTATGCATTTAAAATTCAATAGCAACTATTATAATTTCTCTGCCTAAATAAGCTCAAACTGCATAATTTATTCATTCCTGTTTTCTATTTGGAAATGGAGGTAGGGATTTACGAGTATTGCTGGAGCACTCCTGGAGAATAATACCATACAAACTTTGTATCTCAAGTGAGTAAATGTCTTGTGTTTTTGTATCTTCTTCTTTCTTCACTTATGACAGCACAACCTTTTTGTTTACCTACATGATTTACTTGGCTGTCTTTTATATTTATATTGACTGTAAAAAATGCTGCTTCAAGCAGTGTGCTTTATTTTTGTACCTTTTGGAGTTTATTTGGTGTTCTGTTATTGTTTAAGTGGCAACTATGGCGGTGGTTTGGGGGCAGCAGGTCTGGCCAAAGGTCTGGAGGGAAACAAATCTTTGAGGGTACCTTTCTTATTTGTATTCACTTGATGTCTTTCTTTGTTGCGAGGAATAGAAGATTAACCAGATTAATTTGAGTTATAACAGGCGTAGACAATCTTTAAGGTTGTTAAAATGCATCTAGTGAGAATGCTATATGTGATTCTTTTTCCTTCTGCTTAAAAATAAAAGCTACTATAACAAGAGGTATCTTAAGGCTATCTTCATATAGCAGCAAAGCTAGAGCTGAATTTAATTCTCGATATGTGGATGACTGAGGTGCATCGACATTCCTTGTTTTTCTGTTTAAGCTGATTATGCTATTCTATATCATACTTGCTTCATGTGATGGTAAATATCTGAAAGGTATACTTTAGTGTGTGCTTCTTCATTGACATGTATTAGTAAATTCCACATAGACTTGAAAACCTTGAGTGTAGATATAGCATTTTTGCTTTCAGATATTAAAAAAGGAAAAAAAAAAAAAAAAGATAAGTGTTTGTAGTAGCATCATCCCTGAAAGTTCTTAAATATTTTTAGGTCCAATATAAGGAAATGCTCCTTTCAGAGCATTCATATGTCCAATTATGCTTGAGAGGAAATTTATTTATTGATTTATTTTTCCTTGGTGGTTTTTTCATAATTTTTCCAGAACCTGAAAAAGTTAATCTGGGTGAAAATTCCAGTGTTCTAAAATGCGTAAGGCGCTAGTTGGGCGCCAAACTAAGGCCTAGCTCCTAGGCGAGGCCTAGGAAAAATGCTATTTTTTTTTTTTAACTTTTTGATGTACATGAAATTAAACCTGAGAAAACAAACTGTTAGATTAGTTCTAGGTTCAAGAAGCCTGCCTTTTTTTTTTTTCTTGAGTATTGAGTAATTAACATTGAATTAAAATAGACAACTAGCTAACGACTTTATGAAACATTAACATAGACTATTAAGTTTAGGGTTTAGACTTTGTGAAACACATCTTATAGGCTTTACAAACAATAGAATCAAACAAAGACAGAACAAAAATAACAAAGCCAACAACAAAATACAACACAGACAAATAAGAAAGATGAATTAGACCAAAATAACAAAGCATGTGCACAGTTGCTTTTAGCTGCAGCTAGCAATTGCAACAAGTAGCAATTTTTTTGTACCGGAGGAAGAAGAGCAAGAACTGGCAGGGAGAGAACGGTGAAGAGACGATTGGCGACGGCAACAGCAATGAGAGAGAGAAAGTGACAAATCCACGAGAGACGACTTATGCGGCGCGCGACGAGAGAGAGAGAAAGGGAAAGTGACAAGAGAGAGAAAGGAAAAGGAGAAATACCGAACAACTCAATATTAGCATACACGCACATCTGGGTGGCCCAAGCGACGGGTGACCGATTAATCGGGCCCGATGCCTAGGGGCGCCGATTTGGAAGTATTTGCAGCGGCCAAGGGCTGCCTTTTAAAACACTAGAAAATTCCTAGGTATCATCAGTTAATGGTTTAACCAATTAGTCCTGTGGGTGAGATGAAAGGAAAATAAAATGAAAGAAAAAATAAATTATTATTTTATTCAACATATACGTTCTCATACTATTCCCCCCCCCCCCCTCTTCCAAGTGATCACTGCCATTATGGATTATGCATCATGGGATTCTCCAATAAGGCCACAGGCCATAAGATCTAGATGCGTCATCTCATTTTCTCTTCCTGAACAAAGGGTGTGTTTGATTGCAAGTATGGAACTTGCATGGAAAGAAAATAAGTTCTAAGCAATTGAATTGCCTAGAAATCATTTGCATGGAAATTATCAATTAAAGGTGTTTGATTGATTTAATTTTTTACCTAGAATTTGTTATAATTTTCTATTTTTTGATGTTTGATTACAACTTAATTTCCATGGAATTATACCCAACCCCACGGTCTCCTCTTTGCTTCCCCCCCAAACGCACTTCCCTCTCTGTCTTCCCCCATCTCCCCCCCCCCCAAAAACCCACTTCCCCTGCCTTCCCCCTCCCAAACCCACTTCCTCTTTCTCCCTGCCTCCCCCCATCTCTCTCTCCCCCCCTCCAAATCCACCGCCTTCTCCTTGCATCCCCCCATCTCTCTCTCTCTCTCTCTCCCCCTATATATATATATCTTGCCTGCGGTAGTAGAGTAGCAGATCCGTAGAGTAGCAGATTTGCCGTTGTACTTGCCATCGTTTGCCATTGATGCATACGCCGCCGTTGAAGCTGCCACCATAAGTGATTCTGGGAGCTGATTTGCAGTGGCCATTATCCACCTCCGATCTGATGGAGTTGGTTTGCTCTTCAGTGAGTTTCTCTCTCTCGCTCTTTCACTCTCACTTCGTCACTCTCCCTACTTTCAATTCCCTAGAAAGTTTTCCCAACCCAACCCCCCCCCCCCCAACTAAGAATTTGTTTTCCAACAAAAGTGTGAATTAGCCATCACGTGACCATAAGATGGAAATCATTTTCCATGGAAAATTTGGATAATCAAACACATCAAAACCTGGAATCTCTCTCTTTCTCTCTCTCTCTAGCTCTTTCACTCTCTCGCTCTGTTGCTCTCCCTACTTTCAATTCCTTGGAAAGTTTTCCCAACCCCCGCCCCCCCTCCCACTAAGAATTTGTTTTCCAGCAAAAGTGTGAATTAGCCATCATGTGACCATAAGATGGAAATCATTTTCCATGGAAAATTTGGATAATCAAACACATCAAAACCTGGAATTTAGGTGGAAAATGTGGCCAATCAAATAGGGCCTAATAGAAAGGTAGAATATTCATGAGAAGCTACATGGCCAGAAATGATAGACATCTATATGGAGAGTGTGTTCTTATCCTGTTGGCTAGTTCTTACTGTTATGGTATGGGACTTGTCTCACATTGGAAGTTCAGGCTCCTGGTGTGGGGTTGATAACCTCTTGGGCACCCTCCCCTTAATAGGTAGCTTTTGAGGGTAAGTTCTACCCGAGGGTTATAACAGTGGTATTAGAGTTGGCCCCATGGCTCCTAGTGCAAGCGAGTTGCGATGGAGGTGACGTCGACATTGTAGTGTTTGCCCAGGACTAGCAGTGGCTAGTGCACAGCCTGCTGTCATGAGTGCCAGGTGAAGCGTGGTGGTATGTTATGGTCCATTGTAGGGTATGTGACTTGTCCCACATTAGAAGTTTAGGCCAGAGTGTGGGGTTTATAATCTCTTGGGCACCCTCCCCTTAACAACTAGCTTTTGAGGGTGAGTTCTACCCGAGGGTTGTAACAGTGCTTTGTATGGGCATATCTCTGCATCTTTTGCTTCCCTAGGTGATGAAGATTTTGTATCACGTTGCATGTGAACTCATAAAAGATAAAGTTCTAGAGTTATGGTTTACAGGTTAAACCTGCAACTGTTCGGTGGAAGGTTGCTGTTGTTTTTTGTGTCATACTAATCTCCCAGTTCAAATAACTCTTCTTGTTCAGCAAATATATGATATATATATATATATACACACACACTTACATGTATCATTTGAATCCTTCTTTTTCATTATGCACTATATTCATGCATCCAGATTTTCCACATGACAAGGCAAGGCCATCTCCATGAACTTGGAATCCATTTGTTGGCCACTTGAGTTGACATGTAGATCAATAAGAAAGATACTTCCAGGTGCTCACCATGATGATTAAGACTAATGCGACCATCACTTTCTTCTCAACTCAAGCTCTCATACATCTTTGAGTCTGCTTATCCATACATCTTTGAGTCTGCTTATCCATGTACTTGTGACATCTCTTCACTCAAGCTAGTGGATATGAACTTGTGGGTTATATTTCTTTTGCTTGTAATGGCACGTTAGGTTCCCTCAAATTGGTTGAGATCTCCTAGACTGAGTGTGGTGCTATTTGCTTTCTTCTCTTATCTCTAATATGATTTCCAAAAGACACCCTGCTGGAGTCATGCTACTTGCTTTACTAACTAGGTGAGAGGAGAGATAGGCCAAGGGGCCTTTGGGTTAGTGAAGGGAAACCTCAAACTAAATGGCAGGGTAATCACTTAGCTTATGTTCAGAAATGTTGGTTTTAGTAGGAAGCCTAGTTTTAACTTCACCTCCTTATGAAAAATAGTGTACTCTTACCTTTTTACCAAAGATGAGGTTCCTTCTTGTGTTTATCTCTAGCTTAGTCATCAACCTAGCATTTACATTATTTTTTTCTTAACTAGAAGACAGTTGACTTTATGAATTTATGTTGGTTGCTCAAACCAAATCAGGCCAACATTATGAAAGAGGAAGAAAGAATGTTGTGTTTTTGTACTTGTAAATGCAGGAGGAGCATTTACCAATGATTGTAGCCATTGTGATTGTTGTCCCAATGTTTTTGGATCTAGGAGGGCCAGTCACCTATACCTTTGTTTTGGCTGACGACAATGCTCCCACATGAGATTGGATTCAATATCTCCCCTCCATGGACAGTAGCTGGTGCAGCATGCATGTGCACAAACTACGTGGAACTGCTGTTCTGGATGAGGTTTAGGTTGTAAGCATCGCTGGTGCTGTTTTACTAGCTCAGAATCATGAGAAGAGCATCCCTTAAGAACCTCAACTATCTTGGATGCACTGCAAACGACAAAGTATCTTATCCAAAAAATGAGATGAGAAACTGATAGGAAATATGATTTATTTTTTATACTTAGATATTCGATATTATATTTTAGATTTTTAGCTTTTATTTTTAGTAGATTTGTTTAGATAATTGTGGCTTGATTTTCCTGTTTTGGTTGGACTTTGGCCTATAAATAGGCATTATCAATGTAATCAGATGTAAGTTGTTGGTCTAGAATAATATGCAAGCTCTCTCTCTCTCTCTCTCTTCCTTGACTCCTTGTTGAATTATTCCTCTTGGGTCCCCCCTCCCTGATCTTCTTCTTATCTTCATTTTCAATTTTCTGCAATTTCTCTTTCTGTCCCATGAGACACTTCGATTGAAGACCTAAACTATTGTCAACCCCAAAACCCCTGACCCACGCACAACCTCTGCCTTCTGTAGCAATACACTTAAAAGCCTCCATATGCCCATAATTAAGATAAAAGAAGAGAGAAAGAGGGTCTCCTTGTCTTTAGACCCCTAGAACCGAAAAGGAAAAAAGAAAGCCCATAGGAAACCATTAACAAGGGTGTAGATAGAAATACAAAAACTAATCCGCTCATTCAATTTAGAGTTGAACCACATTCTATATGATAGGATTAACAAAAAAATCCCAGTTAACATGGTCATAGGTTTTCTTGATGTCCGTATTACATATGAGACCTTTGAAACCACTCTCAATCTACAGTATATACATTAGTTGGCAATTGAAACAACTCTGATGACCTTAGGAAGTCATCCTAAGATTCTGAAATTAAGATACAATCATTTCCATTGGGCCTAACTGGGAAAATCTTAAAAAGGCCTTTGTTCACACTACTAATAAGACTACCAGGTCTAAAGTCGTTTAGATCCACATGCCCTTAACACTTCATCTTCCAAAAATGGGAAACTCAATACACATTGTTATTCTTGACAAGGGACTTAAACTCTAAATTCAAAGAGTTGCCTGTTAGTCTCCAGCTCTAAACAAACTACTGCACAAGTCCGGTGTAGAAAGCTGGCCGCCTCACCACAACCTCCTCCCCATCCTTAACTAGTCTACCAATAAAGTTCAATCTCCTATTTGCATTTGCCAATTTACGGGGGAAAAAATTCACGTTTCTATCACCTTTCTTAGTGAGGATATTACAGCGGATTCTGACCATGCAAGAAATAATAGGATTAGAAATAAAGTTGTCCATCATGAGGTTAGAGTGATTCTTAAGATAAGACTTGTGAGACTCGATTAGGATGAGTTTGTCATGTAAGAAGAAGATTAATAGATGCTCAAGTGAAGAGAGTTGATATAATGGAAGTTCTTAGTGAAAGACGTTGAAGATGACCAAGAAAAACTTGGTGGGAAATTCTTAGGCATAATATGCATTGTAATGGCTTTATAAAAAGATATGGCCATAGATAAAGTTGATTTCCCAGTTAAAATCTATTTGGCCAACCCTACCTAGTAGGATTAAGGTTTGCTTTGATGATGTTGTAGTCCCTTCCATTAGTAAACTTCATCCTGGATTTTTGCTTCCAGAAATCTCCTTGCAGATGGAAAATATCCCCACCTTGCTTGCAAGCTCTGCTCTTTCACTGAAACTCACTATTAAAGAGACAGGTGAGACCCCCTGGGAAGTGAATAGAGATGTCTTAACCCTCCACCCCCCGGGGAGCGTGTGGGCACAACCAAAAATAAAAGAATGAAATAAAAGCTGCCTTAGCTCTAATGTTGTCTCAATGTCTTTGTCCTTAGCTCTTATTCTCTCAATATCTTAGTCCGTGACTGTCATCAGTAAAAAGATTTTTTTAAATGATGACAAAATTATTTGTGCTACTGACTAATGCTTTCATTCTTGAACATTTTTTTTATTTGGCATTAGTAATAGATATTTTTAATGGTAACAGCAAATTATCTGTCTTGCTAACTAAAGGGATCATTCTTCAACATTTTCCCTTCCTGTCACAGAAATACATTGCTCATTTATGAGCTCACAGTGAATAAACTTAAAGTTCTTTTCTTACAGTTATTGATATCTGTAGACAAAACAATTAAGTCCATGTATCCTTTTTACATGAAAATTCTGTTGGAGGTGAAATTTGTAAACAAATTTACATTCAGGAACTCTATTTGCATGGAAATTCTATTGGGGATGAAGGAGTTCGTGCTCTTATGTCTGGTTTATCTTTACGCAAAGGTTTGGTTTCCCTTTACTGGGTAAGAACACTTTAAATATCATTATCTGCTGATCAGAGATAATCTAACAATCATATTTCTCTTTAGGGAGAATTCAACATCTAGACATTGGAAACAATGGAATTAGCTCAAAAGGTGCCTTTCATGTTGCTGAATATGTCAAGAAAACCAAGAGCTTATTATGGTTGAACCTGTATATGAATGATATTGGAGATGAGGTATTGTTTTTCTCGTGGTTAAACTTGTCTAGTATTATTTTAGATGTTGTAATTTAATCTCTCTCTGTGCTTTGCAAATTCACTTGAGGGCCATGTTCAACTCTGTGACATGTCAATATAGCATTAACAATAAACAATTCTCATTTTACATGAGAGGTACTTTTCAAGTACATTATGCCTCCAGTATATTGGGTTTTGTGCTGTTGCTTATTTTATTATTCTTTTTCTTTTGAGGGGAATTGAAAAAAAGAAAAGTAAAAAGAGAGCTGAGAGAAGTAGCCCCCGACCCCAAAATCTCATTTCTATTGGCTGTTTGTTACCACTAAGTGGCCAAATAGCTCCAGCTTGCTTTGCAGTTAAGGTTGTGGTATGACAAGGGAAAGGCAAAAATTGGGTTGAGGTAATTAGGGATGGCATTGTAGCATTTTATTGTTCAACTAAAATTCTAAAAACTATTATGAGTGATAAAGCTAGAAGGCTAAAGAGAATTCACTTACTGTCTTGCCTCATTGTTGCTAATTGGTTCTTATGCTCCATTTGCATCTTCAGAGGGATGCTTAAGTAGCTTCCTTCTAAATAGCATTTGCTTTTGATTTGTTTCTTTTAAATTTCAAATGTACTCAAGTAGACAAAGAGGAAAGTTTTTAAAAAAAAGAAAAAGAAAAAGAAAAAAGTGAAATACTAATCTTCCAGGCCATTGGGGCTGCAAGAATTTGCTTTATTCTGATTACTCTCTTTATTAACCATTGAACTTCTGAGCATGTAAACTGAGCATTGAATTTTGGAAGTATTTGTGTTGGATGTTAAGCTGGGCATTGCTATCCTTTTTGGAAGCTTGTGAATGATTCATCAGGGTCAAATATTTCATTGGTGATGAATGTTCAGAATCATTCATCCTAGCTGGTCTAAATGTGTCTTTTATTAAATATTTTCTAGATGTCATGGTCTACCTGGTCACTTCACTGCGGTCTTAGACTTGTGTGTCCTTTATTTACAAATAATTCTACAACTTGCATATTGAATTTGGATTGTGAAATGCTTCAGGGAGCAGAGAAAATTGCTGAGGCTTTAAAGCAGAACAGGACACTAACAAACGTAGATCTGGTGAGTAGTACCAAGCACCAAGTTTTCTGTGTAATAATCTTATAATGTACAAAATTGCATTCAACAAAATCCTAAAATATTGAACATTGAGGATTTTACAGGGAGGTAACAACATCCACGCTAAAGGGATCAGTGAAATAGCTGAAGTTTTGAAAGATAATTCTGTCATTACCAATGTGAATGTTCTGCTACCAACTTTTTCCTGTACATAATCTTTTACTCTATTCTTAGAACTTGTTGAACAAAGGTATTCTCTCTTTCAGTTGGAACTTGGTTATAATCCAATTGGACCAGATGGAGCAAAGGCTTTGTCTGAAGTTCTTAAGTTTAATGGAAATATAAAGACCCTTAGTCTGGGTTGGTGTCAGGTAATTTCTAGATTTCAGCTGCCTGGCGTCTGTTGATGTAATTTTTCACAATGATATGGGAACATCTTTCAGATAGGAGCCAAGGGGGCAGAATACATTTCTGATACTCTGAAATACAACTCTACCATATCAACTCTAGACTTGCGAGCAAATGGGCTTAGAGATGAAGTAAGTTCTTGTAGATAAGGAATTAATGATATATATTTTTCCTGACTTCCCTATCACATTAGCTCTCCAACTTTATACCCTTCCTCCCTCCCCTCTCTTGCCAACCCCTTTTGTTGTGCTTCTGCAGGGTGCTATCTGTCTGGCTCAGAGCTTGAAAGTGGTTAATGAAGCTTTGACTTCACTTGATTTAGCATTTAATGAAATACGAGTATGTAATGTTTTCCCCCCTTCAAATTCATGTTGAAAGTAAATTAGCTTTTTAAACCCTTGGAGTTCCTCACTGACACAGGATGAAGGGGCCTTTGCCATTGCCCAAGCTCTGAAAGCTAATGAGGATGTGAGACTCACAAGTCTAAATCTTGCCAGCAACTTTCTTACCAAATTGGGACAGGTATTACATGCTTTGTACTTTTTTACCTTCTTTTGTTTTTGAAAACCTCCCTCTGCCTGACCAAACTGGCACAAGCGCACACACTCCAGAAAAATGAAATCCCTAAACAGTCTTTTGCATAGATCTAATGATTTTAGATTCTTATGCCCTAACCTTGAAATCAATTGTGGCTGAGTTAATAGTTTCTCTATTATTACATCTTTCCTGTTTCTCTCTGTGGGATGTTAGTGTGTGCTTATTCTGGTATGTTGCTCCATCTAAAATGAATATATCGTGCAGAGTGCTCTCGCAGATGCAAGAGACCATGTGTATGAGATGACGGAAAAGGAAGTTAGTGTTGTTTTCTGAAGTAGCATGAATATATCCTCCATTACTTCTGTTCATTACTCTTCAGGCACATGTTGGTAATTCGCCCCTCTGAGTTCTCATGCTCTTACTTTTGACCTACATCCATCAACCGGGGGAACATAAAAATTTTGGCAGTATGAGATCATACTTCTATTTTTTTTTTTTTTTGGGGGTGTTATTTTGTAGGTTTATTTATAGTTAGCTTGCGAGCTCTACATATGTTAGCACACTTGATGATATGATTTAATAGGAAAGTGATTCCGAGTCTTATCAATTTGTGATGTAGCGCCGTGGTTGAACTGTATGTTATTGCCTCGCATCTTAATCTCAAATACTACAATTATTGAATCTGAAAGTATTAGTCTTACCAGTTGACAAGAGTTCATGTTCCCACAATTATAGCCTTTCTTGTTCGTGTACCTATCTGATTCAGGTTTTCCATTCCAGTTTAGTTTCTTTTTGCCACCCAGAGAACCATTGATTTGGCCGGAAAACTGTAGTAGGCTGCAATTCTAGGTTGGTTGCTGTAACACCTGTTTGTGCGAATACATCGAGGTTGGAATGTTGCGCTGGGAAAGGTTTCCACCACTAGGGTGGTAGTCCAATGCTGGTGTGAGAAACTATGTTAAGACGGAAACGGAAATGGAAATATTTTTTATAGGAAACGGAAATATAGAAACAGATATTCTTTTAAAAAAATAGGCATAAATAGGGTTCAAAACAGAAAAATAGTTTTCATGTGATATTTTCATGCAACATAAGTGAAAAATATCTCAAGTTTGAGTTCTTCCACAAGTGGCCTAACTTCATCCATTCTGGGCTTAGTTGGCCATTGGACATACGAACCACGTGTTTAATTGGGAAGGGGAAAAGGGGCCTATGAGTAGGGGTGATAATTCGGGTTGACGGGTCATAATTGTGTTGGCCTAACTTCGTTCATTCTGGGCTCAGTTGGTCCGTTGGCTATATGAACCATGCGTTTAATTGGGAAGGGGAAGGGGCCTATGAGTAGGGGTGATAATTCGGATTGACGGGTCGTAATTGTGTTGTGTTGACACATATATAACATGTATATGGTCAATCCGAAATTAACCCATTTTATTAATCGTGTTAAATCTGTTAACTCTAATTAGAATCTGAATATGTTTATTAAATGGGTGATACACATGACATGTGAGTTAAAATAGATCGTGTTAATGACAATATAAGATATTAACTCATTTATTAAATATGTTATTCTGATTTTGACATATTAACATGAAAATTTATTAACACATAAAAATCTATTAATACACAAAAACTGTTAATACACATTAACCTATTAACGCACATACAAATAGTTCAATATATTAACATGTCACACATTTAAAACAGGTTAATATTTAAGATGTTAACATATTTAATTAAACATGTTTATTATATGTCTAAATAGATTAAGCAAGTTGACCCACTTAAAACAGATTTTTTTTTTTTTTTGTGTCATAAATGGGTTGAATTTCATTTAGTCTCAACCCAAACTTGCCTAACTTTGTGTCAAGTCATATCATGTAATCGCATGTGAAAAGTTATTGGCCTTACGAGCAGCCTAACAATATTACAGAATATTACTCTGTAATGTTTAGTGATTTTTTTCTATGCAAAAAAAGGATACTTGGGGAATAATACAAGACCATTTTTTTATCAAAGTCTTCAATCATAACGTACTAAGGCCATCCTGCACCTTTGTTCAATTGTTAGAAGTCGAAAGGGGAGTGTCATTTTAAAGTGTTAAATTATTTATTTATAATTTTAAATAATATTATAATATTTCTAAAAAATAAATCTACTTTAATGATAGGTGCCAAAATAAGAATACCATTTAATATTTTAATATTTTTTTTTATCAAATTTTAAATTTAAATAATTAATATTTTATAATAAAAATTAAAATAAAATAGTTAAAAATGATAGTTAGAACTTACATTTCTTTATTTTTTTCTCTCTAGTGGTTATAAAAATAGTACTTCAAGAGGGTTGTTGTCATTTTACAACTTCATATATTACCTCTATTGAAGTAGTTAATTTTTAATCTAAGATATTATTTTGACAATTATAAAAATGACATCTCCAATGCCACTTCCCATTAAAAATGCTCTTAGGGAGTTAAGTACTCTACCCAATGTGATGTGTTGAAACCTATCTTAATGCTAACCTACCTACCACCTAAGGTGGTGGATGCATCTCATGTATGGTGATTTCATTTTTATTTTTTAAGATTCCTTTATACATTGAACAGTGTGTATGGGGACCCAAGGTCTTGGATATGATTCCATTTGAGGTATGGGCATTGGGCACTCTGTACCTTACAATTTTTCCACCTTTTTAGAGCATTGTTGGTGCCTTGGGCATTCACTTTCAAAACATTACTTTACAGAGCAATGGTGCCAACAATCAAATGCATAGCCCATGCGATAAGAATGAAAAGTCTCTAAACAGGGTCTCAGGCTCATTGATCCAATTTGGGAGTCCCACCGATCGAGTAAAAGAGCAGAAAAAAGGAAAATGGAACCCACAAGTAAAACTAAAATCAAGTTAAAATTTAGTCAATAATGTATCAAGTTTTTATTTTTAGTTGAAAATAGAAATTAAACACAAAAATTGAAAATTAAGATTAAAAACTGAGAATTAAATTTATTGTGTGTGTGTGGGAATATTATTGGATAAATAAAATAAAGTCATTAAATTTTATATTAAGATAAAAAAATATTATTAAATTTCAATTTGTAACTTGAAGATTACTGAAATTTAATTTAATTTATAATTTTATAATTATCATCAATTGACATTAAAAAAGTTTAATGAAATATTGAGGTGATTAACAACATAGACAGTTAAATAGTATAAATAATTATTAGATTAAAACATAAAATCATTAACATTTCAATAGTCTATTTTAATAATAATTGATTGTAATTTTAGAGTTATATTAAATTAAAATTTAATAATTTTTTAATTATAAATTAAAATTTAATAATTTTTTTATATCTTAATATAAAATTTAATAATTATTTATGTTATTTAATTAAAATACTATAAAAAAAAATAGCAAGAGATGCAAATCATTTCTTTCTTTTTTTTATTGGTTTTGTTTGAGTAAAATGATTTGAGTATAGATTTCAATTGCGGATAGAGAGCATAGCTACCCCCCTAGTCTCATCTATTAGGTTGCATCGAAAGGCTAATTTACAGGAACCATATTCTATTCCATTCAAATATATTATTCACTAGACTGACAATACAACCGATCAACTCTTAGAAACAAGAAGAGATTTCCAAATAGAAAGAACTAACATAGAAACTTTTTGAGTCATCTCCTTTTTTTTCTTTTGGAAAGCCATTTGATTTCAAGTGATATATAACAAATATATACAACCTCGATATAATGGGTTTGTGGAAGCATTAACAGGGCGAGGACAAGGGGGGAAGTAAAGCGCCCATATTGCAACACATTTTTCCCATTACCAAACACAGTCTAGATTCTCGAACTGAGGTTGTTCTTATCTTTTATCCTTGAGGTGGAGCATGGGGATGGGAGTTGGTGGAGACTCCTCTCTCTCTCTCTCTCTCACTTTTGTCCTATGCGGGCCGAGAGGCGGCCAGCCAGCCAGAGCCCACAGCCAGCTGCTACTGCTGCTGCTACTAGTACGCGGTTTCTGCCATCTAATGTTTGATTGGCACCTACTCTTCTCTTCTCTTCTCTGCTTTCACCATTCCAGAAAAAGAAAGACAGATTCATCATCATATTCAATTATTCATCCATTCACCATCATCATCTCTCCCCCAGCCTCAATCACATCCATCCAGCTGCCAAATCGCTGTTCTCCCCCTCTCTCTCTCTCTTCTACCCTGCCACTTCCTGCCCTCCTAGTCCTCTGTGAGCCCCTCATTAAGGCTGCCTTGAAAAAGCAAATTCCTCTCACTATATATACACGGGGACTGCTACTGTGGAGGCAGAAATGTGTCACTCAGTGGGATTGATCGTTTATTTGTTTAAAAATATATAAACTTATTTAAAAATCGAATCAGAGAAAAGCTTGGTGTCCTCCGGAGCAAGACGTCCAACTGGATACCTGAGTCATCAATTAAAAAAAAAATATTGTGTAAAAACAGTGGTCAAACGTAGGGGTGAGCAGGATGTCGGTTTAACCGAATCGATCGAACCGAACCGACCGAACCGGTCAGTTCGGTTCGGTTATTTATGTTAGAAGCGGCCGGTTCGGTTTGAAGGGGCGAAATTGAGCGGTTCGGTTAAGCGGTTCGATTTTCTCGGCCGTTTACCCGAAGAAACCGAACCGACCGTTTAGAAACGACGTCGTTTTGCGTCAATCCCTCCCCCCCCCCAAACCCAGCCTTTAGTCGGTTCGTCCGCGCGGCCAATACCCTAACCCAATTTCAGAGAGGCGAGAGCTAGAGAGCGAAACCCTAACCCCAACCGTTTCGAACCCCGGTCGTCGTCGACGCGTCGTCGTTGCCGTCGTCCATCGCCCTCGGTAGTCGATTCCTTCGTCGCCTCCGTTGTCCTGGACTCCCGGCCCGTCCGTCGCCTCGCACGGCCACAGCCACAGGTGAGTCTCTGATCGGCCATCGCCTCTCTCTCTCTCTCTCTCTCTCTCTCTCTCAGTGGTAGTTAACTTTGTTTTTGGTTATGCTCAGAGCCGACGCTGAGTCCCCGACCGGCCACTGTCTATCCATCGTCTCCTCTGTCCGCGACTCCGACGCCTAGGTATTTTTTCATTTTTTTTTGTTTTTTCGTTTGTTTTGAATCTTTTGATATGGCTATATATGCTACTCGTAACTCAACTTTGTCTGTACACTGTTTGTCCCAATCAATTTTGGGTTTTTTCGTTTTGGTTTTCTTTTGATTTTAATTAAATGATTTCTTCTTGGCATTATGGCATCAATCCATTTTTTCTCTACTGTCGGGTGTCGGCTACATGATTTCTACATGTAATGGATTGGCTGCATTTTTTTTTCCTCAGGTTTCGAAACTAATTTGAATTAGTTGGAGCTGTTTTATTTTACCTCAATTTGCCAAGCTGAATGCAAATGTGCTTTGATCTATCGGTTATTTTGTGTATTATCAGTTCGGTTTTTCGGTTATGTCGGTTTTGAGTATAATCGGTTCGGTTTTTTTCGGTTTTTTCGTGTATAATCGGTTCGGTTTTTCGGTTCGGTTAATTTAAATTCAGTGTCGGTTTGTTCGGGTTCGGTTAAATCGGTTAGTATAGTATTTCGGTTCGGTTCGGTTCGGTTTTACACTTTAAAACGGTTCGGTTCGGTTTGTTAGAAAACGGCCGGTTCGGTTCGGTTAAACCGAATGCTCACCCCTAGTCAAACGTAAAAATAAGCTAAGATGAGATGAATGAAAACACTTAAATGGATAAAAGAAATAAAGAAAATTTTTTGAGACTGAAAAAGAGTAGAATGGATGAAAACAATTATTTAATAAAAAAAATAAAAAAAAGTCACTTAATGAATAATATTTATAGATAATTTGAGATGGTCATCTTTACATAGTCTTTGTTGTTTATGCCATCGATTTTGACAAAAAAAATAAATCACAAGTATGAGACTTTATCTCACTAAGTAGAGCGAGAAGTTAAACTTTTAATTTATTTGTATGAATCTCAATTTATTGTTGTTCAACCACTTGAATTATACCTTAAAACAACATTTACATATAAGTTAAATCATAAAAGTCTTACAACTATGCATAAAATTTTACATAACTAATTTCATATTATACAATTGAATCTAGAGCAATTTTGTAACTAGGGATGGACACTTTCCCGGAAAAAAAAAAAGAAAAACAAATTGGGATGGGAGCTTTGAGGACCACCTTGTGTCTGTAAAATGGGGGATGAAGTTAACAAGGACAGCGCGAGGCTGTTCCCCACTGAGGCAGAGTAAGAATCTGACAAAACATCAAGTGTTTTGTTCAGTAATTTTACTGTTCCAATTGCAGGACAACTCTATAATAGTACCCATTGCCACTTGTTGGCAATGATAATACTCACCTAATTATATATCATAAAACAAATAATATATTCCATTAACATTCACAACACTCATCAAAAGGACTACCATTTTATATTCTTTAATGCCTGTCTTGGCCATTACCAAATCTATCTAAACACGTGATGTAAAAGCTTGTAAATGATGCACCAAGTAATATAACTTGTGTAATTTCAGTTTAGAGAGAAGTGTAATTGCTTATAAATAAATACAATCACAAAATAACATATTAAATTTTCATTTTATTAAATAGAGTAAATTATATAAATTTTAACTTATCAATCATCATATATATATCTATTTATAACTTTTATCTTCTATAAAATTTTCATAATTCTTATCACGTCTAAACATTTCTTACTCAATTTTTATTATTTTTTAAATAAATATTTATTCTATTACATCTCCTCTTCCCACAAAAAATTTATTGACCTAGTCTCGTACTATCAAAGTTTCTTAATTGTATTTAACCCTATCTGATCTTCAATGTTTATTGACAGTAGGTGAAGAAAGCTGTCAAAAAACCAAGGGCAATATTGTACTCATGCAAGTGGCGGGGGAGCTATAAATTGCAATCCGAGGACAGATCCTTGACTATAGTCTTTAAGCTTCTTCAAACTCTGTAGTCTTTCTCTTTCTCTAGCGAAAATGGTGTCCAAATGGCTCGTTCTAGTGGCTGTTATGCTCTTCTGCATTTCCCAGGTAGAGATTACATTCCTAGCCTGCGCTTCTATGCTTCTCAAAACCACAGTTTCTTGACTTGAAAGTGTGACTGCAGGGATCATCTGATGCAGAGATTGAAGCCCAGCAAGCCCAGGTTCCATCATCGACATCACCAATTCCAACTTTCTTTTCTCAAGTTTCTTAACCCACGGGAGGGGAAAATGATATTTCTGCAAAATTTTACTATATAAAATGTCTATGATCTCATAAGTCACTTTTAACTAGCACGATGGTGAGGAGCTGTGGTCTTAACAGGTTCTAAGATGGTATTAACTGTGTTTATTCAAATCTCAGGTGGTGAAAGGAGCTAACAGAAGGCTCTTGCCATTTATGGGTACTGCTTTGAACACTCTTCTCTTTCTGGGTCTCTTTTCTTGTGTGTTGTGAAGGCAGTGTATAAAATGGAAGTGAATTTTCGTGTTGACAGACTGTGGAGGGCTGTGCAAGGAGAGGTGCAGCTTGCACTCGAGGCCAAACGTGTGCAACAGGGCATGTGGCACGTGCTGCGCCAGGTGCAAGTGTGTGCCTCCAGGGACTTCAGGGAACAGGGAGGTGTGTGGAACGTGCTACACAGACATGACCACTCATGGCAACAGGACCAAGTGCCCCTAATCTACGCCTGTTCTCGTAAACCCTATCTAAAATGTCTCCATCCAAACATAAGACCACCATCCCACCAACCCTTTGTGCTTAGTTTTCTTTTCTCTATAGTATGGTGTAGCTCTGTTCCTTCAAGTTTTAGAATATATTTCATGTGATGGCTTGCAGCATCTCTCTCTCTCTCTCTCTCTCTCTCTCTCTACACACACAAGACACACGCTTATCTATCCCTGTGGTCTATTGTTGGAATGGTTAATTAGGCAACTAAAAAGGTTTAAGCTAACATCTAAGTGTTAATGATGTATACCCAGGGCCATTCCACGCTTATGTGCAATCTCTGACTGCAAGAATATCATGCGGAAACTGGAGTCAATATACTTGGCCAAAAAAAGAAACAGGAGCCAATAATTGGAAATAGAGGCAAAGTCAATAGAAAACCCACAGGACATGAGAAATGATGAAGTCAACAGAAATACTTTTAGACTGAATTTTGTACTTGGTAATTAGCTTAAGAAATTATAGTAGATATTTCATTATTTTCAAAAAGAACATTAGAAATAATATATTATTTTTTTAATATTTTTTGTATAAATCTTTATCAGTTCTCTTGAATTTTTATGAAATGTCTTAATGGCATATCAAATGCATCCTAAACATTTCTTATCCTAACGCAATGTTCATAAGACTTCTCATTTATTTTGAACTAAAAACTATGAACTTTCAGTCCCAGAACTTGCGAAAACAAACAAAAAATGTTAAATACTCAAAATATATGCATATTAAACAAAAAATGATATTTTCTTTTCCCTTTTGTTTCTATTAGACAAATCCTTACATCAAACGTATCCCAATGTTGCATTTGAAACCAAGGTTTATGGCATCTCCCCATACCACAAGAGAGAGAACTAGGATATGGCATCGTCCCATCCCACAATAAGTAACTTACAAAGGATTGCCCCTGAAACCCTCCTACGTTATGCTAGAACTCTATCACCCCTTGATGACGCCTCGTTTGCTTTGTTGTAACCTACCAAAAAGTGAGTGACAAACATCAGATCAAGTTGGTATAACTTGGTATTGTATCCGATAAAACTTAATAGCAATCAAGTCTCCAATTGCCCCTATCAAACAGCCATCACAAGCCAAACCTCTAAAACAGGGATTAGATTTTATGTTTTGCTGATGGGTCTGCCATCCTCGGAGCATAGGATGACGCCTCACTTTGCTGGAGTCGTAAGATGGTCATTTTTATACATAGTTTTTCTCTTATTTGCAAATAGGGTACTTTTATAATTTGAATCCATAACTTTTTTTATTCATAAAAGAATAACCTTGACTATTGCTAAAACGGTAAAAAATGTGTACCTCTCTTGAGCTTATTACGGAAGCTTCTCTTCCTGCTAAATGCCTTCTCCTGCAGCAATAAGAAAAGGCCCGAGACAAGCCCAATGAGGTATACATGTTATTGGATTACTAGATTTCAACTATGTAGAAAACAATACGTGCCTTCCTGATTCCAACAATTTCAGAACAGAAATTTTGTTCACGCAATAGCAGAAATCCCCGGGGATTTGTAAAAAAACCAGAATGTACTTGCGCTTTGGATTTAGTAAAAAATGTTGAAGTGTAAGTATCAGAATGTACTTAAAACATATTACCACAGGCTGGCCCAGATTCCCAGCTTGACGAACAGCAGCAACAAGTTCTCGATTTGCTTCAGTGTACAGGCTTGTAACAAGTCCGTGTTGGCCTGCTCTAGCAGTCCGACCAACCCTATGCAATAAATCTACAGCAGACGTGGCAAATTCTGCCTAGAATATATCACAAAGTTAGTGACAGAAAAAGCAGATTTTGGAGAAGCGCTATTAAATCAATCTACAAGGAAGAATCTAAACGGAGCACATCTAAGAAGAGGATACTTACTCTCTGAATCAACTAAATTTTTGAAAAACAACCATGACGGAA
Source organism: Diospyros kaki (assembly GCA_036245055.1). NCBI lineage: Eukaryota > Viridiplantae > Streptophyta > Magnoliopsida > Ericales > Ebenaceae > Diospyros > Diospyros kaki. The sequence continues at coordinate 44,565,979 of BSEG01000009.1, forward strand.
ATCTATAATAGCACATTCTGCCCAGAACCTATCAGAAGATCAGAGGTAATTTTCTAAAATATGAACCATGCGATAAGATATGTTTTGACAAAATAATGAGGGGGGAAATGGCTTAGTTTTACAGTCAATTTCAGATGAAACCTAAGGTCTGTGCACAAAGTCATAATAAACCAGGTAAATTCCACGTGGCCCCTGAGGTTTGGCTAAAAGTCATCAACCACTCCTGCGTTTTTGGAAATAAACCAGATTCTTGAGAGTAATAGGAAGCAGTGCCTTTGTTTGGTCAAGATCTCTATGTGAATGTCTGTGTCAGCAAATCATATACTTGTTGTAGAAGATTTAGTTCAACCTCAAAAATAAAGCATGGACAAGCATATATAAATACAAAGGAACAACTACAAGCCATACAACATAAATACGAAGGAACAAGTAAAAACCATTCAATGGATAAAGCTAAGTATGCCAAAACTGCTATTTGAAGGTCATTCCCATCCTGAGTTCAGAGTTTTTCTACCTGGTCTTTGTTAGACAATCACTTTAAAAGGTTTATCACCCAGAATACTGTTGCTTTCTCTCAACGTAACAAGTAACAACCATCACAAGTTGATTTGGCAAGTACCTGAATAACATGTGAAATATTTGGAATGTCAAGTCCACGTGCAGCAGCATCAGTACACACAAGAATACCGCCTTTCTGTTGGAAATCAACTAAGTTCTTTGTACGTTCTTCCAAAGAGGTATCACTGTGGTACCGGAAGCATTCAAAGCCAGACCTTATCAATACCTTAGCAACTGCTTCAACAGCTTCAACTGTGTTTGCAAAAACCATTGTCCGAGACACACTGGAACCTGAATCAAACACTTCTGATTTGAACCCTTGTTTTAAAGAATCTATGAGAACATCCACCTGTGTATCGACTGTAACCTCGATCCACCTCTGCTCCAATCTGAAAAAGAAAATGTATTATTCATTATTTGATTAAAACCAATATTATTTCCATTTCTTGAAGATGTCTATAACAAAATGGTTTTTGGAGTAACAGTTGCGGCATCGAATCATGAAAGACAACACATTTATTCTTAAACATATGAGCACACCTCATCTTCAGGCAAGAACTGAACATTAACAGAAGAAATTTGTTGACATTAGACATTAACTAATTTGGTAAATTACACTAGCCAGCCTGAAGTTCTGATAAGAGGAAAAACACAAAATTCCTGCAATATTTTAGAAATTACAATGACCGACTACCTTTTGTAAGAGATCCTCCCAGCTGGTTAAAGGTACCAAATTACCACCTCAGAGGAGGATTAGTACACCACGAATTACCCCATTGCCCACATGCACTAACCACCACAAAATCTCAATACTGTCAACTGAATAAGATTACTTCAAATGGTTGACAACCGTTTACACCCTCTAGTCTTAAATCGTTGTCCTCCCTGATGATTACACCATGTCAAACATTGGTGATTTTCTGCTCCACTCATACTGATGAGAAATTAGAATGATGAATTTTAATTCCTGAAATTAGGATTTAAGTGTTATTTAAACTTTGGAATTTAGAATTTAGATTTTATTTCAATAAGATTTATTTAGATTTTATCTTTTATTTTTCGAAGATTTATTTGGAGATTTGATTAAATCTCAGCTTTATTTTTAATATGATTTGTTTGAGAAGCTGATTTATCTTTAGCCTATAAATAGGCTTGGTGGATGTACTCATAGGAGATTGACTTGGAATGTACATTGAGATTTCTTCCCTTTGCTTCCTTGGTTGAATTCTTGATCCTCTCTTCTTCCCTCTTTCCTTGACTCTTTTCCCAACTTTCTGCAATTTTTCTTTGCTGTCCCACATCACATACATTGGTGGTGGTGTTGGTAGTGAACAAAGATATGTTAATTGGTATTGAAGATAAAATATTGTGGGCCTCCTTGAAGTTAGACAATAGTTGGTGCAAATTACATCATTAATTTAGCCACCAAGAGTGAGTAATGGGAGGATTATCATAGTGAATTCAAATTGGTAGAACAAAAATAAAATAAAGATCCCACGAGCAACCATCACCACCCCATCAGTGAATCCCCCAGCTGTTAGCAATCACAAGCTACCCAGCACAAACCCCGCATTTCTGAGCTGTCACTCCCACATTCTTCAACTACCACCATCGCAACTGTTAAATATCCTACAAACCCTTTCCACTAGTTAAGGACGTGCAAGTTGATATCAAAATTTTCAATAGGGATAAACCAATGACTAATGATGAATATTTTGGTTATGATAATGCTGAGAGATTATGTAGCTATGGAGCTAGAATTGCCATCAGAATCTGCTACAGCTGCCAGAGAATGTTTGGGATTGGCTTTAAATTTCACATATTTGTTTCGAAGGGTAGGGATAAGATTTCTGGCTTGGAGAGAGGATGTGTGCGATTTTTACTTCCACACCCAAGTTCTATGACATTCTATAATGTCGGTATACATATAGTGTATGCGTGTGCAGGGGTGTATACATGAGCCTAAGGCGTGTGAGCTTTATAAAGTTATCTAACTGATCTTTAACAAATGGTAGCTGAAATAATTTTAAAAAGCATCCAGCAAGCCAATTGATCACACGGGTTAACTGAGCCAGTGAGTGCCAATAGAGAAGCATGAGTAATATTAATTGCAATAGAATCTAGAAAACCATGAGAAATAACACAGTGAACAGGAACTAGGATTATACCTTGGATTGTGATGATGGAGATAATGTCCGCTGATCCAACTGGCATCTGGAAAAATCCTTTTCAACACTCCCCCAGCAGTTTTCTTTCCATTAACTGGAAGGGTGGCTGCAACAAAAATATACTGCTTGCTGCGCTCATAGATCTTCCTTACCCTTCTCCAGTCCTTTCTCTTTGTGGACTCAGCTTCAATCCCTTTTGTTAAGTCTTCAACATCAGTAGTTCCCTCAGCACCATCTTCCTCTGCCAAGATGAGATCAGTCAGCCGGTCTTTATCTTCATGAACTTCAATATCCACAAGAGAATCAGAACAAGAGTCCACAGGCTTATCAACTTCAGAACTTCTCATCCCAGACAGCAGCTTTTCGTCAAAACGAAGCATGTTTATAAGACGGACAACTTGATTCTGAAAACTCCCACAAAGCAACATGTCTGCTTCATCAAATACCTACATATTATGATAATTAGCAACAAAATTGCAATTTTTACACCAAGTTAAGGAAAATGAACAGAGGCGGAAGAAGAATTACCACATATTTCACACCACGTAGAAAATCAGAACGGCGGCACTTCTCTTGGTCAACAGCAAACAGGTAATTCAAAAGAGCAACAGGGGTAGATGCAATTATGTCTGCTTCATCAACTGGCCACCCCTGCAGTCAATTTTCTTTTAGTTGTAAAGTCAAAATATAACATGTAGAGATGAAATATGGAGGGTTTGACCTTTGATAAATAAAACAGAGTACCATACTTTCCAAATACACATTTAAACCTAGTAGCACCAAATAGATAAAGTGTAATATCAAGGCACAAGAACTAGAATGTGAGCACCTGTCTACCGCAAAGAGCAGCAGCCCTAAGAAGGGATTTGCTGTTCTCATCATATAGAGAGTTAGCCATCCGAACCACTTGCTCACACAGCATGACATTAGGGCAAAGAACGAGAGATCGCCTATGATGACGGCTCAATTCATGGTTGGCAGTTACAGAACAATCAGGTGAAGTAGATAACTTTTCCATCAGAGGAACCAGGTAACCGTGTGTTTTACCACTACCTGTTTCTGCTGCAACTACTACATCGTTTCCTGAAAGTATAGCTGGTATACAAGAAGCCTGAAATGCAAGGAAAACACCTCAATAACTATCACAAACTCATCAAAAGAAAAAGAGAGATGCAGGAAGGACAACCCTGCCACCACAAACCTTCAAATGGAATAGAATGGAGGGGAGTACTCATATGCACTAACATCAATTAAACATTTAACGCGAAGACACCTAGACCCACATCCAAACACTAGCAATCTTCGTTCTTTCTAGGTTTTATGAAAATCAAAAATATCTTTATGCTTTATCTTGGCTAATTTTTCGTGACTGCGCTATGGCAAAGGGTCAGCACGTGTCCAGTAATCACTTGGAATCAGTCCATAAATAAGTTCTTGCCACTTTCCTTTCTTCTGCCAGTCCAACTGATCCTCTCACTAGTAAGCATTTAATAGACCTCCAACTGTAATTTCTCACTTCAAATGGTAGATATAAGATTGTATACGCACAAAAGCAAAAACCACGGGCAATTGATTGCGTTTCACATGACACCTAAAGCAAAGCTATAAGCCATCATATAAGATGCTAGTCGGTTCCTAGAAAACATCGGAAGGGAAAGAAACGCAGAGAAAGCAAATCAATTCCCTTGAGACTATAAGAAACTGAGCTCATTAATTGCACGATTCCATTGACTGGATTGGCAAAGCAACGAAACATAAAGGAAAGTGGGCCGGCACCTGAACGAGAGAGGGCCGGTTGAGGCCCGCGTTATAGAGAAGTCGAGAGAGCCGATCGGAGACTCCGAGAGACGTCCACGAAACGCTGTCTTCGGCGAAGAACGTGTCGCCTGCATTCTTATCGTGAGCCGCCGCCACTGCAGCAGTGGAGGCCCCAAATGACCTAATTTTACTACTCCGCCATGGTTGGTTGAGCGAACACAATCTCACTCTTTTCGAAGTAAAAGAAGAAGAAGAGGAGGAGTAATGTTTGCTTAAAGGTAAGAGGAGTCTTGATGGAGGAGAAGATAATCTGCAGAAGTGGAGCATTGAGACACAGCGTTTCTGCACAATCACAGAGCTTTGCTTCTCCTTGGTTTGAGCTTCCAGAAGGGATTGTTCTGCAATGGGTTTAAGGTTTTGGCTTTTGCCCGTGGAAGAAAGGGGTTTCTCTCTCTCCCTCTAGTTTTACAGTTTTTTATTTAAATTTTTTTATTATTTTAAAAATTTATCTAAATTTATAATTTTAAGTCAATTAATTTTTTATCAAACTAATTACACACTTGGACAAAATTTTTGAGAATAATGAATTTAATAATATAATTAAAATAATAAAAAAATTAAGAGTATAATTAACTTAAAATTACATAATTCAACGATATTTTTAAAATAACAAAAATTTTAAATGTCTAAATGAAAAAATATAAAAATACAAAAATTAAAATATATATTTGATCAATAAAACACAAATAAAGATGGATGATTGTTTTCTATAATAATTTTTTTTTTTATAATATGAAAAATTTGAGGGGTTCATCGATCATAGACACTATTTAGTTTGAATTTATCCCATACTCTCTAAAATTTATAATCTGCTTACTTCACAGTTCTAGGGGAATTAACATGTTCGTTACTGATAGAAGTCCGAGGAGCTTCACTCGTTGAATAGACACAGGTGATTATGCAATTAGACACGAAAATAAATTCGAACATATGATCACACAGTATTTCAAACTCTCAAGTGTGTGCAATGGACTATCTATACTTATCTCAAGAGACTACTATAATTTTTATTATATGGTAGTTTTAGTGAATAAATTATGATATATTTGAGAAACTTAATATTGTTGCGATATAATTTTTTTTTATCAGAATATAAATATGTATATTGATAAAAAAATGTACAGTATATCACCGAGCATACCTTGGACAAGCAAGAGAAAACAAAGCTACTCACCCTTAGCTAGAGATTCTTACTGGACTAAAATATAGGGGTACAAAGAAAACATAACTTTATATAAAAAAAATTTAATCTTAATGTTCTCAACATAGGGTTTCATTTTTTCAAATGCCCCATGATTCCGCGTAGCCCAAATTTGGTAAACAGTAGCTGCCAAGGCCATCTGTTTGACTCTGCTCTGTCACGAGGACACTCTAGCTTCTCGTTTAATCCATTTAAGTGCACTTTGTGACAGTTGACATGGCACGAGAGATTTTCAGCCAACCCCAAATTCTACTCCATATGGAAGAGTTCACCGAACATGAAGAACAAATGCGTCAATAACTCCTCAGCTAAATGGCAAAGGGGACTGGCACAATCAATTTCCAAAAACACCAGCTTATTCTTCGTTAGGAGCTTTGCTTTGGCGCATAGCCATAATATGAACGCTTGCTTAGGAACAAGATTGGATTTCCAAATAGATGCCCATCCAACTTTCTACCCCTTGGGCCGAAAGTGTACATACGGAGCTTTGTATCAGGGAACCATTTTTAGTCCATCTAGTTACATATATTTAAGGCCTTGGCATAGGAACCTCTAGCATTTATAAGTGAATCTTTTATACTCAGCAACTTTTGTTGTTGCGATATAATCTTAATCCGGTGGCTAATGAATCTCTCGATAATTTGTGGAGAAATCTAAAGTTGTGAAATTAGTTTACTTTGGCTAGTAAACTCTTGTGATGGGATCCTATGATGTTGAGTCAAATTGTGTTAATTTTTTTACATGCCATTATTTTTTCTCTTTTAATTTTTAGTTATCATTCTTTATTTGCTTTATAATATGAAAATGCCATGTCTCTTTATTATAGTTTGAGGGCATATAATTGTAATTGGTGTCATAATCGAGTTCTTGAATTTCATTTACTTTTAACTAACATCACCCATTACAATAATAAAATATGAAATATTAATTCCACCGAATAAATCCTAACTCGATAATTATTTTTATCCATAACCATAACTATTTCTTTTATGACACAACTCATATAACCCTTCTGTTAAAACTCAAAATTATAACAAACAAGAAGTGTTATAACTTTAGACTAAAAGATTATATGAACTTGAAATGCCAGACTGAAATCAAAAGAGGTAAACAGCAAGCGTCTACCCAAAATTTAGACCAAAAAAGATTGCACCTTTTCACATAAAAAAAAATGAATTAAAGCTCTCAAATTTTGAAGATTGAATTAAATTAATGATTCATCTCCATGGACAAATATGCAGCATATTTATCATAATAACAGAATTCTTTTACACTAAAAAAATACACTCAAATAATACAGAGAGCAGTCCCTTGGTAGCATCTCTTGTACTAGGATCTAAGATCTAATATTCTAATAATATGATGCTTGACAGTTGCTTAGGTGATCCTTTGTCATACTATCCACGAGTGTAAACCAATTTGATGATGCTATCTTGATTGGCTAATGTGCCCTGTCACCTGGTCTCCAGTTACAGAGCAGAAGCTGTAGGGCAGGACAGGTAATGGATTTGACACTTCCGGCTGGCTGCATCCAATAAATTTCAGCATGTTCGTCAGCAAAACCAGGTGCAATAGCATCATCTTCGTGCATCGCGATGAGCGATGATTTACCTCATTCTCTGGGCCTGCGTCTGCCAAAAGATCCATTGGCAAGAATGAATCATCAACTAGGCCTGCCTTTTGATCTTCTGCGCTTACCGAGAAGTTTCATCATGTTGTCTGTGACATCAGGCGGGGAGTTATCACCTTCATCCCGACTTTTGTCAGAGGTATGAGTCAACCAGGCCAATGCTTCTATAGCAGCATCCCGCTCTGCATGCCGTTTGCTTTGCTTGGGCTTCCCCACAAATTGCATTCCCTTAAACTCAACCAGAGCTCGGAATTCATTTGTTTTGAGATGCTTGGTCTTGTACTTGGGCGGTGAGTGACCTGCCCTCATCAACAGGGTTTGTAGCAGGCTCTTGGGGTTCGTCCCATCCCTTGTAAATCTCTCGCTGTCACTAGGCGCTTTAGGCTTCTTGCTTTCACGACCAAATACAAACCTTCCTTCGCATTGATCTCCAGATACCAATTCCTGAACAGCAAGCATGAGGTACTTTCCTTCCTTGTGGATGTCAAGGCTCCGATCTTGGAGCTGCATCATTGCAAGGCCATAATCACCAAACTATTGGCTCGACTTGAAAAGAACTTTTCCACACAAAAAAAGGGCTTTGTTTTTACTTCTGCAACACTAATGCTATGCTTGGAACTAGGATTTGAGAGAGAAACAAGAATTACAAGGGCAGCAACAAAATTTGCATGAAAAATATTTCTACACTCAAATAACTCCAATTGGAAGTTTTCAATTTAATATGTACCCAGCAGAATAATCATGTAAACATCAACAGATACTCCGAGTTGGGTTAATATAAAAAAAATAAAGAAAGCAAGGGCAATGAAAGAAGACCTGCCAAGGAAAAAAAAAAAAAATCTGCGAGGATACTGGCACCAATATGATACTATCTCAATACATCTACAACTTAGATTGAATGAGTTTTGGAATTTTAGGTCTTATCCAATCAAAGAACGGGTGCTTTCAGATTTTTAAGCCTCTACGGCATTTGAAGAAACTAAGGGACAGGGGGCACCAACTCTTTGAACTAGCTTAACATCTAAAGTTGTATTATGGTGGTCTTAAACCAGTTGTAAACTTCATTAGAAATCTTTAATAACTACAACCTAGATCAATAAGAGTGCACTTAAGCATATAAACTTTTACAGTAATTACTCATACTGTGTCCTTTAGGGTGTTTGTCACTTCCATGATTCAAGTATTAATTTTGATTCTCACCGGGGAATTGAATGTGCGGTTTACTTTGCAGTATGTGAAGGTTCACAAATTCCACACATACTGTGTGTGCATTTTTTATGGATTGCAATTTATCCTCTTTTGGAGAGTATAAGTTTCCTTTGAAACATTTGAGAACTAACAGGATTACTATTTTATCTTGCACTGATGAATCAACAAATATTTATTTATTCTTTTGTAAGTGAATGTGAACTATGACTTCATATTATAGACACACACGTACTTCTATATTCATATATGTATGTATATATATAAACCATGATAAATATATGAAATGTTTATCTGGTGAATATTTTTGTTTTTCAAAGTTCACCTTATTCTGCAGAAGCTTATTAAGCTCCTCTTTGAGCTTCACATAGAACTCCGCCAGAGAAGGATCCATGAAAAAGTCAATATATCCTCCCAACATTTTCAAATGTCCAGCCTGAAAGAAATCCAATTCCAAATTATAGGATCCCACCATTTATGAATATAGTGATAAAATACATATTAAATTTAATTTTAAGTGAAGAAAATTACCAGAACTCCAAAGTCAAGAGCACCGCCAAAAAGTATCAGGATAGAATCAGAAACACCAGTTGAATCACGAATGAAGACTGTATTGACTTTCACTTTTTCGCCAAAAACCAACCATGGGTAGGGAATTGTCTGGTAATGCGCATTCACTGAATTCTGAAACAGAAGAATTAGCACCATTTGAAGAAACGTATAGCATAATGGAGTCCAAGACGTTAAGCATATCCTGATAAAGCAAATATGTATACCAAAGAATAGTTTGGGAGATTTCTCATTTGAGAGATTTGGTGATTCTCATTGATTATGTGAATAATTTGTAAAAATCACTTTAGGAAAGAGTGTTGTCTTAAGGGAGATTTTTTTGGGACAAGCAGTTGGGAAAAGATCACTCACACTAGGGAAGCTAGCAGACGTAAAACTATTGGAAGAATAGTAAAAAGGTTCCAACGTGGAGCTTGGGGAAAAGATTAAGATTAGGTTGAACCAGCACTAATATAAATCTACTTGTCGTCCTCTTAATGTGTGTTACTTCTATATTTGACTGCATATCCATTAAGTCTTCACTGAAAACTCACATCTCGGCACTTGGTTTGAATGGCTTGTCTCTCATATGTTATAAAAGTTTGTGCATCTTAACTTGCATGGTTGCACAACGTGTATTTTATGACTTTTCTCAGAATCATGCAACCAGAGACGTCTGTAAACTGACTGCCTGATTATGAGTTGTAATCTGCACATGCCTTTCTTTCCCACTCCAAGGAAGCACCTAGGCAAGTTAAATTTATTGTTCCTCACTTTTTTTTCACTTAATCATGGGGTTAACAATGGGAGAGAGCAAAAGTAAGTTTGGTTTACCTAAACTAACTGAACCAAACTGATCGAACTTGTTGGTTTGGTTTGGTTTTTTTTTTTTTTTTGCATTAGTTCGATTTGGTTAATTTTTCGCAAAAGTTAGGATAATCGGGTTTGGTTTGATTTTTTTGGTTAGAATAACTGAACTAGCCGAACTTTAAAATGACGTCGTTTTTTATGGTTACATGTTCCTATATTTGATTTTGTCCATTCGGTTTTTCGATTATTTTTGTGGTTTTCAATTGTGTTGGTTTCTCCGGTTTTGTCGGTTATTCGGTTTTTTCAACTTGTTCAGTCTTTGGTTGAGTTGGTTTTCTTGTGTTTGTTCGGTTTATTTGGTTGGTTCGGTTTTTTTTTATTATTCTGATTTTTTGGTTAATTTGGTTTGTTTGGTTTGGTTTTTTAGTCCGGTTCAATTTTTTCGGTTTTTGAACTTCAGTCGATTCAGTAACTGAACCGACTGTTTGCACAACCCTAGTCAACAAGGCTGAACAAAAGCAAGTTAAACATTTCAATCAATCAAGACTACAGCACAATTGAGTTGACACCTGGCTGGGTTTGAAAGTATTGGAAAACTTGTTTTAGCCAACCAAATACAGACAACATACAACCCAAGTCATAGCTTGAATGTGGGTCCTAGGTGTCATCTCTGTCAGGACCCTAGGGTGTATAGTAGCTTACAGTAGGGTCAAGTGTAGCAGATTATTCCTCAGGAGTAGTGTAGTTAATTATGTTACGTTATTAGCAGTAGTTATTTTACTTGTTATATTTTCTGTTAAACTGTTGAAGTAGCTATATAAAGCTACTAAGGCTGCTGTAGATGCATTATTCAGAAATATCAATTTAATCTTCTGACTTTCTCTCTCCAAATTATCTCTCCCTCTCGGATCTGTCTCTTTCTCTCCCTCAGCTTCTCTTCCTCTCTTTCTCCCTCCCTATTCTCTCTGATTCTCCCTCTATTCTCGCTCTCGATCTCCCTGTTTCTTCCGCCTCCTTCTGTCCTTCCTTCTCTTTCTCTAATTCTGCCCTAATTCTTCCTAAAATCTGCCCTAATTCTCTGCTGAAACCCTAGGTGAACCCTAGGATCCTAACAATCTCTTATGCATCTTAGGGGACAATTCAATAACAAAACAACTCATTGCATGTAAGAATCTATTCATTGTATGCAATCACAGTGCAGGTCCAAATGCAATGGGTGGATGCCATGTTCTTGAGCAAAGTGCATGTCATTATTGCCTATGGAATCATTAAAAGAAGCAAATTCCTGTATCCTGATAATTCAAAATAAAATTTTGCTCAACACTCACCGCATAGAGCAAGACCTGGCCATCATCCATTGTTTTGAAAGACATGGATGTCTCTCTGTGCTGCGCATGGAAAGGAAAGCAGCATGTGTTAGCTGGGTATACCTGCTGGACATTAATTGCAAAAGCAACTGAAAGTAGAGTTACCCTACCACTACAGATGCTATTCCAGGAAAGAGGCCAGAACATATAATTGCACGAACCAGTGACTGGTTGTGACTTAATTTATTGTTAGTCCCAGTATCAGCATCTAGCAGCCCAGCATCCCTCAAAATGAAGCTAAATTGCTTTCTAAGAGAATGGATGGCTTGAAGTGTTTGGGCAGAAAGGAAATTTCTCCAGCAATATTCATATGCTGATCCTTCTCCTTCTGCATCTTTCCATCCTTCATATGCACGGACAAGTGCCATATGATCACTGTAGTCCTTTGCAGAAAATCTTGACTTTGCCGTCCCTGCTAACTGTACAAAAAGAATGTGAATTGTTATGGAACTTTCTTTAACATGTACACTGAACATGAAGTTAGATCTAAACCTGACATCAAGCAAGAATGAATGGGCACATGGTTGCATTCACGGCTTGTTGAATAACAAGGAAACATCATTCGGAAGAAACAAATAAGTATAAGAGCAGGTTGTTTTTAGGACATATGGATGCTCCAGGGATCACCACATAACACATGAATTATTCATAGAGACAATTAGCAACCCAAATGATATTATGTGATCAGATAGTGAATCTAATTCACCTGAGTATTTCTTGGCAGTTTTCTTAATTGAAAACAAGAAGCAAAATAGCTGAATTTTCAGATTGAGCTTTGTCGCAAGACCTTTCACATTTAATCCAGAATCTAACTTCTGAGAGAATTCCCTCTGCTATTTTGGCATAAATAATTCTCACAGCTCTCTGATTATCCAAGGAGCTCAAACTAAAGCTTCTCAAACTACAGTTAAATGGCAGTACAAATAAGTACAAATATCACAAGCACATAAAATTCCTTGCAGATAGCCATGCCACAAGTTCTTCACAACTAAACATCATCTATAGAGATTTGTTACAAGAATTAATATCAAGGATCTCTTAAGCAGTTGCCTGGTGAACTAATTCAACACTGTGAGATGAGAACGGGGGAAGAAGAGACTGCAAAGGAGGGAAATAATATAAGAATGCAGAGAAGGGAAGAGGCTATGAGCAAGAAGAGTATAGGATAAAAACAGGGAATGAGAAAAGAAACAACTGACGATGAATAGTAGTGCAAGGAGATGATAACCCAAAGCAGGGAATGAGATTACCAGAGAAGAAAAGAAGGAAGGAAAGAGGGAGAGAGAATCTAAGCAGTAAGAGGTAGACAATACATAGTATCCATTATTTGAGTCAAAATCTCATTTTGTTCCTTAGAACTCTTTAAAGTATAACAGAAACAAATGAATTAGAAAATGATATCCCAAAAATTTTGGAGAAAAGATAGGGCCTAATTAAGAACTGCGGCAAATGTGTGTTTCTTTTCAATGATTCCAACAGTACCCAGAGACAGTGTGTGCTTGTGGTCCTGTCTGGCCCCAAAAAGTCAAAGACTATCCTCCTACATGTTCAATCTAAAGTCTCATTAGCAGAATAATCTCTTCTTGTCCGTGGGGCTACAAACAAGCCAAGTCATGTCAAGCCCTTAAAGGCTCAGGTCCATTTGTTTAGAATTTGGCGATACTTCAGCTTGGCTCAAGCTCATTTATTAAAAATTTATAGCATCTTGGGCTCAGGTCATTTACACTAAATGATCTTTAAATGAGCCTTTTCTTGAGCTCTAAATTTAAAATTAGTGTATTTAAAATAAATATTAATTATTTTAATGGTTATGTGAACTTATTGTTGAAGATAATCCTAGAATAAAAAGATAAAGCCGGACAAAGAGAAAGGGATTCAAAGATGCAGCGAAGATAAGAAGATAGAGCATAAGCTATATCCAAAAATATAGGAGTTTAAATCACTCCAAATCTGTTGTTGTATTTTAATTTTAAATATCCTAATCTTTAGCTAAGAGATAAGAAGTATAGATGTATTTAAAGTAGCCTTGTATCCTAGAATCGACAGGATAGTTTTTTGTGCATTCGAGTTCTTTTTCAATTCGAAATCCAAGTCTGAAATTGTTCGTGGTATCAGAGCTTGGTTCTCGATAACTAGAACATCAACTTTCCTCATGATGGCCGACTCCTCAACCACAAGTGCAACCTCCAATATCGGTCCTACAACCTCTCGATCAGTTCCTCCAACCCCTTCTCCCTCTCCCTTCTCATTAGATCACCATACTCTTCAAATCACACAACATAAACTTAATGGGACCAATTTTCGGGAATGGTCTCAGTCGATTATGTTGGTGATAAAAGGTAAAGGAAAAATGGGGTATCTCACAGGAGTAATACCTCAACCAAATCCTGAAACTACCAAGTATGAAGCATGGGATGTTGAAAACTCGATAGTGATGGCTTGGCACATCAATTCCATGGAGTCAAAGATAGGGCGGACCTATCTATTCTACAAGACAACAAAGGACGTATGGGATGCTATCTAGATATATTCAGACATAGAGAACACAGGACAATGCTTTGAGGTGCAATCAGCCTTGAGAACCACCCACTAAGGTAACCATTCAGTGACTGAATACTATAATATTCTATTTGAATTATGGCAAGAAAATGACTTGTTTTATGATATACAATGGGAGTGTACGAAGGATAGAGTAAAATATGCAAAATTGTGGAGAAAGAGCGGGTATTTGATTTCCTACATGGATTAAATCCGGACTTAGATGAAGTCCGCGGAAGGCCCTTAGGGATGAAACCCTTTCCCTCCATCAAGGAGGCCTTTGCTGAGGTTAGGAGGGAGGAAAGCCGGAAAAAAGTCATGTTAATCATAGCTCCTGAGGTCAATAATCAGGATGGATCAACACTTACAGCCTTGAAGCAAAGGACAACAACACCTCGAGGAGATCATATAAAAGACTGGTGTGATCACTGCAAAAGACCTTACCATACTAAAGAAACCTGTTGGAAAATACACGAGAAGCCTACTAATTGGATGGGGAGAAATCAGAATCAGAAGATGCCACAAGTAGCTTATGCAGTGGATGTAGAAGATGGTAAGAGTTTTACCTTAACCTCTAATCAATTGGAGGTTTTGCAGCAGGTTTTAAAACAAACAGGGGTTACAAAACCCTCCAATTCTGAAGAAGTAATGAATCCAACCACCTCCCAGGTGACACGAGGTGAGGGTTATAATTGCTCTCTCTAAGTTACTAAATGTGAGGGTTATAATTGCTCTCTCTAAGTTACTAAATGGGAATGATTGGATCGTTGATACGTGGGCCTCCGACCATATGACCGGATCCATGTGTGGCATAGTGGATTACAAACGTTGTGATAGGAATATAAAGGTGGCTATGGCAGATGGTACAATATCGTATGTTGAAGGGAAAGGTTCAATATACTTAAATGATTTATGGCTGAAATCTGTCTTATATGTGCCCTCTTTAAGATGCAATTTGCTATCTATCAGCAAAGTCACTAGAGACATGAACTATAAAGTAATTTTTTTTCCTACTCAATGTGTGTTTTAGGACCTAATTTCAGGGAGGATGATTGATAATACTGAGGAGAGAGAAGGCCTTTATTATGTGAAAGGACCAGCTACTGCTTCTGTTTTCATTCCTAGGTTACAAAATTCCTTTGTTTCTTCTATTGTTTCAAATTCTAATATTCACTTATGGCACAAGAGATTAGGCCACCCGAATTTTCGTTATTTAAAGCTTTTGTATCCTCGTTTATTTAGCAATAAAATGAGTGATTCTTTCAACTGTGAATAATATTCTTGCTAAACAAACAAAATCTTCACATCCTATTCGTGCCTATAAACCAACCAAACCTTTCTACATAATCCATAGTGATGTATGGGGACCAATTAGAGTACCAAATTTAACTAACACTCACTGGTTTGTCACCTTCATTGATGATCATACCAGGGTATGTTGGGTATTCTTGATGAAGGAAAAATCTGAAGTTTACACGATTTTTAGAAAATTCCACCAAATGGTCTGCAACCTATTTCACACATCCATCCATATCCTTCGATCGAATAATGAAAAAGAATACTTCTCATCCGAGTTTGAGACATATCTAAGTGACAATAGTATTTTTCACCAAAGCACATATCCCTATAATCCCCAACAGAATGGTGTGGCAGAAAGGAAAAACCGGCATTTGCTCAAAACAGCCCGAACACTAATGTTTTCCAATTTTGTGCCTACATCCTATTGGGGAGAAGCCATTCTCACTTCAGCCTATCTCATTAATCGGCTCCCTTCTAAAGTCCTTAGCTTCAAAACCCCTTTAAACATTCTCATTACCTCATACCCTCACCTAACCCACATTCTAAACTCCTTATCCCCTAAAGTTTCCGGATGTACTGCTTATGTTCACAACTATAGCTCTAAATTGCATCCAAAATCCTTGAAGTATATTTGTTGGTTATTCTCCCCTAAAGTTTTCGGATGTATTTGTTAGTTATTCTCCTACACAACAAGATACAAGTGTTATTGTCCTAACACAAAAAAATTCCTTGTGTCTTGTGATGTCTCATTTCTCGAACATCAGTTTTATTACCCTACAACCAATTTGTAGGGGGAGATTCCAAGTGCAGATCAGGGTAGGGATAATTGTTGGGATGTTAGTCTTTTTCCTGAAACAATGACCTCATCTATTCCTATTCCGAATGATGTAACAAATTCAAGGGGAGAATAACAGCAGTAGCAGCATATTTCAGAAAAATGTCCTAAAACACAACTGCCAATGAAAGTATATTTAAGGAGAAGGGATATTGAACCAAGGCAAGATCAATCATCAGCCCCGGGACAAGGTCCAACACAAGAAGAGGAAGAGAGGACTGTATCAGTAGTACCGTTAGAGGCTCCCAACAAGTCAAACAATTTAGAACCAGAAACTGATAATGCAGAAACTGAACCATATGACCTAGATATTCCAATTGCTAGGAGAAAAGGAGTAAGGTCATGTACTCAACATCCTATAATTAACCATTTGGTGTACTCTCAACTTTCCCCAAATTTCAGGGCATTTACCATCAAAGTGGATGAGGTTCAAATTCCAAAAAATATTGATGAAGCCCTACAAAAACCAGATTGGAAAGCAGCTGTAATGGATGCCCTAGTGAGAAATGGTACATGGAAGGTGATAGATTTGCCTCAAAATAAGAAAGTAGTAGGGGAGCGTATGGGTATTTGCTATAAAACACAGAGCTGATGGACGCATTGAACGATATAAAGCCAAGTTGGTGGCTCAAGAATTCACTCAAACTCAAGGTATAGATTATGAAGAGATCTTTGCACTTGTTGCAAAGCTCAATTCTATACGTGTGTTACTTTCAATTGCAGCCAACTTAGATTGGGAACTACACCAACTTGATATAAAGAATGCATTTCTTAATGGAGATCTAGAAGAAGAGGTATATATGAGAATGTCTCCCAGATTTGAAGAAAAAGGGAAGGCTTGCAGATTAATAAAATCATTATATGAGTTAAAACAATCTCCTAGGGCCTGGTTCAAGCGGTTTAGTACCACATTGCATCAGCTAGGGTATCAACAAGGGCAGTCTGATCATACTCTGTTTACTAAACATGCTGCTAATGGCCTTAAAACTATCTTAATTGTCTATGTGGATGACATTATTGTTACAGGTGATAATAAGCAAGAGACTTCAGCATTAAATGAACAATTACAGCAGTTTTTTGAAGTAAAAGACCTTGGGCAGATGAAATATTTTCTTGGGATGGAAGTACAATGCAAGGAGGGAATCTTTATATCCCAAAGAAAATACACTCTAGACCTATTAAAAGAAACAAGCAAGTTGGGATGTAAACCAGCCAATATGCCGCTAGAACCCAACTAGAAATACAATGAAGATGGGGCAGAGAAAGCAGTTGACAAAGAAAGGTATAAAAGATTAGTAGGAAAACTGATAAATTTGTATCTTACACGGCCAGACATCTCATATGCAGTGAGTAAAGTAAGTCAATACATGTATTCACCTACTAGCAAACATCTTGATGCAGCTTATCATATTCTAAGATACCTAAAAGGGACTCTGGCAAAGGCATTTTGTTCAAAAAGACCGAAGACCGAGAAATTCAAGGGTTCGTAGATGTTGACTAGGCTGGTTCCTTAGAAGATAGCAAATCAACTTCTAGTTATTACACAAAACTATGGAGAAATCTTGTTACGTGGAGAAGCAAAAAACAGAGTGTGGTAGCTAGGAGTACTGTTGAAGCAGAATACCGAGCTATAGCTCAAGGCATTTGCGAAGTAATATGGCTAGCAAAGATCATGAATGACTTGAAGATGTCTAACACCGATCCTATAAGACTATATTGTGACAGTAAATCTGCCATTAGTATAGTAAATAAGTCAGTCCAACATGATCGGATGAAGCATGTAAGAATTGATAGGCATTTCATCAAACAAGAGATTGAAGAAGGTGGAATAAACTTAGTATATATCCCTACCGGTTTACAAGAAATTGATATTCTTACCAAGGCAATGAACAAACAAGGATTTGAAGTGATAAGAGGCAACCTGGGAATAAAGGATATCTATTCTCCGGCTTGAGGGGGAGTGTTGAAGATAATTCTAAAATAAAAAGATAAAGCTGGACGAAGAGAAAGGGATTCAAAGATGCAGCGAAGATAAGAAGATAGAGCAGAAGCTATATCCGAAAATATAGGAGTTTAAATCACTCCAAATCTGTTGTTGTATTTTAATTTTAAATATCCTAATCTTTAGCAAAGAGATAAGAAGTATAGCTGTATTTAAAGTAGCCTTTATCTTCGAATCAGCAAGATAGTTTTCTGTGCATTCGAGTTCTTTTTCAATTCAAAATCCAAGTCTGAAATTGTTCACTTATTAAGTAGAACATAAAATTAGTATATTTTAATACATATTTAAATTTCAAATAATATAAATAATATGACCAAAAAACATCCTTAGTTGTAAGAAACAAACATTATTTTGGAATGAGACACAGACAAGCCTATAAATGAATAAACAAGCCTATAATTGAGCATTTAAATGAGGTTATTTGGCTCGTCTACTAATCGAACTTAAAAACCAAGCTTGAGCTTGTTTATTTAACTAAATAAATAAGCTTGAATGAGCTAAACTAATCATGTTTGTCAACCATCACAAGCATATTAAAACCAACGTTTACCCTACTCAAGACTACAGAAACTCTCCTCAGGGAATAGCACTCCCTCAACTCTCACAGAAAATTCTAGTACCATTCTGGGAAATAGATTTGAAGAAGCCGTACATACTTAGAAGTTCTTATCAAAAGCCATCAAGACTAGCATACTAGGAAAATTGGATGTTACAAAGGGTAGAAAACAATAAACCAAATTTAGCTATGTGGTATAGATTGAATTCAGGAAAAGACATTAGAGCCAACAACATGCATTATCGTTATTGTTAAGACTTTCAATAAAGAAGATCATCAATTTTATCTCAGACTATTTGTTTGACCTTATTTCAAGGATTTTATAACATTTTCTGGTTAAATGTCATGCAGCAGGTTTTGCAGTCCTTTCTACCAAGCCCCAGTTACACTACGACAATGATGGTTGGTTATCTCTTTATTTTCTTGGAGTCTTCTCATGCATCTCATTGCATTTTTCCATAAACAAGAAAAAAGATGCCGAACATAGATACACACTTCTGAATGTACATAAAACGAAACATTGAGGAGGTAAAAAGTGAAGCATATTGACTCAGTAAACTATATGCTGGTTTTCATACTAAAATATATGCTGGTTTTCATACTTACGTCCTTTTTATCTTGAGGCAAAAGAAAAGGATCCCTGACACTAAGTCCAGCAACAATTGTTAGAACAGGATCATAGCAACGAAAGATAGCACCCATTACTAGCATTTTTCCTAGCTTGGGATCCACAGGCAGCAGTGAAAGAAACCGTCCTGTTTGAATAAATATGTAAACAAACGGTTAAATAAATGAATGAATAAAAAAAAGATAGAATAAATGAGACTTAACATCTCTACCTCTATCTCAAATGCTCAAAAGGTATTTTCTAAACATGGGCACTGTGAACAGGACCCAACTGATAAAAAAAAAATCCAACTCTCTTTTGGAAAATGTAATAAGTGAAATGATAAAGGAATTTATTAGTTTACTATGACCCTAAAACATGCAGTTTTTTCTCTTGTGAACCTATCCATCTTTATACTTCAATTTCTTGTTAATTTTTGTTCATTAGTCAGAATGTCAGGATACTGCACTTTTCTGGTATAACTTCTAAAATTAATACTACTAAGTAATAATAGTTGTTAGAATAGTAAAAATGGATATAATATCCATGATACCATTATATATATTATTAACGAATTTAATTATATTTATATAAATATCAATATTAATTAAAAATATGAATTTTACACTTGACAAATGATATCAACAACAATACACAAGGCGTGTGACCAAAATACTATCATAATATTACTTATTTTATTGTTTATAGTAATTTTAATCACGTCATTACATTATATAATAATACTCTTTACTGATATTACCTATTAATATGTTAATGTTATTAACAGTAAATTATAGTATTTATCTAATGAACATTATAGTATTAACAACATAAAAAATAATAGGGTAAATTGACTGAATGCCCCTGAACTTTGGGCTTTTAATCCAGACACCCCCTAACTTTATATTTCGCCAAATGTGTCCTTAAACTTTTCCAAATTAGCCAAGACACCCTCTGTTAGTAACAACCATAGTTGTTGAAGGGGCACCTAGGCACGAGGTGCCGCGCCATGCTTGAGGTGCTGCCTAGGCGCATGAGGCACATGCCTGTATATCCATGTGTATTCAAACCCTATTATTTGTCCATTTGTCTTCTTAGATCTTATTTCTTGTTGATTTGATAGCGTATTCTTATATATTAGTAAGAGACAAAACTAGTGGTGTAATCCAGAGGTTTGCCGGATCTCCCACTAGCTGGATTTCTTTTAGCAGTGATGTTCACTCGCTAAAGAATGGCACATGTATATGTTATGTTTCATATTTCTTTCTTTTTTCTAATTCTTTTGCAATTTAGAAGAAACCAATTCTTTGCTATAATTGTTTTTCACTGTGTTCTACTTTATTTTTTTTCCTTTCTTTTAATTTCTGTTACAATTTAGAAGAAACTAATTGCTAAGAAACAAATATTTCCATTGTGTGCTCTACTGATTTTTTTTTTCTCTCTTCTAATTTCTTTTGTAATTTAGAATAGACTAATTGTTTTTCTGTAACTATTTTTATTGTGTGTTCTGCTATAATTTTTTTGTTCTTCTAATTTGGAAGAAATTAATTATTATCTTGTAATTGTTTTTTGTCGTGTGTTCTGCAATAACTTTTTTCTTTCCTCTAATCTCTTTTGCAATTAGAAGAAACAATTTTTTTTTCAGCAATAATATTAGTTGTTGTTACAAGGTTAGTTATTTATCATTTTTTTTATGAGTTTGCATCTTTCTATCTATCTCTTTATAGGTACATATTAAAAAGAACAGTGCATAAGTATTGTATAAGCATTTTGAATAAATGTGCGCCTCATGTTTGTGAGGCTAGGGCTTCACCTCGTGCCTAGGCCCTAAACACTAATTTGCATTTTAGTGCGTTGTGCGCCTTTGACAACTATGGTAACGACATTAAATCACCTAAACTTTGGGCATTTGGCCTATACACCCCCTAAACTTTATTTTTCACCAAATTGGTCCTTGAATTTCACAAAAATAGCCAGGTCACCCCCTTTGTAAGAAATGACACTAGTTAAACTAATCTAAGTTAAAAATTATCCCTAGTCTCTATTTAATTTAGTTTAATTAACATCATTTCTTATTGATGGGGTGTTCTGGACATTTTGGGAAAGTTTAGGGACTGATTTAGAAAAAAAAATAAAGTTCAAGTGGTGTTCAAGACAAAGGCATAAAATTCATGGAATGTTTGATCAATTTACTTATTGTTGTTAGTAATGGAGGGGGTGTTGTGGCTAATTCAAGAAAATTTAGGGACCTATTTGGCGAAATACAAAGTTCAGAGGGTGTTTGGATTAAAAGCCCAAAGTTTTGGGGGTATATGGTCAATTTACCAAAATAATAATACATGAATTCATGGATCAAATGATTTTGTTTTTATTAGAATAAATCAATTGTTTTATATTGTACATGATGGTCTTCTAAGAAAAGGTTAAAATTTTGTTATGTCCATTATAATCAAGTTATCCCACAGCTTTTTGAAACATCAATAAATAATTTTGCCAATCTGATTGATCCTTCAATGCCATCTTTACAAACCACCTACAATTTTTCCAGATCATGGCATCTATTCCTCGCTCTCATCTATTCTTTAATTTACATAAAGATATTGGCAGCAAATTGGTTTCTATTATATTAACTCAAATAGCATAGACTTTAATTTCTGTCATACAATAGGCTCTGTGCCTTATGAGGTATGGACACTAATCTGTATCATATATGTATTCAACATATATCGAACACATATACTTACTGGAGACATCAATAAATGTATCAGACACACGTGTGATGTATGGCTTGTAAGATATTTGTAATATGCATTTGTGAGCCCAAGTCAGTGTCCAATGATGATAATTTGGTTTAAATTGGGTGGATTGAGAGTTGGAAGATAAGAATATTTTGTTTTTATGCAAAGTGGGTAATAAAAATTGCAGCATAAGGTTGCTCTTTTGTGATTAGAAGGTCACAGGTTCAAGTTGTGAAAAGAATCTCTTTGCAAACCAACGGTAAGGCTTCATACAAGATGTGCAGGAAACTGCTAATATGCAAACTATGATTTTCTCATTCGATTATGGTGCATTTGTAAATTGCATATTAGGTGCTGAATGCATAGATTGGGGGAGAGCTTTACTCATATTTTTATTACTATTACTTCCTTCGACAATGCAAAGCTACAAGTTTGTACAATCTTTTGGTTCTGGACCAGGTAACAATAATATGAAAAGATTTAAGAGCTGGGAAGTGAAAAATTATCAAGATTAAAGATATTTTTTTCCCCACTGACTGGAATGAGAAAATAAGTGTTAGGGTTGTACATAAATTTGTTAAATGAGTAGAAGTGTAAACAGAAAGGTGTGTATCATCTTTAAGTCACGGCCTCATTTCTGACCAAACCAAGATTAGAAGTTATCATGCAAACCATTCTCTAAATGCATTGCTGTTTACATATAGTAATGATATTTTTCATGTTATACACAGCTTTATGACATAAATGTCA
Source organism: Diospyros kaki (assembly GCA_036245055.1). Lineage (NCBI taxonomy): Eukaryota > Viridiplantae > Streptophyta > Magnoliopsida > Ericales > Ebenaceae > Diospyros > Diospyros kaki. The sequence goes on from BSEG01000009.1 coordinate 44,588,611, forward strand.
TTTAGCATGCTAGTGTATAGTGAATGGATACAAAAACCAACTGCAGAGGACTAAACAAATATCAAAGGAACACTTCACTTACATGTACTCAAAAATCTGTTCTAACAACATAAAAAATAGCATACTCACCAAGATATGTAAGACTTTCATTCTCATCTAATGCCCCAATCATCTTCAAAAAATCAATAGCATTTTGGACCTGTAATACATAAATATATTGAAGCCAGTGACCTGTTTCCCTCATGAAAACTAAACAGTTAAACACCACATAAACATCCACACAAAAACTTCTGTACTGACCAATATCAACAGCTTCTGTTTCCATTATTGTTATGAGAAGAACAATTGAGACCACAAGGTTTAAAAAAAGTGAAAATTAATCAAAGTCTTTCTCATAATTTTGTTAACTCAAATGAATAAACTATAATGCAAATGTGTAGTGTATCATGGATGCTAGTTTACAACAGAATGATGAGTAAAATTCCCAGATGACTTCGGAGGATCCATAACTCTCAACTTAATTCAGCTGAAAGCAAGCTTATTTGGGGGGTCAATTTATATAAATAAATAGGCATATAATTGTTAAAATTATGCATGCAGAAAGTTTTTGTACTATTTCAGAGAGAGAAATAACTTACAGAAGTTTATTCTCTTGTTAAAGGTCAAAAAACTGCAGACCATGCAGAATGAACAAGATCAACAAAGAACTATACAGGTAAAATTTCTGTTACAGATGATGAAAAATAATTGCACAAAATGCTGAATTTTGACCAGTAATTAAACTTTCAAGTTTCAAAAATGTAGAGTGACCAGCCAGGCATGTAGCTATAGAAAAGTGTTTGGGGATGAATAGTTAAATACTTTGCATAGATATATTGGTTATTGGACTCTAGATGCTTCCATATGACCAGATCTTGAAGACGGAAAAACATAAACTTTGTCAACTAGGATTTCTAGAGCAAAGTAAAAACTATAATGAGCCAACAACACAGCAGACCCAAAATCAGACCATGGTCCACTATGCTGTGCTTCGACCATATACCGACATACATCAAGATCCAGGACTGCTATAAAGATACTGATGTTTATAGTAAGAAAGATCAGTAAAAAAAAAAATTGTGAAAAATCTCAAAGAATATAGTTACTTACAGCCAATGGTTTTGGTGGCTGCAAAGCAGCTGACAGAAAATCTCCTATACTTCCAACCTGCAAGCTTTTTATTTGCAAGCAGAGGGAGTTCAAAGGAGTTCTTAGAAGTTCAGGAAGTTGATATTCAGCAAAAGCTTCATAAACACATCGTGGGTAAAGATGAAAGCAAACACCTGGCTGCACACGACCAGCCCTACCCCTTCTCTGCAACAAGAACAACAACAATCACAAACTTTAATCCCACTAGGTGGGGTCCTACACCTTTTCTACAGCATATATATAAAACAACACAAACAAGACAATTATTTGCAATAAGTGAAACAAAAGTATCAGCAAGAAATTAAGGCCATGGCAGGTGTCCAATAAACTATTTTAAAAAGTTTCCACCACGCTGTCAATGATCAACTACAAGCCTTCCATCCATACTACTTCAATATCTCTTCATTAATAAATGCAAATGTAGAAACAATATCTTTCCTGCAGAGGCAATCTCCAAATTTCACATTGCAACCATGAAAACACCAACCACCACAGAGGAATACATATTTATATGCATGCACTATATACATAAATATGATTCACATACCCCAATGCATATGATTGCTTCCAAGTTTAGGCAAAGAAAAACCTGATCAGAAGCTAACTTACCTGCCGTGCAGAAGCTTGTGATATCCATGATGGCAGGAGACAAGGAGTATTATTCAAAGCATCATAAGTGGTCTCCTTTGCTTTTCCACAATCAACAACAAACACTACATCATTGATAGTAATACTTGCCTCTGCCATATTTGTAGCAAGTACTATTTTACGTACATTAGGTGATGGCTTCTCAAATATGAGTTTCTGTGAAAAATCAGTCAAAAATGGTAAATAAAATCATACACAACAAAATAAAATGAAAATGAATCTGCATTAGCATACATAAGATACACATACAAGATTGACAAGACACAAATTTTCTCAGTAAAATGTCTCTCATATACAAGATTGACAGTGTTAAAAAATAATATAAAAAAAGAAATTACCATGAAGTAGAAGTCTCGGAATAAGTCAGAATGACACAACCAAAAATAATATAAAATAAAATGAAATTGGAGGATTTTGAAATTAAGAAATGATCTGTTAAATATTATTAACATAAACAGCAGATGGATAACAACAACATGGCAAGCCTTAATCCCTCCAAAATAGCAGGAGCATATACTTGTTAAAAATCCCAAGTAAAGCTATGAATTAGAACTCAATTATGGTGTCCATATCCCTCAAAATAGCTTGTTGCAACAGATTGTTAGATTTAGATTGACCAACCATTAACCTGAATGAATATCTAATAGTAGTTGAACAAGTTCCTTAAATAGTTTGGTAAAGGCTATCTTCTTGTTCTTAGCATTCTAGCCCTCCATGCGTCTCTATCCATGGTTATATCCTCTATGAGACCATTTTCTCCTATGTCATATGTAACGGTTTCCCACCAAATTCTCATTGGTCTTCCTCTCCTTCTTTTGCTACAAATTTGCCCCACTTCATCCACTCACCTCACTAGAGCTTCTATCAGTCTTCTTCTCACATATTCAAATCATCTTAATTGTGATTCCTACCTCTTAGCTTCAATAGGCACCACTCTTAACTTTTTAACGTATGGCCTTGTCTCTTATTTTGTCTTTTCTTATATAGCCGCACACCCATCATTACATTCACATCTCAACTATACTCAAATTTTGCACATCTTGGCATGTTGACATTGAAAGAAGTAAAAATAATAATAATTATTATTATAATAAATTATCTTTCAAATTCTTTCAGCCTAATGGTCTTTGTCACTCTATCACATGATATCTTCTCCTCCACTTAGACATGCAAGAAATTAATCAAAGTGCTAGGATTAAACAAACTGGGATGAATTTGTTGAAAAGGTGGAAAATGTTCAAATACATGCCCACATAAATATAGTATGTGATAAGTTATGCCCTATATGGAATCATGGATAAGCATCAACAAAGATCTAAAGTCAATGGATATAAGAAATTAATCAAACTGAAAGAATTACACACAATTTGTTCATTTCCATCCCAGAGGCAAGCATACGGCTGCCTTCATTACAAAAGGGAAGTGCCAGTTCAGTCTTCCCTATAGCTGAGGAGTAATATGGCAGGTTTGCACATATCCAGATTGCCTAATTAAGACTCCTTTCCTCTTTAAAAAAAAATGGTCTAGTCAAGTTCTTTCTTGTGTTGAAACTGTTTTAGATTTTATACAAGTGAGTGAAAGGTTGCCCATAATATGTTTATATAAAGAAAATCTTCATCATCATCCAGTGAAGCACTTGAAGTTCAATTCTCTACCTTATGAACAAAAATCTTGATAGATTCCTACTGGGAGGCCGAGCTGCCGAGCTAAGGGAAGGCTGAGCTGTCAAGCTAATGGCCGAGTTGCCAAGCTACTAAACTCGTTATCATCTGATTTATATTGTTGTTATATCTTATCTTTCCTTTTATTAGATTTGTTTGTATTTAAGGTTGTTGTAATCTAGTCCTAGAAAGTAAGAATCTAATCTCTAAAATTTAGGAGAATTCTTAAGATCCACTATGTATATATTTGTGGCATTCTCAAGAGAATAATTGACGGAGTATTATTCTTTCAAAATAAGATTTCTTCATGGTATCAGAGCCTGCTCTTCGATCGTAAAGCAGCCTCTATTCTATTTTTCCGTCCACACCTTGCTTCATCAATCAGTTTTATTTGTTTCTTCCGTCTACACCCTATTTCATCAATGTCGAATACTCAACCTAATTCCACTCTAATCGAGGCTTCTGCCACAAGTTCTCCAAATCTTTCCAGCAACTCAATTGATCATCTGCCTATATAGATTACTCACCATAAGTTGAATGGGAGTAACCTTAGAGAATGATTTCAATTAGTTATGCTAGTTATCAAAGAAAAAGGCAAGGCTGGTTACTTAACAGGCTCTACTCCTTCTCCACCGAGCACAACAGCCACATATGGTACTTGGGAAGCCGAGAATTCCACCATAATGGCCTGACTGATCAATTCGATGGAGCCTAGTGTTAACCTTAGGACTCTTAGATTATACCCTTAGGTGAGAAAATCCTCTCATAAACCCTCTCCAACACTCTCGAATGCAATGAAAATATAAGAACAGAAAACATGAACAACAAAAACAGAAATAATCAAGACACAAACCAAACAATAGGCGCATGATATATCCTGGTTCGAAATGCCTTTGGCAAACCTACATCCAGCCTTCAAACACCCAGCAAGAGCAGTCTTTATTATTGAGAACCAATCAGTACAGCAACAAAAAACATCCTCCTATTCCCAAGTATATCGAATGCTCACTCTCCAAGATTTCAAAACTGTCTTGCACACCAGCCTCTCTCTCTAAGTGAATGTTCGCTCGGTACAAAAGAAGAATGATAAAATTTACCCCCTTGCCCTCTATTTATAATAGGAGGCAGAACCCCAATGAAGACTTTAAAACATTTACAGTTTAACCCCCCCAACTATCACTAATTACAGTTTGGATTACAACGTCTATCGAAAATCTTCAATGACCCTCAAATAAACTGCTATAACTAATCTTATTAACCTATACTCTAGACAACATTTTAACACCTAGAATAGGAAGAACTTACCTATTCTATAAAACCGCAAAGGAGATATGGGATACGATCCAAGACATGTACTCAAATCTGCCATTAGGACCACACGACAAGGTAATCTAAATGTTACAGATTACTTTAATGTTTTGGTTGAACTTTGACATGAGATGGATCTGTTTTACATCATTAATTGGAAATGTTCTGCGAATAGTACAAAATATAGTAAGATGGTTGAGAAGGATCAGGTGTTTGATTTTCTACATGGCCTTAACCATGATTTAGATGAAGTAAGAGGCAGAATCTTGGGTACAAAACATCTGCCTTCACTTCGAGAAGTTTGTGCTAAGGTTCGGAGGGAGGAAAGCCGAAGAAAGGTAATGTTAAATCGACAAAGGTGAGTCCTCTTTAACTCACAAAAATTCTGTTTTAGCAAGTTTTGAACAAGAAGAGAGTTAACCAAGGAATCTAGGACGAGAGAAGCAGCGGTGTGACCACTGTAAAAGGCCATATCATACCAAAGAAACATGTTGGAAAATTCATGGGAAACCAGCTAACTGGAAGCCAAGAGGAAAAAATGAGAGTGGAAGGACTGCCTACATAGTTGATGCACCAAAGGAAGCAGGGAAGCAGTACCAACCTTAACTTATCAGATGAGTAGATTCAAACCCTGTATAAGCTGTTGAATCAAGGTATATCCTCTCCAAGCCCTCCTATGGCAACTAATGCTTTACAAGGTAATCCCCATTACTTTCTAAGTTCCAGCAAACTCTCCAAGAATACATGGATAGTAGATATGGGTGCTTCTAACCATATGGCATGTTCAACCTGTTTAATGACAAAATACACCCCTTGTGACAACATTATAAACATTTCAATGGCTGATGGTACCACCTCTCCAGCCAAAGGACATGGAACAATTTGTATTTTTGGTTTAAAACTTAAATCAATTTTACATGTTCCTGGTTTAAGATGCAATTTACTTTCAGTCCATAAGATTACTCAAGATATGAATTGCTATATGACCTTCTTTCCTTCATATTACTTATTTTAGGACCAAGTATCGGGGAGGACGATTGGCAATGCTAGAGCTAAGGATTGGCTTTATTATTTGACAGAGGATAGGATTTTTTTCTTCTACAAATAAGACTGTTTTGACAGCCACAACCAATGCCAAGATTTTGTTGTGGCATAATCATTTAGGTCACCCAAGTTTTCCTTATCTTAAATTCTTGTATCCGCATTTTTTCATCAATAAAAATCAAACTTTCTCATGTGAACAGTATACCATTGCCAAATAGTCTCGTTCTTCTCATCCAATTCAATCCTATAAGCCATCTAAACCATTCCATTTAGTTCATAGTGATATTTGGGGACCATCTAAAACCTCTAATATTTCTGGTTCTAAATGGTTTATGACCTTTATTGATAATCATTATAGGGCATGTTGGGTGTACCTTATGAGAGAAAAATCTGAAGCTTGCAACATTTTTAAGAAATTTCACAAACTCATCTTAAATATGTTTCAAACTTCCATCCAAATTCTTTGTACTGATAATGGTCGAGAATATTTCTCTCATGACCTTACCAATTATCTATCCGAACATGGCATTTTACATCAAAGCTCTTGTCCATACACACCACAACAAAATGGCATGGCGGAAAGAAAAAATCGCCATCTTCTAGAAATGGCTCGCGCTATGATGTTCACCACCCATGTCCCACATTTCTATTGGGGGGGAGCAGTCCTTACAGCTGCATATTTAATCAAGACTTCCCTCAAAGACCCTAAAATTTCAAACCCCTCTTGTTGTCCTTTGTTCTCTCTACGCAACTGTTAGCCACTTACATTCTCTTCCTCCAAAAATTTTCGACTGCACTGTGTATATTCACAATAATCAGCTTAACCGTACAAAGTTGAACCCCAAGGCCCTTAAATGTATCTTTATTGGGTACTCTCCCTCCCAAAAAGGTTACAAATGCTATAACCCACTCAAAAGACAAGTCTTGGTCTCCACAAATGTCACATTCTATGAAGACCAATCATTTTACCCCTCACCAGTTTCAGTTGCTACATCTCCATCCCTCCTGGATCCTAAACCTATTTCCTTTCCTCCTTCCCTTGATGCTCCTTTGCCCTTATGCTCTCAAGGGGGAGAATTTCTGGCCTCTTTGCCTGTTAGGCCTTCAAGTTCCGATAGCATAAGGGCAGATCCTTCAAGCTCTTCTCCTATTTCTCCTAATCTATCTTCTCAACCAAAAACTACAGCTGAATCTCATGTTCCAACTCCATATTCAGCTGCTAAAAATCCTCTGCAAGTGTATTCTAGACGTTCAAAGGCCCATCTTGAGGGACAGCAAAACCAATCATCACTTCCAGATGCTGGTCTATCAAAAAACAACATTGAGAATGAGTCTACCAGCAGGGATAATTTGGATTGGGCTATGCCTATTGCTCTAAGGAAAGGGGTAAGATCTTGTGTCAACTATCCTATGTCTAATCACTTGACTTATGCTGAGTTATCCCCTCAGTACAAGGGATTTGTTGCAAGTATTAACAGCATTATCGTTCCAAGGAATATTCAAGAGGCCATGAGTGATCCTAAGTGGAAAGTTGCAGCTATAGAGGAGATGAGTGCCTTGGTGAAAAATAACACATGAGAGATTGTTAAACTACCTTCAAACAAAAGGGTGGTTGGTTGTAGATGGGTTTTCACAATAAAGCATAATGTAGATGGAAGTGTTGAAAGATACAAGACAAGATTAGTTACACAAGGGTTTACTCAAACATATGGGATTGACTATGAGGAGACTTTTGCTCCTGTGGCCAAACTCAACTCAATTCGGGTATTAATTTCTCTTCCTGTTAATTTTGATTGGCCTCTACTTCAATTTGATATTAAAAATGTTTTTTTTGAATTGTGACTTGGATGAGGAGATATATATGAGAATACCCCCAGGATTTGAACAGGAAATTGGCAGTAGAAATGTGTGCAAATTAACGAAATCCCTATATGGATTAAAGTAGTCTCCAAAGGCTTGGTTTAAGAAATTTAGCATGACCCTCAATCGTTTGGGATATAAGCAAGGGCAAGCTGACCATACCTTGTTTATAAAGTCTACAGTAGAAGGAAAAAATGCCATATTAATTGTTTATGTTGATGACATTATTGTGACAGGTGATGACTTACAGGAGATTGAAAATTTGAAGAAACAATTAAAAACTGAATTTGAAGTGAAAAACCTAGGAGTCATGAGATACTTCCTAGGAATGGAGGTGGCCCGGAGTAAAGAAGGGTTATTCATCTCTCAAAGGAAGTAAACACTTGATTTGTTAAAGGAAACTGGGATGTTAGCATGCAGACCGGCTGGTACTCCTCTAGAAAAGGGTTGGAATGTCGAAGAAAAAGAAGACACTCCTGTTGAAAAAGAACGGTACCAAAAGTTGGTTGGTAGATTAATTTATTTGTCACTTACAAGGCCAGACATAGCCTATGCAGTAAGTGTCATAAGTCAATACATGCATTCTCCTACTCAAAAACATATGAATGCAGTGTTCCATGTTCTAAGATACCTCAAGGGAACGGCTGGGAAAGGGCTGATGTTCAGGAAAACTAATGAAAGAAGAATTGAATGTTTTGTGGATGCTAATTGGGCTGGTTCACGTGAGGATAATAGGTCAACTTCAGGTTATTGCACCAAGTTATGGGGTAATGTGGTTACTTGGAGGAGCAAAAAGCAATCCGTAGTGGCTCGAAGCAGTGCTGAGGCCAAATTTCATGCTATTGCTCAAGGGATATGTGAAGTTATTTGGCTGGAAAGGATGATGGAAGACTTGGGGATATCCTTATCTCAACCAACAGAAGTTTATAGTGATAGCAAATCTGCTATCAGTATTGTGAAGAATTCGGTTCAACATGACCGAATGAAATATGTAAGAATTGATAGGAGTTTTATAAAGAGAGAAATTGAAAAAGGAGGAATCAGCTTATCCTACACCCAACTACTAATCAAGTGGCTGATATTTTCACAAAAACTGTTACAAGGCCAGGGTTCGAGTTACTAATTGGCAAGCTGGGAATAACTTGTATCTATTCCTCAGTTTGAGGAAGAGTGTTGAGAGGCCGAGCTACCGAGCTGATGGAAGGCCAAGCTGCCAAGCTGATGAAGATGAGCTGCCGAGCTGATGGAAGGTCGAGCTACCGAGCTGAGGGAAGGCCGAGCTGTCGAGCTAATGGCCGAGTTGCCGAGCTACTAAACTCGTTATCATCTGATTTATCCTCTGTAATTTATCTTGATTTATATTGCTGTTATATCTTATATTTTCTTTTATTAAATTTGTTTGTATTTAAGGTTGTTGTAATCTAGTCCTAAAAAGTAAGAATCTAATATCTAAAATTTAGGAGAATTATTAGGATCCACTGTGTATGTATTTGTGGCATTCTCAAGGGAATAATTGACGGAGTATTATTCTTTCAAAAGAAGATTTCTTCAATTCCCTCTCCCCCTTTGTAGAGGGGACCTTCTCTCTCTTTTGGTTCTTTCAGTAGGAATGAAATCAATCAATGAAGAGACAGAACTTTGAAGATGAAAAAGAAATCAGGAAAATTGCTAAGGGGCTTAGCAATCCCCTGGACAAGTTCCTGAAAAACTCAACATTCAACACACAGGAGGAGATGAATTTGACAGTCAAAACTTTCTGTTCTTTCTTATTAGTTTTCAACATTTGATCAAAGGATGATATTCATTACCAACGTTGAGTTCTATTTCAAATTAGACAGTAGAATTCCAACCTGATTGGACGATCTACCAACTTTTCTTCATTCCATCATTTGATAACTTAAAACCAGAAATTAGCTTCCAAAACTTTATGCACCACCACATAACGTCTCAAGTTCACAGCAAGAACAAAAATGCTATGGAGTAACAATGTGATGAATACAATGCAAGGATGATGTTGATTACAATGATAATTCTGATGTTGAAATAATTTCTAATGGATAACAATTGAAATTGAAATATTCTTACTTGTTCAGATGTTGCCATTGAACCATGACAAGTAAGCAGCAAAACCCTGTTAGGATCCCCTAACAGAGGATGAGCTTTAACTTGATCCCTCAAACAACTAATATCCTCCCAGCCAGTCATAAACACTAGGACAGCTCCAGCCCGCTCCTTCCGACATATATGGCATAACACAGCCTCAATAAGATTAAAACCAATAGAATCAGGAGACCAATATGAAAGTGAATCACGTGTCCTGGCACCATAGTTCTCAAAATTTGATTTATTAAGAGCATCCTGCCAAAAAAAAGAAGAAGCAAGATTAATCACACAGTTATTTTACAAAATTCAGTTTATGGGGTCTATCTATAGCTTCTTCTTGAAAAGAAAGGGAAAAAAGAAAAAAAAAGGGTTATAAACCTTCTATCACAAAACAAAGAGACATAAGTAGACTAAAGGAATCTACAAAACGAAAAAAATTAACTTTTGTATTGCCACTGTTTTTATAGCAGATTATGTTTGCAAAATGCCTACAGAGAAAGCATGACAAAATGTCATTGCTTAACCAGCTAGAAAATAGATTATCAAAGCAAACATGTAATGGCTAACCGAATGAACAATTGCTCAAGTTTATATGTGAGATTTCATGAAAATGGCTAAATTAGACATATAATATTTCATGAAATCTCACAAGTTTCATTCATAAGCAAAATCTTATGAACATACAAGAAATCACAAAACAACTCTTCTATATTATCCTTTTAAGAAATATTGATAGCAACTAGATTTGCAGTTTAGTGCAATACCTCAACAAGTGCATTTATCTGATTTTTCCGTTTCCGAGGTGCTAGCTGTCGTTGTGTTTTCCACATCTTCTCTTGGCCATAATCATCAATTTGATTGAAAGAAGTCAACTTATATCCAGTTATTTCCAATACATCTTCCAGAAAATGTGCTCTCACAGGGTATGTGAAGCCCTGAATTTAGATAAATGTATTGCATGTCAGATGCAACATGAAAAATCTTTTCTTACTTGAAGAGCACATACTTTTCAAAGCTTATCTGGGCTAGATTAACTTGAAATAAAGAAGAAAATTAAATTCAAATGTCACTAGCCACCAGACCCAGTTCAAGAAACTGGACAACAATATCCAGAAAAGTAGGATAGGGGTTTGGTCCTCTTGCATGATTTTCTTACAAACAAACAAAAACAACAACTACAAAATGCATTCAGAAAGCCATAAACCACAACAGTTCATTTGTCTGAGAAACTGCACTATAATATCCGAATAAATAGGAGTTGGATGAAAGTTATTTGCATACAAGAATCTCCACAGTTAGTTCCTAGAGAATTTACAAATTCAGTAAAGGTCCAACTCTGATTTGAAAGTCATTGAGAAAGTTATTACAAGTCATCGAAGTACCACCATGACCCAACACCAACACAATATCAGTTCAAGAAACAGTTTAATCCCAAAGACAGAAATCATGAACTTATTTACCCACATAAACTTTGTTTTCACGGATTTTAATACTTGAAGCAGTATAATAAAAGATTTGTTGTGTTATAACAATACAAAAAAAAGTATGATCTATAAATAAAAATGAAACAGTCCATCTTACCGGAATATGGATTGTTGGTGCTCCTCCAAAATAATTAGAGAATAACTCAGCATTCAAAGTAGCACTCATTAAAATTAATCTTAAATCTCGCCGCCGTGGAAGAAGATCCTTTAACACAATTAATAGAAAGTCTGATGAACAAAAGAGAAAATGTGCTAAGAATTTGAGAATTTCCAAACCAGATGAAAGCTAAATTAATTAGGAAGCTCACCTTCATTCATGCCTCGCTCATGAATTTCATCAACAAACACATGGGTTACACCATTCAGGTTGTGGTCACTCAACAGCCGTCGCAGTAAAATACCACTTGTACAAAAAAGCAAATGAGTGTTTTTCCCTTTAATTCCTTCTAGCCGAACTTTGTAGCCAACCTATCAAAAAATTCCTGTTATAGGATAGCAAGTAAAATAAAGAAGTTTTCGTGTAGAACATGGATTCAGCATATAAGTACTCATAATACTAATTAAAATGATATTAGTAAAGGAAAGGTTAAGAAGGAAGAGGGAGTAAACTCACTGAATCACCAAGAGGTTCACCCCTCTCAGAAGACACTCTTTCTGCAACAGCCATTGCTGATATTCTTCGAGGTTGCGTACAAATTATATTACAGAATGCTCCACGACCAGATTCAATCTCTGACTCCAATACATACTGAGGAAGTTGAGTGGTCTTACCACATCCAGTCTCTCCAGAGATGACAATAACCTGCCATTGCAAGAAGGAGTTTCCATAAAATGGAACCTCACATATATGGCTTTCAAGAATATACTACAAGAACTACATCATATAAATATAACCTTACCCTGAGAATCAGAAGAACCACCTTTTGGCTTCCAAACAGAAAATGTGTGTGTGCGGGTATAAATCAGAGTAATATTCAACCATACATATATGGCTTTTAATTATGATGTTCACAAAGACATATAGTGATTACATAATAAAGTTTGTCATGTGGGAATGACACTACAAGAGAAAATTCATGCACCAAAACTCCACAAAAAGCTGTTTCCCCACTATTTTTGATTGCCCATCCCATGCAACAAAAAATAGTGGCTTTACAGATGATAATGGTGGTCCTTTGGTTACTCTGTCCCATCTTTTGCTGATGACACTCTTATTGTATTTTTGACCCTTTAGCTAGTGAGTGAGCTCTGTATTATTGTGCCTTGAGGCAGCCTGGTATAAGGTCAATCTTTACAAGAGTAAACTTGTTCCAATGGGGAGTTTAGATTATATTAATGGCTTAGCTAGGCAATTAGATTGCAGAATAGGTGCTTTACCTGTATCTGGGTCTTCCTAGAGGTTCTTCTTTTAAATCCAAATTGGTTTGAGATCTCTTCATTGAGAAAATCAAGAAACACTTAGCTATATGGAAAAGACACTGCTTACTGAAGGGTGGTAGAATTGTGTTAATTAGGAGTACTCTTTCAAGTCTTCCCATGAATACCATGATTCTTTACTGTGTTTTTCTCTGAGGTTAAGGGGTTAGAGAAGTTACGGAGAAATTTTTGCTAGGCAGTGTGGAGGATGAGTTTTTATGCATCATTTGGCTGAGTCATAAGTGTGCTTGCTAATTGAAGGAGACAATCTCAGTATTAGAAGGTTTGAGGGTTTTAGTAGATCTCTGGTGGGTAATGGCTATGGTGGAGGACTGAGAAGTAGGTTTTGACAGAGAGTTATTGAAAGTAAAAGCAGGAGTAATAGAAGTGGCTGGTCTACTGGCAGTTAAGAATTTTGCAGGGTTGGCCTTTGGATGGATATTATGTAGGTCTTGTTTGATTTCTCTAGATTTTTAACTTTGAAGGTATATATCACGGAAATAGAGTGAGGTTTTGGCTTGACAGGTAGTGTAGCTTAGGACCTTTTTTGTAAGAAATTCTCTGACATTTCTGTATTTTTAAGAATAAGAAGGCTTGATAGCTGATTCATTTTCCCTCTCCCTTGCTGGTGTGATCAATCCCCTCAATTCAGATGCAATATTCAAGACTGGAGATTGATTCTTTGACTCCCCTTTTTGGTCAGAGGAAACTCTAAACATTCTTCACCTCTTTCTCCGTCACCTCAGCCTAATAACCTATAAGCAAACTAAAAAATACATTTAGGCAGAAGCCTGCCAACAAATATAAGAGTGTACTGGATAGCAACAGTATATAGAGGACTAAACCAAAACAAACCAATCAAGGAAAGGGCTTGACCAAAAACTTGACAGAGAGAATATTAGAAATATATGCTATCCAGAAAAAGGGGAAAAAATCAATTTTGTTCAATATAATTTGCTGAAAATCAAGACGGTAAAGGTAAGATTTTCCAAGTCTAACCTGGTTTCTTGCAATTGCCTGCAGCAGCCTCTCCTTCTCCTTGAATGCTGGTAGAGATCTGCGGAAGTCTAGCATCCTCATGCCTTCCGGGGATTCCTATAGATCAGGGGATTGATCGTTTCTATAACTTGAACATCAGATGGAAGTTCCAAGATGACATATTGAGATGATGGCTTAAAATGTAAAGCAGCTGACGTTAAAAGGGAACCATTCTTGCTTCCCTACTCCCCAAAGTCTTTACTTCTTTTTGTATATGATCTTTCTCTGTGATTAAATTATGTTCCTTCATACAATGTTCATCCCTTTAAAATGGATCTTTGTCTGTGTACTTTACAACATAGCAAACTTAATCCCACTAACTGGGGTCAGCCACATGGACTCTAGTTCATCCATCATCTTTATTTGTAGCCATATCCTTAGAAGCCACTATAACACATCATTTTCTATGTACATATCCAAAAACAAATCTAAAGACACAGCCAAGAAGACAATCCAATTGATTTCTAAAATTAAAGAAAATAGAAGGGGAAAGAGAATTAGATACCCACTTCATAGAAATTAGCAAAATGGAGAGTAGAAACAAGAGTTCTATCAAGGCACTTTGTAACCATGGGTCCTCACTCAAATGTGCTAGTTGAAGGTGACTTATGGGTTCATAGGATGAAGTAGTATGCCCAAGACTTTTCCAATAGACTACCAAGGATTGGGTCATAACAAACTCCCCTCTATTAACGCCTGTTGTCCTCATCAAGGCAGAAATCTCGTATCTCAATCCCATTAGTCTCAAGACATTTTCTTAACCTGCACCCATGTGGTATTGGTCCTGGGTCGGCTCGATACCACTACCACATGGGTGCAAATCAAGAAAATGTTTTGAGACTGACTTGGGTAGATTGAGATATGGGATTTTTGGCATGGCTAGAATGCCATGAGTTAACAAAGAGGAGTTTGACATGACCCAATCTCACATCAGTAGTCTATTGGGAAGCATTGGATTATATTACTTGGGTCTTTTAAACCCACAAGTCACCTTCAACTAGCACTTTTAGGTGAGGACCTATAGTATTATTAGCGGTAACAAAGACAGGTTAAAGCAATGGGTACATTACTTGGTCCCATGAACCTGTAAGTCACCCTCAACTAGCAATTTTGAGTGAAGATTCATGGTATTACACACTTGCTCTTCTCCTAGTGTCAACATAAAAAAGGAGCTCATGCCTCAAATATTTGTTAAGAGAAAAGGGTACTAAAAAAAAAAAAAGATACTTCCTCAAGAATTTGGTGGCATTAAATATAGTGCTCACCTACCTCATGTGCTAGACGGGTGCTTCATGTGTAAAAGGGATGGGGCGTCTAACCCATGGGCCATCTTCTTTTGTATTGGAAAGTGCTTGAGATATTTGAGCATTGTTTTACCATATTTTATGAACAATGCATGCCAACCAAAGTTTTGGATATCTTTTGCAGATGGGGTTGTACCTGCCCCAAGCAGAGTTTGACGCAAGCTTGGATGGCCACTCCTTTTTGTTTTATGTGGCATATTCGGTAGGAGCAAATTCGACAGAACAATAGGCTTTGAGGTTATAGAGAAATAGACGGTAGTGGAAAGGGAACCATTCTCCTTGTGCTCTTTCTTTGTGGTTAAGGAAAGAAACTCATTTCTCCTTTGACTCCTTTTCTTCTCCTTTTGCTGCACTTTTTTTTTTTTAATTAATCCATTTGGCAAGGTTCAATGTTATAGTGTTTGCCCTCTCTAGGTGGTGCTTTTCTTTTTTATAATAATTCTCAACCCAAAAAAAAACAAAAAGAAAGTTAGACAGCTTATCAAAGATTTTCAAAACTAAACACTTCATGCATTCAAGAAAAACATCAAATCACCATGGCCTAAATAATTGGCAAACACATCTTTGAACAAAGAGATACAAGCAAAATTTATCATAACATAAAAATGGGAAGAATAAGGGCTTCAATCTGATAAAAGGGGGGTCGCACGAAGATGGAGGTAAAATCAAAGATATCAACAGTAAAATAATAAGATCAGTGTATTGCAATGACACCAAGTAAAATAGATTGAAACAATCATCTTTTGATATCTCACACAATTTGCGGTGGGAGGTATAACAATGATGTAATTCTTCACTTAAGTGAAACATTTAACAACTATATAACAGCTTAACATATGTGGGGATCAACACACATATATTCTGCAACAAAAAGTTCTTGTTTTCTGCAAGTTCTAACATGAATTAGGCCTTCACTTTAGTTTCACAGTTATACCATGTTGCCTCCAATATTGTCTTGCCCAAAGGCAGTTATGTTCCTGACTTAAAAGTGTGAAAAATTGAATGTATTCTTCATATACAATACGAGCCCTCTTATAGGAGTGAGGAATGTACAACATAGGAAAGATTACAAAGACTAAACATTAGGAAAGATTTGACTATACACAAATAGGAAAGTTTCCTAAACACTGATTTAGCAATTTCCAAAAAAACTAAAGATCTAATTAGCTTCTAAACTAAGGATAGTTTGACTAACAAATCTCTTTGAGATGTTAGCTAAGCTTCCTTATCTTTTCCTTGGGGAACCAGTAATATTTTCCTTGGGGAAACCATCAAAAATAAATAATGAATGATATTATAGGTAATTGGATAGATCCATTAATGTAATCTTCTTCTTTTTTTTTTTTTTTTTTTTTTGCTGGGTCATTATTGTGTTTTGAGATTATTTTTGCATATAGATAAATTTCATCTAATGCCTGAATATTCTTGGTAAACATCTTTTCTCCTTTAGACACAATATTTAAACTGACAGACTTACTGCCAATGTAAAACTTCAAAAGCTCTATTCATGGGATAATTGGACTGCTGGCATCATCTATGGCTCCAATTTAGGGACATCTGTACAGTTCAATAGGGTATGAGAAATTATTTGCATTAAATATGGAAAACAACCTATCTAAAAAGAAGTGGTGATAACAAAATGAAATCAACTTTATTGAAAGATTAATCATTGAATGGGGTGATCAAAATGGCTGATACTGCAATATATTTCACAGGGGACTTTTTGTTTGACATCGCCAGCTAGTCAAAATAGAAACAGGAAAACAGGTCTGAGCTGCTTAGTTATTAAATCTGATGCGGTAGAATAGAAGAAAATTTAAAGTACCAGCCAAGCTCTCTGCATGTTACGCATTCTCAAACTCTGCCTGTGAAGAACTTTTTCCATAACAGATCTATCTAGCAAAGAATCAGGACCATCATCTGGATTTACATCTTCAACCTCCTCGGTGGCCTTGGCCTCAGCTGAGGAGCTACAGACCTTTTCAGAACTCAATTGCAGTCTATCAAGGTGTTCCTGCAGCAAACCCTCTACTCTCCTTTGCAAGCTTAGAGGGATAACCACCTGCAAAAAATTGGGCCATGAAAGTTCAAAGGAATTCCAATGAAAATATAGAATAATATTCTTACTAAGAGAATCCCGAAGTTAGTTACCTCCCTTTGAGGCCGTTTATCATCAAGATCAGGCCTATAATTCGGAAGAGGAACCTTGCTAGCAACCACCACTTTTCCATACATTTCGCTGACATGGAATGCCACCATTCAAGAAGATATCTCATTAATAACAACACATTACAAAACTGCAAGAGGTTTTTAAGTAATGGGTTCCATACCAATAAAGCCCCATCCTTTTGGCAAGGTTAGATATTTGCTCATAGTCTCTCCTGTCTCTTTTATCTCTGGACAAAATTTCCTGTTCTTGTTCATTGCGTAATAGCAAGCTAAGTTTCCATTTCCATTCATCGATATTGGCAACCGAGGATGATGCCTGCCATAAATATATGCAGAATTCAGAAAGACAAATTTCACCACTTTTAGTCATCAACATATGAATTCTATACAACACATGAAAACTCATGCGTGCACATTGATACATAAAAAAGTACATCAGTAAACATGTTGCTAAACCTATCTGCACAAATAAACATATAGATAGGGTATAGGAAAGTTTATGGATTTGTAAGTAAGAAGTGTCATCTTAAAAGCCTTTCTTTCCATGCGGTTATAAGCTCATAGTTCTTATAGCAGACAGGCACTAGGAATCTCCATTCTTGCATTCTCCAGCAGTTGCAATAAACAATTTTCAGACCATCTATTTTTTATCCCAGCCTTGCAGACAAGACAGTGGATGGACCGAGAACAAAAGAAGTTATAATAACATCCATAACCTGCAGTGTTAGGAAAAGTTGAAAATAAAAAGTGAACAAAGAAAGGTCTTAAATTCACTAATGGCAAAATTGAAAAACACGTAAACCCCAAGAGCTAAGACAACAGACACTTTTGAGTTGAGCTGAACCGAGCTCCTTGGTAGTGCCCTAAAGCCCAAACCAAATCTCCTCAGTTTAAATAAAGCTTTCAGTATTGCTATTCCAAACCAGTGTTATAAGTTCATGAGGCAAAAACATGAATCACCAACTTCTTCGCTGTTCAGTAGCTCACTTATTCCTTCATTTCTATTTCTGGAGTTACTTGGTGATGCCACCTACCATAAGGTATCTTTTGTTGGCTTAGAATAGTGGCTTCCCTGGAGGAGATAGGATAGCTTAGGATCATCGCCTTCAAGTTCAATTTGAAATGTTTGTTCTGTCAAGCTGGCTTTTGACAGAAAGGGAGTCTTCGAAAGGCATTTTTTGGGTTTCCAAGAGGATTCCCGTTTGTTTACCGTGCCTTTTTAATGTTTCGAGTCTTCACATATCTTTCTAGCTTTCTGAATGCTCGAAGTCTGAAGGATTGCAGCCCCTTGAGTTGGGGCTCCTTCAAGGATATCACGAATACTTATTAAAAGATTTCACAAAGAAAAAAAAGCAAGAAGTAGAACGAGTCAAAATCCCATTTTCTTTTGATGTTGGTCTCTTCCATGGAATTCATCACAACCGATGTACAGAACAGCAAATGCCATTAAACTAATAAGTGTGCGTGTGTGTGGGGTGGGGGGGGGGGGGGGGTGTTATTCGGAGCTGAAAGAAAACACCTTATGATTGTCGTAGTCACAGTCATAGTCGTCATCGGAGAACTGCTCGACGGCGTAGCCCCCGCAAAACGATCGGCGTCCGGAGAACAGGAAATTGAACAAAACAATTCTACTGCTCGCTGGCACATCAATGAAAAATCGGTCATTGCGCGGGCGCGCAACGGCAGCGGATTTTGTATCGGGCAGCAGGGCAGGCAGTGACGATCTTCTGGCGCACGATGCTAAGAGAAACCCTAGCCTCCTGGAGTGCATTCTCATGAATTTGGGGCATGGCGGTTTCAATTCAATATCAAAGCATTGTGATTGACACCAAGAGAAGCAGCATCTCCCCGCCCCATTGGCTACGGAAGACTGCAAATTGCGCAACACTGTCACTACGAGCGTATTAATCGATAATAAATTTATCTTATTTTTTATATTTCTATTTTAAAATAATAAAATATATATATTCATTAGTTTTTATCATACCTCTAAGCTTAAATGACATTGTTAATTCTGAAATTTTGTACTTTATAATTTATGTGTCCTACAAAACAAGTACACAGAGTGAATCAACAAAAATAAACAAAAAAATCGAAGAAAGGAGATAAGGCCATATGGGCAGACGGGAAAACCTCATGTGTATGTCCATAACTTGCCATGTAGGCTTTGCAACAACCCCACACACACTAGAGGCGTCAAAAGGGCCGCCCGGCCCAGCTTGGGATGGGCCAGGCCAAAGCCCGACTTGTTACTGTTCAAATGGACCGGGCTAAAGAAATTGGGCCCACGGCCCGGCCCGTGGCCCGTTGGGCCCTTATGGGCCAATCAATTAGGTCCTTACTCATTTTTTTTTAATTATGTTATTCTTTAGTAAATAATAACTATCAATTTATTTAAAATTTTTAAGTTAAATTTTTTATATATTTAAATTATAAATAAACATTACATTATTTTTCATATCAATTCACAAGAAAATTTATAAGGCATATAGAATTTTGAAATATAAAATGATGAAATAATATTTAAAACTTAAAAATTAAGATATAAAATATTTTAAAAAGAAAAAAAATTGATTTTTATATATGTATTATTTTTATATTTATATATGTATATATTATAGATATTATTTTAAAATATATATATATTTAAAAAAAAGAAAAGAAAAAAAGGTCGGGCCCACCGGGCCCGGCCCGCTAGGCCTTGTGGGCTAAGGGCCCGGCCTGGCCCGGCCCCCCTACAAAGGGGGCCATGGGCCAGGCCGGGCCCTATCCACAACAAAAGGGCCCGGGCCCGGCCTGCCCCTTTTAGTAAAAGAGCCGGCCCGACTCGTTTAAAAAGCCTGTAGGGCGACGCGGGCTGGGCTGGACCGGCCCTTTTGACACCTCTAACAAGCACCCAAGCCTTTGTCGTCACAACACCGTCCAGCCTAGTGCACATTCTCATGCGGTCATGCGTGGCTTGACACGCGCGTGCCCTGCACCCTCGAGTGAAGTCACATGGGTTGCCCCTAGTTGAGCGACCATGCGTGATGCTGGCCTCTTACTCACGCAGCCCCACACCTTCGATTGTCCCTCACCCAGTGACCTTTATTCAGGAGTGCCATGGGCATGCCCGCAATTCATGCGCCATTACTCCCACGGGACGCAATCAAAACCACCTCTGAGTTACTCGTTGAATAAATTGAGTCACTTGACACTTAGTTGCCTTTTTCATTGCTATAAATAGATGAGTTATCACCCCATTCAGTATACAATCTCTCACACTCACATCTTCTTATTACATTTGATTACACTACACTTTCAATAGACTAACATAGGCATCGGATGGTCTGCGCAGGAATCCTCACCCGCGCTCCTAACCTATCTTCTTTTTGAATATGTTATCCATCGTTCTCAACCTAGTCGAGAGACTTATCTATTGTTGTTGTTACCCCCGAGAGAGTTATCTATCGTTGTCACTCTTCTGAGAGACTCATCCATCGCTGTTGTTCCATCCCAAAAGGGTCATCAATCGCTCTCAATAGTCACCCATCATTCAGATAATTGGGAGTCATCCTAAGATAGTTTTCATCTACAAATTCATTATCGTAACTAAGCAACAATAGCAATAATCATTATGTTTTAATTTTTATAATCACAGTTAATAAACTTTTATTGTTATATATATTTTGTCCATTTTTTGATTTTTTGACAAACTTAGATAGCCTGAGGACGAAATTGATTTCAAATCCGATTTGAACAATAAGAGTACTGACTGCTAATGTGTGTTAGATGATTCACATCTCATGGTATTAATGAAAACTTCCGATCTCCGTCATTGCAATTGCTGAAAAGAGTTGGGATTGAATTGAATTTGATTACAACGAGAGTTATACATTTTTTATGAATATATATAAAATACACTTTTTAATAAATTCATTTTACAGGAAAAAAAAACAATTATTGTTCGACAAAAACATATATACCCTCAATATTAAAATTAATCACAAATTATTGATAAAAATAAGAGATGAGCAAAATTTAAGTTTAATTAAAATAATCAAACTAAACCAACCAAAGTTGTCAGTTGAGTTCAGTTTGGTTCAAATTCAAAGTTGGCTTGGTTCAATTATTAAGTTTACCAATTACAATTATTTCGGCTAAATTCAATTTTTATATTAAAAAAATCAAAATAATCAAATCAAATGGAATTGTCAAACGTCATTTTTTACATGAACTTCGGTAGAATATAATAGTTTCAGAAAAAAATAAGAACATGAAATAGAATAACCGAATCAATCACCATGTTTCCTTATTTGGCTATTTATTTGCAATTTGATATAAGTATCTCGTATTCAACTAGTCTCGACCTTTTTTGATATTTCATTTATTATTTATTTCAATCAGTAATCTACGATCAACCCTTAGCATTTATCTTTCTCTTTGTTTTGACCATCATTTGTGATGCCCATTATCTATTAGAAAATTATAAATCAAATTAATAATACAATAGTATATAAAACAGAACAGAAGTAATACATGTATAGAGATCTGAGTTATGTGTGACACAATGTCTTTAAAATAAACTCACCTCCTCGTTGAAAGTATTACATGTTGTTTAGGCATTTGTCTCTCAAGATACAATGGCATATAGATTCTAAAGTTAGTACATACACTTCAAAATTTATCAGCAAACTTGAACAATAGTATAATACTATCAAGATATCTATGTATGCCGTAATGCTTCGGAAATATGCATTTTTTATGCAAGTAAAAACTTTGTGTTTTTAAGAAAATAGAGGGCCTTATTTAAATTAAGTAGTTACTAGATTAAATCAACTGTGAATGGCATTCATTACTTTTACTTTTCTGTAACAGTTATAATTTTTTTGAATTATAGGTAAAAATAAAAGAAACATAGCTTGGTTTCGGGTGCTCATTTTGGTGTTGCATTCGTATACATGGGTCGCACACAAGTTTGGTTTGTCGGGCTTGAGATTTGCACCCTCGTGTGCATGCGCATACAATAAATAGCTTTTTGTTTAACAAGCTTAATCATTATAAATTGTATAAGCATATATAAACATTAAGGGCCTGTTTGATTGGCCACATTTTCCATAGAAAGTGACTATTTTCTATCTAAATTCTAGCTTTTATGGTGTTTGATTGCCTAATTTTCTAGGCAATTTAAATTCTCACTTGAGGGTCACGTGACCCTCTATTCTCACTTTTGCTGGAAAATGAATTCTTAGGGGGGAGAAGAGAAATTGTTTTCCAGGCTGGGAAGCATCAATTTGCAGCGGCAGTTGCAAGGGTTCATCCCCCTCATCTGGTTGCAGCACCGCCATCGAGTCCAGCATCAACTCCTCCTCCTCGTCGATGCAGTCGCCGACCTGCCCATTGCACGCCGATACGCTGCAAGCACGCAGAGAGTCAACGTTGAAGCGCGCCACAGTGGCAAAGGCTGCAACACCGTAGTCGAAGTCATCGGCGCTGGACAAGGTCACCGTTCCAAACCAGACGAGGAGGAGCAGGAGCAGGAATCTGGCCCAGAAAACCATTTTGGGAGATCCAGAGAAATGGGTTTGGGAAGGAGGGGGGAGAGAGAAGAAGTGGGTTTGGGAGAAAGAAATGGGTTTGGGAGGGAGGGGTTTAAATGTAATTGAACCAAAAACCCCTAACCCTAATTGGACTTTTTTATTCCTATCTTGGCAATCTCGTTTCTTCTCAATGAATCGAAGAGCTCTGCAACCCATTCAGTTCTCATGTGTTCATCGATTTTTCAGGTCCATTTTTCTGTCTATCATACAGATTTTGAGATCTTCTTGTTCTTGTTTTTCTTATGTTATTTGGTTACAAGTGAAACAAGTCAGGTTTAAACTAAAATTCAGAGTTGTTCGCTGGCTGTGTGTTGTTGGATATGTGTATGTATGGCAGTGATGAGATCTACAACCAGCTTACTGGATGTATGTATGTATATTTGTGTAAATATAATTGGTTTTTTGAATATTTTGTATAGTATATTTGATTTATTTTTAGGTAATTTCTAGGTAGAAAATTAAACTAATCAAACGCATTCAATTGATATTTTCCCTAGAATTTATTTCTAGGTAATTTAATTCCTTGGAATTCATTTTCTTTCCATCTAAATTCTACCCTTGCAATCAAACGCACCCTAAGAGGCTAAGTTTTTTTCCCATGTGGGGTAAGCGGATTTCCTTTTATTTTTTCAATTCAATAGGTATACTTTGAGTATCAATGTTTCAGTCAATCTTCGCAAGATGGAGAATAAAAATTTATTTTAACCTAGTTAAAATATTTATTAGCTCCCACTTAAATTTTAACCTTAATATAATATACCACAATACTAATTTTGTACCAATTTACCAATATTACCATCATTGACTGTCATCTTCTTCATATTATTTTGTTTTTCATCCCTCTTATATGGTTTCATAATTCTCATTGCAACTCAACATCAACTAACTCTCATACATTAATCATCATTTTTTCCCACATCTGGCTCCAATTTTCAATCACAGGTGAATTTGTAATTTAATTTTGCTGGTTAGTTCAGTTTTATTTGTTTTGTATTTTATAATTTGTTCAATGATTGATTTGTTTGCTTTAAACATTTATTTGGTCCAATTGGTTTGGTTTTCTACACAATTTTAGTTTATTTGATTTCAACAATTTGATTGATCATGTGCTTCAAACTAAATGTTAGTAAAAATCATATGATTTATTCATAAAAATTAACGATGCTAATTAATTAAAAATATATATTTGAAAAGTACTATGAAAGTGATTATCTTAGCAGTGGTGTCAGTTTTGAACAAGAGATAATAATGTTGGATGGCATAAAAAAAAAAAAAAGAAGGAATTGCATGGCTTGAATGAGAGATTTTTTAAAATGCGGGGGATAAAGCATATTTAATTGTAAAACATTTTGGGGCAAAGTGTAATTAATCAATTAACGCGCCACGCCGCTGTGTAGATTCTACACTGGAAAGCACCGGAAGGGAGGAGAAGGAGGAGGTAGGAATGCCGCCAAAGTCAGGGAAGAAGCGAACCCCGCCTTCCGATCCCAATGGAATATTCGCCGGAATGGTCGTCTTCTTCGTCGACGACGGAGTCCAGCCGCGTCGATTACAGGTACCGCCACTTACTCCGACGCGTGGGGTATTTGTTTTGGTGCTTTTGATGATTTTCGTTTTTGTATATGGTGTTTTGAAGATATGGAAGCATAGATTGGAGCAAATGGGGGCTGCTATTGAAGACCGGTTGTCAAAGAAGGTCACTCATGTCTTTGCTATGAGTTCGGACGCTATTCTCCAGAAAATTGGGCGAGAACGATTGTCTCAATTTAAAGGAGTGAGTTATTTATCTATTCGTAGGAATTGGTTTTTCATGTTGTTCTATTAAGGTTCCCTGGTTCATATCTCGACTGGCATTAGTTTCCTGGAATCAAGTCGGGGCAAAACATTAGGGGAGGAGAAAAAGACTAATTTTCAATGTTGATTATTTTAGATCACCAATTTCACCAAAATATTAAACTGCTGGTAATGAGTTTGTCAACAATTGATTTTCAAGTTCAATACATCCGCGTGAAAGAACCAACTTAATCAATAACAAACTGCATGCATGAACTGGAAAGGTAAGTAACCCGGGCCAATATGCACCAAAAGAAACAGAAAAAAGGGCTTCACAAATAGGAACATATGGGAATACATATGGACACTGATAGTTGGATTGGTCGTTAGGAAATGCTCGTAATAATATATATTGAGCTATTCAATAGAATCCTTTTAGTAGGTAAGTTTTATTTTTGAAGCAGTAACCTATCAAGTACCACCCAAGAAAGTTACAGGCGCCATATTTTTATATGCAAAAAACATCGCATTGCATTGCATAATTTTAGTCAATTGGTTAGGGATGTCACTGCTTCAAGTATTCACTCTTTTCAAGTTTGGAAGTGCTCAATCATATTAGCTCAGAGATAATAGATTAAACAGACAGCAGTTTTAAATCTCTGCCTATAGTTTGCTATTTGCTTATTTGATTCCATTAAATTGCCTATTTCATCTATTATGCAACTAAATTTGCTTGTTATCGAAGGATGACACTAGTGATCAGTGCTCTTAACTTCACAATAGCTTATAGCTCCCAACACACTGTGTCTATGATTGCTTGAGAGTATTTCAACTATTGAGCTTTTACAAGAATTTTGGTGTCTGCTTGTGAACATTTTAGAGAAAACAAGTTTGGTATTTAGCACAGGCATAAATAAAAGAGATTTCTGGCACACTTCACCAGGTTACCTATTTTTGAATCCACTTATAGTAGACGAGGGAGTACTTTCTCTAGAGGAAGTTGTTCGACTGAGAAATTCATTGACTAAGTTATTATTTGATGTTCAATTTCCTCTGGACAGAAAATCCTGTTGGGTTGATGGTCCATGCCAAGTTTAAATCTGTTATGTTTTGCATTGAGCATGGAGTAGAAGACTTAGAAGAAATCAGTAAAGACAAGTCGGTTCCAAGCGGAAATATTAGTTAGATAGAATGAGTCTAACGGTAATAGTATATGAGGGCAATTTAGACATCGAGCGAGTCTTATATTTTAACCCCTTGTATTGTCCGCCCTAAATGCCTATAAATAAGAGGCATGAGGCAGTCGCTTGTATCATTCATTCAATATTTTGTGAGTGCAGTGAAATTGAGAGGAAAGTATAGACATGTTAGAGCTTTGTAATCTCGTGTCAAGTCTCGGATCAGAGACTTGGACAATTCTGAGAGAGTCGTAGATTAGAGAGAAATTGGAGGGAGAATTTGAAAGAAGAGAGGGAGAAAGAAAGAGAGGGAATGAATCAAATGCTTTCATTGATAGTTCTCATCCTCTTTTACAATGCCTTTTATGGGCTATCACCCTCGGCTTATTGGTGTAACCGATTAAGTACAATCATCATAAGCGGTAACTGCTAAGTACACATGCTACTATATGTTTATTATAGTTATGCCATTATAGGTTTATTACAGTTATGCCCTTAGGCTTGTGACAATCCCCTCCCCTTGAAATCTTCCTTGTCCCTAAGAAAGGTAAGTAATTGAGCAGCTTGTGGAAACTGTTTCAACGATTGTGGTACGTATTCCCAATTGGTGTTCTCAGGGTGTCGGTGGGACAACTGTACCAACACTTAGATCAGGGGTAAGGGCCCTTGATGGATTACCCTTCTATCTATAATAGCTCGTAGTCGTGGCTCTGCTCCCACTTCTACATCTTCATTCACTGGTGGTAATTCAGGGCTAACAGTAGCATTAGGCTCCACATACTTCTTCAAGGGAGACACATGAAACATCGGGTGGCTTTCCACGCTCGTAGGCAACTGCAGTCTGTAGGCCACTTTGCCCACCTGTTTAGTTATGAGAAAAGATCCAAAATACTTTGGACTTAACTTAGATGGAGGTGTGGTAGAAAAAGAGTGCTGCAAAAACCTCTTTACCTTCAAAAAGACCTGGTCCCCCACATTGAAACTCCGGTCACTCCTCCTGTGATCGGCATTTTGTTTCATTTTGTTATTAGCTGTAGTCAACTCCTTCTTGAGTATAGTGAGCATCTCCTTCCTACTTTTTTGGTATTCTGCCGCAGTGGTTTGTGTCTCTTGGAAGTCAATTACGGCTGGTAATGTTGAGGTCTTATATCCAAATAGAGCCTCGAAAGGGGTCTTCTTGATTGAGCTATGGTAGCTCGTGTTATACCACCATTGTGCTAGGGATAGCCACCTTCCCCAACTCGTAGGCCTTACAAAGCACATACACCTCAAATAGGAATCTAGGCATTGGTTGACCCTCTTAGTCTGCCCATCTGACTCAGGGTGGTATGCGGTTGACATATGCAGCCTACCCCTACGCCCTTGAACAGCTCTTGCCAGAAATGGCTTGTAAATACCTTGTCTCAATTTGAAACAATGGATTTAGGGATCCCATGCACCTTAGCCACTGTATCAAGGAGCACCTGAGCAACTTCTTGGGCTGTGAAAGGGGTGTGTGAGGCTGATGAAGTGAGCAAACTTTGTCAGTCTATCAACCACTACCAGGATAACTGATTGTGTCTTCGTGTGGTTTGAATGTTCTTACTCTATTTTCAATTCTGTAACGTTTCTTTATTTTCTGTTTCTGTTTTGGATCAAATTGTGTGTGCGTGTAACTCTGTATTGGCAAAAGATTGAGATTCCAGTGCTCCCAAATCTAACAATGTCCGAAGTTCATATTTATAAGTATTTTCGTCTGACTAAAAGGTTGGTAGAGTTTTAATAATTGAGATTTCACAACTTTTTCAGAGTGTTCTTCTTTACAACTGGCTGGAGGACAGTTTGACTGTAGGGGAAAAAGTATCTGAAACACCTTACATCCTAGCACTGGAGTCAGGAGTTGAAGCTCTGAAAGAACCTGCAGAGAGAACTCCTCCTAAAGCTGATAATGGAAATGATTCTGGTGATCTCCAAAAATCAAAGCTTAAAAAAATTAAAACCATCCCAGAGGATCCCAACATGACTACAAAAAATATGGATAATGAACATAATAAAGCTCTACATGAAGCACAGACAGCCAGTGATTCTGATTACTCATCTTCTGCTGAAAGCCCAGTTGAGAGCAGTCGCACTACCCCTGATGCTCTAACACATGCTGTAAGACTAAGCTATCTATTTGTTGAATTGTTTCATCGGATGAAAAGGAACTTTCTTATCTACTCTTAGCACCATCTCTATATATATATATTCAAACCACTTTTCAAGTCAATGTTTTACCTTCTCTAATCAGGTTGGAACTTCAGACTCAGCTTTGCAATATAATCCACCCAACCAAAACAGTAATATCACAGGGATATTTGGGAAGCTCGTGATCATATATAGAGGTGATTATAATGATGCATTGATGCTTAGTTTTTTACGCACAGTAAAGTTTGCTCTGTTTCCACATATTGGCACTATTACCTACTTGCTTCTTTAGACGTGTGATGCATTTGCATGCAATTCTTGATAACAGCACTGGGTGATGATCGTAGGTCTTTTAGCTATTACAAAGCGATTGCAGTTATTGAGAAGTTGCCCTACAAAATCGAAAGTGTTGATCAGGTCAAACACTTACCTGCCATAGGGAAATCAATGCAGGATCATGTGAGTGAACAAATTTTCATTCAAACTTGCTGGTTTACAGTTTTTCCTTGGCACACTAGATTGCTTCTCAACTTCATCTGTGTTTTCTGGTTGCATGGTTTGTATTTTTTTATGTAAAACTTAAATAATTTTTCCTTTTATGTAGCAGTATTTTTATTCATTCACATGTAGAGATATTTATGAATTTTAGAGAATATTTGAAAAAAAAAATATAAAGATGCCCATCTACTTGAAGGAATTCATCTTCTGAGGGTTACAGAGAATATTGTGTTGTTGCAGATTCAGGAGATAGTGAGTACCGGAAAGCTTTCCAAGTTGGAGCACTTTGAGACTGATGAGAAGGTGTTGAAAGTGCCCCTAGTCAACCAAAAGTTTCTCTTATCCAATAGATCTAATTTATTTATCATTAATGTATTTTCGGCACCATTTTCTTTTCCTCAACTTTGTTCTGTTGAATTTTTGACTTCACAATTTTATCTATTTAATTATGCCCAAAGGCATGAGGCCCTTATTCCTACTAATGTTTTCCCACTTGCTGCAACTGCTCTTCCCCCTTTCTTATAAAGTTTTTTCTGCATATTATCTTACATATATCTCTCTTAACAAAAATCGAGATATCTGTATATAACCCTACTTTCATTGATCGATGGCAGGATAGAGGAAATATGTTCATTATGCGTCTGGAAATATATGTTGCCCCAGTCCAAAATTATCTTATTTTGACTGGTTTATTGTTCTAATCTAACAGGTGCGAACAATCAGCCTATTTGGGGAAGTATGGGGCATTGGTCCAGCCACTGCACTGAAACTTTATGAGAAAGGACATAGAACTCTAGATGATCTGAAAAATGACGATTCATTGACCCATGCACAGAGGTTAGGATTGAAGTATTTTGATGATATCAGAACGAGGATTCCGCGTCATGAGGTCTCACTTTTGTGCTTTGCTGGAACTTCATTATGTATTTTGGAAATTGTCAGTTTTTCCTTAAAAAAGGAAAAGAAAAAAGAAAAAAAATTGCCAGTTTGTTTTGATACACTTCTTGATTACCAGGCTCAAGAGATGGAACTTATTCTGAAGAAAACTGCGGAAAATATTTTACCTGGGGTGAGCACTATAACTAGAATCATAAGCTTGTGTATAAGTTGATTTATAAAGCATTTTCATGCTTGAAGTTTAACATATTTAGTGATTTGTGAATTTCTTATTCCTTAACCACTCCTGACTTGAACTTTTATCTAGAAAAGGTTCTTATTTTAGGTCACATGGGCCATCTCTAAATGCTGAAAATGATTAGTGGTAACTCGAAGATACATAAAAATTCTAGTCTCCATTTTAGCTCTACTTTCAACCCTTAGGTGTTCCATGAAAATTTCAGCTTTTTTGACCAGCCCCTTGATTATAAGATGGATGTAAGCTAGGAATGCTTGCTGGAGCAATTTCTTATGCTGAGGCACTTGGGAATCAATATAAATTATGTAATTGATGTGGTATATATTTCAAAATATGAACATAAAATGAAAAAACATCTTTTACATAATAGGCTTATATAATAGTGTCTTGACCCAAGTCATGTAGACCTGACCTACTTATATATGGAGCTTAAGGTATAAAATTACTTGCACATCCTTCAACAGTCGCTCTTCGAAGCTTATGCATACCTTACTGCATGCTTTTTTATTAACTGCACATGGGTTACTCATTTTGTTAATTTATGTGATGAAGGTGGTGGTTGTATGTGGAGGATCTTATAGACGTGGAAAAGCTTCTTGTGGAGATTTAGACATTGTAATTACCCACCCTGATGGCAAAAGGTGTAATATCATTTTTATGCTTGTATTTTGGTGAATGAATTAACTGCATTGAATTGTGTGCATCAGTCATAACTGTAAAGAGAAGGGATTGCCTCACATTTCAAGTTCAAGCTATTTATTTGGAATTCATATATTCTCTTTCCCTTTCTACTTGTTTACAAAATATAAGGTCCACTACCGAGTGCATTTCTAAGAGAATAAATTCTTTCTTACCGCATATTCATCCAAATGCACCTTCTGTTAAGAGGTCCTCAAAATGCTGTATTTCTTGATATCTCAGGAAAGCAAAAATACGTTGTTGGAGGATTTTCAACTTTTCAATTTGAAGATTCAAGATGTTTTATGTTCATTTATATTGTGTTTGTTGGAAACATGAATGTGCTTATGTTATTTATGACCTTTTTTACACTTAAAATGGAAGTAGCATTTTTTTAAATGGGAAGTTGGCTCCAGGTGTTCTACATTTGTACCTTTGTGTTTCTGGAATCCTGATAATCTGATTTCTTCTTGTAGTCATAGAGGCTTTCTGTGGAAATATGTGAAGCATCTGAAGGATATGAAGTTCTTGAGGGAAGATTTAGTTTTCAGCATTCATAGTGAGGAGGTATTATTATCCAGGATCTGGGTTTCTACAATGAAATTTTGTTTGTCTAGTGGAATCTTTTTTTCCTTATGATTTCTATTGAATTTTTTGACACAGTTAGGCAGATAATATATGTAGTGGATTTTTTTCCCCTTATAGTCTATATTGAATTTTAACACAGTTAGGCAGATAAACATGTAACAAACTTGGCTATAGGAGTAGCTTTTTATATCTTATTTTCCTTAGCAAATTGTGTTTATAATGCCTATGTTTTATAATTAAGAGATTTATGTGTGTGGCTATAAATATACCAAAGCATATTCTGAATCTCTCAAAGTGAATAACATGAAAACTTGTAGTTGTCAGCATTAATTAGCTGCTCATCAGCTCCAACAGTTTAACCAATAAAATACATGCTTGGTGCTATAGTTTTGCTGGGATTGTATATTGGTTAACACAAGGACAATTTTAAACACATGGCAGCTGGTTGAAGCTTGGTCTTGTCAATATTTGAATGTACTGTTTATTCTAAGTTGCATTTTGGTGAAAATCTAAAACTGTATTCAGCTACTTTAATATTGTTCAATGAATCTAAAATGCATGTATTAGTACCAAAGATGGAATGTTAATGAATATCTTAAACTTTACGGATCAGAGACCATTGCTAATAATATGCCATCCCTCCCTTCACTCCCCAAGTATTCAAGATAAACCATTTGGATTTTTTATTGATGTACATCTATTGGTTTGAGCATCAGATTATTTTGAGGAAAATATTAATTGCATGGGCTGTAATTACTGGGCTCTGAATTGTTCTATTCACTTATCATTGATGACATACTGTCTTTAGATGAGATCAATCACCAATTTGTTGTCTGGAGTTCCAAATTCAACATGAGAGATATGAGACAAATTGGGGCCTGATTTTTTTTTTTTAATTCTAGAGCACAGTGCATCAGTTCATTTAAGCACTGATCATTTATTAAAAGATTAAAATGGAGGTCAGTTCATTTTGATTTGAGGAAAACTAATACCCAAGGAAGAAACAACAACAAAAAAAAAAAAAGAAAAAAGAAAATTCTACTTTAACATAATTCATTCATTATCCTGAATTCTGAATGAAAATTTAATGATTATCGGAAGATAGACATGAAGTTTTCACTTTAATTTGGAAAACTTTCCTGCAGTAAATTTCGTGCAGCATGAATAATTCCTTGTTCTGGCATTTGAGACCTGTCATTACATGTATAATAATGCTGCCTTTTTGCTTGTTTCCTTTTGTTTGTCAGTTATACTTTATCTAAAATACTGAAAATTCAAGGAAAAAATGTTATGTTCTTGGCTGGAATGTCTTTGTTGTCCGGTTCCTCCTTGATTCCTCTTGGTCTTCACTTTTTGTTTGTTTTCATTCTATCCCTCTCTATATGATAATATACAGGGTACTGATGCAGGAGTTGACACTTATTTTGGCCTTTGCACTTATCCTGGTCGGGAGCTACGACATCGCATAGATTTCAAGGTAATTTGACAATTCCTGCTTTTTTTAGTTAGAAAGACTGAATTTCAATATTGTGCATGCTCTGCAGCAGAGTAGCGCGATTCATGTTATTTGTTGGCACGACAACATTATTTACAAAAAAATTAGTCAAGACTATTTTTATATTAAGAGTTCCACGTATATTTCTTCCCAGATAAAACTTCATAATGGTCTTGATGATGATAATTTAAGATTTTGTTTTATTTCATACCCTGCTTTTGAGAGGTGCTTTGTTTCTTGTAGTTAACAATAAAATGGTCTTTTAAGCCAATTGGTGTATCCATTTACAAGAATCACAGGGAATTTCTTCTTGCCTAAACTATACTCTTTGTTGAGAGATTGGTGAATTCTTAGTTAAAACTTAAGATAATAAACCGACACTAGGGGCGGATTTAGAAATTTATGTAGGGGGAGGCTGAAATTTTTTTTTATATGTAAAATTATACATCACAGATTTTGGGGTGGGGTATAATTTTTTTTAAGACTAATTTATTATTAAAAATTATTTTTTATATTAAAAAATATAAAAAATTAATTTTTTAATATAAAATTAATTTTAATTGTGAGCCACTTTATCAAAGAAAAGATTTAATCTGATGATCCACAGCAAGTGAAAATTAAAGGATGCTGCATTTTTGTTTTACCAACTTTTACTTTTATAATACTTTGCTAGGAAACCTGTTTACAGGACTAACGTTCATGCCATATCCTCATATGTTGATTTCCCTGAAGAGCCATTTTTGCTCTTCCATGGAATCTCATTTCTATTTCCCCCTAATTCTGTTCTACTTCGTAGGTCTATGCAAGGGACATTTATGCATTTGGACTAATAGCTTGGACAGGGAATGATGTATTGAATAGGAGGTATGCTCGCTTCTCTCATTTGATTTGAACCAACTGTCCTAACTTGTGAATTTGTAATTATTAAGAGGTTATAATAGATATGATTCCCTTCTTCTTTGGTTACTACGCTTATTGAGACTTAATGGAAGACATGCATGATTATTATATGCTTACATGTAAGCATGGAATATGCTGTTCCCCTTTCATAAACTTAAATAAGTACTACTGAAAGCCCTTTCCTGAATGACCTAAGTGCATTAATGGCATGAATATGGGACATTAACATACAGTATATTTTCAGGGACCAGAACTTTTAGTTTTGATGGGAAAGAATAAGCTGTGTTTCTCGTTCATGCAGAGAATGTTTCTTGACTTCCATTTTTGTCTTTATAAGCATACTAAAAGGCACAAAGAAGGGAGTGGAGCCTTATGCACACGAAGTACCTAGAAGATCTTCACACCAAATGATTCTTCCTATGGTTTTTCATAAACCATATGTTCCATTCTCCATGGCAGCCACCTAAGCGACGATATATATATTTTTTGCAATTTCTCTCTCAAGAACTTTCAGAGCTCTCTTACTCACTCTTTGATGGACCAAATTTATAATATGATTAAATCTACAATGCGGTGCAGACTGAGATTACTTGCAGAATCCAAGGGATATCGACTCGATGACACCGGGCTGTTTCCTGCTACCCAGAGTTCCGGCAGTAAACGGGTAAGGAGGTCGTTTAACTTACATGGCGCCTGCTTTCTCCCATTGTTGCCCCCCTCCCTTTTGACATTCATTTATTAGGCACCCCTATATCATGCAGGGCACCAAAGGTAGTGCAAGTTTGCATTTTAGGACAGAAAAAGAGGTGTTTGAATTCCTGGGATTTCCTTGGCTTGAACCTCATGAGAGGAATCTGTGATGTGTTAATACGGTTGTGCTCAGGCTGTTACATTGGCAGGCTTGTAGGAGTATAGAAAAACCAGCTTGCCTTTGCTAGTTTTTGTCTTGGCACACTGTTTATTTTCTGCTACTTATAATAATACTATCCGCAATCTTCGCTTTAATTTAACATGTGAACCTTGATTAAGATGATTTGATTATATAAAAAGATGACTAAATAAATACTTTTTATTATATGAGACAGGATGGCACTTTAGAGGTGGAAAAAATGCCAAAAAGAGGGTGAGAAATTCTTAGGCATAAATGAATTATAATGGGTTCATAGAAAATATGATCAAAAAAAAAAAATTTACGCGTTATATGGAAGAACTAAAAATAGGCTTAAAGCATGAAAATATCTTTGAAATTTGTTATTTTGATCATGTGGCATTTCCAATTTGGACTTTGGCTCATTGTATTCTTGAATTGTTTAATTTTGCAACAATTAAACACCTTTTTGCTCTACGAATTGTATGAGTGAGTTTGAAAAGTGTCTAATTGTTATAAAATTAGACATTTAAAGAATATAATTAATCAAAGTCTGAAATTAAAGTGTCACACGATCAAAATAACAAAGATTAAAGGTATTTTTATGTTTTTTTCTTAAAAATAAGATTTGATATTTTATGTTACTATTTTTTTATTATTTATTGTTAATCATTTTCTAACAAATAACCTCATACACAATCACAATTAACTATTCAAGTAATTTAAAGGGGTACCTTTAAATGGATCAACATACTACATAAATTAGCAACTATGACATTTACATTCTACATAAATTCGTGCTTTGTATATCAATTTTTTTATTTTTCCAATATGGCAGATAGAAAACTAAGTTTATAAATTTCACAATGGAGAAGCTGTCAATATTTCACTTTTAGTTCGATATTAACTACATTACACTATGGATTTAAAATTCATTTAATTTAAACAATAAATGTGCCCCACATGTTAATTTAAATAAATTTTATTTAAAATTAAAGTATTAAATTAGCGACTTACAAATATGATAATTTATTTTTATAAGATTGGGCACGTAGAAATTATTAGTTCTTATTACAGAACTAACATTTGAGAGTAATCATGATTAAAAAATAGATGTTTAATCCAAAATTTTTTTCTCAATTACAACCAATTCTCTGTATCTGTTTCTTATCAAACCTATTTCATTCCTAAAAATAAATTTATTTTTACTTTTCATTTAACACAAGTTACAAATAGTAAATAAATACCACTCAAGATAATAACTCCACTAATAATACTTGTTGCTGTAATTAATATTTTATTAATTAAATTATTACATTTATTTAAGTGTTAATACTTTATTAATTAAATTTAATATTTATATTTGGTAACTTAGGTTTCTGTTTTATTGTTCAGATAGAGAGAGAAGAGAGAGAGAGGGGGGGTTTAGTGTGGCCTTTGTGGAGGGATAGACATGGCTTCAGCTGTATCTATGTTCCCTGTGACCGTCAAATCTTCTTCTCCTTCTGCTTCACCGTTTAATCCTTCTCTTTCACATTTCTGTGGATCATTTCCTTCTTCTTCTTAGTCTTCTTCAAAGAGTATTTGTTGGGTTTCGCCTTACACTTCAAGTAGTGACGGAGCTCACTGCAGGAATGGCGTTAGGTTCAAACACTCTCGTGTAATCTCTTTGTCAGGAAACAAAAGGCTGTCTCTACACCCATCTCCACGCCGCTCTTCTTCCAGGCTGAGTTTCAGGGCTGCAGCTGAGTACAAATTTCCCGATCCCATTCCTGAATTTGCGGACGCTGTGAGTGCACTCTACCTGCTTGTGGATTTGCCATTTTGTTACGAACAAAAATCTTGGTTTTTGAAGTCTATTCGGTTTAATCCAGTGATTGCTAGGGCCTCTTTTCATCGTATTGACTGTGATTTGTGTGTGTGTAGGAGACAGAGAAGTTCAGGAATCATCTTATTAAGAAGCTCTCCAAGAAGGATATGTTTGGAGATTCACTAGAAGAGGTTGTTGGAATCTGCACTGAGGTTGTTTTCATCCCCTTTTAGTACCCTATTTCCTTCCTTTCTCTTTCATTTTTTGCTAGTGTTGTTGTTATCTATACCATCTATTCTATTATATAAGTAAGCATCAGGTTTTGGTAACAAGATTTGAACTCATGATCACTAAACAATAATTGACTTTTGAAACAATTTTATCGCTACACCAAAACTTATTTTGTATAAAACTTTGCCTAAAAAAATTAAAATTTAAATAATTATCGTCAAATGTCACCCAATGAACTCACTTAATTTTTTTATTTTTTTTGCTCGTGTGTAGCATGAGTCACACCTTAATTCCACTACATGAATTGGGTACATAAACTCGCCCATCATTTCTATTTATAACCTTATTGTCTATAAAACCCACCCTTATTGTCAAACATCACTCAATGAACTTTCACTAATTTTTTTATATTTTTTTGCCCGTGCGTAGCACGAGTCACACCGTAATTGCACTACATGAATTGGGTATATAAACTTGCCCATCATTTCTATTTATAACCTTATTGTCTATAAAACCCACCCTTATAACTCATTTTTCTTGCATAAATATGGCAAGCAAAAGGATTCAAAGTAGTGTTTGATGTATCATGTGAAATAAAGCTTGATGTCTGTACTGTTTTATTTTAGTCTAAGTATAGAGCTGTGGAGACTATTATTCTTAAAGGCTTGGATGTATAAATCTTATCTACTTCCTACAGATTTTAAGGACTCCCAATAACCTTCAGCACTGGTGTCAACCTTGTCAGATCCAGGGTTATTTCCATGAATTGAAAGTAGAGAGGAAGAATTGAGAAGAAAGTTGAGAGAGAAATGAGAGACTCGGAAAAGAAGGAAAGTTCGAATATTCAATTGCATGCCTCCTTCCTTTTACAACCACCCTTTTATAGGGGTCCTAAACTACCCTTCAGTTGCAGTAACTGAAACCCCAAAAACTCCGTAACAGCCCCCAACAATCTCACAACAGCCATTGCTGCTAAACTGTTTTACAACAAATGAGGCAACCACCTTCTGTTTCTAACCAATCTACAACAACAGCAACCCTCCACTTACCCAATTACCCCTCCCATAGCCTAGGGTCGTGACACAACCATTTAACATTATGAGTCACACATTGATGCACCTTACAACTGATCAGCTTAGCAAGATATGAACTTATCAGTTTTGAATTACTGTCTTTTATGTTTGTCCCACAGTAAACTCCGCCTGTGGGTTCCTATTTATAGCCAGTCCCAAACTCGGATAAAACAGGGCAATTGCTTTAGTAGCTGACAATCAGTGTAAAACTTGTTAAATCAAATAATATAAATTCTAGACAAAGTTATAGGAGTCTTATGAAGACAAAGACATGTATAGAACTAACCGATGAGCTAAAATTCATGTAGGCGACCTCACATAGTGAGTTAAAGGCTTAATATTGTTTTATAATAATACACAGCTATTTAACAAGGTGATTCATTCACTCCATGCTAGCTTGACTTGTTATTGAAAAGACAATGGCCTATGTTTTTTTTTGCTTATATGGTTTTATAATTGTCATAATTGGATTGCTGTTATTTTGTTCTTTACTTCTTTCCAATTGAAATATTATATCTCCTTTTCTGATTCAACCTGTTGTAAAGAGATTTAGCTGGGATTATTTACTGATATGAAACCTATTATTTCTGTTTTTTATCCTTCAATTGCTCATTTATTGCAATTATTTATCTAGTCAGCTGTTCCTGTTCCATTAACTATAAAGCAAACGTGTCAAATATCTGCAAGTGGTTTTCTGGATCATAGCAGAAAAATTTGTGTAGGATCTGTTTAGCTAATGACACTAGTAATGCATAGGAGAAACAAGGGTATTGCTCAGTGCATGAAGTTCTCCGCTTTGTGAGTGTCGGGAGGGTTGTTTTGTAACAGTCTTACTTTTATTTTGCAAAGAGGTACTTCCATAACTCACTTGTAGCCGTCTAGTCACAAATGAGCAACCTTATCAATGCTATTAAGGTTAACCCTCTTCTACATCGTTATATACAAAAAATAAATGGGGGAAAATATAGAGAAAGAAAAATGTCTATTGTGCTGTTCAAGTTTCCTCGAGCAAAACCACACTAGATAGGGATGTAAATGGGATCCTAGTTAGCCCCATTT
The DNA here is from genome assembly GCA_036245055.1 of Diospyros kaki. Taxonomy (NCBI): domain Eukaryota; kingdom Viridiplantae; phylum Streptophyta; class Magnoliopsida; order Ericales; family Ebenaceae; genus Diospyros; species Diospyros kaki. The sequence goes on from BSEG01000009.1 coordinate 44,626,865, forward strand.
AAATGCCCGTTTTGATAATTTTCAAATGAGTCTTGTACCCTATACCTCATTTTTGTATTTATTTTCACTTTAATTGGAGTTAATTGGGACCCAATGAGGACCCATTTACATCCCTAACACTAGATACTCTCTGGGGAGTCATGCTTTAGGTTTTTGCATTTTAGAGAACAAAAAGATATGAGTGGGATGGTACATGCAAATTGCAGAGTTTGGTTGCTTTTGAACTAAATTGCAACAATTTAGAAAATTTATTATTTCAATTTTTGAGTACTTATACTGTGGAGAAAAGGCGGAAAAAAGGAAAAAGAAAATGGATGGGACAATGGAATTTTTTTTTTTTTTTGGGCAAGTGACAGATATGGTTCCAATGGAGACGTTAGAGTGCTTCATATTGAAATGATAAAACTACCTGGCAATTGATAAGGATGGCACTTGTCTATTTGGCAGAGCAGTACTTGACATTTCCGATATGATGTGGAAAATGCCTGCTATGGTCAGATGTGGCCTCAACAAACATGTAAAACAAATGTTCTTTTTTTTTTTTTATGAAATCATGTATATAACTCTTATGCTTGCGTAAAAGTTGTGTATTAGTTTATGAACATAAGTCAACTTAAAATAAGCGAAAAACACTCAAATTTGGAATTTTAACTGCAGTGCCTTGTAGGAAGTTTCCAAGTGTATGTCGGAAGTTTCTTTTGTTTACTTTCTCATGTTGTAAGGCGTTAACAATTTTACCATCTGATATCGTTTTCTAAGTCTTAACAGATACTCAGTACCTTCTTACACACCGAATATGGGGGTCCAGGCACACTCTTAGTCATACCCTTCATCGACATGGCTGATACTTTGAACGAGCGGGGCTTGCCCGGGGGACCACAAGCTGCACGGGCTGCAGTTAAATGGGCTCAAGATCATGTCGACAAGGACTGGAAGGAATGGAACAGTGGTGACAGCAGTTGACAGGGAGCATCCGCCAAACATCATGCTCAAGTTCTTAGCTGCCTTCATATGGGTAGATTATATGTCCAAATTGCAAGTCCTTGAGTAGCCCTAATGCCTTGTTAAATGGAAGGGGCTTTTTTCTTTCCCTTTCTTTTACAGGGTTGATGTCTATAGGTTTTTCCGTAGCAGCTACTGCAACTGAGAGTTTATACTCCATCTCACCATGAGATTGTTTAGCTACTGCAGTAGGTTTTGCATGAACATGTACCCTTCTGATTACTTTGGGGGAAAGGGCTGGCCTACCCAGATATATTTTTGTTGTTCTAATTCTTCTTTGGTGGCTAGCTTGATATGTTACCTTCCAATCTTACTGTATTCAAGCTCTTAAACAAATGTAATCTAACAATAGCATATTTTTACAAGGCCGGACTCTACCTCCCCCTTTCTTTACAAAGAGGGTAACCTTTTTATGGCTCATTCATGGAGTATTCTGTCAGAGAAGTATGCATACCAACAAGCATCAAATACAAAACAGATTACAGTATGTTCAATGGAGGTACGTACAATCATTCTTTTAAGGCGAAATGGATAACCCCCATTGACAAGCTAAACACAAAATCAACATGCAGAACATTCAAGATATCATCACAAGGCAAGGCTAGCAACGTAACCGCAAACGGCTTAAGCCTACACTGGAGGAGGGAAGTTCCAGAAGTCTCAAGCTTGAATTAATATGCAAGTAGTATTCCTTTTAAGTTTAAACAAGAAGGGGGGGCAGGAGAAGTAGAAAGACAAGCATGACCAAGTGGAAACAAATTCAAACAGGACTCCAATAAAAAATTGAATGTAAGATATATATATCCCAAGATAAATGTACTTTTATGTAAGAGACCTTAATGGAGCAATCTCCTGTTTGACAGATGCTTTTCAGTAAGACAAATGCTTCGGCTTCAGAGATGGAATGATTGACATTATCTGCCTCTCCCTGTTGGGATCTTCATCGTGCTTTTCCACGAGGTCAAACCTGAATAATTATTTCGCCTTCCAGGGAACAACTGTTGCTCAGAGAACAAGGCAAAAGAATTATGTACACATCCACTGGCCTGCTTTTATTTGGAACTACTATCCAATCTCCTCCTCTATTTGGCCGTCTGCAGCAACATTGATATACCATAAACATTGAAGATTTTATTGAATTAATATAATTGCAGTTTGACTTAAATAAGTAAAGGTCTCACCAGCAAGATGAGTAGCTAAGTTCGCTTGAGCATCAGCCTCGGAGTTCAAATTCTTTTGAACGTGACAATAGAAAGATTAGAGATTTGCCATGATCAACTTTCAGAAAGTAAAGAGCAGAAGGAATCCAAAGCTGGTAAAAAATTTTGACATTTGTGCTAGTACCCCAACAGAAGGGGTATGGGATGGCAAAATATAAGAAAATCATTTGAAGAAGTATGGTTCAATCCAAGAAAGAACAAAACTATACAACCAAAAATTCACAAATAGCAAAGGAACAATAAACATACCCGCAGTACATGACTTATCTCGAAAGAAAGAAACTTATCCTTCAGTTTCTTCACCTCCCCATGCAACTCAGACATGTTCTGGTTTTTTACCTTCCATATACCCTGAACCTGTTTGACAATGTTCTCTTATCATGAAAAGGCAACCAAAAAGTTGCATTTTGAATTAACAAAGTGAAACAGATTGTCATGGGAAAGCAAAATTTGGCATGGAGACAAATGCATTTGTATTTCTTGTGACCTTATCTTATGGTAATTACTACTGAGTAACTCTGCGGTTAACATTTTTACTTCTGAACTTGTAGCCACAGCTACACTTGGTAATTGATCAGGAGATATTGCAGCTGAAAGCTAAAATATTCATGTCCTGTCAAGTTCCAGTTTTGAGATCAATAGGTAAAGGTCAGGGGATGCTGCATTCACTATGATTGGCACGGCATTGGGGCTGAAAATGGGCAGATAAAGATGGCACTTGGTTCGAGAAATGAAATAAAGAACACAGATACCGAATTTTATGCACAATCATGATAGTCTAAAATTGCTTCCATGATAATCGTAAAGCTTGGTTCTCCAAGTAAATCTATCATCCAAGACTAGAATCTACGCTTGTAATTGGGATACTTTGTGAAAATATAGAACATTCAAACGACAGTCAAATAGAAACCTATGACTGGTTGGTTCAAAGATAAACCCAGAGTTTTCTGGTAGTAACATATTCTGTCTGCTCCACCCCTCTTCTCCTTGTTCTTACAGCACCCTCAACTAGCTTGACTAATCAAAACAACTTGTTACTGATGGGCTTTTGATATTTTTTGACACATGGGAACCATTCAACCGTATATCAGCGCTGGTGTTATTTTATGTTACTTCCAAGTTTCTTGTTACTTCATGTCAGGGATCTAGGTGGAATTTGGAAGAAATCGAGGGAGAGAGGATAGGAAGGGAGAGAGAATTCAGAAGAACAGAGAGTAAGATCGGAAAGAAAGAGAAAAAGAGAGAAAGATGAAGGAGAAAACAGAGAGAAATTCGGGAGAGAACCGAAGAGAGAGAAAACTTGAGTTCTGTTATCATTCTACATTTTATTCCCATCCTAAGATTTAGCTTATTTATAGGCTCTCTAACTTTCAGTAATTTGGATTACTTATATACAGGTTATCAAATACTATCATCAAGCAGAAATGTGAGTTAAGACTTTAGGGACTTCTAGAGGAGATTGGGACTTTTCTAGTCACAATTGGATGACATTAAATATCTGCACTAAGCCTTTAACCTTTGCTCTTGTGATGGATAAACTTAAAAAACACACCGAATAATAGTTGCCTTGGTATATATTATTTGCAGATAATATTGCCTTGGTGGATTAAAAAAAATTGTTCATACTAAGTTTGAATTTTAGAGGACCCTTTAGAATTTAAAGGCTTCAAGTTGAGCAGGTAAAATAAGTATGAAATGTAAACTTAATAAAACTAGAAGTGAGAATGTTGTTGTAGTAAGGCTTGAAGATAAGTTATTTGTATAAAACATTAGTTTACGGCTCTGTTTATTTGGGGTTTCCCTATTTTCCAGTGTTCGGGAGCAGGAAAACACAAAAGTCAACAGAGAATTAATTCCAATCAACACAAAACCTAACTTAAAACAACACACAAGTTGGGGAAAACGACCTCCCATCTGCTAGAAGGGAAGTCATTTTCCCTTGCCCTAAAGCACCTCTCTCAACCTCCCTAACTCTAAAGTGCCTCAATTAGCCCCCTTTTGTGTTTGTGTTGCCATCTATCTAGGTCGCCATCTACCTCGCAGTTGCCTTTTCTATTCACCATTGTCATCTGCGACACCAACTCTCTCTTCCACGCTCTCTCCGTTCAATCTCTATCTCTCTACCTGGCTCTCTCTCTCTCTTTTTGTTTGGTCACAAGCAGCGTCCAAATCCTCAGGTTACAACCAAACAACTGAAAAACACATTTTAGGAAAATTCTTTCCAGAAAATTGTTTTCTTTGAAAACTGTTTTCTTTTCCCTCAAGAAAACACTTTCCCCCAAATAAATAAAGCCGAAGTATTCATATAAATTGTTTAAAATGAACGGGAGATTATCGGATTTTAGTACTCATGGCTATCATAGGATGGATACTGTGGAGATGTGTCCAATATTTTATGAGGTCTTAAAATTCTTTTAAATTTAAAAGAAAATTTTTATTGGATGCATCTCCTTAAAGAGTGTTGTGTTTCCATATTGTACTTGTTGGTTTCACCATGTCAACTAAGTTATGGAACACAACTATATCAATTATCTTCATGCACCACATCTCATGAAATTTCTCCATGTGAAGATGGTGTTCAAACTCCATTTCATCATTACTCCGCTAGGGGATATTATCTACTGCCGGTCCCAAGCCCGGATAAAGGAGGAGGGTTGCGTTAGGTAGCCGACAGTCAGCGTAAAACCTAGTCGGATCCAAATATGAATTCTAGGCAAACTATCTGTTGGGATGCAAGCCACATAGAAGTCTAGAATTCATGTAGCCAACCCCACATAGTGGGATAACGGCTGGATATGTTGTTGTTGTTGTTGTTGCATCTCCTTAAAGAGAAATTTTAGTGGATATGTGCGTCTATAAAACTGTCTTTATTTTATGGCTCAGGATGTCAGGTAGTTAAATAATAACTTGTGCAAATAACATAACTTAGATAATGATATTATAGTGATTAAACAATCATACAAGATATAATTAGAAATAAGACTATTCAAAGTAAGGTTAGAATGGTGCCTATTGAAAATAAGATATATGAGACATAATTAAGATGGTTTGGAGTCTTTAAACATGTGAGAAAAAGATTGATTGATGCACCTCTAAGGCAAGTGGATGAAATAGAATAATTTTGTAACAAAAAATGTAGGGGGAAACCAAAGAAAAAACTAAAAAATACTTCATCATGTCATGGGATATAATGACCTTACAAGATATAAAGATGATTGGAGAAGTATAATTTCGCAACTGTCATCACCTAGAAGGATTAAAGCTTTTGATGATGATAATCTGTAAAAGAACTTTGAGAGACATATATATGCACTCCAACCTGGTAGTCAACTAAACGTATTATAGTAAAGGTTCCTTTTTGTGGTATCAAAGTCAAACAAAATAAAAAAGCAGTCCATTAGATTGAATAATATGATTTCAAATAAACCAACTGGATGAAATGGATCCCATATAGGCAAACCAGAATTCAGAACATCAGCTTATTGAATTGAGCTCATTTATTACGAAAATATTCCAGTGTCAAGAAGCAATGGATGTGATAGGGTGCTGGAGTAGTAGGATTTTGTCTTTAACCACAATATGCTAATATCCATTTAGAGTGTGAGAAAGACCATTTCCCATTGTTGGACCACATTATTAAAGCAGTAGGAGAAGTGGCTAGACGCAGACCAAATTTTTTTCCACTCTATACGCAACAGTTTCTACAGAAGGACAAATAAATAGCCTCCTCTAATCCAGTGAAAAAATATATTTCTAACCAACTGAACCATAACCTACATCATCATCCACAATCATGTACGTTAAAAGTTTAGCATTATATCTTCCATCACACAGACTCAAAGAACAAGTTCCACAGGATAATTATTTGCTTCCTTTTCAGGAGAAAATTGAAACTGCTATGAATATTCTAACATTTTTATCTTAAAAATGTAGTTCTAACTAAAACAAGAAAGGAAAGGATGCTACTCAAAACAAATAGTTAACTCCCAAAGATACTAATCATTAACAACAATAGATAACTATATTATAGCACATAAACAAATGGTGGTGACACTGCAATATACAAAAGATAAAAAACCAAACCTGCAAACACACAAGTTTTGAGTCCCCCACAGCACGAATATTTGTATAACCTTTCTTGAGTGCTTCTTTCATTCCTAAAAGTATGGCTCGATATTCAGCAGCATTGCAGGTTGCTATGCCTAAACCTTGACGTAATCTACAAATCTATTGTAAAGTCCAGATTAAGGGACATTAAATGTGGAAAAGAAGGAAAAGACAACCAGAAACCCCCCAGAGGAAGGATTACATACCACGGTTCCATCATCAGCTCGCAGCACAGCTCCAGCACCAGCTTGCCCAGGATTTCCTTTTGAAGCACCATCAAACTCAAGAATACAAGAACGCTGCACATAATCGCCGAAATTAGGCTCTCAAGCACCAATAGCACAAACTTAACCGCCCAGTTCCCCCCCCCCCCCCAAACAAAAAAAGAAAAAAGAAAAAAAACAGAAAACATTTATATTCATCATCCACTCCCAGTCCAAGATTCCTAAAAATTCCTAGTCTTCCTCTGTTGGGGGTTCCCCGGGGGGAGGGGGGGAGATGTTGTGGAAGAGTAGACCAGTCACACCCATTCTTATTATGATTAAGTTTCCAATAAGTTTGCAGTGAGTAGAATTCTTGTAGCCAACTCCATGAAGTGAGATGACCGCAAAGACAATTTTAGCAAGTAAATGGAAGAAGCAGGCATTTCTTATTACTGTATCCAACTATCCATCAAGCAAGAATAGGACATCCACATGACATAAGATAGAATTTCAGTCTCAGATGTCAGGATTGACCTTGACATGCTTTCTTGAGGGATCAATTGCAATAGATGTTGATGCAATTACTTCCTGCAAAATAAAATACATGCCCACTTCACACAAGCCTACAACAGTGTCAAAAGAAGTGACTACTGGAGTATTATGCATTGCAAATAACACAGAGCAATTATGGTGTGCAAATAAAATTAGCAGTGACCCTGTTGACCTGTTGAAGTTGCTTCTAAATACTAAATCTCACTGGGAGCAAGAATCCCCTCAACATTTGCACTAGAAATTTCAATTTTATTCAATTATCACATTGATGGAACTGCTCACAATTTTACAGAGTTCTGAGTCTTTTTGGTTCTCCCCGAGAGGCAAAATCTTCACCAATCCTACTGCCTTTCGTTTTTCTACTTAATTTTCAGTCTTTTTCTTCAGTCTTTTTTATTATCATTGAGAAAGCTTTTCTTCTTTCTTTCTCCAGTAGCATTTTTTCTTTGATTAAATAAATGCCACCAACGGATCTAAGAGATTACATTATTCAACTGGCATCTTACAACAATAAAATCTCAATTTTGCAATGCGAATCCCATATTTAACTTCAAATGACCTTTTAAAAGGCTATTTCTTTGTTGTGTCAATCTAGAAAATTGAACTGTCATGTGATCCAGAAGCTAAACTGCTAAACTTCAAAATTATATTGTTCATCATGAGATTCTTCTAGAACCAACAGGATTTTCTTTCAGAATCTTCATCACTGAGAAATGAAGTCAAGTCCCAGAAGAAGGTTGGACATATAGACAGTATAAAAGGTATCGATTAGGATTTATGTTCTTATTTCCCAGTTCAGTGGAGATTCCTTGTCGGGTAAGGATTTGTAAATCAATAAATACATCACATATAGAGATTATTCAGAGTTTGATAATTGATATAGAATAAAAGATTTTTAGATTTTCTTTCTTGGATATTCTTCTTCTATTCTATAGCTCTTCTCTCTTCTTCCTATTTCTCTCCTCCTCCTTTGGTTCTACATCACTTGTACTTCAAGATTGGCCATCCAAGTATATTATAACACTGAACAAGGAAAACATCAAAGGCAAAAATATTAATAAAAGGATGAATTACAACATAATAGATGTAAATAGCATGGACTCTCACCTCAAAAGTACAGTTAAAAGTTAAATACTACGCATGCTAGTTAAAGTTAACTTATATTGGGACCAAGCAATGAAATATGCTACCAATGATTGGATCATGCATGATAGACACTCCTCCTCTGGGCTCTGGCAAAAATGGTGGTCACAAACCTCACTTTGCCCTAATTATAATGCATGACCAACTTCAAATGCTCTAGCATACCATCTTGACCTGCACCTACACAATAGTGGACTTCTGTATGATACTGCTTGTAACATCATATCACTCATCTAAAAGTGCTAGCTGACATTAACTTTTGAATTCCTAGGACCAAGTACTAGCCCAAAAAATTGAAGGATTCGCATTGCAAAATTAAAAGTGCTAGCTGACAATAGTGGACTCCTTCAATTTTTAAGGGTTGGGTCCTTTAAGGGTTTAGGGTTTTTGTCGTTCAAAAATTTTCCCTCAATTCTCAAATTTCCCCAATTGGAAGATCTATGGTTTTTGGTTCAGAACAATCAGTCTGGTTCGAAGAACCATGTTATTAGTATCCCTTAAACAATACAATATATTATAAATGATAAAAATATCTTTCGCATCGTCTCACTGTTTTGAGTGAGGGGTATTTTAGTCATGTATTTCACCGCTTCACCTCACCACCTTGAATAAAATATATTTTAGATATTTTAACTACATTATGTAACTCAAGATGTAAGGTATGATGTATCAATGACATTTTCCTAGTTCGAAGTAAGAGCAAGAGACCTCAATTCAATTCCTTAATCTTAAAATTAATCATAATTAAATTTAAAATAGTGCATAATATATAATATATTGCATATATATAATACATATTATACTTTTAATTTTGTATTAAAAAAGAAAAAAAATTATATAAATCAAATCAGTTCGGTCGAGTCTTAATTTGTCTAATTTTCAATCTAAAATTTTTGTAAATTCTAGTTCTGATTTAGTTCAATCAAAGGTGAGTCCAATGGGATCGACATTCATTAAAAATATTTACTTTTATAATCATTTACTCTCTCAATAATAATGGAACTTCACAATAATTATTCAATGCGTTAGTGTATTTTTAATCATTTTATATATTTACAACATAATATAAGATGTTAGTCAAATATATATTATTTATTTTTAAAATTAATAAATTCAATTGTCATGCTCAATTTACAATATAGCAAGATAAAATATAACACTACACGAGAATAGCTTAGTTTAGTGCTTTATAAAGAGACTAATTTTACAATTTTAATTTGTAAATTTTTTAATTATAAAAGAATAACTTTTAAATAGGCAAAAATTAATTAAAATATAAAATATAAAAGGGCATCTTTCAATTAAAAAATGAAAATAAAAACAGGAAAAACCAGAAGGAAAATACAAAAACTATAACCAAACACAAACAGGCACTTCGTCTCCCATGAAACACAACTGGTATAGTCCTTGGTTGGATGAAGTCAATAACAAGAATACAAACAAGGGCTTCACCTTCTCAAGACAATCAGGATTGGGTTCCCTGCTCTGATACCTGTAGTTCTGGGGTTTGGGGGAACAAGGACAATGCAGGGAGATGAGATGAGCCCCATGGCCTGGAATAGCAGACCAATCACAACCAAACAGAATCAATCTGTTACCTAATTTCCACTGGTGGCCAATGGCTCACCTATTGGACCATTTTGTACTTTGAAAAAGGACTAGGCCTGCATATTTAAGTATACCAAGAGGCAAGAACTGAATCTCAAGGCTGTTCCTTTGAAGCTAAAGCAGCTTGTTCTGAATATTTGGAGAGGACACCACTTAGCACAGCTTTCTCCTTGATTTTTAACCTGTATCATCGGCCATATAAGAATGAAAACCAGAAATGAAAAATCCAGCGGAGGAAAAAATAAAATAGAAATGAAGAAGCACAAGAAAGCACGAATTTCATATTTAGTCTACCTGTTTGCAGATCCTGGAACTTTCAGTTTCAAAGCTTTTGTCCTCTTTCTTTTGGATTCTGGTCTTTTCTTTTTTGCCTGGACATGTTCGTGCTTCTTTGAAGATGGTTCTAAAAACGATTCAGTCCTAGTTCCCAAGCTGTCACCTGAACTCTGCTCGGATAAACTGTAAGGTTTCAAATTTTCACTATCTTCTTCCCCTTGGGCCGGTACATTTTCATCATCTCGACCCATGGATTCATCAGAGCAAACCATCTCCCAAGAATCTGAGGGACCGTTATCAATGTCAAAATTAACATCTGGGACTTCTTCCAAGCTGGCTATTGCTAGTTGAGAAGCATTGTAGCTTTGGTTTGCTAAGTGTTCATCTGCAGAGGTGGGAGATTTTGCATTCATAATCTCGCATCGTATCTGCTTCTCAATCTTACCAAAACTTATGCTTTGGCCGGAGAACATCTCTACAAACCTGCCAATTACAGAGACACCAGAGACTTAGATTAAGCACATAAAGCAAACTTAGGCCTCTTTGTTTCTCCTTCTGATGAGAAGCAATATCTCCTCATGAGCATGCAACACTTATAAAAATCTGCCAAATAATCTCAATGTGCGTGGGAATGAAAAAGTATTTTGTGCCTCCAAGGCACCACATCAGCAATGCCTCAAGCTAATCACATGTTGCCACATGTACATGATAAGGGTAAACTTGTAAATATATTTAACAAAGTTCACATTATTATTTACAAGTTTACCTTTATCATGAACACATCAGACGTGATGCCTTGGAGGCTCAAAATACTTTCCCATGTGGGTACGTGCATGCATGGTACAATGGTTAGCCGGTACATGGACACGAGATTAATCACTTGATTTATTGCATTTCGCAATCCAAATAGGCAAATACTACCTTTTTGCATCCTTCTCAAACTTGAAGCCAATGAAGGCAAAGCCCTTGCATATAGGATCCCTTGTCTTTTTATTTCCAGAAACAGCTGGAATTATACTCTCAATCCCAGGAACTCCTTTGAAAGACCGCTGCAGATTCCTGTCGATGTTCTTTTTCTTAGGAAGATTGACTACTCGTACACAAATGGCACCAGGAACAACTTCAGGGGCTGCAATAAGTCCAGTTTTATGCGCCAAATGAGATTCAATTTATGTGCAGAGTAAATAATGAAACCATAAGAATGCTATCCCAGAATCGGTACAAACTGGGACACTATCAACTCCTAATCAAATCTAGGACTTGTTTTCAACAGTACATATTAGAGATTTGAAAAGGAATCAAACTATAACCACTAATGTTAAGCATGTGTAATTACAACAGGGCATATTTATCATATGAAGTAGTTCCAGTATAAATTATACATATAATATCCATAACGAGTGATCTAGTCCGTATAGGATGGCTCCCTCATCCCTTTTTGCACACAAGTAAATTCTTCTCTATATGGGCATTTAGCTGGAGCTCCTGGGGAATAAGCCCCTTTACACATAAGGGCAAATCACTAAGAATTGCTCCGTGATTTTGAAGCTTCAGGTCAATTTAAAAAGTCTAGCAAGTGTTTTTTGAACACTATTTCAACTTTGTGAAGGCTTACTGGTTTATGGAAGATGTTTGGCAGATGAAAAATTCTCCACACTTTCAATCAAAATTAAGCAAAATATCCAGATTGCATCAGTTCTTAACAACAACAACATACTAAGCTTTAACCCACTATGTGAGGTTGGCTACAAGAATTCTAGCTCTCCAATCATTTCTATCCATGGCCTTCTCTTCTACAAAACCCTAATAACTAACATCATACTTAAGTGTCCCCACCAAGTTTTTCTGGGCCTTCCTCTATCATTTTTTTATGAAATACTTTTTCTAATCCATCCAGATCTTACAGCTCATGAGCTTCTGTTCATCTCCTTCTCACAAGATAAAACTATCTTAGTTATGTATCGCACATCTTTTTTTTAATAGGAATGACTCCAACCTTGTTACGAGTAATTTCATATCTAATTTTATCTATTTTTACGTGTCAGCAGAGCCGTTCTTAGGTATTAACGAAAAGTGGGGAAACGAGACCCTAACAATGCAGCATGTGACAGTGGAAAAGTATTAAACAAACTACTAGAATAGGGTAGGAGCAATCGGGTGACATAAGATAAGAACAATATAAAGGACCTCTCTGCTTGAGGTCAACTTCTTTGCTGGAATTGGCTTCTTGAGGGCTGTTTTTGAGCTCATTGATATTGGCAGCCTGAGCTTCCCTACTCTGCAGCATTTCGTCGAGCAACTTGTCTTCAATTGAAGTGTCATACACCTTCCCCTCGCCAAACCCACGAGGCTTGTTCTCAAGCCAGTCCTTCATACTCCTCAAAGGCAAGTCCTCCTCGTCGTCCTCCCCGTCGCCGTCTTCGCCCTCCCCGTCGCCGCCGTCGTCGTCGTCGTCAAAACCGCCCATTTCCAGGAGGGTATAGCCTCCATTTCCTCGACTCTTTAGGGAAGAAACATAAAACCCAGTACGGAATCGTCCGAGAAAAGGGTAAAAGGCGTGATGGGTCGGTCTGTGCGAGTGAAAAAAGAGCTGGGTCTTGGTCAGAGAAGGAAGAAACTGAGGAATGGCGTTGCAGGGCGGTGGAGAACCTGCAAGGCTGAGCATTGCCGGCCACCAACCACTTGTCCGCCGCCGCAGCTGATTGATGGATTTGAACTTATTATCTATACAGCGCTTGCCTTATCAGCTCCACCTCCAGGCACTCTCGGACCGTCTGCCTCAGCCTGCTCTGATGAATCTTTGATCCTTCCGTCCGGCCATATTTGGATTCTTTTTGGAAGGAAAATAACGGCAAAATAAATATTTTAGTTCATATATTTGAAGTTTTTTAATTTAAATATTAATATTTTTATTATTTTAATTATATTCATCATCTATATAATTTCGAGACAATTACATATCTCGATAAATCTATTAAGAATAACAAATTAAGTATAATTCATAAGTATAACTAAATATAATTGACTTGAAAATTACATGGTTTAATGTATAATTAAAAAAACAAAAAGTTAAAATATTTAAATGAGTAAAGCATGTAATTATAGGAGATTAAATATGTATTTTATCAAAAATAACGAAATGAGAGATTGAAAATTTACTAAATTAAATATCATATAAATAATAATATTTTAATTAATTTAATTAATTGTGACAAAATGCTTAGGGCCCTTTCTCTTTGTTTCTTAATTTTCAATTTTTAATTTATTTTAAATTTTTTATATTTATAGTTTGTTTTCAGAAAATAGAAAATATATTCTATTTATTATTCTGAAGAATTTTTTATCAAAATAAAAAACTAAAAAATACATTTTGTTTGAAATTTTGAGAATAATTTATTAATAATATTTAATTCAATAAATTTGATTATCATACATTACTGGATTTTAAGAACCAACAATATTATATATCCCTTTTTTGCTAATCATATCCAACAATATTGTCCCAAAAAGTCTATAAATATAATGGTCCTCACATAATCTCAAATCACAATAAGTCTAATCAAATCAATTAGGAAATAAGGCATTACACGTATGTGATAATCTCATTAATAGTATGCTCATTCGTTTAATATTTGTATGCCTGTCAATGTTTTGTTTTTTTATTATTATTTTATACAAAAAAAAATCATGAGGTATATAAATATATATATGGACACATATTATAATCCATAACTTTCTCTCCAAGTTGTGTGGAAGAAAATACCTTATGTTGAATATTAAAATTAGAAGTTTATTTAATGGAAAAAGGCAAATAGATGGCACAATGAAGTAAATCCATGGCAAAAGGCTATGTGATGGCAACCAATAGCAACAAGCAACAATTGCGGAAGGCTGACAACCATGAAGCAACACCACGGAAGATTAGCAATAGAGGGTGAAGTGGTGGTAGCGGAAGCTCGAATGACGCTGGTAATAGATTTGAGTTGCAAAAGACTAATGAAGAAAAAAGGAGATGTCGTCGCAAATATGGTCTCGATGGACAACATCTTGCTTCTCGATCGTTTAGGGCTTCTAGAATTTACTCCCACTTTTTCAAGGAAGTCTCTCTCAATGACTTGGTGTGAGAATGGAAGGAAATGAAGAGACAAGTGGGTAAAGAGTCGTTTTCTGCGTTTTGAGATTTTGCATTTGTTTTGGCTGAAAACAACTAAAGATATATCTTGTTGTTTTGAATTTTCTCTATAATTTTTTTTTATTTTCAAAAATATATTTTTGAAAAATAGTAAAATAAACATATTTTTCAGTGTTTTAGAAAACTAAAAACAAAAAAATGGCTGAAAATAGAAAAGAGAACATACCATTATTTTTTTATTTTGTTTTGTGTTTAACAAGTTAGATGAACTTATTTTCGTTACAATATTTTTTTGTAAACAAGAATTTTATTAAATAAAAAAACTACAAAAGTGACTATAACTTTATGCTGAGGCATACCCATAACATCACAACGAAAAACTAAAATATAATAGAACTAAACAAGCTAACCAAACAAATAAACAAGAAAAAAAGAATTATACAACTATGCACGGATGTTAGAGAAAGTATTCAAAAGTTTGTATGTAAAAAAAAAAACTAATTCTCAATTATAATCATCCATAAATTTTTGTTACAGTAGAAGGTAAGAGTGTGCAAACGATTAATTTAATTACTGAATTGACCAAAATCTACTAATTGATTAAATCGAATCGAGAAACAAAATTAAACTGAACCAATCAATTAAGCTAAAAAATCAAACTAACTAATAACCAAAAAAATCAAACTCAAATCGTATAAAACTGAACCAAACCAATTAAACCAAAAAAATAAAAAAAACCCAAAGAAAATGATAGGAAATATATAAAATTGAAGAAAATAACGTTGTTTTATAAACATAACAATAACATCGTTTTAAAGTTTGGTCGGTTTGATTAGTTCAATTCTTTTAACCAAAAAACCAAACCGAAAACAAAATTTTTGAAAAAAATTAATCAAACCAAATTGATTAAAAAAATCGAATTGAACTAACAAATTCGGTTAGTTTGGGTAAATAGAACTTTTGCTCTCCCTTGAGTAGAAGGGTACTAAGAAATATTTTTGTTAATTTATTAGCTTTTTGTGTTTCTTTTTTTGTAAGAAATTAAAACTTGATTTCCTAAGGAAAAATCAACTTCAATGCTTTTATTTTAATCAAAATAAAATAATAAAAAATTAAAATGAAGTTGAAAAAGGTAAATTTAATTTTTTCATTAATTCAACAATTATGGGAAGAAAAATGTTTTTTTGCTAGAAAAAAATTAATGTTAATTGTATAAAAAATCATTTGTTTGGTTCATTTGGGCCGCCGGCCCACATATCTCAAGAGTAGCCCAAACTCGAGATACAACAAAATAAGCCCACAAAATTCTACCAAAATGACATTTTTCAAATAATTTTTTGGTATAAAAAATATTTTTAAAATGATGTGCAGTATTATATTTTCACAATATTAAATAATTTCCATATGAATTTTAATTTTTTAATATAAAATTATTAAAATTGAATGTTTTAGAATATGTCATTAGAAATTTGAATTTTCTTTAGGTGCTATCACTCAAATCAAAATATTTTGCATGTGCACTAAGATTGTTAAACTCGAGATTTTATAGTGGGATTGAATAAGAGTTCATAAAATTGAATTGTAAGATTTAAAATATAATTAAAAATATCCTTTAATGTAAATATATATTTATAATTTCATAATTTTATAAAAAATAAATTAATATTACTTAATAACATTATTATTACAACCTTATTCATTTTGAATGAAATATACATACCTATTTTAAAACAACTTCATATATCAATTTTAAAAATATTAAATAATATAAGATTTATAAATATTAAATCCATTATAAAATTTCGCGAGTTTACCATCAAGTTTACCAAATTGACTCGTGACTTAACTCTCATTCAATATAATTTCGATTTTACCATCGAGTTGACTCATTTAGAGATTTATATTGTATAAAGTCATACGAGCTGATTTGCGAATTTGACAACAAATGCGTGTTTTCGATCATATGAATTTTAATTTTCTAATCATTTCTGTACATAGTTTTATTTAATTTGATTTTCTTATTCTTTCTCTATTTTTTTGATAAATATTTTATTTCATTCCATTTGCTCTTGCTTGAGTCTTTATGAATGCTCTTTACACACGATCGATCAAATTATCATAACGGGCATCTTCTACCTAAGCAAAGCAAAAGAAATAAATAAATAAAAGATTTTACATTATTTACTTATTTTTGCTATAATGCTCAAGAAAGGCAAGGTGGGTTGCGATCTCAATCTACAATTGGTGACATGAATTCATTGGGTGTTTGAAATTGATAAAACACCACTTGATGGGGGCATGGAATTAAAGATGGAGAACAACCCATTCATCACATCCTTTTGCTCCCAAGCCCACACCCAACACTTGCTAGCCTCTTAGGACCTACCTCTCCTATTCCCTAATAGGACTCAATGCTCATAGGCCATAGCTATTGATTTGCTCCCTGAAAGTGCCACTTACCAACTATTTCAATCTGTTTCACATCTCCCATCACACAACATAAGAGTGTCATAATTTCGACGTCATCACACGCACAACTAGACTTTAAGTAACATAACGATAATTAATATAGGCTTAACTCGTTAGTCATTTTTATATATTAATACTTTTTTTAATCATTCTAGACATTTATTGTCATGAGTGATAATTAAAAGGGATCTTATGACTAATTGTTACTCATACATTAAAAAAAAAAAAATCCACTTTCATTATGAGTTATGTTTTTATTTCAAGCCGTAGAACTATCATCGCACATGCATATGCATGGCCCTTGACCTAATGTTTTCTATTTCTTTTTTTCTTGGATAATTTATTGTCAACTTTGAGACAATTGAAGGGTCAATGCCATCAATGTTACAAGTATAATATAATGAAAAAAAAAAAGAAGTAAAGAAATAAGTGAATGGAGTTGGCACATATAATTTATTAATTAATGTTATATTTGGGGCAGGCAGGGCCACCATCAACAAGCTCCCTTAGTTGTTGGCTTTAAACAGAGGGCTTCCCACCAGCTTGATTGACACTCAAGGGATCTCTTCTTCCTCTATCTTCCTTAATTAGATTATTATTCTACATATTAAAGAACTTTAGTATTACTAATCCTGATTAATTAGATGGGTGCCACAAAGGGCTCCAATCATCAACAAGCCGATTAATTTGTCACTTGCATAAACCCTAATCTCAGCTTGTAATTCAAGCTAAGCTCTTGCTATATATGTATATATATATATATATATATATATTCTTCTGTGGGGCTTGGGAATGCAGTTGGGACATCAATTTAGTTAGGCCGATGCCATTGACCATTAGAATGCCCAATTAAGAAAATGGAGAACCCATGAATAGGACATGGATATAAGTTGTTAATTGTATCGCTTTTGTTGTTTAGAAATTGTTTACTTATTGGGGCATGGGGCGTGACCTAAATTAAGTTAATGGGTTGTTAATAAAGCTTCTTTGGGGGGCACTTCTTTTGTCTTTATTTTCCCGTTTGAGACCCTAATGAGATACACAAAGCATTAAAAGGTTAAATAATACCCATAATTTGATCAATTAAACGTGATGAAATACCATGGGGTGTGATCAAGAAAGCAATCCCATCACCTACAATTGAAGAGCCATGGTTGAATAGATAGGCTTACAATGCAAAGATGGATATGTCCTAATCTAATTCACCGGCCAACCTCCAAAAGGAGTTAAAATGGGTCCCTAATCTTTGGGTTATTTTTAGAATCCAAAGTCCAGATAGCAACTTATACCTGCAAAATAAGGCCATGTTTGATTGGAGTTTATGGGTTTCATTTCCTGTTTGTGTTCTTAGAATACAAATTTAAAAAATTTCTAGGAATAGTAAAAATATTTTCTAATCATTTCTTAAAATAAGATGTTGGGGATATAAGTATCTATGCGTTGGGATAGACTTAAAAACGAGCCGAACTAAAGTGATTGGATGAATTTTTTGTTTTTTTCTTCTTCTTCTAGTTTAGTACAAGTACGCTCGAAAACTTGAACTTAATTGGCAAAGATATTCTACCTATGACCTAACCTGAATTAATTTTAGAGAAAGTGATTTGATTTGAGTTATGTTGCATGCACATTTTTATCGATATATATAGTATTTAGAAGATAATTTTTTGTGGGTACACAAGTTTTGAAATCGAGGCCCAACTTGATTATACTCTACCTTAATTAGACTAAGTTGGTTTAATTTCGTTTTATAATTGAGTTAGATCTAAATTCATATAAACTCTTCAAATAAAAAAATAGTGCACGATTTTTGTTCAAATAAAAAAATAGTTTTGGAAACCACAACATCAAACAAGCCCCAGGAGAGTCAAGATTACCCATTTAAAGATGTTCCAATTTCAACTTTGCAAAGCAACTGGGGATGGTGATGGTGAAAGGAAGGATCAAAAAGCCAAAAGTTTGGGACTGGGAGAGGCAAATAATACAAGACAAGGCCTAAACGCAGAGAAGATAGAGAGGAAAGAAAGAGTGGTGAAATGAAAATGACATTGCCAGCCCCATCCACCAACAATCATCTCTTTGGGAAAAAAATTCAAAAAGCTTATCCGAATACGTTAAACCCAAAAAAATCTCATACTTATCACGAAAAACGAGTCACTACCCTTAAAAATTTAAGGACACCAACCCCAAATTTTAGAACAAGATACAGTCAAACTCCCCCAACAAATCCCTGTTTCTCATCCCCAGGATGGGCTGCAGTATTGCTATATTCATAGGATGTTGACTTCACTGCCTTCGGCTTGCAATAATATAATAATATACATTGCACAGACATAAATGTATATTATTATTTAAGCAACGAGAATATTTTGATGTTACCAACTCATGTCAATAAATTGAATTTCTAAATTATAGCATCAACCACACTTTTAGTTTATTATAACCAAATGAACGATACGTTTTATACTTATGTCAGTAAAAAACTAAAAGAATTTGTGAGAAGATTTATCAAGTGATGTTTGGCTATTATATATTTTTTTTATGCTTTATTTAGGCAAATTTTAAATGAAAATGAGCACTACAACAAATTTTACATTAAGAGGCATTTAAAAATGCCTTGATAGATAGTTTATTAGGACATTTTAACTATTAGGGCACTAATAATAATGCTCCGTGTAACTGTGTCCCAAAAACGTATTGAGGCATTTACAAATGTCTTAAAAATAACTATAAATTTAAGTTTGTTGCGACAATTAAAAATGCCTCAAAAATTACTATAAATTTATTTTTCATATCCCCCCACAAGGCTTTCTCTTAATTTTAACTTACTTCTCCCTCGGCTCGAACCCTGAACCTTTCTTTCTTCTTGCACGCGCGTGACCACCTAGTCTATACATTATCTTATTAATATATGTGTCTATGTTTATTTTATAGTATATCTAAGTTTCATTAGAATTATTCTATTGGAGCACTTAAAATTTGTCTATTAGGGCACTTCATCAGAGTGTCTTGTTAGAATTATTTTAATGGGAGATTTAAAAAATTATGCTATATTAGATTTATCTATTAAGACACTTATATTTGTCTATTAGGGTATTTCATTATCATGCCTTATTAGAATTGTTTTATTGGGGCACTTCTTTAAATTGTACCTTAAAATGACATTTTATAGGGCACTTAACTCTTGTGACTCATTACAGTTATTGTATTAGAGCATTTTTTTAGATTGTGCCTTAAGATGGTATTTAAGAGGATACTTTTTAAAAAATATCCTAAAAAAGATGTCTCAACAAATCATTTTTGTTGTAGTGGAGTCTTGATTTATTGGTAAAACTATTTTCGAATTGTTTCGAGGTGACGAGTTTAAGCCCGCGTTGTGTTTTTTAGTTTTTTTTTTAATTCAAAATATATAAAATGTATTCTATTACTATAATAAAATAGTTAAATAAATTACTTAATTTAAACATTGATGATAGTAACTCAAAAGAAGGTGTATTTAGTGAAGTGTGACAGTGAATAGTTTGGTGGTGTTGGGAAATGAATTTAATAAGGGATGTGGATTGAAGTGAAATGAATTGTGCCATCAAAAACAGTTGGAACAGGGTGCCAGAGAATTGTCATTGAAGAGACGACACAGAACAAACACAGGAGGATGATGGTGCTAAATGAATTAACTAAAAAAATATTAGGCCAAATGTATATTTTACTTCTTCTATGTGTATATTTTTTTTATTTAGACATTTAAATTTTTAATTATTTTAAAGATATTTATAAATTATGTAATTTCTAGTTAATTGTACTTTAAAATTTTTTATTATTTCAGTTACATCCCTAAACTTATTTGCCGATAACAATAAATTCAAGGGTGTAACTGAAAAAACAAAAAGTTCAAGAGTACAATTAACTTAAAATTGAAGTTCATGGATATCTTTTAAATAATAAAAAATTCGAGTGTTTAAATGAAAAATACATACAAGTATAAGGGTTAAAATATGTATTTTTGTCAAAAATATTATTTAGACATTTGATTATGATATTTTTATAATATTTATGTATTAATATATTATTTTTTAATTTACATTAATATCGATATGTTATAGACAAAAAATCTATTAAAAGATAAAAAAAAGTTTAAAAGTTTAAAATAACTTTTTGAACTAAAAATGTGTAAAACTCCCCTTGATTGGGGTTCTAAATAAAGTGTAAATAAGATAATTTTAACATTCAAACATTGCTCTGACAATTATACAAAAAAAGATAAACATTATCCAAATTCTAAAAAATGTATATTTTTTATACTAATTTAGATTTTAAGTTCTCATTATTTTTAATGTCTGATTTAAGTATTAGAATATTTACATAAAGACTTTTATTTTTTTTAAAATTGCATCTTCATTCATTCATTTTAAAATTGCATCTTCATTCTAAAAAATGTATATTTTTAAAATTGCATCTTCATTCTTAACTTTCATTCAACTAAATTATTAAATCTTGTTAAAATCATCATATGTAAGTTTTTAAATAAAATTTTCGATTAATCAAGTGTAGGAGACTCAGATTTATATTTTTACTTATTTTTTCGTGTGACTATTCAAATTTTTTGTTGTTTCGATTATATTTTCTAAACCTAATTTTTGAGTTAATTTAACTTATGTATTTTGACATTTTTTTTTATGATAATTCGAATTTTTTGTAGTTTCAATTACACGTCTGGACTTGTATTTTTAAATCTATTTAATTAATATACTTTTATATGTAACAAAAAGATAAAGTGATATAAAAAAATACACAACTCTATTCATGTCAAAGTATAAAAATTAAATTATTTTAAAAATATAAATAATTGAAGTAATGAAAAATTTGGACTGATACACGAAAAAAATGTTAAAGTATAATAATTAAATTGATTAAAAAATATAGATTTATAAATATAATTAAAATAATAAATAAATTGAGTTATTATATAAAAAAATTAAAATAATTATATAAATAAAACGCGAAAGTAAACGGATAAAAATATAGATAGATTTGATTTGATCGCGGTGGAGTAAAGGAAGGCAATGAGAGGCTATAATTGTGGGGATTTTCCGAGGCTGAAGCAAAGGCCAAAGGATTTTGGAGAGGTGGGGGCAATGCTGCGGTCATCATCACGCCGCCCCGAAATGATCAACGAATCAATTGAGTGAATTATTTCACTCTTGATTGGGAGATAGACGACAACGCTGGAAATGCCAATCGATGAGGTGTACTTCCGTCATTTCCCCACCCTACTACCATTCCTTGCACTCACCTCCAACCATATACGTGCATTTATATGCATCTGTGTTTGTAACTTTCCCCCATGGGTTCAAAAAAGTTTAAATCAATGCCTCCGCTCCCCCCACGCCCCCCTTAAAAAGGTGAAGGGTTTTTGAGTACCTCCAATCCCCCATGCACATGCCCTCATATCGCATCCAAAGTTTCTCTGTTTTTTTTTTTTTCTTTGTAAAAGTTTAAAATTTTTGCATCATATAATTAAAGTCAAGATAAATTTATGATTCAACAATAAGAGCTCAAACAAAGTGAGAGTTAATGTGATTATGGGGCGAGGGCATCATGTGATTAGATGAGTGAAAGTGAGTTGGTGTGATAGGACATTACGGGATTTAAAAGAAGAAGAACTTGCCATTCTGCACTATTTTCCTTTAACACCTCCATTCTCAGTTACATCGTTTCATACGCCATTAAAATTGCATATGACTTTAAAATATTCGAGTCAAAATAGATTTCTTCATTTGAAAAAGTGAAAGGTAGGTTAACAAATATGTGTTTTTTTTAATTAAACAAGAAAAAATAAAGAGCAAGAATAATAAATACGTTGAAAAATTAAACAAGAAAATGTGAAAGCCAATGGTGTAAAGACATGTGATTGAATAAGGGAGAATATCACATTTCACATTGGTTGAAAAATATGCACCATATCTCTTTAATATACTCATAATCTTAATTACTTAAATTTGCAATACTTTTTCAAATAAAGTTTAAAACTTTTGTACAATCCAATTGATTTAGGGAGACACTAAAGATCAACATACTATAATTTTATTTTAATATGTTAAAGTGAACACTTTCTCTTTTTAACAAAGTAGATTTTTTCACGTGAGAATTAATTAATACGATGATAACAACATTTGATGAGATATAAAATATTTAAACTAAGGTTATAAAAACATTGGGTGATTAAAAGACCCAAAAAAAAAAGTTACATTCACACGACTTGGGGGGATGAAGTGTCTATCCCATGGGGTACTCAAAAGCAATATAGTTAGGAATGGTCACAAAGTGTGTTTGTATGCATGTTCCCTTAATTGATGATAATGCCATCACTTTCTCAAAATGTAATATGTACGGTTGGAATTTGTCTCATTTGGGTCAATGACTTTCTAATTTAATGGCATTTAGTTGCTTGTTGTCTCGAGTTTTGATTCCCCCTAAAATGGATCAATAATTTTGGTTTCTTTTATGTTGTCATCATGCAATTTAATTATTTAATATTAATTTTATTGAATTGATCAATATTTGATATAGTAAAATATAACTTTACGTGACAAAATAAGTAGAGTAGTAAATAAGCCAACCTATTCGCAAATGATTCAGTGTTCAACTTGATAAAAGTTTGTTTGATTTTTTTCGTTAAAATAAAGATTGAACTTAAATTTGAAATTTAATTTGTAAATGAACTAAAATTAAGGTCAATAAACCTTACTTTATTAAAGCTTGCAAACGTATTTGATTAGAGATTTATGAATATTAATAGATTCCATTAGAAGTTTACAAATAGCTCATAAACAAACTCATTTATAAATATATTATTTAACATCAAATTATCAAGTAATTTGATTTTTTTATTATATGATGAATGATTTTACATTCATATTTAGATATTCAAATTTAATATTTGAGTTAGTATTCCTTTTTTTTTTATTCACCTAGGGTGATCGAGTTTCGCCTGACTAATTAATCTCTAGGGACGAGTGACCTTCCATCTGATGCACCATTGGGTAAATTCGAATATAGACACAGTTTATACACATTTAGAACTGGATATTTGGTGCAATTCGTTCGGGACTTCTCTTCTAACAAGAAATTTGCCTTCCAAATCGTTGTATTGATTCGAACTCCGATACTCTATGTGAAACTTCAAGTACTTTATCACTGCACCATACTCGCCGAGGCTTTGAGCTAATACTCTTGGAATTATTGTTCATGCGCAGCCTTTGGTGCTCGTGTTCTCAATTACATTATAGGAGATAAATCGCAGGTTGAGATTGCATATGGTAAGAATCGAATTCATAATTCACTAGATTAACACTGAGATATTGTTCATTTGATCGCTTGACTTATCTCTTAGAAGATTTGAGTTGATACTCTTATAATGATATATCATGTGGTGTATAATATTAATGTAAATACATCAACATTAATACAAAATATTATCTCAAATATTAATCTGAAGATGATTTATCAATTACTTCCTTTAAGCTCAATAAAATTATTCAAAATTTATACAATTTTAATCCCACTATGGAAGTTAATACCCAACTGCTGACTCTACCCACCAGAATAAACTTCATCGTTACCCCACTAGTATTCAAATCCCAGATTCCCCAAGACACGTGTACGGATGAGCAGCGTCCTATCGCCATCCAACGGCCACGCTTCAGCCGATGATAAGAAAGAGCGGCGCAGCCACCAAATTTAAGCGGGAAAAATAAAAAGGATGTCCACCGCTCCCCCCATATATCCCTTTCGCTCCTCCGAGTCTCGAAACAGAGCTTTCTCTTAATTAACTTTTTTTAATATAGGATATTCGAAGCTTTCTTTCATCTTTTATGTTTTATTAGTGTGATTATTTGAATTTTTTATTATTTTATTTATACTCTTAAATAATATATTTTAAAATAATTTAACTCTTAGATATTTTTTACTGTGATAATTTAAACTTTTTTATCATTTTAATTATGCTCATAGAGTGTATTTTTGAGTTAATTGCACCTTATCAATGTATGGTCCAATTGTATTTTTCTTGTTTCAATTGAATTTTTGAGGTGTGTAATTAATTAAAAAATATATACCTTAAAGGTATAATTAAAATAAAAAAAAATTTAAATTGTTAAAAAAAAGGGGTCAAAGTATAAAGAGTTAAATTACTAAAAAATGTATTGTTCATGAATGAAATCAAAATAAAAAAAAATTAAATTAAACACATGAAAAAAATATAAATAATTAAACTATCTTTTAGGGTGACCCACACAAACTCTCATTCAAGATACTTTTATAGTGTGTTTGATTAAAATTATTTTCTATAAAAAATGTTATATCAATAAAAAAATTTCATACTTATATGTTTGATTGTTTAATATTTTTTATGGTATAACACATTGAAGCATGTTTTGACTTACTTTTCATAAAAAGTTACAACTAAGAGAGGTGACAATTGTTTTTCGTAAAATTAGAAAATATTTTTTTTTCCATCTCTTTTCAATCAAACACAATCCTAGTGCACGTAAATTATGAAATATAAAAATATTATTTAGATATTTAAGTTTGATATATTTATTAATATTTTATATTAGTGTATTGTATATTTATATTAATACAATGAGTATCTTTACATGCATCAAATTTAAATCTCTAAATAAATTGAAATGGTAATACTAATGGTGATTGTAAAGTTAAATGGCCTAATTTATATTTTTATTTATGTATTTTCACCTTTTTTTTAGTAATCACTTAAATTTTTATTTTTTTTATTACACTATTGAATTTATATTTTTGAGTTAATTTAATTTTTGTACTTTGAATCTTTTTTCATGTGATAATTCAAATATTTCATTGTTTCGATTATATCACTTAATCTAATTTTTAAGTTAATTTGAATCTTATAATTTAATGTGAATAGAGTGTGATGTATATTTTATTATATTATTTTATTTTTTATATATAAAAATAAAGAGATTAAATTAATTCAAAAATGTAAGTACATTAGTTTAATCAAAAGAACAAAAAATTTGAGTTGTAACACGGAAAAAATGTCGAAATTAAATTAATTAAAAAATTACATTTAAGGGTGTATTGAAACAATGAAAAATTTAAATTATTGCACAAAAAATTATATAAAAGTACATAAATACAAATATGAATATGATCAAATGGTAGAGAAAGGAAAATAAGATTGGGAGGGAATAAGAATGTAATTAAAATGAGTCATGCTATTTATGTATATTTTAGGTTATACAGTACATATAAATGATAAAAGCTTTTCTCGTGTCTTACTGTATTTCATCACTTTTAACGAGGAATATTTTAAATATTTTAATATTATTATGTAATTCAAAATATATATAATTATGCATCAATACCATTTTTCGATTAAAAGTAGGAAGAAGGTAAAGAAATGGATATCTTAGTTTCCCGCCAACGTATATTCTGGAAGGACATGTGGTGTTCTTTAATGGGGTTTGTCATCTTGCTCCAGTGAATTCATTAATAAGTCTCTCTGCACACTATTAGCCCACTTTCGCAGCCACCTCTCTCTCTCTCTCTCTCTCTCTCTCTTACTGTGACATGCCTAGCTCCGCGGCTGCTTCTGCTCTTCGTCGTAATTATCAATCAATCAAATCCTAAACTAGGTTGAAGAAGACGACGGGCCTTTAATTATTTCGATGCATGTCGTCGTGCTAGCTATAATTATTAATGAACCATGTAATTTTCTTTTTGTAAAGTTTTCTACTGCCAATCGGGTTGTATTTTCCGGGAAAATAACGCCCCAGATTTTCCTTTTTCCTTTTCTCGTGGATTAAAGAAAACGAATTATGGGATCTGATGCACAGTAGCCATGTATTTATATCCCTGGAACCAGGTAGGAATTGCAAAGTACTGAAAGCTGAAGATAGCTCTTACCTTCACACTTCGATCGGGGGAATTATTCCGGCGGCGGCTCTGACGACTTTCCGGTGAGGGTTTGCGATCGCTCCGGCGTTGAGCCAAGATGAAGAGGACCGCGGTATGAGGGACGGTAGTCTGCGATCATGTCCGTCTCCTGTTCCGACTGCTTCTCCGACCTACTCTGCGGCGAGGACTCCGGAGACTTGTTCGGGGACCTGCCGGAATATTCTTCCACCTCCGACCTCGACACTTCGGCCGACGCCGAGGAATCGATCGCCGGATTCATAGAAGGCGAGAGCAACTACGTGCCGGGAATTGACTACATCGAGAGGTTTCAGTCTCAGTCATTGGATGCATCGGCTCGCGCGGAGTCTGTTGCATGGATTCTCAAGGTATTTCAATACTCGAATCTCCTCTTCTTCTTTATCGCTCTTCGCTAACCTGCGCCGGTGCGATCCGATTCAAAAGTTCCTAACAGCAGGATCAATAATGCCACCGGATCGCATAAAATCTATTGAATTCGTTCATGCCGCTACAGTGAGCTAGTGGTTAACATCAAACCACTGCAAATAGATGCGGCTACATACACACATACATACATATATATATATATATATATGTATATATTCAACTCGCCATTGGAGATTTCGATACGGATGCTCAGAAATGCATTTTACCGTATTCCGATGCGCTTACTGTAGAGTCGATATCATTCCGATTCTTTTCAACTGCTGTCCGGCGCATCTTAGAAACACCGGGATGCTATACGGAGGCCGGAGATATGACCTGAGAACCGCTCGTCCGGTCGCCGGCGATTTGTTTCTGTTTACGTGTCTATAATCTTTAGCCCATCCAACGCGTCCGGTCGCCGGCGAGGGTGATTGTTAGTTACCGTGTTTTCCTTTGCCTTGCAGGTCCAAGCTTACTACGGTTTCCAGCCTCTAACGGCGTATCTCTCCGTCAACTACTTAGATCGTTTCCTGTATTCCCGTCGGCTGCCGGTAATTAATATTTACATGTTTATACATAAACATAAATTATGTATACATTTTTCATTATGAAATGACAATTAATGCCTGTAAATTATATTTGTTATTATTAAATCAAGATAATGTCATGACGAATGATTAAAAATGTTGACTTTCCACACATTGTGACAAGGACCCAATTATAGTGACTAAACCCAATACTTAGGCTCTTGAGTTTTTTTTTTTAAAAAAAAAAAGTTAAAAAAACAGTATTTGGTTAATGGGTTATAAAGAGTAGTTTTGGCGTGCAGCTGAGGAGCATATAATCCTTTATTAGCCAACAAAGAGACCAGATCAATCAATGACCCGTTTTATTATTGTGAAAGGTTGGCAAAACCCATCTTCCTTGTAATAAATTAAATTATGTTTACGTGTGAGTAATGGCACCAGAGATATCTTCATAAGATGGCATGAAAGTGACCCAAGTACATAAATAAATCACAGAGTTGAATACTTCCATCTTTTTATGGGCACCCAAGTCAACAGCACAGTGGTCAGTGTGGTAATTGGTTGAATTTTTCAATTGAGAATTTGACGTTTTGGTTTTCTGCAATCTGAACAGCTAACAGATGGCTGGCCATTGCAGCTCCTCTCGGTTGCTTGCTTGTCGCTAGCGGCCAAGATGGAGGAACCACTGGTTCCTTCTCTGTTGGACCTCCAGGTAACTTTATCTTTCTTTTTCCTTGTTCAATTTGCACAAAAGATATATAATAATACACAAATTGCACACATCAAATAGATAAATAAAGATGTGTGAGTTGTATTTGAACTCTTGCAAAGAAAGTTACTTTAGCCTCTTACATGATGCTAATTAACCATGGGTTAATTAAGTTTATCTCTAGAAGTTATTTGTAAAGAAGCTTGACCCAGTCAAGCTTGTGCCAACTGTGTCATTATTCAATAGGTGGAAGGTGCAAAATATATTTTTGAACCAAGAACAATCCAAAGAATGGAGCTTCTTGTACTGGGTGTTCTGGATTGGAGGCTGCGATCCATTACACCGTTCAGTTTCATCAGCTACTTTGCTTCCAAGCTCGATTCCACAGGAGCTTATGCTGGATTTCTGATTTCAAAAGCCACTCAGATTATCCTGGCCAACATTCAAGGTAATATTGAAGATTAGTTCACTTGCAGACTATATATATATATATATATGACAGTTATGGTGTTATTAATGACATGAATACACGATTAATTAAAACCGCGTTAATGTTGGTAACAGAGGCTAGTTTCCTGGAGTACTGGCCGTCATGTATAGCAGCGGCAACCATCGTCTGCGCAGCGCATTACATTCCAAGCTTCTCTCTGCTCAGCCCAGCACACGCGGAATCATGGTGCGAGGGCCTCAGTAAAGTAAGGACCTGTGACTGTGATTAAGATTTGGCAAATGCGAACTGTATATTTATATATATACACACACACCCAACTTGGAAAATCACCAATTTTTGCAGGAGAAAATAATCAGCTGCTACGAGTTAATGCAACAAATCAAAGCGGTTGATATTGATCACAGGCCAGTGAGGAAGCCTCCAAAAGTGCTGCCCCAGCTGCGAGTCATGACTTGGGCCAAGGTCGGGCCGGGTCATGATTCTTCTTCTTCGTCATCCTCTTCTTCTTCTTTTTCTTCGTCGTCATCCTCGTCGTCATCTTGCAAGAGGAGGAAATTAAATAGCAGCTCGGGGGCAGATGATGACAAAGGAAGCTCTGATTGAGAGGGGGGGGGGGGGGGGAGCAGAATAATGGGGGTGGATAGATAATGAAGGAAAGTGGTGGTCTTGTCTAGAATCCTCAGTATTTTTAAGAGAGGGGGTTTCAGAAGAAAGAGAAAAATATTGACTCGGGTGCTTCTGTAGATTATTAGCACATATACATATACTATAAGGTTTGAAGATCGATTAATTTTTTGCTTTCTTGGCGGGTGGGGGAAGGTGGGTTCTCCCATTCATCACTGGCGTTGCAGATTCCCAAGGGAAGGGGATCCCATAGATCTATATATATATATATATATATATAAATATATAATTTTCCAGTGAGATGGAAAGAGTGGGAAAGTGGGGGATTAAATTCAAAGGCAGCAATGGATGATTATTATTGAATGAAAGAAGTAGATGTAGATGGTGGGGGCCATGGCAGAAGGGGCAGGAGGGTCTCCATGGGACTGATGACTGATGACTGATGAGCATTGGAGTTGGATCTGCCTTCAATGCCCATGGATGTAAGTGAAGCTTCCTTTTCCCCATCTCCAACTGATCGATCTTCCATATTAATTACCCTAAACTCAATATCTCAATTAGAGTGAAAGCTCCATCTCCATGGTCCATCTCCCCTTATCTTGAAAAAATTTCCCCCTTTTCACCTCTACGAGTGCTGTGTGTATGTGTGGTTTTTTTGGCGGGATTGACCTTCTTGTATTAATTGATCACGCACGTGTGATGGTCACACGTGTGATTTTTTTTTTCTTTTCTTTTTTGGCTACAGATTTGGCCTAACCATACGAAGGGGTCTTTGGGGCCTTTTCTTTTTTTTGCTTTTCTCAAGGCGTGTTGTATTTGGATTCAACCACCAATGCAAAGTTATATATATATATTGTGTATATGTATGTTTCTTTTCAGCGATGATATTTGTGTGTTTCTTTGTGCCATGCACGTGAATGACAATGAAGCCTTTGTAGCTTTGCAATTTGTTTTCATTACTCAGGAGAAGGACCATTGAGAACGATGGGAGCTCCGCCGGACCCCCCTCATCAATAAAGCTCCATCATCGCTTCATTTGAGTGAACAATGGTGGCGCCGCCTGTGTGTCACCACCTCTCCATGACTTGGCTCCTGGCTGTTTCCTCAGACCTTGCCATGCATTAAGATTCCCGATCGACTATATAGTTTTAAATCATAAGCATAATAATAATGTGCACAATTTTATTTCTAAAATGACAACTCGATCGTTTAGATAATTAACTAGAGAACGACTCCTATAAGCCACAAGTGAATAGAGATTTGTCCCCGGTGGATCTTCATGCAAGCATCTCATCTGCATGCATGCGTGGTATCTCATGCCCATATATATCTGATATCCATGCAGATTTCATGCAACATCACTGTGCCTCATGGACCACCTTGAGGGCAATCCCTGATAATTTATCTCATATAATTGGAGTCTTTTGAATTACTGAGTACCATCTTTTGAATTACTGTCCAAAAGGATGCACTTAATTGGCTACACGTCAATCATCCTCATCATAGTTACAATATCTTAATTCAACTTAATCATGTTACCTACTTAAAAGGAATTTGAGGGTTTTTATATTGGCCATGAATTTAAGACTTTTTATAATATAACTTTTGTAGAGTTTTCCCCAAGTCTATTAATGACATTGATAGATTCGGACATGCGCCTAGCGCATCGAATGTGTGTATGACTTTATGGGCGACTTTTATTTAGTTTTATGATCCAATAATGGTTCCCACAAGGGAAGATATGGAGTCCACTAGATGTTTTATAATAATAATAATATGATAAGAAATGTGTAATTATGAGCAGCCCCAACAAACCCCCCCCCCCCCCCCAAAAAAAAAAAATGACACTCACCTTTCTTTTCTTTTCACTGGAGATGGGACAGGACATGTGGCATTTCCCAATTAGCCTATGAGCTACGAAGATTAATTAGCTTGAAAGATCATATGTCACACGTGGGACCCATCTTCCCCCACTAGAGAGGTCACGTTTGAACAAAATGTGGGTTTGTTTTGTATTCATCAACCCATGATGATGCTGATTAATGATCTGATCTAATGAGCCAGCCCACCACCATGGCTGCAATCAGACAATTGCTTGGATTGGTTAAACATAAAGGAGACAAACGATGGGACAAGCCATGGAAAGGCAACTAATGCATCTGCATCAATTTGTGTGCATATCTATAAGCGTGTCTGTAGGATTATGCATCTTAAATCTTTGTTAGTTGTTGATGAATTAATCTACTTTTAAAGAGTTCTCACTGCCTTCTCGACTGTTTTCTTCTCTCTCTCACTCTAGTTGTTGATCTAACCAACAATCGTTGTTGCCTTCACCTTGTCACTTTGCCGCCATCATCTCACCTTGCTACCATCATCTCACCTTGTCTTGTCATCGACAATTGATGGTTGCATCGGCAGCCATGAAGAGAGAAGAGAGTAGCGGGCAAGGCAGTGGTAGTTTTTGAAAATTTCCAATTAAGGCGAGGGTATTTTAATTTTGTTGACATCATTCGATAATTGCCTTGATTGATCTATCAGGCAAAGCAACACTGCTCGTTGTTGATTACGTTAATCTAACTTAATATTAATCTTTAATTATAAACATATCTTAATTATATAATGTTTAGAATTTTTTTTAAAAACTTGTTTTATATTCTTGTTTAATTATAAACATATCTTATATGATGCATCTGTCTTTATTGTGTCTCATCCACATGTCTAGTTGCATTTATAAATCTTCTTGATATATTAAGTGCTTTTATGGATTAGTTATATATCTTTTATTGGTTTAAGTTATAAAATCAAATCTATATTTTTGTCTTTATATTTTTATATATTTTTTTCTTTATATAATTATTTAAAATTTTCATTATTTCAATTGTATTTTTATATATGTATTTTCGAGTTAATTTAATCCATATACTTTAGTTTTTTTTTCATATGACAAATCGAACTTTTTTGTTATTTTGATTATATCTATATATTTTTATTTTTTAATCAATTTAACTTTTGTACTTTAACCTGTAAAAAAAAAAAGTGAAGTGAGATGCAAGTATACGAGGTAAAGTATATAAGTTAAATTGACTTAAAAATACAATTATAAGTGTGTAATAGAAATAATAAAAAATTTAGATTATCGTATGAAAAAAAGGTGAAAGTATATGATTTAAACTGACTCGAAAATACAAATTTAAGAGTTTAATTAAAATAATAAAATGTTTAAATAATTAAATAAAAAAATATAAATATAAATTTGACCAATTTGGCACCATAATGACCCAAATCATGGGACTCACGAAGAATGGAGAATTGAATTGGACAAATAGTCTAAAAGAATTAATGGATTAATGGAGAATTGAATTCTTTCATAGTTACATTAACCGATTCTCTTGCCATATATACATCTGGTTATATATATATATATATATTTATTTATACTGTTTGAATGATTTGGAGGGTCCCCCAAAACTAAATGAGGCAAAAGATGATTCCACGATTCACTTGGGGTTTTTATTCTCAACTAAGTGCCCTTCAAAGTGAGGGTATCCTAAGTACCATAACCCTAAAAGCCAAAAAAAACTTTACGGAATGAAAGGGTGTGTTGGAGGGAGCAGATATTGTAGCTCTCTTTTTGCAGGAGAATTTCAACCTTATACCCATTGTACAGGTCGCCATCACCAATAAGCCATACGCCCCTAGGGGTTGCATATACATGTATAATACCGATAGGATAAGTTGTTCTTATAGTTATCCTTCGATCCCCGTCTAAACTTATCTTAGTTAAAGTCGTTTTACTTGTCTTTATCAATTTAAGTTTGGGAGAAACTTGAAGTGTAAAAACCTTATAATGAATGATCCCCTCAAAAGTTAAGCTTAATGCATGAGAGGAGTACCGTTCTTATTTGTCACTCGAGTTAAAAGAATTTACTTAATACTTTTTGTGATTGTGAATTGTCATCGGGGCGATGTGAGAAAGCCAGAGGCCCCTCGGGCAAAAGGATTCAAAAGCTGGAATGATTCTGGGACTCAAAAGATGGGGGTGATGTGGGTTGTGATTTTATGCTGAATGCTAGACAGTAGCACCACTTTTCAAGCCTCCCCCATGGCCAACTCAAAGCTCCCTTTCCCATCTCAAAGCTTGCCAAAAAGAAAAGCAATGTTTTAAAGGGGGGAAAAAAAAAGAAAAAAGAAAAGCTAAAGGGATGAAAAGAAAATCCTGTTTGCACCACATTATTAGTTCCTGCCCCTATTTTTCTTTTGTCTCTTTAAACTCCAACTCCATGGCTCAAATTCACAAAAGCACTCATTACGTAGATAAGAAAATATTATGAGATTTATGTTGGGATATTATTCAGTCGTGATTTTATCAACACGATAATATAAATTGTTTTTTTATAATAAAAACACGTAATAACTAAAATGACTAACTACTCTCCTTTTTTCCAAACAATTGGTATTGTTTTTGAGGGCATTTTCTTGACAAATTCTCAAAAAGGCATCATTTTTCTTAGACATTATATATAGGGTAGGGGTAGTGTAGGTAGGGGCTAATATGAAGGTGCATAGATGTAGGTATGGGCATGGAGGAGCCCTCCACTGTGACTTTCCAACTCATATGAATTTGTTTTTGTTCTCCTTCAAATGCCATTATGAAAAAGAAGTTGAAAGATGCCAAGGCCATGGCAAGAACAATGGGGGAACCCCCCCGGGGGTCTCTCTCTCTCTCTCTCTCTTTATTGCTTTGTGGGTGCTGCCATGGACCTCCCAAAGGGTACTGACAAATGGGTCAATATCTCAATAATCACCCAAACTCACAAAATTTCTCTACAAAAAATAATGTCGTCACAATGATATAATTTACAACCTCACCATCAAAGCAAAAGGCTAATACGTACTATTTTAGGTGCCATTCTTTTCGATAATTAATTAGTACGTGAGTGACACACGATAAGTTCTTAATAAATACACGTATCAAGACAACATATATAAACGTGCGAAGAGACTAAGAACTCAAAGATAATGAGGACCACGAAAGATGAGTTATTTAAAATAAATAAATAATAAATATAAAACTTGTGAAGGTTGCTTAGCCAGCAATACCCCAAGCGAGGCCCATTCAGGTTGCATCTAACAGCGACGCGTAGCCATTATTAGTACTGGGGCCATGTGGCTGCAAAATTGAGTGGCACCGGCTGGCTGGGCTGCATTCATTTAAACTATATATATATGGCAATTATAAAATGATCTTTTCAGTCATAACTTTAAAAAGTTTATTGGGCTTCCAAAATTTTTGTTTTTCTTGAAAAAGAAGATTTTCTGTCACATCCTTGAGATTCAAAAATTCATTGAAGTTACACGTGTGTTGCGGGTTGGCTGGAAAATGTTCACGGATTGACAATTCATTCTATTGTTCCCTGTCTATTCTGTTGGTTCGGTTTACTTACTCACTCGAGATTAACATCATAAGTTTAATTATAAGTATATATAAATGTCCTAAGTGATTATTCTAATAGTATCGTGTTAGTTAATAGTACAATTGTTACTAAAATTAACATAATTTTTAAGAAAATTAGATATATTTGGAAAGGTAATGTTGATGAGAATTTTTCTTGATATTTATATATATATTTGAGGATCATATATTTTTATTAGTTATTTTGGATGTTTTAATTTAATCTTTTGGTGTGACGTTTAAGATATGTTATAGGCTAGCTAAAATCAATAATAATAATAATAATAATAATATTTGGGTGATGGGGGTAGATGATGGATATTTGGAGAAGAGCTAGCACAGGACGTACGTAAAAAGAACCTGAATCTGTGCAGGCCACGCAGACATTCCACAACAAAGCAAGCAGCCACACGACCCGATTGCAAAAGCTTATCTTACGTGTATCTCATGCATTATTTTAAAATTAAGTCAAGTAGTTAGTATGTGCAAATTATAAAATTTATGTATTCAATTGGTCAAATTTAAAGTTCTAGAGAAAAATAGGCTTTTTATGTAAAGTTCAAGGGAAAAATATATGAGTTTCTTCATTTTTGTTTCTGTTGTTGCTCAATTACAACAATAAATTTAAAGATAGAAAATTACCTTAGGATGACTCACCTATGGATTATCTGAACGATGGGTGACTATTGGGAGCGAGGAATGACTCTCTCGGGGGTAGTAACAGCAATGGATGAGTCTCTCGACTAGGTTGAGAGCAATGGATGAGTCTCTCAAGTGGGTTGAGAGCGATGAATGACCTATTCAAAAAGAAAATTGGTTAGGGGCGTGGGTGAAGATCCCCGCGCAGACCCTTCGATTCCTAAATTAGCCTTTTGAAAGTATAAAGTAATCGAATGCAAGAAGAAAATGTGAGTGTGAGAGATTGCATACCAAATAGGGAGGAGAACTCCCTTACTTATAACGGTGAAAGAGGCAACCAAGTGTTGGGTGACTTGATTTCTTTGACGAGTAAGTTGGAGGTGGTTTTGATCGGGTCTTGCAGGTCTTGGGCGTGCCCATGGCACCTCTTAGTGGGGGTCATTGGGTGACGGTCACTTGAGGGTGTGTGTAGAGAACCCCTGAGTGAGGGTTACTCGGGGGTTGCGGGCTTGAACATGTGCAGGTAAGGGGCCAGTAGTGCGCAAAGCTGCGTAAGCTGGGGGCACCCCTAAGTAGAGGTCACTCAGAGGTGCAGGTTGCACATGGTCGGTAGAGTTGGGGGCACCCTTGGGTGGGGGTCACCCGAGGGTGCAAGCCAGTGTTGAGCCACACTAGGTTGCTCGGGTGCACGTGCCAAGTTGGGCGATCACCTGTGGGGTTGTTGTAGAGCCTGCGTGGTGGGTCACAACCATGCACGCGATGGCTCCCCGCGTAGCCACGTGTCGCTATCTCCTTCATTTGATTCTTTAGTTTATTTTCACTGATCCACTCTCTCCACTTGTTTTGTAGTTTTCAAACTCTCCACTTTTTAATTATTAGCAGCATTCTCCAAGTCAAAATGTCATATATCTCAATAAGACACATATCCATCTCAATATCACTTTTTTGGCGCACTCAAATTGACATTGATCTTGGGTTAATTTTGATAATTACTTGTAATATCATAGATTTTCATTAAAAAATGTTGGCCAAAGATGAGTTTATAAGGTCAAATATACCCAACATCTATAAATTATTGACGTGAGATTGGGTCTTGACAAACACCCATTTAAGTTAAAGAAGAAATTCATATATCAATCTGACCTAAACTAATTTTAGAATATTTTTCTATCAGCACCCACTCGATAAGAGTTCTAGGCTATAGGTTTGAATCTAAACATGCGAGCTAATGATAATTATTGGGTTCAAGTAGCAAAAAATATAATCAAAAGAAGAATATTCATCTTTGATTTGGTGGGCTTGCAAGGGGGTACTGGTTTGCTGCTGGGCTGGGCTGGGCTTTCCTGGCTTGAGATGGCCCATCCAATACGGGCCTGGGCCGGGACAAGGGCCCACGGACAGGCTTCTTAACGTGCACCTTCTTCCATTCCATGTCCGCGTCGAACAGGAGCCAACACCACGGCATGGGCATGGCTCTTTGCGCCTCCCCCTCCCTTCTCACTTCCATTCCTATGGTGTTTCCCGCCAAAATCCCAAGCTCCTCCAATGTATCTATCCTACGCACCTCCCGCGTTATCCTACACCTTTGTCCTTCAACGCCGCCTCGCTCTCTTCCGATCCCTCTCAGGGCAGCATCGCCTCAGAAATACGTCTATCCTGATCCAATCCCCGAATTCGCAGCATCCGTCCGTACAAATCTCTCTCTCTCTCTCTCTCTCTCTCTATACACGCTCCCAAATGCAGAGTTAACTTTTGGTCTTTTGTGGTGTTACAGGAACCTCAGAAGTTCAGAGATGAATTGGTGAAGAAGCTATCGGAGGAGAGGGAAACATTTGGGGATGATCTCGAAGCAGTCGTAGAGGTTTGTGCTAAGGTAACGATTGTTGTTTCTTTCTTAGGACGAATTTTCCTTTTTTTTCTCTTTTGAAAGTTTGCTATTGGATGATTATGACATTGTTTGTGGTGGTGTTTGAGCATGACCTGCTTGATGAAATGTCTTATCAAGAGATTCTCTTGACACTGTTGATGCAGCATCGCAGTTGAACTTGTTAATTGTGCATTTGTTATTCACACAAAACCTATATGGAGTACTGCGATAGTAGAAAATCTACAGCAGTTTTGTTTTTCCTTGCGATGCAAATCGAGAGAGTTTTTTAAAGTTTACTGTTTTTAACTCTGTTTCTTGGGGGGAATCTTCCTATCATTTTTTTTAATGGCTTATAGATTAGAGGATATCCTGGTTTTGCCTCTCTTTGGTGTAGGGTTTGCCCCCTATAAGCAGGTTCTCCTAATTGATAACTGTTATTATTTTTATTTTCTTATGACTGAACAATTTAAAAAAGCTTGATTTCTTGTCTGTTGTTTTGGTATTGAATGTTCTAATAGCTTCCTAATTGTTAAGTGCAAGGTTCACCTCTCCCAAAATTCTTATCCCATTTGAGCAACTGTTTCTAAGACATAGCTGTGACTGTCAGGTGCAGACAGCGGCTAAATAGGCAGTTCTAATCATAGCCTTATTAAGATGGAACACATGCTTCCTTATCTGTGTTAAATTTGCTAGATGGATGGTTAATCTGTCAACTGTTAAATTTTTATTGTTGACAGGAAGTTGCTAAACCTTTTATTAGGTACATTGGTATTAATTGGGTTTTGACTTCCTCTGGCAAAGGTTCAGTTAGCAGTTTGAGACAGATTTTTATCCCTTGATCTCATCTAATAGGGCCATAAGATAATAGAACTAGAAAAGAGCAATGTTAATGTACCATTGACCAGCCAAATGTGATTTAGCAAATGGATACTTAAATTTTCATACATAAGCTTCAAATGCTTGCCTTTCATTCTGTAGGATTATGGGTCTGCTTATGAGTGACTCATTCTCATTATGTGATTCAGATAGAAGAATTCTACAATTTCTGTATTGGTGGTGGTTAGATTAGATGATAAGTGAGACTAGCTCATAGCTCTATAAGCAAGAAGAGATTCCATTTACAATTCATGATAGATATAGTCTATCAATTTGGTATCTTAATTTTGCTTATCTCTTCAATACTGCTGGTAAAGAGTAGGGCTCATGAGCTGTGAATTAACAGTATGGTTCTAGTAATCAAACTCCACTATGATCTCAAAAGTAATTCATGTTATTTCACAATGGAAGTATGCTCATGAAGCATTCATAAATTCTCTGGGTAATGGTTTGAATATCAGAGGTATGAATGTTCGTATCAAAGTTACTTACGATGTTTCTGTGCACAAAAAGCACGTGGAAATGAACTCATCTCACACGAAAAATGAAATGTGGCTATCAAAAAAAGATCCAAATATCCTTGCTGTGCCATGTGCATGATGCCTTGTAAGCTGTCAACTTTGCCTGGCTTGCCGTTATTATGAGGTGGCACGCAACTGCTGCATGGAGCCAAGTCTTTTGGTTCCATGCTAAGACATCTCAATGCAGATAAAAGAGTTCTCTTTGGTTTAGAATTTTATAATTAGAATTGTGTTAGGATTTTTTTTTTTTTATTTAGGAAATTTGATGATTAGATTTTTTTTTATTTTATCAAGATGTATTTTAGTTTTGTAAAGCTTGTAATAGATTATGAGGATTTAAGTCATATTAGGCTACCATTTTAGATAGTACTAGTTATGAAAGATTTTTAATTATTTTAAATCAATCCTATAAATATGACTAAAAGGGAGTTCCCAGTCCACGAGTCTCTCTACGGCAAGAGTCAAGATAGGGTCATATTGTATACAGCCTTCCCCTTATGTTTGTTTGCAAAAAGGCCATTTTCGCAACTTGAGCCTATAAATATGATCGATTGGTGTAATTCCAGATAATAATTTTTAAATGAATAAAAATTGAATATTTGGAAGAGTTGGAGTTCAATCTAAGCTTGACCATGGTTCGGTTTGAACCGTGAATCGAATCAGAACCGTTCTCTTAAAAACTGAATTGAAACTGTCTTTTCGGTTTCGGTTCAAAAACCAAAACTGGTTCAAACCATTAAAAATAAATTTGAACAAATATAAAATATATAATATAACGCACACTAACCGGTATTTCTGAAAATAATTCCGATTGAGGTAAGGGGGTTACAAATTCAAATGGTAAGCGAACTACGTGGGCTTTGATTCCTTTAAATTTCAGAAGGATACGTAGACAACTTGATTGATATACATTAAGTCCAAGCCCTTTTTTTTTTTTTTTATTAAATCGGTTCGAACCGAAACTGAAACTATTGGGAACCAGAATTGAACCATCAAAGAACCGGAACCGGAACCACTAGCTTAGGAACTGTGGTCAAGCCTAGTTCTCTCTCTCCCCCGTCCTCTTCTTCTTTCTTTGACCTTCAATTCCTCTTTCTGTTGTTGCTATATTGCTGATCTGTCTTTTGCATTTTTCTTATAGCATTCTCCTAATTTATTTCTATAGACTATTGTTGCTTCTCTTCTTTTCCTCCCTTGATTTTGCAACACATGCTACTTACTCTCATGGCGTGTGGATGCTACATATTGACTTCTCAGGTCTATTTTTTGAATTAGATTGTTATGACAAATCTAATTTTCTGCCTTGGTCATGCATGGTGCAGTGGTACCACACTCATTCCAAGTAAGAGCAGTTTTTTTTTTTTAATGATTTTCTGGTTCATTTTGTTTGAAGAAATATCTAAATGCATCTTGAAATTTCAAAGCATAATATCTCACAAAGCATAAACCAAAATTATGCAAATAATCTATTTGATAGAATGAACGTAAGGAAAATGGATTAAATCATTAAAGCGTATTTGTATGCAAGTGCTTGAGATTAAATCTTAGAAATTAAAAGAACATTTCAAAAAAAAAAAAAAAGTCTTCTGGCATAATCAATTCCTAAAACAAGAGTTGCTAAAAAAAATGACAAAATTTTCCGTGTCAGGCTATGGATGGTGGAAATTGGCTGAAATTCATGTATGTCGTGGTGTTAGCAGTGAGTGTTAATTAGCTGATCATCTCAGATCCACCACCAATTTTGAATTCATTTTGAGCGTGGATGACCAAAGAAAGTTTTTACTTGATTTTGTTCAGTTGACCTTGTTTTGTTCACACTGTTGCTAGAACTCCTTTGCTATGCATCTTATATAATTTAGCTTGAATTTTGTATTTATTGTATCAAAGGTGTGTTGAGGCGTCTGTGTTATATGTATAATGCCAACCGTTCCAAATTGACAGAAATGCCAAGTCCAACTGATGCCTCCTGCTTTAGCTGGGGTAAAATTCATTCAAGCCCTTTTGCAAAAAGGAAAAATGCCCGTCCCTAGAGCACAAGACTCCCCACTTTACAAGTGTTAGGGAATGTGAAATTTCTATGCAACCTTCTCTTTGCTTTTTTGCAAAGAGGTTATTCCCCCAACTCAAACCTGAACCTTAACGTTGCTTTCAATGTTGTGCTCCACTCAAGCTCTTTTACAGAGTAGTAAAAATTCACTGGAGAATTTCATTAAAATACTTTCACATGTTGTGATCATGGATTATGCCATTTAATTAAAATATTTTCACAGAATTAATCTGCTTGAGTCATTGAAATTGGAAAGTATCAGGCATCTATCGATTACAAAAGTTAAAACTAATTTAAGCTGTGAATTTCATTGACATTGAATCGCTCTAAACTAATGAAAGGTACCAATCCTGGATGCTGGAGTATGGATAAGGATAGATCAAACAAAAATCAAATTAGAGA
The DNA here is from genome assembly GCA_036245055.1 of Diospyros kaki. NCBI lineage: Eukaryota > Viridiplantae > Streptophyta > Magnoliopsida > Ericales > Ebenaceae > Diospyros > Diospyros kaki. The sequence continues at coordinate 44,668,066 of BSEG01000009.1, forward strand.
ATTTAATTTGTGAAAAGGACGCGTACTTGGTCTAACATATGATTAGAGATAAAAAGTCGACTCTCTATTTCCCTTTTGCGTCAAAAAGGAGTATGCTTATATTCTTTTTGTCCTAGCATACGCAAGCGGCCAAGGATAATGAACGGCAGTACTCATTTCCAAGCTTAATCTCTGTATTGGTGAAAATGTATGATAAAACTAATATCTGTATTGGTCAATATGCTCTATGTAATTTAGTTTGTCTCCTTTTCCCTCCTTTTTTCTTTTAACACTTTTTGGGAAGGTTGGCTTGCCATTTAGTCAATAACCCTACAATTTGCTTAACTAGATTGTTTCTTCCAATTTAGATGGTTATGCAGTGGAGATCACGATGATTCTGCAATATAAACCCTGTTTCTTTGTCTAATCCCTTGACCTGAAAACAGTTGAAATCATGACTCCTGAAAACAAATTGTTTCCTCAATACAGCAAACTGGGCTATCCAGACAGCTTTGATCAAGCTGTTTTTAACTTTTTGTGCATGTAGGATTGAATGCTGACATTTTCCTGGATGCAGATCTTTTTATTATGCTTTGAACCAATAATAGAATATTTGGGTTTCTCCAGATAATTTACTTCTTGTTTTGGAAGCCAGATACTCGATGAGTTCCTGCAGAAAGAGTATGGAGGACCTGGGACATTATTGGTGGAGCCTTTTACGGATATGTTTGTTGCCCTCAAGGGGAGGAAACTTCCCGGCGCTTCATTTGCTGCTCGGGCATCTCTATTATGGGCTCAAAATTTTGTCGATCAGGACTGGGAGGCTTGGAATCGAAACAACCACCACAGTAAACACCCCTAATTCTGTAATTCCCTGAAGGGAACTGGTTATCTTCTTATGTTCAATGAAAATGGGATGAGTTGTGTCTTTGGCCATGGGCAAAAAGATTCAAAACTTCATTGCTGTTTCTTTTTTGTTTTGCTATACAGAGGGATTATTACTTGAAAAATATAGAACTGTGGCTGACAATGGTGTTGATATCTCCATAGAAATTTCCATGGAAATTTTCCAGGTTAAAAAGGCCTTGATTTATGAGAAGCATCTACAAAATGGAAGATGTAGTTGACTTAACTTCTCATAACATGCTGGAGGTTACAACAGAACTACCATTAACTTCCACCCTCGGAGATACTTTGCAAGGAAGGGCGCCATGTCTTTGGCCTTGCTCCGGCCGTATTTGTCGATCCCGGCCTCTGCCGATTTCTCTCCTGCCTCGTTGCCTGCAGTTTAGGTATGATCAAAAGATGGGTTACCCATGATCTAGGCTTACATAATATATCTATGCACACACGCACATGCTTGTGTTAAATCTTCATTGCAGAAGAACGAATCAAATATTTGAAATGCTCTGCAAACGGAAGGTTCGATGATGTGTCTTTTTGTGAATCAAGTTGCAAATTTCGAGAACTCTGCCATAGAGAATTTGGAGTACAGAGAGAGTGATACCAGAGAATTTGAAAAAAGAGGTCACCTGACTAGTTTTCTCCGATTCGGACTTCTGTGCTGCTGCAGCCGCCGCCTCGCAATTGGAACTCTGCGTTTGAGCCGATTCTGCCTGGTTCTTCTTCATCTTCGCGTGCTTCTTGGCTCGTAAAACCTTCATAACCTCTGCAGCCACAGCCACAGGAAAATAAAAGACAAGCTGAGAAGTCCATAGCCGGAAACAGAGCAAGAATGGAATAATGAGAGAGAGGAGAGGAGAGGAGAGGAGGGAAGAGAAGAAACCTTGGGCGGTGACGAGTCTGTAAGCGCGGCCGAGAACGAGAGTGTCGGTGGGGCGGAGAAGCTTGACGCGGGTGAATCGGACGGTCTTGTGGTCGGCAGCGTTGTCTTCTTCGGGGGAGATTGGCAAGGGAATTATGAGAGAGACGTAGTGGCCAGGATTGGCCTTCATGACCTCGCTCGCGCTCACCGACCAGTACATCCTCTCTATCCGGCCGTCTGGATGTTGTATCACCAGTGCTGCGGCGTCAACTGCTTGGCAATTTCCCATCTCTCTCTCTCTCTCTCTCTCTCTCCCTCTCTCTCTCTCTGTAATCTTTCTCTGTGGTTGAATGAAGAAGAAGAAGAAGCAGAGGGGAGAGAGAGAGAGATAAGGAAGAGGGAAGCGGGAGGAGGCGAAGAAAGTAGCAGTCTCTTTCTGGCTGTTATGGAAATGTAAAATGGGTCTCCCCCCAACAACTATTCTCTTGCTATTAATGTCCGCTCTCTCTCTCTCCCTCTCTCCCTCTCTCTCTCAATCGCAATTCAATGTTTGAATGTAATAAGTCATATTTGGGTTTTCAATTTAAATTGTATAAACTTGTGTTTTATAATGTGAGTGGTGAAAAGATAAAAAGACCAACATTTTTTCAATTGTCACTTAATGTTGTTGAGATGGGTGAATGATAAATCTTTTTTTTTCATGTGAATAAAATAATTCAATTCAATAATAACTTTTGGGATTTATGTTCTCTCACCGACATCTTATACTATCGAGTCCTAATAAATGGTGCATGAGGTAAATCAAAAAATTTAGTGACTCTTGATTTTGATTTCGAAGTAACACTGTAACTATGATAGAGCAGATTCTATGTTATACTCCTGAGTTTTATTCAATAATAAATCTTAAATTGAATTGAGATGGTGTTGGTGTAATTGCAGAGCTTTCTTATTTTTATATTTTAACTTAATAGAAAAAGGGTTATATGTTTAATTTAATAAATAATTTATTTAATTGTTATGTTTAAATGTTGAATTAGGTACTTTTTTAAATAATGAAATATATTGAGTTGTAAAACGCATATTACAAGAAATAGCAAATATGACTTAATCAAGTTGATTGCTCAGATAAATTTCCATATAACTAATCTTAACTAGTGAAAGTTTATGATGCACATAAATGTATTGAGGGTGCTGTTTTAGCATTTTTGAAATATCAAATAATGTTTTTAAGTTATTTTTATAATTTTAAAAATATTTTAAAACTGTTTCGTAATAGTAGAAAAATATCAAAAATGTATTTCCTTTTGCAAAGAGATTGGAGATGGAATTCGTTTGTAACCTTTTTATCTCTAACTTAAAAATAAATAAATGATATTTTTTTAAAATATTTTAAAAAAATATCATTTATTTATTTCCATATTGTATTCATTTTCTATTTTTGATTCCCTACAACCCATATGAAAATTAGAGTTCACATGTTATTATATACATAAAAGGGAATGGTTTATTTATTTAACTTTTTTTAATAAATGAGATGTAAGGTGGAGAGATTAGTAGAAGAGTAAATTGATTATATATATATATATATTTTATTTTTTTTAAATTTTGGGTATTTAATTTTAACATTTCTTGAATTTTAAAATCAACTCAATTAGTCCATAAATTTTTTAAAATTGACCACAACGCTCTTTTCAATTTTTATTTTTTGTTAAATTAATCTCGGAGCTTTTTGAGAAAGTTTTAAAAATTAATTTAATAAAAAATAAAAATTTATAAAGTGTTTATGTCAAAAATTTAAATTAGAGATTACGTTATCATAATTTTTTAATCTTTTTTGTTTCATTATTTGCTAAAATCTTTTAATTTTTTAAAATCATTATAATAATTGATAATCTCATATCATGCCTGGGTTTGACTCGCATTACTATATTATAATTATAATTATTATTATAATAATAATAATTGAAGAAAAGAGAATATAAATATAAATTATGATAATAATAATAATAATAAGAGAAGTGGATGCATATAATAGTGGGAGATGAGCGACAGCAGCAACCAATGGCACGCGGGCATGATTCCTTGGGATGCCGGCGTGGTCGCCACGTGGCGGGATGACAGAAAGGGTGACTGTTACGATCAATCCTTCTTGGACGGGCATGCTCCTCGCCACCGTCCGTCGTCCGGTCAACCTTTCAACTTTTTATTCAACTCTACACCAATTTCTCCCAATAAAATATCTATACCGACTCACTACCCAATTATTATCTCATTATTATTATTATTTTAATATTCTATACTCTATAAATATAAGATAAATACATATTGTACAAGGTCTACGTAAAATTACAAAAATGCTCCTCTCTGAATTTCTCTAAAGATGATGATAGATGTCTCAAAATATTTAGATTAAAATTTAAGTCTCAATATGAATAATTACCAAATTCGAATAATTAGACTTGCTCCAATCTCAGCTTATCTCTTATCTAGACTAATCTGTGGGCTATAATCCGATTGTACACGTGACACACGATCATGATTTTTCTTGTCTTGTAATATGTTTATACAAAAATATGAATTTTAATAGACATGTATATTATTTATTATATATGATTACTTTATTCTATGTCTAATACTAAGATTGATTTGATGGTCGATCAATATATCAAAAATCCAAATCTTGTCTTTACAAGTCAAATAAATTTTGGATAACTCGAGATTGAGAACAAGTACCAAATACTCTTAATTTTAAACAAAACTAGTTAAGTACGACCATCAACTATCGTACCATCATCAATATATATAAAAAATAATTGCAATAGCATGTTTCCAATATAATTTTTATTGCCAGTACATTGTGATATGGGAGAATATAATTACAAACTTCTAAATGTATTATATATTAAGAAGAATGATAAAATTATTCTTCTTTGATTGAAATGTTACAAATTTCAGTAGCCAAAGTGAGAGAAAAATCTGCACATAAAAATATGATTTATCTAAAAATTGATGTTTATAAACCCTAAAAATTGGACATAAGCCACGTTTTATTTCATTTAATGGCATTTTCTTAAATATCTTTTTAACTGAAATTATCGAGGTTTAATAAAATACCAAAAATTCTAACTAAAATTGCTAACAAATATTAGTGGAGTTAGAAAACACCAAAAACAAGTCATTAAGTGTCGAAATAAAACTGCTAATAAATATTAATGGTATTCACTAAGTATATTAAATACATGTTAATGAGTGTCTTATCAATAAAACAAAATCATAAATATTACTTAAATTTGAGGGTTTGAATAGCATTTCCATAGTTGGTTGTAGTAGAAATGAAGCAAAGTGTGGTGCATATCATATGTGAGAGATTCCATGATCACGCTACCAATCCATGCACATGCCACAACCTTATCCCTTCCTGGGCCTTGCCTTCATCTTCACCCCCCTTAAGATGTTCATTATGCATGTGGCTCTCTCTACATGCCACTACCTATCCACTTTCTTTTTCTTTTAATCTTTAAATATTTTAAAGTTAAATCATTTTTTTTGGCTATCCTTTCCTTCCCTCATATCTTACAAAAATGAGATTTACAGCATTTTTGACGACTTCCAACTTACCAATTCTCTTTTATTCTGTTGAGTCAAATTATTTGATAATTGGGAATTTTGACATCACAAATGCTAATTTTTACATAAAATAATGGTAGACTCATTAATATGTTTTTTGGCACTATAAGTCTGACACTATAAGTCATTATTTGGAAGAATAGTCGAGAGTTGACGTCATAAATATTAACATTTGTGTAAATGTATTATTCTAATACTCAGAGATGGTAATGATTGAGAGTTAGTTCTCTTGATAAAGACTTTCAAAAATTTTCTATAACTTCTATACGTACAGAGTTATATAACTTTCTTTTTCTTATTTATTTGTTTGGAGGAAGTATTTGTTTGCTTGTTTAGTTTTGTTCTATTTTAGTCTTTCATTGTGATGATTGGGGTACCTAGTATAAACTTGTAGTGGCTTTTACAATTTTTTTGTTGAATGAAATTTTTATTTACAAAAAAAAAAAAAAATTAAAATTTTTAGGTAAATTAATTAGCTAATAGATATTTTTAATATATGTACTCATTAAGTAGATTACTCAACGAATATAAAAATAAAAAGGAAAGGCTTAATCAAAATCTTAAAGCTTAAAAGTCAATCCAAACGCAGCCTACATGTTTGAAAGTCATCCATGGCGAAGAGAGTAATGATTTGCAAGCAAGGCCGTTGACACATTGCTATCAATCCATGGTTGAGTGTCCCTTTCAACCGCCCAAAGAAACACATGAATGTGAAAGTTACGTTGATTTTGTGGCAATTCTAACTGTTTGTTGCTGCTTATTCAATAATAAGCACTCAATCATTCTTCTTGTTGTAAATGTCATTTTCCCTCTCAGTTGTAAAATTTTCAGTGATCTTCCAATATTAATATATTATATTTTATTTTACATTAATATAAATATGTAATATATTAATGTATGAATGTTACTAAAAATATCATCAGAATTAAATATTCAAATAGTATTTTTGTTCTTCTTTATATCATTGACGTACAATTTAAGCGACTCTTCAATTTAAGAAAAAATATATTTTTAATTTTAATTTTTTACGAAATTGGTAAATCTCTAGCAAGAAATAAAAATTTTAATTTTTAATCTTTAAACATAAAAAAGTATTCTCTAAATTTTCTAAAAATGAATTTTATTGTTTTTTGAAACATGAAATTTTAAAATATATTTAATAAAGTATTAAATATATTTAATATATTTAAACCATCATTTCTCAATTTTAATAAAGTATAAGAGTTTTATGTATTTACATAAATAACTTAACGTTAAATATAGAAAGGGATAAAAATAGAAGACTCAAATAACCCATTGGTATTATTGCTTATAAATAGTTGTTAAATATTCATATGTCAATTGTATAAACAATAACACAATCAAGTTACTGAGATTACATATTCAAATTAAGTTCCATAATTCAACCCGACAGTCATATTATTTGAAGAAGTGATCAGTTATCTGATAATAAATTCATTTTAGAGATTGTTGAAAATGTCTAAAAATCTATTCCTGTTAAGCCAATTGTGTTGGAGTCATTGATGAAAAACATGTTTTGCTCTCGAAAAGGATATGAACAACTTTTCTCTTGGGGAGTTGAATCTTCCTTTAAAAGGAAGATGCGTTGATGAGTTGGAAATGAATACTGAGAATAAGGGTAAACGAGGTGTGGGGAGGAGGAGGATTCTATATCTGATAGGATAGATAGCTCGAGATATGTTCTTAAATTCAAGTTCTAGTTAAAGAAAGAGAGGAAAAAAAAGAAGAAGAAGGAGAATACGATAGAGAAAGGTCAAAAAAGTTCCAAAGATTCAAAATCGATGCTTACAAACCTAGTTTGATGGTGCTAACTTTGTGCATATTTTAATGTGAATATGATGACATGCTTATCTTTATTTTAGAAATGTTCTTTTGTGGTTTTTTCTCCTATTTGTTTACTTTTTTCTGATTGTTTGGGAAATGTTGTAGTGTAATTTATTGATACTTCGTGATTTTTTTTTTTGTCAATATACTTTTACTTACTAAAAAAATTACAAGTGTTTGATTTTTTCCAATTTAAAAATTATATATTAAGATGAAATTATATTAAGGTGACTGACAAGGCAACTCACTCAAAGGCCTCCCACTATCATTCCCCAAAGATTATTAAATCACTGTGTCTCTGTGCACAAACTTGCTTTTTATAAAAGCTTGTAATGAGCTCAAAGTAACTTCTAAGACAACATATGACTGAAATTTCTTCCCCATTAATTAATGCTTCTTTAGATTTCTTTTGGGATGTGATATGCTTCTATACACACACAAATGCTTGGCCTTCGAGTATGCTTTTCCTTCGAGTATGAGTGGGAAGTGATGTGGATCATCAAATCTTTATTAGAAACCCACTTGGTAATTAATTTAGAATATAGCAAAATTTTCATTATTTGTTTACTTGTGTTGTGCTTATTTTTATTTTTTATTGAAACCAATTTTTTTTTTTTTAATTTTGATAGTGTTATGCATGATAGTAAGCCAAGTACAAAGAAGGAAGTCCACAATCCATCGAAAGACCTAAGCGAGAGACCATATGATTAGTCAAGTAATTGTGAGACGTTAGTTGAGTATCAAGAGATTGGGGTGAGTGACCATCGAGAGACTATCCGAGTGACTGGCTGAGTGGTTATTTGAGTAATTGAGAGAAGTTGCTCGAGTAATTGACCAAGGTTACTCGAGTAACACTTAGAGGATAGTCCACTAACTAAGCGAGTGACATAGTGACTAAAATTGACTAACCTCACCGAGTGACCCTTAGTTCGAATGATACTCAGTCCGATTGATTGAGATCGAGATCAAGTGGTCTTGCTTGAGAGCCTCTCTCGATTCCTGTGAGAAATTCTTAGGAATTCATGACTCACTCGATAATTGTTATTCAAAAGACTCTCATGGGTTAATTATTTCGATATTCTTGCCTACAAATTCAGAAGAGAGCCCAAAATGTCTATTGATGATTGTGAGTCTCCCTCTACCTATCAATCTTCTCATCTCTTATAAATAGGAAACTTCTCATCTAACAAATGTATGATCACGACCTTGTTGAAACTATAATTTCACTTCGAGCATGAAATTGACTTAAGTATTGGAGGGTCCCAAAGTAATCTCACTCACGCCCGTAATTGATTTCTTCTTTATAGGTTACTCATAGACCTACATCTGAGACATTTTCTTGTTGTAATCAAGACACTCTCTTGCATATAAAAAAATTTATTGTTGTATCTTGACAATAACAAATAGAGTAAATAAAATGTCATGCCTTTACCTTAGGTTAATAATTTATTGAAAGATATTAGTTATATTAATTATTATTTTCACGGATAGAAAAAAATAAAATAAAATTATTACTGGCATGAATTTAAGGATCACCTTCAATTAATATTTCTTGGTTAGACTCACAGACTAGTAGTATTATATAAGATATCCATATATAATTCTCTCTTTCTTATACTTAATCATTGGGTTTTGGCCAAAGTTTACGATAACTTAGGTAAGATGACAATAATCTTAGCCAATGATCCATCTTTGACTCTTGCAAATCTAATTAAACTTCAATTAATGGAGTTTCCAATAATTTCTTGTTCTATGATTAACATGTATAATCATATCCCAGGTTTAGGGTCGGTGTATATGCAAGCCATGTGATGTGTTGGAGACTTGAATTCAAATATTTAATGATGAATGGACTATTACTAGTTCAAGCATGACCCTTTTGTAGGGACCTATGTGCCTTAAGCTTCCCCAATGCCAAAATTGAGAGCTACCCTTCGTAACAACAATAGTGGTTGAATTATCACAAGTTTAAAAAAATTATATATATAAAAACGACTTTTTCTTAATTTTTATAAAATAATAAAGAGTGTAGCTATCTTGAAATTCCCTTTTTTGGGGGTAGTGGAAGTTCAAACTTTGAATTATTGACATATTTTGGCAAGTGGAAATTCAAACCTAGCTAGCTGCTCTGAACATTCCATAGCTCTCTATCAAAGGCAACCCAACCAAAATAAAGCTAATTAAAGGCAATGTGGCTGTCTCTCTTCCTTTCCCTTTGTGTGGAGGATATGATTCTAATGTTGCTTTCACCACATTCTTCTTCCTATAAATATAATTAATTCTCAAGCTGCCCTCATCAATGGCATCCATATATTAGAGAATGTTTGAAAAGTTGATCTTACAAAGCAAATTTTGTTAAACAATTTGATGATGGGATTCCGAGTATGCCAATTGAACTACTTGATCAATTATAATGATTTATACAACTTTTTTAGTGCGTTAAGAAAGATAATTGGATCATGAAATAAATTGCATAAAGATCTACGTAAAAAAATATTAAATTCTGAGAGAGATTAAATATTGTTCGTGTTAGCTTAGAAATGCATGATATGATCGCACAATTTTGCCTTAAAAAGGATTATCATAGGACTATTCTTCTCAAACTTAAAGTTCTATAATTGAGGATAAAAATTGTGAGTATAAGAGACTGGGTATGAATTTTTGAGAGACCGCAAGATAAGATGCGGTCACAATTTGAGAGAAGAAAATTTATTAAACAATCAAATGAGATTTTGAGTGTGCCACTTGTACTTAATAATAATGGTTTAAACAAAGTTTTTTAGTGTGCTAAGCATGATAATCAATGGAATTAGAAATAGATCACACAAAGATTTACATGAAAATTGAGGTCCAACAATGATAACAATTGTACATGAACGAGATCGTTATGGCCAAAGTATAGTTTAGGTATCGCAATTTAAACTATTCATTTTGAACGAAAACTAAGTTGTTCCGTACTTATATAATCTATAATTTATCTTTGACTCGTACTAACATGAAATTATCACACCCTAATAAGAAATGTCCGAGGATATAAATGATCTATTATTATCCATTTTGGAGGAGTATAGAAACTTTGCTTCGCAATTAAAATTACCCCTAAGCTGCACATTCTCTCAATTTGGTCCTTTTAAGTAGATGATGCAGCCCCTCTCTATTGCTCTTTTGCCCTAAAGCAAGGCCATTCATTCCAGCATGATAGGACAGATATATGTTCCCCAAAAATAATTAGTTAGAATAATAAATAAAGGGAATTAAGATCGATTTTTGATGAATTTAAATAGGATTATCTCACTTTTTGGAATTGTGTGGTTCCTCTGTTGATTATGCTGATCAGAGTTTTGATTATATATTATGATGATGTATCATTGTATTATTGTCTCAACTTAAGTTAATTAATTACAAGTAAAAGAAAAACAAATTGAGAGTGAGAACTGATGGATATGAAAGAAAAAATTGGATGCAAAATCTCTCCCTTTTTATGTTTTTTTTTTTCAAAATATAAATTATATTATTAATGATAGGCCCTCGAATTCTAGAAAAAAAGTCCAACACTCTTGAAATGTAAAATTCAAGCCCGAGTTAAATGAGGCATAAGGGCTCGGGCTTGCTCAAAAGTTTGACCCAAGACATCTCAAACAAGTGCCAAGGCGGGTCCGAGCCTAAGTCTATACCTATAACAAGTTTGTTTGGCCATCAAAGAATTAAATTTGACTATCTACGTGATTTTATCTTAATCAATATTGACCGTTTAGGCACAATAATTTAAAATTTAGGTATGATGTTTATTATGTATTTATTATAGTATTATTATATTATTTTTGAATATAATGACTTATTTGGGCATCGAAAGATCCATTGAAGAATCAAATTCTACCTTCATTTCTTTAAAAAATGGTTAGTTTAAAACAAGTTCAAGTTCGAGAATTACTTGAAGACCTTTAGAATAATGAAAAATTCAAAAAGAACACACATGAATCAAGTAATAGTATGTTTTAAAACCCTCGTCACTCACTTTTTTTCAAAGTAAAAATAATGCAGCAAATATGTTTTTAAGAAAAAAAAAATTCAAGTAGGCAATAAAATCAAATGTGTATGTTTGTGGTGGTGAGTTTATTGGTACATATTTAATAATGAATGGTGATAATTAATTTATAGTGTCATAAAATAAATAAACAAATAAGATATAGAAGAAGAATCATTATGATCTATTGCATTAGAATTATATGAATACGTTAGCTTACATTGCATTTAAGTTTGTTTTCAAGAATTTTTTTTTCCGTGTATTCACGTAAATTTTTTATTATTTTAAATATATTTTTTATCTATATTTTTAAGTTAATTTAACTCTTCTATTTTAATTTTTTTATATGATAATTTAAATTTTTATTATTTTAATTAAACTTTAATATTTATATTTTTAAGTTAATTTAATTTTTATACTTTAATATGTAAAAAAATAAGTTAAATTGACTTAATCTTATCATTTTTTTTTTACATATCAAAATATAAAAATTAAATTGATTCGAAAATATAAATATAAAAATATAATTGAAATAACAAAAATTTTGAATTATTACACAAAAAAATATTAAAATATAGAAATTAAATATACTCAAAAATATAAATTTATTGATATAATTAAAATAATAAAAATTTAAATAATTATATAAAAATATAAAAACAAAAATATAAATTTAACCACACAAAGGAGAGGAGGAGATTCATGCACGTGGTTCAAAGCAGCAGCATGGGCCCCAGCAAGAGCCAGCTTGGCTGCCATTCTTTTATCGGACGTTCAACTCATCCATCCATCCGTGGGACAAAAATATCTCTACTTCACCTACTATGGATAGAATTCGAATGAATATGATTTTTTTTTTATTCACACAAAATAAAAAAATTTCATGTACCAAAGAGGTCTTACGACTGTTTAAAACTATTTGACAAACAAGCAATTAGATGATTGGTTTCGGGCCGAATCCATAGATTCGAGGAGATGGACTAATTGGTCCAAATAGAAATTAAAATCTAAATTAAATTAATCGAGTTACTTTAATTTGAATTTGTTTTGATAAATAATAAATACGAGATATTATTAATTATAAATATTAATAATTGGAATTTTTTTTAATCTTTTATGACGAAAGCTAATCCGAGACAACTCAAACACGACGGGAAGAAGGTTTCAATTTTTGTTCACATTTGGAATGAAATCTGTGATGGTGATTAATTAAGATTAAGAGAAAATTTAAAACTTAATTAGTGTGAAGAAATCAGAATGATTGGTTGGGGTTGGGGTCACCTGTATCTGTGTGTTGAAGATCGTAGGATCACATAAATGGCTGGGCTGCCTCTATGCCTTGGGAGACAGTCACAGATCACAACCGTTAATTTTGTGCCTTAAAGAAATAGCACCACCCCCAATGCCACTGCAATCAATCAATCAATCAACCCACCCCTTCTCTCTTACTGTAGTCTGGCAGCTTATCTGATTTATTCCCTTTCGGCTTCTTAATCCGACCCATCCCACCACTTTTATTCCATTTTGGGCCTTAATATAGCTGCATTTTTTATCCAACCCAAATTTATTGGGTACCTAACTCTTATGGCATGGCCTAAGATATCCAGTTTGGAAGCCTCATAAATAGCTATTTTTATCTGGTCTAATGAGTTTCCTAAGTCTATCCAATCTTGAAGAATTCTTTATTCAATTCTATGTCCTGGTTTGATAAATTCTTCTTTTAACTTGATATAACTGAGCACAGGATTATAAAAAATAACTTTGAATATCCTGGCTCACTTTATCTCCCAAAAATTCGAGTCTAGTGTTTTCTCTATTTGGTTTAATAAATTCGTTTAAAAGATGATTAAGCCCAAAATCTCAAAGAGGATAACTTCAAATATCCTGACCCACTTTACCTATATAAAGGTAAGAAACTCTTATAAATAAATCACAAAACTATTATCAAATACTATACCAAAAGAACCAACTACTCCCTCCTTGCACGTGGTCGCATTAAAGGAGTTAATTTCTATATCTTCGATATTGTTTTTATCCTTTGAATATCCTGACCCACTTTACCTATATAAAGGTAAGAAACTCTTATAAATAAATCATGAAACTCATAATGTAATACATTTATTGTTTATTTATTTTAGTAACTTAATAAGAACCAACCACCCTTTTCTTGCATGTGCTCGCATTAAAAGAGTTATGGTGATTAGTCTCAAATACCATAATTAATTTTTATATTTTTTATTTTGTTTTTATCTTGTATATTCTTTCTCTAGATTAATTACACTAATAATCACTCAATTTTACATTATATTATTATTTAATCACTAAACTTTAAAATATTATCCATTAATCACTAAATTTTAAATTATTATTTGTTAATTTCTAATATTTCAAAACTATTTCTCATCCACCACTCGTAAACTTAAAGTTCAGTGACTAATGAATGACGAGTGAAAAACAATTTTGAAATATCAATAACTAACAGATAACACTTTAAAGTTCAATGACTAAACAGTAACAATTTTGAAATATTACTAACTAACAAATAATATTTCAAAGTTCAACTATCAAACGATAACAAAATACAAAGTTGAATAATTATTGATGTAATTAACCCTTCTTTCTCTTCACATTAAATACAAATCTTAGTTACCAAAAATGAAAAATAAACAATAAAAAGAATAGAGACATTTCATAAAGGCGGACTGGGTTGGGCTAGTGATGTCATATGGCCCTGGCCCCGAATTGGGCCCGAACAAAAGCCCATCACAGTGGGCTAATCCATCACCTTTTCTATGAAAAATAGAACTACAATATAAACATAAATTTTGTTGAAAACAGTTCATAATATTATTTAAATAGGTCAATAAAGGGAACCAGAACTATTTTAACAGTTTTTCAAGACAATGATCTTATTTATTTTTAAAATTATTATAAAATTATAAATTATTATTTATTAAAATTGCTCACGAGCATAAAAACTAACTTATCCAACCGAGCCTAAACTCAATAAAACTCGACTTTGACTCAATTCGATTGTCACCTATCCATATCCACCCATCCTAGAGTAACCAAATTTTGTCGGATACCCATATAGCCGGATTAGAACTGTTATATTTTTAGTTCCAAAAACCATTATAATCACACCCACTATAATCAAACATGCAAAGGTAGCTCCCTCCAAAAGAACTAAAAACTCTTGAGCTCGTATTTCCATAACTCAAACTCGGGACCCTCCGATTACAAAGTAGTGACTTGAACCGTCACCAACCCCTAAACTTTTTAAATTTAGATAAACAGCTGATGTCTATCAACTTTGTTCAACATCCCCAAGAAAGATTCTCAAATTCCTTTACAGGAGGAATGTTGCTTTAACTTTCAAAAGCCAAGAATAAACAACAAAAGATACTCTAGCTAATATAGAAAACTATGCAGCACGATGGATATTGTAGGATTGAATCACTGCAAAATGATGGCATCTCATGCTATCTTTGAGCAGAGCTTAGAGGACCCAAAAGCTTCAAAGAGGAGATGCATCTACACTGCTTAGATATATGTCCACAGAAAGAAAAGGGGACTGTAAAGATGAGGGTTCTTAGAGCAATTCACACAATTTGGTACCTATGTTTGATCTCTCTCCAACCCAGAAGAAGTCACACTGATGGGAAGAACTTGTTGAGGTTGAAGGGCAAGGAGTAGAATTCCGTGCTCCTCGTGTCGGTATTGAATGACCGGAACCGGTCCCACCAATTCATGCCCCTGTCCTTTTGTGTTGCGTTGTCTCTCCAGTGCAAGGTGACGTCGAGGAAAAGAGCCAGCAACCCAGCCACGAATGGCTCCGATGAGAAGGGCACGTTGATCATGTCGTTAAACTGCCAGACAAAACCAAGCCAGAAAATAACATTCTTACAAATTTATGCACAAAATGGTCTCCGTTAAGGTGTTAGGGTGAGAGGGTGACGTTTAGAGTTTAATGCCCCCCTTTGCCCCTTAAAGTATCCTCTCCTGGTCTCCACTTTGTTTCTTGTGTATGTTAGCTTTGCTACGATGATTTAAGGTAGGAATATGAGAGGGATGAGGGGGAATACCCATCTTGCTCCTGTGTGGACAGGACCGTAACCGTTACCAGCTGTGTACTCGTTGAAATACTGCGGTATTGATAAGCCCAAGAAAAATGAGAACCCCAGGATAAACTTCGTTCTGAAGCTGTTTAGATTGCAAAACTGTAGGAAACTAAGGCCTCCAGCACCTGTCCACACATAATTTTGACAGAATAACTATTGAACTTTAATGGATACATTGTTAAAAAGAATCGACGAATAGGTCAGATAACTCGTACCAACATAAGCAAAGAAAAGACAGTATAAAGCAGCAATAATTGGTGCTGGAATTGAAGCAAAAACGGCTCCAAATTTCCCTGCCAAAGCCGTAGACATGAATAACAAATATACTTAGCCAAGCTAACAAGAGAGAACCAGAGCATCAGGCAAAGTGGCTTGAAAGGTGAATGTGTTACCGAGTATAGAAAAAAATATCATGAAGCCAGCAGATATCTGCACGACTCTCCGGCTGCCAACACGCGTCAGTGCGAGCAAACCAGCATTTTCACTGTTATTGAGGAAAGTAAGTTCTCATTCAATTGGATAAAGGAATCTTCTATATAATTGATGAAGCAAAGTTTTCCAACCACTAGTTTTGTGAACAAAGAGGTCTTACACAGACACAGATGATCCATTCCCCGTTCCAAATAATCCAGAGAACAAAATGCCCACTCCCTTTAACCAAGAAAAATAAAACGGGAAAAGAAAGTAAATTAAAGCCTATACGAAGCTAATAATTATAGGTTAGGAAGTTCAAATAAACTGGTTAAGGAACAACATTGAGCAAAATAAGAAAAACGACTACTGCATTCTGGGCTATAAACTTTTTACTCAACTTTACCTGCCAACCGACACCACGGCTGAGAATGGAAGGTGGCAAAGGAGTTGCACTTGCATACCTCGACACAGCAATAAAGGCACCAGTAGACTGTGAACAAATTAAAATATGCAATCACTATGAGTACAAAATAACATGAGCTACAAAGCAAACAGGGGTCAGTGCCAATTGTCAAATTATGAAAACTAAGACAACCACCTATAACCTGGGAAGAAGATTTTATAACTGAAGGCACTAGCACATAACGAAATCCAAAACTACTTTATACGGCGACTATAAAAAATAAAAAATCCTTTCTATAATAGTAATGGACATGCAATGTGCAAATATTATTAAACAAGAAACGGGTGCCAAACAAGGTCCCAAAATGAGAACAAAACAATTGACCGTTGCCCATATACAAGTGTTAAAGATATTCAGCCATTATTGCTCCTTGACATGCCCAAATAACCTTTGATAAAATACAGCGTGCACAAACAGAAAAAATCTGGGGAAGTGTTGCTTATGGAAAATGGGCAGTTGGAGTTCAGAAAAACAGTTTATGAGTAATGCATTCAAGGTATGGTATATACGAGCAATAGTAATTTCAACAAACCTCTACAAGAGCAACAAATGAAGCCATCATCATAGCAAAAGCTTCTCCAGCATCAAATGTTGGAGCTCCCCATTGAAATGGATATGGTACTCTGATCCTGCAACCAACATGCACTTCAAACATAAGAAAAATGAAGCAAAAGAACATCCCATGATTCCACCCGCATGCTTGGAACTTAAGAGAGAACAAATTGCCTTACATGACTAATAATAAGTAACTAACAAGTTATTCCAGTTTATATGACTACAGAAAATCATGAAATATGTTATCACTGAATACCATGGTGCACCACTTATAATTCCAGCACGGTCTGTTCGGCAACTTAATTGAGTCTTTGTTGGACTGTTCTTATATGCACCACCCACGGTAAGCAGGTGAGCATAGATCCACACAATTACAACAGAGAATATAACAGCAAAGCGATCGAAGATATGTCTCTCTCCACTCATTAAATGAGGTATATACTGCATTCAGATGTTAAGACAACTGAGGTCAGCATCTAAGTTGAGATTTAATAGCAATCATCAATTAGAACTTCTAGACCATTGTAAATAAGAGCAGACCTGGGAAAATATTACTAGAAAGATAAGCTCCGGCAGTCCAACTTCTACGCACTTAGCAAGCTGCACATTCAACGCCAAAATCAAGTCCAAAAAAGAAACAAGCATACAATGATGAGAAAAGTAATCATAATTTTGTGCACTCGCTTTTTATTGCAAAGTAATTGCACAAGTACATACCAGAGGAAAACCAAATTCATAGAGTCCAAAGCCAGTCAGAGCTACCAAAGGAACAGCAGAGAGTGGACTCAAGAACCTAAAAACACACAAATAAAAAATTAACCGACATAATACATCATGTCACGATATCTAGACTCCTGAGGTGGATATGAAATGTTTGCAGGTTTTACTCAGTTATTAAGTTGTATGAACTGAGGTCAAGAGATTTAAAATAATGAGATCTTAACCGAACCTAGCAACATTGCGCCATAGGCCACTAAAACCAATGACAATCTGAAGAGTTGATGCAACAATAAGTGCTCCCTGGATTCCTCGCATTGTCCTCTCAAATTTCTGCAAAAGCATAGAAGAATAGGCCACAAATTTATAAAAATAAAATAAATTCATTAACAAAAGCAATGGAAACTGGCAAGGCTGGTCAACCAACCTCCACTGGATTCAAAATGCCACTGTATCGCCCCGCCAAGACAATTGAGAGTGTTGTAGGCACAAAGGTGTAAGACCCTCCAACCACGGCAGGCAATCGGGTTCCAAACAACGTCTGAGTCAGTGTGTTCAAACCAGCTACAAACTGTAACGTCTGTATCACCTTTGCCTTCTCTACCTAAGAATCACAACAAGTGATTGGCAATTAGACTGTCCAAAATGTTAATCAATCAAACATAAATCCTATTACAAAACCAAAATAGAAATCAAGAATTGCAAGTGAAAACTGTTATTCTCTAATGGGATATCTTACATTTCCCCCTCCCATATGGGGAACAAGAGCCGAGGGAATCAGAACTGTTGTGCCTAGCATCACAAGGTAGTGCTGGAACCCAAGTAGAATAGCCTCAGCTTCATTTAGAAAACAAATCAGAAACTTAGAACCGCCATATTAACTCAGAGACAATAATAATGATTTAATTAAAACATGAACACATACACATTGATAGAAATTAAAGAACAGATTGGTTAATGAAGAACTGAATTTATAAAATATATATGAGCATATATACCTCTATATTAATAGATATATCACGCAAAAAAAAATGCATACATATATATGTATCAAACAGGGAAATGAAACAAGCACAAACAATAAATCATATGGGTTTTGTGAATCATTTTGCAAAAGCACGTAAAATATGATCAGGAAGTGTTTGAAAGAAAGGTAGGCGTGATGCACCCCAAGGGTTGGCGTGGTAGATTATACCACTGGCAACCCAGTGGGATAGGAAACGAGGCTCACGATGCTCAAACTTTGAGAGCTCAGCTCACCCTAAACGTGCCTATGGGTGTACTCTGTCAGTTTGGAGAAAAAACAGGAAGAGAAGAAGGAAATACTGACGCCAAGGAGGGGGGCTGGTGATGCAGTAAGAAATGTTGGGCAGCTGGTCCTTGGGCGGATGCGGCAGCAGCTCGTCCTGCTTCGGCTGCGGCGCCGCTCCTCCACCTCCTGCCATGGCGGTTCTGTCTTTCTCTTTTTCCCTGCTTCTTCCAGAAGCTAAACCCACAAAAGAAGAGAGGCCCCAAAAACCCAAATCTCTATCAAAAACTCAAATCCCAAATCTCTGAAACAAATACGTACTCAAAACTTGTCCTCAAAACCCAAGAACTTCTCGCCACCCCAAAATGCACTAATACACATATCAACACCGAAAGCTTGAAGCCGAAACCGAAATGCCAAGCGGTGAAGCAGAAAGAAAGAAAAGGCACTGCTTGTTCAGAGAAATCCGCCGAGGAAACCCTTTCAAGCGGCGCAAAGAGGCGGGTGGGAAGAAGCAGAAGAAAAAATGAAGAAAAGAGAAAGAGAATGAGCAAAAGCCGAACCGCAGGACCAAAAGCGACAAAGAAACCAATATTGTTCTGATGCTCTCTGCCCCTCTCTCTTTCACTCTCTCTCTCTCTCCCTCTCCCTCTCTCGGCTTTCCAAAGGAATCTCTTTTGCCTGAGAAAATTGCTAATTTATTATTTATTAATAAGTATATGGGAGGCACCCCCCTTTAAGAGCCTACGATTGCTGCCGTAGAGTTCATCTCCTTTCCCCCTCCCCCACTGTCAAAATCATCATCATCATCATCATCATCATCATCATCTTCCTTCCCGTCTTCCTCCCAACAGTGATTACCATTTACACCAATCTCAATGTATTCTTCTTCTTAACTCATTTGTTCACCAAGCTTACAAATTTATAAGCGATAAAACTGTAACATTTATGATTAAACTTGTTTATTGGATTAAGAGTGTATTCTTCCAAAATATTATTTGAACCGAGAACGGGGTCAGAGGGGGAAGGCTTCAATTTCAATGCAGTCTAAAAGATATTCCCCCTCTCTCTCTCCCCCCACCCACCCAACATTCATTCGCCCCCTGTTGTTTCATGATTTACTATTACTGGCATTTCTGGGGAGAGGTAATTTTCGTTTTTGTTTGTGTTTGTGTTTGCGTCTGAAAGATAAGCGTGTACACAAAGGCAGGCGGCAGGTGGCCAGTGCATGGTGAGGTGACGACACCTGGGGGCACTGACCTGTCTGCTCTGCATGCCCCTACACGTCTCTCGAGACCTGCTTTGCTCTCTGTTTGCTTTTGTTTCCTTTTTCTTTTATAAAAGGAGCCATATTAATTTTATAAAAATAACATTTAGACATTTACTCGTTACTAATTTTTAATAATATTTATGCATTAATATGTTATATATTTATGATGATATTATGAGATACAAAATATTTATTTTTAAGCTTAACAATTATAGCTTGATGAAATTTTTTTCGAGCTAAATTAAGATAACAAGGAATCTCTTCAATTTATTTTAAAATCTCGTGAGGTTGAGCTCTAAGAATTAAATTTGTTGATTTATCTCTTAAATTTAAATTGAGTAAGATAACACATGTCATTGCTTTATTGTTTGGACGGAATAAGTGTCACTGGTTACCACCAAAATAGTTTTTTCATTAGATTTATCTTACAAAATAATTTGGATTTGCAATTTTATTGCATTAGTTTTATATATCTTTAATTAATTTTAATAAATATTATTATTAAAATTTATACACAGTGTATTAAACTAACACAATAAAACTATTTTTTCAGATTATTTTATATATGTGAGAAGAAGAATTAGGGATGATAATTTATAAGTGCCCCACCGATCCCTTCCTTCCTCCAATCAATCTCAGTCAAAACGAGTCATTTCTTTTGACCAATAAGTGCAAAAAGGTAAGGATTGTGCTGAACGTAGCGTGATCGCTCCATCGATTTCGTTATCAAATGGATTAGAATGTTGAAATTAAAATAATTAAATTTATATAAAAAATTTAATTAAATTGATTGAATAAAAACGAAAATAAAAAAAACCAAACAATATATGAAGTAAACTGAACCGACAGAAAAAATTAAAAAAACGACAAAAACAACTTCTTTTCTTCTTTTGTTTTGTACCAAAAGATTGGTTAGAAATAACATTGTTTTACAATTTAGTTATTTTAATTTTTTTTATAATACAAAAATTGAGACAAACTAAAATAATTAAAATTATCAAATTTAAAAATCAAATCGAACTGATTGAATCAATTTATTTTTATTATTTTGATTTAATTAAAATTTTATTCACTTTTAACTCGTCGCATAACTCGAACGAGTACTTATCTATATATATATATATATTAACATTTTAGATTATTATTTATATTTTAATTTAGTTCATTATTAAGTTTGCACAGATCAAAATACATTTAAAACTATTTTGATTTTAAATTTTATTTTTTTTAGATGTTTAATCTTAATGATGGACATCAATAGTTCTTATTTTAATATTATTTTGATTTTAACCACTTGTTGGACAATCTTTGAGACAAGTTCGGGGTTGAATTTTGGATTAATTCAACGTGATTTAAATAGATGATTCAGGAATGGTTTCCTTGAACCCATGTGATGTTAGGGCTATGGTTGATTTTCTCTTTTTGATTAGATTTGGATTTAAGTTCTAGAGTTCCAATTTTGAGGTGAGTGTTGATTTTTTACACTTTGTAACGAATTTTATTGATTTTCTTTTTAGAATATTCGACAAATAAACTACGGGGAGTAAATTACTAAAATCCAAATAAGGATAGGATCATCAACTAAAATATTAATAAAAGTATTAATTGTTATACGCATTTCTTGTATCATTTCTTATGGGTCAGACTCGGTTCAATGGGCTGGCCCAATCACCCGGAGCCTAGAAGGCTCATGCGATCTCGTCAAAGAAAGCTCATACACTACTAAAATTCGCACCTCATAAAGCGAGCTCCTCATGAGTTTCTAGTAAAACTCTCAATTCGCTGGACCGTCAGATCGCTGGCCTAAAACTTTCAGTTCACACAAATGACAAAACTGCTGAAAAGTCAAAGGTAAGGTCCATTTACTTTATCTGCAACAATCCATGCTCCTCGTGATGAAGATTCCACTCACGATTTTGTACAGATGATAAGGACTGTTTCTCCCCCCCATTATATCATCTTTATATTTCTATATGCTATCCAAATTGTAAAGGCCCCCCATTATCAATAAGAGTCAGTGATATCATAAGGGGTACAAAAAGAATAATAAGACACCACTATTCTGAAGGAATAACCAGAGTGTGATCGTGAAGTAAGCATCGTTCTGAGCGAACCATGTGAAATTGTTAGTGTTCACTCATATCTGGGATCTTTATTTTCTTCTTCTTATCATTTTCGGATTCACTCACCGCGGACCAAAACAAATAATGGTCGATAGAAATTGAACGTCGACACTAATTACAAATTATAGCACCACAAGTGCAAATTTCCCCAACTATAATGATATATGATTGGAGGATAAGTACATTTGTTTGTAATTAATGCAATATATGATTTTATTTTTAGATGACAAGTGTTTTTTTATCAAGTTGTCACGTATCATTATACCTTTCTCTCATTGGCATGGGCTTTGGTGTGGATAAGGAAGCATGGGTCGGACATTAATTATAGTCATACCTCAAGATCACATTACAAAAAATAGTTTAGTGAAAATCATGTCAGAACCGTTTTGAATTAAACTATATAAACCCAATGATTCTAAAGATAAAGGAATTTAAGACCTTAACTAACATGCTCATAATCTTTTACACGTATTCTTTGAAGTTCAGATACTAACTTGATTATCTGAGTTTTCTCGTAAGATTAAAAAACTCTATTTTTACAAAAATTAATATGTGATGATTCCACTCCAAACTCCTAATAATACTAATGTACATATAAATATTTTATTTGTGATCGTTAAAGAAAAATGAAAAGGGGGACCAAATAGCTCGTAATTATAAAAAAAATGTTAGTACATTATTTGAGTGACATTTCATATTTCTGTATAAAACTTTTGTCACCTTTCATCAAAATTAATAAAAAGCTAAATGAATTAAACGAAGCTAAAGGGGCGGGGCCCGCGTGGACTCGGGCTTTCCCTCCAAAGTTCAAGTACATGTCAAAGTCACACAACCCGCCAGGGTTCGTTTAAATTCACCAAGCGCAAACGTGCGAGCCAATTTAAATTTGTATAAAATTTTTAAGGGTAAATCACAAAAAAGGACACATTTTTTTATTTTGTTATTATGTATCAAATTTTTAATTTTTTAATATTACAATTAGTACTTTCAATTTATATATTTTTTATTTTTTATTAAAATATTAACTTAATACATACGACACCTCATCGTGAATTAAAAATATCATATTTACTCTATGATATGTAAATGTTAAGATTTTGTATTTTAATTATTAAAATTTGTTATTTTAAATCTTTACCGCGACAGAACATTATCATCTATATGAATATGTCTATTTCTATAAGTAACACATCACATAAATAATTGATTGACAGTATTTAAATATGTTGACTGATTTGTTGTGTTCTTTTAATAATTAAAAAATATAACATTTGATTACTAATGTATAAAATGTCAAAATTCTATATGATGTGGACAAGGTAATATGATAGTACATACTTGATATAAATTTTAAATTTGGTCTTAATGTTAGAAAAGTTAAAGTTTTGAAACATAATTAATAAATACAATGAAAGGGTTATTTTTTAGGTAAATAACCTAAATTTTTAAACAACAAAACGTGACATTGGCATTGGCTTATGTACTTTGGCCTTTGTATTTTAAAAATGGACAATTAAGCTCTCAAACTTAAAAATCAACTATGCATTTGTCCCTGAGTGGATGCAATTTAAATGTTGAAGAATGCTTATTATGCAATCAAAATCCTCTTATCAGGGGTGGATCTAGGGAGAGGTAGCCCGTGTCAATCTCAACCCTCCTTTAAATTCTCTCTAAAATTTAGACTATTTGAGAGAAGAAAATGACTAAAATCATTGATGAATCTGAGGGTAGCCCTTCTTCAAATCCATCCCTGAATTTGTCCTTGTCTTTTATCGTTGATTTAATTTTTTTATTTAATTAATTCAGATTTAAACATTTTATTTCTCAATCACTGGCTCCCACAAAAAAAAAAAAAAACAAGAAAAGAAAACAATTTTGGGCCACTAAGGTTAGTTTGGTATCCGATCCACTTCAATCATTATAGTGGTTCACTCCATTACTAAAAAAATGAATTTTTTTATGAATTATTCGATACACAGACTATTTTATAAAAGAAGTGTACCTCTTAATTATAATCAACTTTAAGTTGAAATTTTGAATCAATGAAAAAAGAATGGATTAACATAGGCCAAGTGTGGTGGGCAAGAATCTGATACCCCTTTATTAGGTCACTTTTGAACTAATGGTGCTTTATTCTTTTCCTTGACAAGTTCTATTTTTATTTTTGAAAGAAACTTCTAGGGTATTGTATGGAACTATTAGATTTATTTGTTTATATAATATTAAATATAATGATGTTATATATATATATAAAACATAGATGGTCTGTTCAGTTTTAGAAAATATTTTTTAATTTTTTAATTTTATATTAAATAGTTCAGTCTTTAACAAGAAAATAAAAAACTCAATTTTCTAAGTTTTTAACTTTATACCATAAATTGAAAAATATTAAAACATATTTAATTATAAAATAAAAAATAAAAAATTACACCTTGTGTCCATGAAATTTAAGGTAATTGCAAGAAGTATTATCAAAATTTAAGAAAATACAGTAAGAACCCTTGAGGCTTAACATTGTGTTGTAATTTCTTCCATGTGGTTGGTTAAACTTAATTAAATATTTTTAAATGATGAAAATACTCTTATATTTAAAATTTTTTTTCTTTTTTTTTCCACCTTCCTCTAACTATCGAATAATTATTGTTGTTACTTTCTTTCGACATGCTATCTCCCTACCTATTCTTTGACCACTGAATGCTCTCCCATTATCACCAATTGTTGTTGCTCTTGCTCTTTTTAGTTTTTTTTTTTTTTTGACCCAATCGCACTTACTCTCACCATCACTTGTGCAACCATCACTTTCAAATGCCTTGCTCGCATCTAGCATGATGTGACTCTTCTTCTTCTTCTTCTCTCTATATTTATTTCGTTCTCTCAATTTTTAACATTTGAAACTTGCTAAGATTCAATTTTCAAACCTAGATGCAAAGATGCTTGAACCCAATGGTCACTAGATATCAAGCCTACTAGAGGCTGTTTGGCTTACCATTTTATTTTTATAACTTATACACTTTTATACTTATAAAGGTTAAAAATTGGATAACATTTAACTTAATAAAATATTTGAATAAATGTGATTTAAGTTGTCATTTATATAGTTATGTGTTTGGTTTAAAAAACTTGATAAGCTGTTAAAATTTAACAAAAAGAAGAAAATAGATATGTTATTAAATAAAATTCATAAAAATAAATAATTTTTAATAAAAATAAATTATAAATTGATGCTTAATTGAAAATTTGTTACAATAAATGTTGATAAATTATACAAAATTATTAAAAAATATATTAATACAATACTTTATGTTTAAATTTAGGTTTAATTTATAAAAATATTAAATATATTAATATAATAGACATTAAAAAATAAATATATATGTGTTAAATAAATATGTATATAGAGATGAAAGAAGAGGTGGTGGGCGATGGGTGGTGGATGATGGAGGCGATGGAGATGGACAATGAAAGAGGTGGCGATGATAAAGGCGACAACAATGGACAATGGAACAGGCAGCGATGGAGGCGATGATTGAAGATGGAAGCTGTGATGATGAAAGACAGAGGGTAATGTCAAAAATAGTTGAGTTATTTGAGGGCAAATTGGTAATTGACTTGATCAACGAAATAAGTTATCAATAGCTTATTTGAAAAAGCTGAGAGATGTAACTTATTAAAAATGTTGTTAAAACAACTTATCAACTTGGCAACATTTAAGCTATTAAATTTTAATAAATGTATAACTAAAGAAGTTGTGTAGCTTATAAGCCAATTCAACAACTTATAAGAGACTGCTTGGCTTACCTTTTTTTTTCTTTAACTTATAAATCTTTATACTTATAAATTGCGTAAAGTTTAAAAGCTAAGTAACGAGCTTTTAAACTAATAATGTTTTTGGATAAATGTGTTTTAAACTGTCATTTATATAGTTATATATTTGCTTTGAAAAAACTAATAAACTATTAGAATTTAACAAAAAGATTAAAATGAACATGTTAAATAATTCAAATAAAATTTATAAAAATACTAAATTGATATTCAAGTGATAAAATTTTTACTATTAGATATTGATAAATTATATACAGTTATTAATATATATATGTATATACGTTAATACACATGACTATATATATGTGTTATATATATATAGTGAATACATGAAGGGCGACGAATAGCGACGGCAGTGGATGTGGCATGAAGAGATTCAGGCGATAATGATGGCAATGGGCTAAAAGGGCTGGCCGTTGTGGCCGATTTACTGGAGGCGACGTGATGACAATTGGAGATGGAAAAGAGGCAACTAGAGAAAGAGATGAGAGAGGATGACCATAATGTTTTAGGGGATAGAGTTGTAAATATTCAAGTTGTGTGAAGACAATTTTGTAATTGATTTGATTAACGAAATAAGGTACCAATAACTTAGGCTTCGTTTGGTTGGGCAGTTTGACTGCTTAAAAGCTGGTAGGTAGCTTTTAAGCTGTAATACCCCAAGAGTCCAAAGAATGATAGTATATATCGAGGATAAGTAAGGAAGGAAACAACACCAGCTGAATATCTTTTGGGCTGAATGTAGGTAAAGAATTCCGGGGTTAAGCATGCTTGAGCTGGGGAAGCTCAAGGATGAGTGACCCCCTAGGAAGTTCGCGTAGATCCATCAGTATAAGTTGTTTCAGTCTTTCCTATAGCTTGATGCAGGATGTTACAAGTGATATCAGAGCTGACCCTTGGTGAAGGCGGTCCGATGAGGGCGGGGAGTGGCGCGGGGTGCAATGGCCTGTATAAGGAGCGACTCCTGACAGGCTTCTATGATGGTAGCCCCCAAAAGGGAGAAGATCTGGGATCAGTTGTAAGGTCGCATGACAAGGACATCATGTGCTCAAATGAGGGAGAATGTAATACTGCAAGAACCCAGAGAATGGTAATATATATCGATGATAAGTAAAGAAAGAAACAACACCAGTTGGATATCTTTTGTGTTGAATATAGGTAAAGAACTCCCGGATTAAGCGTGCTTGACTTGGGGAATCTCAGGAATGGGTGACCCTTTAGGAAGTTCACGTAGACTCATCAGTGTAAGTTATTCTGGTCCTTCCTATCACTCTATACGAGATGTTACATAATCTACTTAACTTATTTGATTAAAGTGTTTGGTTTGTGAAAAGCTTAAACGTTCTTCAATAAGCGTTTTGCAAAAGCTGGTAGGGAATAACTTTTACAAAACGCTGCTATAAAATAAGTTGTGTTACCACGTGTTTTACTATATTACCCTCATACATTTTGCTAATTTTCAGCCATGCCCTTCTTCATCTTCTTCAATCTCTGTCTCTCTGCCTCTCACCACCAGTCGCCTTAGCCTTTTCGGCTGCTACCGTCGGCCATCACCATTACTTTTATCGTCGGCTATTGTTGTCGCCTCCACTGTCCGGCCATCTCTTCTCCATTGCTGTCCCCACCCTTATCAATCACTGCTTCCGGCTCCACCGTCGCCGTTGGCTGTTGTCTCCAGCCTTCATCGCTTGCGTTCGCTGCTTTCTCCTCTGTCGATCGTCGTTTGCCACCTCTAGCCTCTATTGCCCGTTGGCCGTAGCTTCCATCGCCTGCAACTGCCTCTTTGGGTGTATATACGGATATGCATATGTATATATATGTAATACATATTTAGCATATATTATATATATTGTATTAGTATTTTTTTAAGAATTATATATAATTTTGGTAAAATTTTATCATTACACATTATTTTATAATTTAATTTTATTAAAAATTAGTATTTTTATATCTTTTATTTATATTATTTAATAATACGTCTATTTTCATCTTTTTGTCAAGTTTGAATAATTTATCAATTCTTTCAAACTAAAGACATAACTATTAATTAATAACTTAAAAATACATTTATCCAAATACGTTAGTAGTTTAAACACTACATAACTTAAAAGCTTTATATCACTTAAAAGCTAAATAGTTTAAAAGCTGCCAATCAAAACGCATAGCCAAACTAGCCCTTATTTGGAAAAACTGGGGGACTACCTTATTGAAAACGCTGTTAAAATAATTTATAAATTCGATAGTATTTAAACTCTTAGATTTTACCAAACATATAATAAAATAAACTATGTAGCTTATAAGCTAAAAAAAAAATAACTCATAAGTGAAGTGGTCAAACCGGTAAGCTAAACACCCTTTTGACTGGTCAAACCAGCAAGCCAAACACCCTGACAATGCTCTCTGGAATAAAAGTAACTCAAGTTGTATTCTGGTATGCTAGATATCAAGCCTACTGGCTTCCTGCATCTAGCTTCCAGGCTTCATTCTTCCCATCCCATGAGATGAAAGGCTTGTACCAGAAAGCCCACCAGGTGCTCGATATTTTGGTGATACCGCAAATGGCGGTCTCTATAAGCTGATTTTGCATGACCATAATCTTTGTTAAGGGAACGGTTAGCATTCTCTTGCAAAATTGCAAGCCTTGACTTAAACACAGATGCTCAGAAAATGTGATGGGCCCACAGACATAGGAAGGGTAGTGATTCCAGGTTCTCATCCATAGCGAAAAACAAAAAAATAGAAGGTCTGACTTAATGGTGCCTGCCAGTGTGATCAAAGTCCCTCATCCTTACTCACAAGCTTAGTATCTTTTGATAAGTTTTGTCTATTATACATTGTATATCCCTCATGTCCAGTAAATTGACTTCTATTGCTAGTTGATCAAATCCTCTTCTCTCTGCAACTAAATACTTCACACCCTAGCTATAGAGGGACAGTTTTAGCAGAGGTAAATGTTCTGAGACATAGAAGTATTTAAGAATTGCATAACTGCAATGGCCGTCTTCTTTATAGTGTATTACACATTTGTAGTGTTAACAAATTCTAGGTTAAATAGATTGCTATTCATGTTGGTGTCTATGAGCAAGTAGGTAAGGCTGGCGTCAGTTGATGACCTTTTGAGAATTATAACCTGATAACATGTTCCAGGTTACAATTATTTGTCTGGGTTCTCTGGAACTTAACTTCAAATGGATTGGATGTTTCTAAAATATGTTAGTTTTATATTTTCTATTTTCAGTTTTGAAAGTCTTAATATTTTGTGCAAAATGGGTTGAATCCAAAATATGGTCATAATAATTTCAGGAAAGGCGTTGGTTGGCATCTTCTGAGGGCAATTAGGGAACTATTTTCCTGGAAAGTTCCTCAAAGCAGTTCCACACGACAAAGCAGGTTATTTTATTTACCAGTATAGAAAAGCTGCATTCTTGTTGAACCGAAGATTCCATTTAATCTTTCTGATGTAATAAAGGATATTGATATAAAATCTGAGATGGGTTTGAATTAAAACAAGCTTGCGGATTCAAATGAATCAGTAATAAAAAGTTTTTACAATGGGGAGAGAGGTTCTTGAGACAACTCTTTGGTTTCTAAAGCTTCAAAGAATGATTCAATCCTCAATTTGTATTAGAGAGAGGAGGAGATAAAAGTATAGAGAGAAAAGAATGATAATGGATGAAAGTAGTTTATAAGTTTTTAACAGCATTAAACTTTAGATTGATAGAAGGGGTTGATTGAAAAAGAAAATAAATAATTAAGTTCTTATCTTTGAAATTCTTCATTATAATGGACGAGTCCCTGAATTTTGGCCCCCATAAAAAATTGAGACAATAATTACATTATTCAGCTTGCAAGTGTTCAACAAGCCTCTATATGGAGAAGAATCAATGAAAAATTTCTGAAGCATATCTAGCTTGACATATGAAAGTTTCAGTCCATTAAGCTTCTAGACCATTCTGAATGTGTTCATGGACATACCCAAGCCTTTTGAATTTGTACAGAAAATGAGTTGCAGTTCTTTCACGCATTCTGCCATTGATGGCCTCTCACTACTTTCTGTACGCACACAGCGTGATGCTAGGTTTGCAAACATAGCTACAGACTCCATTGTATAGGAACTCTTGCTCATCTCCGGATCTATCACCTTGCGTAGTTTCTTCTTGTCATTCAATATATGCCTCACCTGGAACATTAATTGCAGAATACTCATTATTGTTCTTTGGGAATATTATACATATGCAACTTGAATTTTGTAGGAAGATTGGAAATTGTCCCTACTTGGAGAACAAGGTTTTGATCATTGGGTCCTTGGTTCAGATCCACAGCTCTCCTTCCTGTCAAGAGTTCCAGTAGAACAACTCCAAATGCATATACATCGCTTTGTAATGTGAGTTTCCCGGTCTGTTACCAAAGGAGACATCCAAAGCTAAAAAACTCTTGCTAGCTTGTTAGATAACACTCTTGAAATTCAAAATTTCATAGTGATGAAATCTCTAAAAACCCAATCCTATTTTGAATACAGATAGGGATGGAGGTAGTAAACCTACTTCCATTAGTGTTGTTGCCTATAAACAGGCCTTCCCCAGTATAGTTGTTGACTGATTACACCTTAGTAATCTGAGAGAATGTAATCAGCTTGTTGGGATTGTGTGCCACAACAACTTCATAACCATAGTCATCTGAGAATGACTGACCAGTTGCGAGGGTTTACAATTTTAGTTTGCACGAACTGTATCTTGAGAGGGTTTGTAGTTATTCTGTTTAAAAACTACACCATTTATTCATGGAGTGGATTTCTCCCATTATTGTGAATTGTAGAAGTAGGTGTCTTGATACCGAACCACATTAAATTTCCATCATTTTTCTCTTAAACTTCTGTGTATCATCCAATCCTAAAATAGATAATGAGATGAAAATTCCCCTCCCTTCCCCAAGCTGTAATCACATTTTGTCAAACCTAACAAGGTTATTGTTCATTTCTTGTCTGCTTGCTGATTCTGTAATGATATTTTTCCTTGTTCTACTGTGCTAGTTCTTTTTTTTTTTTTAATTTTTTTTTTCAGTTACTGTTCTAGTTCTTTAGTTCCAAAGGAAGATGCATACCGATGTATACTCTGGATCGAAATAGCCAAAAGTGCCAAGAACTCTGGCAGTCACATAGATTTCTTGGCCCTCTGGCATCAATTTAGCGAGCCCAAAATCTGATATCTGTAAGAACATTTGCTAGAGCTTTAGAAAATATTGCCATTTTGTAGGAATTCCTCCTATCTAGGATACATATAATTTCATTTGAAATGGAGTCAATGGCTAGTCAGCTCACCTTGGCTTCAAAGTTGCTGCTCAAAAGAATATTGGTCGATTTGAAGTCTCTGTGAACAATTGGAATCCCAACCGCAGAACCTGAATGGAGATAGGCAAGTCCTCTTGCAGCTCCAATTGCCACTTTGAGCCTTAAAGGCCAATCCATCTTCCTCTCGGCAATTCCTAGTGTCCAGTGAAACAGAGTGAGATTTTAGCCGAAAAGTTTGACAGCCAAACAGGTCTTCTAGTTGACAACCAACCGTTTAAGTGATCTTGCAGGTTGCCTTTGTGCATGAATTCATAAACTAGAAATCTGTGCTTCCCATCTGCACAATATCCAATCAAGGATACCAGATTTGGATGCTCCAATCTGCTCAATATATCGACTTCCACTCGAAATTCTCGTTCCCCGTCAGCTTTTTTAAATGGTGGAAGATCCATTTTCTTGATTGCAACAACCTTCAGAGACCAGGAAAAGGTACAGTTAATGTGATCCAGGAATGGTTGAAGGAAACAAAACTTCTAAGATAGTTTTCTTTTAGGATTGACAATTGAGAAAATCATTACATTATGTGTTCATCTCACTATGTAGGATTGGCTACATGAATTTTAGCTGGCCAATTAGAATTCATGTTGTTTAATCAGATGGATTTTATGCTGATTGGTGGCTACCTGAAGTAACCCTTCTACTTTGATGAAAAAATAGACGTTGAAGCTTACCTCTCCAGATCGTAGAGTGCCCCTGTAAACTCGGCCAAATCCTCCCTTCCCAACTAAGTTCTCCTCTCTGAAAGACTTTGTTGCTTCTTCCATTTCCTTGAGAGTGAAAACTGATGATCCGTGCCGCCTTTTTGCAGGCGGATTTTGATCATCGAGTTGCCAGCATTCTACAGGCTTAAATATCCCTGAAAAATAGGTCGGATTAACCATTGAAAATCTGAAAACCTCTTAAGACTACAACAAGTGGTAAGATCAGAAGAACAGGTTGAAGCAGGACACACACAAGGGTCAATGTGATCCTCAGACTTGCTTCTCCTGCGCTTGTTCCATGCCGAGACCAACCCAAAAGGCATTATGCCTCTTCTTTTGATAGAACTAGTTGGATCGGAGTCACAGATTCTTTCACTTGAGACATACAGTAGAACAGAGAAAGATTACTTTCAAAACATCTTGAAGATCATAGGACGTTTAACCTGCAATTTCAATACCCAAAACATAAACTGATAACGTGGAAAAGATTCTCAGGCATAAACAAAACATGAACAGTATAAGAATCCGGTAAGAATACGTATAAACCAAGTAAAATTAAGTTTGGAGAATACTCAATCAATTCACCATCTTCACCAACCTGGATTTCAGAGAGAGAGAGAGAAGAGAGAGGGAGGGAGGGAGAGAGAGAGAACTTGAAGAATAAAGAAAAGCAGATAAAGGGTTAATGCTTGCTTGCTTGCCTTTGGATGAGGAGTGGTGGGGTGTGTCTGAAAAGGAAAGACTAGCTGCAGCTGCTGCCTCCATTTCTTTTCCTAATTCAGCTTTTGTGTTGTGGGTAGAGAAGAAAGCTAGCCGTTGAGGGGTCGTTGTCTTTCTTTCATTTCTATGAATAATTAATTATACCCTTTTTCACTACAATTATTCTAAACAAGCCAAATCTGTTTCTGTTCATAAATCTCTTCTGTCCAAACAGCCCTAAAATTATTACAACGTCCTGTTTTCTTTTGCCTTTTCATATCATCATGCATTTCTTTCATATTTTGGTTTCACGTCACACATTAATATGTTTTATTATTCACCTAACTGCTTCAGGGCGGCCTTGGCACCACACCGTGGCTGCATGCATTTGTTGGGACGTCCGTATTGGGGCAAAGATGCATGCATTTGTTGCTTCTCAAACTTAACTGTCTGATATCTGTCTCACTGTAACTCAGGTTAGAGGTGTTAAAAGGGACTGTGCCATCCATGGAGGGCCCGTCCTAACACGAAATGGGTCGTGTGCCTTAGGAACAACCCAGGCCACAGGCCCCAGTACAACCTGTAGGCTTGATAAATAAAAATTATATTCTGAAAATTTTATAATTATAAATTATGTATGGAGATATATAATTTAGCATATATATTGTTTTGGTATGTTATTTAGTAATTTTACACATTATATTTTGTAAGTAAGACTATATTACTCAGGATTTAGTGGGAGAACAATTAAGGTTTACAAGACTCAAACCCGAACCCAAAACATTTGATTTCAGGTCGACTGTTGAGTTTTACCAAACCTATGTAACCCATATGGCAGACCAGGACATCCTATCCATTAGGACTTGGGTTAGGATTGGGATTGGGTAAGAGTTAGATTAAGGAATAATTGACAAATGCAGATAAGAGTTATTTTTAGACCGATTTCTAGATTTACCTATTTGATGTATCACCCACTTTGTTAATTTTAGACCGATTTCTAGTTTTCTTCCATAATGCAAATGTGGGTGATTTGCTGTGCCAGAATCCATAGCAACCATCACCTATTAAGTGCTTGATCTAGAATAATTTCTTTGCCATTTATGCTGCTGGACCACGTTTTGGGTATTGTAGTCTCCTTGACCCCTTTCCTTAAACTTCACATTTGAACTTTTATTTACAATCAGTCTCAAATGGTCAAAACCCAAAAAAGAGGGTTGTGTTAAGTAACAGATAATCAACATAAAATTCATTAAATCAAATAATATAAATGTTAAACAAATGATAATTGGATGGTTAGAATTTGTATACTTAGTTTCACAAAATAAGATTAAAGCTTACAAAATGGAAATAAAATTACAGACAAAAACGACATTGTGAAAGGTTTGGGTGAGAGGTTGTTTTGGTTCAAGACTCTTAAAGTAAGATAACAAGTGATCTGAAGTTCTTTTGAGAGTCTTAAAAATAAGGAATAAAATGATTATTTCACCCTTTTATAAGAGAAAAGATTGTTGAAATTCTAAAATTTGAGAGTTTTACTAAGACACAAAAGATATCATGATAATTTGAATTTCAAGTAGGCATTGAGCATTTGTTTTGCGATATGTTTATCCAACGTCTAACATCTTTCATGGATGTAGTGAGATGTAGGTAGGCATCAATCATTTTGGGTTTCTTTCACTCTAGTTATCAAAATACATAAAGTTTTTAATTTTTTTAAATAAAGATCAAAATTGAATGCAAAAAATTAAAATAAAAGACTAAGCTCAAAGTAATGCCAAACTTAGGGATAAGAATGGGTAGGTAAAAAGTGATTTTATGGTGATTGTGGTTTAAATGTAAGTTTTCTTCTATATGTACAAAAGGAATACATAAATCAACCAAAGCTTGGTGAAGTGCTTCTTTAGGAATTAACACTTCCATTTACATATTTCTAGAAAAAAGAATCTCTTGTTATTCATTTTCATTCCCTTACCAACAGCCATAAATACTTCATTTATAGAGTAATTTATGTCTTAAAAGTTATTTAGATTTTTTTTATCTTATATGAGATTCGTGATTATTCTATATTAAAACTGAAAGTGTGATAACAATACTTCAATACATGAAATGTATTGTTATTTTTTTAAAGGTTATGGCTGCATTCTCTTTGTTGTTTTTAGGTTATTTTTAGTTTTCAGTTTTCTAAAATAATAAAAATATTTTTATTTGGTTATTTTCAAAAATATATTTTCGAAAATAAAAAAAAATTTGTAAAGAAAACCTTAAACAACAAAAAGTTGCTTTGGTTATTTTTAGTCAAAACAATCTCTAAGTCCAAAACATGAAAACACAATCCATTTTTTATGTTTTGACTCTAAAAAAGAAAAAGGAAAAAAATAAAAGAAGAAAAAAGAGAAAATTTTACTCTTAAATTTTAAAAATAAAATTATATATTTATTTAAAATTTAAAAAATGTAATATATCTATATTATAATTAAAAATATAGGATAATATATAATATATTATTAAGTATATTATATATATTGCGTATAATAATATTTAATATAAATTATCACTTAGATGTCAATAATTTATTAATTAAATTTATTAATTTATTTTAATAGTAAAATTTTATTAAAAATAGTTAATTTTATCATTTAATAATAAAATTCATTAAATAAAATATCATAAAATATTTTTTTTCAAAATTTTAAAATAACGTGCTTTTTAATTTTTTATTTTAAGAAACAATTTTATAAAATGACCAAAAAAACATGTTTTTAGTTTTCTGAAAATAAACTATCAAAACAAAAAATTATAAAAAAATTTAAAATTCAAAACTAAAAATTAAAAACGCAAAGAGAACTTTTCTATGAACATATAAATTGACTTAAGTTTGATTGAGTTAAAATAGTTTGATTAAAAGATAATATGATCTGATAACTTGATTTAAATTTAATTAAGTCAAAATAGTTAAAAGATAATCTAATTAGATAGAGATAAAAATTTTAAAAATCTCACACTCTACATTCTCAATTTGTAATTCAATACACAAGTCAATTGGTTTCGCTCAAACTAATTATATATTGTGATAGTAAATGATATCTTAAGGAGTTATATATCTAAGAGCCTTGATTTCTTCTTAACAGAAGCATCGCAAGTTTCACATAATTCTTAAGGATAATGCTATTTATACAGAAGGTAGTTTATAGAATATTTTACAGAATGATAAATGATCAATTTACCCTTCTGATAAATGATCAAAAACTCTCTCTTTCTCTCTCTCTCTTACTCTTGCTCTCGTCGCTTACTGATTGCCGTCGTTTGTTGCATTCTCACCTGCTTGATCATCGTACACCTCGCCT
Source organism: Diospyros kaki (assembly GCA_036245055.1). Classification (NCBI taxonomy): domain Eukaryota; kingdom Viridiplantae; phylum Streptophyta; class Magnoliopsida; order Ericales; family Ebenaceae; genus Diospyros; species Diospyros kaki. The sequence goes on from BSEG01000009.1 coordinate 44,704,131, forward strand.
TCTCCCTCACCGCTCGCCACTCGCCTCGCCATTGCTCACCGATCGTCGCTGCCCATTGCATCCTAGTCAACTATCGCATACCTCACCTTTGCTCTCGTCGCTTGCCGCTTATCTCACATTTTCCCTAGTCACTCCCTGACTGCTGTCACCTGCTACATTCTTGCCTGGCTGATCGCTGCCCACTTTGCCTCCTGCCTCGCCCTCGCCTTTGTCGTTTGTTGCATCCTCGATTGGTTTGGGTGGTCGTTGTTGTCTCTATCTTTTCATTTAGATCTCATTTATCAGTAATATATCGTGATAAATTATTTCAATTTATATTCTAAATATCACTAATTTCTTGCGATATGTCACTCTGTAAACCAATATGTAAAAGTGATTCTGTACAAATAACACAACCCTACTTCTTAATGCATTTTTTTTCAAATTCATTAAAATTTGAATACATTTTCTTTTGTAGTATTTGAGTAGATGTTGTTATTATTTTTAAATCATAGTAATATTATTTAATTAGATCATGAAACCATTTAATTCTCTTAAAAAAATTTTAACATTTATTTTTATACACGTATCTTTTTAAGAGGTCTATATCCATTCTGCGGTAGAATGTATACATCCTAAAAGAAAAATACTTCATCTTGTGAATACTTACCTATGGGAACGATACGAGTGTAATATTTAAAATATTTGTTAGATATGAGTAGTGTGATAAAGATAGAATTTCTCATTTATATCATGTCTTGATACGTGTGTGTGTATATATATTATTTTATTTAATTATATATATATATTATAATTTATAAATTCAAGAGAAAACCCAAATCAAATATATTATCTAGAATTTAAAACCTAATCTAGTTATGGTATCTCTTGCCTTGTGTTTTTTTTGTTTACTTACTCAAAAAAATGTGGTCTTTTTTATTATTTGAACACTATAAAAATATTATAGCTTTTTACTAGTACTAATGACAAATTTATTTATTAAAGAGTAACAAATATTGGCACATGCTTTCCTTGGATGGTCTTAGAATGTGACATTAATAGAGATCTCCTCATAATATTTGTACATTTTATTTTTTTCTTATTGTTTTGAAAAGTTGTATATCTTTTTATTCTTTAGCAACTTTAATATTCTTGATTTTTTGTTGTGAGACTTAGAATATACCCTAACTCAGAACTGTAAATCATTTTGATTGGCTTTACGAAATTTTTATTTACAAAAAAAATATATTGAGCTTTTTTTTTTTTTTTATAATTTTTACCAACAAACTAGGCTCCTTTAAAAGTAGTTTAAGTAATTTTTTAGTATGAATTTATTTGAACTAACTCCTCTTGCAAAAAAAAAAAAAAGAGGGTGGAGTCTAATCTCCTGATAATTTTTTCTACATTTAAGTTAGCCACTATATTTAAAAATAATGCAATAATGATATAATAAAAACGTAATAAATGTTGTAACTAAATTCTGAAATACCATATTTTTATATAAACATATTGAAAAGTCACTAGAAATCAAAATAAGCCTATTTGAATAGTCGAATTTAATCCTCTAAACTTTGGGAGCAAAAGGTGAAATTCTTCACTCTGGGGGCTCCTGTAGCTTAGCCCCAAGATTTCTGCAGAGGGTTAAATCACTGAATCCAAAATCAAGGTTCAAACACGAGACTATTAATTGACTATATAATAGTGTACGATATAAGATTTTTTTTTAAAGTAATTTATACTCACCCTCAATCGTTAGGCTATGCCCTGAGGGCTTAATCCTCTAAACTTGAATCAAGATAAGGGCCACTAGGAATCAAGATAAGGGGTTGGGCTCAGCCTCAGCCTCGTGTTGGTACTTGTTTGAGTAGTTTTAGACCAAATTTTTAGATAGGCCCAACTCTTTCAATCTGAAATAACTTGAATCTCAAATTAAATATCTCTTGAATAAGATGAATATATAACTCCCCATAGAGAGAATTGCTCAAAAATCATAATTTTCTCTTCCTTTTCTATACAATTGCTAAGAGAAAATTGGATGCCAAACTAAGGTAGCAAAATTTTCGCAGCTTCCAGAAGAGCCACCGCCTGCAAGCGGTACTGTAACTACTTTGTCGGCATCATTATCGGCGCTGCCTCTTTCACCGCAAGACTCATAAATCTAAACCCTCCCCCACCCAACCAACTCCTCCTTTCCGTCGCATTCTCTAATTTGTGGCCAAATTTATATTTATATTTATATTTTTTTTATATATTTTTTTAATGTAGTTACTCAAACTCTTCTAGTTTCAATTACACTCTTCAACTTAATTTTCGACTCAATTTAATCTATATATTTTGATTTATTTTTTCGTATAATAACTAATTTTTTTTATTATTTCGATTATACAATTAAACTTACATTTTCGAGTTAATTTAATCTATGTACTTTTATATGTAAAAAAAAAGAGTCAAGTGAGATAATAAAATACACATTATACCATGTTCGCATTAAAATAAATGGTTAAATTTACTTAAAATACAGATCAAGTTGTGTAATTAAAATAATAAAAAGTTTAAATTATCACATTAAAAAATTCAAAATACAATGATTAAATTGAGTAAAAAATATAAGTCTACAAGTGTAATAAAAATAACAAAAAGTTTGAGTAATAAAAAAAAACATAAATGTATGTGTTAATTCATTTATCACCCCTCTTATTTTTTATGGTTTGTATTAGGTATTGGATTTGTCATTCACGTGTCACCCCTCTACTTACATCTATATTTTATTCCTTCCCGTGTAACGATTACTCATCGAATATACTTCCTTCTACTTAGTTTTATTTATATTTTATTTTATGTTTTCCAAATTTATCCTTTCAGGTCTCAACCACCACCCACCAGCCCCAACGCCGGAGACACACCCGCCGCTCTTAAGTTGCATCCACCGCCAGCGGCACAATCACCTACATTAACCCATCAAGGAATATGTAAATTTTCAAAATCACAAAAGATTTTATTCTATGATTATTAATGAATCAAACCCAAAAACAAATGCACCCCTCATGGTCTTGGGGGCTGAACGTCAGATGGCAGGTGAACCGCCATTAATGAATTTAAAGCTTCTCCCCACCCCCCACCCCCCAAACTCCAAACAACAATCCTCTCCTCCTTATCTGTATGATCTCTCTCTCTCTCTATATATACGTCCTTCTCCTCCACCACTTCCTCAGTAATTTCCTTCCCCTACTTGTAATTTCTTTTCTTTCGTATCAGCTGATCGACCAGCAGCAATGGCGTTTTCCGGCAAGCTTGACGTGGAGGTGGAGGTGAAGACCGGCGCAGACAAGTTCTGGAAAAGCATAAGAGAGTCCAACACCCTCTTCCCCAAGGCCGTGCCTCACCAGTACAAGAGCATCCATGTCCTCGAAGGCGACGGCAAGTCCGTCGGCTCCGTTCGCGTGGTGCATTTCGCCGAAGGTACCTCTCTTCATTAATTTAAATTTAGATATCTCCTCCAATTCATATAATATGATATAGAAACAGATAAATCGAATTGGGTTGTGAATGGGGACACGGACAGAGAGAGAGAGAGAGAAGAGAAGAGAAGAGAAGAGACAATACCATTAGAGTTGCAGAGTTGGTATTTTAAGTGATCTAAGTGACAATTTCGTCGGATTATTGTGGTTAGTGTGTTATGTTCAGACCGTTTATAGTCTTTTCATGCAAAATATATGTCTATGTCGTGGGAATTAATTGAGTGAGTTTATTTTATTATTATTGTCGAAGAAGAATGATTTTCATGTCGAATTTAAGGGGCATTTAAGAAACTAGAGGGCAGACTGGGTATTTCACTCATGCATTGATGTGCCTCAGGGAAGATTTTTTGGCCAAATTTATTTTTTTTGTTATTATATTTTTATATTTTTTTATATAATTATTTGATTTTTAACTTAATTTAATTCTTGTACTTAAAATTGAAGCAATTATAAAAAAAATATAAATATATAAATATAAATTCCATCAACATTTTAAGTATTTTTTTGGGGTCCTAACAAGATTGTCTTACGTGAAAAAGCGTCGCCGCTGGTTAAGACGACGGAGGAGAAGATCGACGCGGTGGATGAGGAGAAGAAGACGGTGGCCTACAGCGTGGTGGGCGGCGACATCCTGAAATACTACAAGAACTTCAAGGCGACGCTGGTGGTGAGCTCCAAAGACGGGGGGAGCAAGGTGAAGTGGGACTGCCAGTTTGAGAAGGCGAGCGAAGAGATTCCGGATCCAAACCTCATCAGAGACTTCGCCGTCCAGACCTTCCAGGACCTTGATGCTTATCTCCTGGCGGCTGCTGCAAATTAATTAATTAGGGTTTCCTCAGTTATTATATATGGCGAAATGAAATCGGTGGTGGTGTAGTACTAAATAATGTGGAGCACTTGGAGCTCTGCAAATCGTCTTTCTTCTTCTTCTTCTCAAGTTGTGGTTTTTAGTCCACTCTTCTGTGAACTTCTTCTGCCTGTTCTTGCAGTTGCAGTTTATAGACATTTAACTAATGGAATATTGCATTTTACAGTGGGGCTTCAGTTTCTCTGATGGGTTTAGTTTCTTTCTTTGCTTATAAAACCTAGGAATCTTTGTGCAAATTATTTGAATTTTGCATATTTTGGGTGGGTTTTTAGTCCACTCTTTTGGTGGGCTTTTATTGTCGGATTACATTCATCAGACATGTCCGGCAACTGTGAGAGCACGGGCGTGGCCTCGGCCGTGGCCCCCCCTTCTAGGCCGTGTCGGCAACATATCAACACTTACATTAATTTTAGTTTAGTGTGAAGAGACTTACCTGGATGATAATAACACAATAAAAAGATAAATTCACTCAATCAGTCAGTGATACCCTAATTTTTTTTATGGGAAACTACTAGTCACACATTGTTTAGACGAACGCAAGCATTTAACTTTAGATGATCAATTATTCTTTTTTTTTACTTAGATGAAATTGATTATTAAATTGTGATACTCATCTCTAACACAGATTAGATGACTCGATTACAAAACTCTCATTATTGACCCAATTTTAGTACCCATTACCAAAATTTAGTCACTGTCACTTCAATCTAATTAACTAGCAGCATTTTCTGTTGGAAAAATCTGAAAAATGTCATTTCCCTTGCAGATATCAAGTTAGACATATGAACAAGTTAATTAACTGGCAGCATTTTCGGTTGGAAAAATCTGAAAAATGTCATTTCCCTTGCATATATCAAGTTAGACATATGAACAAGTTGATTCATTCAGACTATTAATTAACTAATTAATTAATTTCTTGATATTCCAGCCCATGAAACATCACATCTGGCGGTTGAAGAGTTCATATTAATTCTGAGTGTGACAATTTAAACAATTCAATCATTACATTCAAACTTTCTTAATCAAATATAGGAGAGCCCTATGACATCACCACCAATTGATGATCAGGCTGAGTGTTTCTGGGTCTTGTGTTTCTTTCTTTTCCTTGTATTTACTGTGCTTTTATTTACACATTTATGTTAAAATTAGTCTTATAAATCTGTCAGAGATTCTAGAACGAACCGACTGAGCTTACTTGAGTTTGGTTGGTTTGATTTTATTTCGTGATTTAGTTAGTCTTGAATCCAAAATTTTGAACCCCATCGCTGCAGTTCCCCAAAATTTTTAGGTTCAAACATTTTCACAACAATTCAAGCCTTCCATATACATGGTACATTGGAAGAAGATGAGCACTTAGTAAGATATGATGCATGGATGCAGCATAATCACTAACCTCATCAAATTTGAACACTGAAAACAGAGTACTTCTATAAGAATCAACTTCTGATGTACTTATTCATTGCCTGATGCAATTTTAAAGGTCAATTCTACCAGAAAACAGAGTGGCTATATGGTGAAGATTTAGAAGGTTCAACATGTTACAGCAAATGAATGCTTCCACTGGCATTGTGTGGTGCGAAAACAGAGTACTAAAGATATGATGTACATGAAAAGAGTATAAGAACAACAACTTAAAACAAGAATCATGGGCCTTAATTCCACTAGATATGATGCACAAGTGTAACATTCTTTGTTGATCTAAAACTTGAAAGCTAGAAACAGAGTATTTCTATATGGAATCGAGTAAGCCGGAAAGACTGTGACCAGACCAAGAAAATGTAGACTGAATGCCTGCCAATTTGAACATGTGAATGGTGTATTATTCACAGATCAGGGTTAACTGCACCGAGACCAATTTTATGCATGATAACCATCTATGATGTTATTCAGACAATGCACTGTTCCCAGATAAAACAATTGAAAGGAAAGGATCAAAACACATTGAAGTAAAACCAAATACCTATTAGATCTAAGAAAATCTATCTACAAAAGGTGGCACATTTATTGAATCTTGTGTTTCCAACCTTATGTAATTAGTTTACCATGTGTTCTACGTATTAATCGACTAAATCATCGAGTTTAAAACTCTGTTCTCCACAGTAGGCAAGGGAAAGGATCAAGAAACATGAAAAGATTATTCGATCAGAAAAGTTCCTCATTTCTTGAGATTATAATTGAAAGAAAGAACCTCTACAGTAACCCTTGTTACTGAAATGAAAATTTGGTTTGAATACTGTGCAATATACAACAGAACTACCGTTGCAATAGGCATGTTTGATGGGGGCCGACTTTAAACAAAACCCATCAATTATACACCCTGAATTCCAATTAAGAATTGATACAAAGAGATTCCATGATGAATTTAGAGTACCAAATTTGTCTACTTGGTGCTTTGTAAGAGAGGGGCCTGTTCACCAGAAGATTCCAAACTGCTTGCTCCATTATCCTTCACTTTTGATTCGTTGGCTTTTCCCCACATAACTGAGTAAAATCCTATAACAATAACAATTGATCCCACCATACTGCAAAATAATATGTTTGAAAAGATGGTTACTGTGTTCTTACCCAAAAAGCTGTTCTTTTCTTTTCTTTTCTTACCCTTATAAGATAAATTCTTTTAACAGAAATAAATAAAGAGAGTTTATACCTTCCCAAGTATAAACTATCACCTAAGAAGATGATATCCAAAGCAGCTGCAATAATGATCCCCAAGGGGTGAAACATGGCAACAAAAACAGGCCCCCTCTTGTGCAGGCACCATGTGACAATGCTTACTTGGGCTGCAGAACCGATAAGTCCCTGCATTTGGTGACAAAAGGTCAATGAAGTGGATATAAGGAAGAAAGCTCAACCATCAAATAACTCAAATCATTCATAGAAGAGGTGAAGAATGATTGACGGGCTAGAGTTCATGTGGCCAACCCCATAAGTAGGCTTTGTTGCTTATTCATAGAAGTGAAAGACATCCTATTAAAACTGATGTACATAATTAATGAGTGATTGTATTGTTTTTGTGGTGAAATCTGGATAGACATGGATGATGCTGGAGATGATAAATTAACCTTGTTAGTACTGCACAATCATTGAGTTTAATAACAAAAATGATATAATATACTTACAGAGTAAAGAATGGCGAGCAATCTCAAGGTCGGTTGTAAGCTCCAAGCAGCTAGGTCTCTTTCCACAACCAAAGAGAACATTGCAGACATAATGGCCACAAAGAAGCAGTAGAAAAAGACTACAATCAGTTCTGCACTATATCTTGCTAGAAGCCATGCCTGAAAGCATAGAGAAAAATGTTGGTGATTGGTGTTGTATCTACTTGTTTCTACCATCTCTGAGATCTTTTCTTTCAAGGACTACCTGTGTGATGATAAATGCTGAAGCAGCCGCACAGTCAATTATGAGGAGCACCCCTCCAATGACGAAGTTCGATCGTTGCATGAGAAGCTGCTGGGGGGTGTTTGGAAGGGACAGGGTCATTAGAATTGATGGCCCCTTATAAAGAATCACAATGAGTGCCCCTATGATTGATACTAGTGTTCCAGTGGTTTTGGCTAGGGTACTTGACCTTCTAAAATGGATTTCTTCCATCCTAAAAGCATTGAACAATGTTACAAACAAACAGAGATAGCAAAATCTCCAAACACAAACACAACGTCAAAATCCCTCAGATGAACTCACACGAACTGTAAGATGAATACAACAAATATCGACAGTATGTAAAATAAACCAGAAACAGGAGGGGCAAGATTTTATAGTGGTTCACCCAAAACTAGGGCTACATCCACTTGAGCTCTGGTGAGAAGAGCTCGCTTCCACTAAAATAATTTCAATCTGATTACATAAAAACGACAACCAAAACAACCCTGATTTCTAAAACAATAAACCACTAAATCACTTACAGATTGAGAGCTTACCTTACACCAAAAACAAAATCAGGGAAGACACTTACAGAAGACGGATTTACAGCATTTACAGAGAGAGAACGAGAGAGAGAGCAAAAACGAATGAAACCCTAAAGAGAAAAATGACCGACCCTCTGCCCGACCCCCCTCAATCAAATCTCGTCTTCAATGCCCCTGATCTCGGCAATCTCGAGGCGAGTTATAGATAGAATGAATGGCTTGGATCGCCTCAGCAAAAGGAGAGAAGCAATGGTCTGGATTTAATCGTGCAAAAAGCAGCAGTAGACAAAACGACAAAAGGCCAAGGATATCAGAAGTGGGCTGGCCCGAGTTGGCTGCCTCTTGTGGCCATCCAATGGGCGCCCAAAAGGGCAGCCCAGGTTGCCGCAAGAGGCCCCCCAAACTTTGGGCTTCATTTAATGTTTCACAAAATATAACAAACTCCACCTTGAAACATCAAATGGCTAAGTAATCAGAATTGAAAATATAAGTAAAGCATGCTACAATTCTCACCTTCAGAGCTCTTGATGACCAGAAAATTAGCCATCATCAATATGCAACAATTTTAAGCAATGCTTAAATTTAGTTGCAGTTAATACCTTGGTACCCATATCTGCTGGATTGTTGGCTGATGATATTTTTTGAATTCCCACAGTTCCGTTGGCTATCTGTTCTCTTACATAATGATACTTGACATCAACATGTTTGGTCCTATCATGATATACTGGATTTTTAGACAAGTGGATGGCACTTTGGCTATCCGAGAAAACCTTCACTTTGCTTTGAAGCAAGTGAATTTCTTTTAGTATGCCTTGAAGCCATATGGCTTCTTTAAAGGCATCTGTTACAGCCACATACTCTGCCTCAGTGGAGGACAGAGCTACAAGGGGCTGTAACTGAGACTTCCAGCTTATACAATTTCCACCTAAGGTAAAATAATAAGCAGTGGTGGATTTTCTAGAGTCTCTATCTCCAGCAAAATCAGAGTCAACATAACCAACTAGGTTTAAATTGTCAAATCTTTTCTTAAAATTTAAACCAATACATGCTGTACCATTTATGTACCTAAGCAAATGTTTTAAAGCATCCCAATGAGTTTTACCAGAGTTAGACATATATCGACTGAGTAATGAAATTAAATATGCAAGGTCAGGCCTAGTGCTTATCATTGAGTACATAATTGTTCCAATTACATTTGCATAGGGGACATTTTCCATTTCAATTAATTCAGAATTGGATGTGGGGCATTGTAATTTTGATAAAATAAAATGTCCAACCAAAGGAACTATGACAGTTTTACAATTTCCCATTCCAAATTTGTGAACAGCTTTCACCAAATAATCATGCTGATGTATCTTAAGGCTATTATTGCTTCTATTTCTTTCAATCTTCATTCCTAGAATTTTCTTAGCATGGCCTAAGTCTTTCATGTCAAAAACTGAATTTAACATAGATTTTAACTCATTAATCTTGGACTTAGATTTGCTAATAAAAAGGATATCATCTACATAAAGCAGCAGATAGATAGGAATTTCTGTAAGCATGAAATAGAAGCAATTGTCATATTCACTTCTAATAAACCCGGCCCCTAGAACAAAATTATCAAATTTTTTGTACCATTGCCTTGGGGCCTGTTTTAAGCCATACAAAGATTTTTTCAGCAAACAAACATGATCAGGTTTTTCAGACACAACATAACCATTTGGCTGAACCATGTAAATGTGTTCATCTAGGTCTCCATGCAAAAAAGCAGTTTTAACATCCAATTGTTCAAGTTCTAAGTCAAATTGAACTACTACTGCAAGCATCATGCGAATTGTCTTAAATTTGACCACAGGAGAAAAAATTTCAGTGTAATCTATCCCTTCCCTTTGTGTGAACCCCTTAGCTACTAGTCTTGCTTTGTATCTAATAGGGTCATCAAGAGATATACCTTCCTTTAATTTGAACAGCCACTTACATTGGATCAGTTTCTGGTTTTCTAGACAAGGGACAAGTTCCCAAGTCCCATTTGCCATCAGAGAGGACATTTCCTCATCCATGGCTTGTTGCCATTTTTTACTTTCTTTTGAGTTGACAGCCTCCTCATAAGAGGAAGGCTCACTGCTCCTCATCTCAACACCTGCCACTAGGGCACAAAACATCAAATCTGAGAAAGCATACCTTGCAGGAGGTCTAATAGACCTCCTGCTTCTATCTCGAGTAAGTTGGTAATTTTCCAGATTATGTTGAGGGGTGTCAAATTGCTCCACCTCAATTTCTGTTTCATCATCTTGTTCCTCATGATCAGATTCATGATCAGAGGTCTGGCCTTGGTTTGATGTAAGGTCTCCTTCAGATTGAAGGACTGGTATAGGTGGAGCATTTGAAGGACTGTTTTCTATAACTTGATGCTCCACCTCAATTTGGGTATCTCCTAAACTGGTGGAATTATCTGTGTCATCAGTTTTAGATAATTTGCAAGGGAAGACTGATTCATTAAATATAACATCTCGGCTGATGATAATTTTTATACCCTTAGATTGTCTTTCCCATAGCTTATATCCCTTTGTTCCTTCCTGATACCCAACAAAAACACACTTAGTGGATCTAGGTTCCAGCTTGCCTTCTGACTGATGAGCATAGGCTTCACAGCCAAAGGTTCTTAAGTAGTTGAAGTTTAATTTTCTTCCAATCCACTTTTCTTCAGGGCATTTTAGATTAAGGGCTGTGGAGGGACTTCTGTTTACTAGGTGTGAGGCTGTAGCTAAGGCTTCTCCCCAAAAAGATTTAGGCAAACCTGATGTGAACAAAAGGCACCTCACTTTTTCAAGGAGGGTTCGGTTCATTCTTTCAGCCACCCCATTTTGTTGGGGTGTGTTCCTAACAGTCTTATGCCTATTTATTCCTTGGGAGTTACAGAAATCATCAAACTCTTTGTTACAGAATTCTAAACCATTGTCTGTTCTAAGAGTTTTGATTCTCTTATCAGCTTGGTTTTCTATTAAGGTCTTCCATGTTTTAAATTTTTCTAATGTTTGATCTTTTGTTTTTAATAGAAAAACCCACACCTTCCTAGTATAATCATCAATGATAGAAAGGAAATACCTGTTGCCACCATGGGTGGGGACCTGGGAGAGTCCCCACAGATCTGCATGTAAGTACTCAAGGCATGCCTTCGCCAGGTGAGTTCCCTTATGGAAACTCATCCTGTGTTGCTTGCCAAGCACACATGGTTCACAAAAACCGAAGGACTCAACAGACACTGGACCAAGGTATCCTTGGTTTGACAGTGCCTGCATACCTCTCAGGCTCATATGGCCAAGTCTCAAGTGCCATAGTTCAGTCTTATCAGTGTTAACATAACATGCAGAATTTAAATTAACAGAGGAATGAAAACAGCCCTTTAAAACATATAAGCCATTTTTCTTTAAACCAGTTAGGATTAGTTCATCTCCTTTAAAAACATTCAAGGAACCATTTTCAGCTTTGTATGAGAATCCCAATTCATCAAGTGTACCAAGTGAGATTAAATTTTTTTTAAGATCAGGGACATATCTTACATCAGTAAGGGTTCTAATTTTGTTGTCATGCAACTTAAGAGTTATGTCTCCTATACCCTGTACATTACAAGATTGGTTGTTTCCCATATACACTATTCCCCTTTCACTATTGTTAAAATTGTGAAACCAGTTAATATTAGGACACATATAAAAAGAATAGCCAGAGTCCATAATCCATTCATTTAAAACTGAGCTTGAGGTAACATTAAGCACATCAGCCAAACAATTAGAACTACTAGTTGCTACTGTTACATTACCCCCTTGTTTTAGTTTTTTCAAGTAATCATAACAGTATTTCTTTATATGCCCTTCTTTCCCACAGTGGTAACATTTCCACTTTTGTTTTTGTTTTCCCTTCTTCTCTTTCTTTTTACCCTTATACCCTGACCCATTGTGTTGTTCAGTATTAACAGTATAATTTCTTTTATCTGTATTTCCTTTAACAAACAAATTGTTGCCAAATTTCTTAGATGTACTAAGTTCTAATTCTCTAGCTTTAATACCAGATATAACAAGTTCTATATTAGGTACTATACCAGTGTAACGTAAAGCATGTTTCACTACATCATAATCATCAGGTAAGGAATTTAACAAAATCATTGCCTCACTAGTATCTCCTAAAGCCTGATCAGTACCTCTCAATAACAAGGTGAGTTTAGTAAATTCATCTATGTTTTCATCCATAGACTTAGATGTATTCATTTTAAAATTGAATAACATGCCTTTCAAATAAACTAAATTTGGAGCAGACATTACAGAATATAAAGATTCTAATCTATTCCAAAGTTCAAGAGGTAGAGATATACTGTCAACCTTACGAATTACTGAATCACCAAGATGGAGGAAAATCAGATTGAAAGCCTCTTCTCTGATTTCATCAGTTCGAGCTAGCTGATCAGGTGACCATTTCTTGTCATCTGACTCAAGTGCTATAAGCACTTTGTGATGAGAGAGAAGTACTCTCATCTTCTTTTTCCAACTACCGAAATCCCCCTTTCCATCAAATGTACCGATTTCAAATCGGGTTGTTGTCATTTTCGCAATACACGAAAATTTCACAAAAAATAAAACCCTAGTTTACTGACTGAGACCTGTACAACAAACTCACGCTGACAGGCTCTCTTCAGAAAACCCTAGAGCTTTAAAAAACAACACTGACAGAGAAAGGAAAGGAAACCCTAGGTTTTCGAAAAAACAGAGTCGGTCGAGATTTTGACCCTAAAACGTTGGATACAAAAACCAGAGAGCTCTGATACCACTATTACAAACAAACAGAGATAGCAAAATCTCCAAACACAAACACAACGTCAAAATCCCTCAGATGAACTCACACGAACTGTAAGATGAATACAACAAATATCGACAGTATGTAAAATAAACCAGAAACAGGAGGGGCAAGATTTTACAGTGGTTCACCCAAAACTAGGGCTACATCCACTTGAGCTCTGGTGAGAAGAGCTCGCTTCCACTAAAATAGTTTCAATCTGATTACATAAAAACGACAACCAAAACAACCCTGATTTCTAAACCAATAAGCCACTAAATCACTTACAGATTGAGAGCTTACCTTACACCAAAAACAAAATCAGGGAAGACACTTACAGAAGACGGATTTACAGCATTTACAGAGAGAGAACGAGAGAGAGAGCAAAAACGAATGAAACCCTAAAGAGAAAAATGACCGACCCTCTGCCCGACCCCCCTCAATCAAATCTCGTCTTCAATGCCCCTGATCTCGGCAATCTCGAGGCGAGTTATAGATAGAATGAATGGCTTGGATCGCCTCAGCAAAAGGAGAGAAGCAATGGTCTGGATTTAATCGTGCAAAAAGCAGCAGCAGACAAAACGACAAAAGGCCAAGGATATCAGAAGTGGGCTGGCCCGAGTTGGCTGCCTCTTGTGGCCATCCAATGGGCGCCCAAAAGGGCAGCCCAGGTTGCCGCAAGAGGCCCCCCAAACTTTGGGCTTCATTTAATGTTTCACAAAATATAACAAACAAGTTTAGGCATCTGGAAGTCCTCAATTAAAAACTGTTTATGCACATATGCAGTTGGGTGGTGGATGACTAAAAAATTGACAGCACAAATCCCCAATAAACAAGCAACTTAAGGTAGTGAAACTTCAAAGATAATCTGCATTCTGACATGAAATGACCAACAACTATCAAGCACAATTCCCAAATTAAATGATTCTACAATCATGGAGATTGCATCGGGTATTTAAGGGATCAAGGGTGGGGTAGAAGTCCATTGATTTCTCATGTGCAAAAACATCACAATCAGCACCCCCGGTTTATACCTTTGAAAGGGGATCGATTCCAACAAATCACAACAAAGTAGATGCATTATGTTCTACTAAAAATTCAGTCAAATTTCATGGAGCTTTCCTCCCTCAAAAACTTAAAATAACACATATTTGACTTCAGGCTAATGAGTTCAATTTACATTATGGCAAGTTAAGAATGTCAAGCAATTAGACAGATAACAAGAGCAGAATGGAACCTGAAAATAACAGCAAGTATGAATGTAAAACCTGGGACCAGGTTGAGCATTGCTGAGCAAAATGATGCAGGAGTAATTTGTATTGCAGCATTCCCTGTTACCTGTGCTATGCATCTGTCCAGATGAACAGTCTCAAAGGTCAATCAAATGAAAAAACTTTACAGTGCGTTTGGGAGAAGGGGAGGGAATGGAAAAGGGTTCTCCCCGTTCCTACGCAAAGACATTAGTTATGAGATGGAATGGAAATGGATGCAAACACTTTATATTCATTTCCATCCAAAGCCTTGCTTTCTATCTCCTCCAAATTGGGGGAGAATGGATGTAATGGAAATGAATGGAAAACTGTTATGGTTCATTGCAAGGTATGAGACTTATCCCACATCGAAAGTTCAGGTTTCTGATGTGAGGTTTATAATCTCTTGGGCACCCTCCCCTTAACAACTAGTTTTTGAGGGTGAGTTCTACCTGAGAGTTGTAACAGTGGTATCAGAACCAGCCCCATGGCTCCTAGTGCAAGTGAGTGGCGACGGAGGTGACGCCGGCATTGCAGTGTTCGCCCGAGACTAGCAGAGACTAGTGCACAGCTTGCCATCGTGGGCGTTAGGCATGCGGAACATGGTGGTATGTTATGGTCCATTGCAAGGTATGTGACTTATCCCACATTAGAAGTTCAGGATTCTGAATGTAGGGTTTATAATCTCTTAGGCACCCTCCCCTTAACAACTAGCTTTTGAGGGTGAGTTATACCCGAGAGTTATAACAAAAACTTCATTGTGTGTCATAAAGCAAAAGCCCAATAAAAGACACAAAAGTCCAAAAGCCCAAAGATTTATTTTGTGTTTAAAACGGTAACTGGAACGTCTCTGGGAGACATGGTCTCGCGGAGACCAAAAGAATGGGAGACCTGACAGTCTCTTGGAGACCGTAACCAAGCTTTGATAGGCTGTAACATCCTGGAGCTTGTCTTGTAAATTTCCCCTTTACGGGAGAAGTCCCGAATAAAGCACAAACAAGATAATTTTAACATTTGAAAATTCATTTGAAAGTTCCGCGAAAAGGAGACATTATCCATAAAAATCCTAGTTTTAGTGAATCTCAAAAAACTAAGATACTTCTCACAAATTCTCATGTTCTTCTATAAAAAAATAAGCCTTCATTTCAAAAAATATACGTCTTTGATACTGATTTTAATACTACATTCAAGTCTTTAATGAGTCTGGTGTCTAATTTAAGCATTAGAGTGTTTGTGCAGAGACTGTCTTGCATTCTCTCTCTGATCATTCTCTTTCTTGCAAAGTCTAAGTGGTTTGACAAAGACATTCTCAATAAATAAATTTTTTATTATGTTTGAACAACAACATTTTCTTTTGTGGTTTGACAACAATAACTTTAATTATGGCTCTCCCAAATTACACTTCATTTTCTCCCAATCTTCAACAGGAAGAGAACCCTAAGCAAGCCAAGCAATTTTGTGAACGATCAATAAAATTATAAACCCAATTAAGACATCGATGTGGGTAAACAAGATAAGAGCAAGAATTTACAGACCCAAGTAAGCCAAGCAAGAAGAATTTGCATAGGAGCGAGAAAGTTATTGGAGGACGAACGGATCTGCAAGCAAGGGGCGAAAAAACAAACAGAATAAGCACATCAGCTTATTATGCACAAATGATTAAAGAAGAGCAGAAATTGAAAAGAGAAGGGTATAATTAACCTGTGAAGCAGAAGGGAAAGAGGAAGAAGGAAAAGGGAGGCCAGGGCATTGGAGTAGAAGATAAAGGTGAATTTGGTCATCCCACTCGAAGTGGCGGCTTTGATTGCCGCCATCAGCCCCACCTGGATAAACTGCACCGCCGCCATCCCCACAAACGGCGCTACTTCCTTCACTCCCATCTTGATCATCAATATTTGGGCTTCTCTTATGTCCCTGTATGTTCAGATGAATGAATCAACAAAAGAAAAAATTTACATCTTGTTGTGGAGATGAAGAAATTCCAGCAAGTTCTGAGACTTCGGCAGAGATGAAGTTGTCGTCTTGCGGAATTTGTTCATTTTGGGAGGCTGTGGTGGTGGTTCTTGGAATATTTAAGTATGACTTACATATATATATATATATATATAAAATTATACATATCAGTCTCACTCATACTCATACAGACACACACATGAGTTTCACTCTCATAAGTTTTTTTTATGATAAATAACTTGTTATGTGAGTAATGACATATTTTTTATAAATTAATTTTAAGTGTTAAATTAAATTATATTAAATTAAGTTAATTAGAATATAATTATTAAAATTAAAATATTTAAATAAAT
Organism: Diospyros kaki; assembly: GCA_036245055.1. NCBI lineage: Eukaryota > Viridiplantae > Streptophyta > Magnoliopsida > Ericales > Ebenaceae > Diospyros > Diospyros kaki. The sequence continues at coordinate 44,720,766 of BSEG01000009.1, forward strand.
TTATAAATTAACGAAAAGATTTAAACTTTTTTTTTACTATTTACCCTATATAATAATAAACTAACGAATAAATTTTAAACTTAAGGCTAAATTTCACCGACCACACTTAATTAAAAAATTTGTTTAAATTATTTTTATATTCTTAAAAATAACACTCATCTCCCCTTGTGATTAACATCAAGTAAAATGACTATTTTATTATTATATTAATTTTTTTTCTGTTAATCATTCATGCATCTCTCTTGTCGACTGCCACCGGTTCATGCTTCTTTCTCTTTTTTTTTTCTTTTTTATTTCTTAGCTCTCTACTCTTTCATTGTCAACTATTTGCGTAATTTAGATTTGTCTTCAAACAAATTTAGATTCAAACTTAAAACTATAGTGGTGAAGACAAGGCGATGGTGGAAATAGCACCACAATAACAAAAATGATGTTTCGGTGACCTTTCTTTTTCTCTCTTCTCTTCTAATGATTTTTTTTCAAATTCGAAAGGTTTGTTTGTAGTCAATAATATGTGTTTTTTATCTAATTATAATGAGGAGATCGAGGAGCATTTTGAAAATTTAAAAAAATAATATTTATTTTAATTTAACTTAATTTTTCAAATAAAATTTTTAGAATGTTCTCTGTAGCTTTTGTTCCCAACAAATTAGAAACAATTTTTAGTAACTTTTTTTTTTTTTTATGGGTGTTCGTGTTGAGACAAAATTTTAACGATGAATCCCAACATCCATCCTCAATAAATATATGTTTAGCGCATCTCTGATCATGCAAAGTGTTAGAATTGTTGAACAAAACAGCTAATTAGCATTAATGAAGAGATCTAAAACACACTCTTTGAATTTTGTACAAATAATAATTAAGCAAGTGCTGTAAATTAAATAGTCCAGCATGTATTGACTTATTCACATCCATTTCATTAACACATGAGATATCAGAATACTTGTGTATTCTTCTATCAGTTGCTTCCAAATTAAGCTTTTCGGCTAGATATAGATATATAAACATTATACATATATATAGATATACAAGCCCTAATAATAAATTAATTAAACTTGAGAGTCTGGTTCCTGCAGAAGAGGACGCTTGGCATCAGCTGGTAAGCTCTGATCAGTAGTAGCTTGATGATGAACATGGTGGCTTTCATGTTCTGTCATTTGTCCCCACATCACTGCGTAATATCCTATCCCAACTATGGTTGCTCCCATCATGCTGCACATGCGCATGCAACAGAACGTAATTGTTAGATAACTTTTCAAATTTAAATACGATAGAAGATGAAATCTCTCAAAAACCCAAATATGCTGCTTTTTTGTTTTCTTTCGTTTTGTTGGTCTCGTATTGTTTTTGGTTTAGCTTGCTAGGTCTGGTTATAGACTTCATGCTGCTTGTGGGAATGCTACAATTGAGTGATATATACTCGATACAAATTTTCTTTCTGTAGAGATCGTCTTATGATTTACACTCTCTTAATTATGTCTCCAAAAATAAGTGAAAAAAAAAGAATATGAAGGAAGATGAGATTAAATATCCAATTTTATTAAACTTTCATTGACGATTAATGATCACCCCCTAATAATTTAAGGGGTAAAATAGTCCAGTTGTTAAGATTATGTGTGTTAACTCTAAGGGATCCTTACCTTCCATAATGGAAACTGCCGGCAAAGAAGACACAGCCACAGAAGGTTGCAATGGGAATGCCCAGCGGCTTGAAGAGTGGCACGTAAAAGGGGCCTTTCAACTTCATGCACCATAGCTGCACCCGGCTGCGAATCACACTGCCAAAAATAGCCTGCCATAATTAACATCAAACATGCTTACGTTAATTCGTCATATACTAGTCATCCAAGGTATATATGCTACTTCGTATCATACTTGGAGTACTCGAAACTTCAAGTGTCAACGGAAGAAATCTCACTAGCTGAGCTACCACCTTAAGCGGGTAGTCGGAGCAAAAAAATAAATAAATAAAAGTAGGTCATATATATATATATATGTCTGTCCTCACCGTTAGAACAATGATTAGGAGTTGCGTGTCAAATTTCACTCTCCATGCAGTTGGATCTCTTTCCATGAACATTGTAAATATTGCAGTTTGGATAGTCCCAATTAAGGTGTAAACCGATGCTATTTTCATCACTTCTGAGTATAGTTTCACAGTCCCAACCTGAAGAGAAATTAAACGATTAATTAATTGCTTCATTAATTATTTGATATATGATGGTACTGCTAAAAGGAATTATTTCTACCTGAATTATGTTCCACACTGAGAGGGCTAAAGAGGCAGCTGCCAAGGAAATGCAGCCCAGAACCCAGTTTTCATGCCTCGAGGAGAAGACTAAGATTCGGGGCACCAGACGAAGCAGAAGATGAGAAGAAGAAGAAGATGATGATGATGATAATGAATATGGCTGCTGCCTAATTACTGGCCCCTTATAGAGAGTGAGTGAGATTGCTCCGGCTATTGATATCAAAGTGCCGATTACTCTTGCCCGGGTGCTCGACCCTCTCCAATCAAACACCACGGTCCTAAGTGCGACAATACATAGTTAATCAATTGCACACATCAAAATGAAGACTATAAATAAAAGTAACTCAAAAGTTAAAAGACTTTGATCTGTCCTTCCACGGGGCTAGCTAGGCAAGCTGCGGAGCTGGTTGATATTAGAACCCTATAATTGTGTGCATGATGGCTATTATAGAAGACACAGGGTTCCTAAACTATACATTGACAGTAAACTCTTCTGTTAGATCGATGTTCAATCATGACTAAACAGTACTCATGAGTTTGGATATTATCAGGATATATATATAATATAAATGTTCACAAAGAAACAAGAGAAAAACTGACAACTTTTCTCAATCTACGATCAGTTTGTAATTTGTAAATTAAGAGGTTCGGGGGAGATGCAATTTATATATATGTATATATATATATATATATATATATATACCTGAGAATAAGACCAAGCAAGAAGGAAAGAGAGGGGATCAAGTTGCCCATTCCGCATGCCACAATTGGGGAGCTATAGCTTAGCCCAACAAATGCCAGGTTTTGAGCAATAGTTATCCTACAAATTAACCGCAAAAATAAATAAGTAATTGTCAAGTTTATCCCTTGTGATCGAAATACAATCCCCTCAAAATGAAAAGTCTTAGTACATTAAAGAGAGCATTTTTTAAGATCAGATCAATAATCTGCTCACCAGGCCAGGCATGAACAGTGGCTTTGTATAATATATGTTCTGTACAGAAAATTTAATCGGCCCAAGATAAAACGCTGAAAACTTCAGCTATGGACACTAGGCCTGAGCCAGCCCATTGTTGCTTGACATGGCCTTGACATGGCCAAGGCCCAAGGCCCAGACACATACCAAACCAATTCAACTGAGAGAGAGAGAGCATTACCCTACGAGACCCAGGACGAAGCATCTAATGAGAAGAGGGAAGGTGATGAATGGCTGTTCTATCCTGCAATATATGTAGCAGACAGAAAACCAAAAATATTCAAATATAAGAAGAATATGAGAGAGAGAGAGAGAGAGAGAGAGAGAGAGAGAGACCTGCTGTGTTTGTAAGAAACCAAGGAATAGGGGAGAAGAAAGATGGAAGAAAGAGCATTGGTATAGACAACAAAAACAAAGGGGCTCATCCCTCCAGCTATGGACGTGCTTGCCGTGATTGTCAATACTATGGTACAAGCCTCCATTGCTCCCATCATCATCCATGGAATTACTTCCCCCTCCATCACTTCTCTTGTCACCACCGTCATCTCTCTCTTTCAGTATATCTACCTGACTCAACTCGAGATATTAATCAGTTTTTGGCTCAAAAACATACAAGACCTTCCTGCGTACCACGCCGGATTCTCCCTCTTCTATCGCACCCTTTCTCCTTTCCATCTCTCTTATTTATGGTGTGGCTGAACATTTTTTTTTTTTTTTTTGAGAGAGAAAGAACTAGCCCTTCAGGACAGGGTGAAGGTACTTGGGAGGGAAAGAGCAACTCGTGCGTATAGGTTGTAAATGTTTAAGCATAAAATATTAATAAATAAATGGACTTGTTAAGTGTTCTTGTGGTTGATATCCAACAAGGCCCTACCACGAAAGGTTTAATTATATAACAATAGGTTTTATTGTGGGGTCCTTTGATTACGTGAAACGGGCGTTCATAGCCCACCATTTGCCCCTGCCCATACACCTAATCTAAAGCTACTATTTCATTGGTAGCCACTTCACACTGTGATTGAATATTCAGTGACCCTAGCTAGCGAGATCTCAATAATATTGGTGAATCATTCTTGGATCCCACTAATATTTACTATATCTGTAACATTTGTTGTAGACATCGCTTATGAAGGTAGTTTTTGGTGGTTAGGTGATATAAGACACGAATTTAAGGATAAGAGAATTAATAATCTTGTTTTGTATGATTTTTTTAAATAAGCCAAAAACATATTTATGTCCCTAAAGTTTTGTATTTTTTTTTTTTATAAAATCTTAAATTTTTCGTAATTTTAAATGTACCCATGAATTTTTCGTAGCTCCAAATATGTTTTGAATTGTGCAAAATTTCTCATTCAAATTGATGTGGCAATATTTTTGTGTCTCCTCAACTCCATTTCTCTCTCTGACTATGGCTCCTTTCTATTTGACATCTCCTACATCTCATCTAGTTGGGCTATGTAAGTTAGTTGGGTTAGACGGGTCAATTATATGCTTGAGTCGATAATCATCTTGACATCTGAGGGGATCAAAGATAGGATCAGTTTGGAAGTAGTATTTCTTGTAGGAGATGCAAGAAACGTTGGAGAGAAAGGAGATGCAATTGAAGATAGAGATGGAGTTGAGGAGACATTAAAGAGTGAAATGGAGCTAATGAGACGTCGTCAGAGATAGGGAAGGAGTTGAGGAGACACTAGAGAGAGAGGGGGGTTGAAGAGATATTGAAAACTGCCATGCCAGTGGACGTGTCACTTGCTGGATTGATGCTTAAATGAATGATTTTGCACAATTTATAAACATATTTGGAACTATAAAAATTATAGAATTTCATAAATAAATAAAAAAAACTCTTGGAGCATACATATACTTTTGGCCTTTTAAATATTCTCAGTGATACCTATATAACTTACATGAAAGTATGATTAGTTATTGGAGTTTCAAATTAGTGATAAGTGATAGTATTAATGAGTCTAAAATCTTTAAATTCTTGTGAGTCTTAGGTATTTCTCTATTAAATTCATACTATATTATCTTATTTATATGACATAATGTGGTTACACCAAGTACTAATTCTCCCTTTTTGATTGTTCTAAAAATGTTCTCTATATGATTCTTCAGGAACTAAATACATTTAACAAATTGTATTTGTTAAACTGGCTTCAAAAACTAAGGTTGCGTTTTCTTTACTTTTTAATTTTTAATTTTGAGTTTTGAATTTATTTTTAGTTTTCTATTTTGATAATCTGTTTTTAGAAAATTGAAAACATATTCTCTTTATCATTTTAAAAAACTATTTTTCAAAACAGAAAATTAGAAAACACGTTTTCTTTGACATTTTGAAAATAATTTTTTAATAATATTTTATTTAATAGATTTGATTATTTAGTAAATTATAAATATTTAATGTTAATATATTATTAAAAATATATATATATTTTAAAGTTAATGAATTTTGTAATATTTTTTTCATTACAATAATAAAATATGAATAAATAAATAAATAAATATGTTTTGAATTTAGAGTTTGTTTTAGATGAAAACACTTAAAACAACTTTTTGTTGTTTTGAATTTTTTTTATAATTTTTTTTTGTTTTCAAAAATACATTTTTAAAAACAGCAAAGAGAACATATTTTCATTATTTTTGAAAATTAAAAACTAAAAATGACTTAAAAACAATAAAGAAAACACAACCTAATATTCGTGTTTTAAATTATTTATTAAATTTTTAATTTTTTAGTGTTGGAACCAGGCTTTTAATTTGTGTCATCGTCTATCTTTCGTTATAAGATCATTCGTTAATAAACTAATAATTCTGAATGTCATGTATATTCATCTTGTTTAAGGTATCAAATGCTTTAGTTGAAATATATAATTGATGTGTCTAATTTAGTTCATCATGTTTAGGAAGTATAGATTTTGAGAGAAGTAATATATATGGTATTTTAAATCATCTTATTAATTTGGTCAATTTATTTTTATTAAATCATGTCATTCAATTAAACGTGACAAATCAGAAATTAATGGTCTCTTCTAAAGATAAAATCGATACTAATGTATATTTAATATAAATTAAAAGTCCAGACTTAACATTAAAAAAAATTAAAAGTTTGGTACATAATTATGAATACAATGAACCTTTTTTAGGATACTGGACGTCTATATATATAAGCGCCAGTGATGACCAAAGCTGGCACCTTCTTCTCTCTTTTATGTTTAATAATATATATATATATATATATATATATGTGATGACCAAAGGTGGCACCTTCTTCTCTCTTTTATTTTTTATATAATATATATATATATATGGACTTTGTCCGTGTCATGTACCTTAAAAAATTCATTTGACAATGAAAGTTTAATTTATTTTAACAATATTTACATGAAGATGAATTCAGGTGTCCTAATATAATTTGTTTTATGTTATATGGGAGAGATTATGAGTTTAAATCATCTTGTTTACATAATAAGTTTTTATTAGTTAAATTTATATTTTTGTCATTGTACTTTCATATTTTTTTGGTATAATGATTTGAATTTTTTGTTGTTTCGATTATATCTCTGAACTTAATTTTTGAATCAATTTAATCCATGTATTTTGACATTTTTTTTATGTGACAACTTAAATTTTTTATTATTTCGATTACATCGTTAGATCTGAATTTTTAAATCAATTTAACCCTTATACTTTTACGTATAAAAAAAATGTAAAGTGATATGACTAAGTACATGTTATACCCTATTCATATCAAAATATAAGGATTAAATTGATTCAAAAATACAGATTCAGGAATGTAACCAAAATAATGAAAAATACATGTTGCCACAAAAAAAAAAAAAGATTAAAATATAAGAGTTAAATTGACTCTAAAATATAGATCCAATGATATAATCGAAATAACGAAAAATTCAAATGATCTCATGAAAAAAACATGAAAATACAAGTGTAAAAATATAGATTTGACTAGTTTATATTTGTTTAAATAATAAAATAGAAACGTAGGTGGGTGTATATTTAATTGTTGTTTTTTTTTAATTACAAGTATTTTGGAGTAGACTAAGAGGTTGCCAAAATTGCTGAATTAGAACGGTCAAAATATTAGGCCCTGTTCTTTTTGTTGTTTTCGATCTGTTTTGAGTTTTTAATTTTTCAAAACACTGAAAATACGTTCTCTTTGTTATTTTCAAAAACACATTTTTGAAAACAACAAAAAAATTTACAAAGGAAACCCAAAACAACATTTTGTTATTTTGGGTGTTTTCTGTGAAAACAGGCAGAAAAATGGAAAACACGGAAAATGCACGCACAAGACTCCCCCCTCACCCCAACCCTTCAATCGTGCATCTGTTCTCCGTCTCTCTCCTATCTTCTCTCTCTCTCTCGCCTTGGCCAAACACCGCGCCCGCCATCTCCGTCGCTGTCGAGCAGCCATCGACGTCGCCCGCCATCTCCGTCGCTACCGAGCTGCCATCGACCTCGCCCGCCACCGCCAAAAGCCGCCGTCGATCGCTCTTCTCCCCCCGCCATTCGACCTCGCCCGCCATCTCCATCGTTGCCGAGCCGCCATCGACCTCGCCCGCCACAGCCAAAAGCCGTCGTCGACCGCTCTCCTCCACCCGCCATCGACCGCTCCTCTCATGTCTCCTCTTTTCTTTCGACTACCCCCCATCTCCGTCACAGCTGCGAGCCGCCATTGACTGTGCCCTCCATCTCCGCCACCGCCACGAGCAGCTGTCATCCTCACCCGCCGCCATCGACAGCCCCCTGCCGGTCGCGACTGGCAGTGTCGAAGTTGTAGGGCGCCAGGGGAGAAGAAGAACAGTGAAAAAAGATATGGAAGAAAAGACAAAAAAGGAAAAGGAAAAAAAATTAAAAATGAGAAAAAAATAATTAAAAAATTTATTATACTATTTTTTAAAAATAAAATTATATATTTATTTAAAATTTTAAAAATATAATATATGTATATTATAATTAAAAAAGGATATATTATACTATTAAGTGTATAATTTAATATAAATTATTGTTAAGATGTATGTTAATAATTTATTAATTAAATTTATTATTTTATTTTAATAATAAAATTTTATTCAAAAGAGTTAATTTTATTATTTAATAATTAAATACATTGAATAAAATATAATAATAACAAAAAAGAAATAATTTTTCAAAATTTCAAAGTAAACGCGTTTTCTAGTTTTCTATTTTGTGAAATAGTTTTTCAAAATGACAAAAAGAACACATTTTCAAAAATCTCAAAACAAACACTCAAAACACAAAACTAAAAATGAATTTAAAACTCAAAACGCAAAACTGAAACACAAAGAGAACACCACCTTAGCTTTTATAATAAAAGTAGTCTTTGTTGTCTATATATGTTATACTTACTAGCAGCATTCAATGAGCTAATTATTTTAGAAGTAGTCTTTGTCTGTGTTATAATATTGTTTGAGTTTTGCTACTCTTCTACTCGTCTTCTTCTTCTTAATATGTTTCTTTGCATTCATGAGAAGCCACCCTTTCATGAAAGGAAATGGTATTTTGATATTTAGGAGTGATTTTTAGTATAATATTGTTATATTAATTAGTGCATTATATTATGTGTCTAATCAATATAATTATATAATATACTAATATAAAAGTATCACACCAAGCATTGTAAGTATGTATATGTACTAATCTCTACTTGTGTGTATTGACGTCACAAAAATTGAAAATCAAATTATTTATAGATTATAATATAACAATTGATCATAGATCAACATTAAAGGTTAAGAGAACTGAATCTTGGAGTTAATAAGACAAGGACTAAGACTCCTTGGAACATTCTTGAAATCGTATACTCAAGTCTAGTAATAAATTGGATAGAAATAATTAATAAAAAGTGAAAAGAAGAAAAAAATAATAGCATGAGAATGATAAAGTTGCCGATGCTAAGAGATCATAAGATATGAGGCATGGGAAATATTACACCGGATATGAATCATGGAGTTCTAGATCTAAATAAAGTTTAAGATCAAGGCATGAGAGATATAACATCAAATAAAACTTATCTTGTTAGTTGTGAAAGGCCTTTATCTACGGATTTAAGGAATTTGGGTCTTACTAGAATTTTATAGTGTGATCAACTAAAATTAGAATTATGACCCAACAACGTGTCAAGTGTTCTAAATTTCTGGCCATCATATATGTGTGTGTGTGTGCGTGTGTGTGCGTGTGTGTGTGTGTGAGAGAGAGAGAGAGAGTTGAAGCAATATGTTAGAGAAAAATTATGTTAGAGATTGACCCTTCAACTAGCACTCGATACATTAACAAACCTGAAATAAGGGATAGGCAGAAGAAGAAAGAAGCCCTTATATTTGGCTCTTGTTGATATTAGGGGGCACAAAAAAAGATGCCCCAACTGATGAGGACATGCCCAACACTTTTAAGTTGGATGACTTGCCTTCTATGTTACTTAGGGCTTGTTCAGACATTTGAAAACTGGGGAAAATTCCCATTTCGATGACTAAATTAAGATATTATATGAAAATATTATTTAGACACTTAAAATTAATATTTGTACATTATGATGATATTTTATTTTGATATCTTATATTTTATGTCATGTTAATATTAATATACGAGATATTAATATAAAGTATGTTACAAATATTAAACTTGAATGTTTAAGTAGTGTTTTCGATATATAATTGTTAAGATATCAAACACTTTTCTTCGACTATCTCTCTCAGTTAAGTCAAGAATTAATCTGTGTTGGATTCTTTATAATTTTAGTTTTGGTATTTTAATTTTTTTAAATACTTTTGTTTTTATAATTTAAATAGCATCAAAACAACTCATTTGGACTCTTAACCCATTGAGTGAGATATTGGGTTGGAACTTGATGAAGAAATCTAGATCGTTCCTAAGTTTGAAAATATCTCTCTATTGCCAACGGTCAATATTAGGGAAGAAACCATCACCAATTGTGGGTTTGCCATTTCATAATTTCTTTTATTTTTCATTTTTTATGTGATTTTAGGAGAGAGTAGAGAAGGGGAGAAAATTTTGTGAATTTGCAGAAAATTAACTATAGTTAAATAGGCAAAGGATTACTTGTCGTGCAGCAATGAATCTCAATTAAGAGACGTATATGACATTGGAAATATAAGAGTAGTTGGTGAAATTTAAACAAATTTAAAAGGTAACATGTGAAATTTTCTTTTTTATTTTCTAAACTATACCTTTCTTACCTTTATTAAACAATTAAACCACCTAACTAATAAGAATGATTAACTAAGGGAGACTCAGTGTGAAAAAGAGAAAGGAAACCAAAAGAAACTGCAACACAAGTGATTCTTGAAACTGATACAAAGCCACTTCTCTTTGGAAGCATATAATTATTTATGGAGGATACAGTTAATTAGCAAACTGTTCTAATTAAGTTTGCTCAAACATGGTTTCCCAATAATAGCGGAGCCTTTTCTTCTGGGATTCGTTCCTGCAGGCCACTGATGACCCCCTGCTGCTGCTCATCGATGGGCTTCCCTTCTTTGGCTTTGCCCCAAATTATACAGTAGAACCCAATGATAATGACAACCGATCCCAACAAACTGCACAAATTTTATGTCATCTCATCACTTTAAAAAATACATGAATTAGTTATTATAATGAAATACGGCAACAAATGGCAGAGAAACGGCATCTCTTACGTTCCTAAGTAGAAGGAATCTCCCAAGAGAATGATGCCAATGACTGCCGAAGTGATGATCCCCAGTGGATGGAACATAGCCACAAAGAAAGGGCCCTTTTGATGAGCACACCATATACAAACCCCAACTTGGAATGAACCCCCAAGAACTCCCTAAAAATAATTCACCATTATACATATATACCATCAGTATTAGCATACTCGTTATGCTTTTTTTTTGGCTAGAATATATATGTTTTGGCCAGGAGTAGTAATATTAACAACACATGCAAAAGTGATGTAACACATTAAAATGTTTGAAAAAAACAAAATGACCCTTTAAAACCATTAATGTTGGAGAGAAGCAGAAAAGGAAGAGGAAGAAGGGTATTTTTGTTTTTTTAAACATTTTGGTACGTTGCTGTCACGTCTCTATGGTCAAAGCTAAGCTAAACAAATAGCATACAGAAGGGCCAAAGTCGGCTGTATAAGAGGGGAGGTCAAATTAAACTAACGAAAGAAAGAAAACAAGAAGGGATCAAACAAAGGCCTCTAGTCCATATATATAAAAACAAAGGAAAAACTAGAAAGCACAAAGCATATATAGTACTCTTGATACTTATAGCTCTTGAATTGTGGGGAAAAATTAAAAAAAATAATGGGTTTCATCAGCTTACCGCGTAAAGAATAGACAATAATCTGGAAGTGGGTTGCAAGCTCCAAGAACCATGGGATCCTTCAAAAATCAAAGAGAGTCCGGCAGATAGAATTGTAACGGAAAGGCAGTAAAAGAACAGTATGATCAGCACTGCTGGATATTTCTTCATCAACAATGCCTGGATATATAAATAAAGTTTACTATTGGCAACCAGTGTATATATGTATATGGATAAATTGTTGTAAAATGTAACTGGAGCAAATTAAGACCATTGCAATGACGAAAACTGCAGATATTGCACAGTCGAGAGCGAGGAGGGAGCCTCCGAGAAGCATGTTAGTTTGAGGAGCTAGAAGATGGTGGGGAGAGGAGTTTGAAGAAGAATTTGTAGCAATTGCGAGGTTGAGAAGAAGAGGGCCTTGATAGAGAGTAGCAATGAATGCACCGGCAATTGAAACTGCTGTTCCTATGGATTTAGCCACTGTACTTGAGCTTCCAAAATCTGCTTTCTCCATCCTACAATCGTTCCCATCAATATCTGATTTTAGAGATGCATATATATATGTTTGTAGATCGTCTATTAACATTCAAGCAAGATTATCAGCAATGATCGTCCCCTCATTTATTCCTTTTGTTCGTTCTTCTTCTGTTTTCTTTTTCTTTTTTCAAAAACCCAAAATGATTAGCTCACTCTTAACTAATGAAATTAGGGATCCTGAGTGTTAATGTTGTTGGACAAATTAAACCCAAACAAGTAACCCACTGATCAAAGAACCAAACGAGAATACTATTGGTAATTAATTAATGAATGCAGGTCGACAGATGACGATCTATGATGATGATTGTGCACAAGAAGAGTACCCCAAAATAATGGCGAGAATGAAGGTGAATCCAGGGGTGAGGCTCATAATCGCCGACGCAAACGACGCTGGAGTGTACTGAAATCCTGCATACCCAACGGCCTGCACCGAGCACCTGCATTAATTAATTCAGATCCATCCCTTCATGATCAGTACTTTACATTAAGAAGATATATATAAAACACACAGTAGGCTTCAACAATGATCGTCTGTTAGTTACCCGATTACCCCTAGCAAGAAGAATTCACAGAGAAGACGACGAGTGAGAGGAGGGCGGGATCTGTGTATGTGAGATGAGATGATGAAGTTAAAACTAATATACATATATAAATATATATATAGTTAATGAAGATCATGATGATGAAGAATGAAGATGATATGCGTAACATACCGGTGGATGAGAAAGGAGGACGGAAGGAGGAGGAGAGTAGCCAGAGTGTTGGAGAAGAAGACGAAGGCGAAGCTTCTCATCCCACTTAACACTGCTTCTTTCGCTGCTATCACCAGTCCCCCCTTTGCCACCTCCACTCCCACCATCGCCACGTACGGCGCTAGCCCCCCTCTACTCATCCCCATCTCTCTCTCTCTCAGCACTTGCACTGAAATCAAATAGAAATTAGGGTTGCAGGATCACCTTATTCGTTAAACGGGGAGCTCTAGTCATTTAATCCCCTACTGCTTGTACTGGGATAACAATACTATAATATTATCATCACTATCACATCGTCCCCGTAACGTACCGGCACTTCCATTAATTAATAAATTTTGCTGCTTGAGATATCTTAAGTGACAAAAACACTCCTCACTCAATTATAAATTTACTCTAATTCCTTGTTTATCTCTCTCTTCTTTTACCATGGTTGCCTCCGTCTTCTCGCTACCTCTTGCTAACCACCACTGCATTCTCCCTCTTAACATGCAAGAGGCAAGACGTCACAAGACGAGACAACGAAAAAGAGATGGTTGATGGAGACAGTTATGTAAAAGAGAGAGAGCAAACAGTTAAAGAAACGAGGAGTAAATTTGTAATTAGATGAGGTGTATTTTTGTCATTTCAACGTTGTTCGACAAACCTATCGAGTAAAGTAGCAAAACTATTAATTAATTAGTTCATCTACTCATTGTAATTAATTAAATTAATTGTTTTGCAACTACTAGGAATCTTATTGAAATCTCCGAGGATCATGTATCATCTGAAGATTCTGAACTGAGTTGTCTCCTTTTAACTCATTTGATTATATTCACCTCCATGTCAGGCTGAAGTGGGGTTAATTAATCAAGCTTAAACTAGCTCTCGAATCAATCAATTATGATTATAAAATTGGCAATTAATCCAAAAGCAACGGAAATGGTGATGGAATGCAAGCTTAATGCTAGCAAATGAACATGGTTTAACGTGGGGGAAACTCATTTTTTATCCTCCCTTATGTGGTACGGATTCGGCTCACGTGCTAATTTTATAAAATATTGTAAGTTTTTAAGGTTTAAGATTTAAAATTTAAAAATATTATTTAGACATTCAATTATATATATTTTTTAATAACTTAGGTTCCAAGTTTAGCCCGACTAATCTTGAGAGAGAGCGGTCTTCTCCCTTCATTTGCCTTCTAAGTAAATCCAAATATGATCACATTCTATACATATTCGATGACAAACTTTTGAGAAGTAGTTGCTTTCTTTGTGGACCCATCTTCACGTTAAAACTTTTAAAGAGACGACAAAATGCACCAAGACTTTATCTCCATAAAAATTCGAATCTCCAATACTCACTTTAACTTTTAAGTAGTTTACTGTTGAGTCATACGTGTAAGGGCACTCAATTGTGATTCTTGTATATAGTGTGTTACATTTTATGTTACATTGATATACACATATATAACATATTAATGCATGAGTATTTATAAAAAATATGGAAGAACCTAGAGCAACTATCAACCTATTTGGGCTTTACCCGTTATAACCTCACGACTGAACCCCTCGTAAGGACAACTCCTTAGGCCCAACCCTGTCATCCAAAATATAATAGGACCAGCCCATGAATGAATTCCAAAAAAGGACCCAAACGTTGTCTTTTGGGCTCAGAGAAGGCCCATTAACTAATTGGGCCAACGTAATACATGCAGCCCAACTTTGTAGGAGCCTTTGTACTCCATGCCAAAAATGGTCATTTTAGAAAAAGAAAAAAGAAAAAACTCTTTGTGCATGCATGCATGCATATATGTACGTGTAAATCAATTTGAAATTTTTATTAATTTAGACTCGTAATAAATATAATCGATTTAACAATTTTAATAGAAAAATTTGAACAAATCGACAGCCCCCCAAAAAGGAGATTTGGATTCAATTATTGAGCCCATTTTATTTCTTCCAATGCTCCCAACTTTCAGACCCATTAAAAGTTCAAAACTTTCTTTATGAGAATAGATAACAAAGAAGCATCCTGGCTGGCTAGAATGTGGCCATGCCCCCCCATGTGATGTGCCATCCTTTCTGTAAAGTGAAAATTAAATAAATCAAAGCACTGATGATGATAAGACATTGTTGGGACATCTTAAAGTGGAAGAAAATGAAATAAAGTAATTAGTTAATTTAATTTTCAAATTTATATATATATATATATACATATATTTATACCATGGTTGATTGTTAGGAGGAATTCCTCCACCCATCTCTAAAAATAGGTCCTCTCTTAGGGCATCTTCAACCCTTTACCTCAAATTTGAGGTAAAATCTACCGTAAATTTGCGTGAGACCCAATTCATGTCTAACCCTTTACCCCAAATTTGGGATAAAAGAATAGTTTATTCTTTTTTTAAAATTTTTTTTATTATAAATATTTATTTTATTTTTAAAATTATTTACTTATTTATTATATATCAACTTAAATTATTATCTAAAAATTACTTAATTAAAATTTTTAATTATTAATAATATTAAAAAATAAAAGCATTACAGTTATTATCTCAATTAAGAAAACATTACATTGAATATGACAAAATTCGAATGATTCAAACACAAAATGAGTCAAGAAAGTTGACCATGGTTGAATATCGAGAGAAAAATAAGATTTTATTGAAAAATTTCACATCCATAAAGGATCCGAATATGTGAGAATATTTTTTAATTAAACAAATAAAAATTTTACAAGAAAAGACTCAACAATAAACTAGCAGATCTCAAAGTATCCTCGATTTCTTTGACCAATTTTTTGATAATATTAGAGGATCTGAAAGTGATCTATCTGATTATTAAATTATTATCTTTGTTTATGTTGTATTTAAAATTCAATAATATTTAGTTTTCAAAATGTATAATGTTGTAGTGTTCATTTAGCACAATTTTAATTATTGTAACTTTATTTAGTAATTTTTCATTTAGTATATTTAATAACTATTAATCAATTACTATTTAGTAATTTCTAATTTAGTGCATTTATTAATTATTATTCATTAATTAATTATAATTTAATATTATTTAAATATTATTAATACTAATAATAAGTAAATAAAAAATGTAAAAAATATACAAAAATAGAATACAAAAGAAATTAAATTTTGTTATAGTTAAAATAGGGGGAAAATTGAAATAAACATATTACCCCAAATTTGGAGTCTCAACCAAATTTGGGGTAGAATTTAGGGGTGGGTTGGATAGGGTCTTAGACTCTTTTCTTTTTGGATTATTCGATAAATTATTATATATGGTTAAATAAATTACTCTTGAATCTTGAAATTCATTTATAGTGAATCGTATATAGAATTTATTTTCAAATGAATAATTATGTTTGCAATAATATAATTTAAATAAATTTCATAAACTTATATTTAAAATAAATCCAAAATTTGTTCTTACTTCCTAAAGTACCTTTCACATAATAATGTTCTTAAAGTTAAAAAAAAAGAAATTATTATTATTAAAAAGAAAGAGAAAACAAGATATATATACATAGATTTTTATATTCTGCAATGTTTAGAAATTAACTAAATATATTATATTTATTTATTTAAATAAAATTAAGTATAAATAAATAAATAATTAAAATAAAATTATATAAAAATAACTTAATTTGTAATCCTTAACAGTGATGTCAGAGTAGTAAGGGTCAATGTCAACGTCAAACAGTGGTGACAAAGACAGAGATAAGTGGTGACTGTGTAGGGAAAGAGAAAGAGGGTATTCTTATCCACAAATAAATTTTTAATTTTTTTACACCCTTCTAATATATATTAAAAGGATTAAGAATTAATGCTTAAAGTAAATGCATACACTAGGGGTTTTTTGTACTGGCAATGGCCATGGGATTTGTGAGTGATTTGATGATCAAATGTCACCATCTAAGGAGCCCCACATATCTCAGTCCTCTCTCTTGAGGAGACCCTTAGATTCTAATCTCTCTCTCTCTCTCTCTTATTGTATGACCCTTTTCAAACCCTGTTAGGCCATCAAACTAACATCACCCACAAACCCTACCCAATCTAGGAAAAGTCTTGAGAGCCACAAAAGTTTATCGAGAGACTTATTAAATAAGGATAAAAATATAGAAGTACTCTTGCATATCTTATAAATTTGTAAAATAGACCACTATCCTATTCTATCCTCTCATTTTTCATGATTATCGCCTCATCATTGTCGTCTCGTTGCTATCAGCGAGGCGAAGATGGTAGCGAAGCGAAGGCAATGATGAGGCGATGACCATGAAAAGGGAGAGGAGAGAGTAGAGCAGTGGCCCATTTTGCAAAGTGGGTGAGAACATTTTTGTATTTTTCCCCCCATTCGATAAACTCCTTTGTCATTGTGTTTAGCCCTGTAAAAGAATTCACCCAACCTAACCTCTCCAATAACCAATAAGTAGTACTTTAAGAAGAAAAAAAATGCTAATAGTACTTATTGGGCTACAATTTGAACTACCTAACTCGCGCGGCCTCACCTCTCGTGTGCAATCGTCGCTGCATTCTCAGGGACGATCAGCACACAAAAGGCGAGATGACAAAGGGATGGAGACACCGAGCAATTGTTGGAGATGACCATAAGAAAGGGTGAGAGGGGGAAAATCATGTTGGCATGGGTTGTTGGGTGGGGGCAATAAATTTGCATAAAGGAAAGAGGTAATTTTGTCATTTTAGCATGTGCGTGTAGCGCTTCTTGTAGCCTAAGGAGTATAAATAGTATGGTTCCTTTATGAGACACATAAAAGGTATAGCTTTCTTTTTTAAAAAAAATAAGAATTTCATTGAAAATAATAATAAAAAAAAATGTTTATAGCTTTAACAGAGAGTATACCTCGAGTCTCGCAGCAAAAAGCCAAAGTAAAAAATCTAAACAAATAATAAAAATGTATAATCCTTCTAACATTAAGAGAAAATTTTACAATCGTCAATCAGAAAAATCTTTATCAATATCACATTCTGAATTCATTCAAAAATTCAGAAGAAAGCTTCTCTAAGAATCACTTAGGGTGCATAAATATACTTGTAGCTCAAGCCACAGTTTTATGTTAGTGCAGGTATTTGTGATGTTAACCTCAATTACTATACAGTCCAAACTAGTGAAGTACACAACGAATA
Organism: Diospyros kaki; assembly: GCA_036245055.1. Classification (NCBI taxonomy): domain Eukaryota; kingdom Viridiplantae; phylum Streptophyta; class Magnoliopsida; order Ericales; family Ebenaceae; genus Diospyros; species Diospyros kaki. The sequence goes on from BSEG01000009.1 coordinate 44,738,747, forward strand.
CTAGAATAAACCGTCAATTCATACTCATAACCTATTTGAGGTGGGCCGGGCTAGTCATTTGGGTGATATAATTAAGAAAATTCTATCTTAAGATATATATTAATGATCTTATTTTTAATTTTAACATAAAGATAATGAAAATACATTGTTAACGGTTCATAATTTTTAGAAAAATTCATGAATTGACAATTCATTTTAGTGTTCATCATCTACTCCGTTAGTTTAAACTGTTTGGTAACTAAAAATTAATATTATAAATGCCAATACTCATATAAAACAATGACTTAAATTATGAGTATATATGATTCTTAGAAAAATTGTTTTTTTTAATAGATTTAGAGATTTTCTCTAATGGTTGTATATATATTTTTTTAATGTTAGGATGATTGTATATTTTTATTAATTTTTTTCATCTTTTAGTTCGATTTTTTATCCTGACACTCGAAATATGCCTTATCTTAAAATTATACATATTTTTTTATTATTTTAATAAAAAATTTATTTAAAAAATGCATTATTAAGAATGAAAGATCATAAAGATGGAGTTGTTTTTTTGGGGGAAAAAGGTGAGAAGAAAGTAGCTGTCTGGCTGTCTTTTCTTTGCTTTTACTTTCTTTCTCTTTAATTTCTTTTAATTTGCTAATGCCTTTGAATGGTATACTATACACATCCGCTTTTTGTTACCCACAAAATGCCTTCACGTGATGCATTGATGGTTTTTTTTTTGGGTATAAAAAAATGCTATTTACACACTTCGTATTAATATTTATAGTGATATTTTATATTAATATATTTTATATATTTTATATTTTCACACTTAGTATTTGTTTAATTTACCCTAATGTCTTTATCTATCTATATTTATACTATTATATAAGTAAATACAATATTTTGATGTTATGAAACCATGTGAATAAAATATTATTTTAAAAATTTTGTCATTCGCTCAGATGTACCTTATAATGTTAAGAGATATTTATATATTGACAGTTTCAGGTTTTGGTCATATCCTTCCTAAATTTCTTCTAGATGAATAACTGGGTGTTGATATTACAAATATTAGCATTCGTGTCGTAAGCCTTTAAGTGCTTAAAGAAAATTGACGTACAACCTTTTGAAGACTTTCTTTGACAAGCATCTGTGTATTATTGTAATTGGGGAAATATTATTTATTTGTTTATTTTTATGTTTATTTCTTTTTTTTTGTTCTTTCATTATAAGGCTCGAGATATACCCTAAGTTTAAACTGTAGATGTTTTGTATTTTTATTTTAATGAAATTTTTACTTACATAAAAAATATGTTTTTAAAATACTCTTCACGCATTTAATTAGTTTAAAAAAACAAAAACAAAGACAAAATATATTAACAAGATTTGAACTCACAATCAAACAACAACTAATTTATCAAATCGCTCTATTACTATGTCAAAATTTATTTTATTTAAAAATAAAAAATAAATTATTATTATTATTATTAAAAATAATTTTTGTTTACACTTGTGTACTATGGACCAACCCTCTAATATGTTATGTTAAAGTTATGAATTTAATATTCTAAAGTATTTTCACAAAACCAGTAGCACCGCCTTATTGCTTTATTGGGAAAATTACATAAATTGTTGTCCCTCTTTTTTATCCTTTCCAAAAACAGAAAAGACAGTTACTATTTCTGTCTAATGCATGCACTGTTTTCCATACATTAGGGTTGTCGGTTAAAATAGTTCCCTCCCAATTGATCTTAGGAATGCTATACTTATAAAATTGTAATAATTTTATTAAAAATTAATAATAAATTTAATCATTATTATAAATTATTGTTAACTTTAAGTTAGAACTATTATAAATTTTATCAATTTATGGGGTTTTTGTCAAATTTATTTATAAATATAACATTTCGTGTTGATGGTATTTTTTATTAGAGTTCACGCACTTTATTCTTGTTAGTATTCAATCTCTGAGTGTCAAATATGTTTACTTATCTCGGGGGTCTTGCTATTTGTATAGATCGAGTATGCAATGGCCAGACTAGATTCTCAATGAGATTTATAATCGACATCTTCGAACTTAAAAGGAGATTCTTAATTTAGTCATTGACCTTTTTATTCTACTAGTAGAATCTAGCAAAAATATATATCACTGTATTCTTTATTTAATGGGACACATGACATATCCTAAAAGGCTCTCATTGAAAGGCATTGTGGGAATAGATTTATAAATAAACATAATTTCAAGAAACTATTAAAGTAAGGGAGAAATTGAAAATTCACCCATATCTGTTTATTCGGATAAAAATTATTTTTGTAGCTTAAAAAAATAAAAGTTTGATCATGATAAGAACATAGGCTTTCTGATTATGGGAAGATCCAAAGAATCAAACACCCACATTCGAAATTGTGGAACTCATTTTAATATCTGAAAAGTTCAAAAACAAATGCAGATATGATCATCTTGTTAGTTGGAGAAAGGCATTTCATCACTTCAAGAATCACTGAAGTCTAGAAAAAAGAAAAAAAAAATCACTAACCACTTATTTGAGGTATACCCTAATTTTTGTTATAGTACTATCCTTGTAATCTCTTCTTATTGATAATTTTTTCTTATCTTGTGTCTCAGTTTGGGGCATGTCTTAGTATGGTTGTTGTATTCTCTTTCTTTCTATTAAATAAAAGTCTCGTTTATAGAAAAAAAAATCAAACTTAAAGCCTTTTAAAAGATATTTAATTAAAATTATTTATTATTTATATTTACTTTTAATATTTATAATTTTTAAAATTGAATATCGACCTAATTACATTATCATTTCTTTTATTATTGTTGTTCTCTTTACTCTCCACCCCTCAAAAAATTTATAAATCTATTGCATATCTTTCCTTTTTGAACATGCATGGGATCTATCATTAGTCTAATTCTATAATATGTGGTACATTAAAAGTAGTGGGTGTTTAAATAATATATATATATATATTATTTTCATATTATACACGTATAAGAAGAATAAAATATTTTAAGTAAAAATTTGTTGGAAGACGTTAGATAATAAGTGTTCATATTTTAATTTTTTTAGGTAAAATTTTAAACAAAATAAGTTTTGATATAATGGTGAAGTAATTTTAGAAATTGATTATTGTTTAGAAGCTATGAGATAATTAGTGTAACGGCCCGCCTCCCGGAGCCCCTGTGCACCAAGAGGATCCGTGAGAGGGTCATTACTAAAATGATACCGAACAAAACCTTATTAAAATCATATTCTTTTTTTATCATTTCACATCTCATAATCCTTCTTACAAATTCATTCATCACTTAGCCCCACCTGGGCTTACATAACATACGACAATCTTAAAAACGTAAACATTGACTTTGACAAAGGCACAGTAATACCCAGGATCTAGTTTCGGGAGAGCTCTGCACTTGCTACCATGACACGTCGAACTGAACCCGACCCCGATGAACGTACCTGGAATGATGTAAAACAACATGAGTCGCGAGACTCAGCAAGCTCATGAAAGAAAGGCTGAAGGTTAAAGGTAGGACTCTTCCCTTGACACCCCATGCAACCCATGCCAATGCAATCACGCCATGTCATGAGCTATACGTACTTTACTTCTACATGCATAACATAAAATTAACTGCACATAAGGAGCCAGGGGCCCACATAAGTCACACATTGGCACCCAGGTCCTGCATACAAACCTGTCGTAGCCTAACATAGGCTACCATATCATCATTCTCTTAGACCAGCCTTTTCCTGACACGGTCGGCTTTTCCTGACATTCAACCATTTTCTTTTTCTTGATACTCGTTACATGCTCTTCCTGATACCCATCATACCCTCATACATTCTTCATGTCATACATCACATAATCATATACTTCCGCGATCTTGGTCTTCCCTCGGGCCAACCCCGAGCTAATATCTAAGCCGAGCCGAAGCTCCCTCGGGCCAACCCCGAGCTAATATCTAAGCCGAGCCGAAGCTCACATGAGTCGGTTCTCCCGACACCTGGCACGGTACTCCCGTCTAGAATAACAGTAACATTAGAACCATGCAATGCAACACATAAGAAATGCAAGGGCCTCTGTAGCATAAACATGATGACAAGGCCCCCATAAACCAAGCATCAGGCCCTGCTACGCCCACACATAGGAATTCACACATGCGACATGTTCTAAATGCATATGCTTACCTAGGATACCCAAATTGGCTCTTAGACCGACTGGGTCATGTAAATGCTCATACATCCCATCACACACAAAGCATGTCCTCTCGTGAATGCAACCCAGCCCCCAGTAGCACACACATCATGATATGCACAAGCCAAGGCGGGAATCTGGAGTACCAGCTCTTCTGGCCCGTCTAGCGCTTATCGTAACAGCCGATGACTGGCGCCCATACATCCAGCCATCAACTGCCACGACCCACGGTTGACAGTCAGTGGCTTTGTACCCATACCCTTAGACACACTTACTGACAACATCCAACTTATACACTTCCAACTTAACATTTATTAAACCATTCTCATGACATCTCATGCACTTGTAACATAACCATTAATACACCATGCTTAATCTCATTTCTTCTAATTTTCATAAAACCATCTCAACATGCAAACAAACTCTTATCATATTTCTATAATCCAAACCATATCATTTTCTAAGAACCTAGCCCCAACGGGTTCGGCATCATTCCCAAGGGAAGCGGAGCGGTACGAAGCTCCGTGATGGACAGAAAGAATGACACCAAATCATCATTTTCTTAGCTCATCCCATTAACAATAATCTCATTTAATAAAACATAAGTCGTAGGGTGGTTGCCACGCAGATTATTGTTATTGATGCGTGGAACCGAATCATGGTGAGGGAGGGTTTAGAGTATAAGAAACCTCAAAGACTTTCACAAGAAATAAATAACGCGAGGAGAGGGTTAGGAGCTTGCCTGAAAACGGCTGATTTCAGCCTCTCTTGTGCTCCCGATGCGAAGTAAAACGTTTCCTATCAAATAATACAACCATGACTTAAATTGGTTAATTCTAACGCGTAAACCGTATAATCTAACCATATAAAATCCATAATTTAAACAAATAACACTTATATAAATTTTACCCACTTACCTGAATATTTTAAATACTAATTAATCACCAAAATCTCTTAATTTTCTTTACTTTTTCTTCCTTCCCAACTGCTGCTCGCGAGCCCTTCATCTTCTCCCTTAATTTATTTCTTCCTCTCTCTCATTTACGCTCTGTTTATTGGCAGCAAAAGTGGCCGAAATGGCCACTGGAATGGCCTTAAATTGCCTCCAAAGCTTGCTGCCCAAGCTTTGCCTTATATATATCCACTTGAGTGGCTTTTAAGCCACAAATTGATGTGGCTATGGATGCGCCACGCACAGCACACACAAACACACACACACACATATATATATATTAATTAGTTTAATTTAATTTGATTTAATTCTCTCTTTTATTATTATTATTATTTTACTATTATTATTATTATTTCTATTATTATTATTTTTGCCACTATATGTTATTTTATTATTTTTTTCATTAATACTTTCAATTAATTTAATTAATCACCTTAATTTCTTATTTCTTTAAAATATCATAAATGAATATTTCTCAAAAAATTTTAAATATTCTAAAATATCCACAAACATCCAAATTAATTTATTTTTACTTGACTCCAAATTTTTGGGATGCTACATTTCTCCCCTCCTTATTGGAATTTCGTCCTCGAAATTCGCGCTCAGTCCATTTCCTCAAGACACACTCGTAACTCTCATGAGATTACTCAACCTCACCTCTGGGACATTCCATATCATCATTTTCCAGTATCTCACTGGGCATCTTGTGTCACTAAATCATCCTCGAGGTCTCGTTCGTTTTTTTTTTTTTTTTTTTTTTTGTACCGAGTCAACTATCAACCTCAATTTTCTTATAGCACAAATGACTTCCAAATCGTCTTATCACTCATTTCAACTATAAGGTTGACCCTAATTTGGCTAGCACCATTATACACCTTACCCACCGAATTCCCATTTGGGAGTCTTTATTTACTGCAAGTTTCCTTAGGTGGGTTATAATATCTAACTTTCCCTCATTGCCTCGTGTAACATTTCTTATTGTGGCCTCCTACTAACAGTTACTCCCGCTACCAAGAAATCACCCAAGCACATCCTTAACAATCTATAACCATTCATCATGCTCCTAAGCTCTCACTTATACCATACCTTTCTTTAGAGCCAAAATTAACATCGATAGGGACACGAACACCAAGATTAACCTAGACGTTGAGCATGTACCTCAAGCGGGGTCTACTCCTACCATGTACTCGTGGCTAACCTCAACATCCACAAAATCTCTACCTGAGTCACTATTCTTCCATCACATGTTACGACATAGAATTCCTCAATACTCTTTTGTTTTTTTCTGTACTACCACCATACTTGGAATTAAAGATTCTAACTAAACGCACCTCGAATTAAATTCTAGCCATACGACCCATAACACGTACCTAACGCTACCTGATCGTCCTATGTGTGCAGAGTCTCATTCCTTAAACTTAACTTGCTCTGATACCAAACTTGTAACGGCCCGCCTCCCGGAGCCCCTGTGCACCAAGAGGATCCGTGAGAGGGTCATTACTAAAATGATACCGAACAAAACCTTATTAAAATCATATTCTTTTTTTATCATTTCACATCTCATAATCCTTCTTACAAATTCATTCATCACTTAGCCCCACCTGGGCTTACATAACATACGACAATCTTAAAAACGTAAACATTGACTTTGACAAAGGCACAGTAATACCCAGGATCTAGTTTCGGGAGAGCTCTGCACTTGCTACCATGACACGTCGAACTGAACCCGACCCCGATGAACGTACCTGGAATGATGTAAAACAACATGAGTCGCGAGACTCAGCAAGCTCATGAAAGAAAGGCTGAAGGTTAAAGGTAGGACTCTTCCCTTGACACCCCATGCAACCCATGCCAATGCAATCACGCCATGTCATGAGCTATACGTACTTTACTTCTACATGCATAACATAAAATTAACTGCACATAAGGAGCCAGGGGCCCACATAAGTCACACATTGGCACCCAGGTCCTGCATACAAACCTGTCGTAGCCTAACATAGGCTACCATATCATCATTCTCTTAGACCAGCCTTTTCCTGACACGGTCGGCTTTTCCTGACATTCAACCATTTTCTTTTTCTTGATACTCGTTACATGCTCTTCCTGATACCCATCATACCCTCATACATTCTTCATGTCATACATCACATAATCATATACTTCCGCGATCTTGGTCTTCCCTCGGGCCAACCCCGAGCTAATATCTAAGCCGAGCCGAAGCTCCCTCGGGCCAACCCCGAGCTAATATCTAAGCCGAGCCGAAGCTCACATGAGTCGGTTCTCCCGACACCTGGCACGGTACTCCCGTCTAGAATAACAGTAACATTAGAACCATGCAATGCAACACATAAGAAATGCAAGGGCCTCTGTAGCATAAACATGATGACAAGGCCCCCATAAACCAAGCATCAGGCCCTGCTACGCCCACACATAGGAATTCACACATGCGACATGTTCTAAATGCATATGCTTACCTAGGATACCCAAATTGGCTCTTAGACCGACTGGGTCATGTAAATGCTCATACATCCCATCACACACAAAGCATGTCCTCTCGTGAATGCAACCCAGCCCCCAGTAGCACACACATCATGATATGCACAAGCCAAGGCGGGAATCTGGAGTACCAGCTCTTCTGGCCCGTCTAGCGCTTATCGTAACAGCCGATGACTGGCGCCCATACATCCAGCCATCAACTGCCACGACCCACGGTTGACAGTCAGTGGCTTTGTACCCATACCCTTAGACACACTTACTGACAACATCCAACTTATACACTTCCAACTTAACATTTATTAAACCATTCTCATGACATCTCATGCACTTGTAACATAACCATTAATACACCATGCTTAATCTCATTTCTTCTAATTTTCATAAAACCATCTCAACATGCAAACAAACTCTTATCATATTTCTATAATCCAAACCATATCATTTTCTAAGAACCTAGCCCCAACGGGTTCGGCATCATTCCCAAGGGAAGCGGAGCGGTACGAAGCTCCGTGATGGACAGAAAGAATGACACCAAATCATCATTTTCTTAGCTCATCCCATTAACAATAATCTCATTTAATAAAACATAAGTCGTAGGGTGGTTGCCACGCAGATTATTGTTATTGATGCGTGGAACCGAATCATGGTGAGGGAGGGTTTAGAGTATAAGAAACCTCAAAGACTTTCACAAGAAATAAATAACGCGAGGAGAGGGTTAGGAGCTTGCCTGAAAACGGCTGATTTCAGCCTCTCTTGTGCTCCCGATGCGAAGTAAAACGTTTCCTATCAAATAATACAACCATGACTTAAATTGGTTAATTCTAACGCGTAAACCGTATAATCTAACCATATAAAATCCATAATTTAAACAAATAACACTTATATAAATTTTACCCACTTACCTGAATATTTTAAATACTAATTAATCACCAAAATCTCTTAATTTTCTTTACTTTTTCTTCCTTCCCAACTGCTGCTCGCGAGCCCTTCATCTTCTCCCTTAATTTATTTCTTCCTCTCTCTCATTTACGCTCTGTTTATTGGCAGCAAAAGTGGCCGAAATGGCCACTGGAATGGCCTTAAATTGCCTCCAAAGCTTGCTGCCCAAGCTTTGCCTTATATATATCCACTTGAGTGGCTTTTAAGCCACAAATTGATGTGGCTATGGATGCGCCACGCACAGCACACACAAACACACACACACACATATATATATATTAATTAGTTTAATTTAATTTGATTTAATTCTCTCTTTTATTATTATTATTATTTTACTATTATTATTATTATTTCTATTATTATTATTTTTGCCACTATATGTTATTTTATTATTTTTTTCATTAATACTTTCAATTAATTTAATTAATCACCTTAATTTCTTATTTCTTTAAAATATCATAAATGAATATTTCTCAAAAAATTTTAAATATTCTAAAATATCCACAAACATCCAAATTAATTTATTTTTACTTGACTCCAAATTTTTGGGATGCTACAATTAGTTTAATTTTTATTTTTTTAAACAAGATAAATAAAAAGGTAAAAATACTTTATTAATAAGATTTTGTAACACTACGACTTATTTTATATTTATTTATATAATAGTATAGATATATACGTGCACTATTGTTTTTTATTTCTTAATTAAGTAACTCTTTATATAGCACCCTCCTGACAGCGCGCGATGCATGCATGGAAGAATGAACTTTGTTATATATATATATATATATGTATGTATAATACGCAACCACGAAATTATATAGAAAACTTTCCAACCCTAACGAAACATTCAAAGATATTGTGAGTGACAGACTATGGAATCAAGCTAGGGTTCGTGGGGAGCATGCAGGAGTGGGACCTGGCTTGGACCAAGGGGTCATCTAAGTAACTTAAAAGGGCCAAATGAAACAAAAATGCCCAAAACAAGTAGATATATAGATCCCAAGAAACGGACACTAAACAAAAATAAGTCATAAAACAAGAACCGAAAGCTCAACCATTGCCACCTATATATATATAGGGACTGGACCGAAAGGAGGAGGCAAGACCTCACTCACTATACCCCAAAATCCATGGCCAAATCAGCAGCAGAACCAGAGGACAAATGTTTCAATTAGGTCCCATGCCAGCTGTTAATCACCATGCATTGCAAAAGGAAACTGTTAGAATTGAATCACAACAAAACCCAAGTCAAAGAACACAAAAGAGGTGATGTGGTTCTGACTCGATGGATGGATGAATTAACATCCATGATTTTATAATAATGAGATAAACGTTAGTCACTCGATCAATCTTTATAACTTGGTCACTTACATTTTGAGAACTCTTCTTAACTTCATTTGGGGAACATTATCGACTACAAAAATTACAAACATCACATCATTTTAGTGATATTTTTTTAATAAATTACTCAAAAAAATTTACAAAGATATGATTATTTTCTTGTGTTGAGACATGGGGCAATGGCGAGCAATCCCTCCAGTTGCTTAATGGAGGAAATTGAAGGGATGGGACATATCATTCAACATTTGAAATGGTAACTGCTTCACCAAACAAACAGAACACTATATATATATATATATATATATATTCTTGTGCCCATAATTCTTCACACACCACACACCAGCTCTATTTCTCATGCCATCCCATGCATGCCATATTTTCATTATCATAATTGCACTATATATATATATATATAATATTAAGACGAAAAAAAAACCAATATGATAATAAAAGCCAACAACACTATTAATCTATAATCATCAGTACTACCCATCACTATCCAACAATAAATCCAAGGCTCCCCCACTGCAACTCTCAATATAAGCCATAGCTTACCTCACTGCATCCAGCAGGCTTTGTCCCCAACATCTTTCTCTCTCTCTCTCTCTCTCTCTCTCTCTCTCTCTGTGAAATGGGGTTGCAATGGTAGGGAAAAGGCAAGGAGAAAAAAATAAAGGGGAGAGAAAGCAGCAGCAGCAATGGCTGTCACGTACCATCTACGTACCAATATTGAACCATATGTATCTGTGTGTGTGTGTACACAAATTACAAAATGCCAACAAATTAAAGCATTCCATTTTTGTTAAAAATAAATTGGTCAAAGAGGTACTGTGGGAGACTGCCAAGTCTGGCTTCAGTGCCTGTCAGGTTGGTAGAAATGAAAAAGGCTCCAGTGAATTGCCTTCCACCCTATCTACTTTAATTTTCACCATAGCTATCTACATATATATATATATATATGTATGTATATGAATATAGTTTCATTTTTATATATACTGATCTAATTGAAGTTACTTGTTAATCAAATCTCTTGGCTAAACTCAGAGTGTCTATCTTGTATCAGTCTTTATCTTCAAAATAGGTAAAATAAAGAAATTATTTTTATATGTTTTTGGTTTTATTTCTAAGTATATATTCTAAGGGCAGTGTATACCCACTAGGTTAAGCTTAATCCCATTAAGCCTATACTAATTTACTTACTTGCACCTACTTCATGGGATAGATCATGCCGCTTATTAATTAGGCTTTAGTGAAAGTACCCGATTCCCTTTACCATTAAACTTCGAATAACTCTTTATGGTGAATGATCAATCAAACCCTAAATGACAAAGTTAAAGTTGATTACAACATTCGAACTTGAGATCTCTCGATCACGTTAATACACCTTTAATTATCATTAATTTACCATCATGTTTATATATCCATGTTTTCTAAGAAGTAGATAAAATTATTGTTATTTTTGGGGTACTTTTTCACCGAATGAAAGTCATTAAAATAATTCGGGGCTATTAATTTTAGATTTTAATCTAATATATGAGAATATTTATATTTGGTTGTGATGTAAAATTACAAAACAAGCCATTGTGTATAATAAGATTCAATGTCATATCTAAGCTTTTATGAGTTGGACAGTGACTGAGAATTCAGTAAACTTTTAGATTCATGTGATGTGTCATATAACTTATTAAATATTAAATATAACCAATTAAATTCTAATAATTAAATAAATTTAAAAAATTCAATAAATTCTCCAAACTTTATCTGAGGTTTTAAGCCTTTTCTATGGGCCATAGCTCCATAGATTAAGACTTGCCCCCAAAAGCGCCATCCAAACATATGATCTTCCAATTACAGAAAAATAATTTTATAATTGCTATTAAGATTTATCCTTGACAAAAATATTTTTATAATTATAAAAAATATTATTCTAATATATAATTATTAATAAATAATATCACTTTATACTTAGGAAAATAAATAAATAAATTACATCACTTTGTACAAGTTTGCTTCTAGTATAATTTTACCTTATACAAAATATGAGCCCTCAATGTTATGAATAAGATGTAGAAGATGTTACCCGTATTCGACTCTTAAGTCGTTACAGACTCCTTGATTTATCTCCTTTATCTCTTCTATTATTTTTTGGAATTAGGTGGTAGAGGCGCTTGCAAGGAGACGTTAACCCAAGATGTAGAAGATGTTAAAAGAAAAATATGAACTGTTTACAAGCTTGCATAACAATAGGCGATCTTAAACTAACAACCATAATAATTAAAAATCTTTATTCTATTAGGAGACGTCAAGCGTGTAATTTCTAGATATATAAATATCTTTGTCAATAGTCATATTCTCTATAAACCTTTTATCAGTGCTTTTTTAAGTCTTTCTCTATCTATTCTGTTACAAATTTTCTCTATTTTATCCACTCTCTTGGTACACTTCTATTAGGATTCTCGTTTAAACCATCTTAATCGTTGGATATTTTAAAGAGCGAGAGATAAATGTGAGAATTTCAGGATGATAATGGTTTATATATGTGTTTGTGTGTGTGTGTCCGCGTGTGAATATATATATGAATAGATGTGTGGGTAAAAAAGAAAGACTAATAAGGAGTAGGGCAAGGACTGAAGAGGGAAGAGTAGCAATTAGCAAGATATATGGAGGAAGAACTCACCCCACTAGCCGTCACTCATCTCCTTCAGCACACCTTGAGAAGCCTCTGCAATCACCAAAACTCCCAATGGGTTTATGCAGTCTTCTGGAGGATCTTGCCCAGAAATTACCCACCTCCAAAGTAATCATTATTAAATTATTTGTAAGAAACCTTCATGTGCACTAGAACTCCTCCCTCTTCAACTTCTTTTCTTTCTTCAATATAAGCTGTATACTCTCTCTCTCTCGACCTGTATATAAATACACACACACACGGATGTTGATGAAGATGACCACAAAACTTATGATCCTCCTCTGCTAATTCCTTCTCTTCGCAGGTGGGATAACCAAGGAGCTTATGACAGGTCAAGAGGAAACAGGAGGAATTGGTAATTAATCTCCTTTCATTCAATGCCTAAATTTTCCAACCACCTCTCTCTCTCTCTCTCTCTCTCTCTCTCTCTCTCTCTCTCTCTCTCTCTCTCTATGTATATATATATATATATGTATGTATATGATGACAGGATATTGGTTTGGGAAGATGGTTTTTGCAATTTTGCTGCCTCAGCGGCGAAGACAACAAGTGGAGAGTGTGGTAGTGGTGGTTCCTCGGGTGAATATCAGCACTGCAATGGACTCCAACCGGAGCTCTTCTTCAAAATGTCCCATGAAATCTATAACTATGGTGAAGGGTAAGCTTTCAGGTCTCCAAATTACCCAACCAACACAGATATATATATATATATATATATATATATGAAATCTTTACCTCACTATTTGAGTCATCAGTACTATAAATTTTAACTTATAAATGTCTAAAATTTGTTATATCGTTTGAACCAACAAATTTTACGCCAATTATTATCTGCTACGTGTGATGGGGTCATGGGTGAGTAGTGGTTTTCTGTGTGGCAGTGTGATTGGGAAAGTGGCTGCAGATCGAGTTCAGAAATGGATATACAAAGACCCAACTGATAAGGAGGCCAAGTTCTTGGGTTCCTGGCAAAACTCAGCTGACTCAGTGAGCAATTCTCCTTGTCCATGATTATGGAAACAAGTTTCTGATGATTTCATGTAATACGTGACAAATGTTGTCTTCTTCTTACTAAAATGTTTCTTAATTCTCAGTATCCTAGGACATGGGAGGCCCAGTTCCAATCTGGAATTAAGGTAAAACAAAAAAGAAATGAGAAGAAAAAATTACCCCCCCCAAAAAAAAAGAAACAAAATCTGACAACCTCCAAAACAATGTAGTTTGATCAATCACAGTATCTAAAAACTCACACATCTTGCAGACTATAGCCTTGATTGCAGGAAGAGAAGGTGTTGTTCAGCTGGGTGCTGTTAACAAGGTTTTCTCCCTCTCTGTCTATGTATATATGTATATATATATCTTCAAGTTCTGATTTCTCATTGACGGCATTGAAGGTGATGGAGGATCTGAGCTACGTTGTGTTACTGAGGAAGAAGTTCAACTACATTGAAAGCATCCCAGGAGTGCTACTGCCACACCCATCAGCAGCAGCATTTCCCTTCAATGTAGATGGACTAAGTGCACCAGAAGCATGGCATCTCCTACCCAATCTTCCAACTCCACCTTCAGAATTCCCACCTGCAGCGGGCTACTTCAGTATCAACCAGCAGCCCATGAGAATAACTCCTTCCATGAGCAGCCTTGAAGCCCTCCTCTCCAAACTCCCGTCGGTCGTCCCCGCGCCGGCCCCGGCCGACTGTAGTGAGGCTGATCAGCTGCAGTTGGGAATGGAGGAGGTGGCAAAGGAGGAGATTGATGAGGACCACCACCACAACTACAAGCAAGAGAAGCATGTGGGTGAGAGTAGCAGTTCCTTGTCATGCCCCCATCTCCATCAACAACAGTGGCTCTTGAAGGGTGATTACTAGCTAGGCTTCATTCAATCACTCACTCATTTCTGTCTTAACATTGTGGGTTTTAGTGAATCGATCTCAGTGGCTGTTGCTTCTTCTCTCCTTCCCAGACTGGTAATTGATGCGAATTCCAAATGGTAATAGTTGCGGGCTCTATCAATTAATTAAAAAATAAAGCAGCAAAAAGGTACCGTAACAACCCAGAAAAAGCAAAATCAGAATGGGGTAGAAAGCTAGGGCTGGCTCATGGCAGATGGTGATATACCCTACCTACCATTTGGTTTTAACAGTCTAAACATATAGTCATTGTTTGTACAATCGAATCTACCACCGTAAATTTAGAGGCTAGTACACTGCCACAGGCTGTTAACTTGTACCATTTATGCCCAAATTATGCAGACCCAGAAGTGGGCTTTTGGGAGAGCGTGCCCTAATTCAAGAAGTTTGTTCGGGCATGGCCCATGGGAACTGCTATGCCGTCAAATAGATTTAATAAATATTTTTTATAAATTCTCATAACTAATATAAATTTATAATAAATTATTAATAATCTAAATAATATTATTCTAAATTAACATACACTGAATTTTTTTATAATGCAAAAAACTAAAAAAACTCCATCCCCGACCTTTCAATGAACTTATTTTATTTTTTTTAAAATTCACATCCTGTCTATTTCATAATTTTAGATAAATGACCAGATTCATTATTAGTCAAACTCTAAAAACTTAATCTCTTGAATAAACCTAAGCATTTGCACAATATCGCAAAGAAATAAATTCAAGCTCATAATCTCGCACTACCATAAGCTCTTGAATACATAATGAACAGTCTGTACTATTCTAGGGAGTTTATACGCACCTCAATTTACAAGAGCTACTTATTAAAACTTACTTGTGAATATAACATTTCTCATATTTGTTATTTTGCCGCTTCAATGTCTTACACCCACAGCTTGAAGTATACAAATGAAAACACACAACCCCCCCCCCCCCCACACACACACAGACAATAGGGGCGCAACAGCAAGAATCTAGGGATTGAGAGTCTATTGAACTTGATGATTATAACTGGAGAAAAATTTAACAAAACATGAGTATATTGGTATTCAAATAATGGGGAGAAAGAGAGAGGAATAGATGTATTAGTTGGCTGAGTCGTGGATTCATTAAGAAGTCCTACAACAATCACATAAAAGGTTGCGTTTAATGACACCATCCCTCCAGCGTCCTGTCTCCTACCGGAAAGCTGCAGCTTCATCCCTGAAGAATTTGAGCAGGTTTTCGACACTTATGACTGAAATATCTGCTTTGTCTTTCACGTCTCTCACTCGCAAGCTTACCTGTAGAAATTTAAAGTTATTAGGTTGGAAACAGGGAAGTTGAATAGAACATCTAGGAGCAGTAACCTTTAGAAGATGCTCCTAAAATACCAAGATACAAGCAAATAAATACATATGTTTCAATAATAATTCAATAACTTCGCATATAGCCCATGATTCCCATGAATACTAAACCAGACATACAAACAAACAATTTGGCTATTTGTTTCTTCCTGTCACACAATAACTTCATTATTCAATGTGTCCTAATCCCTGAATTTCAAAAGTTCAATATGGCAATTGATGATGGATTTACAACTGATCAGTGTCGAACTCAGGGGTGAGATAGTACCTGTCCTGTTTTCATTTCCTCCTCGCCAACGACTAATATGAAATTGTATTGTGCTAACTG
Organism: Diospyros kaki; assembly: GCA_036245055.1. Taxonomy (NCBI): domain Eukaryota; kingdom Viridiplantae; phylum Streptophyta; class Magnoliopsida; order Ericales; family Ebenaceae; genus Diospyros; species Diospyros kaki. The sequence goes on from BSEG01000009.1 coordinate 44,754,944, forward strand.
CGCTTCTCGTACCTGCAGGGAACCAAAACCGTAAGTACATAGATAGTAGTCTGGTAAAAGGTAAAGCAATTATAAATAAGGGACAATAAAGAAAAGAAAAAGGACCAAAATTAGAATTTTGGATACCAAAAGTAGAAGAAGTTGTCAGAAGGAAAGTCCTTTTTATTCTTTAGTGAAAAAACAAAAATTTAAAGATATCGAAATGAAACTAATTCTGACTACACGAATATCATCAGCACAAATGGCAACATGACAAGTCGTGAAGAAACAAGAGTAATCTAGTAAGTGAGACGAGGTGATGGGGAATGGATTCATAAGGAAGTCCAAGCCATATGGGAATATATTACAACTCCACATGAATGTAGCTACTTTTGGAAATGGACCGAGCAATATGTTCAGAGTTAAGTTCAATTATATGAAAACATACAAAGCGAAGACATTTCCAAATATTGTGCACAATCTGAAGCTGATTTTGGAATTCACATCAAAACAGGGCTGGATCATTTCCTATGTTTGGCTAACGGGGAGATGGGAACACCAATTGGCCTCAATTGAGCAATCCCACATTGATAAAGACAAGTGAAATTCAGAATATGTGACCTAGCAGGATAGGGAATGCCAATAATCCCTCCTATGCACTGTTCTGACACAGGAGCTCAACAGTGATTCTCAACTGTTAAAAGTTAAAAGCCACATTAAGTACAAAAAGGGAAGCTGTCTAATGAAGAAGCATAATTCCAAGGTCTGTACAGAAGTCATCCAAGGAAAGTCCATTCCTCTTTGCATAGCTTCTATTGCTGTAGCATGCACATTCCTTTTCTTAACAACTTATATCTGTTGACCACGTGGTAGTGAATTTTAATAATGTCTCAATAAAGACCATAGACATATTGCTTCGAGCAGTTGACAGTGATATCAGCTCCTCATCTCTTCTTGTGCATGAAAATAGTTAGGCTAAGAAACCTCACAAATCCATCAAGGTAATTGGTTATCACATTGATTTTAGTGACAATTGTAACATACTTAGCAATGTTATGTTATAGGGATTGTAAGGTGATACCAGGGGAATGTTTGACTACTCAACATAGACTTTTGGCACTTGACATCCAAGTAAGAAATTGGAAGAGAAAAAATCACATAAAACAAAATCCAAGAATTAGGTGATGGGATTTAAAAGGAGATAAACAATTAATCTTTAAAGAAAAATTAAGAAGTAGAAGAGAATGGAATGGAATGGAAAAGGACACACAAACCAAATGTGGAGGGAAATGGCTACTGCCCTGATAAGCACGACAAAGGTAGTTCTTGGAGAGACAAATGGTAGAGCCACAAACCTTAAGGAGTCTTGGTAGTAGAATGAAGAGGTACAATTGAAAATTAGAAATAAGAAAACTTGCTATAAAGTTGTATATCAGTGCAGCAATGAAGAAAACCTAAAAAATTATAAAGAAACAAAAAAAGCAGCAAAAAGAGCTATTAGTGAAGTAAGGTCAAAAGCATATGAGAATCTATATAAACGACTTGATACAAAAGATGGAGAAAACAATATATATAAATTAGCTAAAGCAAGAGAAAGAAAAACAAATGATCTAAACCAAGTGAAATGCATAAAAGATGAAAACGAAAATGTATTGGTGAATGAGGGAGCGATTAAGGAGAAATGGAAGGAGTATTTCACAAAATTATTCAATAATGATGGGCACACAAGAGTTAAGTTGGGACATCTTAGTAACTCCGAAGGGAACGTAAATTATACATTTTATCGACGCATAAGTTCAAAAGAAATAAAACAAGTATTAAAAAAGATGAAAAATTATAAGACGGTGGGACCGGATAATATACCAATAAAAGCATGAAAATGCATGGGAGAAGAGGACATCTCCTGGCTAACGAAATTATTTAACGCGATCCTTAAATAAAAAAAAATGTCAAATGAGTGGAGGAAGAGTACTTTAGTTCCTATATATAAGAACAAATGAGATATTCAAAACTGTAAAAATTACAGAGGAATTAAATTAATGAGTCATACCATGAAATTCTGAGAGAGAGTAATAGAGCAGAAGCTAAAAAAAAAAAAGACGTCTCGAAAAATCAGTTTGGTTTCATGCATGGTAAGTCATCAATGGAAGCTATATACTTACTGAAGCGCCTAATAAAAACATATCGGCAACATCAAAAAGACCTGCATATGGTGTTTATAGTTCTAGAAAAAACCTATGATAGGGTCCCTAGAGAAGTATTATGGAGGGTTTTAGAGAAGAAAGGAGTCCAAATAACCTATATACAAGCCCTTAAGAACATGTATCATGGTGCAGAGACAAGGGTCAGAACATGCAGAGGAGATACTGAACCGTTTAAAATTACAATAAAACTGCATCAAAGTTCTGCACTAAGTCCATACTTATTTGCTTTAGTAACGGATGAACTCACTAATCACATTCAGATAGAGGTGCCATGGTGTATGTTATTTGCTAATAACATAGTGTTGGTGGATGAAACAAAAGAGGGAGTGAACACTAAGCTTGAGTTGTGGAGAAACAATTTAGAATCTAAGGGATTTACATTAAGTAAAAGGAAAACAAAATATATGGAATGTAAATTTAGTAAAAATGCAAGAGTGGAGGATGTTATAATAAAATAGGAAAACCAAATCATACAAAGAAAAGACCATTTTCGATATTTGAGATCAGTGATTCAAAAAGAAGGAGAAATTCACGAGGATGTCACACATAGAATTAAGGCAGGTTGGTTAAAATAGAGAAATGCATCAGGGGCGTTATGTGATGGTAAAATCCTATTAAAACTGAAAGGAAAATTCTATAGGACAGGTATAAGACAAGTTTTGTTGTATGGCTCAGAATGTTGGGCAGTCAAATACCAGCATGAGCAAAAAACGAGCGTAGCAGAGATGAGGATGTTAAAATGGATGTGCGGTTATACAAGAAAAGATAAAATTAGAAATGAGGTTATCGTAATAAAGTAGAAGTAGTAGCAATCGAGGAAAAGATGAGAGAGACTAGACTAAGATGGTTTGATCATGTGAGAAGAAGACCAAAAGACGCTCCTATAAAAAGAGTTGATGAAATGGAACAAAAAAAAAAGATAGAGGCAGACCCAATAAGACTTTTGGAGAGACATTAAAGTTTGATATGAAGTGTATGGACCTAAATGAAGATATGACAAAAGACAAAAATACATGGAAGTTTAGAATTTATGTAGTCGACCCCATATAATGGGATAAAGATTGGATATGTTGTTGTTTGTAACATACTTAGCAATCTATTCAAAGAGTTACATACCAGAGTGCAGCAATATAGGGCACAAATGTATGAATAGACTGTGCACTAAAAATTGGCTTCATAGTTAAGCAATTTGAATAAAACATAAAAATTCACAAATTCCTATTATGGTATATGCACCGTAGATTTAGTTTTCTAAGAGCATCTCCAATGGAGAGTGGCATATGGGGTGCTATTTCCATAACCGTCAAAATGGCACCCTAGATTAAAAATTAACCACTCCAATGGGGGTGCCATATGGGGTTGTAAAATGGCAACAACCCTCTTGGGGTGCCATTTTTGCAACCTCTAGAGAGAGAAAAAGGAAGAGATGCAAACTCCAACTGCTATTTCTAATTGGTCTATTTTAACTTTTATTATAAAATATTGATTATTTGAATTTAAAATATTAACGATACTTCTGTTTTGGCATTTGTCATTGGAGCAGATTTATTTTTTAGAAGTGCTATAACACTATTCAAAGTTGTAAATAGGTAATTTAGCACTCCAAAATAGCACTCCCCATTGGAGATGCTCTAAGGCTAACTTCACTCATAACATGCAACTTCAAGAACTGGAATAGAAATTTATTCCTGTCAAAACCTAAACCAGTATGACAATGTAGATATAAACTTCAAATACCAGTTGGAGCTTAATCAGCGCCAAGGTACAAAAAGGAGACCATCAAACCAAACCCCATGAGCAAGGACAGTCCATTAGTAAATATCCAATACATTCATACTTATGGTAAACTGAGGCTGAGAAAGGCAGTCATTGACTCACCTTTTTCTGAATTGTTCTGTCAGTTGTATCAACATCAACATAAAAACCAGCTTCATGGATCTGGTCCTTTACCTATAAAAAAAATACAAGAAACCGTTCATACCCCTACTTCTGAATAGAAACTGGAATAGAAAAGAGGAGTTGCTTAAGTAAAGCCAGATGCAACATTAGTTTACACACAATAAGCAGTTTATACAAAAATTTCCAAATTATCTTGTTTAAAAGAATAGTAACACCCAACAGAAATTTCACATTACAAGTAATAAATAATTGCTCGGATGAGGATGAAAACAAAATTTGTAGCAATAAGATGCAAACATCACTTAGAAATAAACAGAGCAAAAATCTGATCAGATTCATTTGAAGAAATTTACAAATCATTTTCAGCGATTAGGTTTCACATTAGCAACAAGTGGAAGTGGCATTTACACCTACTAGTAAGAAGGGAAGAAGAAATGATTGCGATTTAAGTAGATTAAAGAACTATTAGGCAAGAAGCTTAAAAAAGAACATGTGGTTTTATAAATGACAGTAACAGATATCAAAAAAGGCAAAAAAGTTTTATAAACAAATGGCAGAGAAAATTAACAGGAAGTGAAAAAAAATATTTAACTTAGGAAGTAAAAGACTTAGAAACAAGAGACTCACAGTGACAGACAGCAAGACACTTCACAATTTATAGAAGTCTAAAAAAAACATCATAAATCGTTGTTAAGCTCCCCAAATTGAGGTAAGCAAGGGCAGAACCAGCATATATTGAGTGGGGGATCAATTGACCCCACTATAAATTCTTTTTCCTTTATTATGTATATGTAAATTTTAAGGTCAATTGTAGTTTGACCCCACTAAAAAATGAAAAATTCCCATTGACCCATTATAAAAAAAAAAACTGCAAAAGCTAATTAAAAAATTAGAGATTATGTTACTTATACAACACTTTCAAAACATTGTTGGACGTCTATTAATAAATTTAGATTATTTAAGCTTACGGTAAGGAAAAGATTATACAACACTTTCAAAACATGAAATTTTGTCATGGACAATGGTAATAAAATATTATATATTTAAAATGTTATTATAAGCATAGATTTTTTTTGTGGTTATTTCTTTATCTTGTTTGATTTTTAGGTTTAATTGACCCCACTGCCCTCAAATCCTGGCTTTGCCACTGGAGGTCAGCACAAAAAACGAAAACCAACCTGCATTGCATATGACTCTGATTTCTCTGAAACAGGGCACACAATTGCTTGACGTGGACTAAGCCAGAAAGGCCATTTGCCCTTATAATGCTCCAAAAGTATAGCAAGCATACGCTCAACAGAACCTAGAATAGCTCTGTGTATCATAACAGGTCTCTCCTTCTTAGCTTCATCTTCTGCCGAGTATGATAAATTGAAACGAGAAGGAAGTTGGAAGTCCAACTGCAGATAACAGCTACAATCAATTAAATGATAACTGCACAACAAGAAAGCAAGAACAAGAAAAGAACAAGAGGGCAATAAGAAGTTAACCTGTAAAGTTGCGCATTGGAATTTCCTATTCAGTGCATCAGAAACACTAATATCAATTTTTGGCCCATAAAATGCCCCGTCAGCTTCATTTATCTACACAACAACCCAAAAAGTGAGTTGCACTTCTTGCGGATGCCAAAGGGGATATACATCACAGACTGCTTAAGAAGTACAATCTCCACCTGGTTATTTAAGTTTGGACCATTAACATCCACAACTGAACCACGCCCACCACTTATCCCACACATATATCACTTGCAAAACAATTCCTCCAACCATATATGAGATAAAGATGCATGTCCAAATTATCGAAATTTCTCAAAAAATTATTGGTTTTATTAGGATATTAAGAAAAATCATAAACAAGAAGGTTCATCCAATTGGTGCCTGTAATTATTGCACGCACCATGCTGTTTGGCCTTAAAGAAGTTTCATATTCAAGTTAAAAGTAAGACTTTAGGGGTTGTCCAGTTGTGCAAAACAAGTCCTGTATTTCAGAAAGTTTTTACAGAAGAGAACAAAAAAGATCAATTTTCGAGCTTCTCTAATTTACACCATCTGTTGGAAAACAACTTCAAGATGTTCTCCATGGTTCAGAGAGAGAGAGAGTTATCTTCGTATTTTCAAAATAGAAAACATGAATTTTCAGCCCAAGAAAAATTAATACTTAATAACTTATATTAATATTTATAGTAAAAAGACGAATTTCAAAATCAAAAAATAATAGATAACATTATAACATAGAATTAACAACCACACATCCAGCTTTAATCCCATTAGGTGCGGTCAGCTACATGAAATTTAGCACACCAAGCATTTTTATCTATAATCATATCTTTTGAAAAATACCCTTATAACTCTTATCATACCTAGAAATCTCTCATCAAGTTTTTTTCTGTCTTCCTCTACCTTTTTTGCTGAAAACTTGTTCCATTCCCTTCATTCTTCCCCAATGAGCCTCTATCGGTATTTTCTCATATGACCAAATCATCTAAACTAGGAGTCATTCTAACCTTATTATAATATAAATAATTTTATTTTTAATTTTATCTTTCCTCATATGACCGCATATCCATCATAACATCCTTATCTCCATTACACTCAATCTTGTGTATGTTGGTGCTTCACTACCAATATTCTCTACCATACAACAGAGCTAATCACATAGCCAACAACAACATATCCAGCCTTTATCCCACTAAGTGGGGTCGGCTACATGAATTATAGACTTCCATGCATTTCTGTCTTTTGTCATATCTTCATTTAGACTCATACACTTTATATCAAACTTTAATTTCTCTCCCAAAATCTTCTTGGGTCTGCCTCTACGTCTTTTTTTGACTAGTTGTTCCATTTCATCAACTCTCCTCACAGGAGCGTCTCTTGGTCTCCTTCTCACATGACCAAACCATCTTAGTCTAGTCTCTCTCATCTTCTCCTCGATTGGCACTACTCCTACCTTATTACGAATAATCTCATTTCTAATTTTATCTTTTCTTATATGACCGCACATCCATTTTAACATCTTCATCTCCGCTATGCTCGTCTTTTGCTCATACTGGTATTTGACTGTCCAACATTCTAAGCCATACAACAAGACTGGTCATATAGCTGTCCTATAGTTGATCACATAGCCGTCTTACAAAATTTCATTTTAGTTTTAATGGAATCTTACCATCAGAAAAAATGACAAACGCACTTTTTCATTTTAACCATTTTGCCTCAATTCTATGAGAGTAACATCCCCATTAATTTTAGTTGTCCGATATCAGGGCCTAAATGGAAGCACCAAAACAGTAGGTCCAATCCTCGTCTGTTAAAAAATAAGTATTTTTCAAACTACAACTTACCATGCCAGTATAGTTGACAAAAGTTCGTGCTTGCCGAAGCTCAAAAAATGCTTAAGAAAAGAACAGCTTCAAAACACTATCATCGTCAATAGTTACATATCCATTGCTTTAAATTTATCTGTATAAAGAAAAAGTAGTCCAAAATAGATTGTGCAGTTTGGTATCTGTCATCTAGATGTAATTCATATTTAGTGTGCACATGAAAAAGTTAATTCAGCCCCAAGACGTGGCCAAATTTAACCCATCAAAGCAGGTTAAAAGAAATCAAGCTGGCTAAAACTTCAGTGATATCTAAAAACCCAGCCTGTTAACTAAAGCAAACAAATGATGCCTGGGGGGTAACCAGTTTCACCAAACAATCTATGAATTTGTGAAACTCTGTTTTACAACTTGGGTTTTTTTTTTCATTCATCAAAAAAATAAAAAAATAAATCTTCTTTCCAGTTTCCACTGATATATTCTTATCAAAAACTAAATGGAGGAAATGTTTATTTGTGGGAAACCAACCCCAGTTTTTGAGAAAATTACTCCACAGAAAAATGAAAATTTAGAAAATTTGTTCAAATATAAATATTTTCTAAATAGAAAATGGAGATTTGGCAAACGTGGTTCTCCAAAATTGTGCTAAACCTGGAAAACTCCTAAAATGGGTTATTCCAAATTTTCCTTTCTAATTTGTAGATTTGAGAAATGCACTCCACAAAATTTTACCTAAATCATATCCATCTCCTTCTCTAACACAAGATACACAACAAAAAACCTCTCTTTTTTAAACATATTTTCCAATTTTCTATATTGGAAATTATTTTATGTACTTCTAACATTTGAGTGTATTTTTCAAATTTTCTATTAAAAATAAAAATTAAGGATTTTATAAAAAAATTGTAGATAGAAAATTGGGAACATTTTTTCCAAAACTAAACAGCCCCTGAAAGTCCTCTTCATTAGCATTCCAAAAAGCTGAAAAGCATCAGGCACTTCACCTACAGGGAAAAGCATATGCATAAAGGTGTTTATGCATAAGCTTTCCAGCATCCCTCCCTCACTCTCTAGAACACAAGGTAATACCACTACAAGCCTAGAAATTTTCCACCAGGAAATATCAAAATCCCTTTTGTCTATATATTCTTCAATAATCCTCTCTTTCAGACACGCGTCTATATCAGCATGCAACCATAGCCATACGGCAAGGAATCGTTGCAATATATGCATTCACTAACCTTTTCAGTAAGCCATGAATAGAATGCTTTACTGACGATAGAAGTGTGAAAAATGGCACAACTAAACCCTCAACCTTATAAAACAAAGAAAAGGATTTTGGTAACAATAGAGATAGAATTTCAAAGAATTGAACTATATTTGAAGACAATTGTTGTCTTACATAACAGGTATTTATAACTAGGACTCTAGGGATACCTTATAAGATTTACCAGCAAAATAATTAGATAATTATACATAACTTACTTTATAAGACTCGTTGGCTATGAGAATCTCTTTATCAATGTGAATTAATTGTTTCCCTATTGCTTTATGAGTAACCTTTATCTTGCCTGTGTTTGCATCCGGGGATTCTACATAGTTCATCTGAGAGTGCAACTCATACTTGTTCCCTACCCGCAGCATTATCTCAGGTTTCAAAACTGTTACAAGAATTAGCAACACTAAAGATCATACGTATTCTAGTCTTTTCAAAGACAACATGGGTATCGTGGAAAAAAATACTATTAAAAATCAAGACGTAAGGATCACCCCTTCAATAGTTGTTTCGCTCTGTATTTAGTTCAAGGCCCATTCCTTCTCTTCTACGATCAGGCAATTTGTCCCACCAACCTTAGGCAGCTCCTTTCCATTTGTAGGGTACCAGCTTTACCCTTCTTTCTAATGGTACCACCTTGTAATCGAATAATCTATCTATTTCTTCCACTCAATCCATAAAATCTTCCATGTTACTAGTACCACTAAAATTGGAAATACCTTGATACAAAAGTTGTTTTGATTTTTTTGACACTTTCTATTTCCTGCATATCTGATTGAGTTGACTTAAAAAAAAAAAAAAGTTGTCCTTCGACCTTTGATAACCAAAAATACCCTTCCACTTTGGAAATGTTAAAGAGTTACTTGAAACCCCATAATGATTAGCATACTGTAATATAGAGGACTTGTACTCAATGGAATTACATCCACATATGACTAGTAATTAAACTTGAATTTATTGGAACTTAAAAAAGAAAAGTGGGAAACCATGTAGAAAAAACTACGTTTGTATACAAGGGTATAGCTACCTCCCAGGGTTTCCCAAATTCATTCAATCCTTCCGCAAGAGCTGCCTCCGCTTTCTCCCATGTCGGTAAGTCTCCAAGATATTTCTCTGGCCTCTATCATGCAAAGCATGTGTTAACCGTAATAAAGCGTATTCTTCAAATTAAGTACGATGAATAAAACAGAGCAAAGACAAATTTATGTAAATGCATAATACAATTGCCCTTAAAAGAGACGTAAGCTGATTCCTGAATGAATGTAGTATACATAATACTTCTTACATGTTGCAAAAGATGGAAAAACTTAGGATTGAAAAAAAATGAAACCCATAATTTTATCACAACAAATTGCAATGTCAAAAGGCAACGACAGTATATTAGAACTAATCAAGATACAATTACGATATACTGTGTTCATGAGAGCACAACACAGATTACGTTCAGACCCACCCAAATTGTACTTTGCCAGGACCAAACTTTAGACCATATCTACTTGAGATCAGGCACTGCTTTCATCTTAACTTCATTGTTAAGAACTCTACAACTGCTACTGATTATAGCTGGTTTTTTGCCCAAATTCTACTTTGTAAAGGGTTGCATCCTCTTGATGATTTTGTGCCGAGTAACGACAATAACAGTAATGACAACAAATAATAATGTTTCATTCTGTTAATTTGTTTTTATTAGGATTAGACCTGAAGCACACAGTTAAGTCCATGGGGATCTGAGATTAGCTTCCTTTATGGGGTCATTCAATTCTGCTTTTATTAGGTCAAGAATGTTTAAGTAACATACTGGGTGCACATAATGTCATATTTTCAAAATGAAAATACTATTTCTTCTCTGGTAACTTCTTTAAGTCCTAATTACCACATAAGTAAAAGAAGCAGCCAACCAATAATTTATTCTATTTAATCAACTCATATGTGCAAGGCATTGCCTGAGTCAATGATAAATTGGAAACTGCCATAACATAAAGGACAACCCTATCAATAAAACCACCAGCATCAACAAACAACAGCACATCAAATCTTAATCTCACTACTAGCTTCAACAAACAAACAGATAACCAACACTTCCAACACAAAAAAAATTTAAAAAAAGAGAGAAAATATGCTATATGTAATACCGTTGACAGCTTCAAGTCAAAGGTGAATCCAAATATCTCATAGGTGTGACTGATGAATTCTAATGCACTCTTGACTTCATCTTTTATCTGAACAAATTAAGAACAAAAGTTATGCCAGCCATAAAAAACAAATAGATAACAGTTCTTAGCTATATATGAGAAAGTTCATCTAACCTGAGACTCCCTGCAGAAAATGTGAGCATCATCCTGTTTCAAACATGTTCTGTTAGACAGAAAAAGGCTTCCACCAGACATGAATTAATATTCAAAAGGTAGTATGAACATATTGAGCTTTCTAAACTTTTTTCTTTTATTTTATTCTTCACTAAAGCCTATCTTTACATGACTCACGGGTATAAGTACTTTATGAAGGTTTCCGTCCAGACCAGCACTTTCTTATCCTTAATCTTTATATATATCTTAGATGTAGGAAATGAATGATTATGGAAGGTACACCATGTAATATTCTAACATTACAAAATTCTTCTAATTAAGGAATGGACTTGAAATTGAAGGGACATTAAATGAAAAAGAAACTTAAATTTCTATCTTCCATTCTGTTACAGGTTTAAAAATTTTACTTAGTGACAAATGTGGGTTTCACTTTTCTTTAAACACCACTAACATCTAGATGATTCAAAAGCCTAATTTGGCCGCAGGGCTCAAACATTATCCTGCACCATTATACTTATGACAAACTCGTACCTGGTGGAAACAAGTATAAAGGGGGACCTAGAAGAACACATTATTCCACAAAAACAAACCAGCTTAAGTTCAAAAATTGATATTGCCATGCTCTACTGTAGAATGTAGGCAGTTAAGCAACACAACAGATTACATTAACATCTAAATAGCAAGGTACTGCCTGAATGGATAGAAGTATACAAAACTCATCAAGATCACATAATTTCAATGTAAGGACTAGTTCCGGCATGATGCAACCCAAGTTCAGATTTTTGTTAAACCATAAAAGCTACCTGCTGAAATCTCCTGACACGAGTTAACCCACTAAGTGCACCACTTGCCTCATTCCGATGTAAAACCCCAAAATCAGCAAGGCGAAGAGGAAGCTCTGCGGAATTATTGAAAATCATAAAAATAAGAATACAAAAATCCTAGGGTTCAGCTTGCACAAATAGCTTAAGAAAACATTATGATGATGGCAGGACAATGATTAACAGCAAATGCCAGTGATGACACTAAAAACAATTTCATATCAGAAAGATTGAAATACACAGAAAACAAATCCAAACAACTGGATATTCACTTCACATAATGACACTCAAAATAACACAAAGAAAAATCCCCATCTGATCTATGTAGCACAAATTCTTGACAAGGAAAGAAAAGATCAAGTGCAACAGACATGTAAAAGATTGAAGAAGAGAAGAATTAGCGGAGAAGAAGAGAAGAACAAGTAGATGGCTTAGATAAGACCAGAGAGAGAGAGAGAGAGAGAGAGAGAGGATTCAAGGAGGGGAAATCATCAGTTTCTAATCAATATCAATCAAATATTAATCACTGCTTAAATCATATCCCAACTAAAGATGACTACCTAAATTACAACTCACTTTGGTATGTTTTCATGTAGTCTAGGTTGTAGTTTGTTAAGTGCTTTATCTGGCTCAACATATTCAATGAGTTCATTCTACAGTGAAAAGTAGGAAGGATCACTCATAGGACCAAACTCGTGGCTGTTGAAGAGTGTGCAAAGGAGAAAGGTGGTTTGGGAATTCTTCAAGGAAAACACTGTAATTCTTCAAGTACCTGACAGGCTTCTTTTGGTACTACCATCTGAGCATCTTTACAAACTTCCTCAACTGCTATAACAGATTCTCCCATTAACTCATGCTCAAGATTTTGTTGGTTAATGATCTGAATCAAAATAAACCTTGCTCTGAAGGTTCAGTTCCAGATATAGTACGGTAAGTAGTCTTCCTAGGAGGTTGTACCAGCACTTGTGTATTGACTGGGTTTATGCAACAACTGTCTCATATTAACAACAGGTAGTGGTGGGAGGAGAGGTCCACTGCCATAACTAGCCACAGGCAAAGGATTAACCAGCAAGGTAGGAACTAGACCTTTGGGATTTGAGTACAGATGCATGAAAAAGTACGATGGATTTTACACTCCTCAAGCAAATCGAGTTTTACATGACAAGGCCCCACTTTTCTTTAGTGCTTGGTAGGGTCCATGTAGTTTGGACTGAGCTTGTGATGAGACCCATGAACAACGGGATTGCGGTCTACGAGGTTGCAACTTAACCCATTCCCAAGCTCCTACTACATATTGGACTTCCCTCCTATGCTGATCTTTCTGGTTCTTCATTCTTTCCTGAGCTTTTTGGTTTAGTTTTAAGCTCCTCAGGATATCAGTTTATTGCTGTCGGATATTATCAACTGCTTCTTTTGGGAACTTGCAGCCACATAATTTGGAAGACAAAGGAGAATTCTGCCACGAAGCGCTCAAAAAGAGCTCATTCCTATAGCAGAATGACGTAAGTATTACCACAATTCAGCCCAAGTCAGAAGCTGCACCCCCTGTGGCTGGGAATATCCACCACAAAGGACATGTCCAAGGTTCTACTCACAAATTCAGTTTGACCATCAGTTTGTAGGTCATCGGACATTCCCACCAATGGTCCTCTGTGGTCAAGTAGAAAGAAAAAAAATTTTTGAAAACTTCAGTTGAATTGGCTTATGTTAGAATTATTAGTATAATTGTATATATTATAATTATTATATGCGTGTGTTTTATTTGTAATTAGATTAAGCCCATAAGTTAAGCCTATAGGTGTTTAAGACCCGTTATGCCTATTATAAATAACAACATAAGAGAGATTAACCTCTTAAATTTTCTCTTATAATTATTTTCTCACATGGTATCAGAGCCACCGGTGAGAAAAACCCTAACCGTCATCGTGTATCTTTTTCCAGCAACCTTCAAACCCCAGTCGTCGCCATCACCGTCACTGCCCATACCAAAGCCCCACTGTCCGGCCACCACTTGCTAACACCGCTACCACCCTGGGGTTCGCCGCCATTAGATTGGCCGACCTCCGAAGACTTACTGCCTCCGGACCACCCACGCGCCCCCACCACACGCTGCCTCCGCCTCCACGCGCTGACGCATGACGGCACATCCGTCGGTCAATTATCTCCAAATTCTCCAAATCTGATTCCCTATGTTGCGTTTATTGTACTTGTTGGTTTCACTATGTCAACTAAGTTATGGAACACAACTATATCAATTATCTTCATTCACCACCATCTCATGAAATTTCTCCATGTGAAGATGGTGTTCAAACTTCATTTCATCATTCCAGGGGATATTATCCACTGTCGGTCCCAAGCCCGGATAAAGGAGGAGGGTTGCGTTAGGTAGCCGACAGCCAGCGTAAAACCTAGTCGGATCCAAATATGAATTTTAGACAAACTATCTGTTGGGATGTAACCCACATAGAAGTCTAGAATTCATGTAGCCAACCCCACATAGTGGGATAACGGCTGGATATGTTGTTGTTGTCTCCAAATCTGATTCCCGACAACCTCTCAAGTTATTTCCGGTGTCAAAGTCCTCACCATGTCTAATCCTAGTGACATGGTTTCTACTGATGTTACTCCCGCTCTGGCATCTGTTGCCCCTGCTGCCTCTCAATCCTTTACTATCTCTTGGGACAGCCAATATTACCACTGTCAAGTTGATAGGGTCTGTTAATTATCTCTCATGGACAACCTCTGTCAAAATGTGATTCAAAGGGCAAGGTCAATGTCAAGTGGATCATCTTACCACAAAGGCTGAAAGTGTGTTAGAAGCTAATCGGGTTAGATGAGAACAAGTTGATGCCCAGTTATGTAGCCTCCTATGGCAGCTTATTGATTCGTCCATCATGGAGCTCTTTCGCCCCTTTGAAACTTGTGTTGATGTGTGGAAGGAAGCTGAAGAGTGTTATACAAACGACATCCAACGTTTGTACATTGTGGTCTCTAATATTAAGAATCTCAAGCAAGAGTCGTCCATGAAATTTTATCTGGGGCAAGATCTCCTTCTGATCGTCGATCAACCTCTGGATATTGTGTTCTTGTAGGAGAAAATCTAGTTTTTTGGAAAAGTAAGAAACATAATGTAGTAACTAAATCTAGTGCAGAGGCAAAGTATCGGGCCATGGCTAATGCAACTTGTGAGCTCATCTGGCTTAAACAACTCCTACAGGAACTCAAGTTTTGTGAAGTGTCCCCTATGAAGCTTGTTTATGATAATCAGACTGTCTTAAACATTGCTTCCAATCCAGTGTTCCATGAGCGGACTAAGCATATTGAAATTGACTATCACTTTATTAGAGAAAAACTAGTTGAAGGTGTTATTGTTACAGAGCTTGTTAACTCCAATGATCAACTTGCAGATGTCTTCACCAAGTCTCTAAAGGGTCCTCGAGTGGAATATATTTGTAACAAGCTTGGTGCATATGATATCTATGCTCCGACTTGAGGGGGAGTGTTAGAATTATTAGTATAATTAATTATATATATTATAATTATTATATCTGTGTGTTTTATTTGTAATTAGATTAAGCTCATAAGTTAAACCAGTAGGTGTTTAAGGCTTGGTATGCCTATTATAAATAACAAGATAAGAGAGGCTAATCTCTTAGGTTTTTCTCTCATAATTATTTTCTCACAGCTTAAATGCAAGGCCATGCTCCATACATTCCATTCTAAGAACCCATATCAATTCTGAACTTCATTAAAACTCAAACCATAACACAGAATACATATATATTACATAGTAGAAGGTGCAGCATCAATATCAACAAGTTAATTGGGATATTATATATGTATATATATATATATATATGTGCCAGCCCAAAGCCGAAAACGTTTCTAAAAAGATTGAAATTGCTCAATAAAGATCAAGGTGGAGCATAATTTTGCTTAGGAGAATTGGGACAAATAGAACAAGCATGAGAATATAATTCAAGAAATGGAGCAAAATGAACCAACCCCTGTATGAGCGAACTCTATGATCAAATATTAAACAGTGCCCTGGGCAGTTCATTGGCTTAAGTCCAAACTCTTGCTTTTCAATCTGTACAGCAAGCCAGAAAATTAGTTTGAAATAACATGCAATCAAGAATTTATTTTGAAAAAAGAAAAAAGGAAATTTGAGCATGGAAACAAATTGGTGTTACTCTGATATTAAATGTTAACAAAGAATTTAATTCCCCACTAATTTACAAAATCTCAAACAAACTGCACCAACATAAAGGATTTTAAGTCCACTGGAAAATATTAAAATCTACAAAGAAAACAGAAGTTGCATATAGAACAGGCTCCCAAAATTGTACATAATCAGTCAGGACATATATTATACAAATGCCTAGAAGTCAGTAGTGAACCATTATATACAGCACAACTGCAAAACAATATTACCTCCAATAAGAACATATTCTCCCTATAGTTTGCAGCATGACCAGATGTTTCCCAGAGTTGCATGTTGTAGATATTTGGTGTCACAACCTACCCAAGTTGAGTAACATTATAGACCATAATGAACTAACATGATTTATGGTAGTGAAACAAGGGCATAAATCGCTCACCTCTTGGTATCCTCTCTTCCAGTATTGACCTCGTATAAATTCCACCAATTTGTTGTATATACGAGCACCATATGGAAGGAAGACACAGCTTCCCGGACTGGAAAAAAAAAAAAAAAAAGAGAGAAAACAACAAGACATATCAGCCATAACCTGACTGCATAGATGTCATATTTAAGTAGCTAACATAAAAGTCCTATTAAGTAACTGAGAAACTGCACCTAAGTGGGTGAAAAAAGAAAAGTTCCTGATTCTTTCCAAGCTCTCTGTGGTCATATTTCTTTAACTCTTCAAGTCTGACAAGGTACTCCTGCAACCAAGTTTGTATTATAAGTGTAGAATCCAAATGACTATTGTTTTTTATGTTGGCGAAATTCAAGTGACAAAACAAAAAATGTTCTAGCCAATGTATTTTTTGACTTGACTTGTAACTTGCTTAGAATTTTGGCCAAGAATGGCCTGGGTGAGTGTAAGGTTTGACATCAACTTTAAGGATATTGAGGCAGCCATACATCAGGGATATGAAAAGTGCCTGTAAGTGCCTTGCATTGTGAATATCAAGATTTGAGAATTCCAGAAGCCACCACAAGATAAATGTGACCACCAAAATACATGTAAAAGTAGATATATATTGCACCAAATCCATATAGGAATAGGTAAAATATTGTCAGATTCATTTAAGAATAGGTATGTACTATACAAAATTCATATAGAAGTTAGGAACACATATATAATGTGTCAAATCCAAGTAGGAATAAGTATAAACCATGCCAAATCCATGTATGAATATGTATACATTATTGCTGAATCCATGTAGAAATAGATATATATACACATATAACATACTAGGCAAAATCCATGTAGGAACAGGTATATACAACACCAAATCCATGTAACAATAGGTATATAATATGCCAAATCTATGAAATAATAGGTATATACTAGCTACATCCACGTAGAAATAAGCATATATAATTGTGTGCATGCATAGAGGGGAGAGAGGAACACAAAGATGAGGAGAGAGTCGAACGGACAAAAGAAACATTGGTGGAAGTAGTTGTTGGCAAGTCATAGTACAACCAGGTTTTTCAGAAGATTGTAATCCAAGTTCAATACAAACATGTAAAGTTGGGCTGATTTAGTGATGAGTAAACAATTTTTGTTATGGCATTATTTTATTATTTTGGGTAAATTACATTGCTAGTCCCTGAACTTTGCCTTTCATAATAAACTTATCACTGTACTTTAATTTTTGTCACCACAGCCACTATAATCTTTGATTTTTGTTATAATTCAGTCCCTATTTTGATTTTCTTCTCAAATTCTCTTAATGAAACTAACCTGGTATACATTAATATAAACCTCTAAATCAATTGAAGATTTTGGGTATATATTTTTGTATATTATGTTAGTTTTCGTCAATAAAATTTGATGAAAAATCAAAAGAGGGACTCAATTATAACAAACATTGAAGTTCAGTAGTTGTGGTGACAAAAATTGAAGTATAGTGACCAGTTTATTATGCAAAAAAGGCTCAGGGCCACAGAAATGGGAAGAGCTGGCCACAAGTTATGTTCGAGCAAATAGGGTAAAAGCCAAAAAGAAAGAAAGAGATGGCCTTGAAGATAAGTTTTAGCAAAATGAAGTCTATGGTAACAACTCTCCAAACTGAAAACTCAGTTTTCCCCCAAATCAATGATTGGAGGAAGGATATTGCTGAGGAAAATAAAACTAAATTTGGATCCAAAATTTCTTCTTTATAAATGGAATTAGAGAAAGTCAACACCTATTTCAAGTTGTTCAATGCAAGTACAATAAGACTTGATGAGATTTGAATTCACGGCAATGTAACAAAAACAGGGGCCCTAAGCTATTCAGGGGAGATTTCATCCAAAAATAAGGAAAAAGTGAAGAAGGTGTTAGTTCCAGACAAAAAGGAAAACTAGACCAACCTAAATCCAACAATAAGGTCAAAGCTGCAAGGAATGAAAAGAGAGCGGAGAACCCACCCAAGAAACAAATCTGCATGCAGCCCCATAAATGATGGGTGGAAAGCCCACAAATTTTTTTAAAAAAAAGGCAATGACAAAAGAAAACCATGCAAAGGAAACAGTAACAGTATTCCAATCATCTTCTTTTAGATCTATTACACCTTGGGTACCACAATCTTTAGCATTTGGGCATGCTAAGATTCATAATTCTTTTTCCCTCCAGCATGCTTCTTTTCTCCCTAGCAGGCAGCACTGTGGCATTAAAAGCAACACAAGGCCTAATTGCACTACAACAAATTTCTGCCTAAGTATCATTGGGACAATGGAATAAATTTGACCTCATTGCCACAATCTTCACAGGGTATAGCATACTTTTAATGGTAGGTCTAAGGGAACCTCAAAAAAAAGTCAACCAAAGAAAAGTCTACAAGGCATAACTCTCCCCAAAAGATGAACAACAGATTTTCAAATGCCAAGATCATTCCAAAGACCTCCTGAAAGACTTAAGAGTCTCTATTTCTCTGGATAGGAATCAGAGGTTTGATCTTCAAGCCTACCTGTCAAACCTTCTTTCTCTCCTACCTTCACCAATACTCCTATTCAAATCAGGAGGTGTTGGACTTGTCAAGTGAGTCCATGCTTCTCCAAACCTATGGTTGGCCCAGAACTCATCCAAACCTTTTAGTTAAGATACCAAGAGAGTAATATTTTTCCATAGCCTTGATAAATATGAAGCGTGCTACAAGTTTAAAAAGTAAAATTAAAAATCTACTGATAAGATAAATGCATGCGAATATATACCTACAAATCCCTTTTTCCTTGGACATTTCATTGAGGAATTCTAGGATTCAAGACGTCTAACTCATTGCAAATAGAGACTTATGGAAAAGATATTTGATCTTTTTGTTCATACTTTTCTAATATGAAGAATGTAAAATTAATTACTTATTTACTTGACAACAAAATATGATAAGATGTCTATTACTATTTGCATGCATGTATGTTTTCCCATTTGATGGAATGAAATAGTTTACTCAATAATAAAGCTATGGCATAAATCTTTTTGTTTTTAGTTATGGTTAGTTTGTATGCTTCCATCTTTGAATTAAATATTAAACTGCAAATATATATACTTCTGTCATATCCCTTTCATGTCATTTTAAATACTTTTGATAATTGCAATGCCAACATATTGTTGTGTTGCTTCATAGCTTACAAGATGAAGTGATTTTTGCAAATCAATAATTGATACAAGTAATATTAGAGCATAACTTTTTATACCCAGTCCTGCCCTCAAATAACTCACGGAAAAATATGATATAAAATTGTTTCCAGCTTTTCTTAAACTAAAGCAAATTTTGGGCATCCTATTCTTAATCTATTCTATTTTTCATTTACTGCAATGATCTTACTTCAAGCAGAAGCCTTTACATGGATTAAATTTCTAGTTCCAGTGAATACTAAGATTGAAAACAAATATCAGTCAGTAACAAGTGATGGCTGCAACAATTTACTATGCCAGAAAATGTTAACTTTGAAAGTGAATAAAATAGGTATGGGAAGTCAAAAAAAGTGTGTGGGTTTGTGTGTAGCAGGTTAATAGATACACTTTATAAGGAAAAAATAAAAATGGACCACTACCTTCAATCGTTTTTGATCAGGAAATGATATCCCATACACTCTTTGTAAACTTTCACGATCTTTATTTCCCCTCCAATATGCTGATGAAGCCTGAATATTAGATACATAAATAACAGAGATAAAATGCTTGCATACTCAAATAAAATTAACCAAATTCTGTACCTTTAAGCAAGCCAATGCTTTTACAAAAGATGTATTTGGTATATGGGGCCCACGGCACAAATCTACCAATGGACCACATCTATATACTGTGATAGTTTTGTCTTCAGGCAATTCATTAATGATTTCAATCTGATCAAGACAACTAAAATTGTGAATATAAGATGCATCATAAAAAAATCAAATAAAAACAAGCAATTGACAGATCAAGTATTTTAGTTTAGTTAGACTTACCTTGAATTTATTTTCAGAGAAAATCTCCAGAGCCTGCTGCCTTGTAACTTCAATGCGCTCAAAAGGTTGTTTTTCCTGAAATAGAAAGCATTTAAGGTAACACATGAACATCAAATATTAATGTTCATACTACATTTCATACACATACAGTAGGATTTAACCCCCAAGCAAAAGAAACCTCACATTTTATCATGATTGTACAATTATCTAGATGTGGTATAAGATAATGATAACATGTGCATGTATGTTTGTTCTTGAAGAAAGAAGATATGCAAATTATATTGCTGTGTCGACAGGAGATGAGATGATAAGAAGGTTTTGAAATTAAAGAAAGAAGATAAGGGGGAGAATGAGAAGATATAGATAAAAGAGAAAGTGGTTCCATAAAGATAGGATAAGAAACTGTCACTTAAGTTTAAATCCTACCTTATCCGTTGTATCATATTTAAATTTGTGTTTTGTATCATATCCCTGTATTTTAAGAGCAAGCCATGGCCTAGCTCATGTATAAATACTTCCTCTAAACTCAATACAAGGTGAGAAACATTTTATTTGTTCATCTCCAGTTCTACCTAAGGTTTTCCTACTTAGGTTGTTTAATTTGTTCATTTGTGCATATACAAATGTAAGAAAGAGACACGTCATGAGTACAAAGGATAAACAGAGAATTCTACAATTATACAGTCACAGAAAGAATGCAGTTCAAATAGAGAAGATAGATTGATGCTACAGCTTTAGACACACAATGTCAGTGTGCCCTTTTTCAGATTTAACAACAAAAACATTGATAACATTTCATCAAAAGGAAAATGGAAAATAACTAGAAGAAAAGCTGTTGAAACAACTATCAAGTACTTCTCAAATTCCAATACATGAACATAACCAAATAAGAAGAAACAACAAAAGAAAACCGAGTTGACATTGATGTGAGAAAGCATAATAGGGATAGGGATACCAAACAATTATCATTGTTCATCTTGCTAATATTTTTGCACTGCTCTAAATTTATAGCTCATTTTATCAGTAGAAATATATATTAGAATTAACTAAATTAAAAAAAAACAACAATAAAACACTTAATAACAAAACAGACACCAAGCCAAACTGTACGATGGCTCAACTGTTAAAACATGTAAATAGGCAGTACCCCAACAGCTTTTGCTGCCCCAGAATCAATCCTTTTGAAGTGATCCTCGTTTAAACCCAGGTCACCATAAAAGGCATCATAATAGAATCCCTGCAATAACAATTAACCCTTTCATGAGATACTAGAGAAATTAGCAAAACAAATAACAATCATATATAATGTAAGCATAAAACAGAAGGAAAATAAGAAGTTATTGAGTCCTAAATTATAGATCGAAAACTAATAGTGACATTAGATAGTAATGACAAAGCACGGATCAATATACACAGTACAAATTATATGAACACTTCTTATTTACATAATAACAAAACAAGTCACAACAACGGTAATCTCTAACTAGTACTTCTTGCAGTATCCTAACAGAATATCCACTTGCAGATATATTTCTTGTTAGGTTCGCATAGACAGGATTTTCTGAATAGAGCAAACTAAGCAACCACGAACGCATGGGCCCAATCATCAAGCTAACAATGACCAAAATATTAATCTCGTGATCCAATTGAGAGTTTGAAGGGATGACAGACAGGTGACCGATTGAGAGTTTGAAGGGATGACCAGACAGGTGACCTGCCAGTGACTCACAAGCAATAGTTTCCCACTTGGAGTATGAATACAAATAACAAAAGTTCCAAAGAACTTGCAACAGAATTAATTAAAAGTAGAAAGGGAGTGAATAAATAATACTAAAGACCATTCCAATCAGCCTCAAGTAAATTAGTGTTGTCCCAAACTTCTGCCTGCCTTAATCAAACACTCTACCCTCAAGACTGTCGGAACAACCCACTCACGAAAGAGATAAGAAAACAGAATATAAAAGCACAAAATTAGGACATACACACACAAAGACTCGAGATTTATCCTAATTTAGTTTCCCTTTCAGGAAACCTACATCCAGACTGCCTTTAGCGCCTTTCTCCACTATCTTGAATATCAAAATTGATTACATGTACTGCCCATAGACTCTCTCTCTCTCTCTCTCAAAACCCAAAACCCAGGCTATACAGAGATTTAGAACAGATTACAAAACTCTAAATCGCTTTCCTCTTACACAGCACAAGATAGCATAAAAGAATCAGTGAGAAAATAAAGGCCCCTGACCCCTTATTTATAGAACATAAGGGCGGACTACACAAGGTTTTAAAATAACCGAATAGCTAGAGATATAACTAACCAATCAAACAACTAGATGAAATACCAAATACATCCCTGACATAAACTGCTTTACCCGAGACAATAAACTAATCTAATACAAATGATTTAACAATTAGTGACAAAATTTAAAAAGCATTTCCTTTTTCTTGTTTATTTAATTGTGTAGAACAATTGGCTTATAGAGGAGATGGCTATAAATACGGATGATTGGTAAGCTAGAATCCAAGTAGTTGGCCCACCTAGTGAGATTAAAGCTTGATATGTTGTTGTTATTGTTGTAGAGCAATTTTTTAGTCCTGAAGGCAAGTCTTGGTAGCAACAATAAGGTTGTTCCTCTACAATCAAAAGGTCACAAGTGCAAGTCATGGAAACTAACTCTTTGAAGGGTAAGGCTCGTAGAAAAATGGCCCTCCCCTAGTGCAAAGCAAGGAGCCTCATCCACTGGAGATGTCTTTTTTAAACTCCCTAGGTTTCCAAGGCCTTCAACCCTTGGGCTCCCAGGAGCTGACTAATTGAAGCCTCCAAGCTTCCCATTTTGGTATTGCAAATGCTTCTAAGGGGTTTTTACACACATTCCACGAAAATGTCAAAACAAATTGCAGGCATTTTATGTATAGCCATGAGGTGCATCATAAACCTCTTTCATGAACATATGAGAGCATGAAACCATGGTTGTTAAAATCCCGATTTTAGGCATACGATTTTACGATTTTACGAGTCAAAAGGCCATAAGCGATCCGGATCATATGTAAAATCGGAAATGAAGTGAAATCCCATAAAATCGAGTGTTAAAATCGTTGAAATCGTATCAAAATCGCGACTTCAGCGATTTAATGTAATTGGGCAGACTTGAGGCTTGGAGACGGAATTCAATTCCGTCTCTAAGCTTGACCCAATTCACTGAAATTAAAATAGGGTTTCTTACGCACGCGGCTCCCCCCATTTGTGTTATGTTCTCTCTCTCTCCAGCCTCTTCTCTGTCTTTTGCCGTTGTTCTTCTTCTACCTCATCTCGCGGCTCTTGCTGGTGCTCGGAGCTTGCTGCAACGGTGCCGGTGGTGCTCCTTCTCCCTCGTCTCGTGGCTCTTTTTGTTTCTCGGTGCTGGGTCCTCGCTCTTTCGATGCTGGTGGTGCTCGGTGCTCGTCACTTGCCTAGGTTCTTTGCTTGGTGGCTGGTGCTTCTCGGTGGTTGTTGTCGCTGGTTGGTATCGGCCAAATCTTTCTCATTCTCAGGTAATTCCTAGAGAGCCAGATCTTCCTCATCAGTAGGAACCTTTTCCAATTCATAGGTTCTATATGCAATAGCTACACAACGCAAACTCTCAGAAGCTATATCCTCACCTCAATAGATTTTTTAAACAGTGCTGCCCCAATCCACAAATGAACATTGAGCAGAAAATTTTCAAAGACAACAAAGATCGCCTAGACTACAGATTTTTAAAGACAACAAAAAATTATTATTGAATTTAAAAAAGATGTTTAGATTCCTACAAAATTGTTTTGATTCTAACGGATGGCTACACTTATTTGTTAATGCCAAATAATGTTAAAAACTTACAAAGCAATTTCTTAGTGTTAGTGCCTTACGGAATACGGATCTTACCTTGCTGCGTTTACCCTTTAGCTTGATTAGTTAATTACCTCTATTTTGCCTTTATTTTACTTACATATTTGCCTCTATTTTAGTTTTCATTTGGTTGATTTATGGTCATTGATTTGTAGTGCGATTGTGTGAATGTGTGGTGGCAGTGGTGCTACACTGCTACTTATATTTTGCAAAACCTATTAGTTTTCATTTGGTTGATTTATTGTTATTGATTTGTAGTGATTTATCATTTATTGTCATTGATTTGTATTGTGAATGTGTGGTGACAGTGGTGTTACACTGCTACTTGCTGCAAATTGTTTGTTTGAATTTTTAATTTTTTATTTTAAATAATACATTAGAAGAAAAATTAAGATGTTTGAATTTATTTTGGATGACAGGTTTCAAGATTATTTACTAATACTTGATAAAAAAATGTCAACGACTGGTTCTTCAAACCCTAAAGTTAAAAGAAAAAATGCATCAGGAAATAGATCTGATATGGGATGGAAATATGCCATTGATGTGGAAAATAACTCATGAAAAGTTCAGTGCAAATTTTGTAGTAAGATCTTTAGTGGAGGTATTTTTCGTTTTAAGCATCACTTAGCTTGTACTCACAAAAATGTGGAGCCTTGTCTAAAAGTTCCAGACGATACTAGAAAGAAAATTTTGGAAATTTTGGTGAAGAATGCTGAAGCTACTGAACAAAAAAGAAAGATAATTAACAGTATTGACGATTCTGAGAATGAGAATGATGAGATACAACAAGTTACATCAAAACAAAAAGGTAAGAATACTATGGATACTTTTGTGACAAAGGGGAACTGGTCATCAAGTGCAACTGGAAGTGGTCAAACAACTATTAATCAAATGTTGAAAAGAGAATTAAGAGAAGATTGTTGTCAACAAATTGCTAGATTTTTCTATGCATGTGCCATTCCTTTTAATTGTGTAAAACATCCCGAGTTTCCAAACATGCTTGAACTGGTAGGAAAATTTGGAAGTGGACTTAAACCTCCTTCTTATCACGAGATTAGAGTGAAATATTTGAAAAAAGAAGTAACTCATACCATGGAATTACTTGAGGAGTACAAAGCTGAATGGAAAAAAATAGGTTGTTCAATTATGTCAGACGGGTGGACTGATAAAAAGAGGCGTTCAATTTGCAATTTCTTGGTCAATAACCCAAAGGGGACAGTTTTTTTGACCTCAATTGATACATCGGATTTTTCTAAAACTGCTGATAAAGTATGTGAAATGTTAGATGCAATAGTGGAGAAAGTTGGAGAGGAGAATGTGGTACAAGTGGTAACTGATAATGCTGCAAATTATAAAGCAGCAGGTGAGATGTTAATGGAGAAAAGGAAAAGGTTGTATTGGACTCCATGTGCTGCCCATTGTATTGACTTGAGGTTGGAGGATTTCGAAAAGAAGCTTAAAGTCCATGCTACAACTATTAGAAAGGCTAGGAGGATATCAACCTACATCTATTCAAGAACTCTTCTCATTTCTATGTTGAGGCAATTTACAAAAGGAAGAGATTTGATAAGACCAGTTGTTACTCGTTTTGCAACTGCATATCTGACTTTAGGTTGCCTAAGTGAGCTAAAAGGTGCCTTGATGACAATGTTTACTTCAAACTCATGGAAGTCTAGTAGATTTGTCTCTCAACAAGATGGGAGACGAGTTCAACAAACGGTGTTAGATTCCAGATTTTGGAAAAATATAATTAATTGTCTGAAAGCAGCATTGCCATTGGTAAAAGTTCTTCGATTGGTTGATTCAGATGAGAAACCAGCTATGGGCTTTATTTATGTGGAGATGGATCGAGCTAAGGAGAAGATTAAAGCAAATTTTAACAATGTAAAGAAAAAGTAAGTTACTAACTATATATTGTTTTATCATTTTACAATCTTTGCATTTTTTTACCTACACCTATTTATTTAATTTTATTATTATTGTTTATGTAGCTTTGAGCCAATTTTGAAGATTGTTGATGAACGATGGGAATTCCAATTGCATAGGCCATTACATGCTGCAGCATATTACTTGAACCCTCAATATCATTATAGTCCAAATTTTAAAGTTAATATGGAAATAAAATTGGGACTATTTAATTGTATTGAAAGAATGGTCACAGATCCAGAAGAAAGGGACAAAATAGATGTGCAAATTGAAATGTTTTAAGGGTGCAAAAGGGTTACTTGGCATTGAATCTGCTAAGCGCTCAAGGATAAAAAGGCTCCAGCCGAATGGTGGGACACCTATGGAGATGGATGTCCTGAATTGCAAAGGTTTGCTATTCGTGTGTTGAGCTTGACATGCAGCTCTTCTGGGTGTGAACGAAATTGGAGTGCATTTGAGATGGTAAGCAAAGTATATTTAGTCATTATTTTAATTATGTTTTAAATTTTAGACACAATATTTTGATGCAAACTAACAATTGATTTTTGATAACTTTATAAATTATGTTTCAGGTTCACACAAAGAGAAGAAATCGTTTGCATCAAAAGAAGATGAATGATTTGGTTTTTGTCATGTATAATTTAAAGTTGAGAGATAGGCAATCCATAAAAGACGAAACATTTTTTAGCGTTGATGAGTTATCCTCAGATGATGAATGGATAACAGAAGAGTCTACCCATATTGATTCCTCCAATGGAAATGATTTAGATATTCTTAATGGTGAAACAATGATGGAGTGTGAGGAAAATGAAGTTGGTGAAGATTTGGAAAGTCATGGAGATGAAGGATGTGAAGATCCATCTGAACCTTTAGGCGATTTTGAACTTGAAGATGACCTTGATTTAGAAGATGATGATGATGATGATGGAGATAATGAAGATGGTCATAGCTTGGACTTGGATGAAGATTTAAACATTTCTGTTAATGATTTATTTTAGTTTGTAACTTTGTATTTTGTGCTTGTAATGTAAAAGTTTAACAATGCCATATTAACAAAATTATGGACCCTTTTTGTGCTTGTATTTTATAAAATTATGTTATTATAATTTATAAACATATATTTATAAAAATTAAATAGTATTTTTAATTGTCTCTAAAATCTTACGATTTTACGATTCGATTTTACGATTCGATTTTATGGACCCTTCTTCGATCCCACTTAAAATCCCGATTTTAACAACCTTGCATGAAACAACATTTGCATGCCAAGTTTCACCAAAGAGAAATCACAAATTACAATTTTCTTTCATAGAAAGCACATTTAGATTGAAAACCAGGAACCACAATTTCAAAGCGAAGTTTACCATACTTTGACTTGTAGCTGCTTTATAACCCTTGAAACATGCTTCAAATTAGCCCTTGATTTGCTTCCCTAACGCCAACCAAAAGCTCCTTGTAGATGGCTTCCCTAATTCTCCTCTCTTTCACTCTCTCCAGAACACCTAGCCTTTTTTCCCTAAAGCCTCTTCGAAGATCATGAAATGTCCGTATACAAGAAGCCTAATGGCATTTTAAGGGGCCAGCCAAAGAGGAGGAGAGCCAGCATGCTTCTACAAAAACTTGCATGCATTGGAGCATTCTCAACACAAAGCTTTACCAACCAGCATTTTTTATTATTTTCTTTTAATCCAAATATTCTTGCATGTGCACTGGGAAAATTTGGACTTGATTTCAGACCTCATCTTAATCCAATTTAGTGGAACATTACCAGCCAATCAAGGTCCCGAGTTTTGGGTTTTTTTTTTTTTTTTTTTTTGGCCCGGGGGGGGGGGGGGGGAGAGAGAGGCTTCAACAAAAACTCACATGCATTGGTGCATCCTCTTATATAATGCTTCACGCCTTTTTTCCATTTTTTTTTCTTGTATTCAAGTATTCTTGCACATGCATTGGGCACATTTAGGGTGAATTACAGACCTCATTCTAATCCAATTTAGTAGAAAGTTTCAAGTCAAGTAGGTTACCTCAACCATGTTGGCTCCTTTTAACCTTAGTCAGGTCAAGCTCATTAACTCCACTAACCATTCTCTAACCCTTTACCAAATCTTGGTCAGATTATGGGGTTCTTAATCTTAAAATTCCCAATTCCAGCATGATATACCCATTTCCTTCCTAACAGACTTTTGTGCCTCTGAAATTGGGCCTGTTTGTTTATGAGTTTCATCCAACCAGTTAGTTGTAAGTTGTAACTCTCCTCAAAAAGTTCCTTTTGATGAAAGTCTTTTTGCGTTGTATTCTAAACATCTGGGACTTCCAATACGCATACAATTTACCCAATGTGGACTTAAATTTCAAGTTTTGGTGAACTCCCAAATTTGGTTGTCCTGTAATAACAGGCATTCATTCCAAGTCCAACCATACAACAACATATCAAGCCTTTATTCCATGTCCAACCATCATTTAGGAACTTAAAACCCATTTTCCTGACATCCTTTCGGCCTGATTATTGATCTCAAATTTCACATATCAAGTCCATTTATGCCAAAAGTTTCCTTTATTTGGGCCGACCTTGCATATAAAAAAGAAAGATGCACTCTTATTGCAGCAATCTATCAACTTTTCTGTTGGAGATTCTTTGGCCCATTTCCCTAGGAACCTAGCACAACTTCGTTACACATAATTTTGGGACATTTTGTGCTGAAAGTGAGAATTTTTCCATATCTTTCATCATATACCATAGTGCCTCCCTATAGGATCCAATCACCGACTGAAATGTAACCCACCTAATTTTTCTTGAAAACTATGACTTCTGTACAAAAGCATTCAAGTTACCGTTTATAATAATCTTCTCTACTTTACATAATTCTTGTACAATTCCTCTAAATTCTACCAAAATCCAGCTTAGCTTTCTTCCAAATCATTAGGATATGACTGATGAGCTAGAAGTGGGATAAAGGATTGATATATTGATGTCCTTGTATCTTTCTGCCAAATCCAACTTGTGGTGCATATGCACTAACATAAAATAATACCAAGTACTTAATGTAAGTAGATAAAATAAAAACAAGAAAGAAATATCCAAGATACAGTTTGATAAACTGGGGGAGGACCCCCCCAATCAACCTAGTTGCCTCAAAGCGCAAGAAAGCAGCTATCATATTCATGGCAATCCTAATTGTCCTAACAGCCCTATTGATTTGTTACACTTGGGGTAGTTTTAGGGAGACACCCAAAACCCTTGAGTTACACATTTAGACAGATTCAATGAGAATATAAAATGCCAGATGTCATCATAATAACTAAAGAAGTAAGCAATAACTTCATACAAAACTTGTAAACAAGAAGTCCTACATAGAAAATCTTGTTAATGTAAATGCAATCCACAACTAAAACCAAAATCCATATTGTCTCTAGTTATTTGGGTAACTTAGATATTAACTTCCATATTTAGACTTGCAAGTCAAATAATTCCATAAAACTTAATTGCAGATGAAAGGCTAATCAACAAATCAGATTATTCTCTTCTATGAAAGGAAATGGATTGAACTAAATAATCGTTCAAAATTGGCACAAAGTGATCCAGCAGTCTAAAAGCTTCTTGAATAGATATATTCATAATTGTCTTTTGGTGTGCTGGTTGGAGTTTCTAAGCATTTTGGAGTTTGTTTTGTAAATAAGTCTGTCTATTGCACCTCTACAGGGTTGGGAAATATTCTGCTCCAGATCTGTGCTATAAGAAAATGTAGAAAAAGATGAAACAAGCTGGAAAAGAACTGCAGATTCTTGCATTCTATATTCTCAAGTAGTATGGGGTATTTATACACAACACCTAGGGTATCTCCTACATTCTAGCAACATATTTGAATATGTTTAGAAGATAAAATACAACAACAAGAATTTAAAAAAAAAAAAAAACTGCTGAGATATCTTGAATTATCTGCTGCCTTTATCCCTTTATTCTTAGAGTTTTCTAATCTCCAAATCATCTTATCACTTTATCCTTTTTATCTCCTATTTTTTCAGCCATAAGATTAGGAGAAAAATCCAGCTGTTACTCAAGTCATCCTTCGAATAAACTGTCCACAATTTATTTTATTTCCACAATATCGATATCGTTGTGATATTTCCAACAGAAAAGGTTGACGAGCTGACTCAAAGACCATGTAAGCAAATTTACTGAAACTTTTGAAGCAAAATATATCAGTTGTACATCTTAGATTCAAAGCTTATTGGTTATTTAGCTTTAATGTGGGCTATCTAGAGTATTACATCTCTAGATCAGTCATTCTTTCAATTCCTTTCATTATTCTTTCTCAAGCTGTAGCTTCAGCTACATCATAAAGCTTGTGTGGCTAATCAAGAGTCCGGTGATAGTCTATCCCTAACAAAATGATTTCCATGCTCTCAAGTCTCAAGTTTCTCCATACTTCCACATGGATAAATCCAATTTTAAGGCAGTCAAACTAGACCTTTTGTGCCAATGAGTTCTTAACAATTAATGCCAGCTTCTACTCACAGAGATAAAGATGCAATATTTAGTAATCTCATAACATAACTGTCAAGAGAAATAAGTAGTAACTCAATCAGGAGACCACCGACAAAAAAAATTATAGCATAACCGGCAAAAGAATAACCGCTACTTCAGACAGGAGATGATCAACAAAAGAACATTTTAGAATTTCCAGAATAAGGTTAAACCTCTATTTAACTGCAATGCTTGCTAATGAATAAATATGTAACTAAGATCATTCACAGCATAAGATGTACCTCCCCTCGTGTAGTACACGGCCCAATGCACAACTTGCACCCGTATTGCATCTCCAGTGACTGCGAGTCACAGAGCAAACAAATAATTTTAGCTGCAAAATCAAATTCTACCCCAACTCCACTGAAATGCATGAACCAGCAAAGGCAAAGATCACACCTGCCCAAGAATGTGAGCACTCGAGTGCCAAAAGGTGTCGCGGCCTTCATCACTGTCAAAAGTGAATAATTTGAGCTCGCAGTCACCTTCAAGCGGCCTTGACATGTCCCAAAGCACTCCATTGACCTTCGAAATCAGCGAATTTGCTGCCAAACTCTTCGAAATCTCTTTCGCGATATCCAGCGGAGTCGACGCCCATTTCTTACCCTCCTTCACGGTCCCGTCCGGCAGAGTTATCCTTACAGTAACACACATCGAAATCAACACTCTATACACGACACATCATATACACGTACGCTACTAAAGATTGGAGAAGAACCAGTACTTGATCGGATCGCCGGAAATGGATTGGAGGTGAGCGAGTTGCTGAGCCTTGATGGACTCAAAGAGCGCGATGCGTTTGGGAATGATGGATTGGAGATAGGCCTCATCCTTGGGGTGGCCGGGGCCGGAATCCGGCAGGGCATTGACCTTTTTGCCCATCTCTGAAGGCGAAAACAACGACGAGAAGAGACGGAGCGTAGCGTTAAGCGGCGAAGGAGAGCGGAGAGGGGACGATAACCGCCACCAGACTTGAGAACATAGCATTCGTCGACGAGACCTCGGCTGGCAGAGTGCGGTTTTAGGGTTTAATATAAAGTATTATATACGATGGGTTTGAATAGTTTAGTTTAGTTGGCTTCTGCCTTATGACGTTCTACTAACGGGAAATGAATAAACGACGTCGGATTTGCCTTGGCGTGGAAAGCAAGCGATGGGCCTGTTCGGCTCTGATTCTATGGGCCATTAGGCCCTTAAGAGATATTGGAGGGGCCATTTGACCCGCAATGTCAAACTTGGGCTCAAACTTGATGACACTATTGAATTGTGAGTGTAATATATTGAGTATTTATAGACAAAATTAACAAAGCAAAAATAAATTTAAATAAAAATCAAATACCAATATATGATCTAATTTAACTATGATAAAATGATCGTCTTTTAATAATTAGGTTATATGAATCTAAAATAAAAAAAATTATATAATCTACTATATTAATGATAATATTATCATATTATTTTTAATACGTCATAAGTAAAAGTTCACCAAAAAGCCTACAAAGCACAAAAACCCAAAACAATTTTGTAACTTAAAATGATATCATACTAAAGGGTGAGAGACCGTGATGGTTTCCTAGCCTTCAGTCTCAAAGAGACTAATACAGTCTCTCGAATATCATAATATAACAAAACTTTGATTTGGAGTTTGTCTTATAAATTTTTTTTTGATTGGGAAGTGTCTCGAATAAAGTGCAAATAAAATAATTTCAACATTCGAAAATCTCTCTAAGAATTACGTAAAAATAATAAATATTATCTATAAGAATGTTAATCATAATGAATTTTAAAATATCATGATATATATTATCTAAAATAATTTAATTATAGTAAATATCAAAATACTATAAATACTTATCACAAAATTTTATGTTCTTCTATAAATAAATGAACCCTCGTTAGAAAAATAGTATGTATTGATATTGATTTAAATATTATATTCGAGTTTTTAGTGAAATTTAGTGTTTAATTTAAATATCAAAATATTTGCGTTATGACTATATTACACCATCTGAACCTTCTTTTTCTTGTAAAGTGTAAATGACTTGACAACAAGATTTTTAATTAATAAATTAATTATTGTTTTCGAGTAATAATAATTTGTATTGAAATTATTTATATATAAATTAAATAATATACTTCTTTTATATATATATATATATATGTGTGTGTGTGTACTTGTGCATGATTGATGAAGATGTCAAAGTCATCCTTCAACCAACGATCACATGGCATGGACCTTTTGTGCCTCTGGCCCGTGAACCCTTCAAGTCTACGAGGCTGGAAGTGGGGGACCGGCTCAATATCCAGCATTGCAAGAACATATACATAAATGCGTGTATAGGGGCCTATTAATAATAAAAAAATATAAGATTTAGCTTTTAATATATAAAATATTAAGATTCAATATTTTAATTATTAAAAATTATTATTTTAAATATTTATTAGAATGGACCGTAAGCATATGTATAAGTGCACTTATTTCTATGAGTGATACACCACTTAGATGACTAATTGGTAATATTTAAATAAATTGAGTAATTTATTATGTTAATTTAATAATTAAAAATATAATATTTAATCCTTAATATATAAAAATATCAAGATTTTGTATTTTATCTATTAAAATTTGTTATTCTAAGTAGATGCAAAAAGAATATAAATAAGAAAGTAAAAGAAGATATAAAAATCTACTTACTATTATAACTTATTATTATTTTTATTATAAATTTATGTATATGGCTTTAATTTATAAAAATTATTTATCAAACTTATTTATTATACAAGTGCTCATTTCCACCAATAAATATATGCATTACAACAAATTTTTATATTTTAAAATTATCAAAAAAATGAAAATATTCGATAATAATGTTCCCTTTATTTCTCTCATTTCATTCACAAAAACTCTAAAAATGTGGAGAAAACATTATTTACATTGTTAAATCAATATTTTTATCCTTATACTTCCATTTTTTATGTAATTATTCAAATTTTTTATTATTTTAATTATATATCTAGATTTATATTTTAGAGTCAAATTAACTCATATTCTTTGACATTTTTTTTTTATATGATAACTCAAATTTTTTATTATTTTAATTACACCCCTTAACTTATTTTTTTGAATCAATTTAACATTTATACTTTAATGTGAATAAAGTGTGACATGTATTTTATCATCTCATTCTATAATTTTTACATACGTAAAAATATAAAGATTAAATTGACTTGAAATATAAGTCAAATTGTATAATCAAAATAACGAAAGTTCAAGTTACCACACAAAAAAAAAATCAAAATATAAGAGTTAAATTTACTCAAAAATCAAGTTTAAGGGTATAATCGAAATAACAAAAAATTTAAATGAGTATACCAAAAAAATGTAAAAGTACGTGAACAAAAATATAGATTTCGTCTTCACACAAAATATCGATATTTATTATTAAAAAATTAAAATTCAATATAAATTTAAAAAATAATGATGATAATAAGTTGTACCATCATTAAAAGAAATAAAAAAAAGTATTCTGCCCATACTTTTGCTACCATCATCAAATATTATATTGATTCTGTGCGTTTTCGTGACTCAATTCAATCATTGCCAGACCAATCTTCTCTCCAGACTTTTTCTACTAAATAAGAACATTATATATATAATGTAATGTACCCATAGTTTTTTAATACCTAAAGTACATGATTGCATTGCAAGAGAGATAAGTGGATATATTTTTAATTTTATATTTCTCTTTTATCTCTGCAACACCTACTTTAATTTTTATTTTAAGAAATTAAAGACCATATTTTGGATCAATCACCATAATTCAGTCTTGATGCATGCATTAAATATGTATGGATGATTTAACTCTTTTTATTTATCTTTGAGAGTTTTATATTCTTATATAAGTAAAGTCAGTTGATAAACTTAGATTCATCTTCGAGATGTTCGAGTTTGATTATTTTGAATTAGAAATGAATATATATATATATATATTGAATTTAGTGATTATTTAATTTATTTTATAAAGTTAGATGTTAATTAACATAATTTATAATGTTATATATTAATTGTTAAATGTTAAATGTTAATTTCTAAGATTCCTAAGAGTCTCGGTCTCGATCCAACCAAAATTGGATTAAAGAAAAGTGCCTATCGTTACCTTCAATAATATATTTAATTTAATTGTGATAGGAACACTACGATACTATCACAAAGTATTATAATATAATATTTAATAATATTTTGTATTCAAATAGAGAATATATTAATATTTTAAAATAAGATAATAAAATAATAATTAAATTAATTCAACTATGATATTTTTGAGGATCAATATATTTATAAATGGAAAAACTCTTCACAGGATAAGTAGTAAAATGTCAAATTAATTTTATTCCTCTTAAGAAAAGAAGAAAAAGAGAAATACTGGCAAGGGAAGGAGTTGAGTAGTAGTGGCTGGCGTGAGCGTGTGAGAGCTGTCAGACACGTGCGGGGGTCGTTGAAAGCGCAGGCATAAATGGGCCCCGCAGAAAACGACAAACTGTCCAACTGAACGGCCCAACGGCATGGCTCGGCTCACATGCCCCGTTCTCACCGCCCTTCATCCCTTCCACGCCGCTCCTCCCCTTTATAAACATATCCATCTCGTTTCTCACCTCTCCACGGCTTCCGTAACTGAATCATCATCCCAATCTCTCTCTCTCTCTCCCTCCCTCCATCTCCCTCTCCCTCTCCCTCTCTCCCCAATCCTTTTCTCCTTTCACAGAGTTCAGCTGGCTTTCATTAACACGTTAATGGATTGCAAAGGCAGCAAAGTGGCGCCGTCTAGGCCAAAACAGCGACGACGGACGAGGAGGCCGGTGGCCGGAGTATCGGTCAGGATGAAGGTGAGGAAGCTGCAGAGGTTAATACCCGGAGGCCGAGGGCTGAAGTCGGACCGGCTTCTTCTCCGGACGGCCGACTACATCTTGCAGCTGAGGTTGCAGGTTAGTGTCTTGCAATCCCTATCCAAGTTCTACGAGCTTGAATCCTAGTGTCTCCCCCCCCCCCTTCTCTCTCTCTCTCTCTCGCTTTCTCTTCAGTTCACCACTCCATGATCTTTCTGATTCACGTAGAATTCTGCTTACAATTAATCCATGGATGTGTGGGCAGTTATTCCTCCATAAGGTTTAATTTGTAAGAGCCACATAACCATCATGGTTTCATGCTCTTCATTGGTACTGTAGTTAATGCTAGCTTCTTCCACCACAGCATTGCTTCGTCGGATTTTGATGATAATTAATTTCTGTGTTATATTTTTCCGTTTTCCCGCTCAAGTTTGCTTCCCGCTCTAGTTTGCTGTATAAAAATGGATAAATGTTAGCTAGGTTTTATTTTTATCTTTACACACATCCAAACCATTCTGTAAGATTAGAAGCGGATAAAGAACAAGAGCAAAGTTTAACCATGAAGATAATGCACTCCAGAAACGCTCGGTGAAAAATGCATGGATGCATACAGCTATTTATGCTTCCTTTATATACTCCTCAAGTTGTTTATAGTAGTATGTATGCTTCAGGAATTTAAAGACTAGCATATAGAGATGAATCATTAACGAATAAACAGTGAACCGTTGGATCATCACATTAATTAATTCCATGAGTAATTTGAACTCTTTAGAGTGTTCAAATTTGATTCAATCTTTGGAAGAAAGGAGAAGATCACGGGTGAGCTCAAAGTTTAAAGGAGATAAAATTTTGCTATATTCAAACCAAGGTTTAGCATGAAGGGAGTTGGTAACAATCTTAAGCTTAATTTGGTTTGGAATCTAGAGAGTTAATTAGTAAAGGAATTGAATTGAATGGAAATCAATACAATGGAGTATTGTGAAATATTTTCTTTTCAATTATTTTGGAGAATGGAGAATGAAAAGTAATGTAAAATGTTTCTTTTTCATTTGAGAGAATAATTAAAATAGATGAAATGAAATGATATATTATGCAACAAATTAATGACCATTATGACTATTTTAATGGAAAATCAGAATATTATAAAATTAAGATCAAATTTAAGATTTTAAAATATACTAAGGTTGTTAATATTATTAAAATACATTAGCAAGTTTTTCATCTATTATGTCATAAGAGGAAAAAGAAGCAGGCTCATCTGATTTAGAAAGCTGTTTGGATGAGATTATCTGCCCTCCAGTTTCTCTGATCTCTTCAAGAGTTGGCCTTGGTCTATTTGTGGTGCCTTTTCCGGAGCTGTCTTAGATAGCCAGTAACTTTTTTGGGACTTCTGCCCTTTAAGCCTTTGGTCTATATTTAGTTTTTTTCATGCTTTTATTTCTTATTCGAGTATGTCCCAATGATCTTGTGTACAATTTTGCTTTTTTTGAGTTATGAATTTCTAAGTTAAAAAAAAAAGAAAGAAGTAGCCTTTGGAGGAGAGTGCATGTAAAACATTTCCATCCATTCTTTTGTCTTTTGTCGGAATCTATATATCTATTTTCAATTTATTTTAATACTATTGTCTCTCTAAACAAAGAGAAGTACTCTTGTCCATTCATTCTTATTTCATCTGTCAAATACACTGTTAGTTAAGAAAATATATAAAAGCAAAACATTTTGTCCACGACATTATATGTAATTTTTGTACAAAATGAAACACTATAAGTGCCTTATAAATATAAAAATGTTGATTTTTTTTTTATTTAAACATCTTAAATTTGAGTATACACTTTGGTAGCCATTGTGAATGTGCTTCTTTATGATTGGACCATTATGGGTTTAAATCGTGGAAGCTTCATTCTTACAATATATAAGATACATATATAAAACTGCAGCAAAAATGATACTCTCAAGAGGCCCATCAACCATGCTCTGTTTTATGTTAGTCTGAGTTCTGCCATTTTGTTCTTTAGTTTGTTTGTTGTGTTATTTCCATGTTGCTTGGATGTTATTTTGGTTGTATTTCCATATTGCAAGCTTAGTTTATGTCTACATACTTAAGAATATCCTTCTGGCCAGGTCACCCTCTTACCTTATTTTGAGAGAGGCAAAAACTATCTCGATGAGTTCTCTGAGTTTATAATAACTTATGTTACATGGAAATACTTCATAGAAATCGTTTTTTCATTTTTGAAATGTTTTCAAAATATTTTTTATTTCCACTTTAAACCTTATTTATATCTATTTTTTTAAAAAAATGTCTGTTTCTATGTTTTCGTTTTCTATCTATAATGTTTTCTCTTTTCATTTCCTGTACAACATAGATGATAACATTGTGCCCAAGGCTGCCATTCCTAGATGCTATATCCCTTCAGCCTGCTACTATCTGTTATTCGGTTAGTTTTTGCTGTCCAGTAGTTGACTCAAGTATGTGTCTAAGCTGGTTTTGTTCTCTCTTTTGTAGACTTTGGCCTTAAGTTATTGTTTTAGTTAAAAAACACACATTCATCTCTTCTCCTTATCAATAAATTGGGACACACTGTTTTATTTAAATGTATTAAGTGCAAGGTGAGCTTATGATATTATTGATTCAAATGATAAAAGCAATCAACTCTTTGCAAAATAAAAATAAGACAAAATAAAAGAAAATGGCTAATCATGAAAATAAACTAGCCAGTTTCACGAATTTGTAATTTTATTTAATCTTTTTAATTTTGACAATTAAGTTTAAATTAGTTTAATTAGATATAATTTTATCTATTAATTTAGAGAGAACATGTTTTTAGTGACTTAATATATCAGGTGTCATATAATAATAATATTTATGAAACTTATATATACATATAAATAAAAAAATAAAATTTATTGTGCGTATCTATTTATTTTTTTTA
Source organism: Diospyros kaki (assembly GCA_036245055.1). Classification (NCBI taxonomy): domain Eukaryota; kingdom Viridiplantae; phylum Streptophyta; class Magnoliopsida; order Ericales; family Ebenaceae; genus Diospyros; species Diospyros kaki. Next base: position 44,793,501 of record BSEG01000009.1, read on the forward strand.
CAAATTATATTTTTTTAATTGCATGTATATATAGATTTCATAAATATTACTAGTATATGATACATAATATATTAAGTATATGAACACATTCTCTTTAAATTATATCAAATTAAGTTAATTTGGACGTAATTGTCAAAATTAAAATGATTAGACAAAACTATAAATTCTTAAAAAAGATTGAATTATTTTAAAAAATTAATAAATAAAGATGAGGCAAGATACAAATTAAAATGATGGTCTCTCATCCGTTGCAGGACCCAAAAATTAAGTCGCGTCCAGACAGCCTTTTCATTCGTGAAGGCATGAAGGAGACTAACTGATATTTCTTTTATATCATGTGACCCGAAATGAATGGAGTTCAGAACATCACATTACGTATAGCCAATTTTGTAATTTCCATCTCTTTCAACAATCGATGGTGCCCCAACCCCATCAAAGTCCCACTGCATTTCCTCATAAAGAGTCCGTCGATCATTACCTCCCACTGCCGACAAAAAGACAAAACAGTCCCTGCTGCTGTCACAAAACTCCGGGGCGAGGCAGCTTTTGCACCACAGCCCTTCTCACTTCTGTACCGAATAAGCAATCTTTCGGACAAAATCATGCTTATGTCAAAACAAATAACATGAAAGCCATTGGCCTACCGCCCAGCCAGGCCTCGTTTCCAGCCAAATGTGTCCTAAAAGTTAAGAGCTGTATACTTCATCTCATACGCTAACTTAGGCATCACATCATCTACACATACCAGCATGAGTCAGCGTAGCATCGATTATCTTTTATTTTTTATAATAAAAAATTCGTGCAAGTTAAAATTTGTACACATAGAAGTTGAATAATATAAATGGTTTTAAAAAATCGAAATAATCGATATAAAACACACAAAATTAAAAAAAATGATATCATTTTATAAATATTAAAACAACATCATTTTAAAGTTTTGTCAGTTTGGTTAGTTTAGTTCTTTCAACCAAAACACCAAACTAAAAATAAAAAACTTGATTTCTAAAAAAATTAACCAAACTGAATCAATGCAAGAAAAAAAATCGAACTGAATCGACAATTCAATCGGTTAGTTCAACTAAACCAAACTTTTACTCTCTCCTAAGTGACATTTTTTGTATTTTAGTACAAAATTCAATAATTTTTTTTGTACTTTTGCACAAACTTCTATGGCCATTTGTGCTATGTAGCCATCCATGTTATTAGTCACGTCAACATATCGTTAGCATCTTTTAACGATAATTAATAATAGTTATGGAATTATATACTAAATTAAAATTTAGTATATTTTGACTACAAATTGAAATCCAATGACCTTTTGGTATCTTAGTACAAAATTCAATGACCATTTATACTATTTAGCCTATATACAAATATATAGTTTCTTTACAAAAAAAAAAAACAATGAAATTTATATATAATTTGTTGCTCGAATAAATAGCCAAGAAGATGATGAATTGGGTTTTTAGAAAATATTTAACTATTACTCTATGTTGCAAAATCTTCTTTTAATGTGATCTTTTATCTTGAGATTACAATAAATATGAATACAGATAAAACATGCAATCAAAAGACACAAGAAAATTTTATAAAGATTCAGCTCTATAAATAGCATAATTCTCTCTCTCAAGACTAAGCTTGAGGTTCTATTAAGGAGATAATAATTCTAGCTCTTAATTGGAGCTAGAATCAACAGAAAATCCCTTACCTAAGTAAGAATAAACACTAGTTGACACTAACACATTTAATCTCCTCACATACAAGTGACTAAACAACAAACTTATAACCAAAAGCTTCAATCAAACAAGTAATCAATAATAGCAACAGATTGTTCACTAGCACTTGAACTCTCTTATTTGAATGTTCTTCAAAATTTGTTCTACATCTCTACATAAGCAGTTGATTCTCCTTTTATATAGTGATCATTAAAAGAAAATCACAAGTACATGGAGACAGAGAAAATGTCCTTCAACTCTTTCACCAGTTGTTGGGATCAACATAAACATGAAAATACTTTGTACACAAGGTCAAACTGATAAAAATGAGGAGACAACCTGAAGCATAATTGAACATAAACTTTATGAAGACAAAAAATAACATATGTGTTAGAACAAATCAGAATATTCAAAAAATTAACTAAAAGTAACTTTATTATAACAATAGAGCTTTACCTTTATGCATGAGAATGTCAGGTCTGAGTGATAGGATATAAAGAAAATGATGACCATGAAATATACCTCTTGGTGTGCATCAAATACGGAAGATGAATTAGAGATGGTTGTTCAATTTCGGTTAACTGAATTTACCTCTTTAGTTGACTGAAGGTCAAACGGCACGATCTGGTTACCTTAAGTCGATTGAAGATAATTCTTCAATCAACTTAGTCGTCTTCAGTTTTTGTTATTGTTGTCGTTTTAAATTTTTTTGTTTACAAAATTTAAAAATAAAAAAAAAATTATATCAGTAGGGGTGTGCATGTTCTAGTTTTGTTTGATTCAAAAGAATTTAAAAATTAAAATATAAATTACGATGTGCATATATTTTAAATGAAATCAAGTCACTTTTAGTTGGCAATTAAACTCTAAAATTACGGCATAGTTCAACCTATAGATTGGACAACAAAAGAATCATCCAATTTGTTATCTTCAATTGCAACGTTAAAATATATATATATATATATATATATAATAGCTTAAATGTCTATTTAACATATATTCTTTTAGACGAATGTTTACTTAAAATAGTTGAAGAATTGCATAATGACTAATGCAATAATAACATGCAAAATGGAATATAAATTTAGAATTCCTGACTATCTTATCAAACGCTTATTTTTTTTAAGAAAATACACTAAGGTTGAGGAGGCCAAACAAAAATAGAAGAATAAGCAACAACCAAAGCCTTAATTCGGGTAACAAGTCTAAGAAATAATATGAGATGGGTTGATTTAGAATCCGTAGGTAGGCAAAGAGCCATTATATGACAAAAAGCTAATTTAATTTGTTTTAAATTCCTAATGAGAGGGAGAAAGACGACTAAAAAGGGTCGTGGGACGCAAAGGCAAACACCAAATTTGCCAGATCTTGATCCTCTAAATACACAAGACAATATGGGCAACCCAAAAGATAAATGATTTAACCCAATAAATAAGCACACAAGACACTACATCTGCCTGACAATAAAAGGCAAAGCAAGGTTGAGAAGATACAAAACTGAAACACCAGAGAACTAGGGCCCCCCTTCTGCCATGGGGTCTATCTGCCTCTTCGTCTTCTTCACCCGCCTTCACCCAAACATAAACCCAAAAGCCAAAAGATAGAGCTGGGGTGGAACTTGCGATGTTTGCTTTTCTTGCGACTAAGTGGGGTAGGACTTTTAGTTTTAGATCCTCTCCCTAGGGTCTTTGTTGGGGTAAATCAAAGTTAGTGCAGAATAATGATTGAATCAGAAAACTAAAATAATACACAAACTAAAGAGAAAATCTCCTTTCGATAATGGCAATCACGAAAACTACTCCAAAACTCAGATCTGGGCTCGTCCAATCATCACTTAGGCAACAATCAAGAATAGGGATATCAAGCCATAATGGAGCCCAAACCCCCTCAGAAACCGAAACCCTCAAACACCCAAGCTTCTTGGCCGATTAACACCCCTCACCTAAGTCACACAAGATTCCACACACAATAAGATCCACCAAAGAACATAGAGTAATCACGAAGATATGGGTTTAACAATGGTCGAGAACTCTTTTTCTAAGAAAAGACAACAACTCAGACTAAATAGGTGCCATTGATGGACAACCACAACGCACAAGAAATGTGTGGCATCTAGCAAGGAAATGAGCATCGAATCAAGAAGGAAAAAACCCGAGAAGGATCAGCCATACAAGGAAGGAGCAATCGGCCACAACAAGGGCACCCAAGGAAAAAGAATCGGCCGTTGCACACATATGGCATAAAGGGGAAAGAATAATCCCTTTTATATTGAGGGCCTTTGGCACGAGAGAAATGAGCTAAAGTAGCAGGCTTGGGCTTCGAGGACTTCTCCTCTTTCTTGAACAAATGGGCCAAGGCTTATTTCTCCTCCAAAGAGAAGGTTAAGGATTTATGACTCGACTTCTAATTTTGGGCTACCAATAAGAGTGATGAACTGTCGTTTCAATCCCAAACCAAAAACTATAAAACTAACTCAAACCATCGTCATCATCTTAGACCTCATTAAAAAAACACAAACCCAACACAACAGTCCCTTCCTCAGATGAGTGATCAAAATCCGTTTTGGAAACCCAAAATCGCAAGATGTCTTCCCGCAGAGAGATTGAGACATGGGAAAACACAAAAGTCATGTCAGTAAATCCACAGAAACATAGCTTGGGGCATATTTTCGCTCTTCTTACATAAACCAAACATTTGTTTTCTCTCCACAAATTGTTAAATCCACAAATAATGTCAGTAATAAATCACAAATACATTTCTGCAAGTGCCTCAACAATATTGTCAAATGCATTTAAATATTAATTTTGCATTCCTACGTAAAAAATTATTTTCCATTTTATTTATAGTTTTATGCATCCAATATTTTACATAAAGAATGACATATACTAGCAAATTTGATAATATTTTGTCTATATAAGTGTGATTTTTTATTTAGAATAGTAGGACTTTAATATTGACCTGAAAATAGAAAATAATTTGAGCAAAAACTATTTTACCCAAGTTTTCTTCTAAACTTTGAAAAATAAAGGTTTTTTTTTTTTTAATCTTTGTAGTATAGGAACAAGATGAGATGTATTAGGATAGATAACAGAAAATTTTATATTTAAATTTTTGGATGAAGTGATAAATAAGTTATTATATTTTATTCAGAATTTAAATTGATTACGATATTTTAAAAGAGGGTTAAATAAGTTATTATTTTTTGCTCAAATACTCAAATCAAAACTATAAATAAAATCAAAATACAATAAGTTATTTTACACTTAAATTTGTATACATCAAAAGCTGAGTCCAAGCTTGAAAAATAACATTAGTCAAAGAAGAAAGAAAAATATTCTTTTTGAATCTAGTGAATATTGCAAGTGAAGCAAGCAACAAGTGGATAGGATAGAGTCAATTCCTCACCCTCATTTTCTCACCCCATATCTGTCTATTAATTTTCTTGACGTGTTGGTGAGACAATAAATTGAAAGAATTAATTAAAACCCAGTAACGTGTTCCACACAAAATGCAGTATAGAAAACGGCAAGGGACGTAGAAAATTAGTTCTTTTTCCTTATGACAGTAGAAGTTCAAATCGGCATTTACAAGGAAGCTAGCTCTTTTGCATGAGAATGCATTATAATATGGGGCCAAACAGCGTGCATGCCGGAAAAGTCAATACAGTGAATACTTGCTTAATTAATTAGCTTCAAGTAACCACAGAGACCATGTCGTGGGAAAGAAGACCGCCATTGTTGAATGGTCATCGAGTTGTTATAATTGATGACCCTAAGTGGGATTTGAACATGGAGATCAAGGTTTGTTGATCAAAAGCTTCTCATTGCTTTCTAGTTAACCAAATACAGATAAAAAAAAGAAAACCTTTTCTACATTTTCACCTACTTCTACCCTTCCTGTTAATAATGGAGCATGAAATGTCAACCGGTTGAAGCTTTCTCCTTGACAAGGTCTATTGTCTCCCTTCACAAGGTGGCAATCTTCACTTTTGCCAAGTTGCATGTATATATTAAGGCTTTCACATTAGAAAGTTCAAACGTTAGATAGATATAATACTTTTTTTGTTAGCAAGGAATATCTGTAATAATTAATTAGCAAAAAGGAAAATCTGAAAAAATTATCTTAACTTGTTGTGTACTGAATGAACTTATTGATACGTATTGATTGAATTCACTAGATACGTGTATTAAGTAATAATAAGGCATTAGGTGGGGTTGGGACATCTCCAACTTAATCTCTTTTGTTAAAAAATTTAAAATATAATGTTATGTATGAGTAAATAATTTTTGAAATAATTGAAAGCTTATGAGTATATTTAGAGTTATGTATGTATAAATAGAAAAATATATTTTAAATTGTATTTATATAAATTTATATATTTTTTGTCATTCTGATAAATTATTTCATAAAATAGAAAATTAGAAAACTTGTTTGCTTTGATATTTAAAAAAAATTATTTTGTGATATTATATTTAAGAAATTTGATTATTAAATAATAAAATTAACTCTTTTTAATATAACATTTTATATTAAATATTATTATACATAATATATGTAATACACTTAATAATATACTATACCTAATATATATTTTTAATTATAATATATATAATACATTTTTAAAATTTTAAATAAATATATAATTTTATTTTCTAAATTTAAAAATAAATTTTTCTTTTTCTTCTTCTTTTTTTTTTCCTTTTCTTTTTCTATTCTCTCTAATGACTACTCTGTCGCCAATGACCACCGTCGGTCGGATATTCACACGACCAGAGCCTACAATTAGCAAAGTTAAACCAAGAGAGTTAACATACATAAAAATGAGCTAGATTTAATTACTAGATTTTCATTGATCTAATTTTTAATTTTCGACCAAACCTCAAAAATGTAATTAGTTGCCATCAGCCACCGTGGTCGATGGTTTCATGGCTGTCGATTGTCGTTTGGATATTGCTTGGCCATCCCATCATCAAGCCATCATCGTCGGTTTCATGTGACTATCGACGATGGAGGATGAAGGAGAAAAGAGAAGAGTTGGTGACACTGGTGGTGGGTGAGGTTGATGACACTGAGAAAAGAAAAGAAATGAGAAAAGAGAAGAGGGAAAGAGAGGAAGACGATGGGTTTTGATTGAAAACTATTTAAAATAATATTTTATTAATTTGAGTTTTTTTATAATTTTTTTTATTTTAAAAATAGTCAAATAAACGTGTTTTAAAAAATTAAAAATTCAAAATGGGCTGAAAATAACAAACAAACAAAAAAAACAATATCTAAAACTTTCAATTATTTTGTGAAACCTACTAACAATAGACCAACTCTTGGAATTGTCAGTAATATAGTTGTTTTGCTTCTTAGGTATTGCTTCCATATAAATTACTAGAAAGAAAAAAGATGATAACCAAAGACTAGAAAGTTTGAGAAAAAAAATGAAATTTAAAGTTTCACGAGGACAGAGTTGAAATAGAATATAATATATTGAATTTTATGGATGGATTGGATGCTCGTATGGTACTTGTGTTAGTAATTCTTATGTTTCCCGTCGAAAAATGCAGGAGATGAATATGTGGATTCCACACCCTCCCATGAAACTCATGCTCTTTACCTCTTATTTTGCTGCGTCAGGCAACTAATATGAGCAATAAAACAAAATGTTGTCTCTACGAGCGTAGCACGGTTGGTATCCGAATAGTAGATTGTAATTAATGATGTAAATTCGAATCATGACAGCCGTAATGTGAGAGTTTCATCTTCTTGTAGAATTAACTTTTTGTGGGTACCATGCATTGTGATTCCTGTTTAGGGAGCTGTCGTGTATCATAATTTATCCCTCTCATGTACGTGAAGCAATGTGTAACAAGTCTTTAAGGTGAGAAAATTCACTTTTTACGGCGAATAAAAGGAAATGCTTTTAGGAAGGATATTGAACCATTAGAGGGATTTGATTTGATTGCCAGGAAGAAAAAATACAAAAAAACCAAGAGAGGCTTGACAGTGAATTATGGTGAGAATCCCATTATTAATCAGTCGGTGACCCAAGTCGGCGGCAGTTCTGTCTTCTTTGCAGGAAGAATCCCGTGCCTTGTAGTTTCATTGTTGAGTACGGTAGCTCGAATGAAGGGAGGTTGTCTCTCCAATTTCAACTTTTATTATATTATAAATAATTTTCTTTTTATTTTAATTTTATCTTATATGCTTGCTCTAATCACTCTTTCTATCCTCTTCTCTATTTTTTCTCTTTATTTTATTTATTTATTCATAAATTTTAATTATATTTATTTTACCTTTCACATAATCAATAATCAAATATATAAAATAATTAATAATTAAATATATAAAATAATTAAATACATATATACACATAATCAATAATTAAATACACAAATTAATAATTAAATCCATAAATATATAATATCACTCATCTAATATATAAATAAATAAATAATGCAAAAAAATTTCACAAACCAATCTGGACAATAAATAACAAGTCGAGAGTGGAAGAATTGTCGTCGATCATTCTACTCGTCATCGTTGTCGATTTTTTTCTTTTTTTATTTGAGATGAATTATCTGTAATATTAAATTTAAAATTATGAGAAGGCAAAAGTAGATTACATGTGCTTGAAATATTAAGAATAAAACACTAAACATTCAATAGGGAGTCATGATTGGATGGGGTGAGTTTGTTAAAAAGAAACAATCCATAGAAATAGAAAAATTAATAAATCACCTGAATATTGGTCCAAAATCTAAAACACAATATGTCTATAAGAAGTTAAGAACCCCAACACACCCCCCCCCCCCAAAAAAAAAAAGGGAGCTATAAGCCATGGCTTGTCTAGGCAATAGTTATTGGTGATGATGAAATTAAATGTGTCAAATTTTTATTTTTTATGTGATTATTTGAATATTTTATAGTTATTTTAATTTTTTTCATGTATTAACTTGAATTTTTTATTATTTTGATTATATTTTTGTATTTATATTTTTGAATCAATTTAACTTTTATATTTATAAAAAAATGATTAAATTAATTTATCTTAATTTATCTTTTTTTATACATCAAAATATAAGAATTAAATTAACTTAAAAATATAAATATATAAGTGTAATAGAAACAGAAAAAAATTCAACTTATCATACGAAAAAAAAAGATAAAAGTATAAGAATTAAATTGATTAAAAAATATAAATTTAAGAGTATAATTAAAAAAATAAAAAATTTAATTAATCACATGAAAAAAATATAAAAATATGAATCTGGCCAATCAAATGAGTGTAAAACTACTCCTTCTTCATACATCAAACTTTAAGATATGAATTGGTTAAATATATCATTATTCATCGTCACGTGTATTTTAGTCATCAACAGCTATAGAGAGAGAGAGAGAGAGAGAGACCACCTATTCTTAATTAGAAAAAGAAATTGCATTCACACTAATCGTTACCCGACACTCATTGAACGCAACTGCCCTTGCATGTGTTGTAAGAAATAAAAATGTTTAATTATATATCATATAATAATAATATAATGACTGAACGTTCTGTTGACTTCTGACTTCTGGATATGACTAAATATAATTTTCATATTTAATAACTTAATTTTTTTTTTTATAAAAATGAAACTAAAGTAACAGTTAGAGATAAAAAGATGAACTTTTTTGGATAACCGCCCAGACCTTGGCATCTTGCCACTTAATATTGGGTAAAAGCCGAGGTCTTTCTGTAGGACGAAAATACCCTTGAGTGATACGTGTTGCCGTGGCCTCACTGGGCCTTCACTTCAGCTTTTTGGAACCTACTAGGTCTCTGCTTATACCTACTTGCCCCTTCAGTACAAAAAGCTATTCAGGGAGAGAGAGAGAGAGGGTGTGCTTAGGGTTCTCTGCTGCATCTGCTACTGTCCAAGCACTCACAGATTCAAATGTATGAGAATTTTGGTTCCATTTGGAAGCAGGTTTTCAATAATTTGAGGTAGGTAAGCTGCAAGAAATCTCCGCATGTGAAAGCAAGAAAAAAGAAGATGGTATTTTCTGGGATTAAGTTTCACCTTTAAGCAACAAGGGTAATCTCAAATCTGTGATGCTGTTTGATTTTTCATTATTTTAGTTGGTTAAACTAAATTAGTTTCCTTCCTTCTGAATTGAGTTGGGTTTGATATCTCAAATCAAGGAAGAGCATGGCTTGGAAACTTCATATACCTGAAAGAACTACTCTGTTTGATCCCTGAATGTTGAGCAAACAGTTGGTTTTTCATCGTGCTTCTTGGTTAAAAATGCCTTGGATTCAATCTCAGACAAAGCAAAGAGGCGGTCGTTTGAGCCGCTCTCTGTACTCTAGTGTGCTTTCTTCTTCCTCTTCTCCTCCCCCATTGCCATCAAGTTCCCTGAAACAACCAGCTCCATCACCATCGTCTGGGAGCAAATTAAGCCCAGCTGTTCTTTTCATCGTTGTTATACTTGCTGTCATATTTTTCATCTCTGGTCTTCTCCACTTGCTTATTAGATTCTTATTCAAGCAAAGATCTTCCTCGTCAGTCTCTCAATCCAATAGGTACCTAGAGGGCTCCGGAGCTTTCCAGAGACAGTTACAGCAGCTCTTCCACCTCCATGACTCTGGCCTAGATCAGGCTTTCATTGATGCCCTCCCTGTGTTCCTCTACAAAGAAATTAGGGGACCCAAAGAGCCATTTGATTGTGCTGTTTGTCTTTGTGAATTCTCAGAGCATGACAAGCTAAGATTGCTTCCCTTGTGTAGCCATGCCTTCCACATAGATTGCATAGACACCTGGCTGCTGTCCAATTCGACATGCCCACTTTGCAGAGGGACCCTCTTCACTCCAGGGTTTTCCATTGAAAACCCTTTTGATTTTGACGATTCTAGGGAAGAAGATGGGTTTTCAGGCCATGGATTTGGTGGAATACCTTCTGCTCCGAAGCCTTCAGAGAATGAGATCGTTGGTGAAAAGAGAGTGTTCACCGTGAGGCTTGGGAAATTTAGAAGCACAAATGATGAGGCAAAGGAGGGAGAGACCAGTAGCAGTAATTTGGATGCAAGGAGATGTTACTCAATGGGTTCATGTCAGTATGTGGTTCCTAATTCAAGCCTGCAAGTGACCTTGTGCCCCAATAGAGCTAATGGCAATGGTGGGGTTGTGAGAGCAAGAGGGCAGAACGGGAATTCTGCAGTTGATGGGGACACTGAGGGGAAGAAGATCAACATTGGCAACAAACGTGAGAGCTTTTCTGTCTCCAAGATCTGGCTTTGGTCTAGGAAGGGCAAATTCCCAAGTTCTTCAGATTCCCATATCTTTAATTCTTCTGTAAACGTTGATTTACCATGGACTGAGAAAGTTCCAGCTACATGATGAAGGTATTGTCTTTTCTTTTCTTTTCCCAGCTTTGCCTTGCCCTTTATTCATTAATTTTTGAATCAATTCATCAAAGTTTCCTTTCAGCTTTTGTTTTTTTCTTTATTTTTTGATTTCTTTTCCTTTCCCAAATGCCTAATACTGCTGAACGGTGATCCCTTTCTGGTGGGTGGCTATGTACTTTTTCTTGTCATTGATTTCCACTCTTCCTCACTTCAATAAATGCTCCTTTTTCTTGCCCCAAATATTTTTATTTTCAAAATTTTGAAGATAAAGTTGAATTGGTGTTTATTTATTTATTTTTTGTGAAGCAAGACCATTCTGGTTTTAAAGATTATTTATTGATTTTAGAACTTGGCAAATTTAAAAGAAAATGTTCGGTGAAATTAAGTTTTGGAAAGTCCCTTTCGAAAGTTGAACTCAATACTTTTAGTTTAAGAAATCATAAAATGTGTTTGTGGATTTTAAAAAGTACTTATCATTCTATAATTAAATCTAAGCGATGCTTATAAGTCTTGGTCTTGTAAAACAACCAAAAATAGAGAAAAACAAAAGCCCATAAAGCTTATAATATGCACTTGGGTTGGGTTCTTACCTGCTTCCTTCCTCAATGACCTCCAAAAACTTCAGATTGGACAAGGACTCGTTGATCTGGTCATGGAAATTTTTCTTTTTTAAATTGACTGGGTTGTTTGAATGAATCTTGTGATCTTTTTGTTTTTTTTTTTTCTATTAAAAGAGGGAAAAGTGAATGCTCTAGCTTTATAGACTGGACTACTTAATGTCATAAATCAGATCAATTCATCCAGGGTGTTCCAGGGTTATGAAATTTCTTGAATCTCTATGGTTGGGAGGGTTTTATTTGTATATAATTTTTTTGGGTAAATAGATTATTTTCACAGTTCTACTTTGTTATTCTCTTATTACAAAAGGTCAACAACTATACTCTTACTTGGAGAAGTAACAGTCTAGTTGGTATGAGGTTACTGGTTATGCTGTTTTGGGTTTTTTTTTCCTTTATTTTTGTTATTCTTTGAAATAGGAAAGACCAAAATTTTGAAAATGCCTTACTTTTTATATAATATGAACCCAAAAAAAAGGTTAAAAGATCTGTACTTTATTAAGACTGAAAATGCTTGTTTATTATTTCTTAGAATTGATACCTTTGACACAAGTTTGTCATTAACATACTTGAAGATAGTTTCTAAATCAATTAAAAACAATTTATTTCCCATGACTAGAGACCCTACAATCTCTTTCCCAAAAGTGCAATAAAAGGCACCTATTGCACTGTGCTTTTGGGCTGATCTAGAAATTGTGGGATCCTTCCAAATGTTGACCTCTCGGTGTTGGATGAATCTCATGGTGGGATCTGTCAAAAGTGGTCTTAGGGACTCTTGCTCTTATATATACATATATATATGTATGTCTGTATGTGTAAGTTTCTTGTTATCTTTCATTTTTGGAGATGATGGGGGACCATATGATTTTGAAAGGTTTACATGAATCAGTGACCAATGTGGGGTCATGGGAGTGTCCCCACCAAAACTTGTTCCCATCATTTCCCCCCTCTTCCCATCAAAAGTTAAAACTGATGGGAGGGGTGTTTGAAAATACTTAAAAAGCACAAAAATTTGTAAAATTAACTTTAAAATACAGAATATAGTTTTAAAAATTAATCAAACTACAGGTGATTGGGTTTATTATATTAATTAAAATTACCCATTTAGCCATATGAATGGTGAAGGAAATAACAGAGGGCTGGCCCTCTGGGGAGTATAATTTAGTGTTACAGTGATATGATGATATGATTATATATATTAATTTATTTTAATCCGAGGGCAGTTGAGACTCACCCATCTCAGATTTAGATGAAGTTAATGCCATTGCAGTGGCAACTAACTGTTAATCACCCTTGCTTTAGAAAGTAGTAGTCATCATTATGTTTGTAGCGAGTGACATCTTGAATAGACAGAAGACCAAACAGTCAACTGGCCTTTTTTCTCATCCAACAGGCAACAGGTTACGGGGGGGTCTATAATAAAAAACAAATTTTAGGTTGGAGAATTATTAATGAATGATGTGATCCGTTGGTTGGAAAAACATTTGTCAAGAAAAAGGTCTAGAGGACTCGCTCATTTACGTTTTAATAAATTATTATATATAAATCAATTAGTGTCTCCAGTTACTATATTCGGGTTCGTTCAATCTCTGATACACCCAACTATTAAAATGATGTCATTTCAAAAATATTTTTTATCTTGAAATGTTAAAAATTATTTTTAACTTATTTTTATAATCTTAAAAATATTTTAAAACTGTTTTATAATCTTGAAAATGTGTTTATATTTTGCAATTATGTTAGAAATAAAAATAATTTTTTCTTTGTTGTCTCAATGGCCATGTTAGAGATAGAAATAATTTTTATTTATATTTATTTGAATGGATGATGAAATTTATGTTATGTTTGATTAAATATTTATTTTTTATATTAAAAATTATATTTACAAAAGAGTTTATATTTTATTTTATTTACAAGTTTTCTTGCATTTTTATTTCTTATTTTTAAAAAAATATTATTTTTTTGTTTTCATTTCGTATAGTATCTGTTTTTTGCGCAACTTAGGGTTCAATTTCTCAAATTTGATATAATTGGGCTGTTTTTACAAAATGTTTTTTTTTTTTTCAGTAGTTTACATTAATATTTCGAGATTTTCTGAAGTAAAATAGAGGGACTGCATGTGAAAGAGACTTGGAAGTCGGTAAGAGTATGACTGCAAAAAAAAAAAAAAAGGCAAGAAGATGAAGGAAACTGAAAATGGACCCCCCATTTGTTAGAACCATATCGTAGAATTGTATACGGTTTTCATTCATTCATTCATTCATTCTATTTCTGACAAAAGCTTTGCAGGGCATCTCAAAAATGAGCCTGAAACAATCGAACGCCATACAAATATGACCTTTCAGTTTGCGTTTCAATCCAATCCACCTGAATCTGATACAAACTTGAGAGAGAGAGAGAGAGAGCTCAACTCAGCTCAGCTCAGCTCAACTGGCCGCCATCATATTGAGAGGCAATTTGGACGGGCACAAAAGTCAAACCATAGGTGACATGGGATTGGTCTTTTCCAGAGGTCTTGGCTATAGACCCCACCAACCCTACTACGTGACTGGACGGCGGTGTGATCGATGGAAGAATCCAAGGGCCTGCCTCTATGTTTTTTTATGTTTGTTTTTTAATCTGTTTATGTTTGTTTATTTATTTATTTTAATTCATTTTTAATTAAATTACCGCACGTATATTTAGAATATATATGAGTGGTATTTTTAATTTTTATTCATTACACCGATCGGCAGATCAGAATTTGGATTAAACAGAATTTAATTGTTGATTGGTAAAATGAGGTCTATATTAGGGCCGGGCCCATGGGAGTTGGGGGCCAGGCCATTTAAAATTTGGAGTTTCTTTAAAAAATAATAAAAAATATAAAATTTTTATTAGAGATTTTTTTAATATTAAAATATTTATCATTAAATATTTAATGGGCCCTTTTGAGTAAAAAATATTTTTAATGTTAAAATATTTAAATATTTAAACCGTTAAGTTTTGGCAAAAAATTATTGGACCCCCCCTCCCCCTTTTAGGGGGGCCCTAGGCATAGGCCTCAGGCCTATGCCTTAAGCTGGCCCAGGTCTATATACATGATTCACTCATGAAATAGAATCCGTTCATTTTTTAAGTATCAATGCTTAGAAACTTCCAAGTGTTTGAGCTGAACACTTTCTAGATTTTTGGTAGGGCTCAAGAACGAGGCTCTTTTGAATCTGGCTTAACCAAGGGAGGGTACCGCTTCTGCTTCTGCTGTGAACATACAACGACAACCACTACTTCATAATATATTTTTTGATAAAGATGTTATTTTTATAGTAGAATAAAATTATTATTTTTGGAAAAGATAAAGTATTGTTAAATCATATTTTGTGTTGATGTAATTTTCACTCGAGTGTTCAAACCCACCCTTCTAACCAACAAAATAATTTTTAAAGAACACAGATTTTGAGATAAAATTTTCAAAAATTATTTGCAAAACTAGTGCACCCATTTCTTCTGAGTTCTATATATCATTCAAAAGCAAAAATATTATACTTTAAAAAAAAATTGATAAACAACTTTCACAAATTCATAATAATTCTATTTAAAATTAATAATAAATCTATTCATTATTATGAAGTATTGTTAATTTTAAATAAAATTATTTATCAAACTTATTTGCAAGTATAACATCTCCGTGTTCCAAAATTATGAACCTGTAAGCGGCTGACTTTCCTCTGCGCCTCAGATTTGATATCCATGCATCAAAGATGATTAATAGAACACAAACCACCACCTTCCGTCAATCCCCACAAAACAAAATCAAGATAATATTAATAATTATAATAAATAGTCTGAAGATGATGATGATAGAGAAAGAAGAAGGGTTGGTCAAAAGCTTTAACAAACTTAGAAGACCATTCAAGCTTGCAATTCACGTGGGAAGTTGTTGATCTGTCCTTCCTCGCTAACATCCTTGCCATTCAGCATGTAACCAATCCGTATGCGCATCACAAGGGATTTCTGAGACCCAAAAAGCGATGTTAATGCAGAGTTATATGGTCAAGGAGAGAGAGAGAGAGAGAGAGAGATAACATATGGCTGAAATGCGTCCATAATGACTATAACGTTACCAATGAGGTCGTAACATAATAATGTTAAAATTTTATTAAAAATAACGAATAACGAGGTGTTCACTGTTGAGACTGAAATTATATGCAAATAGGCCTCCCAGGGTGATGGACCGACCCTTTTAAAACGCTGATGGACCAACGAATTTCATCCAGCTAATTATACTTTTGAAACCCTTCCTTTTTCCCGAGAAAAAGAGAAATCAGCTAAACAAATTCCTGAGGTCTGTATTCGTGAACCGGCAAAATCAAAGCTACCATTTAACTTGCTGGTCAAGGGGGGCGATGGGATTGGGAGCGTCCTTTTGTTTTATAATTCTAATTTTCAGTTTTCGTATTTATTTTTATTTTGGTGTTCAATCGGGGCTTCCCTTAAAAATACGAAAATATGTAACTATTTTGAATGTATTCACCATTTTTTTTTAATTTTTTTATGCCTGATAAGAACAAAAGATAGATCTTTGCTATTTTCAGCTCAACTTCGATGTTGACCAAGTGTCGGTGACGACTCTAGCAGTGGTAAGGATAGGGGAGAGAATTCTACAGCATTGAAAACGAAATATACAAATATAATTTTTTTCATTTGTAGAAAAGTTTTCAAATTTTTGGAATCAAACATTAAAAGTTTTTTGTTTCCAGAATAATGAATACTCAACCAAATGTGCTTTAAAACCGTAGAAAACATAAAGCCAAAAAAAAAAAAAAAACACTTTCTGAGGTAAGTTTAATAAAGGAAATCACTTTAGACCTTTTGAGATTTAGATCATTTTTACATGCATTCCCACGGATTTACATTTAGTATTTTCAATTATAGTATTTTTTTAAATACGTTTTTAACCTAACAAAAGGGACCGTTTAGATAGAAAAAATAAATCATAAGGACTCAAAATATTAAAAATATACCCACCTGTAAAACTGGTGTAAATCACGGGTTAAAAGGTGAAGTTTAAGGTCAAATATAATATGACGGATGCACAAAGATGAGTGACCGGAAAAAAGAGGGGGGGGGGGGGGGGGGATTACCTTGCCATGTTGGGTGTTTACAACACGCATGTTTTGTGTAATGGCCCCGCCGCCGCTCGCAGGCAGAGTGTTACTGCTGGCTGGATCTAAGTGCAGTTGAAGAAACTGTTGATTCAAACCAACAAATAGAAAATCATGTATTAAGCTTCAGAAACCAAAAAAATTGTAGCTTAAGCACTTTACATTTGAAGAAGCTCAAAGTTGGTGTTAAATTGAATTTTGAGACTTGTGAAGTGTTGTATCTTGAAAATTCAAGGCCGAAATGACTGCTAACAAACGCAAAGACATTCCATACTTTAATTACAAAATTGTTCAAATTTCCACATTCCATACTTGTGATGTGGCTCATTAGTTACAAAGGCACAACTTTCCCTTGACTCACAAGACGTGGGATTGTCTCTCTCTAAAAACGAACCCCCACTAGTTGAGCATGAGTTGTCTATAGGAGAGATGGTTGGTATGGGTTTCCTATCGACAATGCCATATGATGCAGTTAAAATATGGTTGTGTTGTGCACAAAATTGGTGTGGCCACAATTTTGTCCTGAAAGGGGCAGCCCTCACAAGAAAGGGGAGTGGTTAAAGTTTGGCCATATCTTTTGGTGCTGTCCTACAAGGGCCCTTTTTAGAACAAAACCGTGTACGCCTCTAAACCAAAGCAAATAATACCTTGTATGGGACCAAGCTATAGTTTGACCTCAAGGTGCATTGCAAGAAGGAAATTGCAAATGCATGAAGCCTGGACAAACTGCTTTGGCCACATTTTGCTTCCCAGATATAGATAATTCTACAAAAAGGCCAACAAAGTGCTACCCCATCTACAAACAGTGTAATTGTAATAGATATAATGGGGGGACAAAGGAAGTTTAGAACATAATTTCTGTCGGAGCTTACCTTTGGAACAGCTGCCTGGAAAATAAAATCTGTATAGGCATGAGGTGATTTATTTGTGAAAACAGCTTCAATAAGTGTTGTTTGGGGGTTTCCATGTGGCTTTGAGAAGTTGAACATTATCTTTAAGGAGCTGCTCTCATATGCCATCAATGATGGATGAGCAGGTCCATTGTCTTCTGTTTATTAAGAGAAAAAGGTAACAATATTTCAAGAATGAAATATACTTGATAAAAAAGTTCAAGTACTAGTAAAAGCTATACCAAGTTTTGCTGGATTGGATGCAAAGCCATTCAACAAATCCATCATAGAAGAACCACCATCAGAAGACGCTAGTGCAGGAGGCTCAGAAGGTGATGATGAATGCTCCAGTGTACCAAGTAAGGTTTTGCTACTTTGAATAGAGGGCAAAATGCTAGATTGAGATGTGTTGCTTTGATCTGAAGGTGTTCCAATCGATAAAAGATCCAACAAAATGTCTGTACCACTTTTTTGAGCCTGATCAGTACCTAGAAATCAATATAGAGTGACTTAACCACAATTAGGATCACATCAAGCTGTTGATAAGATAATAAAAGAGAAAAGACTGGAGATACAAATATCAAAGCAATTTCAAGTGCAGCTTCCACAAGTACCATTCGGAAGAACATATAACTGAACTAGCAGTTAAAAACCATACACATCAACAAAATAATATGCATTCTCAGCAGTAGGATAAAGCAATGTTCAGAGGGCAAGTTGCTTAAGCTCTTAATTTCAGTGGATGAAGTCTGGCTACATAGTTGCGAACCCAGCAGCGTGTGAGAGCATTGGCAAGTCTACCATTTTTTAAAAAAGCAAAAGCAAGTAGGATATATGGCCCTAGCATCAAACTTTTTTAATTCCAAAGCTCTTCAGATCTTAAAGAGTTCAAGGGCAACAAATGATCATAGTTGTTAATAAAACAGCCATTCAGGACTGTAGCTGGCCTAACCAAAAATCAACCAATTAAACTACCAGCTCTAAAGTTTTTACCCAAGGAACATTTCCCAATAATCTGCAACAAACCCATCATCCAATGTGCCAGAAGCTTAAACATGTAAGTGATGAAATGATAAGTTTATAATTGGAAGTACAAATTCATCAGAATTTTAAATAACAAAAAAATATGGTTGTGGCTACCGAGATTTGAATCAGTCAAAAACCCAACTTCCTGCAATCTCTCTACAACAACAATACACCAAGCTTTAATTCCACTAAGTGGGTTGAATATATGGATTCTAACTCGTTAATCATTTCTATTTATGACCATGTCTTTTATATAAGCCATAATATCTTATGTAATGCCTAAGAATTTTATACCAAGTTTCTCTTGATTTTCTTCTACCTTTTTTGCTACAAATTAGTCCACTCTTCTCACAGGAATGTCTAGCTGTCTTTTTCTTACATACCCAAACTAACTTAATGGTGCCTTGCACATCTTATGTTCAATAGGTGCCATTCCGACCTTATCATAAATAATCTCATTTCTATTTGTCTTTTTATTTTAATCGTATGCCCATACATCCACTAAAACATCCTCATATCAATTATACTCATATTTTGTACATTGGTACTTAATTGAACATTCCATGACATATAACAAAGCTAGTCTCATAACCGTCCAATATCACTTTTTTTTTTATTTTTAAAAGGATTTTACAATTGCATAAAACACTGGAAACATTCTTGATTTAAACCATCCTGCCTTGATTTATGAGTAATATCCTTAATAATCTCTCCTCATCCTTTTGAAAAATTAATCTGTGATAGCTAAACTGACATTTTCTTGGGATGACTTGATTTTCAAGTCTCACCATAATAACATCTACACTTCTATTTTTACTAAAATTACAATCTATATAACTTGCCACCAGCTCTAGACTCTAGTTTAAAATAAATTAGAGAAAAGAGCAACTCAAATCAATGGTTGTACCAATGCTCAGTGCAAATGTTTGTTAATGAGTTTGAATCATAGTAACACTGAAAAGAATGAAAATCAATCAGAATCTTACATGATGCCATAATTTTAAGAAGTCTAATTCTTTTCAAGATGCAGGTTGTAAAACAAAAAACAAATTGCTGAAGCTAGTGTATTCTGTGGCAAGAGTAGTAGGAAAATATGACTGTTATTTATATAATAACTTCGCCTTGATTATCCCATAACTAACCTGGTTGTGATGAAGCTGGTGATAATCCTACCCCAAGAAGATCCTGAAGAAAATTGTCACCAGAAGAGCTAGGTGCTGGTGTCTCATCTGAATTTATGTCTAGTAAATTAACAAGAGAATCTGGAGTAGGTTTTGCAACTCCATTTGGTTGATTAAGTGGAGCTCCACTTAACATTGAGACAGTTTGTGGAGAACAGCCAGCTTTCCTTCCACTGTAAGTTGCCTCATCCAGAACTGGCATCCTTTCGAGAAGTACAGGCCTGGAGACACAGCCAACTGCTTTGTCAGATGTATACAGATAACTAGATTGAGTTTGCAAAGATAACATATAAGAGGGGAAAAGGAACAGGCTGAAGAGCAGACATTTTAGCAATGTACAGGTACCTGATGTGCTGATGCTTCTTGATGATAGAATTAAATTCAATTGATCTCTGTTGCAGTTCAAGCACTAAGCTTCCTTTATATTGAACAATTATACTGTTAATCCTCCTACATAGATATATAATGCACAATCATATAGACCAATAAAACTGAGTGAAAAATATATTAAACATAGGATATGAAAGGATGGAAAATAAACATAAACAGAAACAATAAAGAACAATTTTTCAACAAATATAAATGAAGACTGAAAAAGTAGATTTTAACAATTTCATTAATTGAAAAGAAAATAAATAAACAATTAAAGTCGAATGATCCCCTGGATAAGGTGCATGTGCACGTGTACACAATGCATGAAAGAGAGAAGTTGACAATCCATAGTTGATGAGTAAACAGGTTAGAGAAAGGGATGAAAATGCTTGAATTGTATGATGTTCCTTAGTACAACAATTTCTCTTCTCCTCCTTGTATCTGATTCAATATGATTTATTTTTATATGATTTGAAACTATGCAAATGAGTACTATGCCAAATATAAAAATGAAAAAAATTCAATTTATTAAGCAAAATAACATTCAGAATTATATAGGATAGGATGAAGATCTATGATCCAATAAAGTTCTACATGAGAATCATAAAATCCAATTTCCAATAGATTCTGTACAGAATCCGAGTCAATTTTTCCAGAAAAGGATTAGGAGATATTAAAAAACTGCACAATCTAGATGAGGGTTCTAATAACTCTGATTTATGCGGAAGGTGTTTAGAAAGTGCAACACTTGCTCCAACACTGCCTGGTTGCTAGGGAGACTTTAAGTCCCATTCACTCTGGACATTACACAGGATGTCGGGTTGGACATTAGATGTGATGCCATCTTTGGGTAAGAGTTGCCCAGGTTGTCATGAAACTATTGTCAGTGGTGTCTTTGCCCAGAAAAATATGGCTTGGAGAACTTGATCATGCTATTCTCCTTGTCTATTTTTGTGGCTAATGGGCACTCTACGTTATTCCTTTTCCTCTCTTGCGAGACTTTTGAATTCACTATCGCCAAAAGATGTAAAGGCTTCAATTTGGATGGTCTTTTTCTTTCTGTATTTAAGGATTGCCCATCTTTTGTATAGAACTCATTTCCTTAAGCAGTTCCTCTGTAATAATACTTAATTGATAAAGGACATCCCCAGTGAAAAAACTGAGAGAAAAAAAAAAAAAAAAGATGATGATTTGCTGCTGCACCTAAATATAGTTGGAAATAAAAAAATGGACAAAGGAGACTGTAAAGCAATGACAATTTGGAAACCAAAGATCCAACTAGAATTGTCATTAAAGTAAACCAAAGAGCTCCAGATCCTCGCACTAACTTGAGTAATGCTATTTCAGATACACCCAACTAGAACCCTTTGTCTTGGCATTTTCTAGAACACAGGCATAATATAGATCTGGAAAATTGCATGTGATAGATATGACTGATAATTAAGAAATGAAAGACTAAAGCATACTGCGAACAAGAAGGAAAGCGACAAGAAAGCTTCATCAAAGAAATCAAACACATTGCTTGAGTGGTGAGATCAGAATTATGGCGCTTCATAGCTGTCTCTATGACGTCCACGGCATCAGATTCTGTTACCTGCATGGAACAGTAAAGCCGATCACGTCCTTCCAAGAGAGAATAGTATGCCATAAAGCAGATTTACCAGAGTAAGTTATAAATTCTAACAGATCCAGGCATGCAGTTTTGGCTACAAAATATTCCGTTTTCATGATAAAAATTGTTTGATTAGTATGATAATTTAAACAAGATACTTATCTGACACCAATACATTGTGTTAGCCCCTTTGTCAAAAATAGCGTGGTTCAAGAGGAAAAATGAAACAGAACCCAAATGATTTCTCAAGAAGACCAGGACTAAAAGGCAAAGTCATTGGAGTTAGTTTTGGCCTGTTAAACAGAATCCGAGAAGAAACTAGAAATGGAAAAGTTATATTATATATCATCACTAGTGCCTAGTGGTTCGTGTCTTCCAACTCATGTCATTAACTTGTAGGACTATCCATCAAACAATTACAGAAAATTAGTAAAATAAAAAGTATAGATTAGAAGTACACATTCATAAAATAAAAAAATAAAAAATAAAAAACAAAAAACAGCTGCAAGAAGAGGAAATAAATGATAGATTGACAGAAGGCAACATTGAGATGAGGCTGTGACTTGTCTCATTTCATCATTTATCAAGGAGCATAATTGAAAAAGTTGTGGCTAAGAAAAAGAGAGGAAGGGGTATTTCTCTAAAAGGCTCTCTTAATGTCTGCATCATGATGTGGTTGAAGTTGGTGTGCTATTAGAGATCAATAACCATCAAGCATTGATCTCAAATATCTCCAGTTTACAAACCTAGCTAGATGCATAAAATTCTCAATCAACCAGCATGCTAATGTGAAAATGCAAACAGGCTTGGTATTCAGTATCCTCAGCTAACTGCAAGCTTTCAGACAAACTATGCTGCTTCCCATAGGACACTGGTTATTTTTTGGTTACTGTTTTATTGTCAGGCTTGGGAATGTGCTAGGACACTGGCCAATTACTCTTGGCTACACACAGCCTGTGTCAGGTAACCTTGAAACCATGTTTATCACACCCAAGTCTGTCCAAATTGTTTGCTACCATGTTTAGTCATATAAGCTAAACATGCGATTCAAGCATTATGGAGGAATCACGTACCTACACGTTCTAAAAAAAATCGATGATAAAGTGAGCATGATGAATCATCTGGAGGACTAGGCCATTACCAGTTCTTCAAACGTTCAAGATTTTTTCAAGTACCATGCACCTACAATAGTACATACAAAACCCCAGATAGGGAGATTTTTTCAAGTACCATGCACGATGCACTCATCTCATACCCTCATAATATCTTTCCACAACCCTATCACATGTGAGGACCTATTGCTCCCCATTGACCACCATCCGCAACTGCACGTATCCTAGCCCACCTCCTTCATCTGATAAAGGTTATCCTTAGGTGCAACCACAACTACTTGATGAAAAGGCATTATTGAACAACCCAAGATTCTTATCACCCAACACACCCCATACTCCAACTTATCAAATGGTAATTAATTTCAAAACCAACAACAATTCCGAAATGTGTCCCAAGTAACTTGTCAAGTCTACTAGCCACAGAAGTAGTAGTGGCAGTAAAACGAGACACACCATGAGTAGGAAAACTAGAGAAAGTACTCTTAGTAACATTATGACAACCACTTTCAGAAGATGCTACTTTCCCAATAGGCTATAGTCTCCTTGAATCTCTCAAAACCCCGTCTGAGACTTCTTTGGCCTTGAAGGAAGCAGCAAGTGGCAAAGCAAAACAAAGGAAAGGCAAAATGCCAACCATGCACCCCAATGGAGCAGCTAAATTTTTGCTTTAACAACATAACAGGACAGTCAAGAAGGACCAATGGAAAATCTTTGCAAGGTGGTACAAGGATAAATTAGGCTATAATAAAGCCTAAGAAAGAGAACAAAAGGTATGGTACAAAGTATGAGTATTACATATTTAAGAACTTTAATGTGATGGTCACACAGTAACAGAGCGAGGATGAGATTTCCCTGTCCTCCGTCCAATAATTGGCCCATGTCTGCAACAGGGCTAGGGAAAAGAAGGAACATAAAGCTATGAAATCTTCAACATAAGGCAACAGAAGAAATCTTAACCCTCCCCAGATCATATCTGAGGTAAATTTGATGACAAATTTCAAACAGATATTTTCTCAAATCCGTTGAAGAACTCAACTGAAATGTTGGGTCATAGAAATGAAACCACCAATAAGAGATTTTTAAAGGCAGCAAAATCTAGAAGTTGTAGTTTAACATGTTACTAGCTTTTGTTTATAAATCAATAAATAACTGCTTCCATTTCTATGACACATCACAGAACCAGGAAAGATGACAAAAACTGTATCTTCTATTTCTGCAATATGCAAATCAGTTCCTGATTATTACATATGTCAGCACCAGTTTAATGCAGAACCAATAAAATCTCAATTGAGAAAAATCTGTAGAAGCAATCTTACAGTTACCGGTTCCTCTACATCAAGCATTCCAGTTTTATTAACCAAAATTTCACCATATTCTCCAACGCACCAAACTGCCACCCGAACAAGATTTGCCTGATGAGAATATCAAAATCATAACCCAGCTAATTACTCAACGAACTATAATCACAAACTCTTACATTATAATAAGATGGCTAAATACCTGTTCACCTGATGTTTTCATTGCTCTGTAGAGAAACCGGACTGTATATCCATGAAGGTTTAAAGAATTGGTTATCACAACTATTAGGGCATGCCAAACTTCATCCTTTACAAAGTTACCTGCCTAGTAAGCATGGAATAGGATAACTACTCAGCAAATGCGACACCACTTACATCAAGGAAAGCTGAAAAGAATAATTCAGAAGGCAATAAAATAATAGTCATGAGGAAGCTCTAAGAAATGACAAGAACTTTCTAGTGAGAACGGAAGTTTGAGCCATAGCAGCACAACTGGTGACCTTTATGCACTCAAAGTCTCAATCAATAGAAGCATGCTACAGTTGTCACTCTGCTGTTTTATTGTGAACATGTACAGAAAAGAAATAACACTTCAATCTAGAAGATAATACAAAAGCTATTTGGTTAATACTATCACTGAAGGGAATAATTCAAAAGACAATGAACAAGTAGTCATGAGGAAACTTTCAGAAATCTCAAGAACTTTCTATTGAAAAGGAAGTTTAGAGCCATAGCAGCATAGTTGATGACATGCACTCAATCAATAGAATCATGCAATGGTCTTCAATCTGCTGCTTTGTTGTGAACTTGTACCCAAAAAATATATAAATAAATAAATAATAATTAAATGTAGAAGATAATAAAAAAGGTATTCAGTCAACATTATCACTGACAATTCCATGTTCCTTAAGTGTAGCAGCAAGTCTGCCAATTAATTTAACACTTCGCAGAAACTAAACATCACATAACCATCTGAAAATAAAAACCTGCCATCTAGACCAAAAATGCCTAGCATATACCTCACCTCATGGCCAGTGCTATACAGACTTTGTACGACTAGACGGTGAGGGTATTTGAAATTTAACCTATGTTATTGGGGTGAAAAGTTTGCCACTACTATATTATGACACTCAAAAGTTCTCTTCACTATATTGATTATCAGATGCCCACTATCTGAATTGCTTTAGAGAATTGATTCATTTATTCATTGCAGTTTGTTCAAGTTATGGACCACTTCAGATTTGTTTATTATTTTAGTAAATTTTCTCTTTTTTTTTAACATAAAGGTTCTACCAAACCAACAAAAGCACCAAAAAGCAAACAGATCTCTTATTCTGTCATAGTAAGAACAGAAGAATTGCAAACATGCTCAGTTGGAGGCCTTGAAATGCAGGAACAGGTATTGGGTGAAATAATAAAGCACAAGCTGAAGTTGGAGCCAGAAAAGCACATGATTGATATAGCTTTTATAGTCCCTAGCTGAGGTTAAATTTCATATTACTAACAATACAAGAAGAGACGTCACACCTAGTCAGCTCCATGTTGTACCAAGGCTGGCAGTTAAATCAATTTCATCCCTTAACCCAATTATAGAGAATAAATCTTTCCAGAAAGAGGAGAAACACGTGATGTCAAGTTAACAAACACGCTCAAGTTGGAACCACCAAACCACATGAAGAGGACATACAAGGTCTCAGGTTAACAAACAAGCTTAAGTTGGAGCCACCAAATCACATGATTTCAATACAGCTTTTCTTGTACTTAGGCGAGGCTAGATTTAGTAACGTATAGTATAACAAGAGACTTCACAGTTTGCACATGGTTGGTTCCATGTCATGGCCAGTTTTGCTCAGTCAGTTCCATCCCTCAACAATCCTAGAGAGAAATATCTTTCCAGATTTCCAGAAAATTTGGTACCCCAGTTGAGAGAGAGAGAAGAGGACAACCTACAAAATTCTTCTTCTTTTGGTGCCTCCCCCAAAAGAAGAAGAATGCAATCAATGGAAAAACAGGAAGTATAAGGGCAAGCATCAAACATACACCATGCAAGCAAGCAATAAATAGGACAACCAGCACTATCATTCATACCAGAGAGAGAACCTTGAGCATCTGATCAATATACCAAATTTTTTCCATGGGAAACCTGTAGCAGAAGACAAGAAATTGAACAAGCCAAACTTAAGAAAATAATTTAGAAAGAAGAGTCTGTTCAATATGCTCCAATGATTCATTATGACAACCAATCATACTACACTGCCATATATTGCAAATGAGGCTGTTTCCAAAAGACATAGTTAGAAAGTAAAGATTGTACTTATTGTGATAAAGGAATATAACCTAACAATGAAGATAAAAAATGGAAATAGTATTATCTACAAGAAGATAATGAAAAAGGCAACAAATACAAATGCTGAATTCTCTGGCCATAACTGCTACTGCTAAAAGGTATGAAATTCTGTTCTTTCAGGGGTATGGTGTTTTAGCATGACCACATGATATTATTACATAATACAAGCCCATCATAGGCAGAAATTTGTAACCACACTGCAAGTTATCAAAAAGGAAGATGATTACAGAGTCTTAAATGAGATAGATTCTACTTACTGCTCAATGATGGAGCAAATTTTCAAGGTAAGATCTTTGAATTCTTCACTGCTTACTTCCAGATATTCAATAAGCTCTCCTGTCAAAGGTTTTACATTGCTTTCATTCAAGAGAAGATACAAAAGTTCAAGGGCCTTTTTACGAATAGAAGCATCTGAATCCTGAAAAAAAAAAAAGAATACTGAAAAGCATGAGCTTCTTGATTTATCCACTAGAAGATACAAGTGCTGTCAGGAGTAACACAGAGCAAGATGGCATATGCATCAAAAAGTTCCAGCCAGTACTGCATACTGGATATGGTTGGAATTGATGATATGCCATCATGATCTCTCAAAAACATGGATGAAAATGCTACGAAGTTTGCTAAGTCAATGATTGTCTCAAAAGCTTCAACTGGTAGCAAATGGGTTGATAGAATTCTTCTCATTACTTTGTCGAAACACAGCTCCAATATGGTGTTAGTAAGTGAAGATTAAAATGGCAGGTAAGGAAATAGTATTGAGTCAATCTTAAAAGAGCCAACTCATCTATCTGTTTACAGAAAACTGCTAAAAAATTAAGGTAAAAAGTGCAGCCATTGCCTGTAATGTTAGAAAAGGTTAAGAAACAAAGAATAAGAACGTGTGTATATCATAAGATACTAAGCACAGAAAGTTAAAGGCAAGAAAAATAAATAAATAAATTGGCAGCATGTTCTTGTCTGCTCTAGCATGTGCATAGGAGTAGCTTGTTCCAGGTTAACCAAGTGCCAACATCATGCTATTGATGCAACTATGCTTTCTTTCTCAAAGTATTGGCATTTAAAGGACAAGGTGAACAAGCACAGCAATAACTGTAACGAAATTTTGGTAGATGGGCGGAGCCAGGAATTTATAATATTTGGACGAGAGAACATGCTTCCAAAGATCACAGTTTCCAGTACTGGTACTGTACTCTTTTCAAACTTAAAAAACTCACAGGGAAATGCTCTGTAAACTATTGGAAAATGTCCGAGAAACTCGATGGAAACACTAAAGATACTTATTTGAATACCAAAATAAACGTTAAAAAGATCCAAGAGTTCTATATTGGTTGTCAACTACCTAACTCAACACTTCTCCTTTATCCGGACTTGTAACTGGCTGTAAATGAGAGGAAGACCTTCAACACTAGAAGCGTTGAGGGAATTACTCAATCCATAAGCAGAGTAATTCATGATGTCATTGCAGTTTATAATTAAAAATGGAAAGATCTCAGTGGTTCACTGATTATTTTGATAGCTTTCAGATAAAGTTCCACAGATTTCCTTTTAGTATTCATAAGTTATAAGATGCTTATAAGGTTTCTCATTCAATTCTAACTTGCTTTCTTATTTCCTGTTTCCCCTATATTTTTGGTTTCCCCATTCCACTTACATTTCCCCTTTTGTTTCCCATTTACACTTCCTCTTCTGCAACCACAGATAAAATAAGTACTGAGTCATGGGGAGGAAACATAGGGCTGAAGGCACTAGTTTTATAGTCACCCCAATAGCAAGCTTCAGTTCAAAAGGGAAGTGAAGAAACAATCTTTCAGAAGCAAAATTAGGTTCTTACTAAACAGTTGAAGACTTTTGATTTAAATTTTATTCAGTTTCACCTTAAACAGAAAATAAATACTAATTCTGAGTAAAATGGTGCAACCAAAATTGAAAATATATGTAAAGTATGAAAAGATGGAGTGTGCACGGTGCACCTATCCATGATAAAGGAAAAAGAAACAAAAGCCATTCTGCTGCACACTACTTGCCCTGCTCGAAAAAACCACTAGAATAATGCAATATTGAATGGTTCACCACAAACACAAAGAAAACAATGGATTAATCAACTGTTACAACTTACAACCCTGATATTCAATTATCAAAGGGTCTACTATTCCTCTTGGACCTCTCCCTCCAAATGCACAAAAAACATAAGGGGCCAACTCCAAAAGGGTTGTAGCTCTATCATGATTGTCAATAAACTCTAACATGAATTGTGAAAACATCCATTAAACTCCAGAAGAGGAAAAACCAAATTCCATAAATCCCATGCACAAAGAAATGCAAAAGAAGGTGAATACAGTCTCTTCTAACACTGAAAAAAATATAACCCTTTTTCCCTTTTTCTTTTCTTGGAGAAATCAAATGACTGCTAAGAATTGGAGATACAGACATAGCACTACACAGACAAGCTGGCATGATAATTTAAATAGTATTAGTATGACATAAGGAACAACACAGCATAGTTTAATATTTTCTCCTACACAAGGTTAAAAACTCCATCAGTGGATTGAGTAACTCCATTACCACTTCTGGTGCTAATGGTATTGTTCCTTATTACAGAATCCAAAACCCAGATGAAGGAGAGAGTTGCATTAGGTAGTCAACAGCCAACATAAAAATCATCCAATTTTTTATAATAGATTCTAGACAAAACAATTGCCAAACTAAATCTGTGGAACAGTCCCAACCTAGTGGGATTAAGGCTTATTGTTTATAATTGTAGGAATGTTATTTGGATTTTGAGCCATAAAAGCTTCCAAAACTACAGCTAGCATGAAAATAGAAAAGTCATGTATCATCACATAATTTTAAGAGTCTCTTTCATATACCTAGACAAGGGGTTTTTAGAAGCCTATCTAGAGAAGGTGTTTTTAGAAGCCAAAACAACCATGTCCTTTCTCCTCAACCTTCTTCCTTTTTCCTTGGCCATATTGTTGCCCAGCAATGAGGTGTAGCAATAAGTGGAAGTGAGAAATAAACAATTATTTATAAAATGAGCTAGAAATCAAGCCTTCCCATTCAATACCTTTACACATTCCAAAATTATTCCCCGATGCCTCTGCACTGCTTGTATATCTACTGTGACAGCTTTCATCAACATGTTCAAAGCAAAATATCTGACATAAATGCATGAGGAGGTACTGTGTGAGGTAAAATATAGATAAAAAAGAAAGGGATCACAGAGAACAACCATGAGGCCACATTTAGCCATCATGGAATATATACCCCAAAAATGGAAAAAAATAAAAAGGAAAAAACCACATGCACAGAAGCATCAATGTATAAAGGACAGTGTCATTCCATTTGGTTCTCAAAATATTTCAGTCACAGGAGATTGGGCCCAAGGAATCTAGTTCTTTTATTGGTTCCACTTGAAGTGATATCCCCCTTAAACTAATCACATCTTCTTGGTCACTTCAACCCATGTTCTCTCTGGACTTCCTCTGTTTCTTTTACCGCCCTCAATGTGATCAAATCCCCCTTCCTATAGGCACATTAACTGGGACGCACATGGCATACCATCTCAAACAGCTTTGTTTATTTAATCTTCAATTGGTGTGAGCTCTTAACTTCTTCACAAAGGAGTCGTGTCTTATTTTTATTTGTTGTTCTTGTAATGCCACTCATGCAGTTTAACATTCTAAGTTTGCCTACACTTATTTTTGAAACAAGTCTTAGAAAAATCAGGATTGCTTGCTTAATTTGATATTGAGATGGCTTTGAAAATATATACAAGTTACAACTTAATCTCTTTCCTATAAAGTAGGAAAGGATTTTAGTAATCTACTCCTAAAAAAAGGAACAACTATCTCCTAAAGTTTAGGAGATAAACACAAATATAAAATACAAATTTACAATAACTAAAACATAATTTAAATAACTCAAGATTTAATCCTCTTTGCACAGCTTTCACACTCCTCTTTAATTTAGACTTCTTCTTCCTCTTGGAGCCTTATTTCCTTCCAACACTCCCCCTCAAGCTGCTGAATAGATGGAAGTCATTCCCAGCTTGCTAATTAGGGACTCAAAACATGGTCTTGCAACTGTTTTTGTTAAAACATCAGCTACTTGATCAGCAGAAGGTATATAAGACAGATTTATCCCTCCTTCTTCAATTTCTCGCTTTATAAAACTTCGGTCTATTCTCACGTGCTTCATTCAATCATGTTGTACCGGATTTTTAACAATACTGATACCTGATTTGCTACCACTAAATACCT
This sequence comes from Diospyros kaki, assembly GCA_036245055.1. Lineage (NCBI taxonomy): Eukaryota > Viridiplantae > Streptophyta > Magnoliopsida > Ericales > Ebenaceae > Diospyros > Diospyros kaki. The sequence continues at coordinate 44,824,447 of BSEG01000009.1, forward strand.
TTGTTTGTTGAGACAAAGGCATCCCCAAGTCTTCCATTAGCCTTTCTAACCAAATCACCTCACATATCCAATGAGCAATTGCACGGAACTCAGCTTCAGCACTACTTATCCGCAGTCCACTGCATCAGTAGCCTTGCAAGGTAATTCCCAGCATTACTCCTTAGCTTCTAAAAGGCTGGATTGGGTTGTACCTTGATTAAGAAGCCTATATAAGGCTTGTATCTGATCTTCGGATAGGTTTAAACTAGGTTTAGTTTCTGCTGAAACTTCTGCATTATATGCAGATCTGGGGCTCTCCTTCTTGGATCGTGGCTCCCAATTTGCTGGTTTGCCATGGATTTTCCAGGAGGTTTCCTTAGTGTGATAGGGTTTCTTGCAATGGTCACACCATATTTTTTCTTTACCTTGAGTCTTGGAAAAAAAATCTCCCTGTTTGATAGAGGCAAGGGCTGAGTTTTGGTGTGGCAAACCAGGGTCGGTTTGATGTTGAAGCATCACCTTACGCCTGCTTTCCTCCCTTCTTACTTCTGCAAATACTTCCTTAAGAGATGGTAAGGGCTTTGTGCCCAAGATTCTCCCTCGAACTTCATCCAAATCAGGATTAAGGCCATGTAGGAAGTCAAAAATTCAATCTTTTTCTATCATCTTATTGTATTTGTTGCTATCTGTTGGTGATTCCCAACTGATGGTATAAAACATATCCATTTCATGCCACAATTCCACCAAAGCATTAAACTATTCAGTAACACTGCTCATACCTTGTTTGGTTGTCCTAATGGCAGATCGGATTTCAAAGCATTGAGAGGAATTTTCTAAGTCCGAGTACATCTCTTGGACTGATTCCCAAATCTCTTTTGCCATTTTGTAGAATAGATATGTCCTCCCAATTTTAGGCTCCATAGAGTTGATCAACCAAGCCATGATAGTGGAATTTTCTGCCTCCCAAAGACCATATGTGGCTGCCGAAGATGGTGGAGTGAGGATAGATCCGGTTAGATAACCAGATTTGCCCTTGCCCTTGATCACCAGCATTACCGATTGAGACCGCTCTCTAAAATTGCTCCCATTTAGCTTGTGCTGAGTAATTTGTAGAGGGTAGTTATCAATATGTGTTGCAGAGAAATTTGATGAAGATGGAAGTGGGGGAAAGGTTCTAGGAGAACTGGTGGCTGAGGCTTCAGTTAGGGTTGGATTTGGGTTAGTTTCGGACATGATCGAAACTGAAAGAAAAATACTGCTGCTTCTGATCGAACCAACAGCTCTGATACCATGAAACAAGTCTTAGAAAAATCGGGATTGCTTGCTTAATTTGATATTGAGATGGCTTTGAAAATATACACAAGTTACAACTTAATCTCTTTCCTATAAAGTAGGAAAGGATTTTAGTAATCTACTCCTAAAAAATAGGAACAACTATCTCCTAAAGTTTAGGAGATAAACACAAATATAAAATACAAATTTACAATAACTAAAACATAATTTAAATAACTCAAGATTTAATCTTCTTTGCACAGCTTTCACACTCCTCTTTAATTCAGACTTCTTCTTCCTCTTGGAGCCTTATTTCCATCCAACAATTTTCTTAACATGTTTCTTTAATTGCACCCAACATTAGTACCATAAATCATAGCAGGACTTACAGTAGTCCAAAAGCTTTTTCCTACAACTTAGTAGGAATTGTACAATCACACAACAATCAAGATACATTCGATCCATTATATCAATCCTACTCTAAGGTTGTAGAGAATATCGTCCTTGATCTTCCATCTTCATGAATAATTGGCCCAAGATATCAAAAGTGACCAATTCACAATGTGTCACTATAGAAATTGCAAAGCAGGCTGCAAAACATTTAATGCTGACTACATACTAAGTCAATGTCACATTCAAAAAGAATTGCCCTTCAGCTATTTAACAAATTGTGAGAGCAAAAGCCTGAACTTCTATCAGTCATGGAGACATTAGCTAACAACCTTTTTCTTTTTTTCTTTTTTAATCAAATTAGGGATCAAGAAGCTAAGGCCATATATTAAAACAACCGGAGAGCAAGACTTCATGTAGCTGACCCCACATGGGTGGGATAAAGGTTTCTATGTTGCTATTTGTAGGGATCAGTAAGCTGATGGGTAGATCAGATACACAAATTGGCTTCAAAGTTAAATGAACATTTTCGAGCTTGTTAACACAAATTCTCATACTACAACCAAGCAAAGGCCTGTAAAGTAAAAATAAAATGGTGGATAATTTTTTTTCTACCCAATCTTGAACAAGGATTCATTTCACATTGATGCAAATAGTATCCATGCATCAAGTATATGTTTTGTGGTTTCTCTAAGATAATATCAACCATAATCGTCATGCCCTATAATATGCTAGGGCTAACGCAAAAAGAACACAGGATAACCTGATATTGTTGTCTCGTTTTGACAAGAATGATCCCAAGATATTGATAGCAAGCACCCGCAAGCCACCATTGTCTTCGATGCTCATTATAGTTTGAACGCATTCATAAAGAATGGCATTTGCAGCATTTTTCTTTGACTCAGCTTTTGTACCAACCTGGGGAGGAAATACTGTCACTAATATTATTAAATTGTGTACCTTCTCTGAACATTCAAATTCAACAACTTCAGAAGGCGAACAGTTCCAACAGTCAGGAATAATGAAGTTCAATCATAATAAAATATGCTCATCCACTTCAAGATTGATGAAGCAATAATGAAAACAATGCTAAACATAACTGGTTGGTCCATGTTTTATTATATTAAAAAATATATATCCATCAAACACATGGACCATAAAAGCATATACATATGCAAGACCCATTTAAAGAGATTGTGAAATAAGGTGATCTATATGAAAGTATCCATGAGAGACGAAAATAAATGCACGAGTCACCAATCATATGGAACACAAAAAAGGCACACTTGCAAGAATACAATGCATTTCAAAATATTGCTAATTACAGTAACTTTTTGACTTAGCATATGTAACTGCAGATAAAGGAACCTGGCAGATGAGGAAATATGGAAAAATTAGAGAAAATGAAAAGAATTAATAAGAGAAGAAACTCTAGAAAGGTGCTCCTAAATTCAGTTCACTGAGGACATTAAAGCAAATTGCCAATTCAGGTGGAGATGAATTCTGCTTAAATAAAAGCATATAAAGATCTTTTAACTAATATAACATGGCTCATAGCAGAAGAAAAAAGTAGGACAAAGGAACTGACCTGAGCGAGGATATCATTCATACACTCACTGGCATATACATCTCCTTGGCCCAACACACGTAAAAACTTGAGCAATCTGATGTGAAGAAAAGGATCTATTACCCCAGATATGTCATATTCAGGTGAATATGGGCTGTTCATGACATCCTTGAGAGTTTTGACCACACCCTCAGTGCATTTCTACAATCATATAGAAGTATAAATGTTACATTGAAAGTTTGACAAGATAATCATGACTTGACACCCTTGCCTTTCTCCTTCTATGTGCATTAGAACAGTATGGTCAAATTATTTCTACAATTTCAAAACCATTCCAACTTAATACCCACACTACTCAAACTAACGGTTGACTAACGGTGAGTATAAAATTGGCCCTTTTTTAATAGTTCAACTATTAAACTGGCTGAAATTTTTTCTTATATGAAAATTTGGATTATTTAGCGCTATTACCATCCTAAGACTTACTTATGTCAAAACTGCTTTTGAAAATATTTTTATTTTTTATTTTTACTTCTTCTCTACAACATAACCTATAAATACTTGCTTTTTTTCCCACAGCTAAGTAACGGAAACATACCAAATTGAAATTGCAGAGGTATCAAATTATTCAAGCACATGATGTGCTAACTTTACATTAAACTTGGTTAAGGATTAAAAGTTTAATGGATTGGGTGGTTTCAAGCACATAGTGGGTTGGTTTGTGTTTTGGGAGGTAGGCAAACCACCCATGGTGGTTTGATTTAAAAAACACTTCTCAAACTGCCTCTGTAATTTAAATTTGGCATATTCCCATGATTTAGCTGTGAAAAAGGAAGCAAGCATTTACAGGTTTTGTTGTAGAGAATTAGTAAAAATAAAATATAAAATTATTTCCAAATCAGTTAAAATTCATCTAAAAAAATCAATTTTCATAAAAATGAAAATTTGGGCCAATTTAATACTTGAACTATGAGCCAACTGTTAGTTTGACTAGCAGTGGGTATTATATTGGGATGGTTTTGAGAGTTAAGTATTCAACTGACTCCAAAAAGGGTATAGGCAATAAATTGTCCATTAGTGTCTAGCACAGGGGCCAAACTGAGCTTATTGGCCTTTCATTTAAGCATGTTCCACAAGCAAGATTGCCTGGCTAAGATATCAAGTTATTCTTATGGAGCATGTGACTTGTAGGAGAGAAATATGCCTAAGCACATTAAGTTTCCAGCTTGGACCACCAAGACAAAAGAGGAATACCATATACGTGTACCTTATTCTAGTTGTTGAATTGTTAATAACCACCATCTCATCTAAAAAATTAAGTTGTTAGATAGAGGGCTAACTTTATTTATTTTTACTCTCAACACGTGCCGTCACTAGTCCAAACACGTGCAATTATCTAAATATTGGATTAGCTGTGATTTAAAGCGTAAGTTGTTAGATAAAGGGTTAATTTAATTTCTATATTTTTTTACTCTAAACACTAATTACAAAAACAACATAATGAAATGATCAATTTACCTTTCTAAAATATTGAAGAGCTTCTGCACTGACTTTACATAGATCTGTGCAGAGTTGGAGTCCAGTTAATAGAACTCCATGGTGCTTTTCCTTAAGTAAGGCAGAAGAAGGCTTTATAAAATTTTCTGCCAGGTCGGGGACTTTCTTTACAATCCTTATGGAGCACAATGCTGCCTGCATCACACAGAAAATAAACACAATTATACAAAATATAAAAAGTAGGCCAGTGGACCAAATAGTTGATGGTGAAAGAAAGAGAATCAAATCAAGCAACAGATTTTCATATGAGTCAACTATATTTAGAAAATGAAGACTGAAAAATGTCAAGCTATCCAGCTGCTATTTCGAGCTTCACTTTCACCAGATAAACACAAAAGATCAGTGTATTGCAAATTAAAGGAAATGGAATCAATGATTCACTGGAAAAGAGCAATACACAAGTATCAACCACCTGACTACTTCCCATTATGGGTCTTAGGGGATAAATGATAAAGTGCTAGAAAGAATACAAAAAAATAAACCAGTTTCCCAGAACAAACATTCATAAAACTAACATTTATTATTATTAGCAAGCAGAGGGCTACTAACACTTTTTTCTCGCTTACACCAAACAAATGAATACCATATAACATGACAAGAATAATATAAGAAAATCTTTGACATGAAAAGAAACAAAATAATAGTGTACTCAAATGAGTTGTTCTTTCACAAAAGACTAGGTTTACTATTGGAATTACCTTTTGCAATGCGATGATCTCATCCAATATCATGAAGTAACAACCCATATTTTGTCATGTTACTACAACAACAATTAAAAGCCTTAATCCAACTAGGCGGGTTTAGCTACTTGAATTCTAGACCTTCAGCCAGCTCTATATCCTATGTCATGTTTAATGGCGTCCCACTAAGTTTTCGTGTCTTCCTCTCATTTTGCTAGAAACTTCCTCCATTTCCTCCACTCAACTCACTTGTCCAAACCATCTTAACTGCATCTCTTGCATCTTATCTTCAATAGATGTCACTCCAATTTTATTACACATAACCTCATTTTTTATTTTATCCTTTCTTAAATGTCATGTTTGCTACAGGAAAGGGAAAATTGCTAGGATTAAGAAGATTTTGGATATTAAATTAGGCAGCATCAGGTACAAAGGTCAAATGCTTTGCCCTGCAAGGAATCTTTCCACTTTGCTAATCATGTCAAATGTTTACATATTTGAATTAACAAATCTCTAGACAAGCTCATAAGAAGAAAGCTATAAAAACCATAATAACTTCTAATCCTCAGGAAAAGTGACAACAAACAACTAAAGACATAATTGAAAGAAGCCAAACAGAGGCCTAACTCATGAATGCAAAATGATAGAGAACAGGTATACCCCATCATAAAAATTTCAGCCACCAAACACTTTGCAAAGAATTTCAAACATATAAATCCAAATTTATACATAACCAGTGATAAAATTATTGGCACACGGACATAAAAAGGAAACTATTATAAAGACTTACTTTCTTCCGAATATTTGGATCACGAAATTGCAGCAATTTTTCAACTTCTGGTGCAAGATCACGGGCCATTTCTTCAGAACCTATGTTCCCCAAAGCACACAGAGCTAGTCCCACAATATATGTGTTGGACTGATAAAGATCTCTGTGTACAAATTAAGGTTATTGAGTGTCAAACTAAACCAGTATTAAGGGTATATTTATGATACACCAACTCATCTAGGATTAAGAGGAATAAGAAAACCAAGTAATAATTAAATCAGAAAAATAAAAGAAGTATCCTCATAGGCTGGATACCGCTTCAACGAGTTTGTGACCAACATCAGTACTTCCTGTCTTTCATCAAGAAGCAACATGAGTCCAAGATACCCTATCCTCTTCTCAGGGAATCCATCAGATGCAATTAACTTCAGGCATTCCATTTGACCAAAATGGGTGGGGTAACCGAGCATGTGAATGAACATTAGCTTTGCCATATTACGGTGCCTATACCGTTCATCATTTTCACCAACTGCTTCACGAATTGCAGCACATTCTTTTCTTACAACAGCCCGTTCCTCTGCTGCAGTTTTGCAATCACGTATGGCCCGAATCATGTCCCTGCATCCAAAAAGTAACTACATTTCCACATGACTGAATAAAAATTTTCAAGTTAAAGCCATGCAAGCTTCTCTGCTGAATTTAACATACCAAGTTTCTCCCCCATGCTCAAAAGGGCCAGCCCTTGACTTTAATCACATCAGACCTAACATACTAAATTGATATGCTCTTGTGCTACATGTAGTACAGAAGCTGGTAGATTAAGTCTCATGTTTGGGAAAACTGCAGATCAGACACAATCCTTCCAGCGATTTCAAGTTGAGAAATACAAAGGATCCTTTGAAGCTCAAGAATATATTATTCAATGATATTTGTTTCATTGCAAGATGAATGAGTGGCACTGTTCAATCTGTTTCTTGCAAGTCCGTAGCATTTGTCTAGAATATAGTTGGGGTAGAAAAGAGGAGGATGAAGTTCAAAGCTGTGAGAGACACATAGAGAAGTGAAGAAGTATGCAAAAACAAAAGCCAATTCCAGGAAAATAATCAGTTAACTGCAGATGGAGATTTATGCAACTCTTAAGGAGATGGAAACCAAAAACAAAATGCCAAATGGCTGATATAATTTCTCCTTCTTCTTTTATGCAATTTTTGGATGAGCCATATACACTTGCAGATTTATAGGTTGCGTTGTCCTTTCCTTCTCCTTCTTTTGGCTGATAGAGTTTGTTTCATTTACATTTGTTTCTATTTGGTGATATTTTACTTATCGGGAGAGTAGAAAAAATGTCCCAATACTATCAACAGTAACCTGTTAAAATACACTGTCGTGGTCAAATTAAATTTATTAAGGCATCTTCTCTTCCTGCTCTATGATGGCATAATGCCTTGTTTGTGCTCTACATTAAGGGAAGCTCAAAACCTCTGTTCACTTCTACTTTGCACCGTAAAAATGTTTTACTAAGTATCGATTCACCAGTTCCTTTTACTTTTTCATCGAGTCGCGAGTTGTTCTTTTCGAACATTGTCGAGATAGCCGTCCCTCAAATATTCAACCACTTAGGTTACAAAATTGGCCTTTCACCTCAAAGCTTTAGTGCTTGATCTCAAGCTCGCATACAAACAAGAAGGAGCGGCATTGAATGTTTGAGAGCTCACCTGAGACGCGTACCGGACGAGAAGGCATTGACGATGGGGTCCATATGGAAGGTCCGTGACACCTCCGCCAGATCCATCTTTGACGGCGAAGGAAACCTCGATCAATCACAAGACAATGCCAATTTGTGAAGAAGATAGGTACACGTACATATGTATATATGCGTGCGAAGCTGAGAATTCAGATCCAGAGAGTTGAAATGGAAGGAGCGGACTGGGAATGGCGGAGCAAGCTGGAAAATGGAAGAGGAAGGGAAAGAAAATTACAGACTAGATGAACAATGCGTGATGATTGTGCACAATGTGTGTAACCGGCTTCGAATGCTTCAAACGCATCTGCTTCCACTTCCGGTGGGGTGCCCGCCCAGTGTCTCTGTACACCGCCAACGAAATGGCTCTCGCCTCTTGCCAATTGCCAATGCTATTTGTACACCCATTTCCTAACACTGTTTTGGGAGCTTAAAATATTATTAATTCAAATTTAAATAAATTAGAGACAATACATGTATTATTTAGTGGGGGAAAAAGGCTAAAAAAAGGCATATTTATGTCCCTAAATTATTGTTTTTTTTTTGTGTAATCTTAAATTTTTTGTGATTTTAAATATGCAAGTCAAGAGGATATTTATATCCTCAAACTTTTGTGATTTTTTTCTTGGAATTCTAATATTTTTATAGTTTCAAATGTGCTATTAAATTGTGTAAAATCACTCATTTTAACACTTGACCGGTAAATGATATGCATGTGCACTAACATGATAGTCTTTTGGCATCTCCTCAATGCTCTCTCTCTAACATTCCCTCTATTTTTTATATCTTATTAGTTCTCTTTCTCTCTCCAATCACATCTCCTCACTTCATTATCTCTACCTGGCATCTCTTAAACTCATTATCATTCTCCAACTATATCTTGTCTCACTCTGTCATCTTATTTGGTTGTATCTCTTGCAATAAATGAAATCCATAAATTGACCCCATGGCGAGGAAATTGTCGATTCGGGCATATTAATAACTCTTCTAACATAGGAGATTCTATAGAGATGTGAGACGTAGCTGAATAGAGAATGGGAGTTAATAAGACATTAAAAAACTACCAGTCAATACGCATGTATGTCATTTATTGGTTAGGTGTTTAAATTGATAATTTTACATATGTGTTTAGATGAGTTATTCTAAACCATAAAAGTTCAATAGTATAAATATACTTTTTACCCAAGTTAATAGGAATATTTAAAAATTACAAAAAATTTAAAGTTTCACAAGAAAAAAAAAAAACCAAGAGTTCAAGAGTACAAATATGTTTTTACCCTTAAAAAAATAAAAATTTATTATGTGATCTTTGATAGTTATATATTTTTTTTTATTTTTTGAATATAATTTGAACAATTTATGTTTTGGTGTAATGGTAAAATTATTTGACTCCCAAATTAGGAGATGTGGGTCCTTTTAAATTAATTTTTTTCCTTTTTATGTATATACAAATATAAAATATAAATATTATATTGAAATTTGAATATTATAACAATTTACTTTTCTTTTATTCTTACTTAAATTTTCAATTAAGGGAAGAGAGTTTTCTTTATTTTTTTAATTAAATACACAGATCTGCAATTGTTGATTTGGGTAGTTTAGAAAATATTTTCTAAATCAAATTATTAAAGGCTATTTGGCCACTTCTCAAATCAGTGGAAATTGCAAAAAATAACCCCTCCACAAATAGGAAATTCGTTTTTAGTCCCTTTTTTGACAAAAAAATGTTTTTACCCCTACAAACAAATAGTTACAAAAAATAGTCACTTTATCATTTTTCATCCAAACTTTTGATTTTTCAACTCCTCACTTTAATTAAAAATTAAGAATAAAAATAAAGACAATATATTACCAAACTACCCTCAATACAAAACAAATAAAAGGGTTGAATTTCTATTTTATCCCAAAGGGAAGCCCGAAAAATCCCTCATAATTATAATAATAAATTTATAACTATTAAAATATTATTATTATTTCTCGATATGAATTTTTATTTTTTAATAATTTAATAACTAGGTAGATTTTGAACTCACGGTGAGTCCCCTATCTATTTTTTATTATTCAATATATATGTATTGTTACATATAAATAAAATTAATTAAATAATAATAATTAAAATTTTTAAATATATATCTATTATTAAATAAATAACTGAAAAATTGTTATTCAATGACTCTTATATTAGTTTTCAATTGTAATAATAATTATAAATCTTAATTATAATAATAAATTTTCAACTATTAAATTATTATTATTTTCAAATAAATACTATTAATTTTAATAATAATTATTTTTTTAAAAATTTAATAACTAGTTGAGTCTCGAACCAACGCTCGGTTCCCTCCATTCTTTTTTTTATTATTAAATATATATGTAATAATATTACATATACAATAAATAAAATGGATTAAATAAAAAAAATTGAAAAATATATGTATTATCAAATAATTAAAAACTTGTTATTCAATTATTATTAAAATAATTTTTTTGATCTTTTTTTTTTCTTTTCTTGGCCCTGAGATTTTTTCAAGTTATCCAATAATAGTCCAAAAAATAAATTATTGTTTAAAAATTATACTTATATTTTTGGGTAAATTTTATAATTATTAAATCAATGTAATCAAATGTTATTAGTAGTTAGAACACTTAATCATGTATTGGTTGTGTTTTATTATCAGTCCATTGTTATTTATTGTGAATTATAAATTCAATGAAGTCAAAAAATGTAAAAATACATAATTTTTTATTGAGTAACTTTGAAAAATCCCATGGACCAAAAAAAAAAAGATCAAAAAATTAATTTTTATTAAAAAATCAGGTTTTGTGGCCCTACAAAGCCCGATTTTTTTTTATTAAATTGTTATTTTTATCCCTTTTTTTTTCTTGGCCATGGGATTTTTTCAAGTTATTCAATAGTCTTAAAAATAAATTATTGTTTAACAATTATATTTTTATTTTTGGATAAATTTTATAATCATTACATCAATTTAATCCAATGTTGTTAGTAGTTAGAACTAGAGGTGTCAAAAGGGCCGGCCCAGACCGGCCCCAATCGGCCCACAGGCTTTTTAAACGGGCCGGGCTGGCCCTTTTATTAAAAGGGCCGGGCCGGGCCGGGCCCACTTTGCCTTAGATAGGGCCCGGCCCGGCCCACGGCCCTCCTATAGGGGGGCCAGGCCAGGCCGGCCAGTGGGCTAAAGGGTCGGGCCAGACCCGGTGGGCCCGACCCCATTTTTTTAAAAATATTTTTATTTAAAAATATAGTATTTTGCTATTTTTTCTTTTTGATAGGAAAGCAAAATACTATCTAATATAATATTTGAATAAATATAATTTGTCATCAATTTGTCCTCTTAATAAAAAAATATTCATTATAGAAATTTATTATTCAATCTAAATTAGCTAGGCTTTCAATAAAGTTTTATAGAAAGAATAAGAATTTGATCATGAATAAGAAGCCATTTATTTCTATATAATTTTTGACTATAGAAATTAATATTTTTAAGTTAGATATCTATATTTTATCTTAGATTTGTAAGATCATTTAGTTAGTTAAATAAAAATAATTTACTTCTATACAACATCATAAAAATAAAAATAATTTATGGGCCTGGGCCCATAAGGGCCAAACGGGCTGGGCCCTTAGACGGGTCGGGCCGTGGGCCCAAATTCTTGGCCCCGACCCGGCCCCCCATGAACAGTGACGGGCCGGGCCGGGCGGCCCGGCCCATTTGACACTTCTAGTTAGAACCTTTAATCATGTATTGATTGTGTTTTATTATCATTCCATTATTATTTCTTGTGAATTATAAATTTAATCAAGTCAAAAAAGGTAAAATATATTATTTTTTATTGGGTAATTTTGAAATATACCATGGCAAAAAAAAAAAATGATCAAAAAATCAATTTTTATTGAAAAATCAGGTTTCATGGCCCCACAAAACCCGGGCCAGGTTTTGTGGCCCCACAAAGCCCGATTTTTTTTATTAAAATGGTTATTTTTATCCTTTTTTCTTTCTTTTCTTAGTCATGTGATTTTATCAAGTTATTCAATAGTCCCAAAAATAAATTATTGTTTAAAAATTATACTTTTATTTCTAGATAAATTTTATAATCATTACATCAATTTAATTCAATGTTGTTAGTAGTTAGAACACTTAATCATATATTGTTTGTGTTTTATTATCATTCTATTGTTATTTCTTGTGAATTATAAATTTAATCAAGTCAAAAAATGTAAAAATATATTATTTTTTATTGGGTAATTTTGAAAAATCCCATGCTCCCCCCAAAAAAAGATCAAAAAATTTATTTTTTTAAAAAAATTAGGTTTCATGGCCCCACAAAACCTGGGCGGCCGGGTTTTGTGGCCCAACAAAGCCCGATTTTTTTATTAAAATGGTTATTTTTATCATTTTTTTTCTTTTCTTGGCCATGGCATTTTTCTAAGTTATTCAATAGTCTCAAAAATAAATTATTGTTTAAAAATTATACTTTTATTTTTGGATAAATTTTATAATCATTACATCAATTTAATCTAATGTTGTTAGTAGTTAAAACAGTTAATCATGTATTGCTTATATTTTATTATCATTCCATTGTTATTTCTTGTGAATTATAAATTTAATCAAGTACAAAAATGTAAAAATACATTATTCTTTATTGAGTAACTTTGAAAAATCCCATGGACCAAAAGAAAAAAGATCGAAAAATCCATTTTTATTAAAAATTCAAGTTTTATGGCCCCACAAAACCCAGGAGCTTGGTTTTGTAGCCCCACAAAGCCCAATTGTTTTTATTAAAATGGTTATTTTTATTCTTTTTTTTTTCTTGGCCATGGGATTTTTCCAAATTATTCAATAGTCCCAAAAATAAATTATTGTTTAAAAATTATACTTTTATTTTTTGATAAATTTTATAATCATTACATCAATTTAATCCAATGTTGTTAATAGTTAGAACACTTAATCATGCATTACTTGTGTTTTATTATCATTTCATTGTTATTTTTTGTGAATTATAAATTTAATCAAGTCAAAAAATGTAAAAATACATTATTCTTTATTGGGTAACTTTGAAAAATCTCATGGCCCAAAAAAAAAATCAAAAAAATCTATTTTTATTAATAAATCAGGTTTCATGGCCCCACAAAACTCGGGCCAGGTTTTGTGGCCCTACAAAACCCGATTTTTTTTATTAAAATGGTTATTTTTATCCTTTTTTTTCTTTTCTTGGCCATTGGATTTTTCTAAGTTATTCAATAGTCTCAAAAATAAATTATTGTTTAAAAATTATACTTTTATTTTTTGGATAAATTTTATAATCATTACATCAATTTAATCAAATGTTGTTAGTAGTTAGAACACTTAATTATGTATTGGATGTGTTTTATTATCATTCCATTGTTATTTCTTGTGAATTATAAATTTAATCAAGTCAAAAAATGTAAAAATACATTATTTTTTATTGGGTAATTTTGAAATATCCCATGGCCGAAAAAAAAAAGATCAAAAAATTCATTTTTATTAAAAAATCAAGTTTCATGGCCCCACAAAACCCGAGTCGAGTTTTGTGGTCCCACAAAGCCTAAATTTTTTTATTAAAATTGTTATTTTTATCTTTTTTTTTTCTTGGCCATGGGATTTTTCCAAGTTATTCAATAGTCCCAAAAATAAATTATTGTAATAGCCCACCTCCCGGAGCCTCCGTGCACCAAGAGGATCCGTGAGAGGGTCATTATTAAAATGATACCGAACAATACACAATTACAACTCATACACGACCCTTATTAAAATCATAATTTTTCTCTTATATATCATCTCATAATCGTTTTTACATAATCATTCATCACTTGGGCCTACCTGGGCTTACATAGCATACATCAATTTAAAAAACGTAAACATTAACCTTAACAAAGGCACAATGACACCCAGGATCTAATTTCGAGAGAGCTCTACACTTGCTACCATGATACGACAGCTTGGACCCAAACCCCACTGAACGCACCTGCGGTCTCGAGACACTCTCTTACCTGGAATGATGTAAAGCAAACGTGAGTCGCAAGACTCAGCAAGCTCATGAAAGAAATGCTATAGGTTTAGGATAGGACTCTTCCCAAAACACCCCATGCAATTCATACCAATGCAATTCATGTCGTGCCATGCCCAATACCTGCCTTACTTCTAGATGCATAAACATATAGTGAACTTCACATAACGGTCATTGGGGCCCACATAAATCACACACTGGCGTCCAAGTCCAACATACAAACCTGTTATCAGCCTCTTATAGGCTACCATACCATTTCTCTTACATGTCTATTTCCCCGTCACTATCGTCTTATCCTGTCGCTCACATCATAATTTGTTGTCGTGGGTCTCACCCCAAGGTCTTTAAGTTACCGTGGGTCTCACCCCAAGGTCTTTTCGTGGACCACGCCGCCGTGGGTCTCACCCCAAGGTCTTACCGTGGCCACGTTGTGGACCACACCGCCGTGGGTCTCACCCTAAGGTCTTACCGTGACCACGCCTACCACCCATACTTATTACCTAAAAACGCACATTCTCACTATGCAGTGCAACAACTAGAAGATGCAATGGCTTTTGGTAGCATAAACGTGATGACAAGACCCCCATAAACCAAGCATCAGGCCATGCTAACGCCCACATAAGAATTCACACATGCGAAATGCCTCTAATGCACCGGCTCATCTAAAAAAAACCCAGGTTAGCTCTTAGACCAACCGGGTTATGTAAATGCTCACATATCTCGTCACAGACAAAACATGTCCCCAAGTGAATGCAACCCAGCCCCCTGTAGCACACACATCATGATATGCACAAATCAAGGCGGGAATTTGGCAGTACCAGCTCTTCTGGCCCGTCCAGCGCTTATCGTAACAGCCGATTACTGGCACCCATACATCCAGCCATCAACTGCCACGACCTATGGTCGACAGTCAATGGCTTTGTACCCCATACCCTTAAGACACACTTAGACAACATTAAACTTAGTCTCTCAAACTCATCATTTCGCTCACTTTATCCATAATAACATAGACACAATTGTATCATTCATGTTTTCATCTCTTCTCATACACAGAAAACGATCTCTACATTCATAACCAATTATTAACATAACCCCATTAAACCATAATCAACTATTCTAAGAACCTAACCCCAATGGATTTGGCATCATTCCCAAGGAAAATGGAGCGATACGAAGCTCCGTAACGGTTAAAATGAAAGACATCAAGATATCATTACTTAACTCATTTCATCAACTATAATCTCATTAATAAAATATAAATCATAGGGTGGTTGCCACGCGAATTATCATTATTAATGCGTGGAACCGAGTCACAGTAAGGGAGGGAATAGAATATAAGAAACCACGAAGACTCTTACAAGAAATAAAGAACATGAGGGAAGGGTTAGAAGCTTGCCTGTAAGAGGTTGATTCTTGATTTTTTTACGCTCCTGATGCGAAGTAAAACATTCTATAAGAACTAATAAAATAATGTCACAATTTAATTAAATCTAATCGCATATAATTTATAATTTAACCGTATAAAATCCATGATTTAAACATATAACACTTATATTAATTTTATCCATTTACTTGAATATCTTAAACATCGATTAATCTCCAGAATTCCTTAATTTTTCTCGTTTTTCCTTCCATTTTTAGCCGCTGAGCGCCTGCTGTTCTTCTTAATTGAATTTCTTCCTTGCCTTCAGCCGTCCACCAGCATTTCCTTCTAATTTCCTTCCAACCTCACGGCCTCTTCCTTCCAACCTCACGATCACACCCTTTTTTATAGGTAAATTCCTTTCAATTTTTAATTTAATATTTTTATAATCCTCAATCAATCTTGTCCACAAGCTATTAATTTCAATCCCTAAGTTAATCATAACCTATTGACTTAATTGCAAAGTAATTGAAATTTAAAGGAAATTAAATGAAAGTTAAAGTCTGCCTTGCATCCCACGTTGAGTGCAATTTTGTTCACCCCTTTTAACGGGGGTAATGTTCACCCTCACACTTTTTGTGAGGGTGAAAAACATAACGGAACGGCATAACAATTATGCCGTTCCGTTATGTTTTTCACCCTCACAAAAAGTGTGAGGGTGAACATTACCCCCGTTAAAGGGGGTGAACAAAATCGCACTATCCCACGCTCATGTCCTCAATTTTAAAGCATATAATATTAAATAAAATTATTTTCTCCTATTATATAATATATTTGTACTACCATAACTTATATATATATATTAGTTATATGCCTATGCCTTTACCCATGCATTCACGTGAGCAGCTTCTTCATCTCTACATTATTATTATTTTTTATTTATTTTTAATATAATATAAGATGTAAGTTTCCCAATTTTATATTTTATTATTATTATTATTTTTTTTACTCGTAACTATAAATAATTTAATATCCTTAAGTATATTCTTTAAACCACGAATCCTCAATAAATCATTTATAACATTTAAAATTATCTACTATTATGTTCTCAAAATATCAGGATGCTACAATTATACTTTTATTTTTGAATAAATTTTATAATTATTACATCAATTTAATCTAATATTGTTAGTAGTTAGAACACCTAATTATGTATTGGTTGTGCTTTATTATCATTCCATTATTATTTCTTGTGAATTATAATTTTAATCAAGTCAAAAAATGTAAAAATACATTATTTTTTATTGGGTAATTTTGAAAAATCTCATTGCCAAAAAAAAAAAAAATCTATTTTTATTAAAAAATCAGGTTTCATGGCCCCACAAAATCCAATGACGTTGTGCAGTTTTGAAAAATTATTTTTTCATGAAAATCAGTATATATCTGGAATAATATCTATCAAAATATGTTTTATTTACAACCATAAACATATTACACAGCCTTTATAAGCAATGTGATCACAAAACAAAACAAATAGAAAGGAAATCAATCCTTAGAGATTCAGTCACTGAAATTGTTTGTTAGAGAGAAATAATCTCGTTGAATGGGATTTCAATGAAACGATTGTGATTGATAAAGATTGTTAAATGACCCAACAAACAAAAAAATTGAATGTATAATGAATAACTGAGTTTGGATGGTTTGACAATGGAGAGAAAGAGAGTAACGTGAACGTTGGAAGATGAGAGAGAAGAGAAAGTCAATATGAAAAAGATAAGGATATTTTAGTAAATGAAAATAAGGATAATGTGGGTTTTCTAATTTAAAATCTCATTAAGAGTGTGTTTGATTGCACATATTTTTTATGAAAAATATGTAATCATTACATATTTTTTATGGAAAATATGTAATCATTACATATTTTTCTATGAAAAATAATCAAACACTCTTAATTTTTCTATGGAAAAATATGTAAGGTACAAGTATTTAAAACTTTTTTCCATATAATTCATTTTCTAAGGGGGTGAGATAGTTTTTATTTTCTAGCAAATACTACATAGAATTAAATTTTAGGTAATGCAATCAAACACACCCTAAGAGTATTTTAGACATCTCATATAAAAGTGAGTATAGAGTGCAATTAATTTGTTTGATTTGTCAAAAATATTTTTTTTACTAGAAAATGGTTAAAAACAATTTTTTAAATTCCTTTTAAGTTATTTATGAATTTCTCTCATCAAAATCCTCGTGCCTGTTAAACAACCCAAGCCATAGTTTAGTACTCGTGAAGGTTTGAGAAATGTAAGAAACATAATCATTGAAGTTTAAAAAATAATGAATATTTAATAAAATTAAAATAATATCATAAAATATCAAAAATCACAAAACACGTAAAGATATAAATGAAAAGACACAACCACGTGTTAACATACTCAAATTATTATAACTAATAAGAATTAGTAGTTAAAGAGATGTTTTGAACTTTAATTAAAGAATTTAAACAGTTAATTTTATATATCGATTATCAAATTATAAAAGTGAAACCAACTTTCATTGTTAATATTTTTGATAATTCAAATTGTCATTAACTTCATGGATCATAAAATTGTGATTCGACAATTTGGTTTGAACGGTTTGATTGTTTATTTCTACGCATCCTAATTAAATGTTTAAATAAGACTAAAAGAATTTTCTTTATCAAAATTTTGTAATTAGTAAATAATATTTGAATACTCAAAAGTGACATTCTTTTATTAATATATTATATTATGTAAGTTAAATTTATATTTTTGTTATTGTAATTTTTTTTATGTGATTATTTAAATTTTTATTTATTTCGATAACAATCCTCAACTTAATATTCAAGTCAATTTAACATTTGTTATTTGATTTTTTTTATATAATAATTTAAATTTATTGTTATTTCAATTATACATATAAATTTATATTTTTAATTAATTTAACTCTTATATTTTAATATATAAAAAAATAAAATAATAAAATATACATCACACTTTGTTCATATCAAAATATAACAGTTAAATTAATTTAATGATATAATTGGAATAATAAAAAATTTAAGTTATCATATAAAAAATATTAATATATAGAGATTAAATTGAATAACAAATATAAATTTAAAGGTATAAGTTATAACCTAAGAAAAAAAAGCGATAATATAGGAAAAAAATATAAATTTATTGAATATAAATATACAATATAATAATAAAAAGTCTCGCAAAAAGTTAGATTTCCAAATATTCGTTTACTTCTTTCTTCCTAAGGAAGGCTTTCAGGGCAGAACTTGACGCTTCACCGAGCGAGCAAGCAAGCAAGCGCTTTACCAATTCATGGCCTCTCCCGTCGCGTTCTTCGTCGCCCTCTTCGTCCTCTTCAATTTTCACGGTGGGTAAGCTTTGCATTTCTCCGTAGATACGCAAAAATGTCCCTAAAGATCCCCACAAATTTGATGTATTTGCAGTTAGCGCCGACATCGTATTCGAAGATGGCTACACAGTGAGCACAATCCTCGATGGCCACAAGAGCAAGTTGTACCCTCACTCGATCCTCCCTCAGTTCGGATCGTCCGATTTCATCGTTCTGGATTCAGTCAACAGCGCCTTCTACACCGTCTCTCTTACTTCATCCCAAGGTGCCTCACACACACACACACACACACACTCTATATATATTTATTTATGTGTAAATAAACATATAAGGCCACGCCTGATGGATATTCTCCCCTTGGGTAAATGGGTAAGTTTATATTTCAAATGATTTCTGTATAGAAGAAGCAAGTCCAATCCCTCGTCCTACCCACTAAGCATTAATTATTAGTTTAGGGTCGGTTTAGAATTCAAGGTTTAAGCCAGTTATACGCCAACTTTCTTCCGCTATACCTAGGTGTCATGCACCAAACCAGCAGTTACTTTTGCCATGCTTCAATGGCAACGTCATTAGGCCTTTCACCCTAAAACTAGATAAACTCATGGTGGATGACCATGTGGAATTTAGAATTTACAGAGAAACAGAGTACAGGAAAAGAAAAGTAGAGGGAAGAGGAAGATCTTCGATTGCATTGAATGTTGTACAAAGAAGAGCTAACTACGACTAACTAACAAGTTGAATCTCAACCACAGATGGCTTTTGACAGCAGCTAATGCTGCTAATCCAAGCCGTAGATGTAAAACAGCTGCAAGTAGACGTAGGTACCAACTTAACCAACTGAGACTAAGCTAATTACCGTGAAGATACTTCATTGTCAACAATCCCCCCTCAATTTAAACTTGAGTGAAATCTGTAAGTTCAAAGTTGAACAGAGTTGCTGAAATCGATCCCTACATCTGTTGCTAAAGTGATGAAGGGCAGAGAGAGGTTGCTCTTGGGGGACTTGAACATGAGGCCTTTCCGTGGAAACTTCACCTATCATCCTACTTGGTCTACCACTCCAGTGGTACATGAAATCTCAAATGTGTTTGAGCATATGAGTATTAGTTTTGTATGTGGATCAGGTTGTAAATTTGTTGTATGTATCTATAGATAAACAAATATATGATGTTTGAATTGTACTTTTATATTTATAGATACATAGTTACATATGTGAATATTTGAATGTATTTGTGGTTGTATGCATTTATTCACGCATGTGCCTATTTCTATATCTATAAATAAATATAAGATCATTTTCTAAAATATACTGTAAATATATATTTCTACACACCCACACTCGCATTTGGTTATCTATGGGCATATGAATGTTTTGAGTTTATTTTTGTGATTGTATAGAGAAAAACACTCTGTTTATGTTTATATATGATTTTCAAATATATAAATGTACACACACTTGTCTGCTGGTTTCTGTTATGTTCTTGCAGAGGGTGAGATTGAGCAGTTATTGGGCAATGGTTCTGGATTCTCAGATGGTGATTTGGCCACTGCACAGTTTGCCAAGCCAAAAAGTTTTGCACTTGATTTCAATGGGAATATATATGTTGCAGACCAAAATAACAATGCCATAAGAAAGATAAGCAAGTCAGGTATCATCACGTGAATGCTCAATTTGAATTATTATCATACTCTAATTGCAGTGAATTTTTATTTTTAAGTGTTTCATTTTTGTTTGGATTAAATGTGAGTGCAAGGAAGTTATGCTACAAGGTTAAGTTTGACAGTTTACTTTTTTTTAAAAAAAATAAATTAATTGATATATTCAACTACAGCCTTTAGAAATTGGATGATATTTTTGTCATGGGACTATAATGTAAATAAGGAGATTACTAAGGTAGAGGGATAGAGGGTACTATTGTAATATAGAATAGATTTGTAGTTACATCACATGGGTCTAATTCAAATGTAGCCCAAATGTTGGCGCCAAGGCTTGGTAAATATAAACCAACCTTCGTGGCCGGGAGAAGCATCCATTGAGAATTCAATTGATTCATTTTTCCTTCTCAGCTTCTCAATCTCTCTCTCTCTCTCTCTATATATATATATATATATTTCTCTCTCTATCTCCCTGTTCTTCCTTCTTTTCTTCTGATCTATCAGTTCCCGCGCAATTCTCACTGAATTGCAAGAGAACTCTCCCTTTTCAGAATAAGATTCTGACAATTTTTTATGCTCATGCAAGAAATTTTATAATGCTACTGGAGATATTGATCCGAAGATGCTAATAGATGGAGAAAAACCCAAAGACAATCTGCAGGATCTCTTCTTTTTATTTGGTAACTGTCTGCTAGGATAATTACATGCGAGGAACGTTGAGTATGACATTTGTATGACCAATGTTATTGCAATTATAGAAGAAGACGAAAGCTGCATAGGTTGTAGGATGTGGGTTGTGTTTGTAAATTGAGAATTTGTTGGCTTTTTTAATGTACAATCAAACATCTAACCAGATTCTACTGGTTTGGATAGTGCTTCTCCCCATCCTTATGCTCTAAAACATGTTTGAATCAGGCCCTTATCTGTATTTAATTCATTTACCTAACACTAGTCAATATAAATATATCCCACGTGACATCTTTTCAATTCTATGGTAATAGCTGTTTTTTTTTCCTTTTTTCTTTTACCACCTAGCTGCACAGTGTCACGGAAACAATTGATAGCATCCTCTTCCTTGCCTTCTCATTGTGTGTGTGTGTGTTGGGGGGGGGGGTGGCGCTAAGTACAGCCAAAATGCTTTGATCTGCTTGTTGCTGAAACTAGGGAAAACATTTTGCACGGCTTTTTATACAGAGAAGTTGTTTGTTGCATCCGCAATTACCCATTCAAAATTAAAACAAGTGTAAACATTGAGATATACGTATAACATATTGTTGTCAAACTTGTGAGTCAACTCGTACGAGTTTATGAGTCACGTAGCTTTAAATGAGTTAACTTGCTAATAAACTCAGATTTTCATAGAATCGGAGTTGATTCGCGATTCAATACTATAAACTCGGTCTGTAAACTCAGTAAACTCACATACTTATTAGAATTTATATTATATATAAATTAATATTTGAAATTTTGATTATGGATGAATGATGACAAAAGATGGACTTGATATTTAGAAATTTCATATTATTTAGTATTTTTGAAATTAATAGATGAATTTATTTTGAAATAGGTACATTCATATATTTTATTCATAAGGAATACAATTATAAATTATAATAATCATGTTATTAAGCAATATTAATTATTTTTTTAATAAAATTATGTCATTATGAACATTAAAGGGTATTTTTAATTGTCTTTAAAATTTTACGATTTTACTATCCGAATTTACAATTCAATTTTATGGACCCTTCTTCGAGCCCACTATAAAATCTCGAGTTCAACAACCTTGGTAAGGTTTATTTGAAAATTTGTTAAAACAAGTACATAAATGGGCAACCCATTGCCATCCCTAGACATTTTGTGTTTTATGTGGTGCTATTTGAATCTCATCTAAGATACCATTTTAATTGGTTCATTCGCTGAACCAATTTACTATACATTGTGTTTTCTGTAGTGCTGTTTGAATCACATACGATATACTATCTTAATTGCCTCACCTTATTGTTATCTTGTAACTTTTAGTTCTCATCAATGATGCACTTTAGGTGTTACCACAATTGCTGGGGGAGGTTCAAGAATGGGTCATAAAGATGGACCAGGAAGAAATACATCATTCTCTGCTGATTTTGAGCTTGCTTTCTTTCCTGCAAGATGTGCTTTAATGATCTGTGATCGTGGTCATAACTTGATCCGCCAGATTAACCTGAAGCCCCAGGATTGTTCAAGAGGTTCTCAATCTGGTAAGTTTTCTATGTGTATTGTGATTGTAACATATATTTCAAAAACAAATACAGGAAGAAGAATGAAAAGATAGAACACTAAATTTATCATATTGAAAAGGGTTAGGAGAGGGATCACTGAAGGCATTCCTTTTAGGCTACATTTTTAACACACATTGGTCCTATTGTAGTTTGTGAAACTAGTATTGTTTTACTAGGATACTTGATGCTTGATGTCAATATTTCTCAAACATATATTTTTGGTGGCGGATGTTAGTTGCCCAGCCATTTGGGCTGAATAATGATAGGAGTCATGATTGATGACGGTGTCATTAGGCATGTGTCGCATTCTCATTGGAGGAGACTAAGAAGATCATGTGTCATTGTCTCCTCTGCCTAGCACATTTTCAAATGAGGATGCGATACATGACTGATGACGTCAGTCATGACTCCTAGCATTACTCATTTGGGCTTGAGTGGTTTTAGACCCTCCCTTTTTGGATTGTACTCAATCATTTATTCCTTGTTAACTCTCTCTCTTTCTCAATTGTTACTTTTATTCTTTACCCTAAAACTTAACCAACATATTTATGCCAGTATCACTATTTAGGTATCTTATCAGCGACAAAGATTGCTTCTTAAGCCATCTCTAAGTTGCTGAAAGATGTATGCTTGCCTGTGAAACGGAAGGATCTTTTTCTAAATTTTGGAGATTGGCTATGCCTTTGAATTGTTAGGTGATTAAAACATTACTAATTTGAACATAAAATATCTGCTCAGGACTGGCAGCAGCACCAGTTTGGGCTTGGGCTTTGTGTCTGGGAATTTCTTGCTTGATTGGCTTGATAATTGGGTTTGCAGTTCGTCCTTATATATATCCACATGTAAGTCTCTCCATTTCTGTTGGTATACTGCGCTAGAGCTGTTACATGTTGTCTAACCAAACTTTATAGACAGGAAAGTTCCAAACTTTACTTCAACGCGACATGGAAGCATTGCCTAATCAGTCAGGGGAGACAAGTACTGATGTTCTGCTTCGACATCAGAAGCGCAGTTGCTAGCTCAAGACTCTATGCCTTTTCAAGGAGGTTTATTATGCTAAGCTTATCTCATCTATATCTAATGTATCTATCTCTAATGTTTAGGAGAGGAACACTAGAACCCCCCCAAGCCTCATGTAAGAAAAGTGTATCTTTGTTAGATTCTGAGCCTCTAGGAAGCGAAGCAATATCTGAGTCGCAGATATTTGCCGAACAATTGAAGGATTTGTTAACTTCAGAGGCAGAGATGGAATTAGCAAACCCTACTGTCAAAACCTTAGAGCAAGAAGATGAAAATGAGCAAAGAGATGATGTTTGCTTAGAGCAAGAAGATGAAAATGAGCAAAGAGATGATGTTTGCTCTAATGGCAATCCTAGGATAGATAACATGATACAGGCCAACATCATGGGTTTTGCTAGGCAGGCTAAAAGAGCTCCACTTGAGGAGTCCTTTGGGACTGTTTCAGGCTTAGTTAAGAGGAGATGAGAAACCAAAGAAGCTGTCTCTTGACACTTAACGTTCCTAGCACACTAAATTTATTGTGTAATGGCCTTAAACTGATGTAACGTCTCTACCACCCTAAACTTATTGGGGCTTTTATGTTAATGGATGTGTTTTGCACTTTTTTCCTCAACAAAAAAGGTACGCCTGAAACCAAGGGATATCTGTGTGTAGAAAGAGTAGAGGTCCAATCCCTCATTCCACTTAAGACTAAGCTTAGTGGGGTCCATTTGTGCAAACCAACTTGCTTTCCACTTAGGTGCCATCCAAAAAACTAGGGTTGTAATTGAATCGAGTCGAGCCGAGCTTCGCTGAGCTAATGCTCGGCTTGAGAGCCAATTCAGAGGCTTGAGCTCTACTCAAGTCTTAAAGCTCAGCTTGAGCTCGTGTTCGCGAGCTTGGGCTCGCCAAAACCTATTATTTTGCTTAGGGTTGCAAATGAAACAAATCATTCATGAGCGGCTCGATGTTCGGTTCAACAAAAACTCATTCAAGTTTGTTTGTTAAGGTAAACGAGCTTGAGCATAATTTTTAGGATTGATTTGTAAACGAACTGAGCTTAAGCTCATTAAAGCTCGCGAACATATTTGATTATAGGTTTGTGAAAACTAATAAATTTAATCAGAGGGTCTAAACGTGATCGATTAAAGGTTCACAAATAGTTTGTGAACAAGTTCGTTTATAAATACATTTATTTACAATTTTATAAATGTATTATCTAACATAAAATTATCAAACTTTAAATTGTTATAATAATATAATTAAATTGAATATGTTTAAAATTATTTAAAATATTAATTTAATAATTTAACATAATATTTGTATATATAATATAACAAATTAGATCTAAGCAAAATAACATATTTTGACGAGCTCGAGCTTGAGCCCAAGCCCGAGCTTGATCTCGTGTCGAGCTCTCTAACTTGGGCTCGTTAGCAGGCACTTGAGCTCATGTCGAGCTCAAGCTTTAAAACTAGCTCGTAAGTCGAGTTTGAGCTTAGTTCGGCTTAGCTCGATTCGATTGCAATCCTAATTTTGTTTAAACTTAATTTGTTATTTGTTTACAAATCGAATTTTAAAATTAGACTCAAATTCAGACCATTTACCTTAACAAACGAACTTTTATTGAACGACTCGCGAACGTCTCGACTCATATGTGACGTTATAAGAAACCTGCAATACCATGTTAATGGATATGTTTTAAATTGATTTACCCCGTCTACCCCCTTGGATATTAGGTTGATTTCAATGTTAAAAGGGCACCACCATCTGTCTACCCCCCTTGATTAGAGAACTTCTATTGGTATATCATTGGCATTTTCTTGTGGAAATGATATACAAGAAATTTATTAGAATGACAAGGCTGTGGCCTTTTTATGATTATGCCATTAAGGATGATGTGATGGTGGTATTTTCTTAATTTTAACTAATTTTCATAGATGTTCTATTTATTAATATAATAGTCATTTTAATGGCATAATAATTTAAGAGAATTTTTATTCACATATCATTGCTTTTATTGCTAATGCATTAGAAAGTTTCAAGTAAATCAGCACTGGTATAGTATTAAAAACCTGAAATCTTCAAGTTCCAGGGATGTGCTTGTCTCGAAG
Organism: Diospyros kaki; assembly: GCA_036245055.1. NCBI lineage: Eukaryota > Viridiplantae > Streptophyta > Magnoliopsida > Ericales > Ebenaceae > Diospyros > Diospyros kaki. Next base: position 44,850,230 of record BSEG01000009.1, read on the forward strand.
CTCTCTTCTTCATTGATCTCTGGCTGTCTATTCTGAATCCAAAGTCATCCCAACACTTCTGTTTATAGTGATCTGATTATATTCATCTCGACGCCTATAAAATGGAGACTCTTATGGGTGTCGTGAATCTATGTTGCGCGCCTGTTTCGAAAACACTTCTAAAACGTTTTTCATTTCCATTTTAGATTTTATTTATATCTATTTTTTAGAAAAATGTCTGTTTTGATGTTTCCGTTTCTTATCGAAAATGTTTTTTGTTTTCATTTATTATCGAAAACATTTTCTATTTTCGTTTTCGTGTAACATAGTCGTGAATGATATATTTTATTTATTTATTGTTATTATTTTGGTTGTTTGATGTAGTAGTGCTACTCATGATTCTACAGAATCCAAATAGTGGGTCTTACATGGTTTATTGTTCACTTTGCAAAGCGAATGCTATGGATCAATATAGTATAATTATAAAAATGGCTAATCATGAAAATAATTTAATCCTTCTTGAGAATTTACAATTTTATTTAATTTTTTCAATTTTGATAATTAGGCTTAAATTGATTTAATTTGATGTAATTTTATTTAATATATAAAATTAATGTAGAGAGTGTGATTATATTAATTTGGTGTGTTATATAATAATAATATTTATAAAATTTATATTTATATATAAGCAAAAAAAATTATAACTTGTTGTACATAATTTTTTTATATGTATTATTATTATTATTATATTATACTTGACATATCAATTCAATATGAATATATTCTTTATAAATTAATTTTATATATTGGATAAAGTTGTATTTAATTGGATTAATTTGGATTTAATTGTTAAAATTTAAAAATTATATAAGAATTTGTAAATATAGTCGTAGATAGAGATTACTAACTAGTTAAAAATTCATATAGTTGATATTTAGATTTGAAAATCCAAAATTGATTACCGTGTCATTAAGAATAAGAAAAAAATTAAGGAAAATAAAAAAATTCTTTTTATTGAAGGTATTCATTCATTGTGATTACTTTTATCATATTAATTTTTACTTCACCTTCACGAAGTTTATTTTTTGAAAAATTTTGTTTAAATTAATTTGATATATTTCTTATAATCTACTTGTTTTATGATCTCATTAAAAATCATATAAAGACAATTCTTATTTAATATAATTATTTGTCCAAATATTTTACAATAAAGAAGCACTCGTTTCTTGTACAAATTGTGTTTAGTACTGTATGTTTTACTCGCAAAAAGTAAGAACTCTGAATCATTCTTTTGAAGCGCATATTATTTATGACAAATGATCCTCTTGTCCCATAATGATTTGGACTCATAAATAATTCGCTTACCTCAATATGACTCGAACTATTAAAGAAGTCTTAATTCATTGGGCTTTTAGGTTTAATCAAATAAAAAACCCCAAAGGCATTATATTCTAAAGGTCTAAACTATGTAATTGAATAAATTTTTCTCTATTTATCTCTTTATGATGTGGGTCAAGCGCTCTTTTCTTTTTGTGTAAAATGTTTTTTAAGAAAATATTTTTTTATCTTTTAGTGTTTGATTGATAAAAATTAAAAAATATTTTATCTCAAATGATATGAAGTTACTTATCAATTTAAAATTCGTAACCCATTTTTTTATTTACATCAAAATGAATATTTTTTTTGGTCAAAAGACTCAAAACATCTTTATATATATATATATATATATAAATAAATACATACATATGCATGCACATAAACATGCATATACACACACAAACGTATATATTCATGATTCATATATATAATGTAAATGAACACCCAAAAAAAAAAAAAGAAAAAAATAATTGCATTCAAACAAACAGAGTCTTGTGTTGTCAAATAATTATGGTCCAAATTATTAGTCTAATAAAATTATTTCTCATCAGGGAAGAGAAGAGATCCAAAATGCCCATCTGTATCTGTCTTGTTTGGCTGACCCTGGAAATAATTTAAAACCAACAGGGAGTGATATATGCTCACTGTCACATGTGCAACCATGCTTAGATCCTTACAGATGGGGCATTGGCTTACAATTCGGATCTAAGGGCAACCGAGTTCAAGAGATTCCGAGAGCTCATGTCACGTGCCTTGCCTCCTGACATGGGATTATTCAAACAAACTCCACACAAGAATCAAGATCAAGAATGTATGTCCCATTTGAAGGATACTCCATCCCAGATCTTGAGTTAAATACTTTTAACTATGGCCACATGCTAAGCAGCCACTCATATTGGGTAAGTGGGACAGTTGTCAACGACCCAACATACTGCCTTTTAATTTAAGAGGGGAAGGACATCCGGGAAAACCCTAAACCCCCCCCCCCCCCCCCCCAAAAGAAAAAAAAAAAAAACTTTAAACCCATATGAACCATATGGTGGTGAAAAACTCGAGCATAAACCTTAACCTGCCATTGGAGAGATATCATCAGCAAAGCTACTACGTTGGTATGCACAAAAATGTTTTGAGAGTGTCGTTTTAATATTTTTAAAATATTTTTATTTTTAAGATATTAAAAATTAATTTTAAACTATTTATATAATTTTGAAAACGTTTCAAACCTGTTTTGTAATATTAAAAAAATATTTCTAAATTAAAAATCTTTTTTCATCCACGAAAAATTTAGAAATGATTTTTTTTTATCTCAAATTCAAAATTTTTAATTTTTTTAGTATTTATTCAAATTTATTGTGAAATTTATGTTTATTTTTATATTGAATAATTATTTTTTATATTAAAAAATATATTTATAAAAAAACTCCTATATTTTTTTATTTACTCATTTTTTCTGTATTTTTTTTTAAAATATTATTTTTTTATTTTATATCACATCAATTTCTCATTTTCATGCAAGCTAAGGTACAAGAGTGAATGTTTTGCATCTTATGTTTCAATCTTGTTTGATTGCCGAAAGAAGAGAGGTAAAGGAGGAACAAAATCTCCTCAGGATATATATATATATATATATATATACATATGACACCAAGAGAACAACATCCCATCAATTCTAAATGCACCTTCTGGCACCAATTTGGGTATTCCCACAAACACTCATCCTTTCAAAATGATAGTTTGCTTACAGCCATGCCCTACACAAGCACAGCTATGGCTGGAACTGGAATGACTTCTTTCTCTTAATTGCCTAAAGAACTTATGTATATGATCAATTGCCATGAGTACCTTTAGAGTTCATCCGGGGGCGCATGCTCCGGTAGTCAGGAAAGGGGTTGTTGTGATCCAGAGGCTTGATCACCATGGCTTCGCGTCGCCCATCCTGCTCCTGGACTGCCCCGAACACGACCTCATCGGTTTTCTCATAGCTTTGCTCATAATAGGTTTGTGGGGTAGATGAATGATACCGATGCTGGTGTTGCTGTTTCTGGGGGGGCGGCTGCTGCTGTTGCTGCTGGTGGTGGTAGAGATCTCCATCCCATCCACTGTAAAAGGCACGACTTTGTCGAAGTTGTTGCATTTTCTCAGCATCCTTCGACATGAACGCGTAGGTTTTGCGAGGGGTAGGGGTCCGGGTTTCGATAGAAGGGGGCTCATCTTCATCTGGTATCACGAAGCTTTCTTGCACTGGCCAAGAATTTGATAGCTTCTGCTGTTGGCCTTGGTACTGGAAGCTCACTGTCTTCTTTCTAAACCCCGGGATTATTCCTCCAAAGATTTCTGCAAATGAAGCCCCGGCATTGACAAGAAGTTTGCCAAGAGACCCAAAGAAGCCTTCTTCTTGCTTCTCATTATCGTCTTCAGTAGGAATTAATGGCGGCCTCACTGAAGATTTCATAGACTTCTGATATGGACTCGGTGGAAAGCTCTGTTTCCATGTTGTCTCATCCTTCAAGAGCAAAAGATGAGAGGGAAATAAATGTCTTAGATTGATAATAGCTATGACAATACAACCATTGTAGAAAGCCAAATTCTCACTGGAAACAAATGATTTTGTTATCCACATTTCTGAAAAGGTTTTCTCCTGCTATGGTACAAGTAAGAAAGTTGTAGAACTTCCCCTGGACCTATTTACAATCTTCTAAACACAGCAAGTGCAAAAGGACCAGCTTTAAAATGTTTTATGGAACTAAACCATATGAGTGAGACCAGGTTGAGTAACTTACATTTGTGGGAGACACTAGAGTCCCGACCCTTCGTTGCAGTAATGCCAGCATGTAACCAAAGAAACCAGCTGCTACAAGCACTGCAATACCTGCAAGAAGGTCTAAGATCTTGTAAATCTGTGAAACAAAACATACTAACATATAAACTCAGCCAGACAAATTTACCAAGAGGGAAACCACTTCCGTATTGGTAAGCACAGTCGTCAAAATGGAGTTGAATTTCCCGGATCGCCTGGTTTCCTCTGTCTATGACAAGGAGGGAGCAACTGCTTCCCATATAAACCACATCAAAATCATTTGAAAACTTTGCATCTTCACTCGGTCCATCAACATGCCCCCCTCCTCGGCTCCATTTACCTCCTGCTATCGTTGTGACCCCTAAACAGAAAAATTGAACATTTTACACATTCTGATGTTTCACATTGCAGGTTTTCAAGCTTCAGAGGCAACAAAAGGTATGGTTGTCACAGAGTTCTTACTACTACCAGAAATATGATAATGACAGCCAATAGTACCATGGTTATAAAAGATAATCATCACCGTATAATTTTAGAAGATAATGGTGGGGGGAAAAAAAAATTCCAGTGTCAGGCTGATGGCAACAAATAATCGCAAGACTTAATCTCACTAGGTAG